>CM067220.1:65587675-68479335 GCA_034190945.1 Octodonta nipae
GATAGTTGGGAGGGACAAGATCAGTTCCTCAGCCAAAAATTGCAATCGTTGTACTTGAATCCATAGTGAACCGTTGCTGGCTAATAAGATCCATTCCCAGAACAACACCGAGTTGATATCTACGACTAGGAATTTGTTCCAGAAGTTCACTTGCCCTAACGGCATTTAAAGTCCTTCCTCACCTTGACAGATGGTATATATATATATTATATATATATATATATATATATATATATATATATATATACATATATTGTTAAGAAACTTGTGGTGATGTTTGGACTTTATTTATTTTCTTTTCAAATTCGTCCACTGGGTAAAAACTCCACACAATTTTCTTTACCTTTGTATATACTGCTCCAGCTCTAGAGACCCTTTGTCAATAATAAAACAACCAAAATTTTATTATTGTCTAATATTAACCTTTCTAATGCTTCAAATTAATATAAACACCAAACAAAATCAAAACATAAACCAAAAATCAAATCAAACAAATAAATTTCAAAATGTAAATATCAAAACAGATTATAATTAAATTTTCAATTATTCTCAAAAGATTTGCCTTTCGAAATGATTTCTTTGCAACAATTAACTTTGAAGATCAATGATGATTCAAATCCAATGTTATTCATAATATCCAAAATTTATACCGTTACTAAAAAGATTATTTCCAAAATTTTTGTTTAAAATATCTAATTGTTAAAATAAATGAAAATCAAAATAATAATTGGTTCAAAAACTTCAAATGTAAATACCTGATTCACTTTTCACCTTTAATCAAAGTGTATTCACTTTACTCCCTGAGATTGCTTTTAATGCTGACTGCTGTTATCAACTGCGAATGGTTCCTGTTACCAATATAACTCTTTGCTATTATTTACCAATTATATCTGCTGCCAAATTATGTTGGTTCCCAATTTAAATTTCTATCTGCTATCAACTTCCCAAAACTGGATTTCGTACTTGATGTCAATTACTGATGTGTATTTGATGCTGAATATTAGTCAATACCATTTACTAGTATTTTTGTAGCTCCACTATCTTTGCACACAATTATTTTTGTTCAAATTACCATTGCTTTTATCAAACTTTGAATTAATGAACTTTTTGACAACCGCTGTCACTTTATACTTTCTAACAATGTTTACCCTTACACTTGCAAATTTAGACTCTCTTTTTAATGCTGCCAGTTCTTGCTTTTATAGTTTCTAATTTGACATAGAACTGCAGATTTTAAACTTTTTAAATAAGTAATTTTGAAATCCCCTTTTTATATATGGTACTCATTTTTTTATATTTAATTTCCTATCTAAACAGATTCCTAAAATGCTTTTTACTCTTCTTTATAATTACAATTTTTACTTTGTGTTTTGTGGTCATTTTTGCACACCAGCTATTTTAAGTTTAACCTGTACTAAAATTTTAATAAAATTTTCATTGTTGTCACAAAACATATTATTACCTGATTCCCCGTTCTGTATTTGCTTTGTCCTATGAATTTCAATGTATTTTGATCTGTAGAACTGTCAGAATCTTGTTCTTAAGTTTTATCTGACATTTAATTTTGAATTAGTTATTTTATGTGAAAATAATGTATTTTAAAAGTTTGTTTACCCGAAAATACATTATTAAGTTACTAAAATTTTGAATTATTATAATATGAAGTTATTAAAAATTCGGATGATAGCATTCGGCACCTGTCAGATGAGTTGTTAACATTTCGATTTCAAGGTAAAATTTTATATTTTCTTTTCATTAAATGATTTCATTGTGATATATCAAACCTGTAATTTTTTTATATGTTCATTTCAAATCCTAGTTGCTTTTTTAAGACATTTATTTTAAACTGTCACATTTGGTATTTTCAAAAAAATGTATTTACTAAGCGCTTTTAGTTGTATAAATCATTTTCAAATCACCAGTTTACGGTCTAGTTTTACAATTTAATCATTTCTATTCATGTATTGATCTTTAAATTGCATTTGATTTATCAGACTTAAAAAAACATTTAAACTATGAAATGTATTATATAACTATGTATAAATGGTATAATAAATTTTCTTATTCAAAATGTCTCTGTTTAATTATTAATATCGATTTTCAATTGATCACATTTACATCACAACATTCTTGTTTGATTTTCCAATCTTGTATTTTCTTTTCGAAAAATAATATCTATAAATGCAACTAATGTTGTAAACTCCTTTATCTCTTCCTGTATCTATTTCTTTCAATCCGTAACTATTCAATCCATCTTCAGTATCAATCTCATATGGGCCTTCATAAGGTAACATCAACTTTGCACATTATTGATGCCTCCAGTTTGTCTGTCTAACATTTCTGCCTACTACCAGATCTCCCTTTTTGAATTTGGACTTCGTTTTTATTATTCATCCTCTTGACATACTTCTTAGCTGTTCCATGTTCTTGTGCAAAATGATTGATTGCGGTCTTCCTATTTCTTCAAAATATTGCTTTAATTCCTTCTTTATTTGTGTTATATTGGTTCTTTTACTAGGGAATAGTTTTACAAATTTGGAAAATATTTCTGCTACTACTAAAATATGTTTGTATCCATCTTCTGTTTCTATCAAATTACTCACATAATCTATTGCCACTACTTCTAGAATTCTTTTGCTCTTATTGACCTTGGTATTTTTGCTTTCTGAAAATTTTTAGCTTTAACTTTTTGACACATATCACAGGTTCTGGTTACATTCTTGCACAATTTCAAATCATTTCTGGCATAATAACTTTGTTTAAACATCTTCCATAGCTTCCTTACTCCAACATGTCCATACAAAACATGCAACTTTATCAACACCTTCATAGCCAACATTCTTGATACTGCATACAGTTTCACTCCATCTATATTTTTATAATAAATACCATCTTCATTTTTCTCCAATTTTTTCGTAATCATTTCTTCCTCCTTTTCAAATTGATCTCTTCTCACTTTGACAACTCTCCTTCCTGGTCTATGAGTATCTTTATTCCGATTATAATATATTCTTCTTCTCTATTACCATCTAGTCTACTTAGAGCATCTGCAACAATATTGTTCTTCCCCGGTATATGTTTGATACTGAAATCATACTCTTGCGTTAGTAAGGACCATCTGTCAATCCTGTTGTTTCCATACTTGTTGTTATTCAATATATACATTAAAGTTGAGATATCTGTTTCAGTTTCAAATGTGTTTCCTAATAGTATGAATCCTTACTTCGTGACAAAAAATATTATGCTAAGCAATTCTAACTCCGATACTGAATAATTTCTTTCCTGTTTCTTCCTTACCCTTGATAAAAAAGATATTGGATCTCCCTCATATCTTTGAATTAACACTCCAGCTATTTTGCTCTTCGATGCATCCGTTTGTAAAATAAATTTTTATTCATACATTGAGTGGAATATTTTTAAACGTTTTATAAAGCAAATTTTTAAATTCTTCATGTTCTTCAGTCCAAATCTAGTTACATTTTTCTTCAATAATTGCATTAATTTTAATTATTTCTGGGACAAATCAGGAATTAGTCTTTTGTAATATCCTATGACTCCTAATAATCCTCTTAATTGTTTTAAATTCTTCGGTCTAGGATACTCCTGTATTGCTTTTATACTGTCTTCGTCCATTACAATTCCTTTCTTGTAATTTTGAAAGCTAAATAAATAATTTTTTCTTGAAAGAATTGGCATTTTTCTATGTTTATTTTTAAACCTGCCCTGTCTAATTCATCTAATAGTTTTTCTATATGTTCCAAATGTGTTGTCCGTTCTTCCGAAAATATTAAATTATCGTCCACATAATGTAATACAAATTCAAATTTGTCTACAATATTATGTAATGCTTTCGCTAACGCTGCACAAGCCCACTGAATATCAAATGGTATTACTTTAAACCGATATACACTCCATCAATTCGGAAACCAGTATAATCTCTTGAATTTTCATCTAAAGGAATCAGCCAAAAACTATGTTTCAAATCTATTTTTGTAAAAAAATTTGCATGTGTTATTCTACTGAAAATTGAGTCAATGGTGCTTCATACTGTGGGATTTTGCACTTGTTTATGTTCCTTGCATCCAGACACAGTCTAATCTCTCCATTATTTTTCTTTACCAACACCATAGGATTAATATAACTAGAATTCGATTTTTCGATTATCCCAGTCTTTAACATTTGATCAATTTCTGCATTTACTTGTTGACAGTATATAAATGGTATTGGGTAAATTTTTACTTTAAAATTTTTTTTATCTTTCACCTGGATTTTATGCACATACTCTTTTGCAACTCGACTTTCTTCGTTACTCAACTTATATTTTTCTATTAAATTGATTACTTCATTTCTTGATACACTAGGACACTTAACAATTCATCAATCTTAATTTGAGTATTTAGTCTTAAATTATTATTTTCATGTACATAATCAACACTATTTTTATCATCATGACTTTCTGCATGTGATTCAACACCAATTCTTATAACTTTGTCCTGCAAAACAATTATTTTGTCTTCAATATTAATATTCGCATCGAGTTTTCCTAGCATGTCTACGCCCATTATTGCCTGATATGAAAGATTTTTCACTATTAAAAATTCAAACGATACTTCTTCTTTACCAAATCTAACCTTTATATTGACCATTTTATTTACTTCAAATATCCTTTTATTATTTGCCGCTAATATATTAATCCTTTTTATTTTCATTATACTGTTTTCTTCAAATTTCTTAACATCTCTTCATCTGTAAAACTTCCTTCGGATCCTGTATCTATTAAGATTTGTATATTATTTTCATTCTTGATTATATTCTTATTGTTCTTGTCTTTATTTGAAACTGTTACAGCATTATTCAGTGGAATTTTGGGATTTTGTTTATCTTGATTTAAATTAGTTACTTCATTATACACAGGAATTTTGGGATTTTGTTCTTCAACTTTCAATTTTCATTTTTCTTCTGGTTCCCCAACTTCAATTATATATTTCAAAAGTTGATAAATACATATATTATTTGGTGCAAAGTAGTTTTTGTTTAAAATTTGGTATTCGGCTGCTTTAAAAATCCTGTTCTATTTGTCGTCCTTGTTGTTCTGCACTTGGTAATCTTCTTCCTTGTGCTTTACAACTTCTGCTTCTTCTAACATATTCTCTATTGGCTTCTTTTGTACCGGTTCTCTCTTTCCTTGGTATAGCTTCTTCATGGCCGTTTCTTGTTGTCTTGATCCTTCATATCTTCTTTGATTATTCAAATTTGCATTCCTTCCATTTCCATTAGGTCTTGAAAAATAATTTTGATTTTGTAAATCATGATTGTTTCTAAAATTGCTCCTTGCAATGTATTGGTTATTATTTCTCTGATCTTTATAATTTCTCTCTTGATATCCCCTATTATTTCCAAAATTTGCTCTAAAATTAAATTGATTTCTGTTTCCATTCCACCTTGTCCTGTTTTCTACTTCTTGTTGGTCTTTGATTGTTCCCTTGACTACTATTATTTTTTATTTACTCTTTGTACTCTATTTAAATAATTTATGAATTGGTCTACTTTCTTAATGTTTTGTACCACTATGGTTTCCGCAATTCCTCCTTCATAGTGTCTTGCAATATTTAAAACAATCTCCTCTTCCCTCATTGGAGGATTCATGTGTTTCGCTTATGTCATTAATCTTAACACATAATCACTCCTACTTCCCCGTTTCTCATCAAATTTTCCAAAATATAATTTTTCTCGAAACTCAGATTGTTCCATTTCACCCCAATAATAATTTAAAAATCTCTCTTCTATATCCTCAAACGATGTTACTTCTCCTTCTATCGACGCAAACCATTACGCTGCACTTTCAACCATCCCTTGTCTCATTTTAATTTTAATCTCTTCAATATTTCGTATTCCCTGTAGTTGTGTTTTTATGGTTTTTATGAAAATGCATGGATGAATTTTTCCAAACCTTCTATTGAATTTAATATTAATATTCATTACCATAGATCTTTCCAACATCACAGGTATTCTTGCTTGTTCCATTCGATTTAATTTTTCCTGCCACTGTTCAAAATCTTTCCCATTTTGTGACATTTTCTCTTCTAAATTTTGAATCTGTCTTGCATTGCGCTGGACCTTTTCTTGAACTTGACTTAATTTTCCATTAATATTTTCTACCTGGTTCTGACGTTCTCTTCGCTCGACTTCTAATTTATTATTGGCCTTTTCTTTTCCCTGGTGCATCTCTTCTCGAATTTCTTGCGCATTTCTTGTCTTTTTTCTAAATTTTGTCTCTTGCATTCTAAGTTTCCTCTATTTATGACATTAAATTACTGGTTGATTCTCCTATCTTGTTCACTAAATCTTTTCTTAAATCAACACTATTTTCACACAATTTTTCCCTTAAATTCCAAATGTTTCCAGCAGATTCCTCCAATTCTTCCTTCAAATTTCGTATATTCCCATTGGACTCTTCTATTAAGTTATTAATTGCATTTAGTATCATGCTTAAATGCACTGGCATTTCAGGGGTTTTTCTTTTTGGTGAGTGTACTTGCGCCACCGTCTTCTTCCACCATCTTCTGCGTCCTCCACTTCCTAGTGATCAATTATTTCCTCGTCTCCATGGTCCATCTCCAACATAATTTCTTCAGGTCCCGTTTGCTGTTCCTCTTGGTCTTCATTATTCATATTTTTCTTGATTGTTTTTCTAGTTATCGCCATGTTATTAAATTTTTAATTATGTATTTATTTAAAATTGACTCTAATAATATTTTGATATATATATAATAGGTTTCTTTAAAATTCCCCCAAATTCCCAGTAATATCAATTCAAAATTAAATAAATCAGATTAAAAATCAAATCAATAATCTCAAATAAAAATTTAACCAAATGTTATACCAATATTAAATGTTCAATAAAAATTTTGTTGCAAATCTTTTTCACAATTATTATTTTGGGAAATACCTTTTAGTAATTATCTTTTTAAATTAATTTTAGGCAATTTTCCAAACCTAATTACTTTCTGTTTCTGTTGTTTCTGTTCTATCTTCAAAATATTGGGTTTACCATTAAAATTATAAAAATTGTATTGGGCAAAGTTCTACTGCACCACGTCTCACCACGTTGTACCACGTCGCACCACGTCGCACCACTTTGGGCCTGCGAATAAAAATTGTTATGGAAATTTTACTTTGTGGTGATATTTGGACTTTATTTATTTTCTTTTCAAATTCGTCCACTCGGTAAAAACTCCACATAATTTTCTTTACCTTTGAATATAGTGCTCCAGCTCAAGATACTGCTTTTCTTTAAAATTTGTATACGCCAATGGACCCTTTGTCAATAATAAAACAACCAAAAGTTTTATTATCGCGTATTAATTATTAACCTTTCTTATGCTTTAAATTAATATAAACATCAAACAAAATCAAAATATAAACGAAAAATCAAATCAAACAAACAAATTACAATATATAAATATCAAACCCCTTATAATTAAATTTTCAATTAATTTAAAAAGATTTGAGTTTCGAAATGATTAAGTTCTTGGCAACAATTAACTTTCAAGATCAATGATGATTCAATTGCAATGTTAGTCAAAATATCCAAAATTTATATCGTTACAAAAATGATTATTTCCCAAATTTTAGTTTTAAAATATCTAATTGTTAATATAAATGAAAATCAAAATAATAATTGGTTCAAAAACTTCAAATGTAAATACCTTATTCACTTTTAACCTTTTGTCAAAGTGCATTCATTTTACTCCCTCAGATTGCTTTTAATGCTGACTGCTGTTCACCTTGTTATCAACTGCTAATGGTTCTTGTTACCAATATGACTCTTTGCTATTATTTACCAATTATATCTGCTTCTGAATTTACTTTACTGCCAAATTATGTTGGTTTCCAATTTAAATTTCTATGTGCTATCGTCTTCCTAAAACTGGATTTTGTACTTGATGTCAATTACTGTTGTGTATTTAATGCTGAATATTAGTACAATACCATTTACTAGCAGTTTTGTATCTCCACTATCTTTGCATACAATTATTTTTTTTCAAATTACCATTGCTTTTATCAAACTTTGAATTAATGACCTTTTTGACAACCGCTGTCACTTTATACTTTCTAACAATGTTTACACTTACACTTGCAAATTTAGACTCTCTTTGCAAGCTCTCAGTTCTTGCTTTTATTGTTTCTAATTTCACATAGAACTGCAGATTTTAAATATTTTAAATAAGCAATTTTGAAATCTCTTTTTTGTATATAATACTCATTTTTAGGGTTCCGTATATACCATATACGGATACCCTTATAATATCACTCCGGATTTCTGCCTCTGTCACATCACAGCAATATTCTCGAAAACGACTGGATGGAAGAGGTTGAAATTTGGTATCAATGTATAGTTTGGTGACCCGATCAGGAATACATATCTTAAAAGAAAAAATATTGATTTAGGTACTTCTGGGGGGAAAAACTAAAAAATACGACAGTTCCCCCCCCCCTTGATCTCCGAAACTACTGAGCCTAAAATTTAAAAAAATAGCAAATATATAAAGTTGCCCAAACTTCACAGGAAAAATAAGGAGGAACCATTAATATTAATTTTGGGGGGCAAATTATATAATTAAATAAAAATTTAAAAATACAAAAAATTTCAAACGCATCATGTAATATCAAATGAAAGGTGTCATTCTGAGGAACACAAATATATTTTTTTCATATTTAAAAAAAATATTTAAAAACATATTAAGGGAAATATACCAAAATGTACCCATTCCCCCCTCCTTATCTCCGAAACTATAAAACGTTTTTTTAAAGTTTTGAAAAAATTTGAGGTATAGGTTCTGACCTGAAGTTTACTGGAAAAATAAGGAGAACCCTCTATTTTTATTTGGGGGGGGGCAAATTACAGAATTAAATGGAAAATATGAAATTAAAATTGTTTCTAACCCATCATCTTATATATTAAATGAAAGGGCTCATTACGACGAAAACAAATATATTTTTTTCATATTTTTAAAATAAATTAATTAAAAGATATTAACAAAAATATTAAAAAAATACCCATTCCCCCCTTTATCTCCAAAACAATAAGCTGAAAAATTTGGAAAAAAATTGAGGTATAGCCACTCACCTGAACAAAATAAGGAGAAACCCCTAATATTTATTTTGGGGGGCAAATTATAGAATTAAATAAAAAATATAAAATTAAAATTGTTTCTAACCCATCATGTTATATATCAAATGAAAGGGCTGATTATGACGAAAACAAATATATTTTTTAATATTTTTAAAATAAATCAATTAAAAGATATTAACAAAAATATGAAAAATGTTACGCATCCCCCCCTATCTCCGAAACCATAAGCTGGAAAATTTTGAAAAAACAATGGAGGTATAGCCCCTGACCTGAACTTTACTGGAAAAATAAGGAAAAACCCCTAATATTCATTTTGGGGGGCAAATTATAGAATTAAATGGAAAATATAAAATTAAAATTGTTTCTAACCCATCATGTTATATATCAAATGAAAGGGCTCATGATGAACAAAACAAATATATATTTTTCATATTTATAAAATAAATTAATTAAAAGATATTAACAAAAATATAAAAAATTTTACCCATTCCCCCCCCCCTTATCTCCGAAACCATAAGCTGAAAATTTTTGAAAAGAATGGAAGCATAGCCCCTCACCTGAACTCTCCTGGAAAAATAAGGAGAAACCCCTAATATTCATTTTGGGGAGCAAATTATAGAATTAAATGGAAAATAAAAAATTATAATTGTTTCTGACGGGTCATGTAATATATCAAATCACAGGGCTCATTATGACGAATACAAATATATTTTTTATTTTTTTAAATGAATATTTTAAAATATATTAAAAAAATTACATATTCTCCCCGTTATTCCCATACTATAAGACCTCAATTTTTTGTTTATAGGAAAAATATGAAAAAAATCCCTAATTCTATTATTTGACCCCCAAATATAGAATTAAACGGAAAATAAATTATAAGAAAATAATATAATTTTAGGGACAAATTATACAATTAAATGGAAAATAAAAATTCAATTTTCAAACGCATATCATGTAATATCTCAGATAAAAGGCTCATTATGTGAATTACAAATATATAATATTTTTAAATCATTTGTTTAAAAGATATTGTTGTAAAGTGCGTGGGTTCAATTTAAAATTATAAAACTAATATTCACTTTCACTTTTCTAGAACTTTTATTTATATCGAATATACAACAGCTGATTCAAATATCACAACAACAATTTTACATATAAGCTCTTCGCTCCACCAACTAACTCGCGATCGTGGCCTGCTTCCTTTATAAAAAGAGCGTCGAATTCTCTAGTAAAATCAGTCATCACTCCTACAGCTGTCGAGTCATTTCGAGAACCATTTTTTTATCTCAAAGCGATTGTTGTCGTACTGAAATGAACCAGGGTCGGCTTTGGGTACATTTCGTAACACTGCCCCCCCTTTAATTCTGATCGTCCCGATCGGAAACATCCTCTCCATGGTAGGGAGCGAGTCGATCTAAATGAAGCAACTTCAATTTAGCCTTGGGGTTTCGACAGATCCGGTAGACGACGTCATTAAGCCTCTTGACCACGTCGTATCGACCATCCCAGGCGGGTGTAAGCTTTGGGGATTTACCCTTGGGGGGCTGTACAGCCAGACTTTGTCCCTCTCCTGGAACCCGATTGTGGGTGTAATGGTGTTGTTCTCGTTTTCCTGATCCCAAACATCGTGCAGACTTTCTGGAATACATTCGATTCGAAGTTACGTCCCTGGTCTGAATGTAATTCCATCGGGACGCCAAAACTGCTGATTAGTTGTTCTACTAGCACCCTCGCTACCGTGGTTGCCTTTTGGTTGGATATCGCATATGCCTCAGGCCATTTGGTGAAGTAATCCATTGCGACCCGAATGTATTTGTTCCCTCTCTCAGACTCGGGAAACGGACGGGCGACATAGATGGCGATTCTCTCAAATGGGACGCCCACATTGTACTGCTGCATCCTGCCCTTGGTCGGGGTATTCGGGCCCTTACTGGCTGCCCAAGTGGCACATTTGCGGCACCAAGCTCTGACGTCTTCGAAGTAATTCACCCAGTAGTACCGCTCGCGAACTTTGTCTAGGGTTTAATTCATGCCCAGGTGGCCTCCGGTAATCCCATCATGTACTTCGGTCAGGATAGCTGGTACCTTTTTCTTCGGAACTACCAGTTGGGACTTGGTTTCTTGTCCATCAGCGCTTTCCCAAACTCGCTTGAGCATTCCATTGTCTACTCTTAGAAAGTCCCATTGAGCCCATAACGATTTCAGCACGCCTAAGTATCTAGCTACTTCGTCCCATCGTGACCTCGATGCCCCTCTCGTTTTGAGTGACAAGATTGGTTCGATGACTGGATCAGTCATTTGGTCCTGGATGCACTGTTCTGTTGTCCAGTCGTCATTGGCCTGCAATCGGATCTGTCTGATGGAGATACCCTCTCGCTGTTCCGTCTTCAGATAATGTCCGCATTCCGCTCTACAGGGTCTTCTGGATAGGGCATTATTGTGCACACGGCCGGCACGGTGTTCCACCTTGAAGTCGTATTGCTGTAATTTCTCCATCCATCTGGCCAGTTGTCCTTCCGGTGTCTTCATGTCCAGCAGCCATTTGAGTGCGGCATGATCTGTTCGGATTAAGAAATGACGACCATAGAGGTATTTGTGGAAATGGTCTACAGCCCTTATTATTGCAAGAAGTTCTTTCCTGGTGACGCAATAATTTCTTTCTGGTTTCCGGTGTTGCTGGCGGCGGCGTCTAAGATGAACTTGCCCGACACTGTGTAGGAAAGGCTAGGATTGGGCTGGAACATAGTGCTGCCTTCAGTCGTCTGAAAGATGTTTCGCAATCCTGATTCCACCGAAAGGTCTCCTTCTCTGTGGTCTGCCGATGTAGAGGGGCGGCAATGGTGGCAAATCCCTCAACAAAATGCCGGTAGCATGAACAAAGGCCCAAGAAGCTTCGGAGTTCATGCTTGTCTCTCGGGACTGGCCAATCACGGATAGCTTCTATCTTGTCCTCGTTGGTGCCGATTCCTGACTCGGAAACGACGTGGCCCAAAACGTGGAACAAGGAACAATTCTTCGGGTTGAGTCTCAGGTTGGCGTTATTAATTCTCGAGAATACTTCGCCCAGATTCTCAGATGGTCGTCGAATGTCTGACCCATGACTAGAATGTCGTCGAGGTATACTAAGCACGTCCTCCATGTTAACCCGCTCAGTACGTACTCCATTAGCCTCTCAAATGTAACGGGTGCATTACATAACCCAAAGGGTATGACCGTGAACTGAAAAATCCCTTTACTGGTGGAGAACGCTGTCTTCTCTCTGTCGTTTGCTTGTAGACCAACCTTCCAATATCCACTTTTTAGGTCTAGTGTGGAGAACCAACGGGAGCCTGCTAGTGTGGTCAAAGTGTCATCGATTCGGGGTAGTAGATAGCTGTCTTTCTTCGTGACATCATTCAGCTTTCTGTAATCCACGCAAAATCGGGTGGTTCCATCCTTCTTTTTAACTAGCACGACGGGAGCAGACCATGGGTTGATGGATGGCTCAATAACTCCATTTTGTAACATGGACTCGATGTTTTCCTCGACTGCCTGTTGTTGCCCCAATGGTAGTCGTCTAGGTGGTATTCTGATGGGTTGAGCCTTTCCGGTATCTATTCGATGCTGGATGACGTTGGTGCGACCGGTGGTTCCATTTTTACTGTTAAAAATTTGCCAGTACTTTGTGATAAATTGCGTGGCTTTCTTCTGGTTCTATGGTGTCAAGTGTGTCAAATGGTCAGTAAACTGTTGTAGGAACTCTTTATGGGGCCCTGTCTCCTTCACCGACGTCTGGTACTCTTCTTCGCAATTGATGATGGTCTCTACTGGCTCGAAACAAGCTATCTCTTGACCATTGGTAATTCTGATGTCGTTGTTGGACAAATTCAGGACTCTGATTGGTATATCTCGTCCGGTTTTAACTATAGCCCGTCCAACTTAGTAGTCATGAGCTGAGTGTACGGGCTCCACCATTCCAACGCAGCTCCCAGGGTTGCTGTCTAGCTGCCTATGAATAATCTGTTCCGTTCGACCGGGAATTCTAGCTGAAGTCTTTGCCACAATTTTTATGGAGGTGACTGAACTGTTGACGGGCCGTGTCAATACAAATTTCTCATTTAGGAACCGAAGAACATCATATCTGGGTTCGAACATAAATCCATGCAGGCTAATTAGGTCCATTCCCAGTATGTCTCACCCTGTATTGACATGGACTCGGCGGTGACTGTTCTTAGACTGGATGTTATTGGTAACTGACCGAATTTCTGATGCTCTCAAGACCCTGGAATTGGCAATGGACACAGCGCTCGGCCATTGATGGTGCCCCTGACGACTAGGCTGCCGCTATCTCGGCAAAATCCCCGGATGGATACTGTCCTGGGGGCTGGTGGTGGAGGGTGAGTCAGCATTCGCCCCCTTATGCTGACTAGTTGGAGTTTCCCTGGTTGGTAAGGTCGGTGTGTTGGCTACCCCTGGTTGGTGATCGTTCCGTTAGCCTTACTCGGCAGTCACGTTGGAAGTGTCCTGTAATATGCCCCTCTGGTGCCAGTTCTTTGTGACCGTTCTAATATTTTATTCAGGCCAGCAAGCAGCGCTTGAAATGGTCACTCTGACTCTTCCTGGTTGAAGGAAACTGCTCGGACCCTCGGCTTGGACATGTTCATGACGGCCTCTACTTCCAAAGCCCGAAATAGAACTTCATTACTCTTCTTGACGCCACTCAGTATGAAATTTCTTTGTATTTCCACATATCTGATGCATTTTACGAAACTCTGTGTGGCCAACTGGTCTTTCGTTTCCTCTGGTAGGTCTGGGTAGGACAAGTGTACTAACCGTCTAATCTCTGCTTCGAATTCTTGGAGGCTTTCACCTGATTTTTGCGTTTTTCCACTCAGTTGGACTTGGTATAGCTGACTCAAGGATTTATTGTCATATCGCTTATCCAGGATGGCGATGATCTTGTCGAAATTGCCTTGTTCCTCGACTGGAATGCTTTGGAGGAGTTCTAGGGCCGGACCTCTTAACGAAATTACCAGAGAAGTAGATTTTTCTTGATTATCCCATCCTTTAGCTGTAGCCACGGCCTCAAATTGCCCTTTATACATGGGCCAAGATGAACTGCCGTCGAATGTGGGTGGTTTACTAAAGGGACCTTTGGTACTCACGGTGTGCTGGTATTTTCCTCGCTGTAAGTCCTGTTGCATTTTTTTGATATCTGTTTCTACCTTGTTTTGGATAGCACTGATTTTATCTTGTACTTCACTTACTTCACTTTGTACCGTGTGTTTAATGGAATTAATTTCAAATTTCACCTGGCTTTGGATGGAATCGATGTCATCTACTTTGATTTCAAGAGTCTCCACATTACTTTTTAGGATCTTTATGTCGTCGTTTATTTCTTTTATGTCTGATTCAACTATTTGCATTCTTTCATTAGCTGTTTCATTAACTTGCGATACAATTTGCATTAATTGTTCAAATTGCAGTTGTCTTTTTTCTTCAGTTAGTTTAAAATCATTTTGTCTCTGTTCGTCTAATAATATAAATTCATTTTGTCGTTTTAATTCAATGTGATCTCGTTTTTCTTCAAATTTCGAGAACAATCCTCCAATTAAATTATGTTGTTCACTTTTCATAGTGGAAACTAGATTTTGTTGTTTTTCTTCCATCGTAGTGACAAGATGGTCTAATTCTATTTTACGTTTTTCATTAAAAGATTTTACTAACCTTTGTTAAATTTCTTCTTGATGTTGTTTCTCCTTCTTTTCACGTTTTTTCTAGAATCTGGGCTATTTTTTCGTCTAGTCCCTCCGTAACCTGCTTGACTATTTTTTTGGCAGTTTCATCCATTTTTTCCATGCTCCGTGTTTCCATAAATCAAATTACGATTTTAACTGCACTAATCCTTTACTTCTGATCACCAAACTGCTATATAGTTCGTGGGTTCAATTTACAATTATAAAATTAATATTCACTTTCAATTTTCTAGAACTTTTATTTACGTCGAATATACAACAGCTGATTCAAATATCACAACAACAATTTTACATATAAGCTCTTCGCTCCACCAACTAACCCGCGATCGTGGCCTGCTTCCTTTATAAAACCAGCGTCGAATTCTCTAGTAAAATCAGTCATCACTCCTACAGCAGTCGAGTCATTTCGAGAACCATTTTTTTATCTCAAAGCCATTGTTGTCGTACTGAAATGAAACAGGGTCGGTTTTGGGTACAGTTCGTAACACTATTAACAAAAATATTAAACATCGACTTAATTCCCACTTTAGAAACTACACTATTTAAATTTTGAAAAATATATTTTATTTATATTTTTAAATAATTTGAATAACAGATTTAATAATTTATAATTTAAACTTTTACCTATTTTGCCCTTTAACTTCCAATCTACAGAGCTTCAAAACTCAGAAAATTAAATACATATGTATTCTGATAAAAATCAAGCGAATCCTAAAGCTGATAAAATAAAAATGTGTGGAAAATCAAAGTGTATATTTTTTATCAATTTAAAACGCTATCAGAAAATGCACTCATTCCCTGCTTGTCTGAAACTGGAATATTAGAATCTTGAAGGTGGTACGGAACCCTAAGTATGTGAGTCCAACTCGCACTTGACCAAATTATTTATATTTAATTTCCTATCTAAACAGATTCCTAAAATGCAGCTAATTTGTGTTCCTCTATGTTTAGATTAAAGGAACACAAATTCCAACGTCAGCACAAAACCTAATACGAGAAGCTATCGAAACTGAGAAAACTGGACAACTAAACAAAAGAGACGACGCCCTGCACCTCTCTAACACATGGAAGACAATTATTAAAAATCAAAATAAAACACAATTAGCTACGCAAAATACAAACCCGTCAACAAGCAACACACCAGACACGGCAGCGATATATAATAAACAGCTAAGGCAGATCACCTCTCAGTTCACCGTAACAACGCATTGAGAATGCAAAGTGAGACCTTGACGAAACGTCTGCAGGATTCAAAGATGAATCAATATAACGAACGGATGTATTCCCGGATAAATATTTCTTCACATTGTTCCATCCGTGAAATCATTTTGGGAGTTTTTTCACTTACTTATCATTGGTAAACCCGGCACTATACTCTGCCATTGTTCTATCAGTTTAAAAGCCATTGTATAGAGATTATTAAGGAAAGTGGTTGATTTGACGACCACATCGTTGCTGCGTATACAACATATCGCTGAATCTATAAAATGTTCTTTCGTGTCGGATTTGATATTTGAAACTTCGATGATGCTTATTGCTATCAGTTCCTGGGTAAAATAAATACCTGATGCATTAAATTTATTTTGTGTCAAGACTGTGCGTGACTAGTCGGCTGAGACTGTAAATCTGCTAATGCCATATAATGTATATACAGAGTATTCCATCTCAAACGAGCGACCTTGAATGTCTTGGTTATTTTCAAAACTATTGCAATAAGACAAAACAGGTCGATTTTTGTTTCGAGGGGGAATTTTTTTGAGGTGAATTAGCGCTTGCGCGCCTTCAACATAAACAGGCTAATTCAATGATCTTGAGATTTGCGATAGGGAAAATATGTGTTGTATTTTTTTATTGCAATTTCTGTACATGTAATAATAAAAGAGTTGGTGCGTTCCCGCAAATTGTTTAGTATATTATTTAAATTTGATTGAATTACTTCATTGATTTTTAAACTTCTGCACCTTTTCCAAAACCTTCCGTCGCGCCAATGCTAATTTTAAGTGTTTTTTGCGTGTAAAATATGGACAGTATTCGTGATTCGTGTATTGACTTTCAAACAATTTGGACGCTTTGTTGATTCCGTCTTACGATGGCCGCTTTTTGTTGTTATTGTGTTAAGATTCCGCGAGTTATTAGTTCCGATCGTAACAACCGCTTTCATTTTGTTCCTTTTGTGTTTACAAAAGCGCATCATTTGTTGTTAAACCCGCATTTTTAGTTTGCTCAATCAATGAACATTACGTTGCTATATTTTGTGTAACGTGTTGTCCTGACGATATCATTTATGCGACGGCACGTGTTTTATTGGTTGTTCCGCTAAAGGTCCTTCGTCAATTATATACTTGCATTGAACTAAAACCGCAACATCTAATTCATAAATTTTTTGGATATTATATGTAATGTGTCATCGAAGACATTCCATAATTTGGTTCAACTTCGAGCCGGATGCAATTTGAGTTAATTTCGTGCAAAGTTTATCGATCAAACCTTTGATTTTTCGTTGCAATTATTGTTGAAAACCGCATTGAATTTTCGTCTCTTTATATGTTAAAAGAGAAAGCAAGTTCGGGATATTCACTCATTCCGTTGGAAATAAATTTCGCATATTTATTGCTGTGTTAAAAAACTTTGTTTGTTTGGTTATTTTGCTAAATTGTTTTGAATTTATTTGACATTTGGTCAGATAATTTCAACAGTAAAAAATTGTAGATTTTTGGAATAGTATTTTGTTTCCTTCTATCGTGTTAGATTCGTTCAGTGGCAGTAGTTAAACAAAGAGAGTTCTGGACCGGAAGTGGGCATAAAGGTAACCAGTCATCGAGTTCTCGCCGGGAGCTGCTGCCGAGCTGTTGGTAGTTGTTGTTTGGATAAGAATAAGAGGAAGACATTGGGAAGAAGAAGACATTGGGGGTGGTCGTAGGGGTGCGCGAAAGACATTTGGATGTGTCGCAGAGCTGCGCGCCATCTGTTGTTAATAATTGAAAGCCATTGTATTGTGAGTTGCGTGTGTTGCAGAGGTGCACGCCATCTGTTGTCAATAATTGAAAGCCATTGTATTGTGGGTTGCAGGGTGCACGCCATCTGTTGTTGGTTGTGGTGGTTAGAGAAAAAAAAAGCTAAATACTTGGCCGGGTATCGAACGCGGCTTGCCTGATTACAAAGTCAGGTGTCCAACGAGCTGCGCTAATGAGGTTAATCGAGAAATGTTTATTTGAAAAGGTATAGTACATGCCCGTTGCGCGGGCGCGTGTTTTTGGGCGTTGTTCGGTTGGATATTTGGGAGCTGGATGGGGGGATATGATATTTTGTTGTCTGTAAAAAAATTTAAAATCATGGTATTTTGTTGTCGGTAAAAAAATTTAAAATCTTTTACTTAAGCCCTCTTGCGCGAGAACGTCCACTCCTTCGAGTCTATAGTTTTCGTAAGCGAGCGCCTACCTGCGCAAGAACGGCAACTCCTTCGAGTCTCTGATTTTGTCGGATGATTCAAGGCATTGAACGCCTGCATGCGCGAGAACGTCCACTCCTTCGAGTCTATAGTTTTTGTAAGCGAGCGCCAACCTGCGCAAGAACGGCAACTCCTTCGAGTCTCTGATTTTGTCGGATGATTCAAGGCATTGAACGCCTGCATGCGCGAGAACGTCCACTCCTTCGAGTCTATAGTTTTCGTAAGCGAGCGCCTACCTGCGCAAGAACGGCAACTCCTTCGACTCTCTGATTTTGTCGGATGATTCAAGGCCGAGCGTAATAATTTTGAGACTTGAAATTTTTAATGATGAATCAAGAATTTGATGTTATGGTTTCTAGTTTCTAGTAGTCTGCTAATAATTTTTAGAACAAAGTAACGAAAAAGGAGCAAGATGAGCATAGTGTCTCACCAACTACCGTTGAATGCAGATCGATAAAAATGACTTTAATTAAATCAAACTTTATAATATTCACGCTAATTTTGAAAAATGTCTTGTATATTAATATACCTTATGGAACCAAGGACATGGCTGTATGCCCTTCAGGGAACTGTTTGAACCGCTCCAACTATACATTGATGGCTCGAGATAGATTAAACGATGGACGGCTGCCTGTATATTTTGCTCGCCTGTCAAACACAACAAAAAATTTCAAACTGAAGCTGATATTTTCTGATGACACTGAAGGTGATACTGACTGGATTTCAGCAGCTTCATGCCAAGATGAAAAAACTTTACTATCCAACAGCTCAATGACTATACCTCATGCCAACCTACAAGAGGAGCTCTACAAAGTGCTAATTCTTATTTGTGTAACACTCTCTACAATTACAATATTATTACTTAAATTAATTGTGAAATGTATAAGGAATAGAATGAATAATTAAAACACATAGTTATATACAATGTTTTATTTATGCAAAACACTATTCAGAAGCCAATAATAAACTACATCAACATTTTCTTTTGCACATCGTACTGGATCATTGCAGCGGCAGTGAAAAATGCATGGAGAGTCAGAAAGTTTCAGTTCAACAGCGCCATTGAAGTTTTCCAGATTGATTAGGTGATAGTGTGATTCCCCATCATCGATAAGCAGTTTTCTCAAATTGTTGATTTTCAGCTCTTCAAATAACTTGTTAAATAAAAAGTCATATTTCTGATGGCCTCGTACATATATGTGCGTGCATTTGGTTAGGTAAATTCTCAAAATGTCGTTCATAGTATTCAAATCGTAGTGGCCATCAGAGTAGTGGAGTCCATGTAGCTGTTTATCCAAATATCGTACTTGTCTTTTGTCTGCTGCTGATAGATAGTTAAACGGTTTGGGTGGTTTAAACAAAAACACACCTGTGCGTTTACGTGTCTTGATTACCAATTCTCGATTTCGAAACCTTGAATGTCGGCAATTGCAATTTCCATGGTGAACCGTTGAAAAGCTGTACCGAAACTGATTTTCTACACAGCTGAGTGATCTAATATAAGCTTGGGACAATTTCGCTGAGTGGGAGAAATTCTATTAGGCAATCGTGGATAATTATGCAGAAGGCTCGGGTCTTATCGGGAAATCCCGTCTGGCTTTCAATATCCAAGCGAATATCTACAGTCGAGGATTTCATGGTGTCCTCACGTCGGGAGCAATCGATGACGAATAGGTTGTGCGTCTTGAATGCAACATAATCCAGTAGAGGGTGTTTGCCGCCGCCAAAGCTGGGATAAAAGTCCGAATACCTTCTGTACGCCTCACCGTACTCACTCTTTGAAAAATCTAAATCAAATCTCTCCATAGGCCAAAATTCGCTGTTTAAATTTAGACGAATATTGGAAATGTGAATATTATCAAATTCCGTGGGATCTTCTTTGATGTTGCTGTGGCGATCCGTTTGGAAGGCCAAGATAACGTAACGAGGGCTTTCCAGTGCGGCACACGTCTTCACAGCCCAAATTTCACGAGTAGCACCTGTTTTGAGAGCAGGCAACTCATTTAGCTCCCATTTACGAAACGGTAAAATTATACTGGAATCCGCTTTGGCGGCTTGCAGTAAATCCAATTTAACGTCATCACATCACCTGCTTGTAGTCGTTGAAGATGGAAAACAAATGTCCCAATGGAATGTACATGTGAAAAGTTTTATCGGCGGCATTCATATACGCTTTATGTGGAAAATTCCACCCGGCTATGAATAGGTCCTTTGAACTGTTGGGGTCGTTGCTCAAGTATCCACGAATTGTACTCACGCGACCAGGGTCTCTCACGGTTTCAATTTCCTTGCCGCACAACTCGTACGTAACACTGTCAGCCATGGAAAACCAACAATCTGTTTGATTGACGATGATTTCAACGATATCATTGTTGCCGAATGACTTGACGTATGGATAGTAGGTTCGCAACTCCTCGCGTCTTACACTATCATCAAAATTTTGTTTGCGGAAGATATCGAACATTTGAGGAGTTGACATGGTAGCCGAGCGTTTGTAGAAACAATCTGTTTGAGAGCGTGAGTGATCTCTTGAGAGGTTTCATAGAAACTGATGGTGGTCGAGGAGCGGTTGACCTCTTATATGGTTCTTCATCAAATACAAGTCGACCCATTATTATAGTAGTTGTTTCAGCTCAAGTCGAATGATGATTTCTTCACCACGAAAATTCACAAGTTCAGAGTCTTGATTCAAAATTTGCAATGTGAGGTTATGTATTTCGCTTCTGTTAATCGGCAAATAGATTAAATGCTGAGGTGTTTCGTCGATGGCAAAACCAGGATCAACTGCAACGGCAAACTCGTAAATGGTGTGTGAAGGAGTGTTGTTGTAGAAGGCTCCCGACGTGATGTTGCTATCGAGATGAATCGTTCTAACTTTTATAATGTTCACTGGTAAATCGGAACTGTGAACTTGATTGCGTGGTAGCAGCTGTTTAGAGAAGCCCAGAATATCACCGATGCTGTCTTGCGGTTGAAAGTCCACAGCGTACTTGCTGCTGAAAAGCTCACACTTGAGAGTATTGTTGTTGGGTTTCAATGAGAAAATATTTTCAACGTCCTTTGCCAAATGAATGCCAAGTGCCTTTCTAATATAAGCTTCGATGTCACCAATTTCGTATGAACCTTCGGGCAAGTCGATGAATGTTTGCGTGTTTTGATTGTCAAACAGGTAGATCTTGTCACCTCTCTCAATGTTTGGGATGCTGTTGTACGAGTGAATACTCAATAAAGCTAGAACGTAGTTGTAGTTGGGATCCAACTGAATAGGTGGTTGAAAATCAATCGACAGTATTGGGCTGCGACCTTTCAATGTGATGATCACAGACATGACTAATAATTATCCGCTTGTTAGCTGCTAATATAGGTAAAGGTAAAACAACAATAATGCAAAATATTTATTTTTTATTATAGAGAAATTTCAAGCATAAATGGCTACAATTTGATTGATTGTACGTCTGATAAGAGTCATTGTTGTAGAGGATTTTCACTCTATTGCCAAAGTAGTAGGCTAATTCTCGGGGTGGTTTCAAACATCCAAAGCTATCAAAGTACTGAACGGTGTTTTCATTTCGCACATAAGCTACCCAATGCGTACCGTGATGACTGCTGGTATCCAAATTAACGATGGCAGACTCCCATGTTTGTGAATGTTTAGGTAAGGCGTCTTGCATAAATACTCCCCTAAAGTAGGGGATCTTCAAATGTTTGGCATATTGCGCTATTCATTAGACTACCTCCTTTGGGAGTTAGCATGATACTGATTGAAACTGAGATAGACTGCTGTATTTAATTAGTATCCGCAATAAGGATGATGTCAGTATATCGTAAGATTGTTACCAAATTCCCTACAAGCAGCATTCTGCGGACCTAGTGGTTGCGTGAAGACCAACGAATCGTTATCACTGCTATTCAATGAAAACGGTCTACGATTCGAGAACGTCTACATCTATTCCAAGTCACTCTACCAAGACGTTCTCAAGATGGTTAAAGGTGTATCGTATTTTCCCCTTAAAGACAACGAAGAAGTAATTGATCCGAGTGAGGCACGCGAATGTTCAGTATTCATTTTCGATGATGTGAATGGTGATAAACAAAACAAGATTCAAAATTTTTTTCGATGGGAAGGCACAGGAATATCGATTCAATATATTTATGCCAAACGTATAGCAAAATACCTAAGCAACTGATTTGAGACAATTGCAACGTAGTTGTCATATTCAGACAAGATGAGGTAAATTTGAAGCACGTCTTTGATGAGCACGTGTCTCCCGACATGGACTATGATAAATTTAAGACAATGTGTTCGGAATGCTGGCAAAATCGTTTTGGCTTTATTACAATAGCTAAGGACTTCAACTTGAATGATGGCCGCTACCGTAAAGGAGTCGATAAATATATAAAGGTTCAATAAAGATGATTGCTGTTAGTTGATAAAAATGTCTTCATTGAGTAGCAACATTGCTGCCACTGCTCGAAAGAAAAAGATCAAGCAATTGGCACGTTCTATTCGCAAGAAATATCTTAGTCTGAAGCTGGGAAAGTCGGAACATGATGAAACATTGAATAAACTTTTTAGACCGGTAATGACACCGCTACAAGATATTGCCTCAACTACGGCAAAAGTTCTCACTAAGATGCCAATACAGACCATTAAACGTGAAGTAATTAAAAAAGAAGTGCAGCAGCTGCCACTAGTCAAAAAACATGAGTTGGAAGAGACACAATACCTCGATGAAGAACCAATCGCCTAAACTAGTATATATACCAATGATGATGATGATGAGGTGCAGAACGAAACCTTTTACGAGGATCCCGGTAATCTCTCTAAAGATGCAATAGAGGACTACATGGATCAGTATCCTCCAGTTGCACACAAATATCTTGAAGACTATATCACTAAAAGCGATGATATTAACAACATATATGGACCTATATATGAGGCTGCAAGTTCCAAATGGTTTCTTGGGCAAAAGGAAATCAATTTCAGTCGTAGTACAGGTCACATTATCGTTGATGGGTTACAGTTTCGAGGTACTCCAGGGTTATATCAACTAATATTTTACAAGTCACCTGATTATGCTCCGGATGATTTAGAATCACACCGAAAAGTGTTGGTAATGACAGCAGCACACAAGAATGCAGCAGGTCGTTTGAAAGCTTCAAGTCTATATAAATATACTGAAATTATAAAGCCAATGTTTCCTCCTTTGACAAAGAAGCAACGTTTTGCTAGAACTGGTATGAAGTTAACTTACAATAACAAGCCAATGGAATACGTCTACTGGGATGATCCCAACGAATTGGTTGAACGGTTGAAACTACTGATTGCATCCAAGGAAGCAGGCAACACCTCTCACAACAAAATGATTGTCATTTTAAATGAACTTAAGGAAGCTAATATTATACGAGATAAATAAATTTAGAAATTGAAAGTGTATATTATTCCTTATCCTATGGCAAACATATTAGTTTCATGATGACTTTTAACAAGTTTGGGCGTAGTGCCCATCAGCAACTAATGTCATGAACATCACATAACCTAGCTTTTATGAAAGTGCCATTTTCCTTTACCGTGGAGGGAAATATCGATGCTGAGAAGCTGAAAATTACCAATGTCGAAGTACCGACGAAGGCCATGGATGCCGCCAACAAACAGTACGTTGATAAGAAAATAGCAAACGGACTTCAGCAACTGCATCGTGATTTTCAAATAGCTTTCAGCAACTACACTGGTGAAGTTCAGCAAACCTTATCTATGTTTAAGCAAAACGAAAAAGTTAGCGAGGAACGTGGAGCTCAAAACTTTGCTGCAATGAATACTCGCATGTTGAAATCCGAACAAGCTATGGAAACCCAACTACAAAATATATCGCTTCTCATTTCAAAATTCAATACATTGGAAGCTCAGTTGGAATCTGCCCGGAAAGAATATAAGGAAACCATCACAAAATTTGAAGCCTCGTTTAATGACAACCGTATATCACAGGAAAAACGTATAAATGACCTGGAACTTTCTATGAAACAAGCTCCTAAAGGTGTTGATGCAGCAGAAGTATTAAATATTGTTCGAAAGGATAAGGCTAAAGATCTTTCTGATCTAACTGAACTTAGAGACAAGATGATAAAAGTAGTGCCTGACCTATACCGAGACATGCAAAAACTACATGATGATATTGCAAATCAAATGTTGGACCAAAATCAAAAACTTGAGGCAGTCGCCGACAGTATTGCTGCAATTAAAAAGCATCATTAGGGTCAATAAAAACATGCCTTTGTCTATTTTTAAGCAGTATACAAGATGGCTCCTATAGCGAAACATTCCAAAGAAAAAGTTCAAGTCGTTAAGGAACTGCATAGACCTGTGAGACGAAAGTTTCCTCGCCGACGTGTAATAATCAAAGGTTTCGATGACTCCTGGCAGTCTGACCTCGCACAAATGGATCTCTATGCAAAATCCAATCGTAATTTCAAGTTCTTCCTCGTGGTGATTGATTGCTTTTCAAAGTACGTGTGGACGAGACCGCGGAAAACGAAATCCGGTGAAGAGGTAACTCGTGCCTTTGAGAGTATTCTCAAGGAAGGACGGCACCCGAAAAATCTACAAACCGACCAGGGTAAGGAATACTACAATAGTTGCTTTCAGAAACTAATGAAGTCATACGGAATCAATCATTATAGTACATTTAGTGGACTGAAAGCCGTAATAGCTGAACGAGTAATTAGAACGCTGAAAGAACGGCTCTACAAGTACTTTACTTTGAACGGCACCTACAAATGGATAGATATTCTACAGGAAATTGTTAAGGACTACAACCATTAAAAACATTCCAAGACAAAGATGAGACCTGTGGACATTAATAGGAAAAACGCTCGAGATATTAAAGTATACAATAACCTGCAAATTGCTGGGCCAAGAAAACTGAAAGTCGGAGATGTTGTGCGAATAAGTAAAACCAAGCACGTTTTTGATAAAGGTTACCTTCCCAGCTGGAGTACGGAATTGTTTAAAATTACGCAGGTTAAAATAACTAATTCAGTTACGTATATTTTGGAAGATATGTCTGGTACACCGATTAAAGGGAGCTTTTACGAAGAAGAATTGCAAAAGGCTGCCTATCCTGATGTGTATCTCGTTGAGAAAATTTTGCAACGAAAAGTCAACAAGGTTAAAGTTCGGTGGCTTGAGTTTGATTCGAGCCACGACAGTTGGATTGTCACTGAAAACAGACTAGAGTACCAAGGTCAATCATAAATTGATAATAAATTATCATAAATATAGACATGTGCTTGCATTGCAAAATGAAGACTCAGGGTGAAAACATCACTGTAAAGTATTCGAAAAGTTTAAGCCAAAATATCACCAAACTTAAACGATTACAGAAAGATATCAAATTTTATTGTGAAAAACAACAAGTGATGCAACATTTAAAAGCCTTACATATATGATGTTGGTGATGGGGAACAGAGGAGCTCTTAGCAACAAGAGATCTACTTTTCCATCTTTGCGTAGGATCACATAATTGAAATCAACCGCAATCAGGTAGTGGAAGGGGTACAAAAATAAAATTGTGAAAATTCCCTACATATATTCCCAGTCCCAGTTTACCTCTCAAGTGATTTGTGAAAATGAGTAGTATCAGCAGTTTTGAAACCATGGATAGTGGTTATAGTAGTGATTCCACTATCAATTACAGTGCGGACTTGGATAGAGTGTTACAAATGTATGATGAAGCTGCCAAAAAGGAAGACTATTACTTGCTGTATTCGAGATTTCCATTACTGAATTCAGAGTATGATGTTTAATGTGCACTCAGTCCTGCAAGATCCTATTCTCCAGTGGTTATCTTGCAAAAAACACCTGTAGCCGCTGGAACACCAACGAAAATTGTAATGACTATGTACGAGTGGGAAGATGTCATCATTGAGCTCAAGCTCTTGAAAACAAACTTTTTTGAAAATGCCACACCTCCAGAGTTTGCTGCCCCAGTGACCTGCGGAGATTGTCTCCATCTATCCCAGATCCAGTATGAAGACGTCAAACAAGTGTTGGTGATGAAAAACATTTGTGCACTATATTTGGATTATAGTGATGTGGTTGAACTCTTAGCTATTAACCCTATAATCTCAAGTAAAATAATTTGCTTGGAGCGCTTAAATTTCAGTACTTTTTATTATAAAATAATAGATGAAATTTGTTTATGGTCAAATTTACTAAATCGTTTACCGATTGAAAAATTGTTAAAACCATTTTGTTTAGATGACAGGTCTCCATTATGTATTGCATTAAAAGAACATATTTATTACTATAAAAACATTATTTTGAGAGATATTGACATTATAAAAATTGAATAAATACTTATAAATTAAAAACATTGTTGTTTATTTCATCAGTTCTACACCATAGAGTGTCGAGAATACTTCCAAATATACGAAAATCGATTACGTACCTTTGAAAACTGGCCTTCCGACTTCCCTGCTGAAAAGTTAGCAAGAGCAGGGTTTATCTACCGACAAGATGCAATAGAATCCGATGGTAGCTTAAATGATGCTGTTGAATGCCCATTTTGAGATACACGTGGTTTCAACTGGGAAGATGGTGATGACCCTGTTGCCGATCATCTGGACTGGAATCCATATTGTCGCTTTTTTGATTTTGATGACACTTACCACATCACCAGACCTATCAGACATAAAAGCAAAGTGACATTTGAGAGCAGACTTGAGATGTTCAAAGACTGGCCTATTGCCTTGAAGCAGACACCCACCGAGCTTGTCAACGCCGGATTCTTTTCCACGGGCTACGGTGACAGGATCACTTGTCATTGCTTTGGCTTAGAGCTCAAGAATTTCTTACCTTATGATGATATTACAGAGCTTCACAAAAAGGGATCAGCTAAATGTTTATTGCTTAGAGACTGCCCACCAAATCCCCACACTGACTCTAATCATAATACTTGTAAAATTTGGTTAACTAATGAAATGACAATTGTTTTTTGCCATGCCACTTTGCTAGTTGCTTTGATTGTTCACTGAAAATAGATCATTGCTGCATATGTAGACGGAAAATTGCAGGTTATTTAAAAATATATGTATGCTAAAAATAAAAACTCTAATTTGAACATATTTTGTTTTATTTAAACATATAATATTTACAATATAATTGGGAAACAAATAACACTATTATACAAATACTTTATTCTGGGTTGGTAATTTGTTGAGCATCGCTGGAAATCTCCATAGCAACGTTTTCATTCATGATAGATTCTATATTATCAACCAGGTCAGAATCATACAATGGCTCAAGAGAATGGTGCTGATTTCGCAGTGTGTTGCCCCTAGCAAACACTTTTAAGTTCCCAAGTCGGAACTTGAGAGCGTTGCATATATCTATGGGATGTGAGACATCAAACCATTCTTAACAAGTTGAGCATTTGGATGTTTCTTCAGCACTTCCTTTATAGCTGCTTGGAAAGACCGCCGCTGTCTACGTATGAGGTACCATTCACTCTTACTAAGAGCTAACAGAGCCATACATCTCTGTTTTTCGTGGTTGATTGACTTGGGAGCTACACGATGGACTACTTCGTTCCTTAAACGTTTCACTACCTGAGACTGTATTTTGTTAGAAACCACATTCAGAACCTCACAATGACGTTCCGATGCCTTGACAGATTCCCCTTCTAGTCTAACTCGATGCAGTTCGGCTTTGGCCCTAGCTTCCTCAGCTTGAATACGTTCTTTTTCAGCCTTAAGTCGTTCCTCTTCAGCTCGCATACGATCTCGATCTGCTTTGCTTCTCTCTTCTTCCGCATGTAATCGTTCTTTTTGCATTTCAATCATCTCAGCCTCAGCGGTATTCTTTACTTGTATCATAATTTGCTTAAGTTCATCCAACTCAGTCATCAAATGCTGGTTTTGTACAGAAATTAGATTGTTGTGTGCAGAAAGTTGTTTGAGGCGCATTTCCTCGTGATACTTCTCGTATTTGATATATTTCATAGAGATGCGTTTAATTAAAGTATAGAGGATGCGAATTTCTGTAGCTTTCTTGCTACGCATCTGCATAAGCAGCATTTCAAAGTCGATGGCGCTCATGCAAATGTATTTCTTTTGAGTTATGTTTGCATCTTGAATTTCTTCGTATGCCATAGTTGGTTGCTGAGTCTTGAGCAAATCCATAAAATGATATTTTTATGTCTGTACTCACCAACGTAACCACACCACTCCAGGACATTATCATCGATGAGCACTTTGTCTGTCCACGTCAGCTTCCAGAAGAAGGCGTTACATCTATCATTTTCAATGTCGAGGCCAAATTTGAGACATACTTCTGTATAGGTTAATTTACCCATCGTTGTAACCCACAGTCTAACATCTTGATTACTTTCAAGTTTATTTTGGTTAGGTTGAATAGATACCATCTTGGAATTGCACTGAATACGTTAATCAATTGTTGCAAACTAACTGAAACTTATGTGTTCGTTAACATAACTAAAGGATGTATCGTGTGACGTCACAGAGAAAGGGAAGGGGGGCCCGGTAAAGGGGGCCATGATTGCCAGGTTTCCATATTTCCTAAGATTTCTCTAAATCTCTGAAAACACACACAAGTTTTATGGAGAGATAACAATGTTCGCACTAGCGTTCTAATCGGAAGTAAATTTCAAGTACTTATCTATGGTCTGTTATGACAGTAAAACAATGTCTTATATTTAAAATTTTATTTCAAACATAATATATTATGATATACCATTACCAAATTCAAAGGCATTTATGTTTATTTCCAAAGAAATAATACGTTTTAAGACCCAGCCACTACCTTCTGTTGAAAATTCTTCGAGGGAATTCATAATTGGATCCTTTACGTGATTGTCAAACCATTCATTCAAGTCTGTTCCCCGATCAATAATTTCATTTTTAGTATTAAAATATTTGTGATTCGTAATTTCATCCATATCTGACTTTAAAAATTCTCCACAAAAACAAGTATTCACTTTAAGCGTAAATAGTTTTTTCAAAATGTTACTAATTCTGGACTTGAACATAATTGAAGCATCATCCAGAAACATCAAGATATCTTTATGTGATTTGTTAATTATTATCCCAGTTCTAACACGGTTTTGAAAACATGAAGCAATGGCATCCCATTGAACTCTACTAGAACGTTTATTATTTAAACCCATTCCAATTTTTGACTGCTTCAGCAAAGTCCGAAAGCGTTTTAAATAACCAACGTTGTTTTGTAATTTTTTCAAGGTTCCCACACATAAATTTCCATGGCGAATAGCACAATTAAAAAGTCTCATATGTTTTCTAATATCCCTAAGCCACAATGGTATTTCAGCAGAGGAAATAGAATGATCCAACTCAACTTGTTTACATTTTTTGATATAGTTATCACTGTCTGCACCAATTTGATTAAACATTTTGATGAATCTCCACCACAGTAGTTATTTGCCAATTTTATTGCGTCTGATTTCTAGCAATTCTAAACATAAAATGACGTTAATTTTAAAAAATATTATTCTTATACATATGCAATTATTTACTACAACATTCAGCTAATGGTACTAAAATAAATGCAGCTCATCATAGGCAAGTTAGTCTAAAATTGGATTGGGCTCTTCAAAATACAATTCCAGCTCATCTGGTATTTCAATAGGTACAAAGTCCAATTTTTAATATTTCTAAAATATTAATGTTACAATGAAATAAAAATTCGCAATTATTTTATTTATCAGCATTGAACTACGTCATTTGCGAATAACGACATTGCTGTTAGTTCTAGAAAAACAACTAATTAATGCTTATCATATGGGAACTTCCTGCAAAAGTTTATTGCTGCAAACAACATGATAACCTTATCAAACCACAGCTTCCTGTAAATTTATTTAGCTCGGTTTCATTTAGCGTAAACAAGATATCACAGTTTCCTTTCACTGCGGTCATCACTTCCGTTGTGGTTTTGATATCTAAAATACCAATGTGAATTTATTATCAGGAATTTTTAATTAATCATGGATTCATGATTTATATTATTTTTCGATTTTATTAACATTACTTTTAAATAAATACAGATTCATGATTTGAGAATTTATTATCAGAAATTTTTAAATACATTTATGATTTTATTGGCATGAATTTTTAAATACATTTATGATTTTATTGGCATGAATTTTAAATAAATACAGATTTTTATTCATCCCTCAAGACGTAAAAAATTCCTGGTTCCACCACGAGTAAACTAATCGTATCTGGGAACCCTCCTATTGCTGGACGCTGAGTTCTACCTCCTCCACGGGTGAACTGAGCCTCTATGAAATCAGTACGACCGCCCATACCTGCACGTTTCATTTGGGTTGGCCCTATATCTATTTCAACCCCATTTGGTAATCGATGGCTAAACAAGCAAGTATTTCCAAACGGACATTTGGGTTTGCTTTTTCGGAAATACCTACATCGTATTTTCTTCATTTTTTCGTTTTTCTCAGCTATATAACGATCTTTTTCCGCTTTCTGGTAATAAACCTATCAGATTGATAGACTTAAGGAGACACAATACGGCATTCTGGACAGCCTCTGCGAATATTCAATTCAAAGTCTTTATTTTGATGTCATCTTTTTACGCATGGGAAGCAGAAACAATGGTTACAATTTGGTAATAGCCCAAAATTATTAGTGATCTCTTCCAAACATATTCCACACCTTTTATTCATAGTGAATTGAATAAGACTGCACCTATAGCCACAAAAATCTAATATTTGTAGTGTTTGCTGTCGCCACACACTCACGACAATAAGTTAAAAGAATTTATTTCTTTTATTCAGTCTTGAGTTGAAGCTGTAACAATCCAGTCATGAATTTGGAAAGTTTACTTGATGACCAAGAAAGATTTAATATGAGTCCAGTGCCAACGAGAACTATACAACCGAAAGATTTAACTGGAAAGCTAAATCCCAAAAATGGATGTTACGTGGTACCAGACGTTTTAACAACTTTGATTACCTACAACGGGCGCACTTGCAAATATGCGGCAGTAACAGAAATTTTAACAATTAATATTACCGATACCGAGACCACTCTCAAAATTGGTGAAACAATTATACATTTAACGGTGGAGAGTTACACGGTGCTTAAAAAATACTTGGAATTTGCATATGGTTTCCATAACGATCCTTCACATGGAAAGGATGAACCTGACACTGTATGGGATGATTTCCAGCTTTGTTCTGATGGTATTTCTTTGGATCTGTGTATGTGGTTGGATGATGGCGGTCTTACTATATATTCTACAAAAACAAAACAAAATATAGCTTTAATTATTAAGGATGCTCTGAAAATTCATAATATACTATATGCTAATAAACATATTTAAAGAGTTTTCTAGTTTTAATACATCCATTATTTTCACCTTAATTAAAATTCAGTCGTTTGAAACAAATTTTCCAAGTCTCAATATTATTACGCTCGGCCTTGAATCATCCGACAAAATCAGAGACTCGAAGAAGTTGCCGTTCTTGCGCAGGTAGGCGCTCGCTTACGAAAACTATAGACTCGAAGGAGTGGACGTTCTCGCGCATGCAGGCGTTTGTAAAAGATTTTAAATTTTTTTACAGACAACAACACATCATATCTTTCAGACGCTTGAAACATTAAAAAAAATTCTAAGTCTCAATGCTCGACGTCCGATGAAAGTTGCCGCGCCACGGACTTGCGCCTTTTTACAGCCAACTATATCCCCCCATCCAGCCCCCAAATATCTAACCGAACAACGCCCAAAAACACGAGCCCGCGCAACAGGCATGTACTATACCTTTTCAAATAAACATTTCTCGATTAACCGCATTAGCCCAGCTCGATGGACACCTGACTTTGTAATCAGGCAAGACGCGTTCGATACCCGGCCAAGTATTTAGCTTTTTTTCTCTGTAACCATCACAACCAACAACAGATGGCGTGCACCCTGCAACCCACAATACAATGACTTTCAATTATTAACAACAGATGGCGTGCACCTCTGCAACACACGCAACCCACAATACAATGGCTTTCATTTATTAACAACAGATGGCGCGCATCTCTGCGACACACCCAAATGTCTTTCGCGCACCCCTACGACCACCCCAATGTCTTCTTCTTCTTCCCAATGTCTTCTTCTTCTTATCCAAACAACAACTACCAACAGCTCGGCAGCAGCTTCCGGCGAGAACTCGATGACTGGTTACCTTTATGCCCACTTCCGGTCCAGAACTCACTTTGTTTAACTACTAGTGGCGTTACAGTGATTTTAATTTATTGTTAAGATGTCAAAAACCGCTGAAAATTTACGTAAATTTAAAAATCATTTAAGAGGTGACGACGTTGAATTGTTTTTTACATGATATGGTTGATTCAATCCATTCAGAATTTTTTAAACATCACAATTCGATTGTTGGTTTAATTTCAGATACAAACGATGATTTTGACTTTGAGGATGACATTCGCAATAAATTTGAAAAATGTTTTATTCAATTAGGTCTATTTTAGCTAAACTGAGATCTGTTCAGAATTCTATGCAACAAAATATAGCTCGGGAACAGGAAAGTGTTGCTTTGCTGCGAATTGATTTGCCTTCATTTAGTGGAGACATATTGGAATTTGGTACTTTTATTGATTTGTTTGATTCAATAATTCACAATAATGAACAACTCAGTGCCATGCAGAAGTTCAAATATTTGCAGTTAGCTTTAAAAGGGCCTGCTTTTGAGGCTATTAAGAATTTTAAACTAACACAAAACAATTACCTGAGGGCTTATGAAACACTTTAGAAAAAAAATCAAGCGAACTCGCGGAGTCTCATTGGTCAGCTTTAGAACAATTCTCCCAACTATTTTCAGATAGCCCTTCAGAGGTTCGGAAGTTATTGGATGACTTCAATGGTAATTTGGAAGCACTGAAGAATGTGCGTTTACCAGTAAATCAGTGGGATTTTTGTATCGTTCAGATGATGTTGAAACGAGTTCCAAAGAATTTAGCCGCTAAGTTTGAACTTAACCATGGTATTGTGACCGCTCAAGATGACTTTCCGATCCGCTCGGAAGTTGCTGATTTTTTGTCGAAGCATAGCGATGCCTTTGAACATGTTGAATTATCCCGCAAGGCAAAGCGGTCATTAAGTATAGAAATTGTTTAGTTTGTAAATCCGCTCATGCGATTTACAAATGTTCTGAATTCTTGAACAAATCAGTATCCGCGCGGTTTAAGTTTGTTAAAGATTTTAGACTAGGTTTTAATTGCTTAGGCGATTCTCTGTAAATCTTTATCCACTTGCCGCAACTGCAAGCAACGCCATCACACATTGCTTGATTTTGTAAATCATGGTGATTTAGGCATTCGGTCTGAATCTAGTGCTCCACCCGCAAACCTGGCTTCCACATCTGGTGGATCCAGTACCATTAATTCTGTTGAAAGTTCCGAAACTTCTCTACCGCAGACTTCTTGTCATAGTTCACTTTTGTCATTCAATTCAAATGTGTTGTTATCTACCGCTATAGATGAGGTATTAGATAAGCACGGTTCTTATCAAACTTTGCGATGTCTGCTAGATTCTGGTAGCATGATATCATTCATTGCGAGCAAGGCTGTGAAACGCCTTGGCTTCCGACCTATGCCCGCTTCGATTCAACTCGACGGGCTAGGTTCTGTGCAGAGTACCTCTGCTGAGGGCTCTCTTACCCTTTCTCTTCGCTCTATAGTAAAGCGCGAGTGGAATTTTGTTGTTGATACTATTGTTTTACCCCTGCAATGATATGCCTGTTGCGCCCATTAATATGGCTAATATGGCATATCTAACCAATTTGAAACTTGCTGATCCTGGTTTCAATAGCCCAGGCGCTATTGACCTTTTGTTAGGTGCCGATATATTCTCTCAAGTTTTGTTGGAAGGACGCCTTCTGGGAAAGGAAGATGTTCCTGATGCTATTAACACTGTGTTTGGTTACATCCCTATGGATAGAGTGTCTTGGAGTTCTGTTAACTCTCACTCTCAGTCAGTCATAAACCCAACTTCACTTTTTTGTCAAATTGAAGATGTAGTATCATTAGATGATTCACTCCAAAGGTTCTGGAGAATTGAAGATGTTCCTACCGCACTGGTTCAGTCCCCTGATGATATTATCTGTGAAAAAATATTTTCCGAGGGATGAAGGAGATTGGATTTAGGTAGATTCGTTGTGCCCCTGTCTTTTCGAAATACACTTCCTGCATTTGATGGAATGTATAATCTCTCCGTACAACGTTTCTACTCTTTAGAAAGACGTCTTCTCAAAGAGGCTTTAGAGCTTGATCCTATGGAGTTGGTTCCCGATCCATCTACTTCTTCGGATTGTTACTACATACTGCATCATTGTGTTTTGAAACCTGATAGTAGCACAACCAAACTTCGTGTGGTGTTTAATGCATCCGCTAAGATACCTCATCGGTTATCTTTGAACTTGCAGAATTTAGTTTTTCCTCGCCTGCTTGCTATAGAAAACTCTTCTAGTTGTGAACTTCACGCATTTGGTGATGCTTCTGAGAAAGGTTATGCCGCTGTTGTTTATTTTGTGTTCGAAATCGCATCTGGATTTCGTCAAAGTTTTTTGTGTTGTCTAAATCGAAAGTTGACCCTTTGAAAACTTTGTCACTTCCTAGATTGGAACTTTGTGCTTCAGTTCTTACCGCTAAGTTTGCTCATTATGTTTATGAGCAATTCAATAGTCGTTTGTTGTTCAAGGTGATTCGTTGCTGGTCAGATTCCACGGTAGTTCTTTCATGGCTTAGTTCTTCCCCGCACCGTTGGAAGACATTTGTCAGTAATCGAGTTGCTTACATTCGGGAAAAATTTCCTTCTTCGCATTGGTTTTACTTTCAATCTTGTGATAACCCCGCTGACTTGGGTTCCCGCGGCACTTTGCCATCAGAGTTAGTAGGCAATACACTTTGGTGGAAAGGCCCACAATTGTTGATTACCGCTTGTTTGCCACATGCTTGCTCAGACTCAAGCATGTCACCGCTAGTTATGACTGAAGCCCGTATAGTGGCGCTTCAAGTCACTGCTTCACCAAATTTATTTGGTACTTTGTTAGAAGAACATTCTTCTATTAATCGCATTATCCGCATTATAGCTCATATTTGTCGCTTTGTTGATAACGCTCGCAATCCAGACCGTAGGAGCTCTGGATCATTTTTGGCTGCTGAGTTATATCAGGCTCAGCTTCGCATTGTTCGAAATGTTCAAGATCAATATTTTTCTAAAGAGATTTCCCTTTTTCGAGAACTAAAACTTTTGCCCAAATCGCTTCGTAAACTTTCGCCGTTTCTTGATAAACAGGGAACTCTTAGAGTTGGTAGTAGATTGGCTAATGCTCCATTGCCGTGTGATACTAAATTTCCCGCACTGCTACCAAGTAAAAGTCGTTTGACTAATCTAATTGTAGAAGATTGTCATGTCACCAATCTTCACGCAGGAATCCAAACCGTTCAATTTCTTTTCCAGCAACGATTTTGGATTCTATCCGCAAAGAAAGTAATTCGTAGTGTCATTTCTAAATGTGTTTCTTGTTGGAAGCTTAATCCTTCTGCTTACCAACCCTTCATGGGAAATTTGCCCATTTCCCGCGTTTCACAATTGAAACCCTTTTCTAATGTTGGAGTAGATTTTGCTGGTCCCTTCACTACAACCATGGCTAAAACTAGAGGGCCGGAAACTTTAAAGGCTTATCTGTGCCTGTTTAAGTGCTTTGCAATGAAAGCTGTTCATCTAGAACTCGTATCAGATTTGTCTGCTGATGCGTTCTTGGCAGCTTTGCGACGATTCATTGCACGTCGTGGTCGATGTTTTCATATCTATAGTGATTGTGGTACTAATTTTGTGTGTGCTCACAAGCAGATCTTGAAAGCATTTAGAGCTACTGCTGCACGAGAAACCATTTCTTGGCATTTCAATCCCCCTTCGGCTCCTCACTTTGAAGGACTCTGGGAGAGCGGAATTAAATCCGTGTCATTGGAGATCAAATCCTAACCTACGAAGAACTTTCTACTGTATTTGCGCAGGGCGAAGCAGTTTTAAACTCGCGACCTATAACCCCTTGTAGCAACGATCCATCGGATCTTACCGCCTTGAGTCCTGGAATGTTCTTACAATGGAACCTTTAACAGCACCTCCTGAATCTGATTTCTTATCTGTCCCATCTAATCGTCTCAACAGATGGGAGTTACTGAGTCGTTTGCATCAGGCATTCTGGAAACGTTGGTCGCAAGAATATTTACATACTCTTAGTAATTCAAGGCTGGCGGAATGGTGCGTTCCCTCAATTTGTTTAGTGTACTGTTTAAATTTGATTGAATTACTTCATTGATTTTTAAACTTCTGCACCTTTTCCATAACCTTCCGTCGCGCTAATGCTAATTTTTAGAGTTTTTTGCGTGTAAAATATACACAGTATTCGTGATTCGTGTATTGACTTTCAAGCTATTTGGACGCTTTGTTGATTCCGTCTTACGACGGCCGCTTTTTGTTGTTATTGTGTTACGATTCCGCGAATTATTAGTTCCGGTCGTAACAACCGCTTTCAATTTATTTCTTTTGTGTTTACAAAAGCGCATCATTTGTTGTTAAACCCGCATTTTGTGTTTGCTCAATCAATGAACATTACGTCGCTATTTTTTGTGTAATCTGTTGACCTGACGAAGCTCTAAAATCAGTTCCTGCTATTGCGGGGTTAGCCTCTGAAGAAAGAAGAACCAAGAAAACACCACCTGCAGGGCTTCGACTTAAAAGGTCAGTGATTAACTTTTATTTGGTGATATCATTTATGCGACGGCACGTGTTTTATTGATTGTTCCACTAAAGGTCCTTTGTCAATTATATACTTGCATTGAACCAGCATTGAACTAAAACCGCAACATCTAATTCATACATTTTTTTGGATATTATATGTAATGTGTCATCGAAGACATTACAAGATTATTAAAAAAACGCATTTACATTACAATAAAATGCCTCTAAAGCAAATGTTCAACGTGTCTTTCATTGATTTGACATGGTTCAGCATAGTCGGTGTTATCTGATGACACTCCGCTATAATCGTTGGCATAGTTCTTCCTGAGTCATAAAAATTTTGGATTTAACATGTCCCCACAAAAAATCCAAAAGGTTCAGATCAGGTGATCAGGCAGGCAATTCTATAGGACCTCTTCTTTTAATCCAGCGACCAGGGTATTCCAAATCCAGGTATTGAACTGGTGTGGCGGAGTAAGGAGGAGCTCCATCTTGTTGGAAATGCAATTGGTCTTCATGAGCTTTCTATTACCATTGCATTAATTTCATTTTCCAATATATTATGATAAATTTCACCATTTAAATTACCAGGAATAAACTGGGGTCCAATTAGATGATTTCCCAAAATCCCTGCCCAAACGTTTAGTTTTACCGGATGTTGACTATGAGCTTCTCGTAATAAATGAGGATTTGTATCGCTCTAAAATCTACAGTTATGTCGGTTAACCTCCCCATGAAGTGAAATAGTGCACTTATCCGAAAAGCAAACATTGTACAAAAAATTCGGGTTTTCGATTATGCTCTGCGTAATAATTTCGCAAAACTCCTGCCTTCGATCCCAATCATCCTCATTCAATTCATGAAGTAATTTTATTTTGTACGGATAGATTTGTATTTATGCAAAATTCTAAAAACGTTAGTTTTGCTAATACTGGAAGCTGCAGAGATTTGCTGGACAGACTGCGTGTTTGGTATAAGTTGGACATGGCCCAATATAGCCACAAATACCCCTTCATCATTTACAATTCCAATGGGACCTCTCAAATTTTAAATTCAACTCCAATAGGTATTTATGACGAACGTTACGTTCGGGATGGTTTTGGTTAAAAACCCTTGCAGCAGATCGAGCACAATTTTGATTTTCATAATAAAGACTTACCAGCTCAACACGTTCTTGCAATGTGTATACCATAATTATCATTTACATTTTCAACAAGTCAGTAAGGTAATAACTTGACAGATAATTGTACAATGCTTCAAATGGTCGAATAAAGGTCAGAACAGATAAACAAACTTGCTGTAAATATCAGCAAAAAAATAATGTAAAATAAATGATTGTTAACATTTAATGATTTGCTTGTGTTTTATTACAGGGTGCGGCAGTCAATCACATGGTTTAAGAGCGTACTATGAAAGAACTCCTTTTCAATACTTTTTCATGTAGTAAAAGCTATTAATTTAAGAATCCGCTCTTACTGTTAGGTCCGTTAGATTTTTTGTTACGTGAACAGGAATTGCAATAAAATATTTTATTATGAGGATATAGTCCGTAAAAAGGGATTTCAAATGATATACGATAACAGCTATTTTCCCTATCTCAAATCTCAAGGTCATTGGCCTGTTTATGTTGAATGCTTGGAAGCCCTAAATCACCTCAAAAAAGTTGTTATTGCAATAGTTTTGAAAATAACCAAGATATTCAAGGTGGCTCATTTGAGATGGAATACCTTGTATATATAAATTTACAGAAGAAATGAAAGCATTCTAAAAGATGCATAAAATAATTTTAAGAAAGAAAGTTAATACAGCTGGTCCATTTTTTATTCTTGATAACTTAAAATAAAAGAACTCTTTAGGGACTGCAGATCTTTGTAATCTAATACAACTTGTAATAACCGATTTGAAGGTATTCATTAGAACAGAAATATCTTTCTAATAAAAAAGCAAAATTATAATTATACATATAAAGGAGCGGCAGTTATTTATTTTTAGGATAAATAAATTAATTGTTACTATTTACTGACTCAAGTATCACTCAGTGGGTAATTTTATTCTTAATTTAAATATAAATGCAAAGGCACATATGACGTTTAAGTTAGTTTTTAATTAAAGTAAAAAAATTGTTAAATTATAATTTGAAATATACTTCACCTATTTAATATTCTGGCTATATATACGGAGGCCACTTTAATTATAACGGATTAAATTATGGGAACATTTTTATGTAGATATTTTTTAAATATCACAGCATCCCCAGATTATTCTTCAAACTGGCTGTTGTAATGCAGTTTAATCCAATACATATTAAAAAAAAATTAAATTTTGAAAAAATATTTATTTTACATACCTTGGTTGGAAAAAGACAAACTGTGGCTTAAAATTAATATTATTTTATATATAGCAATTCACATCATATCCTCTTCAATAACAGCGCTATTCTGGTCACATTATGAACTTGTTATTTAATGCTTTCAGGTGGACACTTTTTCAATTTTTTTGTCATCCTTATCTCTCTCATCTATAAACTTGGTAACGTTCATCATTTTTTCGGGGTTCTAGTTTGTCATGCTTGTCTCTACCATCCACAAATTTGCACTTTTTGTGCTGTTCTGACGTACGTTAAGTCTCTAATTTAAAATATGGCAAATAAAAAATTGAAATGTTTATTAGAAGGAAGAGCAAATTTTGTGCTAGTATCTATACTATTATAAAATTGTAAGTTTGTCTGTTTGTTTGTTTGTTTGTTTGTTCCGGCATCACGTAAGAACTACTTAACTGATTTTGCAGAATCTTTTTTTGTTACGAAGCTTATGGTTTGACTTAAAATCTGGTAGATATTGTATCTTTCTAAATTGATAGAAACGGTAGTAATAGCGAAAAACCTCCTACCATGTTAGGTAATTCAATTACTCAATTGGTTCCAACGCACGCACAAAATATTAGATACTGGGATCAGCTTAGCTTTTATTCAAAATTCGGAATGTGCAAATGTAACATCTTTCGATTTAACAAAAATCAACTTATATCAAGCGTAATTTTACAGGGTGTTCTGTATATAGGAAATTTAGAGCGGAGTAGAATTACATGGATTTAAAAAATCTAAAAAACGTATATTTTGTGTAGTGGAAATAAGGGGGAGTGGAATTAGTTATACGGGGTGGTCCAAAAAAGCTATATTGAGTGGGCTATAAACAGTTCCATATACCAAGTGGCTGAAAAAGGGTAGAATATTTATACAGTGAATCAAAAAACTTAAAAAAATGTCTTAGGTAAGCAGTTAGTTAGTTCATAAGATAACAAAATGGGTTAAAGACATGTTCGAAGCAGTTGTTTATACAGGGTGTTTGAAATATAAGATGGAGTGGAATTATAGTTTATGTTGTGGTTAAAAACTTGTTTTATATCCACAAGTAGTTCATATATAGGATGGTTGAAATATGTAGCGGAGTATAATTACAGGTGGGTTTAGAAATATTTTAAAGTAATGGTATGATCTACAAGCTGTTCCATTTACCGGATGGTTGAAATATAAGGTGGGGTAGGATTCTAAGGATACAGGGTCGTACAAAAATGTTATATTTGGTGGAAAATAAGTAGTTGCATATAAAAGGTTGTTGAAATATAGGGTGGCTTACAGTTAGAATTATACAGGGTGGGTAAAAAATGCTAGAAAAATTTTGTTATATAGCACTTGCATATATAGAGTACCTGAAGTATCGTGCGCAGTAAAGTTATAGTTATACAGTGTCATTCAAACAAAAAAGATAGAACATGAGTTGTTGCATATCTGTAATACATGAAACATGGATCGAACTAACATTATAGTTCATATAGTGTGATTAGAAGTATTTAAAAATTTTATATTTGGTTGCCCCTAAGCAGATGCACATACAGGGTGGTTGAAATATTTTCTAGAGTAAAATTTTGGTTATACAGGGTGGTTCAAAAATAAGTTGTAATGTTTGACAAATTGGCAGCGGTGTATACAGGATGGTTTTAATGTAAATGGACGAAGAGTTAGTTATACAAAGCGATTAAAAAAATGTTGAATGAAATTGTTTTATAGGGTGACCAATAAACAGTTGCAGTTTGGGTGAGGGTTTAAATAAAAGTTTGGTGTTAGGGTGCAAAACCGTGTTTTTATATTTGTGACTCAAGGGTTCCACATCATTTCCATTAAGATGGATAAAAAAAGTTAAAAAAATGTTTAATAGGGTAGACCATAAACAGTATACTACTACTATATGGAATATCGGCAATATGGGGAGAAGCAAGATTATAGTTTTAGAGTGTGTAACACAATGCTAGAAAAAGTTCATATAAAGGTTGATTAATATATAGAGTAAAGAGGAATTTTACTTTAAAAGGTGATTAAAAAAATATCAGAAATAATTGTTATACACGGTACACCATAAGCAGTTGCATATGTCAGATTTGTATAGGGTAAAGGACAGTTATAGCCAGGTGTTCAAAAAATTATATTGGGTGACAAATAAACAGCAGCATATACAGGATGGTTGCAATATAGGGTGAAGTAGAGTTACAGTTATACAAGGTGATTAAAAAAATGACGAATAAAATAGTTATATAGGGTGGCCCATAAGTACTTGCAGCTTAGAAGCACTTGTTTATACAAGGTGTTTGAAATATAAGATGGAGTGGAATTATAGTTTATGTTGTAGTTAAAAATTTGTTTTATATCCACAAGTAGTTACATATATAGGAAGGTTCAAATATGTAGCGGAGTATAATTACAGCTATACAGGTGGGTTTAAAAATATTTTAAAGAAATGGTAAGATCTACAAGCTGTTCCATTTACCGGATAGTTGAAATATAGGGTGGGGTGGGATTCTAAGGATACAGGGTCGTACAAAAATGTTATATTTGGTGGCAAATAAGTAGTTGCATATAAAAGGTTGTTGAAATATAGGGTGGCTTACAGTTAGATCTATACAGGGTGGGTAAAAAATGCTTGAAAAATTTTGTTATATAGCAGTTGCATATATAGAGTATCTGAAGTATGCTGCGCAGTGAAGTTATAGTTATACAGTGTCATTCAAACAAGGTTAGAAAAAGTTGTGAAGTGTGGAGAGAAATTATACTTTAATATATCTTGAAAAAATATAAGGTTAAAATGTGAAAAGCGTAGTTTATAATAAGTCGCAAAGATATGATAGTTGAAACATAGGGTGAAGAAGTGTTATGATAATTATTTAAAAAATGTTATATTGCTTGACCAATAAGTAGAAGCGTATAGAGGGTAGTTGTAATACACACAAGATGATTCAAAAACTGTTGAACAAAATTGTTATTTTCGGTGCCCCATAAACAGTTGCGGTTTTGGAGAAATATATTTGGCATTGATGGATTATACAGGGTGGCCGATAAGTAGTTGCAAATACAAGGTGGTTGAAATAGCGGGTGAAGTAGATTTATAGTCAGGTTGGATAATTTTTTTGTAGGATAGAACATGAGCTGTTGCATATATGCAATATCTGAAACATGAATCGAAGTAAAATTATAGTTCATACAGTGTAATTAGAAGTATTTAAAACTTTTAAATTTGGTTGCCCCTAAGCAGATGCACATACAGGGTGGTTGAAATATTTTGTAGGGTTAAATTTATGGTTATTTAGGGTGGTTCAAAAATATGTTATAATGATTGACAAATTGGCAGCTGTGTATACGGGATACCGTATTTACGTATTTACCGTAAATCCCAAGTAAGTACCTGAATTCTAATAACATGTTTCACAGATAATACAGATTTTATATAAATAAATTATGTAAATGAAGATAATCCGTAATTACCTACCTAATTTTACCCTACATTTGAAAGTAATTAAATTTTTAATACTTATTTTATGGATTCTTAGAAAGTAAACTATACAATAAACTGTATGGATTAGGACCCTTGTCTAAATTCATTAGTTTATTATTTTTACTTTTTGTCTTAACCATTGCAGATGCAGTAAAGGTACATTGCGACATGTGTAAGAGATCTTTCAGAGGAACACCATGTTTCGATAAAAATCTTCAGTTCGACATTTGTCAGCAGATTTGCCGGTGTACAAAATGTTTCAAGAACATTCGATTTAAGAGAACCCATGTGTTCAGGCAAAATTTTTGCAATTGTCATCAACCATCCGGTCATCTGTGTTATATCCAACCCGATTTCAAGACCCCTACCGTTAAAGACTTTTTATTTGTTTTCTATGATCTTAAAATTAGGCAGGAAACTGTACAAACAGATGGTTCTCTTCTTCACATACCTAATCTGTGTGTAGTGTATCAACGTTGTCACAACTGCATTCATCAGATGCATGGATTTAATAACTGTTAAACGTGCGAGGATCGTCGAATGGTCTTCACTGGTATTAATGTTATTACTGAATTTATGAAACACCTAGAAAGTAGAAAAAAGTTCAAAAAAGTTGTTTTGACCCATAACTGTTTTGGCTTCGATCACCAATTCATCCTTAATTACATTCTAACAAAGGCTGACTTGAAACCAGAACTTACAATGCGTAGAACACGTCTCATTTCTATGGTATATAGTAAGGTGCCATTCCTCGATAGATTAAATTACTTTCCCATGACGCTGTCCAAGCTAGCCAAAGCATTTCACATAATAGAACGCAAGAAGGGTTATTTTCCCCATCTTTTTAGCCAAGCAGAAAATCAAACTTATGTCGGATCTATGCCGGCCCTTGAATATTACGATCCTGATGGTATGAAATCTGAGGAAAGAGAAAAGTTTTGTATTGGTACGATGAACGCGTGAAGGAAGGGTATGCGTTTAATTTTCAACAAGAGATCGCCAACTATTCTATTTCCGATGTCGAAGTTCTGTTAGAGGCATGTCTGAAACTACGCCAATTCATGTTGGATGAAACCAATGTCTGCCCGTTCTCCGAGGCAACAAGCCTAGCTTCAGCCTGCAATAAAGTCTTCCACAGGAATTTTCTCAAGCCAGAAACAATTGGTATTATTCCTAAACGAGGTTATAGAGGGAGAGAGAATCTGACAAAAATAGCTATTCAGTGGTTAGTATTTGAGGAACGACAGCGAGGTATAGATATCCAACATGCTGTGAAAGGTTCTGAAGCGATAGTGAGTGGTGTCAAGGTAAATGGCTATTCTCCCAGTTCAAATTTGGTTTTTGAGTTCCGAGGATGTAATTATCATGGGTGCACTTCATCCTACAAATACCAAACAGATGAACCACTGTATGAAGACCCCTCACAAACTTTCAATCTAAGAAACGAAGCCACACAGTCTAAATTTCTTAGACTCTGCTTTCTCGGTTACGAGGTGGTAGAGATGTAGGAATGCGAGATCCAGAAAATTGTATGTCTCAACAATGAGATGAAGACGTTCACGGAAAATCACCCTCTTGTATCGCTCACGCCTTTAGACCCGAGAGAGGCTTTTGCTGGCGGAAGAACTGGTAATATAGTTCAACACTACAGGGTTAAAGAGGGCGAGAAAATCAGGTATGTCGATGTGTGTTCCCTCTACCCTTGGGGTGTAAATATGGAAAGTTTCCTATTGGTCATCCAGAGGTGTATCTTGGAAAAGAGTGTCCCACTAATCTCTCCTCCTTGTCCGATCTCGTAAAGTGTAAAATTTTACCGCCTAAAGACCTTCTCCATCCCGTTCTTCCACATCAAATGCCCAACAGGGTACAGTTTTTTCTCTTTCGCACTTGTAGGGAACAATTCTACGCTGATGAATGTCGTCATTCAGATGAGGAACGCACCCTATCTGGCACTTGGGTGATTGAGGAGGTTTTAAAGGCCCTGGAAATGGGTTACACACTTCTAGAGATGTATGAACTATGGTCCTACGAAACCATCGAATTTGGAAAAAATGTAGTTGATCTGTTCACCGAAATGATAAAAGAATTTATCCAAATCATGCAGGAATAATCAAATTGGCATTCTCATTGCCAAACTGAAGAGGAAAAGAACCGTTATATAGGCAAGTTTTTGGATGGGGAAGACATCCTTCTAGACCATTCCAAAATCATCGATAACCCAGGTCTAAGATCAATGGCAAAGCTGATTATAGATACGTCGACGTATTTGCTTACTAACAATATACATAGGTTCTTCTCCTTTACTCAAAACCATACGTTTGATGTTTTCAAAGTTTACTACTTTCGAGGTTGCACAAGTAATGCACAAGTAATGCCCTTAACGTTACATACAGTTATATAGTCTTGTGCCTTCGTCGACCAAACCATGAATGCATAGTTTTTGAGACCGCCTAAGACAAATTCCACGATATAACTCCCCACACCGTATGTCTCTAGTTCATCAGTCATATCCCCTATAAATGATCCGATGGGGATGTCGAACTCTCCAAGACGTGAGACATAAAAACAATAGTTGGAATCATAATACAATGCTCTGTCCCCCAAGTTCTCTAAATAGCTGTAGAGTTTCACACGGGCTAGGGCTGTTACATAGGATGCGATAACAACATTAAGGGAAGAACGAGAATCGGTAGTCTCTTCTTTGTACTCCCAGTTTACAATGAGGGTATTCTGGTTAACAGGGAGAACCGTATTCACATAAATGGTAGGGTTTGCCAACATAGAGAAAAACTTATCCGGTTGAGTCACTATAGAGGTTTTGGGTTGGTTTTCACGCCGACCAAACTCCCCACAGAACGAATCTATAATCAGCTTTGCCATTGATCTTAGACCTGGGTTATCGATGATTTTGGAATGGTCTAGAAGAATGTCTTCCCCATCCAAAAACTTGTCTATATAGCGGTTCTTTTCCTCTTCAGTTTGGCAATGAGAATGCCAATTTGATTATTCCTGCATGATTTGGATAAATTCGTTTATCATTTCGGTGAACAGATCAACTACATTTTTTCCAAATTCGATGGTTTCGTAGGACCATAGTTCATACATCTCTAGAAGTGTGTAACCCATATCCAGAGCCTTTAAAACCTCCTCAATCACCCAAGTGCCAGATAGGGTGCGTTTCTCATCTGAATGACGACATTCATCAGCGTAGAATTGTTCCCTACAAGTGCGAAAGAGAAAAAACTGTACCCTGTTGGGCATTTTATGTGGAAGAACGGGATGGAGAAGGTCTTTAGGCGGTAAAATTTTACACTTTACGAGACCGGACAAGGAGGAGAAATTAGTGGGACACTCTTTTCCAAGATACACCTCTGGATGACCAATAGGAAACTTTCCATATTTACACCCCCAAGGGTAGAGGGAACACACATCGACATACCTGATTTTCTCGCCCTCTTTAACCCTGTAGTGTTGAACTATGTTACCAGTTCTTCCGCCAGCAAAAGCCTCTCTCGGGTCTAAAGGCGTGAGCGATACAAGAGGGTGATTTTCCGTGAACGTCTTCATCTCATTGTTGAGACATACAATTTTCTGGATCTCGCATTCCTACATCTCTACCACCTCGTAACCGAGAAAGCAGAGTCTAAGAAATTTAGACTGTGTGGCTTCGTTTCTTAGATTGAAAGTTTGTGAGGGGTCTTCATAAAGTGGTTCATCTGTTTGGTATTTGTAGCATGATGTGCACCCATGATAATTACATCCTCGGAACTCAAAAACCAAATTTGACTTGGGAGAATAGCCATTTACCTTGACACCACTCACTATCGCCTCAGAACCTTTCACAGCATGTTGGATATCTATACCTCGCTGTCTTTCCTCAAATACTAACCACTGAATAGCTATTTTTGTCAGATTCTCTCTCCCTCTATAACCTCGTTTATGAATAATACCAATTGTTTCTGGCTTGAGAAAATTCCTGTGGAAGATTTTATTGCAGGCTGAAGCTAGGCTTGTTGCCTCGGAGAACGGGCAGACATTGGTTTCATCCAACATGAATTGGCGTAGTTTCAGACATGCCTCTAACAGAACTTCGACATCGGAAATAGAATAGTTGGCGATCTCTTGTTGAAAATTAAACGCATACCCTTCCTTCACGCGTTCATCGTACCAATACAAAACTTTTCTCTTTCCTCAGATTTCATACCATCAGGATCGTAATATTCAAGGGCCGGCATAGATCCGACATAAGTTTGATTTTCTGCTTGGCTAAAAAGATGGGGAAAATAACCCTTCTTGCGTTCTATTATGTGAAATGCTTTGGCTAGCTTGGACAGCGTCATGGGAAAGTAATTTAATCTATCGAGGAATGGCACCTTACTATATACCATAGAAATGAGACGTGTTCCACGCATTGTAAGTTCTGGTTTCAAGTCAGCCTTTGTTAGAATGTAATTAAGGATGAATTGGTGATCGAAGCCAAAACAGTTATGGGTCAAAACAACTTTTTTGAACTTTTTTCTACTTTCTAGGTGTTTCATAAATTCAGTAATAACATTAATACCAGTGAAGACCATTCGACGATCCTCGCACGTTTAACAGTTATTAAATCCATGCATCTGATGAATGCAGTTGTGACAACGTTGATACACTACACACAGATTAGGTATGTGAAGAAGAGAACCATCTGTTTGTACAGTTTCCTGCCTAATTTTAAGATCATAGAAAACAAATAAAAAGTCTTTAACGGTAGGGGTCTTGAAATCGGGTTGGATATAACACAGATGACCGGATGGTTGATGACAATTGCAAAAATTTTGCCTGAACACATGGGTTCTCTTAAATCGAATGTTCTTGAAACATTTTGTACACCGGCAAATCTGCTGGCAAATGTCGAACTGAAGATGTTTATCGAAACATGGTGTTCCTCTGAAAGATCTCTTACACATGTCGCAATGTACCTTTACTGCATCTGCAGAACAAGAGGGTAACTGTCTGCAATCAGGGCAAGCGTCCCCACAACGATGTTCTCCCTTATGTTCGTATGGTATATGCCACCTCTCGCAATAATTTTTCCAACAGAAAGATGATGTTAGAGAAGTTATCACATTGTAATGACACTAGTGGTATAGTAAATTGATACATGCCCCATTAGAATTTCCTTTAATGATGACGTCACGACCATTTGAACCATACTCATACACAGTAATCCTATAAGATGAAAGATAGAATTGAGACGATTGCAGTTCTGAAATTCCAGCCCCCTCTTCAGGAATCGCCACTCCTGCACCGTCCATCAACTCCACAGCTCTCAACAACTGTAATTTTCCCGTATCCCTCCAAACTTTTGGGTAAAGTGGATCCTTATCCACAAAAGCCTTTGCTACGACCAGAGCGCGCGGTAGGCAAAGATTGTCTTTGTTATTAATAACCATGATACCTCTACGCTTCGAACACTCTTCATTGAAGTTGTACGAACGCCCACGTCCTCTTCCCAACGACATTTGTACGGTCGTTATGCCTAGACAGAAGGTCTCGGTGTTCAGTCCCGTTGAATTGGACTGATAGATGGAAGAGATTTTGTCCAATACATCATCGACCGTAACATCCGAGGCGTCTTTGAATCTCAGCCAAGCCTGTCCGCGGGAGAAATCTTTAAAACAAAATGTAAAACCGACATTTTCCGTAGATTGCAGACCCTCTGTCCTTTTCTGTACAATCTGAGTTATCGTAGATTTTATCCATCCCACAGGTTCAACCCCATATGGAAGTTTCTTGATTTTAAACTCGATGAAACGACCATCAATCCCAAACCGTCTAATTTTCTTTGTAACATCTTTAATTATCGAATACTTTTCTATTTCGCTGATTTGAGATAAACCCAAAAATGTTAGAAAATTAATACGTCAAACGCTCAAATGGAGAGAAAGTTACAATGAAAAGAAACAAATCAAAGTTTTAAAGTTAAAATTGAAATTTTAGCGAACACATAAACACTTTACGCACATTACGTCTGCACCACACAAGGGAAACACAGTTGAAGACTACTAACGACAAACGAGCTGTTTTATAAGGCACGGCTCGCTGAATTGGATGATGTAAAGAAAGCAGGAAACACCCTGAAAATAATGGACTCTTCCAATGACCTTTCTACTAGCACACTTCAAGATATTGTTATGGGAGACTAAATTAATCTGTTATGAAAATAATATACGCTTATATTGGATAATTTTATTTTCAAACAATATAATTTAATATGTGGCCAAAATCTTATTTAATACTGTTTTTAGCTGATCATACAGAGACATGATAGGACAATCAATACCGAAAATATCTAATGTCAGTTTATCCGTCTATTGCAGTGAATTAGTAAACTGGTTGAATTCAAAGTATCTATAATCCTGAAAGAAGTATATCAAGCCATTAATAAACCTGAACACCCATCTATAATTTGAGGGAATGCCTGGAAATTTTCTATTAATATTACCATATTCCCTCGACTCTGAAGAACAGTCTTTTTCAAGAGTAAAATTTCAAGCCCTAGAGGATAATACCAAAGAGAGAGTCTCAGGTAGTGAAGCAACAAAGGCATTCTAGTCCCAAGAAGTGGGACTGTTTTTCTCTCGACATTCTGGATTGATCTCTAGGTGAAGAATAGAAAATGCGGGAATGAATGCCAAAAATTACGACATTTGCTTTGAATCATTATGCTTAATTAGATGTCTATTTCTAGGTGCCTCTGTATTAATATATGGATGTGCGCGTGCAGATGGCCTCAGCAAACATTTGGTTATTTATATTGATTCAATGTACGAATGGTAGGCCTTTTAATAATTTTTATATACTACGGTATCTAGAGATTATTCAGGCGGATCCTAACAATGCTTTGTATACAACCCCTAGGAACTTTAGAATACTCTAAAGTAGATCCTCCTGGGTAAGCAATGGAAAGGTTGTAGAATGTAAATTTGCTCTTATCAATCAGACAGTGTGCAGAAGGTGGTTTGTCCGATTCCCGCTATCCCGTTCCAATCGTTCAAACTTCAAAACTCATATTCTTTCTATTTTATTTCCATTCTATGACACCTACCCATTAGGACCATTCTTTGAATTACTGGGATCCTCTACCAGCTTTCACATTCGAGCTCCTACCAATAACACCCACCGTTCTACTATCCCTCGTAAACAACACCAGCCAACGAAATACAAGCATTAGGACCACTCGTTGAACCTTCTAGACTCCCACGTGATTACCAAAGGCCAACAGAATCTAGCGGTTAGAATCGTTCTTTGTATTCCTCGTATACCATTCTTATCATTCAATCTTCCAGTCCATGTGGTAACCAACGGTTAGTGAAACCCGTCATTCGAACGATTCAATGAATTCATGGTTTTTCGATCTTACCTTCCAGTCGCCCACGTGATAACCAACAACCACTGAAAACCAACTATTGGAACTGTTCTTTGAATTCCTGTTATCCAGTACTTTCTTTCACGTTTCCAGCTCTTACCATTGTCACCGACGGTTCTACTATGCCTCGAAATTAACCCTGTCAACGAAATACAAGCATTTGGACCATTCGTTGAATTCCCTATATACCGTTCTTATGATTCACCATTTCAACCTTCCGCGTGATAACCATTGGTCAACTGAATCAAACCGCTAGGACCGTTCATTCCTTTCTTGCAATCCCATTCTTTCATTCCACCTTCTGGACTCCTACGTGATAACCAATGAAATCCAACCATTAGGATCGTTTTCATAATTCAACCATCCACTCTCCCACGTGATAACCTTGAATTCCAAGTATCCCGTTCTTATTATTGAACCGCCCGCTCTCCTACTTGATAACCAACGAGCCACGAAATCCAGCCGTTTGGATCTTTCTTTTGAATTTCCCGCTCCTGTCATTACCATCTACCTTTCTACTATTCTTCATAATCAACATCGGTCAACATACCCCATTCGTTAGGACCATTCATTCCATTTTTATTATCCCGTTCTTGTCACTTAATCTTCCAATACCGCATTACAAACAAGCAACATAATCCAGCCGATAGGAAAGTTCCATGACTAACTGGTATCCCGTACTTGACATTTAACTTTCCAATTTTCATTCTAGCCTTTAGAACCGTTCCTTGAATTCTTGTTGTCATTCTTACCATTCAAACTGTCTGTCCAATAACCGACAACCAATGACATTCAACCATTGAGATTGTTCCTTGAATTCCTGTTATCTCCTATACTTTATTTCAAGACCGAGTGAAACCAATCTGCTATCCCTCGTAATCAACATCGATCAACATAGTCTAATCCATTCTCACTATTCTGCTCCTGTCATTCATCCCTTCAATACCCCCATTTGGTGATCAACGGGCAACAGAATCCAACCATTTGGACCGATCTTTAATTCTTCGTCTCCCGTTCTTGTCACTCAAAGTCCTATAGACAGCTCCTTTCAGTATACTGTTTCTTATAGAGGTACAGAGAAACTTGTTTAAATGAAGGGTAATCGTGCAAGTTACCCTATATATCTCATATATACCAATGATGAGGCAAGTCCCTAGATCCTGGAAAGCCACATACTTGAGTGAATTGGTTGGTATGGTATTTTCATCGCACCATAAGACTGATGGAGCATCAAATATGAATCAAAATATTTAATTGACAGTGGTTTGAAATGACCAGTGAGAATGATGACTGGTGATGTCATAAACACGGGAGTAGAAAGTGAAAGTAGGCTGCTTGTATGCAGCGCACTTTCACTTTTCTGTAATAGAAAACGGGTGCGGAGCTTGATACCTATAGCGGTAATGTTGAATCAGACAGGTAACATTGAAATGTTGGTATATTTCAGAATATTGGTTAATGTTTGGTTCAGGCCTTTATTTTTAAAGACAGGTAGCTTGTGACAACATAGGGTTCTGTACGTAAAGCCGTAACGTTAGATTCTCATATATTTCCCTAAGCTGCAAGAACAAACATATTTATAACCTCTTCTTGCATAGATGAGAAAAATCCATAAATCTCGGAAAACCATTATTAAGAGACGTGATTTGTATGAAAACACAGCGTTCAATAGTTAAGATAAAAAGTAACAGTTGGGGTGTTGTTGACAAATTATGTAAAGCAAACTCATGCAACATACAATACACAACGCATGTCACACACTCATACATCATCACCGCACACGTATATCACTCTCACAACATAATCTCGCATGTCTAACATCCATACAACTTCACTGCGAATGTCTAAATTCGTGGAACATCAATGCAAATGTCTAACACTCATACAACATCACTGCGAATGCCTAACGCTCACACAACATCATTGCGCATGTCTAACATCCATACATCATTACTTCGCACGCCTAACACTCACAAAACATCATTACGCATGTCTATCAATAATACAACTTCCGTGTGCATGTCTATCATCCATACAACATAACTGCGCATATCTAAGACTCATAGAACATCATGGCGAATGTCTAACGCTCCCACAATATCATTGCGCATGTCAAACGCTCACACAACATTACTGCGCATGCCTAACGCTCACACAACATCATTGCGCATGTCTAACACTCATACAACTTCATTGCGCATGTCTAACATATATACAACATCATTGCATATATCTAATGCTCACACAACATCATTGTGCGTTTCTAACACTCATACAACATGACTGCGCATGTTTATCACCCCTACACCTTCACTGGGGATGTCTAACACCCGCACGATATGACTGCGCATGTCCTAACAACAACATCCAGCATTCCTGTTCCCGCCATACCACTTCCGTTATTCCCGTTCCCAATATTCCGTTTCCTGATATTCCGGTTCTAGCATTCCCGTTTAAGCACTTCCATTACCACCTTATTGTTTGTCAGTAGTTTTAATTTCTTATTCTTTGTTAGCTGTTTGTCTATCATTGTCTGGCTTGTATGAGGGTGGGTTAACCCAGCGATATCCTCCCATTAAGTGTACACCTCCTATCCTATACAGTGACTTCCCAGGAAACGGACACCTGTCCTCGTCCTTCTCTCTCTCTCTCTCTCTCTCTCTGTCAGTAGACTCCGGCCTCCGGTCTTGTGTATCCCAACACACTGATTGGTGTTTCATTTATACACCAATTACTTTATTCCCGTATCCAGCATATCAACTCCCCGAATCCCTGTATCAAATTCCTGCATTTCCGTTTCTATTATCCCGAATATCCACATCTAATTCCCAAATCAATTATCCTGTACCCATTTTCAAACATTTCATACACAACTTTACTATTGTGAACACACCCTGAATTATTCTGTTTATGGGATATACTTTTTATCACTATATATAATGTTTTTATACGCCATCTATCCACATGTACATTGATTAATACACATCTTATTCAACCATCGCTGTGTGACGATAGTCTACTACACACACAATGTTTTGACCTTTGTCTGCTCGCTCACAGAGAAAGCGTCTCGCTTCCAGTCGTTGCTGTGCAGTCTTCTATACACGCGATGTTTTGACCTTTGCCCTCTTGCCAACGGAAGGAGCGAACTGGTACGTCTGGCCGGCTACCGAACTTGTCGTCGATGTGTGAATTTCGGCAAGGTCGTCGTGTCTCCACCCAACAGCTATCTCTCTCTACGTTGCTTGCCTGTGACTGATATTATTCCTACGCGTCTTAAACAGGTTTTTATTCAACATACTATCAACTGATAGAAAGAGTAAGTAAGGTTCGATTCCCCATCACTGCGTCGGTTTTTGTAATATAAATATATAAATTATTTTGTCCATCATTGAACTTTGGCGCGATTGAACAGATCATGTGGTCACAGTTGACCAATGAGAGCTCGGTATGACTGAGCACGTGGTAATTAACCAATGGGAGCGCTTCAAGGGGTAACTGCTAATCTATTACATCATAACCTGTCTGTAGTACAATATGTCCACTGTCAACCGTGTTCCGTACCTCTGACTCTATGGTCTACCTGTCAGCTGTCATTCTTCCGTGCCATCGTTCTATGCCATACGTCAACGTCCTATACCAACGTTCCGTGCCATACGTCAACGTCCCAACTCTATGGCCTACCTGTCAGCTGTCTAACCTATATGCCGACTCCACAAAGCATAACCTCAAATAAAGCCAACATAACCTAACCTCTACGTGGGACCCCATCCAACCACGTCACAGCAGCCCTACCCAAAAGTATATAGCCTCCATTACATCCAGCCTGTCATCAGCATCCTAACCTATACGCGGCCCCCATCCATCTTCATAGCAGCACTGGGGCCCTCATCGGAGCCCTAGTCAACCGTCTTCAACACGTCAAAGCAGCCCTAGTTGGGGCCCCATCCATCCACGTCACAGCAGCCCTACCCAATAGTACATAACCTCCATTAAATCACAGCCTGTCATCAGCATCCTAACCCATACACGGCCCCCATCCATCTTCATAGCAGCCCTGGGGCCCTCATCGGAGCCCTAATTGGGGCCCCCGCAGTCCTGGTTGCTTCGCTACGGTCCGAGAACGCGGCCCCCACGTTCGCAGAACAAATGTCACGCCCACTGGAATTTCACCCCCGTCAATTGCCAAAAAGGCCTTAAATGTAATGAATGCACCCCTAAATATGCCATTTATCCACGTTAAGCAAATTGCACCGTTTCTCACCCCTAAACCGCCAGCACACGTTTGCGATTTCAAGGTCACCGAGGTAAATTTTCGCTAAATTTAACCTTAGAATCTCTTATGGGAAATTACATGTATTTTTGGCCGATTTTGGGCTAGACCATACATAGCCTATATACTTCAAACCTCTCTTTGTTAAGAGGGAATGTCAACAACCGATGTACAAGGAAATTAATCACCGCCATTTTATGTTGTTGGCAATGAAAAGACGTATTAGGTAAATATCTATATGTGCTAGTATCCTTCCTATATACATCGAACTCTAAGTTATTATTATCATTTCTTAAACCGAATATATCCAAAAATGGTAGAATTCCCTTATTTTCTTGTTCATATGTACATTTAATAGAAGCAAACCTACTGTTAAGATGCATGACAAAGCATTAACATTACACTCATTAGCATTAAATATAGCAAATATGTCATCCACGTACCGTATCCACAACCTAGGAAAATACTGAGAGTCATTTTTGCTTCAACTTCGAACCTGCCCATGAACAAATTCGCAAGGTACGGCGACAAGGGGTTTCCCAATGCCGTTCCTTCCTTCTGCTCATAAAAGCAACCTCCAAACTGAAGACAATTTTGGCTCATACTATATTTTGTGAAGGAAATTAACTCATTAATTTCTGCCTCACAAAAAGAGTTTACACACAATAAGTCCTCCAGGTACTTCGGAGTTTGTGGAATGGGTACACTAGGAAATAAGGAAGTAACATTAAACGATACCAAAATTTCCCCAGGTTACAGCGAAACGTTTTGTATAGGTTGAATAAACTCTAAAGAATTCTTTTCGCTAAAGTTTTGCTGCTGACAAGGTAAATTTTCGAATAGTTTTGTTAACCACTTCGCTAACTTATACTCGTAATGGCGGCACTTCACTTGGTGTTAGCGTATTTTTGTTTTGTATCGCTACATTCGTCTAAATTTTTGATATATTCGCAAATATTCCAAACGTGCCATCCACACATATCGCAAAACACTCAAACATGCCAAATATACCACCAACTTTCAGCATTGATTTGCTTTGACATAAATTGTAAATGTGACCCATGCCTCACCATAAAGATAAATACACAAAATTAATGAAAAATGTTTTTTATTTATTTTTTACCTACCTCAGTATTCGTATATGGGTTGCATTTATAGATGGCTCTCAGAAAACTATTCATATATTTGTAAGCAAACCATGTGGGTTTGTATACGCTAGACGTGTCTGCTCCTGATGTTTCTGATTTCTTAATTTTTGTGTTATAACCCCTGAACGCAGACATCAAAGATTCCCTCTTTTTCTTTAAATCAGCAATTATGCATGATTGTCCTATATTGTTTTGGATATCTATCCATGCATCATTTATTTTATTTTGGTGGCTGGTATGTTTGGGGTCCCAAATGCAATGATGCATTTGGTACAACTCGAAAAACTTCATGATGTTATTGTTCGACCACTCAATTTTGCCACAAACCGTATTTTGCCATTAAAAACAACACTAGTTGATCACGATTGAAGCGCCGCCTGCAACTGTATGAACCAAGTGAGGACGGCTAAAGCAAATATTTGGCTTATTTGACTCCTTTGATGTATATTGACATATTTGTTCAAATAAAGCAAAAATAGCGAATAACCTCTCCACACATCGTCGTTTTTAGACAAATATAGCAAATATACGAATACGCTACACCAAGTGAAGTGCCGCCATAAGAGAGGGCGTTAATCTCTGAAACAATCGCACGTACTGTTTTTGTTCTTTAATTTCTCTTATTGGAATTATTTATTTAATTTTCGTAATTTGAGAAAGTTTTACAGCACAACGAAAAAGCATTATCAACTTTTTTCCCAGTTTGTGAATTTTTGGAAAGCCATATAATTTCGGGAGCGTTGGATTAGAAACATGTAGTCTTCGTTTCAGCTCAGGACTTACAATGGATTAGCATGCTTTAAGGACGTTGTTTACTTCTGATGTCATTTTTGATAAAGGATTTCTAACTAATTTTTACAGTCCGTATTCAAAATTCAAGTTAGCGAAGTGGTTAACAAAACTATTCGAAAATTTACCTTGTCCGCATCAAGACTTTAGCGTAAAGAAATCTTTAGAGTTTATTCAATCTATACAAAACGTTTCGCTGCAACCTGGGGAAACTTTGGTATCGTTTGATGTTAAATACTTATTTCCTAGTGTACCCATTCCACAAATTTTTACATTAAAACTCTTTTTGTGAGGCAGAAATTAATGAGTTAATTTCCCCCTCAAAATTATGTATGAGCCAAAATTGTTTTCAGTTTGGAGGTTGCTTTTATGAGCAGAAGGAAGGAACGGCAATGGGAAACCCCTTGTCGCCGTACCTTGCGAAATTGATCATGGGCAGGTTCGAAGTTGAAGCAAAAAATGTCTCCCAGTATTTTTCTAGGGTGTGGATATGGTACGTGGATGACATATTTGCTATATTTAATACTAATAAGTGCAATAATGTTAGTGATTTTATCATGCATCTTAACAGTAGGTTTGCTTCTATTTAATTTACATATGAACAAGAAAATAAGGGAACTCTACTATTTTTGGATGTATTAGTTTTAAGAAATGATAATAAGTTAGAGTTCGATGTATATAGGAAGGATACTAGCACATATAGATATTTACCTAATTCGCATTTCATTGTCAACAACATTAAATGGCGGGGATTAATTTCCTTGTACATCGGTTGTTGGCATTCTCTCTTAACAAAGACAGGTTTGAAATTGAAAAGAAAACTATTAGAGAAATAGCTGCATGCAATGGTTATCCAATAGATAATATAGATAAATTAATTAGGAAGAAACAGCTTTGGTTACTAATGAATGAAGTGTCAACTTTTCGAAATCAGAAGAACAAAAGTTTGTTTGTGTTCCGTACAGTCGTTATGCTAGGGAATTTAAGAAATTTTTTAAAGAACTTGGTATGAAGGCGGTGTATAGACAAACTACAACTCTACAAAAATTGTTGGGCAATCCTAAAGATAAACTTGCTGATTTCGAGAGGTCGGGTATTTATGAAATCAAATGTAACGATTGTGATTTAAAATATTATGGACAGATACGCAAATCTATAAGTACCCTTGTCAAAGAGCATATTGCCCATTTGAAATACGGAAGAGCGGATATATCTAGTGTTGCACATCATGTTTTAGAACATAACCAATTCGTAGAATTAACTTCTTTAAAATTAGTTAGAAATAATTTTAGGGCTGGACTCTTAATAAAGCATGATTTATAAAAATTATAAACTAATGAATTCAGATAAGGGTCCTATTCCATACAGTTTATTGTATAGTTTACTTTCTAAGAATCAATAAAATAAATATTAAAAATGTTATTACTTTAAAATGTAGGGTAAAAGTAGGTAGGTAATTAAGCATTATCCTAATTTACATAATTTCTTTATATAAAATCTGCATTATCTGTGAAATATGTTATTAGAATTCAGGTGCTTGGGATTTACCCCTTGTACTAATTACTGTAATTTGTTAATAGCTTACTGGTAGGTATAAATTACATAAAATTGTAAAATAAAGGTTTGGTGTTAGAGTGCAAAACTGTGTTTATAAATTACAATTTTTGTTAAGTCATACTTAAATATCGAGACTTTTTATAGGATTAAAAATCATCTACCATAGTGTAAGAAGCAATTCCTCTAGCTGTTGGCAGAAAAGACGAATTCCGGTACTCTAACACATCCCATGAAGTTTTTCAATGAATCTGAATCCTGTGATATATCCACAGTCAAGACCGAATAGCCCTACTTACAATATTTACTTATAACAATATATAACAAACAAAGAACATTATCGAGTCTCGAAAAACTACTTTCACAATGAGAATAGTTCAGGCATTTAACAAAACCAATTTAATTTATGGTTTGGAATATTTTAAGCTTTGGCTGTCATACTGATTTAAAAATTGTTCCTTTACATTGACTCAGAGTTTTGCTTTGGACACCATTGTTTACTCCTACCATATACGATGCATTGTTATACCCTTTACACTAGTTCATATCCAAATCAAGTTCGTAAAATCTCATAAAAACAGAGACCAATGGGTCTCCAGCAACCAAATTAACATTGTAATCTTAAAGAAAATTTGTTTACATAACTGATTTAAATAATTACATGACATTATCATGGTCAAAATTGTATTACTACGAGTTCAGTTAGCCAACCTGAGCGATGATGTCATTTTGGTGATTATTTGATGCCAATTTTGAAATAAAATTTTCCTAAATTGCTTATGGGCCATTCGCCATTATATTGGTAAAATTATGTCGCCTCGAATGGCACTATCGTGGCCGATCTCAGCAACGTTGCCACTATTTCTTTACATTTTATTAGATGACAAAATGTTGTCTGGAGAATTTTTATACACTAGTAAATGATATACTTTATTTGAAAAATACTGAAAAGCAGCTTTAACCAAACATGAGTACGTAAGTTTTTCCTATATAGTTACATTTATATTATTCGGTATTAGTTTTACTATCATATATTTTTTTTATAAACAGAAAGTGGCATTAAATTTTGATGGGTTTCTGAATCGATAATTTTAATTTTAGTTCGCATCCCCTTAGCATTCCTTTATATAAATCCATTCTCTACTGTTTACCTTATCAAAACACAAAGCATAGGCCGTCATAGATTCTGTCTTTATTTCATATATGACAGAGATAAATGTCACAATTTCCCGCCTGTTCGGCCTGTTTTCAATGACCAATTTTGATGAGAGTATTTGCACAGTTCTACTTGTTAAAGAAATGCGATAATTAATCTCTAATTGACTTTTTTACAGCAGATATTTATTTATAATACCTGTTTATTCATTGTGTTCTAGTATAGCTTCAGATTTTAGGAATTTATGCAGTAGAACAATGCCAAAATCTTTTAGTAGCCGAGAAAAAGCTATGATAGCTTCAGCTTTAAATTATTTCAAGAAGAATAAAGAAAATTATTATTTATATTATTCGGTATTAGTTTCACTATCATATATATTTTTTTATAAACAGAAAGTGGCAATACATTTTGATGGGTTTCTGAATCGATCGTTTTAATTTTAGTTCGCATACACTTAGCATTCCTTTATATAAATTCATTCTCTACTGTTTACCTTATCAAAACACAAAGCATAGGCCGTCATAGATTCTGTCTTTATTTCAAATATGACAGAGATAAATGTCACAATTTCCCGACTGTTCGGCCTGTTTTCTTTGACCAATTTTGATGAGAGTATTTGCACAGTTCGACTTGTTAAAGAAATGCGATAATTAATCTCTAATTGACTTTTTTACAGCATATATTTATTTATAATACCTGTTTTTTCATTGTGTTCTAGTATAGCTTCAAATTTTAGGAATTTATGCAGTAGAACAATGCCAAAATCTTTTAGTAGCCGAAAAAAAGCTATGATAGCTTCAGCTTTAAATTATTTCAAGAAGAATAAAGAAAATGGTGATCCCACTGTACCTCCGAAATGCGTTAGTGTTTTTATTAGATATTGTTCACGTTCAGTATTATTGTTAACATACATAATATTCAGAGGGTTTTCGTTTCAGGGGAACATATAAATTTAGACACATTGTTGAAGAAATTATTGGATTGTCAATTATATCATGGCTCTAAAGGATCATTAAGGAAAATTCTACATGCAATAGGTTTTGAATTCAAAAAAGAAGATCCAAAACGAAAATTGATGGAATTGGACCGCATAAGTAACAGAGACTTTGTTTTATATGGTTTGTTTAGATGAGACATGGATCTTTCAGTATCGAGCATTAGGTTATTCATGGCAGGATTCCAAATCCAAAAGTGTTAAAAACATTAAAGGAAGGGGGAAAAGGTGTGTTTTTATGATTACCTTCAAACATGGTGATTTAAAGTTGTTTTATTAGATTTATCGTGATTCATGCTGGAAGCAGGGTAGGATTTGTGCCAGGAGCAGAACTGGTATTTTCATCAGATAATAAAGACAGGGATTATCCTGGTGGCATGAAAATTTCTTACATTGGTTCCAATATCAGTTATTGTGCAATCTAGAAAACCCATCAGTGATAATTATGGATAGTACAAGCTATCATAGTGTTATTGTTAATAAACCCCAAGTACAGCGAAGAAAATTGAAATTCAGAAATGGTTAGAAGAAAATAACACAGTTTATGATAGAAAGATGTTAAAAAAAAAGGAAAAACTGCATTTAGTGAATATGTAAGTATATTTTGATATTTTAAATTAATTTGTTCTTTAACTTAACTGAAAATTTGAGTAACTGTACATTTTATGAGTACTTGTTATTTTAAAATTGCAATACATAAATCTCTATGTATTAAAGACAGTTGCAATTTGAGGAACTAAAATTGTCATACAGCAATTATGTGTAAACAGTATACATACTTTTACCTTTAGTGTACCACATATCTACAAACAAACAGTTTTGTAGTCTATTACCAATCTGTCATTTTTAAAACATTTTTAACATTTTTATCTATTTTAGTTCATCCATGAAGATGACATATTGGGACAGCATTGATTGTGAAAAAAATGTACAACTTGTACATTTTATGAGTACTTTTTATGTTACAAAGTATTAGAGACCTCTACAATTTGAGGAACTAATGTCTGCCTTTACAAAATACAACGTATATACTAGAGAACTATAATCACAAATGTTTCTGTTGCATATTTAACTATTTGTAAAGTACTATTTTGAAATTAACAACTTATATTTTTTGTTTGTACTGAACTTGTGAACAATTTGATATTTTCAGAGAAAATTGTTTGATTCTTTTTGGTAATGCTTTTGTGAACTTTTGGGTGCCACACATGTACAAACAAAAATCGTGTACCCAACTACCAAACCTTTATTCTTCACATTCAGTGCTCTTTCAATAGTCAAGTTTCTTCATAATTTACTCCATGTAGATGACATAAGTGTGAAAAATTGCGGTGTTGTGTTAGGGTATAAAATTTTATATTTTTGTAATTGAAGCATAGTGGTGAAAGAGATTGTAATTGTTTTTACAATTATTCAAGGTAGAATTTCTACACCAGTGTTTTTTAAAACACCAATTGTTACATTCAGAGGATTCCACAATATCATCCATTGGTTTAACATTTCAAAAGTATACAAAAAATTATCCATTCCCCCTTTTTCTTTGAAACTATAATGCCTAAAATTTTGAAAAAAATAGGTATATAGGTACTCACCTGAACTCTACAGGAAAGATTTGAAGAAAGCCCTAATATTAAATAAATAATTGGGGGGGGTTACCGAATTAATTGGAAACTAAAAATTTAAAATTATTTAAAACAAATCATGTAATATTAAATCAAATTGCTCATTATGAGGAATATAAATATATTTTTTTCATATTTTAAAAAAAAATTGTTTAAATGTTATTAACAATATTTAAAAGAATTAACCCATTCCTTATTTATTTCGACATTTTGAAAAACAAAATTAATGGTATATGTTCTAATTTCAACTAACAGGAAAAATAAGAACAAAACCCTAGTGTTAATTTTGGGGACAAATTATAGAATTAAACAGAAAATAAAAAATTCATATAACATATCAGATTAAAGGCGCATTATGAAGAATATAAATATATTTTTCTCATATTATTGAAATGATTTGTTAAAAAAATGTACCATATACTTAATTTTTACAGTAATCAACTCATGTGACTCCAATAAACCAGACAAATGCATTAGTTCTGTTGATAGTCCCAAAGAGAATAGAATAATAGAGAAGCTAGATTCTTCAAAATTAAATGATGTGGTAATTGCTATTCAAGTTTTTGATAAACAAATTTAGTATCACAATTTGTAAATGACTAGTAAATTATTTAATCATTGTTAAAATTGAAAGCCTATTGATCACACTAGTTGTAATTTACTCCACAGTACAAGATATTGAAATATCAGAATTGTTTGTATGCGTACAAAGGAATGACACCTCGAAGAGAGTATTCAATATCTCTGACAGGTGAAGTAACCTGAAAATTTTATCGTGACATTCTGTCCTAGGAGTTAAGGGAAAACAGCAATTACACGGAACGGCTCCAGATTCGGAACCTCTGTGTACTGATTCTCTTGAAAATCCTAGATGTCGGTCTTACATCTCGCGTCTTCAAATTTAACGAAATGCATCAAATGCATAAAGAAGTGTTCGAGAGGACATTCAATTGTGGGAAGCGCAACTGACGAAGGTTCCCGACCAGAAACAATATATATTATATTTATATATAATATATATTGTCTTGCGTACAAAGGAATGACACCTCGAAGAGAGTATGATTATTATGTCTTAATTTAAGAAATTTAGGAGATTTATTGTAGCATATATATGTAAGAAATATCGAACGCTTTAATACATTGTTAAGGAAATTATGGACGTGCTGAGTAAGTACATTATATCATGAATGAACTTAATGTCTAAAGGTGTTAATAACCTGTGATATAACTAGGTCATTAAATTTTCTAATTACTATATTTTCGCTAACCCATAGTCGTCATTGGTTTTGTAAGGTATTTGAAACCTCCCTTGTATTGTTTGCAAATTAAAATATCGAGCTCCTTAAGAATTATATTTTTTACGAAATCTTTAACAAAGTTACTCGTACTATATGTAGTGTGTAAATTGACCCTCAACAATTATATGAGGAATTAGGTGTAACTAGACTAAAAATAACCGCGCAGGCCAAACGTGCCCTAAAAATTTTGATTCCAGCAGGTGCTAGCACTGGAAAAGATATCACGGACAAGTTAGTTCTATTATTTAATAATTATACATGGTTAATCGATAAACACTGGAGTTCGTTACAAGATCCAGATAGATAAGAAGTTAGACGTAATTTTCTCTTCGTTAAGGGATAAATTCCTAGAGCCTTCCAGAATTTAGAAGTAAACTATAAAATACCGATCTCTTGTACCTAGAAAATCGACATTAGTATCGTTGAAGACGAAATTTTGCTCACGGAGCCTATATTCACAATGTCTTCTACGGAATTTTTCAATCTTATCAGTAAAATATTACCCACAGAAATCAACGGCGATACGGAAAAACTACAGTCATTTTTAGATGCACTGGAACTACTACAATTACATGTAGGGGAACATGAACAGACGGCAGTCGCTTATATCAAAACTAGATTAACCGGTAAAGCACGAGATTTAATCTCCATCGAAAACACGATAAACTCCATATATAATACGCTGAAAAATAACTCAAGATTTGAGAACTCTACAACAATAGGTAATAAACTCTCAAACTTCAAACAAAATGCCAGAACCAACGCCAACTACGCAAACGAATTAGAGGTAATTTGCAACAAACTAAAAAGAGCGTACATCATGGAAGGAGTACCATCGGAAGTAGAGGAAAACTATTCCACAGATACACTAACCAGAAGTTTAATCCAAAACGAGAACTCTGACAGAACTAAACTGATCATAGAGGCTGGAACATTCAAAACTACAAAGGAAATCATCGAAAAATTAACGAATATCACACCGCAACCTACAGCAGAAAGCGACTTATTCTACTTTAACCGGAACAATTTTAGTAAAAACAATCGGAATTACAACTACAAACCAGCTAACAACTCATATGGTAATCGAGGAAAATACTATCATAAAACAAACTAAGGAAGACAGGCGAGAGACTACCGAAACTACAACGGTAATAATACGCATAGAACTCCCGACACCTTCTACCGAAACAGACAATTTCACAACAGACAAGGTCCAAGGAACGTAAAATATCTAGAATCTGAGCACGACCAGGGAAAAGAATTTTCCCCCAATCAGAAATTGGGGACAGTATTTTCAGTATCGACTTATCAATTTCAAATTTCGTCGAACTTTCATTGGAAACTTACGACTACTGCGAACCATTTTCTTTTATTAGAGACACAGGCGCAGATATAAGATATATCCATTTTTAAAGAATCTTATCTTCCCACCAATTTCCATATAAACAGCTACAATTGTTGCAATATTAAAGGAATTTCTGAAAGTATCCAATACCCACTCATGCCATTTTAGGGAAAGATTTTCTTATTTTTTTTATTGTTTATTATTTGTTTAGTTTAGTTTACTAATTAGTTTACAATTGTTTATTTTTACATTTTAGTGTTCTCTTATAAATTATAATTATTACTATATGTTATATTATTAAAAAATAAATATTAAAGGATGTCTGTACAGTATATCCTTATTTTATAATAGAAAATAGTTTATTAATATTTGTTTCGGTATTTCTTTTCAGGCAAGAGCCGTAGATTTTTTTTTGTTTATTTGTTTATTTGTAAAAGTCACGAAATGTTATACATAGAGAGAGAAGAGAATGTTTTAATAGAGGACACCTTGTGTTGTGTCCTATACATATTAAACCAAGTAGCACTTAATAAAAAAATATACAAAATTACTCAATGATTCTATAATTAAGAGAGAAAAAGAAAAACATAGTGCAATAGGAAGCAAAATACAGAACGTAGAAAGTTAGTCATTTTTTGGTCAAGTTTTGGACTTAACACGTTATAATTTGAAATAATATATTTTTTGCTCTTACATTTAAATTTATAAAAAGAAAGATTTTTGAATTCACGAGGAAGTACATTATATAAATTAATTCCATTAAAATATATACTTTTTTACACACAGCTTTGGAGTAACGGTTGTAAGAATACATTTCTAGTAATTTGTTTCTGGTAGAATAAGGGTGACTAAGTTTTTTTAAACCTGTATGTTTGTGTATAAACTTAAGAGCACACATATAAGGACCTTTAATATTGTGATATACTTCGTGGGTTCAATTTAAAATTATAACAACTACTATTTACTTTCACTTTTCTAGAACTATATTTACATTTAAAAAACAGCTGATTCACAATACATTCTCATATACGCTAGTCGTCGCGGTATAACTGCTTGGCGATCGTGGTGTGCTTCTTTTATATCACCAGCGTAGAATTCTCCAGTAGAAATCATCATCGCTCCTTCCGCTGCCGAGTCTTTTCGAGAATCGTATTTTTTTATCTTAAAGCGTTTGTTGTCGTGCTGAAAGGCCACAGGGTCGGCTTTGGGTAAATTTCGTAACACTGTCCCCCCTTTAATTCTGATCGTCCCGATCAGAAACATCCTCTCCATGGTAGGGAGCTAGTCGATCTAAATGAACCACCTTCAATTTAGCCTTGGGGTTTCGACGGATCCGGTAGACGACGTCATTAAGCCTCTTGACCACCTCGTATGGACCATCCCAGGCGGGTGTAAGCTTTGGGGATTTACCCTTGCTCCGTTGGGGGTTGTACAACCAGACTTTGTCCCTCTCCTGGAACCCGACTGAATTGGCCTTGAGGTCGTATCGCGTCTTCATCCGGTCACTGGTGGCCAACATCTGCGTTGGGGCTAATTCGTGTATTGCCAGCAAGTTATGTCGGAGCTGGTCGGCATAATCGTCGATGTCTTGGGGAGGTTCTTCGGGGGAGCCAAATGCCAAGTCGCATGGTAATCGCAGCTCCTTTCCGAATAGGACCCTGGCTGGGGTCAGGCCTGTCCTATTATGTAAAGCAGAGCGATATGACAACAGGAATAGGGGAATATGCTCATCCCAATCACGCTGGTTATTGCTGACGACCTTGGATAGGTGTTGTTCCAAGGTCCTGTTGAATCTTTCCACCATTCCGTCTGACTGTGGGTTTAATGGTGTTGTTCTCGTTCTTGGTTGGGTATCGCATATGCCTCAGGCCATTTGCTGAAGTAATCCATTGCGACCAGAATGTATTTGTTCCCCCTCTCAGACTCGGGAAACGGACCGGCGACATCGATGGCAATTCTCTCAAATGGGACGCCCACATTGTACTGCTGCATTCTGCCCTTGGTCCGGGTCTTCGGGTCCTTACTGGCGGCACATGTGGCACATTTCCGGCACCAAGCTCTGACGTCTTCGAAGTAATTCACCCAGTAGTACCGCTGGCGAACTTTGTCTAGGGTTTTATTCATGCCCAGGTGGCCTCCGGTAATTCCATCATGTACTTCGGTCAAGATGGCTGGTACCTTTTTCTTCGGAACTACCAGTTGGGACTTGGTTTCTCGTCCATCAGCGCTTTCCCAAACTCGCGTGAGCATTCCATTGTCTACTCTGAGAGAGTCCCACTGAGCCCATAACGATTTCAGCACGCCGGAGTATCTAGCTACCTCGTCCCATCGTGGCCTGGGTGCCCCTTTCATTTTGAGTGACAAGATTGGTTCGATGTCTGGATCAGTCATTTGATCCTGGATGCACTGTTCCGTTGTCCAGTCTTCGTTGGCCTGCACTCGGATCTGCCTGATGGGGATACCTTCTCGCTTTTCCGTCCTCAGACAATGTCCGCATTCCGCTCTACAGGGTCTTCTGGATAGGGCATCGGCGTTATTGTGCAAACGGCCGGCACGGTGTTCCACCTTGAAGTCGTATTGCTGTAATTTCTCCATCCACCTGGCCAGTTGTCCTTCCGGTGTCTTCATGTCCAGCAGCTATTTGAGTGCGGCATGATCTGTTCGGATTAAGAAATGGCGACCATAGAGGTATTTGTGGAAATGGTCTACAGCCCTTATTATTGCAAGAAGTTCTTTTCTGGTGACGCAATAATTTCTTTCTGGTTTCGAGAATCCACGCCTGTAATACTCGATCACCCTCTCTTCACAATCTTGCACCTGGGATAGGACGGCCCCCAAACCTGTGTTGCTGGCGTCGGTGTCTAAGATGAACTTGCCGGACTGTGTAGGAAAGGCTAGGATTGGGCTGGAACATAGTGCTGCCTTCAGTCGCCTGAATGATGTTTCGCAATCCTGATTCCAATGGAAGGTCTCTTTATCAGTGGTCTGCCGATGTAGAGGGGCGGCGATGGTGGCAAATCCCTCAACAAAACGCCGGTAGTATGAAGAGAGGCCCAAGAAGCTTCGGAGTTCATGTTTGTCTCTTAGAACTGGCCAATCACGGATGGCTTCTATCTTGTCTTCGTTGGTGCGGATTCCTGACTCGGACACTACGTGGCCCAAAAACTCTACTTCTTTTTGAAACAAGGAACACTTCTTCGGATTGAGTCTCAGGTTGGCGTTATTAATTCTGGAGAATACTTCGCCCAGGTTCTTCAGATGGTCGTCGAATGTCTGGCCCATGACTAGAATGTCGTCGAGGTATACTAAGCACGTCCTCCATGTTAACCCGCTCAGTACATACTCCATTAGTCTCTCAAATGTAGCGGGTGCATTACATAACCCAAAGGGCATGACCGTGAACTGAAACAGCCCTTTACTGGTGGAGAACGCTGCCTTTTTTCTGTCGTTTGCGTGTAGGCCAACCTGCCAATATCCACTTTTTAGGTCTAGTGTGGAGAACCAACGGGAGCCTGCTAGTGTGGTCAAAGTGTCATCGATTCGGGGTAGTGGATAGCTGTCTTTCTTCGTGACGTCATTGAGCTTTCTGTAATCCACGCAAAATCGGGTGGTTCCATCCTTCTTTTTAACTAGCACGACGGGAGCAGACCATGGGCTGATGGATGGCTCAATAACTCCATTTTGTAACATGGACTCGATGTTTTCCTCGACTGCCTGTTGTTGCCCCAATGGTAGGCGTCTAGGTGGTATTCTGATGGGTTGAGCCTTTCCGGTATCTATTCGATGCTGGATGATGTAGGTGCGACCGGTGGTTCCATTTTTACTGTTAAAAATTTGCCAGTGTTTTGTGATAAATTGCTTGGCTTTCTTCTGGTTCTCTGGTGTCAAGTGTGTCAAGTTGTCAGCAAACTGTTGCAGGAACTCTTTATCGGGCCCTGTCTCCTTCACCGACGTCTGGTACTCTTCTTCGCAATTGATGATGGTGTCTACTGGCTCGAAACAAGCTATCTCTAGACCATTGGTAATTCTGATGTCGTTGTTGGACAAATTCAGGACTCTGATTGGTATATCTCGTCCGGTTTTAACTATAGCCCGTCCAACCAAGTAGTCATGAGCTGAGTGTACGGGCTCCACCATTCCAACGCAGCTCCCAGGATTGCTGTCTAGCTGCCCATGAATAATCTGTTCCGTTCGACCGGAAATTCGAGCTTAAGACTTTGCCACAATTTTTATGGGCGTGACTGATGTGTTGACGGGACGTGTCAATACAAATTCCTCATTCAGAAACCGAAGAACATCATATCTCGGGTCGAACATAAATCCATGCTGGCTAATTAGGTCCATTCCCAGTATAAAATCGTCCTCAATATTCGCTACCAGGACCCTATGCCGGATCATGTTGTCCCCTATCTGTAGCACGACATCTGCCTCACCCTGTATTGACATGGACTCGCCGGTGACTGTTCTGAGCTGGATGTTATTGGTAACTGGCCGAATTTCTGATGCTCTCAAAACCCTGGACTTGGCAATGGACACAGCGGCGCCGGTATCGATGGTGATGGTAACTGCTCGCCCGTTGATGGTGCCTCTGATGACTAGGCTGCCGCTATCTCGGCAAAATCCCCGGATGGATAACGTTTTGGGGGCTGGTGGAGGGACAGTCAGCATTCGCCCCGGTATGCTGACTGACTGACGGTCCCTGGACATCTGGTTGTTCTGTTGGTTACCCTTGGTCGGTGATCGTTCAGGTGGCCTTACTCGACAATTACGTTGGAAGTGCCCTGTCCGTCCGCAGCCGTAACATGCCCCTCTGGTGCCAGTTCTTGGTGACCGGTCTAATATTTTGTTCAGACCAGCCAGCAGCGCTTGAAATGGTGACTCTGACTCTTCCTGGTTGAAGGAAACGCCTCGGACCCTCGGCTTGGACATGTTCATGACGGCCTCTACTTCCAAAGCCCTAAGTAGAGCTTCATTACTTTTCTTGACGCCACTTAGTCTTAGATTTCTTTGTACTTCCACATCTCTGATGCCGTTTATGAAACTCTGTGTGGCCAACTGATTTTTCGTTTCCTCTGGCAGGTCTGGGTAGGACAAGTGTAATAACCGTCTAATCTCTGCTTCGAATTCTTGAAGGCTTTCACCGGATTTTTGGGTTTTTCCACTCAGTTGGACTTGGTATACCTGGCTCAAGGATTGATTGTCGTAATGTTTGTCTAGGATGGCGATGATCTTGTCGAAATTGCCTTGTTCATCGACTGGAATGCTCTGGAGGAGTTCTAGAGCCGGACCTCTTAAGGAAACTACCAGAGACGTGGATTTTTCATGATTATCCCATCAATTAGCTGTAGCCACGGCCTCAAATTGCCGTTTATACATGGGCCAAGATGAACTGCCGTCGAATGTGGGTGGTTTACTAAAGGAACCTTTGGTACTCACGGTGTTCTGGTATTTTCCTCGCTGTAAGTCCTTTTGCATTTTTTTAATTTCTGTTTCTAGTTTATTTTGGATGGCACTGATTTTATCTTGTACTTCACTGTGTACTGTTTGCTTTATGGAACTGATTTGATCTTGAACCGTCTCTTGAATTGAACTGATTTCAAATTTTACCTGGCTTTGGATGGAATCGAGATCATCTACTTTTGTTTCAAGAGTATCCACGGTATTTTTTATGGTCTTAATGTCATCATTTATTTCTTTTATATCTGACTCAACTATTTGCATTCTTTCATTAACTGTTTCATTAACTTGTCCTACTATTGGCATTAATTGTTCGAATTGCAGTTGTCTTTTCTGTTCAGTTTCGTGTCGATTTAATTCAATTTGATCTTGTTTTTCTACAAATTTCGAGAATAAACCTTCCATTAAATTTTGTTGTTTTTCTTCCATCGTGGAAACAAGATTTTGTTGTTCGCTTTTCATCGTAGTGACAAGATTTTCTAATTCAACTTTAAGTTTATCATCAAAAGATTTCACTAACCTTTGTTGAATTTCTTCTTGAGGTTGTTTCTCCTTCTTGTCACGTTTTTCTAGAATCTGTGCAATTTTTTCGTCTAACTTTTCCATACTACGAGTTTCCATAAATCAATTTACGATTTTAACGGCACTTAATCCTGTACTTCTGATCACCAAATGTGATATACTTCGTGGGTTCAATTTATAATCATAACAACTACTATTTACTTTCACTTTTCTAGAACTTTATTTACATTTAAAAACAGCTGATTCACAATACATTCTCATATATGCTAGTCGTCGCGGTATAACTGCTTGACGATCGTGGTGTGCTTCTTTTATATCACCAGCGTAGAATTCTCCAATAGAAATCATCATCGCTCCTTCCGCTGCCGAGTCTTTTCGAGAATCGTATTTTTTTATCTTAAAGCGTTTGTTGTCGTGCTGAAAGGACACAGGGTCGGCTTTGGGTAAATTTCGTAACAATATATAATAGATTCATGGATAAAAATACTTTTTACACTGTCACAACTTTTTAATTTAAACATTGTTCTTAGGAAATAATTCTGTGTAGATAACCCGTAATTTTGATAAATTTATTGCAGAACGCCAAATGGTAATTCCATAGTTTAGTATGGATGCCACTAGAATGTTGTAAACTATAAGCAAGTTGTTTTTGTTGAGTATGTTACGCAACATATAGAATTTATAAGTAAGTTTTTTTATTCTGTTGGATACGTAGTCAATGAGCATAACCCACTTAAGATGTTGATAAATGATTATCCCAAGGTATTTTATGTGGTTAGTTCTGGCTACATTTTCTTCTGCTCCTTCAATCATCAGGGGCCCCAAATTTTCCCTTAGTCCCGACACGTTAGGTGCAAATGCAATGTACTTAGATTTAGTTATATTTAGGCTTTAATGGTTACTGTCAAGCCAGATCTTAACATCATTGAGTGCCTGTTGAGCAATTTGCCAGACTTTCTGCCATGATTTACCTTCGCACTGCAACACGTTGTCATCAGCATACGATAAAATGTTACACTTATTATAGTTTAGAACGTCGTTTATAAGGAAAAATGTAGGGCCCAAGATGGTCCCCTGTGGCACCCCTGTTTTAATGTTTTTTTTATCGCTATATTCTTGACCTACTTTAACTTGTTGTGATCTGTATAACAGATAATTTCTCAGCAATTGATACAACTTACCCCTTATACCATTTTTTTCAAGCCTATTAAGTAATATTATATGCGAAACAGTGTCAAAAGCTTTTTGTAGATCTGTAAAAATAGCAATGTTTTTTTTTTGTTTTCATTGAAACTATTAAGAATTTGGGTTGTTAGGATTTGCAAAGGTGCCATTTTTTTAAAGCCAAATTGATTAGTAGATAATATTTCGTGTTTTTTATAAAAGATCGGAGCCGACTATTTACACATTTTTCAAATATTTTTGAGAAGTTGTTAATATGAGATATAGGGCAATAGTTCGTCATTTCTTCTTTTTTTCTACTTTTGTAAATTGACGTTACAAAAATTTCTTTAAATTGATAAGGTACTAATGTAGTTTCAAATATAATATTTATTATATGTGCTAGGGGTTTACTAATAAAGTCTCTTAATAATTTAATAATTTTAGCGGAAATTTGGCAATCCCTGGAGCTGCGTTATTTTTTAATGTTGATATTATTTCCTGAATTTCTTTATAATCAGTAGAGTTCATATACATTGTACTGTTTATTTGTTTTTCTGAAATCTATGAAACTCCGTTACTATTTACAGTTTTTAATATTTTTTCACCACTTTCTATAAAATACGTATTAAAGTTATTTGCCAACTCTTTATGTGAAGTAACAATTTCATTATTGCTATTAATGTATTTTATAGTATCATTCAATTTTTTTAAACATTTGTTGCTTCATTAATTTTAATTTGCTTTTGATTCAAATAGTTTGGTTTTATAATATTCATTTTTTGTTTTTTTTATTAGCTTATTTAAAAAATTTCTATAATATTTGTACTCTTGATTATTTTTTTCATTATTTTTATGTGTAAGACATTTTTGTTTTAACAAATCTCTACTTCTAATCGACGTAAGAAGCCCAGCTGTCATCCACAGTTTAAGCTTATACTTCTTGTTTGTAACTTTTAGCAGAGCCGAGATACTCGAAATAGCATGTTGTGTTTTTTTATACCGGAGATTAGTTGCAAGTTGCGGGTCTCGGGAGCTGTAAATATCTTCCCAGTTAATATCTCTGACGAGTTGTATTAATTTGCTTTCATTTATTTTCGTTATATTATAAGATATATTAGTAACATCAGAAGTTGATTGGCCTTTCTGTTTGAGCTGCAGATTGTATAACAACGGATAATGATCTGATAAGTTGTTATGGAATATTATAGTTTTTGTTTTTGTATATTTTTGATTAAGTTTATTTATGTAAGTGGAAATATGATCAATCCTTGTACTAGAGTTGTTTTCAACCCCAGTGGGTAAATTGACCTAAAGGTAAAATTTCATTTTTTTGTAACTTATTCGTATAAATTAATGAAGTAGGTGTTTGAGAATTTAAGCGATTTATATCTACATTTACATCACCAATGAGAACTGATATGTTATGTTTGGACATTTTAGATAAGCACTGATCTAAATTGTTTACAAAAGTTAATTCGCAATTTGGGTTGGGTCTATATATACCAATTATGTTAATTTTAGTATTGTTGGAATATTAAAGGATGCAATATCTTTGACAATCCGTCTCTCTGTGAGTACAATTACTGCGACCTTATTGTTTTCATTTACCTTGTTTATATTTACACAAAGCTCGTCAAAATTTGCCAGTAAACTTCTGAGGTTATAATGTAGAAGAGTACAGTTTGTAAAATTCTGCAATTCTTTCTCAAACGTATGGTGTTTATTAACCACAGCAAAGTCTAAACATTCTACGTTCTTTACTTCCCCGTAATCTCTTAAAATATTACAAGCTTCGTCTATATTAATACTCATACAAGTAATAGAAGAAAGTAAACAAATATAATGTAATTTATTATCTTAATAGTAGGTAGATAGTGTTGACGTTCTAGGTAGTTACTTTTGTGGATCTTCTGTATTGTACGTCGATCGAGTCCTGACTGCTTTTTGGTGGTTTTGCTTTGGAGTTGTTGTCTTGTTTTTGGATGCAGTTGTGAGCTTATTTGTAGTCAGGGTCACTCCTTCCTCTTCTTTCCTTGTCTTTTCCTTCTTATTTTCTTGATTATTCTGGATTCTCTTTGTGGAATCTGGTGGACTTTGTGAGTGACTTCCTTTTTTCTCTGCCTTTTTTGTTCCTTCAGCTACTAATGTCAGTGGTCTGCCGGGTAACTTGCTGCCTTTTTCCGAAGATCTTGGATGTTGGAGTATATTAGGTTGAATAGCTGGATTTTTAACGGTGAGTGATCAGACTTTCCCAACGAAAACATGTCATTAATATCTTCGTGTATTAGGTTTATTCCCAGGAGATTGTTAAGCTCATTTACTGTAAAAGGGACTGTTCTTTCTTTTACTGGTGTTGTCAGTCCGCAAATAATAATATTGTTTTCTTTACTTTGTCTTTCTAATTTTTCTATTTGTTTTTCAATCTTGTAATTTTTGTTTTCAATTTCAGATAAACGATTATTTATTTGTTGTATTTTTGAAAAAATAATTCCCTATGTAGCTTCTATTATATTTTTTAAGTCTAATTTTGTCTGGATAATTTCATCTAAAATATCATTTAAATTTAGTTCACCGTTTTTGTTCATATTTTTGATGGATATTATTGAATGACATTACTTGTCAAACGTAAACTCTGCTGAATTAAATTTATCATAAAATCAATTTATGTCTGACAGCTTCGATGATCAAAAAAAAAACCAATTTGAGGATATGCTTCAAGAAATTAAACAACTCAAAGAAGAAACTGATACTCTAAAGAAAAGACAAACAGAGCAGAATTGAACAGAGAGAGATAGAAAGAAACCTAGTTGTTGTTGGTATACCTACACAAAATGAAGAAGGCAGAAAAAGTATGGAAAAAGTCTTTAAAATCATGAAAATTAGAATAAAAAAAGAAGAGGTGGAAGAAATATATAGAATGAGTACTAAAGAAAATGCACCAATCCTACTTAAACTCAAGAATACTGAAATAAAAGCTAAAATACTAAAGCAAGTTAAACTATTAAAAGGGATTTAAATGAATGTGGACTGAAAGGTGGAAATTTAAATATATACTTTAATAAAGACTTTACCAAGCAAAACCAACTATGGTTCAAGAGAGTTAGAGAAATTAGGAAGGAAAAGGACTACAAGGCGGCATATGCATCATTTGGAAAAGTTTACTTAAAGAAGAATGAGAACGATAGACCTATTAGAATAAAAAGTGAAGTTGATCTTAGAATATATTAGTAGTTGTAGAAATTTAGAAATAGTAATACTACAATATTAAACCAAATTTTAGATAATAACAATGGCGACCAATGAAAAATTATGTATTTTATATATTAACATAAGAAGCTTAAAGAAGATGGGTTTTCGTAGAACATGTTATGAAATCTTAAGAACATATTCAACAGGAAGAAAACAATGCACAGAAGTAAAGGGACAAATTAGTAAACTTTCTAATATTAATGTTGGAGTAGCACAGGGATCAGTATTAGGACCACTGCAATACCAACTGTATGTACATAGTCTGAAATATGCTAGAATACAGGCAAAATATTACAAGTTTTGTGATGATACTATTTTAATATATTCTGGATCAAATGTGGAAAGCCTACAAATAACAGTAAATAATGATATTAAAAAATATTTTGATTGGATATGCTACAACAAATTGACCTTTAATGTAGAAAAACTGTGTATATGGTTATTAGTCAGGTTGGAAAAAAATATATTCATCCAATAATTAATTAAAATGACAACACTCTCAAAAAGGTACAACAATATAAATATTTAGGCTTAATAATTACAGATAAACTAAATTGGAATGTACATATAGATAATACAGTGGATAAAGTAGCTCCAATACTCGGAGCAATAAGAAGATGTATACATATGCTAAATAAAAATACTAAAAACTTATTATATAATAGTTTTGTAGAAACTCATCTGAGATATTTATTACCATGCTATGGCAATACTAGTCAAGAATTGTTAAATAAATAACAAAGACTCCAGAATAAGAGTACAAAAACTATATTTTCAATTGATTATAATATTGCTAGTGAAATATTATACAGAGACTATCCTTTCTTAAGAATAAAACAATTAAAAAAAAATTAACAAGTAAAGCTGATATATAATATGTAGAATAATTTAATCAAAATTACAGTTAAATAAAGTTGAACATTATTACAATTTAAGAACAAGAGAGCAGATAAGAAACAACTATTACCGAACAAATAAGTCCCAGAATTCTCCCATTTACAAAAGTATAGATGTATACAATAAAATCGACATCAATATATTTCAAGGAAATGAGAAGATTATACTACGTAATCTCAAAACATTTACAAAAAAAAAACAGAGACTAATGTTTTATTGTATTTTATGTTAAGCTTCTGGTGTTAAAGTAATTAAGCAGTTCGGTTGTAATAATTATAAAAATGAAGGCCTTGGTGCCAGTTCCTTTGTAACTGAATTAAGGTCTGTAATAAATTGTAATTAAAAAAAATGCTACTTTGGTTTATTGTTGTTTGTGCGCTTATTAACCAGATGTCGTGCAACTGTTGGGTTGACACAGTCACTGTAAGCACTTGAATAGAAATGTGTTTGCCGAGTTTTGCCTATTTCAACCCTTATGAGGTTTACAAGTAGATCAGTTAAAATTTTATGGTTTGCTAGATTTTTCTTTTATTTTGAGTATACAAGAAAATATATGATTAATTGCTTGTATCTATTTTCTTCTACACTGATTTTACGTATTCGCACTTTCACTTTCCCGATTGTTTGATTGATTAGTATTTAGTATTTATTGCGGAATTTAAGATTTTACCGCAAATAATCCCCAGATTTGTACAAGCGTCATAAAATGCGACCGTCCCGACCGAAAGTTGACTACTAACTTAATTCGAAAGCATGATAAATTATCATGATTGGTCACTAACGCTGAGAATAAATCGGCACAAAATTTCAATTTCTATTTCAAGCGACACTGAAGAGAACGAAATCATTATCTCACCTAGATGTGAAGTTTATAAGCAAATCAAGATGTTGTCGTAACAAACTGCGAAATCCAACCCGGAGTTCACATCGCACGAACATTAGTTTCACCAAATTATCCTATCATCCGAATTCTAAATACAACGACAGATACCGTTAGACTTAAGAACTTTAAACCGGAAACTACCAACTTAAAAATTAACCTGACTAAACAGTTGATCACGAGCGAAATACCAGAAATAGCCAAGGACGATCTTGAAAAATTATGTAGCGATTTTTCATATATTTTTGCCCTTGAAACAGACCCTATAACCACGAATAACTTTTACGAGTAGAAGCTCAAACTAACTGACAATATCCCTGTATATACTATCAATTATAGACAGTCACACTGTTTAAAAAGCGATATTAACGAACAAGTAAATAAATTGTTGACAGACGGAATTATTGAACCCTCAGCATCCAATTGTAAGAGACCCATATTCCTAGTAGCGAAAAAAGGTCAAAACGAACAGAAATTGTGGCGTTTAATAGTAGATTTCAGGCAATTAATTAATTAAATAAAAAACTGATAGCAGACAAATTTCCCTTACCGCGTATTGACGATATCCTAGTTCAATTAGGGAGAGTCAAATGGTTTTCAGTGATAGATCTGATATCCGGATTCCATCAAATTTCCGTGGAAACTGAATCCACAGACATCCTTAGTTTTAGCACAGAATCAGGCTCATACCGCTTCACAAGACTACCTTTTCGACTATCACTTAGCCCCAATAGTTTTAGCCGAATGATGTCAATAGCTTTCGCCGGCTTAACACCAGAAAAAGATTTTCTCTATATAGACGACCTAATAGTCATTTGTTGTTCCGTCAAGCATCATCTTAACAATCCTGTCGGAAATGCAACCTTTAACTCAACCCCGGAAAATGCAAATTTTTTAGGAAAGAAGTGACATTTTTAGGACAAAGTCACCGATCGAGGAATACTCCCAGACGATTCAAAATACTTAATCGTAAAAAAATTCTGCAGACGAGTTAAAGCGCTTTGCAGCATTTTGTAACTATTATCGTAGATTTATTCCTAAATTTTCAGATATCTCCAAACCTTTAAATTTACCTACAAGAAAGAATGCAACCTTCTTATGTTCTACGGAATACCAAAAAGCATTCAACTCTCTTAAGCAACCTTTGGTTAACAACCCCCCATCTTGCAAAAGCCAGATTTTAATAAACCCTTCATTCTGTCAACAGACGCCTCTAACGAAGCCCGCGGAGCAGTATTATCCAAAGAATTCGAAGGTGTAGAGCTGCCGATCTCATACGTATCGAATTCGTTTACAAAAGGTGAAAGTCACAAACCCACAATTCTCAAGGAATTAACAGCCATTGATTGGGCAATACACTACAAATGTTAACTCTATAACCATCCCTTTATAGTCAAAACAGATCACCGGCCCTTAGTCTATCTCTACGGCATGAAAGACACTCAAAATTAACGCGCATGCTTCAATTTGAAATACAGTACGTTAAAGGTAAAGACAACTCCGTCGCTGACGCTTTATCGCGTATAAACTCAGACGAACTAAAAAGATTTAATACAAACGGAGAACAGATACCTGCTATTACAAGATCAAATTACTAGATACCCCCTTAGCCGAAAATATAATCGAAATATTAACATTTAAACTTTCCCCAAATTCATTGCAAATGTTTATAAAACATAAAGGTAAAATGAGCTCCAATTTTTCTCTGCACGCAACCACTGGTAGATTTCCCCTAGAAGAAATCCAATCTAAGCTAAATAAAATGGCTGGTAGTGTTGAAAAATTACAATTAAAATTGTACCTCGAGGATGTAATATTTAAAGTGTACACTGTGAATGAATTCAAAGAAATGGGACAAGGAATATTAAAGAATGTGAATATATTTTTTTGTCACAAACCAGTACTTATTACCAAGAGAAACAATAAGGCAAGTATAATAGAAAAATTGCAGACAGATCCAACGTATAGTGGCCATTGCGGACAAAAGCGTTTACTTAAAAAAATAAAATCAACATATTTTTGGAAAAATATGTCAAGAGACGTGGCAAAATTCGTCAAAAATTGTCACAAATGCCAGATCAATAAAGCACACAGAACCTATGCAAATAACTCCAACCCCGCAAGAAGCTTTCGACATATTGTATATAGATACTATAGGTCCATTCCCCCTCACAGAGCTAGGAAACGCATATGCAGTCACTTTGCAATGCGACTTAACGAAATATATCGTGATGACTCCAATCCCCGACAAATCAGCAGCTACAGTAGCCAAAGCGATTGTCGAAAATTTTATCCTGATTTATGGATCAATTCAAGAAATCAGAACAGATCTTGGTACGAAATATGTTAATGAGCTATCTATATCTTACAATTGTTAAACATTAAACATATCACTTCTACCCCATATCATCATCAATCAATAACTTGTGAGCGGAATCAAAGAGTTTTTGACGAATTTATCCGTATGTATATTAATAACGAGCAAAACGATTGGGACACATCGATTAAATAATATACTTTTTGTTGTAATACCACCCCAGCGGATATCACGATTATACATCCTTTCGCCAAAAAGGCTATCCTTTCCGACAAATTAAGTCAATCACCCCTACAACCACTATATAATATCGATAGTTACGATCAAGAAATAAAATTTAGACTCCAGATAGAAGTGAAACTTTCGAAACAGCAAAACGGCATAGTAAATTAGCATACGACGCTAAATTAAAGGACTTGCAATTCCAAAAAGGTGAACAAGTTCTCATAACAAATGAGTTTAAGTCAAAATTCGATCCATGGTATACAGGGCCGTACATTATAACGGAACCGGACATCGGAAACTCCAATTGCTTAATTTCAAATAATACAAAGGAAATTAAGATATATAAAAACAGAGTTTTCAAATACTAATTAACAAACATGTACCATTATGTAGGTTAAGTTTGGAACATTTCACAATAAAATAACCGAACTCATAAATATAGACTGAAGATTGCAGTGACATTAAAAACTGCGTGTAAGTGTTATAAACTATAGTGGACTTGACTTTATGGACATATAGTGCATTTCCGTAGAACAAGACATATGTAAGAATTTAGCATGTAAACTTCCGAAATTATTAGCTAAACTTTGAAGTTGCGTGGAATACGCTACCGCGGATCCAACTTCCGGTGTAACGGAAATTCTCCATGAAACTCTTAGGAAATTAATTAATAAATAATTATTAGCATAACATTCGAATCATCATGAACTATTCTAGGAAACCCCATTAAATTCAGCATGTCTACAAAAATTATAACGTATTCCAAATAGTTGTAATTGCCAATCAATCGACTGATGGCACACTTCGATAATTGATGTCAATCGCGAACCATCAGTCGACAGTGCAAAATGTAGCATATTAATGCTTAGATGTAGTAAGCATAGTGAAACCAAGTAATCAGTAGAAATATACAGATAGTCTTTACAACTAGTATTATTGGTCAAGGACGCTGCCTGCAACATTATAATATCACATGGCGATCCTGAACCGTAAATAATGACCAATCTTCACAATCATGCACCAAGTCAGGAATTATTATTGTTATTGTTAATTTCATTTTGTAACACTTTTAATTAATTTTTTTTGCTTTGGTATATTTACTAGGAAAAAAAATAAAAATAAATGCTTAGCTTATACAGCAATGTAGTTTCAACACATAGTATTTAACATAAATCACAAAACAATAATACTGTTTTTGTGTACAATGCGTATAAAAATTGTATAGACTGTTTCCCATTATTAAACTTTGAAAACTAAATCTACACACCGGTATAGAGTAAAATTTAAACAATAAATTTTTTTATACAGTCTAGTTATGGGACTGTGCTTATTGTAATTTCATAAGTGGAATGATTTTGGATCACTATATACGGGTGGAACATTTATTGATACCATACTTAACTCAGGAAAATTGAGATCTGCAGAGGGAATATGCTCTCTCTGTCCTAGTTAAGACTCCTAACATTTTCAAAACTCTTTCTGATGTAATTCATTTAGATATTGTAACGAAATTTCCCTAAGCCGGCCCTGGTTTCATTCCAGTACGACATCGATCGCTTTTAGGACAAAAAAAATGTTCTCGAAATGGCTCGGCAGCTGTAGAATTAATAATGGTTTGTACAGTGCATCCCATTTTGGTTGAGATTGCCAGGTTACTCGGTTGTTATTGAAGATAGAGTCTTGCGGTTTTCACATACCTGTTATACTTTTTTGTGAAACTCAGGATGGCCATATCAGATTTTGCATAAGTGTTTCCATTTATAAGATACAGGGCGATTTTGATAATTTATACTTTTTGGACCCCTTCTATATCTACGAAGTTATTAGAAATACTCTTGCGCTAAGAACTACGTCTAATAGAAAATTTTGCATAGAATCCAGTGGAGTACTCAATTTTTTTTCCGAGTATGGTTTTGAAGATACTACACAAACATTATATATTTTTAAATGGAACACCCTGTATTTTATTATTTCATTGAATTCGTTATTTTTTTCCCTTTAAAATAATGTATAATACAATACACATGGTCATAATTCCATTTGAGATTTTTTATAGGAGTTTATCAGCAAAGAAAAATAATGTTAACAATAATTCAATAACATGAAACACGAAATTTAGGTACCTAAAAGCAACTAATAAATAGTTATACATCGTTCATTATGTATAACAAACAGAACAAGAATATTAAAATTAATTTTGGACATTATTTATTACCTTATTGATTTAACTGTTCAAATTGTTGTCCATTTTCGCTAACACATAATTGGCAAACCTTTCCGTCTCGCATGAATCCATTTAAAATTATTATAGCATTCCGCCTTTCGGAACAATATTTTATCTAGTGAGCGCTGGAGAGAAAAACGCAAATCTGATCAAGCTGTCATTGTTAGTAACTATTGTGTTTTATCGTGTTTGAGTTTACAAGATAAATAATTATTTGTGAGTTTGCTGGTTGATAATTGATAATGTCTGGAAGAGAATTCATGAAATATCTTATGGTAAAATACTCGTACTTTATACCTGTAGAAATATAGTTCTAAAGCTTCTTCAACATTCTCATAACATTGATTTAAACATTGTATCATATCGTATTTGTCGTTATTTTGAAAAACGAATTCTCTTCCAGCCATTATCAATTATCAACCAGCAAACTCACGAATAATTATTTATATAATGATCTTGTAAACTCAAACACGATAAAACACAATAGTTACTAACAATAACAGCTTGATCAGATTTGCGTTTTTCTCTCCAGCGCTTGGCGGTTTGCCAATTATGTGTTAGGGAAAATGGACAACAATTTGAACAGTTAAATCAATAAGGTAATAAATAATGTCCAAAATTAATTTTAATATAGATATTTGATTGTAATACTTGTTCTGTTTGTTATACATAATGAACGATGTATTACTATTTATTAGTTGCTTTTAGGTACCTAAATTTCGTGTTTAATGTTATTGAATTATTGTTAACATTATTTTTCTTTGCTGATAAACTCCTATAAAAAATCTCAAATGGAATTATTTGTTTAATTCTCCTTTTAAATGGAAAATACATCGCCTACTAGCAAAAAAACTCAGCTTTTTAGTGTTTTTTAGCATTTAGCATTTAGTATTATACATTATTTTAAAGGGAAAAAAATAACGAATTCAATGAAATAATAAAATACAGGGTGTTCCATTTAAAAATATATAATGTTGTGTAGTATCTTCAAAACCATACTCGGAAAAAAAAAATTGAGTACTCCACTGGATTCTATGCAAAATTTTCTATTAGACCTAGTTCTTAGCGCAAGAGTATTTCTAATAACTTCGTAGATATAGAAGAGGTCCAAAAAGTATAAATTATCAAAATCGCCCTGTATCTTATAAATGGAAACACTTCTGATATGGCCATCCTGAGTTTCACAAAAAAGTATAACAGGTATGTGAAAACCGCAAGACTCTATCTTCAATAGCAACTGAGTAACCTGGCAATCTCAACCAAAATGGGATGCACTGTACAAGAGTTTTCGATGCTGATTTTAAAAGGAGCAGCCCATCATCGCAGCAGTCAGTTAGTGAGGCGAAGAGTCTATGTTGTATTATATTTGTGATATTCGAATCAGCTGTTGTGTATATCTTATGTAAATAAAAGTCTCTAGAAATAAAGAGTAAACATTACTTTTTAAATTTTAATTGAACCCACGGAGTATATACCAAATTTGGTGATCAGAAGTGCAGGATTAAGTGCAGTTAAAATCGTAATTTGATTTATGCAAACCCGTAGCATGGAAAAAATGGACGAAACTACCAAAACAATAGTCAAGCAGGTTACGGAGGGACTAGACGAAAAAATAGCCCAGATTCTGGAAAAACGTGACAAGAAGGAGAAACAACATCAAGAAGAAATTCAACAAAGGTTAGTAAAATCTTTTGAAGAAAAACGTAAAATAGAATTAGAAAATCTTGTCACTATGATGAAAAGTGAACAACATAATTTACTTGAAGCATTATTCTCGAAATTTTAACAAAAACAAGACCAAGTTGAATTAACCTGAAAAAAATGAATCTCAAATATTAGAAGAAAAACGACAACTGCAATTGGAACAATTAATGCAAATAGTATCGCAAGTTAATGACACAGTTAATGAACGAATGCAAATAGTGGAATCAGACATAAGAGAAATAAACGACGACATAAAGCTCCTAAAAAATACCGTGGATACTCTTGAAACCAAAGTAGATGACATCGATTCCATCCAGAACCAGGTTGAGTTTGAAATAGGTGCTATCCAAAGCCAGGTAAAAGTCTAAATCAGTTCAATTAAAGACGGGGTACACAGTGAAGTACAAGAGAAAGTGGAAACAGCAATTAAAAAATTTCATCAAGATATGCAGAGAGGGAAATACCAGCACACCGTGAGTACCAAAGGTTCCTTTAGTAAACCACCCACATTTGATGGCAGTTCATCTTGGCCCATATATAAACTGCAATTTGAGGCCGTTGCTACAGCTAATGGATAGGATAATCATGAAAAATCTACTTCTATGGTAATTACGTTAAGAGGTCCGGCCTCTAGAACTCCCCTAAAGCATTCCAGTCGATAATCAAGGCAATTTTGACAAGATCATCGCCATTCTGTACAAGAGATACGACAATCAATCCTTGAGCCAGGTATACCAAGTCCAACTCAGTGGGAAAACGCAAAAATCCGGAGAAAGCCTCCAAGAATTCGAAGCAGAGATTAGACGGTTAGTACACTTGTTCTACCAATACCTGCCAGAGGAAACGAAAGACCAGTTGGCCACACAGAGTTTCATTAACGGTATCAGAGATGTGGAAGTCCAAAGAAATCTAAGAATTAGTGGCATCAACAAGAGTAACGAAGCTCTACTTCGGGCTTTGGAAGTAGAGGCCGTCATGAGCATGCCAATCCGAGGGTCCGAGTAGTTTCCTTCAACCAGGAAGAGTCAGGGACACCATTTCAAGCACTGTTGGCTGGTATGAACAAGCTATTCGAACAATCACAAAGAACTGATACCAGAAGAGCATGTTATCGTTGTTGACACATTCAACGTGATTGTCGAGCGAGGTAACCTGAACGATCACCGACCAGGGGTAACCAACAGAACAGCCACATGTCCAGGGACCGTCAGCCAGTCAGCATAAGGAAGCGAATGCTGACTAACCCCCCACCAGCCCCCAAAACGTTATCCATCCGGGGATTTTGCCGAGATAGCAGCAGCCATCAGGGGCATCATCAATAGCCGAGCAATTACCATCACCATCGACACCGGCGCCGCTGTGTCCTTCGCCAAGTCCAGAGTCTTGAGGGCTTCGGAGATGCGGCCAGCTAACAACAGCATCCAGCTCAGGACAGTCACCGGCGAGTCCATGTCAATACAAGGTGAGGCAGATGTCGTGCTACAGATAGGGGACAACATGATCCGGCATTGGGTCCTGGTAGCTAATATTGAGGACGATTTTATACTGGGTATGGACCTAATTAACCAGCATGGATTTATGTTCGACCCGAGATATGATGTTCTTCGGTTCCTAAATGAGGAATTTGTATTGACACGGCCCGTTAACAGCTCATCGATCTCCATAAAAATTGTAGCAAAGTCTTCAGCTAGAATTCCCGGTCGAACGGAACAGTTTATTGATGGGCAGCTAGAAAGTAAATCTGGGAGCTGCGTTGGAATGGTGGAGCCTGTACACTCAGCTCATGACTATTTGGACGGGCTATAGCTAAAACCGGACGAGATATACCAATTAGAATGCTGAATTTGTTCAACAACGACATCAGAATTGGCAATAGTCTAGAGATAGCTTGTTAAGAGCTAGACGAGACCATCGTCAATTGCGAAGAAGGGTACCAAAAATGGGTGAAGGAGACAGGGCTCAGTAAAGAGTTCCTACAACAGTTTGCTGACCATTTCACACATCTGACACCAGAGGAACAAGAGAAAGCCAAACAATTTATCACAAAGCACTGGCAAATTTTTAACAGTCGAGATGGAACCACCGGTCGCACCAACGTCCACCAGCACCGAATAGATACCGGAAAGGCTCAACCCATCAGAATACCACCTAGGCGAGTACCATTAGGGCAACAACAGGCAATCGAGGAAAACTTTGAGTCCATGTTACAAAATGGAGTTATTGAGCCATCCATCATCCCATGTTCCGGTCTCGTCGTGCTAGTTAAAAAGAAGGATGGAACCACCCGATTTTGCGTGGATTACAGAAAGCTAAATGACGTCACCAAGGAAGACAGCTATCCATTACCCCGAATTGATGATACTCTGACCACACTAGCATGCTCCCGTTGGTTTTCCACACTAGACATAAAGAGTGGATATTGGCAGGTTGGTCTACACGAAAACGACAGAGAGAAGACAGTGTTCTCCACTAGTAAAGGGCTTCCCTTTGGATTATGTAATGCTCCCGCAACATTCGAGACGCTAATGGAGTATTTCCTGAGGGGGTTAACATGGAGGACGTGCTTAGTATATCTCGATGACATTCTGGTCATGGGTCAGACATTCGACGACCATCTGAAGAACCTGGGCGAAGTATTCTCCAGAATTAATAACGCCAACCTGAGACTCAACCCGAAAAAGTGTTCCTTGTTCCAAAAAGAACTAGAGCTTTTGGGCAACGTCGTTTCCGAGTCAGGAATCCGCACCAACGAGGACAAGATAGAAACCATCCGTGATTGGTCAGTCCCAAGAGACAAGCATGAACTCCGAAGCTTCTTGGGCCTCTGTTCATACTACAGGCGATTTGTTGAGGAATTTGCCACCATTGCCGCGCCTCTATATCGGCAGACCACTGAGAAAGAGACGTTCCGTTGGAATCAGGATTGCTAAACATCATTCAGACGACTGAACGCCGCACTATGTTCCAGTCCACTCCTAACCTTTCCTACACAGTCCGGCAAGTTCATTTTAGACACCGACGCCAGTATCGAGTACTACAGCCGTGGATTCTCGAAACCGGAAAGAAATTATTGCGTCACCTGTAAAGAACTTCTTGCAATAATAAGGGCGGTAGACCATTTACACAAATACCTCTATGGTCGTCATTTCTTAATTCGAACAGATCATGCCGCCCTCAAATGGCTACTGGATATGAAGACACCGGAAGGACAACTGGCCAGATGGATGGAGAAATTACAGCAATACGATTTCAAGGTGGAACACCGTGCCGGCCGTTGCACAATAATGCAGATGCCCTATCCAGAAGACCCTGTAGAGCAGAATGCGGACACTGTCTGAAGACGAAACAGCGAGAGGGTATCTCCATCAGACAGATCCGAGTGCAGGCCAATAAAGACTGGACAACGGAACAGTGCATCCAGGACCAAATGGCTGATCCAGACATCGAACCAATCTTGTCACTCAAAACGAGAGGGGCACCCAGGCCACGATGGGACGAGGTAGCTAGATACTAGGGCGTGCTGAAATTGTTAGGGGCCCAATGGGACTCTCTAAGAGTAGAGAATGGAATACTCAAGATAGTTTGGGAAAGCACTGATGGCCGAGGAACCAAGTCCTAAGTAGTAGTTCCTAAGTAAAAGGTACCAGCCATCCTGAACGAAGTACATGATGAAATTACCGGGAGCCTTCTGGACATGAATAAAAGCCTAGATAAAGTTCGCCAGCGGTACTACTGGGTAAATTACTTCGAAGACGCCAGAGCTTGGTGCAGGAAATCTGACACCTGTGCAGCCAGTAAGGGCCCGAAGAACCGGTCCAAGAACTGAATTCAGCAGTACATTGTAGGCGTCCCATTGAGAGAAATGCCATCGATGTCGCCGGTCCGTTTCCCGAGTCTGAGAGGGGGAACAAATACATTCTGGTTGCATTGGATTACTTTAACAAATGGCCTGAGACATATGCGATACCCAATCAAGAGGCAACCACGGTAGCGCCGGTGCTAGTAGAACAGCTATTCAGCAGGTTTGGCGTCCCGATGGAACTACATTCAGTCCAGGGGCGTAATTTCTAATCGAAAGTATTCCAGAAGGTCTGCACCATGTTGGGGATCAGGGAAACGAGAACACTATTGTACCCATAGTTAGTCGGAATGGTGGAAAGATTCAACAGGACCTTGGAACAACACCTATCCAAGGTCGTCAGCAATAACCAGCGTGATTGGGATGAGCATATTTCCCTATTTCTGTTGGCATATTGCTCAGCCGTACATTATAGTACAGGCCTGACTCCAGCCAGGGTCCTGTTCGGAAAAGAGCTGCTTTTACCCTGCGACTTGACTTTTGGCTCTCCCGCAGAACCTTCCCAATACATCTACGATTATGCCGACCAGCTCCGACATAACATGCTGGTAATACACGAATTAGCCCTAACGCAGATGTTGACCACCAGTGACCGGATGAAGAGGCGATACGATCTGAGGGCCAGCTCAGTTGGTTTCGAAGAGAGGGACAAAGTCTGGTTGTACAACCCCCAACGGAGCAAGGGTAAATCTCCAAAGCTTACACCCGCCTGGGATGGTCCATACGAGGTGGTCAAGAGCCTTAATGACGTCGTCTACCGGATCCGTCGAAACCCCAGGGTTAACTTGAAGGTGGTCCATCTACATCGACTCGCTCCCTACCATGGAGAGGATGTTTCTGATCGGGACGATCATAATTGACGGGAGGACAGTGTTATAAAACTTTATCCACTCCGTCCTTGGCCAAATAACATAAAATCATCAATTTCTAGAGACTTCAATATGAGCAAGAACTATCAACCTCAACGCTGGGCAACAAAATCTAGAACGAGCAGGAAACTAAATGTGCGCTATATAAGACGATATTAATTTTAGTAGAGTTAGTTAGTTTGGTGCGTTCAGCTTATTTTGTTGTTATGATTTCGATGTAAATAATATTACAATCAGCTGTGGGAAATATTTGATGTTTTACGTGTAAATAAAAGTTTCTAGAAAGTGACAGTGAATATTAATTTTTCAAAATAACTAAATTGAACCCACGGAGTTTTTAACAATATATTGTAATGGAATTTTTACTTTGTGGTGATGATTGAACTTTTATTTTTTTCAAATTTGTCCACTCGGTAAAATCTCCAAACAATTTTCTTTTCTTTGAACATACTGACCCTTTGTCAACAATAAAACAATAAATTTTTTTATTATGTGTTATTAAACTTTTTCAACTGCTTCAAATCAAAATATAAACATTAAACAAAATCAAATATAAATCAAATCAACAAATAATTTTTAAAATATAAATACCAAGACACTTTATAATTAAATTGTTGATTAATCTAAAGAGATTTGCGTTTAGAAATGATTAAGTTCTTTGCAACAATTAAACTTTCAAGTCAATGATCACTCAAATGCTGTTTGTTATTTAAAATATCAAAAATTTATACCGTTAATAAAATGATTATTTCCAAATGTATGTTTTTTTTTTAATTTATAATTGTTAATATAAATGAAAATCAAAATATTAAATGGTTTAAAAACTTCAAATGTAAAAACCTGATTAACTTTCAATCTTTCATTAAAGTGTATTCACTTTATTCCTTCAAATTGCTTTTATTGATGACTGCTGCTCACCTTATTATTGACTGCTAATGATCCCTGCTACCAATATGACTTTTTACTGTTATTTACTGCCAATTATATCTGCTGTCAATGTGAACTTTTACAGTCAAATTATATTTGATCCCAATGTAAAGTTTTTATTTACCTTCAACTTCCCATAACTGGATTCCTTACTTGATGTTAATTACTGATATTTTCTGCTGCTGGATTTTAGTACCATTTACTTGTACTGTTACACCTCCACCATTCTTGGATATGATTATTTTTGTTCAAATTTCAATAACTTCTTATCAAACTTTTGAATTAATAAACTTTTCTGACAGTTCTTGCTTTTATAGTTTGATTTGATCTCCAACGACACTACAAATTACTTTCTTGCGGATAGAATCCAAAATCGTTGCTGCAAAAGAAATTGAACGGTTTGGATTCCTGCGTGAAGATTGGTGACATGACAATCTTCGACAATTAGATTAGTCAAACGACTTTTACTTGGTAGCAGTGCGGGAAATTTAGTATCAAACGGCAATGGAGCATTAGCCAATCTACTACCAACTCTAAGAGTTCCCTGTTCATCAAGAAACGGCGAAAATTTACGAAGCGATTTGGGCAAAAGTTTTCGTTCTCGAAGAAGGGAAATCTCTTTGGAAAAATATTGATCTTGAACATATCGAACAATGCGAAGCTGAGCCTGATATAACTCAGCAACCAAAAATGATCCAGAGCCCCTACGGTCTGGATTATGAGCGTTATCATCAAAGCGACAAATATGAGTTATAATGCGATTAATAGAACAATATTGTTCTAACAAAGTACCAAATAAATTTGGTGAAGCGGTGACTTGAAGGGCAGTCATAACTAGCGGTGACATGCTTGAGTCTGAGCAAGCATGTGGCAAACAAGCGGTAACTAACGATTGTGGGCCTTTCCACCAAAGTGTATTGCCTAATAACTCTGATGGCAAAGTGCCGCGGGTACCCAAGTCAGCGGGGTTATCACAAGATTGAATGTAAAACCAAGGCGAAGAAGGAAATTTTTCCCGAATGTAAGCAACTCGATTACTGACAAATGTCTTTCCACGGTGCGGAGAAAAACTAAGCCATGAAAGGACCGTGGAATCTGACCAGCAACGAATCACCTTGAACAACAAACGACTATTGAATTGCTCATAAACATAATGACCAAACTTAGCGGTAAGAACTGAAGCACACAGTTCCAATCTGGGAAGTGACAAAGTTTTCAAAGGGGCAAGTTTCGATTTAGACAACACAAAAAAACTTTGACGAAATCCAGATGAGGTTTCGAACACAAAATAAACAACAGCGGCATAACCTTTCTCAGAAGCATCACCAAATGCGTGAAGTTCACAAGTAGAAAAGTTTTCTATAGCAAGCAGGCGAGGCAAAACGAAATTCTGCAAGGTCGACACAAAAGCGATAATTTCTTGCTGCAATTTGGGACCGATAAACAAACAATTATTCAAAGATAACCGATGAGGTATCTTAGCGGATGCATTAAACACTACACGAAGTTTGGTTGTGCTACTATCAGGTTTCAAAACACAATGATGCGGTAAGTAGTAACAATCAGATGAAGTAGGTGGATCTGGAACCAACTCCATATGCTCAAGCTCTAAATTCTCTTTGAGAAAATCACAATATTGTTTGTAGAGATCTGGTTGCTGTAGAAGAAGTCTTTCTAAAAAGTAGAAACGTTTTACGGAGAGATTATACACTCCATCAAAAGCAGGAAGAGTATTTCGAAAAGAAAGGGGCACAACGAATCTACCTGACTCCAATCTCCTGTATCCCTCGGAAAATATTTTTTTGCATATCAGATCATCAGGGGACTGAACCAGTGCGGTAGGAACATCTTCCATTGTCCAGAACCTTTGGAGTGAATCATCTAATGATACTACATCTTCAATTTGATAAAAAAGCCAAGTTGGGTTTATGGCTGACTGAGAGTGAGAGTTAACAGAACTCGAAGACACTCTACCCATAAGGATGTAACCAGACACAGTGTTAATAGCATCAGGAACACCTTCCTGTCCCAGAAGGCGTCCATCTAATAACATTTGAGAGAATATATCGGCACCTAACAAAAGGTCAATAGCGCCTGGGCTATTGAAACCAGGATCAGCAAGTTTCAAATTTGTTAGATATGCCATATTAGCCATGTTAATGGGCGCAACAGGCATATCATTGCAAATGCGGGGTAAAACAATAGTATCAACAACAAAATTGGACTCGCGCTTTACTATAGAGCGAAGAGAAAGGGTAAGAGAGCCCTCAGCAGAGGTACTCTGCATAGAACCTAGCCCGTTGAGTTGAATCGAAGCGGGCATAGGACGAAAGCCAAGGCGTTTCACAGCCTTGCTCGCAATGAATGATGTCATGCTACCAGAATCTAGCAGACATCGCAAAGTTTGATAAGAACCGTGCTTATCTAATACCTCAACTAAAGCGGTAAATAACAACACCTTTGAATTGTATGACAAAAGTGAACTATGACAAGAAGTCTGCGGTAGAGAAGTTTCGGGCCTTTCAACGATATTAATGGTACTGGATCCACCAGATATGGAAGCCAGGTTTGCGAGGGGAGCACCAGATTCAGACCGAATGCCTGAATCACCACGATTTACATAATGAAGCAATGTTTGATGGCGTTGTTTGCAGTTGCGGCAAGTGGTTAAAGATTTACAGCTATTCGACTGATAAGAATCGCCTAAGCAATTAAAACAAAGTCTAAAATCTTTAACACACTTAAACCGCGCGGATACTGATTTATTCAAGAATTCAACAATTGTAAATCGCATGATCGGATTTACAAACTAAACAATTTCTATTCTTAGTGACAAAGAGCGATGTAGTGAAACGGGAAGAATTTTGCTTTGAATTCAATGGTAACTTTTTGTCAACAAGCTTTGCCTTGCGGGATAATTCAACATGTTCAAAGGCATCGCAATGCTTCGACAAAAAATCAACAACTTCCGAGCGGATCGGAAAGTCATCTTGAGCGGTCACAGTACCATGGTTAAGTTCAAACTTAGCTGCTAAATTCTTTGGAACTCGTTTCAACATCATCTGAACGATACAAAAATCCCACTGATTTACTGGTAAACCCAAATTTTTCAGTGCTTCCAAATTATCACTGAAGTCATCCAATAACTTCCGAACCTCTGAAGTGCTATCTGAAGTTAGTTAGGGGAATTGTTCTAAAGCTGACCAATGAGACTCGGCGATTAAACGAGTTCGCTTGAATTTTTTCAAAGTGTTTCATAAGCACTCACGTAATTGTTTTGTGTTAGTTTAAAATTCTTAATAGCCTCAAAAGCAGGCCCTTTTAAAGCTAACTGCAAATATTTGAACTTGTGCATAGCACTGAGTTTTTCATTATTGTGAATTAATGAATCAAATCGATAAAAGTACCAAATTCTAATATGTCTCCAGTAAATAAAGGCAAATCAATTCGCGGCAAAGCAACACTTTCCTGTTCCCGGGCCATATTTTGTGGCGTAGAATTTTGAACAGATTTCAGTTTAGCAAAAATAGACCTAATTGAATAAAACAATTTTTCAAATTTATTGCGAATGTCATCCTCAAAGTCAAAATCATCGTTTGTATATGAAATTAAACCAACAATCGAATTGTGATGTTTAAAAAATTCTGAATGGATTGAATCAACCATATCAATCATGCAAAAAAAATTCAACGTTGTCACCTCTTAAGGCCTTCAAGCAAAATAAATATCTTTTAATCTTTTAAACTCCGATTGTCGATGATTTTTAAATTTTCGTAAATTTTCAGCTGTTTTTGACATCTTAACAATAAATTAAAAATCACTGTAACGCCACTGAACAAATCTAACACGATATAACGAAAATACAATTCCAAAAATGTACAATTTTTTACTGTCGAAAATATCTGACCAAATGTCAAATAAATACAAAACAATTTAGCAAAATAACCAAACAAACAAAACGAGCTCTTCCAAGTTTTTTAACGCGGCAAAAAATATGCGAAATTTATCTCCAACGGAATGAGTGAATATCCCGAACTTGGTTTATCTTTTAACAAATAAAGAAACGAAAATTCAATGCGGTTTTCAACAATAATTGCAACGAAAAATCAAACGTTTGATCGATAAACTTTGCACAAAATTAACTCAAATTGCATCCGGCTCGAAGTTGGACCAAATTATGAAATGTCTTCGATGACACATTACATATAATATCCAAAAAAAAATGTATGAATTAGATGTTGCGGTTTTAGTTCAATGCTGGTTCAATGCAAGTATATAATTGACGAGGGACCTTTAGCGCAACAATCAATAAACACGTGCCGTCGCGTAAATTAATTCCCCAAATAAAGTTAATCACTAACCTTTTACGTCGACTGCTCTGTGGTGTTTTCTTGGTTCTTCTTTCTTCAGAGGCTAGCCCCGCAGCGGGCAGGAACTAATTTTAGAGCTTCGTCTTGACAACGTGTTACACGAAAATAGCGACGTAATGTTCATTGATTGAGCAAACAAAAATGCGGGTTTAACAACAAATGATGGGCATTTGTAAACACAAAAGAAACAAAATGAGAGTGGTTTAGCGGTTGTTACGACCGGAACTAATAACTCCCGGAATCGTAACACAATAACAACAAAAAGCGGCCGTCTCTTAAGACGGAATCAAACGTGTCCCAATAGTTCGGCATACAAAACAGGAATAACGAATACTGTCTATATTTTACACGCAAAAAACACTTAAAATTAGCATTAGCGCGACGGAAGGTTTTGGAAAAGGTGCAGAAGTTTAAAAATAAATAAAGTAATTCAATCAAATATAAAACAATACACTAAACAAATTGCGGGAACGAACCAATGTTTAAATTTCAAAAATGTATTTGCTGTGAGGTTTTGGTTTTAGTTGTATAAATCATTTCCAACTTACCAATTTATGGTCTAGTTTTATAATTTAATCATTTCTATTTATATATTGATCCTTAAATTGCATTTGATTTATCATAGCTCTTTTACATTACTGGAATCACTCGTACAAAATTTCTATTGCCTCCAATATTGATTTGATTTTTTATTTTTCAGTTCAATATATATATATATATATATATATATATATATATATATATATATATATATATATTGTTATTTTATTTTTAATTCGTGGTTATTATTGAACTTTAATTTATTTTAAACTTGTTGTTGTGCATTTTCATAAGAAAACTCTTACCTTGTCTACGAGTTAGATCTAGTAAAAGCCTTGGGAAATCTGCCATCCATGTATTTTTCTGCATTCGATGCGGGTAGCCGGCCTTAAACCTGGGTTTTTAGGCACAACTAAAGTTTATAATGTTATGCAATGCGCACTCACGAGGGGGTTTACAATAAGTGAGTAATAGCTGCGCACGCACTTTGGGGTTGCACTAGCGGGCACATAGGGAAACGTTTTGTCCTTGAGAATTTCTACTGAGGTCCGTACTGGACGAGAGGCGAACAGCGAGTCCTCTTTTTCTTCTTACTGCGATTGCGCTTAAGGCAGAGTTTTTTTCCAAGCAATTGAGAATATACATATGTAAATATAAAGGTTGTCTCTTTTAAACCCAAAAAAGACAGAGTGTTCTGAACACTTGCCCACTCCGTAAAAACTCCACACAATTTTCTTATTTCTTCAACAAACTACTCCCACTCTTGAAACTCTTTTTTATTATATTTATATGTTATTTATGCGCCAATTGACCCTTTGTCAATAATAAAACAAATCAATTTCTTTATTAAATATATTATTAACCCTTTTAAACAAACTTAATTATCAACGTTTTAAAATCAATATCAAAGCTCAAAACATAATATAATAAACCAGATCAATAAATAAATTTCAAATAAATATCAAAACACCTTATAAATATCAACGACTAATCTAAAAAGATTTGCTGTACCGAAATGGTTCTAAAATTCCTTTCAACAAAATAATTTCAAAACCACTGAACCTTCAAATGCAATTCTTTCAAACTTCATACCGTTGGTAAAATGATTATTTCCCAAACGTTCTTTAAAAAATCTAATAGTAAAATGAAAATAAAAAATATAAATGTTTAAATAAATCCAATATTAAATACCTTTTTCACTTTAACTTTTTTAAAGTGCTTTCACTTTTTTACCGAGGAACTATTTCTGATCAGATTACTCTCTCACCTCGGATGGTATATACTGTGCTGCCTAATGTGATATTTCTGCTACCATGAATGTTTAATTTAATTTGCTGAACTGTTTCCAAATAACTCTTCTTCTAATATAAAATGATTTTTAATTTGCTGCCAAATATTTTTGTTACCAATATAAACTGCTTTACTGTTTGCTACCAAATAATTCTGCTACCATGAAATGTTTATTATTGGTTTTCAATTACCAAACTGGCTTCTTTGCTTTTGATTTCTGTAATTATTTTCTGATGCTTGATTTCAATACATAACCATTTAAACTTGTACTGTATGGTAACTATTTTATTCAACTTCCTTCACTTCAATATTCTTTGACCCATTTAAAATACTTTTTAAGGTTAACAACAACTGTCACTTTTTAGTCTTGAACGAGGTTTACTGTTACACTTATAAATTTCGACTCTCTTTTTACCTGCTCTCAGTTCTTGCTTTTTATAGTTTTTGATGTGACATAGGACTGAACATTTTCAACTTTTTAAATCCGCATATTTGAAAATGCATTTTTGCGCACAATAATCTACTCCCTGATAATTAATTTCATATCTAAATAATTTTCGAAAATACCCTCTACTTTTCCTTAAAATTGCACTTTTAACTTTCTTGTTCTATGTCATCCAGTACCTTTTGGTTTGATTGTTGACATGTCATTTACGTTTATTAAAAATTTTTAATTGTTTGCACAAAAAAATACTACCACTGGATTCAGCGTTCCGTACTTGCTTTGTCGTATGAAAATCAGTCTAATCCGATCTTTAAATCTGTTAATATTTCGCTCCAAAGTTATGTTATGACATTAAAATTTAGATTGGTTATTTTTGATGGAATTAGTCCACTTTCAATCTTTAATTAATCCAAAATAATTTAATAAGATTCTAAAGTTTCTAATTAGTGACCCAAATATACTCAAAATATGAAATTACAATAAAATTTTGACTATGAAATTTGTCTGCTCTAAGATTGAAATTTGATGTCTGGAAATAAAGGTACGTTTTATATTTTCATTTTATTAAATGATGTTACTGTAACATAACAAGTCAATAGAATACTGTTATACCATCATTTGATTTCCTACACTGTTTTTAATAAATTTAGTTCAAACTTTATGCATTACTGTTTGAATTTAGTTATGTGAATCATCTACAGTCTAGTTTTATATTTCAATCATTTCTATTCACGTTTTGATCTTTAAATTGCATTTGATGTTTTCATATCCCTTTTACGTGTTTTTAGAATCATTTTACAAAAACCTGCTTGTTCTCTAATATTGGCTTTTTGTTTCAATTCATCATTTATTATTTATATACTTTTCATTTATTAATCAGAACTTATTATTGATTTGATTTCCTTTTTTTGGATATTTTTCTTTTCATTTCAGTTGCCCAAAAACATTTTAAATTAATATCTGCATTTCATAATGTCAGATATTGCTAAACTGTTAACTTAATTATCAAAAATGTCAACCTGACATAAAACTAATTGATTATCAAAATTTTTGTATTAATACCCATTTCATTTTAATATACATACCCTTTTTATTATTTTCATTTTTATTTTCAGATTCCTGAATGCTGATCTCAAAACCAGATTTAACAAATTATTTCAAACATGATTTATATTATTTCAACTATGTACAACTATTATAATAAATTATTTTATGTAAAAATTGTCTCTGATCATTATTAATATTAATTTTAAATTTTCATTTTATCACTATTTACACCTTTTTACATTACTCTATTCTTGTCTAAAAATTATATCTATAAATTCAACCAGTATTGTAACTTCCTTTACTTCTTACTGTATCTATTTCTTTTAATTTGTAGCTGTTTATTCCAACTTCAGTATCAATCTCATATGGTCCTTTGTAAGATAACATCTGTTTCAATTTCAAATTTGTTTTCTAACAGTCTAATCTTAATTTTGTGACACAAAATATTATGCTAAGCAGTTCTAACTCTGATACTGAATAATTTCTTGCATGTTTCTTCGTTATCCTTGATAAAAAATATATATTCATTTCCCTGATATCTTTAAATTAACACTCCAGCTATTTTGCTCTTCGATGCATCCGTTTGTAAAATAAACTTTTCCTCATACTTGAGGTGAAATATTTTTAAACCTTTTATAAAACAAAATTTTAAATTTTTAAACTCTACTTCATGTTCTTCAGTCCAAATCCATTTTACATTTTTCTTCAACAATTGCATTAATTTTAGTTCTTTCTGGGACAAATCAGGAATTAGTCTTTTGTAATATCCTATGACTCCTTATAATCCTCTTAATTGTTTTAAATTGTTCGGTCTAGGATACTCCTGTATTGATTTTATTTTATCTTCATTCATCTCAATTCTTTGTCGTGTAATTTTGAAACCCAAATAAATATTTTTTTCTTGAAAGAATTTTCATTTTTCTATGTTTATTTTTAAACCTGCCCTGTCTAATTCCTGTAATCCTTTTTCTATGTGTTCCAAATGTTTTGTCCGTTCTTCTGAAAATATTAAAATATCGTCCACATAATGTAATACAAATTCAAATTTGTCTAAAATATTGTGTAATGCTTTCACTAACGCTGCGCAAGCCGACTGGATACGAAGCGGTACTACTTTAAATCGATATATCACTCCATCTATATGGAAACCAGTATAATCTCTTGAATTTTCTTCTAAAGGAATCAGCCAAAAACTATGTTTCAAATCTATTTTTGTAAAAAATTTTGTATGTGTTATTCTACTGAAAATTGAGTCGATGGTCAATGGTGCTTCATACTGTGGGATACTTTACTTTTTTATGTTCCTTGCATCCAGACACAGTCTTATCTCTCCATTCTTTTTCTTTATCACCACCATAGGATTAATATAACTAGAATTCGGCTTTTCGATTATCCCAGTCTTTAATTTCTGCATATACTTGGTCACCTTATCGAAATGGTATTGGGTAGGTTTTTACCTTAAAAATCTTTCACCTGGATTTTATGCACATACTCTTTTGCAACTCGATTGTTTTCATTACTTAACTTTTTATATTTTTCTATTAAATTGATTACTTCATTTCTTGATTCACTAGGACATATTAATAATTCATTAACCGCAATTTGACTATTTAGTCTTAAATTATTATTTTCATATACATCATCAACACTATTTATATCATCATGACTTTCTGCATATGATTCAACACCAATTCTTATAACTTTGTCCTGCAAAACAATTATTTTTTCTTCAATAATAATATTCGCATCGAGTTTTCTTAGCATGTCTATGCCTATTATTGCCTGGTATGACAGATTCTTCACTATTAAAAATTCAAACAATACTTCTTCTTTACCAAATCTAACTTTTATATTGACCATTTTATATATTTCAAATATCCTTTTGTTGTTTGCCGCTACTATATTAATCCGTTTTCTCTTCATTATATTATTTTCTTCAATTTTCAATAAATAAAATTAAAACAATTAGCGATATATGATACTTCTATAGCAAACAACAGTCAGTTTGTGTACAATTTAACCGTTTCAATTTTTTTTTTCACAACACTTTACTCTGCTCTTTTTCACTCACTTAGTTTTTACACAAATCTCAAATTTTCTTCATACTTCAGACGAACAAGACGAAGTGTGTTGATGATGCTGTTTATGGACCATCGATTCGGAAGCGATACTCTTAACCTCTGGAACAGATTTCTGATACATGAAATTAAGATCTTGGAATGTTTAAATTTTTGCGGTTTGCGCTGGACAAATTGTTGTCACTCTCAAGATTTGAATAAAACAATTAGCCACTTATTTTCGGATAATTTTTGAACATTATAATCTTCACTTGCAGCAACAATCTTGTTACAATTCCTTGAAATTTGTGATTCCATTAAAATTTTGACTTAGCATGGTGACTCTTTACTAAGTGTCTTGGGATAGTGATTATAGCATAAACGATATTCACTCTGAATTATTTCTGAACAATCTTTATCGTTTAGAGTAAGATACTTCTTGCTATCTCTAGATATCGCAGAGTACTTGTAATATGGAGTGAGAGTGAAAAACAAATTTGTTTTACTGTCCTTTGTAGGAGCAGAAAAAATATGATAGAAATCATATTCTGAAATTTCTACAATTGGAATATGCAAAATAAAAACGACTCTTTCATTGGTCTGAAATGCTTCAATTTTTATTAAAGAAATTAAATTTGACAAATTTTCATGTGAAGGACTAAATGGAAGATTTCCATGGGTGAGCTCTGAAGAGATCTTCACTAATTCGTTTAATAATATATTAGGTTCAATAACTGATGGATGCACAATTTTTAAACTTGCAAAATTTATACTATTAATTTCAATTTTTTCTGGCATTTTAATTTGTTACTCCAGATAATATTTAGTTTCTTTATTTTCTCTTAATTCTTTCTCTATTATTTGTAGGTTGTTATTAAATGATTGTTCATCAAGTTGCAATTTACTAAGAGTGTTATTAAAATTAACTGTAGTGCCTGAAACAATTTGACTCTGATTTTTCATTAAAAATTAAATCTTTGTCATGCTTTTCAAGTTTACTTATACAATCATCATAAAATTCACCGTCTTTGCTGCTTAGAGAACCTGTAATTATTTTCCAACCTTCCCCTATAAAATTAAATAAACCTCTTTTATTTCTTGTTTTTGTAGACACGTTTATCTCAGAAAACTTTACTTTAATTTGAGAATTCGTTGTATTAGGAAGGGCTAAATGAGCTGCAAATATCATTTTGAAATTAGGATTTATGTTATTTTTATTCAGAATATTTTTTAAACTATTCTGCCTTTAACATTTTTCTGGAAAGAATTTCGTAACAAAGTAATATTCTTGAACGCAATTAATTTCCAATTTTCATTAGATATTCTAATACTATTCCAAAAAGAAGGCAGTTTTGAAAAAATATGTATGTCTCCAACAGGAATATTTCTTTTAGCGATTTCATGAACTCTATTTTTGATCTGGTTCCGAGGATACACCTGGAACAATAAATGATTTTAACCTATCGAAATTTACAATAGAAGTTTTGTTTTCATTTAGCTCTAGTTCTGCTGTACTACTAAATGGACCATTATATTTATTTCCCATTTTAGTTTCTATTTGGGATTCTCTTAAGTAAACTAAATAGTTTTCTTTATATTGTGGTCTATTTTGAGAAACATGTTCGTCAAACCTTGCTTTCGCTTTTTGTTTTGAATTATCAATATTTCTTTTTACTTTGTCAAAAATATAAGAACCTAAGTTTTTGAGTTCATTAACATAGCTTGTTTGAAGTTCATCTTCTGAAAATATTTCTTCTGGCGTGAACTTAGTTGAACTTGATTTAGTTCTAGTATAAGACTTAATACAAAACGGTATAGCGTCATTTACTGTTTTCCTTGGATTCTCTAAATGATATGCTCTCAGTGAGTCTAATAATGTTGCATGCAATCTTTCAACTACACCATTAGACTGAGGATGTGCAATAGCACTAAAAGTTAACTTAAATATATATAATTTTGCTAAATCTTTCAAATAATTATTATTGAATTTTAAACCTGAGTCACAATGTATTCTTTTTGGAATTGGAAAAAATACAACAATAGCTTTTATATTATTGATTGTTAATTGATTGTTAATAAAACATTTTGTCTGTTTACATCTAATAAATCAATGTTTACATGCTCAAAAGGTTTATCAAGTGTTTCAGTTATTACTAATGGATTCTTCCTACTAGTTTTTGTTTTATTACAAGTATCGCACGACTTAATATAATTTTCAATATAATTTTTCATATTTTTCCATACATAACGATCCCGTACTCTTCTATAAGTTTCATTAATTCCTTTGTGAACTGAAGTTTTACTAGAATGAAAATTTTCAATAATTTGCTGTCTTTCTTCCTCTTCAGGAATAGTAAGTATATAATGACAAATTGTAAACGTGACTTCTGTATCTTTAAAAACTAAATCTATGATTGAAAAATACTCACATTTTCCTAATTGATCTAAAATATCTTCTATATTTGGTAAAGGATACCTGTCTGCAATAGTTACATCATTTAATTTACGATAATCAATAACCATACGCCATTTTTGAATACCGTCCGAATCTAACTTTTTTGGAACCACCCAAACGGGCGAGGACCAAGGACTGGTAGATGGTTGAATGACATTTTGATCTAATAAAGTCGCAATCTAATTTTTGACTTCCTGTTTATGAATTTGGGGGTATCTACAACTTTTTGTAAAAATTGGTTTAGCATTTTGGGTATCTATTTCATGCTTTATTTCATTTGTGAAACTTAATTGATCACCGTCTAAATAAAAAATATCTTTATATTTTAAACAAAGATTTTCTAGTAACGCCCTTTCTTCTTCATTTAAATGATCTAAACGTAAACTATCTAAAATTTTATTATTTCTTTCACTTTGAGAGAAATTGTTTAACTGAATGTTTTCAGGTTCGTGATCACAAATTATTTCAGGAATTTCTTCTAACATTACCGGACTAATAAACATGGTTTGTTCATTTTCAGAAAAATTTGCACATGTAGTAATTATGTTACCTCTTTCATTTACTTTCACAAGTGCATTTGGGATTTTTACTTGTTCATTAATTAACTTTTCAGTACAAACAGCCTCCTTTAGCATGTTATTTTTCACAGGGATCTCAATTGTTTTAATAGTTCTTCCAGGATTAAGATAATGAATATTATTTTGATTAAAACAATTGTTTCCATCTGATTGTCTTCCAAAAAATTTACTTTAATGTGATGAAATATGTTTAGTTGTACATGTCCTTTTTTCATTAGTTTTACCTGAATGATGTTCTGCTGAATTAATTTTATCTCTGACAAATTCTTTTAACTCTAAAGTTCTAAAATTTAATATGAGTTTTTTGTTTTCAATGTCTATGATTGCGTTGAACGTGTCCAAAAAATCTATACCTATTAATTCATCAAAATCGAAGCCAAAATCAAAAAGATAAAATTTGTGTCTTATGTCAGGTTTTTCTGACATTGGAAGTATAACACTGTTATTTATCTCTACATCGTTTCCTTGATTATTAATTCCAGAAATTGTAAAATTCTCATTATTCATTTGAAAAACATGTTTTTGTAAAGCTATAGAACTTTTTATTAATGAAATCGGAGCACCTGTATCAATTAAATATTTAAATATCTGTTTATCTTCAATGTAATACAACTTACTTTCTACCAAATTATTATCATCATTTACAATGTTGAGTATCTTAAAAGATTCTATTCTCGATTTCAATTCTTTCTGTTTTGGTATTCGGGTTCTACCGTGTTTAGAGTTCGAAAATCTTTTGATCTTAGCTGGTAAATTAAAATGATTGACATTGGAATTTGTTTGAACAAATTGTCTTTGTTGAAATTGACCATTATTCTTATTTTGAAAAGCACCATGAATTTAGTTTGCTTTTTGACTTGAACCTAAACAATTCCTATCATGGAAATTCCGATTAAAATTTGAATTATTTCTGGAAAGGAAATTTTTTGTCGAGTTTTGTTGTCTTGGCAAACACATGACCAACCTTTTTACAAAAGTGGCAATAATTACTTTTTTGTGAATTAGGTTCGTGTCTGAAATTATTTCTTATGTTACCATAATTTTCTCTAGGAAAAATACATACATTAGAATTATCGATGAACCTGGTTTTGAAATTCTATTTTTTTTAAATATGTAATATTCTCTTCCTCAATTAAAAATTGTTCTGCCTCAGATAAACTTTCACGTTTTTGTGCCCTTAATGTAGAACTAAAGAGATCATTTAAACCCGCTAAAAAAGTTTTGAGAACCAAAAATTTTGTCAAATTGATTTCCAAATTTTGATACGTAGTTTTTTGTGTTTACGTATCCTACTGACAGTGCGCCACTTTTACAGGCACGTCAGAAATAAGGGAGCGTTTTACAAAAATATAATTTATTCAACTAACTAAAACTAGTCATCACAATGGATGTGCGCTGTATAATATGATCTATTAATATTATTATTCTCATGACAACACAAGGTGACCGTTACAAGTTATCTTAATTATGACATGCGTCTCAATGTTTTGGGAAAATGCAGTATTCGCACTTCTCAACGTCGTTTCGGCGCCGATGGCGCCCACGTGAAAACTGAATCCAAATGATGAAATCAAGGCAATTGCAATCTAAGAACTTTTGGTTGAAAAATATAATTTAATGTATACAGGGTAATTCCATAACATATATATATATATATATATATATATATATATATATATATATATAAAACTCCCTTCAGATCCTGTATCTATTAAAATTTTGATATTATTTTCATTCTTGATTATATTCATATTATTTCTATCTTCATTTAAAACTGTTACTTCATTATACCCAGGAATTTTGGGATTATGTTTATCTTGATTTAAATTATTTACTTCACTTCATTATGCATAGGAATTTTGGGATTTTTTTTAACTTTTACATAAATATAAATTAGTTCGTAACTTTCATTATTTTCTTCTTTTGGTTCCTCAACTTCAAATATTTATATCTTTTAAATGTTTATAAACACATACATTATTCGTTGAAAAGTAGTTGTTGTTTAAAATGTTATTTGCGTTAGTCTTATTGGTATTCGGCTGCTTTAAAAAACCTGTTCTAGCTGTTGACCTTGTTGTTCAGCACTTGGTAAACTGTTGCTGCGTTGTGCTTCACAACTTCTGCTTCTTCTAACATATCCACATTTTGCTCTCTTTCCTTGATATCGCTTCATCATAGCTGTTTCTTTTCTGGAGGTTATTTATTCTTCTACTATCATCTTCATAGCTTCTTTAATTATTTACATTTGTATTCCTTCCATTTCCATTCTGTCTTGGAAAATAATTTTAATTTTAAAATTCATTACTGTTCCTAAAATTGCTGCTTCCATTGTATTGTTTATTATTTCTTTGATTATTGAAATTTCTATCTTGATATCCTCTATTATTTTCAAAATTTGATCGATAATTAAATTGATTTTTGTTCCCATTCCACCTTGTCCTGTTTTTATGGCTTCTACTTCTTATTGATCTTTGATTATTCCCTTGACTACTATTCTTTTTTACTCTTTGCACTCTGTTTAATCAATTTATAAACTGGTCTACTGTTTTAATGTTTTGGACTACTATGGTTTCCGCAATTCCTCCTCCATAGTGTCTCGCAATGTTTATACAATCTCCTCTTCTCGCATTGGAGGATTCATATGTTTCGCCGATGTCACTAATCTCAATCCATAATCACTCATACTTGCCCGTTTTTCATCAAATTTTCCAAAATATAATTTTTCCCGAAATTCAGATTGTTCCATTTCACCCCAATAATAATTTAAAAATCTCTCTTCTATATCCTCAAATGATGTTACTTCTCCTTCTATCGACGCAAACCATAACGCTGCACTTTCAACCGTTCCTGGTCTCATTCTGATTTTTATTTCCTCAATATTTCTTTTCCCTTGCAGTTGTGTTTTCATGGTTTTTATAAAAATGCATGGATGGATCTTTCCAAATCTTCCGTTGAATTTTATACTGTTGTCCATTACCATAGATCTTTCCAGTATCACAGGTATCTTTGCTTGTTCTATTTGGCTTAATTCTTCCTGCCACTGTTGCTGAAAATCTCTCCCATTTTGTGACATCCTGTTTTCTAAATTTTGTATTTATTTTTCATTGTCCTGGATCTTTTCATGAAATTGATTTAATTTTCTCTTGATATTTTTTACCTGGCATTGACGTTCTCTTCGCTCGATTTCTAATTCATTACTGGCCTTTTCTTGTCCCTGGTGCATCTCTTCTTGAATCTCCTGCATCGCTTGTCTTAAATTTCGTTCTAAATTTTGAATATTGCATTATAATTTTGTATTTAATTCTTGTTTTGTCTCTTCTATTTTTGACATTAAATTACTGGTTGATTCTTCTAACTCTTCCCTTAAATTCTTTATATTCCCATTAGATTCATCTATCTTGTTCACTAGCTCTTTTCTTAAATCAGCAGTAGTTTCACCTAATTCTTCCCTTAAATTTCGTATACTATTGTTGTATTCCATAATGGATGTCAAAATCATGCTAAGGTCTACTGCTGTTTCGGGTGTTCTTCTTTTTGGTGAGTATACTTGCGCTACCGTCTCCATAACTCTTCCACCATTTTCTTCTGCATCGTCCACTTCCTGGTGATCAACTACTTCCTCGTCTCCATGGTCCATCTCCAACATAATTTCTTCAGGTCCCATTTGGTGTTCTTCTTGATCTTCATTATTCATATTTTTCTTGTTTGTTTTTCTATTTATCGTCATGTTATTAAATTTTTCGTTATGTATTTTTTTAAATTGACTAATATAATTTTGTTATATATAATAGGTTTCTTGAAAATTCGCCCAACTTCACAGTAATATTATTTCAAAATTAAATAAATCTGCAAATCTTTTTCACAGTTATTTTTGGGAAATACCTTTTAGCAATTTTTCTTTTTAAATTAGTTTTCATGCAAATTTCAAACCTGATTACTTCCTCTTCAAAATGTTGGTTTCACCAATAAAATGTAAACTTTTATTGGGCAACGTTCTACTGCACCACGTCCTGTACCTTGTCTTACCATGTCTTACAACGTTGTACCACGTTGCCCCACGTTGGGCGCCAATAAAAATTGTTATGGAATTTTTACTTCGTGGTTATTATTGAACTTTTATTTAAACTTGTCCACTCCGTAAAAACTCCACACAATTTTCTTATTTCTTCAACAAACTGCTTCTACTCTTCAAACTCTTTTTTGACCCTTTGTCAATAATAAAACAAATCAATTTCTTTATTAAATATATTATTAAACCTTTTAAACAAACTTGAAAATTATCAACCTTTTAAAATCAATATCAAAATACAAAACACAAGATAATAAACCAAATGAATAAATAAATTTCAACCTTCAAATGCAATGTTTTCAAAATTCGTACCGTTGCTAAAATGATTATTTCCCAAACGTTCTTTAAAAAATCTAATAGTTAAATGAAAATCAAAAATATAAATGTGTAAATAAATCCAATATTAAATTCCTTTTTCTTTAAAGTGCTTTCACTTTTTTACTGTGGAACTATTTCTGATCAGATTACTCTTTCACCTCGGATGATGTATACTGTGCTGCCTAATGTTGTGATATTTCTGCTACTATGAATGTTTTATTTATTTAGCTGGACTGTTTCCAATATAATATAGATTTTCTAATATAAAATGATATTGAATTTGCTGCCAAATATTTTTGTTACCAATATAAACTGATACCATGAAATGTTTACTATTTGTTTTCAATTACCAAACTGGCTTCTTTGCTTTTGATTGCTGTAAATATTTTCTGAGGCTGGATTTCACTACATTACCATTTAAACTTGTACTGTATGGTAACTATATTATTGAACTTCCTTCACTTAAAAATTCTTTCACCCAATTAAAATATTTTTTATGGTTAACAACAACTGTCACTTTGTACTCTTGAACAAGGTTTACTGTTACACTTATAAATTTCGACTCTCTTTTTACCTGCTGTCACGTCTTGCTTTTTATAGTTTTTGATTTGACATAGAACTGAACATTTTTGCTCACCATAATCTACTCGCTGATAATTAATTTCATATCTAAATAACTTTCGAAAATATCCTCTACTTTTCTTTAAAATGGCACTTTTAACTTTCTTGTTCTATGTCATCCAGTACCTGTTGGTTTGATTGTGACCTGTCATTTAATTTTATTTAAAAAAATTAATTGTTGGCACAAAACAATACTACCACTGGATTCAGCGTTCCGTACTTGCTTTGTATGAAAATCAGTCTAATCCGATGGTTAAATCTGTCAATATTTTGCTCCAAAGTTATGTTATGACATTAGAATTTAGATTGGTGATTTTTGTTGGAATTAGTCCACTTCCAATCTTTAATTAACCCAAAATAATTTAATAAGATTTTAAAGTTTCTAATTAGTGACCCAAATATACTCAAAATATGAAAAACAATAAAATTTTGACTATGAAATTTGTCTGCTGTTAGATTGAAATTTGATGTCTCGAAATAAAGGTACGTTTTATATTTTAAGTTCATTAATTGATGTTGCTGTAACATAACAAGTCAAAAGAATACTTTTATATCATCATTTGATTTCCTACTTTCTGTTTAATAAATTTAGTTTAAACTGTCACATTTGCTAATTTCCAAAAAATGCATTTACTGTTTGAGTTTAGTTATGTGAAACATCTACACGTGACCAGTTTACAGTCTAGTTTTATATTTCAATGATTTCTATTCACGTTTTGATGTTCAAATTGCATTTGATATTTTCAAATCCCTTTTACATGTTTTTTAGAATCATTTTAGAAAATTCTGATTGTTCTCTAATATTGGCTTTTTGTTTCAATTCATCATTTATTATTTATATACTATTCATTTATTAATCAGAACTTATTATTGATTTGATTCCCTTTTTTTTTGATATGTTTCTTTCCATTTCAATATCTGTATATATATATATATATATATATATATATATATATATATATATTGTAATGGATTTGAATTTATTGAATGTTATGGCATCACTAATAAAGATATAAGTATGTAATGGGGTAATGTTAATCTAGTTTGATTAAATAAAAAGAAAAGTGATAAGTTAAATTGCAAGAATCTTAATAATAAACAATGGTAGAATAAATCGCTAATTATAACATGTAAAAATATTTCAAAAATAAACTGTTACATGGATGAATATTTGGATAATAAAATTTTTAAAAAAATAAATAGTACTACTTACATAAAAGGTATTTGCAAAAACCATTATAAAGTTTAGACATCAAAAGATTAAATTTGGTTGTAAATGACGATAGAGTTGAAAGCAAGTAGAATTACAAATTTAGGCATTAAATATACCAGATTATTTATTTTGGATCATCAATAACACTTTTAATTTAAATAAATTCTTTCTAAAAATATAAATTAGAGACGTCAACAGGTAAAACCGTTAGAAATTCATAATACAAGAATGGAACGCAAAAATAAACGCAGGATATAAAGAACAGAGAGCATACTATATAGCAAGGAACTATTTTAAAGCGTAGAAAATCTAAATTTTAAATAAATCCAATTTTAATAAACTACCTGCCAAACAAATGGTGGTCAACAGGTACCAATGTCAAAATTAATGATTTGAAAAGGTATGATTGTATGATTTAGGCAAATTTAATAAGGATAAAAGGTAGCAAAATTTAAGATGAAATTCAAATTGAATTATTGTCGTAATTAGAAGGGAAATCATTTGGAAATTTAAAAAATAATTCTAAGCCAAAATAGAGGCATCAGGTGGCATAATTTGAGCATATAAATACAAAGAAGTGGCACTGACAGATCTCTTTATCATTAATTTGTTGGCACGAGCAGTTCGAAGAATCTATCTCGTAAAAAGTACCTATCCATGACAACGATTTAAACGATCTGTGGTGGTAAAATCAAAGACATTGTTCCATGTCAGAAAATAAATAGTTTAACCTGAAATTTTAAAAGAAGGATATTTTGACAAATGGTTTGGGAAAATATAAAATTAGTTAAATAAAATTACAAGAGAATTACATGTCAAAATTCAAAACAAATCCAGTAAGCAGAAAAGTAAGAATTGTATTTCAAATCAAATCCAATAAGCAGTAAGGACAAATTTGGAGAGGTAACTACAAGATATTTGATGGAGAAATAATTGAATTTGGTGTCAAATATTTAAATGGTACAACATTTCTTCAAAAGTTAAAAAGATCAACAATAATCTAGTACAACATAAAGCAATCAACAGAAAGAAGCAAATATTAGACCAAGTAAACTGTAAGTTTTTTGAAAAATTTAAAAAGATAAACACAAAATTTTGTAAAATTTAAATTTATTTGGAAGTCATTAAATTAATATTGAATATTTGGTTTTAAAAAGAAAATTGTAAATTGAATTTGTAATTATTGTTTTTTTTTCAATAAGGTTAATTGAAGTATTAACTTATTCATTTGAAATTATAATAAATTAATAAAGGAAATTTGTTTTGTTACATAAAGGAAATTTGTTTAATAAGGAAATAAATTGTATATAAACTGAAAGATTTGGTATTTGATTTTTAAATAGGTGATATAACAAAATTAATGTGAGCTAGTGAAAGTAAAGGTGGCGGATAGGGGGACGCTCTCCAGAAATGGGGAGTACTGAGGATTTCCACAGCTGAGGATTTTCTCAGGGCGGACCAAAATCAGATAGGGGAAGGAACCCCGAAAATAAACCATTCATGGATATGGGTGATAAGGTCAACTTAAGACCCCAGGTGGGTACCTCTGCAGAGGATAATCCCACTACCGGTTCCGATCGAGTGAAAGCCTGGGTGGCCGGTGCACGCTCCACGGATTCTGGGGAGAGCGAATTATCACTGGTTCCGTCACTTAGTGACAAGAAGAAGAAGAACACTGTTAGTAGTACAACATCGACCATTACAACTAGAGCTGGCAGCAAGACACTATTCAGCCAAGTCCTCCAAAAGGCAAATAGTGGAGTTGACGTCCCCCAAAGGGCAATAAATGAGAGTGGCGCTCCAAACAAATTAGGAGCAAAGATCGATGAGCTCTTGAGGTTCATTGGGCCTAGGCACAATGTACATCATGAGATCAAGAAACTGGCAAACGCCATTAAGTCAGAATATGACAAATATCAGACGTTAACGACGCGGCCATCTTCTGTAGCGAAACCTGCTACAACACAGACATCACCAGTAAAGGTGTCAAACACTCAGACACAAGGTGAAAAGCAAAAGGAGGTCCCAAAAGCGGCTGGCTCAAAAGCAGCTAACTCAAAACCGGCTGCATCAACACCGGCGGCCCCAAAGCAGGCGGCTTCAATAAAAGTAGCCTCTGTAGCAAGGACCTCGCCACTGAAGGCTTCGCCTTCCGTAGCCTCATCAAGTAAGGTACCACCACTTAAAACTCTTAAACCGGTGCTAGCTAGCAAGCTAAAGCCCGGTAAAGAAGGTTGCCAGAACATCGGGCAAACCACCCAGGCAACAACAAGTAGGGTGGTCAATTCAGAAGCGGAAAGAAACAATGGATTAAAATCCAAGTTTAAACCGCAGACCAAAAACCAACCTTCAAACCAGTTGACTGACTGGTAAGTGGTAAAGAGGAAAAAGGCCCCGAGGACCAATAAGCAAAAACCAGCGCCACATTGTACGCTGCTTATAAAGAAAGGCGAGAAGAGCTCCCATGCAGATATCTTGCGAGGTATCAAAAATGATCCCACCTTGCAGGATATAGGCAAAAAAGTCAATAAGATCCGACGAAGAGCTAAGGGAGATCTCCTTTTGTTATTCGCGAAGGCAGACGGTCAGGAGATGGAGCGCTATTGTAACGCCATCAAGAATAAGCTCCCAAGCGGGGCCACTGTACAATCTCGAATACCGCAAATCAAGATTGAAATTAAAGACCTGGATGAGATCAGTACCAAGGAAGACGTGGTAAAGCTGCTCAAAGATAATATCGACGGCCTGGCAGAGATCACTGAGGAGGCAGTGAAATCACTTCGACTGGTATATAGATCAACACAAACGGCAGTTGTTTGTCTTCCAGAGGTCCAGGCCAAGAAATCCATCGCACTTGGAAAGCTGAAACTTGCGTGGGGCACAGTACGTGTTCGCGAGAGGATCAGCCTTCGACGGTGCTTCAAATGCTGGCACTTTGGGCACAACGCCCAGGCGTGCAGAGGCAAGACTGACCGAAGCAGTTGTTGTCATAGATGCGGAGGCGCTGGTCACAATGCCTCGACTTGTCAACAACCTGCCAAGTGCTTACTCTGCAAAGACAAAGATAGTAGGTCAGACTGCCGGCACGTTGCGGGTAGTTGGAAATGTCCGATCTACCAACAGGCGATGAGAGCAGCACAAGTCCGTAAATGAAAGTACTGCAACTCAACCTCAACCATTGTGACGCAGCCCAAGACCTACTGGTACAGCGGGTGCGGGAATTGGATTGCGACGTAGCCATAATCTGCGAGCAGTACAAAAACTTCGACACCCTGTCCTGGGTAAATGACACAACGGACAGAGCAGCGATATGGGCTTGCGGTAAACTTCCGTTCCAACAACTCCCAAATACACCCGAACCGTGGCTTGTGAGAGCCAAAGTGGGAGGGGTTCACTTCTATAGCTGCTATGCACCTCCTAGTGCACAGCTCGAGGAGTTCGAGTTATTCTTGGACACCTTGGCGGAGGATGTACGGAAGCGTGAATCGGTCGCTATGGCAGGTGATTTCAACGCCTGGGCAATTGATTGGGGATGCCGGGAAACGAGCGCGAGAGGACGAGCTCTCCTTGAGACCATGTCTTCGCTCAACCTGGTACACCTGAACACAGGAGCCGTTAGCACATATCGCAAAGGCACTGCCAGCTCCATTATCGACATGACATTCGTTAGCAGCAACCTAATTAAAGGGGGCTGTGAGTGGCGGGTCGATGAAGAGTTTACTAATAGCGACCACCAAGCTATTATTTGGGAAATCAACACCACTCCCAAACGAAGAAGATTGTGTGTCAGTCGTGCGAGGTCACAGCCAGTCGGTTGGAACAAAAATGCTTTCGATGCTGATTCATTCGCCTTGGTTATGGAGCAGGAACCATTGTCAATAGCAACAAGCGCAGAAGCCACTGCCAAAGAGGTAATGACAAGCGTTGTCAAATCCTGCGATGCTTCCATGCCAAGGAGACGGCAGAACAACAGCCGCCCACCAGTGTACTGGTGGAACGACACGATCTCACAACACCGACGAGAGTGTCTCAAAGCACGAAGGCTGCATCAACGAGCACGGAGACGCGACAGGGTCACAACAGAAGAACTAAGGCTCGACTATGAGATCAAAAGACAACAACTACGAAGAGCCATTCTCTCAAGCAAGAGATCCTACTGGAACGAGTTGTATGACGAAGTTGACCAAGATCCATGGGGAAAACCGTATAAAATCGTGATGCATAAAATCAAGGCCCCCCCTCATGACATCAACGAACTGCCCCGAATCATTGCACCGCATTGTCACTCACTTGTTTCCTGCGAAGCCTGAGCTACCCGCTTATCCTTCGTGGCAGGTGAGGGACGAAGATATACCATCAGTGACTATGAATGAGCTGATGGGCGCGTGCAACCGGCTCCAAAACGGTAAGGCTCCCTGTCCAGATGGCATACCTAACATCGCGCTAAAATGCGCCATAGCCAATAGGCCTAACATGTTTCTACACATGTATGAGATCTACCTAAAGCAGGGGGTTTTCCCGACTAAGTGGAAAAAGCAGAGGCTTGTGCTCCTACCTAAAGGGGGAAAGAAACCTCCAGACGAACCGTCATCATATCGTCCCCTCTGTATGTTGGACTCTGCGGGAAAACTCCTTGAAAGAATAATAGCAGATAGGCTGGAGCCCTACGTTGAGCCAAAACTTTCCACCAACCAATTCGGGTTCAGAAAGGGGAGATCAACCATCGATGCCGTGACACTCGTTACCAACATCGCCAGAGAGGCTTCTCGGGAAAGAGATGGAAAAGAGGTGGAAAAAAGTACTGTCTAATAGCCACCATGGATATCAAGAACGCCTTTAACTCGGCCCGCTGGGACCGCATTTTGGAGGCTCTTGTCAGGATGGAAGTTCCTCAGTACTTGCGCAGAATGGTTTCAGCGTATTTCAAGGACCGCATCTTATTGTACCAAACTGAAAATGGGCAAGTAGACTATAAGATCACAGGAGGTGTACCTCAGGGCTCTGTTCTTGGCCCCCTCTTATGAAACGTAATGTACAACGACCTGCTCCTGCTCGGTCTGCCTGAGGGCGTCAGGCTAGTGGCATTCGCCGATGATGTGGCATTGATCATAGTGCGCAAGCACATAGCGGAAATACAAACAACCTTCTCATTCGCTATAGCCACAATTCAGCATTGGATGCTCTCAGCGGACTTGAGTTTAGCAGAACAAAAGACCGAAACACTTCTTGTTAGCAGTCGAAAGGCAAGGGAAACCATCACCCTCAAAATAGGCGACACCTACATACAGTCGCAGCCCTTCATCAGCTATTTAGGGGTGCTCTTGGACACACGGCTCAACTTCAAAGAGCACATAATCGCGGCCAGCAAGAAAGCAGCTGGGGTACAGGGGGCATTATCTAGAATAATGCCGAATGTCGGAGGCCCTAGACAGATAAGAAGACAGCTACTGGCAACAGTAACTACTTCTGTTTTGTTGTACGGGGCACCGGTATGGGAGAAATCGCTCGAGCTACCATCGTACCGCCGGAAAATGAAATCAGTCCAGCGGCTCTCAGCGATTCGAGTGGCATCATCCTACCGCACTGTGTCTTACGAGGCGGTGAGTGTGATTGCCTCTACCCTACCAATCGACATCCTGGCTGCAGAAAGGGGACGGCTTTATCGCAGAAAGTTAGAGAAAGACCAACCGACAGGAAACAGCGATGAAAGAGTCATGAGTCTAGGGCAATGGCAGGAGAGGTGGGACAGCTCTACTAAAGGCCGGTGGACATATCGATTGATACCTAACATCAGTCGTTGGGTCAACCGCCAGCATGGAGAGGTTGGGTTCTACATGACTCAACTCCTGACTGGACATGGATACTTTCGAGCATACCTGCACAGGTTCAGGAGGGCAAACTCCCCAAACTGCCCACACTGTACGGACGTGATAGAGGACGCGGAACACGTGTTCTTCTCCTGCCCCCGGTTCCAGGATCAACGTGCTGAAGTGGAGAGGATTCTGGAGACTAATATCGTTCCAGAACAATTAGTAGAAGCCATGGTGAAGGGCCCCCAAGCCTGGAACTTGGTATCAGATTACGCGGAGAGTATCCTCAAAGAACTCTGCAATACGTTCGAGGAGTAGGCTTTAGAGGCTTTCAATGTAAGAGCAGTAAACATCTGCAATGAACCACCCTTGCGAAGTAGTATTGACTAAGAGTGCCGTAGGGTACCATGGTTGTAGGAGAAAGAGGTTAGGGTTTTAGCGGGTATACGGTATACTGGTTTCAATGCAACGATTTGCTCTTGCTTTGAAGTCATTGCATCGGGAGTCCCGCACGACGGCCAGCACGTGCTAACTAAGTACGCAATGTATTTCCCCCCTCTTCGGATAAAAACACACACACACACACATATATATGTAAGACGCATACTATGGAGACACTTTTTTTAGGCAAGGCATACATTGGGGACATCTGCATGGTTCGAGGACTGGTCCCAAACTATGTTTGTGTAAAAGGCATGCTTTGGGGACATTTCGAAATTTATATCTACACCATATTTTGAGCCCAAAGTGAATTTCTATAGAAACCAATAGATGGAGTTATGGTACACATTTTGGGTATATTGCGATATATAAACTGTCCCCAAATTATGTTAAAAGGTTTATGTATAAATGAGTTTATATATAGGATTTGTGTCTAAAGCATAGTTTAGGACAGTCATTTTTTTACATTGCATGAGTTTGAAAACGTGAAATAAGCCATCCAGCAGACATTTGTTATACATTGAAACAACGTAATAGTAGTCGCTTATGCTTTGAAGTTTTTATATTGTTTTTGTATAGTTCTTGTTGGTGACATATTTATTTAGGATATTATCTTTAAATGATCCAAGGGTATATATAGTATAATTTCATTTATGTTTTCGATTAAATAAATACGTAAGACTAAAGTAGAGAAATTATTTAGTGGCGATATATGAAGTTTGGAGTTTTAAGACATGACTTATCGGTCTGAGTTGCACATTTAATAATAATTATTATTCTTACGGAGTTTGATACTGTAAATTTATAGATTTTCGGAACTGTTAAAAAATGTATTAAACTTAAATTAACACATTCAGTGGTTGATATTGGAAACCGTACGTATAACTTGTCGGTAGTCAGAGGAAGAATTAAATTCTTGGAATACATTTATTTCGGCTGACTGTAAGAATTACCGATGGCCGTTTTTAAGTGTTGGTATATTAATTCATAGAAATATTTCACTTTCGAAGCTGATTAATACTTTAAACGGTAAAATCGTTTGCTAGCAATATAAGGATGTTCCTTTCACGTTATTCAATATCATACGCTGAGTAGAGGAATTACTTGAACCTTTATAATCAATATGGGAGTTTCTGGTTTTGCAGTATTTTTATGTGAAACATATATCAAAATTGAAAAAATAAATTTGTTGCATTTTTGCATCAAATGATTGTTATTCAACAGGGTGGTACATGAAATATTTGTTTGACAAAATTCTTTAAATAAAAAATATAGTGGTGTTCTTAATTGAAATTATTGAAAAAATCGGTAAATAGGTCTTGATTGAGCATTTATCGGTAGACTTGGAAATGTTGAAGTAATGTAGTTTCGAAAATGTGTTAGTTTATTTAGGTAGAATAAAATTAAACTTATGTTTCATCGGTTGATTAAAATTCAGGATTTTCAATAAAACATTGGCTTTGTAATTTGAATTAATTGATTAATTAAACGTTACCTAAGATTGTGTGTGGTGCAGTTTAGTGGGGATATATGAAGTTTGAAGCTGTAACAACTGACTATTAACTATCTAAATTGCACATGTATCTATAAAGATTGAAAATATTACTAAGGGTTGAGATTTGAATTTGGTAATATGTTCACAAATAGTATACAGTAAATTAATGGTTTTACTTTTTCTTAAAAATGTCGTTTACATCTATATATAAATAGGCAAAGACAAAACAATTAGGTACCATTTTCTCCTCTGTTTCTCAACCGATTTTCTTCATTTTTGTTTTGTTTAGTAGCTACTGACGACCTTCAGTGCAGAATGCTAATCTTAATTTATAATATTGGTTCATTCATTAAATAAAATATAATAAAAATTCATTATTGACGTTCATAATGTCAACGCCAAACAACTGAATGTACCGCCGCCAGACTCAAAACATTGAGTAATCATATATAGAGAGACCAATGCTATTATATACTTAGAGCATATACTTCTGGAAGTGGCATGAAAGCGTTGCTATTGTTTAGTGGTAAATTAATCGTTGTATATTTTAATTATACAGGGCGATTCCAGATATGTTAGAAATCATTTTTTTCGTGGGTGGCACATAAGCAGTTGTATATATAGGGAGTTTAAAATATAGAGTAGAGTGCAATTATAACTAATAAAATAATTATAAAGGGAGGCCCATTAGCGGTTGAATTTACAGGGTTCTTGGAATAGAAGGTGCAGTAGAATTACAGTTATACAGGATGGTGCAAAAAATATTATACATAGATGCATATACAGGGTGGCGGAAATGGAAATGCAACATTTCGTAACCCATAAGCAGTTGTATATATAGGGAAGAAATATAGGATGAGAGGAATTATAGATATATAGGATGATGATAAAAAATGTTAGAAAAGGAAATGATTTATACAGTAGCCCACGAAGAGTTCCATATATATAATGATTGAAATACAGGTCGGAGTAGAATTATAGTTAGAGAAGATAATTAAAAATTTCATAAACAAAAAGAGTAAATGTGGTGAGTCATAAGCAGTGGCATATACAAAATGGTTTACCCGTTGGTTCAAAAATGTTAAAAAAGTTTCATTCAAAAGGTTCATGAGCAGTTGGAAATATATAATGAGATGGAATTATTATAATGAGGATTTTAATAAATGTTAGAGAATTGAGTGGAATTATAGCTATACGGGGAGGTTAGAAAAAATAAATATGTAAGGTAGCCCATTAGCGGTTGAATTGTTGTCATATTAAATTAAGAATTACGAATTTGAACACAAATAAAGTCCTATGAATTATATCTGAAAAAACTTGAAATTCATTACTTATTTGTAGAAGCGAGATGTCAGACCGACATCTAGGATTTTCGATGAAACTATCACACAGAGGTTCTGAATCTGGATCCGTTCAGTGTAATTGCTGTTCTCCCTAAAGTCCTAGGATAGAATGTCACAATAAAATTTTCAGGTTACTTAAGCTGCCAGAGATATTGACACAATTGGTCGAATTTCGACCACTGGGCGACAGCTAGTAATCTAAATTCTTTGAATACAAGGGAAATAAAGTATTTTTGTGGGTACCTATGTAGAATTATATTTTATTTTTTGCCCATAATTGTGGAAATCATATAAGATATGTTTAATTTCACAAGAAGGTTTACATTTTTACAATTCATTTCTTTAAACTGATAATAAGTATAATCTCGCCCATGGCTGATGTTGCTTTAGGTTATATTAATTAATAATTTAAACTTTAAAATCTTAGACATGTAATTTGAGCATGTATCACTCACGTTTTTCTATATTCTATGCAGGCTAGAGGAATTCTTCAAATAAAAAATCTGGTGGTATTCTTAAATAAACGTAATATTTTAGATAACTATTTTCAGGGTTTTGTGGAGCTTGGTAAAGTTTAACAAACATATTATGAAATATTCTATATTATTTTTATGTGGGGTCGGAACAGTTTCTCCTTGGGAATGTTCTGTAAATAGTTCTTAATTGAACCATTTATCAGCAGATTTGGCAATGCTAAAGTGGTGTTTTTATTGTAGTTTTGAAATTTTATTACTCCATTAAAGAATAATTAAACTTTGGCTTAACAAGTTGATTAAAATTTGGTTGGATTATTGGGTGTCAAAATTTGGAACTTTCTTAAAAACACTAGCCTGGTAATTTCAACCATTTGATCAATTAAACCTTACCTACGTTTGGGGTGGGTAAATGGTTTAGGGGGATTTATGAAGTTTGATGCTGTAACATGTTATATTTATAAAGTTTTAAAATTTTACTAAGAGTTAAGATCTGAATTCGATACTATTGTCATATAATGTAGGTGGTGTTCCGAAAAATTTTATTATATATATATATATATATATATATATATATATATATATATATTCTTAAACATTTCCGTTGTAGGACCTAAACTCTTCCAATATTAAGCAAATGGAATGAGTAGTTTTGTGGGTACCCATGACGAAAAGTATATTTTAATTTTGGTGAATGATTGTGTAAATCATATATGATATACTTAATTTCACAAGAATAATTAAATTTTTACAATCCATTTCTTATAACTGAGAATAAGTATGATCTTGTAGACAGCTGATTTTCACCAATGCGTATGTTGATTAAAAATTCTAACGGTAAAATCGTTAAGTAACGATATTGCGATGTATCATTCACGTTAGTGGATATTCTATGTTGGGTAGAGGAATTGCATGAACCAGTACCAAAACTCGGTTTTGCTGTAATATTCTTTTCAAACATATGGCAGAATAGCTAAAGAAATTTTCAGAGTTATTATTGTTCTTAAATAGGAAGCTGTTCAGTTACATAATTTGAAATGTTTGTATAATGAACTTCTTCAACTAAAAAATTGAGTAGTACTTTTAGTTGAATGTAATAAATTATTATTTTGAGGATGTGTGGTGCTCCATAATATTAATATATATATTGTTACGAGAATTCATCCGACAGCTGGTGCAATCGGCCCTCAACCAATTCATGGAAGGGACATTATTCCGATAAATTCGTGGAACCCGAAATGTTTGTCTCTCAACCGGCGGACCGCTGCCGTTACTGGGAATTCCCTTAAAACTTCCAGAACATGATGGAATTTCCCGATGGTTCGTGGACGTACCAGACAATTCCAAGATAAATGTATAAAAGGACCAGCTGGCGATAGGAGTTGATTCCGTTTTCGTCTTTCGTATTGTACAGTTAAGATAAAATGTAAATAGTAGTTTCTGTGAATACAAATTTGTGTTAAAGTAGTGGAAATAAATTAGAGTGAGTTGGACTGGGTTTTTAAATAAATCCAAGAATTGAACTGAACCCGAGTGTGAAAATAAAAATATTACAGTGTTGTCAGGTGTGGGGTGAATTTGTGGAACTTTTTGAAGTGAAAAATAAATAGACAGACAATGTTTAAGAACGTGAATTTGGACCAATTGAAAGTGACGGACTTAAAAAAAGAACTTGAGGAAAGGGATTTAGAAATTTAGAAAGTTTCTCGTAATGGAGACATGAGTATGCTATTAAAGCAAATGGAAAATTTAAAAGAAACCTTACAAGACAATGCTAAGACGCTAGAGGACAAACTGCTAGAAAATTCTGAAAACTTGAAAGAGGCTTTAGAAGATAAATTACTAGAAAATTCTAAAGTCCTAGAAGACAAACTAATGGAAAATTCTAAAACCTTGAAAGAATACTTAGAAGCCCAATTACTAGAAAATTCTAAATCCCTAGAAGAAAATTTGAAAAACATGGTAGAAAAAAATTCAGAAGTGCTAGAAGAGAAAATAGTAGAAAATGAAGCCCGAATTGAAGATCTGAAGCAGACGACAGTTAAAAACGAAACGCGCATAGAAGAGTTAAAACGGATAATGGAAGGCGAGATCACCAAAATAAAAGAACAGGTAGTGGCAAAACAAAGGGGAGAAACACCATCAAAGACCGAAAGCAGAAGCAGTCTGGAGGTAGTGGATTCAAAAATTGGCCTCGAGGGGACAAGACAGAAAATGAAACCTCCCCAATTTGATGGAAAATCATCATGGACTAATTATCGTCGCCAATTCGAGGCTGCAGCTAAGCTAAACGGATGGTCGGCAGAGGAGAAGGCAATCGCATTAACCCTAGCCTTAAGAGGTGATGCTACAGATATCTTACAAACATTGAATACCTCGCAGCAAGAAGACTACGAACAACTGGTCAAACATTTAGAACTGGGGTATGGTCAGACACATTTGGAGCACGTCTACCACTCCCAATTGAAAAATCGCCACCAGAGATCAACTGAATCCCTACAAGAGTATGAAGCTGACATTGCCCGTCTGGTTCGCCTTGCCTATCCAGCCACACCAGAAAACGTAATAGAAAGGTTAGCAGTGCAAGCATTTTTGGATGGACTTAGGGACCACAAAGCAAGACAAGCATTGACCCTAGCTCGACCGACTCAATTAGTGGATGCACTGGCTCGAGCTCTAGAATTCGAGGCTGCGAAAAATACCTGCAGAGGTCAAGCCAGAGTCCGAATCGTTGACGGAGAATCCGAAGATGGTGGAAACGATGAAGCCTCTGTAAGAAAGATAATAGAAGAAGTCCTTACCGAAAAAAGATTAGTGAGATGTCGGAAGTGTCGTAAGGTAGGACATGTCCAGAGTCGTTGCAAGGAGAGCAACGGAGTCCAGACTTCCTCGCCGGGGAAACTAAAGAAGGCCTATGTAAAGGGACCATCGTCGACCTGTAGCAAACAAGTGTCAACTACCAACGCATATGTCGCTTCGCTACGCAACCGCATTAACAGTGTCTTCGTATATGGCCTTATTAATAGGAGACAATTTGCAATGCTGCTGGATACTGGTGCGACGAAAACCAACAAAATGGCAACTGCGAACAGCGAAAGGAGATGTAGCGAAATTCCATGGTGAAATAGAGGTTGAAGTGACCTTGGGAAACACAACCTTCCTACATCGAGCATTAGTGGCAGACATCGAAGACGAAGTAATCATTGGGATGGATGTCATGAGCTCCAAGGGATTCCAGTTAAACTTCAAAGATGGAATTCTGCGAGTGAATGACGAAGAAGTGGTGCTTCATGGAAAGGATGACATAATGCTGCGAGCCATCTTAGCAGAGGATGTCAATGTTCCGGAAAAAGCTGAAATCATTATAGATGCTTGCTTAGATGGGAAAGCTAAAGCTGGAACAGTAATGATGTTTGATCCCGAACTTAACGACGGAAATGTAGGCAGAGGAGTCGCACTGGCGAAGACTCTATTTCGTGCCAGGAAGATTGTTCCAGTAAGAGTAATGAACCTGAATCATTACTCAGTTGTGCTAAAGAAAGGAACAACTTTGGGCCATTGCTCAACAGTTTCGTCTGTAGTCAGAAGCACACAGCATGCAGAAATGCCATCAGATAAACTATCTGAGGAACTGGAAAGACTCATCTCCGATTCATCTAAGAATTTGAAACCAAACCAGAAAGCAAAATTGAGGGACATCGTTGGAAACTACCAGGATATCTTCGATGTAGGGAACGGCAAAAGAGGACGAACTGATCTGGTGGAACATAAAATTAATACTGGGGACGCTCAACCTATTCGACAGTCGGCGAGAAGACTACCCCTTGCTAAAAGAGAAGAAGCCGACAGGATAGCTCGCGAGATGGAGGAAGAAGGTGTTATTGAACCATCCAATAGCCCTTGGGCTTCTCCAGTTGTCTTGGTTAAAAAGAAAGATGGTTCGACTCAATTTTGGGTGGACTATCGGCAACTAAACCACGCTACAAAGAAAGACAGCTATCCCCTTCCAAAAATAGACGATACCCTAGATACGTTGGCTGGATCGAAGATGTTTTCCACCCTAGACTTGAAGAGCGGTTATTGGCAGGTGGAACTTGCTAAAGAAGACCGAGAAAAGACTGCTTTTACCATCGGCTCAGGACTTTACCAATTCACGGTGATGCCGTTTGGGTTGTGTAATGCTCCAGCGACGTTTGAAAGATTGATGGAAACAGTGTTAAAAGGGCTTTCATGGAAAACGTGCCTGGTGTATCTTGACGACATTATCGTGGTTGGAAAATCTTTTCAAGACCACGTGAGGAACCTGGAGGAGGTATTTCGGCGACTTCGAAGTTCCGGACTAAAGTTAAGCCCAAAGAAGGGTCAGCTGTTCCAAGAAGAAGTGCAATATCTTGGACATATGGTTTTCGCAGAAGGAGTAGCTGTTGATAAACAGAAAGTCAAAGCTGTCCAGGAATGGCCGATACCTAAAGATATCCACCAGTTAAGAAGTTTCCTGGGGTTATGCACGTACTATCGTCGGTACGTAGCCGGATTTGCCAACATCGCCAAGCCACTTACTAGACTCACAGAGGGAAAGGTGCTGTACCAGTGGGGCGAGGAATGCCAACGATCATTCGAGACACTGAAAAGAGCATTGACGAGTGCCCCCGTCTTAAGTTATCCTTTGCCAGATGGGAACTTCGTTTTGGATACCGACGCAAGCAATGTCGGAATTGGTGCGGTGCTTTCGCAGATCCAAGACGGTCAGGAGAAAGTCATCGGCTATTTCAGCAAGACCTTGAGCAAGCCGGAACGGAATTACTGCGTTACTCACAGGGAACTCTTGGCTGTGGTAAAGGGGGTAGAACATTTCTACAAGTACCTCTATGGTAAAAGATTTCTCCTGAGGACTGATCATGCAGCACTGAAGTGGGTCTTGCAGTTTAAAAACCCCGAAGGACAAGTGACCAGGTGGATTGAGCGATTGCAAGAATTCCACTTCGAGACTGAACATCGAGCTGGAACAAGCCATAAGAATGCTGATGCCTTATCGAGGACACCATGCCCTAATGATTGCAAACATTGTCAGCGAGCAGAAGAAAAAGGGGCTGTTCTCTGTAGAACTACCGCCATCGATGACCATTGGCAATCTGCGGAGATCCAAAAAGACCAGAAATTAGATCCAGATTTGAAAGAGGTTATCCGGTGGAAGGAAGAAGACCGCAAACCTACGTGGCAGGAGAATTCCCAATACTCACCAACCATAAAGTCGTACTGGGCTCAGTGGAACTCCCTAATCCTGGAAAATGGACTTCTCAAGCGCGTCCTAGAAACTACAGAGGAGGGAAACGTCAGAAAACAGATTGTAGTTCCCAGAAATAGGAGACCAGAGGTTTTACGAGAACTACATGATGGTACAACTGGAGGACATCTGGGAGTAACGAAAACCCTGGGGAAATTGAGAGAACGCTTCTATTGGGTAAACTGCCAAGTGGATGTCAAGGACTGGTGCCGGAAATGTACTGTTTGTGCAGCAAGCAATGGGCCTCAGAAGCGTCCAAAAGCTCCTATGAAACAATATAACGTTGGCAGTCCATTCGAAAGAATAGCCATTGATGTTGCCGGTCTATTTCCTGAATCCAACTGTGGAAATAAATACATTGTGATGGTTATGGACTATTTTAGTAAATGGGCCAAAGCGTATGCCTTGCCGAATCAAGAGGCCTTGACCGTTGCTGATGTCCTTGTCAAGGAATGGATCAGTCGTTTTGTGTTCCCTTGGAGTTGCACTCAGACCAAGGTAGAAATTTCGAGTCTACTCTTTTCCAAGACGTCTGCAAGCTCTTGAAGATCAATAAAACACGGACGACAGCATTACACCCGCAATCCGATGGAATGGTAGAACGGATGAATAGAACCATTAACCGCCATTTGTCAAAAGTAGTCTCTGACCACCAAAGAGACTGTGACCAGTATCTGCACTTGTTTCTAATGGCATATCGTTCATCTGTGCACGAGTCCACGGGTCAGACCCCGGCAAGCGTTATTATGGGACGAGAGTTACGACTACCATGCGATTTGAAGTTTGGATGTCCCCCAGGAGAAGAGACTGCAGGTGAGGACTATGTCAGCCAGTTACGTCGAAAGATGGACGACATACACCAACGAGTCCGGTCAAATATCGAGAATGCCAGTGCCCGAATGAAGGAAGCCTACTACATCAAAGCCGAAAGCGGAGAATTCCAAGTTGATGATCTTGTTTGGTTGTATAACCCGCAACGTCGTCGTGGATATTCGCCCAAGCTACAGAGATCTTGGGAGGGGCCGTACCAAATTGTGAAGAAAATCAACGATGTTGTCTACCGAATAAAGAAGCTACCTCGGGGAAAACCAAAGGTCGTACATTTCAACACTGTACTCTAATGGGCAGAAAGTGCAGCATGACGTGACCACAGAGGAACCCCGAGACCTGTTTGAGGTGCCCATAGAATATGCCCTGGCTCATTGTGTGGCTCGAGATCTCCGGATGTCCAGAGGAATAGCCAAGGTGTTTGCCAAGAAGTACGGCCAGTTCCAGAAGCTACGGGAACAAGATCCAGTGGTAGGGAAGGTTCTTCATCTCGAAGATAAACAACCAGTGGGTACCAGAGACATCTTTTATTTGGTAACGAAAACATTCTCGCAGGACAAGCCAACATACAGCGATCTTTGGAAGACTCTGGTAGAATTGAGGAATGTGATGATGGAGAAAAATCTGATGAAATTGGCGGTCCCAAAGATAGCCTGCGGGTTGGATGGACTGAATTGGAGGGTGGTGAGAAGTATGATGGAAACAATCTTTCGATTCAGTGGCGTCGACATCCTGGTATGCTGTCTCAGTATTCGCAGCCCAGATTCGAAGACCGTTGACTGTTACTTCCACCAAACTTCTCGTTGTCGAAATGGAGAGTCCTGCAAATATCGTCATACCAGGAAGGATTCTGGGACATTCCGGGACGAAATGGCCTTAAGGAGGGGGCAATGTTACGAGAATTCATCCGACAGCTGGTGCAATCGGCCCTCAACCAATTCATGGAAGGGACATTATTCCGATAAATTCGTGGAACCCGAAATGTTTATCTCTCAACCGGCGAACCGCTGCCGTTACTGGGAATTCCCTTAAAACTTCCAGAACATGATGGAATTTCCCGATGGTTCGTGGACGTACCAGACAATTCCAAGATAAATGTATAAAAGAACCAGCTGGTGATAGAAGTTGATTCCGTTTTCGTCTTTCGTATTGTACAGTTAAGATAAAATGTAAATAGTAGTTTCTGTGAATATAAATTTGTGTTAAAGTAGTGGAAATAAATTAGAGTGAGTTGGACTGTGTTTTTAAATAAATCCAAGAACTGAACTGAACCCGAGTGTGAAAATAAAAACATTACAATATATATATAACATTTTCCGTAAACTTGTATGTATAAGTCGGAAGAATTCCGTAAAATTTCTGTTAATTTGAACTTAATTAACTTGAATTTAATTCTAGTGTAATTTCGAAATTTTGTTGGTCTATTAATTGAAGGGTTAACATTTGGTTTCACACGTTGATTTAAATATGTTTAGATTTGAAGACGAGAGATGTAAAGACCGACATCTAGGATTTTCGGGGAAACAGCACATAGAGGTTCCGAATCTGGAGCCGTTCCATGTAATTGCTGTTACCCATAATTCCTAGGTTAGAATGTCACGATGAAATTTTCAGGTTAACTACACCTGAGATATTGAATACTCTCTTCGAGGTGTCATTCTTTTGTACGCAAGACAATATATAATATATACTGTTTCTGGTTAGGGAACCTTCATCAGTTGCGCTTCCCACAATTGAATGTCCTCTCGAACAGTTCGTTATGTATTTGATAAATTTCGTTAAATTTGAAGACGCGAGATGTAAAGACCGACACCTAGGATTTGTGTGTCTCTATACATGGATCTTGACTCCTATTATACCTACAGCAAAGGTTAAATAGGAAAAGTTTATGAGAAAACCTAGTGCATTCGATACTTGGCTTCAGATTTACAATCGGTCAATTGGTTTTGGAAATAACCGGCAATAGTGGATTTCGTTTTTCGCTCGTAAATCTGAAACGATTAATTTGATCGCTGTCAAGATGTGTCACTATTTGAATACATTTTATTAATCGAATAAAATGTCATTTTTCACATGTCTCAATAGTCTTTTGTCATTCCGCAAACTTTCCATTTTTCTTATGGCCTCTATATTAGATTTTTTAATTTTTAAAATGGCCGTAAAATTTCCAGTCTAGTAATACACCACAAGTGCATAAAAGATTTGAGTGTCAACAAAATATCACACTCCGTAAAGTTAGGCCTTAATTTTTCTAAGTTGCTTTATTTGCCGCAAAGTAACATTAATAAGAAAATAATGTATTAACGCATTGAATTTGCAAATAAAATATGAACGTAAATAAGGAGAAAATGATTTAGTTGTCTCAAACAAGATTAATAAGTAACATGTCTTATTTTCATTAGAATATGAACCTAAACAACGACTTCTCAACAAATCAGGATTTATAAAAAATAGCCCCATTATGCAATAGTTTAAAATCTAATTAAGTTCTTAACTGTTTCGTCACTAGGTATTAATTTAGAGAATTGCAAATTGGCGTCCATTTACATAGGGACAATTTTGACGATTGGTGACTGTTTTTCGTACAACTTCGCAAGTGTATTTCCGACAATACTATTTATAAATGTATCTGAAATTTTATGTCTCAGGTAAGTTAGATTAAATTACCAATGATCCCACACCAAAAGTTACTTCCAAATCTAGTGTGTACACATCTCTTTGTCAATTCGTGAGGGTTTTCTATATCACATTGATAAGTACATATTGTGCTTATTACAAACTTCACAATTCGTAAATCAACTCTCATAGGACGACAAGATATAATTTACATAAATGAGTTATTCATTACTCTTTCTAATATACCCTCATAGAAACACATTCGTCTTGGAAAATCAAAATCCTTGAACTATTTTGGGTTTGTATGGATGGTACTTATTCTTTTTTATCACTCTCTTTGCCGTTGATTTTGGCACACGAAATTGCCGTTCAACAGTTCTTACCTAGGCATTAGGCTTTCGTTGACAGGTCGTAAAATACTTCTGTTTCGATTTTCTTTTTCAATATTGTTTCGGCATCTAGATTGTTCATAAGATTAATTAAATTAACTAGGATTTTTTGAATTGGGTTTTATGAGGCTGTCGTCGTTCAGGATACATATCTAAATACCTTGCTGAGGTAATGTCGGTGTTTGTATTTAATGTAAGTACAGCGCTAAATGTCAAACATTTATTCATTTGAATAGAGAATACCGGCCATTTTTAACAGGTTTCGATAATTTGTGTTTCATATTTATGATTTTAATCAGAGAAAAATGTATTACTTACTAAAAAACAACTTTCACACCTTAAATTTTTTAACATCAGTCAGATGTGTTATAGAAGGCGATACAATATTGAAAATAAAAATGGCGATAGAAACATTTTACAAGTTGTCAACGAAAACTCTAGTACATTGGTAAGATCTGTTGAAAGGGGATTTCGTGTGTCACAATAAACAATACAGAGAGTGTTAAGAACGAATAAGTACCAATAACCTATAATAGATCAACAACGTAAGGAAACTAATTTTCAAGACAAATGCATTTCATTTGTTTTAAAAGATAGTTTCCTTAAGTAATAAAAATTCGGATTTTGTAAATCATATCTTGTAATACGATGAGGGTAGGTTTACGAATTATAGAATATTAATAAGCACAATACTCATAATTGGGATGTTGAAAACCCCCACGAAGTGGCAGAGAGATATTTATAGACCAAAGTTGGAAGTAACGTTTGATGTTGCCTCATTGGTAATTTCATCTTACTTAGGTTTTTTAATTGGGTACCCATTATAAAATTATGAATATTTTCAGGAAATCGACTTATAAGACCATATTTGTTTGACTACAATTCTTTAATGTTATTTTGATACAAACAAGTCATAGCCTTCTTAAAAAAATAAGCCTAACTTTATGAAGTGTGATATTTCGATGAAACTAAAATTTTGTATGCACTTGTGAGAAATATAAAAAAGTTGCGGGATAACAAAAAACCTTTGAGATATGTGATACATGTAATTTTATTCGTCTTAAACAAGTGTCACATCTTGACAGCTGTCAAATTAACCGGTTCGGATTTACTGAAGAAAAACATTTTCGGGTTTTGCCGATTATTTTCAAAACCAAATGATTGATCGTAAATCCGAAGCCAGATTTCAAATGCACTAAATTTCCTCTAAAACATTCCCCGTTTGACCTTTGCTGTATAGAGAAGGGAATTTAAATATATTTGTCCTCAGAAAATTATAATCAAAAATATAATATGATTTTGTTAAACGTTATTTTAGATAAAACAACACTATAAATCTTATAATATTGGGATAAATTGGTTAAAATAATGTAAACCTCACATATTTGTATGCACCATAAATTTGAAATAGTTATAAGAAATTACTTTATTATCTAGCCAATGTGACTTTTTAGATGATCTTCTAAAGCTTTATTGTGTCTCATTTGTCTTTTAGTGTTACACCTGATTTTTTTAATTTTTTTTTAATAGAATTGGGATTTCCATGCAGATATATGACGGTAGCTTTCTCATATATATTTTCAAGAAACATTTTATATCGGTATTCTGTTGTAGCGTTTCTCAGATATGTTAGTGTTGTCCACTTTGAAAAAAATACATTGAAGATCACATATTTCTGTTAAAATTCAACTCTGTTCTTTGCTAATCATTTCTATAACAATTGCGTTTACAGGTTTACTATTTTTCTTTCCTTCATTGAGTTTTGTTGACTTATTTTGTTAAGAATTTTAAATTTTATTTTACTACACAATAATAAGTTTACCATTCATTTTATTTGTATTTTTGCGATTCCTCTCTTCCTTCTTCAGTTGTTTAATTAGTTTTTTATCTTTACTTCTGAGCCATGACTGTTTTTCTTGTTGATTTTCGAAAACTATGATTTCATTTCGTAAAATGTCCTGTAAGAACATTTAAGCGTTTTTCACTTACATTTCTTTCGTTATAGCTGATGTCCTTTACATATTTTAAACACTATATTTTTTTATTAGTAACGTGATGTGGACTTTTGTACTGTGTTACTTTGCTGTATAGCAAGTGCTCATATTACACCTTATAACTTGAAGTCCAGTGGTGGTCCATTTTAGCCCATTCAGTGTTTCTTCATCTACATAGAGATGGACGTTTATATCTGGGTGCGTATATTTACAGTTCCGACAATCTTTGATTATTATTTTTCCGTGGACAGTTTCGCAAAATACATGAACATGTTTTGTTTCTCAATATCCTAAATCAAAACTTAACCCTTTAAGTTTCATAACGTTCTAAATTGTCTTATTGGCTTAGAGATTTTAGGCTATCGTTGACTAAGGCAGCGAATATCTTATTACAATATTTAAAAAAATTCATAAAATTCTTTTATTTTACAACAAGTTATTTTTAATAATAAACGGACAAATCCACTGACCACAATAAAATTTTATATAGAACATGTACCTAAAAGGACCCTTGAGGAGAAAAGAGTAAGCGAAAATGAAGAAGAAAGAATTTGGATATCGTCTGATATTGGTGATAACAACTATGAAATTATTCCTTCCCCCCAAGAAATTATTTCTCTCAAAAATAAAGACACCTCGGAAGAAGCAAATATATATTTTAATGCATATCGCCATTTTCGAATATACTGCAAGTTTAAAATAATATTTCATTCTGTTTTTTACTCTTCAACTCAGCCATAGACTAAGTTTCCAAAAATTATTTTAAATAAGAAATGATCAATTTCGGACAAACTTTGTAAACCCTTACATACAATATTATACCTTTATCCAGTATCCTAAAACTTCTAATATTTATCATTAGTTTATGAGTTAAATAAAATGAAATTCGTCACATAACAAATTCATGCGACATTAGATATTATTGAACCTTAATCATAAAGGTTACTCAAACTTTACAAATTACTAAAATGCTATAGGGTATATCTCAAAAACTCCATTCAAAATTATGTTGAAGACAGTTGAATATATCAGCAGTCCCAATACGGCACTCTATGAATAAGAATATTCACAACAGAAGATATTTTCGAAGGGTTAGATCTAGATACGTCCGCTATCAGAAAACTAGTAAGTACAAAATTTCTAGTTATTATTTTAAGCTTTTGTGCTAACATGCGTTGGAACTTCCCTTACAATTACAGAGATAGCAAATAATTTTGTTTATTATATTTTTTATCGTGGAATACCCAACTCAATTGTGGTACACAGTGATACAGAATTAAACTAAAAAGTTGTTTCAAAATTCGCTCTCTTCATAACTTCACATTTACACATCAAACTACCATCAATTCATTGTTATAAAGATTACATTCCATCTCAATTGAACAACTTCCACTGGTAAATAAAACTTTTACAAGTAGACCTATGACGTTTATTGATGCAAGACGAAATTTTCGAGATTTTTCAATTCATTGAACGCAAGACAATATATTGTTTCTAATCGAGAACTTTCATCAGTTGCGCTTCCCTCAACTAATTGAATGTTCAAATACTTATTTATGTATATAGTACATATAACTTAATTTATTTATTTTATCGTTAAATGTATTCCTACACCCAGAAGTTTTAGGAAAATTGATATCACAGCCTCTCCAAATCGGGAGTCATACTGTGTATAACGCCGATTCCCTAGGATATAAATCACACAACATTGTTCATTTCACTGAACGCAAGATATTATTGATACAGTATACTGATCGGTGCCATTCTTGCATATAATCACTCAATCCAGTTAGTAAACTGTTAGTGAAAATGGAAATGCTGTGGAACAGTTGGTTTACTCCTTGATAATGACAGGCAAGCGATCAGTGTTTAAACAAAGTTTTGATGTTAGGGTGCAAATCTGGTTTTTACATTTTTTAGTGACAATGTTAATGATTTTAAAGCATCAATGTTCTCTACAAGAATTTTGACTTAATCAGTGGACAAACTATGCAAAAATTCAGTCAATACTGTAGTGAACAGAACATTTTGATAATTTCCATATGGACAACACAAAGCTCTCTTTAAAAAAAGAATTTTTACGTGGTTCTGATGCTTACTTCTAAATTTAAAGTATATCTGAACTATAAAATATCTAATATATATCACTGTTCCAAGCTCAAAAAAAGATCCAATATAAACATTAACATAAAAAATAAAGTCGTAAGATAATAAATGATAACTTTGAAAAATCACAACTGTTTTTATTGACAATTTACTTTAGTCCCAATACAAAATTTAATTAGGTACACAGTCTTACAATTAATTTCAGAGTCAATAGCCAATATGGCGGAATTAAATAAACAAATCTTTGCTCATAATCCCCAAGAAGAAAAGAAGATGTCCCATTCAACAGCTTTTAATTAATAATGTAAAATTACAAATATCCTTCAATTTTATTAACAACGTTTTGATATTCCCATTTTTAGTTTATTTTCATACAATTTTGAGATGTTTGTAATTATTTGTATTTTAATTGTAGGACTAAAATAACAATTAAAAAACACAAAGAAATTCATAATTTGCCATGAATTGCCTTACACGATTACTATTAGAAAGGGATGTATCATATTAATCTAATATTTATTAAATTTCAAACATTCAAATTCAAACATTTATAATAGAACTTCATAATATCTAATGTTAAAAATTTCGTATTTATTATGGGCTGGAATGCCGAATGCTTTTTTATCACAGTGGCCCGTAGACGATTTTCGAATAATAGCCTTTCACGGAAATGTCGGTATAACGAAAGATCAAATACACGACCGAAATATTCGCACATTTTTTATATACCAACAGTTTAAAGATTCGGTGAACTAACAAACCAAAACAATTGTTAGAATAGACCAGAAGAATATTATTACGAAGGCCATGTGTGGCGTCTTTAATAATGAATTAGTGCAATAAAGTTGTGTAAAAAATATACCTAAACTTATCTATACGACAATGAAATTTGTCACTTTGAAGGATAGTGTATGCAGAAGATCAGCTGGGTATTAAGGACTAATATATTTCAGAGATTCGAAGCAGTCATAAAATATTTTTTTCTACATAAGAAATTACCACTATATATTGTTATATTAAACTATAATAACCAAAGAAATGTAATTATTAATAGTATAAATTTATGATGCGGACACCCATTTAGTTTTGTTCAAATATATTTCATTACATAACATAAAAAGTTGTCTAAGTGTTTATTGGGAAATAACACAACACTTTAAAGGAAATTGCTGTATATTCCAAACGTTTCAGGATCTAGATCAGACCCCGTTGTCGATGGCTAAGAAACTACGGATTAAAAAGGTACAATTCCAAGATGTAAATTTAAATATCTGACAATGTTTTAAAAAGTTGTGTATTACAAGAAAACAATAATTTATTTAGTTTTTTAAAACAGAGAAAATTAAAAATCTGATTTATGCTAGAGAGCATTTTAATTTAAATACAAAACACAATGTCTATTTTAGATTTTATTAAGAAAAAATGAATATCTTCATCTAGAAGTTTAGAAATTATGATACTATCTTTTCGAGAGTTTTTAATCAATTGAAGGCAAGACAATATATTGTTTCTAGTCAAGAACTTTCATGTGATAGATAGATCGAATAATTATTTATGTATTTCGCACAAATACCCTAACTTTACATGTTAACGTAAAATAAAAATCGACATCTTGGAGCTTCAGGAAAAACTAGCCAACAGATTAACAGTTAATCTATTTGTTATTTGTTTCTTGTGCTTACTATCCTAGGAAAGGGTAATGGAATTTTAAATACAGCACGGCTCTCAATTTAGAAACAATGTGGACTCGTTTTCCCATAAACGACTAGATTTTCAATTTGAGTTAAAATGTTAAATTCAGCCTTAAATGCAATACAAATATAATTATTCAAGATTTTAATCGCCGAGGGGAGCCTAACATTTGAAGACTATCGACTAGAAATAACATATTGACACATAATCGCTTCGTGGGTTTTAGTTTACATATAAATTTGTTTCGTTTGACTTATATCATATGAATCAAAGGGTACAAGCATTACATATGGCACGACTTCTTTTTCTTTTTAGTTTTCTCTAAAACCCCTAATAATTGTGCGTTAAATAGTTAAACTTAAAAAAAGTTGCAAACATATAATGTAATTTAGCATTTGTTGCATTGTTATTTGAATTTGTTACTTAAATCATATATTTAATCTATTTATTAATATGTAAAAGGAAATGTTGTATCCCTATTTTAAGAAATTTGGGTAAATGATGGAGTGCAAGATTTGTCACGTTTAAAATACATAATGTTAAAATTTACTTAAAACATTTTATTTTATAAACTAAGCCATACCTTAGTTTATTAGTTTTAGGTGAAAAAAGTCAGAAGTAAATAAATCAGTTTTGCTTGCTTGTATGTAAAAATTGTCTTTGGCATGTATAATGAGATAATATATAATGATTTAGTTCATCATTGAAATAATATTTTCATAGTACCCAAAGCAGAAAAAACTATAGCTCAAAGATGTTTTTGGTCCTAAAATATTCAACTTTCTGTCTGATAAGATTAAAGGGTTAAATTCACTTTCATTATTTAAAAACAAATCCAAACAGTGGATACAGTCAATTCAAAGGGTACAAATGCATGAATATTAAATATTAAAAATATGTACAATTTTTAACATGTTAATAAAATCGTATTCATAGTAAAACATGTTAATTACCTTCTATGGGATTTTCATTATATTTATTTCAACTTATGTTTTAATTAGGAGTACAAACGTGATATTTTATTAAGACTAATTTTTGTGTTATAAAAAAGAACTGTATGATGATTTTTTTTCTTGTTGTTTGTATAAAAAATGGAAAAAAATATATTATGAGAAACAGCCAATTGAGTAACTGCATAAAATGGTAATATAAAGCTAATAATTAGTTCTTACCATCAGTGAAATAAATAGTCATGGTGAATGATTTTATATTAGTTTTGTTACAAAAAATGTGTCCCTTATTATGTGTCGTGTTTTCAGTAATTAAATTTAGGATTTTTGGTGTTTCCAGTCCCAAATCGCAAAACATTTTACAAAAAAAGAGTACCTGTCATCTAATGATTAAAAATATTATATTTAAAATTTTATCAAATTATTTAATGTTATTAGCGTTTTGAAATGTATTTGCAATATTTGGGCCACTAGTTTTTAGTATTCTAATTACGCATGCCATCTGATGGGAAATATTATTACGAACACATCTGATATCTTTGAAAAGGTTGTGAATTTCCACTTTAGTTAACATGCGAATTTAAACTCTACGGCTTTCATGACCAAAATAATGAATAATAAGAAAACACACAATAATCAAAAAATATCATGATTTCTCGAACTCTTAAGGAATTGTTAGAAATATATAAAAATATCGGATGAAAGGAAATTAAACGAATTATTGGGTTCCATTGAAAAATCAGATTATCCCTGGTTAGTTAACCTTTTCAAAATTGGGCTGACGATAACTGGCACGATAAACAGAGTTCATCATAGTCATTCTGGCTCTTGGCAGTATAAAGGGTGGCCAAGAGTTATCATCCAAGTAAATCCTCCTATGGCATCAGATACCTCTGATATTTAACAGTGACTAGAAGTCACACAAATTTTCGAATAACATAATAACACTCCAATAGTGCATTTTAGGTATTATTTAGTATACATAAGTCATACTGAAATTGACTGAGTAATCCACTTTTTTCAATCTCTCACTAGAGTTTAAAAATATATATCAGCATAGCCACAATCTTAGCGAACGCCTCGTATAAAAGTGAAACAATACCGAATTACTACAGTTCATACGTACAATTTAAGTAATTATACTTATTTACTTCGCTATATTAATAGGGGTACATAATGCGGTTAATAGGCACATTAATAAATATTTCTTTATTTTTTAGGGGTTCTTGCGTAGGGGGATTATTTCAATTTTTAATTTTACTTTTATTTTACTGTGTAATCTCGTTATCAATCTTATTTTAAAATAGCTATCTAGATTGAAGGTTACAAATATAATCTAGTAGGGCCTTTCCTCTCTATACATACTATGAATACCAAATGTGGCTTCAAATTTCTAAAAACCCGAATGTTTCATTTTCTTGGTGATATGAGGATGGCAAATATAGTAGCAATCCAACGAATCACCATGTTATAGTAAAATAAATGTTGAATGGTTCGTCTGCAAATTTCAAAGGAAAAATAACTCCAAAGATTTTTGTAGTTTGCATGGTCATGTCTCTAGGCCTAACCACACCAGAATATTTCTTATGAGGATATTGAAACCAAGAAGAAAATGAAACTCTATGTTTTTTTTCTTTTTGATAGCTATGGTATTTTATTAAATAGATGAGTAACAACCCTCGGTTCTGTCTGAAGTTAAAATTGGAAATGTTCCTAAGAAACGCCTTAAGCATAAAATTTTGTTGATGACGCTATAAGCACCAAAATTATATTTAGTGAGGTCTTGAGGCTATAAAATACAACTGAATAGATATTGACAATTCTGTGATATTTTTGTTAAGTGTGAGAAATCGAGTACCTAGTATCATTATCATTATCCCCTTGAAAATAAACAGTAAATTTTTATTATTATGCTATTAATTTAAACCCTTTAGGCATATAGATACTATAAGACTCACATTCCTATTTAGTAGTATCATTGCAGAGCTTTTCACCTCGATAACGCTTAATAATAATTAGTCTATACAGCGACAATTTAAACAAAATAGTAATGTAATACGAAATAATAAATTTGTTTTTATATTTGCTTCATATTGAGCAAGCAAATTTTAATCGGATTGGAAGTAATGCACTAGCAACTGTACCCGAAATTGTCCCCAAACTATACTAAGAGAATGCATATTTTAGGGACAGTCCCCAATTTATCATTTCGTCTACCGCCAGTTTGCAAAATGCATGTTTTGGGGACTGTCCTCAAACTCTACGTTAGTTCAATGAGGGCTCAAACAATGCCTTTGTTAACCGAAAGTTACATTTTAATAGAAAAAATTGTTTATATAACAATTGAACTATATCAGTATATCCCTGCCGGGATCGGTCATTAACTACGCGGATGAATTCCCGGAAACCATCTAATATATATATATATATATATATATATATATATATATATTATTCTGGGTTACATAACTGTGTTTTTATGTTAGCCCTACTTTGGTTGCCAATTTGTTTTGATTTAAATTTATTTATATTTCTTTTTGTGTTATAAAACTTTATTATTCATACTTTATTTGATTAATTTATTTTCTCAGGGCTTTCTATTTCATTGCATTCATGCTCTTACCTCAAGGTGGTTCAACGAAATCATTTCTAACTACTAAATGTTTATGAGAAATTTCTATTTTTATATTATCATATTAAAGTTAAAATTTGTTATCCCTAATATACTTAACTAGCATAAACATAAATTAATTGTCACTTTATTTACAGCATTTTCAAACAACTATTGTTTCACTAACCTTTTATTTCTTGTCGTGATTAAAGTCCATTAGTTCTAAATTTGTTCATTGTCCATTCGAACTTTTATTTTATAAACAAAATTTTTATTATTGGATCCCATTCCATATTTGTTTACCATTATTCCATATTCACCATCTTGTTTTATTTATTATTTATACAAATTAAATTTAATTATTGTTTACCATTTCATGCTTGCTTACAATAATTCAACAATTACCATCTTTGTTGATGTTTTCAAATTTTTATTTATAATTCCAACCTAATTGTCCTTTTCTATCGGTCAGATATGCACTTCACATTTATTTTACCGTACTTATGAACCTTTATACACAGCCATTCTATATGTCATTGGAAACGTTCTGACAATTTATCTAACCGCACTTTTTAACTACTTAACCTCTACTAACATTACTGAGGTTATTGCAAAGAAAAACATAACATGCTCTTTGACTTATTTTCTTCAAAAATCAGGAACGAAAGAGAGCGCTGCCTACCAAACGTAAGTTTATATAATAATTTTACAACAAATGCCTGCTAGACGCGTTTTGTCTGGCCCGGTCACCCAAAATGGATGGTTTTCATTTATATTGGTGCGTTATATTACGTTCACTCATTTTACTTAGCCCATGTGTTTTCCCATAAGAAACAAAAATTTTCTTTTTCCCTTATTAAATGTTATTTTTCTGATAGCTTATTTTATTTTAAGAACTTTTTAATTCTTGTAAAATTTCGTTTAAATGCTTTGTTAGTTTACACTATTTCATTCTTTTTTCTAGGTCATTCAACTTTCATTATGATTTAAACAAGTTTACGGCAAATTCTTTATTGATTGAATTTTAAGTTATAATAATCTTTTCCTTATTATCTCTAATGTTCATGGAAGAATTTTCTTTTATTTTTGTTCATAACTTTGAAAATTATTGACATCTTATTTTTCTGAAAGTTGTTTATATGATGCTTTGCTTCCTAATTTATTTTGTACTGTTGTAATTGCATATGTTTTTACTAATTAATATTGCTGTAGATGTCTAGCATGGGTTTTTATGTTTTCCTGGCAATTTACAATGATTCCTATAGATCTATATCACAAAATATGCATACTCGTTACAAAATGTATAACCAACATTTTTCAATTACCTTTTATAACTAATTGTGAGTATTTACAGTTTAATTATTATTAAAATCATCATAATTACACTACATATTACACATATATTTCCTTTGACAATGTTATTTCTCCTTTTTGCTGGCTTGTTGGTATGGCATGTTTGTCGAGATTGTGCTGGCTTTTTATTTAGTAAATGGTTTTGCTAAGCCTTTTATATTATAACACCTGAATCTCAGTTGATTCTTGTCAACACTTAACATAAATATTTCAAGTATAATTGCTTAATTAGTGTTAATTCCTTTTTTTCCATTAAATGTTACTGATCATTAGGCAACCAACATGTTCATTCCCCATATACTTTTAGTATACAGTCTACTTTTTTAAAATCTGTTTTATAGATTGCATTTCAATTTTATTTATGGCTATTCTAATTCCATAACAATATATATATATATATATATATATATATATATATATATATATTATATTTCTATTTATTTTAATGTTAGTTAACAAGATTAGGAGATTAGGAGAAGATATAAAAAAAATTATTCAAATCTTAATTTCAAATATTCATACATTCTAAATCATTTCTGTCTATCACAGTATCATTTTCATAGCTTGGTCCGTATAAAAAAACGTTTTTTGATCTTTCTAATTGACAGACAATTCTTGTCACTTCACATACTCACAAAGTATGAAAGTATTCCTATATTAACATTATTACCTCTAATTTTATAAGTGATGTACCATCTTTTTATATTATAACCTCGATTATTGTAAGTAACTTTCTTATAATACTGTACATTGTATAATTTAGTTATTTTTAGTGACTGACGAAGGATAAAAGTATATCCGAAAGCTTTCATAATAAAAAGAGTTTCCTAAAACCTGTATATTTTTACCAGGCTGCTTTCCCATTAACTAAAGTTTCTGTTTTGACTATTCAGCCGTTACAACACATTTTGTTTATATATATATATATATATATATATATATATATATACGCAGGAATAACGGCCGATTGTTCGATATAGGTTGAATAATTAATGGGATTCAGCCTGAAGGTGGGCGAATTAAAACTACGTGTTAACTTCATGATGATTTGAGTAATACACTTATTACAAACTTACACTTTATTTAAAAAATTGTGACAATTGTTTCGCGTCCGATGGAGCTTAATCAGTATTATTATTACTCAAATGTACGAAAACGGTTGATATGGATGACAGAAAATTTAAATTGAAGTCAAAGAGACATATAGATATACTTCAACAATGGTGTAAGTTGAATGAAATTGCCAAATAATATATTTAAAAAATATTTCTTTAGAAAATAGATATTTAATTTAATGATTAATTCTTCGAGATATTCTATCATCCATCGCTAACAAATTTAGAATAAATAACATTAAGATTCGAAATATCTGTTTTTTTTTTGTTTAAACAATTAGACTGATTGTTAATACAAACCATTTCTAGAATATTACGTTTGAAACGATTTCTCTCGTTAATCAATACCTGAGCGTTGTCAAAGTCTGCTATATGATAACTAGATATGCAATGAGTGGCCAAGGCACAACTATCTTTGCCGAGTCTAATGTCGCTTTTATGTGAGACAATTCTATCCTTTAATAGTCTAGAAGTTTGTCCCACATAAGAAGCTGGGCAGTTCTTACAATTAATGCGATAAACAACATTAGATTTCAATTTGTCTGGAGTTCTGTCTTTAATCGTGCTAAACAAACTATTGACAGTTTTAATAGATTTATGTAATATATTAATACTAGGATGTTTCTTAAATATGATAAAGGAAATATCACAACAGCAATATCTAAAGATAATTACGTTACCTTAGCAAATGAACTACTTAGCGATACCAATTACTATAAAATCACCCCCACATCTGCAATACAACAGAAAGCCTCAAGATTGATTTCAGAACTTAAAAAATGTAAAGAAATAGACGACATAATGTCCAAAAAGTATTCTGTTTATAATGGTATTTGTTCTAAGTTTTACGCGTTGCCAAAAATTCACAAACCTATACTATCACTTCGTCCGATTGTAGCATCAATAGATGCACCGAACTCAGGAATTACTAGTTTGTTGGTCGATATACTATCACTTTCATATAATAAAAATAACCCATATTACGTTGAAGACTCCTTCACATTTGCAAATGTATACAATGATTATCAGATTCCTAGTAATTATATCATAGTTAGCTTAGATGTCATTTCAATGTTCACAAAAATTTCGTTAAACTTATTGAATTTGTATTTGATACTACGGTTTTTTCTTTTAATAATAAGTATTATAAACAAATTTTAGGAACACCTATGGGCTCAAAATTATCACCAATCATTTCACAATACGTAATGAATGATCTTATAGAGTCTTGTCTCTCTGAACTTACTTTTGATGTACACTTTCTTAAGAAATATGTTGATGACATTTTATGTTGTCTCCAATCTGACAAAAGTGATGAACTGCTAACAACTTTTAATAATTTTAATAATATCTTACAGTTCACAATAGAAAAGGAGGATATTCATTGTAGCGTTCCCTTCTTAGACACGAAAGTGATTAGGAGCAACGGCAATATATTGAAATTAGAATGGTTTCAAAAACCAACCAGTAGTGGCAGATACCTAAATTTTCATTCAAATAATCCTATAAAAATGAAAATTAATCTATTGAAAGGAATGAAAAATAGAATATGTAAGATTGGCCATCCAACATTAAGAGACAAAATTTAAAAATTTTATTCAAACTATTTCTCGAAAATTCTTATCCTCATTACTTATTAAACAAAACAATTTTTAGCACTCCATTCGATTGTGATCCTAATAAACCTCAAAATATCAATAATATTAATAATAACCACACCTTTACCTTATATTAAAGACATTTCATCTAAAATAATTAACATATTTAAGAAACATCCTAGTATTAATATATCACATAAATCTATTAAAACTGCCAATAGTTTGTTTAGCAAGATTAAAGATAGAACTCCAGACAAATTGAAATCTAATGTTGTTTATCGCATTATTTGTAAGAACTGCCCAGCTTTTTATGTGGGACAAACTTCTAGACTATGAAAGGATAGAATTATCTCACATAAAAGCGACATTAGACTCGGCAAAGATAGTTGTGCCTTGGCCACTCATTGCATATCTAGTGATCATATAGCAGACTTTGACAACGCTCAGGTATTGATTAACGAGAGAAATCGTTTCAAACGTAATATTCTAGAAATGGTTTGTATTAACAATCAGTCTAATTGTTTAAACAAAAAAAAACAGATATTTCGAATCTTAATGTTATTTATTCTAAATTTGTTAGCGATGGATGATAGAATATCTCGAAGAATTAATCATTAAATTAAATATCTATTTTCTAAAGAAATATTTTTTAAATATCCTATAAAAATTTATATTATTTGGCATTTGAGTAGAGGATTCTTTTATAGTATTTTATATTGGATTGCTTTATATTTAACCTAAAGTTTTGTAAGTATTTTTATCATATTTTGTAAAACATATAATAATTTAACCAAAACATTCTAGTATTGAACTGATGAAGAAGAGAAACTCTTCGAAAGCTCTTCATTAAAGAACAAAGAGTTAACACGTAGTTTTAATTCGCCCACCTTCAGGCTGAATCCCGTTAATTATTCAACCTATATATATATATATATATATATATATATATAAATAAATATATATATATATATATATATATATATATATATATATATATATATATATATATATATATATACATGTGGGACGTATACTTTGGAGACAGCTTTTTTTATTGATTTTCTCTGCATACATAGGTCATATAAGAGGTAAATATTCTAAAGAAAAACTAATTTTGCTTATGTATACTTAAGTTATGGCCAATATTTAAGAATAATGCATATTTTAGACTTTTTATATCTTACGTGTAGTTTAAGGACGGTCCTGATACTATGCGCTACATATATGAAATGAAAATTTTCTGGACAGTCCTCAATCTATGCGTTAAATATTTAGGTCATTCATATATATTCACTATATATTGGGGACCAAAAATGTATATCATAGGCATGCTTTGGGAACACATGAATTGTTTGTTGCATATCGTAAAAATGTATTGCTGAAGCACCTACTTTATATTTTACACGCTCTTGCAAGAAATTAAAAGTGGGTATGGTAATTTCATGATTCTTAAAATTTGTTTATTTAATGTCCCTTTGTTCTTTTCTCAAGGACAAAAATATTAATTACCTCAGGTCAACTTTAAAATCAAATGTAAATTATTAATTCAAATATTTACTAATGAACTTTTATCCATTGCCAATAATTGATGACTGCATTGTTACTAATCTTTATATATATATATATATATATATATATATATATATATATAATATATATATATATATATATATATATATATGAGATTGTTTGTCTGTACGTTCTTTATAAAATCCTAAACGGCTGGACCGATTTTGATGAAATTTTTTGTCTATGTTTGGGTGAGTCCCTGGATGGTTTAGATTTACGATTGGACCCGATAGGTGACACTAAGATCGGGTTCTAACTGCTCTTAAACGGCTGGAACGATTTTAATGTTTTTTTTTGTGTATGTTTGAGTAGGTTCCTGGATGGTTTAGATTCAAAATTGGATCCGATAGGTGGGACTAAGATCGGGTTCAAACTCCTCCTAAACGGCTGGACGGATTTTGATGAAATTTTTTGTGAATGTTTGGCTGGGGGTCCTTCGATGTTTTAGATTTACAACTGGACCCGATAGTTGGTACTAAGATCGGGTTCTAGCTGTTCCTAAACAGCTGGACGAATTTTAATGTTTTTTTTTGTGTATGTTTGTATAAGTACATGGATGATTTAGATTCACAGTTGGACCTGATATGGGGCACTAAAATCGGGTTTTAACTTCTCCTAAACGACTGGACAGATTTTAATGGATTTTTTTGTGTACGTTTAGATGGGTCTATGGACGGTTTAGATTCACAATTGAACCCGGTCGGTGGCACTAAGATCGGGATCGAACTCCTCCCAAACGGCTGGAACTATTTTAATGATATTTTTGTGTTTGTTTGGGTAGCTCTTTGGATGGTTTAGATTCACAATTGGATCCGGTAGGTGACACTAAGATCGGGTTCTAACTGCTCCTAAGTAGCTGGATGGATTTTAATGAATTTTTTGTGTATGTTTGGGTGGGTCTTTGTAAGATTTAAATTCACAATTGAACCCGGCAGCTGCCTCTAAGATCGGGTTATAACTCCTTCTAAACGGCTGGAACGATTCTAATAAATTTTTTTGTGTATGTTTTGGTGGCTCCCTGAATAGTTTAGATTCACAATTGGACTCGGTTGGTAGTACAAAGAAGGGGTTCTAACTGCTTCTAAATGGCTGGATGGATTTTAATGATTTTTTTGTGTATGTTTGGGAGGGTCTTTGGACAGTTTAGATTCACAATTGAACCCGGTAGGTGGTACCAAGATCGGGATTTAACTCCTCCTAAACGGCTGGAACCATTTTAATGATTTGTTTTGTGTATGTTTGGGAGAGTCTTTGGATGGTTTAGGTTCACAATTAAATCCGGTAGGTAGCATTAAGATCGGGTTCTAACTCCTTCCAAACGGCTGGAACAATTTTAACGATTTTTTTTGTGCATGTTTGGGTAAGTCCCTGGATAGTTTAGATTCACAATTGGAACAGGTAGGTCGCACAAAGATCGTGTTTTAACTGCTCCTAAACGGCTGGATGGATTTTAATGATTATTTGTGTATGTTTGGTTGGGTCTTTGGATGACTTAGGTTTACAATTAAATCCGGTAGGTGGCACTAAGATCGGGTTATTATAGACACATGATTTTTCTGATACAATATAACCTGGTTAACTCGAATTTCTAAGGAAATTGATGATTGTTTCGGTCATTCCTTGGTGAAAATTCATATTTTAATTATATTAAAACACTAACCATTGTGGTAATTTTCACAAATTTATTATTTTCTTGACAATTGTTTCGCTCTGATGACAGGCTTCGTCAGAATGAAATGTTAAATTAATACTAAACATCTGAATATATTATATAGTGTTGTAAGATAATAATGAGTTTATAGGTAGAAAGCACAATATGTTTACTGTATAATATTAGTGAAGGTAAATATTATTAATATAATTTGGAATTTTGTATTATGTAAGTATATTAAGATTAAGTAAGGGAGACATATTTGTATCAGTTTGGTCATTTAAAGAATGTGGTGAATTTTTATTTTTATTGATCTCAAATGATTCTAACAGAGTTAATTTTTTACTTTTTTGTTCTAGATGTAAAATTTCGATAGTAGTTTGTGGAATATGATTTTCATAGGCTATGAAAATCAGAAATACAACATATCTACATTTGCCGACCATTTATTAAATGAAAATCATATTCCACAAACTACTTTCGAAATTTTAGATCTAGAACAAAAAAGTAAAAAATTAACTCTGTTAGAATCACTTGAGATCAATAAAAATAAAAATTCACCACATTTTTTAAATAACCAAACTGATACAAATATGTTTCCTTTACTTAATCTTAATATACTTACATAATACAAAATTCCAAATTATATTAATAATATTTGCCTTCACTAATATTATACAGTAAACATATTGTGCTTTCTACCTATATACTCATTATTATCTTACAACACTATATAATATACTCAGATGTTTAGTATTTAGTTTAATATTTAATTCTGACGAAGCCTGTCATCAGAGCGAATAAATGAGTTGTTAGCGTAGTGAGCATTTAGGGATATGCATATACAAACGTTTTTACCACTATAATCGTGTCTCATAAGAGAACCTATTTTAAAGTTTCTATTGTATTTATTGCTATATATTTATTTCATCCGTCACTTAGCAGTTAACAAAAGAAACTCTTACATTTCTCAATATTATGCTAGTCATTAAGTGTACTACTCTAGCATTCCTAAGATTTAACAGATTTAAAAAAAGAGCATATGTGAGAAGATAGTTCAACCAAAGATTATTTAAAACTAACAAAAAAAGTAATTTATTAAAAAGCAACTAAAAAATGTATTCCCAACACTGACAGAAAAAGAAAAGGTGGTTGAGCTCTAGAGCTGCTATGCAATTGGGCGTTGAAAGCAGAACGGATAGATGAAGATGAAGTAAATAGTTGTCGAAAAGAAAGAAACTATACTGCAGGAGCGATATGTAAGATTGTTCATACAGTGTGGCACAGCCAAATGGAATAAATTCGATAACGAATAAAGGAGGGCTTGTAGGGAAAAACGCTTGTACACTGCGATTTATAGTTTTGAATGCGCATTTTTTCATCAAAAAAATATATAGGGTGTGTCATGTGACTGGTCAATAACAATTTTTTTATTTTAAATGCAAGCCTCTGTATATTATTTATTTTTTGGATTCTCCAGAAAATTCTAGACATAATTCATGTTCAATGTCCTACACTTATCTCCAACCGTTTCGGAAATATTAAGTGTTTTCAGATTTATTACAAAAATTAATATTAAAGACTGAAAAATATTTATTTCTCAAATTCGCTTCATTACACTCAATAATTAATTCCCATTTAGTTCTTGTTATTCACATAGTAAGCAAAAACAATTCCTGCTATTCTTTTTACCGATATGAAAATGTTTATTTTCGCCAAAACTCCTTAGCATCTTGTCTGCCTGCATGACAGTGGTGATCAGTGTCGGTGCTATTGCCGTTAACTGTATGCACAAAATAACTACTCTACAAATGATTATTTATTTATTTAAGCCTAATTGTCCAACAGTATAAACCACTAACAGAGCAAGTATATATAAAACTAAATAAAAATACACCTTAACTAATTAATCTATGAAACTAAATAAAAATACGCTGACTAATTAAATCTATCATAATAAACAAAAAATAAAAAGTAAGACAAAAAAAACTCAATTAACGTAAATATTTCAATTTAAGGCGTTCACCGTTGATTCAGTCACAGCTTGAAACAGATCTCCAACATGATAAAAATGAATGTCAGAATGCTTGCGCATATTGGTGTAATAGTATCACATATTGTGCATAGGAGATTTGAGCAAAACGTTTGTTCTAGCCCTAGAGCACAAAAATGTTAAGCTATTTCTGGCCTAAGTTCGAGGTACCAGAAAGATGATTTTGATATACTTATCAAAATGTCGGTGAATCAATATTATTATGAAGTAGGTTGAACAAAAATTTTAAGAAGGCACATACTCTGCGGACATTAAGGCTGACAATGAAATCTGATTTAATAATCTGCCATATTCAATACCCTATAGCGGACAGATATTGCACATTTTGAAGTACAGATATTTCCGAAACCTTCTTTGAATTCGCGCAACAAAAACTTTGTGACACTCATAAAAAGGATGCCATATTATATCTCCGTATTCAAGTTGAGAACGTACAAAAGTATTATATAGTATTTTTAAAGTTACAATATTTGAAAGACCTTGAGAACTTCTTTCAATGAACCCATACAGCGCATTAGATGTCATATACTCAATATGATTCGTAAAAGCCAGTTTGTCATCAAAAACGATACCTTGATGCTTTACTTTTTCTCATCTCTCAAGGAGATTATTGTTAATATTATATGAGAATTTAGCAAGAGCTGGTGAAACTGATAACACAAGGAAACAAATGGAAGTTTCTCGCTTATTTCACAAAAATTTTTCAAATTTGCCGTTAGTATCATGAGGAAAAATTAGCAAAATAGAAAAGTAGTTTAGCGAGCTTGGTCATGTAAGTAGCTGCCAATGCTGTAAGTGATAATATGAAATTGGATATTATGATTGAGTTTCAAGAAACCCACATAATTCTTGTCAAAAAGGAGCCCCACTGTTCAACCTTAGCCACACATCAACTTTTGGAGCATTAAAGGAAAGCAAAATGCATCCCTATAAAATGATGCGGACTCCAGATCACTGTGAGCAAATGGCAAAAGTTGGATAACAATGCGATCAAATTAGAAGCTGTTTTGTTTTCTGATGAAAGCACATTTACACTTCACGGTCATGTTAATCGTCAAAATTGCCACTATTGGTCTAAGGGGAATCCTCACTGGATGACAGAGAAACACACGCAATATCCTGAACAAGTTAATGTTTGGGCAGGAATTGTTGGAAATCATATCATTTTCATTCATGGCAACTCGAATGGAGATAAAGACTTAGAATTTCTCCAAAATAATGTCGTGCCAACTTTGGCAAACTTATATCCTGATCCTGTACATCCAGAAGTTCCTGCCAATACAATATATTTTCAACAAGGTGCAGCACCGCTCCATTACGAAATATATGACCGGCAGTACCTGAACCAAATTTTTCCAAATAGGTGGATTGGGAGGCGCGGATCGATAGAAAGGTCAGCACGATCTCCTGATTTGAGGCCATTGAATTACTTTTTGTGGGGATATGTCAAAAATACTGTATACAAAACTAAACCCCTCAACGTATATGATTACATTGTACTAGAATTATGTCATCATTGCATGAAAAATAGAAAGTTGGTATTGTCACATGAAACACCCTATATATTTTTTATTGTTGTAGAAAGTGCGCATTTAAAAATAAAAATCGGCGTGTTCAAGCGTTTTTCCCAACACGCCCTAATTTATTCTTTATCGAATTTATTCCATTTGGCTGTTCCACACTGTATATTTAAATTTTATAACGGGGATAATAGATATTTTTTCAAATAATAGATAAATATAACTATTGGAGTAATATTAGTAGCGATGTATGCGGAATGCGATGTATTTTAGATTGTTATCTAGTATTTTTTAACGTTTATTTTTCGATACAAATCGAAGCAATTTTTAAGATAAATAGAAAGATCTTGAAAGATTAATACACTTAAATTATAAGAAATACTAATGTATAGAATATATGCTTTGTTTCGGCCGCTGAACTAAACGATTATTTTCGAACATCGGCGTACACGCCAGTAAAAAATATGAATAGTACTTTAATAAACAACCACAACAGAATTTAATATTTTAATCAGTTTTTATTAAAACTCGAAAATATAAACCCTATTTATATGTATTATTTTTTCTTAAATTGATGTTTGAGAACGAATAATGATATCTTTAATGCTGGGTGGCGACAAAAACACACTACTAAGGTTAGGTTAAGCTTCGTATGCCAAACTTATGATTTAACCCCTATGTTTTCAAACGGGAATGTTTATCTTATAGTCTAAAATCCGGCTGCAGAATTAGTGCACCCATCACAAATTTTTACGCATATTTATGATTAGAAGAATATATATCTACCAGGTTGCCTATCAAAATGTGGCCGCTAATATTTTTAATTAAATTGTTATTAATTGATTTTTGGTACAAAATTTCACCGACTTGTTTTTTCAATAAAAAATCGTCCATTTCACGGCAATATATATAAAGATTCTGAAAAATCACGGTTGCCGTTGCACACTTGGCCGCACCTCTTCGCAGCCAGGTTAACATAGGTATGATTTTTTTACATTTATTCACTCACAACGTGCATTTATTATTTATATATCAATTTAAAGCTATTTTTTTCTGTTTATTATGATATAAGGTTGCTTAATTAAATCTGGCCCCAAATAAGGGTTGCCGGCTGTTAAAGATGGTAAATATTAAAGGTAGGGTGAAAGAGAGGATAGCGCTTCTCAGCTGTATGACGGTTTAAAGCTATTGCCCATGCGTCGGATGCTAGTGTTCTCAACCCGCGGTTCAAACCTTTCCCCTAATTTTTGCCGTATAGGTACTGTATAAGGAGGGCAAAATTTTTATTTATATTTTCTGCACATATTGTCACTAACTTCAAGAAAAAAGATTTAACTCACTTGTCAAGTTCAAACAATAGCTCAATATAGTATCATTAGGTAAAGCTTGTAATTTCAGTAATTTTGATTTTATGCCTTCCGTGACATCAAAGAATTGAATTGTTATTAGAAATATCAGAGATGCCCAGAGATAAATATAAGTTTTTTGCTTGAGGCAGTAGATTGGTTGTTAGAAACTATCTATTTTGCGTAACGAGGATGCATATGGCATTTTTAGTTGTGTGTCGTGTGGTCTTGTTATGATGTTTGATATCACTCCGACGCCCATGGCCCACAGAAATGCATACCCTGCAAACTGTGCAAAATGCTTAGTTGCCTGTTCTTCGATTGTTAATAAATGGTGTAGTAATCACTAAAATTAAATTTCCTATTTAGTTGAGACATCATTCACAAGACGAAGCAGTCAAAACAGTAAACACTTTACAATGTTCAAATGTCACTGAAAGAAAACGAAATGTTTACTACTCTTGCACACTGGTTGTCTTTAAATAACAACTTAATGATTTACATTTTATTTTTTAATATCAAACCATTTATAAAATCTCGATCTAATCTAATTGAAAGGACCAAGTAGCATTGAAGTAAATATTCCGCTTAAGTAGGTACTTTACTCTAGATAAAGTAATAATTAAGCATATAGGGCCTTTGTGAAGATGTTTCACAACGTAGTCATTCCTATTTAAAGAAATAAGGGGTTAAAATTACAGCCATGGAATTAATAGACAAACTTGTTGTCAGTTCTTCATGCAAAGTCGTAAACCTTTCACCATAAACGTTGTATATATATATATATATATATATATATATATATATATATATATATTTATCCGTCTATTATTCCGACGACCATACATTTGCAATTTGCATTCATTACGACGGCCACCCGAATATGACGGCCATATATGGCCGTCGTAAAGTTTTCAGTGTATTTCATGTTTCTAGGGTCACAGAAACCTGTACCAAAAATTTTGTTGGTCGTCATATAGTGGGCGGAAATATTTATTTTATACAATTCGTATAATTTTAGTTCACCGCACTTGCTTCAAAATAGATGTCGCTATTCATAACGTATATTCTCTAATCGTATAAATATTGTTATGTACTTCGTGGGTTCAATTTAAAAATTATAACAACTAATATTTACTTTCACTTTTCTAGAACTTTATTTACATTTAAAACAGCTGATTCACAATACATTCTCATATAAGCTAGTCGTCGCGGTATCACTGTTTTGCGATCGTGGTGTGTTTCTTTTATATCCCCAGCGTAGAATTCTCCAGTAGAAATCGTCATCGTTCCTTCCGCTGCCGAGTCTTTTCGAGAATCGTATTTTTTTATCGCAAAGCGTTTGTTGTCGTGCTGAATGACACAGGGTCGGCTTTGGGTAAATTCCGTAACACTGCTCCTCCTTTAATTCTGATCGTCCCGATCAGAAACATCCCCTCCATGGTAGGGAGCGAGTCGATCTAAGTGAACCACCTTCAATTTAGCCTTGGGGTTTCGACGGATCCGGTAGACGACGTCATTCAGCCTCTTCACCACTTCGTATGGACCATCCCAGGCGGGCGTAAGCTTTGGGGATTTATCCTTGCTCCGTTGGGGGTTGTATAGCCAGACTTTGTCCCTCTCCTGGAACCCGACTGAATTGGCCTTGAGGTCGTATCGCGTCTTCATTCGGTCACTGGTGGCCAACATCTGCGTTCGGGCTAATTCGTGTATTGCCAGCATGTTATGTCGGAGCTGGTCGGCATAATCGTCGATGTATTGGGGAGGTTCTTCATGGGAGCCAAATGCCAAGTCGCATGGTAGTCGCAGCTCCTTTCCGAATAAGACCCTGGCTGGGGTCAGGCCTGTACTATTATGTACAGCAGAGCGGTATATAGGAATAGGGGAATATGCTCATCCCAATCACGCTGGTTATTGCTGACGACCTTGGATAGGTGTTGTTCCAAGGTCCTGTTGAATCTTTCCACCATTCCGTCTGACTGTGGGTGTAATGGTGTTGTTCTCGTTTTCCTGATCCCCAACATCGTGCAGACCTTCTGGAATACATTCGATTCGAAGTTACGCCCCTGGTCTGAATGTAATTCCTTCGGGACGCCAAAACTGCTGAATGGTTGTTCTACTAGCACCGTCGCTACCGTGGTTGCCTCTTGGTTGGGTATCGCACATGCCTCAGGCCATTTGCTGAAGTAATCCATTGCGACCAAAATGTATTTGTTCCCCCTCTCAGACTCGGGAAACAGACCGGCGACATCGATGGCGATTCTCTCAAATGGGACGCCCACATTGTACTGCTGCATTCTGCCCTTGGTCCGGGTCTTCGGGCCCTTACTGGCGGCACATGTGGCACATTTGCGGCACCAAGCTCTGACGTCTTCGAAGTAATTCACCCAGTAGTACCGCTGGCGAACTTTGTCTAGGGTTTTATTCATGCCCAGGTGGCCTCCGGTAATTCCATCATGTACTTCGGTCAGGATGGCTGGTACCTTTTTCTTCGGAACTACCAGTTGGGACTTGGTTTCTCGTCCATCAGCGCTTTCCCAAACTCGCTTGAGCATTCCATTGTCTACTCGTAGAGAGTCCCACTGAGCCCATAACTATTTCAGCACGCCGGAGTATCTAGCTACCTTGTCCCATCGTGGCCTGGGTGCCCCTCTCATTTTGAGTGACAAGATTGGTTCGATGTCTGGATCAGCCATTTGGTCCTGAATGCACTGTTCCGTTGTCCAGTCTTCATTGGCCTGCACTCGAATCTGCCTGATGGAGATACCCTCTCGCTGTTTCGTCTTCAGACAATGCTTGCATTCCGCTCTACAGGGTCTTCTGGATAGGGCATCGGCATTATTGTGCAACCGGCCGGCACGGTGTTCCACCTTGAAGTCGTATTGCTGTAATTTCTCCATCCATCTGGCCAGTTGTCCTTCCGGTGTCTTCATGTCCAGCAACCATTTGAGTGCGGCATGATCTGTTCGGATTAAGAAATGGCGACCATACAGGTATTTATGGAAATGGTCCACAGCCCTTATTATTGCAAGAAGTTCTTTTCTGGTGACGCAATAATTTCTTTCTGGCTTCGAGAATCCACGGCTGTAGTACTCGATCACCCTCTCTTCACCATCTTGCACCTGGGATAGGACGGCCCCCAAACCTGTGTTGCTGGCGTCGGTGTCTAAGATGAACTTGCCGGACTGTGTAGGAAAGGCTAGGATTGGGCTGGAACATAGTGCTGCCTTCAGTCGCCTGAATGATGTTTCGCAATCCTGATTCCAATGGAAGGTCTCTTTATCAGTGGTCTGCCGATGTAGAGGGGCGGCGATGGTGGCAAATCCCTCAACAAAACGCCGGTAGTATGAACATAGGCCCAAGAAGCTTCGGAGTTCATGTTTGTCTCTTGGAACTGGCCAATCGCGGATGGCTTCTATCTTGTCTTCGTTGGTGCGGATTCCTGACTCGGACACTACGTGGCCCAAAAACTCTACTTCTTTTTGAAACAAGGAACACTTCTTCGGATTGAGTCTCAGGTTGGCGTTATTAATTCTGGAGAATACTTCGCCCAGGTTCTTCAGATGGTCGTCGAATGTCTGGCCCATGACTAGAATGTCGTCGAGGTATACTAAGCACGTCCTCCATGTTAACCCGCTCAGTACATACTCCATTAGCCTCTCAAATTTAGCGGGTGCATTACATAACCCAAAGGGCATGACCGTGAACTGAAACAGCCCTTTACTGGTGGAGAACGCTGTCTTCTCTCTGTCGTTTGCGTGCAGACCAACCTGCCAATATCCACTTTTTAGGTCTAGTGTGGAGAACCAACGGGAGCCTGCTAGTGTGGTCAAAGTGTCATCGATTCGGGGTAGTGGATAGCTGTCTTTCTTCGTGACGTCATTGAGCTTTCTGTAATCCACGCAAAATCGGGTGGTTCCATCCTTCTTTTTAACTAGCACGACGGGAGCAGACCATGGACTGATGGATGGCTCAATAACTCCATTTTGTAACATAGACTCGATGTTTTCCTCGACTGCCTGTTGTTGCCCCAATGGTAGTCGTCTAGGTGGTATTCTGATGGGCTGAGCCTTTCCGGTATCTATTCGATGCTGGATGATGTTGGTGCGACCGGTGGTTCCATTTTTACTGTTAAAAATTTGCCAGTGTTTTGTGATAAATTGCTTGGCTTTTTTCTGGTTCTCTGGTGTCAAGTGTGTTAAGTGGTCAGCAAACTGTTGTAGGAACTTTCCATCGGGCCCTGTCTCCTTCACCGACGTCTGGTACTCTTCTTCGCAATTGATGATGGTCTCTACTGGCTCGAAACAAGCTATCTCTTGACCATTGGTAATTCTGATGTCGTTGTTGGACAAATTCAGGACTCTGATTGGTATATCTCGTCCGGTTTTAACTATAGCCCGTCCAACCAAGTAGTCATGAGCTGAGTGTACGGGCTCCACCATTCCAACGCAGCTCCCAGGATTGCTGTCTAGCTGCCCATGAATAATCTGTTCCGTTCGACCGGGAATTCTAGCTGAAGATTTTGCCACAATTTTTATGGGCGTGAATGATGTGTTGACGGGCCGTGTCAATACAAATTCCTCATTCAGGAACCGAAGAACATTATATCTCGGGTCGAACATAAATCCATGCTGGCTAATTAGGTCCATTCCTAGTATAAAATCGTCCTCAATATTCGCTACCAGGACCCTATGCCGGATCATGTTGTCCCCTATCTGTAGCACGACATCTGCCTCACCCTGTATGGACATGGACTCGCCGGTGACTGTTCTGAGCTGGATGTTATTGGTAACTGGCCGAATTTCTGATGCTCTCAAAACCCTGGACTTGGCAATGGACACAGCGGCGCCGGTATCGATGGTGATGGTAACTGCTCGCCCGTTGATGGTGCCTCTGATGACTAGGCTGCCGCTATCTCTGCAAAATCCCCGGATGGATAACGTTTTGGGGGCTGGTGGAGGGACAGTCAGCATTCGCCCCCCTATGCTGACTGACTGACGGTCCCTGGACATGTGGCTGTTTTGTTGGTTACCCCTGGTCGGTGATCGTTCAGGTGGCCTCACTCGACAATCACGTTGGAAGTGTCCTGTCTGTCCGCAGCGGTAACATGCCCCTCTGGTGCCAGTTCTTTGTGACCGGTCTAATAATTTGTTCAGACCAGCCAGCAGCGCTTGAAATTGTGACTCTGACTCTTCCTGGTTGAAGGAAACTGCTCGGACCCTCGGCTTGGACATGTTCATGACGGCCTCTACTTCCAAAGCCCGAAGTAGAGCTTCACTACTTTTCTTGACGCCACTCAGTCTTAAATTTCTTTGTACTTCCACATCTCTGATGCCGTTTATGAAACTCTGTGTGGCCAACTGGTCTTTCGTTTCCTCTGGCAGGTCTGGGTAGGACAAGTGAACTAACCGTCTAATTTCTGCTTCGAATTCTTGGAGGCTTTCACCGGATTTTTGGGTTTTTCTACTCAGTTGGACTTGGTATACCTGGCTCAAGGATTGATTGTCGTAACGTTTGTCTAGGATAGCGATGATCTTGTCGAAATTGCCTTGTTCATCGACTGGAATGCTCTGGAGGAGTTCTAGGGCCGGACCTCTTAAGGAAATTACCAGAGACGTGGATTTTTCATGATTATCCCATCCATTAGCTGTTGCCACGGCCTCAAATTGCCGTTTATACATGGGCCAAGATGAACTGCCGTCGAATGTGGGTGGTTTACTAAAGGAACCTTTGGTCCTCACGGTGTTCTGGTATTTTCCTCGCTGTAAGTCCTGTTGCATTTTTTTAATTTCTGTTTCTAGTTTATTCTGGATGGCACTGATTTTATCTTGTACTTCACTGTGTACTGTTTGCTTGATGGAACTGATTTGATCTTGAACTGTGTCTTGAATTGAACTGATTTCAAATTTTACCTGGCTTTGGATGGAATCGAGATCATCTACTTTTGTTTCAAGAGTATCCACGGTATTTTTTATGGTCTTAATGTCATCATTTATCTCTTTTATATCTGACTCAACTATTTGCATTCTTTCATTAACTGTTTCATTAACTTGTCCTACTATTTGCATTAATTGTTCGAATTTCAGTTGTCTTTTCTGTTCAGTTTGATCTTGTTTTTCTACAAATTTCGAGAATAATCCTTCCATTAGATTTTGTTGTTTTTCTTCCATGGCAGTGACAAGATTTTGTTGTTCGCTTTTCATTGTAGAAACAAGATTTTCTAATTCTATTTTACGTTTTTCATCGATATTAGTGACAAGATTTCCTAACTCAACTTTAAGTTTGTCATCAAAAGATTTCACTAACCTTTGTTGAATTTCTTCTTGATGTTGTTTCTCCTTCTTGTCACGTTTTTCTAGAATCTGTGCAATTTTTTCGTCTATCTTTTCCATACTACGAGTTTCCATAAATCAATTTAGGATATTAACTGCACTTAATCCCACTTCTGACACCAAATGTTATGTACTTCGTGGGTTCAATTTAAAAATTATAACAACTAATATTTACTTTCACTTTTCTAGAACTTGATTTACATTTAAAACAGCTGATTCACAATACATTCTCATATAAGCTAGTCGTCGCGGTATCACTGTTTTGCGATCGTGGTGTGCTTCTTTTATATCCCCAGCGTAGAATTCTCCAGTAGAAATCGTCATCGTTCCTTCCGCTGCCGAGTCTTTTCGAGAATCGTATTTTTTTATCGTAAAGCGTTTGTTGTCGTGCTGAATGACACAGGGTCGGCTTTGGGTAAATTCCGTAACAATATTTTTACCCATTTCAGTTAATCGCTTTTTTGACGGCCGTGGTTTGGCAACTGTGCACTTTTGAAGAAATAAATAAGAAACCGACAGTTTCATTTTAAATATGTGATGTGTGTTGTGTTGTTATTTATAATTCTAGAAGTACAGATTCTACTAGAAATATGCAATTAGTTTGCTCCTGTAAAATTTTCATTTTCAATGTTATTTTAAGATATTTCCTGGTCTAGACAATTTAAATTGAAAGTTTCAATACACATTTTAGAAAAAATTTACATTTCACAATATCAAAAATAATATTTGAGAAAACTCAATTGAAACAAATTATAGGTTGGATGTCAGTAATATTTGAATATTCTCATTCATAATGGAAATTAAAATTTACAGTTTTGTGAAACAAATTGTTTGTAGAAACAAGTAGCGAATAGTTTTGAGTTATTCCAATGTTAGACTTATTAAACCATGTGTTTTTGTTTAACATTATTTATTTATATTAATATCACTCCTAATTTCTTCCTCCTACACATGACAGCAATTTTCTTCGAAACTACTCGACGGAAAAGGTTTAAGTTTGGTAACATTGAGTAGTTTGGAGACCCGATCAGAAGTTCATGACGTAAATGAAGAAATTTTAATTTTAGGGGTACTTCTAGGAGGAAAACTTTAAAAAATCGACAATTCCCCCTTATCTTCGAAACTATTAAACCAAAAATTATGAAAGATATAGTTTAAGAGAAAAATAACGAGAAAACCTTTAATTCTAATTTTGGTGAAAATGAATGAAAAATCAAATGAAAGGGCTTATTCTTGGAACACAAATATATTTTTTTCAAAATTTTAAAATAATTAGTGTGGAAGATATTAACAAAAATATACAAACATTTATATATTTTCTCCCTTAGCTCCAAAACTATAGGACCTAAAATTTTAATATTGGTTTTGGGGGGCAAATTACAGGATTAAAAGGAAAATATAAAATTTAACTGCTTCTAACGCATCATGTAATATATCAAACCAAAGAGCTCATTATGACGAATATAAATATATTTTTTTCATATTTTTTAATAAATTATTTAAAATATATTAAAAATATTAAAAAATTACCAATTTCCCCCTTATCTCTGAAACCATAAGCTGTAAAGGTTTGAAGAAAGTAGAGATATAGGGCGTTGCCTCAATTTTACAGGAAAAATAAGGAGAAACCCGTAATATTAGTTTTGGGAGGTGAATTCCAGAATTATACAGAAAATATACAATTAAAATCATCCTCATGTAATATATTAAATCAAAGGGCTCAGTTATTTTAAAAATATATATATTTAAAAGATATTAACAAAAACCTAAAAATATTCTCTTTCCTCCATTATCTATATATATATATATATTTATATTTTTAAAATTATTATTTTTTTAATATATTAACAAAAATATAAAAAAAATAACCGAAACTATCAGACCTAAAATTTTGGCGTACATGACCTCACGTAAACTGTACAGGAAAAATAAGGAGAAACCGCTAATATTAATTGTGGGGGGAAAGTTATAGAATTAAACGAAATATAAAAAATTTAACTATTTTAAAAGGCATCATGTAATATACGGAATGAAAGGGCTTATTATGACGAATACAAATATATTTCTCCCATATTTTTAAAATCAATTGTTTAAAGGATTAAAAAACACCCCTTTCCCCCCTTTATCCCCGAAACCACACGACCTAAAAGTTTAAAAATAATTAGAGGTACAGGACCATACCAGAACCTTATATGAAAAATAAGTAAGAAACCCCAATATTAATATTGGGGCCAAATTACAGATTTAAATGATTTTTTTTCAAACGCATCATGTAATATATATATCAAGTGAAAGAATGAGGAATACATGTATATATTTCATATATTTAAAATAATTTGTTGAAAACGTTATAAAAAATATAAAAAAATCGGCCCATTAAGAAAAATATAACACCAATTGTAACAGTAATTTATAAACTTAATAGAAAATCTTTTTTTAAAGTGCGTCCGTAATGTAATGTATCAAATGAAAGGAATCATCATAAAAATACAAATATATGTTTTATTTGTATTATAAAATTGATCCCACTCCGTCTTTGGCGCAAGAACATAAAAACATCAATTTCTAGAGTCTTCAAAATGAGCAAGAATTATCAATCTGGACGCTGGGTGAACAAAGGTAGAACGACCAAAAAGTTCGGCGTACGCTATATAAAGCCATATTAATTTCAGTAGTTAGTTAGTAGAGCTTATCTGATTGTTATTATCTCGATGTTATTGTCTTAGAATCAGCTGTTGAGAATATTTGATGTTTACGTGTGAATAAAAGTTCTAGAAAGTGCACTGAACATTATTTTTTTAACCATAATTAATTTAAACCTACGAAATTTATAACAATTTGGTGTCGAAGTGCAGGATTAAGTGAAGTTAAAATCGCAATTTGATTTATGGAAACCCGAAGTATGGAAACAAACAAAATGGACGAGGCTACCAAAAAAATATTCAAACAGGTTACGGATGGACTAGATGAAAAAATAACGCAGATCCTGGAAAGACGTGACAAAAAAGAGAAAAAAGAGAAACAACAGCAAAAGGAAATTCAACAAAGGTTAGTAAAATCTATCGATTGTTGTAAACAACATAATTTAATTGAAGGATTATCCTCGAAATTTGAAGAAAAACAACAAATTAAATTAAAAAGATAAAATGAATTTAAAATACTAGAAGAAAAATGACAAAATGATTTTAAAATATTTGAAGAAAAACAAGGCCAAACGGAATAAAAAAGACAACTGTAAATTAAACAATTAATGCAAATAGTAGCACAAGTTAATGAAACAGTTAATGAAAGAAGGCAAATAGTTGAGTCAAACATAAAAGAGATAATGATGACATTAAGACCATAAAAAATACCGTAGATACTCTTGAAACCAATGTAGAAGACCTCGATTCCATCCAAACCCAACTAAAATTTGAAATTAGTTCAATTCAAAACACAGTTCAAGACCAAATCAGTTCCATTAAAGAAACAGTATAAAGTGAAGTACAAGATAAAATCAGTGCCATCCAAGACAAGGTAGAAACAGAAATTAAAAAAATGCAACAGGACTTACAACAAGGAAAATACCAGAACACCATGAGTACCAAAGGTTCCGTTAGCAAACCACCTACATTTGACGGCAGCTTATCTTGGCCCATGTATAAACGGCAATTTGAAGCCGTGGCTATAGCTAATGGATGGGATAACCATTGTAATTTCCTTAAGAGGTCCGGCCTTAGAACACCTCCAAAGTATTCCAGTTGATGAAAAAAGGCAATTTTGACAAGATCATCGCTATCCTGGACAAAAGATACGACAATCAGTCCTTGAGCAAAGTATAGCAGGTGCAACTAAGTGGAAAAACGCAAAAATCAGGAGAGAGCCAACAAGTATTCGAATCAGAGGTTAGACGATTAGTGCACTTGTCTTACCCAGTCCTGCCAGACAAAACTAAAGATCAATTGGCCAGAGTTTCATAAACGGTATCAGAGATGTGGCAGTGCAAAGAAATCTAAGACTAAGTGGCGTCAGGAAAAATAATGAAGCTTTACTTCGGGCGTTGGAAGTAGAGGCCGTCATGAACATGTCCAAGCCGAAGGTCCGAGCAGTTTCCTTCAACCATGAAGAGTCAGAGTCACCATTTCAAGCGCTGTTGGCAGGTATGAACAAACTACTAGAACGGTCACAAAGAGCTGGCGCAAGGGGAGCATGTTACCAATGTGGACGGACAGTACACTTCCAACGTGACTGCAGAGTATGGCTACCGGAACGATCCCCAGAAGTAGCCAACACAACAACCACACCAACCAGGGAAACTCCAATCAGTCAGCATAAGGGGACGAATGCTGACTAACACTCCACCAGCCCCCACGACAGTATCCATCCGGGGATTTGGCCGAGATAGCAACAGCCTAGTCATCCGGGGCACCATCAATGGCCGAGCAATTACCATCTCCATCGACACCGGCGCCACTGTGTCCATTACCAACTTCAGGGTTTTGAGGTCATCAGAAATCCGGCCAGTTAATAATAACAATCAGCTCAGAACAATCACCGGCGAGTCCATGTCAATACAGGATGAGACAGATGTCGTGCTACAGATAGGGGACTACATAATCCGGCATAGGGTCCTGGTAGCGAATATTGAGGACGATTTCATACTGGGTATGGACCTAATCAGCCAGCATGGCTTTATGTTCGACAAGAAATTTGTATTGACACGGCGCGTCAACAGTTCAACCGCCTCCATAAAAACTGTAGCAAAATCCTCAGCCAGAATTTCCGGTCGAACGGAACAGATTATTCATGGGCAGCTAGAAAGCAATCCTGGGATTTGCGTTGGAATGGTGGAGCCCGTACATTCAGCTCATGACTACTTAGTTGGATGGGCTATAGTTACAATCGGACGAGAAATACTAGAGTCCTTAATTTGTCGAACAACGACATTAGAATTCCCAATGTTCAAGAAATAGCTTGTGTCGAGTCAGTAGAGACCATCATCAATTGCGAAGAAGAGTACCAGACATCGGGGAAGGAGACAGGGCCCAGTAAAGAGTTTCTACAACAGTTTGCCGACCTTTTGAAACACCTTACAGCAGAGGAACAGCAGGAAGTCAAGCAATTTATTGCAAATCACTGGCAAATCTTTAACAGCCAAGATGGAACCACCGGTTGCGCCAGCATCATCCAGCACCGAATAGATACCGAAAAGGCTCAACCCATCAGAATACCACCTAGGCGACTACCCTTGGGGCAACAACAGGCAGTCGAGGAAGACATCGAGTCCATGTTGCAAAATGGAGTTATTGAGCCATCCATAAGCCCATGGTGCGCTCCCGTCGTCCTAGTTAAAAAAAAGGGTGGAACCACCCGATTTTGCGTGGATTGCAGAAAGCTTACTGACGTCGTCTACCGTATCCGTCGAAACCCCAGGGCTAAGTTTAAGGTGGTACATTTAGATCGAGGGAGGGCAGTGTTATAAAATTTACCCACTCCGTCTATGGCGAAAGAACATAAAAACATCAAAAACGACCAGAAAGATCCGCTTACGCTATATAACGCGATATTAATTTCAGTAGTTAGTTAGTAGAGTTTATTGTGATTTTTTAAGATATTAATATTTTAAAGAGTTCGTATATATCTTTATTTCATTGTGAATTTAAAATTGTCTAATAATCACCAAATAGATTTAACACAGATTAGGAGATGTGAACTATCGGACACAAGTTAATAATTAGGATTTTTAAATATTATAAACTTATAACTGCAAACCTGTTGTAATATTTAAAAATATGTCTTGCATATTTTGGCTATATATGTATATACAATGTACCTAACATACTAAAATGCTTTAAATGATTCATTGTCATTGGTAAAGAAGTCTGGCAGCAGTGCCGGCCGTTGTTTAGCATTACATATGTATATTTTGACCGTCACATTGGCGTATGGATAAAAAAATATGTATATTTTGGTTGTCTGATTGACGGTTTTTGTAAAGTCGTCATATGGATTGGGGAATTGAAAAAATAAAAAAATTCAATTCTTATAAATTTAAATTCCGTTCAAGCAGAAGATATTCAAATCATTAGTGTGGAGTATACTCGCCTTAAGATACCGATTATCATTTTAATTTGGTCGGCCGTCAAAAAACGAGTTCCTGTAAAGTCGTCCGATTGATAGACGGATGTATATATATATATATATATATATATATATATATATATATCTCAGAATACCTAGTACTAGAATTTGTTGTTAATAGGGTAACAGAATTTAAATAATTTTTTTATCAAAATAATTGACGTCAGATTGTGAGATTCCATAAAAAATTGGACTCATAGAATTTATTCAGTCCATACTTGATGGAGATTTATTATGAGAATTAACTGACACTAATTTCAACTGAAATTTTCATTTATTATATAAATTACAAATTTATTTTATGAAACTTTTCACAGCGTTCAATATCTTTATCGGGAATTGATTATGTACCTCTGAGGTTCCGAAGAGTTCTATCGTTTTGAAACTAATTGAATTCACAACATTTCGATAGCTTTAGATCTGCTCCCATCATCGTTGAATGATGTATAATTTAGATCTGTGGCATTCTTAAATGCTTATGAACTCATGTTTCAAACAAAATTTGCACAAATAGCCACAATTTTTCGAAAAGAACAACAGAAGAATTGTTCAATCAGAACGAATCTACCTATTTTGTTGCATTATGGTGGGTTTTTATTACTTATACTGATGTCAGTAGGTCACAAGTGTCAGTGTTTAGTGTCTAAATTGCCCTTTAAGCAATTTATGGCAACAACTAGTTTTGCGTGTCTTAGTCAAAATTGTAGATCACAAATTAATTCTAAACATACCCATACATTATTTTTCACACATTTCAACAATATTGGCAAAACAAATTATTTGAAGATTTTATGTTACGCTGTTGAAGCATTAACAATTTATTGTAAAAATAAATAAATAGTCGCGATATTTTAATTTTGTGATCAATAAAAATGAAGGCTAAATTAGTATGTTTGGTAATAATATTTTTATATGTATAATATACCACAACAGGCTTCAGTTAAAAAGCCCAAAATATTTACCAAGGAACTGACAGTTTCTATTATAAATAAAATAATAATGTCATTATAGGTTAACTAAAAGACAAAACAAAAACAAATTGAAAAAAAATAAATCTCGCTTTAGTTGGCCTTGACTCCAACAACGATTTTTTTATAAAGTACTTGCCAAATGAAATTAGAGCACACATAGTTTCAAACAAAATTAGTTTCACAAATGAAGAACAACAAGATATGTTAAGTTTGTTACAAATTAGATGGAAACAGTACGAAAACAGGCCAAAAGTATTTTGAGTTATATCTGAAAAAGCAACAGCCGCATAGACCATTATGTATTTTTTTTTTCGAATATTAATTAAGTGCTCAAACTTAACACCTTCTTGTTGAGCACACAAAGGAGTACGTCGGTTTAAATTGGTGACATTACTAATAATATTTCTTTTTCTAATCGATCTGAATTGTGTAATGATAGTTTTCCTAAATTCTTCTATCGTATACTCTGCTTTTCAAAGTGCCCCAGAAAAATGTATTCAGACTTGTAATGTCGAAACACCTTGCCGGCCATGTTACCGACCCCGAATTCTCTACCCATTTATGTCGAAAACTTTGATCTAAATAATCACAAAAAGCTCTAATATTATGTGGAAGGGCCTCGTTATGCTGGAATCCGCACCTAAAATAGTTGAAAAGCGAGAACTCATCGATATTCTCCAAATTAGGTTCTCAAGAAAGTAGGATAGGTTTCCTTTGAAAGTCACTTGAAAAAATTAGCTCCGAATATTTGATCATTACAAATTCCAGCCCATACATTTAAACCGAAAACGATTTTGCGGCCTGACTTCCCTATGGTGTCCAGGGTTACTTTGTCTCCTAATATTATTTCTATGGAAGACGCTACAGTTTGAAAAAACACTTTCGTCAGTCCAAATAATGGTTTTCAAAAAATCCCGAGTACGATTCCTATTTGAGAGCCAATGCTAAAACTACATTCCTCAGAATCACCTGGATTTAGATTAGAAAATGTACATTTCCCAGAACTGGTAAATGTCTATTTTAAATATATTAAATTACTTCCTTTAAACTTCCTCCAGTCGCTAGTCTGTGCTACACCCACATCTGACGAAACTTACTAGTTGATTTTAAACGGTTGGTATTTATCTAAAAACCATAGCGAAAAAATGTTCCAATTTTTTAATGTTAAATTTATGAAATTTTGTTTTACCTCCACACTTTTTCTACTTCCAATTTTCTATCTTTTTGGAATTCTTCGGAAGTATTAGGAAAATTTAATAAAAAAAAACACTAAAGCACAAGCACTAAGTACTTAAGCAATTTTCGCCATATCTCCTGTAGTTTCCGAGTGGGTGTCGTTTCGAATTACCCTGTATAGTAGGTAGTTTATTTTATGTCGTATTTGCTGTTTTTTATTTTTTATGTTAAAGCCATAATTAGAGTTACTGAGTATGTTGGAGAGCAAATGCAGAACCATAAAGAACTTGTACGTCTCCTCGTAGAATCCCTTGTCGAATATATAGTTCCTCTGTCTGTAAAGTTTCTAATTCAGAACTTATGCTAATATTTTTTTATGACGCAGCTATGATTTCGCAACTTTTGTTTGTGGAGTTCTAAAACAGTTACCGCACCTACATGAACAACGGCAAGGCATTCAGCAAGAATTGGACTTATGTTAGTTTATTTGCAATAATGTAATTAAATTTCTTTAAAATATTGTTTATCTGTCTATTAATTTTCAGTAGCCGTTACTTGGTACTTGATAGAGGTTTTTGCCTGCTAAAGTAAATGAAGTTCACCTCTAAACACGTTTCTTCTTGATCTATTATACTGGTGCTCATGATTTCGTCATTTTTATTATGTGATGTTTCATTGAGATCTGGCTCTGGTTGACTCATTCCCACTACATTTTCAACTTCTCTTCTTCTCGTATTTATCGTTCATTTCTATTGTTTATGAATAACTGTCGCCTCTGATCTAAGGTATTCTAATATGATTTGTTTCTTAATTGTGGGAATTTTTCGGGCATTACCTTATAGAGTTCCATATTATACGGTCTGTGGGCCGCTTCCATTTTATTCAACTTCCGCGGTTTCTTACCTGTAGGTGTGTCTTGGGTGGGTCGAACACTGCGTTCGGCAGACCTTTCAGAGTTGGCTTTTTTGCATTGTTATCAATTCGTTGTTTCCTTGCAGGTTGTGTAGTAGATCCAATCCGTGATACAATACAATATACTTTTCCTAATTTCGTCTGACCTGATCTGTATAAACTGGTCTTAGAAAAGTTCTGAGGACAACTTTTATTTGCCTCGAACTCCTCAGTAGTATTACTAAGATATTACAAAACTTTTTACCCTAATCGCAATACCTTTTGGTGATAGGTTGAAAAATGTTGTGTTGTTTCTGTTATAAACCAGAGCTCCACATGTTTTCCAGTAGCATTAGTATTATAAATGATCCTTTTAATTTATCATACTCTCCTTTGTATATTTAAACCTATTCCCAGTTACACCAACTCATTTGATATTCCTAATTTCCCAATATTTCAAAATGTGCTGTCATGAATTTCGTTCTATTGTGCAACAAATCATAGCGACCGAATTCCACTAACGTAGAATGATGCCGCCCTTCCAAGACAGAATACAATAAATTGATACATTAGTTTCTTGCGAACTTTTTTAGGCAGCTCTATCTAAAAGCTGGGTTGATAAAAAAATAGACTGCAATATCTACATTAAACATTGGTAACTCATAATATAATATTACACTCTGCGTATGATGTATATATTTTCTCCACAGAAAAGTAAACATTTCGGCCCTCTTCACCAGTTCTGTTATATTCATTTCTTATTCTGCAACTCAGAGTTTTCACGTTACTGATATTTACGTCACAGGGTCACATCAGAAATGGCGACTCGTAAGTATGGGAGATAAAGCATACAGAAACCTGTACTAGAGTTTTGGACACACTGTATTATCTGGGCTGTATAAACTACTATTTCCATGCTTTTGGAAGCTCACTGAACTTGAGGGTCCTGGAGAGTGCAAATGCCCCACCGCCCACACCTTTGGGCCTGCTCTTGAGTCACTAAATAGTTTGTTAGTGTACTAAATACTAAATAGGAAAAAATATCTTCAGACATTTCTCACTCATTCATGCAACATGTTAAGAAGTAAGTTGACTAAAATGGTCCTGAAATATAGGGATATCCGTGACACAAATCATTTAAAATATTTTGTGGCATTTTACAGAGAAAAAAATGGTAAAATATGACGTAACTATTTCATAAAGTACTAAAGGGAAAAATATTACAGAATTAATATCTGAAATACTTCTTTATTGTGAATATACGCATATTTCCGAAAGATGAATGTTGACGTTTTTCTATCCCCCACCCACCCTCATGTAAGAAACTGCAAGACACAACTTCATATTCATATTATTAAGGACAACAAAAATGTCAAATTTTTGATGCATTAATTTTAATAATAAGTGTTAAATTTAGATTTCTTCTACTTTACAAGCATCTTTCACTCCACTCTTCTAAACAATATATCTGAAAAATATAAGCAATACATATTTTTGAAGGAAATTATCTATCTTCAAAAAAGATTTGAATGCAAAATTTTCCTCAAAATATTTCCGCATAAGTATTGATGCCTTTTTACAATTTAATTTTTCACCTTTGAAATCTTGTAAAATATAAACCAATCTGTGTCTATGTGGGAACCAAATATATTTTTAAAAGATACTAGCTGCTCTACAATAAAGATCTCATTATTATTTTTCGTTAAATTTACTCTTTCAAAAGTTGTTCGACTTCCAGAGTTTTCTTAGATTAGTTAGTACATATTTAAAACCGAAATACTTTTCTGTATGTTAGAATTGTTTAAGATAATATTCCTTAATTAGTTTTTTTGTTACTGCAAGTAAATGTTCTGGGTTAAATAAAACTGTTAGATTATTATACAGTGTGTTTCTAAAATAGGATTCTAAACTTATGTTGTGTATTGAACTCATTCAAATAAGCCAAAAAGTCCCTATTAAAATGTGCCCTAAAACGCACCCTTAAGAATTTATATGCACTTAAAAGGCTCAAACAAAAACTATTTGTTTTCCAGTCACCACTTTTACTAATAAAAGACTGCAAAGCTCAATTGACAGTTAATTAATAACTAGAATGGTTAAGAGTTGTGGCAACGTCAGTATTTTATTTGTCATAGTAAATAGATTTTTGTAATTTATGGCCTAATTAATAACTTAGAAAGCACAGTAAGTTCCAAGCTCAATGTACTTGAAAACCATTGGAAATATCGATTTGGACAAACATAATATTTTTTAGATAAAATTGTTAAGATTCTATAAATCTGTAGAAAAAATGGTAAAAAAATTGAAATGAAAAAATACGGGCTGAGAACACTAAATAGGACGCTTATGATTTACATACGGGGTAGTTATTTATTATATATTTATTATATTATTACATAATCTCCACAGAGTTCATCGGAGTTACCTGTTCGTGGTTTTGGCATAATACCTAAAACTAATAATATATAAACCTATCCTATTGAAAATATATACTTAACATAAAGGAAAATATCTAAAAATACATAAAATAAAAAAGAACTTAAAAGAAAAAATAAATAAATAAAACATAATTTTTCAGGGAGTTTCTATAACAGTTATTATCTTTATTAATGATCCACTTGTTTATAACTTATTTTTTATTGCAGTTACATTACTTAACGCTTTTAGTTCATTTGGAAGACTGTTGTATACATTTCTTGCTCTTATAAAACTGCGTTTCTTACTGACTGTTTTAGATCTATGCGGGAGAAGAATGCTCTTGTTTCTCGTAATACTGTTTTAGTTCAGGAATTTTTCTTTGAGCGTAATGTAGTGATATTTTAAAGATTGAAGTGAGAAGAGATTTTTAATAGTCTCTTCTGGTGGCTTTGCAGACGTTTTGTAGCGTTGAAGTAAGCTCCCCCCAGGCAATGATTCCATAGTTGATCATGCTGTGGAAAAGTGCGTAATACAACTTCATCAGTGTGTCCTTTTTCATTATCTTGGAGAGATTATAGAATACAGAACAAAAAAACGTATGAAGTTATGTCAGACCCATTCATTTTTCGTATTTATGTTAGATCGTTTTATTAATAACAAAAAAAACAGTTTTGTTTGATCCCTTTGAAAGGCATATAACTTCCTAAGGGTGCGTTTTAGGGCACATGTTAATAGGGACTCTTGGCTTATTTTAATGAGTTCTATGCACAGCAGAATTTCGGGATCCTATTTTAGAAACACCCTATATAATTAATTAAATATTGTTAATGTTATAACTATATAATATATGAAAAAGCTTATCAAGTAGATTGTAAATTTTTCTATAGACCTTGATAATATTTAATGGGCAAATAATATAAAAAAAATCTTATGTAAAATCCTTTTCAAATACCCAACTACCTCCATTATAACATTTCGTAAGATAGTAGCAGACACCCACGCACCCTCAAATATCTTAGGTAATTTGTGGATGTTCCATTGACTTATTTCAAACCAAGCATGAAATATTTTATGACATGTGCATGTTTCCTTGGTTTTTATTTCAAATTTAAAGTTCAAACTCGGAAGTAGTGTATGGTAAACAGACGAGGATTTAATTAATAAGAATTTACCTATTTATTATATTTTAATACCACAAATGTGAGTATTGTTACTTTCTGAACCTTTAAACTGCTTGAGAAGTGAAAATGTCAAGTAATTCCTAATGTTTAGATAAAAATAATGTCATTTTCATTTTACGACAATTCCAGGGACCCTATTTCTCAGCAATGTTTGTCGACGCGACGGCAGCGTAGTATAAAAAATAAGTTGATTTATTCAATGTATATGAAATTATTCAACTCCACGTGAAATTTAACTATAATTCCTTTGCGCAGTTTTTATAAGCCGATAAATCATTAACTATTCTAATTCCAAATGGTTCGGCTAAAGTATGAATATAGAGACTTTATTTGGAGTCATTATTTCTCTCAGTGTAGAAAAGAAACGCCACAAACACTGTGAACATATATATATATATATATATATATATATATATATATATATATATATAGTGCAGCAGTTTCTATTTTTTTTGTCAAAATAGGTTGCTTGCTTCAGAGGTAAACTAAAAATTTAACAAAATAAACTTTACATACATAGAAGTTCAAATTTTTATTATTTTATTCAAAGAGCAGTTGAAATCGGTAAATCTGTCAAAATATTAAAATATCTCTTGAGGGAGTATTAGCCGAACATCCTGCAATGCAATAATGATCCGCGTACAGTTTTCATATGTTAATAAACGCATGCAGCATAAAAACAAAATTAGATAGAAGTGTAATTAATACAACAAAAATGCAAAATGTGGTTAATAAATTCATTTATTTTTGCTTCATGATAATATATGAAACCTATTTTGCCAAGTATTAAAAAAATAACAGACCAAATTTCTAAGTCATCATAAAAAACACGATATGTCGCTACCAGATACCTACCTATATTTCACTAAGTCAATGAATCTCAATCTGCAGAAACCTTCGTTCAAAACTTTGTTTGCTAATCAACAGATACTTTTCATATTGTCCAGCTATTGTATTTGTATTAATGTTTGATAAATGGCATAGTTACTAAATTGGTTAAATAACAATTAGCGCTCACTATAATACGCATTTACAAAAATAAGAGTTTCTCATTTTGTTATTAAACAATTTATGTTCCCAGATATTAATATCAAATTAAAATATTTTTTACAACATTTTTAGCAAAAAGAATTCTTCTTACGACGCCCTTCTTTGAATCAGTCCTTCCGCGAATTAATAAATTCGTCTCCAAAAGTACGCCATATGCCTACTTCATGTATTAATATATACCTCTGAAACCAAGTTCCTACTGAATTCAAAATTTAGTAAGTAGCCTTTCCTCATTAGCAAAATGTAATTAAGTAATTCTTCATAAAAACTACATAATGCTAAACACTGAATTCATTTAAATAGCAAGATAATTAGTTTTATAGACTTTTACGGCAGTACTTAATTTGAAAAAAAATTACTGATTCATATTTCGTAATTTGTTCTGTTAAATGAATGAGAAACAGATCCATACCAAATATTTAAAACAAATTATACATCTCGATTGACGACTTTTACTTACACCTTCCAAGTACACAATTTCACGAAATGATTGACCTGACGACATATTTATTCAAATCTGTTTTTACTAAGTCCTTCTTGGAGTTACCCTTTCCGTGAACTTCTAAATGCGTTTTATTTCACAATTACCTAATTATAACCGGCCAATACCTCAGCCTGTAAGTATCTTCTACCCCAGCTAACTATTACGGCATTGCATTAAAGGATCTTTGAAACTAATTTATATTATTAACTTAAATCTCATTCATTAAATTTTTGTCTAATTAAAAATTTATATAACTTTTAGTACTTAATAATACTTTGATATGGCAAAATTTATGATATATGCTCAAAACTATATTTTTATTTATCTGTTGTGCAATAAGTCTGTAAATTAATAATTTACTTATTTGTATTAGTTTCAAATTACAAAGACAACAACTGAGAAGTAATACAAATTCCAAGTTCTCAAATTCGCCTTGTAAAAACTAAGATTTTTATTTAATGAATATGACATGGTATCGCCATCTGTTATTCATATTTATATTACATATTAATGTCCTCAAAATATGCATGATATAAATTTATTCAAACTGGTCTCAAAATATGCGTAATATAACAACTTCTGAAATGTCCCCAAAGTATGCTTTAGACATGTAACAGTTTGGGGACCGTTTGAAAAACAATACTTCAGGCAAAAACAAATCAGAAAGCTTTATAACATTTTCTAAAATAAACTATAGTTTTGCCAAAAAGGACACATAAAGTTAGAGTTTATGTAGCCCTTGCTACAGTGAATAATACAATAATTTCGATTTCAAAATGTCGGTAAATCTACATATGTAAATACTCAATAGCTTATACACCTTTAATAGCCACATTAAAAATGAAAATTGATTATTTAAACTCGAAATATGCTTTTATAATTTAGTGTCAGTTTTTCCGAATAGATATGGCAACGTGGCATACAGACCAACTTATTTACTACATTTTCTACTTTAACGGCGACTGAGAGTTACGATTGTTTTTTGTGATTTCGATTCTTGTAAATAAGAATAGATAAACGGTAAAGTGATTTGAATGATATCTATTTGATGTAGACTTCGTGGTTTGCTTTCCATTTAATATATTTTTTAAATTAATAAAATCGGTTGTGATTAGTGTGTAAGTTCGAAAATTAAGAATAGTGCGACAGTATTTATTTGTGATAAATAATGGCCGATTATACAATTAGGGAAAGACATGACATGCTCTTAATTTATGGGGAAAGCAGACGTAATTGCAGAATAGCAAGAATGTTATACAGGGAAAGGTTTCCAAACAGACGCGTGCCCAATGCTAGGACATTCGTAGCTGTTTCGCAGAGGCTTCTGGAAACAGTGTAATACCACAAATAAACAATCGCGGACCACAGCGACATAATCGTATCTTAGCTGCTGAGGATCAAATACTAGACCTTATCGACATCAACCCATATCGTAGCACACGGAGTATTGGAAGTGAGCTGCAAATTTCTCACACTGTTGTTCATAGAACATTACGGAACAATTGCTCTATCCATATCACATGCAGCGGGTTCAAGGGCTTTCAATTGATGATTTTCAACCAAGACTCAATTTCTGTCGTTGGTTCCTCAGAAAACATCGACAATTTCCTAATTTTGTGAACAAGATTTTAACAACAGATGAAGCAAGTTTTAATAGGAATGGTATAATAAATTTTCATAATACGCATTCGTGGTCTGAGTTAAATCCGCACGAAATTCGCCAGTCAATATTTCAACACCAATTCTCAGTTAACGTGTGGGCTGGAATAGTTGGAGAATACTTGGTTGGGCCATTTATACTGCCTGCACGTTTGACCGGTGAGAATTACCTTTATTTTTTGAACAACACGCTACCAGATTTGTTAGATGAAGTGAACCTACAAACACGTTCCAATATGTGGTACTTACATGACGGAGCACCTGCCCACGCAAGTCATCTAGTTGTCGACTTCTTAAATAGAACATTTCCCCGTTGTTGGATTGGTCGAAACGGACATATACGTTGGCCAGCAAGATTTCCTGATCTCAATCCTTTAGATTTCTACTTATGGGGACACATGAAAAGTAAGGTTTACACGACCAATTATTGACGAGAATGACCTTAGACAACGCATTTTTGACGCTGCTGACGAAATCCGAAATATTCCAGGAATTTTTTCTCGCATACGTGAAAATTGGATTAAACGGTGTCGTGCTTGTGTCGATAGTAATGGTGGGCATTTTGAACATTTGCTGTGAATAATCCGTTGTTTCAACTCAGTTCTATCATTATAATAAATTCGGTAAGTAGGATTACATATTTACTTGTCTAATATAAATAATATTAATTAAATCAGTAATAATGACTCTTCGAATACTTTAACTGGTAAAAAACTACATATACAGATCTCTTGAGTTGAATATCATATTTAACCAACTTTGTATAATTGCATAAAAGAAACCGCCAAATACAAATTCTAATTGCAATACCTTGCATTAAAAACATAATATTTTCAACAAAATATTTCATACATTTTTATTTAATTCTAAGGTCAATATCATCAGTCAATACAAAAACACAGGTGTTTATTTTTTTTTGTCGGCGTAGTCATTCCTTTATTATTCGCGCTAAGAGTGAATCTGCTTCGAAGGCGAGCGACGTTGCCGGATTGACAATAATTTACTTAATATGTTTTAGGGATTTTCTTGGTTATTAAGCCCTACTGACCATAGTGGTATAAGAGATTTTGTTTAATTTGGTGTATACTACCTCCACCTAAAATATATGCACTCAAACTATTTACACCGTGTATATATATATATATATATATATATATGTTATATAAGTATTTAAACAGATTTTATATTAAATTTAGTTCTAATTATAAGGTCAAATACTGTCATTATTCCCACATTGTAATATGATACTTGTTAGTAATTTTTATCACGTTCGACTTTTTTTCATTTATACTTGGTAACCAAAACTGTACACTTCTTATCTTTCAGTTCACATAAAAACTGATGACCATCCATTTTGAAACGACACGCTTAAATTGTCTTTGTTTAACACGCGTGTCGACTAATCATTTTGTAATGTTATAAATACTAGTGTAGGACCTTCAGTCGTTAGATGATTAGTTGACTTATATTCTTATAGTTGAAAGTTGTTATTATTATTTTTGTGTTTAATTAAATAAATTGTTTTTAAAAAGTGAATTTTAAAAATCGTAATATAAAAAGTGGCGCATTCAGTAGGATTCCATTACGCTGCTAGAACCGGCGGTGGTAGCGGTGGATTCCAATCCTTTGAAGGAAGAAAAGAACCTCGAGACGTCCCAACTACAACACGTAGAACACGGCAACTTCGATGTTTCGATTAATGTATGTACAAACAATTAAGTAATCATCTCGCAAATATTTGTTTTACCAATTTGAATTTATTTTATCGATTTATATTTTTCAATTTATTTTATTTTTACTGTTCGGACGTTCAATATCCCGGAACATTTTAAACCGAATTGTACTATTTTCCCATTTGGGTTTATTTTACTTTGTGCACAATTTTCTAATCTTCTACAATCTTAAAACAAAAACTGGTAAACGTTTTGATAATTCTAGATGTTTTCTTTAATTTTGAACATTTTTATTATTTCCGTATATTTTTAATCAACCGAAATAATGGCATCTCCCCAAACTTCAGAAGATCCGGAGACTGAACCATACCGGCTTTCGGAAATCTTTTCCATTGTCCCCGATCATGTCTCGCTAGGGACATTCACTGATGCGTGCGACTACGCCTATAATATGTCAACGGGCGACCAACGCTATCTTTTACTTATACACATTAAAAATAAGCTGAAAGGCAGAGCGGCTCAATTAATTAATTCACGCAACCCCGCGTCCTATTTGGAACTTAAACAACTTTTAAACTCTCATTTCGGTGATTCTAGAGATTTGACATCTCTCATACAAGATTTACAACGTCTAAGGCAACTTCCCAACGAATCGCCTCTCACATTTTATAACAGATTGCAAGTACTTACTGCAAAAATGTACGCCAATATTCAGAAAACCTCGAATTTGAATGCAAATCAGAAGACAGCCCAAACGAGTCTTATAGACACCATGGCGCTGAACACTCTTCTGACCGGTTTAGAACCGCGTTTAGGGCAAATCATCCGCGCCGGAAACCCGAAAGACCTGCTAGAAGCTCACGTACGAATTAGGCGTGAATTACAACTGTCCTACTTCGAAAACCAAAAAACACCTAAACAAATTCTCCCTAAGCCTAATCAACCCTTTCGAAAGCCTAATCCGCAAATTAATAAGTGCCTATCATGTAGAAGATTCGGACATCACACGTCCGCATGTCGCTCTCGAAACTACCAGACACCAGTCTATAACAATAGTAGTGGCAATAATAATAATTTTAGACCAAAACCTTTTACTAATAATTTCTCACAAAATCAGAATCAACAACCTAGGCAAAATCAGTCACCCTTCAGACAAAACCAGTTCTCTAACCAGCCAAGAACGTTTCAGCAAAGTACGCAACAACCACGCCAATCGGTCATCCAACGAAATCCCGGTTTTCGCCCAAATCCAAATAAAACACATCACTTAAATTATACTAATTACCCTAACCAGGACGATGATTATTATACAGTTAATAATCAACCCTACGATGATTACAATAGCACTGATGATCAAAGGGAATATGATTATTATAGTCAGTCATGCAATCCAGAAGCAATTAATATTAATTATCATACTGCTGATAACTATCAAACTGTCGCTTTAGATCCCTTAGAGAATCAAAACTATCAGGATTTTCTATCTCTTTCAAATTTAGACCACCCTCCAGACATAACGACCAGCCTCGCAACACAGATCCAAACTATCAATCTCGACGACCTGAACCCGAATATAAACTTTCCGGAACAGACATTTCTGTAACTACTCTCCATACTGTAAACTCCAAAAATCTGTACTATATTAACGATGCGACTGGAAACTATAAATTACTCATAGATACAGGCATAGGAATTTCTATCTTTAAAGAGCATACGGTCAGAAATTATTCTGAACGATTCACGGAAAATGTCATCATTCAGGGAATTACAGACAAAAAGATCCCCATTTCTCAGTCAACCCTTATACCATTCACTCATGGTAACCCCCATAAAGTATTCATATGTAACCTTGCCATCGAGTTTGATGGCATTTTAGGGTTAGATTTTTTAGAACATTATGAATGTGTAATCGATCTAAAATCTAAACAACTCAAGACAAATTTCAAAGATATCACTCTTCACAAGGTCTCCCCCTTGCCCCTTTCAGATATCACTCCCTCAAAAAATTTCTCAAACTATATTTCTATAGAACCTCGTACAGAAAAAATATGTAAACTACGCTGTCACCTTTCCAACACCGACGCTGTTTTACATACCATCGAGAAAGATAAAGTCAGACTACCCAATTCCTTTGTATATGTAAACCATAACGGGGAATTTCTAACTTCAGTTATCAATGCCAACGCCATCCCAAAAACATTTAACTTTGAAAACATAACAATAGAACCCCTTGTACAAACACAACCCGGTTTTAACTTTAACGACTCGTACGAAACTCAAGATATCGACAGAAACTTACTCATAAGACAACAACTCCGGACTGAACATTTAAACGACCAAGAAAAAGACATGACGAACCTTTGCTTAGATTTCCAGGACATATTTTACTTAGAAGGAGACTCACTATCCTTTACCAACGAAATTAAGCATTCAATCGAGACTAGTAATTCCAGACCCATCTTTACTAAATCTTATAGGTACCCTCAGGTACATAAAGAAGAGGTTAAAGATCAAGTAAGCAAAATGCTCAACCAAGGTATCAATCGTCACTCAACTTCCCCGTGGTCTTCCCCAGTTTGGGTTGTTCCCAAAAAGCTAGACGCCTCAGGCAAACAAACATGGCGTGTCGTCATTGACTACAGGAAACTTAACGAAGTCACAGTAGACGACAAATATCCATTGCCTAACAACTCCGATCTTTTAGATCAACTAGGCAAATGCCAATATTTTTCTACATTAGATCTCGCCTCCGGTTTTCATTAGATAGAGATCGATTCCAAAGATATCCCCAAGACAGCATTTTCAGTCGAAAACGGCCATTACGAGTTTGTTCGTATGCCGTTCGGTTTAAAAAACGCCCCGTCCACATTCATTTCAACGTGTCATGGACAACATCCTCCTTGGAATTCAAAATGAACGTTGTCTAGTATACATGGACGACATCATTGTATACTCCCCAACAATTCACGAACACATTTCACGGTTGACCGAAGTCTTCAAACGTCTTCGCAAATCAAATCTTAAGATTCAACCCGACAAATGTGAATTCTTAAGAAAAGAGGTAGCGTATCTTGGTCATCTAATTACGCAACAAGGTGTAAAACCGAACCCCGAAAAAGTCAGTTGTATCCAAAATTTCCCAGAACCAAAAAATCCAAAAGACATTAAATCTTTCTTAGGACTGGCCGGATACTATAGAAGATTCATCCCCAACTTTGCCAAAATGTCAAAACCACTTACAAAACTTCTCCAAAAAGATGCAAGATTCTTCTTTGATTCTGATTGTAAGTCATCATTTAACGACTTAAAGAAAGCTCTCATTTCAGACCCCATTCTCAACTACCCAAATTTTGAAGAACCGTTTCTTCTCACCACGGATGCCAGCGCTTTCTCGATTGGTGCAGTTCTTTCGCAAGGTCCTGTAGGAAAAGATCTTCCTATCGCTTATGCCTCTCGCACTTTATGTGCCGCCGAAACTCGATATTCTACCATCGAAAGGGAATTGCTTGCCATAGTGTGGGCAGTAAAACACTTCCGTCCGTATTTATTTGGCCGTAAGTTTACTTTAATCACCGATCACCGCCCGCTTACGTGGCTTTTCTCGATCAAAGATCCAGGCAGTAGACTTGCCAGATGGCGACTAAAACTCGAAGAGTACAATTATAAGATTGAACACAAACCTGGAAAGATAAACAAAAACGCAGACGCTCTATCGCGAATTAAAATCAATCACTTCCACCAAATAGCTAATTTTCAGTCAAAAATCCACGCCTTCAATGACACCGACTCAGAAGACGAAGGTGAATAAGAATCCGAAGAACCCGAAATTAATGACGAACTACTAACTAACGAATTTAACAAATTTGTCGACTTATATAAAACAAGATCTCTAATTGACTACTCGAAAATTGAAACGACAAATTCTCAACTTCTCGACAAAACCCATAAACAAATTATTACATTCTTTTGGCAAAACAAATTAACTGATCTCCACGATTGGATCATGGATGATATCTTCGAAGAAGATATTAACTTTGAAAACTATTCTCTCAACACCTTTGCCAGTAAATCAGTCAAAAATCGTAAATACCTTATAATCCCCTTGCCATTTGACCCAGAAACAGTCGTTCAATTTCTGTTTTTCATCATTTACAAATCACAGAATAAATTTGATCCCGAAATAACGTACTATGTCGAAAACAATTTGGAACTTCCAATTCTCGAAACCTTTTCTTATATCTTTGCAGACAAAGATATTAAACTGAAAATATGTCAAAACATTATAAAAACACCTTCAGAAGACGAAATACCGCAAATTTTAGAAAACTATCATCAAGGAAAAAATAATCTTCATCGCGGAATCAACGAAACGGTCAGGCGAATAAAGGAAAAATATAATTGGACCGGTTTAGCAAAAAATGTAGAAAATGTCATCAAATCTTGCGAAATTTGTCAAAAGGTGAAAACATGACGAAAAAACTTAAGTTCCCCTTTAGTTATAACAGAAACGCCGAAAACACCTTTCGAGCGAATTAATGTCGACGTTTTTGAATACCCATCGAGAAATTACGCTCTGACAGTTAGAGACGAGCTAACAAAATTCACACAGGCATATCCAATAAAGGATAAAACAGCAAAAACCGTTGTTAACACGCTTATCCTTTATTTCCAACATTACGGCACCCCGTTGCGAATTCATTGCGACTGCGGCCGTGAATTTGATAATGTTCTAATGAAAGACCTCTGTGAGCTTTACAACATAAAACTTACATTCTCAAGTGTGGGTCACCCACAATCCAACGGTTCCCTTGAACGATTCCACTCAACATTATCGGAAATGATCAGAGCAAATATAGCCGAAAACCCAGACGAACATCCGTTTAACGTTTTGCCATACGCAATAATTACTTATAACAACACCAAAAATAAAACTCATGGCTTTACACCCTACGAGCTTATTTTTGGTCACACGTCTAGTAGACCCCCGGAAACGCTTTATAACCAACAGAACCTCATTTCCAAATACGTAAGAGATCTCAACAATCGTATGGAGTACTTTTACAAACTAGCGCGTTCAAAAACTGAACAACAAAAAGAAAAGGCAAAAACTCGATTCGACCAACACGTACCTGAAAACCGACCAAATTATAACATAGGCGATAAAGTATACTTGAAAGAATCGCAAATTTCTAGTAAATCACAAAATAAATTTAATGGTCCTTTCCAAATAACTGAACTCTTTCAAAATTCTGCAGTCTTACTAAATCCCGAGACAAATCAATCTACAAAAGCAAGTTTTGACAGATTGAAACCGTATTTTGAGTGAAAATTTCTTCTTTTCAGACTCCTCGGACTCTCCACAATCCCAACATCTCAATATACGATAACACCTATAAACAACACCGTAGGACTCTTCTTTCATGAAGAAGGAAGCATCAAAATTTCGAATGACAAGTGGACATTGCTTGTCTACAAAGATCTCCACCCATTCGGTGACGCAATTTCCAATAATGACAAAATACTAAACACTTTAATTGACACTATCCATTCAAACTTAACTACTCTACTTAGTTCATTCAAACCACAAGTACAAACACACTTCAGCCTTCTCAAACAAATATCAAACACAGTAAACTTGAAATATCAAGAAATATTCGCGGACACGAAAATTCATTTAAACCGACAGAAACGCGGACTTATTAATGGATTAGGAACAATTTGGAAATCAATAACTGGCACTCTGGATGCAAACGATGGTCAATATTTTAATGATGGCATCAACAAGATTACTCATGACGAACAACAAATCGAAAATCTACTGAAGAACCAAATCTCTGTTACGACTTCCGTAATCAAAAATTTTAATTCAACGGTTCGTAAACTACAAATAGACGAAGAAACCTTTAATAAGAATATTAATGAAATCAGGCAAGCCATTGCTTTTATTTCAGACGACCTTCAGTTCTTTGAGACACTTGTCAAAACTCTAGATTTATGTGAATCATTAATGGAAAGCTATGTCTTTATTCAAGATGCCCTTAATGATGTATTATCAGCTATATCTTTCGCTCGCATTAGAATGTTACATAGTTCAATCATTACACCGGCAGATTTGGTCGACTCACTTCAAATTATCTCTCACTCTTTGCACAAAAACAATTTGCCCTTATCTATTAATGCCCATAATATTGCACAATATATCGACATCATCGAATTGGAAGCATTTCAATTAGACACGAAAATAATTTTTGTATTAAGAATCCCCTTAGTAAACCCTGAAACTTTTACCCTTTTTCGTATATATCCAATTCCGATACTTGACGACCGAACAGGGTTTCATCACATTTTACCAACCACAACCAAATATATTGCGAAAAACGATGATTCACTATTGTATACTACATTTCGGAACTTGGACAACTGCAAGTCCTTAAGCCAAGTTCAATGGATATGTTCAGACGTTCTCCCATATCCTATAGATAGCGATTCAACTTGTGAGGCCCAGCTGTTGAAGCAGTCCACCTTCCTTCCAAAGGTTTGTCAGACTTCCATATTCTACGCCAAGGACTACAATGTATATAAGATTAGCTCAAACTTTTGGCTAATTACTGTTTCTGACCTTTTACCTATCACCATAAAGTGCAGTGGAAACAGCGTTGTAACACTAACAATTACAACAAACTCAGTCCTAAATTTTCAGGCCGATTGTAACGCATTCATTGGCAACACTCGAATTCATTCAAGCAAACTGATCGACAATTTCCAAAACATTACCTACAAGAGTCATCCAATTCAAATACCGTACAACTGCTGCAAATCTATACCACCGAAAAAAATATGTCCCAGATCTAAAGCCACTCAGACTAAACAAGATCGATGCAGACGACCTCAACATAAGTTGAACCAATATTCAGAAGAGCTAGACAAATTAATAAACCAACCGTTTATTAAAAAACACATGCCATGGGTCACAATTTTATCAATTACATTAATCGTTTTACTAATCCTTATCTACATTTTCTATAAATGCAAACCAAGAAGACAATCCAGATTGTTGGCCATAACAACAAACGGCGACGATCCACCGTCACCTTCACCAATGCCATGTAGTCAAGTCAGAAACTTCAGATTCCTTCCCAGACGCCGTCCAAGTATTCGACTCCAGGAACCCATCGAAGATACAGAACTCACAAAAATGGTTTGAAAAGTTGAAGCACAGCATGAACTTTTTCAGGATAAATGGAGTTGTTATATAAGTATTTAAACAGACTTTATATTAAATTTACTTCTAATTATAAGGTCAAATACTGTCATTATTCCCACATTGTAATATGATACTTGTTAGTCATTTTTATCAGGTTCGACTTTTTTTCATTCATACTTGGTAACCAAAACTGTACACGTCTTATTTTTCAGTTCACATAAAAACTGATGACCATCCATTTTGAAACGACACGCTTAAATTGTCTTTGTTTAACACGCGTGTCGACTCATCATTTTGTAATGTTATAAATACTAACGTAGGACCTTCAGTCGTTAGATGGTTAGTTGACTTATATTCTTATAGTTGTAAGTTGTTATTATTATTTTTGTGTTTAATTAAATAAATTGTTTTTAAAAGGTGAATTTTGAAAATCGTAATATAAAAAGTGGCGCAGTCAGTAGGATTCCATTACGCTGCTAGAACCGGCGTTAGAAGAAAAGCTTAACTAATAGCGGTCTATTCCAATCATTTGAAGGAAGAAAAGAACCTCGAGACGTCCCAACTACAACACGTAGAACACGGCAATTTCGATGTTTCGATTAATGTAAGTACAAACAATTAAGTAATCATCTCGCAAATATTTGTTTTACCAATTTGAATTTATTTTATCGATTTATATTTTTGATTTAATTTTATTTTTACTGTTCGGACGTTCAATATCCCGGAACATTTTAAACCGAATTGTACTATTTTCCATTTGGGTTTATTTTACTTTGTGAACAATTTTTGTAATCTTCTACATTCTTAAAACAAAAACGTGGTAAACGTTTTGATAATTATAGATATTTTCTTTAATTTTGAACATTTTATTACCGTCTATTTTTAATCAACCGAAATAATGGCATCTCCCCAAACTTCAGCAGATCCGGAGACTGAACCCTACTGGCTTTCGGAAATCTTTTCCATTGTCCCTGAGTTTGAGGGCGATCAAATCTCGCTAGGGACATTTACTGATGCGTGCGACTGCGCGTATAATATGTCAACGGCGACCAACGCTATCTTTTACTTATACACATTAAAAATAAGCTGGAAGGCAGAGCGGCCCAATTAATTAATTCACGCAACCCCGTGTCCTATTTGGAACTTAAACAACTTTTAAACTCTCATTTCGGTGATTCTAGAGATTTGACATCTCTCATACAAGATTTACAACGTCTAAGGCAACTTCCCAACGAATCGCCTCTCACATTTTATAACAGATTGCAAGTACTTACTGCAAAAATGTACGCCAATATTCAGAAAACCTCGAATTTGAATGCAAATCAGAAGACAGCCCAAACGAGTCTTATAGACACCATGGCGCTGAACACTCTTCTGACCGGTTTAGAACCGCGTTTAGGGCAAATCATCCGCGCCGGAAACCCGAAAGACCTGTTAGAAGCTCACGTACGAATTAGGCGTGAATTACAACTGTCCTACTTCGAAAACCAAAAAACACCTAAACAAATTCTCCCTAAGCCTAATCAACCCTTTCGAAAGCCTAATCCGCAAAATAATAAGTGCCTATCATGTGGAAGATTCGGACATCACACGTCCGAATGTCGCTCTCCAAACTACCAGACACCAGTCTATAACAATAGTAGCGGCAATAATAATAATTTTAGACCAAACCCTTTTACTAATAATTTCTCACAAAATCAGAATCAACAACTTAGGCAAAACCAGTTCTCTAACCAGCCAAGAACGTTTCAGCAAAGTATGCAACAACCACGCCAATCCGTCATCCAACGAAATCCCGGTTTTCGCCCAAATCCAAATAAAACACATCAGTTAAATTATACGAATTACCCTAACCAGGACGATGATTATTATACAGTTAATAATCAACCCTACGATGATTACAATAGCACTGATGATCAAAGGGAATATGATTATTATAGTCAGTCATGCAATCCAGAAGCAATAAATATTAATTATCATACTGCTGATAACTATCAAACTGTCGATTTAGATCCCCTAGAGAATCAAAACTATCAGGATTTTCTATCTCTTCCAAATTTAGACCACCCTCCAGACATAACGACCAGCCTCGCAACACAGATCCAAACTATCAATCTCGACGACCTGAACCCGAATATAAACTTTCCGGAACAGGCATTTCTGTAACTACTCTCCATACTGTAAACTCCAAAAATCTGAAATATATTAACGATGCGACTGGAAACTATAAATTACTCATAGATACAGGCGCAGAAATTTCTATCTTTAAAGAGCATACCGTCGGAAATTATTCTGAACGATTCCCGGAAAATGTCATTATTCAGGGAATTACAGATAAAAAGATCCCTATTTCTCAGTCAACCCTTATACCATTCACTCATGGTAACCCCCATAAAGTATTCATATGTAACCTTGACATCGAGTTTGATGGCATTTTAGGGTTAGATTTTTTAGAACATTATGAATGTGTAATCGATCTAAAATCTAAACAACTCAAGACAAATTTCAAAGATATCACTCTTCACAAGGTCTCCTCCTTGCCCCTTTCAGATATCACTCCCTCGACAGTCCCCAACACATCGTCTCCAAAAAATTTCTCAAACTATATTTCTATAGAACCTCGTACAGAAAAAATATGTAAACTACGCTGTCACCTTTCCAACACCGACGCTGTTTTACATACCATCGAGAAAGAGAAAGTCAGACTACCCAATTCCTTTGTATATGTAAACCATAACGGGGAATTTCTAACTTCAGTTATCAATGCCAACGCCATCCCAAAAACAATTACCTTTGAAAACATAACAATAGAACCCCTTGTACAAACACAACCCTGTTTTAACTTTAACGACTCGTACGAAACTCCAGATATCGACAGAAACTTACTCATAAGACAACAACTCCGGACTGAACATTTAAACGACCAAGAAAAAGACATGACCAACCTTTGCTTAGATTTCCAGGACATATTTTACTTAGAAGGACACTCACTATCCTTTACCAACGAAATTAAGCATTCAATCGAGACTAGTAATTCCAGACCCATCTTTACTAAATCTTATAGGTACCCTCAGGTACATAAAGAAGAGGTTAAAGATCAAGTAAGCAAAATGCTCAACCAAGGTATCAATCGTCACTCAACTTCCCCGTGGTCTTCCCCAGTTTGGGTTGTTCCCAAAAAGCTAGACGCCTCAGGCAAACAAAAATGGCGTGTCGTCATTGACTACAGGAAACTTAACGAAGTCACAGTTGACGACAAATATCCATTGCCTAACATCTCCGATCTTTTAGATCAACTAGGCAAATGCCAATATTTTTCTACATTAGATCTCGCCTCCGGTTTTCATCAGATAGAGATCGATTCCAAAGATATCCCCAAGACAGCATTTTCAGTTGAAAACGGCCATTACGAGTTTGTTCGTATGCCGTTCGGTATAAAAAACGCCCCGTCCACATTTCAACGTGTCATGGACAACATCCTCCTTGGAATTCAAAATGAACGTTGTCTAGTATACATGGACGACATCATTGTATACTCCCCAACAATTCACGAACACATGTCACGGTTGACCGAAGTCTTCAAACGTCTTCGCTAATCAAATCTTAAGATTCAACCCGACAAATGTGAATTCTTAAGAAAAGAGGTAGCGTATCTTGGTCATCTAATAACGCAACAAGGTGTAAAACCGAACCCCGAAAAAGTCAGTTGTATCCAAAATTTCCCAGAACCAAAAAATCCAAAAGACATTAAATCTTTCTTAGGATTGGCCGGATACTATAGAAGATTCATCCCCAACTTTGCCAAAATGTCAAAACCACTTACAAAACTTCTCCAAAAAGATGCAAGATTCTTCTTTGATTCTGATTGTAAGTCATCATTTAACGACTTAAAGAAAGCTCTCATTTCAGACCCCATTCTCAACTACCCAAATTTTGAAGAACCGTTTCTTCTCACCACGGATGCCAGCGCTTTCGCGATTGGTGCAGTTCTTTCGTAAGGTCCTGTAGGAAAAGATCTTCCTATCGCTTATGCCTCTCGCACTTTATGTGCCGCCGAAACTCGATATTCTACCATCGAAAGGGAATTGCTTGCCATAGTGTGGGCAGTAAAACACTTCCGTCCGTATTTATTTGGCCGTAAGTTTACTTTAATCACCGATCACCGCCCGCTTACGTGGCTTTTCTCGATCAAAGATCCAGGCAGTAGACTTGCCCGATGGCGACTAAAACTCGAAGAGTACAATTATAAGATTGAACACAAACCTGGAAAGATAAACAAAAACGCAGACGCTCTATCGCGAATTAAAATCAATCACTTCCACCAAATAGCCAATTTTCAGTAATAAATCCACGCCTTCAATGACACCGACTCAGAAGACGAAGGTGAACAAGAATCCGAAGAACCCGAACTTAATGACGAACTACTAACTAACGAATTTAACAAATTTGTCGACTTATATAAAACAAGATCTCTAATTGACTACTCGAAAATCGAAACGACAAATTCTCAACTTCTCGACAAAATTCATAAACAAATTATTACATTCTTTTGGCAAAACAAGTTAACTGATCTCCACGATTGGATCATGGATAATATCTTCGAAGAAGATATTAACTTTGAAAACTATTCTCTCAACACCTTTGCCAGTAAATCAGTCAAAAATCGTAAATACTTTATAATCCCCTTGCCATTTGACCCAGAAACAGTCGTTCAATTTCTGTTTTTCATCATTTACAAATCACAGAATAAATTTGATCCCGAAACAACGTACTATGTCGAAAACAATTTGGAACTTCCAATTCTCGAAACCTTTTCTTATATCTTTGCAGACAAAGATATTAAACTGAAAATATTTCAAAACATTATAAAAACACCTTCAGAAGACGAAATACCGCAAATTTTTGAAAACTATCATCAAGGAAAAAATAATCTTCATCGCGGAATCAACGAAACGGTCAGACGAATAAAGGAAAAATATAATTGGACCGGTTTAACAAAAAACGTAGAAAATTTCATCAAATCTTGCGAAATTTGTCAAAAGGTGAAAACATCTCCAAAAAACTTAAGTTCCCCTTTAGTTATAACAGAAACGCCGAAAACACCTTTCGAGCGAATTAATGTCGACGTTTTTGAATACCCATCGAGAAATTACGCTCTGACAGTTAGAGACCAGCTAACAAAATTCACACAGGCATATCCAATAAACGATAAAACAGCAAAAACCGTCGTTAACACGCTTATCCTTTATTTCCAACATTACGGCACCCCGTTGCGAATTCATTGCGACTGCGGCCGTGAATTTGATAATGTTCTAATGAAAGACCTCTGTGAGCTTTACAACATAAAACTTACATTCTCAAGTGTGGGTCACCCACAATCCAACGGTTCCCTTGAACGATTCCACTCAACATTATCAGAAATAATCAGAGCAAATATAGCCGAAAACCCAGACGAACATCCGTTTAACGTTTTGCCATACGCAATAATTACTTATAACAACACCAAAAATAAAACTCATGGCTTTACACCCTACGAGCTTATTTTTGGTCACACGTCTAGTAGACCCCCGGAAACGCTTTATAACCAACAGAACCTCATTTCCAAATACGTAAGAGATCTCAACAATCGTATGGAGTACTTTTACAAACTAGCGCGTTCAAAAACTGAACAACAAAAAGAAAAGGCAAAAACTCGATTCGACCAACACGTACCTGGAAACCGACCAAATTATAACATAGGCGATAAAGTATACTTGAAAGAATCGCAAATTTCTAGTAAATCACAAAATAAATTTAATGGTCCTTTCCAAATAACTGAACTCTTTCAAAATTCTGCAGTCTTACTAAATCCCGAGACAAATCAATCTACAAAAGCAAATTTTGACAGATTGAAACCGTATTTTGAGTGAAAATTACTTCTTTTCAGACTCCTCGGACTCTCCACAATCCCAACATCTCAATATACGATAACACCTATAAACAACACCGTAGGACTCTTCTTTCATGAAGAAGGAAGCATCAAAATTTCGAATGACAAGTGGACATTGCTTGTCTACAAAGATCTCCACCCATTCGGTGACGCAATTTCCAATAATGACAAAATACTAAACACTTTAGTTGACACTATCCATTCAAACTTAACTACTCTACTTAGTTCATTCAAACCACAAGTACAAACACACGTCAGCCTCCTCAAACAAATATCAGACACAGTAAACTTGAAATATTAAGAAATATTCGCGAACACGAAAATTCACTTAAACCGACAGAAACGCGGACTTATTAATGGATTAGGAACAATTTGGAAATCAATAACTGGCACTCTGGATGCAAACGATGGTCAATATTTTAATGATTGCATCAACAAGATTACTCATGATGAACAACAAATCGAAAATCTACTGAAGAACCAAATCTCTGTTACGACTTCCGTAATCAAAAATTTTAATTCAACGGTTCGTAAACTACAAATAGACGAAGAAACCTTTAATAAGAATATTAATGAAATCAGGCATGCTTTTATTTCAGACGACCTTCAGTTCTTTGAGACACTTGTCAAAACTCTAGATTTATGTGAATCATTAATGGAAAGCTATGTCTTTATTCAAGATGCCCTTAATGATGTATTATCGGCAATATCTTTCGCTCGCATTAAAATGTTACATAGTTCAATCATTACACCGGCAGATTTGGTCGACTCACTTCAAATTATCTCTCACTCTTTGCACAAAAACAATTTGCCCTTATCTATTAATGCCCATAATATTGTACAATATATCGACATCATCGAATTGGAAGCATTTCAATTAGACACGAAAATAATTTTTGTATTAAGAATCCCCTTAGTAAAACCTGAAACTTTTACCCTTTTTCGTTTATATCCAATTCCGATACTTGACGACCGAACAGGATTTCATCACATTTTACCAACCACAACCAAATATATTGCGAAAAACGATGATTCACTATTGTATACTACATTTCGGAACTTGGACAACTGCAAGTCCTTAAACCAAGTTCAATGGATATGTTCAGACGTTCTCCCGTATCCTATAGATAGCGATTCAACTTGTGAGGCCCAGCTGTTGAAGCAGTCCACTTTCCTCCCAAAGGTTTGTCAGACTTCCATATTCTACGCCAATAAACTGCAGTGGAAACAGCGTTGTAACACTAACAATTACAACAAACTCAGTCCTACATTTGCAGGCCGATTGTAACGCATTCATTGGCAACACTCGAATTCATTCAAGTAAACTGATCGACAATTTCCAAAACATTACCTACAAGAGTCATCCAATTCAAATACCGTACAACTGCTGCAAATCTATATCACCGAAAAACTATGTCCCAGATCTAAAGCCACTCAGACTAAACAAAATCGATGCAGACGACCTCAACATAAGTTGAACCAATATTCAGAAGAGCTAGACAAATTAATAAACCAACCGTTTATTAGAAAACACATGCCATGGTTCACAATTTTATCAATTACATTAATCGTTTTACTAATCCACCGTCACCTTCACCAATGCCATGTAGTCAAGTCAGAAACTTCAGATTCCTTCCCAGACGACGTCCAAGTATTCGACTCCAGGAACCCATCGAAGATACAGAACTCACAAAAATGGTTTGAAAAGTTGAAGCACAGCATCAACTTTTTCAGGATAAATGGGGTTTTTATATAAGTATTCAAACAGACTTTACATTAAATTTACTTCTAATTATAAGGTCAAATACTGTCATTATTCCCACATTGTAATATGATACTTGTTAGTCATTTTTATCACGTTCGACTTTTTTTTCATTTATACTTGGTAACCAAAACTGTACACGTCTTATTTTTCAGTTCACATAAAAACTGATGACCATCCATTTTGAAACGACACGCTTAAATTGTCTTTGTTTAACACGCGTGTCGACTCATCATTTTGTAATGTTATAAATACTAGCGTAGGACCTTCAGTCGTTAGATGATTAGTTGACTTATATTCTTATAGTTGAAAGTTGTTATTATTATTTTTGTGTATAATTAAATAAATTGTTTTTAAAAAGTGAATTTTGAAAATCGTAATATAATATATATATATATATATATATATATATATATATATATATAATATAGGTTGAATATATATATATGTATATATATATATATACATATGTCTAGTCGTAGGCGTTCATGGATGGAACAATGTGAAGAAATATTTATCCGGGAATACATCCGGTCGTTATATTGATTCATGTTTGAATCCTGCAGACGTTTCGCCAAGGTCTCACTTGTCATTCTGAATGTTTTGTTACGGTGAACTGAGAGGTGATCTGCCCGAGCATTTTATTTTATATGTTTCGGTCGGAGGTCGTATCGCGCCTGATTGGTCGGTGTTGACTCCGCCCCCTTCGCAGCCGGGTCGGGTGTGTTGCTTGTAGACGGGTTTGTATTTTGAGTGGCTAATTGTGTTTTATTTTTAATTGTCTTCCATGTGTTAGAGAGGTGCAGGGCGTCGTCTCTTTTGTTTGGTTGTCCAGTTTTCTCAATTTCAATAGCTTCTCGTACTAGTCTGGTTTTGTAGTGAGGAGTTTGTGAGATCTGTTTACAACTATCGAAATTGATTTTATGGCCCGATTGTTGCTGGTTTTGGAACAGTGCCGATGTCGTTTGTTTATTTTTGACAGCTAATTTGTGTTCCCCTAAATGGACTGAAATTCTCCTGTTCGTTTGCCCCACGTAAACCTTATCGCACGTTCCGCAAGTTATACTATATACCCCTTGGTTTTCAAGTTTTACTTTTGGTTTGGGCTTCGTTTTGCCTTCGAAGAATTCGGCCAATTCTGACCGTTGTCCCTTTGATGTATGGTAAGACTACTTTTGGTTTTTCGGTGACGTGATCTTTTAGTTTTAGCTCATGGTCTTGTTGTGGTATTGCTTTTTTGATAGTGCGGTTTGTGTATCCGTTTTGTCGTAAAGCGGTAGTTAACTGTTTTAATTCGTGTGTTTTGTTATTGTCGTCTGTCAGTCGTATGGATCTGGAAATTAGCGTGTTGGCAACTCCCTGCATTTGAGATGGGTGGTGATGAGATTTTTAGTTTAAATATCTTTTCGTGTGTTTCGGCTTTCTATATACTGTGTGGTCGAAATGCCTATTTTGGGGTTTTTTTTCTTACGAAAACCTCGAGGAAAGGTTTTCTTCAAGTTCTAACTAATGTAAATTGAATCCTGGGGTGTATAGAGTTTAGGTGCTCCAGGAACTTGAGGATTTCCTGTTTACCAAAAGGCCATATGACAAATAGGTCATCAATGTATCTTAGCCATAACTTTCGTTACAGGTTTGCTGTTTGTAGTGCCTTTTTCTCTTTTTCTAGGTCATAAGGAGATTTGCCACCGCTGGTGATAGTGGGGACCCCATGGCGGCTCCGTCGGTTTGTTTATATATGCGGTTATCATACATAAAATAGCCACTTTTAGGCAGTGTCGTGACAAATCCATTACGAATTGTGGGAGGTCTTCATTTTTAGATATTTGTTGAAGTGCTTCTTCTACCGGTATGCTTGGATATACGAACTTAACATCAACTAGCTATGATATCTTCTGGTTCTATGGAAATACTGTTGAGAAGGCGTGTGAAATGTTCCGAGTTTTTAATGTAAGAATTTGCTTTTTCCACAGTTGTTTGTAGGGTGCTGGCTAGATATTTAAGTTTTATACTGGCGAGTTGAAAGCACGAACTATAGGTCGAATTAGGACTCCGCCTTTATGGATTTTGGACAAACCGTAGAGCTTTGGGCATCGACTTGAGTTTTCTCTGGCGATCAGTTTTTTCTGTAGTTGTGCTTCTATGGGTGAATCTTTAATTTTGGATTTCGTGTTTTTTTCTAGGTAGGTGGTCGGGTCTCTCGTCTGTAACTTGAGTCACTATCTCTACGAGGAAACGGATACACAAACCATACAATCAAAAAGGCAATAGCACAACAACACCATGAGCCAAAACCAAAAGATGACCTCACCAAAAAAGAAAAAGTAGTCTTACTATACATCAAAGGGACAACGGACAGAATTGGCGGAATCCTTCGAAGGCATGACATAGCGATAGCATACAAACTGCACCAGACTATAGGCACAAGTTTAGGAAATCCCAAATCAAAAGTAAAACTTGAAAACCAAGGGGTATATAGTATAACTTGCGGAACGTGCGATAAAGTATACCTCGGACAAACGAACACAGCACCAGCAACACTCGGGCCATAAAATCAATTTCGATAGTTTTAAACAGATCTCACAAACTCCTCACTACAAAACCAGACTAATACGAGAAGCTATTAAAATTGAGAAAACTGGACAACAATGCAAAATAGACGACGCCCGGCACCTCTCTAACACATGGAAGACAATTATTAAACATCAAAATGACAATTAAAAACAACAATTAAATTAAACATCAAAAACACAATTAGCTACGCAAAATACAAACCCGTCTACAAGCAACACACCCGACACGGCTGCGAAGGGGGCGGAGTCAACACCGACCAATCAGGCGAGATACGACCGACGGAGACATATAAAATAAAAAGCTCAGGCAGATCACCTCTCACTTCACCGTAACAACGCATTGAGATTGCCAAGTGAGACCTTGGCGAAACGTCTGCAGGATTCAAACATGAATCAATATAACGAACGGAGGTAATTCCGGATAAATATTTCTTCATATATATATGGAATTGAAGGTATATAACTATGATAGTATAGTTAGTATAGCTATAGACGTCATAGAAGACGGATGCGATGCTTCTGACCTGTTAGTTACCTTATCAACTTTATATTTCACATTGGTGAGACCAGCGTCAATGTAGAAAATTTCTTGAAAAACTATGGGTATTCGAATGACAGTCACAGTCAAGAAACTGCTGTAACAAGCATTGGTAAAGTTTCAGGAGCAATGCAATTTAAATGTAGACGGTACAGCAAATAAAGTAACGATGGGGTTAATGGCTCAACCTCGTTGTGGAGTACCAGATTTCCCGCTAAACTTTGCTCTGACGGCACAAAAATGGAATAAAACATCCCTGAAATGGTATTTTAAGCTAGCAAATGAACGAATGAATACGATCGCTCGAAAGGCATTTGAAATTGGAGAAAATGTTACCAGTTTACGGTTTGTTCAGATATCCGGCTTTGGTAGTCCGGATATCGTCATCTATATGAGTATGCAAGTTATTAAATGCTCTTTTAAATTTGATGGTAAGGGTGGAGTATTGGCACACGGATATTTCCCCAACAATGATGAGTGCCATGAGGTTCACTTGGATAGGATCAAAGACTGGTATTTAGAGGAAGAGGATGTGGGTGATGTACCAGGACAGTCCAGTATGCTTTGGGTTTTGGCGCATGAATTCGGGCATATTTGTGATTTAAGTCACTCCGGCGTGAACTCAGCTTTGATGTATCCCTACCACACTCAAGCTAAACTAGATCAAGATAATATTATTGCAATCTAGTATTTGTATGGACCCAAGAAGCAAACAACAACAAAAACAACACAAATGGCTGCAGTTATCTCTTCAAACACAACTGAGAAAACTACCCCTTCAAGGCCAACAACAAGAATGGTTAGTGCAATCAGTCCTGCAAGCACAACTAAGAAGCTTACCCCATCAAGTAAACCAAAACCTACACCTACAAGTACTACAAAAACAACTACAACAACCGCAAACAATCCCTCAAGCACAACAAAGAGTAAAAAATAATAACCAAACTAATAAAGCAATTGATTTGTGTAAAATCGAACCTAAATATCTTCAATTTCTTGTCTTACATAAAAAAATATATATCATATATTTGGATAATGGACATTCAAACAAAGAATTTCACATTAAAGGATATATCATTGAGAAAGGTTTTACATTTTTTACCATCTGGTGATTTCGAAATAACATCAATTTACCAAAGACCCTCTGGACAGATAATTGCAATTGCAACTATATAGATCACAGTTTTAAATTAATCAAAAGCCTCAATGCAACTGATCTCAAAATAGCTCTTACTGGAGACGAAATTCTTGCTGCTGTAAGTACATATACAGGGCAAACTTACCTTTTTCTCTCCGAACACACATTTGTGGAAATAGATGAGTGTTCTTCGGAGTCGAAGGAATATGGTTATATTAACAGAAAAATTCCAGGCATTCCCTCGAATATTAGAGGGGTGTTTAGGTATATTAATGGCTTGATATACTTCTTCCAGGATAATAGATACTTTGAATTCAACTAGTTTACTAATTCACTGCAAAAGGCCTATAAACTAACATTAGATATCTTCGGTATTGTTTGCCCTATCATGTCTCTGTATGATCAGCTAAAAGCTGTATTAAATAAGATTTTAGCCACATATTAAATTGTATTGGTGGAAAATAAAATTATAACATTGATTACATTGTTTCACTGTCCTAACCAACTTTAGATAAAGACAATCTAATCACTCCTGGGTTTTATATACGGGAAATGTAGACAGGGTAGCGAGTTGAATAGATTTACTTGTATCCCATGTATGCTGAACCGGGGCTTTTGTGTAAATATAACATCACAAAGATAACTCAAGAGCTGTTTCATCTAATCAGCCAACATACACTCCCAGTAAATCAGTACAATACGAATCAAGTACAATATATCCGGTAGACATCGCTCAGGCTCATAAAAACTCTCAAGTATCACAGATAATTGTACTGAGCAATTGTTTCAGTTAAAATAACAATCAAAATATTTATGAACTTTCCTCATATAATAATAAATACCTTGGTGAGGATAATACCGACAAGCATGCAGTCCAATAAAGCTTAAAGGTAATCATGTTAAACAGCCGACCAAGGTTATAATGACTCGCTAATGCAGTGCATGTAAATATTATTTTCATAAATAAGCGACAGATTAATTTAGACTCGCGATAACAATACCTTGAAGAGTCTTAGAGTACGGAAAGATCATTGGAAGAGTCCATTATTTTCGGGTGTTTCCTGCGTTATCCTTTATACCGTCCAATTCAGCGAGCCGTGCCTTATAAAAACAAGTCATTTGTCGTCAGTAGTCATCAGCTCTGTTCACCTTGTGTGGTGCAGATGTATTTTTCAGTGTGGTCCTTAAGTGCATGTGCGCTAAAAAATTTCAATTTTAACTTTGTTTCTTTTCATTGTAACTATCTCTCCATTTGAGCGTTTGACGTATTACATTAATAACATTTGTGATTTTATCTCAAATCATTACTGGCGAAATGGAAAATTGTTCGATAGTTAAAGATGTTACAAGGAAAATTTGACGGTTTGGGATTGACAGGCGTGTCATTGAATTTAAAATCAAGGCAATTCCACACGGGGCTGAACCTATGGCATGGATAAAATCCGCGATATCTCAGATTGTACAGAAAGGGACAGAGGATCTACAATCCACGGACAATGTTGGTTTTATGTTTTGTTCTAAAAATTTCTCCAGAGGGGAGGGCTGGTTGAGATTCAAAGACGCCTCAGGAGTTACGGTCGATGATGTATGGGGCAAAATCTCTTCCATCTATCAGTCCAATTCAACGGGCCTGAACACCGAGACCTTCTGTCTAGGCATAACTACCGTTCGAATGCCGGTGGGAAGAGGCCGTGGGCGCTCTTACAACAGCTTCAATGAGAAATGTTAAAAACAAAGACAATCTTTTCCTACCGCGCGCTCAGGTCGTATCAAAGGCTTTTGTGGATAAGGTTCCGCAATATCCCAAAGTTAGAATTGATAGAGGGAAATTACACTTGCTAAGAGCTATGAAGTTGATGGACAGTGCAGGAGTGGTCATTCCTGAAGAGGGGGCTGAAATTTCAGAGCTGCAATCATTTCAATCCTATCTTACATCTTATAGGATTACAGTGTACGCGTTTGATTCAAATGCTAGTGACGTCATCTTGAAAGGAAATTCTGAGGGGTCAAGTATCAATTTACTATACCACGAGTGTCATTACAATGTGATAACTTCTCTAACATCATGTTTCGGCTGCATATATTATTGCGTGGGGTGCCATATACCATACGAACATAAGGGAGAACATCCTTGTGGCGACGCTTGTCCCGGTTGCAGACAGTTACCTTCTTGTTCTGCAGATGAAGTAAAGGTACATTGCGACAAGTGTAAGAAATTTGTCAGCAGATTTGTCGGTGTACAAAATATTTCAACACCATTCAATGTAAGAGAACCCATCTGTGCAGGCAAAATTTTTGCAAGATTTGCAATTGTCATCAACCATCCGGTTATCTGTATTATATCCAACCCGATTTCAAGACCCCTTCCGTTAAAGACTTTTTGTTTGTTTTCTATGATCTTAAAACTCGACAAGAAATGTTACAGACAGATGGTTCTCTCCTTCACATACCTAATCTGTGTGTAGTGTATCAACGTTGTCACAACTGTATTCATGAGATGCAGGGATTCAATAACTGTCAAACGTGCGAGGATCGTCAAATGGTCTTCACCGGTAATAATGTTAATACCGAATTTATGAAACACCTTCTAGAAAGTAGAAAAAAGTTCAAAAAAGTCACTGTTTTGGCCTATAATGGTTGTGGCGTCGATCACCAATTCATCCTTAATTGCATTCTAGCAAAGGCTGACTTGAAACCAGAACTTATAATGCGTGGAACACATCTCATTTCTATGGTATTAGGTAAGGTAACATTCCACGAAAGTTTAAATTACTTTCCCATGACGCTGTCCAAGCTAACCAAAGCATTTAACATAATAGAACGCAAGAAGGGTTATTTTCCCCATCTTTTTAACCAAGCAGAAAATCAAATGTATGTCGGTTCTATACCGGCCCTTGAATATTACGATCCTGATGGTAGGAAATCTGATGAAAGAGAAACGTTTTTGCGCTGGTACGATGAACGTGTTAAGGAAGGGTATGTGTTTAATTTTCAACAAGAGATCGCCAACTATTGTATTTCCGATGTCGAAGTTCTGTTAGAGGAGACCAATTTCTGCCTGTTCTCCGAGGCAACAACCATAGCTTCAGCTTGCAATAAAGTCTTCCGCAGGAACTTTCTCAGGCCAGAAACTATTGGTATTACTCCTAAACACGGTTATAGATGGAGGGACAATCTGTCAAAAATAGCGATTCAGTGGTTGGTGTGGGAAGAACAGCAGCGTGGTATCGACATCCAACACACAGCGAAAGGTTCTGAAGCGATAGTGGGTGGAGTTAAGGTAGATGGTTATTCTCCCGACTCGAATTTGGTTTTTGAGTTCCGAGGATGTTATTATGATGGGTGCACATCATGCTACACATAACAAAGAGATGAACCACTGCATGAAGACCCCTCACTTTAAATCTAAAATACGAAGTCCGCTCCCTCGGTTACAAGGTGGTAGAGATTTGGGAATGTGAGTTCCGTAAAATTCTATCTCTCAACAATGAGATGAAGACGTTTACGGAAAATCATCCTCTTGCATCGCTCACACCTTTAGACTCGAGAGAGACCTTTGCTGGCGGAAGAACTGGTAACATAGTTCAACATTACAGGGTTAAAGAGGGTGAGAAAATCAAGTATGTCGATCTGTGTTCCCTCTACCCTGGGGTGTGTACATATGAAAAGTTTCCGATTGGTCATCCAGAGGAGTATCTTGGAAAAGAGTGTCCTTCTGATCTCTCCTCCTTGTCCGGTCTCGTAAAGTGTAAAATTTTACTGCCTAAAGACATTTTCCATCCCGTTCTTCCACATAAAATGAATACCTAGGAACAGTTTCTTCTTTGTCGCACTTGTAGGGAACACTTCAACGCCGATGAATGTCGTCATTCAGATGAGGAACGCGCCCTGGCACTTGGGTAAATGAGGTGATTTTGAAGGCCCTGGAATGCGGTACAAACTTCTAGAGATGTATGAATTATCGTCCTACGAAACAATTCAATTTGAAACTGAAGGAAAAGGTCCGCTATATTGAAGAGTTTCTTCTAGAATATTCTAAAATCATCGATAACCCAGGTCTAAGATCATTGGCAAAACTGATTCTAAATTCCTTCTGTGGGGAGTTTGGCCAACTCGAAAACCAGCCCAAAACCTCAATAGTGAATCAACCGGATGAGTTTTTCTCTGTATTGGCAAACCGTACTATTTATGTCAATACGGTTAACCAGAATACCCTCATTGTAAACTGGGAGTACAAAGAAGAGACTACCGATTCTCGTTCTTCCCTTAACGATGTTATCGCATCCTATGTAATAGCCCTGGCCCGTCTGAAACTCTACAGCTATTTAGAGAAATTGGGTGATGTATTATGATTCCAACTATTGTTTTTATGTTTCACGTCAAGGAGAGTTCAACATCCCCATCGAATCATTTATAGGGGATAAGACAGATGAACTAGAAACATACGGTGTGGGGAGTTATATCGTAGAATTTGTATCAGGCGGTCCCCAAAACTATACGTACATGGTTTGGTCGACGAAGGCACAAGACTATATAATCGCTTTACCATTAAGGGGATTACTTTACATTGTGCTGCTTCGAAATTAGTAAACCTTGACAACATCCAGCGGATGGTTTTTAGTGAAGAAGAACCTATTTATATTGCTAGTAAGCAAATACGTCGAACGAATGAACACAATGTTTTAACAGTTACAACTGAAAAAAGAAAATTTTGGTCAGATAAGTCACCTGTACCTTTAGGCTTTAAAAAGTTATGTCGATAAAAACACGCACACACACACACACAAACACATTTACTTAGTACCTATATGGGAACAGTGTCTTTTTCAAGACTATCGTTTCAAGTCCTAGAGGCCAACATCAAACAGAGAGTCTCAGGTGGTGAAGCAACAAAGGCATTCTAGTCCCAAGAAGTGGACTGTTTTCTCTCGACGTTCTGGATTGGTCTCTAGGTGAAGAACAGAATATTCGAAAATGAATGCCACAAAATCAACATTCGGTTTGAATCATTATGATTAATTAAATGTTTAATTATATATATATATATAATTCTGATTAACTTCAGAGCCATTGAAATATGCATCCCTGTATTAATTTAAGTGCAGATGGTCTCAGCAAACATTTCACTATGTGCATTGATTCATTGTACGAATGGTAGGCCTTTTAATCATTTTTATGTACTACAGTATATAGAGATTATTAATAACTTACTGACCCGGCGAACTTCGTACCGAATCAAGAAGTATCTGTTACCTTTTTATCTGAATTAAGTTAATTTCCTTATTAAGTGTTGTTGTTGGTATATTAATAAATTAAAATTATTCCAAAAACAAAGTGTTTATTATTCTAATGCATGTTGGGGCTTTAATACTTAAAACCCTTTTTAAAAAAACCGAATTTATTTGAAACACAACTATCACTACTTGTTACAAAGGACTATTTTATAATGATTAATATATCAAATGAACAGAATAAATATTGTGACTCTGAACAACGTTAAAAGTCTTAAAGTTTAATTCGAAAAGTGTTTTTGTTTAGGAATATTCTCCTATTTATAATCTCTGCTGAAGATGGGGAACTATGCAGAATCATCATTTATGCAGGTGCATTTAGTAATAATATAGGTATTGTTTTAGTTTCTGCGTAATTCCTTTACAGTAGATTATTATTTTATTATAGACATTAATCAGCATATTATTATTTATAGCTCATGAAAGCTGATATATAACATGCATTATGATACACAATATTCTGTTTTATTTTCTGGCGCGTATATAAATAGTGTTGTTGGTATTCCGACATGGGAACAAGCGACATATAACTGGCCATGTGAAAAACATGAATTTACAAGATTAATGCCACAAACACTTAGCGACTGCCCTTGTGATTTATTTATCGACATTACAAATGCTAGCCGCACTGGAAATTGTAACCGTTTAAAGTCGAACGGCATGTCGTTCGGAATTTGAGGAATCCGTGGAATTAAAACGTCTCCTCCTTTGTACTTCCCTTTCAAAATTGTGGCTTCTATCACGTTATTCATTAATCTATTCACCGCAAGTTGGGTGCCATTGCAAAGACGTGGCTGGTTTATATTCCACAACATGATTATTACCGATCCGATTTTTAATTGCAGATTATGAGGTGGTAATCCGGGTAATTCCAGCGAATTTAAGAATTTCATTGGATAGTTAACAATGTCATCTTGGTTAGTGACTGAAATTTTAAAATTTGTAAATGTATTAAATTATTGTACATCCAAATGCCCGAATATAATTGTTTGTGGAGATTTGAATATAAATTTTTTAGTACATAGTTTGGAAAAGGAAGTTTTTCGTTATATTTTATGTAGTTTTGATCTGAAAAATACACATCTGAGCCTACTAGATATCATGCTTCTGGTAATGGCAAGGTAACATGTTCCAAATTAGATTATATAATCATTAATAACAGTACGAATTGCCTTTCCAAGGTATTACAACCAAACATTGCTGACCATTTGGCCTTAACTGTCAATGTATCTATTAAATTAAGTGATGATACAGAAGTGATTAACAGAAGTAACAAATCCTTCCGAAGTATGTCAGATGAAAATTTAAATAATCTTTTCTTGTACTTAAATAATCTGAGCTTTGAAACTGTCTATAATTTTAGTGATGTTGATCAGGCATTTTATGAGTTTATGCAAATTTTGACAAGGGCAATTGAGTACAACGGCCCGTTAATAAATATTAAGGTTTCAAATTCTAATAAAGCTGATAGTCGGTGGGTAACAGAAGCGGTTAAGTATGCTAGTAAATTAGTTAAAGATACTTTCTGGTTGTTGAAAGAAACAGGGGATCCTAATATAAAATTAAGATACAAAAATTTAAAACAGGCATATTTTAAACTAATTACTGTTAGCAAAAAGCAACATTTAAAAAAAATTATTGAAAATTCCTCTAATAAACAAAAGAAAATATGGAATATTGTAAACAAAAAAATTGGGAGAGATATAAACACTGATGTCAGAATTACACTCAAGGTCGATGCAAATAATCACGCAATATCTAAACCGGCTTATGTAGCTAAGTTATTTGTCAACTATTTTTTAAATGTAGCTAACAGAACAATTAATAATCATTTTGGAAACAATCTGTCAAAAAATTGTACTGCAACAAATCCTCTAATAAATTCTTTCTTTTTTGAACCTAGTACAGCTGGTGAGGTCACCAATGTAATAAGGCAGCTAAAAAATAAAATGAATGCTGGGCTAGATGGTATAACAACAAAAATTTTAAAAAAAGTGTGTGGCCATATTGCTGATCCAATAGCTTATCTTATAAATTTATCGGTTTTGTCAGCAACATTCCCTAAGTTTTTGAAAATTGCATCTGTTGTGCCTGTGTATAAAAAAGGTGATCGTTCTAACATACAAAATTATAGACCTATTGCTATTACCAGTAGTATATCTAAAATTTTTGAACGAATCATTCTCAACTGTATGATTGGATTTCTAAACATATACAAAACTATAACTGATGTTCAGCATGGTTTCCTTAAAACTAAATCCACTGAAAGTGCTACTTGTGATTTTTTCAGTTATGTGTACAAAAGCTTGGACAAGGGTGAACACGTTGCAGGTCTATTTTACGATCTGTCTCGTGCCTTTGACTGTTTAAATTTCAATTTTCTTGAGCATAAGCTGCACCGATTAGGTTTTAGAGGTGATTTTTTATTATCCATCATGTGGTTCTTAAAAAATAGAGAAATTTGTGTGAAAATACATGATACAACTTCAGAAATGCATGAGCTAAATATGGGTGTTCCACAGGGGTCTGTGTTGGGTCCACTCTTATTTTTACTATATATAAATGATATGCCTCTCAATATGAACTTACATGACGTAAAAATTGTGCTTTTTGCTGACGATACATCTATAGCGGTCTCAGCAAAGAACCCTGAGCAATTACAAGCAAAAATGTGTCACATTGTCCAAGTTTTTAAAAACTGGTGTGGTAAAAACAACCTTGTTTTAAACATTGACAAGACTGTTGGCATAACATTTTATAATAGAAAATATACCCCATCACCTAGATTTAATATAGATAATATCGAAGTAGACACAAAATTGGAAACAAAATTTTTGGGTGTCTATGTAAACGACAACTTAAGATGGATCTCTCATATAAATCACGATTGCAAACAACTAAACAATGCATATCTTGCAATAATCAATCTAAGATATACTTTACCAACAAACTATCTTATAAACATTTATTATAGCCTCGCGTATTGCCATCTTTCATATAATATCATGCTTTAGGGTAGTTCTCCTTACGCTATTCGTGTATTTCTAGCACAAAAAAGACTATTACGTCTAATCTTTAACTTAAACTACACTGACTCATGTAGGCCTTCATTTATAGAATACTGTATTTTGACAGTACCATCAATATTTATATTTAAAAGTTTTTTATTTGTAAAAAGCAATAGTAATAATTTTTTTAGAAACTCCAGTGTCCATCATTACCCTACTAGGTATAATGATGAATACAGAGTAGAAAAACATAACACCACATTGTATGAGAATTCACCCTACTTTTTTGCCACAAAATTGTTTAATCATTTACCTAATAAATTGAAAATACTCACTGGCAGGAAATTTAAAATTTACTTAAAAAAAATGTTGTTAGAAAAATCTTACTATTCTGTTTCTGAGTATTTAGAAGATTCTATTATATTCTAAATTTGTTTTTAAAAATTTGTTTTTAAAATTTGTTTTTAAATATGTATGTGTAACTTGTGTAATGCTTATTGGTATATATGTGTATATATGTGTACATATGTATGTGTATATATGTGTGTATATGTTTATATGTACATTACAATTGTAATTAATTTTCTATTTGTCATGACGTGTATATCCATTTGTAATGGCTGAAATACAAAATAAATAAATAAATCAATCGATTTGTATGTAATCAATTCACCAGTTATCTTATTTTGAATTTTAAAATTCATTTCATTGACATCAATGTTTTTTGCAGCCAATATAACTCGATCGCTTATCCAAACATGATCTTTATAATTTTGTGCAATATTTGGGAAAACCTTTTTAATCAGTTCTGTCTTAGATTTCATAAAATGAAATTGGTAGGGAATGTAATGTATCCAGACGACGAGTCAACAGGTATTTCTCCATTACCAATATCGAGCAATTGCTTTGAAAAAGTTTCTCCAGATTGGTCATTCTGCAGTTCCACTCACATGTTCATACTTAATTTGAGCGTTTTAACATATTTCCATAAAATGGATGACTTTAAGCATGCATTAAGTTCGTCGGCGGGCGTTGATCGTGGTATTACTGGTAATGTTTGTCGAAAATCACCTGCCAATAATAACACTGCACTACCAAACCGGTTTTGGTTCTTTCGCAAATCTTGCAAATTCCGGTCTAATGCTTCTAAAGAATTTTTGTGTGCCATTGTGCACTCATCCCAAACTATTAATCTACATTGCTGCAACACTTTGGCCATTGCTGAATTTCTCGAAAGGTTGCAGGTTGGAGTGTCATTTATTTGCATGTTCAAGGGCAACTTGAGTGCGGAATGAGCTGTCCGACCGCCTTCCAACAACGTGGCTGCAATACCTGACGAAGCAAGTGCAAGTGCAATAGAATTTGGGAACTAATCGTTGCCAAAATCAGTGATATCAAAAATGTTTTTCCAGTCCCACCAGGAGCATCTAAGAAAAAAAAAACCACCTGTTCCATCGTTCACTACTTTCATAAGAGTATTGTAGGCATATTTTTGTTGCTCATTTAAAAGAACGTTTCTTAGAACGGTTTCTTTTAATGCCTCAGAATCATATTGAGTTTCGCGTCTCAATTCTACATTAAATACCTTATGAATTGAGCGATTGGGCGTTGTCATTCCTAATTGTATTAATCATCTGTTTGTAAACATCAAGCACATGTTTTCAATTAAAATTAATGCTTCATTGTGAATTTCTTCGTTAATTTGCAAATCTGCATTTAATGTTCTAAGTCGTTTCTCATGTAATATGTCTTCAGCCATATGATATTTGTATTTGTTATATAAATCAATCGGTGTTGATGGAAAGCATGTAGACAAAATTATTGACAACAATGTTCGTATATGTTTAGCATTTGACGAAATTACAGCATCTTCAAGAGTGTGGTCCCAATGAGCGTCATTCTCTAGCAATCCCAAACCTTGACAGGCTTCTCTGTATGTGCCGCACAATACATCATTAACAGTTCGTAGATGTTGGAATGATGTTGGGCCACAAACATTGACTAATAGTAAGCGCAAATAAAAACACTCGTCTTGGCTGGGATGGACTCTGTAAATACGTCCCAATGCATCGGTGGAAAACACATGTGGATAACTTGGAACTGGCTGCTCTTGTTTGCGCCGTTGAAATTTCTTTGACGATTGATTCCAGGTATAATATTTAGGCATTTCAGAATACAACAGTGTTCTGACAAAGTCATCATTTTGGCACACTTCAAAGAAGCTGGTCAATGTTGTTGATGGTGGCCTGTCAACTCGTTGCAATACATTCTCCGTTGTAAAGTACACCCTTTGACCATTTTCCAGATGTATGGCCAAGTGAACAGCAGTGGGGTGTCTCTCATGTATACGAAACGAAAAAATACGCCACATCGCCTCATTGCTACTAACATAGCGGCCCATTTGAAAATGAGTGATCCCTTTGTTAAAATTTTCAGCAGCAACTCCTAACACAGCCATGTCACTACCTTTATTTACATACTTGCACACATATTTTATAGACTTTACGGAATGGCAAAATTCTACATTTATGTGTGCTTTAAATGTCATGGAGAGTAAAGGCAAAAATGGAACAACCCAACGATTATCAACTTCAATATCCTGCTGATTCACTTTGTTATTGACCTCCCATTGTTATCAGTGCTTCGCCGGCGGTAAAGTGGATAACCAACATTTCCACTAATAGTTTCTGATACTAATTGTCTTGGAAAGCGCTTTGAACATTTTTCCGTCAACCATACATGGAGAAATGGGATTTAATATTCCACAGGGACCATGGATCATATTTTTTGTAACAATCTCATGTAACAATGGATCTTCATCATTATCGGGAATTTCCGCAGATATCACATCATAAATTTCATTTGGTCTTATTGTCTCTACCAACCAAATAAGGATGTGGGCATGGGGTAATACGCGTTTCTGCCACTCTACTGAATACATCCAACAGCGCGTTTCCCCGAACACACGCTGTTTAACAATGAAATCCATGAGTGATTGTAATTTTCTTTTGAATATCCTTGCTGTGATGTCGTGTCTATCAATGGGTGATTGGCCAATAAATAATTCTTGCCGAATTTCTGTCCACTGTGGATTGCATGTGAATGTTATAAACAAATCTGGTGTCCCATTATGACGTACATATGACATAGCATCCTGAGCATATTCATGCACCGTGGACTTCCGATGTATGTTGCTGGGAGAATAGTTATTCTACCTACATTCTGGGCATTTCCATCAGCATTGATGGCATCCCGAAGATGTATGAATTCCTCAGAACGGAGTTTTGCCTGCTTCAACCTGATAAACGTTAATCGCTCAGTTTCTACTTTTACATAAATATCGACAGTATATTGGTGAAAGATACGCCAACATTTTAAGATGTGATTGACCTCATTTTCTCTAACCATCAGTCTGTATGAATAATAATTCATTGAACTAACTTTTTTGTTAGTTTCAGAACCTGAAAACAATTTTTTTGTGTTAAAATTATATAAATTACTTAAGGCTGTGATAAAGATTAAAAACGTAAAATGTTTATCTACCTGTAACTGGATTCATCATCTTCATTAAAAAATGGTACCCATCTTCACCTTGCCAAAATAAGATAGGATATTGTAAAGCATCATGTGATCGATGTGTTACGGACACACGCTGCAGTTGATTGTTACGCCGGTATAAAATAATATCTCTGTTTTCTACAGTTTCACCCCCAATGACAGTAGCGACTTCATCGATTGTTGGGCCATTAAAACGTCTTATGTGTTGTCCTGCAGGTGTCTTATCGGCTTTGATAACAATTTTGTGGTTATCAGATGGCATGTGATCTAATGCGGTCTTGAATAATGCAACCAATGCGTTGTGTTGATGGAAAAATAATTGGAGCTGTTCCACAACTGGTCTTTTCACAGAATTGTTGTCTGCACAACGCTGATCGACTTGTCTTGCTGAATCGCCCATGAAATAAATTTGCAAAAATTTATAGTCACTATCCGGCACTGGCAATAAGGAACCTGTTCGATGATATATTTGTCCTTGAATCTGCAAAGGTAAACATTCCTGTATTATATATACATATTGTAAAGTGAATTGTATTGTAAAGTGAATTGTTCAAACTACCAAGTGACTCTCAAAATACTTTGTCATTCCCCCCATCAACTTCAATTACTTCTGGCTACTTAAGGCAATTCACAGAGCTACATATGTACTTTAAGCCATTTCAAATGATACACCAATACAATTAAAAACTGACAACAGTAGTGGTAAAAGTTTTTCAATACCTTAAAAGTTGGCATAAAATTTTCTTGAATAACTTTTGTAGCGCCAAATGATGTCATTTAAAAGCAATTATTGTATTGCTGGATCTTATTTAAAAAATGTCTGGAATCTGGCCCATTTCCGGAAACCAATGAATGTAATGGATCTGGTGGCGGTACCAACGGCGTCAGTTTGACTTGACCGTTCGACCAACACAATCCGGGGGCTTCATTTTTAAACTTAAATGCCTTGCAATATTGACAAACAACGTTCATTGGTCCAATAGCAACGATATGCAGTGTACTGTAGTCAATTTCTTTGTTATAATTAAATGCAGCTCTATAGAGGTTAAAGGCAACACTTCTATTTTGTTGGTTCTGGTTCCATCGATTCCGTTCAACTTCATTCCGCATTTCACGTTGCTCATCAGTTTGACTTGCTCTTGTATTTCTTTGACTTGCAGCATTACGGGTTCTGCGACTTAAGTTTGTACGTCTAATTGCCGGCATTTTTAGAAACAAAAATTCAACTGAACATAAAAAAACTATAGTACCTATTCTTTTCTAAAAGTATCAAAATGGTCTATCAAAACTTTCCCTCACTATATTAATTTGACTAACCTTGTTGAACAAACACTTCAGAAAAAAACACACAGTACAAATTATCCTGTAGAAACCAATGTGAAAAGTACACTAAGAAATGGTAAATAAATTATGTAGGTATTTTGTTATTATAACTCCGACCACAGACCAATTCAGACCGATATATTTGCAAAGAGCATGTAAACTACGTTTCTTTGTTTTAATGTCAACTACGTGAATATTACTGCCAGTGACAGATTATTTTATTAAAAAAGTGAAATGTTCTAGTTTCCTGCGCAACTTTCGTAATTTTTTCTTACATAAGAACCTTCTCCTAATAATAACAAATACAACAAAAAAAGAATTAGTGAAATCGGTCCAGCCATTCACGCCTGATGCCGTAACCAAGGGAAAAAGGGATTCATTTTTATATATATAGATACAACCCCTAGGGACTGTAGAATGTTTACTCAAACATTATATCGTCCGTTGGTCCCCCTGGGTAAGCAATAGAAAGGTTGTAGTATGTAACTGTACCCTTATCAATTATTTTAGAAAATTGGAAATCAAACCATTAAGTCCGTTCTTGTCATTCAACCGTTTACTTGAATGCATGATATCCTGTCCTTGTGATTTAAACTCCTATAGACAGCACCTTTCACTTTGCAGTTTCTTATCCATAATAGGCGTTAGATAAGAGACATGGCTGCTGGATTTAAAGTAAACACAGTGGAACATTGAATACCAATATATGATGATAAAAGATGCATTTACATTGCCCAACTCTCTAGAGTTATCAATGTCCTATATCCAAAGTTTCTCTATATACTATGAGAGGCAGAAATTTGATAACGTATTAAAAGATCTATCACCGCTCGTAAATGTAGGCAGCATACCCAAGTACTGTCTAAGTACAAAATTTTGTTAACAGATTAACGACCACCCATCAGATATGTATTTAAAATCAGTTGCTTGAATTATTTCAGTTTTCCCATCATAATTTCTACCACCCATCGGTAGCATCAATCATTCAAGCTGCAAAACTCATATTCTTTCTATTTCAAGTATCCCATACCTACTTTCACACACTCGCTAATACCACTACCACCCACCGTTCTACTATGCCTTGTAGTCAACACCTGCCAACGAAATACCAGCATTAGGGCCGTTCGTTGAATTCCCTGTGTACCGTTCTTGTGATTCAACATTCTAACCTCCCGCGTGATAACCAAGGTTCAACTGAATCCAACCGTTAGAACCGTTAATCCCATTCTTACTATCCCATTCATTCATTCCACCTTCTAGATTCCTACGTGATAACCCATGAAATCCAACCATTAGGATCGTTCTCATAGTTCAACCAATCTCCCACTTGATAACCAACGAGCAACGAAATCCAATGGTTTGGTTCGTTCCTTGAATTCCAAGTATCTCGTTCTTATCATTCAACCATCCACTCTCGTGATAACCAACGAGCAAGGAAATCCAGCTGTTTGGTTCTTTCCTTGAATTCCAAGTATACCGTTCTCATCATTCAACCATCCGCTCTCCCACTTGATAACCAACGAGCAACGAAATCCAACCGTTTGGTTCGTTCCATGAACTTACTGTTTCTTATAGAGGTACAGAAATAATTGATTGAAACATACAGATTACCTCTTATATCCCATATATACCAATGATGACGCAAGTCCCTAGATCTTGGAAAGCCACATACTTGGGTGAATTGATTCGTACGGTATTTTCATCGCACCGTAAGACTGATGGCGCATCAAATTTAAGTCAAATTATTTACTTGGCAATGGTTTGAACTGACCAATGAGAGTAAAGACTGGTGACGACACACACGCGGAGGTGGAGGACTGCTCGTATGCTGCCCCCTTTCACTTTCCTATGACGTCACAGAAACCAGGTGCGGTAATGTTGAATCAGACAGGTAACATTGAAATGTTGGTATATTTCAGAATTTTAGTTTCAAACATTGTATGCTTAATGTTTGGATTAGGTCTCCTATATTTCTATAGACACATACATCAGCTTGTGACAACATATGGCTCCGTACATAGAGTCGTAATGTCAGATTCTTACATATTTTCCTAGAGCTACAAAAACAAACATATTTGAGAGAGAGAGACGTGATTTGTATGAAATCACAGCGTTCAATGGTTAAGACAAAAAGTAACAGCTGGGGTGTTGTTGACAAATTATGTATAGCAAACTCACGCAAAATACAATACACAACGGATGTCGTACATTCATATAACATCACCGCTTATGTTTAATGCTCACACCATATCATTGCCCATGTCTATCATCCATACAACATCACTGCACATATCTATCATCCATACAACATCATTGCACATGTCTAACGATCACAAACCATCACTGCGCATGTCTAACAATCATACAACATCATTGCGCATGTCTATCAACCATACAACTTCACTGCGCATGCCTACTACCCACAAAACATCACTCACTTTAACACTCATACAACATCACTGCGCATGTTTAACACCCATGCGACATCAATGCGCATATCTAACACTCACGCAACATCACGGCTCATGTCTAATACTCACACAACATTACTGCGCATGTCTATCATCCATCCAACTTCACTGCGAATGTCCTAACAACAACATCCAACATTCTTGTTCCCGTCATGTCACTTCCCAATTCATCATTCCCGTTCCCAATATTCCGTTTCCCGATATTCCGTTTCTAGCATTCCCGTTTAAGCACTCCCATTTCCAGCTTATCGTTGGCCAGAGGTCATTTCCTGTTCTATTATCTCGAATTTCCACATCTAATTCCCGAATCAATTATCCTGCATCTATTTTCAAACATTTCATAAACAACCTGCCATTGTGAACACACTGTGTATTTTTTTACATTCTGTTTATGGGACATATTTTCCTATATCTACGTTGCCTGTGACTGATATTATTACTACGCGTCTTAAACGGGTTTTCATTCAACATACTATCAACTTTTAGAATATTCAAATGCAGTGGTCTTGTTGGCACATATTCTAAGTGCTTACATAGGAAACCGATGGACTGGGGTTCAATTCCCCATCACTGCGTCAGTTTTTGCAATATAAATATATAAATTATTTTGTACATCAATGAAATTTGGCGCGATTGAAAAGATCACATGGTGCCTATTGATCAACGAGTGCTTGGTATTGCTGAGCACGCGGTAATTAACCAATGAGAGCGCTTCAAGGGGTTAACTGCTTATCTATGACGTCATAACCTGTCTGTAGTACAATACGTCCAATAAGTCAGCTGTCAACCGTGTTCCGTACCTCTGACTCTATGGTCTACCTGCCAGCTGTCATTGTTCCAGGCCATCGTTCTATGCCATACAACCCATACCACCGTTCTATGCCATGCGTCAACTCCCCAACTCTATGGCCTAGCTGTCATTGTTCCGTCGTTCTATACCAATGCCCCATCGTTCCGTGTCAACGCCCCTGTCATTCGAGCTCATTGACCCCCAGGTGATGGCACATGCGGATGAACCCGGGCGGTGTCATCTTGGTTCTCAAGTGACGAACGTGACCTTGAGAATTTTCCCACACTCAAGTGAGGGGATCCCTGCTTACCGGAAATCTGGCACCTGTGCAGCCAGTAAGGGCCCGAAGGCCCGGACCAAGGGCAGAATGCAGCAGTACAATGTGGGCGTCACATTTGAGAGAATTGCCATCGATGTCGCCGGTCTGTTTCCCGAGTCCGAGAGGGAAAACCAATACATTCTGGTCACAATGGATTACTTCAGCAAGTGCCCTGAGGCATATGCTATACCCAATCAAGAGGCAACCACGGTAGCGACGGTGCTAGTAGAACAGCTATTCAGCAAGTTTGGCGTCCCGTTTGGCGTTTGACATTCAGACCAGGGACGTAATTTCGAATCGAATATATTCCAGTACGGAATGATGGAGAGATTCAACAGGACCTTGGAACAACACCTATCCAAGGTCGTCAGCAATAACCAGCGTGATTGGGATGAGCATATTCCCCTATTCTGGCTAAAGTAAAGTAAAACATTCAAGTCGAGTGAAGTATAAAAAAGAATATTCGCAAGGTCGAAAAGACCCGACAATAAGGAAGATGACCCTCGAATTTTGCTGGAAGAATTCTCTGCAGATTATAAAAGGAACGACCGATCATCGCAGAAGTTAGTAGGGGGTATCTATTGTTATGTTTTCGATGTTATTATATTAGAATCAGCTGTTGAGAATATTTGATGTTTTACGAGTAAATGTAAGTTCTAGAAAGTGAAGTGAATATTAGTTTTTAAAATTAATTAATTGAACCCACGAAGTTTATAACAATATCCAAGAGATCAACTTAAACCTCTGGTTGATCTCCATCTCCAGACTTTTGCCCATCACCATCAAATGCAAGGGACAAGATGTTGTTACATTAGCCGTATCGACGAATTCATTAATGGCCTACTACAATGCCTTCATCGACAATACCAGAGTCCATGCCAGACGGACCACCAAAACTAAGATCACACTCAAATATCATCCAGTAAATATCCCCTACAACTGCTTCGACGGCATGCCTACCGTCTTACCCAGTATTAAACCCCTAAAACTACAAGAACTAGATGTCCGAGACCTTAACATTGTCAATCATAAACTTAGCCAGTACTCCAGAGAATTGGAACAACTGATTAACCAACCATTCGTGGAGAGGCATACCTCCTTATTCCCAATTAGTGCAATCACGTTAGCAGTATTTGTTGTCGTCCTGCTCACCGCCACAGCAATCCGAAATAGAGTAAGTTTAGTAAGTCTAACCCTACTAGCGAGCCAGCACCATTACCATGCCTCGCAAACAGCAATTCCAGAGGAAATCTTCACAGTCCACTAACTTTTTCAAATGGATGGTAGTTGTTATATAAGTTTATAACAGAACTTTGTGTGAACTTATGTAGCAACCATATTTCGTCGTTCCCAGCTGAGATCCGAAGAACGTCCATTAGAATAGTAGGGTGTGCAGTGCTAATTCTTCATTGTAAATGTTATATATTGTAAGATTTCCTTTATTCCGCATTAATTATTACTCTGTCTGTAGTTAGTTTATATTGTTATTTTTCATTTTATATTTTAAACGTTATAGTTTGTGTAAAAGTTAAATAAATCTTTTTTAAAAACTCAATTTTATTTGCGTGATTTGTTTTAACTCTGCTCAATTGTAGTCAGGAGCGGATCCACTCACGTGCTTCCGGGGGGGCGATTTCAAGCTTTAGGGAGGGGGCGATCCTGTACTAAATTTTCCAAAATATAATTTTAAACCCATATTTCTTGGACTATTACATTCGAAATGCTCGTTATATGGTTTAAACCCATAGAAGTGACCTTCTTCTAGGCTCTTGGGGTTAAGATTACCTTGTTTGAATAATAAATTTACTAACTTTGAGGCTCTCGGTGGGGGCGTTCAGCCCCATCCCCCCCCCCCTTGGATCCGGCCATGATTGTAGTAATAATCAAATATTAATAAAATGCATTTCAACTCCAATTTGAATCTAATAGTTTTTAAAAATTAAAATTTATAGCCGCCTAGTTCATACTTTATTGCGAACTTATTCCTAATTTATTGCTCCAATCCCTTGAACGAAATTCGGAACATATCTAATTAGAGTTTTATGTTATTCTTGTTTTTATAAAATTTAGAACCAAATATACTTATATATTTAAGTGCCCCTGTGCCAGTTATCACAGATTTTTCGGTTACAAAAATGTTGAGCAAATGTTCCTAGTAATTTCAAGTCCCCACTAGATTTCCTTGAAGTTATATTTGTTTATCTTTAAATCTAAAAGACATGATGAAAAACAAGACTATAGATGGAATAATCACAGACATTATAAAATCGTCATTTCAGGCAGCAGGTGATTACATTTTACAACTCCTTAATACATGCATTGAAACAGGACAATTTACTGCAAATTGGACAACTTCAATAGTAATTCCTACTTAAGGGAAATAAATTAAAACAAATTAATGACTTTCGTCTAATAAATATGGTGCTCAGTTATAAAAAGCTACTGGAAATAGTCATCAATAACCACATAGTGGGATATATAGAATAGAACAAATAGACTGCTTTTAAACTTTCAATTTAAAAAATTTGGTATACAGGCAAAAAGATTGCAACGGATTACAAGCTACTTGTTTGGAACAAGACAAAAATAGTGTAGTAAATACATTAAACGCAAAGATGGACAATGTGTGATATTGGAGTGAAAATATACCAAGTGTGTGAATGTAAATAACTACATATCATAATAGAAGAGTATTTGACATTTTACATCACAAAATAGCAAAAAGTGGATGCTTTAGGAAAGATAAGATATCAAATTAAGTAAAAGATCAAAGTTCTTAGCATATAAGTCTTCATAATAATACATCATTTTAATTTTTATCCAACAAATTCATTTTTGTTAATTAATTGGAATTATGCATACTAGACAGAACCAAGCGTTACGTACATATACTGCTGAAAACTAATAAATATAATGTTTAGTGTATTGTTTTAAATTTGATTGAATTACTTCATTGATTTTTAAACTTCTGCACCTTTTCCAAAACCTTCCGTCGCGTTAATGCTAATTTTAAGTGTTTTTTTGCGTGTAAAATAAACACAGTATTCGTGATTCCTGTATTGTATTCCGAGGTTTTGGCCGCTTTTTGTTGTTATTGTGTTACGATTCCGCGAGTTATTAGTTCCGGTCGTAACAACCGCTAAACTTTTGTTTGTTGTTTGTTTCTTTTGTGTTTACAAAAGCGCATCATTTGTTGTTAAACCCGCATTTTTGTTTGCTCAATCAATGAACATTACGTCGCTATTTTTTGTGTAACGTGTTGTCTAGACGAAGCTCTAAAAACAGTTCCTGCCGCTGCGGGGCTAGCCTCTGAAGAAAGAAGAACCAAGAAAACACCACCTGCAGAGCTTCGACGTAAAAGGTCAGTGATTAACTTTTATTTGGTGATTTAATTTTACGCGACGATACAATGTTTTATTGATTGTTCCGCTAAAGGTCCTTCGTCAATTACATACTTGCATTTAACCAGCATTGAACTAAAACCGCAACATTTAATTCATACATTTTTTTGAATATTATATGTAATGTGTCATCGAAGACATTCCAATGCTCAAACAAAGACTATGTTCGCATCAGTAAAACTCAGTGCTCAACAGAGAATTTATTATAAGTGATTAATATTGATATTCACCAATATTCACAGTCTGGTTCCAAACCATTTTCTAAATTACTGTAAAAAAGTTGAAAATGTCCAGAATTTCACATCATAAAACATAGGAGATTTATTTGTATAATAACAGTTCATAGAATTGTTGATTAACAAAACCTATTCCACAAAAGATTCTAATTGTATAATGAGCTTTAAATTGGGTTGGCTGTTACTTGGTGAAAGTTGAGATTCATGATGAATTTGGTAATACAACTGATTACAACCTTAAGAAGTGCCACATTTATAAATTAAATAAAATAGAAGTAAGAGGTTTTCTAATATACTAGTTCTGTTAATATTACGAAGAAATAGCTATGATGCAATAAACAGGAAATATGGATTTTCTCAGATGTAATTTATACAAAGATTATCAGCTATTCTCTCGTCGATCTTTGTATGAATTACATCTGGAAAAACCTATAATCTTAGAATATTTCGCATTTATTGCATTATGGCTACTTCTTAGTAATATTAACAGAACTAGTATATTACATAAATATTTGTAACCTCTTTTTTATTTTATTTAGTTTATAAATGTTGCACTTCTTAAGGTACTACCATTATATGATAAAGCTCCATCGGACGCGAAACAATTTTTGACAGTTTCTAAATAAGTTTGTAATCAGTTGTATTACTCAATTTATCATGTATATTGAGCTACCGAATAAACATTAAAACTTGTAATAAATATTAAGTATCATTTTAAAAGTTTACTGATATAAAATATTTGGTGCGAAAAAATTTATATGGGTCAAAATATTATTTTTTTTTCTCAAACCGTCCGCAGACGTCCTCAAATTTTTTTGCAAAAAAATATGTTGATGTACTCTGTAAAAATAGAGCTTCCTGTAAATTTGAGTGTTTAAAATGTTTTTTTCAATTTTTTTACAAGCTTTTAAACCATCAAAAACAGGTATTTCTGAGCTATTTTTGGCACATATTGATATGCTTGCCAAGAAGAGCCTATTTGATATTTTTTAATGTATGAAAAACAAAATGAAAGGATTTTTTATAAGTAATTAAAACAATATCATATAGAGAAAAAATATTGATAATCTGATATTCTATAGTGTCGTAACTAAAAGCCTGTTTTGTGATGTTTCTCGCATTTTTCCAAAATTTTATAGTCGATAAATTTAGAATGACACCTCGAAGAGAGTATTCAATATCTCTGACAGTTGAAGTAACCTGAAAAATTTTATCGTGACATTCTGTCCTAGGAGTTAAGGGAGAACAGCAATTACACGGAACGGCTCCAGATTCGGAACCTCTGTGTGCTGATTCTCTCGAAAATCCTAGATGTCGGTCTTACATCTCGCGTCTTCAAATAAAAATATATGTTTTTTAATGTATTTTTTTTCCTGTAAACTGTGTAAACATATTTTTTATTTTTTATGTAATTTCAAATCGATTAAAAATCGCCGGAGATATAGTGCTTTTAATTTTAGCTAAATTAGAAAAATTGCGTTTTTGGCAATTTGCGAATGCATTTTTGGGCATGTTCGATTATTGTTTCTTTCGTCCTGTTTTTTTTCAGGTAAAGTCTTTATAAACCCAAATAAGCTCCAAGTGGGCTGATGTGTCTTTTATTTTTGGTTGACATTAACGAGCGTATATTTTGAAAATAATTCGTCGTTTAGAAACGTGAGGGTTTATTCTGACTCATTTAGATATTAATATAGTTATGAAATTTACCAAAACCGACCCTGTTTCATTTCAGTACGACAACTATCGCTGGAATATAAAAAAAAGTTAGAAGGTTCGGACGGGAGAAAAACTTATCTCGATCATAACTCGACAACTATAAAATTGACACTGGATGATACTAGAGAATTCGAGGCTGCTTTTAAAAGGAGGATCCATCCTCGAAGCAGTGAGTTATATCGCGACGACTAGCGTATTCGTCATGTTATTGTGAATCAGCTGTTCTGTATAATTTGATGTAACTAAAGTTCTAGAAAAGTGAAAGTGAATATTAGTTTTATAATTTTAAAACTATATTGCAATTTGGTGACCAGAAGTGAAGGATTAAATGCAGTTAAAATCGTAATTTGATTTATGGAAACTCGTAGCATGGAAAAGATGGACGAAACTACCAAAAAAATAGTCAAGCAGGTTATGGAAGGACTAGACGAAAAAATTGTACAGATTCTAGAAAAACGTGATAAGAAGGAAAAACAACATCATGAAGAAATTCAACAAAGGTTAGTAAAATCTTTTGATGAAAAACGTAAAATAGAATTAGAAAATCTTGTCACTGCCATGGAAGAAAAACAACAAAATTAAATTGAATAATTATTATCGAAATTTGTAGAAAAACAAGATCAACTTGAATTAAAACGACAAAATGATTTTAAAGTAACTGAAGAGAAAAGTCAACTGCAATTTGAAAAATTAATGCAAATAGTAGCATAAGTTAATGAAACAGTTAATGACAGAATGCAAATAGTTGAAACAGACATAAAAGAAATAAACGACGACATAAAGATCGTAAAAAGTAATGTGGAGACTCTTGAAATCAAAGTAGATGACATCGATTCCATCCAGAGCCAGTTGAAATTTGAAATCAGTTCCAATTAAAACACGGTACAAAGTGAAGTAAGTGAAGTACAAGATAAAGTCAGTGCCATCCAAAACAAGGTAGAAACAAAAATCAAAAAAATGCAACAGAACTTGCAGCGAGGAAAATACCAGCACACCGTGAGTACCAAAGGTTCCTTTAGTAAACCACCCACATTCGACGGCAGTTTATCTTGGCCCATGTATAAACGGCAATTTGAGGCCGTGGCTACAGCTAATGGATGGGATAATCAAGAAAAATCTACTTCTCTGGTAATTTCGTTAAGAGGTCCGGCCCTAGAACTCCTCCAAAGCATTCCCGTCGAGGAACAATGCAATTCCGAGAAGATCATCGCCATCCTGGATAAGCGATACGACAATCAATCCTTGAGCCAGGTATAACAACTCCAACTGAGTGGAAAAACGCAAAAATCCTGTGAAAGACTCCAAGAATTCGAAGCAGAGATTAGATGGTTAGTTAACTTGTCCTACATAGGCCTGCCAGAGGAAACGAAAGACCAGTTGGCCACGCAGAGTGTAATAAACGGCATAAGAGATGTGGCAGTACAAAGAAATTTAAGACTGAGTGGCGTCAAGAAAAGTTGAAGCTTTACTTCGGGCCTTGGAAGTATAGGAAGTCATGAACATGTCCAAACCGAGGGTGCGAGCAGTTTCCTTCAACCAGGAAGAGTCAGAGTCACCATTTCAAGCGCTGCTGGCTGAAATAAACAAACTATTAAAATGGTCATAAAGAACTGGCACCCGAGGAGCACGTTACCGTTGTGGGCGAAAAGGACACTTTCAACATGACTGTCGAGTGAGGCTACCTGAAAGATCACCAACCAGAAGTAGGCAACAAAACAACCTCACCAACCAGGGAAACACCGATCAGTCAGCATAAGGGGACTACACCGGAAGGACAACTGGCCAGATGGATGGAGAAATTACAGCAATACGACGTCAAGGTGGAACACCGTGCCGGCCGTTTGCACAATAATACCGATGCCCTACCCAGAAGACCCTGTAGAGCGGAATGCGGACATTGTCTGAAGACGGAACAGTGAGAGGGTATCTCAATCAGGCAGATCCGAGTGCAGGCCAGAAGACTGGACAGCGGAACAGTGCATCCATGACCAAATGGCTGATCAGGACATCGAACCAATCTTGTCACTCAAAACGAGAGGGGCAACGAGAGGCCATGATGGGACGAGGTAGCTAAATACTCAGGCGTGCTGAAATCGTTATGGGCTTAATGGGACTCTCTAAGAGTAGACAATGGAATGCTCAAGCGAGTCTGGGAAAACGCTGATGGACGAGAAACCAAGTCCCAACTGGTGGTTCCGAAGAGAAAGGTACCAGCCATCCTGACCGAAGTACATGATGGGATTACCGGAGGCCACCTGGGCATGAATAAAACCCTTGACAAAGTTCGCCAGCGGTACTACTGGGTGAATTACTTCGAAGACGTCAGAGCTTGGTACCGCAAATGTGCCATCTGTGCAGCCAGTAAGGGCCCGAAGACCCGGACCAAGGGCAGAATGCAGCAGTACAATGTGGGTGTCCCATTTGAGAGAATCGCCATCGATGTCGCCGGTCCGTTTCCCCAGTCTGAGAGGGGGAACAAATACATTCTGGTCGCAATGGATTACTTAAGCAAATGGCCTGATGCATATGCGATACCCAACCAAGAGGCAACCACGGTAGCGACGGTGCTAGTAGAACAACTAATTAGCAGGTTTGGCGTCCCGATGGAACTACATTCAGACCAAGGGCGTAACTTCGAATCGAATGTATTCCAGAAGGTTTGCAACGATGTTGGGGATGAGGAAAACGAGACCAACACCATTGCACCTACAGTCAGACGGAATGGTGGAAAGATTCAACAGGACCTTGGAACAACACCTATCCAAGGTCGTCAGCAATATCCAGCGTGATTGGGATGAGCATATTCCCCTATTCCTGTTGGCATATCGCTCTGCCGTACATAATAGTACAGGCCTGACCCCATCCAGGGTCTTATTCGGAAAGAGGCTGCGATTACTCTGCGATTTGGCATTTGGCTCCCCCGAAGAACCTTCCCAAAACATCGACGATTATGTCGACCAGCTCCGACATAACATGCTGGCAATACATGAATTAGCCCTAACGTAGATGTTGGCCACCAGTGACCGGTTGAAAACGCGATACGACCTCAAGGCCAATTCAGTCAGGTTCCAGGAGAGGGACAAAGTCTGGCTGTACAACCCCCAACGGAGCAAGGGTAAATCCCAAAGCTTACATCCGCCTGGGATGGTCCATACGAGGTGGTCAAGAGGCTTAATGACGTCGTCTACCGGATCCGTCGAAACCCCTAGGCTAAGTTGAAGGTGGTCCATTTAGGTCGACTTGCTTCCTACCATCGAGAGGATGTTTCTGATCGGGACGATCAGAATTAAAGGGAGGGCAGTGTTACGAAATTTACCAATGCCGATCCTGTTTCATTTAAGTACGACAACTATCGCTGGGATATAAACAAAGCTAGAAGGTTCGGACGGGAGAAAAAAAATCTCGATCATAACTCGACAACTGTAAAATTGACATTGGATGATACTAGAGAATTCGACGCTGATTTTAAAAGGAGGACCCATCCTCGCAGCAGTGAGTTATACCGCGACGACTAGAGCGTATTTGTCAAGTTATTGTGAATAAGCTGTTCAGTAAACTGATGTAAATAAAGTTCTAGAAAAGTGAAAGTGAATATTAGTTTTATAATTTTAAAATTGAACTCACAGACTATATTGCAATATGTTCTAACGTTTATTTGCTAAGTATAGATCAGTAAAATAGAGCAAAAACGCTTTAGTTTAAGAAGTTGTGGAGGTTTGGAGGAGTTTAGGCACCAAAGTTATGGTATTAACGAAAAATGGATGTACCAAAAACTGTGATAATTTCGTGTTCATGAAAATTATTATTTTATGTCGACAATACAATTCATCTAAAACAAATACATTTTTAATTCTATCTGTATAAAGACAAAAAGAAAATGCAACTTTACTTCTCCAAATATTTTTTGGAAAATCTAATTCATTTTTTAGTAAATTAGGAAATTTCTTATAACGTAATAGAGGGTTCTTTATTATATTAATTTAAAGTACATTTTTATTTGAAAATAAAAACAACAATTTTTCATATTTTTTCTATTGTAGCGTATATGAGCAGACCTTAACCTAACAGTTTTCAAATTCTGTTACAGGTAAACAGGGTATGTTTCCAGATCTTTGCAAGGATTAGTATTGTCTGTTGTTCTCGTTATGCTTGTAGACTGTCAGCTGGTGACAGATTTTGGTCCGCCTTGTTCTCACTTGTTCCTCGAAGGGGTTTAAAAATTGGGTTATTGCTCAATACAATAAAGCAAAATATGCGAGGGATTCGTGTGGCTAACACTGCAAGAACTCGAGTTTCATTTTTCGAAAACAAGATGTTTTGCTCCAATTTTCCCGCCTCTGCCATGTTTCTCCCCTATTGGCCAAATGATCCAGCCAAGTATTAAAATACCCGACAGACATCATAAGTGTCGCATGTAGTCAGAGAGTTGATATAAGAATGTGACCCCGTAGGTTGTTTTGTATCTGTCATTGACTTTAAGTCGTCCATGTGTCACAAATGGTTTATCTGTAACGCCTATACGTTGTTTTGTTTGAGGGTGAAGCAAGAAAAAATTGATGCTGGGAAAGTGATATTTAGTGCCAGGTTATAATTTTCTAGAATAAGGTTTTCAAGAATGGTAAATTCCCGATTTTCAGAAAACGGATCTTTGTTGTAAATATGAGCTATACCCCAAAATAAAAAAACAGCGAAAATTTATACATAGGTAGGTGGAAAAGTAGATTTCTTTATATAGAGGAAAAGATAGTAAGAAGAATCATGAATTATGAAAGAATAGTAATGTGAAGATCAACAAATTATCATTATTTTTATTTATGTTAATAAAGATTAACCACTTTTGCCTGGCTAATAAGGTTGAGAAAATGATAATTTGTGGTCTTGAATATTTAGACTTGTTGGTACTCGACAGGTAAATCCAAAATGTAACCTTCTTTTCACAATTAATTAAAGATTTTATTTTCTTCAATGTGACTTATACCAATAAAATATAATATACAACAATAAAATATACGTAGTAATCCAATTACTTAATTATTAATATAAAGTACGTTGATAAATCATGTGTGTTGTATATAATACCTAATAGCTATTACTTAGCATTAAGTATGCCTCCAGGAACATCTTAAAATCTTTTTTTGTTGCTCACATATAGGGTCGATGTTACAATAGTACACCTATTTATTCTGATTTTGGGCTACTAACCGTTAATTTCTCTACTCTGCTATATTTAACATTATAATTTGGTATGCCTAACATTGTGGAATCATCAGTATAGCAAAATGTTTGAGTAGTCGGCGATCATTCATTGATAAGGTTGTTATGTAAACATGTCTACTGAGTCACATCGGACAATTAACATCTCCAAATCCGGACCTATTGCTAATTTCCGAGATAATAACTAAAAACCTTTTTCTTTAGTTTTTTGTTGGATTTTATTGCTAATTAATTGCTCACTTACTGTCCCAATAAAATTTTATTCCTTGAACCACACCGAAACTGTTTCCGATGTGGTTTAAGTATTAAGTCACATGGGACAAAATTATATCTTAGAATCTAAAAAAAATTTCAATCTGTTCTTGTTGCTGATTCTATTGCTAAAAAGTTGGTCATAAATGGCTCAAATAAAATGTTATTGCTTCAAACCCTACGGTGAAATTGTGTCTAATGTGGCTGAAGGCTTAAGTCAAATGGGACCTAGCCATATCGAGAAACTAATAAAGATTTCACTCTGTTCTAAGTGTGGCATTTTATTGCTAATTGTTTGCTGATTTATTGTACCAAAGAAAATTTTATTTCTACAATCCCTTTCGAGAAAACCTACGCAATGTGACTTAGCAGAATAATCTCAGTAACTTGAAGAGATTTTAAGTTATTCTTGGACAATTTTTTTTTTAGCCTAAACCCAAAACTATTAATTTATCCTTACTCATCAAAGCATATACCCCTTCTAAAATTCTATTGCAAAATGGTAGAATATTTATGGTAACCACCTTATTCCAAAACCGATTTTATTGCTGGACCCCCTTCAAGGTGTCTGATATGACTTATCTAATCGCGAATATTTATATCTTAGTAACAATAATTTGGTCAAGTGCGAGTTGGACTAGCATACTAAGGGTTCCGTACCACCTTCAAGATTCTAATATTCCAGTTTCAGACAAGCAGGAAATGAGTGCATTTCCTTATATTTACCCTAATATATTTAAAGGAAGCGTTTTAAATTTATAAAAAATATACACTTTGATTTTCCACACATATACTTTTTATTTTATCTGCTTTAGGATTCTCTTGATTTTTATAAGAATATATATGTATTTAATTTTCTAATTTGGCCCCCAAAAATTAACATTAGAGTTTTATTTTACTAATAAACTTTCAGGGAAGCCTTCTATATTCTACTGTCTGAATTTTGAGGCTCTGTAGATTGGAAGATAAAGGGCAAAATAGGTTTTAAATTATAAATTATTAAATCTGTTATTCAAATTATTTAAAAATACAAATCAAATATATTTTTCAAAATTTAAATAGTGTAGTTTCTAAAGTGGGAATTAAGTCGATGTTCAATATTTTTGTTAATATCTTTTAAACAAATGATTTAAAAATATGATATATTTGTAATTCACTTAATGAGCCTTTTATCTGATATATTACATGATGCGTTTGAAAATTGAATTTTTATTTTCCATTTAATTGTATAATTGTATATTCATTTTAAAAAACTTATAAAAATATATTTGTATTCGTCATAATGAGCCGTGTGATTTGATATATTACATGATCTGTTAGAAACAATTATAATTTTTTATTTTCCATTTAATTCTGTAATTTGCCCCCCAAAATTAAAAGTAGAGGTTTTTCCTTATTTTTCCAGTAAACTTCAAACTTTACGTTTTATAGTTTCGGAGATAGGGGGGGAATGGGTACATTTTGGTATATTTTCATTAATATCTTTTAACTAATTTCTTTTAAAATACGAAAAAAATATAGGAGTGTTCATCCGAATGGCACCTTTCATTTGATGTATTAGATGATGCGTTTAAAAAAAATTTATTTCTAAATTTTCATTTAATTCTATAATTTGGCCCCCAAAATTAATATTATTGGTTTCTCCTTATTGTTTTTTGTAAAGTTCGGGAAACGTTCTATATTTCCTATTTTATCAAAATTTTAGGCTCAGTACTTTCGGAGATCAGGTCGATTTTTTTTAGTTTCCCCCCCAGAAGTACCTCGAAAATCAAAATTTCTTCTTTATTCGATATGTACTCCCGATCGGGTCACCAAACTATACATTCATACCAAATTTCAATCTCTTCCGCCCAGTAGTTTAGAAGAAAATTGCTGTTATGTGACAGGGGCAGAAATCCGGAGTGATATTATAAGGGTATCCGTATATTGTATCTACGGAACCCTAAAAACAATTTTAAGATGTTTTTGTAGGCATATTTAATGCTAAATAATTGCTATCAGGTTGTATTATACATGATTTATCAATTTACTTTAAATTAATAATCAAGTAATTGGATTAGTATACAAGCTGTATTTTATTGTTTCATTTTATATTAAATTAGTATAAGTCACACTGAGGAAAATAAAATATTTAATTAATTGTGTTAAGAAATGTTTCATTTTGGATTTATATTCCGAGTACCGATAAGGCAGACTACGATTTTATTAACTTTTTTTTCTTTCTACCTTATTAGTCAGACACAAGTGGTTAATCTATATTAACATGAATAAATATAATGATAGTTTATTTCACATTAGTATTCTTTCACAATATTTATTGTTACCATCTTGTATCAAAACCGACTTCATTGCTGGACCCCTCTCAAGAAAAGTGTACGATATGACTCCACAATGTTCGGGATACTAACCTATAATGGTCACGTCTGTTAAATATAGCAGAGTAGAGAAATTAATAGTTAGTAGCCCAAAATCTAGGTAAATAGGTGTACTCTTGTTTACATGAGAGCTTTCATAAAGAATCTATTCATTTTAAAATATATTAGAAGTAACGTTACCAACCTTATTATAATTATGAGTACGGGTTAAATTGATAAATAACAACTTAGTGAAGATGAAATTATAAATTATATTAGCATCAATCCAAAGAAAAAGATTATAATTTAACGGTAACGTGTTAAATTAACATAAGAGTTTACAATTTTCTGATAAATCTCAATATATATCTGAAACTTTACATGTGTACTTCTTTGCCTGAAATTCCTGGATTTTAAGCAAAAACATTTCAGATTGTTATTGTTAGAATATTAAGCGACCCCTATTTTCGAGAATAAATACTTACACACAATTTTTATAGGAACTTCTATTGAGAAAATTCTTCAAATTATATACTTGCCTTGCTTAGATGATTGAGGTACAAGGAAATAAAACTGACAGATGTGTAAAATATATACTTCTTCAAAAATCTTTAATTCCAGTAGATAAAAAATAAGTCTGATAAAATTTTGGTAAACTGTTCTACTAACCATATTTTAATATATGTATTTATATTCCAGGATTTCATGTATTATGTGGTTGCTTTGGCATAAACGGACTCTGTGTAAAACTCAGAGCAGGCCGATACAGACAATTTCAGCCCATAATGAAACCAAAACAAATATGTCGAGTTCAAGATAAATATAGTTATATATAATACTTGTGTGCTCACGGAATGTAAACAAAATCCCGATATAGCCTGTCCACTTAGACACGTTCTTATAAAGTACAAGATAGAATCCATGCTATTAACTCCTTAAAAAGTAAATTGGTTTTCCGTGAATAGCCGCTTAATTGATTTGATTTTAAACGTATTTGAATAACAGAATATTCTCATTAGCTTATTGACATAAAATTAATGGGTAAATTTTGCTTGGAGGATTATGCAAATAAGTAAGGCTCCGTTTCTTTTCATTTTGTTTCTTGAAATTCGCTTATTTACAATAACTTTGTCAGTCTCTATTTAGTATTCAAAAGTATTCAAATTGATATATAAGTCGTGGTGGCTTTGGTTGACTGTACAGCAAATGCAAGGTTGTGTTTATAAATAGATAATTGGTATGCAATTATGTGCTTCTAAAAATTAGATGACGCATTTGCAGAAGTTTGAATTATCTAACTCTTGCTAAATATTTAGGGCTTTTGTTTCATAAGGTAATAGACCTGATAACGCATTTTGTTATGCCAGGTGAGACCTTGGTGAAAGGTCTGCAAGATTCAAACATAAATCAAAATAACGAACCGATGTTTTTTAATTAAAAACAACACATACCGCTAGATAATTTAGCCACTTTTTGGGTATAATCATTAATCATCTTTTTTGGGAATATTTCATCAAAAACGTTATTTTAATATCTAGATTTCTTCACTTCAAGCCTCAAGTAGGCTTTCTTTCGTATTTTTAATATTTTTTCTTCTATAATCATCTAAGATTTGAATGCAGAATTGTTTCTGTTCTTCATTTTTTGTGAACAAATCGTTGTACTCATTAGACCAAATCAAATGGAAAAATTTTTCAATTAAAATTTTTATTTATTGTTATTTTGATCAAATATTGTTTTTTTAATGATCTGAGATTCCTTTTTTTAATTTCGATTAAAATTGTATTTTTCGTGAACGTAACCTGAGTAAATATGTAGGTAAATAGCATTTTTAATGATATAGCGATACTTGATAGAAATTTCACATACCCAACGATTTTATTTTATTGTTGTCTGATTAATGCCCTAGATTTATGAGGAGAGTGGTATGATGAGTGGTATCTAGGACCTCCCGAACTATTTTTTAGCTTTTACAACATTATTAGCATAAATATTGTCTTAATTTTAAATAAAACCCTTTAACTTAAAAATCTTTGTTACTTAATTTTTATTTTAGACATTTTATATCGAAATAACGAATATTCAAATACTTGGAATGTTCAAACAAGTTCCCAATGGTGTTCATTCAAAATCTTACTATATGGAAAATAGCGAGTTTATCAACATCTGGATTTAACTAATTTCCAACATGTCATATCATCACTTTTATAGAAAATATCATGGGAAATATCTTTCGTTCCGTTACATAAACATTACCGATATGCTATATCAAACTATTAGAATATTCTTTTGTGCTTCATTACATCATTAATAGTTTGCTTAAAAATCTCGATACAAATGTCAAATTTATTTTATTCCAAAACCTATACTTTCTTACTTTTATTAACGAAATTTTGCATTAAAAATAAACTAGTTCATATTCTTTATTCATTATTATAATATCCCAGTATAACTTATTACTACTACTATTATTTTTGGGATGCAAATTACGGAATTAAATGGAAAATATAAAAATAAAATTGTTTCCAACTCATCATGTAATATATCAAATGAAAAGGCTGATTATGACGAAAACAAATATATTTTTTTCATATTTTTAAATTATACCCCCTTATCTCCAAAACTATAAGAAGTGAAAATTTGAAAAAAAATCAGGGATTTAAAAAATGGAAAAAACTCCTAATATTAATTTTGTGGGGCAAATTGCAGCATTAAATAGAAAATATAAAATTAAAATTATTTCTAAGGTATAGTGTAATACATCAAATCAAAGGGCTCATTATGACGACTACAAATATATTTTTTTTACATTTTTAAAATATAATTTTAAAATATATAAACAAAAAATTAAAAATATTTTTTTAAAAAGCATTATGCAATACATCAAATGAAAGAGCACATTATGAGGAGTAAGAACATATATTTTTCATATTTCTAAAATTAATTGTTTGCACGATATTAACAGAAATATATAAAAAATAATCATTTCCCGGATTATTTCCGAAACCATATTACCTAAAATTTTGTAATTAATTACGGGTACTGAGACTCACTTGAACTTTAAAAGAAAAATTAGTAGAAAACCCCGATATTAATTTCGGGGGCAAATTATAGAATTAATTATAAAATAATTTTAAATATTCAAACACGTCATTTAATATATCAAATACTAGGCCCATTTTGAAAAATACAAATATGTTTTTTTCATATATTTTAAATTATTTGTTTAAAAGATGTTAACATAAATATTAAAAATCGAGTCATTCCCCCTATATATCACATACTACACAATCTAAAAATTGAAAAATATATTTTATTTATATTTTTAAATAATTTGTCTAAAAGATAATTTATTATATAAGACTTGACCCATTTTCCCGTTTATCTTCCAAACTTACTGAGACTAAAATTCAGACAAATATATTTTTTTATTGATCTGAGATAAATATGAAGGTAAATAGCATTTATAATGATATAGCGATTGACTTGATAGAAATTTCACACACCCAACGATTTTATTTTTTTATCTGATTAATACCCTAGATTTATGAGGAGAGTCGTATGATGAGTGGTACCTAGGACATATCGATTTATTTTTTAGCTTTTACTACATTATTAACATAAATATTGTCTGAATTTTAAATAAAATCGTTTAACTTAAAAATCTTTTTTACTTAATTTTTATTTTAGATAGTTTAGATCGAAATGACGAATATTCAAATACTTGGAATGTTCACATAAGATCCCAATGGTGTTGATTCAAAATATACATTTATGAAAATCTGGATTTAACTAATTTCCATATCATAAATTTTATAGAAAATATCAAGGGAAATATCTTTCGTTTCATTACTTAAACATTGCCGATATGCTTTATCGAACTATTAGAATATTCTTTTGTGCTTCCTTACATGATTAATAGTTTGCTTAAAATTTCGATAAAAATGTTAAATTTATTATATTGCATAACGTATACTTTCTTACTTTTATTAACGAAATTTTACATTAAAAATTAACCAGTTCATATTCTTTATTCATTATTGTAACATCCCAGTATAAGTTATATTTGCATAAACCTTATAATGTTACTGCTCTACAGTTAATGTTTTGATTGACATAAGACAAACCACAGCGTTGCTCTATAAACAAAGAAACGACAATAATGTTTACTTTTCCTTGTCAGTCAGTATTAAATTATATTATACAAAAATAATTCACCTTCAGTTCTTCGGTTTACTTCGACGTAATTTTAAAACCTACTACTCATATTTTAACATTGACAGCACACTCCTTTACCGAGAAGTACAGTGTGTTATGGACCAAAGTGTGACCATGAAAGAAAAATAAATGTAAAACAGGTTTATTTTTACAACTCTCCACCATAATAAGAAAATTTTTCCAAAATTTTAATGTTATCGAATATCTAGTCTTGGCGGCTTACGTTTCTTGAAGAGTCTGGGATCAACTTTGTGATGTGGAATAAGTTACATTCTTGTTTCTTGTGCCCAGTATTTACTCTATATATAGAGTGTGAAATTTTCTCTATGATTTCATAGGGGGCTATTTTCAACTCATCTAATTTTTGGCTGTTGAGTTTATTCCCGTTTTCCACTCTCCAACATTGAATTCTAAGTATTTCCTATTTTTGTCGAACAACATTTTGGTATAGTTGGGAGATATCATGGTATTTTCCAATGCTATCTTATTGTCTACAGTCTAGTCAACATGAGATTTTTATTCTTTCAGTTCTTTTGGTACAAGTGTAACCTCCGTGCCATTCAGAAGATAACTTGGTGAAAATCCAGTTATTGAGTGCCTAGTTTCATTGTATTTTTTCACACAGTCATGAGCTATAGATGTCCAAGCTTTCTTCTTTTTTCGTTTATTTGTCTTTCATCTGAACTTATTCACTAAAGTATGATTAAGACGTTTATTTAAACCATTTGAGAATGGTACATTCACTGCAGTGAACACTAAGGTTATATTCTTCGCATTTAAGAATGTCTTGAAGTCTTTTGAATTAATTCCAGGGTATTGATCAGAAAGAATCATACCAACCGTCTCCGTTTCGGCTACGTTTTTGACTAGTTTTATGAAAGCACTTGTCCCTTGTGTCTTTGATGTTAGCAAAAAGGCATATCTTCAAGAGCGGTTCACTAAGAGATGCAAGTATTTTTTTGTTGATCGTCAACTCCCGAAATCTCCTATTGTATGTATAGGCTTTATTTCGAAAGACTTTGTTGCTGGACCTAGATGAGACATAAGTCCATATTTGTCTGTTCCTCTTGACTTATGTCTGATACAAACATCACAGTTTTTGAATACTTTTTGAATGTTTTTCATCAAGTTTTTAGCAGTATAAAATGGACTAATGTTCTTCTGCATTTGTCCAATTCCAATGTGACCTAAGTCCTCGTGCACAGTATTTAAAAGTTTAATGTAATGCTAAATTCTTCAGATAGTAGGATCTTTTCTTTTGTCTTGACTTTATTGTAATATACATTTTGCCTTTGATACATTTTTCTTTGTCCCTATGTATTATTTCACTTTCATCTTGGTCTCTCACAATTTCTTCGACATTGATTACATTTACAATCTTTAGCAACTCATCGAAATTTTCGTCACATTCCAATACTGGGTTTCTACTTAGGCAATCTGCTTCTAAGTATAGTTTCCCAGGAGCATATTTTATGTAAAAATCGACTGTGACAGATAATATGTTAGATCACCTAGTTCTTCATTCGTACGTGACTTAAGATTCATATTTTCCAGAGGCTTATGGTCAGAAAAAACTGTAAATGATTTGCCTATAAGCCAATACTGCCAGTACCGGACTGCTTCCTTGATAGCTAAACATTCTAGGTATATAGCCTTTTTCTTCTTTTGAGCTGTATTCAGTTTTTTTGAAAAATAAGCGACTGGTTTTTCCTTTCCGTCGTTTTTTGACTGTTTCAATACCCTCTACAGACGCATCCATGTAAATATTTATTGGCAAATCATTATCAAATATTTCCAAAACCGACTGGGAACATAACCTGTTCTTCACTATTTTAAATGCTTCTTGCAATGGCTCAAGGATTATAGCACTCTTTAGAATGTACTCATGATAAAAGTTTATCTTCCCCAAGAACTGTTTTATGTGTTTTGTGTTTTTGGTACAGGAAATTCTCTTATTGCCTTTAAATTAGCCTTTAATGGTTTAATCGAATTACTTTGAATTGTGTGTCCTAAATACTTGACTGAGTTGGATGCAAACATGTATTTGGTAAACTTTAATCTAAAACCTTCTTTTTTGATTGCTTCCAGCAATTGTGTCAAATGATCAATATGTTCTGCAAAGTCTTTAGAAAAAATGAGTTAATCTTTAATATAGTTAACAGCAAAGTCTGTAAGTTTATGTTTTCTCAATATATTACTTAAAATTCTCTGAAAAATTGCTGATGAGGTCTTTAAGCCATATGGAAGACAGGTCCATTGAAAATGGCCCTCCTGTGTCACAAATCCAGTTTTATTTCTATCTTCGATTCGTAAAGGAATAGACCAAAATGCAGAATTAATATCCAAAGTGTAAAAAAAATTGCAATTTCTTGTATTTTACCACCACATCCTCAGTTAAAGGGAATGGTTGAGCCTGTGGTACTACAATCTTATTTTATTCTCTGAAATCTATACATAGTCTGTTTTTTTTGTTTTATTCTTTTTTAAATGCCAATGTAACAGGTGCAGCAAAATGACTACATGATTCTTCTATGAGTTTACAATCCAGTAACTTTGCTATTTGTTCTTCTATTTCCTTCTTGTCTTTTACAGTAATCTGTATGTAGTACATCTGTAGGGTCTTTTACTACAGTATTTGTCTATTATTAAACCTATCGGTGCCTCATATACATTAACAGTGCTAACGTCATATCTATGCTTCGCGAAAACCGATGTATATTTACTGACTATTGAATGTATTTCTGCTCTTTGCTCCACGTTCAAATGATCTACTGTAATTTCAAAGTTTCTGTCTTTCACTCCTTCATTAAAATTCACTTTATATTCTTTTTCAACATATTAATTTTTTAATTTTTGTGTTTCAGTTTCATTTGTAAAAAGTTTCAATTTTTCCCTGTCATTATCTTTTTTATAATGTGTCTGAGTTATTTGCAAGTATTCATTCTGGTTCAATCTGAATAATTTTATTAAATCTAGACCAATCAAGAACTTGTACTTGATATTCTGTTCATCCATTATGTAAACATCGACATTTTTCACCAGTTCAACTATTTTTATTTTCAAATTTGTCAAACCACTTGTTTTTTTAATACCATTAATTGTTACTACATTCTTTTCATTTGACGGTTTCGTTTTCCTTTTAGTTGCATTAACTTATAATTAATAAGAGATACATTTGACCCGGAATCATATATTCCATTTATTTCCAGTTTATCATTCACTCTTAGTTTGACATTGATTAATGGTTTTACAACTAGTTTTTTTGAACATTTTCATTAAACTCGGTTTCTATTACCGAATTATTTACATGCTTGATATATTCTTTATTCACTCTGTCATCTTCTTTCTTTCAGCATGCATCTTCGGAATGGTACCGATTTCCTTTATTTAACTTTTCACAAATCTTGCAAAGAGTTAAATCTTCATTCCTATTATTCTTCCTGTAAACGGCATACTGTCTCTTCACCGTGAAAGTTTTTTTATTTACCATATATTCGTGCTTGCTTATTTCATTAAACAAATCTATAGAATCTTTCAAACTTTCTCGATCAATCTTATTCAGGCAAACCGGCTGCAATTAAATCTACCAGCGTTCCAGCATCCATTGAACTCCTCATATCTAGCAGGAGCTTTCTTTTATAGCATAATCCAGCAGTGAACCATCCTTGTATTTAAATAACAGTGCATAAGTGACTGTGTTCCAACCCTTATTGGCAATACTGGCAAAATTTATCTTTCTATTCACTCGATTGTGAGTTCATTGTCAATTTTATCACCATAGAACTATACCAATCTGCACAACTTTTGTACATAAATAGTCGGAGAATCTCAATTTTGTTTTCATCCGACGACACTTGGAACCGTGCACATTCCTTCTCAAAAAAATCCATCTATTGTGTAGCATTTGAATGCTTGCTTGTAAATTTCTCTATTATAAATTTATCCGCAATACTTTTCAAATTCTGTTGCTTATTTTCTTGAGAATTCACTACCAACTTTTCCAGAAGTCTATGTAATGAATCTGTGTCTTGTTTAGGTGCAGTCATATATGTTTCTGGGTTCAATTCTTCAAGATATCGATCACCAAATTGTATGTTCCCGTCCTCATCTATGTAATTTTTTTTAGTTCATCAGTCATTGTAATCCCAACTCTTCTCACTTGGTACCTTTTAGATAAACTGTTTTTTACTTTAGTATATACAGCTGTTTTCATAATTTCCTTATGGTGCTCTACTGACTGTAATTCTTCTGGCATTACATACACTTTTTCGTCACTCGTAGCTATTGAAGTTATGCAACAAATATTTGTTTTGCTGTCACTTCCTGGCAATATGGTGAAATCAAAGCGAAGTTTCTCCATCCCTGCATCTAATTCAATAACAATGTTTTGACTGACATAAAACAAACCACAGCGTTGCTCTGTAAACAAAGAAATGACATTAATGTTTACTTTTCCTTGTCAATTAGGATTTAATTATATTATACAAAAATAATTAACCTTCAGTTCTTCGGTTTACTTCGACGTAATTTTAAACCTACTACTCATATTTTGACATTGACAGCAAACTCCTTTGCCGAGAAGTATAGTGTGTTAAGGAGCAAGAGTGTGACCATAAAAGAAAAATAAATGTAAAACAGATTTATTTTTACATATATATGAATACATATTTATCCGGGAATACATTCGTTCGTTATATTGATTCATGTTTGAATCCTGCAGACGTTTCGGCAATGTCTCACTTGGCATTCTCAATGCGTTGTTACGGTGAACTGAGACGTGATCTACCTGAGCTTTTTATTCTATAAGCAGCCCTCGGAGGTCGTATGGCGTCTGATTGGGCAATAAAATCAATTTCGATAGTTGCAAACAGATCACACAAACAACTCATTACAAAACCAGACTAAGTGGCCAACTAAACAAAATGAACATCAAAATGAAATAGAATTAGCTAGGCAAAATACAAACCCGTCAACAAACGATACATCCGACACGACAGCGAAGGGGGCGGAGTCAAGACCAATCAGGCGCGATATGACCTCCGACGGTGGCTTATAAAATAGAAATCTCAGATAGATTATCTCTCAGTTTACCAACAACGCATTGAGAATGCCAAGTGGGACCTTGGCCAAAGATCTGGAGGATTCAAACATGAACCAATATAACGAACGGATGTATTCCCGGATAAATATTTCTTCATATTGTTCCATCAGTGCAAGCCTACGACTATATATATATTATATATTGATATAATTTTATTTTATATTATTTATATATTTTATTTAAAAGTTTTTGTTAAAGTAAAGTTTGTATTTGTATTGAAATGTTTGATTTATAAAATTAGTTTTGAAATGCATCAATTTAATTTAATGTTTTATTATCCATATAAGTTTGCTTCACTCTCATCTCAGGGTGGATTCCGTTTGGCTTTAATCAACTGCTGTTATATGATCTTTCAAATAAATTTTAATTAACTGCAAAATGTATAAAGATTCAAATTGGTACTTACTGTTTGCCTTCTCTTTCTGCTTGTCTCATATTCTCCACATCTCCAATACTTTTGTCTTCCATTGTTTATGATTCATTATTTGAATTTCAAAAAATCTTATTATCAAAAATTTTGTTTCTTATAATTTAATTTCCTTTCTGCTATATTTATTGAATTTTTTTAATTATATATTTTTATTTCTTTCCTTTTTTATTATAGATTTATATGACGTATTCACACTAAACATCAACCTTAATTACCATGAAATTAAATTTTTGCAAATAAATACATTTTATTCTTATCTGAATGCAATTTAATATTTTTAATATATAAATATTGTTCTACTACACTTTTCTAACTATTTATTCTCTAAAATTCCTATCAATTATTACTGCTTCATTATATTTTAGATGTAGGTCAATGAACTCTTGGCTCATCTTGTTATTTTTTTAAGAATTTTTTTTCTGCTACATTACTTAATTTTAACTACAATTTGCCTTTAGTCTAAGTAAGTTTATCTATAATAAACTATTCTTAGTTTACTGAATTTAGAATACTATGAATTTTCATGTGAGAGTTTTAATTATATAATGTCTTCGTTGACAGATTACATATACACTATCAAAAAAAATGTATGAATTCGATGTTGCGGTTTTAGTTCAATGCTGGTTCAATGCAAGTATGTAATTGACGAAGGACCTTTAGCGGAACAATCAATAAAACGCGTAAATGAAATCAACAAGTAAAAGTTAATCACTGACCTTTTAAGTCGAAGCCCTGCAGGGACACGTTACACAAAAAATAGCGACGTAATGTTCATTGATTGAACAAACAAAAAATGCCGGTTTAACAAACAAATGATGCGCTTTTGTAAACACAATAGATACAAATGAAAGCGGTTGTTACGACCGGAACTAATAACTCGCAAAATCCTAACACAATAACAACAAAAAGCGGCTGTTTTAAGACGGAATCAAAATGAGCATCCGAACTGGTCGAAGTCACAACACCCGAACTCGTCGCCGGTCACAATACGAATCACAGTTCTCTCTGTTTTAGAGACAAAAAAATGTACAAATGTAAATTAGCATTGGCGCGACGGAGAGTTTTAGAAAAAGGTGTAACAGTTTAAAAATCAATAGAATAATTCTAAACTAAGAACAAACAAGTTGCGGGGACGCAAGAAATTATGTTTATTTTATTTTAGCCTGGATGATTATGCTTTCTTTGGATTTCTTTACAACTTATATATGGATCTATTCTACTTATGTACAGATTTTACAAGATAACACATTACTCGCTATAAACTATATTTTTATATTATTAGTAATTATTCATTGTATCCTTTTATCAACAAACATTTTATTACTATAATTACTAAACAACTATTAATCATTTTAAACAAATATTCTTGTATCACACAAGCATGTTACAAATTAGGTATTGTTATTGAAATACTTTCATTTGCTTTCGATCACTGTATTCACAAACGTTGTTGTAGTCTTTATTGTTAAATCATACTATTGACCTTTTCAAATTTATAAAATATGAACATATTTATGACAACAAATTCTGTTGAAGGAAATCTTTTAATAATATGTAATTTCGAACTATTCATTTTTAACATGGTCTGTCTGTTTTTATGCAACCAACATTACCTTGGTTTATTTCACTGAAGGATTTTTTCATTTGAGGACTTTATTATATATACATTTTAATTTCTGTTCATGGCTTTTATACCTCTACAAATTTCCCAGTTGCAAAATAGGTATTTTAATAAAAGTATTAGGTGTTTAGCAAAATTCCATTTTGAAATTCCTAAGTGTATTATTTGAATTTTGTCTACTTTTATCTTTATATTTCCCAATTAAATAAAATTCTCTACTTGTTCACTATCTTTGGCAAATTTTGTTTTTGTAAACTTTCAAATATGATATTTAAATAAATGGTTAATATCGAAAACATCTTTAATTTGTTCTGTTACGTTCTGTTACTAAATCATTTAACAGATAACTATTTAATCCATTATGTTTTTCAATGATGTATGGCTAAAAATAACATCAATACTCAATGGTGACTCATATTGTGAAATACTACATTTATTTATATTTCTGGCGTCTAGGCAAATTCTAAGCTTATCATTCTTTTTATATACTTATACTTTTGCATATCAATTTTTCATTGCTATTCATAGTTCCAGTCAATATCTTTCACAGGTTAGCTGATTATACTGTATTTTTCCTTGTCTTCCAATTTACTTGTGGGTTTATAGCCCAACAATAAATTGTGTTGCTTTTTCTTCCCCCATTATAAATTTCATATGGTTCTAGCTTCATCCTTGGGTTCTGTTTTTTTCCCTTTTAGTCTTCAAATACTGATTATTGTCATTAAATACCCTCTTGTCATTTTAACATCCCTTTTCATTTTATTTTCTTTTTCACAATTTGCATATTTTTCTATTAACATCAACTTTCCATATTTCATTTTCAGTTCCTTTTCTTGTATAACTGTGTCATATTTCTCATGAATTTCTTTATCATCTTTAATTTTTGGCCTTTAAATTTCTTCTCCAACTTTTTCACTTTCTTCTTAACTTATTTATATAATCTGTTTTACTTGCTTTTCAACTTCTCTCCTTTGCTTTGCTTTTGATTCACTTTCCTGTATTAGTTTTGTTTCAATCTGTTCATTTTTCTTGATCACTCTGTCTCCAAATTGTCGAATATCTTCTTTAATACTCTGTATACTGATTCTCATAGCCTCACATTTCTCATTGTATTTCTGAAATGTCTCATTGATCTCTTGTTTTATTTCCTCTTTATTCTTATGAAGCCTAGCTTCCAACTTTTTATTATCTTCTTTTCTTTCTTTGTTACTTTTTTCAATCTCTTTTCTTAGGTTTTCATTACCTTCTTTTCTGTCTTTTTTCCTTTTGTCCATCTTCTCTAACATGATCTTCATAAATATGTTCAAATGCATGCCTTGCTCTTGAATTTTCTGAATTGGTTGTTCTATATCATTACTTGCTTCCACTATATTCTCTTCCGATAATATGTTGACTACTTTTTCTGGCTGCACTTCCCGTTCTTGTCCAATTTCTGGATTTAGTTCTTGCTCCTCTACCATTTCAACTTCATTTTCCATTTCCTTTACTGATTTTGTCATGTTTTCCATTAATGCTTCCTAATCTTCTTCCACTTTATCTTGTTCAATTTCTTTAATGGCATTGTTTTCCGACGTGTCGCCCAAACTTATAAGGGGTTTTTTCAAGGATGAGACAAAAAACAAAACAAATGTTACTTATCTTGCGGCGACTCCATGGAATTACACACTAATAAAATTTCAGGAACGTATACAAAATTTCATCACAATCATAAAATAATCCCATTAAGTGCCTCCTACCCTTCTTTTACCTGAAAATTTCGGGGACCAATTATTATTTCTTCGTACCTATTACTCATTTACAATTTGTGCGTCAGTGTGACAAGTTGAATAAAAAAGTGAAGTTTCTCGAATAACTAGAACGAGAGCAGAAGGCTATGAGAATTATGCGAACTGACCTGAAGAGGGCAGATATGAGTCTATTAAAACGTTGTTATTTTTTCATTGATCCCGGCAGGGTTCCGTTATCAACTACGCGGATGAATTCTCGGAAACCATTCAAAACATTTATATATATATATATATATATATATATATATATTATATATCAGAAAGCAGTTAACGGGAAGCTGCCAAAAACGTGAGAAATAATAACAAGGGTACTCTTTTTACTTATGAAGAGCTTTCAAAATATATTTATTTCTTTATCAGTTCATTTCTAAAATTTACACAAAATTAAAAAATAGAATACTACACAATAAAATAAAAACACAACTTACTGTAAGTGAGGTTTAAATATTAAAATCAAAGTTGACTGAACATTTTTTTTATCATGTGAAAGATGTATTGATTTTACAGAATTTTTGATATGTTAATACTAATTCAAATAGTCTTGTCTTAATTGAATTATAAAAGTTATAAAATAGTAAATTCCTCAAAATAGTTTTATGCATATTCATGGTTTAAATTAAGTTGAATTTTGGTATATTGAATATGTAAATGCAAAATATATATTATAGAAAGGGGTTAATAAAATAAAATACAGCTGTAACAAATGGATTCAAAAATATGCTTCAGATAAGTTATTATGACAGACTATGTTACCGAATTTAGATTATTTTCAATTTCTAATAATTTACAGTAAATTATTTTTAAATTTTGTAGATCTGTCTTTTTATTGACATCTAAGAAATTTCTTTTGAAACTATTCCTTTCACAAGCCAAAAAAGTCGATCATTTTCATAATCTTTAGAATGATTTTTGTTTAAACTACGAGTTCCAAGTGCCCAACTTTCTTTATTCTAATGTCTAAGTCTAATGTTACTTCTGTGGGAACGATTCTGTGTTTAAGATTTCTAGATGTTTGGCCAATATAAGAGGCTTGACAGTCTTTACAGTCAATTTTGTAGATTACATTAGATTTAAGATTAGTTGGAGTTTTGTCTTTTATTTTGATAAAAAGAGAATTTACAGTTTTGATAGATTTTTGTGCAAATGTTGCAGAGACTATGCGGCGTAAAGAGAGCGTTGGTTTATGAATTTTAGGTAAAGCGTAGAATTTTGAACATATAGAGTTGTAAATAGATGCCCCTAGTTCTGGTATTGTCAACTTACTAGTTGATATTTTAACTTTATGATATGACAAAAATAATGACTATTATATAGAAGATTCAAGAACATTTTCAAAATTATATAACAATTTCAAATTACCACCTAATTACGTGATTGTTAGTCTTGATGTCAAATATTTGTTCACAAATATTCCTATTGATCTTGTCATACAAAACATTGACAGACATTGGAACACCATCTCATCTCATACTAAAATTAGTAAAAACAATTTTTACAAACTTATCAAATTTGTTTTCGATTCAATATTATTTTCTTACAATGGCGTCTACTACAAATAGATTTTTGGTTCCCCTGTGGGTTCAAAATTGTCACCGATATCTCACAATATATAATGTAATCAATGTATGTCAAAATTAAGTTATAATATTACTTTTCTGAAGAAGTACGTTGACGACATCATTTGTTGTATTCCTAAGGGGGGTGAAACTTATACACATTTTTAATAGTCAAAATAAATTTATACCATATACCATAGAAGAAGAAGACGAGCATTTTAGCGTTCCTTTGCTGGATACTAGAGTAGTTAGAGATTTGGACGACTGTTTAAAATTGGATTGCTATATGAAACCATCTAGCTCAGGAAGACACATTAATTTCCATTCATATCATCCAATTCAAATGAAATTTAACCTTGTTAATGGCATGGAAAGAAGAATTATCAATATTTGTCACCCAACTTTCAGAGACAAAATTGCAAATTCTATATTAGCTCTTTCTCAATAACTCTTACCCACCCAAACTCTTAAAAAAGTTAATTTTTAATAACCCACAAGTCATTACAATTGATGGACAACGACCACAAATTACTGTACATATAAATTCTTATCCAACAAATTTTAAACACAATTATGTCTCCATTCCTTACATTAAAAATATTACGCCTAAAATCCGACACATTTTCAGAACTGAAGACAACATTACATTTGCACAAAAATCTATCAAAACTGTAAATTCTCTTTTTAGCAAAATAAAAGACTAAACTCCAACTAATCTCAAATCTAATGTAATCTACAAAATTGACTGTAAAGACTGTCAAGCCTCTTATATTGGCCAGACATCTAGAAACTTAAACACAGATTCACTTCCCACATAAGTGACATTAGACTTACTAAAGAAAGTTGTGCACTTGCAACTCATAGTTTAAACAAAAATTATCCTCCAGATCATGAAAATGCTCGACTTTTGGCTTGTGAAAGGAATAGTTTCAAAATAAATTTCTTAGAGATAGTGTATATTAACAACCAAAACAATAATATTAATAAAAAGACAGATCTACAAAATTTAAAAATAATTTACTGAAATTTATTAGAAATTTAAAATAATCTAAATTCGGTAACACAATCTGTCATAATAACTTATCAGAAGTATATTTTTGAATCCATTTGTTACTGCTGTATTTTATTTTTCTATAATATATATTTTGTATATACATATTCAATATACCAAAATTCAACTTAATTTAATTTAAACCATGAATATGCATAAAACTATTTTGAGGAATTTACTATTTTATAACTCTTCTTAATTCGATTAAGACAAGACTATTTGAATTAGTATCAACATATCAAAAATTCTCTAAAATCAATACATCTTTCACATCATAAAAAACTGAACATTTCAGTCAACTTACCTATCAATTAATTGTCAAGTTGATGTATTGTGTTTTTTATATTAATTGTACTATATATTAATATTCAATCCTGGAAATGTTTGATTTTAATATTTAAACCTCACTTACAGTATGTTGTCTTTATATTTTATTGTATATTATTCTATTTTTTAATTTTGTGTAACTTTTAGAAATGAACTGATGAAGAAATAAATATATTTCGAAAGCTCGTCATAAGTCAAAAGAGTACCCTTGTTATTATTTCCCACGTTTTTGGCTGCTTCCCGTTAACGGAAATATAACATTAGCGAACACTTTTTGAATGATGCGTTAACAAAGTCCAGTACATTGCATTTTTGGCCACACAGAAAACACGCCTTCATCTTTATCAATTTTATTTCACTCCCAAACAGCGTGGTTTTTAACTTAGAGACTGTGTCCTACGTAAACGCGATTTGCGCGATGCGTGCTGTACGCTGCGTCAAAGTGACAGCCACAAACTATGACACACATAAAAAACAATCATGGTGTCCCTACTGGGTATTAAATTAGTAGAATTGTGACGATTTTATGTTGTCGCATCACGCAATTGGTATGTTTTCGCCAGCAGTTTCAACTTGGTGATGTTACGGGCTTGCTCTTTTTCACTCTACCTTTAATATTTACCAACTTTAACAGCCTGCAACCCTTATTTGCGACCAGATTTAATTAGACAACTGTATATCATAATAAACAGAAAAAGATGTTTTCATTTGATATATAACTAATAAATTGTACGTTATGTCTTTATGTATATTGCCGTGAAGTGGAGGATATTTGTTAAAAAAACAGGTCAGTGAAAAATCAATTAATAATAATTTAATTAAAAATACTGGCGGCCACATTTTGATAGGTAGATAAATATTCTCCTAATCACAAGTATGCCTAAAAATCGTGTAATGAATTTTTTTAAAGTGACAACCCCTCTTTTCTCAACGCTAGTGCATTCTACTGTAAAAATAGGGGTAGTTTATGCTTTTAACCCCATACCTATATTAAACGGTTTGTATAAATTTGGAAAATCTAAAATTGCCGTGCGGTTATTAGAGATATCTGAATTATCAATAAAATTTTTGAAAGAATCGACAAGGAACAAATGACCTTTATTTCAATTTGTTAATAATTTATTATTGAAAGAGTCTGTGTAACCTTTCTTCCGCGATATCCGAAAAGACCAAAACATACTCTTGACCCCATCACAGGCAGTTTGTTAAAAAGGCACCACCATAAGCACACCACACAAATTGAAGTAATCTTCGTTACTAAATCCTAACCGCGACTTGACAAATATTTTCGTGTCAGTTGTGTCAAAAAGGGCTAATGATAATTCAGATATTTCTAATAACCACACGGAAATTGTAGTTTTTCCTAGTGTATACAAAAACCATTTAATTTAGGTATGTGATTGTAAGCATTACATATCCATCCCCTATTTTTTGTGTAAAATCCGCTAGCGTTAGGAAAAAAGGGGTACCGATGTGAAAAAAATGAGTTACACGATTTTCGGATAGCCGAATTCGGCACGCACTATCATTTTTTCCAAAGGCTAAGTCTGGATATTATTGACCTGAACCTCTATGTTTCCAAGAATTTTTTTTTGAAGGGCTGTCAAAATTAAAAAAATAATAATTTTTAATTGGAATCGTTCAGGCATATAATGTTTTCAATAAAGTCGTATTAAAACTCATTGCAGATTTTAAAAATGCTATAAAAAACAGGGTCTATTTAAAAATAATTTGGTCAAGTGCGAGTCGGACTCGCATATTAAGGGTTCCGTACCACTTTCAACATTATAATATTCCAGTTTCAGATAAGCAGGGAATGAGTGAATTTTCTTATATTTACCCTAATATCTTTTAAAGGAAGCGTTTTAAATTTATAAAAAATATACACTTTGATTTTCCACATATACATTTTTTATTTTATCTGCTTCGGGAATCGCTTGATTTTTATCAGAATACATATGTATTTAATTTTCTAATTTGGCCCCAAAAAATTAACATTAGAGTTTTACTAATAAACTTTCAGAAAAGCCTTTTATACTCTACTGTCTGAGTTTTGAGGCTCTGTAGATTGGAAGATAAAGAGCAAAATAGGTCAAGTTTTAAATTATAAATATTGGGGGTTTCTCCTTATCTTTCCAGTAAAATTCAGGTGAGGGGTTATACCTCCATTTTTTCCCAAAATTTTGCAGCTTATGGTTTCGGTGATAAGGGGGGGGGATGGGTAACAGTTTTTATATTTTTGTTAATATCTTTTAATTAATTTATTTTAAAAATATGAAAAAAATATATTTGTTTTCGTCATAATAAGCCCTTTCATTTGATATATAACATGATGGATTAGAAATAATTTTAATTTTTTATTTTCCATTTAATTCTTTAATTTGCCCCCTAAAATTAAAAGTAGAGCTTTCTCCTTATTTCCAGTAAACTTCAGGTCAGTCCCTATACCTCTATTTTTTACAAAACTTTACGTTTTATAGTTTCTGAGATAAGGGGGGGGATGGGTAAATTTTGGTATATTTTCGTTAATATTTTTTTAATTATTATTTTTTAAAATACGAAAAAAATATATTTGTGTTCCTCAGAATGGGTCCTTTCATTTGATGTATTACATGATGTGTTTAAATTTTTTTTATTTTTAAATTTTCATTTAATTTTATAATTTGCCCCCCAAAATTATTAATAACGGTTTCTCCTTATTTTTCCTGTAAAGTTCGGGCAACGTTCTATAATTCCCATTTTTTTTTTTAAATTTTAAGCTCCGTAGTTTCGGAGATCAGGGGTGAACGGTCGATTTTTTTAGTTTTTCCCCCCAGAAGTACCCCTAAAATCAACATTTCTTGTTTTACGGTATGTACTCCTGATCGGGTCACCAAACTATACAGTGATACCAAATTTGAATCTCTTCCGTCTAGTAGTTTAGGAGTATATTGTATATACGGAACCCTAAAAACAAAGTTGGGGTCCACTTCCGGTAGTACCGGAAGTCGTAGATAACTAAAAATATGTTAACTGAAGTCAGCTCCACAAAAAAACCCGTATACCAATTTTCAGATTAGTTCTCCCAGTAGTTTTTCATATACACATCGACTTAGCTCATCCTGGTATACCCTGTACACCTTTTTTGCATGCGCAATACCTAGTGTCCCCACGTAGGTAAGGCAGACCATCGATTACCCACTCATCTACCCTATCTATACCTGTATGTAAAATATTTATTTGAATCAAACGCTTCCTGAATAATGGGTCACTAGCTCTCCAACTATGATGTACATGTAACGATTTGGTACTTCGAGTCTTATGAAGTATTCGTTATCGAGTAACAGCCTTAATGAATGCTACTAGAGAGTATGCTACCAAGATCAACAATGTTCAATTGCTAACAAGAAAATTACGCAACAAAGTAACGAACTGCCAATCTATCGTGTATCATGCAAAGTCTTATATAGAAGACATGCTGAAACATGCCTCGGAAACAAAAAGCATTACGGAAATTGTACATTTTCATTTGCGATAATGTTGTGATAGAAAAGAAATGTTATTTGATGACATATGTGCGATAGTTTATTTGCAAAATTGCTGATCCACGAACATAAAGTTTAGTTTAGTTTATATATAGGTAAATTATTCGAACTCTGTGGTTTTACAAGTGAAAGGTATAAAAATATAATACGTATTAAATACGAGTACGTATACAATAAAGAATATATTAAATGTTATTAAACTGATAAGAAAATAAAATGTCCTATTTACTAACTTATAGACAACAAAGTACATTGTAGAGACAAACATTATACACTTTAACATTTCTTAGACTGAATCACTTCCTAAGTACTATTTGTCAATAAATAAAAGGCGTGTTATAAAAGACAATTTTCCACTCTTGCTTTAAAATGGTGCACCTTTAATTTTTTAATTTCTGCTGGCTATCATTAAAAATATTTATGCTATAATAGACAGTAGCCATTCTCATTCGTTGCAATCTGTGGAAATTGAGAACTAAGTCTCTTCCTTTCCTAGTTTATTGGATGCCGGATCAGTGGAACTGATCACGTGGACAATATAACATTGCGGTTTAATAAATAAGTAAATACACGGTAAATTCTGCTTTTATAATGCAATATCTATTCTTCTGATTCTTAATACATGTGCTCTAGTACAAAGCCATTACATTGGATACTCTAACCTATTATTACATAGAACGAATAATCATGATGTCGTACAACGCTGCTATCAGTCCTATGAACAACCTAGTGATAGTCAAATAACTCCAACACTCCCTCCATTTGACTATGTGACTGATTCTAGCCTAAGAGATAGAGCGGTTTTTTGCTCGTCATCGCTCAAAGGGACAGAATGTATTGTGTTAAGTTACATTCCTTAATTATATCACGTTTCTGTTCAGGCGTCAGTTGAAGCGATAACCGAGCACAGCTACAGAGGGTGAAAGTGGTAATTTTTTTTTCTCATGCTCTTCATCGAGCCAACCTTCCAAAATTGGCAATATAGAAGATTGTCATTATACCGAAAATGGGCGCCATTTTCATCAATCACTTGTGAGTATGTAAGAATTCCTAATTCAGTAAGGCGGACAGCAACGTGTTGACGAAAGACCTTAAATTTCGGAAAATTTGAAATATACGGTTAACATTCGTCATCGGGAAAATGAACGCCATTTGCAATAGTTACTTGTTTGTATATAAGAAATCAATACTCAAACGGCCGACAGCTTAGTGATGACGATGGGGTCAATTGAGTCATTTAGCTGACCTCCAGCTCCAGCTGCAGATAAAAAACATCTTTTGAACGTAGGTTGTTTTAATATTAAGTATATTTTATTTTGCTTTATCTTTAGTTTTAATATAACATTTAATTTTGTATAAAATAAATAAGATTTTCCTAGTGAAAATTCGTTAGAAATATATAAATTCGTTCGATTTAATGTTCTTATTTATAAACTTGTGTATTAATATTCCGTTCAACAACCTTCAAAAGTGAACATTTTATCTGTCCATTAAAAATAAATGAAACTGATTTTTATAATAACGGGACTATCTCACTATGTCATGTAAAGATTTAAGTAGTAGTTGCACAAATTTTAACCTTAAGCGCTTCGTACATGACATGGGTATTTAATTTATTAAATAGAGAACTAGGTTAAAAAATTCAGTCTACGGCAATTGTTTTCTACGCTTAACGAAAAAGATGATACTTAATAATGTATTTTATTTTGTTGAAGAATGTTTTCAGTTATATCAGTTAATTGTTTATCTTTAGGGTTCCGTATATACAATATACGGATACCTTTATAATATCACTCCGGATTTCTGCCCCTGTCACGTAACAGCAATTTTGTACTAAACTAAAAGAAGAAATTTGGAGTTTAGGGGTACTTCTGGGGGGGGGACTAAAAAAATCGACCATCCCCCCCCGATCTCCGAAACTACTGAGCCTAAAATTTTGAAAAAAATAGTAAATATAGAACGTTGCCTGAACTTTACAGGAAAAATAAAGAAAAACCATTAATATTAATTTTGGGGGGCAAATTATACAATTAAATGAAAATTTAAAAATAAAAATCATGTAATACATGAAAATGAAAGGTTCCATTCTGAGGAACAGCAGTATTTCATATTTTAAAAAAATAGTTAAAAAGATATTAATGAAAATATACCAAAATTTACCCATTCCCACCCCTTATCTCCGAAACTATAAAACGTAAAGTTTTCAAAAAAATAGAGGTATAGGGTCTGACCTTGAAGTTTACTGGAAACATAAGGAGAAACCCTTAATATTCATTTTGGGGAGCAAATTAAAGAATTAAATGGAAAATATAAAATTAAAATTGTTTCTAACCCATCATGTTATATATCAAATGAAAGGGCTCATTATGACGAAAACAAATATATTTTTTTTAAATATCTTTTAATTAATTTATTTTAAAATTATGAAAAAAAAAATATTTGTTTTCGTCATAATGAGCCCTTTCATTTGATATATAACATGATGGGTAAGAAACAATTTTAATTTTATATTTTCCATTTAATTCTTTAATTTGATCCCCAAAATGAATATAAAGGGTTTCTCCTTATTTTTCCAGTAAACTTCAGGTCAGACCCTATAACTCTAATTTTTTGAAAACTTTACGTTTTATAGTTTCGGGGTGGGAATGGGTAAATTTTGGTATATTTTCATTAATATCTTTTTAACTATTTTTTTTAATATGAAATATATTAGTGTTCCTCAGAATGGAACCTTTCATTTGATGTATTACATGATTTTTATTTTTAAATTTTTATTTAATTGTATAATTTGCCCCTCAAAATTAATATTAATGGTTTTTCTTTATTTTTTCTGTAAAGTTCAGGCAACGTTCTATATTTACTATTTTTTTCAAAATTTTAGGCTCAGTAGTTTCGGAGATCAGGGGGGGAATGGTCGATTTTTTTAGTCCCTCCCCCAGAAGTTTTAGTTTAGGACAAAATTGCTGTTACGTGACAGGGGCAGAAATCCGGAGTGATATTATAAGGGTATCCGTATATTGTATATACGGAACCCTAAAGATAAACAATTAACTGATATAACTGAAAACATTCTTCAACAAAATAAAATACATTATTAAGTATCGTCTTTTTCGTTAAGCGTAGAAAACAATTGCAGTAGACTGAATTTTTTAACCTAGCTCTCTATTTAATAAATTAAATACCCTTGTATAAGGGTTCATCTTTATATAATTCACAGTTATATATGTCATGTATAAAGCGCTTAAAGTTAAAATTTGTTCAACTACTACTTAAATCTTTACAAGACATAGTGAGATAGTCCCGTTATTATAAAAATCAGTTTCATTTATTTTTAATGGACAGATAAAATGTTCACTTTTGAAGGTTGTTGAACGGAATATTAATACACAAGTTTATAAATAAGAACATTAAATTGAACGAATTTATATATTTCTAACGAATTTTCACTAGGTAAATCTTATTTATTTTATACAAAATTAAATGTTATATTAAATTGATAATGCAAAATATAATATACTTAATATTAAAACAACCTACGTTCAAAAGATGTTTTTTATCTGCAGCTGGAGCTGGAGGTCAGCTAAATGACTCAATTGACCCCATCGTCATCACTAAGCTGTCGGCCTTTTGAGTATTGATTTCTTATATACAAACAAGTATATATACAAACAAGTAACTATTGCAAATGGCGTTCATTTTCCCGATGACGAATGTTAACCGTATATTTAAAATTTTCCGAAATTTAAGGTCTTTCGTCAACACGTTGCTGTCCGTCTTACTGAATTAGGAATTCTTACATACTCACAAGTGATTGATGAAAATGGCGCCCATTTTCGGTATAATGACAATCTTCTATATTGCCAATTTTGGAAGGTTGGCTCGATGAAGAGCATGAGAAAAAAAAATTACCACTTTCACCCTCTGTAGCTGTGCTCGGTTATCGCTTCAACTGACGCCTGAACAGAAACGAAATTTACCCAAAGCCGACCCTGTGCCATTTCAGTACGACAACAAACGCTTTAAGATAACAAATACGGTTCTCGAAAAGACTCGGCAGCGGAAGGAGTGATGATGATTTTTACTGGAGAATTCGACGCTGGTGTTATCAAAGAAGCACGCCACGATCGCCAGGCAGTTATACCGCGACGACTAGCGTATATTGGATTGTTATTGTATTTGAATCAGCTGTTCTAATGTAAATAAAGTTCTAGAAAAGTGAAAGTGAATATTAGTTTTATAATTTTAAATTTGAACCCACGGACTATATTGCAATTTGGTGTCAGAAGTGGGATTAAGTGCAGTTAAAGCGTAATTTGATTTATATATACTTCCATACTTCGAGTTTCCGAAGTATGGAAAAAACCGACGACTCTACCAGAAAAATTATCAAACAGGTTACGGACGGACTAGACGAAAAAATAGCAAAGATTCTAAAAAAACGTGACAAGAAGGAGAAACAACATCAAGAAGAAATTCAACAAAGGTTAGTGAAATCTTTTGATTATAAACTTAAAGTTGAATTAGGAAATCTTGTCACTAATATCGATGAAAAAAGTAAAATAGAATTAGAAACTCTTGTTTCCACGATGAAAAGTGAACAACACAATCTTGTTTCCACGATGAAAAGTGAGCAACATAATTTAATTGAGGGATTATTCTCGAAATTGAATAAACAGAGACAAATTGATTTTAAAATATCTGAAGAAAAACGAGAAAATGATTTTAAAATATTTGAACAAAAACAAGATCAAACTGAATTAAAACGACAAAATGAATTTAAAAAAACTGAAGAAAAAAGACAAATGCAATTTGAACAACTAATGCAAATAGTCTCACAAGTTAACGAAACAGTTAATGAAAGAATGCAAATAGTAGAATCAGATATAAAAGAGATAAACGACGACATAAAGATCCTAAAAAATAATGTGGAGGCCCTTGAAACCAAAGTAGATGACATCGATTCCAGACAGAGCCAGGTGAAATTTGAAATCAGTGCTATTCAAAACAAGGTAGAAACAGAAATCAAAAAAATGCAACAGGACTTACAGCTAGGAAAATACCAGAACACCGTGAGTACCAAAGGTTCCTTTAGTAAACCACCCACATTCGACGGCAGTTCATCTTGGCCCATGTATAAACGGCAATTTGAGGCCGTGGCTACAGCTAATGGATGGGATAATCAAGAACAATCTACTTCTCTGGTAATTTCGTTAAGAGGTCCGGCCCTAGAACTCCTCCAAAGCATTCCAGTCGATGAACAAGGCAATTTCGACAAGGTCATCGCCATCCTAGACAAACGATACGACAATCAATCCTTGAGCCAGGTATACCAAGTCCAACTGAGTGGAAAAACGCAAAAATCCGGTGAAAGTCTTCAAGAATTCGAAGCAGAGATTAGACCGTTAGTTCACTTGTCCTATCCAGACCTGCCAGAGGAAACGAAAGACCAGTTGGCCACACAGGATTTCATAAGACTAAGTGGCGTCAAGAAGAGTAGTGAAGCTGTACTTCGGGCTTTGGAAGTAGAGGCCGTCATGAACATGTCCAAGCCGAGGGTCCGAGCAGTTTCCTTCAACCAGGAAGAGTCAGAGTCACCATTTCAAGCGCTGCTGGCTGGTCTGAACAAAATATTAGACCGGTCACAAAGAACTGGCACCAGAGGGGCATGTTACTGCTGCGGACGGACAGGACACTTCCAACGTGACTGCCGAGTAAGGCTACCTGAAAGATCACCGACCAGGGGTAACCAACAAAACAGCCACATGTCCAGGGACCGTCAGTCAGTCAGCATAGGGGGCGCGAAAGCTGACTGTCCCTCCACCAGCCCCCAAACCGTTATCCATACGGGGATTTTGCCGAGATAGCGGCAGCCTAGTCATCAGAGGCACCATCAATGGGCGAGCAGTTACCATTACCATCGACACCGGCGCCGCTGTGTCCATTGCCAAGTCCAGGGTCTTGAGAAAATCAGAAATTCAGCCAGTTACCAATAACATCAATACAGGGTGAGGCAGATGTCGTGCTACAGATAGGGGACAACATGATCCGGCATATTTACTAATATATAGACAACAATGTACATTATATAGGCAAACACATTAAAAATTTATACATTGAAATCACTCCCTAAGTACTCCTCAAAAGAATAAAAGGAGTGTTTTAAAAGATAATTTTTTACTCTTGTTTTAAAATGATGCACGTTTAATTTTTTATTTCTACAGTGCATTAAAAAATTTAATGCCATAATAGTCAGTACCCATTCTCGTTCGTCCTTTCCTGGTTGAATATTAGTTAATATCGTTGTGTGTTCTGTAGCTGTTTTGGTTCTGTTTCATATAGACAAGACACTGAAGGATAAAAGTGCAAGATAGGGTAAGTAGTTTTACCCCACAAAGCTATCTCTACAACAGTCGCGGTATTTTAAGCCTGCAATAATTCTAACACAACGGCGTTGTAGTTTAAAAATTTGAGCAGAGCACAGAGAATGACCCCAATTTAAAATTGCGTTGGACATATTAGAGCTAAAGTATCAATGATACGCTGTCAGTAATGTTCCCCTAGGTACATTTTTTGGCAGGCTCCTTATGAGGAAAATTATTTTACATAATACTACTAAACATACTAATGTTGAGACTAAGCCTGTTGGCTAAAAACCAATTCTCTATTTCACGCTGTTTGATTTGAGTCCACTGCAATATTGACAGACTTTTATCCAAAGCGTTAGTTACGACTTTAAAAAACTGCAGAACTGATCCTCCGCACTTTCGGTACCTTCCATGATTGATTTCCAGTTATATAGTTGTAGTTGATTATACAGAGAAGAATAACTTTCATCAGTGATTAGCCTGAGAGTAATTCTAGTGCTATGATTATATGAGAGTTTGAGTGGTGTATTGAACAGTAACCCGGAATGATCAGAGATACCCTCTAGAGCAACAGGAATGATGTCTAGATTGGATTTGCTGAAGTTAACATAGATATTATGCAAAGTTGCTTCACCTCTCGTTTTGAAGTTAACTGTTGGAAACAAATGATAGGAATTAAAAAAGAAGTTGAGATAGTAAACCTTCTTGCAGTTCCGCCATTCATAATACACATTTAAGTCACCAATGACTATAATGTTCTCTCTTTCTCTGTATGATCAATTTTTTTCAGAAGCAGAGACATGACCTCTAGATATCTATCCAGATCGCATTTAGGATCTTTTAAGTTTTGTGGTACCCCGAGTTTAAATGAGCTTACTTGTTGTCTGGTTGTCCGCATTTTTTCACTAGTAGTGATGTTTATGTCTTGCGATTTGGATTCTAGATAACTGAGAATGCCTTTTTCATCGGTTTTCCTGGATAGTCCAGCAACAAAAATCCAGTGGAATATCTGAGCAATTTCTAGTCCAGTTTCATGTTCATGCATGCCCCTAATTGGAGCGGGCCGTTGGGTCGTTACTGAGATATGACGACGAGAGTGGTTTCTCCATCCCTTTGCCCTTACCTGCTGCCAGTTATCCCCATCAACTAGATCAGATATGGATGGAGATAAATTTGCTTTATTAGGTATAGCAGCACTAGAATGTTAATCTTCACTGTTATTGACAGTTCCTTGCAATTCAGAGTTCTTTTGGATTAATTTATTTACATCATCTTCTTGTAAAGTAAAGTTGTCATTTTCGATGGGAGCTCGCTGGCATTGCTTCTTACTACGTTTACTTGTTGACTCAAGGTGATTTGTGTTACTTTCGTCAATTTTGGCGGTAGATTCCGTACTCTGAAAGGGCTGCATTTGTTCTACGGCCTCTTTTGAGTGTCTTAGTGTCGAAGATGATGATGATGGGGAAGGATAGATACGGGGTTGCCACGCCGTTTGTTTGTTTAGCTGATGAAATGGTCAATTTATGTACTTTATCCTCCAATAGCCCAATTATTTTCTGTAGAATGAGTTCTTTTTTCTTTAATTCTTCAATAATGATGTCTTTACTTCGCAAAAGTTCGTTAAAAATATCTTTATCGACCGGAACAAGTTCTGAAGATGTAGGACTGGTGAGAGCAACAGTTCACCTCACTTTTTCGCCCCCTATATTCAGAAGACCTTTTACTCTTACAACACATGAAGGATGAAACGACCCTCCACATATTACGCACGAGACATGAGATTTTTCAATACTTGTTTTTGCAATGTTTGCAACTTATCACGACAGCGCTTACTTTATCACGTTCATTGCCCATAGTACTGGATGTGAATTAAATATTCATAAACCACATATATAACCTATAAATATTATAAAACAAAGTCCTCCGCCGCGTCTGTCACAAGAACCAGTTTAGCAAATAATTGTAAGTACCATGATTGCTTAAAATTAAGTGATTTGATGATTTTAATTTGATGTATATAAGTTTTGATTTAAAAATGTTGATTTTAAATTGGTTAAATGTTAATAGAAACCTAACACAAAGCCTGTCTTTCTAAACCATCAGCCGGATGATGATTTAAAAATGATAGAAAAACCCTTTTGAACCCACAACACAAATAAATTTGTATAATTTAAAATAGTAATAAATTAAATTAATATATGTTACATTGTTATAATTTTGTGGGGCTCAGCCAAACCATAGTAATATATACAAATATTCTAAAGACTATTCATTCAATGCTAAATTAAATAAACTCTTGCATTTTTCGCTTAGAGAGAATAACTTAACCTTACTCGTATTCGAGGAACTAGGAGCGAAAGCGGAAGACTAAGAAAATTATGCGAACCGACCTGAAGAGGGCAGATGTGACTCTGCCGAAACATCGTCATTTTACCATCGATCAGTCATGAACTACGCGGATGAATTCCCGTAAAACACCCAACATATATATATATATATATATATATATATATATAATAAATAGATGATTACGGCTGAATTAATATAAAAAAACAATTAATTGGGAAGCAGCCAGTTCACTAGAGGGTGTTAAAAAGAAATACTCTTTATTACTTTGAAAAGATTTCAGAATACGTTTATTCCTTCGTCAGTTCAACTAAAATTACATAAAAAATGACAGTAAGAATTGTTAAGAAAAATTTTTGAATATAAACTTACGAAGTGCGAGGTTCTTATTCAGACTAACAATTACTAGAGGAAAAAAAAAAGGCCATACTAATATTAAACTCGTCTTGTTCGTTAAATTGCACCATTGATGTTATAATAAAATTCTTGTTAGATATTTCATGATTGACTGACATTAGTCTATTTTGAAGTTATTTGAACGGGATATGATTCGAGAAAAATCTAACTGAAAGAAAAATCGTAATAATAATATTAATTTGATTTCAACCAATGCCAGACCTTACTGAAATATTCTAAAAAGAGAGAATTAAGCTATTATAAAAGTATTGGTAATGAGTGATCATTTGATATATTTGGTGTGACCTTTTTTGAAATTTTAACTTCAATATCCAACAAGTTACAATAGAAAACATTAAGATTTTGTAAATCCGTTCTTTTATTTATGTTGTTGACTTGATTATTAATGCACACCATCTCTAGGAAGTTCCGTTTGAAAAGACTTTTTTCCTGTTCTAATACTGTTGAATTTTTAAAAATCGGTAGTGTGATTGTTGTTGATGCAGTGTATTGCAAGAGCACAGCTTTCTTTGCCAAGCCTAATATCACTCTTATGTGAAATTATTCTGCTGTTGAGGAAAAAAATCTTTTCAAACGGAACTTCCTAGAGATGGTGTGCATTAATAATCAAGTCAACAACATACATAAAAGAACGGATTTACAAAAACTTAATGTTATCTATTGTAACTTGTTGGATATTGAAGTTAAAATTTCAAAAAAGGTCACAACAAATATATCAAATGATCACTCATGACCAATACTTGTATAATAGCTTAATTCTCTCTTTTTAGAATATTTCTGTAAGGTCTGGCATTGGTTGAAATCAAATTAAGATTATTATTACGATTTTGCTTTCAGTTAGATTTTTCTCGAATCATATCCCTTTCAAATATCTTCAAAACAGACGAATGTCAGTCAATGATGAAATATCTAACAAGAATTTTATTATAACATCAATGGTGCACTTTAACGAACAAGACGAATTTTATATTAGTATGGCCTTTTTTTCCTCTAGTAATTGTTAGTCTGAATAAAAACCTCGCATTTCGTAAGTTTATATTAAAAAAAAAATTTAACAGTTCTTACTGTCATTTTTTATGTAATTTTAGTTGAACTGACGAAGGAATAAGCGTATTCTGAAAGCTTTTCAAAGTAATAAAGAGTATTTCTTTTTAACACCCTCTAGTGAACTGGCTGCTTCCCAATTAATTGATTATATATATATATATATATATAATTTTGGGTATGCTCCAATAAAACGGAATTTTATTTTGTTCTAAATTTATTTGTACATAGGAACGTTTCGCTGTTGGTTTTGCAGCTTCTTCAGCCTAACTGGAAAAGATTAATAAGTCTAAGATGGACATACAAGAAGCTTCAAAAAATTACTATGGCTAATTTAGTGAAATTAAAATTAAAGAAGTATAAAATTATTTACCAAATAATTTGGAGATTTAATAATGGAATTCTTCATACATGCCAAAGGTAACACTTAATATGTGAAAATCATTTGTAATTAAAAAATAGCGGTACCGTCTTCAGTCTAATACAGATTCCGAGTTTACTAAATTGGTATGTTCTAACAAGAAAAGATAGGTGGCATTCACAAAACACAATATAAATTAAAAGCTAGTAAAATTTTACAAACGGTTAAAGAAATAAAAACAAATTCAAAATACCAAGTACAATTACAAAATTATATATATATTGATAAGGATTAAAAGTAAATCAACAAAGCACTTTATTGGGAGAAATTGATGAGGCAGGCAAAATAATTAGGGATAAAAATATATACATACATATACACATGCGTATATGCATGTACATGAACACAACATATATACAATATGTAATATTGGAAAATTTGAAGTTTTTGTGAAACCAAAAAAGGAAATTTATAAACGTAAGTGTGTGTGAACGGGACGAGAAAGACAAAACGTTGCAATATATCATGTTCAGATTCTGTATATCAGTTCTCCTATTCATGCAGTTGTCATCCTGAAAAATATGAGCCATTTCTAAAAAATGCCTCTTGAAACTATTTTCACTCACATCCAAAATCTCAACATTGTTAAAATCGGGGTTATGTTCCTCTGTTTTGCAATGTTCAGCTAGGGCACACGTGACTTTATTCAGTCTGACGTCACTTTTATGTGAAATGACACGATCCTTGAGATGTCTTTTTGTTTGCCCAATGTATTGTAAGTCGCAATTAGTACAATTTATTCTGTAAACAACATTTGACAAGTTATTGTTGTCTATTTTATACTTGACCTTGGAGAAAATACTTGCCACTTTTTTTAAATGTTTGTTAGCCATTCGTATGTTATTAATAGGATGTAAAATTTTTAAAAGTCTCGGAGTCAGTTCACGCATGTAAGGTAGAGACATGTAGATTAACGAGGTAGTGTCAGATGGGAGGTTTGGTGCTTTTCCAGAAATTTGAGGGCGAATTGTAGGATTGGTTTCCGTACAAAATTTGTAATTGTCTAAACGTGGCGTAGAAAACAATAGATTGTTAATTAATTTTTTTGGATAAGAATTCTCCAGTAACTGGGATGAGAGTTTTCTCAAATTTTTTTCCACAAGTGTGGGATGACAGATGTTAAGAATTCTATTTTTTTGACATAGAATCATGTTGGTTTTTGTCTTAAGATTGTGATATCTGTTGAAATTCATAAATCTCCGTGAACTGGAAGGTTTTTGATACCAATCTAATACAATAGTTTGGTTTTCACCTCTAATAACCATCGTGTCTAAAAACGGGACTCCCCAATTGGTTTCTTTTTCCGTGGTGAACTGGATATGTTGATTGTAACAATTATAAACCTGAAGTATATTGTTTTCTTGGTGAGAAGGAATAGATGTGATGATATCGTCTACATATTTAAATAAAAAAAAGGTTCAAAATCTAGTTTGGAAACACAGTTATCCAATAAATCGTCCATTATAAATTGAGCAAGAATAGGAGAATTTTTTTTTGCTCCCATCGGGGTGCCAAAAATCTGTCGGTAAAACTGATTGTTAAAAACAAATAGATGTTATTGAAAATATAAACAATAATTTCCAAAAATTCTTCTAGTGAGAATTTACAATGGTTTGTTATAGTGGACCATCTCTTTTTAATGCTGTCAACTACTAATTCGATAGGAATATTGGAATACAGTGACACCACATCTAAACTAATAAGGATATAGTTATCAGGAATCTGCAAATCGTTAACTTTTTTAGCAAATTCAAAGGAATTTGCAACATAATATAGATTACTAGTGGAATAAGCAGCCGTCAGGATATCCGTAACAAAAGATGTTAAGTGAGAGGTGGGGCTATTAATAGTCGAAATGATTGTCCTTAAAGATAAAACTGGTTTGTGTACTTTGGGTAAACCATAAAACCTTGGGGCTAGAGAGTTATAGCTGGTGAGTTTAGATGCAGTATGGTGGTCAATAACTGAGTCTTTTTTTAGTTTAAAAATCAATTTATTGTTTTTTTGTTGAATAGTGGAGGTGGGATCCTTATGGATCTTCTTGTAAAAATTGTTGTCAGCAAGAATATTTTCAGAAAGTTTAACATACTCATCATGAAACATTGCAACCGTGACATTTCCTTTGTCTGCTTTAATTACTAATGATTTTCACATATTAAGTGTTACCTTTGGCATGTATGAAGAATTCCATAATTAAATCTCCAAATTATTTGGTAAATAATTTTATACTCCTTTAATTTTAATTTCACTAAATTAGCCATAGTAATTTTTTGAAGCTTCTTGTATGTCCAACTTAGATTTATTAATCTTTTCCAGTTAGGCTGAAGAAGCTGTAAAACCAACAGCGAAACGTTCCTGTGTACAAATAAATTTAGAACAAAATATAATTCCGTTTTATTGGAGCATACCCAAAATAAGAAATTTACAAATTTTTATATATATATATATATATATATATATATATATATATATATATATATATATATTGCTATATATTTCGTGAGTTCAATTTAAAATTATAAAACTAATATTCACTTTCACTTTTCTAGAACTTTTGTTTACATCAAATTATACAGAACAGCTGATTCACAATAATATTACAATATACGCTAGTTGTCGCTGTCTAACTAACTTGCGATCGTGGACTGCTTCCTTTTAAAACCAGCACCGAAAATTCGTAAAATCAATCATCAATTTTACACCTGCCCAGCCATTTCGAGAACAATTTTTTTCCTCGAAGCGATCGGTGTCGTGCTGGAATGAAACCAGGGCCGGCTTAAGGAAATTTCGTTACACCGCCACCCCTTTAGTTCTGATCGTCCCGGTCAGAAACATCCTCTCCATGGTAGGGAGCGAGTCGATCTAAATGGACCACTTTCAACTTAGCCCTGGGGTTTCGACGGATCCGGTAGACGACGTCATTAAGCCTCTTGACCACCTCGTATGGATCATCCCAGGCGGGTGTAAGCTTTGGGGATTTACCCTTGCACCGTTGGGGGTTGTACAGCCAGACTTTGTCCCTCTCTTGGAACCCGACTGAATTGGCCTTGAGGTCGTATCGCGTCTTCATCCGGTCACTGGTGGCCAACATCTGCGTCCGGTCTAATTCCGTCCGACTGTGGGTGTAATGGTGTTGTTCTCGTTTTCCTGATCCCCAACATCGTGCAGACCTTCTGGAATACATTCGATTCGAAGTTACGCCCTTGGTCTGAATGTAGTTACTTCGGACGCCAAACCTGCTGAATAATTGTTCTACTATCACCGTCGCTACCGTGGTCGCTTCTTGGTTGGGTATAGCATATGCCTCAGGTCATTTGCTGAAGTAATCCATTGCGACCAGAATGTATTTGTTCCCCCTCTCAGACTCGGGAAACGGACCGGCGACATCGATTCCAATTCTGTCAAATGGGACGCCCACATTGTACTGCTGCATTCTGCCCTTGGTCCGGGTCTTCGAGCCCTTACTGGCTGCATAGGTGGAATCAGGATTGCGAAACATCATTCAGACGACTGCAGGCAGCACTATATTCCAGCCCAATCCTACCCATTTTAGACACCGACGCCAGCAACACAGGTCTGGGGGCCGTCCTATCCCAGGTGCAAGATGGTGAAGAGAGGGTGAACGAGTACTACAGCCGTGGATTCTCGAAACCGGAAAGAAATTCTTGCGTCACCAGAAATGAATTTCTCTCAATAATAAGGGCTGTAGACCATTTCCACAAATACCTCTAGGGTCGTCATTTCTTAATCCGAACAGATCATGCCGCTCTCAAATGGCTGCTGGACATGAAGACACCGGAAGGACAACTGGCCAGGTGGATGGAGAAATTACAGCAATACGATTTCAAGGTGGAACACCGTCCCTGCCGTTTGCACAATAATGCCGATGCCCTATCCAGAAGATCCTGTAGAGCAGAATGCGGGCATTGTCAGAAGACGGAACAGCAAGAGGGTATCTCCATCAGACAGATCCGTGTGCAGGCCAATGAAGACTGGACAACGGAACAGTGCATCCAGGACCAAATGGCTGATCCAGACATCGAACCAATCTTGTCACTCAAAACGAGAGAGGCATCCAGGCCACGATGAGACGAGGTAGCTAGATACTCGGGCGTGTGCTGAAATCGTTATGGGCCCAATGGGACTCTCTAAGAGTAGAGAATGGAATGTTCAAGCGAGTATGGGAAAGCACTGATGGCCGAGAAATCAAGTCCCAACTGGTAGTTCCTAACAAAGGTACCAGGCATCCTGATGGGATTACAAGATGCCATCTGGGTATGAATAAAACCCTAAACAAAGTTCGCTAGCGGTACTACTGGGTTAATTACTTCGAAGACGTCAGAGCTTGGTGCCGCAAATGTGATACCTGTGCAGCCAGTAAGGCCCCGAAGACCCGTACCAAGGGCAGAATGCAGCAGTACAATGTGGGCGTCCCATTAGAGAGTCTGAGAGGGGGAACAAATACATTCTGGTCGAAAAGGATTACTTCAGCAAATGGCCTGAGGCATATGCGATACCCAACCAAGAGGCAACCACGGTAGCGACGGTGCTAGTAGAACAGCTATTCAGCAGGTTTGGCGTCCCGATGGAACTACATTCAGACCAAGGGCGTAAGTTCGAATCGAATTTATTCCAAAAAGTCTGCACGATGTTAGGGATCAGGAAAACGAGAACAACACCATTCCACCCACAGTCAGACGGAATGGTGGAAAGATTGAACAGGACCTTGGAACAACACCTATCCAAGTTCGTCAGCAATAACCAGCGTGATTGGGATGAGCAGATTTCCCTATTCCTGTTGGCATATCGCTCAGCCGTACATAATAGTATATGCCTGATTACAGGCAGAGTCCTATTCGGAAAAGAGCTGCGATTACCCTGCGATTTTGCTTTTGGCTCCCCCGAAGAACCTGCCCAAGACATCAACGATTATGACGACCAGCTCCGACATAACATGCTGGCAATACACGAATTAGGCCGAACGCAGATGTTGGCCACCAGTGACTAGATTAAGAAGCGATACGACCTCAAGGCCAATTCAGTCGGATTCCAAGAGAGGGACAAAGTCTTGCTGTACAACCCCCAACGGAGCAAGGGTAAATCCCCAAAGCTTACACCCGTCTGGGATGGTCCATACGAGGTGGTCAAGAGGAATAATGACGTCGTCTACCGAATCCGTCGAAACCACAGGGCTAATTGTCTTCTAAACGTTGTTTGTGGCATATTCTTGATTACTTTTATGTTTTTTTGGGCAATAACACCACAATCGAAATAAAACGCCGTATATTGAAGGAAAACCAAACGTTTCAAAGTCTATTCTGACTTCGTTGTCAATGGATTTATATTTATTGATGTAAATTGCAAAACGAAAATTATTAAAATTTAAATGTGATAATAATTTGTTAAGCAATTTACATCAATAAATATAAAGCCATTGACAACGAAGTCAGAATAGTTTGGTTTTCTTTCAATATACGTCGTTTTATTTCGATTGTGGTGTTATTGCCAAAAAAAAACAATAAAAGTAACCCAGGGCTAAATTGAAGGTGGTCCATTTAGATCGGCTCGCTCTCTACCATGGAGAGGATGTTTCTGACCTGGACGATCAGAATTAAAGGGAGGCAGTGTTGAGAAATTTACCTAAGCCGGCCCTGTTTTCATTTCAATATGACATCGATCGCTGGAAGGAGAAATACAATAATCTCGAAATAGCTTGGTACCACTAATTTCCACACTCCTTTATTTGATTGATGAGGTGATCTAGAAAGTATATATTTATACAGCAGGTTAACTTCTACTTTAAACTGTGGGTAAAGACAAATACCAACGGTCAGAGTCTATAGGATTGACATCAACGAGAGAAATATTTACATTATTGCTACCGCATGGTGTTTCAATTCCAGGAATTCGGGACAAAAAATCAGGAACTGCATTACTACTTCCTTTCCTATGAATGAGTTCAAAAGGATACTGGCGAAGTTTTACACACCACCTGGCTATTCTACCGGAAGGATCTTTTAATCCATTCAATCACTGCAAACTTGCATGGTCCGTTACAATCTTAAATTCAGTTCCTTCTACTAACCAGAGAATTTCTCAATACAAAACATAACAGCTAAGAGCTCTCTCTTTGTCACTGAATAATTCCTCTCACTTCGAGACAAATTCCATCAACTTCTTGTGTAAGCACACCTCCTATCGCAACATTACTGGCATCTGACTGAATGGTAAAGACTGGAGAACAAAGAACTGGTGCTGAAACTAAGGCTTTCTTAATATTCATAAATGATTCTTCAGCCGCAGAATTCCATTCAATATATTGTTTCTTCTTCCTACCCTTCAACAACGCATTGATAGGTGCAGTATTAAATTATCTATAAAACGACGATACCATGAACAAAGACATATAAATCTTTTAACTTCAGTATAAGTTTTTGGACGGAGATAGTTCACCATGGCTGATACTTTTTCAGGATTAGTTCTAATACCACCTTTATCAATAACATATCGTAGAAATTTTAATGACGTTTGAAAAAATTTACACTTTTCAAGATTAACTGTGAGATTAGCCTCACGCAAGGTCTCCCTAATTTCTGAAAGTAAATTGACATGTTCTGAAAAGGTTTTCGAAACTATGATTATGTCATCTAGATATGAAAAAATATTAGGTTCATACTTTGGTCCAAAAAGAGCATCCCATAATCTCTGCTGAGTTGGAGCACTATTGTAAAGTCCAAAAGGTACTACTGTAAATTGAAAAAGACCTCTACCATGTACACTAAAAGCAGTTTTTTGTTTAGATTCCTTGTCTTTAAGACCTATTTGCCAAAATGCTTTCCTTAAATCAATATCAGATATGTATTTTGCGTCTCTAAGAAGGTTAAGTATGCGATCTATTCGCGGTAAAGGATAACTATCATGTTTAGTCAGCTCGTTTAGTTTGCGTCCATCAAAATTAAAACCGTATTCACCAGGAGATTTCTTAACTAAAAGAACTGGACTATTCCCAGGGCTTTCTGACGGTTCAACTACTCCTAATGATAACATTTCATCTAATACTTTATTAAGAATATTCAACACATAAGGGGACATAAGATATTGATGTTGTTTAAATGACTGCGTTTCCGGTAATTATACTCATCGTGATTTTATTGGTTCTACCTAAACGATTTTCACTACTAACAGCGTTAAAAGATTGAATAACTTTACTCATTTCTGTAATTTGTTCAGGTGAACAAACTATGCCATTGTCACTAATGTCAAGTGTCTGGGCATTTAAAACTTTAACTTTTCGCAATTTTACTCTGAACTTCCCAGGGAGAATATTTGAAATTAATAAGAATCTGAAATCGTTTACAAAAATCACTCCCGAAAATTAAACTAAGAGGCAACGAAGGAACTACCAAAGCTGATATAATCTGTACATTTGAATTAATTTTAATAGGTAAATCAACTAAACCTAGAACAGATTGTTCGGTTCCATCAGCTGTTATAATTTGACGCAAAGTAAACGGATTAATTTTCAACCCACAACGTTTTAAAATATCTATGCCTTTTTCACCAACTACGGAAATATTAGTACCGCTATCTAAATGGGCAATGATATTGTTGTGAACTAATTTTACTGAAATATATGGTCTATTATCAAAAGGCTTACACACAAAAAGAGGTGAAACTGAATTACTATTAGCCATATAAAAGTCTCTAACTTTACTTTTCCACCGGTGCCATTCATCTCCATCAAAAAATTTAGGCCTACCAATACTACAAATATTATTCTCTCTAAACGGTTGCCTATAAACACAATTTTTGTCCAAACGTTTACTAAATGCATGATTTTTCACAAAACGGTTCCTACCAAAATTAGTGGAGAACTGAGAACCTTTAGCATTTTTACACACTACTCGTTTCCGACTATTTACTGCACGGGAAGCATGGCTACAATCTTTGTTCAAAATATCTTTTGCACCACACTTAAAACAAAATTTACCTTTTCTAGGTAACAAACAATTTCTAAATGTGTGGTTGGCTTTACCACAACTCCAACAACTAACCTGGGCCTGTTTTGGACTGACTAAATTTATGGCATGGCTTTCACTAAAAACTTTACATTAAGATTTTTTTACCCTTCCTAAATTTATTACTACTGTCAGGTTTACTATTACTGTCTCTGACAAAAAGGCTAAATTTGTATCTATAGAATAAAGGTGTGTTCACTAAGTGCCAAATATTTCTGGTATTCAGGTTGTAAACCTAACTTAACATGAATGATATTTGTGGCATATTTTTCAATGTCTAAGTACTTCTTGGGAAATAACACCACAGTTAAGAAAATTGCTGTATATTCCAAACGTTTCGGGGTCTAGGTCAGACCCCGTTGTCAATGGTTAAGAAACTTGGATAAAAAAGGCACAATTCCAAGATGTAAATTAAACGAAACGTTTGGAATATACAGCACTTTTCTTAACTATAGTGTTATTTCTCAAGAAGTACTTAGACACTAACTTAACATATTTAATTTTAGTTGTAGAGGCCGGACAATGAGATAATCTAGAAAATAATGCCTCCATACATGCTACAAAAATTAGTACTGGTTCAGACACTAAGGAGTCCCAATCATTAACAATATTTTTGACTTGTCTAAACAAAAAAGTTGCTTTATCAATGAATAAATCACTGGCTGAGTGAAACAGGTCTGTCTTAGAGACAGACATAAAGAAACTTCCTCAACTTTTTCTATAAAAGAAAGCAAATTCTTTGGGTTGCCATCAAATTGAACGCCTAACTTATATACAGGTACTGACTTAGAACAAAAGGACACAGCTACAGGATTCCTTTGATTACTATCTTTAACTTTACTATATAAGTCTGCTTCTATACTTAACGGTTTGGCATAAGATTAATTTTAAACTTTAAAATTTAAGCGGTGGTATTTTCATCAATAGGAATTCTTTGAATTCTAAGTGTAACATGTATTAAACGTGAACTAGCTCTCAAAAAGCAAGAATAGATGCTAAAATAGTCTCTATTTCAATTTTAACTACATCAAAATCAAAATGTTTATCAGCTGTAGCAGTAACATTGGAACCACTCTGTCTTTCCTTAGCTAAAAGTCTACCTAGAATTGTACACTTGTCACCCATAGGTTTGTCTGAAAACGTATTTCTGATTCTTAATTTATAATTCAGCTTAGGTAAAAGCAAGTGAATAGCTCTAAATGTCGACTCCATCTTGACTGACAATGACTCAAAAATGTAGCAAAGACTCAATCTCAAAACACTAAATATAGTTCAAAATCAAAATAAGTAAACCCTTATATGGTAAAAAATTCAAAGAAATATACATACAAACAGTACAAATATCAAATGTAAACCTCTCTCCAAAATTATTTATAACTGACCCCTATCGATTCTACTTTAACTATTTAACAATTATAATTACTATCAAAAAAATTTACTAAATTTGCACCAAGTGAAAATATGAACAGTACTAAATTCAAAAAATTGGAGCGCTACTTATGCAATCGCCCCTAACTTTGGGCAGCACTTATGTGACACAAACCTGGAATCCTAAATTTGGAAAACTCAAAAATTAACTTGATTTGTTGACATGTGGTAAGGCGGATGCTGTTCATCGGGGAACATATGGGAGTGGGTAAGATAGTATAACACAAAAATTTTATTTATAAATTAGGGCGCCATTTGGTTCAAAACCTATAAGTGAACATACCTTAAAAACCAAAAAATAGTATGCGGTTATGATGTAATCACACCGGCTATAGTGATATTGTTATGTTCCATATGAACTACTAATAATCTGATTCTGTTAAAAAAAAACCGTATTGAGTATTTTCAGTGGTGCTTCTAAAAATTCTTTCACAATCGATAGGTTAGGTATATAAAAAATATGCAAAATGTAAATACAGAGAGTTTAATAAAAGAATCAAAAAGAAAATATATAGTACACAAAAATTGAGATAAGAAGTTTTTTGTTTCAAAAAAATCTGACTTCAAAATCACAGTGAAATTTTAATTGTTTACAAAATAATTTCTACCTGAAATCTACAAAAAATGTACACAACAATAATCGCCTAATCAAAATGATTTGATAAAAAAGGATAATGGTATAATCTGTCGACAAATTAAAACCTTACCTTATTAAATATTTCTGAAATTTATTATCTCTTATGATATTGACATGATTATCTATACTGTATTCTTGATCCTGGAAACTCAAAGCCAACTATCTCCAACTAATTCATCACCGACTTGACATCAGGTGAAATCCATCTAAACGGTTAAATCGGTACCATACCAAATAATAACTTCAAAATCCCATCTCGAAAATAACAGCCCAAAAACGTAGAAAATTCTAACTTTAAAAATCTTAGTTAGAAAATGGCTCCAAACGTAGAAAAATCTACCGTAAAACGAACCCACCATAAAACAGTATTCAAAACGTGGAAAAATCCACCGTACACAGGATTCAAAACGTGGAAAAAATCCACTGTAAGTTAAATCCACAGTAACCCAAAATTCACCGTAACTTCCTTAGGGAAAATCCTCCCTACGAGTAAACTTCCTTAGGGAAAATCCTTCCTAAGACCTTGAAATGGAATGTGCACGTGCCGAATTCAATTCGTTAAAATTGCTCTGCATACCTTCACAACGAAGGGCTAATCTTATCCAAAGAAATCTAAACCATCAACGCCTCTTTGTAACGGTATTCTTTACTAAATGGAAATGATGGCTGATTGATGGTATTATATCAATCAGCCATCATTTCCTGACGCGGAAAATTCGAACTGCTAACTTAAGGGAACGCCATTTTGGTAGGCTACAGAAATGGCACAACAGTGAGGCACGGCTTCATTCTCTTCGAGACGAAAGGGAGCTCTCCTCCAGACTTTGCGTTTTTCGAATCAGAAAATCTCCGTACTCAAATGAACTAAACAGGCGTAAATCTTAACAGCACAGTAGCGGCTTTACATAAATTACGAATTAGAGGATATAAATTAATCTAACAAATTTTTAAGAAGAAAAGTATTTTATGGATTCCATCAAACTTAACAGACATTATACTGTGCTAACAAAAAAGAATTGTCCTGGATATCGCCGGCTTAGACAAAAGTCGAATAGACAACGGACAAGGTACAAAAGGAGGCACCAGAGCACCAAGTGGTTCAGAGAGCCTACAAAAAAACAACTCTAACCACAACAACCCCACACTTACAGGGGCAAATAATCTCCAGCGACTAAATCGTAAGATTACTCAAGAAGGCTTCATTTTTTTTACACGTTACAATGTTTGCACAATAATACCGATGCCCTATCCAGAAGACCCTGTAGAGCAGAATGCGGACATTGTCGAAAGACGGAACAGCGAGAGGGTATCTCCATCAGACAGATCCGAGTGCAGGCCAATGAAGACTGGACCACGGAACAGTGCATCCAGGTCCAAGTGGCTGATCCTGACATCGAACCAATCTTATCACTCAAAACGAGAGGGGCACCCAGGCCACGATGGACGAGGTAGCTAGATACACAGGCGTGCTGAAATCGTTATGAACCCAATGGGACTCTCTAAGAGTAGAGAATGGAATACTCAAGTGAGTTTGGGAAATCACTGATGGCCGAGGAACCAAGTCCCAACTGGTAGTTCCTAAGAAAAAGGTACCAGCCATCCTGACCGAAGTTCATGATAGGATTACCGGGGGCCATCTGGGCATGAACAAAACACTAGACAAAGTTCGCCAGCGATACTACTGGGTAAATTACTTCGAAGACCTGTGCAGACTGCAGCAGTACAATGTGGGCGTCCCATTTGAGGGAATTGCCATCGATGTTGCCGGTCCGTTTTCCGAGTCTGAGAGGGGGAACAAATACATTCTGGTCGCAATGGATTACTTCAGCAAATGGCCTGAGGTATATGCGATACCCAACCAAGAGGCAACCACGGTAGCGACGGTGCTAGTAGAACAGCTATTCAGCAGGTTTGGCGTCCCGATGGAACTACATTCAGACCAGGGGCGTAACTTCGAATCGAATGTATTCCAGAAGGTTTGCACGATGTTGGGGATCAGAAAAATGAGAACAGCACCATTGCATCCACAGTCAGACGGACTAGTGGAAAGATTAAACAGGACCTTGGAGCAATACCTATCCAAGGTCGTCAGCAATAACCAGCGTGATTGGGATGAGCATTTTCCCCTATTCCTGTTGGCATATCGCTCAGCCGTACATAATAGTACAGGCCTGACTCCAGCCAGGGTCCTATTCGGAAAAGAGGTGCAATTATCCTGAGATTTGGCTTTGGCTCCCCCGAAGAACCTTCTCAAGACATCAACGATTATGTCGACCAGCTCCGACATAACATGATGGCAATACACGAATTAGCCCGGACGCAGATGTTGGCCACCAGTGACCGGATGAAGACGCGATAAAGGCCAATTCAGTCGGGTTCTAAGAGAGGGACAAAGTGTGGCTGTACAACCCCCAACGGAGCAAGGGTAAATCTCTAAAGCTTACACCCTCCTGGGATGGTCCATACGAGGTGGTCAAGAGGCTTAATGACCTCGTCTACCGGATCCGTCGAAACCCCAGGGCTTAGTTGAAGGTGGTCAATTTAGATCAACTCGTCTACTGTAAAATTGACGCTCGATTGTACGAGAGAATTCGATGCTGATTTTGAAACGAGCAGCCCATCATCGCAGGAGTGAGTTAGTTATTGTGAAGAGTTTATTTCGTGAAATTATTTAGATATTTGGATCAGCTGTTGTTAATATGTGATGTAAATAAAAGTTTCTAGAAAGTGAGAATGAATATTAGTTTTTAAATTTTAATTAATTGAACCCCCGGAGTTTATAACAATATACATATATATATATATATATATATATATATATATATATATATATATATATCCAATCACACGCAGCCGTTCACGGTGCCAACCGATAGGCACCGAGCCGCGACTATATAAGAGCGCGAGCGCTCCTGAAAATGTTAGTATTCTAGTAACTAGAAGCGAAAGCAGAAGGCTACGAGAATTATGCGAACCGACCTGAAGAGGGCAGATGTGACTCTGCCGAAACGTCGTCATTTTACCATCGATCCCGGCAGGGATCAGTTATCAACTACGCGGATGAATTCCCGGAAACCAGCTAACACACACACACACACATATATATATATATTAAAATGGATTTAAACAAACATGAAATCATATAAAAACATTAGCAATTTGAATAGTTAAATAAATGGGATAAAATAAGGAAATTGCAGGAATCAAAATTGTAAAAATGAAGTGACAAGTATTTGTAAATAAATAAGGAATCATATTATAAGATATAGATAACCTAATAATACAAACAATGTATAAATGTTTCAAAAGCAAATTGTTGAAAGGATAAAATGTGGCATATAAAGTTAGATATTATATTTTATGCAAATTTTAATAATATATTAATACTTACATAAAGAAATATATGCAAAAACTCATAATAAGGTCAAACATCAAAAAGGTTAAATTCACTTATAAAATCATAGTAGAGTTTGTAGAACATGTATAGATTACATATTAGGCCATGAGAATACCGAATAAAAGATATTTTAGATCGAAATCAAGTTCTAAATACATAAATTCTTTAGTAAAGAGAGGATCGAAATGTCAAAATTATAAAAACCGTTATAAGTCTTCAGAATTGATGGAATAGTGTAGAAATTTATAGTAATAGATGGAGCGTAGATCATAATATATAAAAAATAAATAGTTCAAAAGATATAAAGTCTAAATTTTAATAAAATTTAATGTTTATAAAGTACCTGTTAAATGACTGGTGAGCAACAGGTGACAAATGTCAACTCAATGTTTTTGAAAATATGAATTAAATGATTTGGGTAAAATTAATGAGGGTGTAACAATTTGTCCTATACCTGTTGTATAATGGGGAAAGAAATATAGTATATAGAACCTGAGAGAAAAGGGGAATGCTGCCACCATCCGAAGAAAATTTGTGTTGTAGAGAAAGACTCCGGGAACCCTTCTCGGTAAATGTTAGTTGAAAATAAATAATATAAAAGGAACTTTACTGCCCCTTTTCTGCCTTGACTCTCAGGCCTTGGTAGCTTCTGATCTTCGTCACCTAGTCTCCTCTAAGAGGGTAAGTCCCCAGGCTTCGCGAGTGCTGGTGGTTGTATGGGAAGAAGGAAGGAATTAAAAGTAAACAACCGAAAAAAAATGACACATATATTGAAGAAAACAAAATGAATGAAAAAAAAAATAAAAATTTAGAAACAATAAAACAATCCCGATATGTAACACAAAAACAAAAAAAATATAAACCAAGTAACCTCAATTTTTAGTGGTTACACAATACTTGAGAACAAATGTAACTCCCCCAATTTATGTTTTTAATTAATTAACCCTAAGAAAATATGAAAAATAACTTTAAGGGACACAATATTAATTATACCCGCTAATCCTGGGACTGACAGGTACAATTAGACCCTATGTAAGCCCTATCGGTGCCTACTACAATAGGTCTTCCCCTTTATCAGCAAGCGTTGGTGAGCCAGTCTATCCAAAGCCTCCCCAATAAACATATAATATATATATATATATATATATATATATATATATATATATATATATAAAACAAACTAAAACAAAACCAAATTTAAACAAGATATCATAAGACAAGAAACTTAAACTTTTGCCGCTCGTTCCTTTTGCCGACTCAGGGAGTCAGATGAAATCTTTACCAGTTTACAATCTAGCTGTGCGTACTCCGACGCTACTTAGTCCCTAACACGAGGTCTCTTCCTGGCCGTTTGCTGGTCTAAGAAACCTCTACCCTGGGTTCAGAATCTGAACGTACAACTCTTCGGACAAACTCAAAGGTTTTTGGCACTAACACTCCTCGGTTAGTAAAATATAAAGGTACTCACCGGATGCGATTTATCCGTTAATCCCAAAAGGTTTACCTGTGAATTAAAAGAAATTATACCTCACTGAATTTTTAGCTAGCTAATCACTGTTCAAAACACACTCGCGACTTTCGCGTTTCCCGTCCCTCGACGATAACTTTTATAATGACTCTATAATTTAGTTCCTAAATCCCTATTTGGACAGGTGAAACGTTCCTCTCTTAGGAGTCTGGTTTCCACCCTTTTTATGTCGTCGCGCCACGTACGACTCCTTTTCTTGAGTTCCGGCCCCGAACTAGTTTGAAAATTCTCTGGACTAGTTCCTCGTGAACTTTAGCCCCTCCCACATAGGTACTATCTTCACGAATAAGTTAACCACAAAACTCACTACCCCGTGAGTTGTTCATTGTCCGATTGGCTGCACCTTCCGCCACTAACCGACGGGTTCTACGCAGGTGCCTTTCTTCGGCATTTTAAAAAATTCTAGAACAAACTTTTAATTAATGACAGCAAAATCAGCAATTGTTCTCTAACTGCGTGTCTACCTGGTTTTTAGCACGTACAAGAGTTCAACATTCTGCTAACCATGAATCGACAAAAAAAACCAAAACGGAAGGATATACCTAAACTATTCATTGTTTAAATAAATATATTATAACATGGAAAATGGGTTAAGTTTCGCAACATAGGCAAGTGGTATACAAAGGTGAAATTTCATAATTCTAGCGACATGTTTCATTTTCTGCAATACGAGCGAAATTTTTCTATACGACGTTTTTTTAGTTTACTTATTTGAACAAATATTAAATAACATATCCGATAAAAGAATAAAGAATTAAAAAAATGCATTATGAATTCCTGTAAACATCCTCGGGATGTTACATCATTCCCCCCTTCGAAAAATTTAAGGCTCAGTAGCCTTGAATTTTCCTGAAAAATTCCAAAACTTTTCGATCTCCCCTCGTAAAGCAAAATTTTCATTACAATTTCTGTTGTCGCATTTATACTTAAGTCTATTGACAAAGTTGCACTTTTCCGTTACAAAATTTAATTGAACGCACTTCACAAACACACTCGATGCTTTTGTAGACGCTGCATTTTCTCCCTATCTCCACTACTAAACGCCGCTAAATCATATCAGCTGAGATGAGGTAGGTCAAAATTAGTTCAGTAGGTAACATGCGAAAATTGATTTAACGCAGACCAAAGTTGGAGACAACCTGGTGGATGTCCAAATTGCGCACTACTTTTGAGAGTCTTTACAAATTATACGTTTTTGAAAGTTCTTTCACTCGTCCGCGGAAATGTCTAAAATGTCCGTCCAATGAGAGCCGGACGGTTTTACGAAACTGACGTTAGTGAACGAATCGGTCGACCTGGTTTGGACCAAACGGCATTAATTTGGCTTGCTGGTACTGCATATATTTGGGCTGGCTAATTGGCAGTCCGGGTTGAACTGTGAACTTCGGTTGGCTCTGGAACCCATACTATTTTGGATCATTGTGGCATCTGTGATATCTGGAACTTATAATTCGTTGTCTGCTTCTCCCTTGGCTAGTTATCTTTCATGGAACTTATTCCCTGGTACATCTGGTTGTCTGTCGTCCGGTTATTGGCTCTTCTCGCACCAATATTTTATCATCTTTATCTCAATATCGCTATATCGTCGGCGCTTATCAACGCAAATGCCTTTTCTCAGGCAACCCGATTCCTAGGACATTTCCTATGTCCGGGAACCAAAATTTCTTCATGGCTTGTGCCATCTTTTATAACAACGCTCCATTGCTCCATCATTGGAACCTGTGTAGCTCCACCTTTACTCGTTAGCCACACTAAACAAAATTATCCTGGACTTTTCCCAAAAGTCCTGACTTCCACTCTGGAAATGAACATCGTCGATACCTAACTCTGGTATCCAAACAATTAATTTTCATCTGGATTCTATCGATCATTTTCGACTTGCGTGTAGATACACTTTAACCTGTGTGTATCCACACCAATATTACATCTGGACGATTTTTTTTTCTACAGCCTGTCGTCTTATTTACCAAAATTAAATAAAACCTTTTTTTTCTCCTAGATAACCTTGATCTGTTTTAACTTGCACACTTTTGACTGAATAGTACTGATTTTTCTCAAGCCACTTCTGGTTCCAAAAGCTTCATCTTCTGCCCATAATTACGATGTCCATTTCCACGATTGACTGGATTCTGACGCGATGACATTCGCGACATTTTACCGTACCGTTTTCTTCCGAACTTGAAATCGACCATTAAGTCCTTTTGCGAATTTATAACAGGTTACTTTGCATTTCGAAATGCACGATTGTCCTTGAACGCACTGACGTGAATCTGTTCATGGGTACTACGCGTACCTCTATTACTGTACTATTAACTGAGGGTTACCAACTTTTTGACCATACCCTGTACATTACTTTATCGTAGTATTTTAGCTAAGCGCTAGTAGGAGATCTGCATAAGGATCTCTGTATCTCCATGACCATGACTTCTTTCTTGAAGCCATACACAAGACCTTTTTTTTCAAGTCTTTAAATTACATCATATTATAATAAAACAATTAATTGCAATAACAAAAAAAAATAAATCCAAAGATATTTCCAACAACAATACAAAAAAAATCTCAAGATTCTATCAAAAGTACAAAATCAAAAAAATAAAAATCAAAACTAACAATGTTATTAAACATTTTCTACGAACATGTTCCGAATAATATTTAAAAAGTCATCAAATTAAAATACACTTATTTATATAAATACCAAAATCAAAATTCAAAATAATTATCCCAAATCAATTACAATATATAAATAACCCAACTTTAAATAAACATATTTATCAACATTTCAAAATGTCTGAACGTGATCTGTTAAGTTCCGTTTATATCCCAAATAAAATAAGTAAAACATCTATCTCTAACATTTTTATAATTCACCAACATTAAATCCCACCTATATTCTTCCAAATCATTGCCCTGGCTCATAGCAAACATTTGTGCTATATTCATCCAATATCTGACGGATATTAGGTCTGTGAGTCCATCACTGACTCCTATAGTTCGCGACACAAAATCAAAGAAAAGAAAATCTATTAAAAAAAACAAGAGACAATTTGTCTTAGCTCAGTATTGGTGAGCATTTCTCCATCTTACTTTATTTAAAAAAAAAACAAAACACTGACTCAATTATTGATCCATCTTCCAAAACAAAACAAAATCAAATTTCTCTAAAGCTTACTCAATTATGGTTATCAAGAGCTGATTACAACCTTTATCTTTGCTACTCATTAAAGACCCTTCCAACTATTTTTATTTTTACTTGTATATCCACAGTACAGCCCCTGTGATAAATCTTTTACCTAGTCAAAAACATTAGCACTTAAAAATGTCATACTCTTTATAATCATGTCTCGTAGCATTAAAATCTTTGCAATAATTATTCGCTCTTCGTTCAAATATAATACAGCTTATGCTGTGGCCGTATTCTTGACACTACAAAATTGTTGAAAGCGTACATTCCTTTAGCTAACAATACTCCGTACGTTTACCTTTTATCATTTTTATAGTTTATACTATTTTTTCTATATCCGGTATTCAAATAATTATTTTTATTCATGGATATAATTTCTTCTCTTAAAAAATATCTCTTCATCTACTTTACTGTCTTTCAAAATAATCTAAGTCGTCTGAATACTTATCTCATTACATTTAATAAAATATTTCATAATTTTATCACAAATAACATTGCGTTTATGTGGTTATCAGATTACGTTCGTTATGTGTTCGGACTGACTCAACATTTTCACTTAGTTTTAGTTGTTTTTCCGGAACCAAATCTCTAAGCAACAATTATACAATTATCTTAAGGTAAATTTATTTCACGTTTTACGGTATTAGTCTATATAGGAAAACCTTACGGATGGAGAACAAACAGTAGATACCCCCGAACCACCGTAACAGAATTTACCCTCACACAAAAAAAATAGGAAAAAGGACAAAATAAAACTTATAACTTGTTACCTCTTTTAAACAGATCCTTACTCGTAAGTCGCCCTTTTATTCTCAAACTGGCGATAAATTATCATAACTATACATTATAATGCATACATATAAACATCCATATATACATATACATATATATACATATATACACATACATATATATATATAAAGTACTTTTTTTTTGTAAACGATCAGTTATTTAAGGCGTCGCTACGCGAAATTAATCAGAGCAGAAAAATGCAGGACCGTGGTTGAAGTTGAGCTCAATAGAAGAATTAATATACTTGCAACATTCCCAAGTGAAAATGATATCAACTACTAGCATCCATGATACCGTTCACCAACACAAAAGGAATTATAAGCATTAATAGTTCTAGCACGCTTATTGCTACAGGTGTAACTGTTAAGAGCTTGACAATGGCGACGCGGGAAATTAAAACAAAACAGGCAGTTTCTCTGATCCCACTTGTGACCTCCCTGTAATTGATAGCCTAAGAAGCTGATGGCCGCTGCTGTAACGCATGGTTATCTATTGGCCTAGCCGTGAATCATGGGTATTTATTGGTACATATACCTTGAATTATGGGCAGTGATAGCATTATGGTTATTTATTGGTATGTATACCGTGAATTATAGTTATATTAAGTACACGCATGGCATATAAACCTAAGTTTAAAATAGATCATTAGAAGCATTACACGCTCCAATTAAATTACCCTAGTCGCTGTACCGATTATTCGGCCCCAGGTTTCCCCAACAAGGGAACTTACCATTCAGAAGCGGTCTCCTCATCTCGGAGAGGTACCGATATGATATAGTGGGGGGAAGGATTATAAAACGAAGGGCTCACACCCACGGTTAAATGACCGACCGGGATTCTCCTAAGAAATTAACCACTGTTATCTTTATAGTTTTCAAAGCGGCTCCAAGGAACCGACAATTATTAACCCATCTAGAATAACGATATTTACCAAAGCGAAAGGGGGATATAGTTCGGGGGTGATAAACTTCAGGGGAGGGGGATTCAGGATTTTTACGTCCCTCATCCGGGCTTGTATTAATTTTATAGAGTTTTACTACTACCCAATACAATAAAGCTGCGAAAAATATTCTCAACCGTTTTTCGCACGGCGATTTCAGGGGAGGGGGAATCAGGATTTTTACGTCCCTTATCCGGGCTTGTATTAATTTTGCAAGGGTTTTACTGCTGACCAATACAAAAAAGTCGCGAAAAATATTCTTAACCGTTTTTCGCACGGCGATTTCAGGGGAGGGGGAATCAGGATTTTTACGTCCCTTATCCGGGCTTGTATTAATTTTGCAAGGGTTTTACTGCTGACCAATACAAAAACGTCGCGAAAAATATTCTTAACCGTTTTTCGCACGGCGATGCCATTACCTTAATAATGAAAACGCAAGGGGAGTTTTCTGGTTCGCTCGGACCTCCGTAGATGACCTTCCATGTCTACTGATTGAGTCCTTCGTCTAGGGTCCTCGGTGCTACTCAGGCATTTCTTCAACTCCTCTTTATCAACATCGATCCATCCGGGGAGAATTACTCGCGGCGTAGGTTGCTCCTCCTCATCTTCAGTCGGATCTCCATCAGTCTCCGGTTCCGAAATCATCGTTTCGACTTCCTCATCGTCGGTCGATTCCCCCTTATTATAAACACCTGTCTGGCGTGGTTTAAAATCCTTTAGCCGATTTATATGCACCACTTGGTCATCTCGACCTCCTACTTTTCGAATTCTATACGTCACTGGGCCGATTTCTTCCATTATCTTGTAAGGTCCTACCCAATTCTTGGTCAGTTTTTTCGATTTACCTACAATAGTTCCCATATCCTTTAAATAAACCAAATCTCCTAATTCATAATGTCGCTCTCGTGTCTTTTTATTGTATTGTTTTATCCGGTACTGTTTAGCTTCTTCCGTATTTTCTTGAACGCCCCGGTATACTCTAGATAATCTGGCCATCATTTCAGATGCGTAATTGTCATCGTAATCATATCGTATTCGTTGCGGACGTATTATTTCATCGACGGGCAAAGTCATGTCTCTACCGTGCAGTAAGAAAAAAGGCGAATATTTTGTTGAGGAATGGATGTGACTACGATAAGCAGCTAATACGTATGGAATAAACGTATCCCAATCTTTCTGATTGTCGTTTATATAATGTGACAACATATCTTTTAAAAATCTATGCATTCGTTCTATTTGCCCGTTCGTGGAAGATGCATAACTAGACGTCTGAATTTTTTCAATTTTTAAAAGTTTACATATATCTTTAAATAGTGTGGACGTAAAGTTTGTGCCTTTATCTGTTAATAATCTCTTAGGAGTACCGTGATGACATATGATGTGTTCTACAAACGCTCTTGCTACCGTGTCCGTTCTTTGATTTGGTAAAGGTATTGCTTCCGCATATTTTGTAAAATGATCCTGAAAAGTTAACACGTATTTGTTACCTTGCATTGTTGTCACTAAAGGTCCAACGATATCCATCGAGGTTAATTCCCATGGTTCACTCACAGAAGTGAAATGTTGCAGTGGTACTTTCTTAAAATGTGGTGACGTTTTTCGCTGATTACATGATTCACATGTATCACAATATTTTTCAATCTCTGTTTTCATCCCGGGCCAATAAAATCGTGTTTGTATAAGTTGATAAGTTTTTGTCTTCCTGCGTGTCCGCTCATTATGTTATCGTGAAAATCTCTGAGTACTTTATTAACGTAGGTTTTCGGTATCACTAGCTGGTGTCTTTTTAAGTCTTGATCTCTTTTATATAGAACACCATCTTTGTCCATAAAATAATTAAGCTCGTCGTCGTCTCTATTTCCTGTCTTAACTTCGCTTAAATGGTTTAAGATCCCTTTGCAAAATGTATCTTTATTTTGTTCTCTCACTATCACATCTCGTTCCCAATTAGGTTCTATAAGTTCTTCTTCAATCACGGCAATTTGACTGATTGTTGATTTAGATGTACCATAAATACTAATTTTAATTTGTGCGGTTGAGAATATGAAATTAACCATGTCTTCCGTTTCATGCCACAATTCTTCCGTTAAATCATCCTTTATTAAAATTATATTTTGTTCATTATTTTCGTAAGCCATCTTATATAGCTCTTGTAAGCCTGTCCACATAGATTCTAAATTTATTTTCTCATCAGTTCGTTCTCCAAGTATTAAATAAAATATTGTCCTCTGTGTGTCGGTAATTTTAACGGTTTGTCCAGCATCTGCGTTTTCTAAAGCAGTCCCGCGTAAGTGCTCCTTGGTAACGAATTTTACTATAGACAAGTCATCGGGTAATTCATTTATTATTTCCATATCTTTTATTTGTGGTAATGCGTGTTTCCTGCGATAATCTATGAAATCCAGATAAGACATATCTACATAGTTGTCCTCGGTATTGTACATGCGACTTAAGGCATCAGCGTTTCCATGTTTTCGACCAGGCCGGTGAATTACTTCGAAATCGTACTCTGCAAGCGAGAGGGCCCATCGCGTCAATCTGGAGCTCGGATCTTTCATTGTCAATAACCATTTTAACGCTCGGTGATCTGTGATTAAGGTAAATTTTGAGTTGGTAAGAAAACATGAAAATTGTCGCACTCCAAAAATAACCGCAAGTAACTCTTTTTCCGTGGTAGAATAGTTTTTCTCTGCTTGATTCATTTGTCGGCTTGCAAACGCCACCGGTCTCTCGTGCCCATCCCTGATTTGACTTAATATGGCGCCAACGCCCGTATTTGACGCGTCAGTGGCTAAAATGAACGGCTGACTAAAATCTGGGAATATTAAAAGCGTGTCATTTGTTAAAGCGCCCTTTAATTTTTCTATTGACTCTAAAACTTCGGCAGTGATTTGAAACTTCACGTCTTTCTTCGTTAAATTTGTCAATGATGTAGTTAATTATTGGAAATTCTTTGATAGCTCTAATTTTCTCTGGGTCTGGTAAAATTCCTTCTTGTGTTAAAATATGTCCCAAATATTTTACTTTTTCTACGATAAAATTACACTTTTTCGGTTTTAATTTAATATTGGCATCTCTTAGTCTTTTGAACACATTTCTAATTCGTTTTATATGCTCTCTGGGACCGTCAGAATTATATATCACTATGTCATCCAAGTAAACCATAACCGAATCTCCGGTCAAACCTGATAAGGTAACATTCATAAATCTCTGAAAAGTAGATGGTGCATTAACTAATCCGAAGGGCATCTTTAAGTATTCATAATGTCCATGATAAGTGCTAAATCCTGTAAGCGGTATATCCTTTTCCTCCATGGGAATTTGGTGATAAGCTTCTGCTACATCGATCACCGAAAATAAAGCTTTATTTCCCGCCTGATAACCTTGAAGTAAATCAGAAATATTTGGTAGTGGATAATATTCTTTTTTCGTAACACTATTTAATCCTCGATAATCAATACACATTCTAATCTTTTCTTCTCCATCGGGCAATGTCTTGGATACAAGAACAACAGGGGCGGACCAAGGGCTCGCTGAAGGGCGAATAACTTGTGTCTCTAGCGGTCTATCGATTTCATCCTGCAATATCTGTCTTTGCTTATAAGGAATTCGATACGGAGCTTTACAAATTGGTTGTGCTCCAGGTTCTAACGTGATACAATGTTTAACTCGAGACGCGCTTGGTAAAACTTCCCTTTCGCCCATAAATAAATCAGAATATTCTTCCAACAAATTTTGAAGTTGTACTTTAGTATCAGTCTTCAAATGCCCAAGATCAAATTCTTTCAACCATTCTTTATTTGCTAAATTTACTCTTCCTATCGTGGCTGATTTTGATGAATTTTTCATTTCTGTTGCCATCAATGCAATACCTAAGTCCTGTCCTTTTTGAATTCTCACTTCCTGTTCTGACAGATTTAATAAACGTATAGGTATTGTATGTTCATTCGGTACAATTGCACATGCTATGTACGCGGAACCGTGCGCTAATTCGATAGGCTCGCAGACCAGTGCATTGCCGGTTCATTTCTTCTTTAAACGACCGTGACAAACTAATTCCGTTCTCGGAGGTATTGAAATAAATTCTGGCGCTACAATTTTTGTGGCCAGTACGTCATCGCTAGTCATCTCATCAAAGGAACAATCTAATTCATTTTTCTTAGTTATGTTTTGTTGTGTACAGGGTATTTCATTATTTTGGGCCCTAATTTCCATATAATTATTGTCTGAAGCATCCTCTTCAGTTTGACCATTATTTTTCTGAAATTTCTAAAGTACATTAACCATTTACTCCAGTTCTCCTGTACATTTAATTGTAATAACATTTCATCATCCATTGCACACATGTCAATCGTTTTACCCCATAAGTGAAATGTCGGTTTTTCTCTGTAATCCAGTATTACTCCATTGGTTGCAAAAAAATCTCTTCCTAATAAAACTTGCGTACTGCCTAAGAGTCTATCGTCACAAACTACCATTTCAACCATTTCATGAGGACCAGTAGAAGTGGCACCAACCAAGATTTCCGCGGTTCCATAAGTTTTCACTTTGTGACCAGTTATACTTGAAAGTGATAAATCCCTTGTGCCATGCGGGTTAATGTCTTCTTCCTTGACCAACCCCTTCTGTATCAAGGTTACCGCCGCTCCGGTGTCTACTAAGCATATCTGCCTCTGACCATTTATTACTAACATTAAAACATGTGGCACTTTATTCAAATTTTCCGTCCTAACTTCAGGAATTTTTTCTTCATATTTATTTATGAAATTTTCTCTTTGGCGCGGTTTATCCTCGGCTACAATTTCTTTTGATTTCTGAATATTGTCCTGTCTCTGATTCTCTACTATTTGAGCCTTTACACCTAACTGTTCTAAAACTTGCTTAGTGATTTCTTGAATCAAATTTTTATTAATATTTTGAGCATTAATCTCATTTCCCCTATTCTGTGTTTCGCTAGAGCCTTCTAACCGGGGAACATTCGAAGGCGAAATTAGTTTAAAGAACTTGACGCGCCCTTTTTCGCATTCGAGTTCACGAACTCATTCCTTTTCTTAGAAATAGCTCCTTTCGACGTCCCATTTTCAGGGTATCTGCCCTTATTTGTTCCCGTATAATCCAGATCTCTATTATCATTATTATTTCTATTTTCATTCCTATTTCTATTTTCATTTCTATTTCTATTTTCCGACTGTCTATAGTCGCCGTTTTGTCCTGACCCTCCCGGTCTGTTAAATTTATATGAGTCTTTAGGTTTTTCTTCATTTTTATATTGCGCCCGTTTTTTGTAACAATCTCTAGCCCAGTGTTCTAATTTATTACAAAAATAACATGGCCGTTCTTCTTTAATTTCCGTCTTCGGCAGTTCCATTCTCGGCTTCCAATGACATTCTTTGGCCAAATGCCCTTCCTTTCCACAATTATAACATTTTCTCCTCTCTGAAATAACTGAAACCTTTGTATTATTACCTTTGCCTTGGAGCATACGAGTAGTGGTTTCCTGTAACCGGACTAACTGTTCCGCTTTATCTAAAGTGAGTTTATCTTCTCTTAGAAGAACGACTCCCATATCCTAGAGAAGGTCCTTTCTCAACCCCATTTTAAATTGATTCAATAATAAGGCTTGATTCTTTTTCCTTAATCCCGCCTCTTCCTCTGGAGTTGCTCCTTGCAAATCCTCTTGTAAAACGCGTCCACCCAGCGTCTTTAAACGTATACAAAATGATGAAACGTCTTCATCGTGTCTCTGATAACATCTACTCAAATTTAACTGATTTTCCCCAGGCAATCGTACTTGTGTGAACCGTGCAATCAGCTTCTTTTTTAAATCGGCATAGGATAATGTATCTAGGGTAGAATCTGACTTAAAAAAATTATAGGCATCTCCAACAAACTTAAATTTCAATAGTCGTAATGTCTCGTCCTCTGACCATCCGTCTAATTTCGAACGTTGCTCCAATTTTTCTAAATATTTTGGGACATCTTTGCCCGTAAAATTATCTAGTGACGCGGCTATCATCCCCAACGAAAATACCATCGGCCATCGTAGGAATCCCTGCTCGGGTACTACCGGTACGGTAGGAAAAGTAAATTTCCCCGGGCCCGTCGGACTGGTCGGGTTCGATGATTCCTTACTTGGGCCGCCGGCCGATGCATTTGGTTTTACTACCCCTGGACCGGGCATTATAGTAACACGGATTTATATATATTTAAAATACAAAAAAAAGAGTTAAGTGGCTCTAATGTAAAAAAAGGTATATAGGGTTTCGCAGTCTCTAAGGATTCTAATGTCACACAAATTTTATAGGGTTTCGCGGTATCTATATCTTGGAAACCTTCCCAAGTTCAATATGATATATCAAATAAAATGTAGTAATCAATATCAATCAAATAATAAAATATATATAAATATTTCATGTAAACTCAGTTTAACTAAAAGCACTGAAAAATAATAAATGTCTTGCAATACATCAAATAAAACCTTTCCAATCAGAAGCAAACTAATAGCACGAAAACTAATAAAATTATTTCAATTATATCAAATAAATATTTCTCAATAGTGGTAACTTAAAGAAAATATTTCAGAAAATAATCAACTATTTAAATATATCAATGGTAAATCAAATGCAATTGACAATATATATCAATTGGTAAAACACTACAAATCAATAACTCAAAAAAAACGATCAAAAGTTAATTTGTATATGATATCATTAAATCATAAATCATAAACAATCATAAATAGAATCTGAAAACCAACAGTGCATAATTTATATTTTCACATTAAACTCAACCTTTCTTGCTAGACTTTTCAACCCTGTTATTGTTCAAAAGTTAGTGCCAACCCTGTGTTTGTTTTCCTCTCTAGAGTCCCTAACATCACCACCTAACTTCCTAAAATATAACCAGATCCCACACCGCTGCCAACCAGTGTAACAATTTGTCCTATACCTGTTGTATAATGGGAAAAGAAATATAGTATATAGAACCTGAGAGAAAAGGGGAATGCTGCCACCACCCGAAGAAAATTTGTGTTGTAGAGAAAGACTCCGGGAACCCTTCTCGGTAAATGTTAGTTGAAAATAAATAATATAAAAGGAATTTTACTGCCCCTTTTCTGCCTTGACTCTCAGTCCTTGGTAGCTTCTGGTCTTCGTCACCTAGCCTCCTCTAAGAGGGTAAGTCCTCAGGCTTCGCGAGTGCTGGTGGTTGTATGGGAAGAAGGAAGGAGTTAAAAGTAAACAACCGAAAAAAAATGACACATATATTGAAGAAAACAAAATGAATGGAAAAAAAATAAAAATTTAGAAACAATAAAACAATCCCGATATGTAACACAAAAACAAAAAAATATAAACCAAGTAACCTCAATTTTTAGTGGTTACACAATACTTGAGAACAAATGTAACTCCCCCAATTTATGTTTTTAATTAATTAACCCCAAGAAAATATAAAAAATAACTTTAAGGGACACAATATTAATTATACCCGCTAATCCTGGGAATGACAGGTACAATTGGACCCTATGTAAGCCCTATCATTGCCTACTACAATAGGTCTTCCCCTTTATCAGCAAGCGTTGGTGAGCCAGTCTATCCAAAGCATCCCCAATAAACATATAATATATATATATATATATATATATATATATATATATATATATATATATATATATATACACATATATATATATATATATATATATATATATATATATATATATATAAATAAAAAAAACAAACTAAAACAAAACCAAATTTAAACAAGATATCATAAGACAAGAAACCTAAACTTTTGCCGCTCGTTCCTTTTGCCGACTCAGGGAGTCAGATGAAATCTTTACCAGTTTACAATCTAGCTGTGCGTACTCCGACGCTACTTAGTCCCTAACACGAGGTCTCTTCCGGCCGTTTGCTGGTCTAAGAAACCTCTACCCTGGGTTCAGAATCTGAACGTACAACTCTTCGGACAAACTCAAAGGTTTTTGGCACTAACACTCCTCGGTTAGTAAAATATAAAGGTACTCACCGGATGCGATTTATCCGTTAATCCCAAAAGGTTTACCTGTGAATTAAAAGAAATTATACCTCACTGAATTTTTAGCTAGCTAATCACTGTTCAAAACACACTCGCGACTTTCGCGTTTCCCGTCCCTCGACGATAACTTTTATAATGACTCTATAATTTAGTTCCTAAATCCCTATTTGGACAGGTGAAACGTTCCTCTCTTAGGAGTCTGGTTTCCACCCTTTTTATGTCCCCTATAAATCCGTCGCGCCACGTACGACTCCTTTTCTTGAGTTCCGGCCCCGAACTAGTTTGGAAATTCTCTGGACTAGTTCCTCGTGAACTTTAGCCCCTCCCACATGGGTACTTTCTTCACGAATAAGTTAACCACAAAACTCCCTACCCCGTGAGTTGTTCATTGTCCGATTGGCTGCACCTTCCGCCATTAACCGACGGGTTCTACGCAGGTGCCTTTCTTCGGCATTTTAAAAAATTCTAGAACAAACTTTTAATTAATGACAGCAAAATCAGCAATTTTTCTCTAACTGCGTGTCTACCTGGTTTTTAGCACGTACAAGAGTTCAACATTCTGCTAACCATGAATCGACAAAAAAAACCAAAACGGAAGGATATACCTAAACTATTCATTGTTTAAATAAATATATTATAACATGGAAAATGGGTTAAGTTTCGCAACATAGGCAAGTGGTATACAAAGGTGAAATTTCATAATTCTAGCGACATGTTTCATTTTCTGCAATACGAGCGAAATTTTTCTATACGACGTTTTTTTAGTTTACTTATTTGAACAAATATTAAATAACATATCCGATAAAAGAATAAAGAATTAAAAAAAATGCATTATGAATTCCTGTAGACATCCTCGGGATGTTACAAGGGTAAAAGGTATTGAAATTTAAGTTGAACTTTGTTTATATTTTTGGATATGATTTAAAAGGATAATAGTGGAAAATTAATAAGATAATTGTAAGCGGAAATGAAAATAGCAGGTGGTAAAATAAATCACATAAATAGGAAATCTGACACTGTCAAATGCTCTTTGATCGCCAAGCTTCGAGCAGATAAGTTTAAAACATTTCGTTGTCATAAATTCAGTTTCCATGACAACGAAGTCAATGTCCTATGATATAAAACAGATTTAGTGTTCCCTGTCAGCAAGAGAAGAGTAACCAGAAATATTTAATTTAAATTTATTTGAAAAAGGCGAATTGAAAGTATTTTTTATAAATGGTCGATAAAAGGAAGATGATGGCAATGATTGGTATAAAAATTTAAAAATCAAAATATTGGGAGAAAATAAATTTGCAAAACAGCACAAGAAATTCAATTGAGTAAAGAATTTTGAGATTTGGAATTATTGTTAAAGACCAACCATCAGAAGAAGGGAATTCGAGAACAACAACAGTGAGTTTTTTAAACATTATTTAAAGAAGTTAAGATTTTGAATAAGTTTAATTTATAAAATAAGCAAATCATAAAAAGGTAGTCAATCAGTGATAATAATAAAAGTTTTACAATTTTAGAATAATAAATATTTGTGACTGAATGATCCAAAATATTTTGTAACATAATTTGATAGAAATTTAAGAGTAGTTAAATGAACAGGAAATTTATTTTGTTTTGAAAGAAAACTTGTATTAATACTGTATTGTGGAAAATTTAAATAAATTGTAATTTAATTGAAACTTTGGAAATTTGATTATTAGTAATTTAAAATTTTAAAAGTAGAAAAAGTAAAGTGCAAATAGAATTTCAAAATTTTAAAAAGTGTAAGTGAACCTGAAGAGAAGTAGATACTTGTAAGATAAACAAAATAAGTATAAAATTTATTTATTTATTTAAAATTTGAAGATTTGAACCCAAGTGAAAAAGACCCTGAGATAATAAAATTATAAATTATAAATTCTAAATTACAATCTATTTTAATATATATATATATATATATATATATATATATATATGGTTGATGATTTATTCCGGTGTACATCCGTTCGTCTGTATTCGTTTGAAAGATCACTTGACATTTCGCCAAAATCATATTTGGCTTTCTCAAAAGATACTCAGTTACTTAGTATCTTTTGAGAAAGCCAAATATGATTTTGGCGAAACATCAAGTGATCTTTCAAACGAATACAGACGAACGGATGTACTCCGGAATAAATCATCAATCACATATTTCCATCCGTGAAACAGTATACACAAACATATATATATATATATATATATATATATATATATATATATATATATATTTCTCATTATGAGTACATTTAGTCGGTCATTTTCTCTTTCTGTCTTTAATATTTATGTAATTTGCTTTGTAAGTCTTCTGAATTATTAAGTATATCTTATAGTATATCTTATAAAATATACGCATTTAGTGCTTGTACCTCAAATACCTACATTGCTTCGTCTTCAGATATGGAGTTGTCGTCTTCTCTTATAATATTCTTTGTCATTTTCTCCAGCATGGTTTATTTTGTACTCTGATTTTATTTAAAAACACCAAACATTTTCTGCTAATAAACTACTATATTTAAGTTGTGAGAAAAAAATATACAATATTTAAATTGTATACAAGGGTAAAAGTTGCATGCATCCTGCTGTAACAAGTGTGCAATAGACTACAGCAAACGAAAACAATTTACTGTCAGCCTAGAAGTTGATCATACACACAAGTCCATAAACAAAATTTATTTATAAAAATGTATATAAAGCTAGAAGTTCAGAGTGCCCCAGCAGTAACAAGGATGCTTTCCCTAGACTACAGCAAACGAACACAATTTGTTCACACACACATGCAATGAGTAAGTTGCCCTGACTTGTAACGCAGGAGTAGTTTTACTTCACCGCAGCTCTCGCCCACAATTACAGCAAGAATGATTTCAAATTTCAGCTGATGCCCACATGAATTTTGAAACAAAGGCACTAGAGAAAACAATTCATGTAATTTGAAGCTTTACCAACACATGTTCATTGTCTACCCTATATAACAAAATGTATTTAACATTTTTTGATCCACCCTGTAAAACTATACTTCTCATCTCAAAAAAAATCAAAAGGAGTCGCCATACCTGACTCCCTTTGATTTTTTTGTATGGGGACGGGCCAAACAACTCATTTATGAAAGAGAAATAGATACCAAGGATCAGTTAAGGGAAAGAAAAACTGTTGCTTTTGAAACATGGAACCTCGCCATTTGTGGAATCAAATCATTTTTTCAACCAATTGTTTGTTTCAAATATAGAATGCAGAAGAGCAAACAAATATCATATATTAGTTTATTTGGTGAAGATACAATGAAAAATAAAAATGTTTATTTGAAAAAATCTGGGATTTAAGAAAAAAAAATTAAGTTAAAAAAAAGTTATCTAGATGTTATGTGGGCTACATATGGCACATACGCCCACTTATCCGCCCTCCAGGTTTGGCAAACCTTCTACAAAATACCGTGTATAATCATCCAGCTATATCAATTTCCGAACACAAAAGTTTGAGAAGGGAATTAGCTTGGGTAGAGGGTAGCCTACAAAACAACGCCTACAGTAAACGAGAGATTCAGAATTCCATTTCTCGTCACCATATTCCCCTTCCTAAGAAATAATTGTTACCTAGAAAATCAGTAATATATTTGCCATATATCAGCAAGGTCACGGATAGAATTAGGAAGATTTTCCATAAGCACAAGATAAAAACAGTCTACAAACCACTATCCAAAATCTCACAAATGTTACCCTCCCCAAAGTATAAACAAAATCTTCTTTCATCCAAGGGTCTTTATTCCATTCCAAGCTCGTGTGGGGCAGTATACATCCGTGAAATAGGGTGGATCTATAAACACCCTTGAGCACAAACAGTGTTTGAAAACGGGCCTGCTATCAAACTCTGCTGTAGCTGAACATCATAACGAAACGGGCCACCAAATCATCTTCGACAGTTCCTCAGTCGTGGCCAAATCTCCGTATTATTTCACCAGAAATTTCAGTGGGGCCGCTGAAATCGCCAAAAATCCCAAGAATTTCAAGCGAGACCAAGGTTTTGAACTTCCGCCAATTTGGCAACCCTGCATCCACATTTCAACAGAAATCGCATCAACAAAATAAATCACTTAGATTACCTACTAATAAAAATTCGAGGAAGCTATTCAAAAATACCATAAAACAATTACTAAAAATCCTATTAAGAATTTCAGAGGGCCAATTATTATTTCTTTGTTGAATAGATCAAAAATTATCACAGATTCCATAGGTTTTTAAAGTTTGGCAAGAGATTAATGTATATGAGGAATAGCCAAGGACTTTCGATTTGTCCGCTGCTGATTCTCAAAAAGAAAATACAGTTCTCTCGCTTCTAAATAAGATTGGACAAGGTTAATAATGCTCGTGTCAAAGTTGTGGTGAGATAGCTTTTTTATAATGAATTTCAAAACTTATACAATCGAATGACTTCGTTATGTCCAGGAATGTAGCATATGTACTCGTATTATGCTCATTTTGAAAGGCCTCTGCCACAAACTTACTTAGTCGATTAATTGCCCGAGTTGTCCCCTTTTTAACGAAACCCAAATTGGTTTGGCATAAAAAGATTATTTACCTCATAGTAATCTATCATTTGGTCTTTCAATAAGGATTCGTGAATTTTTGAAATTATTTGTAATAGAGATATGAGCCTATATTTGTTCGCTCTTCAGGATCTCCCTAATTTTTAAAAACAAGTATAACTTTCGCCCAATTGAGAACAGATGAAAATAGACTATCTTGGATGCAGCAATAAAACAAGTCAGTCAGAAGTTTGTTTCTAGACTTGGTGTCATAACAGTTTGTGCTACCACTATTTTTAATGCTGGAAATTTTATCTGAAACTAATTTTTCTGTTATAGAGTTAAACTGTTTCCAATATACTGGTTTGATAGATAGTCATTGAAGAAGCTATTATAAGTATAAAGCAGCTCTTCTGCAGTTGACACAAAGAAATCTTTGAAGACCTTGGCATTGAAGTGACTATGATATTTTGATATTCTAGATGACAGACACATTATTTGATGCATTATCAATGAAATTATCATGGGTAGTTTGCTTTGAGTTTGCTGTCCTTGTCGGATTTGGCTTTTTATAATTTTATAATTACTGACCACGTTTTTGAATGTCAAAATTATTTTGTGTATGAAGGAGACTAACGGTTTAAAGGCTACAAGTCATGTCTCTAAGGTTGTCATTAAACCAGTTAATTTTAGGGTTCTCTTTGATTTTCCGAACCAATTTTGTCTTTTCTAGCAGACTTTTATCCAAGGCTTTCATTACAGCTTTAAAAAAATGCATTACTGATCCTCCACACTTTCGGTACATTCCGTAATTGATTTCCAGTTATATAGTTGTAGTTGGTTTAACAGAGAAGAAAGACCTTTATCAGTTATTGGTCTGAAAGTATTTCTATTGCTATGATTATATAATAATTTAAGTGGTGTATTGAAGATTAATTCGGAATGATCAGAGATACTATCTAGAGCAACATAATAATAATAATGTCTAGACTGGACTTGCTAGAATCAACATATATATTATTCAAAGTAACCCACCCCTCGTTTTGAAGTTAACTGTTTGACATAAATCATGTGAATGAAAAAAGAAGTTAGGATAATCAACCTCCTTGCAGCTCTTCCATTCATAAATCACACTGAAGTCACCAATGACTACAATGTTCTCTGTATAATAATCCATCGAGATCCCCTGTTCAAGATCTATATACTGTTACTAATTGGGTGTTTATAGAGGAAATATAGATCTCAGCCACCTCACACTGCAACTCTTTCGAAAGTTTTGACATGTTGACATTCTATGTGCTCTTTGACATAAATACCTACACGTCCATGCAATTTAACTGAGCTAAAAAAGATAGTTATAGCTCGAAGAATTCATCTGACTGAAGCCAGTGCTAATTGGCCTTTGATTCATCGAGAGGAGAGTACATTGGCATAACATAATTTAGACTTTTTATTTATAGTGAGACCTTTGCGACTTCGTTCCTTCTTAGTTAAAAGTATGGATTCCGTAGGTGTTGAAAATTCAGGAAATGGTTCACAACCCCATTTGGCCAGAGATTAGAGTCAAGAAAATCATCTTTTAAGCTTTGTGGTACTTCGAGTTTAAACGCAAGTAATGATATTTTTGTCCTGGGACTTGGATTCTAGGTAAATGAGAATGTCATTTTGATCGATTCTCCTGGATAGTCCAGTAACAAAAATCCCATGGTATTTCTGAGCCATTTTTAGTTCAGTTTCATGTTCATTCATACCTCTGATTGGAGCGGAGATTTTGGTCGTTGCTGAGATTTTACGTCGAGAACGGTTTCTTCATCCATTTCCTGTTACCTGTTGATAGTTATCACCTTCAAGCTCAGAATTTGATTGAGATAAAATTTGCTTTATCAGGTATTGAAGCACTTTTCAATTCATTTATTTACATTTTCTACATGTAAAGTTGTCATTTTCAATGGAAGTTCGCTGTCTCTCACTAATACTTAGCTTCTAATAATTTAGTTTCAATACTTGAAAACCAAGTATTGAAAGTTGTGCTGCCGACGAATACAAGTTTTCGACTGCTGTCTTTAAGAGAATTAAGATTTAGAAAACGATAATTCAAGTTGGTGATAAAGAGAAAGAAATTAAAGGTCAAAAAGACATTTTCGGAAGACTTATAGCTATTTCGATTATTGAAAAACTTGACAGCCAAGATATTAGAATATCTTATCTGCTGTACATAAGTGTAGCGTCAAATAGGCGAATATCAAATTGCGATTACAAATATTAATAGATTAATGAATATTCGTTAATGACATCTTTATTGATTTCAGGTAGATCCTCACGTTCCACTAACACCTGTTTCACTCTCCATGTTCCACATTGATGGAAGCAAAGCTGATGTTTAAAGTTGACGAAAATGCAGAACCAGGTGCCATAGACGTAATAGTTTGCGATGGGATTGCATCTTCCATACAATGAACAAGTGCCAACGACGTTTTGGGAATATAGCAACAGTGTGCTCCAGTTTTGATCATAGAATATACGTTGTATTCGATGAGTACCGACAGCCATCAATCAAGACAAGGGAGCACGTGTTCAGAAATAGTTTCTCAAATGATTTTTGAATAAATGACTCAGAAAATTCGGCCAAGTATTTTCAGAAATGAATTGGGGACGACAGGTTCAAAACGACTTTCGTGAATTTTATAATTCAACGCTGGACAAGCGACGCTGCAGTGGAAATAAATAGGCAGAAGAACAGAGCAGATCAATTTTGATCAGTGTTAAAAGTACGTCCCCAAAAGTTCGCTATATCACCAGAACAATGGAGGATGATCTATCTTGTCCAAGGCACAAAACTTTTGTTAACACTTGCGCCACATCGAATCCGAGTCGGATGGCGTTATCAGATTCCCCGACACCAACGTGCTTGTCATTATGGCTCGAATATATGCAACTTGTTAAGCAAATTGGGTATCTAGATGGATTTCGGCACAAGTATAAACTTTGTCACGATAAAGTAAATTCGATGAACGTATTGTTTTTTTACATCACTCCATGGAACATTAGTTGGAATTTGAAGGACTGAAAGTTAGCATGCGTGACACTATCGTATGGTCATCTCGTTTTCATGGGATATGCAAATTAATAGATCGTATTGTTAAGATTATTATTTATTCGTGGAGATTAATCAAAGCAAAATTCACAATGCATTGGGTAAAAAATTGTGTCGTGCCTTACCGACCCTCCACACGTTAGCGGCTGAGACTATACTTATCGAAAATGGAAGAAAACATCTCTGGAAATAATTCTAAAATCGGAAATGAATTAAGATGCTTTCCTAAAGATCTTGAAGGAGAAAGAAGAGAGCTTTACTCATCTCGAGGTATACTATTTTTACTATTGATAGCAAATTACAAATACCAATTTTTATAATGAACGAATTGAATATTGTGCATATATTTTCACACCCTATAACTAACGAACCATTGATGAGGTAAATCGCGTGAAAATTAATTTGTTTATGAAATCGTACAGCATGTCTCACACCGGGCAGGATTTCATGACTCCTCTTTACTTCCATCGTACAAAGTCGTGCTGCATCCACAATTGATGAGAGTACATTAGAGTACATTGGAGTATGGCACCCCTTTGGCAGTTCAAAGCATATATTTTTCAAGTTTCGAAAATGCCATACTGTAACAATTTTTTTCTACTGCATGGCCCGGGTGAGTCCGCCCTATGCACTGTTAAAAATTTCTTTGGCCATTTTACCAAAATTTTTTCGCAAAACAATTTAGTAAATTTAGTAAACAGGATGCTTCAACTCAATTTGAGAAAATTACAAAATGTGTTTTGAAATTTACCAAGCAGTTCCAGAAAATATAAATAGTAATTTTATTATACAGTTTTGTAATTTTACTCAATAATGTATCATAAAAATGCTTAGTAAATTTACTATGCAGTTTTGTAACTATACCACTTAATTCACTTGAAATGAATTTAATAAAATTACAAAATATTTTTGGAAATTTACAGAAAATTTGATTAGTAATTTTACTATACAGTTTTGTAATTTTATTAAATTATTTATCATAAAAATGTTTAGTAAATTCACTATGCTGTTATGTAACTATACCACTTAATTCACTTGAATTGGGTTTGATAAAAATATTAAATATTTTTGGAAATTTACCAAAAGGTTACAGAAAATTTTATTAGCAATTTTACTATACAGTTTTGTAATTTTATTTAATAATTGATCATAAAAATGTTTAGTAAATTTATAATGCAGTTTTGTAACTATACCACATAATTCACTTGAATTGGGTTTAATAAAATTTAAAAATATTTTTTGAAATTTACTCAGCGGTCACAGAAAATTTTATTGGTAATTTTACTATACAGTTTTGTATTTTTTTTTTGTTAAATTTACCATAAGAATTTTAGTAAATTTACTATGCAGTTTTGTAATTATACCATACAATTGATTTCAATTTAGATTTTTAAAATTAGAGACATTCGATGTTATTTCACCAAAGATTTTCCTAAAATCTATTCAGTATAATTTTATTGAATAAATTTTGTAGCTTAATAATTCTGAAAATTTTTACTCTAAAAGTATTTCACAGTTAAAAAATTCTTAAATTACGTTGATCTGATAATTTTCAATTAAAATTAAGCTGATGCACCAATCTTTTTGCCAAATATCTGCAACGAATACCGTTAGCTCTATAAAAATGAAATTGAAATTGTTGAAACATAATGAATTATTTTAGATATTTCCAAATAACTTATAAGTAGTTAATTTAAATAATTTAAACGTTTACAGTAAGAAAACTATTTATTGCAGCATAAAATAATATTCATACAGCATAAAATATCAAACAACTCACATCAAAATGACAAAACAAAATTGAACGATATCGTTATAAATAATAAGAATGGAATAAAATATACAGAACTAATTTAGGAATAAAGTTATCTTATATAATATAATTAAAAAGTTATGGACACTAGTTATCGGATTCAGCAGCGAGGTAACAGTCAACATCTTTAGTCAATTTAGTGACTTTGGGGTGGATTTTAGTTGCCTTGCTTTTGCCCCTCTTTGTACCCTTTGGAGGACAAATTTGTAAGAACAATCTGTATCCAAAATTCAATGTTAAATAAATTTTAACAAATAATAAAATAATACAAATTTTTATTATTATTCGAGAAATGGAAGTTAAGAATACTTAAATCACAGAGGAAGTTTAACTACTTCTGAAAGGTCATCTGAGGACTAAGGTATATGGGTACGTGATGCTTTTTAGGAAAATCAAGTAAATAAAAAATCTAGTATAGCAAATTTGTATAGCTGAAAAGAATAAGAGGAAAAAATAGTAAACAAAAAAACTACCAGAGCAAACAAAATTCTTTATTAAATGTGACTTACTGAAGAGAGGAGGAGAGAGCGGTCCAAAAGGAGATCATAGATTGTGAAAGCTGAGGAAGACATAGTATTAATAATTGAGTATTAACATGGCATATAAGAGTGTGAGTATTAGTAAAGAGAATAGAAGTATTCGAAACTCTATTACAAAATACGCATTTAGAAGGAAACACAGCACAGGGAAAACTATTAAAAGGATTATTTTAGGTCTGAGGAAGGAATAGAGTACAGAAAAAAGTGCCGGTCAGGCAGAGAATTATAATCGAAAAAAAAAATTTTGGCCATATAATATAAAAAAGAAAAATTAACTAAGAGAAAATTAGCGAATGTACTGATGAGAAAGATAATATGTGAAAAAATATTAATGCGAGAGTCACAGATTACGTCAAAGACAAGAATAGTCAGTCGATTAATTAGACAAGCTCATCGGGAAACAATATTATTTATTCATTTACTCAAAATTGTAAACTGCAATATTAATTTTTGAAGACCGAAGATTGAGTTTGAAACTTTTCATTTAGTTTAACGTAAAATCATAAGCTTTATAATTTAACAATATTCTATTCTTGAAAAAATAACATTTTACAACGAATAAACATGTTTGTGTAATTTTAGATTTTGACAACTGTATACAGGTGATAATATTACCGAAAAATTAAGATGTGTCACAATATAATATTGCTTTTTAACGAACTTTTCTAATTTATGTATAAAGAAAAAAAATTTATAAAAAAGTTGTTAGAATATATTTTTTATTACTCACCGCTAAATTGCTTCGAGTGTTTCCTCGATTTCTTGGGGATAAACTATACCAAAAAATAATAATATAAAAATGTAGTTAAAAGTCCGTCAGAAAACGATTAAGCATGTATTATAATGTCCTTGTTGATGACTACATTATTTACATTTGCTGCATGATGCAAATCTTGATCTGAAACAAAAAACAAAATTTTATTTGAAAATTCCGTTTAATTTATTCAAACTATTAGTATTAAATGAATATAATTATTTAACTACAGATAATTAACAACAGCTACGTAAAAGAGTAGTATGTAAACAATTAACAACATTAATCAAATAATTTTCTTTGTAGAAAAAAAGAATTTCATGAATTTAATAAAAATACACAAAATCTTCATACCTCTGATTATTAACACAGGATTGACAACAGGAACGTGCTCAAGTAATTTTTTTAAATTTTATCTATTAAATAATTCATTCCTCTGTTTGAATCAATAACGTAAAATCATAAAAGTGGATTTATCAAAAAATAAAGATTTTTATTAGATAAGAAGTCAAAAAAACTATTTTTTATATTATAGACATAGAAAAACATTAATATAAATATCATTAACTATATTTTACTTACCCAATATTTTCAACCTCGATGTCTCTAAAGCACAGGATTACACCTTATATGCGTAATAAAAAATATATTTTAACAAACACTTAATAATAATAATTATTATTGATTAACAATAAGTTGATGTATCACAAATAGTTCTCACGAATAAATAACCTTATTAATTTTAAAACGTCTTTACAACCTCTGCGAGCAACATACGACTGTCTCAATACTCTCAATAATAGAAATACTAAAAAAGTGTTACTGTATAATAAATTTCCCCAAAACATACAAGTGTGTCTGGCTCTGGGAAAAACGTCTGGCGTCGTCGGCTGGCAAACTCGAGGTACTGCCAAAGAAAAGATCGTGCCGATATACATATCGATGGCTGGGAAGAAGACTGTTATAATTCAAAAAACTAGTTTTCACAGAAGAAACTTTTAAAGATTTTTTTAGAGACAAAAAAACCTTTGAATTTGAATGTAAATTAAAAACTCAACCCGATTCCTCCGAATTAGTAACATTAATGTCAGCTTGAGGGTTAGGATATTATTATAGTTTGTTGCAGTTTTTTTTTGTCACAAATAATGCATTTGCATCTCTTTTAAACTAAAAATGTAATCTTGCCGAAAGATTCTAACACTAATATTATTTTTCTGTTAACTTTTTACTATTGTATTAGATCATTTCTGAAATTCTTTCTAAGGTATTGAAAACGACATTATAAGAAGATACCTAAAATTTTTAAACTAACGCAAAGAAAGTAGATGTAGCTATATTGTAGTAAAAGTACAACTAAATTTTGTGTATAAATAAAATAACATTAAGATCTCAATAAAATGAAATAAAGACAATATATTTTTGTTAATTATATTAATATTTATTTTTGTTTTGTCAAACTTACTTTTTATTGTTGAAAGGAGAAACACAAATACTTAGACTTAACATTAATCAAGTATTTGGTTATAAAGTGAGCTATACTACTACTGAAGGTTATTGTAAAATTCTAAATAATACTCAGTAACACACTATTCTTTTTTCCTAATTAAAGAAATCAAGCTTTTATTTTTTTTCTGTTATGCCTGATTTCCTGGCATAGACTTTTACAATGTCAATTTGTTTCAGGTTTATATTTTTTCTATTACTAATGATTTAAGCTCGATTGAAATCACTTTTTTGAAATGAAATTTTATAAAACAAATCATTTGGATAATCCATGTCTAGTTTAACAACCTTCAATTCTGAAAATTTGATATTTTTCTTTATATTTACAAACAAATCTGATGTTAACTGTTTTAGATACAAAAAAAACTTTGTAGAAATTTCCTTTATTCTTTGCTATAATACAGTCATATCGATCAGTAAGAAAAATTAGACTTGATTTTTTATATCTCTTAATTTCTTACTCAATAGTAGTATGGCTTTATATTTATAAATATGACAACGAAGTCAGAATAGACTTTGAAACGTTTGGTTTCCCTTAAATATACGTCATTTTATTTCGATTGTGGTGTTATTGCCCAAAAAAACATAAAAGTAATCAAGAATATGCCACAAACAACGTTTAGAAGACAATGCTATAAAATCCCAGAAATGTTTGAACAAGAATGAACAATAAATGGAATGTTTGAAGAATGAATGGTTCACATAGATTACATTTTACAAAATGTTATTTTAATTCAAAGAATAAAGCTATATATCCTACCAAAACCATACAGACAGCTCTTTGAGAATTATAAAGAAAAGTGAAACATTTCCAAATATATTACAGTTTTTAAAGAAATTTGCTGATAAATTCAATTCAAGAGTGTTACAAAACAAAATCTTCGCATTATCGCCCTCAAATTTGAAGGACAATGTGTAGTTAATTTAAAACCGAAATAGGTATATGCTGAGATGCATCTCTCTTTAGCAAAATTATAGTCAAAGTAATACAATTCACATGCACTAATTCGAAATATAACCTTTTTAATACAAATTTGTGAGATACACTACAGCGTTTACTAAAACAAACTGAAATATTCTAGTAGTAAATATTTTAATGAAATATGAGAGAAAAGTCCCTGTTACATCTTTTGTACAGTAGCCGAAATTCGCATAAAAACTCATTTTTACTGGAAAGCAAATATGTTTATTAATCGTTACCTGTAACAAACTCAAATCTCGACATTTTTGAGATGTAACACTCTTCTTCCCGCAACCATCGATATAGACTTATATTATACACTAGTAAAGTACTAATACACAATGGTGTATCTGTATACACATACACACGCTTAGTTTTTAATTTTGCTTAGGTACTTTTCTATATAGCGTACACACTTTCTTTACACAAATTTATGTTTATAAAATAACTGTATATTTATAAAAGTAAACTTATTTAAATTAATCCTAGCAACAACAATCATAACAACAAGTATTATTATTGTTGATATGGCTTTTATTAAATCTATAAAGTTCAATAATATACCCGCTGATTACGTTGAAGCTTGATCAAATATCTGGTGTGACTTTCGTATACTTACAAACACTTACTTTATTTTCTTTTCGAGGAACACGGAGTCAAGTACTTATATACTAACAACAATAACGACAATAACACTCAAATCAAGAGCATTTCCCAAGATCAATTAAACGAGTTTATGTTTGTTAGTAAGTTAAATGATTATTTATTTAGTATATACATACAAAATTTTTAGTTTAAAAGATAAAATAATTTATAAATAAAATGAAATAAAATCATCAATTTTATTTTTTTTTAAGTAATAATTCGAAATAAAAAAAGTTTACTTTTGTATAGGATTCGAACATGGGCTTTCCCTGCGCTAGGCAAAAGAGTTAGTCTCAAGTCACCTGCTCATGTTATACAGTAACGATCACGTTTTTAATAAAAACCTTGCTTGGGACTTGAATTTGTACAAAAAATTAATAATATTTAACTGATTTATTCAACATAATTAAAATTATTTGTAAACATAAAAAAATCATGCATTATTAATTTTTTTACTTAAATGAAAAACGTTAGTGTTTAAGAAGGAGGTAACAAATCAAATGATTTTTACACAGAAAAAAACATCCAAATTATTCAAGGTTTGAACCAATGATTTTTTTTATGTACTAAGAATTTTTATTCCAAAGCCATCATGAAATATTTAATATTTTAAATGCTCGTTTATACATATATAAAAATTCTCTTTAGAACTTTAACAAACTTTATTTGATAATTTATTTTCTAACCAGCTATTTTACCAACATTTTCTAACTTCATAGCTTTTTAAAAAAATGAAAATTATGAGTTTACTATATAATTTTCAAATCAAAATTTTACATATAAATATCAAAAAAATATATTCATAAATTTTTAATGATTTCAATGATATTTAAAACAATTTTTTGTAATCTTTCAAGAAACTAAGGTAAACCGAAATACAAACAATTTTGGTTTATCTAAATAAGTAGTTACCCTGTTATACTATTAATTATACAAAACACTGTATAATTTTACAGTCAAAATAATAAAATTAATGAAATTAATTGAATTTCCAATGAATTCATTAGAATTCGAATTTAAATATTTTTTCATAATTTTACGAGACAATAGAGTAAATTAAAATACGCAGAATGTTTGTAAATTTAAGAAGCTTGGTAACGAAAGTCGACAACCTGTTTAGTGAAATTACACAAGGCTAAAGAAAAACAGAATTTTTTAATAATTTTACAATACATTGTGTAATTTTATAATAAGAATAGTAAAAATACCATTTTTTTTAATTTTCAATACTTATATTGTAGTTTAATTTACTTTTTTTTTGTAAATTTATAACAAAATTAGTAATTCAAAACACAAACAATGGTAGTAAATTTAAGGAGCTTGGTATCGAAAATTAATAACCTGTTTAGTAAAATTACACATGACTACAAACAAATAGTATTTTTTAGTAATTTTACAACGTATTGTGTAATTTTACAGTTCAAACTGTAAAAATAATAATAAAAAATTAAATTCCTAAACACTGCACAGTAATTTAATTATAAAATATTTTGAAATTTTATTAAAAAATATAGTAATTCAAATTACTAAAAATTTTGGTAAATCTTCAAAGTTTGTTATTAAAAATTAATAAACAATTCGGTAAAATTACAATACAAGTAACATTTATACTTTAAGATGGTAGAATTACACGGCATCTTAGCAGATGTTCTCATATGTCTTAGATAATTACTAAAATTGTGTTATAATTTGAATTCATATACACTGATTAGTAATTTAGCCAACACATGTTGAGTAAAAAAATGGCAATTTTACTCAAAATTCTTACAGTGTTGTTACAGTATGGGATAACTTTTTTTAGTAGGATTTTATCCAAACAAACTAGATAGTAATGATTTTACGTGTTGTACAGTTGTATTTTAAATAAGTCGAATAAATAAGTTTTTCAAGTATGACACCAATTCTTTTCCCCTGCTAGAAGTATGAGAAATATAATAACGGGCACATTGTATCATATACTTTACTAAAACAAAATGCCATACTGATAGAAATCGTTTGCAAAAAAAATACTCCATTGCGGCAACATGGCGGCTATTTGAACCGTTGGAAAAGTATGGCATGATGATTTTCGCGAATGGCCACCCGACGATGATTAGCTTTTAGACAGGTGCAAATGGGTAATTGTGTTTTTTAATTAACGTGTTCTCGTCGATATTTCTGACTGTAAGTCCCACTGGAGAAATATGGCATTACGGTAGCGCCTACTTCTTTTTTATTGACTATGAGAAACAACAAGAATTTTTGTGGAACAAATCGTTGGACATTCCTAATTTATGGGAAACATTCGATTAATGCCCAAGCGATTGGGCCGCCGGCTATGACCATCATTTTCCTTTTTGTCAATAGGTAATTAGACCCCTGAAGAGTCAAGCTGATACAGATGACCTGGAATTTTGTGTTACCATCTCCCGGTCTATGAATATTTTATTCATCATTCAGACGTTAAAATGGATGATTCATTTGAATTGTTCAAATGAATGATGGTTTAAAAGAGAGCGTGAAAGTGGTTCTTTCAATTAGGACCTAATTTAATTTACTATGGCCTTTACCTGTTAGTATATTGAATATTTTTCTTTATAATATAATTGGCTTACCGGGGATGGAACACCTAAAATAATGTTTTTCAAAGTAATATAGTCTTAAAAATGAGCTGTTATCTAAATATATTAAGTCACTATTGAAATTTTTTTGCAATATTGAAATATGCTGACATCTATTTATGAACAGAGGAAATACTTAAAAGAAACAAGTGAAGATAATGGTCCGTCTCTTTGGTGGTCAGAGACTAACTTTGGCAAATTGCGATTAATAGTCCTATTCAGAAGTTTGCAGACGTCTTGAAAAAGTGCACACTCGAAGTTTCTACCTTGGCCGTAGTGCAACTCCAAGGATACACAGAAATGGTTGATCCATTCCTTGACCAGGACATCAGCAACGGTCAAGGCTTTTTGAATCGACAAAACATAAGCTTCTGTCCATTTACTAAAATCCGTAACCACCACAATGTACTTAGTTCCGGAGTCAAATTCCAGGAATGAATTGGCAACATCACTGGCTACTCTTTCAACTCGCTGCATGGCAGTTTACCCAGTAGAAGCGTTCTCTCAACTTGCCCAGGGTTTTCGTCACTCCTAGATGTCCTTCGGTTGTACCATCATGTAGGTCTCACAAAAATTTCTGGTCTTCTATTTCTGAGGATTACAATTTGTGTTTTGTCTCTGCTCTCCTCTGGAATTTCCAGCACACGCTTCAGGAGTTCGTTCTTCAGGATGAGGGCGTTCCACTGAGCCCAATACGACTTTATGATGGGTGAGTATCGTCAAATCTTCTGCTACATAGGTTTGCGGTCTTCTTTCTTCCACCGGCAAACCTCTTTTAATCCTAGATCTAATTTCTATTCATTTTGGAGCTCCTCATATGCCAATGGTCATCGACGGCGCTAATTCTACAGAGAACAGCCCCTTTTTCTTCAGCTCGCTGATAGTGTTTGCAATCATTAGGGCATGGTCTTCTCGATAAGGCACCAGTATTCTCATGGCTTAATCCAGGGCGATCTTCCGACGAGGAAGTCGGTTGCTCCCCTTGCACCGAGTTCGTACATGTCCAACCTTACCACACTTTCGTCATCTCAGATATATTTTTTTGGTAACGACTTCCTCTACTGTCTTCCTTACAGAAGTTTTATCGTTTTTGACTAATTTCTGATTCGTTTCCCATGATTAGAACTCTGCCTTGACCTGCACAGGTAGTTTTTCCGGCCGTGAATTACAGAGGTCGAGTCAGTGCATTTATTAACTTGATCGGTTGGTCGAGCTAGTGTCAATGCTATTGATTTTGCTATTTACTATAAATTAGAACGAATGATCAGAGAGGAGTTGAAAGTCGACGAGGGAATACCCGATGTGCACTTCAGACCTGTATAATCATTGTTAAAGGCGCTGTTGTGTCAATAAAGATATATTTGATGCTGTCACTCATTTGCACTTTATAGTATAGATTTGAAGGAGGTAGTTTTTCTAACTAAATATTATGATCAGATTTTTCAATCTAAAATAAAAAGAAAAATTAGAAGTATTTCGCATTATTTCACAGAAAGTATTTCAAACTAAATGAAATATATTTTCACAGATTATGTCTTTAACTGGGTTTCTAATTTATCGAGTCATTTGATGGAAAGAAAAACAATTTGTTTATCCCCGTCTCTATCGTTTAATAAAGCATAGGCTATGTGCGTCATCTTTAGAAAGGGTGTTTTCTAATGGACTACTAATTTCCTAAAGATAGCAACTGGACTCCAAGTTGTGTCAGAAATGATATTTTTAAACTTTAATATGTCGCTATCAATAAAAACAAAACTTTCAATCGCTTCTTTTGCTAACTTTGAAAATTACTAAATAAAAAGTGCAAGTAGCTTAAATAAAAAAATTAAAATTCTAATACCCGTCCTGGTAAACTCAAGTAACTCCAACCCATAACGGCAATGGTAAAACAAAATTTAGTATCAGTAAAATAAATTAGTAATTTACCAATACCAACTTAACAAGCTCTAATATCAGCGAAAACGCATGTATTTTATTAATTATAGTAATAAATTTATTGTTTCCTATACTGACTTAACGACAGAAGTTAATACAATATCTATGGGCTTGGCAAAAAAATATTTCAAACTTATTGCATGTTAGTGGGGTGGCCATACTCAAAAAGTCGCATGGCGAGAAATCGCTTAGCAATTCGGTCTGATTTTTTAAGCGATTTTTGTTGCATTTTGTCTTGTAATTGCACCAACTGGCTATTCATGGTTGACACAACGTCTTGCAATTTGAAAGGGAAGTGATTGTAAACCTCTAACTTTTGACCTATTCATCTGTTGGTTCAGTGTCGGTTGAGTTTACATGCCTACTTCGTAATGAATATGCGAAAGAACTGATACTAGTTTTATTCTGTAAAAAAATAATTCATTTTAAACATTGAAAACTGTTCATTCCGATTCTTTTAAAAGAACGATTAAATAAGAATGACTTTTGACTAAATTGCACAAATCTACACAAACCTAGTCAGTTGTTATGATAAACTTGTTCGCGAAATTTCGGTGTTGTAATATTGGAGCTGTAAATAATTCTTTACATTTTTGCAAAGCTTCCTTATGTTTTTCATCAAAACTTTTTTATTATTTTTCTTTAACAATGTTGTTAAGGGTTTGATAATATCTGAATAATAATGAATTAACCTATGAAATAACCTTTCAACCCGAAACCTAATTCGTCTTCTTTCGAGTTATGCAAAAGTGTCCTCAATATGCAACTTCTTTCTTTAAAAACTTGTTTGATTGAATTCGGAACTAAAGTTTAGCAATGTTTGCAAGCTTAAAAAAAAATGTATAGCCCCTCTATATATTGATTTAAAGTGCTACTGTAAGAAATTATGTCGTCCATATAAATGAACAACATTTCTCCTTGTTATCGTGATAAAAAATGTTCAATACTTTTTTAAATGAATTAAGCGCCATTGTTTTAAACCGAAGCTATATTTAAAATTCTAAATGCGGTTTTCGGAATAGCTTCCCTTTAAATTTATATCTGGTGGAAACCTGATGCTAAATCTAAGGTTGAACATACTCAATTTTCCTTATTAATCTAATATATATCCAATATTTGGTAAAGGCTACATATGCACAATAGCTACATCATTTATGATAATCTATTACCATACGCCATTTTTGAATACCGTCCGCATCTAACTTTTTTTGGAAAGACCCAAACCGATTAAGATATTCTACCCGAAAGCAATCTAATATTTTATTTTTTTTCAGTTTGAGAAAAATTATTAATCTGAATGTCTTCAGTTTCGGGGTCACAAATTATTTCAGGGATGACCTTCCTATAATATTACCGTATTAATAAAAATTGATTTTTCTTCTTCGGAAAAATGTCAATATAATAATTATATTCCTTTACTTTCAAGAATGCATTAGCGATTTTTTTTAATTGTTTATTAATTTACTTTTCAGGATAAACACTTTCCTTTATTGATTCCCGACTTGACCATACAATGTATGGCATCACACTCCCTATTTGGCACGCCATGAGAGCCTTTAGGGGAAAACTCAGTAAACCCCAGAAATCCTAGATATCAAAAGTGTTCAGCTCTGTGGAAGCCCTTGCCAGGTTTTCAACAATTCAACGTCGTCACCTCTTAAGGCTTTCTCGGCAGCAAAATAAATATCTTCTAATCTTTTAAACTCCGATTGTCGATGATTTTTAAATTTACGTAAATTTTCAGCGGTTTTTGACATCTTAATAATAAATTAAAATCACTGTAACCCCACTGAACAAATCTACAATTTTTTACTGTTGAAGTAGAAAATATCTGACCAAATGTCAAATAAATTCAAAACGATTTAGCAAAATAACCAAACAAACGAAACGAGCTCTTGTAAGTTTTTTAACGCGGCAAAAAATATGCAAAATTTATTTCCAACGGAAAGAATGAATATCCCGAACTTGCTTTCTCTTTTAACAAATAAAGAAGCAAAAATTCATTGCGGTTTTCAACAATAATTGCAACGAAAAATCAATGGTTTGATCGATAAACTTTGCACGGAATTAACTCATTTTGCCTCAGGCTCGAAGTTGGACCAAATTATGTAATGTCTTCGATGGCACATTACATATAATATCAAAAAAAAATGTATGAATTAGGTGTTACGGTTTTAGTTCAATGCTGGTTCAATGCAAGTATGTAATTGACGAAGGACCTTTAGCGAATCAATCAATAAAACACGTGCCGTCGCGTAAATGAATCACCAAATAAAAGTTAATCACTGACCTTTTACGTCGAAGCTCTGCAGGTGGTGTTTTCTTGGTTCTTCTTTCGTCAGAGGCTAGCCCCGCAACGGCAGGAACTGATTTTAGAGCTTAGTCTAGACAACACGTTACACAAAAAATAGCGACGTAATGTTCATTGATTGAGCAAACAAAAATGCGGGTTTAACAACAAATGATGCGCTTTTGCAAAAACAAAAGAAACACAATAAAAGCGGTTTAGCGGTTGTTACGACCGGAACTATAACTCGCGAAATCGTAACACAATAACAACAAAAAGCGGCCGTCTTAAGACAGAATCAAAAGCGTCCGAATAGCTCGGAATACAATACAGGAATCACGAATACTGTCTTTATTTTACACGAAAAAAAAAAACTCTAAAAATTAGCATTAGCGCGACGGAAGGTTTTGGAAAAGGTGCAGAAGTTTAAAAATCAATGAAGTAATTCAATCAAATTTAAAACAATACACTAAACAAATTGCGGGAACGCAACTGAGTTTGTTTCTATTTTATTTAGAATATTTGTCGAGATGAACCACTTAATTTCAAGGGACGAGGATTTGGAAGAACTTTTGGAAATTGTGAGTTTTCCAAACAAAATTGATTATTTTGAACATATTGGCCACCATTTAATAATCATCAGTTTCGCCCTGTCAGAATATTCAAACCTCTACCATAAATAGCAGTAGCAGACTGCACACTGGCTCCTTTAATTGACAAATACGTATTTATATAATTTGACAGCATGGAAAAGTAGGTATATGAAATTTCTAGGGTACTGTATTAGTTCTAATGGCATTCGCGGTACACAAGTATCTTTTACTAGTTCTGGATCAGGCATGCGCTCTTGAGTATAACTGAATTGATAACGAATTGGTTCAGAATTATGTTCCGCTAATAAAGCTAATATTAACTCAAATTACATTTCTGGAAGGTGATAACATTTAATATGATGGTTGCTTTGTCTTGAAAACCGTTGAATACAATACCAATCACCATTTAACCCTTAGAATTTAACCACAAAATAATTTGTACAGATGGCATGAAACAAAACACTTAAGGTTGATCAACATTATAGTGCCGGTCTGGTAAAATATTATCAGATGCCAGTCAACTCCAGTCCATTCCCGCTCCACTACCGATCAGTGGATTCAAACATAGTGCCGGTCACGATTTGTTCTCGGTCCGTTCCAGGTCTGATAAAATTATCGCAACTGAGAAACAATGTTTGTATTCACACTTCCATACCAATCAAGGTCCGGTCGTGTCTCGCTCGTTTAAAAATATCTTTCAAAGATATTTTGAACGAACCTAGTTTGAACATAGGGTCGGAACTGGGATTTATTGAGGAAGAGGTGCAAAATGAAATAGTAAACTGTTACCAAGAGCAAATGTAGGAAATTGAAAATATGACTTTTATTAAGCTTATATCTCAGATTTTCTATTCCACAAAACTACTGTTATGTGTATGAAAAGAAATATATTTATTTCTTTGTTTACTGAACTTTATGAAGGGATATCTTCTATAATATTATAAAATTGTAAATTTGTCTGCTTGTTTGTTTATCTGTTTGTTTATTCGGACATCACATAAGAACTACGGAACTGATTTTACTGAATCTTGTTTTGTTCCAAAGCATATAGTTTGACTTAAAATCAGGTATACATTTAATCTCCTTACATTGAAAGGAATGATATATATATATATATATATATATATATATATATATATATATATATATATATTGTAATGGATTTAAACAGACATAAGATAATATAAAAGTTTAGCAATTTGAATAATTAAATGATTGCGAAAATGTAAATAAAATGCATACATATATAATCAAGAAATAAAATTGCAGAAATCATATCAAAGATAAAGTTAACCTAAAAATACAAACCATGTAAAAAGAATGTTTCAAAAGCAAATTGTTGAAAGGATAAAAGGTGGCATATAAAGTTAGATATTCTATCATGCAGATTTTAATAAAATTTGAATACTTACATAAAGAAATATATGCAGGGAGTCATATTTAGGTCAACCAGCAAAAAGGTTAAATTCACTTATGAAAATCACAGTAGAGTTTGTAAAACAAGTATAGATCACATATTAGGCAATGAGAACACTAAATATAACACATTTAGATCAAAATTAAGTTTTAAATACATAAATTTGTTTAATAAAGAGAGAATTGAAACGTCAAAATTGGAAAAACCGTTATAAGTAAACAGGAATGATGGAACAGTAAAGAAATTTATCACAGTATATGAAGCTTAGAGCATAGTTTATAAAAATTAAATAGTTCAAAAGGTATAAAGTCTAAATTTTAATAAAATCCAATTTTCTTTAAAGTACCTGTTAAATGACTGGTGGCCATGGTGGCCAACAGGTGACAAGTGTCAAATCAATTTTTTTTTAAATATGAATTAATGATTTGGATAAAATTTATGAGAATAAACGGTATTGAAATTTGAGTTAAAATTTGTTTAGATTTTTGCATATGATTTAAAAGGAAAATATTTGGAAATTAATAAAATAAATAAAAGCGGAAATGGAAATAGCAGGTGGCAAATTATATTACATAAATAGAAAATCTGACGTTGAAAGACTCTCTTTGTTTACCAAGCGTCGACCAGAGCAGTTCAAAATTTCGTTCTTGTAAAATTACGTTTTCATGACAACAGGATAAATGATCTGTGGTATCATTGAAATAAGTATTCCATGTCAACTTGACAAGAAATTGAGTTTGAAGTAAATTTTTTTTGAAGTATTTTGATAAACAATTTGAAATTATAAAATAAATATTCCATAAAAGGAATTATTTGGAATACATTGAATGGAGAAATAAAATCATTTTTTGTTGGAAGAAAATAAGTATTGGTACAACAGTCCGAAAAGTCAATTAAACAGCAGAATAATTTAGTATTACAAAGATCAGAAATCAGGAAGTATTATTCAAAACCAAAAGCAAGGAGAAGGGAAATTAAAGCGAGGCAACTGTGAGTTTTTGAAACATTATTTAATAAACAGATTATAAAAAATAAATAGTACATCAGTGATAGTAATAAAGGTTTTTAAAATTTAGTATAATAAATATTTGTGTTTGAAGGATTGAAATATTTTTGTAACAAGTTGATAGAAATAATAGAAATATTTAAGTGCCCAGGAAATTTATTTTGTTTTAAAGGCAAGATTATATCAAAATTGTTTTGTGGACAATTATAAATAAATTATAACTTAATTGAAAAATTGAAAATTTAATTATTAGTAATTTAAAATCTTAAAACAGGAAAATAAAGTGAAAAATATAATTTCAAAATTTAAAAAAAGTGTTAGTGTAAATGAGAAGAAAGAGAGACTTATAAGATAAGTATAAAAATTTATTTATTTATTTAATATCTGGAAACTTGAACCCAAGCGAAAAAGACCTTGAGAAAATTATAAATTCTAAATTAAATTCAATTACATTTTTTTTTTGACACGTTCATACAGTCAAATATAATATATATAAGAACATCCAAATCTCCTCTGACATCAAGTATGGCTTCACTAAGTAGGTCACAACTAGCTTTCCATAAGATATTCTGTGTTTTTCTGTTGTTCTTCCAGAACTTTACCATCATGTTTTTCGGAATAACTCCTTCATCGGGGCATCGTTGTAAAAAATGTAGATCGCACAAAAGTTTGCTTCTTTTTGCGCGTAATTTCTCAAATGTTTGACACAAATGAATAGTATTCTCCCCGTAGAGATTCACTATATTTGTTTTTATGTTTTCGCGGGCACTAAATGAATTACATGGTTTCCGGAAATTCATCCGCGTAGTTGATAACTGATCCCTGCCGGGATCGATGGTAAAATGACGACGTTTCGGCAGAGTCACATCTGCCCTCTTCAGGTCGGTTGTAACGGCTGAATTGCCGTTCCCCCTGTTACATTTTTCTAATATTTGTCGCATTTAAATTTATCTTCCATATTTTACAAACTGCTTTCCTAATTCTATCGTTTGCTAAACTATATTTTACTGGTATGAACTGATGTCTTTAGCTAAATGGGTGAACATGTAAGTAAATATTTCAATTTCTACCGCTTACGCTAGCATGCTTTGAATTGCTAAAATATCTTATAAATATGAAGCTATTTCAGTGGGAGATATTTCGAGTACAGACTTGTCGAACTACGTACCACCGGCAAACAGCTTGACAGTTCAAATCGTCTTAGAATTTTTCGTTGGGTAAACAGCAACTATTTTCATATTGCTTTCGCGTAGAACTAATGTATCCCGGTCTTGGTCATCGATTAATTTTTATTAAAAATTTTTGAATATTTAAACATTTTCATCGTTGAAAAATCACCCGTAAATAAGCTTCATTAGTTATTTAAAAGCAAATGGAATTACCCCCACTCTCTTCCTTGTCTAGAGATCGTGAAATGTACTCAGATCTCTCTCTTGCATTTTGACTTCCGAAAAGACAGGTGTGCTGCTGCCCTGGTCAGTAATTTTTTTGGTTAAAAAATTCAACAATAACGGTAGGAAATTATCGAATATATCGCTTTATCGTAATTTTATCGTTTGGATAATTTCAGCCGAAATTTTTAGTAATTTAACTTAACTGCTATCTATATTCTAGGTTAAATAATATATATTTTTCTTCTTTCGTTTTTTTATTAGTAAAGTTCAATTGTCGAATAGTAATTTTAATTATTGCTGTATTGCTAGTTAACATCCGTCCAGGTATACCTGGGCTAATGTAGTGACCTTCTAAACTTCCCAAAAAGGGATAGTTTCATTGAAAATTTCTCATAATTATATGCCACGTGGCCGTTTTTTTTTGGTTCTTGCCTGGTCTGCTTATTGCTTAATGGCTTAACTAGCCCAACTTTTTACGTCTTGTATAAGAATTATACTGCCGTTATTTTGAACTTTTAGGAGAAGAACCTATACAAGACGGGAGCATTCCTGTGGAAGTGATAAAGCCATTATAAGGATAAAAATTACCGTACAATAGTGGAGCTGATTTTCTCCTGATCATTTATAGAGTGGACATCTCTAAAGAGATACGTGAGTATATGTGTAAATGGCACCAATTGTGTTCGTAACTAAATCACTTACCTCCTGCTTAGCAGTTCTATAAGTTTTTGTATCCACCATTTTTAATTGAAAATTTAAATAAGTTTTTTATTGCTTCCATTGGAAGGTTCATCTTGAGGGGTAAGACAAGGTCAGAATAATTATTTTAAAGTTGCTGCTTATCGCTTATTTACCTAGAGTCTTATATTAAGTATAGATAGTATATATTTAATTATTGTATCGCTTGTTGAATTTGGTTGGACCACAATTACCAGACCCGGTGTTCACAGTACAGCCTTATTTGTTATTATGTATTTAATTTCTCTGTTTTGAAGTTAATTTGAAAGAAACACTAATTCATCTGAGATTCCTTATTGTATTCATATTTAGCTGATCAGTTAAAGTTAAATATTATATAAATTCTTTTAATGTTGCTTAATTTATCAAGTTGTAGATATTTAATTAGTTTGCTTATATTTTGGTATTTTCTTTGTTAATGCTTAATTGTAAATACCTCTGATTTTCCTGTACATACCGTTCAAGTTAATAAAATTTATTTTTGTAATTGTAATGACACAGAGATTACCTCATTCATAAATTGAGGAGTTAAGGAAATAGGGTAACTTGCAGCTGGTAATTCGGTTCAACTCTGGTGAAATACATGCGTACAGACTACTGATTGGCACCGGCTCTGGAAGCTGTTTCCAAGTCCAGCGAAGGGGGCACGCCGCCTCACGACATTCAGTGGGTCTACCTTTGGTTTCATCGGGAGGGCTAGTCCACACTAAGACAGCCAACCATCCAAGCACCCTTACGACCCAGTAACCCGACCAACACGAAGCCATCTGTCTATAATCCCATTTACATCAGAGGGTGGGAACCATTGTGCCGAGTGGGTCTACTATTGGTCCCAATTGAACGGCTAATCCACGCCAGGCCGACCAAATAACCGATTACCGCTGATAGTCAGCAACCAGGCCAAATCAGAAGCCCTTCGACCGTACTCCCATAAATATCAGATCTCTGTAAGTAATTACATTGAGCACATTTTGAGAGTACTTGTTCATTTATTTTCTCCCCTTCAGGGAACCATTGTATAATTTTTTCCTACCCTTCAGGGAACCATTGTTGTTTTCTATACGAATATTGAAATAAACTTGTATTGAATTTAGTATCTTTTCTCTTTGTGTCCTCCCAGCCTGGCGCCCTCAAAGTGAGTGTTCAAGCTAAAAACATAGTACCCACACCCTCCCGGAAAATATACTGAGCAGCTCATAGGCACTGTATCGCCCCTGGCTCTTCAAGCCAGAGGGATCAAAAGCAAGCCGTTGCACCACTAGTAACACGCTTCACAGGTGTATCACGCTTCACGGTTCGCATAATTCCCGTAGCCTTCTGCTTTCGCTTCTAGTTACTCGAATACTGATATTTTCAGGAGCGCGCACGGTGTTATATTGGTTGGCACCGCGAACGGCTGCGTGTGATTGGCTCTGGGCGCTCAGTGGGCACGCCTCCCGCCTGCTGATTTGTTATTTCCGGTTAAGTTGTTATGGGACGGGTCCGGGCCGGTACGGTATTTAATAGAATTTTCCAACAATTCGATAAGTTCTGGATTTCATTGCGTGCGTTTAGACTGTGAGGCCTCTTCGCTATTTCAATTACGTCTCTTACGAGTCTTGATTTCGGGTGTTCTATATTTGCCAGTACTCTGGTGTTCTCAAAGTCTATTCGGTGTGACGTCGAGGTGGCGTGTTCCGCAATGGATGTTGTTTTTTCCTGCTTTCTTATAACATTCTGGTGTTCCTCATGTCTAGCTTGAATTCTTCTGTTAGTTTGCCCCACCTAGGTTTTATGACAGTCTGCACATGGAATCTCGTACACTCCCTGTTGTTCTAAAGGGATCCTCGTCTTCGGAGTCCTCAACACCGTGCTTATTTTTCTGTTTGTACTGAAAATAGTATCGATATTGTGTCTCCGTAGAATTCTTGCAATACTTTCCGTGGTACCCTTGACATACGGCAAATAAGCTTTGGTTATTGGTGTCTCATGCTCCTCGTCTGTTCGTCTCGGTTTTGACTTTAGGGCTCTTTGAATATTTCGGTCTGTAAATCCGTTTTGTCTCAGAGCTGTTTTTAAACTGTTCATTTCCTGTTTGATGTTGTCCTGGTCAGCTAGTCTTTGTGATCTGGTTACTAAAGTTTTGACGACGGCTTGTAGTTGGGCTGGGTTCCATCTTCCGTCCTGTTTATGAGAACATTATGGAATGGCAGTCGATTATTGGCTTCAACCTCCATGGTGAATTTTATTTTGTGATGGATGCCATTAAGGTGGTCTAAAAATGTGTTGAGGTGTTCCCTCCCATGAGGCCAAATCACAAAAGTATTATCCACATATCGCAACCATAAACTGGGTTTAAGAGTTGCTGTTCTCAGTGCCAACTCCTCAAAGCTCTCCATAAAAAGGTTCGCTATAACTGGTGAGAGTATATATATATATATGTACCATGGCACGTAGCAAAATTTAGATACTGGCACTAGTTTAGCTTTCATTAAAAATTTGGAATATGCCAATGTAACCTGTTTCGTTTTAAAAAAATCAACTGATATACCTAGCCTAATTCTACAGGGTGTTCAGAATATAGGATATGTGAAACATATAGCGGTAATAGAATTAGATGAGTTTAAAAAGTCTTTTTAAAAAAAGTTATATTAGGTGGTTCTTAAGCAGCTGAATATATACAATGTGAGGAGTGGAATTAGTTATAGAGGGTAGTTCAAAAGAGTTGGCTTTGGCTCATAAATAGTTGCATATAAAATGTGGTTGAAATAAGGGTAAAAAGAATTATATTTATAAAAATCTTAGAAAAATATTAATTAGGATATTTAATTTATGTTCTCGAGTTATTATATTATAGTTATGAAACAGGTTAAAAAAATGTTAGAAGCAGTTGTCTATAAAGTGTTGTAAAAATTTAAGATGGAGTGGAATTATAGTTTATAGGGTGCTTAACAACATTATTTAACATCCACAAGTAGTTGCTGATATAGGATGGTAGAAATATGTGGCGGAGTATAATTACAGTTATACAGATGGGTTAAAAAATATTACAAAGAAATGTTATGATCTATAAGCTGTTTCATATACAGGATAGTTGTTTAGGGTGGAGTAGAGTTCTAAGTATACAGGGTGGTCGAGTTATAATTGTACAAGGCCTTTCAAAAAAAGTTGAATAACATTATTGTATAGGGTGGCCAAAGAGTAATTGCAATTTAGGAGGATTGGTGATGGTTTATGATAAATGGAACTTATTAGAAATAAACAATACCAACCCAATTATAAAAAACGAAATAATCAGTCTCTTACAACTTTGCTTTAACCAAAATTATTTTCAATTCAACAACAATATTCACACTTGTAAACAAGGTTTAATTATGGGTAACCCATTAAGCCCTCTTTTGGCAGAAATATTTATGAACAACATAGAATCACTCATTTTCAAACACAATCTGAACTGTAAAATCCTATATTGGTATCGAGATGTTGACGACATTTTTGCTTGTTTTACTGGTACTTACAGACAATTACCGTTACTCCAGAACTATATAAATCAAATCCACCCTAAGATAAAATTCACCCTGGAAACTGAGACCGACAATACATTAAATTTCCTTGACTTAACCATCAATATACATAATAGCAAACATACCTGTTCCATTTATCATAAACCTTCACACACGGACCTTACAATCCACAATAGTTCACACCATCCTTACCAACACAAACTTGCAGCATACCATAGTATGTTGCACAGATTGGTTACCATCCCATTATCAAAACCTCAGTTTGATACAAAACTACACAGAATAAAATGTATTGCTGTCAATAACGGTTATAACCCTCAAATTTTCGACAATATTTTAACTAAAAAATTCAATAAAAAGGCTTTAAATGAAGTATAATCCTCCTACCCCTAATATCTATCCCAAATTATATAAAAGTATCACATTCATCGGTTCTCCCTCTCAAAAAATAGCCCAATTTTTATTAAATAGAAACATTAATACAGCTTTTAAAACAGATAACAACTTAGGAAAACATATAAGGAACAATAAATATAAAATTAACAATAATAACAACTCGGAGGTCTATAAGTTGACATGTCGTAGTTGCCCTAGTTTCTACCTTGGTCATACGGGAAAATCAAAAGACAAGATGGGACGAACATACCAAAGCTTTAGCAATTATAAAGTCAACTTTTGCCGACCATTTATAGAATGAAAATCATCTACTTCAGAATACGTTCGAAGTATTACATTTACAACAAAAAAGTAAAAAATTATATCTTTTAGAGTCATTAGAAATTAAGAAAAACAAAAATTCACCATACCTCTTAAATGATCAAACCGAAACCAATTCATCTTCATTACTTAATCTTTTCAATAGAATTATATAAATTCATTACAGGCATAATTTATCCATTTTAAAAACCTTAGTTAGAATATTTTGTTCCTTCTTAATGGTGATAATCCCCTCCTATCTGCTTCAATAATCCTCTAAATAGCTCTGTTATTGCATTCTCATAGTTCTTAGTAATAGTTTTAGGCATTTAACTGTTAGTCTTACTTTGTGTTCTGAAGAAGCCAGTAACCTGGTGAAACAATTGTCAATAGTAAATATATTTAAGTGAAAATTAAATAGGTGTGTTAATTTTAATATAGATTTAGTTAGGTATGGGGTTATAAGCATAAAATCCCTATATTTTTTAACTTAGAATCCACTGGAATTGATAAAAACGAGGTTGTCACTTCAAAAAAATGAGTTACACGATTTTTGAGATAGCTTAATTCGGCGCCAATTTCTAAGCACTCAGTATAATTTTTTTTAAGAATTCCAAAGATTTTAGAAGCTTTAAGTGTTATTCAGGCAAATTCTGGCAATTTTTTACCTGTCCCTCTTTGTTTTCAAAAAATATGACTGTCTAAACTTTAAAAAAAAAATGAAATAGATTTCAACTGGAGCTTTTCAGGCAAATGATGTTTCGAATAACATCGTTGATTCTAAAAATGGTACATAAAAAAGCGGACTCCATTTTAGAAACAAAGTCGGCGTCCATTTCCGATAAAACCGGATCGTAGACAACTGGAAATGTTTTAACTGAAACCAGCTCCCCGAAAAACCCCCCGAATACCCATTTTCAGATTAATACTCCCAGTAGTTTTTCATGTTCATATCTTTAAACATATATACTTTTCTTGTATGCGCAGTACCTAGTGTCTCCACGTAGGTAAGGCAAACAACCGATTGCCTACTCATCTATCCTATTGTAATGTTTTTAATTTCACTTTCGGGTTCTTGGTTTTATTTATAAACACAGTTCAACTCATTTCTACTACTTTAACACAATTTATATTTTCAGAACTTTACAATTTATATCTACTATACGGCAGTCGAATGCCGAATGAATGCTTCCTCAGCTCTCCGTATTTATATATTTTTTCTCTAAATTTTCCAGAACGTCAAAGAGCCGCCGGGACTAGACTAGATTCTTCGAGAACTACATCAAAGCAAGCCGCAGACCTCAATGCGCCAGCCGAACAATATTTCGGATTCCGCGAATTATCGAAAGAATGCCGATTCCACAAATTATCGAAGGAATTTCCGTCACATTGCCCCCTCCTTCCTGGTGTGGCGATATCTGCGGGACTCTCCAGTTTGACAACGGGAAGTTTGGTAAAAGTAACAGTCAACGGTCTTCGAATCTGGGCTGCGAATATTGAGACAGCATATAAGGATGTCGATGCCAATGAATCGAAAGAATGTTTCCATCATACTTCTCACCACCCTCCAATTCAGTCCATCCAACCCACACATCATCACAGTCCTTAATTGTACCAGAGTCTTCCAAAGATATATGTTGGCTTGTCCAGCGAGAATGTTTTCGTTACCAAATAGAAGATATCTCTGCTAATCACCGGTTGTTTATCTTCGACATGAAGGCTCTACCTACCACTGGATCTTGGAGCTGGCCGTACTTCTTGACAAACACCTTGGCTATTCCTTTGGACATATGGAGATCTGCAGTCACACAATGAGCCAGGGCATATTCTACGGGCACCTTAAACAGGTCTTGGGGTTCCTCTCTGGTTATGTCGAGCTGCACTTTCTGCCAATCAGAGTACAATGCCATGAACTGTTCGAATGTCATCTCGTCATCGGGTGTTTGGATGCTGCGGACTTGGGCTTGGTTAACTTCGCCTTCATGACTTTGGGCACAAGCGGCTAACCAGTTGAAATGTATCATCTCGAGGTTTCTTCCTTATTCTGTTGATTTTCGTTGATTTTCTTTACAATTCGGTAAGGCCCCTCCCAAGATATCTGTAGCTTGTGAGAATATCCACGACGACGTTGTGGGTTATACAACCAAACAACATCATCAAATTGAAATTGCCCGCCCTTGGCTCTAATGTCAAAGGCTTCCTTCATCCGCGCACTGGCATTCTCAATATTTAACCGGTCTCGTAAGTGGATATGGTTCATTTTTTGACGTAACTGGCTGATATAATCTTCATCTGCGGTCTGTTCTGCTTGGGGACATCCAAACTTCAGATCGCATGGTAGTCGTAATTCTCGTCCCACGATAACACTGGCCGGGGTTTGCCCCGTTGACTCGTGCACAGAAGAACGATATGCCATTAAGAACAAGTACAGATACTGGTCCCAGTCTCCTTGGTGGTCACAGCCCACCTGTTCTTTTATTTTGCTGATCTCGCCCTCCATTATACGCTTTAGCTCTCTATCCGTATTTCATTTTTGACTGTCTCTTCGACCATTATTTGCTTTAGCTCTTCCATCCGGCCCTCATTCTCGAATATTTTCTCTTTCAGCATTTCTGAGTTTTTCTGTACCATGCTTTTCAAATGTTCTTCTAAGGATTTAAAAATTTCCAGTAATTTGTCTTCCAGGGTTTTAGAAGTTTCTGCTAATTTGCCTTCTAGAGATTTAAGTATTTTCTTGCAAAGCTTCTTTTAAGTTTTTAGAATTTTCTAGCAATTTATCTTGTAGGTTTTAGGATTCTCTACTAGTGTTCCTTTTAATGCCTCTTTCAAGTTTTTAAAATGTTCCTCTATTTGTCTTAATAGCATGCTCATTACCAGAAACTTCAAACAAATAAGTATCGGGATCGTAACATTAATTTATAAGGGCATCTCGTAGCCGTTGTATTAATTCACTTTTTTTCCCAATAATTTCTAAATCCCATTCCTCCAGTTCTTTTTTTAAATCAGTCACTTTTAATTGGTCCAAACTCACCGCATTGTTAGTCTATTTATTTTTCACTTCTAAAGTTCCACAAATACATCTACACCTATACACATTATACGGCAGTCGAATACTGAATGAATGCTTCCTCAGCTGTCCCTATTTATATATTTCTTTTCGGAATTCTCCAGAACGTCAAAGAGCCGCCGAGACTAGACTAGATTGTTCGGAAACTACATGAAAGCAAGCCGCCGACCTCGATGCCCCAGCCGAACAATATTTCGGATTCCCCGAAAAAACGGATGAATGCCGATTCCACGAATTCCCGTCACATTATCTATGTTTCTATGTAGAATAATTACCTGAATCAAACACTTCATGAAAAATAGGTCACTAGCTCTTAGTCTATAAGCTACTAGCCGATACCCGCGATTTCTCCCGCATATGGAATGTACAACATATGGAATCTACAATTATTTACAAAAAGAGCTTTTGAAACATGGGCTATCCTATATATCCATTTTTTCTAACTCTGAACCACCTCTATAATTGTAAACCCACCATTTCCCAATATATTTCACCCCAAATACTTATGGTCCACCCTATATAACAATTTTATTCAACATTTTTTTTAACCATCTTGTTTAACTGTAACTCTACTTCACTCTATAGTGCAACCATCCTAACTACAACTGTACTACACCCTATATGTCAGCTATCATATCTATGCATCTGCTTATGGGCTATCGGTATGAAACATACTTTACAACCTATTCTCATATCTATAAATATATATAAAAAAAATCATGAAAATCGGTCGGGCCGTTTAAGACGGGTTCGACCTCAAATAGGGTGATTTTTAATATGTTAGATTAGCTGACCCGTCCCGGCTTCGCGCGGCTTATGTGACAAATTTATCTTGAACATTTTTTAATTTGATAAATTTCAGATCTCCTACATTTTTAGATTTTTTGTGAAAACCATTTTAACATTATCATTCACGAGCGAAAATTATAGGGCAGCAAAGGCTTCTAAAAATACATTATTTTTGAATTTAATATGATGAGCTAGTTTTTCTTTCAGGTTTTTTATTGTTTGATAATTTTGCCAAATTTTATATTGTTGTGATGTTTGAAGGTTTATAATATTTTTTTCATTTTTTGAATGAATCGGGCACACAATAACAATGAAAACAGTTCAAAAATTAATATTAAAAATCACGACTGGACAAAAGTGCTATCATATAAACGCGGTAAAAGCCGCAAACAAGGTGGAATTATTGGTACGGGTGTGCAATCAGGAAACAATATTGTTGATATCGATGTAGCTCCAAAAAAGTTTACATTATTTGTATCTCGAATAAAAGCAAACACCCAACCAAAATCCTTACAAACCTGTGTTAAAAAACACTTTCCTGAAGCAGAGTGTAGTGCTCTAACAGCAAAATTTCCGAACCATTACAGTTCGTTTAAAGTCTGCATAAACTCAGAAAATGCAAAAACAACGATGGAACTAAGTGGCCCGCAGATGCATATGAGGATCGGTTTTTTCACATAAAGAAAACAACGGAAACGACCAGGTAACTTACAATGATTTGATGTATAATATTGTTTTTATGAACTGCCAAGCGCTAAATCAAGACAAAGCGGATTTAATTACTGTTGAATATATAAAAAATAACGAAACAAATATTTTGTGTTTATGTGAAACATGGTGCTCAACAACAAAATTACAGACAGATAATTCATTTTGATGGACTAATAAATATTTCTAACTACTGCAGATCCAAACAAAAGGGTGGTGGTGTTGGAATTTGGTTTCAACATGATCTGAAGGCTGTACCCATTAAACTTCCAGTGGTCTGTATTGAGAAAGACTTTGAAATTTGCGGTGTGTCCTTAAAAATACCATCTAAATCAAAATCCAATGAAATAATTATTCTTACTTGTTATAGATCTCCGGATAGCAACTTTACTATTTTCTATTTGTAAATGGTGACTTTAACAGCTATCTTAAGCAGTTATGGTGCATTGAACAAAGTATTAACACCAACAAGAGGTAGATACATGTTTGATCATGTTTATTCAAATATTAATATAGAATGTCTTGTTAAAGATAATATTATTTCTGACCACAGATCAATTAAATTAAAGCTTAATCTAAATCGTAATTTTATTAGCAATACAACTACACAATTCATTTATAAAAGGTCATTTTCAGAAAATAATGTGGCATCATTTTACCATGACCTAGAAAAAGAGGATTGGCAGGCTGTCTTTGGAGCGAGTGATGTGAATGAAGCCACTGCCATTTTTCATAGAACCTTTTTATATTATTTTAATATACACTTTCCAATAAAAAAAATTAAGCAAAACAATTAAACAAAATTATTAAACAAAAATAAAAAATCTTGGGTCAATCAGGAAGTTATACAATCAAGTCTTACATTAAAAAAATTATTTAAGTCCAAATTATTAAACCCTAAATTAAGAGCTCGATATACACTGGCTAAAAAAGCTCATGAAATTCTAGTAACAAACACTAAAAGAAAATTTTTGCAGTGTAGAATAACAAAAGCCGAAAATCCTAACAAAGAGACCTGGAAGGTGGTGAGCGAGCTAACAGGCAAACGACTAGACAGGGATAATATTGTGCTGGAAGTAGATGAATATGTGGAAAAAAATCCACAAGTTATTGCAAATATTTTCAGTAATTATTTTAAAGAGGCGCCCGCCAAAGTAGCGGATCTAATTAAAAGTCACAACTCCACATCACCCAACCCTCTCAGATTAATGGCGATTAGCCTTTTTATGTTCCCTTACACAGAAGCAGAGCTGATCTCGTTACTCAATCAAAAAATTAAAAATAAAAGATCTGCTGGCTTTGATGAAATTTCAGGTTTCCTCCTTAGGAAAGTTTTCGGTCCTTTGACTAGAGTCCTCACTTTTATGGTCAATATGAGTTTTAATCAGGGACAATTTCCTGATATCTTTAAAATCAATAAGATTATACCTATTTATAAAAAAGGAAATAAGCAAAGCCCAGAAAACTATCGTCCGATAGCCCTTATACCTGTATTCTGAAAAATATTTGAGTACTGTTTTTTGAATAGACTAGAAAATTTCTTAGAAAAAAATAAAATACTAATAACTTCTCAATATGGCTTTAGGAAAAACTGTTCAACAAAAAATGCAATTCACAATTTCTATCAAAAAGTAATGGAATATATGGAAAAAGGCGAATGCCCTGCTGGAATCTTTTGTGATCTAAACAAGGCATTCGATTGTTAATTTAGAACTGCTATTAAATAAAATGCATGCATACGGAGTAAGGGGGTTAGCACTATCATGGCTTTCAAGCTTTCTAAGAAATCTTAAACAATTAGTCTCATTGTCATATGATAGTGGCTACACAGGGCAGCAGTCTTTTATATCCGACTGTGTTAATATAAATATGGGGGTACCCCAGGGATCAGTCTTGGGCCCTGTTCTTTTTATATGTTATATCAATGATATTTTGTCAGGAGTCAGCCCTGATTGGACGATATTGTTATTTGCTGACGACTCATCATTTATTGTTTCTGCTGCAGACAATCATCTTCTTGAAGACCGATGCAATAATGGGATAGCATCGTTTTTCAAATGGTCAAAATTATTTATATTTAAACAGTAATAAAACCACGTACCTTAGATGTCATACACCTCATAATAAACAGGATCTAAATCTTAATATTAGAATTGAAAACGAAATAATTCGTCGTAGTGAAACCACTAAATTTTTAGGGTTAAATTTAGACCATACCATGAGTTGAAGAGTACACTGTGACTCTTTGTGCTCTAAGCTGCATGGTTTGTGCTTTATGGTTCGCAGTTTAAAAAAGGTCTTAACAAACTCCGCACTCATTCAACTATATTATTCACATATCGAATCACGTCTCCGATATGGGATATGTTTTTAGGGTTCATTCGTTGCATCGCAATCAGTCTTTATAGCACAAAAACGCATTTTAAGGTCTTTGCTTGGTGTTTCTCAAACTACTTCATGTAGAACTAAATTTAAACAATTGAGATATTAACCATGACGGCTATATTTATATTTGAGGTAAGCTTACTAATTTTTCTAAACAGAAATAAATACATAAAAAACAATTTGGTGCATGACCACTTCACTCGGGGCGGAGACAGTCTGCGAGAGCCTCTAAGCCGACTAAATATAACTAAAAGATTACCTGATAATTTAGGGATAAAAATCTTTAATAAGCTTCCAGAGGATATTCGACACTCTGCGAATGTCAATATTTAAAAAAAAATAAAGAATTTTTTAATAACGAAAGAACTGTACTCGTTAGATGAATACTTTGTCAGTTTTTTTTAGCGTGTAGTTAATATGATTCACTTTGTATTGTAAATGTACTCCACTTTATTGTGTTATCTGTATTCAGTAAGTGATCTTGTGTCAAACAGTAATAACTGTGTATATATTTATTGTAAATGTACCTGCAATCACTGTGATAATTATGCAAAAGTACGCTCAAGTAACCTGACGGATTTCATATTTGGAAATAAATATCTTGTCCCGACTTGACCATACAATGTATGGTATCACACTCCCTATGAGAGCCTTTAAGGGAAAATTCACTAAACCCCAGATATCCTAGATATCAAAAGGGTTTAGCTCTGTGGGAGCCCTTGCCAGGTTTTCATGCCCGTGGTTGGAGTCGTGGCGGCAGTTTCCCAAGAATTTCCTGACCGTCCGGGCCGTTCCTAACAGGACGGCTTTTTGCATTTGTTTGTAAAGATTTTCTTCCAGACCGAGGTATTTTAAATAGTTTAATAGATGTTTTGGGACTAGTCCTGTCGTTGACATAACAATTGGTACAGTTCGTGTGTTGTTCATGTCCCACTGAGTCTTTATTTGAAATTCCAAATCTCTATATTTGGTTATTTTCTCAGCTTGCTTGATATTTATATTATTGTTGTTAGGAATTGCTATGTCAATTAAAGTTATTTTCCGAGAGACTTTATCTATCAAAACTATATCTGGTCTATTGTGAGTAACTGTCCGATCGGTCAGTATCGTGCGGTCCCAGTACAGCTTGTAGTTGTTATTTTCTAAAACAGATTCTGGTTTGTATTTATAGTATGGTAATCTTACCGACTGTGATAATTCATGTTTCAGTGCTAGTTCCTGGTGAAGTATTTTTGCCACAGCATCGTATCGTTCTTTGTATTCAGTTGCAGCGAACGCTTGACAACATCCTGTAATATGCTGGATAGATTCAGATGTTTGGCAACCGTACCTGCATCTAGCGTTGTTAATAGAAGGGTCTTTAACGATGTACTTTAGGTAGTTCTTAGTTGGAATTACTTGATCTTGGATTGCCAATATAAAGCCTTCCGTTTCAGGGAACATATGACCAGATATCAACCAGTAGTACGACGCTGCACTGTCGACATAATCTTGGTTGATGTCATTTATATGTCTTCCATGAAGGGGGTTCTCTTTCCATTTCAGCATTTTCTGATCTGTGGTCTGGTGGTGTAATTGGACATGTTGTTGTGTCAGTCGCAGCGGTGTTGAGTCACCAACCTGGCACATGACTCTATGTAGATCAGAAAATTCTGCGAGTTTCTGGAAATGACTACGCAAAATGGAAATTTGTTGATCTAATAGTTTGCTTAGATCTGTCAATCCTCTTCCCCGTGCATACTGTGGCAAAGTTGTACGTTGGACAGAGCTCTTTGGGTGGTGATTTTGAGCTTTTGTTAGTAAAACTCGAAATTTTCGTTGTAATTGTTCAATATCAGTCAGGCACCAATTAACTATACCGAAAGAGTAACTGAGCACTGAACACGCATAGTTGTTAATAGCCTGAAACAGATTTTTACAGTTTAATTTAGTTTTCAACAGTCGTCTTACCCTTCTATAAAACTCTGCTGTTAGGTCCTTTTTTATAGACATGTGATCAATACGTTGAGCCTGCTTTATTCCAAAGTATGACCTTCCCCCATATATTCAATTGAGGTGCCATCTCCCATTTCGAAGTGCCCCTCTGTATTTTGCCTTTAACTATATTAATAATTGGGCATTTGTCTAAGCGAAATTTCATATGGATGTCACTAGAGAACCCTTCTACTATTTTAAGCATTTCATGCAGCTGTTGTTTCGTAGCTGCCATCAACTTTAAGTCGTCCATGTATAACAAATGGTTTATCTTTAATGCTTGTACGTTGTTATGTTTGAGACTGAATCCAAAATTAGTCGAGTTCAGTTTGTTTGAGAGAGGGTTCATGGCAAGGCAGAACCACAGCGGGCTAAGAGAGTCTCCCTGGAATATACCCCGTTTGATTGGAATGGGGTCAGTTTGTCTCCATCCCACTGGGAGTGTATTCGGTTATTGTCCATGATAGTCTTGACAAGCCTTTCTATTCTGTTGTTCCTCATTCCTCGTTGGTACTCGGTCTTATTATTATTATTACATTCCTGATGGAAAGTGGTCCCCGGTGAATTTGTCTGAAATTTTCATATTTTGTAGATCTCCACGAAGTGAACAATGTTTTCAAGTTATGGCTAATTTTATATTTATGGTCAGGGTATATACAGGGTGTAAATAGTTTGAGTGCATATATTTTAGGTGGAGGTAGTATACACCAAATTAAACAAAAAACTCTTATACCTCTATCGTCAGTAGGCTTTAATAACCAAGAAAATCCCTAAAACATATTAAGTAAATTATTGTCAATCCGGCAACGTCGCTCGCTTTCGAAGCAGATTCACTCTTAGCGCCTGTGTTTTTGTATTGACTGATGATATTGACCTTAGAATTAAATAAAAATGTATGAAATATTTTGTTGAAAATATTTACGTTTTTAATACAAGGTATAGCAATTAGAATTTGTGTTTGGCGGTTTCTTTTATGCAATTATACAAAGTTGGGTAAATATGATATTCAACTCAAGAGATCTGTATATGTAGTTTTTTACCAGTTAAATTATTCGAAGAGTCATTATTACTGATTTAATTAATATTATTTATATTAGACAAGTAAATATGTAATCCTACTTACCGAATTTATTATAATGATAGAACTGAGTTGAAACAACGGATTATTCACAGCAAATGTTCAAAATGCCCACCATTACTATCGACACAAGCACGACACCGTTTAATCAAATTTTCACGTATGCGAGGAAAAATTCCTGGAATATTTCGGATTTCGTCAGCAGCGTCAAAAATGCGTTGTCTAAGGTCATTCTCGTCAATAATTGGAGTCGTGTAAACCTTACTTTTCATGTGTCCCCATAAGTAGAAATCTAAAGGATTGAGATCAGGAGATCTTGCTGGCCAACGTATATGTCCGTCTCGACCAATCCAACGACGGGGAAATGTTCTATTTAAGAAGTCGACTACTAGATGACTTGCGTGGGCAGGTGCTCCGTCATGTAAGTACCACATATTGGAACGTGTTTGTAGGTTCACTTCATCTAACAAATCTGGTAGCGTGTTGTTCAAAAAATAAAGGTAATTCTCACCTGTCAAACGTGCAGGCAGTATAAATAGCCCAACCATGTATTCACCAACTATTCCAGCCCACACGTTAACTGAGAATTGGTGTTGAAATACTGACTGGCGTATTTCGTGCGGATTTAACTCAGACCACGAATGCGTATTATGAAAATTTATTATACCATTCCTATTAAAACTTACTTCATCTGTTGTTAAAATATTGTTCACAAAATTAGGAAATTGTCGATGTTTCCTGAGGAACCAACGACAGAAATTGAGTCTTGGTTGAAAATCATCAATTGAAAGCCCTTGAACCCGCTGCATGTGATATGGATGGAGCAATTGTTCCCGTAATGTTCTATGAACAACAGTGTGAGAAATTTGCAGCTCACTTCCAATACTCCGTGTGCTACGATATGGGTTGATGTCGATAAGGTCTAGTATTTGATCCTCAGCAGCTAAGATACGATTATGTCACTGTGGTCAGCGATTGTTTATTTGTGGTATTACACTACCTGTTTCCAGAAGCCTCTGCGAAACAGCTACGAATGTCCTAGCATTGGGCAGGCGTCTGTTCGGAAACCTTTCCCTGTATAACATTCTTGCTATTCTGCAATTACGTCTGCTTTCCCCATAAATTAAGAGCATGTCATGTCTTTCCCTAATTGTATAATCGGCCATTATTCATCACAAATAAATACTGTCGCACTATTCTTAATTTTCGAACTTACACACTAATCACAACCGATTTTATTTATTTAAAAAATATATTAAATGTCTACATCAAATAGATATCATTCAAATCACTTTACCGTTTATCTATTCTTATTTACAAGAATCGAAATCGCAAAAAACAATCGTAACTCTCAGTCGTCGTTAAAGTAAAAAATGTAGTAAATAAGTTAGTCTGTATGCCACGTTGCCATATCTATTCGGAGAAACTTACACTAAATTATAAAAGCATATTTCGAGTTTAAATAATCAATTTTCATTTTTAATGTGGCTATTAAAGATGTATAAGCTATTGAGTATTTACATATTTAGATTTACCGACATTTTAAAATCGAAATTATTGTATTATTCACTGTAGCAAGGGCTACATAAACTCTAACTTTATGTGTCGTTTTTGGCAAAACTATAGTTTATTTTAGAAAATGTTATAAAGCTTTTTGATTTGTTTTTGCCTTAAGTATTGTTTTTCAAAATCTTTGCACTCAAACCGTTTACACCCTGTATACCACGATAAGCTAAGTCCATTTGTATATGAGAAACTACTAGGAGTATTAATCTGAAAATTAGTATACAGGGGATACTCGAGGAGCTGGTTTCAGTTGTCTAGGGCTTTCGGATCTACGAGAACTGGACCAAAACTATCTTTTTTTTTAATGTAACCCTCTGTTTATTATAACATTTTTGTATTTATTGGAAACATCATATGTCTGAAGGCCTCCAGTTGAAAATTATTTAAAATTTTTGAAAATTTTTGACAGATCCAGCCTGTCGCAAAAAATTGCTAGATTTTGCCTGAATACAACTTGAAACATCCTAAATCTTTGGAAATTATACGGAGTGCTCAGAAGTTGGTACTGAATTCGAAAATCGTTTAACTCAAAGGGCAACCCCATTATTGCTCAACACCACTGGACTCTAGGTTAAAAAGTAGTAGTTTATGCTTACGAGACTAAATTAAACAGTTTTTACATACACTTGGAAAAATTAAAATTTCCGTGTAGTTATTAGAGATATCTGAATTATTAGTAGGCTTTTTGGAAGAAACTGAGAAAAAACATATGTACATTACTTCATTTTATTTTCTGTAGAATCTGATAAGGTTATAAAAATAGTCTTTGAAACCTTTCCTACACGATATCCGGATAGACCAAAGAATACACATAGCACCATGACGCAGATCATTCCCATCGCTAAAACACAGAATAATTTTATTAAAAAGCAAAACAAAATTAATCTGTCGTAGACAGTGGCTGATCCAGCACTGTCATTTGGGGTGGGGAGGACCTGATATCTTTTGGGGCTTGACGTCCCTGAAGGTTAGTTTTTTGCACAATAAACACTAAAAAAGCATTCCATTCAGATGATTTGGAGGGGGGCTTCAGTCCCTTAGCCCCCTTCGATCCGTCAGTGGTCGTATGTAATGTATGGGACCATACACAATTGTGAAACATAAACACCGGAACAAACATGAAATTGAATAAACTATAGTAAATGTCCGAACTGGTTGCCTGTAACTTCCAAACATTTAAGAATTCTTCTTAAATATCCGGCATATGAGCCAGTCTGAATTTCTGGTTTGAGAACGTGATCGAAATGCATTCCTGTTTTCTGGCAATCTACTTTTGTTGTTAGAGGTGCAGCATAGACAATATTTTTTATAGGACCCCAAACAAAAAAAGCTAATGGAATTATATCACGAGAACGAGGGGGCCGTCGATGAGGTCCATTGTTCTGTATCCAACGACCTCCCAAAATGATTATCTAAAAAGTTACTCGCAGGTACAATAGTATGAGGTCGTGTTGATACCATTGCTAATTCTAAGTAAAATTTAATGGATGTAAACCATTTTTTTTTAATTTCGGAATATCTCTCACCTAAAAATAAACGGAAGATAATTTTTGAAATCAGTTCATATTTGAATCATACAAATACACCACAAGTATACCATCATTTTTTATTGTAACAAACTCCAATAACCTCTAAACTGTCTTTCTCTAAATACGTGTAGATTAGTATCGCTCCAGTAATGTGAGTTATGGTGGCCGACATACCATTTTTCATAAATTTTGCCTCATCTGTCCAAATCATTTTGTTTAAAAAATGTTCGTCTGCCTGAAATGTGATCAATATGAATTTGAAAAATCATTCTGTCTTTGAGCGTCACCTCTCTTAAATTTTGAACTAATGAGATTGAATACGGATGGTACTTATGTTTCTTAGAATGCTCTAAATACTTATCATAGGTATTCCCATATCTCTTTCTGCTCTAAAACATGCGAAGACTGTAACTTCATTCTCTGTATTATCTACGAGAGGTTTCCATTTTTATTGCTTATTCACAAATTGCCTATCTGTTTTGCAATTATTAGCAAATATTTGTTGTTGACACTTCAGCAATTGTTTCTTGTCGATTCTTTCAAAAAAACCTAGGGATAATTCAGATATCTCCAATAACTACTAGGAAATTTTAGTTTTTCCTAGTTAATACAAAAGCCGTTTAATTTAGGTATGGGGTTTTAAACATAAACTCCCCCTACTTTTTAGCGTAGAATCGGCGACAATATCTGAGCACTCCGTATATTCTTTTGAAAACTAATTAAGAAGCTTCAGGTTTTATTCACGCAAATTCTGTTAATTTTTGACCTGTTCGTCTGTGTTTCCAAATAAGAATTTTTTATGGAGGGTGGCATGTGTCAACATTATTTTGTCTATTCATGGGTTTTCTCTCCTCCAAATTTTTTCCTGTAACAGATAAGTATTTAAAAAATTGTATATGTAGAACAAAGTGTAGTAAGGCAATTTCGTAAAATTGCCCGGATTACTGGCTGTCTGAACAGAGATTCTTCCTCACAGTTTTTCTGAGAGAAAGAGATGTCTATAAAATGATCAACCAGTATTCCTGTATATAAGTAATGTATTGTATATTGTGTAATACTTATCTGTGTATGGAGACGTTTCAACTCCGAGTCTGGAGTCGTTGTCAATCGTTTAGTGTTGTTTTCGAGGTTTTTTTCTAAAAAATTTTCGCTTTGATTTTGAATTTATTGTTTGTCAAAAAATTTGACACTGACAATTTGTCGTTTGGCGATCACTTGACGCTGAGGTTACCGTTTTTTTGTTCTGTTAGCAGTAAATTCTTCCAGTCCAAATGAAGGTCGGCTGAAAGTGCTCCGATTTCAGTGTTGTTTATCATCATACAGCTGGCTTCTTTAAGTTTTCTCTTTTTTAAATTTTCTTCTTTCAACAAGATCTTTGTTTTATCCCAGTCTATCCTATGGCTGCCGGTGCTCGTTAATACATGATTGGCCAAATTTGATTTGTCCACATGTCTTCTGGAAATGTTATATTGATGTTCTTTTTTCCTTACTTCTAAAGGTCTTGAAGTTTCACCGGTATAAGAATGGCCACAGTCACACAAAACACTGTACACACAATTTTTAGAACTCTGGGTTGCGTTAAACGGTTTGGTATGTGTGAGGATAGAGCGCAAGGTATTATTTGTTTTAAAAACAGTTTTAACGCTGTATTTATTTCCTAACCGCTTAATTTTTTCCGATACACCTGGGATATATGGAATTATGTTCATAATTTGGTTGTCTGTTTGTGTTTGGTTGGTATTAGTGTGATGGTTATTTGTGCTGGTTTGTTGTTGCGATTTTCTTTCTAACTGATTTATAGTTTTATTTATAAAGTCTTGGGGATATTCGTTTTGATGTAGATGTTCTTTGATAATATTGACTTCTTTGTTAAAGATTTGGGTGGATGAAGATATGTTTTTTGCTCTATCATATAAGCACTTTACAACACCTTTCTTTACATTTAAAGGATGGTTGGAGTGAAAATTCAAATATCTATTAGTATTTGTAGGTTTTCGATAAGTACTTGTACTTATTGTGTTGTTTGTTCTATCTATAAGTACATCAAGATAAGCAAGTTTATGCAAATTTTCCATCTCCATTGTAAATTTTATTGTGGGTTCTTGACTATTGATGTAATCTAGGAATGAGTGCAGTTCTTCAGCACCATACTCCCAAACCACAAAAATGTCATCAACGTATCTCCACCACACTTTTGGTTTATTTTTATATTTGCCTATGAATCTTTCTTCAAAATATGTCATGAATATATTACTGATTATAGGAGATAAAGAAGAACCCATGGCCATACCAAATTCTTGTTTATAGAAATCTCCTTCAAATTGAAAATATGTAGTGTTTAAGCAAAGTTCGGTTAGTTCCATAATTGTGTCAATGTTTAGTTTTGTTTTGTTGTGTAAGGTAATATCTTGTTGTAATTTATTTTTTATAATTTGTAATGATTTATCAACAGGTACATTTGTAAAAAGACTAACTATGTCGAAACTTACTAGTATATCATTTCTGTTGATAATAATGCTTTTTAATTTTGTTAAAAAATCATTAGTGTTTTTTAAATTGTTTCGATTATTTTCGTAAGGTTTAATTATATTTAGTAAAAATTTTGATATGTTTTGTAATGGTGAATTTATTGAACTTACAATGGGTCTCATTGGTATTGTGTCTTTATGTATTTTTGGAACGCCATATAAATGTGGAGGTTTACTATAGTGTGGTGTTAAGTGTTTTCGTTCTAATGGAGTGAATTCTTGTTTGTGTTTTGTTATAATGTCTCTAGCGGCTTTTTCTATATTTTGCGTAGGATCTTTTTTGAGCTTAGAATATGATCCTGTGTTAATAAAGTCCATCATTTTGGTGTTGTAATCATTTTTATCAAGTATAACCGTAGCGTTACCTTTATCGGCAGGTAGAATTTTAATTGTGTTGTCTTTTTTAAGTTTTTCTACGGCATATTTCTCTGTAAGAGTAAGATTTTATTTCATTTTGTGTTGCTTCTCTAGAAGTAATTTATTTCTTATTCGGTATTCACTGGACACTTCTGGAGGCAGTTTTTGGGCTGTGTCTTCAATCGCAACTATCAGATCTAGTTTAGGTATATTTTGTGGAGTGATTGAATAATTTAATCCCTTAGAAAGTACGTATTGTTCTGTTGGTGTAATGTGTTTAGTTGATAAATTAATCACAGTTTTATTCATGAAATTTGTATTTGGTGTAAGTACAGATTTTTTGTGTTTTTCATTTAAGAGATGTTTAAATTTATTTATATTTCTGTTTTTACATATTTGAAATTCCAAGCTGTATGAATCCTTTAAACAATTAAAGATGCGGTTATAGTCTGATGGAATGTGCGTTTCTTTGAATTTGTTTTCTAATATAATGATGTTATTTTTAAGGCTTACCTTCAATTTCCGATGGTGTTGTATTCTATTTCTAACTAAAGCATTACCTGTTTTCAACTGAATTCTAATACTACCTCTGTCTGTGAATGGCATTTTTGGTAACAACCCCTTTGGAATTATTCCTTCATTTCGGCATTTTATTAGGAACGTTAAGCTGTTCTGTGATCGTGCTAGTTTCTTATTTAGGTTTTCTAATTTTCTAAAATTTGTTGTTGAAATTGGCCCATACCTCATTCGTAAGTAATTTCGAAAAGATTGTTGAGGAGGTCTTGAATTATTTTGTCTATTCATGGGTTTTCTCTCCTCCAAATTTTTTCCTGTAACAGATAAGTATTTAAAAAATTGTATATGTAGAACAAAGTGTAGTAAGGCAATTTCGCAAAATTGCCCGGATTACTGGCTGTCTGTACAGAGATTCTTCCTCACAGTTTTTCTGAGAGAAAGAGATGTCTATAAAATGATCAACCAGTATTCCTGTATATAAGTAATGTATTGTATATTGTTTAATACTTATCTGTGTATGGAGACGTTTCAACTCCGAGTCTGGAGTCGTTGTCAATCGTTTAGTGTTGTTTTCGAGGTTTTTTTCTAAAAAATTTTCGCTTTGATTTTGAATTTATTGTTTGTCAAAAAATTTGACACTGACAATTTGTCGTTTGGCGATCACTTGACGCTGAGGTTACCGTTTTTTTGTTATGTTAGCAGTAAATTCTTCCAGTCCAAATGAAGGTCGGCTGAAGGTGCTCCGATTTCAGTGTTGTTTATCATCATACAGCTGGCTTCTTTAAGTTTTCTCTTTTTTAAATTTTCTTCTTTCAACAAGATCTTTGTTTTATCCCAGTCTATCCTATGGCTGCCGGTGCTCGTTAATACATGATTGGCCAAATTTGATTTGTCCACATGTCTTCTGGAAATGTTATATTGATGTTCTTTTTTCCTTACTTCTAAAGGTCTTGAAGTTTCACCGGTATAAGAATGGCCACAGTCACACAAAACACTGTACACACAATTTTTAGAACTCTGGGTTGCGTTAAACGAATACTGGTTGATCATTTTATAGACATCTCTTTCTCTCAGAAAAATTGTGAGGAAGAATCTCTGTACAGACAGCCAGTAATCCGGGCAATTTTACGAAATTGCCTTACTACACTTTGTTCTACATATACAATTTTTTAAATACTTATCTGTTACAGGAAAAAATTTGGAGGAGAGAAAACCCATGAATAGACAAAATAATTCAAGACCTCCTCAACAATCTTTTCGAAATTACTTACGAATGAGGTATGGGCCAATTTCAACAACAAATTTTAGAAAATTAGAAAACCTAAATAAGAAACTAGCACGATCACAGAACAGCTTAACGTTCCTAATAAAATGCCGAAATGAAGGAATAATTCCAAAGGGGTTGTTACCAAAAATGCCATTCACAGACAGAGGTAGTATTAGAATTCAGTTGAAAACAGGTAATGCTTTAGTTAGAAATAGAATACAACACCATCGGAAATTGAAGGTAAGCCTTAAAAATAACATCATTATATTAGAAAACAAATTCAAAGAAACGCACATTCCATCAGACTATAACCGCATCTTTAATTGTTTAAAGGATTCATACAGCTTGGAATTTCAAATATGTAAAAACAGAAATATAAATAAATTTAAACATCTCTTAAATGAAAAACACAAAAAATCTGTACTTACACCAAATACAAATTTCATGAATAAAACTGTGATTAATTTATCAACTAAACACATTACACCAACAGAACAATACGTACTTTCTAAGGGATTAAATTATTCAATCACTCCACAAAATATACCTAAACTAGATCTGATAGTTGCGATTGAAGACACAGCCCAAAAACTGCCTCCAGAAGTGTCCAGTGAATACCGAATAAGAAATAAATTACTTCTAGAGAAGCAACACAAAATGAAATAAAATCTTACTCTTACAGAGAAATATGCCGTAGAAAAACTTAAAAAAGACAACACAATTAAAATTCTACCTGCCGATAAAGGTAACGCTACGGTTATACTTGATAAAAATGATTACAACACCAAAATGATGGACTTTATTAACACAGGATCATATTCTAAGCTCAAAAAAGATCCTACGCAAAATATAGAAAAAGCCGCTAGAGACATTATAACAAAACACAAACAAGAATTCACTCCATTAGAACGAAAACACTTAACACCACACTATAGTAAACCTCCACATTTATATGGCGTTCCAAAAATACATAAAGACACAATACCAATGAGACCCATTGTAAGTTCAATAAATTCACCATTACAAAACATATCAAAATTTTTACTAAATATAATTAAACCTTACGAAAATAATCGAAACAATTTAAAAAACACTAATGATTTTTTAACAAAATTAAAAAGCATTATTATCAACAGAAATGATATACTAGTAAGTTTCGACATAGTTAGTCTTTTTACAAATGTACCTGTTGATAAATCATTACAAATTATAAAAAATAAATTACAACAAGATATTACCTTACACAACAAAACAAAACTAAACATTGACACAATTATGGAACTAACCGAACTTTGCTTAAACACTACATATTTTCAATTTGAAGGAGATTTCTATAAACAAGAATTTGGTATGGCCATGGGTTCTTCTTTATCTCCTATAATCAGTAATATATTCATGACATATTTTGAAGAAAGATTCATAGGCAAATATAAAAATAAACCAAAAGTGTGGTGGAGATACGTTGATGACATTTTTGTGGTTTGGGAGTATGGTGCTGAAGAACTGCACTCATTCCTAGATTACATCAATAGTCAAGAACCCACAATAAAATTTACAATGGAGATGGAAAATTTGCATAAACTTGCTTATCTTGATGTACTTATAGATAGAACAAACAACACAATAAGTACAAGTACTTATCGAAAACCTACAAATACTAATAGATATTTGAATTTTCACTCCAACCATCCTTTAAATGTAAAGAAAGGTGTTGTAAAGTGCTTATATGATAGAGCAAAAAACATATCTTCATCCACCCAAATCTTTAACAAAGAAGTCAATATTATCAAAGAACATCTACATCAAAACGAATATCCCCAAGACTTTATAAATAAAACTATAAATCAGTTAGAAAGAAAATCGCAACAACAAACCAGCACAAATAACCATCACACTAATACCAACCAAACACAAACAGACAACCAAATTATGAACATAATTCCATATATCCCAGGTGTATCGGAAAAAATTAAGCGGTTAGGAAATAAATACAGCGTTAAAACTGTTTTTAAAACAAATAATACCTTGCGCTCTATCCTCACACATACCAAACCGTTTAACGCAACCCAGAGTTCTAAAAATTGTGTGTACAGTGTTTTGTGTGACTGTGGCCATTCTTATACCGGTGAAACTTCAAGACCTTTAGAAGTAAGGAAAAAAGAACATCAATATAACATTTCCAGAAGACATGTGGACAAATCAAATTTGGCCAATCATGTATTAACGAGCACCGGCAGCCATAGGATAGACTGGGATAAAACAAAGATCTTGTTGAAAGAAGAAAATTTAAAAAAGAGAAAACTTAAAGAAGCCAGCTGTATGATGATAAACAACACTGAAATCGGAGCACCTTCAGCCGACCTTCATTTGGACTGGAAGAATTTACTGCTAACAGAACAAAAAAACGGTAACCTCAGCGTCAAGTGATCGCCAAACGACAAATTGTCAGTGTCAAATTTTTTGACAAACAATAAATTCAAAATCAAAGCGAAAATTTTTTAGAAAAAAACCTCGAAAACAACACTAAACGATTGACAACGACTCCAGACTCGGAGTTGAAACGTCTCCATACACAGATAAGTATTACACAATATACAATACATTACTTATATACAGGAATACTGGTTGATCATTTTATAGACATCTCTTTCCCTCAGAAAAACTGTGAGGAAGAATCTCTGTACAGACAGCCAGTAATCCGGGCAATTTTACGAAATTGCCTTACTACACTTTGTTCTACATATACAATTTTTTAAATACTTATCTGTTACAGGAAAAAATTTGGAGGAGAGAAAACCCATGAATAGACAAAATAATTCAAGACCTCCTCAACAATCTTTTCGAAATTACTTATGTGTCAACATGTTCAAAAATTTAAAATAACTTTCAACTGAAGCCCTTCAGACATATGATGTTTCCTATAATGTTATATTGAAAATCATCGTAGATTCTAAAAATGCTATAAAAGCAAGGTGTTTCATTAAAAAAACATAGGACCACTTCAGAAGAACCGGATGTCGTAGACAACTGAAAATATTTTTACTGAAACCGGCTCCTCCAATATGCCCTGTAAACTAATTTTCAGATTAATACTCAGAGTACTTCCTCATGTAGATATCGAGTCAGCTCATTGTGGTATACCTTGACCATGAAATATAAATTTAACTATAACTTGAAAATCATCAGTTGTCGGACTTTGCGGCCATGGAGACATTTGTTCGTTTCGTTGAGATCTACTAAATATGAAAATTTCAGCGAAATCCTCCGGGGGCCACTTTCCATAAGGAATGTATGGGATCCTTATTTTTTATTTTACAAATCTTAACTATTACTAAACATTTACTACATTTTCATGTGCGATAAATCATATAGTTGACATTTTGTAGACCCCACCACCTCAGTACTGCAAAATGTCTGTGTTCATTTAAAGAACACAATCAATTTAACAACTTTCATGTTATGAATAAATACCCCACATTACATTTATCGGCTAGTTGATCATCTAAGTGATTATACGAGTATTAGATGATATTAAAAAATACGCTGCTTGTCCCTTATAGGATAGCTGAATGTTCACATTGATAAAACCCGCTTCTGTTTATTTTAGATTATGTGTGTCAAGATTCACATCAGTATTACGTTCTATTTCGGATATATATATATATATATATATATATATATATATATATATATACAGGGTGAGTTTTTTTATGATCAGTATGGGGATCTCGGAAACTAGCGGAGATAAAGCAATGGTTAGTTAAATTGGGAAAGATTTGCAGTTTTACTGGCCCAATTTAAAGACACTTTCAGATTTTTGTAAAAAGTCATGGCTTACTAGATATTTTGAAAAAACGAAATTCTGTCGATTTAGTCAAATCCCTCTAGCTCGGGCATTTTTAGAGCTTCTCAACGATAAAATACTCGATATAGTTATTCATAAAAATAACGGAGTTATGGATGCTTTTCTCTCTTATTTTCACTTTTAACGTAGCTAGTCATGAAAAAGATTGTTTTCACTTTGACGTTTTGTCATTTGAGAGTAATTCCCTTAATAGTGCTGAACTTACAGTCGATATTGACAAGTTTTCGTGATAAAATGGAATATTCTAACGAAGACAAACTGAATATGGTGGAATGTTATATCATATGCCATAAAAATTCAGTTCGTGCAGCTGAAGAATACTTTCATAGATATTTTATTCGTCGTCAACCTGCTCTATGCACATTTAAGAGGCTTTACGATTGTTTACGTAGATATGGATCTTTTACTAAACCACCAAAGGAACGTAATCAAATTAACGAAGCAACACAAATAAATGTTTTGGCAAAGGTAAATCAAAATCCACCTACATCAACTCGTGAGGTTGCGGCAGAAGCTGGCACAACTCAACGAACTGTAGTTAAGGTGCTGAAAGAGCACAAGTTCCACCCGTACAAACTTTCAGTTTCTCAAACTTTGCATGCTGGTGACGAACATCGACGTATTTTGTTTTGTACATGGTTTAGAGACTTGTGCCTTGACAATCCACAGTTTCCATTAAAAGTGTTCTAGTCAGATGAAACTAGATTTACTAACTGCGGTATGTTCCATAAACACAATGAGCATATCTGGGCTAAAGAAAACTCTTTCCATGTAGAACAAAGACGACCCCAGATAAAATTTGGTTTTAATGTTTGGTGTGGTATCATAGGCTCCACTATTCTGGGGCCTATTATATATGACGAATCACTCACTGGTGAGCGCTACTTGCATTTCTTGCAATACATGTTGCATAATTTGAATTTGAGAACTCGTTTAGAAATTGAGTGGTTCCAACATGATGGAGCACCTGCTCATAACTCGTTATTAGTAAGACAACACTTAGATAATATCTATCCAAACTCTTGGATTGGAAGAAATGGCCCACGCGAATGGCCACCCCGGTCTCCCGATTTGGCAGTTATAGATTTCTATTTATGGGGTGCGCTAAAATACTAAAGTATACAAAAGAAAGTATGAGCCAGATAGTGACCTAAGGGAGGCGGTATTACAAGCAATTGAAGAAATTGATAGGCGGTCTGTGCGGAAAGTGGTAATGTCAATCTTAAAAAGATGCAATTTTTGTCTAAATAACAATGGTGGACCTTTCGAACATAAATTGTAACTATTATTATGTACTTCAATTTCTTAAATTTTTAGTAAGTACCTACTTATTTAGTTTTTTCGTTAATGTCTGATATACCTAATAAAAAAATCTTTCAATGTTTTTTGGAGTAGTTATTAATATTTGAAGACGCGAGATGTAAGACCGACATCTAGGATTTTCGAGAGAATCAGCACACAGAGGTTCCGAATCTGGAGCCGTTACGTGTAATTGCTGTTCTCCCTTAATTCCTAGGACAGAATGTCACGTTAAATTTTTTCAGGTTACTTCACCTGTCAGAGATATTGATTACTCTCTTCGAGGTGTCATTCCTTTGTACGCAAGACAATATATATTATATATAATATACATTGTTTCTGGTCAGGGAACCTTCATCAGTTTCACTTCCCACAATTGAATGTCCTCTCGAATACTTCTTTATGTATTTGAAACATTTCGTTAAATTTGAAGACGCGAGATGTAAGACCGACATCTAGGATTTTCGAGAGAATCAGCACACAGAGGTTCCGAATCTGGAGCCGTTACGTGTAATTGCTGTTCTCCCTTAATTCCTAGGACAGAATGTCACGTTAAAATTTTTCAGGTTACTTCACCTGTCAGAGATATTGAATACTCTCTTCGAGGTGTCATTCCTTTGTACGCAAGACAATACATATTAAATATTATATATAATATACATTGTTTCTGGTCAGGGAACCTTCATCAGTTGCGCTTCCCACAATTGAATGTCCTCTCGAATACTTCTTTATGTATTTGAAACATTTCGTTAAATTTGAAGACGCGAGATGTAAGACCGACATCTAGGATTTTCGAGAGAATCAGCACACAGAGGTTCCGAATCTGGAGCCGTTCCGTGTAATTGCTGTTCTCCCTTAACTCCTAGGACAGAATGTCACGATAAAATTTTTCAAGTTACGTCACCTGTCAGAGATATTGAATACTCTCTTGGAGTGTCATTCCTTTGTACGCAAGACAATATATATTATATATTATATATAATATACATTGTTTCTGGTCAGGGAACCTTCATCAGTTGCGCTTCCCACAATTGAATGTCCTCTCGAATACTTCTTTATGTATTTGAAACATTTCGTTAAATTTGAAGACGCGAGATGTAAGACCGACATCTAGGATTTTCGAGAGAATCAGCACACAGAGGTTCCGAATCTGGAGCCGTTACGTTTAATTGCTGGTCTCCCTTAATTCCTAGGACAGAATGTCACGTTAAAATTTTTCAGGTTACTTCACCTGTCAGAGATATTGAATTCTCTCTTCGAGGTGTCATTCCTTTGTACGCAAGACAATATATATTATATATTATATATAATATACATTGTTTCTGGTCAGGGAACCTTCATCAGTTGCACTTCCCACAATTGAATGTCCTCTCGAATACTTCTTTATGTCATTCCTTTGTACGCGTACAAAGGAATGACACCTCGAAGAGAGTATTCAATATCTCTGACAGGTGAAGTAACCTGAAAAATTTTATCGTGACATTCTGTCCTAGGAGTTAAGGGAGAACAGCAATTACACGGAGCGGTTCCAGATTCGGAACCTCTGTGTGCTGATTCTCTCGAAAATCCTAGATGTCATTCTTACATCTCACGTCTTCAAATTTAACGAAATGTTTCAAATACATAAAGAAGTATTCGAGAGGACATTCAATTGTGGGAAGTGCAACTGATGAAGGTTCCCTGACCAGAAACAATGTATATTATATATAATGTGATATACTTCGTGGGTTCAATTTAAAAATTATAAAACTAATATCCACTTTCACTATTCTAGAACTTTATTTACATTCAAACAGCTGATTAAAATATAACAATAACAATCCCATATACGCTAGTCGACGCGGTATCACTGAACTGCGATCGTGGCGTGCTTCTTTTATAATCCCCGTGGAAGTCTCCAGTAGAAAATAATCATCGCTCCTTCCGCTGCCGAGTCTTTTCGAGAATCGTATTTTTTATCGTAAAGCGTTTGTTGTCGTGCTGAAAGGACACAGGGTCGGCTTTGGGAAAATTTCGTAACACTGCCCCCCCCCCTTAATTCTGATCGTCCCGATCAGAAACATCCTCTCCATGGTAGGGAGCTAGTCGATCTAAATGAACCACCTTCAATTTAGCCTTGGGGTTTCGACGGATCCGGTAGACGACGTCATTAAGCCTCTTGACCACCTAGTATGGACCATCCCAGGCGGGTGTAAGCTTTGGGGATTTACCCTTGCTCCGTTGGGGGTTGTACAACCAGACTTTGTCCCTCTCCTGGAACCCGACTGAATTGGCCTTGAGGTCGTATCGCGTCTTCATCCGGTCACTGGTGGCCAACATCTGCGTTTCGGGCTAATTCGTGTATTGCCAGCAGGTTATGTCGGAGCTGGTCGGCATAGTCGTCGATGTCTTGGGGAGTTTCTTCGGGGGAGCCAAATGCCAAGTCGCATGGTAATCGCAGCTCCTTTCCGAATAGGACACTGGCTGGGGTCAGGCCTGTACTATTATGTAAAGCAGAGCGATATGACAACAGGAATAGGGGAATATGCTCATCCCAATCACGCTGGTTATTGCTGACGACCTTGGATAGGTGTTGTTCCAAGGTCCTGTTGAATCTTTCCACCATTCCGTCTGACTGTGGCTGTAATGGTGTTGTTCTCGTTTTCCTGATCCCCAACATCGTGCAGACCTTCTGGAATACATTCGATTCGAAGTTACGCCCCTGGTCTGAATGTAATTCCATCGGGACGCCAAACCGGCTGAAAAGTTGTTCTACTAGCACCGTCGCTACCGTGGTTGCCTCTTGGTTGGGTATCGCATATGCCTCAGGCCATTTGCTGAAGTAATCCATTGCGACCAGAATGTATTTGTTCCCCCTCTCAGACTCGGGAAACGGACCGGCGACATCGATGGCGATTCTCTCAAATGGGACGCCCACATTGTACTGCTGCATTCTGCCCTTGGTCCGGGTCTTCGGGCCCTTACTGGCGGCACATGTGGCACATTTGCGGCACCAAGTTCTGACGTCTTCGAAGTAATTCACCCAGTAGTACCGCTGGCGAACTTTGTCTAGGGTTTTATTCATGCCCAGGTGGCCTCCGGTAATTCCATCATGTACTTCGGTCAGGATGGCTGGTACCTTTTTCTTCGGAACTACCAGTTGGGACTTGGTTTCTTGTCCATCAGCGCTTTCCCAAACTCGCTTGAGCATTCCATTGTCTACTCTTAGAGAGTCCCACTGAGCCCATAACGATTTCAGCACGCCGGAGTATCTAGCTACCTCGTCCCATCGTGGCCTGGGTGCCCCTCTCATTTTGAGGGACAAGATTGGTTCGATGTCTGGATCAGCCATTTGGTCCTGGATGCACTGTTCCGTTGTCCAGTCTTCATTGGCCTGCACTCGAATCTGCCTGATAGAGATACCCTCTCGCTGTTCCGTCTTCAGACAATGCTTGCATTCCGCTCTACAGGGTCTTCTGGATAGGTCATCGGCATTATTGTGCAACCGGCCGGCACGGTGTTCCACCTTGAAGTGGTATTGCTGTAATTTCTCCATCCATCTGGCCAGTTGTCCTTCCGGTGTCTTCATGTCCAGCAGCCATTTGAGTGCGACATGATCTGTTCGGATTAAGAAATGGCGACCATACAGGTATTTATGGAAATGGCCCACAGCCCTTATTATTGCAAGAAGTTCTTTTCTGGTGACGCAATAATTTCTTTCTGGCTTCGAGAATCCACAGCTGTAGTACTCGATCACCCTCTCTTCACCATCTTGCACCTGGGATAGGACGGCCCCCAAACCTGTATTGCTGGCGTCGGTGTCTAAGATGAACTTGCCGAACTGTGTAGGAAAGGCTAGGATTGGGCTGGAACATAGTGCTGCCTTCAGTCGCCTGAATGATGTTTCGCAATCCTGATGCCAATGGAAGGTCTCTTTATCAGTGGTCTGCCGATGTAGAGGGGCGGCGATGGTGGCAAATCCCTCAACAAAACGCCGGTAGTATGAACAGAGGCCCAAGAAGCTTCGGAGTTCATGTTTGTCTCTTGGAACTGGCCAATCACGGATGGTTTCTATCTTGTCTTCGTTGGTGCGGATTCCTGACTCAGCCACTACGTGGCCCAAAAACTCTACTTCTTTTTGAAACAAGGAACACTTCTTCGGATTGAGTTTCAGGATGGCGTTATTAATTCTGGAGAATACTTCGCCCAGGTTCTTCAAATGGTCGTCGAATGTCTGGCCCATGACTAGAATATCGTCAAGGTACACTAAGCACGTCCTCCATGTTAACCCGCTCAGTACATACTCCATTAGCCTCTCAAATGTAGCGGGTGCATTACATAACCCAAAGGGCATGACCGTGAACTGAAACAGCCCTTTACTGGTGGAGAACGCTGTGTTCTCTCTGTCGTTTGCGTGCAGACCAACCTGCCAATATCCACTTTTTATGTCTAGTTTGGAGAACCAACGGGAGCCTGCTAGTGTGGTCAAAGTGTCATCGATTCGGGGTAGTGGATAGCTGTCTTTCTTCGTGACATCATTCAGCTTTCTGTAATCCACGCAAAATCGGGTGGTTCCATCTTTCTTTTTAACTAGCACGACGGGAGCAGACCATGGACTGATGGATGGCTCAATAACTCCATTTTGTAACATGGACTCGATGTTTTCCTCGACTGCCTGTTGTTGTCCCAATGGTAGTCGTCTAGGTGGTATTCTGCTGGGTTGAGCCTTTCCGGTATCTATTCGATGCTGGATGATGTTGGTGCGACCGGTGGTTCCATTTTTACTGTTAAAAATTTGCCAGTGTTTTGTGATAAATTGCTTGGCTTTCTTCTGGTTCTCTGGTGTCAAGTGTGTCAAATGGTCAGCAAACTGTTGTAGGAACTCTTTATCGGGCCCTGGCTCCTTCACCGACGTCTGGTACTCTTCTTCGCAATTGATGATGGTCTCTACTGGCTCGAAACAAGATATCTCTTGACCATTGGTAATTCGGATGTCGTTGTTGGACAGATTCAGGACTCTGATTGGTATATCTCGTCCGGTTTTAACTATAGCCCGTCCAACCAAGTAGTCATGAGCTGAGTGTACGGGCTCCACCATTCCAACGCAGCTCCCAGGATTGCTGTCTAGCTGCCCATGAATAATCTGTTCCGTTCGACCGGGAATTCTAGCTGAAGACTTTGCCACAATTTTTATGGGCGTGACTGATGTGTTGACGGGCCGTGTCAATACAAATTCCTCATTCAGGAACCGAAGAACATCATATCTCGGGTCGAACATAAATCCATGCTGGCTAATTAGGTCCATTCCCAGTATAAAATCGTCCTCAATATTCACTACCAGGACCCTATGCCGGATCATGTTGTCCCCTATCTGTAGCACGACATCTGCATCACCCTGTATTGACATGGACTCGCCGGTGACTGTTCTGAGCTGGATGTTATTGGTAACTGGCCGAATTTCTGATGCTCTCAAAACCCTGGACTTGGCAATGGACACAGCGGCGCCGGTGTCGATGGTGATGGTAACTGCTCGCCCATTGATAATGCCTCTGATGACTAGGCTGCCGCTATCTCGGCAAAATCCCCGGATGGATAACGTTTTGGGGGCTGGTGGAGGAACAGTCAGCATTCGCCCCCTATGCTGACTGACTGACGGTCCCTGGACATGTGGCTGTTTTGTTGGCTACCGCTGGTTGGTGATCTTTTCGGTAGCCTTACTCGGCAGTCACGTTGGAAGTGTCCTGTCCGTCCGCAGCGGTAGCGTGCCCCTCTGGTGCCAGTTCTTTGTGACCGTTCTAATATTTTGTTCAGGCCAGCAAGCAGCGCTTGAAATGGTGACTCTGACTCTTCCTGGTTGAAGGAAACTGCCCGGACCCTCGGCTTGGACATGTTCATGACGGCCTCTACTTCCAAAGCCCTAAGTAGAGCTTCATTACTTTTCTTGACGCCACTTAGTCTTAGATTTCTTTGTACTTCCACATCTCTGATGCCGTTTATGAAACTCTGCGTGGCCAACTGGTCTTTCGGTTCCTCTGGCAGGTCTGGGTAGGACAAGTGTACTAACCGTCTAATCTATGCTTCAAATTCTTGAAGGCTTTCACCGGATTTTTGCGTTTTTCCACTGAGTTGGACTTGGTATACCTGACTCAAGGATTGATTGTCGTAGCGTTTGTCTAGGATGGCAATGATCTTGTCGAAATTGCCTTGTTCATCGACTGGAATGCTTTGCAGGAGTTCTAGGGCCGGACCTCTTAGCGAAATTACCAGAGAAGTAGACTTTTCTTGATTATCCCATCCATTAGCTGTAGCCACGGCCTCAAATTGTCGTTTATACATGGGCCAAGATGAACTGCCGTCGAATGTGGGTGGTTTACTAAAGGAACCTTTGGTACTCACGGTGTTCTGGTATTTTCCTCGCTGTAAATCCTGTTGCATTTTTTTAATTTCTGTTTCTACCTTGTCTTGGATGGCACTGATTTGGTCTTGAACTGTGTTTTGAATTGAACTGATTTCAACTTTTACCTGGCTTTGGATGGAATCGAGGTCATCTACTTTTGTTTCAAGGGTGTCCACGGTATTTTTTATGGTCTTAATGTCATCATTTATCTCTTTTATATCGGACTCAACTATTTGAATTCTTTCATTAACTGTTTCATTAACTTGTCTTACTATTTTCATTAGTTGTTCAAATTGCATTTGTCTTTTTTCTTCAGTTATTTTAAATTCATTTTATCGTTTTAATTCCGTTTGATCTTGTTTCTCTTGTCTCTGTTCATCTAATAATTTAAATTTCTAGAACAATCCTTCAATTAATTTATGTTGTTTTTCTTCCATCGTGGAAACAAGATTTTGTTGTTTTTCTTCCATCGTGGAAACAAGATTTTGTTGTTTTTCTTCCATTGTAGTGACAAGATTTTCTAATTCTATTTTACGTTTTTCATCAAAAGATTTTACTAACCTTTGTTGAATTTCTTCTTGATGTTGTTTTTCCTTCTTGTCACGTTTTTCTAGAATCTGTGCAATTTTTTCGTCCAGTCCCTCTGTAACCTGCTTGACTATTTATTTGGTAGTTTCGTCCATACTACGGGTTTCCATAAATCAAATTAGGATTTTAACTGCACTAATCCCACTTCTGACACCAAATGTGATATACTTCGTGGGTTCAATTTAAAAATTATAAAACTAATATCCACTTTCACTATTCTAGAACTTTATTTACATTCAAACAGCTGATTAAAATATAACAATAACAATCCCATATACGCTAGTCGACGCGGTATCACTGAACTGCGATCGTGGCGTGCTTCTTTTATAATCCCCGTGGAATTCTCCAGTAGAAAATAATCATCGCTCCTTCCGCTGCCGAGTCTTTTCGAGAATCGTATTTTTTATCGTAAAGCGTTTGTTGTCGTGCTGAAAGGACACAGGGTCGGCTTTGGGAAAATTTCGTAACAATAATATATATTGTCTTGCGTACAAAGGAATGACACCTCGAAGAGAGTATTCAATATCTCTGACAGGTGAAGTAACTTGAAAAATTTTAACGTGACATTCTGTCCTTGGAATTAAGGGAGAACAGCAATTACACGTAACGGCTCCAGATTCGGAACCTCTGTCTGCTGATTCTCTCGAAAATCCTAGATGTCGGTCTTACATCTCGCGTCTTCAAATTTAACGAAATGTTTCAAATACATAAAGAAGTATTCGAGAGGACATTCAATTGTGGGAAGCGCAACTGATGAAGGTTCCCTGACCAGAAACAATGTATATTATATATAATATATAATATATATTGTCTTGCGTACAAAGGAATGACACCTCGAAGAGAGTATAGTTATTAATAAATCAGTCTATTTCATGGCTAACTACGTTAAATGTGAAAATAAGAGAGAAAAGCATCCGTTACTTTTATGAATAAGTATATCGAGTATTATATCGTTAAAAAGCTCTAAAAATGTCCGATTTTTTGAGATCATAGCCAACTATGGTTTCCCTTCAAAAAAGAGAAAACGAAAACGAGAGCTGTCACGCAAACGTGGATATGACATTCATATTCGGGATACAATTCCCTTCAATTTTAATATTTACACTTTTTTTATAAAATCAAAAACAAATGAGCTAGAGGGATTTGACTAAATCGACAGAATTTCGTTTTTTTTTTAATATCTAGTAAGCCATGACTTTTTACAAAAATCCGAAAGTGTTATTAAATTGGTCCAGTAAAACTACAAATTTTTCCCAATTTAACCATTGCTCTGTCCCCGCTAGTTTCCGAGATCGCCATACTGATCATAAAAAAACTCACCCTGTATATATACATATTTAATATTTCCATTTTAACATAATGGCGACCCACGTGTTACTTCACTTAAAAAAGGAATCAAACTCTTAATTCTTACGAATATGCTACTATAGGTATGCTATTTGTTTGGGGAGAAGAGTATATACACCATTTTCCGTATATATATATATATATATATATATATATATATATATATATATATATATATCGTCAATTAGACAACCAAAATATATATATATTTTTTTATCCATACGCCAATGTGACGATCAAAATATACATATGTAATGCTAAACAACGGCCGGCACTGCTGCCAGACTTCTTTACCAATGACAATGAATCATTTAAACCATTTTAGTATGTTATGTACATTGTATATACATATATAGCCAAAATATGTAAGACATATTACAAATATTACAACAGGTTTGCAGTTATAAGTTTACAATATTTAAAAATCCTAATTATTAACTTGTGTCCAATAGTTAACATCTCCTAATCTGAGAAGTGTGTTAAATCTAATTGGTGATTATTAGACAATTTTAAATTCACAATGAAATAAAGATATATAGATATATACGAACTCTTTAAAATATTAATATCATAAAAAATCACAATAAGGTCTACTAATTAACTACTGAAATTAATATCGCGTTATATAGAGTACGCGGATCTTTCTGGTCGTTTTTGATGTTTTTATGTTCTTTCACCACAGACGGAGTGGGATAAATTTTATAACACTACCTTCCCTCGATCTAAATGGACCACCTTCAACTTAACCCTGGGGTTTCGACGGATACGGTAGACGACGTCAGTAAGCTTTCTGCAATCCACGCAATATCGGGTGGTTCCACCTTTTTTTTAACTAGCACCATGGGCTTAAGGATGGCTCAATAACTCCATTTTGCAACATGGACTCGATGTTTTCCTCGACTGCCTGTTGTTGCCCCAAGGGTAGTCGCCTAGGTGGTATTCTGATGGGTTGAGCCTTTCCGGTATCTATTCGGTGCTGGATGATGCTGGTGCGAACGGTGGTTCCATCTTGGCTGTTAAAGATTTGCCAGTGATTTGCAATAAATTGCTTGACTTCCTGCTGTTCCTCTGGTGTAAGGTGTTTCAAAAGGTCGGCAAACTGTTGTAGAAACTCTTTACTGGGCTCTGTCTCCTTCCCCGATGTCTGGTACTCTTCTTCGCAATTGATACTAGTCTCTACGGGCTCGAAACAAGCTATTTCTTGTTCATTGGCAATTCTGATGTCGTTGTTGGACAAATTCCTTGTTTAGGAACCGAAGAACATTACATCCCGGGTCGAACATAAATCCATGATGGCTGATTAGGTCCATACCCAGTCTGAAATCGTTCTCAATATTAGCTACCAGGACCCTATGCCGGATTATGTAGTCCCCTATCTGTAGCACGACATCTGTCTCACCCTGTATTGACATGGACTCGCCGGTGACTGTTCTGAGCTGAATGTTATTATTAACTGGCCGAATTTCTGATGACCTCAAAACCCTGGAGTTGGTAATGGACACAGCGGCGCCGGTGTCGATGGTAATACTTCTGGTGATCGTTCCGGTAGCCATACTCTGCAGTCACGTTGGAAGTGTCCTGTCTGTCCACATTGGTAACATGCTCCCCTTGCGCCAGTTCTTTGTAACCGTTCTAGTAGTTCGTTCATACCTGCCAACAGCGCTTGAAATGGTGACTTTGGCTCTTCATGGTTGAAGGAAACTGCTCGGACCTTCGGCTTGGACATGTTCATGACGGCCTCTACTTCCAACGCTCGAAGTAAAGCTTCATTACTTTTCCTGACGCCACTTAGTCTTATATTTCTTTGTACTGCCACATCTCTGATACCGTTTATGAAACTCTGTGTGGCCAGTTGATCTTTAGTTCTCTCTGGCAGGTCTGGGTAAGACAAGTGCACTAATCGTCTAACCTCTACTTCGAATTCTTGATGGCTCTCTCCGGATTTTTGCATTTTTCCACTTAGTTGCACCTGGTATACTTTGCTCAAGGACTGATTGTCGTATCTTTTGTCCGGGATAGCCATGATCTTGTCAAAATTGCCTTTGTTCATCAACTGGAATGCTTTGGAGGTGTTCTAAGGCCGGACCTCTTAAGGAAAGTACAAGAGACGTAGTTTTTTCTTGGTTATCCCATCCATTAGCTATAGCCACGGCTTCAAATTGCCGTTTATACATGGGCCACGATGACCTGCCATCAAATGTGGGTGGTTTTCTAACGAAACCTTTGGTACTCATGGTGTTCTGGTATTTTCCTCGTTGTAAGTCCTATTGCATTTTTTTAATTTCTGTTTCTACCTTGTCTTGGATGGCACTGATTTTATCTTGTACTTCACTTTGTACTGTTTCTTTAATGGAACTGATTTGGCCTTGAACTGTTTTTTGAACTGAACTGATTTCAAATTTTAGTTGGCTTTGGATGAAGTCGAGGTCTTCTACATTGGTTTCAAGAGTATCTACGGTATTTTTTTATGGTCTTAATGTTATCATTATCTCTTTTATGTCTGACTCAACTATTTGCCCTCTTTCGTTAACTGTTTCATTAACTTGTGCTACTATTTGCATTAATTGTTTAAATTACAGTTGTCTTTTTTCTTCCGTTTGGCCTTGTTTTTTTTCAAATACTTTAAAATCATTTTGTCGTTTTTCTTCTACTATTTTAAATTCATTTTATCTTCTTAATTTAATTTGTTGTTTTTATTCAAATTTCGAGAATAATCCTTCAATTAAATTATGTTGTTTACAACAATCAATAGATTTTACTAACCTTTGTTGAAATTCCTCTTGCTATTGTTTCTCTTTTTTCTCCTTTTTGTCACGTTTTTCCAGGATCTGAGTTTTTTTCATCTAGTCCATCCGTAACCTGTTTGAATATTTTTTTGGTAGCCTCGTCCATTTTTTCTGTTTCCATACTTCGGGTTTCCATAAATCAAATTGCGATTTTAACTTCACTTAATCCTGCACTTCGACACCGAATTGTTATAAATTTCGTGGGTTCAAATTAATTAAATTAAAAAAAAATAATATTCACTGCACTTTCTAGAACTTTTATTCACACTTAAACATCAAACATTCTCAACAGCTAATTCTAAGACAATAACACCGAGATAATAACCATCAGATAAGCTCTACTAACTAACTACTGAAATTAATATCGCTTTATATAGCGTACGCCGAACTGTTTGGTCGTTCTACCTTTATTCACCCAGCGTCCAGATTGATAGTTCTTGCTCATTTTGAAGACTCTAGAAATTTATGTTTTTATGTTTATTCGCCAGAGACGGAGTGGGATAATTTTTATAATACAAATAAAATATATTTGTATTTTTATGATGATTCCTTTCATTTGATACATTACATTACGGACGCACTTTAAAAAAATATTTTCCATTAAGTTTATAAATTACTGTTACAATTTGTGTTATATTTTTCTTAATGGGCCGAATTTTTTATAACGTTTTCAACAAATTATTTTAAAATTATACACGTATTCCTCATTCTTTCACTTGATATATATATATATATATATATATATTACATGATGCGTTTGAAAACAAACATTTAAATCTGTAATTTGGCCCTAATATTAATATTGAGGTTTCCTACTTATTTTTCATATAAAGTTCCGGTATGGTCTTATACCCCTAATTATTTTTAAACTTTTAGGTCGTGTGATTTCAGAAATAAAGAGGGGAAAAGGGTGTTTTTTATATTTTTGCAAATATCTTTTAAACAATTGATTTTAAAAATATGGAAGAAATATATTTGTATTCCTAATAATAAGCCCTTTCATTCCATATATTACATGATGCGTTTTAAAATAGTTATTTTTTTTATATTTCGTTTAATTCTATAACTTTCCCCCCAAAATTAATATTAGCGATTTCTCCTTATGTTTCCTGTACAGTTTACGTGAGGTTAAATTTTTTAATATTTTTGTTAATTTATTGTAAAAAAAATATTTTAAAAATATGAAAAAAATATATTTGTAGCATCAAGAGCCGTTCGATTTGATATAATACATGATGGGACAGAATCAATTTTAGTTTTATATTTTCCATTTAATTCTGTAATTTGCTCCCCAAAATTAATATTACGGCTTTCTTATTTTTCCTGTAAAGTTCAGGTAAAGTTCCTGTAATTTTAAAAAAATACGTCTTATAGTAACGGAGATAATGGGGGAAAGAGAATATTTTTAGGTTTTTTTAAATAAAATTAAAAAATAAATTATTAAAAAATATGAAAAAAAATATATTTGTATTCGTCATAATGAGCTCTTTGGTTTGATATATAACATGATGCGTTAGAAGCAGTTTTAATTTTATATTTTTAATCCTGTAATTTGCCCCACAAAACCAATATTAAAATTTTACGTCCTATAGTTTTGGAGATAAAGGAGGAAATGTATAAATGTTTGTTTATTTTTGTTAATATCTTCCACACTAATTATTTGAAAAAAAAAATATTTGTGTTCCCAAGAATAAGCCCTTTCATTTTTCATTCATTTTCACCAAAATTAAAATTAAAGTTTTTCTGTTATTTTTCTCTTAAACTTTAGACAATGTTATATATTTCCTGTTTCTTTCAAAATTTTTGGCTTAATAGTTTCGGAGATAAGTGGGGGAATTGTCGATTTTTTAAATTTTCCTCCCAGAAGTACCCCTAAAATCAAAATTTCTTCATTTACGTCATGAACTTCTGATCGGGTCTCCAAACTACTCAATGTTACCAAACTTCAACCTCTTCCGTCGAGTAGTTTCGAAGAAAATTGCTGTGATGTGTAGGAGGAAGAAATTAAGAGTGATATTATAGGGGTATCCATATTTTTTATATACGGAACCCTAAAAATATCAAAATTCTCAAATATGAATAAAAACTCAAAAACTAAGAATATAAAAAATAATCACAAATACGTAACAACTTTAATTTTTTATTAGTATAGAATATTTTGCATTCATTCTAATTTTACCAAATCATTGTTGTACAAATTTTCATCAATTTGCTGGGTTGAAGAATCGCAGGAACTTGACTGGTTTATATTTTCTATATGTACTGGAGACAAAGGTTTATTACAAAACCAACGACTTCTGTTCTTTACGGAATTGGAGGAGGACACAGCATACTAAAAAAAATGTTTTTGGTTCATTTCATATCAGTACAGTATCCTACAGGGACAGGAATACGTCAGTAGAACTGCTTTTATATTCAATTTGGAGAAGGCGACAAATGCATGCCGCTGAGGGGATCGAATTCTGTTTCCAAAAAGTCCTTAACAGAATTTCTATCTGTAAAATACTCCAAATCTCCATCTTTAACATGAATTGTTAATCACGATTTCGAAATAGGCACATTCTAGTTTCATGATTAATCCAGTTCTATGCTTTCAAACACGATGCTAACAATTCTGCTTGTTCATTGACAAACTGAAATCACAAACCAGATCATTTAGGTCTTCTGAGTTAACAAATATGGCTTAACTTCTTTAAAATCAGAAACATTATTATGAAGCTTGAAAATGTTGATTGTGGACAATCAATCTCAAATCATGCAGATTGGACTAGAATAGGTTAATTGTCATTAGGGTATTAAACACATGTACCGCAATAGATATGTAGCACGCAAGCTTTGTCTTAATGAGAAACCCAAAAACCAAAGTATTTTATAGAAAAAATATGAACGTAGACAGTTTTTGGTATTATCATATCACAAAAAAAACTGAAGGTAATAAAAACAAACTAAATATATTTTAGTAATGAGGGTAGGTGTCAAAACACGGTTACCTCCCTAGTTCGTGTGGCGAGAAGACTGTTTATCACTGTTATTTTTATTAATTTAGTATTAAAAAAAAACAGACTTTTAGAAATTCGCGTCTAATAAAATGCCAAAGAGAGGAACCAAAAACTTCAAAAAGGTAGCGGTAATATTTATAAGACAAAACAAATCAGTTTTGATATGACACTATTAAATAAAATATCACTGTAGTTAATCAACTCTTTTTTATAGTACGCAACTTCATCTTTTTAAATAATGTTAAACAAAAACACATGGTTAATAAGTCTAACATTGGAATAACTCAAAACTATTCGCTACTTGTTTCTACAAACAATTTGTTTCACAAAACTGTAAATTTTAATTTCCATTAAGAATGAGAATATTCAAATATTAATGACATCCAACCTACAATTTGTTTCAATTGAGTTTTCTCAAATATTATTTTTGATATTGTGAAATTAATTTTTTTTCTAAAATGTGTATTGAAACTTTCAATTTAAATTGTCAACACCAGGGAATATCTTAAAATAACATTGAAAATGAAAATTTTACAGGAGCAAACTAATTGCATATTTCTAGTAGAATCTATACTTCTAGAATTATAAATTAAACATAAAAATATTAATTAAGTTTCACGGTTAAAGATGTTTTAAATATTTTACACCATATCCATGATACATGTTATAAGACGTAAGTATAGCCATAATTTGATTGATTTCAGTCATCAACATTCTGTACTTCCCCGAAAAGCTTTCAGAATATTTTAAAATTATTCACATTTTATAAATGTAACTAACAATGTGTGAAATAAATATAATAAATACTTACATATTCACGCGGGAACATTTTATTTCACGGCCTTATAGGTTAAAAACTATTAACAACACAACACACATCACATATTTAAATGACACTGTCGGTTTCTTATTTAACTGAAATGGGTAAAAGTATTTATACGATTAGAGAATATACGTTATGAATAGCGACATCTATTTTGGAGCACGTGCGATGAACTAAAATTATACGAATTGTATAAAATAAATATTTCCGCCCACTGTATGACGACCAACAGAATTTTTGGTACAGGTTTCTATGACCCTAGAAACTTGAAATATATATATATATATATATATATATATATATATATTAGATGGTTTCCGGGAATTCATCAGCGGAGTTGATAACTGATCCCTGCCGGGATCGATGGTAAAATGACGACCTTTCGGCAGAGTCACATCTGCCCTCTTCAGGTCGGTTCGCATAATTCTCATAGCCTTCTGCTTTCGCTTCTAGTTACTCGAATACTGATATTTTCAGGAGCGCGCACGGTGTTATATAGTCGCGGCTCGGCGCCTATTGGTTGGCACCGTGAACGGCTGCGTGTGATTGGTCCTAGGCGCTCGGTGGGCACGCCTCCCGCCTGCTGATTTGTTATTTCCGGTTGAGTTGTTATTGGACGGGTCCGGTCCGGTACGGTGTTTAATAGAATTTTCCAACAATTCGATAAGTTCTGGATTTCATTGCGTGCGTTTAGACTGTGAGGCCTCTTCGCTATTTCAATTGCTTCTCTTACGAGTCTTGATTTCAGGTGTTCTATATTTGCCTGTCCTCTGGTGTTCTCAAAGTCTATTCGGTGTGACGTCGTGGTGGCGTGTTCCGCAATGGATGTTGTTTTTTCCTGCTGTCTTATAGCATTCTGGTGTTCATCACGTCTTGCTTGAATTCTTCTATTAGTTTGCCCAACATAGGTTTTATGACAGTCTGCACATGGAATCTCGTACCCTCCTTGTTGCTCTAAAGGGATCCTCGTCTTCGGAGTCCTCAACACCGTGCTTATTTTTCTGTCTGTATTGAAAATAGTATCGATATTGTGTTTCCGTAGAATTCTTGCAATACTGTCCGTGGTACCCTTGACATACAGTAAATAAGCCTTGGTTATTGGTGTCTCATGCTCCTCGTCTGTTCGTCTCGGTTTTGACTTTAGGGCTCTTTGAATATTTCGGTCTGTAAATCCGTTTTGTCTCAAAGTTGTTTTTAAACTGTCCATTTCCTTTTTGATGTTGTCCTGGTCAGCTAGTCTTTGTGATCTGGTTACTAAAGTTTTGACGACTGCTTGTAGTTGGGCTGGGTGGTGATGAGAATTAGCATGAAGGTATCTGTTGGTGTGAGTTACTTTCCTATATACTGTATGGCCAAGGATTCCATCTTCCTTCCTATTTATGAGAACATCAAGGAATGGCATTTGATTATTGGCTTCAACCTCCTTGGTGATTTTATTTTGTGATGGATGCCATTAAGTTGGTCTAAAAATGTGTCGAGGTGTTCCCTCCCATGAGGCCAAATCACAAAAGTATCGTCCACATATCGCAACCATATACTGGGTTTAAGAGTTGCTGTTCTTAGTGCCAACTTCTCAAAGCTCTCCATAAAAAGGTTCGCTATAACTGGTGAGAGTGGCGATCCCATTGGAGCTCCTTCCACTTGTTTGTATCGTTGGTTCTTGTAGACAAAATAGGTGTACATCAGGCAGTGCCTTGTTAAGTCTACAAGGTGTTGAGGTGGTTTGTATTTTTCTATTATGATATCCAAGGCTTCGTTGATAGGGATGTTGGTGAAAAGGGACACTACGTCAAAACTGACAAGAAGACACTCAGGTTGTCGAATTTTTGACATATGAGTCTGCCCCCTCTGCAAACGGTTGAAGTTGTTGGGCTAGGTATTTGGCTAAGTGTTGTGTTGGGGATCCAATTGAACTTACTATTGGCCTCAAAGGTGCACCTTCTTTATGTACTTTTGATAACCCATAGAATTTCGCACATCTCGATGACTTTTCACGCGGAATCAGTTGCAGTTGGAGATTTTTGTCGATCCTACTTGCTTGGATTTTGGCCTTGGTTGTTTTTTCCAGATAAGTTGTTGGGTCAGTAGTAATTTGTTTATATGCTGGATCTTGTAGCAATGTTTGAATTTTGTTTGAATAATCCGCTGTATCTAAAATTACAGTAGCATTTCCTTTATCAGCAGGTACAATGACAATGTCCTTGTTGAGGCGAAGATGTTTCAGGGCCTCATTTTCTTCTATAAATAGGTTCCTTCTGGGTAGTTTAGACTTTCTTAGAACATGTGACACATCTTGTCTAATTATTTCAGCGGTGTTCGCATCTAATTTTGAAACTGCTGTTTCCACGCCACATATTATGCTCTCTGTTGGTATGTGAGAGGGAGCAATAGCGTAATTGAATCCCTTAGCCAACACGCCAATCGAGGTAGAGTTCAATTGGACCGAAGATAAGTTATAAACGGTTCTATTCGTTTCCAATTGCCCTGAGGTTTCCGAGAAAAAATCGGTTTTGGGCTTTTGTTGGAGCTTCAATTTGTTAAATTTTGTCTGTTGTTCTATGGGTTGCCAAAAGTACATAAAGAAGGTGCACCTTTGAGGCCAATAGTAAGTTCAATTGGATCCCCAACACACCAGCTAGCCGTATACCTAGCCCAACAACTTAAACACATTTTTAGACCACCTTAATGGCATCCATCACAAAATAAAATTCACCATGGAGGTTGAAGCCAATAATCAAATGCCATTCCTTGATGTTCTCATAAATAGGAAGGAAGATGGAACCCTTGGCCATACAGTATATAGGAAAGCAACTCACACCAACAGTTACCTTCATGCTAATTCTCATCACCACCCAGCCCAACTACAAGCAGTCGTCAAAACTTTAGTAACCAGATCACAAAGACTAGATGACCAGGACAACATCAAACAGGAAATGGACAGTTTAAAAACAGCTTTGAGACAAAACGGATTTACAGACCGAAATATTCAAAGAGCCCTAAAGTCAAACAACAGGGAGTGTACGAGATTCCATGTGCAGACTGTCATAAAACCTATGTGGGGCAAACTAACAGAAGAATTCAAGCTAGACGTGATGAACACCAGAATGCTATAAGAAAGCAGGAAAAAACAACATCCATTGCGGAACACGCCACCACGACGTCACACCGAATAGACTTTGGGAACACCAGAGTACTGGCAAATATAGAACACCCGAAATCAAGGCTCGTAAGAGAGGCAATTTAAATAGCGAAGAGGCCTCACAGTCTAAACGCACGCAATGAAATCCAGAACTTATGGAATTGTTGGAAAATTCTATTAAACACCGTACCGGCCCGGACCCGTCCAATAACAACTCAACCGGAAATTACAAATCAGCAGGCGGGAGGCGTGCCCACTGAGCGCCCAGGGCTAATCAAATGCAGCCGTTCACGGTGCCAACCAATAGGCGCCGAGTCGCGACTATATAACACCGTGCGCGCTCCTGAAAATATCAGTATTCGAGTAACTAGAAGCGAAAGCAGAAGGCTACGAGAATTATGCGAACCGAACTGAAGAGGGCAGATGTGACTCTGCCGAAACGTCGTCATTTTACCATCGATCCTGGCAGGGATCAGTTATCAACTACGCCGATGAATTCCCGGAAACCATCTAATACATTTAGTGCCCGCGAAAACTTAAAAACATATATATATATATATATATATATATATATATATATTTTATTTATTTTACCTTTCCTATAAAAACTCCACACAATTTTCTGAGAGTCTATATTAACTGATCTCATTAATCTAAAAAGATTTGTTTTATGCGAATTATTAAATACAATGAAATTTAAAAGACCATGAATACTTATGTACAATTCTGAATTTAGCCTTTTTTTAAATAAAGCCGTGACTAAAATAATATTTCCCAGTAAATAAACTTTTGAATTATTAAGCGCCAAAATGAAATGTTTTTTAAAAGAATTGTAAATTGAAATAACATGTTTCACTTTAAATTGTTTCAAATTGTTTTCACCTAATCCGCGAAAATGTTCCTCTTGTCTTCCAGCTGTTGTCTCGCCTTTAATGTATCGTGATGATACCTTAGATCCCTGTTATTATTCAAACTGAGTCCACTTTCTGCAACTACTGCTCCTTGTAGATGTATTTCTGCACCTTTTAATCTGAACTTCTTCTCTGGATTTGATACTCAGTTGAATTAACTCTGATATATCTCCCCTGTTTGCTCGACTGCTCACAGCTTACTGTTTGTTTACTTTTAGTGCAACATCATATAGCTTGTACACCTGAACTTCTTTACTTCTTCGGGATCTGGTTGTTTTGATTAGTTTCACAATCACTTTTGAAATTTTGAACTTTTTAAAACTTTTCAAACTTTTGAATCCTCTTTTTCTTGTCATGTACTCCCTTGCTTTTATTTTATTATTTTGACATGGAGCTCCGATTTATCACCTTTTTTATTCCCCATTTCTGAATTACCATTCTTCAATATTTTGTTCCTCTTGTCCATTTTTCATCACCCACATATTAAATTTTGCTCAAGATCTTTTCATCTATACTATTGTAAAATTCTAAGTTTGCCTGTTTGTTTGTTTGTTCGGGCATCACGTAGAACTACTTAACTGATTTTGCTGAATCTTTTTTTGTTGCGAAGCCCATAGTTTGACTTAAAATCTGGTAGACATTTTATCTCTTTAAATTGATAGAAACGGTAGATATAGCGAAAAAACTTCTACCATGTAGGGTAATTTAATTACTCAATTGGTTCCAACGCACGCACAAAATATTAGATACTGGCATCAGCTTAGCTTTTATTCAAAATTCGGGATGTGCAAATGTAACATGTTTCGATTTAACAAAAATCAACATATATCAAGCGTAATTTTACAGGATGTTCTGTATATAGGAAACTTAGAGCGGAGTAGAATTACATGGATTTAAAAAATCTTAAAAAACTTGTATTTGGTGTTCTATAAGCAGCTGGATATATATGATGTGGTAGAAATAAGGGGGAGTGGCATGAGTTATACGGGGTGGTCCAAAAAAGTTATATTTAGTGGGCCATATACAGTTCCATATACCAAGTCGTTGAAAAAGTGAATAAAAAAACTTAAAAAATGTCTCAGGTAAGCAGTTAGGACTTTGAAATATGTTCATAAGATACTATAGTTATGAAATGGGTTAAAGAAATGTTAGAAGTAGTTGTTTATACAAGGTGTTTGAAATATAAGATGGAGTGGAATTATAGTTTATGTTGTGGTTATAAACTTTTTTCTATCCACAAGTAGTTACATATATAGGATGGTTGAAATATGTAGCGGAGTATAATTACAGCTATACAGGTGGGTTTAAAAATATTTAAAAGTAATGGCATGATGTACAAGCTGTTCCATTTACCGGATGGTTGAAATATAAGGTGGGGTGGGGTTCTAAGGATACAAAGTCGTACAAAAATGTTATATTTGGTGGCAAATAAGTAGTTGCATATAAAAGGTTGTTGAAATATAGGGTGGCTTACAGTTAGAATTATACAGGGTGGGTAAAAAATGCTAGAAAATTTTTGTTATATAGCACTTGCATATATAGAGTACCTGAAGTATGGTGCGCAGTAAAGTAATAGTTATACAGTGTCATTCAAACAAGGTTAGAAAAAGTTGTAAATGAAGGCTGGTTTAAATGAAGTGTGGAGAGAAATTATACTTTAATATATCTTGAAACAATATAAGGAAAAAATGTGAAATAGCGTTATTATGAAAATAAGTTGCAAAGATAGGAGATAGTTGAAACATACGGTGAAGAAGTGTTATGATAATTATTTAAAAAATATTATATTGGTTCAATAAGCAGTAGCGTATACAGGATAGTTGTAATACATACAAGGTGATTCAAAAACTTGTTGAACAAGATTGTTATTTTCGGTGCCTCATAAGCAGTTGCGGTTTTGGTGAAATATATTTGACATTGATGGATTTATAGTTATACAAGGTGGTAAAAAAATGTCATACTGGGTGGCCGATAAGTAGTTGCAAATACAAGGTGATTGAAATACCGGGTGGAGTAGATTTGTAGTCAAACAGGGTGGATATATTTTTTTTGTAAGAACATGTATCGAAGTAAAATTATAGTTCATACAGTATTATTAGAAGTATTTAAAAATTTTATATTTGGTTTGCCCCTAAGCAGATGCAAATACAGGGTGGTTGAAATATTTTGTAGAGTAAAATTATGGTTATACAGGGTGGTTCAAAAATATGTTATAATGATTGGCAAATTGGTAGCGGTGTATACGGGATGGGTTTAATGTAGATGGAAGTAGAGTTAGTTATACAAAGCGGTTAATTTTTTTTTATAAAATTCTTATATAGGGTGGCAAATAAGCAGTTGCAGTTTGGGTGAGGGTTTAAATTAAAGTTTGGTATTAGGATGCAAAACTGTGTTTTTATATTTGTGACTCACGAAGAGTTCCACATCATTTCTGTTAGGATGGATCAAAAAAGGTTAAAAAAAAGTTATATAGGGTAGACCATAAACAGTTGCATATGGAATATGGGGAGAAGCAAGATTATAGTTTTAAAGTGTGTTTAACATAACGTGAGAAAAAGCTGCATATGAAGGTTGTTTAATTATAGAGTAAAGAGAAATTTTACTTTAAACGGTCGTTCAAAAAATATCAGGAATAATTGTATACAGCGTAGACCATTATTAGCAGTTGCATTGCTGAAATATAGGATAGAGAAGAGTTATAGTCAGGTGTTCAAAAAGTTATATTGGGTGAAAAATAAACAGCAGGATACAGGATGGTTGCAATATAGGGTGAAGTAGAGTTACAGTTATTCAAGGTGATTCAAAAAAATGTCGAATAAAATCTATTCGGGATTGTTGGATTTATGGTTAAGTAGGGTGGTTCTAACAAGTTAAAATTTTTAATATAGGATAACCCATATGTTTCATAAGTTAGTTTTTTGCAAAGGCTTGAACATTCCGTACGCGGGTGAAACAGCGGGTAACGGCTAGTTTTTTATAAAATTGCAAATTTTATTTTTCTGTTCTGTGATCGCATTACCACTCGTAAAAAGCATTATTATTGATTGAAAAATTTAATAAATTTTTTTATAGTTGCCGACTAATAATGCTTTCTGCGCTCCATCTTAGTCTAACTTACTGAATTTCAAACCAATTCCTTCATAGGTTACTTTACAATTTTGACAGATAAACATTTTCATTTACTAATTTTGTGTGAAAATACTAAACTTTTACAAATTATTTTTATATATATTTTATATTTATTCTAAAATGGGTTCATAAGAACCTAAAGTTGTGACTTGTTACCCCTATTGTGCCTAAAATATGAAATTTTCAGGTATTTTTACATTTTCTCTCTATTAAATGTTTTTATTATGTTATATCAAATGAATAAATATAATAATAACTTTGTTATATATCTATTTAAATTCCTACATGCTTTTTCATAAAATGTGTTTGATTTCAAAATATTATATTTGGCTATTTAAATTCTTTTCTGTTTCCCTATAAATCATTGTCTGGATTCATTATTGAACCATTTCTATGCGACTATTGTATCTGAATTGCATTAGATATTGCTCAAATGATTTTTCTGAAATGAACATGTCATCTGGACAATTGTCAACCTAACTTTTGATAATTTCAAATCTGAACATAAAACTTATAACTATTAAACATTTTTATAGGTTATGTGCACTTCTAATGTCCATATCATTTTCACTATACAGAGCCTTTTTTATTTTTTCTGATAATTGGATGCTTACTTGAAAAATCAGACTCAACAACTCAACAATATTTTAAGTAAAGAATTATATTATTTAACTATTTATATATTTACAATAAATTACATATTTTAAATTGTCTTTATTTAATTTGTTTAACTAGGTTTTAATTTTTCAATAATAATATTTATAAATACCACTGAAGTTGTATACTCCTGTGTCTTTCCGGTGTCTATTTCTTTTAGTCGATAACTAGTTATGCCATCTTTTGTATCTATTTCATAAGGTCCTTCGTACGCTAACATCAATTTGGCACACTGTTGTTGTTTCCATTTCGTTTGTTTACCACTAGAAGATCTCCTTTTTTAAATCTAGTCGTCTGTTTGTTGTTCATTCTTCTCACATATTTTCTTGCTGCTTTCTCCCTATACTTGTTGGCTTTTTCCATTTTTTTATGTTCCAATGGCTCAGCAAAAATTAATGGTCTTTCTGGATGATTTCCATTCATAACAGCTTCTGGTGTCTATTCTGTCACATTGTTGTGTGTATTATTAATAGTCCATTCCACTTGACCTAATTTTTCTTTCCATCTGGTAGGTTGTTGCACACAATACATTCTTAAATATTTAATGACTTCCCTTATTAATCTTTATGTTGGATTATCATTAATATGTCGGATAGTAATAAATTTTGGTTGTATTTGTGTGTCTTTTAAAAATTGTAGAAACCTTGAATTTTTAAAATATGATGCATTGTCTAGAATTATTGATTGTGGTCTTCCTATTTTAATAAAATATTGAATCAATGCCTTCTTAACTTGTATTGCATTAGTTCTTTTGCTGGGAAATAATTTTACAAATTTGGAAAATATTTTGGTACGAAATTTACCTTAGCCATTTCAATACGATATCGATCGCTGGGAGGAAAAAAATTAATCTCGAAATAGCTCGGCAACTGTAGAATTGATAATGGATTGTACGAGAGGATTCGATGCTGATTTTAAAAGGAGCGACCCATCATCCCAGTAGGCAGTTAGTGTGGCGAAGAGCTTATGTTGAATTATTATTGTGAGATTCGAATCAGCTGTTGTGTATATTTGATGTAAATAAACGTTTCTAGAAAGTGAGAGTGAAAATTAGTTTTTAAATTTTAATTTTACCCACAGAGTTTATAAAAATATCAACTATCAAATCATGTTTATATCCATCTTGTGTCTCTATTAAATTACTAACATAATCTATTGCCCTGCAAAACTTTATTTGCCCTGACTGCCTGGGAATATTCGTATTTTGAAAAACTTTTGCTTTAACTTTTTGACACATATCACATGTTCTGGTTATATTCCTTCATAACTTCAAATCATTTCAGGCATAATAACTTTCTCTGAACATCTTCCATAGCTTCCTTACTCCTATATGTCCATACAAAACTAGCAACTTTATTAACACCTTCATTGCCAAAATTCTTCATACTGCATACAGTTCCACTCCATCCATATTTATATAATAAACTAGCTGTTACCCGCGGTTTCACCCGCGTACGGAAGGTTCAAGCCTTCGCAAAAAGAAATAAGTTAGAAACATATGGGTTATCCTATATAAAAAATTTTCTAACTTCTTTGAACCACCCTGCTTAATATAATATATTTCACCCAAACAAGTAATTATGGGCTACCCTATATAAGTATTTTATTCGACATTTTTTGAATCATCTTGAATAACTGTAACTCTACTTCACCCTATATAGCAACCATCCTGTATATGCTGCCCTTTTAAAAATTTTTGAACACCTGACAATAACTTTTCTCTACCTTATATTTCAGCTATGCAACTGCTTATGGTGTACCCTGTATAACAATTATTTCGATATTTATTTAACCACCTTTTTAAGTAAAATTTGTGTTTACTCTATATATTAATCAACCTTTATATGAGCTTTTTCTAACATTGTATTACACACTAATCACACTGTGTTAACTATAATTTTACTTCGATCCATGTTTCAGATATTGCAGATATGCAACAGCTCATGTTCTATCCTAATTATCCAACTTGTTTGACTATAAATCTATTCCACCCGCTATTTCAATCACCTTGTATTTGCAACTCCTTATCGGCCACCCAGTATAACATTTTTTCCACCACCCTGTATAACTATAAATCCATCAATGCTAAATATATTTCACTAAAACCGCAACTGCTTATGGGACACTGAAAATAACAATTTTGTTAAACACGTTTTTGAATCACCTTGTATGTTATTACAACTACCTGTATACGCTACTGCTTATTGGTCAACCAATATAACATTTTTTAAATAACTATCATACAGTTCTTCACCCTATGTTTCAACTATCCTATCTTTGCAACTTATTATGAACTATGCTATTTCACATTTTTTCCTTATATTTTTTCAATATATATTAAAGTATAATTTCTCTCCATACTTCATTTAAACCAGCCTTCATTTACAACTTTTTCTAACCTTGTTTGAATGACACTGTATAACTATAACTTTATTGCACACCATACTTCAGGTACTCTATATATGCAAGTGCTATATAACAAAATTTTACTCGCATTTTTACCCACCCTGTATAATTCTAACTGTAAGCCACCCTATATTTCAACAACCTTTTATATGCAGCTACTTATTTTCCACCACCTGTATAGCTGTAATTATACTCCGCTACATATTTCAACCATCCTATATATTTATATACTTGTGGATATAAAACAAGTTTTTCACCACAACATAAACTATAATTCCACTCCATCTTATATTTCAAACACCCTGTATAAACAACATTTTTAAACCTATTTCATAACTATAGTATTTTATGAACATAATTTAACGATCCTAACTGCTTACCTAAGACATTTTTTAATTTTTTTACCCTTTTTCAACCACTTGGTATATGGAACTGTTTATGGCCCACTCAATATAACTTTTTTCACCACCCCGTATAGCTAATTCCATTCCCCTTTATTTCCACCACATCGTATATATCCAGCTGCTTATAGAACACCAAATATAACGTTTTTAGATTTTTTAGATCTATGTAATTCTACTCCGCTCTAAGATTCCTATATACAGAACACCCTGTAAAATTACGCTTGATATATGTTGATTTTTGTTAAATCGAAACATGTTACATTTGCACATTCCGAACTTTGAATAAAAGCTAAGCTGATGCCAGTATCTAATATTTTGTACGTGCGGTGGAACCAATTGAGTACTTGAATTACCCAACATCGTAGAAGTTTTATATCTACCGTTTCTGTCAATTTAGAGAGATAAAAAATGTCTACCAGATTTTAAGTCAAACTATAGGCTTCGCAACAAAAAAGATTCAGCAAAATCGGTTAAGTACTTCTTACGTGATGCCCGAACAAACAAACAAACAAACAAACTTACCATTTTATAATAGTATAGGTACGATCTTCATTTTCCTGCAACTTTCTCCTTACCATTTCTTCCTTATTTTCAAATTGATCTCTTTTCACTTCCTTCATTGACAATTCTCCTGCTTGATCTATGACTATGTTCACTCCCATCTTTAGTCAATCTTCTTCTCTATAACCATCCACTATGCTTAAAGCATCAGCAACAATATTCTTCTTCTCTGGTATGTGTTTGATATTAAAATCATATTCTTGCATTAATAAAGATCATCTATGAAACCTACTATTTCCATACTTATTATTTAAAATATATATTAAAGCTGAATTGTCCGTTTCAATTTCAAATTTGTTTCCTAATAATATAAATTTTAATTTTGTCAGGCAAAATATAATACTAAGTAATTCTAATTCTGATACTGAATAATTTTTTTCATGTTTCTTTGTTACCCTTGACAAAAAATAGATTAGATATTCACTTCAGCTATTCTACTTTTTGATGTATCCGTTTGCAAAATAAACTTTTCTTCATAGTTCGGATGAAATATTTTTAATCATTTAATAAAACACAATTTTAAATTGTTAAATTCTTCCTCATGCTCTCCTGTCCATACCCATTTTACATTGTTATTTAGTAATTGCAATAATTTTAACTCTCTCTGGGACAAATCAGGAATTAATCTTTTGTAATATCCTACGACTCCCAATAAATAAATAATTGTTTCAAATTCTTCGGTCTAGGAAACTCCTGGATTGCTTTTATTCTATCTTCATCCATTTCAGTTCCTTTTCTTGTAATTTTGAATCCCAAATAAATAACCTGTTCTTAATAAAATTGACATTTTTCAACGATTATTTTTAAACTTAATTTAAACTTAGTGCAATACAAATTCAAATTTATCCAATTTATAATGTAATGCTTTTACTAACGCTGCATATGCCGACTGTATACCAAACGGTACTACTTTAAACCTGTATAATACCCCATCTATTTGAAAACCAGTATAGTCTCATGACTCTTTATGTAACGCAATCAGTCAAAAACTATGTTTTAAATCAATTTTTGTTAAAAATTTTGTATTGGTTATCCTTCTTAATATTGTGTAGATGGTCAATAGTGCTTCATACTGTGAGATATTGTACACAGTCTAATCTCGCCATTCTTTTTCTTTACCACCACCACGGAATTAACATAACCAGAATTCGATCTTTCGATTATTCCAGTTTATAACATGTTCTCAATTTCTAAATTTACTTGTTCTCGGTATCTAAATGGTATTGGGTACGTTTTGCCTTTCAAATTTTTCACCTGAATTTTATGCACATACTCTTTGGCAACTAGATTTTCTACATTAATTATTTTTTCATATTTGTGATTTAAATTTATTATTTCATTTTTTTGTTCACTAGGACATATCAACATTTCATCACCCTTTATTTGACTATTTAGTCTTAAATTATTATTTTCAATTATATAATTAACCTCACTTTGATCATCATGAACACTTCAATTATTTTTTGTTCAATATTGATTTCCGCATCAAGTTTCCTTAGCATGTTTATGCCCAAAATTGCTTAGTATGAACGATTCTTTACAATTAAAAATTCAACTGATATTTCCTTCATCAGCAAATCTAACCCTTATAAATAAATAAAAAGGTACATTTTTTATTAACCTTGAACAGTTTTTTGTTGTTGGCTGCTACTATATTAATCCTTTTTATTTTTATAATATTATTTTCTTCAATTTTTAAATTTCCAAATATTTCTTCATATATAACACTTCCTTCAGATCATGTATCTAAAGAGTTTTGAGATTTTGTTTACTGACTTTTCCATGAATGTAAATTAGTTCTGAAATTTCATCAATTTCTTCTTCCGGTTCTTCAATTTCAATTATTTCTGTTAAATGTTGGTAGGTACATACATTGTTAGGTAAAAAATACTCTTTTTTGAAAATTGTATTTGCGTTGTTTGTTTTGGTATTCGGCTCCTTTAAAATTCCTAATTATTATTTCGGCCTTGTTGGTCAGCACTTGGCAATCTGTTCGATACACGATTCCTTTGTTGTGCTCTACAACTTCTACTTCTTCCAGTACCTCTTCTATTTGCTTCACTCACTACGGAAGAGCGGATAAATCTAGTGTTGCACATCATGTTTTAGAACACAACCACTCTCTAGATTTATCTTCTTTAAAATTAGTTAAACAAGTAAATGATTTTAGGGAACTGGACTCTTACGAAAGCATTATGATTTATAAAAATAATAAACTAATGAATTCAGATAAGGGTCCTATTCCATACAGTTCATTGTATAGTTTACTTTCTAAGAATCCATAAAATAAGTATTAAAAATGTCATTACTTGATAATGTAGCCTAAAAGTTGGTAGGTAATCAAGGATTATCCTAATTTACGTATTTGCATTATATAAAATCTGCTTTATTTTTGAAATCTCTTATTTAGAATTCAGGTACTTAGGATTTACCCCTTAAGTAATAGTTTAGTGGTAGGTATAAATTAGAGAAAATTGTAATTTCGAATTTATCACAGAAGAAGAGATAAAGAAGGAACTCCAGGAGAAAAACATCCAACCCATCAAGGTCACCAGGATGATCAGAACAACTAGGACAGAGAAGGGTGTAACAAAAAAGACGCCGATGGCCATGGTCATCGTCCAACTGGAGAAAACAACAGAAAATAAACAAGTTTTTCAATTACAGGATATCGGAAACTGCAAAGTCAGAGTGGAGACACAAAGACCCAGAGCATCTATCGGACAATGCTACAATTGCCAAAAGTTCGGCCATGGACAAGGCAGATGTACAGCGCCCCCAAAATGCGTAAAATGCGGAGGATCACATGAATCCAGAGAATGCAGAAGACCGAGAGAACAGCTACCAAAATGCGCCAATTGCGGAGGGCCACACCCAGCCAGCTATAGGGAATGCGAGAAGTTCCCAAAGAAGAGAAACAACGATGATGAACCAAGAACAAGGGCCGGAATAAGCTACGCAGCCGCAACTAGACCAACCGTAGAAGAATCAAGAGAAACACGAACAAATGGACAAGACGTACTCACAATGATGGAAGAAATGAAAAAAATTTTCCAGTCCTTCATGGGGCTGGCAACAAGACTAAACCTCGTGCATGGATAAGACGACCCCAATAACTTTGAAAATCATGACGAGGAACGCCAACGGGCTCAAGAATAAGAAAAACGAACTGGAATTACACCTAGAGGAGAACAACATCGACATAGCAGCAATACAGGAGACCTGGCTCAAAGAAGAGGACAATTTTAGAATCAGAAACTACACAGTACACAGGGCGGACAGGCCAGGAAGGAAACCAGGAGGAGGAGTCATAATCGCCGTGAAGAACCGACTAAAACACCAGCAGGACGACCCATACCAAACAGAGAACATCGAAAACGTAACTGTAGAAGTAGAAATGAAGGACGGAAGGAAGATACAGATAATTAGCGCGTATCGACCACCAAATAAAGAACTTACAAATAATGACTTAAATCTTATTTTTAGGGACAACGTCAAGCCTAAAATACTAGGAGGAGACCTAAACGCCAAACATCGAGACTGGAACTCGAGAATCAGCACACCGAGCGGAAAGAAACTACAGGAACACGCAGAAAGAGGGAGATACGACGTAATGGGACCAACGGAACCAACCCATCACCCAACAAGAGGCCAAGGAGACGTACTGGACATCTTTATCCTGCAGAACACGGACATGGATTACGACATAGAAACAACGGAGGAGCTATCATCGGACCACAACCCAGTGACGATAACAGCTGCTAGATGGACAGATAAGCCACAAACCAAGGCGGAGACAAGGACCAGCTGGGAGGGATTCAAAACTACTCTGACATCGAGGACGGAAGAAGAAGAGGAAACAATAACAAGTATAGATGAGGAAGCAAGAAGAATCAGGGAGCAGATCATAGAAGCACACCGAATCAACACAACAACAACAAAATGCAGAATCTACACAGGAGACATACCAAGAGGGCTAAAGGACAAAATACGGGAGAGAAACAGACAAAAGAGAAGGTACAGAATAAACTACGACCCAGGGGTAAAAAGGACGATCAACAGGTTAAGCAAAGAAATAAAAGAAGAATTGACGGAACACCGGAGCGAAAAGTGGAACAATTACCTGCAAGGATTAGACATCGACAAGAACACACACTGGCACATAATGAGAAGAATGAAAAGGAACACAGAAGGAAATAAAGCGGCACCGCTACAAGGAAGAAACGGACTAAAACACAGAATAGAGGACAAGGTGGAAATATTCGCGGATGCTATGGAGGAACAATTCATACTCAATGTAGACCCAGGAAACGATAGAGAATTCGAAGAAGAAATTAAGAAATTAGCGCAAGAAGTACGAAGACCACAACTAAACGAAGAGCAAATGAGGGAAACCACGACAGAAGAAATAATGGATATCATAGGAAGACTGAATACGAAGAAAGCACCAGGATGGGACAGGATCACGAACAGGATGTTAAAGGAGCTGCCAGAGGAGTACATAGACAAAAGAATGAAGAGCCTATTCAACAACATTCTAAAGGACCAAAGATACCCGAGGGAATGGAAGAAAGCAGAGATCATATTATTACCAAAGCAAGGAAAGAACAGGAAACTCCCACAAAACTACAGGCCAATAAGCCTACTGAGCAACACAAGCAAAATCATGGACAGAATCATTTTGAAGAGGATCAAGGAAGAAGAGGAACAACTAAGGATCATACCACACGAACAATGCGGATTCAGAGAGGGACACTCGACGGAGGATCAAGTAATGAGGATGGTGGAGGACGCGATGGATGACACGGAGAACAAAAGGTCAACGTGCATAATATTTTTCGACGTAGAAAAGGCATTCGACAGGATCTGGCAGGACGGGCTTATAGCAAAAATGGACGAAAAAGGATTCATAAGAACCACCACAAGGATAACCCAGGACTACCTCACAGGAAGGACATACAGGATCAGGATCGACGGAAACACATCAACGGAGAGACGCATCAGGGCAGGAGTACCACAGGGATCAGCACTATCACCGGCATTATACAACATCTACACCAGCGACATACCAAAAGGGACGAGACACTCAAGGACTTACGTATACGCAGACGACACAGCAAAAGCAGCAACATCAGCAAGGGCAGACCAGGCAACAATCTACTTACAACAGGACATCGATGAGATGGAAAAATGGGCCAAGAAATGGAAGATCAGGATCAACACAGAAAAGACACAAGCAATAGCAATAGGAAGGAGAAAAAAGGACAAGCCAACCAGGAGACTAACTGTAGGAGGAACACCCATCAACTGGCAGGAAAACGTAAAGTACCTAGGGATCCACATCGACAGGAAGCTAACATGGGGGAAACACATAGAGGAAACAGCGAAGAGAGCCAAACAGCGCATCAGCATGATAAACGCATTAATAGGACGGAGGAGCAGGCTACACCTGAGGATAAACAAGACGATCTACGAAGCAGCAGTAAAACCATTGATGATGTACGGAGCAAGCATATGGGGACAAGCAGCGGACACACACACCAAGAAATTAGAAAGGATTCAGCACAACGCCCTGAGAAGAATGACGGACGCACCATGGTACATGAGAAACGAGCAGCTAAGAAGAGATCTAGGGATACGCACCATAAAAGGGGAAATAATAAGGAGGACTAAGAAGGAGATAGCAAGAATGGAAAACCACAGGAACCCACTACTACGAGAGGCCACAAACTACGACGAAAGCAAGAAACACAGGACGAAGAGACCCAGGATGGCGCTACTGCAGACAGAAGAGGAAGTAACAGGTAACTTGAATATCTTAGGGAATGAAATATCTTAGTGAATAAAATATCTTAAGGAATAGCCTAAGGAAAATATTGTAACAGCGTAGGGAAAAGTATATGAAACATGGAAAACAAATTAGGGAAATAGGTATAAAAATATGGACTAGGAGTAAGAAATTTGTAAAAATTTAACTCTGACAATAAAGACATGAAACTGTAAAAAACTGTTCGATTTAGTTTGGGTTTACTCCTTGAAGATGACAACTTAGAGTTGTTGAAACGGCGTTGAGTGTTTAAAATAAAGGTTTGGTGTTAGGGTGCAAAACTGTGTTTTTACACTTATATGTGATATCATGCCAAAGAAGACTTTGTTAATTATTTTGCAACGGAGTTTATATTTATCTGAATAAATGATAGGACTTAAATTGTCTATGTAGTAATAAATAAAGACTTAAATTTTGAATTATAAGTATAACCTCGCCAGACATAACCTGAATTCTGAGTGCATTTCGGCGCACCCACTGAGCAGAAACACACGACGCACGACATAAATATCTGCGTGAAAATAATTCTCAATTTTCGCCGAAAATATTTGCGGGGAACGTATTCGACACTAATTTTTATAGACCTGGACCCGCCTTAACGATCGCTCTGTCCAAATTTTGTGTTTTGACCGTCTGCCGCCGGCGGCACTGTCAGTTGTTTGGCGTTGACAGATGAACGTAAATAATTAATTTTTATTATATTTTATATAATGAATGAACCAATATTATAAATTAATATTAGCATTCTGCACTGAAGGTTGTCAGTAGCTACTAAACAATACAAAAATGAAGAAAATCGGTTTAGAGACAGAGGAGAAAATGGTATCTAATCGTTTTGTCTGTGCCTATTTATATATAGATTTTGATATTAGAGAAATCATTATTAAAATATTTTTCAAAAAAATACATTATTTTTCAAACATGTATAAAATATATATCAATATTGACAAATATTTTAGAAATATATAATAAATCTTTCATTAATATGTTTCAAAATGTTTCTACAAAATGGTTTTCAGAAATATTTTTACCCTATGACATTTTGCCATAGTGTCTGTCTTGGGCCTAATTTCTTCTTGGCTATTTCTTCTTCAAAGGTTATTCATTCTCATGTTTTTATCCTGCTGTCGTGGTCCATCATAAATTCTCGATTTTCTAGATTCACATTTCTTTCATGCCCATTTGGTCTTGAATTATAATTTCGATTTTGAAATCCGTTATCTCTAAATTGACTCCTGCTATTGAATTGATTGTTATTTCTCCTATCATTAAAATTCCTGTTTTATATTCCACTGTCTCCATAATTTGTTCTATTATTAAATCAATTTCTATTCTCATTCCAGTTCGGTCTTTTTTCTTGATTTCTGCTTACTTGATATTGCTGGTTTCCCTGTTTATTATTTTTCACCCTTTGAACTCTTGCTATATACAACACTATTTTTTCTTCCCTCATTTGAGGATTCATATGTTTTGCAGACTTTACCAACCTCAACGCATAATCAATCATATTTCCCCTTTTTTTCATCATACTTGCTGAAATATATTTTTTCCCTGAATCGATATTTGAGTTTCTCCCCAATAATAATTTAAAAATTTCTCTCCGATTTCTTCTAACGATGTAATTTCCCCTTCTACAGAATCAAACCATAACGCTGCACTATTTATCAAACCTTGTCTCATCCTGATCTTAATTACTTCTATATTTCTTATGCCCTGTAATTGAGTTGTCAACGTCCTGATAAATATGTACGGATGAATCTTCCCAAACTTTCCATTAGATTATACAATATTGTCCATTACTATTGATCTCTCCACCTTCATGGATATCCTTGTTTGCTATGCGATTGATCTCTTGTTCATATTGTTGTTGAACATCTTTATCATTTTGTGAAATCTTCTCTTCTAAGTCTTGGATCTGCTTCTCATTGCTTGCCCTTTTTCTTTCTCTTCTTTCCATTGCTAAATCATTGCTAGCCTTTTCTTGTCTTTGGTACACTTCTTCTCGAATCTCTTGCATTTCTTGTTTTAGTGTCTTTTCCAAATTTTATATGTTGCTATCTATTTTAGTGTTCAATTCTTGTTTGGTTTCCTCTATTTTTCCCATTAATTCTTTTCTTAAACCAGCTGTTGAATCTCCTAATTCTTCCCTTAAATTTCTTATGTTATTTTTGGATTCCATTATGGCTGTTAATATAGTGCTAAGATCCACCTCCGTTTCTTGTGTTCTTTTCTTCGGTGTGTGCACTTGTACTATCATCTCCACTACTCTTCCAACACCATCTTCATCATCCTCCACTTCCTGGTTTCCGACTCTTTCCTCATCTCCATGGTCCATCTCCACCATAATGTCTTCTTAGACTATCTGCTCATCTTCTTAACCTTCCTGTTTTTTTTCTTTTTTGCCTTTCTTGTTATTGCCGTATTTTTAATTTGTATTTTTAAATTTTATATTTGTAATTATATTTATAAATTGTTTTAAATTTTTGTTTAAAATTTGTTTATGTCGCCCAAAATTCCCAAAAAATATATCAAACCAATTCAAATTAAATAAATCAAATCAAAAATATCAAATCAAGTCATATTATACTAATATTAAATACTTGTTTCAAATCTTTTTTACAACTAAATATTTTGGGAAATATCTTTTTAGTAATATTATCTTTTTAAATTAATTGTGCATGTTCCAAACCTTATTTTTTTCCTGGTCTGTCTCCGGCTTTTCAAACGTTGGGGTAGTCAATAAAAATCATTCATTTTTATTGTCCACCGTACTCTAGCCACACGTTGGACTCGCCATTAAATATTGTTATGGAGTTTTTAGTTTTATTATTGGTATTTTAAATTGAATAATTGAATGTTTTCACTTTTTATTTATTTTACCTTTCCTATAAAAACTCCACACAATTTCTTTACACTGCGCCGGCTATTGAGACTCTTTCTGTTGGGTTCTTGAACTACCAATTGACTTTCGTCAAAATAAAACACAATATAGCATATATTTTATATCACCACATAAATCTCAAATTGTAATATCAATTATTAATTAATCACAAATCAAATATGAACCAACAAATTATGAATATTTAACAATACCTTAACTATCAAATGATGTGATTAATCTAAAAAGATTTGTTTTATGCGAATGGTTCTTATATTAAATACAATGAAATTTAAAACACAATGAATACTTATATGGAATTCTGAATTTAGCCTTTTTTTAAATAAACCCGTTACTAAAATAATAGTTTATTGTAAATAAACTTTTGAATTAAATAATATATTGATAAGCGCCAAAATGATATGTTTTTTAAAAAATTGAAATACCTTGTTTCACTTTAAATTGTTTCAAATTTCTTTCAATTAATCTTCCAGAATGTTCCTCTTGTCTTCCAGCTAACTTTGATTTACATCCACTGTTTGCTCGAATGCTTACTCTTTGTTTACTTTTAGTGCAATACCATATAGCTTTTGCACCTGAACTTCTTTACTTCTTCGGGTTCTGGTTGTTTTGATTTGTTTCACAATGAAATTTCGAACTTTTTGAAACTTTTCAAACTTTCGACAAGTTTTTTGACATTAAATATCACTTTTTAACCCCAAACAAAGTTTATTGCTGCACTGCTAAATCTTGAATTATCCTCTTGTCATCTACTCCCTCGCTTTTATAGTTTTTTATTTTAGCATGGAGCTCCGATTTATCACCTTTTTTATTCCGGATTTCAGAGTTACTATTCTTCAATATTTCGTTCCTCTTGTCCATTTTTCATTACCCATATATTCAATTTTGCTAAAGATCTTTTCATCTATATATACTATTATAAAAATGTAAGTATGTCTTTTTGTTTGTTTGTTTGTTCGGGCATCACGTAAAAACCACTGAACTGATTTTGCAGAATCTTTTTTGTTGCAAAGCCTATAGTTTGACTTAAAATCAGGTAGACATTTTATCTCCCTAAATTGATAGAAACGGTAGATACAGCGAAAAAACGTCTACCATGTTGTGTAATACAATTACTCAATTGGTTCCACCGCACTCACAAAATATTACATACTGGCATCAGCTTAGCTTTTATTCAAAATTCTGCCAATGCAACATGTTTCAATTTAACAAAGATCAACTGATAAAACGAGCGTAATTTTTCAGGGTATTCTGTATTTAGGAAACTTAAGGCCGAGTAGAATTAAATGGATTTAAAAAATCTAAAAAAAGTTATATTTGGTGGCAGCTGCATATATACAATGTAGCTGAAATAAGGGAGAGTAGAATACGGGGTGGTCTAAAAAAATTATATAAAGTGGGCCATAAACAGTTCCATTTAGCAAGTGGTTGAAAAAGGGAAGAGTATTTATACAATTTGGATAAAAAATCTTAGAAAAAAATGTGTTATGTAACCGTTAGGATCTTTGAATTATCTTCATAAGATATTATAGTTAAGAAATGTGTTGAAGAAATGTTAGAAGCAGTTGTTTATACAGGGTGTTTGAAATATAAGATGGAGTGGAATTATAGTTTATATTGTGGTTAAAAACTTGTTTTATATCCACAAGCAGTTGCATATATAGGATGGGTGAAATATGTCGCGGAGTATAACTACAGCTATAGATGTGGGTTTAAAAAATAAGTAATGTAATGATCTACAAGCTGTTCTATTTACCGGATGGTGGAAATATAGGGTGGGGTGGGATTCTAAGGATAGAGGATGGCAAATAAGTAGTTGCAAATAAAAGGTTGTTGAAATATAGGGTGGTGTAGAGTTATAATTATACCGGGTGGGTAAAAAATGCTAGAATAATTTTGTTATATAGCAGTTGCATGTAACATGGGGAGCAGTAGCAGTGTAGAGAGAATTTATACTGTATAATGTCGTTGAAAAAATATGGGTAAAAATTGTGAAATAGCGTAGTTCATAATAAGTTGCAAAGATAGGATAGTTGAAATATAGGGTGGAGAAGTATTATGGATGATTAGTTAAAAAATGTTATATTGGTTAGTTAAAGCTGTAGAGTATACAGGGTAGTTGTAATACATACAAAGTGATTCAAAAACATCCTGAAAAAAATTGTTATATACGGTGCCCAATAAGCAGTTAGGGTTTTGGTGAAATATATTGGGCATTGATGACTTGTAGTTATACAGGGTGGTACAAAAAATCTTAGACTGGGTAGCCGATAAGTAGTTGCATATACAAAGTGGCTGAAATAGCTGGTGGAGTAGAATTATAGTTCAACAGGTTGGATATTTTTTTTTAGGATATAACATGAGCTGTAATATCTGAAACATGGATCTTACTAAAATTATAGTACATACAGTGTGATTAAAACAATGTTAGAAAAAGCTGCATATAAGGGGTGGTTGAAATACAGGGTGGAGACAAATTATAGTTTCAAAAATAGTTATATAGCGTAGTCCATAAGCCGTTGCATATATAAGATAGTGAGTGGACCAGAGTTATAATTAAGTGTTTAATCTAAGCAGATGCACAACAGGGTGGTTGAAATATTTTGTAGAGTAAAATTATTGTTATACAGGGTGGTTCTAAAATAAGTTGTAAGGTTTGACCAATTGGCAGCAGTGTATACAGGATGGTTTTAATGTAGATGGAAGTAGACTTAGTTATACAAAACGGTTCAAATTTTTGAATAAAATTGTTATATAGGGTGGGTAATAAGCAGTTGCAGTTTGGTTGAGTGTTTAAATAAAAGTTTGGTATTAGGGTACAATACTGTGTTATTAAATTTATGACACACCAAGGTATTTCCATCAGGGTGGATCTAAAAAAGTTAAAAATAATTGTTATATATGGTAGACCATGAACAGTTGTATTCTGCTATATGGAATATCTAGAATCTGGGGAGAAGCAAGCATTACAGTGTGTTTAACATAATGTTAGTAAAAGCTGCCTATAAAGGGTGACTAAAATATAGGCTAAAGAGAAATTGTATTTTAAAACTTTCAGCGATGTCCTGAAAGACCACAATCAGGTTTGTTGACCTTCAGAAATAATTAGTTGCCTATGGCTCCTTTAAAAAACCAATGTGAGAAAGGTTACATATAAAGGGTGGTTGAAATATAAGGTGGAGAGAAATTATGCTTTCAAGCGTGGTTCAAAAAACATCAGAAATAATTGTTATACAGTGTAGACAATAAGCAGTTGCATAGCTGAAATATATGGTAGAGAAGAGTTATAGTCAGAAGTTCAAAAAGTTATATTGGGTGACAAATAAACAGCAGCATATACAGTAAGCAATATAGGGTGAGGTAGGGTTACAGTTATTCAAGGTGATTAAAACAAATATCGAATATAATTGTTATATAGGGTCGCTCATAAGTACTTGCAGTTTGGGTAAAATATATTCGGGACTGGTGGATTTATAGTTAAGTAGGGTGGTTTAAACAAGTTATAAAAATTTTATTTAGGATAATCTACATGTTTCATAAGTTATTTCCTTTTGCGAAAGCTTGAACATTCCGTACGCGGGTTAAACCGCGGGTAACGACTAGTTTTTTATAAAATTGGAATATTTATTTTCTGTTCTCAGATCGCATTGCCACCCGTAAAACCATTATTATTGATTGTCAAATTTAATAAATTTTTCTATTTTTGCCGACTAATAATGCTTACTGGGCTCCATGTTTGTCTAATTTACTAAATTTCAAATCAATTCCTTCATAGGTTACTTTAAAATTTTGATCTGAGTATTTTGAGAGATGAAAATTTTCATTTACTAATTTTGTGTGGAAATACTAAACTTTTATTCTAAATTGTGTTTATAAGAACCTAAAGTTGTGATGTGTTACCCCTATTGTGCCTAATATATGCAATTGTTAAAGTTCTGGACTATTGAAATTCTTACATTTCGCTTCCCTAATTGTGTATGAATTTTATGGTAAAGTTTTATATATTCTCTCTATTAAATGTTTTTATTGTTATATCGAATGAATAGAATCTTGTTATATATCTATTTTAATTCCTACATGCTTTTTAATAAAATTTTCCAAAAATGTGTTTGATTTCAAAATAGTATATTTGGCTATTTAAATTGTTTACTCTTTCCCTATAAATCACCAGTTCATTGTCTGACCTCATTATTGAACCATTTCTATACGATTATTGTATCTGAATTGCATTAGATGTTTTCATTTTCTAGAACCATGCTTACAAAATTTCTATTGCAATCTTTAATATTGGTTGTGTTTTACTATATTGATCTTATGAATTTATTTTGCTACAGGTATAATTGATTTTTGATTTTTATTTGTGCATGTTTATTTCATTTCAGTATATACATATATATATATATATATATATATATATATATATATATAAATTGTTGAATGTATTTTTTTGATATTAGGTTTGTTCAAAATGATAAAATCATGTTCATTTTACATGTTTTATTGATGACGTTTCGTCCATGTTTTTGGCCTTTTTCAAATCTGTTCTAAAAGTTAAATCTATTAATAATTTAAGAACTGCTGCAATTATAACAAACTTACCTACTGCGTGAGAAACTGTAACTTTAATATTCTGCTGTAATTTTTACATTTTGAAACCCTTGAACTACACTTCACTAACGACAAACGATCTGGCCATGCATAAAGAACGATAAAAACTAATCCAAATTGACCTGTTTGTTGTTTTTACTACATCGGAGGGTTGATTTCTGGAATTTACTAATTGCTTACTTCCAAAAGTCAAATTTATTTGAGTTTTAAGTATGGGTTATTTGACTTTTGCAAGTAAACATTTAGTAAATCCCAGAAATCCCATGTAGTAAAAACAACAAACAGGTCACTTTGGAATAGTTTTTATCGTTCTTTAAGCATAGCCAGATCGTTTGTCGTTAGTGTAGTTTACTTCAAGTTTTTCGAAATGTTAAAATAACAGCAGCATATACTTAAATTTACAGATACTCACGCTGTAATTGTTAAATAAATTATTATTCAATAATGCACAAATTCTAGCCGTCGAAAGATTTACATATATAAATCAGATACCAACTAATCCCATATTAAATAGCAATTCTAATGTAAGCAATGATTCAAATTTACAGAATTGTATTGAGAATTGTCATACAGCAATCTTTGATAAAATCAGCTTCCTTGCAATAGAGCGAAATTCATGTAAAAGAAATTTTTTGGAGATGGTCTATATTAATAGTTTTGATGATAATATAAATAAAAAAAACTGATTTGTTAAATCTTAACATTAGATACTGCAATTTGCTTGAAATAGATAACAAAATTTCTAAATCTTATCACTCCAATTCTAATCTTGGTTAATTCATTTTCACTAACTTTATTGTATTAAACATTTTTTTGTCCAACAATGTAGAGCTTTCTTTTTCAATAATTTCTTCAGTAATCAACTTCTCTTTAAATTTTAATTTGACTAATTTTCCTATACATTTGAAATGTAAAAATATTATCTTTTTCTGGATATTGTTTCCAATGTTCAATTTGTGCTGCAAAGTTAATTCTAAATTCAATCTCAACTAACATAAGTTTTTATTATATTTTCACTTAATATTATAATTCAATTTTTGTGTTAATTCTAGTTTTTGACTGATGAAGAAATAAACGATTTCGAAAGCTCTCAAAATATAGTTAAAAGAGTATACTTTTATATATTGGCTGCTTCCCGATAGCATTCTAGAATTTAGTACTTCTATAGGTACAGCCTGACTTAATTTTTGGTTTATATATATATATATATATATATATATATATATATATATATATATATAAATATAATATATGCTTACGACTATTGACCCAGATTATTACTATGAGATACGTATGTAGTCTTGGGATGTAGAGGTCAGGTGCAAATTAAAACAATTTAATCATTAGATTACAACGTTTCGGGGTTTAATATTACTTAATAATTTACCCCTTCATCAGGTAATGTGATTGTATGCCTTTTCACACCGTGGAGTTTACAGATTATATTACTAATTGTCATTTAAACATCAAACTGCTCTAGAAATTCTTATCCTGATTAAAATATAAAATACTATATACTACAAAATACGTTAAAAATTTTTTTCCAGTCATGTTGACAACTGACAACACAAGTTGACATAAAACATAAACACAGATTATACCATAGAATAACATAAATCGTTCTTAGTAGTTTTCATGTATAACGTCAGAGATATTAACCAGAGAAATCTTTAATAACATTTAAACTTTATATACAGATTGATGGATGCAGTAATTAATGGGAAATCGGTATAGTTCGCCCTGCAATAGTAAAATTACTTAACAAAATTTTATCTCCATACATATTCCGATATCTACACCATGTATGAACCGTACACTACACTACACTCAAATAGAACACAGACACGTCTAAACACTTTAAAAAGACTTAAAAAAAAATATATATATATATATATATATATATATATATATATATATATATATAATATATATAATAAGTTTATAAATATATATATATATATATATATATAAACTTCAGTTAATGGGAAAGCAGCCTGGTAAAAATACAGGTTTTAGGAAACTCTTTTTATTATGAAAGCTTTCGGATATACTTTTATCCTTCGTCAGTCAAATAATTGAGGTTATAATTATGAACTGGGCTAGGTTCCGGGTAAAATCCGCGTCTAAATGTGTGAAATGCTTGACGTTTCGACTCCTTTACAGTTATTTATAAGAGTTAAAAAGGAAACAGAAAAAACTCGAAATGAAATATGGTCTAAGTCAAAATAGGGGCCTCAATCTGCCTACTCCCCAAGTCCTACTGGATTACTATTAAATGAGTTTCAGAGTCTAGGTCGACTGATATCTATTAAAATATAGGTACATTTTGCAGGTACATTTTGCATTCATTAGGTTAGTTTTATTTGGTGATAAAGTTTGATGTAGTGCATTATAATAAATAAGTGAATAATGCATTAAAAATAGAGTTTTTTTTTAAAGAAATATTAAATCGTTTAAAGGGTGAACATTCCCTTGTGCAAACTGAAAAAAATCATGCTAAATCCCATATATTGTGCAATAACTAATTAGAAAATAATTAAACCCAAGTTCCATTTTTGTGTTTACAAAATTTCTTACAAGGCATTCCTTATGAAATAAATGTTACAATAACTACATGGAATGTAAACATATTTTTTTAAATTGAACACAGCATTCGATGTGCCGCTGCCACTGCGAGTAGTCACGTATTTAGCTCCGGCAAATTTAGTAATTTTAAGTGGTTTAAAGTCGTTGATTTTGACGTGTTTACTGACAAAATCGTAGAGACAGTGTTACAAAAAGTGAACGAACGCACAAAAAATATAGAATCTAAAACTAACAACATTGAAATACAGATTGCTGATATACGGGGTGTGAATGAAAATCTAGATGGTGAAGTGAAATCATTGAAAAATCATAATCAGCTTATTTATCCCAGATAAATGTTTTAAGAGCTCAGTTAAAGAATGTTATTAATGAAAATGAAGAACTGCGGAAAAATGTAGATGATTTTGGACAACACATGAAACTGACCCAAATTAGCCTGTATGGTATTCCCGAAGACAAAGGTAGGAACCTTAAAATGAGTCTGGAAGAATTATTTAGTTAGGGATAGTTGGCATTCCCTCATTTCAGTGTTATAGAATTGGCTCATATACCAAGTCTAAGTCTCGACCGGTAATAGTCAAATTTTCTACCCAAGAAGAACGGGATACAGTATTTTATAGCAAGAAGAAATTAAAAGGTAGTGGAATTGTCATTTCAGAAGTACTTGTGAAAAGTAGATATGAACTGTTCCTTTTTGCTAAAGACAAATTGGGTAAAGAAAAAGTGTGGTCTAATAGGGAAAATGTGTTCGAGAATATCAATGGTAAAAAGATATGCCTTAAAACAGAAGATGATATTATGAAGTTAATTTAAGTTTAAGTGCCGGTTACTTTATTTGTGTAGCCTTTTTTTATTTGTTTGTTATGAATATTCTTTGTAGTATTATTTTGGAATATTTTACTTTTTTATTCCGTTGTACGTTGCAGGTGAAATCATGAAGGAATTATCTATAGCATATTTTAATATAAGGTCATTATTATGTAATTTTGCAGAATTTAAGAATGTTTTGTTAGACGAAAATTACGATGTAGTGGGTCTTTCAGAGACATAGTTGTCACAAAATACGCCAGACAGCAATTTATTGATAGGAGGATATATTCTATTACGGAAAGACAGAGAACACAGAGGTGGTGGGGTAGGTATTTATGTTAAAAATTGTCTAAAATATGAAATTATAAATACTAACTGTAGTGATTCATTAGAGCAAATTTGGATAAAACTGAATTTTAATGACTATTATTATTCTATCGGATCTATGTACAGACCTCCAAAATGTAATTTTTATGAATTCATAGGTATTTTTGAGGATACCTTATCCGATTTAATTACTTGCTCTAATGAAATAGTTTGTGGTGGGGACATTAATGTTAATCTATTAGATCCAGAAAGTCGAAATGCAAGTATTTTTCTTGAATGTGTAGAGAATTTTAATCTCCAACAAGTAATAAATGAAGCAACAAGAACAACTAAATCATCTAATAGTTTACTCGATGTTATTCTCATTTCTAGTGACAATGACAATTTTTCCACAGGAGTGAAGGAACTGCATATATCTGACCACAGCTTGGTTTATTGTAACTTTCATAAAAATAAGTTTAGGGCAAATATTGAAAAACAGTTTAAGTTCAGAAATTTGAAACGTATTAATAAAGAATTGCTAAATGAATTTCTGTTAAATGCGCCATTCGAAAGCATAATTTACACGAGAGATATTAATGTTAATGTTGAGTTCTTAAACGAAATAATTATAAATATAAGTATTTGAGGTTTTAGCACCTATAAAGACCATAACGACTAAACGACAAAAACCAATGTGGCTTACAGATAATGTCCAGTTGTTGCAAAAACTGAGAGATAAAGCATTTAATAAGTTTAAAAAAAGTAAAAATAACAATGATTGGATATATTACAAACAACTCAGAAATCAGACTAACATTGCCATTAGAAATGAGAAGAAGAGCTATTTGAATTTTTGCATTGCTGCTAATAATAATAACCCTAAAATATTAAGTAAACAGTTAAGTGACTTAAATATCTATAACAAAAAAAGCGTTGTATCATTGCCTCTATTTTTAAATAAACCAAATGAAATCAATGAGGCTTTTCTAAACCATTCTCGTAATATTTCTTCAGTAGACAAAAATTTATTAGATTATTATAAACAAAATTTATAATGCAACTTTAATGAATATTTTCAATTTAAAACAGTGTCATCGGCGGATGTAGTAAAATATCTGCATGAAATAAAATCTTTAGGTACAGGACCAGATGATTTTAATATAGCTATGATTAATCTTTGTTGCCCTATTATATTACCATATATTACTAATATCATAAATTCTTGCTTATTGGAGGGTATCTTTCCAGACAAGTGGAAAATATCGCGAGTAACACCTTTGCCCAAAGAAGACAAACTTTTATCATTTAACGACCTTCGCCCAATTAGCGTCACCCCGGTTTTTTCAAAAGTATTAGAGAAAATAATGAATAGTCAAATTCGGGTACATTTAGATGAATATACGGTATTGCCTCCGCATCAGTCTGGTTTTCGTTTAGGTTATAGTTGCACTACAGCTCTTTTACAGGTAACGGATGATATTTTTCGAGCATGTGATAGTAGTAAAACAACAGTATTGCTACTTTTAGATTACTCAAAAGCCTTTGATACCCTCAATCATGAACTTTTGTTGGCAATAATACACTACGTTGGGTTCTCTGAAACTGCCATCAAGTTTGTTAAAAGTTACCTACATAAAAGAGTCCAGTTTGTGGAAACTGAACAAGGTAGATCATCACAGGAAGCTGTCTGCTGCGGAGTTCCACAAGGATCTATATTAGGTCCCCGTTTATTTAGCTTATATAGGTGTAATATTTCCAACTGTATGTTTTTTTGTTCAGTACATCTGTATGCAGATGACACTCAGGTGTATTACTCGTTTTCACCTGAAGAGTTTGATGTAGCTCAAGAATATATTCAAGGTGATTTGAATACGTTGGTGTCTGTTTCTAATAAACATAATCTTTATATCAACCCCTCTAAATCGTACTTAATGATTTATGGAAAACACAAGAATCTAATTGAATCTAAGTTTAAAATTTATATAAATGGGAAAAAAATAGAAGCTGTTAAAACTGCTAGAAATTTAGGTGTAGAAATAGATACAGATTTAAGTTTTAAACCACACATAAATAAGCTTTTAAAAAAGTCATATGCTACACAAAAAATGTTATATCCCAAACAGACAGCTTCTATCACCTAAGGTTAAGACTATATTAACAGATTCTTTGGTTTTTTTAATTACTGTGATACTGTTTATGGACAATGTTTAGATAATGTAGATAAGCGTAGAATAGAAAAGGTTCAGAAATCATGTTTAAGATTTGCATACGGCATTCGTAAATTTTAACCAATTTCTCACAAACTCGAAGATGCAAACTGGCTCAATATGATTAATAGGCGTTTGTTGCATTCAGCTGTTATGTTTACCAAAATATTGCTTTATGAATGTCCTCCATATTTGCTAAATAAAATAAAATTCAACACAGATGTACATATATTGAATTTACGCTTCAGAGGAATGATCTCTCCCCCACCACATAAAACGACATTATTTGAAAGGTCTTTTACTTTTAACATATATTCAGTTTATAACAAAATACCTTAAGCGCTAAAATCTTTAACACTAAACCGTTTTAAACAGAAATACAAAAAGTACTTGTTGAGTCTCCAATAATTTATTTATAATCTTCTTGATTTCATCACGTGCAACTAATTAGATTATTCGCGAATATATTTTTTCTTCTTTTTTTTGGTAACATGTGGCACATTTATATTTGTTATTGTTTCTTTTTGATTTTTTATGCTGTTATTTCCGGAGCGCTGTTTAAGAAACTTTCCTAGATTGTTTTCAGCGTCCTTTTTTGAATTTATCATAAACACTGTTTTTTTATGTATATTATTGTTATATATTTGTATTAAATTGTACTTTATGGATAAATTTCAAATAAAAATTATTATTATTATTATTATTAAATGTATGAAATGTTTTTATTAGCCTCATATCCTACTTAAGAAAGGTTGAGATTGGAAGAGATAAGGTGTAACGAAATATTTTTGATTAATTACACATTTATATTTTTTAGATCCAGGCATTTTTGAAGATTTATTTCATATAGATTTAAAAACAACAACTCGTAAAGGAACTTGAAAAACTGAAACTAGAACACACTAGGTGGCATCACTCATTGCTTAACAGGCACAATAAAGATTATTGGTTTTGTCTACAGTCTTTTTTATGAAAATATGTTTGAGTACCTTACCAATTTACACATTTATTAACATAATTCAATTCATAAAAATTAAATTATTTTCGTTAGGTAATTGAGAGGGGGTTTTAAATAGTAATCGTCTGAGGAAAAATGTGTGTATATAACAAACTTGGTGAAATGTTGAATACCCGAGCGACGCTCGGTTGTCCAGGTACTAGGTATTAATTCAGCATTTTTAGTGTGGAAATAAATATAGATTGTGCAATATTTATACTAAATATATGTCCTAACAGTTCTACAATAAAGGAATAAATACTTTTGAATATTTTTGCCTGATTTTCATCATAATAACATATCACTATTTTTAATTTTGTATGATATTAATACAGGCGTTAAATTAGTTTGTTTTTATTTTATGATATTCTTAAAATAACTAATTAATAGCATGTGTTGATGCTATACCTACAAATACTAATTTTTTGTTTTTCTAGATTAAGTAGGTATTAGTTGAGCTAGATTTTTGATAGATAACAAATAATTCCTATAATATCATAGAATATAATAGAAACTAATACCTGTCAGCAATCAAAAAAAGGCTATTTTTTATGTGTTTGTACTACAAAATGATAACTTAAGAATAAAGTCAAATAATTGTCTTGTAATTATTTGTATTTTAGTTTTACAATTAATAAAAATACCTTCTGATTCAATTTCATATCCTTATCCTCACTTTAACTGAAACCCATATAATATTAGTCATATTCATATACCTATCCGAAGCCATATCCAGATCCATAACAGATATTAAACATATAAATTCAACTCTGATCAACTGTTATATAAGATTCACTGGCACTGTATCGAATGTACAACATTATCTTTTCGAAAATGAGACAAAATTATTTTCAAGTTTCAAGTTTATTGACCAGAATAATAATTATTAATTACAGAGTATATATATCTTATTTTATACATACACAGTAATTCCTACAAAGATAATCAAGTTATCTGCATGTAGGCTAGCCAGTTATTCTAGGGTCCTTAAAACTAATTTAAAACTATTTTTTTTTTGTTATGATTGTAGTTGTAATTTTTCAGACATAACTTAGTTTCTATAAATAAGTAATGTTGTGTGTTAGGGCACTTAGGTATTATACTTATACATAATTCATATAAAATATATATCAAGTTAATTTTGAGAACTCACATGAGTAGTACATGTTTAAATGTTTAAACACTTATTACATGTTCTTGTTAGATCTTAGATAAGACTAATTATCCTCAATTACACGATTTCAAATCGATAAACAATATTTTTAGTATGTTATCAGGCCTTAAGTCAGTAATAATGACTGATGGATTAGTAGATTTAATCGGTTGATTTTTAAAATGGAGTAATAAATAATCATTGACATTAAATACCTAGGTACTCTTTGAGATAAAACGGATAATAACGTGTTATAAATCTGATTATTGCTCATTTATTAGTTTTATCTCTTTTAGTGACAATGAATGATTATTATACTTATTTCCAGAATTGTAACATTTAAAAACAGTACCTAAATATCTAATGTTAAGATTTATGCAGCAGATAAGATATGTGCAGATTCACTTTAAATAAATTGGTATAATTTTTTGTACTACATCATATATCTTATAGTACAACTCAAATTTTGTATGCACACTATGCACAGTTGCTCGCCCGTTGTGTTAGTTTGATGTTTAGCTCTGAATTTAATTCTTAGTCACATAACAAATTGGTTATTTATGTCAAGTACGGCCAGACATTTTGAACATCCTGAAAAGTGATAATATTGTGCATTATGCGTCAATTACAAGTTACTTATAAAGATTAATTTAGAGAATTGTCAAACAGCTATGTTTAATTTATTAAAACAACTGAAGTAAACAATAAGGTAGATATTTGTATTTCTCTGATATTTTGTAAGATATAAATAAAACCTATAAGCTAAATTTATATCTATATACCATGCAGTATTCGAAAATAATCTTAATTTCTCTCTACACTCTGTATGTTTATAAGTTGAGAGGATTACAGTTAAATGTCAATCCATTATACCTAATCATTACCATGAGAAAACCCAATTTCAACAAATTACCACCTACCCGGAGTCCGGAATCAACACGTCGAGAACTTCCTAATCAAAAAGTGGAAAATCCCCTATTAAAATGAACAGAACGGTTGCCAAGCAACTACCTTCAATTTTAGGGTGAGAGGCGGAGTCGAAAACTTTCAATCCAATCACATCTTAGCTCGGACGCGCAAGGCTTCACTGTAATCTAACGTCTAATGTTGCTGTAATGTAGGATATTATTGCTATAATACATTTCAAATCATTTAGTCTATCAATCGCTAGGCATACGCTGTGTATCGCAATCATTTGAACTGAAGCGAATGTTTCGTGAGTGAGTGAATCAGATGTTTGAAAAAAATAATTTTTGAAGATGGCCCACTACTTGCAGGACCATCATTCTGTTATGTTACGCGATAATTATCAAAATAAACCATTGAACATGGACACAAAAATTCAAGAAAAGAAGGGTTCGTTTTGCATAGACGCTCTTCTTTCAAGAAATAGTGAGCGTCCCAACTCACCCGATACATCGCGTAGTATCTCACCGACTTCTACTAGAAGTAGAAGTCCACCAATCTCACCCGGAAATGAAGAATTGCCTTCTACCACATTTGTACCAAGGCCAGGACTCTTAAACCATATATACCCAAATGCTAGTGCGTTCTATGGATACCAAGGACAGGCTCAAGGTTCTGCTTTTCACTCACTTGATGGAACTCTAACACAAAAAATTCATTTACCTGTTGGACATTACACTCAAAATCATTTACAACAAATGCAGTTAGAATGGTTTGCTAGAACTGGCATGCTTTATCCTAGAATACCAGATCTCGCAGGTAAGTGTTAATTTCTATTAATCTCTAAAATCATTTTTAAAAATTAAAAGTATAGGCCCAGATTTAATTAACCAAAAGGGTTATCCACATTAACTGCTTATTCATTTTGAACATGTTGCACATATGTTCACGAATGGAACTTTGCAACTAAACAGGCGACCACGTACTTTTGTCGACAGTATATGGTTATCATATTGACTTCCCTTGCGATTCGATTCCTCAGGTTGCTAATGTATTAAAAAATGAATAAAATGTGTGCGACCAATTTATAGTAGGACTTGTATATTTTCTTGAGAAAGTATAGTTTCCATGCTTTCCAGGAGTGAACAACCCATCATCTTGGTAAAAACGGCCAGGATCTTTTGTATCACCTATAATGACCTTTTTGACGAGCTTTTTCATGTTTTTTTTAACTGATATAAAGCCGCAGATAAAACCGTCATTAGGTAGTAATGAATATATGATTATTGGTATTTCATTGAAGTAAGTTTTAATAACAAATTATTTTAAATAGTTTTTTCAGGCATGTTAATTTTGTAGTAAGGTACAAGTCAATGTTATATTCCCCAATACAAACCGCAACTAATTAAAATGAATCTTGTAATTTTGAATACATATTGGGGTTCTTGAATTTTATTCGCACTATCTTTATAAAACTCAAAATATTATAAATGTAATTATGCATTAAAAAAATGCAAGTAATGATAAATTAACAGGTTGTTTATGAAAATATCGGCAAAAATAATTTTATACCCTCATTAAAAAAGTTAATATTAGAAAAAAAAATATAATTTTGTTTACATAGCTAAACTTTTATTTTATACAAACGGTTGATAACTTTGGTATTAACTGTTATTTCTAAACTTTAATAAAACAAACTGAACTAATCGTATAAAAATGATAGTTTTATCCATGACATATTATTTGAAAAATAAAAAATTCTACATTTATTTATTAAATTATTGGTAAAAAATTGTAATAAGTAGTTGCTTTTTAGATAATATAAAACTAAAATTCCGTATATAAAAATTTACGCTAGATCATCCTTAATATTTTGAGCACATAAGAATAAAGTAAGACTCACACTACCACAACATGGTGATCGGATTTTTTATATTGTCAACTGAAATAAAATTGAGGTAGGTAAAACTACAGCATAGAATATGTACTGAAGACCTACGGATTCTACATATACATTGTAAATGGAATAATATCTATTTTCATAGGTCTGCAATTTCCACAAAACTATGACGATATTAATATTTTTTTGAAAACTGACAATTTTCATTTTAACTAAGAAATTGGTAGAATAAAGTATTTAGGTACGGCACATCTGTGAACTCAGATTGAAACGTATTGAATACGAATAAACGTCGCACGTGAAGGGTTGTTACTATCGTTGTTGGCTCTGGGCTATTTTTTCATGAAATTGGTAAAGACTGATTTGGATACGCACTATTGTCAAGGCTAAGGATATGACCGTGCCCAGTATATGTTAGGAATAAATTAAGATGTCTAAAGCAAAAACAGTTTTTTAATAAATAAAATTTTATTGTGAGGGTTCGATGTTCCCTACTGTGTTTCGGTGCAAAGGTAGATTGCTATGTATTATTTTAATAAATAATTACGGCTATGGATTTCTCAATGGCTTTACGGATATTGAAAGACTGCTTGGGATATGTGTTAGAGTACCGATATTCGGTTTGTTGTCAAAATTGTCAAAAGTTTCGAAAATGTCAAATATGTCAAAAACGGGAAATATTGTCCAAAAATAACCTTCTTAATTAAATAATAAATATTTTAGTTGTATCCAAAAACTCACTTAGCTCTGTAAGAATAAAACAAAGTAGCGAACGCGGATTTTGTAAAAATCGTCCATCGGCGAGTGACAACTTTTCACGTTCCTGTTAGAAGTCGTTTTTTTAATAAAGTATATTCCCATAAGTGCTTAAATAGAAAAGGAGAAACATATTTGATAAAAAAAAACTCCTTTACATTTATTTTCAAGATAGGTTAAGCTAGCGTAGAGGCGTAAAAAAATAAAAGAATTATGGCAGAGGTCATTTTGGATTTCGGTATAATTATCCAGAAAACATTTTTAAATTAAATCAAAATTAGATCCCGAAAAGTATTCAAAAACCACATGAAATTAATATAGCGTTCTAAGGAAAATTGTAACCAAATAACCACATTGCTTTTGCCTTATTGTGTTAGGACGAACATAATTTATTTTGAGTTGCTATTCAACTTTTTATAATATATTTTTTTGTTACCCAATTACCTTTTGGACATTCTATTAAAACAAACTCTTCCAATAGGAAAATCATTGGAAATGTGTTCGTCTGGATATTGCCTCATGGGTATTGTATTATGTTGTAGATATATATTCAGTACTTGCAACATCACATTTCGTCAAAATCCAAAAAATTAACATTCTGTTGAATGACTAATAATTGTCGTGCACTTTTCTTCTTAACGTATTCCTGATAAATAATAATTCAATTATGTTATATCCAGAACGCTGATTGCAATCCTATTGAAATGCGTTAATCCATTCTGTCGGTATCTACAATTGTGCTCATTAATAATGTCTTTACAATAGAGGGTTGTTTATTTAAATTACCCATTGATTATGTATATTTTTTGGCGTTGTCTTGCTATCAGTAAATTGTATTTGTTCAAGAAATTGGCTGTAAGAATCACGTAAGTTATAGAAATTTATACTATTTTTAGAACTATATCACAATATTGTTTTAGTGGTTTTTGTGGCATCCCTTTAGGAAACAATTAATGAGATTTGCAGACATCAAAATGATTAAAATGCATATTTTCTCACGAAAATAATAATGTGATTACAAAAGAATTGAGGAAGTTCACACCAAACAGTAACCCACCTAAAAATATATTGAATTACTGTTTGATATTCTGTCTCATATTAAATCTTTGCAACTATATTCCATTTGAAAAAATCATTATCGGACTGTAAAAATAATGATTTTTGAAATATTTTTTAGTTATATAGAGAATCCACATAATAGTCTTATTTGAATTTAGTATTTAGATTTACTTCAAACATATTGTCAGTGTTAATTAGTAAAGTATACATTGGGTTATTTTTTGTTGCATTAATTACCACAAATTTTTAATAATACCTAATAACTAAGCAAAAATTGAAATTATTAAAATGAGTATCATTTATAGTTGGTTTTAGAGATGCATTATTAAACTCCTAGAACTCTGCTTTTCTAGAGTATATTAATATGAAGCAAAATCTTTGTCATTTTTTAGATTAGAGTTTATTCTCAATATTTGTTTAATTTATTTTAAATTTGTTAGAAAATATTGACTACTAGCACCATCTAGAGAAAATGTAGCAATTTGTTCGCAGAATATAGTTTATAGCACAATGCAACAAAGAGTTCTTATTAATAAAATTTATCTTGGAAATGGGTGTTCTTGAGGTAATATAAGAAACATTTGCCATGCCCTATCGTGTTTGTTCAGCTGAAAATACCTACGGTATGGACTCCTTAAACTTAGAATTGAAATTTGAGAATTTGAATTCTTTAGCGAACAAATATGTGCTCAAAAAGCACTAAACTATTATAAATGTTTATATTGTGTCGTATTATATTTTCCAAATACTACTAACTTTATTATGATACTGAAATCATCATATTGCAAATCTTTCCCGAATAATGTGTTCAACAAAATAATGAAACTCCTGGGTGTCAGAGTACATTTACTATAAAATAAGTTAATTTATTGTTGTAAACGACATCAAAATGGAATGAATTATTTAACAACCTCTACAAAAATGCTTACTTTTTAATTCTATCTGTTTATTGATGTAAATGACAGGAGCAGCAGCGTGCACCATATGTTCGACTCCCGACAAGCTATCAACTAACATGCTAAGAAGTACCTTCCTTCGTGTCAACTTTCTAAGGTACTTACACTGAAACTTGGTGGTTTGACACCCGCTTGATTTTAAACATATTATTTATTTCCGAATTGTCAGCAGGTGCTATAAAAAACATTTTAGTAATAAAAATTTGTCAATTTTCATTGTTCTACCTCTCATTATTTGGTTTAAGGTAATCACTAGTTTCTTCTTCACTATAAAATTGTTTTGTCATCTGCAATTCTTTTTGTAAACTGTAATAAGACAACATATGTAAACGCAATGTCAGCATTAGAAAAAAAAATCATGCATACAAGTTAAATTTAATGTTGGAAGAAACTTTTTAGTAATTATCTGTCGAGTTATCATGAAAATTAATTAGAATTCATTAAATTTGAATCTGTTTTACTCTAACAGAACGTTTAGAATACCAAATGTTGAATGAAACTTTATAAACAATGCAGACCATTTGTCGCCCTTTTCAGAGTACTGCATTGGAAATATTCGGAAAAATAATTACATTCTTTTAAAGCATCTAGCTTTACTAATGATTATTTAAGAAAAGATAAATATTTACATGGGTCCTATCTGAAGGAGGATATTTACAGTTCTACAGCGTTTTGCAATGAAACGTTAATTCGTCAATCAAACAGGATCATACATCATACTTTATACTGACAGATTATTTAGTTAATAATCTGATGCTGATACTGAAATATGTGTTGATGATATCTGCGGCTGATATTAAAAATCAATTTATTAGTCACAATTGTATGGCATATTTATTTGACGAATATGGGAATATTTGTAAGGGCTACACTCACACTCACAGCGAAACAAACTAAATCTATTTTTTGAAACTAAAATAATTTTTGCAGTTAATATTATGTGATAGACACACACATTGCAACAAAAACTCAAAATATATAGAATAAATAATATTAATAGTGATTAACCATACTTGGAGTTGAATAGTCGTCACAGCAGAGAAGCATAAGTATACAGTACACTTCTTTGCAGACCGTGTAACTATTCAATTTTTCTTTTTATATATCTATGAATAATTTCTTCATAGCAGGAGCCGAAACGTCAAATAATGATCAAAACAGGCGGTCAGGCAGTTCTCACAAGGACGTCATATATATATATATATATATATATATATATATATATATATATATATATATTCTGAAGCTTCCGCGGTTAAAATTATATATATATATATATATATATATATATATATATATAAATCTAGGTGATCTCATATACTTTTTTATGACGTGCAACTTGTACTTTTGCAGAAAATCGCCAAAAATTCCAAAATTCTTATCAAAAATTTCATTTAAATGACATAAAGGACATTTCCTCATAAATATTTTAATTCCAACGTCATAGTGCCGGAATTTTAGGCACTGGAAGTTTTAATTGCGAATTTGAAAATTTTCTTTGTAAATCTTAAGCATATATCTAATACTATAATATATATATATATATATATATATATATATATATATATATGGATAGACATCGATTGGTGAGGGTCTCATCTTTGGGACAAATCGTTTTACTGAGAAATTAAATTAATAAAAAATGTATTGACAGTTTGTGACAATCAAGGCGGCGACTCTGTAATTTCAAGGCGTTCAAAGCAGAGTGATCTTGTAACCTACGTAAGAGTAATTCCTGTTGTAAAAATTATTTTAACACAGGGTGATTTGGTGACATATTTGAGATTGTAACTTTTTTTAAACATTCTTTCAATAAAAATTGTGTATGTATGTTCCGAACATGTAACTATTAAATGCCTCCGTCATATTTTCCTAGCATTTTATTTTTATACCTAGACATTTCAAGGAGAAAAAATTAGCACGGTAGGCAATTTTTGGATGAGTAAGAACTCATGATTTCGCATGTTAATTTGATGCATATAATATGAATTGGTGGTGTAAAATTATAATTATACAGGGTCTAACAAAATATGTTAGATGGTCCATAAGAGTTGCTATGCAGGATAGTTAAAATATAGCGTCAAATGGAATTATAGTATGGCTAGAAAAAAGCGAGAACAAATAATTGTGTAGGGTAACCCATAAGCAGTTGAAAATTAATGACAGCTGACATACAGGGCGGAGTAAAAGTATTGTTATGCAGGTCGCTAAAAAAATGTTAATATAAGGTTTTACCTATAGGGTAGCTTATTAGCATTTGCATTTACAGGGTGGTTGCAATATAGGATGTACTGGAATTATAATTATACATGGTGGTTCAAAAAAAATTACAATAGGTGGCCATAAACAAATGCATATACAGGGTAGCTAAAACATATGGTGGTATGAAATTATAGTTATACAGTGTGATTTAAAATATGTTATATTAGGGAGCCTGTAAAAAGTTGCATATATAGGGTGGAGCGGAATTATAGTTATACAAAGTGTTAGAAAAATGTTACAATATAAATGAAAGAATTTGGAAACAAGTGTTTGTAGAACGGCCAAAAGCGGTCGCATATACAGGGTTGTTGGAATATGGAATCGAGTGAAATTGTAGTGTGATAAAACAAATGTTAGAAAAAAATGTTTGGATCGGTATTTCATAAGAAGTTGCATATATAGGGTGGTTGAAATATAGGGGGGAGTTGAATTGTAGTAACACCATGTAAATAAGTAATGTAAGAAAAAAATATTATGTTTCGGAGTTTAATTAGTTTACATAGCAAATGTCCGATTATTTTGATATATGTACGTTTATGATAAAACATTGAATTTACGAGTGAAGCTCGGTCATCCAGGTACTGTAGGTAGTAAAGAATAGTATTTTCGGCTCCTTAAATCTGTGAGTACCAAGTTCGTTTTGTTTGTATACCAGGCAAATACCTATTTAAATGAAAATTTTTCCATTTTGCGAAGACAGTGCTTTTGGTTGTCACATTCTCCCGGCCCAGTGCCGTAACTAGGGCGGTGCCAGCAGTGCCCAGGCACAGGGCGCAGACCCCGGAGGGGCACCTCGAGCCTGGTGAGAGCATTTTTCAGGGGTGCAGTTTTTAAAGCTCACACCGGGCGCATAAAAGGCTAGTTACGGCACTGTCCCGGCCTAATAGAAAATTCATGACAACACATGTCAAACTCTAAAAACTGCTATTTGGTGCGTTTATACACAGGGTGTTTAATTATAGCAAACAAAACCACAAAGTAAAGTGATAGAAGGAGTTGCATTTATATGATGATAGAAATATAAGACGGAGTGGTACATAGGCAGCCGTATATACAGGATGGTTGGAATATAGGGTGCAGTGGACGTTTGGTGGTATAAAAATGTTGGAAAAAATGTGAAATTAAAATTATATAGGGTGATTAAAAAACTGTCATATGATGTGGACGTAAACAAATCATATACTGGATGGTTGAAATATATGCTGGATTTGAATTATATTCATACAGTGGGATTAAAAAATTATTTATTTTATAGCCCATAAGAAGTTGCATAAAGTGTGAAGAGGAATTAATGTTACACAGGGCGATAATATAAAATGTTAAAAATGAAATAATTTATGGGGTAGCCTACAAGGAGTTATATACTATGGTTGAAATATAGGACGGATTTGACTCCATAAATATGGGATGGATTCTCCTCCGTCCTATAGTTTACAGAAGACAGCTAACAAATGTAGGCTTGTCCAATCAATCAATATATTTTGGGCTTATTAAGTCAACGCGTACTAGTACATTTTGTTTGTAAACATTTACCTGTCAATTTAATTAAAAATGTATCATTGTGTAATGTTGAGACTTTCGATGTTACATGGTCCTGTCTATTAAGGTTATACATACAAAATAAAAAATAAAGAATGAAAACTACCTGAGTTCAAATAAACTAAAAATTGAGCAACATTAAGTTTGATAAAGTAGTAGATAAGTACGCAATGAAGGATTTTCGATTTGCTTGGCACCAACTTCAAAAATATAGTAGATTGGTATATAATTAATTTGTACAGAATGAGCACCTTTTAATGTTTACATTTTTTACTTCATGGGTAGGTACCTGACAACATTGATTGTGTTATTTATTTGCTAGAGTTGTATTTCGTTATAATTATTTTTAGCTTTTTAGTTATAGGTGGAATTCGGTTATATATTTTTTTAAATGTTTTATTAACAGACTTCCAAAAAATAGGAGGTTATCATTTTTTGTATGTATGTTACCTGATTTCTTCTCCTGTTGTGCACCGATTTGGACGGTTATGATCTTGTTTAATAGAGTATATATCATCCGTATTGGTGAAACTTGAAAAAATTTGGGAGTACAATTCTTTTGGGAAAGTGATGAAATTTGTGAATGAACACATGCATGCAAAGAACTCGACCAAAATATCTAACATATGGTTTAATAAAACCCTTTGTCGATGTGGATAATTTTTTAAGTGTAATCTATCAAAGAAGACCCTAGGTGGTGTCATATCTTTTTCTGTGACTTGCAACATATATGCATATCAATAATTCCATTGAAGTGACGTAACTGACATTTTCGCATAAATATTTTAATTCCAACATAATAGTGCGGGAATTGCAGGCACTGGAAATTTTAATTGCGAATTTGAAAATTTTCTATGTACATCCCAAGCACTTAGCTAGTATAGTATAGTATTTTCGGATCCTGAAATCAATGAGTACCAAGCTCATTCTATTTGTATACCTTGCAAATGCCGATTTAAAAGAAAATTTTTCAATTTTGCGAAGACGGTGCCTTTGGTGTCACCTACTCCCGTCCTCATAGAAAATTCATGTCAAGCTCTAAACTGCTATTTGGTACGATTATCCACAGGGTGTTTAGTTGTAGCAAACAAAACCACAAAGTAAAGTGATAAGAGCAATAAAAATAGCACAGATCGATCGGTCGAATTCATATCGATATATAATTTAACTAATTTATCATTTCTTAGTGCAAATTTCACAGCGGATTCAATTATACAGTAAACTTTTCCAGAAGTGTTTGTTCATCACAGTAAGTTAAGAGCAATCACTCTTAATATTAAAAGTTCAATTTCATATGTAGTTTTGGGAAGTTTTGATAGACTAACACAAGGTATATAATACGCATACATACAGAGAAAATAATTATATAACGTAGTTGCATATATATCATAGTGAAATTATAGAGCAGAGTAGAATAGTTGTTAAATAGGGTGGTTAAATATGTTTACATTAAGTATACCTATAAGGTAGAGTATTAGCAGTTGAATTTACAAGTTGCTTAGAATGTAGATTGGAATAAAATTACGGGTATACAGGGTTATTAAAAAAGATATATTGGGTGGCAATAAATAGATTTTTATCCTTTTAGTGTGTAGCTGAAGTTTCAGTTAGTCTGTAGAGGAGCCATTGTTATAGAGGGTGAATATAGGCAGCTGTATGTACAGGATGGTTCGAATATAGGGTTAAGTGGACCAAAAATGTTAGAAAAATATTATAAAGTGTGGTCCACAAATATGTGATAGTAAAATATAGGGGGGGGGGGGAGAATAATTGTTATATAGGGTGGTTAAAAATTTTACAATAATGTGATACTTATAAAGTAGTAAAGAGAGTGGTTGAGATATATTGTGAAGTGAAATTATTATAAAGTGTTTTAATAGAAGAGAATTGAAATTAAAGTGTTTCATTTCGTCTTCGAAACAATTAGTTTACAGCGCAACTGTCAGCTACTAAAATTGTCGTCGTTTCTATTAATTACCATAGTTTTAAATTTATATTTAACATATTAAAGCTTAAAGTATACAGTTATATACACACGTTATTCAGAGGTTAAGTTGTGTTAACTGTACGCGTGATGGCGTTAGGTATTTTAATGATTTCTTTCATATATTGTCATCCAAACGGTGCAAATAATTACAATCTTTATAAAACGTTTGGACAAGACAATGTCGGTCTGGTCAGTGGGGTAAACATATTTTTCGCTTATTAAGTTAACGCGTACTAGTTCATTTTGTTCGTAAACTTTTACCTGTCAATTTAAATGATCTTTCTGAAATGTTTGGGGTTTTCGATATTGTCTGGTCTATTAAGGTTATACATACAAAATAAAAAATAAAGAATAAGACTTACCCGAGTTGAGAAAAACTAAAAAGTTGTAAATAAAACATTAAAAAATATATAACCGACATCCAAGTATAACTAAAAAGTTGAAAATAATTATAACAAAATACAAACCTAGACAATAAATAACACATTCCTAGCTACCTATCTAGTATATTTTTGAAGTCGGTACCAAGCAACAATCAAGTTTGATGAAGTTGTAGATTAGTACACAATGCAGCATTTCAGATTTGCTATTTTCAGAGCACAAACCGAACAAACCGAGAAACGGATGTACACCGGATTTGTTATATACTCGACGTTTCGACTCCTGCTTTGGAGCCATTATCAAGAGACAAAAGTGAAAAAGAGTTTTAGAGTCTAGATCGAACTCGGGGCCTCAATCTGCCTACTCCCCAAGAGTCACTAGGTAACTGAACTGAATTTGAGTCTGCTTTGCTTCTTTTATTTATAGTTAGCGCTATGTTAGAAGGGGATGTAACATGATGAGGCTGTGTTATGATTGGTTGGGTGTTGGCGGGCGTGTCTGCGTTGTTTAATCTGGCAATTACGGAGGTCCATGCTGTGAGAGCTGTCATCGCGTCGGTTTAGACAGAATGGTCTTTTCTCTATTTCTATTTCTTTGCGAATAGTAGATGCCCTAATGAAGTTAAGAGATACGATAGTCCTACCGTCCTCGAAGTTGAGAGAGTGTCCTGTTTGGATACTATGATGCGCAAGAGCTGATGTCGGATCTTTTTTGCGAACTGACAAAGAATGTTCATATACTCGATGATACAAATAGGCGCGTCAACCATCGAGTATATAAACATTCTTTGTCAGTTCGCAAAAAAGATACGACTTCAGCTCTCGTTTGGTTTGTATTTGGCGTGGCTAATTCTGCTGATTGTTGATTGATTGATGTTGAATAATTATCTTCCATTTGTTAGAAAGGTGCAGGGCGTCATCTCTTTTGTTTAGATGTCCACTTTTCTGGATTTCAATGGCTTCTCGTATTAGTCTGGTTTTGTAATAAGTTGTTTGTGTGATCTGTTTGCAACTGTCGAAATTGATTTTATGGCCCGATTGTTGTTGGTGTTGGAACAGTGCCCATGTTGTCTGTTTATTTTTAACAGCTAATCTGTGCTCATCTAAACGGGCTGAAATTCTCCTGTTCGTTTGTCCGACTTATACCTTGTCGCACGTTCCACAAGTTATACTATATACCCCTTGGTTTTCAAGTTTAACTTTTGTTTCGGGATTTCCTAAACTTGTGCCTCTGGTCTGGTGATGCTGAACTGACAAAGAATGTTCATATACTGGATGGTTAACGCACCTATTTGTACGATCGATGTAGCTTTGTGGGCAATTGCGGCATGGAATGTCGCAAACTCCTTGATCCTCGTTCGTGTTGTTGGTCTGTTTCTGATGGGGTTGGTGTACTCGGGGGTTGTTGCGATTGACGAAACATGCGTACAATGTGGTCTGGTTGATAACCGTTTTGTCGAAGGATTTGTTGAAGATTATTAAGTTCGTTTTGTCTGTTGTCAATGTCTGTTAAGCGAATAGATCTAAGGGTCAAAGATTTCATTACAGAACTTAATTGGTGATGTGATTGGGCATTTACGTATCGATTGGTGTGGGTTGGTTTCCTATAGAATGTATGTGAGAATGTGCCATTGCTGGTTTTTGTTATGAGGACATCAATAAATGGGAGCGAAGAATCAGATTCGATTTCCATTGTAAATTGAATGTTAGAACGTATACCGTTGAGGTGTTGTAGAAAGAATTCTAAAGAACCTCTGCCATAAGGCCAAATGACAAAAGTATCATCAATATATCTAAGCCAGCAGGAAGGTTTTAAATTAGACGAGTTTGGGGCCTGGGTTTCGATTTGTTCCATGAAAATTTTATACGCAATCGTAAAAACTAGAAATACGTTTTTGCTAAGCGTTTTTATTGTTTGATGAACAAGTTTCTATTACGCTTATTAATTTCGAGACAATTCTTTTATTTATTCTCTCTTTACAAACACCAAATAGGTACTTACATGTGAAGGGTTAAACAGTACACAAGTATTTGACACTGTCACAGACATGCCAATATCATGAAGGAATTGCATCCTGATGCAGCAATAATATGCGCCTAAGCTCACCAAATTTGATGTTAAATAGGTCAGGAACTATGTTATTGGACAGCATATCATTGCAGACACTGAGTAGATAAGTGAAGGGCGAAGGGCTTCCGTTGTTGTTTTATTAGTAATGTAAAATTAAACCTTGTAACACTACTTAACCTTTAGCTAAGACCGTCTCGGTCAAATTCTTCTTTTCCGTGATAGCCGATCCAAATAAAATATATTCATCTTGGCCCTCGGATTCAGGCGATACACAACGTCGTTGATCTTTTTAACTACTCCATATGGGCCATTCCAAGCTCTAGAGGATGTATAGCCTAACTCTTTCTCTTGAAACGCGACTGAATCTGCCTTAGGCCGGTTCTACAATTCAAGTATATACTTAGAATAAAGTATACCTACTAGTATAATATATGAAAATTGCGTTCTACAAATGCAGAATAACTTTATCCTGAGTATATATATAAGTTATTCCAAGTTGTGCGTGTGCGCGTCGCGGTAACATAACCTGAACTTTATTTGCCACTCTTTGGGTTTTGGACTTCTGAATTTTTAAACTATTATCGAAATGGATCTAGCAAATTTGAACTTATTTGATTCTGATGAGGATGAAGTGGAGGAAGTCATGTTTTATCGTCAGCCAAAAATATTTAAATATCGGTGAGTTATATCACAATATAGTTGGGGGTTTGAATTGAATTTGAAAAATAAAACATTTTTTAGGCCTGATTACTCTGTGGAACGTGACGAACTGGAGTTTTTCAAGTGTTTCCGATTGCAAAAACTAACTTGTGCTACATTATTAAATTTAATAAAAAATCAGGTCGTCTGCAACAGATCGTAATCATGCTGTGCAACCTGAAACAAAATTACTTCTTTACATGCGTTTTTACGCTACAGGCAGCATTTTTATTAACATCTGGTGATTTTGCAGGGGTCAGTAAAACCTCTGCGCGTATCATTGTCAAACAGGTCGCTGAGACGATTACATCTTTAAGGAAATCATACATAAAATTTTCTGAAACAAATATCTAAAGAAGAATTTTATGCCATTGCCTCATGTCATTGGCACTATTGACTGAACCCACGTTCGAATCAATTCTCCAGGGGGTAATGAAGAAAAACGATACAGAAATAGAAAGGGATATTTCTCCTGGAATTTTCAAACAGTTTGTTATTCACATTTATAGGTAATGGATATTGTTGCACGGTGGCCTGGCTCTCCTCATGATCACACAATTTATAATAACAGTCGAATCAGATGAGGACTAGAGGATGGAGAATTTGGAACTGATGCCATTTCTGGGAGACAGTGTGGGTATGACAATAATAATTATTTAATAACTCCACTAGATCAGCTAAATATTCCTGCTGAAACACTTTTTAATGAATCCCATATTCGAACAAGAAATTGTGTGGAAAGATTGTATGGAGTATGGAAAAGTAAGTTTCCTATTCTCTCTCTAGGTATGCGTGTGTCATCTGAACATTCCAAAGCAATAATTGTTGCAATAGGTGTTCTTCACAATCTTTCAGTAGTAGAGAATGAAGAAGAACCACCAACTGATATTGTTGTTCAAGATATTAGATTGAATTTACCAGATGTTGGGATTCAACGCATTAATCAAGAACAAAACCGAATGAGGAATTCTCTTATTTTAAATTATTTTGCAAATCTATGAAAACTATTTTTTTAATTATTAAATATATTATTATACAAATTGTTTAAATTCTACATATATATTACATAACTACAATGTCTTTGTTTTTTTTGAACTTCACATTGTAAAATTTTCATTTCTAAGCTGTGTTTTTCTGCCAGTCTTTTCTCTTTTTTTGTGATTCTTCTTTTAATAATGCCATTTGAAAGTCAATGAACTGTCCCATTTACTCCTCAACATTTTTGCACTCCTACCTGTCGCACATATAGCATTGAATTTTATTTCAATTTTTGCCATTATATTTCTTTGCCACTGTTCGTTACAGTGTCCGTTTTCTTGCATTCAGTAATATAATGATAGATAATTTATTTAACATCTTAATTAGGTCATTTTTATTACCTATAATATCATTATGTTTCTCCACTAAACCTACTAAAACATCTATTTCATTCGTTGTGAAGATTTGGCACTGATTTTCCCGTTTTTCTACTATTTTGGAGAAATACCAAACAAAATTTCTTTAACTCGAAAAGGTCGCAATAAAAAAAAGTTCTCGAGTTTAAAATTTCATTAATCAATTGTCAGTATTGTCAATATGTTCAATAATATCAGTTCATATAACCTACTCCGGCACGCATTTGAACTAATCACGAGATATTCTACGAATAGTTATACCGCCACTCAACAAGGATTGTAGAATACGCAACCAGTTGTACTTGGTATAAACTTCGGTATAAGTTATACTAGGAACAACTATACCTTATTTTATACGTCCATTGTAGAACCGGCCCTTAAGATCGTAGCGTGTCTTTATTCAATCGTTGGTTACCAACATCTGTGTCCAGGCTAGTTCTTGTGTGGTCAGCACGCGTTGTTGGAGTTGATTAGGATAATCGTTAACTTCATGGGCAGGTTCTTTTGGGTGAGCCAAAGACCAAATCTATGGAAATCTCAGCTTCTTTCCGAATAGTACTCTGACTGTAGTCAGTCATGTGCTGTTGTGCACGGCTGAGCGATAGCCCTACAAGAATATAGGAATATGCTCATATTAATCACGCTGGTTGTTGCTGACGACCGTTGGTAGATGTTGTTCCAAGCGTCTATTGAATCTTTCCACCATTCATCCCGATTTTTGATGTAAGGGGGTTGTTCTCGTTTTCTTGACGTTGGATTCAAAGTTCGGACCTTGTTCGAATGTAACTCTAACGGGTTTCTCCAAACCTGCTGAGTAGCTGTTCACCAGAATCGTTGCCACTGTGGTGGCCTCTTGGTTACATATAGAATATATCTCAGGTCAATTACTAAAATATTCCATAGCTACCAGAATGTTCTTGTCACACCCTCATATTCGGGAAAAGAAGCAGCGCCATCTACAGTAGCTCTTTCAAAAGGGGCGCCCACATTATATTTTTAACCGGCTTCCAAAGTTAGATATTTCTTGTTTTTTTGTAGCTGTTTTTTCAGCTAATGAGTTTTTTCCTTCTTGACTGTGCTGTTGTTTTAGTTGTTCGGTAAACATTTTTGATTTATGGATATTTTTGGTAGCCACTAGACTTTAGTGCCTCTTTGGCTTTATTTATTGCACTTTGTCGGTATTCAGATAATTTTATTGCCCTGTTGGCAAGACTTATTTTTACTGCATTTTTCTGTAATAGTGTGTGGTTTGAATTAAAATTAAGATACCTAGCAGACTAAGTTTGCTTTGTGTATCACTTGGTGTAAAAATTTCGATTGTTTTGATGTAATGTCATATCTAAAAAATGGTATGTTCTTGTTATGCTCGGTTTCTACTGTAAACTAATTTTTTTCGTTATAACTGTCAAATGCTGCCAATATGTCATTTATTTTATCGCACGGTACAGCTGTTATACAATCGTCGACATATCTATAACAGAAAGGTTTATGATATTTAAGATTAGATAGGACCTTGTCTTCCAACTCTTCCATTACTAATTGGGCAACTATACTTGAAATAGAAAAGCCGATGGCACAACCATCGATCTGTTTATGGAAACTATCATTATATGAAAAGTACATCGCATTTAATGTGGTTTAAAAACTCCTTAGGTATTGCAGTAAAAGCACTAATCCTACCTATTTTTTGACAATTGGTTCTAGAACTAGCTTATTAGGAATGCTAGTGTATAACGACACCACGTCTAAGGACAGAACTGACAAAAAATGTTCATATACTCGATGGGTGATGCGCTTGTTGGTACGACCGATGTAGCTTTGTGGGAAATCGCGAGATGGAATTTCGTAAACTCCTCGTCGTTAGGTACTTTATCTTTAGGGCTCCTCAAGTTGGCTATAGTTTGACTGGTGCTAAAAACTGTGATTATTTGATGCCGGTGTAGCATCCGTGCTATTTTGTCAGTGACTCCTCGACTGTACGGAAGGAAGGCTTTCCGGTGTTGTTTCTGATGGGCTTGGTGTATTCAGGGGTTGATGCGATTTACTAATTATGCGCGCAATGTGGTCCGGATGATTTGTTGAAAAGTATTAAGTTCGTTTCGTCTATTGTCAATATCTGTTAAGCGAATAGATCTAAGAGCGCGGTTCTCACCCGGAACCTAGCCTAGTTCATAATAATAACCGCGAAAGCCTCTCAGAACATTTCATTCGCCTCTATTTTGAGGATTTCTTCCAACTGTGTTCTTCTTGCCCTTAAGTATTGCAGAACCCATAACATCATTCCGAACACTTTCAAACTAAAACATCACACCTCTTCACGTTCAGTTTCCCGTATTCTTAACAAAGCAAGTTTCACCCTGTTACGAAATTCCATTCATTCAATCAGATATCAACCTGACCAAGCCAACCGAAATTTGTATCATTGCTACTCGTAATTACATACTTTCAACCCTCATCCAATTCGGTGGGACAATTTTGAACGCATTCGAGCGACAAATCTGCACACTTGGCTCAAAAGAAAACAGTGACTCAAAAACATAAACCAACAGAACTTATTACAAAACAAAAACCTGCTGTCACTTCACTCCCTCTGACAACCGTCCACAACTTTTCGGACTTCCCCTTAGATTCTACGAGTGTACATGTCCTATCCAGTGGTTTCAATTTCGCAGTGACTCCAAAAACTATCCCAACTGAAAAAATCATTTCTTAAGTTGAGGTAGCTTTAGTTGAACTAACAGGTATTGAGGCTAAAAATACTCGTCAAGACATTGCTAGAGTACCCCGTACATCAAAGCCACCAAACTCAAACCTAACTTCCAACGAATGACATGCATTAAATCAACTATGTGACACCGATGACGTAACTATTCTTCCTGCCGACAAAGGTAACACGACTCTTCTTCTCAACACTAAGGACTATGTTCACAAGATGAATTCTCTATTCCACACACCAGACTACGAAATAATTAACAATAATCCGACTAGTCTGAATCAGGTAGAAAATGTCCCTCGTCCCTTCGAGGTTTCCTTGGACCTCCATCGTCTTGAAAAGGTTGACCTCACAACGTTTCAATAGCTTCATTCACCTGATGACGAGGAATAATCCGAATACTTACTTAGAGAAAAAGACCAAGGAAATCATCAACAGAACACATCTTCTTGTTGACGTCAAAAACGTCAACATTCCTCGTGTCTTCTAAAATTACCAAAATTTATCTCTTTTCACCAATGTCCCCATTTCAGAAACGTTAGATATTCTAAAAATAATACACAATATATCTTCTGACATAATCAAACTTGTGCAGCACTGTTCTTCTAACACTTATTTTTCATTTCAGGACACTCTTTTCAAACAAGGACGTGGGGCCTCGAAGGGTTCACCTCTTTCTCCAGTGGTTGCTAACATTTTCATGGAACAAATCGAAACCCTGGCCCTAAACTCGTCTAATTTAAAACCTTCCTGCTGGCTTAGATATGTTGATGATACTTTTGTCATTTGGTCTCATGGCAGAGATTCTTTAGAGTTCTTTCTACAACACCTCAACGGTATACATTCTAACATTCAATTTACAATGGAAATCGAGTCCGATTGTTCCCTCCCGTTTCTTGATGTCCTCATATAAAAAACCAGCAATGGCTGATTCTCACATTCCCTCTATAGGAAACCAACCCATACCAATCGACACTTAAATGCCCAATCACACCATTACCCTGCCCAATTGAGTTCTGTAATGAAATCTTTGGCTATTACATCTATTCACCTAACAGATACTGACAATAAACAAAACGAACTTAACAATCTCTAACAAATCCTTCCACAAAACGATTTATCATCAAGACCACATTGCGCGCATAATTAATCAATCGCAACGACCCCCGAATACACCAACCCATTAGAAACAGACCAGCAACACCGGAAAGCCTTCCTTCCATATATTCGAGGAGTTACTGACAAAATAGCACGGATTCTACACCGACATCAAATAGACAGTCTCCAACACCAGTCAAACTATTGCCAACTTAACCGGGAACCTTAAAGATAAAGTATCTAACGAGGATCGAGGAGTTTACGAAATTCCATGTCGCGATTGCCCACAAAGCTACATCGGTCGTAAAAACAGGCGCGTCAACCATCGAGTATATGAACATTCTTTGTCAGTTCGCAAAAAAGATCCGACTTCAGCTCTCGCGCATCATCATATCCAAACAGGACACTCTATCAACTTCGAGGACAGTAGGACTATCATATCTCTTAATTATCCTCGGGCATCCACTATTCGCGAAGCCATAGAAATAGAGAAAAGACCCCTCTGTCTAAATCGAGGCACTCGCCTTCCTGCAGCATGGACTTCCGTAACTGCCGTATTAAACAAAGCAGACACACCCACCAACAGCCAACCAGTCACAACACAGATCCTTCATCACGTGACAGCGCCCTCTAACCGACCGATAACTATAAATAAAAGAAGCAGAGAAGATTCAAATTCAGTTCAGTTACCTAGTGACTTTTGGGGAGTAGGCAGATTGTGGCCCCGAGTTCGATCTACACTAAATTCAGACGCGGTTCTCACACGGAACCTAGCCTAGTTCATATATATATATATATATATATATATAGAAGGCTCTCGGGATTCTCGTGTGTATTGTTTAGTTGTCTTAGAAAAGACAGTTTGACGTTTCGATGAGATCTCACTCATCTTCTTCGGAATATTCGATGTTGTTACTACACTAATTATAGTACAAAATGAGTCGATGCTGCCGTGCGTCTTAGTTTTATACTACCGGTCTGAGGGTGCGTGGTCTTGTTTGCTTTGGTCAATCTCTGTGACGGGTTGTCGGTCCGATGGTCATTGAGTTATTTTCTGGCCTGGGAGATATGTTGGTGTTATTTGACTTTTTATCCTGATATTTGATTTTAATGTAACGGTCTGCTAGTGCGGTTCTCCATGTGGGTGGGAGGCGCTGCACATCGTCCCGTTTGTTGAGATTTGTTTTCCTTTTCTCTATTTCAATCGCCTCCCTAACGAGCCTTGTGCTATAATTTTCGTTTTTGCACATATCTTCATCTGGGCATTATTCATTTTAGTTTACCAGATTGTTTTCTTCCTGAAAAATTGCACCATAATAATTTTTCTCACATTAATAAGAAATGTTAAAATATTTTCCGGTCTAATAGATTTTGGAGAATCTTAAGGGGTTCCTGCCATTAATACATCCAGAGGCGTATCTTCGCATTTAGCATTTTCATGGGGAATAAATTTTAAGGAGGGCAACTGCCCCCCTTAATACCTCCCCCCCCTCCCCCGCAAAGATGACTTTGAATACATTTACATCTGCCTATAGACTATTTCAGTAGATTCATGTTTAATTGTTTTGATAGTTAGCTATTAGGACTTATCTTGAATATCTAAAGGGACACCTGAGGATTTCAATTTTGGCATTGAATGGGTCATTAGGGCAAAACGTTAGGTTGATAAATCCATCTAGAACCCAAGCTAAGACACGGAAGTAATAATATTTGTAAGACCTGAATCATATTGTAACAGAAAATAAATCAGAGTTAAGAATTTCCCGCTACATAGCTAATACATTTGTTTGAAGTTCTCGATAGGAATATCACATATCATATACCTTCTACACGTCTTACATTTATTAATATGGGGGATGAAGTTAGAAAGGGAATCCCTTTTTCATGAAGCATTCCAAGTATTTCAAATCTGATCCTGTGGGATATAAGTGAGTGTGCGTCATCTTATTGGCAAGACAAACAGACAAAGGCTGACGAGCCATCGTGAGGCGAGGACTACGATTGTAAATTGGGCTTGTAAACACATTCTAACATGATCAGCACTGCATTAAGTTCGGGGTGGCTCTGTTACGAGTAAACTAACCGGAAAACTCCGGAACAGACAACGGAAACAAAGTAAAATTTCACGAATGTTGGTTGAAATTCTATGAATAAATCAAACGTTTGTTTGAAGCTGGATATATTTGTGCTGAATGACTTCGGAATATTTCTTATTAGACAATAAATTTACTAGTATAGTTTATAAAGTTGCCTTTTTTTAAACCTGGTTGATTTCACGGCGGCTGTTTAGGATTAAAATTCAATTATGATTAATAAAATATTTCTTGGATATTAAACTATTAACTTTTCGATGTTTTGACACCCCTAACATCTCTCTGACAGCTTCCAGTCATATAATTTCATACATTTCTAAAGAGTATTCCAATTTGAGGTAGTTTTTGAATTTTTAATATAATACACAAATTATTTGAGATTGATCAAATATTTTATTTCAAATGTTAGTTCAATTGTTTCGATTTAGTAATTGAAAACAATATCTTGTAAGTGACCACCTGCTGCTGTATGACAAGCTTCTAATCTTTTGCCAAACTTTTTGATAACTTTCTGACATTACTGCGGTTCAATTAATTGACAACAGTCAATAATGTTCTCCTTTAGGTCATCAATTTTTGTGGACTTCTAGACACTGTTAAATATCAGAAGTATCTGATGCCATAGCAGGATTTACTTGGAGGATAACTCTTGGCCACCCTTTATACTACCAAAAGCCAGAATGACTGTTTATCGTGCCAGTTATCGTCAGTCCAATTTTGAAAAGGTTAACCAACCACGGATAAACTGATTTTTCAATGGAACCCAATAATTCGTTTAATTTCCTTTCATCCGATATTTTTATATATTTCTAACAGTTCCTTAAGAGTTCGAGAAATCATGATAATTTTTGATTATTGTGTGTTTTCTTATTATTCATGAAATACTTTTGGTCATGAAAGCCGTAGAGTTTAAATTCGCATGTTAACTAAAGTGGAAATTCATAACCTTTTCAAAGATATGAGATGTGTTCGTAGTAATATTTCCCATCAGATGGCATGCGTAATTAGAATACTAAAAACTAGTGGCCCAAATATTGCAAATACATTTCAAAACGCTAATAACATTAAATAATTTGATAAAATTTTAAATATAATATTTTTAATCATTAGATGACAGATACTCTTTTTTTGTAAAATGTTTTGCGATTTGGAACTGGAAACTCCAAAAATCCTAAATTTAATTACTGAAAACACGACACATAAGGGACACATTTTTTGTAACAAAAATAATATAAAATCCTTCACCATGACTATTTATTTCACTGATGGTAAGAACTAATTATTGGCTTTATATTACCATTTTATGCAGTTACTCAATTGGCTGTTTCTCATAATATATTTTTTTCCATTTTTGACACAACAAGAAAAAAAAATCATCATTCAGTTCTTTTTGATAACACAAAAATTAGTCTTAATAAAATATCACGTTTGTACTCCTAATTAAAACATAAGTTGAAATAAATATAATAAAAATCCCATAGAAGGATGATAATCCTTTTGCGTAGGTAAATGACCTTGAGACTTTCAGGTTACAAATAAACTAAGTTTAAAATAACAAACTAATTTACAGACTTTAGGAAAACAATGAAACACAACAATTTTAAAAAAGAAAGTAACAGAAAAAATTGAGTAATTAACATGTTTTACTATAAAGACGGTTTTATTAGCATGTTAAAAATTGTACATATTTTTAATATTTAATATTCCTGCATTTGTACCCTTTGAATTAATTGACTGTATCCACTGTTTGGATTTCTTTTTAAATAATGACAGTGAATTTATAACCCTTTAGTCTCATCAGACAGAAAGTTGAATATTTTAGGGCCAAAAACATCTTTGAGCTATAGTTTTTTCTGCTTTGGATACTATGAAAATATTATGCTGAAGTAAATCATCTCATTATACATGGCAAAGACAATTTTTACATACAACCAAGCAAAACTGACTTTTTGACATTTTTCACCTAAAACTGTGAAATATTAGGTAATCTTTAAAAAAAGACATTGTGTTGAAACCTTTTTTCATTAAATCTCTTAAACTAAGTCATGGCTTAGTTTATAAAAGAAATATGTTTTATTAAGTAAATTTTAACATTATGTATTTTAACCGTGACAAATCTTGCACTCCATCATTCACCCAAATTTATTAAAATAGGGGTACAACATTTCCTTTTACATATTAATAAATCGATTAAATATATGATTTAAGTAACAAATTCAATTAATAATGCAACAAATGATAAACTAGATTATATTTTTGCAACTTTTTTTATTAGGTAATTATTTTTTGAAACTATCTTCTGGACATTATACAATCCATCGAACGCAAGACAATATATTGTTTCAGGTCGAGAAACTTCATCAGTTGCGCTTCCCTCAACATGTTAAAATCTCGAATAATTATTAATCTTTTTTCATACATATAACCAAGCTTAACTATTTAACGCACAATTATTAAGAGTTTTAGAGAAAACTAAAAAGAAAAAAAAGTCGTGCCATATATAATGCTTTTACCCTTTGATTCATATGATGTGTCACACGAAATAAATTGATATGTTAACTAAAACCCACAAAGCGATTATGTGACAATATGTTATTTCTAGTCGATAGTATTCAAATGTTACGCTCCTCTCGGCGATTAAAATCTGGTATAATTATTTATGTATTGCATTTAAGGCTGAATTTAACATTTTAACTCAAATTGAAAATCTAGTAGTTTAAGGGAAAACTAGTCCACAGTAATTCTAAATTTAAAACTCCATTACCCTTTCCTAGGATAGTAATCTGTTGGCTAGTTCTTCCTGTAGCTCCAAGATTTCGATTTTTATTTTAATTTAATTAAATTATTATCCTCATTAAAGATTTTCTCGTCTATTTGAGGTTTTGAGTAGTTTTGTTAAAGTTGTTAATAATGGTAGTTGTAACGCTCAATTGATTCTTTAAAAGATTCTCGACCTGAAATTGTCCCTGGTTAAGTCAGTTTATGCTGCTAGTATAGAATTCGCCATCGGATGCGTCTAGGTTACCGGTTATTGCTTTATTAATCCGCGTTTGGGTAGTTTAGTGACTAGAAATACTTCTGAAAATTTTGTTTTGATGGAGTCGGAGATTTGTATTAAAATGCTAATGTGTATTTGGACGTCCACACGAAATGCACCTGTGTCGTGAAATTTGAAGCCAGGCATAGGATCGACAGTTTGTTGTAAAGTATTGAGGATTTTGATTATTTTCAAATTGTTGACCCATAATCGCTGCAGTTAGTTAGTGCAGCGAAGAGCTTATGTAGAATTGTTATTGTGATTTCCGAATCAGGGTTTGTATATATTTGATTCAAATAAAAGTTCTAGAAACTGGGTAGTAATTACAAGTTTTTAAATTTTAATTGAACCCACCGAGTTTTTAAAAATATATATATTAAGAAATATTTATCAGGGAGTACACGTTCGTTATATTGATTCATGTTTGAATCCTGCAGACGTTTCGCCATGGTCTCACTTGGCATTCTCAATGCGTTGTTACGGTGAACTGAGAGGTGATCTACCTGAGCTTTTTATTTTATATGCCTCCGTCGGAGTTTATATCGTGCCTGATTGGTCGGTGTTGAGTCTGCCCCCTTTGCTGCCCTGTAGGGTGCCTCACTTGTTGACGGGTTTGTATTTTGCGGGGCTAATTCTGTTTTATTTTGATGTTGAATAATTGTCTTCCATGTGTTAGAAAGGTGTAGGGCGTCATCTCTTTTGTTTAGATGTCCACTCTTCTCTATTTCAATGGCTTCTCGTATTAGTCTGGTTTTGTAATGAGTTGTTTCTGCGATCTGTTTGCTACTATCGAAATTGATTTTATGGCCCGATTGTTGTTGGTGTTGATACAAGGCCGATGTTGTCTGTTTATTTTTGACAGCTAATCTGTGCTCATCTAAACGGGCCGAAATTCTTCTGTTCGTTGTCCGATGTATACCTTGTGGCACGTTCCACAAGTTATACTATATACCGCTTGTTTTTCAAGTTTAACTTTTGGTTTGTGATTTCCTAAACTTGTGCCTATAGTCTCTGTTGCGGTTTGAATGATGTTGTTATGTCATGCCTTCGAAGAATTCGGCCAATCCTGTCCGTTGTCGCTTTGATGTATGGTAAGACTACTTTTGGTTTTTCGGTGAGGTCATCATTTGGTTTTGGCTCAAGGTGTTGTGCTATTTTTGATTGTGTGGTTTGTGTATCCGTTTTGTCGTAGAGAGGTAGTTATCTGTTTTAATTCGTTTGTTTGGTTATTGTCGTCGGTCAGTCGTATGGATCTGGAAACTAGCGTGTTGGCAACGCCCTGTATTTGAGAAGGGTGGTGATGGGATTTGTAGTTAAAGTATCTGTTCCTGTGTGTTGGCTTTCTATATACGGTGTGGCCGAAGTGCCCATTCTAGGGGTTTTTTCTTACGTGGACGTCAATAAAGGGCAGCTGGTTGTTTTCCTCAAGTTCTACTGTAAATTGAATCCTGAGGTGTATGGAGTGTAGGTGTTCCAGAAACTTTAGAACTTCTTGTTTGCCGAAAGACCATATGATAAAAACATCATCGACGTATCTTAGCCATAACTTTGGCGCTTCAGGTTTGCTGTCTTTAGTGCCTTTTTCTCGAAATAGGTAGGGATCCCATTACTGCTCCGTGGGTTTTTTGATACATGCGGTTGTCATACATATAATAGCCACTATTGAGGCAATATCGTGACAATTCTATTATGAATTGCGGGAGGTCTTCATTCTCGGTAATTTGTTGAAGTGCTTCTTCTACCGGTAAGCTTGGATATAAGCTCTTAACATCGAAACTAGCTATGATATCTTCCATACGACTGACCGACTACAATAACAAAACACACGAATTAAAACAGATAACTACCACTCTACGACTAAACGCATACACAAACCACACAATCAAAAATAGCACAACAACACCTTGAGCCAAAACCAACGATGACCTCACCGAAAAACCAAAAGTAGTCTTACCATACATCAAAAGGACAACGGACAGAATTGGCCGAATTCTTCGAAGGCATGACATAGCGACAGCATACAAACCGCACAAGAGACTATAGGCACAAGTTTCGGAAATCCCAATCTAAAAGTTAAACTTGAAAACCAAGGGGTATATAGTATAACTTGTAGAACGTGCGACGAGGTATACGTCGGACAAACGAACAGGAGAATTTCAGTCCATTTAGATGAGCACAGATTAGCTGCCAAAAATAAACAACATCGGCCCTGTTCCAACACCAAGAACAATCGGGCCATAAAATCAATTTCGATAGTTACAAACAGATCGCACAAACAACTCATTACCAAACAGACTAATACGAGAGGCCATTGAAATCGAGAAAAGTGGACATCTAAACAAAAGAGATGACGCCCTGCACCTTTCTAACACATGGAAGACAATTATTCAATATAAACAGAATTAGCCACGGAAAATACAAACCCGTCAACACGTGAGACACCCGACACGGCAGCAAAGGGGGCGGAGCCAACACTGGCCAATCAGGCGCGATATAACCTCCGACGGAGGCATATGAAATAAAAAGCTCAGGCATATCACCTCTCAGTTCACCGTAAGAACGCATTCAGAATGCCAAGTGAGACCTTGGCGAAACGTCTGCAGGATTCAAACAGGAATCAATATAACGAACGGATGTATTCCCGGATACATATTTCTTCATATTGTTCCATCCGTGAAACCCTACAACTATACATATATATATATATATATATATACATATATATATATATATACTTTAGATGGTTTCCGGGAATTCATCCGCGTAGTTGATAACTGATCCCTGCTGGGATCGATGGTAAAATGACGACGTTTCGGCAGAGTCACATCTGCCCTCTTCAGGTCGGTTCGCATAATTTTCGTAGCCTTCTGCTTTCACTTCTAGTTACTCGAATACTGAGATTTTCAGAAGCGCTCGCGCTGTTATATAGTCGCGGCTCGGCGCCTATCGGTTGGCACCACCGTGAACGGCTGCGTGTGATTGGCCCTGGGCGCTCAGTGGGCACGCCTTCCGCCTGCTGATTTGTTATTTCCGGTTGAGTTATTTTTGGACGGGTCCGGGCCGGTGTTTTATAGGATTTTCCAGCAATTCGATAAGTTCTGAATTTCATTGCGTGCGTTTAGACTGTGAGGCCTCTTCGCTATTTCAATTGCCTCTCTCACGCGTCTTGATTAAATTTACCATGGAGGTTGAAGCCAACAATCAACTGCCGTTCCTTGACGTTCTCATAAATAGGAAGGAAGATGGAACCCTTGGCCATACATTATATAGGAAAACAGACGAGGAGCATGAGACACCAATAACCAAGGCTTATTTACCGTATGCCAAGGGGACCACGGACGGTATTGCAAGAATTCTACGGGGACACAAAAATATCGATACTATTTTCAATACAGACAGAAAAATAAGCACGGTGTTGAGGACTCCGAAGACGAGGATCCCTTTAGAACAACAGGGAGTGTACGAGATTCCATGTGCAGACTGTCATAAAACCTATGTGGGGCAAACTAATAGAAGAATTCAAGCTAGGCGTGATGAACACCAGAACGCTGTAAGAAAGCAGAAAAAAAAACGTCCATTGCGGAACACGCCACCACGATGTCACACCGAATAGACTTTGAGAACACCAGAGGACTGGCAAATATAGAAACCCGAAATCAAGACTCGTAAGAGAGCCAATTGAAATAGCGAAGAGGCCTCACAGTCTAAACGCACTCAATGAAATTCAGAACTTATCGAATTGCTGGAAAATTCTATTAAACACCGCACCGGCCCGGACCCGTCCAAAAACAACTCAACCGGAAATAACAAATCAGCAGGCGGGAGGCGTGCCCACTGAGCGCCCAGGGCCAATCACACGCAGCCGTTCACGGTGCCAAGCGATAGGCGCCGAGCCGCGACTATATAACAGCGCGAGCGCTTCTGAAAATGTCAGTATTCGAGTAACTAGAAGCGAAAGCAGAAGGCTACGAGAATTATGCGAACCGACCTGAAGAGGGCAGATGTGACTCTGCCGAAACGTCTTCATTTTACCATCGATCCCAGCAGGGATCAGTTATCAACTACGCGGATGAATTCCCGGAAACCACCTAAAACATTTAGTACCCGCGAAAACTTAGAAACAAATATATATATTCATAAAATTTGATTAAGATTCCAAAAACGTGGAGTTAGACATTTAAGTTTAAAAAAAAAAGTTGGATCCCAATAATGTTTACAATTTGATGAAATACGGTTGAATTTCGACAACTGAGCAACCACTAGTATATACAAATATCTGCATGCTACATGCATTTTTGTCTAATGAGAAGTTCGTCGTTTTCCTTATTATTGGAAAATTTATTGCAATTTTACAACGAAGTTGAATTAATAGATCCGTTCATCCAGTTATTATAGACTTCAATCTGAAGAATTTCATTAATCCACCATGTGTGTGATGTGTTATCACATTTTAATTGTGTAGATGTCAATTCATAATCTATTAATAATAACTTACAGAAGTTTTAATAAATATGTGTACCATCTGAAATAATTAATTTATTCCATTTGGCTATTCTGCAATGTATAAACAATTTGATATAGTCCCGGTTTCGACAAGTGCATTGTAATAATATGGTATCATGAGTATCCAACTAATTAGAGCGATTTACAATTCTTTTTTTTTCCCTGAAATAAGCTCTAAGATTATAGTTAACCCAGCGAACATAAGCAGTTGTCCCCCCCCCCTTGGACCCGAAAAATCTCGCATGAGCCATTAAAGCTTCCCATATTATTGCTCTCTCCCCTCCTGTACAAAAAAATTCTGATTTGTGCCTCTCTCTAAGACAATTTCCAGATTTGCCCCCCCCCTCTAGGATATTTTTTTTCTAGTTTTGCCCCTCTCTAGACCAAAAGCTGGGTACGCACTTATAGACTATTAAATTGGTAGATATTTTGTACCTAAATGTCCAAATAAGTTACACCAACCTTACGCTCAGTGTTAGAAATTTGTGCAATCATTATTTGCATTTTATTGTAGATGTTCTTTTGTTCTCTCATGCTAAAAAATATTATGTCTTACGAAGAAGATGAAAGAAAATTATAACGTCTTTTTGACAAAGTTAATGTTTCTTGTGATGATTGCGATAGTGAGACTGCAATCGCCAATGTGAAAGTGGTTCGGGACAAGAAAGAGGTAATCAAGATGAGGGAGAAGAAGAGTATCCTAGATCGGAATAATGTGAGAGTGCTGGTAACAGACAATATTTCACTGGGAAAAATGGTATACGTTTGTTACAAATATAAACATGCTAATTTCAACGTTAGTCTGAAGATGGTAGACTGCTATTTTCAGTTATGAAAATTGTACTTGATCCGAAGATGATTAAGGTGAGTCTAAATAGTGCTTTAATATAGAAAGAGATTCCATTTATCGTACAATTAATTTAATTGGAAGAACATGCTAGTCGTTTTGTTTTATATTTCATATAAAAAAAGTCCATACTAGGCTTTACTTCAAAATGTTAATTTCATATATATAAATATTTTTATTAAATAACGATATATTTTATTAAGTTTAACCCTTTCGGCTAGTTTTTCAACTATTAAATATGGATAATATTAAAAAATAGTAATTAAAATTAATATCAACTCCCAAAAATGTCTAATTAATTAAATGGATTTGTCACAACCATCTCAAGCTCTGTGTTAAAAATTTTAACCTTATGCACGTCGGCTTATGTTATTCTGTAAAGTACAATATTTATCTTGACTAAATAGCAAACGTATCTGATGTAATATGGTTCTCTGGAAGATTTTGGTGGAAATAACACTACACTGTTTTTGTTTCAAAGTGAGGTGTATTTTGTATTTTAGAATTGTGTGGAAATAACACTACAATTACATTATAGTTTGTATATTTACAATGCTCCAAACGTATTTTCCGAATTGTTTGGAAATAACACTACAATTACAGTATAGTTTGTATATTTACAATTCTCCAAACGTTTCACGGTCTATATCAGACTTCGTTTTTAAGAGCAATAAAAAATTTGAACACGGGAATTAAAAAAATTAGAAAGTAAAAAACTTCGCAATGGCAGTTCTAGCATTCACAATTTGACATGAAAATGTTTGACAATTATTGTATTAATTATTATAAATTGATGTAACTCATTTTTGACAACATAAACTGATTGTGGAATATTGGAATTGCCATTGTGAACTTATTAATTTTTACTTCCTTGAATGCCGTTGTGTTAATTTTTTATTGCCACTGATAGGGTGTCTGATTTAGACCGTGAACAGTTTTGGGTATTTGAAATATACAGAATTTGGAATTTTGGTTTAGTTATTCTTAAGAAATTCTAAAAATACAAACTGGAAATCCCACAACTATAATTCAGACAACAGACTTTATTTCCCCAAAAATTATTACAAATATTTTAAATGGAATAAGAATGAGTTATTATTATATTGTCTTTTACTATGTATGCAAGTTAGACTTATATATGTAAAAACACAGTTTTGCACCCTAACACCAAACCTTTATTTTCAACACTCAACGCACGTTTCAACAACTCTAAGTTGTCATCTTCAGGAGTAAACCCAAACTAAAGCTAAATAACAATTTTCTCTAATTTATACCTACCACTAAACTATTACTTAAGTAATTAGTACAAAGGGTAAATCCTAAGTACCTGAATTCTAATTGACAGACTTCAAAGATAAGGCAGATTTTATATAATGCAAATATGTAAATTAGGATAATCCTAAATTACCTACCTACTTTTAGGCTACATTATTAAGTAATGACATTTTTAATACTTATTTTATGGATTCTTAGAAAGTAAACTATACAATGAACTGTATGGAATAGGACCCTTATCTGAATTCATTAGTTTATTATTTTTATAAATCATAATGCTTTCCTACGAGTCCAGTTCCCTAAAATTATTTACTTGTTTAACTAATTTTAAAGAAGATAAATCTACAGAGTGGTTGTGTTCTAAAACATGATGTGCAACACTAGATTTATCCGCTTTTCCGTATTTCAAATGGGCAATATGCTCTTTGAAACGGGTACTGATAGATCTACGTGTCTGTCCATAATACTTTAAATCACAATCATTAGATTTGATTTCATAAATACCGGACTTCTCAAAATCAGCAAGTTTATCTTTAGGATTGCCCAACAATTTCTGTAGTGTTGTAGTTGTTCTATACACCGCCTTCATACCATGTTCTTTAAAAACTTTCTTAAAGCCCCTAGTATAACGACTGTACGGAACCGAGACAAACTTTTGTTCTTGTGACTCATTTCGAAAAGTTGACACTTCTTTCATTCGTAACCGAAGCCGTTTCTTCCTAATTAATTTATCTATAATATCTGTTGGATAACCATTACATGCAGCTATTTCTCTAATAGTTTTCTTTTCATTTTCAAACCTCTCTTTATTGAGAGGGAATGTCAACAACCGATGTACAAGGAAATTAATCCCCGCCAGTTTATGTTGTTGACAGTGAAAAGACGTATTAGGTAAATATCTATATGTGCTAGTATCCTTCCTATATACATCAAACTCTAACTTATCACTATCATTTCTTAAAACTAATACATCTAAAAATGGTAGAGTACTCTTTTGTTCCTGTTCATATGTAAATTTAATAGAAGCAAACCTATTGTTAAGATACATAACAAAATCATTAACATTGAGCTCATTAGTATTAAATATAGCAAATATGTCATCCACGTACCGTATCCATAGCCTAGGAAAATACTGGGAGTCATTTTTTGTTTCAACTTCGAACCTGCCCATGAACAAGTTGGCAAGAAACGGTGATTAATTCATTAATTTCTGCCTCACAAAAAGAGTTTTGACGCAGTAAGTCCTCCAGGTACTTCAGGGTTTGTGGAATGGGTACACTAGGAAATAAAGAACTAACATCAAACGATACCAAAATTTCTCCAGGTTGCAGCGAAACATTTTGTATAGATTGAATAAACTCTAAAGAATTCTTTACGCTAAAGTTTTGCTGTGGACATGGTAAATTTTCGAATCGTTTTGTTAACCACTTCGCTAACTTATAAGATGGGGCGTCAATCGCTGAAACAATCGGACGTACTGTTTTTACCGGTTTGTGAATTTTTGGAAGGCCATATAATTTCGGGATCGTTGGATTAGATAACTTAGAGTTGTTGAAACGTGCGTTGAGTGTTGAAAATAAAGGTTTGGTGTTAGGGTGCAAAACTGTGTTTTTACATTTGTGACACACCAAAGGTTCCACAGCTTTTCGATTAGACTTATATATCCTTAATAATGTACTGGATATATTTTGTTTTTTACAGCATTCAAACACTTGTTCTCATTGAAAACAAATATGTAGCAGAATGCACCAAATGTTTGCTTGCAAGTGCAGGTAACTAAACACTCCAACCTTCATACTCAGTAAGAAACCTTACATAGAGATCAAATAGTTTCATTAAAAAAATCTTTATGTACGGGATTCTTTTTGTGATCCGCAACAAATTGTAGCAAAAAAGTTTTATAAGACATTTAAACTATTTAAAAAAGTGTGTGCATTCTCCAATTCACAAATATTCAAAATCTATAGTAACAAACTGAAAAAAAAGAATAGTTGCAGATAAAAATTAATTCGCTCTGTTTAATCCCAAAACTCAGAAAACATTTCTTATTCTCTATTCAGCAGAATACGTACATTTAGGTACGATAACGAGAATGCAGAAACTAAAAAGTAAGTCCTCAGCAAAAAATATCGATTACAGTAACGACGTTCATTTGCTGAAAATGGCGTATCTCTAATTCAAATCGCGTGTAGAGACCATTTAAAACAAGGCTTGGCAGAAAATTTAGTCGAGCAAAATGAAATTAGGGTGGCAGCTAAAGGCAACTGAACAAAACATCGACAACACATTGTGAACGGATCCACCGGAAAGGGATCTCCCAAATCAAGTTAGCTAATTGCAGAGAGAAGTTCGGAGATGCGCTGGGGAGTCCATGGCTGCCTCTGATGGGTCGAAGCTTCAGTTTGGAGAAGGGAGTAGATAGACAGGGGAAGGCGAGAGGGTTCTAAATTGGACTGATAGATATATTTATGCTTTTAATTTGACATGGGAGGGGAGTTCATTATGTTTATGGAATAACTGTTATTTTTTGTCAGCAAATGGCGACAACTTTGTTTAGTTTCTACTTTTTAAGACTCTATTTGATTTCATATTTATTAACAATTCCACCGACAAATGTCTTATTTAATTTAATAAATTGCGTATTATTTAAATCTCAATTAACAAGGACTAGACTTTTCTTGGTTAATGCATGCATTCTTTTTTCAATTTTATTGAAATAAGGGATATGAATGTACGGTTTCATGCAATCTTTCCACAGTACCCACAAAATATTTGATTATTGAATCCAAGAAATATCAGAGATAACAAAATATATTCCGTTATTTAGACATATGTTTTGCTCTCACAAGATTTTCAAGTATTTTCAGTGTTAACAAGAGTTAATTTAAAAATTGAAGCACCTGTCTGCATCTCAATTAATACTAAGAACAAATATATTATTGAAATATTTTAAAGTTCATATATGGTTGGACTAATACTCTTTAAGTTGAGAGACTGTTAAGTGTCCAAGGGTATTTTGTGATAAAATAATAATTTTTCCCAAACCAAATTATAGTAAGACGAAAATCTGAACTACATGATTACAGTAGCAAGTGATATACTTGCCTCTTATAAATTGTATCGACACCCCACTAATTAGTATGAAGTTTTTAATTGAAATGTAGACATGGCCTTCAATTTTAATATGGACTCTTGTTATATATATATATATATATATATATATATATATATATATATATATATATATATATATATATATATATATATATATATATATATATATATATAATACTGTCTCCGATATTTCTTGGACTTGATAAACAAAGTGTTGGGTATTGTGGCGTGATACCGTATATCCATATCCCTTAAAGAAATGATATTTAACAATTATTTCAGTGGTATTTTCAATTTAATGAGTATATTCATGTTACATTTATATGTCTTTACATCTAATATATAAAATCACTAATGGTGTTCCAAATAATTTCTGCTGATAACAAGGCACAAAGGGTGTATTAGATATTTTTGTGATCGGTGAATTACGGATTTATCAATTTAGTCCATGACTATCAACTATAGTGGCAAATATTTAATTATTTTCACGTCAAATGTATGGATCTTTATCGAATTAATTGGTGCTTAATTAACATTATTTAACATTTGAGTTTGCCATCACAAAATTAAATATATTACTGCATCATGCAGTGTGATGTAATTTCACTTATTATATATTCCCGAAATAATATAGTTTTGCGGCCATATGTCGCTGAGAGAGCTAATATTAATTTTAGTATAATTGATCATTCTAATGATATATTTACAAACATTGGTGGCCCCATATATATTTTATTATGAAATTCTTTTAAATGGCTTCTAATATTTTAGATTCTTTCAGTATGAAAAATATTTGAGAAGTTAGTTATATATACGAGGGTAAGTTGAAAAATTTTGCAGCCAATACATTTTTTCTGATCCTACACACTTGTTTATATATTATTTTTTTATTTTTTATTTGGGAGCTGCAATTATCCTCATTCGAATAATACTATCTTGATTGTATTTTTTATTACCGATTACTAGTACTAAATTGAATAAATTATAAATATAAATACTTAAACTAAAGGAGTTTTTTATGTAGGAAAATGGCCACACTGTTTTCTATAGCAACCTATTTGACGAATCACGCTTGAGATTGAGATTGAGATTTTCAACATTTCCTATATTGACATTCATCGTTTTTTGTTTTTTTTAATATTATTAGGAAATAATCAGTATTACTTATTAGGTTTTTCATGTAATGTAGCGCATTTGTTAAATAAAATAATTTTCTATTTTTAATGTTAATTTTTGTAATCAATCTGAAAACACTTCATAATAGATAGGTGTAGGACATTTTACATGAATTATGTCTAGAATTTTCTGGAGAATCCTAAAAATTAATAATATACAGTGGCATGCTTTTAAAATAAGAAAGTTGGTATTGGCCACTGTCACATGACACACCTTATATTTTTTTTGTTGAAAAATGCGTATTTAATAATACTGGAATGTCTTCGATGACACATTACATATAATGTAATATAATCAATGCAAGTATGTAATTGACGAAGGACCTTTAGCGGAACAATCAATAAACACATGCCATCGCGTAAATTAATTCACCAAATAAAGTTAATCAATAACCTTATACGTCGAAGTTCTGAAGGTGGTGTTTTCTTGGTTCTTCTTTCTTCAGAGGCTAGCCCCGCAGCGGCAGGAAGTGTTTTTTAGAGCTTCGTCTGGACAACACGTTGCACAAAAAATAGCGACGTAATTTTCATTGATTGTGCAAACAACAATACGGGTTTAACAACAAATGATGCGCTTTTGTTAACACAAAAGAAACAAAATGAAAGCGTGGTTTAGCGGTTGTTACGACCGGAACTAGTAACTCGCGGAATCGTAACACAATAACAACAAAAAAAGAGGCCGTCTTAAGACGGTATCAAAAGCGTTCGAATACCTCGCAATACAATACACAAATCACGAATACTGTCTTCATTTTACACGCAACAAATTAGCATTAGAGCGACGGAAGGTTTTGGAAAACGTGCAGAAATGTAAAAATCAATGAAGTAATTCAATCAAATTTGAACAATACACTAACCAAATTGCGGGAAAGCACCAAATACAAATCGACGTGTCCAAGCATTTTTTCCCAAAAACCCTCCTTTATTCATTATCGAATTTATTCCATTTGGCTGTTCCACACTGTATGAATAAAAGAAAGGAAATTGCAAGAATATAGTTTATGAGATGTAGATTCAACTAATTGTAAATAGATTTAAGGCAAATGAAACTAATAGAATCTTACACAGTTGAAATGAATTTTTATTACATTCAAACACAAAAAGAAGGAGAAGTATTACCAAATAGTTCTAGAAAAAAACATATTAATGTTTCAAAAATGAAGTATTAGTATAAAGAATGTTAGAAATCTAGCAGGTATACATTATTTCATATAAATAAAAAATTCAGATAAATAATGGCAGTGTTGGGAAAATGATTTAGATCAATATCATTTTTAAATTATTTTAGTTCATTGTAAAACAAATTTGGTAAATGACAATATTTAAAAACATGAAAAACAGAATAAATAAAGATAATATTACAAAATAATTAACTATTTAAAAGCATAGATAAACGAAATTTTAAAATAATTGCAATTTTTATACCTGCAACAACTAGTAGCTTACATGTGGCCAATATCAAATTAGTAATAATAAAACATACAAGTCAAATATTTAGGCAAATATAAAAAATGTAAAGGGGTATCAAAATTAAATTGTGATTTTATTTTTACTCTAATGCTAGTTCAATGTGGGAAATATTTGGAAACTAATAAAAATTTTACCAACGGAAACGTCCTTTAGCAGGTTGCAATTCTGATACTATAAATGTATGGAGGTTTGAGTAAAAGCAGGACACACTCTGTGAAAGAAAAAGTGTCCACAAAATGGTTTCAATTTGGTAGCGCCACTAGTACCGACCGGGTAATTTGTTCGTAGAAATCAGTTTACTACGAACAAACCTACGTGAATAAAAATAGGTTAATGTGAAGAATTCACATCCAAAAAATGCAAATTTAACCATCACAGTTCAACAACCAGATTTATATTTAACATTAATAAAGCGTTAAATCAATGAAATACCTTGTAAATAGATAAAAATGACTACAAGCAAAATTTTATTTGCACATTTTTTTAGGAGTCAATATAAAGATCCTACATAAATTAAACTCTGAAGAATCATTATTATATAATTACTAAACTGATTATGGCATTGTCCTTCAACTCGAGAACTTCAACAAACTTCTGAAGATATTTTTGCAGGGGCATTCACCACGTGTACCTTTGGAAATATTTAAAATACAACTCAACTACAGCAAAAAGATCCCAAAAATAGTTCAAATAGACAAGAAAAAATATATGGAAAACCAGTGTGTAAAAATGTTAGAATCCTTGAAAAAGAAACTATTCCAGAATAAAATGTAAGTGAAATTTGTTCCATAATGATAACAGTAGAGATAATTATAGCAGTTTATTCAGTGATGAAAAGAATTGTTAATTACCTTTTATCCAGAGAGAGGTGAACAAGGAAGTAGAAACACCAACAACTTTGTAAAGGGACACTTCTCAAAATAAATATGTAATATGAACACAATAATGTAAAAATAAATAATTTTTATTTACATCTAATTCACCAACATCACCAATTGTAAATAAGTATAAAAATACTACAAATATTCAAATTTTTCCCATTGTTTAACTGTTTCAAAAAGTTTTATAACAAAATAACAATTAGAAAATCACTTCGTTTTATAAAAAGTCAAAACTGGGGCACAAGCTTATTAATTTATATCACAATTAACACACTATAAACTCCTATCACTTCCAGAGATTACAAAAAACGGAGACAACCATTTACAATGAGAAGTTCACATAACAGATTTTCTACGTTTTATTTACGATTTTTACTAATAATTACATCATTCTCACTTTTTCATCCGCTTCACTTCTAAATCTAGGATTTGTGTATTTCAAAAGGGTATCAATTTTACAGCAGAAAGATGCCAAAAATAGTCATTTAATTGTAGTTAATGGAGACAAGAAAAAATATATGGAAAACCAGTGTGTGAAAATGTTAGAATCATTGAAAAAGAAACTATTCTAGCATAAAATGCAAGTGAAATTTGTTCCATAATGATAACAGAAGAGATAACTTAATTATAGCAGTTTATTCAGTGATGAAAAGAATTGTTAATTACCTTTTATCCAGAGAAAGGTGAACAAGGAACTAGAAACACAAGAATGTAAAAATAAATAATTTTTATTTACATCTAATTCACCAACATCTATTTGTTAATAAGTATAAAAATATTACAATTATACAAATTTTTCCCAATGTTTAACTGTTTCAAAAAGTTTTATCAGAAAATAACAATTATAAAATCACTCCGTTTTATAAAAAGTCAAAACTGGGGCACATGCTTATTAATTTATATAACAATTAACACACTATAAACTCATTACTTGCAGAGATTACAAAAAACGGAGACAACCATTTACAAAGAGAATTTCACATAACAGATTTTCTACGTTTTATTTACGATTTTTACTAATAATTTTACATCATTCTCACTTTTTCAGCCGCTTCACTTCTAAATGAAGGATTTGTGTATTTCAATCCGTTGACAATTAACTTCATAACATACCCTGTGGTCACACTTGCGCCATTCTGGTCATTTCTTGAATTTCTTATTTGAAACCGTCCGCTGGACACTTTTTCAGTTTTACTCCCATATAAGTTTGTCCTCCTTTCACTCTACACTCCATATTCATAACATACCCTGTGGTCACACTTGCGCCATTCTGGTTATTTCTTGAACTTCTTATTTGAAACCGTCCGTTGGACACTTTTTCAGTTTTATTCCCAAATAAGTTTGTCCTCCTTTTACTCTACACTCCATATATAAATGCAAGAATTGCAAGAATTGATACTGACAGTTCTCTTTCATAATTATGCTGTTCACGATTACAGATCAACGGCCACTTAGACCAATCAATAGAGATTTTTTCGTGCAAAAAATACTATCAGGATACTGCCTGTGCTACCTTTTCCACTTGCAACTATGGTTTTTTACTTTATTATAAACAATTGTAACAAGAAAATTGCGTTTCTTTTTCGTTGCATGTTTATAAAATGAAAAATAATAAACTAATCTCAATGGTGTCAACAGGTGAATTGTAAAACATAAAAATACCAATGAAATGAGCCCAGGATCGATCCGATAAGATCTTTAGTAACAGAAAAAAAAACAATTTATCACAAAACACTGGCAAATTTTTAACAGTAAAAATAGAACCACCTGTCGCACCAACATCATCCAGCATCGAATAGATACCGGAAAGGCTCAACCCATCAGAATACCACCTAGACGACTACCATTGGGGCAACAACAGGCAGTCGAGGAAAACATTGAGTCCATGTTACAAAATGGAGTTATTGAGCCATCCATCAGTCCATGGTCTGCTCCCGTCGTGCTAGTTAAAAAGAAGGATGGAACCACCCGATTTTGCGTGGATTACAGAAAGCTGAATGATGTCACGAAGAAAGACAGCTATCCACTACCCCGAATCGATGACACTTTGACCACACTAGCAGGCTCCCGTTAGTTCTCCACAGTAGACCTAAAAAGTGGATATTGGCAGGTTGGTCTACACGTAAACGACAGAGAGAAGACAGCGTTCTCCACCAGTAAACGGCTGTTTCACGGTCATGCCCTTTGGGTTATGTAATGCACCCGCAACATTTGAGAGGCTATTGGAGTATGTACTGAGCGGGTTAACATGGAGGACGTGCTTAGTATACCTCGACGATATTCTAGTCATGGGCCAGACATTCGACGACCATTTGAAGAACCTGGGCGAAGTATTCTCTAGAATTAATAACGCCAACCTGAAACTCAATCCGAAGAAGTGTTCCTTGTTTCAAAAAGAAGTAGAGTTTTTGGGCCACGTAGTGTCCGAGTCAGGAATCCGCACCAACGAAGACAAGATAGAAGCCATCCGTGATTGGCCAGTTCCAAGAGACAAACATGAACTCCGAAGCTTCTTGGGCCTCTGTTCATACTACCGGCGTTTTGTTGAGGGATTTGCCACCATCGCCGCTCCTCTACATCGGCAGACCACTGAGAAAGAGACCTTCCATTGGAATCAGGATTGCGAAACATCATTGACTGAAGGCAGCATTATGTTCCAGCCCAATCCTAGCCTTTCCTACACAGTCCGGCAAGTTCATCTTAGACACTGACGCCAGCAACACCGGTTTGGGGGCCGTCCTATCCCAGGTGCAAGATGGTGAAGAGAGGGTGATCGAGTACTACAGCCGTGGATTCTCGAAACCAGAAAAAAATTATTGCGTCACCAGAAAAGAACTTCTTGCAATAATAAGGGCTGTAGAGCATTTCCACAAATACCTCTATGGTCGCCATTTCTTAATCCGAACAGATCATGCCGCACTCAAATGGCTGCTGTACATGAAGACACCGGAAGTACAACTGGCCAGGTGGATGGAGAAATTACAGCAGTACGACTTCAAGGTGGAACACCGTGCCGGGCGTTTGCACAATAACGCCGTTGCCCTATCCAGAAGACCCTGTAAAGCGGAATGCGGACATTGTCTGAAGACGGAACAGCGAGAGGGTATCTCCATCAGGCAGATCCGAGTGCAGACCAATGAAGACTGGACAACGGAATTGTGCATCCAGGACCAAATGGCTGATCCAGACATCGAACCAATCTTGTCACTAAAAATGAGAGGGGCACCCAGGCCACGATGGGACGAGGTAGCTAGATACTCCGGCGTGCTGAAATCGTTATGGGCTCAGTGGGACTCTCTAAGAGTAGACAATGGAATGCTCAAGCGAGTTTGGGAAAGCGCTGATGGACGAGAAACCAAGTCCCAACTGCTAGTTCCGAAGAAAAAGGTACCAGCTATCCTGACCGAAACTGGGTGAATTACTTCGAAGACGTCAGAGCTTGGTGCCGCAAATGTAATACATGTGCCGCCAGTAAGGGCCCGAAGACCCGGACCAAGAGCAGAATGCAGCAGTACAATGTGGGCGTCCCATTTGAGAGAATTGCCATCGATGTCGCCGGTCCGTTTTCCGAGTCTGAGAGGGGGAACAAATACATTGTATTCCAGGTCTGCACGATGTTGGGGATCAGGAAAACGAGAACAACACCATTACACCCACAGTCAGACGGAATGGTGGAAAGATTCAACAGGACCTTGGAACAACACCTATCCAAGGTCGTCAGCAATAACCAGCGTAATTGGGATGATCATATTTCCCTATTCCTTTTGGCATCTCGCTCTGCCGTACATAATAGTACAGGCCTGACCCCAGCCAGGGTCCTATTCGGAAAGGAGCTGCGATTACCCTGCGATTTGGCATTTGGCTCCCCCGACGAACCTCCCCAAGACATCGACGATTATGCCGACCAGCTCCGACATAACCTGCTGGCAATACACGAATTAGCCCGAACGCAGATGTTGGCCACCAGTGACCGGATGAAGACGCGATACGACCTCAAGGCTAATTCAGTCGGGTTCCAGGAGAGGGACAAAAAAACCCCAACGGAGCAAGGGTAAATCCCCAAAGCTTACACCCGCCTGGGATGGTCCATACGAGGTGGTCAAGAGGCTGAATGACGTCGTCTACCGGATCCGTCAAAACCCCAAGGCTAAATTGAAGGTGGTTCATTTAGATCGACTCGCTCCCTACCATGGAGAGGATGTTTCTGATCGGGACGATCAGAATTAAAGGGGGGGGCAGTGTTACGAAATTTACCCAAAGCCGACCCTATGTCATTTCAGTACGACAACATACGCTTTAAGATAAAAAATACGATTCTCGAAAAGACTCGGCAGCGGAAGGAGTGATGATGATTTTTACTGGAGAATTCGACGCTGGGATTATAAAGGAAGCACGACACTATCGCAGTTCAGTTATACCGCAACGACTAGCGTATATGGGATGGTTATTGTATTTGAATCAGCTGTTTGATTGTAAATAAAGTTCTAGAAAAGTGAAAGTGAATATTAGTTTTATAATTTTAAAATTGAACCCACGAAGTATATTGCATTATCATAACTCCGTCACTATCGAAGTTGTAGAACTGGGCTTGTAGGAACTGATAGTAATTGATATCTACCTTATGCGTGACTAAACCAGGCGCTATCGGTTTATTAGTTTTTGAATAATTGCGATTGAAATTTTTAGTCAACTATTCTTGCAATGTGTCTCCATGCGACATGGATCGTCAAATATCAATTCAGAATAGAGATGTTGAAAGTAGAGGTATCATTTTACAATGCCTCTATTTTTATTTTTCATTAAATATCTCTGAAATATACGAAAAATGTTAGCAAAAATGACCAAAATTTGGTAAGCGTATGAATGTGTTCGAGTAGTGGGAGGAACACGGTTGTTGAGGGGAACTGCTAACAATAATTATTATCGATAGTAACTGTCACTCTGACAGATGGTGAAAGAACCTAATCACTAAAAAAACTTCTATACAGAGTGATTTGTTCGATTTTATTAAAAAAAACTGTTTGTTTATTAATATATTTATATGTAAATGGTTTCTCGTTTTTGCTTTAATTTGTGGATTATGGGTTTACAGAACATCGAAAGAGAGCGGTCATTAGAAAAATTCTTACTTGTGAGGATTTTAAATATTAAAACGATCTATGTATGTGCCTCTACTATATATTACTATATGCTTCCTCTCAACAACCGTGTTTCCCCCACTCTTTGGATACATTCATACGCTCACCCATTTTTTGTCATCTTTGCTAACATTTTTCAGATATTCAACAGACATTTAGTGAAAAATGAGAATAGAGGCTTTGTAGAATGACACCTCTACTTTCAAAGAATTGAAATTTTACATCACAATTGTTCAAAAACTAATAAACCGGTAGCGTCTGGTTTTGGAATACATAAAATAGATGTAAATTACTATCAGTTCCTAAAAGCCCAGTTCTACAGCTTCTAAAGTGACGAAGATTCGATTTTTTTTAAAAATGCTACATTTTTCAGTATTCTTTGTTTTTCCCTGTTACTAATAATCCAATCGGATCGAGCCTGGGCTCATTTCATTGGTATTTTCATGCTTTACAATTGACCTGTTGACACCATTGAGATTATTTTATTATTTTTGATTTTATAAACATGCTAAGAAAAAAACGCAATTTTCTTGCTTCAATTGTTTATAACAAAGCAAAAACTATAGTTGCGAGTGGAAAACATAGCAAAATATTGCTAGGAATCTAGGTCCGTTAAGCTAGCGGGGACACTATAGCGGAATCCAAAATAACCCATACCATAATTTTTTACTAATTTTTTACTAATTTTTTACCGCCATAAAAATTTTTTACTCCGAAACCCACCCCCGTTATAGCTTCCCCGCTAGCTTAACGTTTAAGCTAGCGGAATATTTTATAACTTCAAGAAGAAAACAGCTATCGACCTAATTCCACCGCCATAATTTTTTACTCGTCAAGTACTAGAAGAAGGTTTATAGTGGATATCGCAAAAAAATACCTTCTACCCCTTACCACCCTTAAAATTTAGTTTCATTAATCTAGTAGGTACTTTATAGCGGAATCAAAAATAAAGTATATCATAATTTTCTACTACTTTTTGACTAATTTTTTACCGCCATAAAAATTTTTTACTTCTAAACCTACCCCTAAACCACCTACCCTACTACCTTAACGTTTAAGCCAGCGGAATATTTTATAACTTCAAGAGGAAAACAGCTATGGACCTAATTCCAACGACATAATTTTTTACTCGTCAAGTACTAGAAGAAGGTTGATAGTGGTTATCGCAAAAAATACCCCCTACCACTTACCACCCTTAAAACTTAGTTTCATTAATGTAGTAGGTACTTTATAACGGAATCAAAAATAAAGTATATCATAATTTTCTACTACTTTTTGACTATGTTTTTACCGCCATAAAAAATTTTTACTTCTAAACCTACCCCTAAACCACCTACCCTACTACCTTAACGTTTAAGCCAGTGGAATATTTTATAACTTCAAGAGGAAAACAGCTATCGACCTAATTCCACCGCCATAATTTTTTGCTCGTCAAATACTAGAAAAAGGTTTATAGTAGATATCGCAAAAAATACCCCCTACCACTTACCACCCTTAAAATTTAGTTTCATTAATCTAGTAGGTACTTTATAACGGAATCAAAAATAAAGTATATCATAATTTTCTACTACTTTTTGACTAATTTTTTACCGTCATAAAAATTTTTTACTTTTAAACCCACCCCTAAACCACCTACCCTACTACCTTAAGGTTTAAGCCAGAGGAATATTTTATAACTTCAAGAGGAAAACAGCTATCGACTTAATTCCACCGCCATAATTTTTTACTCGTCAAGTACTAGAAGGTTTATAGTGATTATCGCAAAAAATACCCCCTACCACTTACCACCCTTAAAACTTAGTTTCATTAATCTAGTAGGTACTTTATAACGGAATCAAAAATAAAGTATATCATAATTTTCTACTACTTTTTGACTAATTTTTTAGCGCCATAAAAATTTTTTACTTCTAAACCTACCCCTATACCACCTACCCTACTACCTTAAGGTTTTAGCCAGCGGAATATTTTATAACTTCAAGTGGAAAACAGCTATCGACTTAATTCCACCGCCATAATTTTTTACTCGTCAAGTACTAGAAGAAGGTTTATAGTGGTTATCGCAAAAAATACCCCCTACCACTTACCACCCTTAAAATCTAGTTTCATTAATTTAGTAGGTACTAGTTTTTTACCGCCATATATTTTTTTTCTATACCCGCTCCTATACTATCTACCCCAATACAACGATACGTTAACTACAGAAGGTTCCTTAAGCCAGCTGGGACATTAAAGGGGAATCCAAAATAAATAATTGTAGGCTATTTTTTTTCTTTTATAATTTCATTTAAAAAAATTGCTATAATTTCTATAATTTTTTACTCGAGAATGATTAAAAATCACGGGTACATAATTTTGACAAAAACCATTCTCAACGGATAAAATAAAAGAGAAAAAAAATTAAAGGAGGAATAACTTCCTTAAATTTTAAAACTTATTTATTAAAACAACTATAATTCTAGAAATATTTATACATCAACCTTTACGTAAAAAGCTAATGCAGGTTGAACTAAACAGTTTCCTTCCACCGTAGTTGTCTTGCCTTGAATATCGTCGAATCGCAACCATTTACTCTGACCTCTTCTAAAAACCAGAGCTGTATAATGTTGAGATTCCATATCATAATCCACAACACCACATAATTTTAATGTTTTTTTTTCATCCTCTGGGATTCGAATATGTTTCGTAATCGAATGTAGTTTAACTTTTCGTCTTGTAGCAGAGGCCAGATTTATATCTAATACTATAATATCACCTGTAAATTTGAAACAATAAATTATTTTAATGTAACTAGGTATTTCGGTTAGAACATATTTCTAGTAATATATAGTATATATATATATATATATATATATATATATATATATATAATATATACTGTTCGGGAATCTTGTGTGTAACACACGAGATTCCCGAAAACCGTCAATTACATTTATATATATATAATTCATAATTCTCGTAGCCTTCTGCTTTCGCTTCAGTATTCGAGTAACTAGAAGCGAAAGCAGAAGGCTACGAGAATTATGCGGACCGACCTGAAGAGGGCAGATGTGACTCTGCCGAAACGTCGTCATTTTACCATCGATCCCGGCAGGGATCAGTTATCAACTACGCGGATGAATTCCCGGAAACCACCTAAAACATATATATATATATATATATATATATATATATATATATAAATGTAATTGACGGTTTTCGGGAATCTCGTGTGTTACACACAAGATTCCCGAACAGTATATATATATATATATATATATATATATATATATATATATATATATATATATACTATATATTACTAGAAATATGTTCTAACCGAAATACCTAGTTACATTAAAATAATTTATTGTTTCAAATTTACAGGTGATATTATAGTATTAGATATAAATCTGGCCTCTGCTACAAGACGAAAAGTTAAACTACATTCGATTACGAAACATATTCGAATCCCAGAGGATGAAAAAAAAACATTAAAATTATGTGGTGTTGTGGATTATGATATGGAATCTCAACATTATACAGCTCTGGTTTTTAGAAGAGGTCAGAGTAAATGGTTGCGATTCGACGATATTCAAGGCAAGACAACTACGGTGGAAGGAAACTGTTTAGTTCAACCTGCATTAGCTTTTTACGTAAAGGTTGATGTATAAATATTTCTAGAATTATAGTTGTTTTAATAAATAAGTTTTAAAATTTAAGGAAGTTATTCCTCCTTTAATTTTTTTTCTCTTTTATTTTATCCGTTGAGAATGGTTTTTGTCAAAATTATGTATCCGTGATTTTTAATCATTCTCGAGTAAAAAATTATAGAAATTATAGCAATTTTTTTTAATGAAATTATAAAAGAAAAAAAATAGCCTACAATTATTTATTTTGGATTCCCCTTTAATGTCCCAGCTGGCTTAAGGAACCTTCTGTAGTTAACGTATCGTTGTATTGGGGTAGATAGTATAGGAGCGGGTATAGAAAAAAAATATATGGCGGTAAAAAACTAGTACCTACTAAATTAATGAAACTAGATTTTAAGGGTGGTAAGTGGTAGGGGGTATTTTTTGCGATATCTACTATAAACCTTTTTCTAGTACTTGACGAGTAAAAAATTATGGCGGTGGAATTAAGTCGATAGCTGTTTTCCACTTGAAGTTATAAAATATTCCGCTGGCTAAAACCTTAAGGTAGTAGGGTAGGTGGTATAGGGGTAGGTTTAGAAGTAAAAAATTTTTATGGCGCTAAAAAATTAGTCAAAAAGTAGTAGAAAATTATGATATACTTTATTTTTGATTCCGTTATAAAGTACCTACTAGATTAATGAAACTAACTTTTTAAGGGTGGTAAGTGGTAGGGGGTATTTTTTGCGATAATCACTATAAACCTTCTAGTACTTGACGAGTAAAAAATTATGGCGGTGGAATTAAGTCGATAGCTGTTTTCCTCTTGAAGTTATAAAATATTCCTCTGGCTTAAACCTTAAGGTAGTAGGGTAGGTGGTTTAGGGGTGGGTTTAAAAGTAAAAAATTTTTATGAAGGTAAAAAATTAGTCAAAAAGTAGTAGAAAATTATGATATACTTTATTTTTGATTCCGTTATAAAGTACCTACTAGATTAATGAAACTAAATTTTAAGGGTGGTAAGTGGTAGGGGGTATTTTTTGCGATATCTACTATAAACCTTTTTCTAGTATTTGACGAGCAAAAAATTATGGCGGTGGAATTAGGTCGATAGCTGTTTTCCTCTTGAAGTTATAAAATATTCCACTGGCTTAAACGTTAAGGTAGTAGGGTAGGTGGTTTAGGGGTAGATTTAGAAGTAAAAATTTTTTATGGCGGTAAAAACATAGTCAAAAAGTAGTAGAAAATTATGATATACTTTATTTTTGATTCCGTTATAAAGTACCTACTACATTAATGAAACTAAGTTTTAAGGGTGGTAAGTGGTAGGGGGTATTTTTTGCGATAACCACTATCAACCTTCTTCTAGTACTTGACGAGTAAAAAATTATGTCGTTGGAATTAGGTCCATAGCTGTTTTCCTCTTGAAGTTATAAAATAAGGTAGTAGGGTAGGTGGTTTAGGGGTAGGTTTAGAAGTAAAAAATTTTTAGGGCGGTAAAAAATTAGTCAAAAAGTAGTAGAAAATTATGATATACTTTATTTTTGATTCCGCTATAAAGTACCTACTAGATTAATGAAACTAAATTTTAAGGGTGGTAAGGGGTAGGGGGTATTTTTTTGCGATATCCACTATAAACCTTCTTCTAGTACTTGACGAGTAAAAAATTATGGCGGTGGAATTAGGTCGATAGCTGTTTTCTTCTTGAAGTTATAAAATATTCCGCTAGCTTAAACGTTAAGCTAGCGGGGAAGCTATAACGGGGGTGGGTTTCGGAGTAAAATATTTTTATGGCGGTAAAAAATTAGTAAAAAATTAGTAAAAAATTATGGTATGGGTTATTTTGGATTCCGCTATAGTGTCCCCGCTAGCTTAACGGACCTTAGGAATCTTTGTTAATGTGATGGCACGGTCGGTATCCTGATAGTATCTTTTACACATTATCAGTTAATATTTGATCTATTGATTGGTCTAACTACATTTGCATGGTAAGAACGCTGTATGCATTATGTTTCATTGTCATAAAGTATACTGTTCCACGTCAAATAAAGTAAGCTAACCTCCAAAAATCATTAATCAGTTTTGACAATTACATACAAATTATTTTAAAAGTTATGGCAAAATAAAGTTAGGGAAAAGAAAGCAAGAATAGAACGAGTAAGCAGTTTTCGAAATTCCGGGAAGAAATATATACATACGGAGTGCTGAGGAAGCATTCATTCACTATTCGATGGTAGTATAGTAAAGATCAGGTGTTTAACATAAATTGTAAATAGTTCTGTGAATATATATTAAAATAGTGGAAATAAATTATAGAGAGTTGGACTCTATAAATAAAACTGAACCCGAAGTGTAAATAAAAACATTATAATAGGAAGATTTTTATAAATAAACAATTTACTTGGGAATAAAAATTTGGAATTGGAATTAATTTGTGGTATAACTTATAGTAAACAAAAGGCAACAGGATAGTTTGGAGAAACTATCAGAAACAACAAATCCTCAATTTAAGAACACCAATTGGAAGGCAAGGACATAATACGCAACAGTAAGTTTTTGAAACGTAATGTGTTAAATAATTAAATAAGATTGTCACAACATTTTCATAAATAGAAGTTCACACAATTTTCATAAGTAAATATTTTCAACAATATTTAAAGTTAATATTTCAGTAATTTCGTAAAATATTATACATATTGTTTCTTGAATTCATTCATTTTATACTACGCTTAGTCAGTATAGTGAATTGAATTAAGTGGACTGTGTGGTTCTATTTTGATAAAAAACTCCATTGCCCTTCATAAGAAAACTCTTACCTTGTCCAGGAGTTAGATCTAGTAAAAGCCTTGAGAAATCTGCCATCCATGTATTTCTCTGCATTCGGGACGGGTAGCCGGCCTTAACCCTGGGTTTTTAGGCACACCTACAGTTTATATTGTTGAGCAATGCGCACTCAGGAGGGGGTTTACAATAAGTGAGTAATAGCTGCACACGCACTTTGGGGTTGCACTAGCGAGCACATAGGGAAACGTTTTTTCCTTGAGAGTTTCTAGTGAGGTCCGTACTGGACGAGGGGCGAACAGCGAGTCTTCTTTTCTTCTTACTGCGATTGCGCTTAAGGCAGAGTTTTTTTCCAAGCAATTGAGAATATACATATGCAAATATAAAGGCTGTTCTTTTAAACCCAAAAAAGACAGAGTGTTCTGAACAGTCAGTAAGAACATCGATTATTCTTTTCTAAAACAGCTAAACCAAACACACGAGAATCCCGAGAACCTTCAATGACATGTATATATGGACTTAACACAAGTTAGCAATTTTTATATTCCTTAGATTTATTGGTATGAACGACCCTGGATGAGTTAATCCACATTCACATAATTATCAGTAAAACAATTTATAGTATTGATAAATTCCCAAGCAAATAGATTAGGAAATGATAAGAGAATTTAATTATAATCGGATTATTAATTCTGATTTGGCATGTAATCAGTTTTTGTATTTATTCTATTTAACGATAAATTTCTTTGAGGCATCGCAAATTTTTCACCAGAATTATTTTATTTGTGTTTTAATAGAAATATTTGAAATGTGATTATACGGAATAATTTTCTACATAAATTTTCTCCAACGTTTTTAGGATCATGTGGATTTATTATGTCCATCATATTATATACTATTTCTACTTATTTATCTGATAATTACTTAACTGTAACCATGCAAATATATATTAGTGAATTATTTTAATAGGCAAATGAATTCATTTCAGGTAGGTATGTCATATGTTTTACTTATACACCTTCAATTCTTCTATGCTCAATAAAACGAAATTGTGATGAATTCTAAAAAGTCTGGGATACTATTTATTATCAACTTGATTTATAAATCCCTATTTGTTTTTTTTTTCAGTTAAAAGATTTATTATCTATCTATATAAAATACTTAAAAAATAAGCGACTCCATAAAAACACAAATGTAAGTCAACCAAAAATAGCATTTTCCTACAATTGAGAAAAAATCGGTGTCAAGTTAACATAGAGTAATTAAATTTTAATTAATAAATGAGATAGGTATATTATTAAGTTATACTTGTCATCAACTTTAAATTAATAATTAATTGTTGCAGAAAAATATAACTTTTTGTTATTTCTATATATTGTTTGTTATTTGTATTATTTCAAATCTTTCAGTGAAGTCAAAAGTCAAAACCGACACAAACAGACGAGGAGCATGAGACACCAATAACCAAAGCTTATTTACCATATGTCAAGGGTACCACGGAAAGTATTGCAAGAATTCTACAGAGACACAATACCGATACTATTTTCAATACAGACAGAAAAATAAGCACGGTGTTGAGGACTCCGAAGACGAGGATCCCTTTAGAACAACAGGGAGTGTACGAGATTCCATGTGCAGACTGTCATAAAACCTAGGTGGGGCAAACTAACAGAAAAATTCAAGCTAGACATGAGGAACACCAGAATGTTATAAGAAAGCAGGAAAAAACAACATCCATTGCGGAACACGCCACCTCGACGTCACACCGAATAGACTTTGAGAACACCAGAGTACTGGCAAATATAGAACACCCGAAATCAAGACTCGTAAGAGACGTAATTGAAATAGCGAAGAGGCCTCACAGTCTAAACGCAATGAAATCCAGAACTTATCGAATTGTTGGAAAATTTTTGAAAAAAAGAGAGATGTGAAATAAAAATATTTTCACAGGAAATTTGATATTATTCTCTTAATAGACTTGCCAAGTACCCACATGGGGATTTTCTATTAAAGCAGCGAGAATACTGAATTCGTTATTTTCGGTTATCACTGATTTAGGCCTCTCTTGTTTTTGAGAAACACTTCCTGAAGCGCAGAATCTTTCCAACAGATTTTTAACACTCTTTCTTCCCTTGAATGATGCATATGATCAGGGTATATTGCTTTGTATGTTTGATTTACCAATTAACGGATTTTTCAACAATTCTTCAGGAACGAAAACCATATTGATCATTTCATTTTGCGTAAAAACGCAATTTTTCAGTAACGTAATTTAACAATGAAAACTAAAAATACCGTAGAGAACAATTGTTATTGTCAAAGTGAAATTAAGGTGACAGAACTTTACTGTTCTATCCCATGGCCAACTTTACTTGAGTGTTGGAAAAAACTCCATAGTTATATGGAACTGAAGATTAAAGGAAAAATATTAAAGAAGATATCGAAAATCGATTATAACCTTGAAAGCTAATGAAATTTCATATTAGGTGGCATGGAAATTAAACTTACGGCCTTCTTAGATCAAAAATATTTAATGAATAAAAGGAAATCACACAAAAAAATACGAATCATTTCTCTTGATTTCTGAAGAAACTGTTAGAAACAGGAGACATAACCTTTTATAGGAGGAATGGCAATTAAATGGGTTACCAGTTAACGCACATAAAAATGGGGGGTTTCATTTAAAAAAAATTAAATTATATATGGATAAACTTTCCCAAATTGGAGTGACGAGATCTGGTAGAATAAAAAGAGTTCATCATTGCCATTCTAGTACTTGATAGTATAGAAGAAAGTAGTCAATAGTTTCCCCCAATCAACTTCTCCTAGGATACGAGACGGTTCTAATATTCACCTATTCTAGATGTCACCATTTTGACAAAATATCGAATAACCCCAAAACGGTGCATTTTAGGTGCATGTAGGGTGAATATAGTCTTAATAAAATTGACAGAGGAATCCAAATATGGAATAATATACAGGGTGTTCAATTCAATCACTCTGTATATGTCTCGGAATTCCGGTGAAAGTATTTTTAGTTTGTATCTTTCATTATGATTGTCCTTCTGTTTTCAAAGTTGATACAGTGTCCTGTTTGAATTTGATGATGTATGAGAGCTGAAGTCAGATCGTTTTTTGCGAAATCCCAGAGAATGTTCGTATACTCGATGGTTGACGCGCCTGTTGGTATGACAGATGTAGCTTCGTGGGCAATCGCGACACAGAATTTCGTAGGAACTTTATCTTTAGGGTTCTTGTTTAAGTTATTGGTTCATACATAAAGTATATCTTTTAAAAATTGATTATGCGATTTTGATAAAACCTGCAATGTTCCCTAAGTTGAAAGAACCTTAATCAGATACAGAATGGATGGTATTTGATCTCTGGTTCCTGAAATATATCTATACAGATATACCTACAGGTATATAAAAATACACTTGAGGAGCCTTGTTTAGAAGCCCACATAGACTAACATATACCACTATTCTGCAATTCAAACAATATTACGTACACATGGATCGAATTCCTAACCTCAGTTTTTGAAGGCGACAATGGAAAATAAATTCTACTGTTATTATCAAATTATCTGCACTCAATAATAAAAGCTAATCGCCAGTTAGACAATTTATGCGTGAATTCTTAATAATTTAGCTACTACCCTTTTCAATAACTATAACAGAAGGTGACGAAAAGATAACAATGAATACATTACTACAACTTAGAAGTAAATAGCACACCCATATAAGATTAATAACGGAATATTTGTCACGACAGATGGTCACCTGCAAATAAAATAACTTCTGTAAATACGGGGTAACTGAGAACATGGTCCGTATCAACAAACCATTGAAATATAAAAAGCAGGGAGATGAATTATGTCTATGACAGGTTTCTGCCGTCCGGAGTTTGATTTAAACGTGTTTTAAGAGTATGAAGTTGAAAGTTCTTGTTTACTGCCTTTCTTGATGACTAGAACAACTATCTGAAACGAATGTTTTAAATAATTGTAGTAGTTATATTTAACATAAATTATTTTATTAGCATAATTCATTTAATTTTTGTTAATTGATAAATTAACAATTTTTGTAATATTCAGAAGAGTTCAGAAATTTTGTCAAGCGTTATCAAACTTTTTCACTCATGTATCACGACAAATAGTACAATTGCCAACTGCTAAACAAAGAAAAGATTGGAAATAAAATGTAAAAGAGAATGTTTTTTACATTTTAAAATTCTGTCTTTTTTCATAGTTTCTTTGCCATTGACAACGAGGTCTGACTTAGACCCCGAAACGTTTGGAAATATACAGCAATTTCGTGACTTGTTGTGTTATTTCCCAAAAAGTTCTTAAACATTGAAAAATATGCCACAAATATCCTTCAGAAAACAACTTAAACGTATGGTGCGGAATAGTAGAAGAAAAAGTTAATGGAAGAAATTTCGGAAAGATTGTTGGAGTAGGTTTTGAATTATTTTGCCTGTTCATTAGTTTTTATCTCCTCAAAATTTTTTCCTGTAACAAATAAATATTTGAAAATTGTATATGGAGAACAAAGTGTTGTAAGGCAATTTCGTAAAATTGCGCGAATTACTGTCTGTCTGTATAGAAACTCTTCCTCAAGGTTATTCTGAGAGAAATAGATGTCTACAAATTAATCAACTAGTATTCCTGTATATAAGTAATGTAGAGAATATTGTGTTATACGTATCTGTGTTGGGAGACGTTTAAACTCCGAGTCTGGAGTCGTCAATCGTTCAGTATTGCATTTCGTGTTTTTTTCTAAAACCAAAGCGATTTGTTCAAGAAACAACCTCGAAATTAGATTAAATATATGCGTCGAAATGATGGAAAACATCTTGAACATTTGTGAGCTATCTGTGGCTAAATTTTGATTAATGCTTATTTTGTGATTTTGTATGTTAATGTTACAGCTGTTAGTAATTAATTATTTTGTGCCGATGGACCTTTTAAATATACTTCACAATTAGTTTTGAACCAGTCCTAAGCTCGGATGAAGTGCGAAGAAAGCCTCTATCTGAAGTGGGAAGAAAATTGAGAAGTAATTTAAATTATGTAGGTTATCATGGCTATGTCATTTACTTTTATTATTAAGGTAACTTGATCCGGTTAAGGTGTTCAAATTTTTAGCACTTTTCTTCATAAATCGATAGAGATATCCCGATGTAAGTAAAATAGTACCTTTCCATTTAAGTTTTTTCCAAAAATCAGAAAATTGTACCTATAATCGTTGCAGATGGCGCCCTCTAATTTATATGTTTTGACCTTCACAGTGCAAATAAAAAATTCTCTCAAACGGCAATAAAATGTTCTTTCAAAACAAACGAAAAATATTTAAATCGGTTAATTGGTTCTAGAGATATTGAAATTTTAATATAGAAAAATAAACTGTCCTCTCCTTTCCTTATTGTGACAGATTCAAAAAATGTCACGAAGCAAAATGATGCCTTATTACCCCAGTTATCAAATTATGATTTCAAAGCTCATAGTTTAACTTTTAAGGTTAACGATTGCATGACTTTTACGTGTCTTCGTAGCTGCTACACACTCTGGCGGTCGAATTAGAAAATTCAAAAGAATTTCCAACCATTTCGCTTACCCACTTTATATCCTTTAAGTAAAAATTGTGGTAGCAATGTACGAAGTTCATCACAGCTTGATGTAAAAATCATTAAAATCAGTCCACCCGTTTAGTCTCTAGAGCGCCACAAAGGAACAAACATACATACATACATACGCCGACGTGTAAAGAGAACATCCTTTAAACTTGCAACTCCATCTTTAGTAAACAGTGGTTTATTGACTTTAATATGTACCTACATGCTCTGCACAAATTACCAAAGAAAATATTAATTTGTCTTTCCTGTGTGATGTGGTGATAACTATTCCATTCTTCATTCATTCATTAAAAGTTGTGTAATTGTGTTTCTAAATGTCTAGACTAAGTCAAGAAAAAATTAAATTGAAAATATTTGCTGGTTGATATGCAGGTTATTTACCCTATTAATAAGTAACAATTGATTCTTCAATTTGCAATCAGATGAGTAATCATCATTTAACAAGTGACCCGAATTTCGGAATTGAAAATATATCCTTCTTTACCTCCCAGAATACATTTGTATTTTCCATACTTTTGATGCATAGATTATACCGTAAAATCTGACAAGTCAAAAGATAGTGAGCACATCACTTATTGCGTTCCGTAAACTAAAGTCTTTCAATAGGCCTTTTCATATTCGAAAATTGTTTGTTCCCGTGCGTCATTTTTTTCCAGCAGTTTTCACCATTGGCATGTGGCATGTAAATACAATGTTTTTTTTGCCCGAAAAAAAAAAGACCGAAGTTGATCCATGGTCACTAAAATTTTTGAATATGAAAAGGCATATTAAGCAGAACGGTTCAGAAGAGATATGTTTTAAATTGTAGCTTGCTGAGTTCTGCAAGGACATGAAATAACTCCCGAATTGGTATCTCCATGTGCTTGATTCCCTGAAAGCGGAAAATATATGTTTCAACTCAAATTGAATAGTGAGATCTGGAAGTTTTTAGGGCACGAGCCAGTAGAGTCTCTCAAATCCGGTACGCGCAAGTGTAGTGCTGCTACCTTATGTTCATAGATCGGAACTAATGAGATAAAAAATGAAAGGTTAACTTAATAAAACACTGGATATTAGTCGTTCCAAACTTTTATTCCTAAGAGTAGCTCATTAGTTGTCCTACATTTAAACATGGACTAAAGACCATATGTTTCCAATTCCTATCGGAAACGTAATTTCCTACCAAACTCGTGCTTCAAAGAATTGTGGATTTTATCTGTGTGAGAAATTAAATGTCAGTGTTTAACTAGATAAAATAAACACCTCTTGGAAGACATTATTTACTAAGGTAATTGCAAATAAAAATGGTAATTTTAACTTGACAGAAGGGACAAGAAAATAATGGTCACATAAAAAAACAATAGTCTGTAAAGTGAGTAAACTGTCTGGATTATAACTGAGACGCAGCAGCACTATGGGTCAAAATAGCATTTTTTAACGGAAACCTAATATGTTTGTTTCTATTGATTAAGGGAAAGGTATTTCGAATATCATCGTCTACTATTATAGAGGTAGAAATGAGGGGTGAAATCGTGCACATTTCAAAATTCGATATTATTTTCTTTTATTTTTGGTATATCCCAAAGACAAACAGAGATATTTATACATATTTTTTTAAAATTGTAGAGTTATTAACATAGATTAAAAAAACATATTGCAAAGCTATATTCCCAAGAGTATAGGTGAAAATAGTGGGGAGCGGGTAAAAGGTAAAAATCGCTAAAAAATACTGTGATTCATTGGGCGCTGACCACGGTTCTAAAAACCATTTCGTTATCATATCTTACTTTGGAGATCGTTTATCTTTATTATTTTTCACTATGAAAGAAATGAAAATGGGGATATGGAACTGAAAAATCAAAAAAAAAAATCGTTGATGAATCCGTAACTGAATTTTCGGAATTATTTTGAATAATTTTCGACAGCATTTAGTTACATAAATAATATTATTGTTATCGTGAAAGAATATTATTTTACTGCATTTTGTGAGAGATTAAAATGGATCAGACAACCATTTTTCATACCAATGGGAAAAATGATCTGCACAGTGAGAAATGATAACGAAATTGTTTTCAGCGCCCAATGAACACTATTATATGGCGATTTTCTACGTTTTCACCTGCTCACCTGTATTTTTAAGAGGATAGTTTTGCAATAAATATTTTTGTAACCTATATTAAAAATTCTACAATTAAAAAAACATATGTATAAATATCACTACTTGTCTTTGAGATATACCATAAACAAAAGAAAAAAGATCGAATTTTGAAATGTGCAACAATTCACCCCTCATTTCCACTCCCATAATAGTGGATGATGACAATATAAATAATTTTCCCTTATTCTACATAACATAAGGCTTAATTTAAAAAAATGTTTCGATATCTCTATTCTTTCTCAGGTTTCCGTTGTAAAAATGCCATTTGACCCATACTGCGCCGGTGACGAGCGGACAATTTTCGAAACTGGGTGAAAAGCCGACAGTGCGTTGATGATTTAAAATAATAATGCTGCTTTATATAATGAATTACATAAATTAAGAAAGTGATCTAATAGAAATAATTTTATACCAAAAAATACCTGAACATCTACTTCAGAATTCTGCTCTTAAATATTTCCTGGATCAAAGTGATATACGGGGAAATAAATAATAGATAAAAGATAATTAACACACAACATTTATGTTTTCGAGGGCAGATTACGAATCTGCAATTACTTTTTACAGCAAGCTTGCAGGAAGAGCAGAAATGCCCCAAAACTGGGTTTTTTGCATTATGCCTGAAAAATACAATGAATATGAAAAAAATTTCACGGTCATCGTGTTCCTTGTCAAATTTCACATCGAAAACATGTAGTAAGTCATACAAAATCAACGAATTGTTGTGTTATTATTTAAATTTTTAGATGTTCATTATTTTCGTAATACATGTCTCTTGCGCGTAGACACTCCAATAGATAATAAAGATTTGTCAATCGAAATTCCTTATATTCAGAATACTACATGTAACAAAATTTGTATTGTTTATAAAAATTTCAAAAGGAACCATTTTAATTATTTTTAATGTGTATTTTGTAAGTTACCTGTCCAGATGGATTCAGGTAAAAAACCAAATGAAAACTACAATATTATTTATGATGAATCTCTATATCAAAGGATTCAAATGTACTGCAAATACAACAAAACAAGAACATATTAGAAAAAATATAAATTATATTAACTGAAATATGTCCGATAGAATTTTGTGGTAGGGTAAATATGCCAGTTTATTGAGATAAAAATCATATTAATAACGTCCTTTGTGCTATATTTAATAAAATATAAACTGAGAAACTTTCTACTTTAATTCAGATAATCTTGCAAATCTTAAAAATAAACTTGACTATTAGTTATTATTAAATTAATATCAATTTCAGAATTGCCAACTCCGACAAACCTAAGCTAACCTTATATAGTCCAATTTTTTCCAAATACAAGAAAAAATTCCGAACATTTACATAAACAGACTCTGTAAATCAACAGACGATGTATATTCGCATAATGGAGTGTCTGTGCACCTTTTGCGTGCATTCCAAAAACTAAATGAAATTGAGAACTTAAATAATTGCACGAGAATTCGTTGATTTTGTATAACTTACTACGTGTTTTCGATGTTATATTTTAGGGTTGCGGATATACAATATACGGATACCCCTATATATCACACCGGATTTCCCCCTCTTTCACATCACAGCAATTTTCTCCTAAACTACTCTACGGAAAAAGTTGAAACTTGGTATCAGTATATCGTTTGGTGACCCGATCAGGAGTACATATTTTAAATGGAGAAATTTTGATTTTCTTTTCGGGGTGGAAAAACTAAAAAAATCGTTCCCCACCCCCGAAACTGTAAGAAGTAAAATTTTGAAAAGAATTACAGTTATAGGGCCTCACCTGAATTTTACTGGAAAAATAAGAAGAAACCTCTACTATTAATTTTGGGGACCAAATTACAGAATTAAATAGAAAATATAACATTAAAATTATTTCTAACGCATTATGTAATATATCAAATCAAATGGCTCATTATGACGAATACAAATATATTTTTTTCATGATTTTAAAACGAATATTTTAAAATATATTAACAAAAATATAAAAAAAAACATTACCTATTCCCTCCTTTATTCCCCAAATTATAAGGCTTAAAATTTACTGGAAAAATAAGGACAAACCCCTAATATTAATTTTGGGGAGCAAATTACAGATTTAACTTGAAAATATAAAATTAAACTTGTTTCTAACTCATCATGTAATATGTCAAATGAATGGGCTCATTACAGCGAAACCAAATATATTTTTTTAATATTTTAAAAATAAATTATTTTAAAGATATTAACAAAAATGTAAAAAAAATTACCCCTTCTCCCTACTTTATCTCCGAAACTATAAGCTACAAAATTTTGAAAAAAAATAGAGATATCGGGCCTTACCTGAATTTTACAGGAAAAATAAGGAGAAACCCCTAATATTAATTAGAATTACAGAATTAAATAAAAGAAAATAAAATTGAAATTGTTTCTAAGCCATCACGTAATATATCAAATCAAAGGGCTCATTATGATGAATACAAACATATTTTTTTTCATATGTTTAAAATAAAGATTTTAAAATATATTAACAAAAATATAAAAAAATACCCATTCCCTCTTTTATTCCCCAAACTTTAAGACCCAAAATTTCTTGTTTAAAGGAAAAATACGAAGAAATCCTAATATTAATTTTGGGGGACAAATCATAGAATTAAATGGAAAATAAAAATATATTTTTTACGTATCATGTATGATAAATATAAAAAATTCTCGTTTTCGCCTTTATTTCAGAAATCATAGTACCTAAAATTTTGAAAATAATTAGGGGGTACTGAAGTTTCCTTGAAATTTATAAGAAAATTAGTAGAAAACCCCAATATTAATTTTTGGGACAAATTATAAAATTAAATTTAAAATAAAAATTAAATTTTCAAAAGCATCATGTAATATGTAAAGGCTCATTATGTGATTTACAATTATGTCATATTTTTAAATTATTTGTTTAAAAGATATTAACAAAAATATTAAACATCGACTTAATTCCAACTTTATAAACTACACTAACTAAAATTTTGAAAAATATATTTTATTTGTATTTTTAAATAATTTTCCTAAAAATTTAATAATTTGTTATTTAAAACTTGATCTATTTTCCCATTTATCTTCCAATCTACATAGCCTAAAATTCAGACAGTAAATTATAAAAGGCTTCTCTGAAAATTTATTAGCAAAATAATTTTAGAGGCCAAATTGGAAAATTAAATACATATTTTTATACAAATCAAGCGAATCATGTAGCAAATAAAATAAATAGTCTATTTGTGGAAAATAAAAGTATATTTTTTATATATTTAAAACGCTTCCTTTGAAAGATCTTAGGGTAAATATAAAAAAACGCACTCATTCCTTGCTAGTCTAAAACTGGAATATTAGAATCTTGAATGTGGTACGGAACCGTTAGTATGCGAGTCCAACTCACACTTGACCAAATTATTTTTATATTCATTGTAATTTTTGGGAATAATGCAAAAAAGCCTGTTTTGGGGCATTTACCCCCCTTACTGCAAGTTTGTGGTAAAAAGTAATTGCAGATTGGTAATCTGAGTCCTTGAGAATATAAATGTTTTGTTTTAATTATCTGCCACTTTATTTTGCAGATTCAGACAAAATTTCAATGAACTATAAAGCAATTGACTGTAGTGAGATTAATGTAACATCGTGGACTCAAACTGAAAATGCAAACGATAATTACTATAAAACTAAATCAATTTATTATTTAGAGGACCGGATTAAAGAGTAAAACGACATATTTCAAGTCCTTAAAACTCAGCTAAGTGAGAGAAATAAATGCTGTATTGAATTACATAAAAATTCAATGAAATCAACTGCCCAGACATACCTTGTGTTAATAAGTCAACTGTCAAACCAAGTGAAAAATGTGACGTAAACAAAACATTTGCAAGTGTCACAAAAGAAAATAAAACTAAAAACTCAGGTCACACACACGGTAGTCGGCAAAATCCTAAAAATCTATTAACAAAATACAGTGATTCGAATATTAGTGCTGGTTCAAGCGACCGAACGAAACCCAGGCAATAAAATGAAGGTACTTTAATAAACATAGGCATTTTTCAAATGAAAATGCCAGATCTTGGCAAAACGTCAAGCAAAAATTCCGCGGAATTCAACAGACCAACGGATGTACACCGGAAGTAAACTATAATGTGTATTTTCTTTTAGGTTAATTTTCTTACATTTGTTATGTCATTCTGTATTAACCTAAAAGAAAATACAAATTATAGTTTAATACCTGATGATTTCAAAACATATTTTAAAAATGTTCCTGACCAAATTATTGAATTTGTAGGCGCGAGATGAAAGACCGACATCAAGGATTTTCGAGGAAACTAACACACGGAGGTTCCGAATCTGGAACCGTTCCGTGTTTTTAATTGCTGTTCTCCTGTAAAAAAAGAATGAGAATACTCAAATTATTGAAAATATGGCAACGGGTACAACTAGTTATTGCGATTTGTTAAACAAGAGTAATAATGTTATCAACTTTCAGTGAACTAACTATCATTGAAGTCAGAGATGCAATTTTGAAAATGAAAAATAAAAATGAATCTGACATACTTGGTTTAAATGCTTTTATGATAAAAAAATCGTGAATATCATAAATATTCCAGTTTTCAAAATATTTATTATTATATATATTATTAGTTGACGAATGTAAAACTTTTGTGTCTCACATGAATAAACATATATTCATCTTTATCTTTACATTGGACATTTCGGGTTTGATTTACTCTACAAGGATGACAACCTGATTATTAGAATCATTAGGACAGCTTTGATTGTAAAAAGAAAGGGTACATTGTGTTGATAGGTTTGTAGCGTTATGTAAACTATAAAACAAATTAAATAAATGTATCCTTTATACAAGAACTACTCTTTGTAAATTACAAAAAAAGTAAGTAAATTTTTATTGACCAATATATATATATATTAAATTGTCTTAGCTTTCTTTATTAAAGAAAAACTGGACTGAATAATATGTAAGTACCTAATATCTTATATAAGTCACCTATTCACAAAGTCTACTCTAGATACAAACTCTGTATTAATTGCGAATATCTGCTATAAAACAAAGCGACAAATCTAAATCCACAAAGCGATTGCCAACAGTTCAAATTTCATGCTGAAACGATTCGCAGTGCACACTAGCAGTTTAATGCGCATTATATGTGATAATTAAATGCAAATTGCAGCTCATCTAAGCGGCATTGCTGAAAACAGCGCACTCTTGATGAGGTGTAATTGAATTATAGCTCTCGTAACAACAAATGCTGTCGCTGCTATAGCTTCGTGCTATGTTTTGAAAATGAGAAAGAACTTAGATCCCAAATAATTCTTTTAAGCTTTGATACACAAAGGCTCGGTTATAAGATCTTTCGTTCATTGAATATTATTTTATAAGTTTGGAGAGAAACTCCAAATTTGGTTTAATTTCAATAAGTGAGAAATTAATATCCAATATATTACATTTTTTAATTAGGTAAATCAATAATAAATTAAAACGGAATACAGGGCTAAATGTATTTGCATGAAATTATTATTACAAATGAAGAAACTGTGTATTTTTTCTTATTTTGAAATATGAACTAGTTAATAAAAGTAAATAAAAGTTTAACCGACTAAATAACAAGCTTCTATAAAAGATCGAAATAAAGATGAAAAACAATTTTTGGTTAGTAAGATATTATCCACAGAGTTGGACATTCATGAACCTTGAAAATATTAAATAAGGTTCAGAGAGTTTAAAATAATAGCTCAGTGACAAAGTAAATAATAATTATAAGAAGCGTGTGGTGCTTTATATATATATATATATATATATATATATATATATATATATGAGATACGTATGTAGTCTTGGGATGTAGAGGTCAGGTGCAAATTAAAACAATTTAATCATTAGATTACAACGTTTCGGGGTTTAATATTACTTAATAATTTTCCCCCTTCATCAGGTAATGTGATTGTATGCCTTTTCACACCGTGGAGTTTACAGATTCTATTACTATTTGTCAATTAAACATCAAACTGCTCTAGAAATTCTTATCCTGATTAAAATATAAAATACTATATACTACAAAATAAGTTAAAAATTTTTGCTAGTCATGTTGACAACTCTACATACGTATCTCATAGTAATAATCTGGGTCAATAGTCGTAAGCATATATATATATATATATATATATATATATATATATATGAACTTGGCTAGGTTCCGGGTGGGAACCGCGTCTAAATTTATTAAATGATCGACAATGATATCAGAATATATATATCTAGGCGTAAAGTTTCACGCATAGAAAAATATGAAGAAGTATTCAATCGGGAGTACATCGAGTCTTTGGTTTGATTCATACTTGAATCTTGCAGACGTTTCGCTAAGATCGTACTTGGCGAAACGTCTGCAAGATTCAAACATGAATCAGACTAACGAACGAATGTACTCCCGGTTGAATAATTCTTCATATATATATATATATATATATATCTGTTAGTAAAATGTCAATAATTTTCAAAGTTATGAACAAAAATAAAAGAAAATTCTTTCATGAACATTAGAGATGATAAGGAAAAGATTATTATAACTTAAATTTCAATCAATAAAGAATTTGCGGTAAAGTTGTTTAAATCATAATGAAAGTTGAATGACCTTGAAAAAAGAATGAATTAGTGTAAACAAACAAAGCATTTAAACGAAATTTTACAAGAATTAAAAAGTTCTTAAAATAAAATAAGCTATCAGAAAAATATCATTTAATAAGGGAAAAAGAATATTTTGTTTCTAATGGGAAAACACATGGGCTAAGTAAAATTAGTGAACGTAATATAAGGCACCAAAACAAGTGAAAAACATCCATTTTGGGTGACCGGGCCAGACAAAACGCGTCTAGCAGGCATTTGTTTTAAAATTATTATATAAGCTTACGTTTGGTAGGCAGCGCTCTCTTTCGTTCCTGATTTTTGAAGAAAATAAGTCAAAGAGCATGTTATGTTTTTCTTTGCAATAACCTCAATAGTGTTAGTAGAGGTTAAGTAGTAATTTATTTCTGCGTGGGGCACATTTTACACGGTTACCCTGCAGTTTCAACCCCTAAGTGTGGAAGAATATCACTTCCGCAAGTTTAAATACAAAGGGATATCCTATGATACCTCTTTTAAAGGTTAAATATTGTATTAGGGTTAGAATTACCTTGTATTTAAATTAGTTGTTCAAAATGTCAGCCATTATTGGTAAGACAACGGTAAAGTCGCAGATCGAATTCCTCCCGCACTTTTTGAAGCATCTCTGGTGTAATCCGCTCTCACTCCTCCTCTATTCTACGTATAAGTTCAGGAATATCGCGAGGTTGAGTTTTGTACACTACAATACATGTCCCCATAAAAAACGTCAAGAGGTGTTAGGTAGGGTGACCTTGCTGACCATTGTATAACGCCCCTTCTTCCAATCCATTTATCTGGAAATGTCTCATTGAGCCAGTTTCGTACAGGCAATGCATAATGTGGAGGTGCTGTTGAAAAAATAGGTTTTCTTCGTGTAGCAACAAAGTTCTATCTTGATCTATTTGGTTTTCTAAGATTCGGTAATAATAATTTTATCACATCCTCTAATAAGTGCAAATTCAATTCCCCAGTAAAATTTTCTTCCACAAATAAAGGACCAATACTTTTATTTCCGAGAATTCCGGCACATACGGTAATTTTCTGAGAAAGTTGGTTGTGTTCTTCCCGAAAAACTTGTGGATTGGTATTGTCCTAGTATCTAACCTGCTTCGTGACATAAACAAATATTTTTAATAAAATTAGTGTCCGCATTTGACTTTTGCGTTATTAATTCGCAGAATTCTAACCTTCTGTCATAATCATCCTCAGAAAGCTGTTGTAAAAGATGTATTTAGTAGGGAAAGCATATATTTAGGCGTAACGTTTTATACACAGAGCCGATGGAAATATTTGTTAACCTGGAAACTTTTGGTATTGATGTTTGAGGATCCATGGCAAAATGACCTAAAATCTCAACCTGTGCAGCTTCAATTAAAACACGACGATTCTTGACAATTTTATTACACACACTTCCAGTTTCTTGAAATTTATGAACTAAATCCAACACATACTTATGCCCAATATTTCTTTCCCATAAATAAACATTATTTCAATTCTTTCTTGTAAAGAGTAAACCATTGTCGAAATTTGATGGTTAGTATACAACGAAACCACTACTACTAATAATTTTTTTTACACTGACAGTCACAAATATCCGTCGCAAAAACATTTAAGGATTTTTTCCACTTGTTAATCTCCGTATTTATACTCATGGTTTTTTGTATTTATACTCATGTTTTTTTTTTTAATTTTTTACTGTTTCTAGATCATTACTCTGTAAAAAATAATCTGATTAAAAAAAAGATATGTCAAAAGATTGACAAAAAAAGAACTTTTAAAAATAGGTATCACATGATACCTCTATGTATTTACACTTGTAGAAGTGATATTCACCCCCGCTTAGGGGTCGAAACCGCAGGGTGACCGATACGTGTAAAATGTGTCATCCCGTAAATATAAATTAACGGTTTTTTTGTCTTTTTCCTTTACATATATTTTAAAAGTTATTTTGGGTGGAAATGAAAGCCCTGTATATGTTTTTTCAGGACGAGAAGAGTTCAAAATTTTGCAGCTTGTTTTTCGTGCACGGTAAAGCGATGTAAATGCGAAAATCAAAAATGTCAAAAAATGGTGAAATTTGAAAAATCAAAGTTTTTCGTTAATAACATCCAAAATTGTGCAGGGTTGGTGTCTAGGAATTTTTTTAATATTAAAAATGACACTATTTTGGTAATGCTATCCGATACCAAATTTAACGATACAGAACTTGCAAATTATAGAGGAGCGTCCACCAGACTTCGCTTTTGCTGACCAGTTTCCTGTTTAATATGCAAAAGTAGGAACAAATTGACATGAAGATTCTTTTGATTATTCAGCTTTTTAGAGTTCTAAATGAGAGTAACCCGCATTATCACCATTTATTTTTATTTTCAAGTTTTCATTTTAGTATTTCAATTAATAGTGTTATTAAGTTAAAAGTGATTTACAATATATAATATTGGCGCAGTCAGTAGGATTATCTAACACAGCTAGCACACGTGTACACTTCCAGACCGAGACAACAACTGTGGCAGCGAGAACCCGGAAAACGCATCAGAATCGCTAACCAGTTCTCAGTTTCTCCAGAACTGAGGACTGGTTAGCGTATCTACTATTACTGTATCTACTATTACAATCATTATGTTATTGACTTTTTAATTATTATGTTGTTGATTTTATGGATTTCGTATGTATCTCGCACAAGCAGTTCATTTAATATCCACAAACAACCATCTCTATTATTTTACAACATTTGTTAAACATTATTATTCTACAATTTCTAAAACATATAGTTTAACACTTAGAGGCTTTCTATAGTCTTGTGTTTGATATGATTTAATTGTTTGTAACACTGAAAATATAACACCCGTATTTTTAATTAATTAACGTTTTAACCTTATTTTGTTGCATTTTTCTAAACCTGTTTATTATGTCTATAACAAAATTCCCTGGAAAAATATTCCTGTACTATATTTGGATGTTTTCATTTATTCTATTTTGATAAATTAATTCACAATATTACTGAATATGGTGAAAATATGCCAAAGTACGGAAATTTTAGCTATCATCCGTGAATATGAAGGCAATCCAATCCTCTCAAATTCCTTTATAAGTTCTTGTTCGACGGTCCAAAATATGGTGGTTGCAAACAAAATCACTTTGTAAGTTTTGCACAGCTTTATCATCTCAGCTACAAAGTCACGAAGCGAAAATGCACGGGGCTGTTAGCAAATACAATCTTACCACAAAAAAAAGCTAGAACCAAAAATAGGCCAAATTATTCGCGCTAGTAACCCTCATAGTTGCTATTTCCCAGTGTTTGTCTCGTAAACGAACAGGTCACTTGTATAACGACTGTTTAACACGACAACGATAACAACAACCAAACCAATATTTTATTAATATTATTAATATTAATTCACAACTATCTATACCAAACCCTATTTATCAATCCGTTAATCAAAGTAGACCCATCATTGACCCCAAGAGGTATCCCGTACAACAAAATCGACCTTCTGCCAGTGGGCAGAGTCCAACTCGTAATGATTTTGACTAAATTCCAGTTTTTACAGAAATCGAACCAAAGAACTCGTCACTTCAACCAAGAGGAGTTCTATATTTCCAAGAGGCTGAACTAATACAGAACTTTGTTTTGACTTCCCCGTCATATTCTAATCTAACTGTAACGAACGCGCATTTTAAGTTTTTTCGCATGCCTTTTGTGTTGAAGAATGCCTCTCAACATTTCAAAGATTGATCGGCCATATTGTCATAGGAATCCACAACGAAAGATGTTTGGTGTACACGGACTATATATTCGTTTATTCACTCACCATCCACGAACACTTAGCACGACTAACTGACGAATTTAAAAAACTTAGGAAGGCAAACCTTAAAACACGGCCTGACAAATCCGAGTTTTTCCGCAAGAAGGTCGCTTATTTAGACACCTAATTATTAAAGACGGTTTAAAACCCAACCGGTCGAAAATGGACTGTACTTTAAATTTTCCTCAATCCCAGAACCCCAACGATATTGTCATTTTTTGGGACTTACTGGTTATTGTAGATAGTTTATTCCAAACTTCGCGAAGATATCGAAAATAGAGATGAAATCCCTGAATTCACTTAGGGCCCCGGCGGTTCGTGAAGCTATTGAAATAGAGAAACGACCTCTCTGCCTTAACCTACGTGACGATCGCACTCGTGTTCCTACCGAATGGAGATCAGCAACACCCAGACTGAAACGGTCCGACACGCCCACCACCAGTGGGCCTATCACCGCGTGACCTTATCATCACGTGACATCCACAGTCAACTGAGCGGTAGTATAAGTACAGAAATTGGTTCGGATTCACACTCAGTTCAGCTATCAAGTGACACTTGTAGTTTAGGCAAATTGAGATACCGAGTTCGATCTAAACCCTGAACCTCATTTAATAGTATTTTAGTGATCATTGGGGAGCGGGCAGATTAAGGGCCCGAGTTGAACTAGACTATATTTTATTACTAGTTCCTCTTTCTGTTGTATCTTGATAATGGCTCCAAAGCAGGACCCGAGACGTCGAGTATTTCACTAATTTAGACACGGTTCTCACCCCTAGCCCAGTTCGTAATTATAACCGCGATATGGATAATTCAAATTTGAGTCTCAACGTTGGGATGTCGGCAACTGAATAATTTAGTACTTCAAAACAAGACGTTGTTAAAATTCATAATAATGGAAAATTGGAGATTTCGTTTTTTTTTGTAGCGTTGTGCGACGAGGAAACCAAAAACATATTCTTAGTTTTTCCTGCTGTACGATGACCTTTTCAGATGTTTGGTGCCTCTTTTTACTTCATAAACGGGTAACTGGGTAAGAAATTGCCGCAAAATCTATTAGATTGAAATAATTATAAATAAATTCTTATTTTGTAGAAGTGGATAGTAAGATTTATCAATTATAGTGAAGAATATAAACTAATAGTGAGTTATTTTCGTTTTTCTACATATTTCAGAAAAAAAAACACTCATTAAATTCACAAAAAGTAAGTTTAATGTTTTAATAATTAAGTCTTAAGTTGTAATATTTTTACTGAGTGTTAATATACTGGGCGGACCATTTTAATTTCTTCAGTAGAATTTCTCGAAAATTGTAGCAGTTAGCGAAAAACAGTTTAGACAAAAGTTTCACATCATCAAGGGGGACATATTTTAAATAGAAACCTCTATTTTTGACCAATGATTCTCAAAGACCAGGAAATTATACGTTCAGACGATGTACCATAGATGGAAATCGAGGGACTCCAAAGGTCAAGATGTCAGTTATATTATTTTTTGTGCTATTAAGAATTGATTAATTTGAAAAATAAATAATAAATATGAAATACTTTAATAATGTATCGTCTTTATTCACGACCACAATATACCGAAGGAGAACAAGAAATCACACACGATAACGAAATGAAAAATTAGGTTACTGGATCATTGGGTTATTTGGATAGAAGTTTTTTTCTTTTTCCGAATCCGGGTGCAAAATAGGGGTTTTTATATTTTGTTATTAGGTTATAGGCAAACTTTAAATAACCTTAACCATGACCTCTAAGGTCAAAGACTAAGTCTTCAGAATATGGTCCCTTAGGAGTTAAGCAACTGTTGCGCACCGTCGCCCAGGTAAAATGATTAATAAAAAAATAAAAAATTTACACATTAACATTGTGTGCTTTTCGAACCCTACCTATGTACATCGTCTGAACGTATAATTTCCTCCTCTTTCAGAATCAGTGGTCAAAAATAGGGGCTCTTGTTTAAAAATCTAAGTTGACCTTGAAATGACCTTGAACATGACTCCAAGGTCAAAGAAAAGATCATGAAGATATGTTCCCCTTGATGTTGTGCAACTTTTGTGTTGTTTGTGTGCAAACTCCCACATTTTTCAGGAAATTTAAAATGGTCCACCCGGTATATTGAAGCTAAGAGCCATTTTCTCTGCCGTGGAAAGAATAACAACTAACGAACATATGGAGTAGCAGAAATTTTTCAAACTAAAAACAATACAAAGATTTCTAGAAATAATATAATTTCACTCCCTACTATAATTCACAAAGAAGTCAGATTCGTACTTTAGGAAGTTTTTATTCTCTGAAATTCTTTTCAGCATTTATATTCTAATGCTTTCAAAAATAGATCATTAAAGATAAGAGTAAAAAATTACAATTACAGTATTTCATTAATAAACAAACTTATTGCATACATCTACAACGTCATTATTTCTTCCAGTATTTGCTAAAATGGAGTAACCGTATGATATTCCGTTGTATAAGTATTGAATTAAAATGACTGTACGAAATTTTTTGTCTTCTAATTAGACGTTTTTAAAGCCACAAATAAAGCTTTAAACTTAATATTGAATCAAATTATAAAAAGGAAAGTCTTAAAGGGCAGAATAAATGTTTATAGAAGTTGAAATGTTCATAAACAAATACAGAAATGTCGTGACTTGTGGTATTATTTCCCAGAAAGTTCTTAAACATTGAAAAAATATGCCACAAATATCCTTCAGAAAACAAGAATAAACAATCAAGTTAGAACAATAAATATTTAGGGCTTTCGGATAAACACGTTGCTATATTTGAACAACATATTGACCAATTCGAACTTTCAAAAGCTCATTCGATTTGAGATAATAAAAAACTTTTTCTCAATCTATACTAATAATAATAATAGACCAGAGCAACAAAAACGAAAAATCTGTATTCCTTAACTTTTGTTCCGTGCGTTTTATTAGCGCACACATTTATTCTTAAAATATATAAGGCTCCCGACTACAAATAAAAATTGCTTTCACCTGGAAATAAATTTACCGTCATGAAAATTACCTACCGTCTGGAGTATATCCGCATTTACACAATATACAGTGCATATAAAGTTAAAGAATAAACATGTATGAAACCTGGTAACCTAGTGAGGATTTTAGTAAAACGATTTAAAATACAATTTATTTCAGGGATGTTTCCTCTTATAACGTATAAAAATTTAACCGCTCAACAATATACCTACGAACTTTACATCCATTACAAAAGTTAGATTCTACTGACCGTGCCATGCTGATGTATTCCCATATCTTAGATAAAGGATTCAAAACAGATGGTAAATTAACCAAAAGTTTTTAGAAATAAATAAATTTAACATTGAATACTAACCCATCGGCATTACCATAATTCTTTTTGAGTTAGACAATAGGATTATTGTATCAATATATTAATATGTTTAGAGGATTCATTAATAGTTCATTATTTGTTCCAGAATATAATTCATAAGTAAACTGGAAAACAGAGAAGGATCCCTCATCTACCATACTAAAAATCGAAAGGGCACTTAACAAGTACAAATTCAATAAAGGGAAAGAGGGATGCAAAATTTCTAAAACAAACATTCAACATTAGAGAACTTGCGAAGCATGTGACATGTCCTCGTAGCAAATAACACATGTGGCATTTAGGGTATAATTAAGCGCAGAAAATCCGAGCAAACCGCATGAGTCGAACCGGTCCGGTTTGCTAAAGAGAGGGTGTTAAACAACCCCCGGAAACCACCCTTATAATTTGCTTGTGTTGATGACCAGTGCTTCGCCGATAAATTACTTTAATTGCTACCATTTACTTGGGTTATGCGCTTTTATTTCGATCATGCCAATATTGTTGTTTAAATTTTAATTAACACCACCTTATGTCTTCAAATATGGTACAACCTATTGATTTATTGTTGACCAAAAAATACAATATAAATTTTAATTGAAATTATAATATGCATGTAATCACTCATAACATATTCATGCATAGACACATTTTTTTAATGAAGATCTCAGATGTCTAAAACATTTCTGAAGTACATTAAACCAAAAACAGATTCAATATTTGAATTGATTAAGTGAATAGTTTTTATAAAACTGTTCTTACTACTTGCTGTTTGTACTCTTTTGGGAAAATACTTTTATATCTACTGACACTTAATGAATATTTATATTTACATTTTCAGTTATAGAAAAACGTTAAGGCCCGAAGAGAGTATTAGAGTTGATCAATGTTTAATGGATCTCTATAAGGTTGTATTTTATTTTTTCTTAATCATTTTTGAGTATTTTATTCTGCACAGCTTGTAATAATTACATGCTGCTCGTATATGATCCTCCCCAAGCTATAACCTCATAACTAATTATATTTTGGAAAAATGCATATTATGCATCTTAAGTAAGCTGGAAAACATTTGGAGAGTTTATGAAATACCAAAACTAAACATTTAGTTTTAGTTATGCATTCAATATCATCGTTGCAATTTAATCTTTAGTCAAAGGTTATTATATTCAGGTATTTACAACTTCCTAATTTTTTCAGGGCAGCACATTTTATAGTCATATCAAAGCTGATAGAGAAGGAATTACAATTACTAAATGTCATAAAAACGGAATTTTCAGCATTTAGGGATACAAACAATTATTTTTATTTATTGTAACAAACTGCTTCATATTTTGAAAGTAACTATGAATAACTTGACTCAATGACTTCCAAAAAAGATCCCTTGCAATAATGAACCCAAAAGCCTCCCACTTATATTCCTTAATTAAACTACACAAAAATACCCACTCCATCAGGCCCATAGTTTCTTATTTTTCAGCTCCAGCCTCTAAAATTTCCAAGTCTCTTCTTGGTGTTTTAAAACAATACACCAAATTTACCCCCACATACAGTATCAAGAATTCCATTGATCTAGTTTCAAAGATCCAAAAAATCCCTCTTCCTAATAATGCCAAACTCCTTTCATTCGACGTGGTCAATCTATTTCCCAGCATACCACCTGACGAATGCATCAATCTAATCATAAACCTAATAGACAAGAACAATATCAATCCCATAATCAAAAATGAAATTCTTTCTCTTCTGCATCTCTGTATCAACCAAAACTACTTCAAATTCAACAACAACATTTACAACAGTACTCAAGGCCTATGGGCAATCCTTTAAGCCCCCTTCAATCTGAAATATTCATGGACTATTTAGAAACGCTAATTTTCAAACACGATCTCAGTAACAAAATCCTGTATTGGTACCGATACGTCGATGATATTATTGCGTGTTAACGGGTACACATCGACAATTACAGTTAATACACAACTACTTAAACCAAATACACCCCAACATAAAATTCACACTTGAAACAGAAACAGATAACACACTAAATTTCCTAGACCTAACAATTAAAAGACAAGACACCAAACACACATTCTCCATATATCATAAACCATCACACTCTGACCTTACCATCCACAATAGTTCACACCACCCCATACAACATAAACTTGCTGCATATCACTGTATGTTACACAGACTCGTGACAATACCACTTAACAAAACCGACTTTGATACGGAAGAATCAAACTCATGGCAGTCAACAATGGTTACACCACTCAACTTATTGACAACTTATTAAACAGAAAATTAAAGAAAATTGTTATTAAAGAAGTCTATCCCACTGACCCCAATCCCATACCTAAATTATACCGTACTCTCACATTCAATGGAACCCCCTCACAAAAAATCTCCCAATTTTTACAGAACAGGAACATATATACAGCCTTCACAACAAACAACAATTTATCTAGACATATAAGAAACAACAAAGACAAGACTGACAAAAATTCTAACTCGGGTGTCTATAGGTTACTTAATCTTAAAATCCATCTTTAAATAATATTGCTTTATATTACTAACATCTATTGTAAACAATTTCATAAATGTATAATTTAACTGACCTACATCCAGCCCACATCTTCTGAAATTCCCCAGAATTAAAGCCTTTTAATCATTTTATTACCTTACCTGTAGTTCCTTTGTATGAAATATAAATTTAGCATTCATTGTATTTCCAATTTCTGATGAAGCCAGACTTGGCGAAACATATGTCAAATTTAAAGAAATAAAAAGTGAAAATTTAAACAAGTGTTTGTTGTTTTTAAGTAATCTTAAAAATGAATTTTCATCAAGTGAAGACTGAAACAATCATCAATATGAATAACTTCATGAGCTTTGCCTCTGATGCCATAATGGTGTAATTTATGCAATACCTTTTTGTGGTTAACAGTGTCAAAAGCTTTAGATAAAAAATATACTCGCAATTGGGATACTTTTATTAAGTTTTTCATAAATTAAATTAATTGTACAGATCAGGAAATCTTTGTTGTTTTTGAGCTAAACTTTTGTGTTTCTTGAACAAAATTCAAGATTCTGTTTTAGTTTTTTTAAAGATTTTTCCAAGTTTGATATTAAGGATATTGGTTTATGGTTATAGATGATATATCTGTCGTTACATTTATGAATGGGTATGACATCAGCTATTTTCAAAGCATAAGACTAAATAGTTTTTTCGATACTTTGATTAATTACATTCACTAATGGTTTTACTATATAATGACATAGAGTTAAGGCAGTTTACAAATTAATATTATGAACATCACCATTTCTACGTTTAATATTCGTAATAATATTGATAACTTATGTTTCGTTTGTTGGAGAAATAAAAATGAACTTTGGATTCGCAGGTTGCAAAGTGATTTCACATTGAGGAAATTGAATATACTTACTGAGTACAGAGTCAATCTTGCAAAAGTTGGAATTACTGGAATTTGAGATTTTCATGGGATCTTAAATTTTTTGTCTGTTTTCATCGGAAATATAATAATTAATACAAGTTTAGAATTTATAATTTGCCACAGATTTCGTTACAGTCACTTTCAATTTGACCACAGGTATGTTTTAATTTGTAGTTTAATACATTCTTATCGTATATTTTTACATAACATATATATTCCAGCTCTGCTGGTTTATTTTTAGATCTCTTTTCCAGTTTTTATATAATGGTTCTTTAGATTTGTCTGAGCATAATCTACGCTATAACCCATTACTTATGAGGATCAGATTTTGTTTGCTTCTTTGTTAATACTGGACAGCGTAATACAATTTTTATAAAACCTATTAACGATTCAATAGCAATGGTCTTGCAATCACAGTATTGATTCTTAGTTTTCTTCTGGCGCTATTCTCATTTCGCTATATAATAGAAGATCCGAACCTTCACCGAGCTAATAATCGAATGAAACATATTTTATAATATATTTAGTATATTAAAAAACATGGGTTGCCTGAAAAAATCCAGGACAGACTATTTTTAATAATTTAAAAAAATATATTTTTAATAAAATGTTGCATTATCTATATAATAAGAAAATTTTATCCTGAGTAAAAGTATAATATAGATTATGAAGCCGTTGGGTTGTCTATTATTTACCTGGACGAACTACTGGGTTGCCAAACATAAACAGGTATGTCGATGCCAGTTACTTTCACTTGATTGGATACTAGAAAAAGAATTATATCAACAAAAGTGTTCTTTTCTTTCGAACACGTTGGTATTTCTATTGATATTTTCTATAAAGCTTATTGCAACTGATTCTATATTTGCGAAGTTAAACCCTGAAAACTACGATGATTTTTTTAAACTAATAAAAGTGTACATCCTAATATCAAGTTTACTCTGGAAACTGAAAGTAACTCATCTATCCATTATCTAGATCTCACCCTCACCAATAAACCTAATAAAATCACCTTTAATATATTCAGAAAACCAACATTCACAGACAGTACTATCCCAAATTCATCTTTTAGTCCACAGTTACACACACTAGCAGCATACAAATCGATGATACATAGAGCTCTTACATTACCCCTTTCCAAAACCGACTTAAAGAACGAACTGGATATCATCAAGAGAATAGCCATTAATAACGGTTATAACCACAAGTTAATTAATAAACTTATTTCCCGAAAATAAACTCAAATTGCACAAAATTTAATCTATCCAAAAATCAAAGATGTTCAATTCAAATACTTTATTTAGCCTTACTAATTTTGGAAGCACAAGTGAGAGAATAGCGAAACTTTTGTCGAAGCATAATATTAAAGTTAGTTTTAAATCCAAATTGTCAAACCATATTTTTAACGCCAAAGATAAAATAAGTGAAATCTGGAGTATATAAACTAAAATGTTCAGAGTGCAATTGCTTTTACCTTGGTATGACCTGTTGAAATTTCAATATTCGATATCTTGAACACTTACGTTCCTTTAGATTAAATAAAACTGACTCAACATTTGCTAATCATTTTCTTACTACAGAGCATACATTTCCCAAATTACAAGAAACAGAGATCATTCACTATAAAAATTTTAAGCCATTTATTGAAACACTTGAGAATATAAAAATTTACAAAAGCCATAATAATTCCGTTTCTTGTAATTTACTGCTTAACGAGCAGGGAGAGTTTCAAAAGAGCATCCTATTTGAAATTTTTAAGTAACTAATAATTAAAAATGATATATTTAAATTTTCTTAATCAGTTTACCACTTTGTTCCTATTTCAATATTCTTGTACACAAAAATGCCATATTGATGTAATTCTTCCGAGAATTTAACACATACCTACTGTTGTAGACAAGACCCTTCGGTCTGTTTCAAAATGTTTTCTCGTCATTCATTAATTTGTTCCCGTTTCAAAACGACTTAGTATTGTCGAAACTAGTCACGGTTTTTTATGTTCATTTATTGAATAAATAAATAAATTAGTGATATAAAACAAAGTAATTCGTTTTTCTACGATCAGTCGGCCCTGAGCGAAATGAGGTTAAGTCACATGATCGCAGTTTGGGTCTGGACATCTTAGTTTAATTTCCTGTGTATGAGTCGTATTACTCGCCGGAACGTACAATTTAGAGATATATTATTCATCCCTATTGTATGATGTTGGGTTAACAGATTTCTGGACGAGAAGGCAATGAAATGGCATCCTGTGTGTTAAAATGGTCTGAAGATTATGAAATTTCTGAGAACGTCATTGAATTGTCCATATGGTCAGATAATTGCCCATCACAAAACAGAAACACACAGATGTGCTATTTTTTTCTTCTTGAAAAGAATAGAAACCTTAATGTTATTAACCATAAATTTCTAGCTAAAGGCCACACCCACATGGAGGTCAATGGCGACGATTCTTTAATTGAAAGGAAACGAAAAAAAAAACTCAGTTGAAAATAATTACGCCATGGGATAGGCACCAGCTTGTTACATTAGTTGGTATAAAAAAGTCTTTTCATGTGACAAGAAACCAAAGACTTTTTGGATTTTAAAAGCTTATGTGAAGGAAGTCATGCACCTTTTATTATACGCAAGAAAACTGATTCGGGGGAAAATTTTCAAAACACCAGGAAAACCCATAATGTTAGCTAAAAACTGGAAATAAATATTTCATTTTATATAATTTCATTTTATTTCAGAATGTACCACAATCTTTGCAACATATTAGAAACAGTGAAAAAAATTTCAACAAAAAACTTGAGACGTTACAAAAACTGTTGAAATGGATACCCCATTAGTTCCATTCATTTAACGCAGATCTCCCGCCTGTGATGTCCAGACGTAGATCTGAGATCTAAAAACCTATCAGCTTTTAAATAGGATATACATAATTTGTTGTGCTTAACCAGTTTTATGCAAAAGACAGATAGGTTAGTCGAAATAAAATTCTTTGGCTTAATAGATTCGTTTTAAGATACAACTGGCAGTACTGTTCTACATTTTTTCGTTAAATGTTTTGTTTTAAGAATAACAAATACCCTTGTTTAGACTTAACATGGCTTGACTTTATTTATCCTAATCCAATTAGGGACTTATCATAAGTTAATTCCTGTAAACCATTTTTTTCTAAGAAGCAAACTATGATGTCACTTAGAAAAAAAACTAATTTATGGAAAAAAAAATCTTCCACAATTTATTAGGTAGCCAAATAAGCTACACTTATGCGAAATTCTTAAAGCCAAAGGTTTAAAAATAACAGAGTAACTTTGAATTCTCGTTAATAAATATCTTTGAAATCGTTTTTCTCAAAAATATGTTTTGTGACTTAACATAGTTTGATTCTAAGGTACAGAAATAGAAAACACTAAACATTCCGATTACGGAAATATCAGGAAACATTTTTATTAGGAAATATACGTAAGCTCCATAATCCTAAACGGACTACAATAGAAACATATACATTCACATAGGTTACGTCACTAATGAATTTATACGATTACGGAATTCATTAAAATCCCATTAATTCCAGAAACTTCCTATATTGGACTAGCACATAGATTCCAATAGGTCCAAAAATGGTCTTTATCTGGCAAATTTTATTTCCAGACAGAACGCATAGAAATTATTACAGTTTCTGTAGTTCTTTATGGGATCCTATTTGATGTTTTCAACAGGGTAGTTCATTATCAATTATAATGTATCTTATGTCAGGGTGTTCATTTTCAGTATTAATATATTACTGTTCAGGTTGTTTTTTGATTTGACTGATATTTCTTCGACTTTTTCTTATATTTTTTCTTGTGGTAATTTGCTTTCTGGTTCTTCTAATTCAGCATGGATTTTTCTAATGCCATTACTAATGAACACATTATCAATATTTAGGGTCAGTACATAATGCTAGTATATCACTTAGAAATTTTAAATTTTTTGGACAATTAAAGTCATGTACACTTCTTCATAAATTATACAAACTACAAAGTTAACTTTTGTTTTCGGATGACAATTTACCAACGTGTTTACCGAGTAATTCCACATTAGACGCCATAAATATTTAACTATGTTTTAAAGTTTGGCATTACCAAACGTTGCTGTGATAAAGTTAACTGATTTAATTTTTTATTTTGTGGCAAGCGAAATCGGTCGAAAAGTTCCCAAACGTCGTACACTAACACAATTGTTTCCAAAACTCGATTTTAACTGGCCACGGTTAGATTTTACTCTTCGAAAACCGAATAATTATACACGAAATTAACTTAACTAGCGATCGCCCAGTGGTCGAAATTCGACCAATTGTGTCAATTCCTAACAAAATTCAACTTATTTTTCATTTAAGGTATGGCAAAGAGGCATTAAGTAAATTAAAGACAAAAATTTAGTTAACATGAAATTTCTTAAAGTTAAATAATTCAGCTATTAACCACTAGGATAATATAAACGTAAATGACTATTCTATTTGAAAAGAAATTGCAAATTATTATGTTTGATTTTACTACTAATACTTATTCAATTTCCATTTATGTCTAATTATTAGTCCAAGGTTGACCGAACTTTACTCGTAAATTCAAAGGTTCATCAAACATGTTGGTAAGTATATACATGTATATATATAATCGGATATTTGGTCTAATTTTTCTCAAGATGAAGTGATTCACTTTAATTTCAACTCTCTAATAGTTTTTAAAATACTATAATATATTTCCACCACCCTGTATATGTAACTGCCTATGAAGAACCCACATATATATATATATATATATATATATAATACACTGTGTGTATGCAACTGTTTATGGGCCACCCAATAATACATTTGGTTTCTAACTTTTCTGGAATCACCCTGTATAATTATAACCTACAGCGCCTTATATCTCAGTCAATTTATATATGCATATGTAACTGCTTAAGGCAACTTCATTGAGTGCCTCAAATTAACATAAGAACACATAACTTTAAAATTTTGAAAGGTTCAACTGTAACAATGTAATGATAGAAAAATATCAAGTTGTGATAAAATTCTTATAAAATCCTACACATTAGTTTGTATTGAATGAATTTTTCTAGAGCAGTTTTATTCTCAAGTAGGTCACAACATCACCCTGTATTCAATGAAATATGATTGCCACAATCTCCTTCTTTCTCGGTAATAATATTGACTCTCACTTTCTAGAAACTTTTATTGACATCAAAATATTCACAACAGCTGATTCGAATATCTAAATAATAACACGACATAAACTCTTCGCCGCCTAACTAACTCCTGTGATGATGGACCGCTCTTTTTAAAATCAGCTTCTAATTCTCTCGTACAATCCATTCTCAATTTTAAAGTTGTCGAGTTATTTCGAGATTAATTTTTTTGTCCTCTCAGCGATGTATTGGAATGAAACCAGGGCCGGCTTAGGTAAATTTCGTAACACTGCCCCCTTCCCTTTAAATGTGATCGCCCCTGTCAGAAACATCCTCTCCATGGTAGGGAGCGAGTCGATCTAAATGAACCTCCTTCAACATAGCAATGTAGTTTCATCGGGACGCCAAACCTGCTAAGTAGCTGTTTTCTGAAGGATACTTGTGGCATCTTTTTCAATGTCTAAGTGTTTATTGGGAAATAACACCACACTTTAAAGGAAATTGCTGTATATTCCAAACGTTTCGGGGTCTATATCAGAACCGTTGTCAATGGCTATGATTAAAAAGGTACAATTCCAAGATGATATTTAAATTTACATCTTGGAATTGTACCTTTTTAATCCGTAGTTTCATAGCCATTGACAACGGGTCTGATATAGACCCCGAAACGTTTGGAATATACAGCAATTTCCTTTAAAGTGTGGTGTTATTTCCCAATAAACACTTAGACACTGCTCTCTTGGTTGGGAATCGCATATGCCTCAGGCTATTTATTGAAGTAATCCACTGCGACCAAAATGTATTTGTTCCCCCTCTCAGACTCGCGAAAATGGACTGGCGACATCGATGGTAATTCTCTCAAATGGGACGCCCACATTGTACTGCTGCATTTTGCCCTTGGTCTGCCCCGTGTCTTCGAGCCTTTAGTGGCTGCACAGTCTAGGGTTTTGTTTATGCCCAGATGGCCCCCGGTAATTCCATCATGTACTTCGGTCAGGATAGCTGGTACCTTTTTCTTAGGAACTACCAGTTGGGACTTGGTTTCTCGGCCATCAGTACTTTCTCAAACTCACTTGAGTATTCCATTCTCTATTCTTAGAGAGTCCCATTGGGCCCATAACGATTTCAGCACGCCCGAGTATCTATATACTTCCTCCCATCGTGACCTGGGTGCCCCTCTCGTTTTGTGTGACAAGATTGGTTCGATGTCTGGATCAGCCATTTGGTCCTAGATGCACTCCGTTGTCCAGTCTTCATTGGCCTGCACTCGGATCTGTCTGATGGAGATACCCCCTCGCTGTTCCGTCTTCAGACAATGTCCGCATTCTGCTCTACAGGGTCTTCTGAATAGGTCATCGGCATTATTGTTCTAACGGCCGGCACGGTGTTCCACCTTGAAATCGTACTGCTGTAATTTCTCCATCCACCTGGTCAGTTGTCCTTCCTGTGTCTTCATGTCCAGCAGACATTTAAGGGCGGCATGATCTGTTCGGTTAAGAAATGCCGACCATAGAGGTATTTGTGGAAATGCCAGAAGTTCTTTTCTGGTGACGCAATAATTTCTTTTCGGTTTCGAGAATCCACGGCTTTAGTACTCGATCACCCTCTCTTCACCATCTTGCACCTGAGATAGAACGGCCCCCAAACCTATGTTGCTGGCGTCGGTGTCTAAAATGAACTTGCCGGACTGTGTAGGAAAGGCTAGGATTGGGCTGGAACTTAGTGCAGCCTTCAGTCGTCTGAACGATGTTTCGCAATCCTGATTACAAACGAAGGTCTCTTACTCAGTGGTCTGTCGATGTAGAGGCGCGGCAATGGTGGCAAATCCCTCAACAAATCGCCTGTACTAGGAACAGATGCCCAAGAAGCTTCGGAGTTCATGCTTGTCTCTTGGGACTGGCCATTCACGGATGGCTTCTATCTTGTCCTCGTTGGTGCAGATTCCTGACTCGGAAACGACGTGGCCCAAAAACTCTACTTCTGTTTGGAACAAGGAATACTTCTTTGAGTTGAGTTTCAGGTTGGCGTTATTAATTCTGGAGAATACTTCGCCCAGGTTCTTCAGATGTTCGTCAAATATCTTACCTATGACCAGAATGTTGTCGAGGTATACTAAGCACGTCCTCCATGTTAACCCGCTTAGTACATACTCCATTAGCTTCTCAAATGTAGCGGAAACATTACATTACCCAAAGGGCATGACCGTGAACTGAAACAACCCTTTACTAGTGGAGAACGCTGTCTTCTCTCTGTCGTTTTCGTCTAGACCAACCTGCACACTTTAGGTCTAGTGTGGAGAACCAATGGGAACCTGCTATTGTTGTCAGAGTGTCATCAATTAGTGGATAGTCTTTCTTGGTGACGTCAATCAGCTTTCTGTAATCCACTCAAAATCGGTTGGTTCCATCATTATTTTTAACTAGCACGACGGTAGTGGACCACGGGCTGATGGATGGCTCAATAACTCCATTTTGTAGCATGGACTCGATGTTTTTCTCTACTGCCTGTTGTTGCCCTAATGGTAGTCGCCTAGGTGGTATTCTGATGGGTTGAGCCTTCCCCGTATCTATTCGATGCTGAATGATGTTGGTGCCATCGGTGGTTCCATCTTCACTGTTAAAAATTTGCCAGTGCTTTGTGATAAACTACTTGGCTTTCTTCTGTTCCTCTGGTGTCAGGTGTGTCAAATGTTCAGCAAACTGTTGTAGGAACTCTTTACTGGGCCCTGTCTCCTCCACCGATGTCTGGTACCTTTCTTCGCAATTGATGATGGTCTCGACTGGCTCCGAACAAGCTATCTCTTGACCACTGACAATTCTGATGTCGTTGGACAAATTCAAGACTCTAATTGGTCCCGGTTTTAACTATAGCCCGTGCAACTAAGTAGTCATGAGCTATGTATATGGGCTCCACCATTCCAACGCAGCTCTCAGGATTACTGTCTAGCTGCCCATGAATAATCTGTTCCGTTCGACCGGGAATTCTGGCTGAGGATTTTGCTACAATTTTTATGGAGGTCACTGAGCTGTTGACGGGCCGTGTCAACACAAATTCTTCATTTAGCAACCGAAGAACATCATATCTCGGGTCGAACATAAATTCATGCTGGCTGATTAGGTCCATACCCAGTATAAAATCGTCCTCAATATTCGCTACAAAGACCCTATGCCGGATCATGTTGTCCCCTATCTGTAGCACATCTGACTCACCCTGTATTGACATGGACTCACCAGTGACTGTTCTGAGTTGGATGTTATTGGTAGCTGGCCAAATTTCTTATGTTCTCAAAACCCTGGACTTGGCTATGGCGGCGCCGGTGTTGATGGTGATGGTAATTGCTCGGCCATTAATGGTGCCTCTGATGACTAGGCTGCTGCTGTCTCGGCAAAATCCCCGGATGGATAACTTTTTGGGGTAAGGAGAAGGGGTAGTCAGCATTGGCCCTCTTATGCTGACTGGCTGACGGTCCCTGGACATGTGGCTGTTCTGTTGGTTGCCCCTGCTCGGTGATCGTTCAGTTAGCCTGACTCTGCAGTCGCGTTGGAAGTGCCCTGTCCGTTCACAACGGTAACATGCTCTCCTCGTATCAATTATCTGTGACTGTGCTACTAGTTTGTTAATACCAGCGAAGAGTGCTTGAAATGGTCACACTGGCTCTTCCTGATTGAAGGAAACTGCTCGGACCCTCGGCTTGGACATGTTTATGACGGCCTCTACTTCCAAAGCCCGAAATAGAGCTTCATTACTCTTCTTGACGCCACTCAGTCTTAAATTTCTTTGTACTTCCACATCTCTGATGCATTTTATGAGACTCTGTGTGGCCAACTGGTCTTTCGTTTCCTCTGGCAGGTCTGAGTAAGACAAGTGCACTAAACTTCTAACCTCTGCTTCGAATTCTTGAAGGCTCTCTCCAGATTTTTGAGTTTTTCCACTAAATTGCACCTGGTATACTTGGCTCAGGGATTGATTGCCGTATCTATTGTCCAGGATGGCGATGATCTTGTCAAAATTGCATTGTTTATCGACTGAAATGCTTTGGAGGAGTTCTAAGGGCGGACCTCTTAAGGAAATTGCAAGAGACGTAGATTTTTCTTGTTTATCCCATCTATTAGCTGTAGCCATGGCTTGAAATTGGCGTTTATACATGGGCCAAGAAGAGCTGCCATCAAATGTGAGTGGTTTGACTAAAGGAACCTTTGGTACTCACGGTGTGCTGGTATTTCATTCTCTGCAAATCTTGTTGTAATTGTTTAATTTCGCTTTCCACTTTGTCTTGGATGGCACTGATTTTATCTTGTACTTCACTTGGTGCTGTGTTTTTAATGGAACTAATTTCAAATTTCACCTGGCTCTGAATGGAATCGATGTCATCTACTTTGATTTCAAGAGTCTCCACATTACTTTTTAGGATTTTGAAGTCGTCGTTTATTTCTTTTATGTCCGATTCAACTATTTGCATTCTTTCATTAACTGTTTCATTAACTTGTGATACTATTTGCATTAGTTGTTCAAATTGCAGTTGTCTTTTCTCTTCCGTTTTGCATTGTTTTTCTTCAGATATTTTAAAATCATTTTGCCTCTGTTCATCTAATTTCGAGAATAATCCCTCAATTAAATTATGTTGTTTTTCTTCCATCGTGGAAACAAGATTTTGTTGTTCGCTTTTCATAGTAATGACAAGATTTTCTAATTCTATTTTAAGTTTTTCATTAAAATATTTTACTAACCTTTGTTGTATTTCTTCTTGATGTTGTTTCTCCTTCTTGTCACGTTTTTCTAGATTCTGGGCCATTTTTTCATCTAGTCCCTCCGTAACCTGCTTGACTATTTTTTTGGCAGTTTCGTCCATTTTTTCCATGCTCCGTGTTTCCATAAATCAATTTACGATATTAACTGCACTTAATCCTTTACTTCTGATCACCAAATTTGTTGTAAAGTCCGTGGGTTCAATTTAAAATTATAAAACTAATATTGACTTTGACTTTTCTGACTTTTCTAGTACTTTATTTACATTAAAACAGCTTATTTAAATATCACAATAACATTCCCATATACGCTAGTCGTCGCGGTATAACTGAACTCTCCATCGTGGCTGCTTCCTTTATAAGACCAGCATAGAAATTTCTCGCAAAATCAATCATCACTCCTACCGCTGCCGAATCTTTTCGAGAACCATTTTTTATGTTAAAGCGATTGTTGTCGTACTGAAATGAAACAGGGTCGGCTTTGGGTAAATTTCGTAACACTACAATTTATAATGTTCAAATTGCTTGAGCAGTTTTAGAGAAAATAGTGAAGATTCATTCAAAATCGCTAAATCTCATTTTATATACAGTTATATGGGACCTTTCTGTAATGTTTCTTAATTTAATGCAATTTAAATTATCAAAATTGCCCAAGCCATGTTTGAATAATCGCTCGACATACATAAAAAAAGTTGCATACGAATTGATAACATCCTTCTTTTTGGAAGTCTGTGAAAAAAATATATACATATCACATCTAAGTGTTTTGATAATGGATGCATATGCAAACTGCTATTAGATTTGGGAGACATTCATGACTGAAAGAATGTACATACTTAAGTCTTGAACCAAATGTATAAATCAACTTTAGAATCTCTAAATTGTGTACTTGCATAAAACTTTTGATCTGGATTCTTCTGTAAATGCGCAAACTTCGTAAAAACACATTCAGTTTGGTCACTTCAGTAATTACTGTCGTCATCGTTATTGTAAAAAATTAACGTCATAAATGAATAGAAAAAAAGGCTTTTACAACATATATCTTTGTAAGTAAAAGTCGATTATTTTAGTAACATTTTTTTATACCTCGCTACGATTGTCTACAATTGGGTTTTTACTATTGACTGCTGTCAAATTAACATTAGATTAAGCTACTTGTTATTTTGTCCTGTATTCCCAAATATGGTACTAAGTGTTCGAGGTGTTTCAACCCAATGAGCGCAAGACAATTTTTTAATTCTAGTCGAGAAACATCATCAGTTGCGCTCCCGTCAACTGATTGAAAACTCCAATAATTATTAAGAATAACTGAATTTATATCTAGATGTCGAAATTCATTTAGCAATAAAATATATTCCCTATGCTTTGTTAAATATGACCCTAACTTCGCCCTATAATTAAAATACTTAGGAAATTTGAATGATAAGGCGAAGTATAATTATGGTTATAAAGATGTGTTCAACCATGCCAGAAGCACTTGCATATGCAGGGTCGTTGAACTACACGATAGAGTAATATTAAGCTTATACAAATTCTTTAAAAAATATGAAAACTTTATTATAGAGACTGTCAATGGGGTGGAGATGATTTATACGTATACAGGGTTATTAAAAAAATATATCGGGGCTGTTGAAATATCGTGTGTAATATTTCTGAACCACCTTGTATAACTATAATATTACTCTATCGTTTATTTCAACCACCCTGTATATGCAACTTCTAAAATTTTTGAACACATGTCTATAACTATAAGTATACTACGCCCTTTAATTCAAAAGTTCAAGCTGTTTATGCTTATATAACAAATTATTGATCTGTCCAGTATAACGATAACTCCACTCTACTTGTATTTCAACAAGCTTGTATACGCAACTACTTATATATATTCCACACTATATGGTATTTTCTAAACCAGCCTGTATAATTATAATTCTATTTCACCTTGGATTTCACCTATCCTGTATATGCAACGGCTTCTAACAGTTTTTGAACTCTTCGGAATAACTATTATTATACTCTGGCCTATAATTCAAATATCCTTAATCCTTATGGTTATTGAACAAATTTTTTAAACATTTTTTAATCCACTCTGTATAACTATAATTGTACTTCAACCTTATTCCAACCACCTTGTATATGCAACTACTTATTTGCACCTCCTACAATATTTTTTTAACCATCCTGTATAGCTATGATGCTATTCTATCTTCTAACTTTAGCATCCTATGTATGCAACACTTGTATACCACCCAATATCACATTTCTTTTTTAAAAAATTTTGAATCCTCCTTTTTACTCCGCCCCATATTTCAACCGCGCAAATTATTTGCTGCTCGATACTTGCATCCACACACCTACATCTACAAACGTATATCGCATAGAAAAGGTCGCCGGCATTACAATTTTTCGTCTCGATGCACTAATTGAAAATTTTCTGTTATTTTACTCTACTAAAAGGCCTGTAAAATAACTTCGTTTCTAACGGAAACTTACTCAAATAAATCAAAATGAAAACCGTTGCAAACACGATCTACTTTTATGATATATCTTGACATTTAAGACAGATATTTATATAGAAAGTTGGACATTTGCATTAAAGTTTAGCTTTTTTACGCATATATATATATATATATATATATATATATATATATATATATATTCTCTGTTTTTTACGTTATAGAAAAATATAGGGAATCAAGCGGCAATATAGGTATATTTGAATCATTGCTTTAAAATATTCAAATGGATTGAGCCGTTTTAGACAAAACAGTAAAGATTTATAGTAGTCTCTTAATTACTGTTTTTTTTATTTTCTGGAAAACCGTAAATCTCATGTTATAGAAAATTATATGGTACCTTTCCGTAATATTCCTTAATACAATGTAGTATCAATCATCAAAATTGCTTATACCGTTTCTGAATCATCATTGAGCATATGCCGACGAATTGACAACCTCTTCCTTTTTGGATGCTTGCAATGCATAATCTGTATGCATTGCAAGCATCCAAATGTTCAAATTCGCGATTAAAATTTTCATTGTCTAGGGTTCTCTCACTATTATGTTGGAATTAGAATATTTATAAGGAAATGTCACTTACGTTACTTCGAAGGTATTTTTATAGAAATATTGGAATTTTCGATGATTTTCTAAAAAATGGCATGTTACAAATCATTGAAATGTATTTGAGACCACGTCTGGATCTTCCCTAAAACAATAAAATTTATTTATAAAAACGGTAGAAATCGGTAAGGGGTTTTGGAGAATTAGGCCAATATGTTAGGTATATTGGTCGATTTCCATGCATGTATGCCTTCAGTACCACATTTCATACATTTACGAATCCGAATATCAGGTAACATACATAAAAAAATACACGCCGAATTAATTTGGAAGTCGGTTAATAACATTATTCCCAGGAATGTTATTTCGGAATTCAGTTTACATGGTGAATTGTTGATGGACGAAGCCCTTTGTGACATACTATCAATATGATTGTGGAAAAGAATATTAAACCAAGTAATTTAAAACACTAACTTATTTATTCGTTAATTACATAAATATAGAACCGTGACTAGTTTCGACATAAACCATGTCATTTTCAAACAGACTCAAATTATTGAACTCTCAGAGAAATAAATTTAAAATTATATATAAATAACATAATAATGATCACACATTTCAGCTAATAAAAGTTTATGACAATATTGAGATTAAAATAAAATGGAAACATGTCTAAATATATAACCCTATGATTTTCTAAGGCACAAGCAGAATGTAATCAAATGACAGAAACATGTTGCAATTTAGCTGTAAATCAGATCAAAACGATCGTCAAAATGTTTTAAAGCCCTCCAGTGACGGGGCCGATTGGTTTCTGATAAATGGCAATATGGGAGCGCTCAATGCTTATAAATTGCCTGCATTAGAGCATTCAATCGGACTTGGAGACGATTTTCTGAATTTAGAAGAGTGAATAGGGAGTTTTACGCAATTAAATTAAGTAACATCCTGTAGGAAATGTGATAGATGTGAAAATGTTACCGGTTTCCTCCTTTACCCCATTAAAAATATAAACAGTTATCTATTATTTATTTATAAGCATACAATTTACAGATGTACATATGTTTCAGACGTATGTATAAATATGAAGGATTCATTTGATCTTTAGAATTTCAAAACAATAATATTATTAAGTAGTTTAAAAAAAACTGAGGAGGCAAATTGTTATTTATTCAAAAAATCAATTAATCAATAAATTGACATTGCCAAAAAGTCAAACTACGATTATTGTTTATTTTATCGCGAAAATTATTCCGACATCCAGGAGTTTCCGGATTCTGTGTGTAACGTTCCCTTATAATTCTTAGATAAAAATCACACGAAAAAATTCTTAGGTTTACTAAAACCTGTCAAAGAAATTACGATATTAACTGTTCGAGACTTTTCAATCCATTGACCGCAAGTCAGTATATTGTTTCTAGTCGAGAACCTTCATCAGTTGCGCTCCCCTCAACTGATTGAATTTTCGATTAATTATTTATCTATATAGTACATATAACTGAATATATTTATTTTATTTTAGCTCACGGAGATTCCAAATCGGGAGTGTGTAACACCGTTTCCCTGTGATTGCTACACAGAAATCACACAAAAAAATTCTTAGGTTTACTAAAACCTGTCAAAAAAATTACGATACTAACTTTTCGAGATTTTTCAATCCATTGAACGCAAGGCAATATATTGTTTCTATTCGAGAACCTTCATCAGTTGCGCTCCCCTCAACTGATTGAATTTTCGATTAATTATTTATCTATATAGTACATATAACTGAATATATTTATTTTATTTTAGCTCACGGAGATTCCAAATCGGGAGTGTGTAACACCGTTTCCCTGTGATTGCTACACAGAAATCACACAAAAATTCTTAGGTTTACTAAAACCTGTCAAAAAAATTACGATACTAACTTTTCGAGATTTTTCAATCCATTGAACGCAAGGCAATATATTGTTTTTAGTCGAGAACCTTCTTCAGTTGCGCTCCCCTCAACTGATTGAATAATTATTTATGTATATAGTATATATAGCTGAATATATTTGTTTTATCGCGAAATGTATTGTGACATCCATAAGTTTCAGGAAAATCTAGCTCACAGAGACTTCAAATTGTAATTTCTTAAGTAAACCTAAGAATTTTTTTGTGTGATTTTCTATCTAGGAATTACAGGGATACGGCGTTACAAACAGTACGACTCCCGATTCGTTGATAATATAATAATATGAAAATTTAATGCCAAGTTGCCTTTTTGTGTGGTATTCTTTTTAATTACTGACGTAGGTCAAGACTCTAATATATCACAAAGAGAGAATTTCAGTGTTTATTCGAACGAAAAGGAAATTTTGTGCAGGTATTCTATATTACTTAGATTTTATAATGGTTTATTACCTATGTATTATTGATTTTCTATAAAAGAAGAATTAAGGAGCTTTCGCTTCAACAAATAAATGTTTAGAAATTCCTAAATAAAAGCTTAGAGGTCGTTTATAAAATCCGTTCGCATACAGAGATCTCAGTTAGCGTGATGGGATGTCACAAAAAGGATGAGGGGTCTACGGAAATATGACGTAGCAATGCATCAAATATTTTAGTTTTTCTCTGGACTGTTTTGATTTCATTTTTATTTTATGATAGAAAGGCACAAGTTTAATTTTTGTAAATATTTTAGCTTATTACTTGGTTTATGTTTATTTTTCGACATCGGCGTCCGTCATAATCGGTTCCCCTGTACATTCAGTATCATAGAAGAAAGCGCTTCCAAGTATTCTGCGGTCTCTATCCAATAGCAAACGAAAGTAAAACTTTAGACGATAATAAAATAAAGTTGCATCTATGACAATGTTATTACCTGGTTAACTCGAATTTCTAGGGAAATGCTAATAATTTCTCATAAATGCGTCAGCCTAGCGAATTCTTCTAGATATACAAAAGTTTGGACTCTTACAATTTATCTTACAAAAGCACATATCTTAAAGGTTCTATTCTATTTATTTTGATACATTTATTTTATTCGTCACTTAGTAGTTAACAATAAAGACTCATTCATATCTTAATTTTACGCTCCTTATTATTTATACTACTAAATCTAAGTTAGCATTTCTTAGATTTTACAAAAATCGCACCTGTGAGAATTGAGTACTATCAAAAATTATTTCAGACTTAGGAAAAATGTTATCTAGAAAAAAGCAATTCAAAAATGTGTACCCAAAATGAGTTCGAGAGCTACTATGCATATGATGGGGTGAAAGCAGAATAGGTAGATTAAGTTGGAGTTAATATACTAGTATCGAAAACAAAGAAGAAGATACTGTGAAATCTTTATTATAGCTGTTTATGTTTATTTACGCGAGGGTTCTACTTTTTATGACGTACATTTATAATGGAAGTCGCAGAAAGTGTGACGCAGCGTGATGAAAGAGGAGGTAGGGGTCCGAAAAGGCACAATTTAGTGTGATATATTCTATCAAAGGGGCCCTTAGACACTAAAAATTAATAACGACATCTAACGAACTAAACTACATTTTAAATACATCTTATATATCATAAAAAGATCCGATTATACTTTTTTGGAAAAAAGATAACTAATAAACTAGTAAATCGTGACTTGTATTTGACTATAGGCTACTTGTTATTAAAAAATAAAATTACGTTCGTTTTTGTTGAGAATCCACGTCCAAAAACCAAAAACTTCTATCTTGCTGAATAGATAATTTGAAAACCTTTCAAACGCGCCAAGAAATTTCTTTTAAATAAATTCCTTTTAACCAAGTACTGATGGATGGTCAAAATCTGAAATATGTTTATTCTCCTCACAGTGAGATGCTAGTGCTCAACTATCTTTTTTGACTAGATGTCACTATTATGTGCAGTGATTCTGTGCTTCAGATTCTGTGAACTTTGCCCAATATAGGTAGCTCTAAAAATGTACGTTAATTTGTGAATAACAATTAATTGTTATTGAGATTTGGTACATTTATGATGATTTTAGAAATGTTACACCTAAAAATCTGATATAAGCACACGCTTAAAGTTGGATAATTGTTACTTTCGAATTGTGTTGTCATGCGATTGTGAAATTTCTGACGAAAAATAATCATAATAATAATAATAACAAATTGCTTAGGTGAGACACCCTGTATGCATCAAATCATGCTAGTGTAAAACTTTCTGGTCAATGATTCATGTTAGTATACCAAATATTGGCATTTTGTAATACCAGAAAAGTTTTGATTCGAGATACATTATTTTTGAATAAAAGTATTATTGATTTAATGTAGTATTTACTGACTGTAAACTGCGTCCCATTCAAATACATCATAGTACTCGTAATTCGGAATTATCAAAAACACTTTATAGCAAACCAGTTCCATTGTCTCCTCCAATTTGATCACACATTGAATTTGTTTATTCCAACAAATTCATTGTAACTATGTTAGATGCAATGCTAAACTACATACGACTTTAACAGTAATTCTTTATTTTCAGTTACAAATTCACCTAACAAGAGCCTAAATAATCTAGTTAAATGATGTATACACACGAATGAGCCATTTACGTTTCTAATCAGAATTAAATTCTTGTCGATAGTTGATTGAAAAGGACCCTCTCAATATACATTAAGTGAAATTGTCCGTGTGTATTTTTGAATTATAACATGTTTGGGCATTTTATATTACGCCGTAAATGTATACAGCTAATTGACTTTATTCTTACCTAACAGATGTGTATATTTACTAATAAAACAACAAACAATTTAGAATAGAATTAAATTATCAGCAGCATACATAATTTCAGTAGGTATAGACGGTATTTAAATTTAACAGTAATTATTTATACAAAATATTAAAAAGGAATTTAAAATTCGATAGTGGTATTCGAACGAAGGCGGGACAGGGCCAAAAATAGTAACAACGAAAGAAAGCTGCAGAAAGAATGAGGCAAAAATGGTATAAATTATTTTAAATATCTAGAAGATAATCCAATTATTTTAAATATTCCAAGTAAAATAAACATATAAAACCAATATGAATAAGCATATTCACATAAGAAAAGATAGAGCTAATAATTATCTATCAAACAATTTATAAAAGAATAACTCTTAAATAAGCAAATAATATTTACAGAATTTTTATATTAACAGCTATAATAGAAAAACTACTGGTCAAGTAATTAACTAATACAAATCATTCCAAGCAAAATAATTAGTGATTAGTAGATATTTAAAATATTTCCATAATAAAATTGATGAATTCTCCATTGAGTTGTCCCTTGTCGTTTTAAAGAGGGCTCTACTTTCAGCATCTTGAAGCACAAATATAGAAAGCATGAATGTATTTGAAATATTTCCACTAACTCTCGAAGAATTACAGGGGGAAATTCGGGGATCATTCAGAGCTGCAACATAAAAAAAATATCAAGACTAGAGCAGAAATTCTTATCCAACTAAGAGGAATGCATTTTTAGCATTTGCTACCTAAAATGTCATACAGTGGAAGTTTCTCTTTCTAGTATTTTTCAATATACGCCAATGTTAATGTTTTTTAAGTTACGCCAATGTTAAGTTAAGTATTGTAGATGATTTGATAATCTTCAACATTTTGGGAATATAAATGTCAGACATTTTGATTTAATCCCAATTGCATTCATTTAATTGTCTGTCTTCCACGAAATTTTCTAATAAATCAGTTTTTATATAAAAAATATTCATTGTACAATAATTTTTAGTGATATAATAGCATAATTGAATGCAGTTCAATTCTAATAAACATTTGTAGACGCGAGATGTAAGAGCGACATCTATGATTGTCGAGAGAAATAGCACACAGAGATTCCGAATCTGGAATCGTTCCCCGTAATTACTGTTCTCCCTTAACTCAAAGGACAGAATGTCAGGATAAAATTTTTCAGGTTACTTCACCTATCAGAGATATTGAATACTCTCTTCGAGGTGTCATTCCTTTGTACGCAAGACAATATATGTAATATATATTGTTTCTGGTTCGGGAACCTTCGTCAGTTGCGCTTCCCACAACTGAATGTCCTCTCAAACACTTCTTTATGTATTTGATACATTTCGTTAAATTTGAAGACACGAGATGTTAGACCGACATCTAGGAACGACACCTCTAAGAGAGTATTCAATATCTCTGACTGGTGAAGTATCCTGAAAAATTTTATCGTGACATTCTGTTGTAGGAGTTAAAGGAGAACAGCAGTTACACGGAACGGCTCCAGATTCGAAACCTCTATGTGCTATTTCTCTCGAAAATTCTAGATGTCGGTCTTACATATCGCGTCTTCAAATTAAACGAAATGTATTAAATACATAAAGAAGTGTTCGAGAGGACATTCAATTGTGGAGAGCGCAAGTGATGAAGCTTCCCTAACCAGAAACAATATATATTACATATATTGTCTTGCATACAAAGGAATGGAACCTCGAAGAGAGTATTCAATATCTCTGACAGGTGAAGTGACCTGAAAATTTTTATCGTGACATTCTGTCCTTAGAGTTAAAGGAGAACAGCAATTACACGGAACGGCTCCAGATTCGGAACCTCTGTGTGCTATTTCTCTCGAAAATCCTAGATGTCGGTCTTACATATCGCGTCTTCAAATTTAACGAAATGTATCAAATACATAAAGAAGTGTTCGAGAGGACATTCAATTGTATGAGGCGCAAGTGATGAAGCTTCTCTAACCAGAAACAACATATCATATATTGTCTTGGGTACAAAGGAATGACACCTCGAAGAGAGTATTCAATATCTCTGACAGGTGAAGTGACCTGAAAATTTTTATCGTGACATTCTGTTCTAGGAATTAAAGGAGAACAGCAATTACACGGAACGGCTCCAGATTCGGAACCTCTCTGTGCTATTTCTCTCGAAAATTCTAGATGTCGGTCTTACACTCGCGTCTTCAAATTTAACGAAATGTATCAAATACATAAAGAAGTGTTCGAGAGGACATTCAATTGTGAGAAGCGCAACTGATGAAGGTTCCCTAACCAGAAACAATATATATTACATATATGGTCTTGCGTACAAAGGAATGACACCTCCAAGAGAGTATTCAATATCTCTGACAGGTGAAGTAACCTGAACAATTTTATCGTGACATTTTGTCCTAGGAGTTAAGGGAGAACAGAAATAACACGGAACGGCTTCAGATTCGGAACCTATGTGTGCTATTTCTCTCGAAAATCCTAGATGTCTGTCTTACATCTCGCGTCTTAAAATTGAACGAAATGTATCAAATACATAAAGTGTTCGAGAGGACATTCAATTGTGGAGAGCGCAACTGATGAAGGTTCCCTAACCAGAAACAATATATATTGCATATATTGTCTTGCATACAAAGGAATGACACCTCGAAGAGAGTATCTATTAAACATTTTTTGATAACAATTTAAGTAGCAAAAAATATTTATTATGCAATTTATAGTCATATGGCATATTGAAATGCAGTTTTAAATTCTATTTATTCTTGTTTTATAACAATTTTAGATATTATCAATAATAAAAGTACTTTTAATTTGCTAATACACATTTGATAAAAGTGACATGTGACATCTAATGATTACAGTCCACGTTTCACATTGTGCATATCTTCTTATGAAAAATAACGTTTCCTATAAATATTGTAATGTCTTTGATGGCACATTACATATAATATCCAAAAAAATGTATGAATTAGATGTTGCGGTTTTAGTTCAATGTTGGTTCAATGCAAGTATGTAATTGACGAAGGACCTTTAGCGGAACAATCAATAAAACACGTGCCGTCGCGTAAATGAATCACCAAATAAAAGTTAATCACTGACCTTTTACGTCGAAGCTCTACAAGTGGTGTTTTCTTGGTCCTTCTTTCTTCAGAGGCTAGCCCCGCAACAGCAGGAACTGGTTTTAGAGCTTCGTCTGGACAACACGTTACACAAATAATAGCGACGTAATGTTCATTGATTGAGCAAACAAAAATGCGGGTTTAACAACAAATGATGCGCTTTTGCAAACACAAAAGAAACAAAATAAAAGCGGTTTAGCGGATGTTACGACCAGAACTATAACTTGCGAACTAGTAACACAATAACAACAAAAACCGGCCGTCTTAAGACGGAATCAAAAGCGTCCGAATAGCTCGGAATACCATACACAAATTACGAATACTGTCTTTATTTTACACGCAAAAAACACTTAAAATTAGCATTAGCGTGACGGAAGGTTTTGAAAAAGGTGCTGAAGTTTAAAAATCAATGAAATAATTCAATCAAATTTAAAACAATACACTAAACAAATTGCGGGAACGCACCAAATATTATTCATAAGAATATTTTTCTATTGTTTCCCATTTAGGACGATGCATATATATATGTATATAGAGACCAATTAAGAACCTTTATCTTGAAGAAGATTAATTGGCAATTATTTGAAATTTATTACTCCCTAGGTTCCGAACAGAGACATTTCTCCACCAAAGGTTACAATATAAGAAAGTTTTGGCTGATTTGAAAAAAAACTCTCCTTGAAAAAATATAGGCCCTCTTCGAAATAACCCTTTACCAGTTAGACATTCCAAATTTCTTGAACTCGTTTCGAATAATCGCTGAACACATAAAAAACAAATATACAGACGAATTGATAAATTCGTTCCTGTTGAAGTTGGTTATAAAACCTGTGTGGTCGAAGGTATAGTCCCTCTTTACAAGTCCAACTTCTTAAATTAGACCGCAGAGATCAGCAGCTCTCTGTTAACAACTATTTTCTATTTGAGCTTATTTGGTTTGATACCTCTTATGTCCTATAGGCTATCTATGTATGAGTTGTTTTTAGTATGAGTCTTTTGTATTTCACAAGTTCCTTCTAAGTATTTCTTGCTACATTAGATTGTTCTTTTGTCTATGACAGAATAGTCAGTTTTCTGACCCCGTTTTACTCGGTAACAGACGAGAAAATGTTTGGATTGCTATCTATGGCGAAAATGTATTGCATCACATTAAACAAGAAAGATTCTTAATAGCAAACATCGAGGATAACATTATATTAAGTATGGGTCTAGTTAGCCTACGAGTTTTTGTTCAACCTGCATATATGACGTTCTTCCATTTTTAATTGAAGAATTTGTATTGACACGTCCCGTCAACATCACTTCGAATGCCATAAAAATTGTAACGAAATACCTATCGCATGTAACAAATTATATTATTCATGGGAGCTAGAAAGAAATCCTAGGATGTACATTGTTATTGTGGACTCCGGACATTTACCCAGTGATTACTTGAATGGACGGACTACTAAAGATGATAGGCAAGATGGCGACAGGTGAAACCGCGGTATTATTAGTGAGCAAATTAAAAGTCCTTAACAAGGATAAATTAGTGGATATTATAGTGAATCATGTTCTACCTAGTAGAATAACAAATGAAAAAGTGATATGTTACATGAATGAACTACTTGAAGCGTGGAAATAGTATATTGCGCACCAAGGGAAGAAAGTACGTCATTCCAACCCGCGTGTAAGATTGTCACCCGAGCGAAGCGAGGGTGACAAACACGCGGATTGAGATGACGTACTTTCTTCCCGAGGTGCGCATACTTCTTTTTACCACATCTGTAATGGAAAGTTCGAAATAAATGTATAAGTTAATTAATTAACTTAGAAAATGATTCATAACAGATCATATACTTTGGACTCGATTTATCAGGTAATAAATTCTTCACAATGTCTCCGGCTTCACCTTCGATGTGCCTCAGTACTTCTTGTACATCATCACTATCAAATGAGTTGTCAGAATCAATCATTTCTAAATAAATTATATTCTAACAAGAACTTAAAAATTGTATTATTTTTATCGTCAAAATAACGAATTATTAAAATGAATTAATTTAAGTTAAGGTTAGACTTTAACTTATTTATTATTATGCGTTGCTAGGCAACAGATATTATTTATATCTACCAGGGAAAAAAAGTTGACGCATACGCACAATTAACCAAATTATTTTTACCCGGGTAAAAATGAGGCATTTTCTTCCCTCAAAACAGGGCAAGAATTCGAACTTTCCACGCAGGTGTGGTAAAAATGTATAAAAATGAGTGTGAAACAACTAACCTAAACTCCACCAAGGATACCGTTATTGACGATAGTGATGACAGCAGCTCATACGGAAAATATAAAAGAGAATCGACTACAAACAAGGTAATAGATGACTTATTAAAAGAGAACCACAATATTAAAAATGAAAATGTATTATTAAGAAAATTAGAAGAAGAACGATTAGAGCGTAACCAATTAATTCTATTTAAACTGAATGTCCTTGAGCAGGAATATTCAACATCACACAGTAAAAAGCATGCGATCGATCAAACAGAAAATAACGTTAACGCCACACAAAAATTAAGCATTGCCCAAAAGATGGCAGAAGCAACAAGAAATACATGAAAACGAAGCAAAAATACAGATAACACAAAAACAGTTGATAGACGTAAGTGATACGATAATGCCTTTGACCTTCTCAGAAAAATGTAAACAAACAGTTCCCAATAAAACAAAGCGAAACACAAATATAGGAGCAAATAGTTCAGTAACGATGTTAAGATTAAGGAAAGCCTACATGCACAGCTCCAAACTACACCCCGATACTGAACCTGACGATATTGTAAATCACCTAAAAAACATATGTGAAAATGGTGTGTGTGAGAAACTGAAATCATGTTATCCTAGTGATTACTCGTCCTCTGTGTAAGTGTTCCATTTGATAAACTAAATGATATCAACAGACCTGGCCTACGGATATTAAAATAAGCAAGTTTTTTCTCAAAAAAACGGGAACAATCCAAAACAGTGCCACAATGTTCGAATATCAGGAAAATTTAGATGCATCTCTAATCAAACATAATTTTTTTCGGAAGAAATAAATTACGGATAATGCATCAAAACACTCAGTGTTTTAAAAACAATGTTTTACAGTTAGAAATAGTCTTAAGTGAATATGAAGTTAATGTTTTACTTTTAACAGAACACTAGATGTCAGAAATAGAAATTACGGAAACCTGTGTTTCATCGTATTGTTTAAAATCATATTTTTGTAGAAACAGGAATGATCATGGTGAGGTAGCTATTTTGTCAAGAAAATTGATGTATCCGATATATATGTGTTAAAAAAGTTTTTAATGTTCGGTTATAGAAATTTTAAAACCGAATCTTGTCGTTGCCGTAATATTTCGTCCACCTTCTGTAAATTTTAATTTGTTCTTGGATTGTTTTTCTGATTTAATTAATGTGCTTATTGATTGCCATAATAGGTTGTGATTTTTATGTTGATGGTAATGAGAAATTCTTTCTTTGTTATATGCTGGACACCTGTGGTCTGCAACTAACAGTAAATGAACCAACAAGAATTGGCAAAAAAACCGCAACCTGTTTACATATTTTTTTTTATTCTAACACTATTGATAACTATGAAATCTCTAATAAAGAACTGGGATTGTCGGATCATAGAAATATTGTACTCAATATAGAATTTAATATAAACAAAGACAATTGTCATCCACATTCTTATTTATATACAAGAAATTTTTGTGCTAAAAACGTTAGGTCTTTTTCTGATCATTTAGTAAGTGAACAATGGTTTAATGTTTTAAATATTGTATGTCCCAACCAAGCGTATAATAACTTACAAAATACTGTGGTGTACTATTTTCGGATGTGTCGAAAGGAAGTTAAAAAAAGAGTTGTCCCTGACACCCTCTGGCATCCGAAGAACTACTGAATCTGAAGAATAGGGTTTGTTTGCTTACGGATTTATCAAAAAAAATCCAGAATTGAAACCTCTTTGTCGTGAAACTAATTTGCTATACAAATCCGAATTAAAAAAGTCTAAAAGTTTATATTATGATAACAAAATTTTATTCTCTAAAAACAAATCAAAAGCTATGTGGAATATAATTAATGATCTGCAGGGTAAGACTACCAACAATCAACAAATTAATGTTTGGGAAAATGCTAATGTCAAAACAGATTTTTGTTCCTTACAAGAGAATATCACAATGAATAACATGTGTTTTTTTGTCACCTGTAACTGTGAAAGAAGTATGATCGATAATAAAAGGCCTAAAGGCCTCATATACCAGCGGGTTCGATCAATTCTCAAATAACTTGCTCAAAAAAGTTGCCCTTCATTTCAGCACCCTGTTAAAACAAAAGTTTTACCATTATTTTAAAAAGGTGACAGAAATGTTTATTCAAACTACAAATATGGGTATTTTTTCAAAATAATAAAGTTTTGTCATCTTTTAGCATGGTTTTGTAAACAAGAGTGCCAATACAGCTCTCGTTGAATTTTACAACAATATTATAAATTCGGTCGGCAAAAAGCTGTATTCGATAGGCCTTTTTGTAGATTTTTCTCGTGTATTTGTCAACCAGGACATTCTGCTCATCAAATTAGAACGTTACGGGATACGTGGTATTCCGCTTAGTTTCATTTCTGACTATTTAAAAAATCCCAAACAAATTGTATCTGTTAATAACTCATGCAGCAAAAAATTAGAGGTTAGCTCTGGTGTTTCTCAAGGTTCGATTCTTGGACCATTTTTGTATGTAATCTTTGCCATTGACCTGCCCGCTTACATTCTTAAGAATTTGGATACTAATGTAACTTGTTACGCAGATGATACCAATTTCTTAGTTGTTAGAAATGGCTAAGCTCGGAAGTTAAATTACTGGGAGTCGTTATTGATGAAAATCTGAAGTGGTCAACACACATTGATAAACTTTGTGAAAAGTTAAGGGGAAACTGTTACGGCATTAGGCAGTTGAAAACTCACTGCAATAGGGCTGTTCTGCTTTCGGTATATTATGCCAATTTTCATTCCCATTTGTGTTACGGGATCTTGCTGTGGGGTCAATGTTCCCAAATAAATAGAGTTTTTTTGTTGCAAAAACAAGTAATTAGAACTATCTTGGGTCTATCATTTCGTAAAACATGTAAAGAAGCTTTTAGACAATTAAAAGTTCTTACTATTGTGGGTATTTACATTTATGAGGTAGCCTGTTTTGTTTATAATCACAAACCCATATTTCTTTATAATCAGAGGACTCATCTTTATTCTACTAGGTTTAGGAATCTTCTTGTGCCCGATCAATTCAACATCTTTATACCTACCACAAAAGTGTTATCTTCAGTGGATGCAAAATATACTATCTCTTACCAAGTGATATCAAGCAAGCCAAAAATTTTTTCAGCTTAAAAAACATTGAAAACATTTCTCTTGGTAAAAAGTTATTACAATGTTGCTGAATTTTTTGTTCATAACCTATATGTTTTTGTCTTAATGTATTTATATTTTTATTCATATTTGTTTGTCTTTTGTACTGTACCTACCGTTCTAGTTGCAATGCAATAGACATTTAATGTATAATGAACGCACTCATCATTCAGCAATGGATATATTTTACAATTTTTAATTTGAATGTAACGTTGTTTGTGAATAAAGCTTTTGAACTGAATAGAATTGAAAGACTGACCATTTGACTCACTTTACGCCGAATGAAAAAGAAGGCCAAACAAATCATCCTAAATCAGTGGCAAATTTTTGATAGTGGTACAATCGGTATTGTTTCGACAAGAGGAAATTGAAGGACTTATCGAAGAATTAATGATATTCTGACCAACATAGCATTATTCCCTTGGTTTTTCACTTTAGACATAAAGAGTAAATTTGGCAAGTTTCACGAAAGCTAAAGGGAAAAGACAACGTTTTCCACAAGTATAAGGTTGTTTCAATTCATCGTCATGTTGCTTGGGTTATGTAACCCTCCCGTTTCTTTCGAAAAAAATAATAGAGAATGTATTGAGCGGGTTGACATTCTGGTGATGTATTACACATTGGAGAAGTTTTCAACAGAATTAAGAATCCCACGAAAATTATAAGCCATCCGTTATTGGCAGGTCCACAGAAATAAACATGAACTACGGATCTTTTTGTGTTTCTATTCATATTACAATTTGTTAAGGTATTTGCCTCTAATGTCGAACTTCTACATCGGAAGACCACCGAAAAAGAATCCTCTCATTGGAGTCAAGAATGTGAAACGTCATGTCGACACCTGACAACAACATTATGCTTCCTGTACCGAATGCCAAGTTCGTTCTAGACAACGACTGCAACAAAACCGGTTTGGGGGCAGGTCCTATCTCATGTACAAAGTGGTGAGGAGCACATGATTTAGTACTCATGGATTCCCAAAGCCAAAAAATAATTATTACTTTGTCACTAGAAATTCTTGTAGACTTTTACAAGGTTTTTGTGTTTTCTATTCAGTTGCACTTGGTATACGTGACTAAGTGATTTACTGTCATAACTTTTAACTAGGACTGCAATCTCTTGTCGAAATTAGCTTGTTCATCCACTGGAATGTTCTGAAGAAGTTCTAACTCTGGACCTCTTAAAGTAATTACTAAAAATGTAGATAGACTTTTCTCGGCTATCCCACCCGTTAATTGCGTCCACTTCTTCAAATTGTCATTTGTACATAGGCCACGATGAACTATTATCAAAAGATAATTTTATAAAGGATACTCTGGTGCTCACGGTGCTCTGATATTTTTTCTTTGCAAGTCTTGTTGGATTTATTTTAATCACCGTTTCCACTTGATTTTGGATCGTGCTAAGTTAACATTCTGCTTTCCTTTGACTTGAATTGACGTCATATGACTTTATTTTCGAGGCTATCCATTGAACTTTTTAGATCCTTAATTTAATCAATTATTTCCTTTATGTCAGATTCCATAATCTTTTTTCTGATTAACCTTGTATTACTAATTCCATTAGTTTAAATGAGAACGTAGGGTTTCGCGACCAGAGTCATAGCTCATTCTGATTTTTTTCGGAATTAATTTATTTATATACCTCAACCGGCATATAAACAACGTTTTCCCACGTTTCGCCCACACTTATAAGGGGGTTTTTCAAGGATGAGAAAAAACAAACAAATGTTACTTACCTTGCGGCGGCTCCATTCTTTTTCTCACAAACACACTTTGAAACTTCAACTTGTCACACTGACGCACAAATTGTAAATGACTAATAGGTTCGAAGAAATAATAATTGGCCCCTCGAAATTTTCAGGTAAAAGAAGGGTAGGAGGCACTTAATGGGATTATCTTGGATTATTTTATATTATCCTGATATTTTTGTATACATTCCTGGAATTTTATTAGTGGGTAATATAAGTGATTTATTTTTTTTATGACATTTGTATTGAAATGTTGAAGTAGGGTTGCCAGACGGGCGAAAGGTCAAAACCTTTGTCTCGGTTGAAATTCTTGAGATTTTTGGCGATTTCAATGGCCTCACGGAATTTTCTGTTGAAATAATACGGAGACAGGGGAGCTGTCGAAGAGGATTTGGTTGCTCGTTTCGTGATGATGTTAGCTATATCAGAGTTTGAAAGCAGGTCAGAGTGTTTATTGATCGACCTGTTTCATCGAATTGAATAAACACCCTTACATGAACGAGGATTTTTGTTATCCTTTTGATAAGGATAAACAAAAGCCTCTCTCCTGCTTTCAAAATATGCTGTAGCTGAACATCATCACGAAACGGGCCACCAAATCTTCTTCGACAGCTCCTCTGTCTTGACCAAATCTCCGTATCATTTCACCAGAAAATTCCGTGAGGCCGCTGAAATCGCCAAAAATCCCAAGAATTTCAACCGAGACAAAGATTTTGAACTTTCGCCCATCTGGCAATCCTGCATCAACATTTCAACAGAATTCTCATCAACAAAATAAATCATTTACATTACCCACTAGTAAAATTCCAGGAAAGTATTCAAAAATATCATCACAATTATAAAACAATCCAAGATAATCCCTTCAAGTGTCTCCTACCCTTCTTTTACCTGAAAATTTTGAGGGGCTAATTATTATTTCTCCTTACCTATTAGTCATTTACAATTTGTGCGTCAGTTTGAAAAGTTTAATAACAGTGAAGTTTCAAAGTGTGTTTGTCAGAAAAAGACTAAATAAATGGAGTCGTCGCAAGGTAAGTAACATTAGTTTTGTTTTTCTCATGCTTGAAAAAGCCCCCTTATAAGTGTCATTTATATGCGGGTTGAGGTATATAAATAAATTAATTCGGACGCGGTCTAAATGCGGAAAAAGCAGAATCAGCTATAATTGCATTAGTTATTCAAATTGCATTTTTAATTTATGTTTCATTTTCAAATGCTTTAAGTTCACATTGTCTATTTCATTCAAATCTGAGAAAGGAAACCTTCAATTAAACCTTGTTGTTCACTTTTCATGGTAATGACATGAGCTTATTGTTTTTCATCAAAATATTGAAGCAACCGTGTTGAACTTCTCGAATGTTTTTTTGTCTCGTTCCTCTAGTTTTTTTTTTAATTCTTGATGAAATTTAACGGCAAACTTTTAGAAAATTTACTCCAACTCACTTTCAGTTTCCGGTGGCATATTTCTAGTCAAAACAATTTCTACACAACATATCGCCTTTATTTTCACTGAAATAATGCACAATACATTTCACTACAAAATATTTACTTTTAACAAAGTGGATGACTTCACACTTCGACCAGATGTTCAGCTACGTCGCAATTGACTGAATTTCTCTCTTTCTGTACTATTGCTATCCTGCCGAACCTTCCGGCGCCACGATCCTGGCCTGCTAATGGAGATAATTCATTATTCTGGAACATGATGGATATTTGTGGTAGTTTAGAGAATTGGCTTTTAACTACAATTTTTGTTTATTCTCAAAATTGGTTTTTATTCAGGATGATTAATTTCTATAGGAGTTCCTATTTTGAAACCAAAAATTAAAAAAATTATAAAATAAGTGTTACCAAAGCTTTTATTTAGAATTTTAACGAGACCATTCAAAATCTTAGAATTGGCAAAAAATATTTAATGATAACATCAAAACTCGAATTGTGTGAGCAAACTTTACTTTTAAAACATCTATTAAATGCTATCACATTCGCTCGTTTGAAAAAAAAAAACATTCTTCAGTTTTAACATCCAAACTTTATATTATCACCTTACAGGAAATTTCACAAAATTTAGTTAAGTATATCCTTCCATTTACAATCAGGTACTCAAGCAACGCACGAAATTTGTGATAGGAATTCCGTTAGGTCAACACTCTCTGTCAAATATAATCCATTCCCATTTTCCATGAAGGAACAGGATTGCATCATATGTTACCTTGCAGACAAAATTATCTAGAAAAAATAATGATTGATTAACGTTTTCTTCTATCAAAGACTGCCTGTAAACCAATAGCCACCCGCAAGAAACTGTGTTCCGAACTTTACGCTTTTCCAATGGACACAGACGCATTATGCGAGGCTCAGCTTCTAAAAAATGTTCAGAAAGTACTAGAACATTGCAAAAGCAAACGATATAACGTTCAAAAACAGAATATGTAGCATACTACCTATTTCAACGAATTGCTCTCAAAAGATCTAAGAAACTTTACGAATCATCCATACCTTCATATTAAAATTCCAATATGAGTTTAGTGCTTGCATAGTAATTACGAAAGTTGAGATACTACAAGTGTAACTATAACTTTTATTTTTTTATGTGAACTTTAGGATTTTGAATATTCTCATTACTTTGTTTTTCATTTATTTTACCCTATTTTGTTATTGTTTTACTTATTGATATTTTTTATTTTTAGATTTAATTTTTTTTATATTCCTTTCCAATCTTAATAGTACATAGGAGATGATTATTTTCATTTCAAGATTTTAGTTTCATCAGTTATTTTCTATTAGTTTTTAAATAGCAAATTACATTATATGAAAAATACACAAACACTTGGTCCACAGCACGAGATATCAGAGGATTTTAGCTATACTTAATTTTTCACAGTTTTCCAATTCCATCTTGTATTATATGCAAATAACTTCCCAGAAACTTGCACTAGGCGTTGATGGTAAACAGCTGACTTACAACAGCACTCTTTAAAATGTTATAGGAGTATCTGAAAACGTTCTCCTATTAATATTATAATATTGTAAGTCGTATCTTTTTAATTGTCTCAAATATATCATTTTGATTTTGCATTTTTCTGAATAAATATATATAATTTAAATTAAGTTGAGTGAGATAGATCTCTTAGATATGACAACTAAGATTACCCTTCTATAGCACCAAAAAATCTATACGAGAAAATCACTACTTGCATCCCATCCTCGTAAGAAATTTCAGTCAAACAACCTAACTATTTTATTATAAACAGAAACGTTATCTTAGTGCCTAACCTTTCAAAAATTAATATGATCCTCGGTATTAGGTCCATTTAATTCCCTTTCTTAGGTACTGATATTAGAGATTGAACTCATTCGCTCTTTACCACAAAAATAGTTGTTTACCTTATTTGAAATCAAGTTTCACTTCTATGGAATAAATACGTTTACAAATTAAATATTAACTAAAATTAACAATTGATGTCTTACAACGTTCGATTTGCTTACTTTTTCCTTAATATATGCATATAATATGCTTTGTGCTACAACTGTACATACATATCCTGTAAAGGTTTTATTTCTTCTTAACAATAAATAATTCGCATAATTGCATTCGACTAGCGTGAAATCAGCGTTTAGCTCTTCACTCAGCCAACACCAACAAAGTATTTCTGGGGGTTAAATTAGGGTGTCGTTAAATGTATTAGGATATTAAATTATCATGACAATAGCACAATCAGGGGTCTCGAACGTAAATACACTGCAAACATACGTCCCTTTTTGGCCGCTGGTTTTATAGTCGCAATATGCTAGCAAATTAAAGTAACACGAGGAATAATTGGATAAAGTGGTAATTAAGATCGCAAATGTTAGCAATTGTATTAAAAGTTTTTATGTAATATAATATTTATGCTTTAGAAGTCTGTTACATTATTTTATACCTTACTTTAGCGTAAACGTATTCGAAGACTTTTTATATTAATTAAGTTAACAAATAACAAAATAAAGTAGGAGAATAAAAGAATTAATACAGACGAAACAAATTTCTTTGACGTTGACTATAATAGCAAATCATATTTCAGAAGTGCAGTCTATACTAGAAAACTTAAATGAGACAATATAGGAAAAATTTTGTAGTAATCGGTTATATTTAAATAGACAACAAAAGCACAAAAACAAATAAGTCTGAATAAGTACCTAGGACAAACACTTTTCACTGGACAAGACCATCAAGTACATGCAGTCAATGTAGAATAAATTATGCAAAGCGTTTTTTTAATTGGATCATTGGGTCAACAGTATCTACTTGATTACAATCTATTATCATTCCAGAAGAATTTTTGCTTTACAGTATAGTAAATACGGACAAAATAGCCTAAATCAAATTAAAACCGTTTTCAACACTAACCAGACAAAGAACAAGATGCTTAATGACGATGGCGAAATTTACGAAATACCATGTCGCGATTATTCACAAAGCTTCATCGGTGTGCTAATAAACGAATAAATCATTGAATATATGAATACTCAAAAACGATCCACATCCTGAAATACAAAGAGGATACTCTATCACTTTCGAGGAGAATTGGACTATCATATTCATAGTGAGATATTTAGTACCCCATGCTGAGTTATTTCAATTTTAGTTAGTTTATTTGTATATCTGTTTTTTTTTAAATAAAATTGTGTGATAATTTTGTTACCTAGGCCCCTATTTTAAAAAAAATATATTATTCTCGTTATATATTTCGAATGGAAGTCTTTTGCGGGTTAATAATGGTTAATTAATTATATCTCTTAACCCGCAAAGGAACTTCAATCGAAATATATAACAAGAATTAGCATTTGTCAAAAAAACAGGGTGCTAAGTGAAAAAATGATCATTTTTTTAATATATAGTTAACGATCAGCGACACTAAAAAACTATTCAACCACAAAAAAACCCTCAAACGATTGCAAATTTAGAAAGGGAAATTGGGGTCCTAAATATTTATTGTTAATATTCATCAATTCTCTTAAGACTCGTAAAGCTATTGAAACTCTTTGTTTTAACCGGTGTGACGATAGCACTGGCCTCCATACCGCTAGTCTAGGCTACAAGTTCTGAATGGTGTTAATACAACATACTATGACTAAAATTATGTGGATTGGCTTATTCGATTCCGAATGATGTCTGGATCATTGTGAAAAAAAATTAAATTAGCACATAATAAATTTCAAAAGTTAGAAACTATTAAAGATCTTAAAAAAATGTGTTTGGTTTTTCGCTTTTAGTTCGTAAACTTTTAATATTTTTAAATTTTTGAAAAAAACATCGTTAAAGAGGAGGAAAGTTACTCAAACAATGTTTTGACTCCGGAAACGGTATCTTCATTATTTATAATTTTAATTTAAGGCTGAAAATAGCCTTCCGCACGCCATTGTTAAAAAAATATTTTTAAGCTACTTATAGTAAATTGAAAATCTAGACACATTAAAGAATTGATTCCCGTTGATTTTTTATTTAAGTAAATTTATAAAAAATTAGACAACTGTTAATTAACAAAATTGTCTCAAACTTCCTTTATCGTTCTTAACTAACAAAAAAGTTTAAATAATTGCCGTAAATTTTTTTCGCCTCGTGGAGACCTTCTTACATACATACAAAACAAGAACTGCTTCTTGAAAGTTTAAAAAAATTTAGTATTTTATTTATAATAATTTTCGTAAGTTAACAAAAAAAGAAACAAACACAATAATATAGTTAAAAAACTTTTGTATTATCGTTATTATGTCAACTAAATACATTTATTAAGTACAATTTTTTTTCTCCATTTGTTTATAAATTGTTTATACACAAATATATTATTTTAATATTTAAAATAAATTATTTTTTACAATTTTGTAGAGAACTGTAAATTATGGTTTTTGGAGATTTTTTTCCTTAATAATAATTTTTAATTGCTCATAATCGTTTTTTATATATCTATGGTTTAATATACTAATTAAGAAATTATCTTTTACTTTTTAAATCATAATTGACTTTTCTCTACAAAAATTACAAAAAAAAATTGTTATTAACAAATTCATTGTTTATTAAGTTAACAATTTGTTATAACCAAATTCTCAACTCTGTTTTAGTTTTTTCCTGAAAGTATTAAAAATTACAAAACTGACTTCGTGCAGTAAAATACATAAAAAAATGTTTATTAGTTTTTTTATGAATTTTTGACAATATACGTGTTACAAAAGTTGCAGCTGCTGATCCATTTGTTAACTTCAAAGCTAATATAACTTATAAACTTAAGGCTGTGTACCACGTAAACCCGATATGCGCGGTACGGGCGGTGCAATACCTCAATGTGACACATATGAACTTCAACTAAAGGCTAAAACAAACCACCTAAAAGATGCAACAACACAATATGACTACAACAGCAAGAATTTATTTTCAAGTAAGGACAATATGAATTATTTTTATGTGTTTGATAGTTTGCGGCTGTCGCTTTAACATATCGCACCGTCCTCACCACGCATATCGCGTTTACGTGGGACACAGCATTAGAGATATTGAATTTTAAGGCAATTTTGTGAAGCTATAAATTATGTTAGAGTTATAGTTGTTTATTTATTTTTTATTAGATTTTTTTTATCGGCTATTACTATTTTTCTATTACTAAAACTTGTTTCCTGCAGCTGCATAATGTCTGGTTGCACCAAAAGTTACAGCTGCAGGAAAGCTGGGATAAAATGTACGCTAGCATGCAAAGGGTGCAAATGCGAAAAGTGCACAAATGCATCAGATACTGTTGAGAATACAAATGATCACGATGAAGATGAAACCAACGACTGTGATGATGATGTAGATGGTAATTTCGAGTACGGCATGGCCATAGATGAATAAAATGCAAAGAAGCCAGCTTACAGAAAAAATAATCAGGAAATATTCGGGTCAGATTCACACTCCGAACCTGGAATGGAAACACTGAGGCAGATGAGACATTAATAGGAGAAGAAGAAATGGAAGAATCCAGGGATCAAGAAGAATAAGAAGAAGGACGAGAAGATGATGATGATGAGTAATAAACCAAAAACCCACCATGTACCAAAAGAAATTGAATCGCTTATTAACTTCCAGATCAGAATAAACCAAGTACTTCAAAATCTTCTCGCTCCCTTAAAAAATCTAAATAAACTTAATTAAATAAATTGACTAATATTATTGTTAACTTTATTATCCCCGACACCGAATATCACCATACAATGTATGGCAACACACTCCCTCTAAGGCACGCATGGCGTGCCTTTAGGGGGAAATTCACTATCCTAGATATCAAAACGGTTTAGCTCTGTGGGAGCCCTTGCCAGGTTCTCAGGCCCGTGGTTGGAGTCATGACTTTCCTGACCGTCTGAACTGTTTCTGAAAAGACGGCTTTTTGCATTTGTTGGTAAAGATGTTCGTCCAGACCAGGTATTTTAAATTATTTAATAGATGATTTGGGACTAGTCCTGTCGTTGTCATAACAATTGGTACAGTTCGTATGTTGTTCATGTCCCACTGAGTCTTTATTGAAATTCCAAATCCCTATATTTGGTTATTGTCTCAGCCTGCTTTATATTTATATTATTGTCGTTAGGAATTGCTATGTCAATTAAAATTGTTTTCCAAGCGACTTTATCTACCAAAACTATATATGGTCTATTGTGAGCAACAGTCCGATCAGTCAGTATCGTGCAGTACAGCTTGTAGTTGTTATTTTCTAAAACAGATTCTGGTTTGTATTTACAGTATGGTAATCTAATCGACTGTGATAGTTCAAGTTTCAGTGCTAATTCCTGGTGCAGTATTTTTGCCACAGCATCGTGTCGTTCTGTGTATTCAGTTGCAACGAACGCTTGGCAACCTCCTATGATATGCTGGATAGATTCAGATGTCTGGCAACCGTATCTGTATCTGTCGTTCATAATAGAAGGGTCTTTAACGATGAACTTTAGATAGATCTTAGTTGGAATTACTGGATCTTGGATTGCCAATATAAAGCCTTCCATTTCAGGAAACGTATGACCAGAGATCAACCAGTAGTTCGACGCTGCACTGTCGACATAATCTTGGTTGACGTCATTTATATGTCTTCCATGGAGGGGCTTCTCTTTCGATTTCAGCAGTTTCAGATCAGTGGTCTGGTGGTGTAATTGGATGTGTTGTTGTGCCAGTCACAGTGGTGTTGAGTCATCAACCTGGGAGATAAACCTGTGTAGATTAGAAAAGTCTGCGAGTTTCTGGAAATGACAACGCATATTAGAAATTTGTTGATCTAATAGTTTGCTTAGATCTGCCAATCCTCTTCCTCCTTCATACCTTAGCAAAGTTGTACGTTCGACAGAGCTCTTTGGATGGTGATTTTGAGCTTTTATTAGTAAAACACGAAATTTTCTTTGTAATTGTTCAATGTCAGTCTTGCACCAATTAACTATACCGAAAGAGTAACTGAGCACTGAACATCATAGTTGTTAATAGCCTGAAACAGATTTTTACTGTTTAGTTTGGTTTTCAACAGTCGTCTTACTCTTCTATAAAACTCTGCTCTTAGGTTTTTTTTCATGTTCAAGTCATCAATACATTGAGCCTGCTTTATTCTAAGTTGTTTATAAGTATGACCTTCCACCATAGATTTAATTGAGGTGCCATCTCCCATTTCGAATTGCCCCTACTGTATTTTGCCTTTAACTATATTAATAATTCGGCATTTGTCTAGGCAAAATTTCATATGGATGTCACTAGAGAACCATTCTACTATTTTAAGCATATCATGCAGCTGTTGTTTTGTAGCTGCCGTCAACTTTAAGTCGTCCTTGTATAACAAATGGTTTATCTTTAATGCTTGTACGTTGTTGTGTTTGAGACTAAACCCAAAATTAGTCGAGTTCAGTTAGTTTGAGAGAGGGTTCATGGCAAGGCAGAACCACAGCGGGCTAAGAGAGTCTCCCTGGAATATACCCCTTCTGATTGGAATGGGGTCAGTTTGTATCGAACAGTTGGCTTCATTCGGTGAGATTTTGGTTTGCCAGGTGGACATGGCATATTCTACGAAGTTAATAATACAATTATTTACTTTATAGAGTTTCAGTGCCTTAATGAGCCAATCATATGGAACTGAATCGAAGGCTTTTTTGTTGTCCACATATGCCATGTAGAGATTTCGTCGTTTGGCGTGGGCTTGATTGCAGACAACGGAATCATTTATCAGTTTTTCTTTGCAGCACTTCGAATTTTTCGCGCATCCTTTTTGTTGTTGAGTAATTATGTTGTTCAGCTCACAATGTTTGAAAACGCGATGATTAATGCACGATGTTATGAGTTTGTATAAGGTTGGAAGGCAAGTCATTGGTCGATACTTTGCTGGGTCCTGTGTATATAGGTGTACATAGGATGTCCTTTGGCAAGAGGTATGTAGCACCATACGTAAGGAAACTAGGCATCTTGTATGGGTGGGTAATTATGTCATTTATAAGGGCCGTTAGTGTTTCGTGGTTTGCGTACAATTTCTTTATCCAGTAATTTTGTACACCATCTGGTCCTGGTGCTTTCCAGTTATGGACGTGCTCCTTTATGTTGGATGTGTCTTCCGTTGTAAATGGTTGGTGTTGCATGGCATCACAGTTCTGAAATGCAGCCTCATTAATCCAGTTGGCTCTGGAGTTAAAAGAGATTGTTGTGGAACGCTGTGTTTTCCAGAAATTCTCGATTTCTGTTTTACTGGGGTAACTAGGGACTTCATTATTATTGATGTTGTTAAGTTTTCTATAAAACCCTTTTTATGATTGTCGGGAAAGTGTGTTGTCTAGTTTTCGTTGGTTACTAGTTTTGTACCTTCTCAATCGACTTGTGTAGACGGAGATCTTTTGTCGTAGACTGTCCAGACACTGCTGAGATCTGATGTTTTCTCCATCCCACTGGGAGTATATTCGGTTATTGTCCATGATTAAAATTTTGGTATTTTAAGAAATAAACTGTTTCCTGTCTTTGAAATATCTGGTCAAGTCAACAATATTAGTCAAACCTCTTATCATTTTATTGTCTGATACAATTCCTGCATGCTTTATTAACAAAAATACTTTTTGTGTTACAAACTGGATTGCAACTGGAGAGTAGTAACTAGTTAAAAATAGAATAATTTACTAAATTTAGTGAAAAATGGTAATAACTGATAAAAAATCAAATAAAAAATAAGTAAACAACTGCAACTGTAACATAATTTATAGCTTAACAAAATTGCCTTGAAGTTCAGTAACCGAATTCGCATTATTACTGACCTGTAAACGTTCCTAGAATACCAAAAAATCTTAAATTTTTATAAACAAATGCTCACAATTTGTTTATAAAAAAAATTTTCGTAATTTTTGTAGAGAAAATCAATTATGATTTAAAAAGACAAAGAAAATTTCTTATTTAATAATTTAAACGATAGATATATAAAAAACAATTAGTTCTCTACAAAACTGCAAAAAACCTTTTATTCTAAATATTAAAATAATCCATTTGTTTATAAACAAATGGAGAGAAAAAAATATTTTTTTAGTTAATAAATGTATTTAGTTGACATATTAAGGATAATATAATAATAAATGAAAACATTTTTTTTTTGCAAGATTATTGTGTTTTTTCTCTTTATTTGTTAACTTACAAAAATTATTATAAATAAAGTATTAAATGTTTTAAAACTTTTATTACACAGTCTTGTTTTGTATATAGGTATATAAGAAGAAAAAAATTTTACAGCAATGATTTAAACATTTTTTTTAGTTAAGAACGATAAAGAAAAATTGAGAAAACTTTGTTAATTAACAATTGTGTAATTTATTGAAACATTCAAGGAGACTCAATTCTTTCATGTGTCTAGATTATACCATAATATTTTTAAATTTTTCAATTTAATATTAGTAGCTTAAAAAGATTTTTTTAAGAACGTACTCGCTTTCGATGGCGTGCGCGCAACTTAACAATGGCGTGCGCGCAACTTAACAATGGCGTGCGGAAGGCTATTTTCAGCGTTAAATTAAAATTATAAATAATGGAGGTACAGTTTCCGCAGTCGGAACTTTTTAATGATCTTTTTTCAAAATTCAAACATTAAAAGTTTACGAACTATAACCAAACACCATTTTTAGGTATTTAATTGTTTTTGGAATTTTGTATGTGCTAATTTAATTTTTTATCACAATGCTCTCCATATCAATCTGAACTTGTAGGCTAGACTACGCATGGAGATCAACATCAGCAAGATTGTAGCTCGAGTTGATCAACACCTGACGTCTCCACTCAACCGAATAGCAAGTATAAATACTCGAAGCGGTTCGGATTCGCCCCTGTCCTCCTTCCAAGTTCGAAATAAGCTGTAAATATTTCATTTTCATTATTTTATTCTTTTTTAGACAGTTAGTGCTATTTGCAGTACGTACTTGTGAATCCCATGTTATGAATATATATTATTACAGCTTTGCCATTTTTGTACTTATGCCGCACGATCTTACAGATACACCTTTTGTTCTAACAGTCACATTCTCTTTGGTGTTTGTTAAACACTTAGCGCATTGCTTAATATGACAGCAAGATTAATGAACCTATCAAAATTCAAGTCAGTTTTCGCACCCTTATAATTTTTCATCCCTAAGCCAACCCTAATGGCACGATCCTGATAGGTCAAGCCCTAAGCAAGCAAGATTTTAAAAAATTCTGGCGGTGACATATTTTTTTCACTATTTTTTGCCAAATTAATATATTTTTTAACTGAACCACCACTAATGGCATTGAATCTGCTAGGTTTATAAAGTAAGTTAGCACAAATTAAAAAATCCCGTTATTACTAATTTTTTACTACCTTAATAAATTTACATCACTAAGCCACCCCTAATGACAGCCAATGCGCTAGATGAAATTAAAGATAACAAAATTCGTTAAAAATCAAGACTTGTGATGCCATATGTTTCTACACACATTTAACTAATTAATTGTTTACCCTTAAACCAATCCTAACGGCAACGAGTCTGCTTGGTTTAAAGTTAAGCTAATGGAGTTAAAACACAATTCTTTCAATGTCTTTCTTTTACCCCGGCATTAAGGGTGGCACAGGGAAGAGAATTTATTAGGCTGTTAAGAAAATAATTTTGTTAGTTTATTGTTTAACCTAAGAGACTCGCTACCACTAGGGGTGTTTTAGAGTAGAAAAATTATTAGGGTTGTAAATAATTACTAAAAAAAGTTGGAAAGCTATGGCATCGATTTTTGTTTATTTTTGTTACTTTAATGTTTATTTTCACAGATTGGCAACCAATAAGGGTGATTTAGGGGCGAAAAAAATTAGGTAGTAAAAAAATATTTAAAAAGTACGGTCACCAAAATCGATTTTTAAAATTGTACATGCTTAATAATTATCAGCCTAGAAGAATGGGTGCCATTAGGGGTCAGTTGTGGGGAATCAATATTAAGGTGGCAAAAAGAGTTAAAAAATATGTGATAAATTAAATTAGATCCCGCCCAGTTGGTTATTAATATACGTCTTCATAACATTCCCTTTTATCATTAAAGATTCAATAAAGTCTTCGAATTCTTTCTCATTTTTATCAAAGACTATTAGCATTTTTCGGTTTTTATACACTTTGTTGCTATGCTTTATCGAAGTGTATTTTTGCTATTCCTCTTACTATCTCCCTTCCCGGTTAAGTATTGTGTGTAATAGAGCATTTTTTTATTCATAGTATATATCGTTATCTCTTTGTCAGTTTCTTGGAAGACCCTCTGTACTGGTTTTTACAGTTTTTGTAGTTACTCCTCTGGTTAAATCCCTAATTTCGTATGTCATCCTGACCATCTGTGCCAAACAATATTTTTCCTCTTTAAGTACATTTAATAATTGTGTAACATTTTAATGGAAAATGAATAGCAGCATCTAAGAGGTTTATCCAAAACCAACCCACATGTTCGTGTTTTATGTAACGCCGTTAACAAAAACCTATCAAAGCTTATGATACTACCGTTTTAAGAATCTACTACTCATTATTACATTATTGTATTGCGTTCAATGGATTGTAAATTTATTTTCATTTTAATTGCTGTGTGTTTTTGGGAATAAATGTTAAAGACCTCTTGGGCCGGCATCATATCGAGATGTTTGTTTGTAATAGCTTTTGAATAATTTTGCTGCATTCCGTATTCTCAGGCTCAACTATCATTAGTTTTGTATTTTCCTGATTTTTTAATCTAACATTTTGGGAAATTATGTCATGCCAGATTTAATATTCTTTCTTTTTCTTTTTTTAACTCTTCTTCTTGAATCCCTTTATTCCTGTTTCCTCCACATCCGTCTATGTTGCTATTTCAGTAATTAATTTTTTAACCTTATCATACTTATGCGCTTTGCACAGTTTTTTTCTTCTGTCTATTTAATGCTTGCACTTGTCATTTATATCGCACCAGTAAGTCTGATTTCTTTTTTTCTATTTCTCTATAAACAATTTTCCGAGCAATGTAAGAATCGCAAGCAAGTTAATGTGCTAAATAACTACTTCCCAAGCTTGTTAGTTTGTTAACCTGTTTCTATAGAGAAACTATTGCGAAACATACCGTTTTACTGTCATACTATTAATTTAAGACACCTAAATTTTATAACACTCACATTTTTCAAAAATTCCGTTTGCATAGCGTATGTTATTGTGAGACTTAATGAAACTTAATAATAGAAACTAGCTTGAGAACCTATAGCTTGTCCTTCGTAAAACCTACAATCCTATAATTCTGTTAGAGTTAGAATAAAAATTAAAAAAAAACAAAAACCGACTTCAAAAGAAAACTAACTAAAAGGCATGAAATAATTTATGCTACAACAATTGAATACTTTTATTAAGTCGGTGCCAATGGAAAGTGAAAATATTTTGGGAAGTACATTGATGAGTTGTACTTCGCAAAGTGACACCGACTTCAGAAAAAGTATTCAATTGTTGTAAAAGAAATAAAGATTTTTTATATATTCCGCATTGAAGGTCGTCAATTGCTACTAAACAAAACAAAAATAAAGACAATCGGTTGAGGGGCAGAGGAGAAAATGGTACCGAACCGTTTTGTCCTTGTCTATTTATATATAGATTTTTGAGCCATTTCGTAAACTATAATTTTAAGTGGCTTTTATATGCAACTTTTTCTAAGATACAATAACAAAAGATATGAATATAACTTTTTTGACCATGTAAATCGGTTTGTGAACAATAACTTTTTTTTTCGTAAAAAGAAATCGTTTGATTTATAACTACACACTGTATATACATTTTTCCCCATTCTCTAAGAAACGATACAACCTTTCTTATTGAAAAAAATACCTGACCACTTTTAGATATCCCGGAACTAACCCAATTTCTTTTCAATTTGTCCCGTACCGAATAAAATTTTCCAAAATTTAAAAATACCGGCGACTTCACCAAGACATACAGTATATGAGAATAGGTAAAAATCGTTTTTCCCCATTTCTAAGAAAAGGTACAAGGCATGTTAATGAAAAAAATATGGGACCACTTGGCTATTCCCCTAAACAGGATCCAGTAAAACGGTCAAAATTCCTTGAGCCGTTCCCAAGTAATCGGTGAACAACCATAAAATAAGCAAAACAAACATAAATACAGACGAATTGAGAATCTCCTTCTTTTTGAAGTCGGTTAAAAAGGTAATGAAATTCAAAGAGTGTTTAAATGTATAAGAATATATTGAAAATGTTCGGGCATTTTAAATAAATAGGTTCTATGAAAATTATCATGGGTACTTTTGTTACTAAGCAGTAAACAGTTACATCTGTTGGACCTAGTGTTAAATGTAACATAACTAGACAGAAATTTTACACACATAAATAGTTTGCTTAACAAGAATTATTTAGGAACTAGCAGACCCGACAGACGTTGTTCTGTCCAAATGTGGCTTGGAGATATTAACGGCTTCAGTAAACGTTTTTTTGATATTAGAATTCGATAAACTCTATGCTAGTGTGAGAAAAAAAATCGTCAAAATAAAAGGAACACCTAGAATTCGATCTTTGCGCTACTTACCGCGTCCAATTGTGAATCTAACCATCCAGGAACCCACCCAAATTTACACAAAAAAAAATCATTAAAATCGTTCCAGCCGTTTAGGAGGAGTTAGAACCTGAACTAAGTTCCACCTACCGGGTTCAATTGTGAATCTAACCATCCAAAGACCCACCCCAACATACACAAAAAAACTTTCATTCAAATACGTCCAGCCGTTTAGGAGTAATTAGAATCCGATGTTAGTGCCACCTACCGGGTTCAGTTGCGAATCTAAACCGTCCAAAGACCCACCCAAACATACACAAAAAAAAATCATTAAAATCCGTCCAGCCGTTTAGTAGGAGTTAGAACCCGATGAATCGGGTCCAATTGTGAATATAAACCATCCGGGGACCCACGCAAACATATACAAAAAATTTAATCAAAGTCGATCCCATCGTTTAGTATTTTATGAAGGACATACAGACAAACATTCTCATTTATATATAAAGAAGATTAGGAATTTTACATAAAATGTATGTTTTACATAGTTTAGATGTGATGAAATTACATTGCCCGGATGGGCTTTACACAAAAAGATTTCTAATCAAAAAGAACAAATACTCTTATGAGCAAAGAAAAATTTAAGTATAAAAAATGCTAGAGAAATAAAGTAATAGTTCTGGCACTGAATCATATGTACCTGCATTCACGTATATTTTGTGGATAAATAAATTTTATCTCGAGAGTTGCATTTAAATGTAATTAATAACCATATACTTAACACTACTATACTGCTATCGCCCATAAGCGAAAGGGTCACCGACTAAGAGAGACAGCAGATTATAACGTGTTACTGTACCTAAACCGTTTTGTGCAAGCGTTGCCAAGAATCAAACAGGGAAAAAACATAATAAACAAACAGACGAGCCAATTGGGGCATTATTTTCGAAGATGGGCATAAGGCCCGAAGTAAAACGTTATAGACATATATGTCTGGACTGTGATGTTTGCTCCTTCGTCTAGACTCTGCTAGCAGTATAGTAGTATTAAGTTTATATTACTAACTACCACACCATTTATGTGGATGGAAATAGGGGATGATGTATTACTGTTCTCTATAAGTGTATATATTAGGTGACACATCTTGTAAACAGCTTTTAATGATCATTTTGTTGACAAATAAACACAAAGTCTTGTACCTTAACACCAAACCTTTTTTTTCACTCAACGCATGTTTCAACAGCGAAGCTGTCATCATCAAGGAGTAACTAAAACTTTTTTGGTTTGGTGTTAGGGTACAAAACTTTGTATTTATACGTCTGTGACACACCAAAGGTTCCAAAATGTTCCCAGTATCATTTTGTTGTCATGCAGACCATACCTTGAGGGGGCTCCTTTTGAAGAAAAAAAAAAACGCCTGAGATTGTATATAGGACATGAACTCTCTTAAGAAACTCAATAAATATGTTGCTTAAAAAATTAAACCGATTATATTGTTGTTGTTGACTCCGCCCCCTTCGCTGACGTGTCGGGTGGGTCACTTGTAGTGATGGGCACAACCGAATGATATTAATAATCGATTATTACAACTGGGGTGATTTTAATAATTGAATGATAGCACAAATGACCCATCACTCGGATGGTACGTTTATGATTGCAACGATTATCGCTTGTTTTATTCTCAGATCCGTAACATTTGCTACGTGTCAGCGGCTGCCCAGTGTGTGAACATTTAAATTTAGGTAACATTATACCTTCAAATTTTTCTAAATATTCATTTAATTTAATATTAATTTGTGAAGGAACTGTAATTAATAATTTAAAGAACAGATAATGTTCCTTAACCTACATTAACAGCCAATTCATCAAATTACTTCGCATTGCAATAATTGCACTGTACTCTGAAAATGCAATATTTACATATTTATTCTGTCCAACGAAAGACGTAAACAAGAGACTGTATAAGAGCGAGAACCGAGAACGAATGAAAGGGCCTCTATATGAACGCCGAAAATCAGTTCTCGATTCGCAAGGAAATCATTCGGATTATAACTCGAATGCAGTATCGCTCACCCTAGTCGCTCATTCTGTGAATGTTTCGAGTTAAATAATCCAATATTTTTCATTCGAATACTTTGATTCTATAATCGGAATACTTGAGTGAATTTCATATTGAATGATCGATTATATTTCATTCGAATGAACCCATAACTAGACACTTGTTGATGGGTTTGTATTTTCGGTAGCTAATTCTGTTTTACTTCTTTATTGAATAATTGTCTTCCATGTACTGGGGAGGTGCAGGGCATCGTCTCTATTGTTTAGTTGCCCACTTGTTTCGATTTCAATAGCTTCTCTTATTAGTCTTGTTATATAATGGGTTGTTTGTGCGATCTATTTAAAACTATCGAAATTATTTCTGTGGCCTGATTGTTGTTGATGTTGGAGCAGGGACGATGTCGTTTGTTCATTTTTGACAGCTAATTTATAAATGTCCTGTTCATTTGTCCAACGTATAGTTTGTAGCCGTTACGCAAGTTATAATATCCCCTTGTTTATATATTTTAACTTTTGGTTTAGGATTTCTTAGACTTGTTCGTATAGTCTGGTACGGTTTGTATGCCGTCGTCATGTCATACCATCGAACAATTCAGCCAATTCTGTCCGTTGTTCCTTTCAAGTACGCTAAGACTACTTTTAGTTTTCCCGTAATGTTGTCGTTTGATCTCTGTTCTATGTTATTTAGAATTCAGGTACTTGGGATTTACACTTTGTACTAATTAGGGTAAGTTGCTAATAGTTTACTAGTAGGTATAAATTAGAGAAAATTGTAATTTAGATTTAGTTTGGTTGACTCCTTGATGATGACAACTTAGAGTTTTTGAAACGGCGTTGAGTGTTTAAAATAAATGTTTGGTGTTAGTGTACAAAACTGTTTTTACATACCTATATATATATATATATATATATATATATATATATATATACAAAGGTATCGTTGTGGCCTCAGAAGCAGTTCTGACCCCCGGGTTGTACGTTCGTCGTTGTAACCTCCAAATTTTAGCAACGCTGTGAATTTGAACGGTAACTTGTTATCAGGTCTTCTTCTTTTACTTCTTGTGAAATCGAAAATGCGTAACAGAGCATCTCTGTTACATCTCATATTGAAATTCGCTGTGGGTAAAGATAAGTGATATATTTTTTAATTTAATTTTACAGATTTTAATAATAGTAATTTATATTTTAGAGAACTCAATGATCTAATTAAATGTAAAATTATTCCGTCGTTTAATAAGGTTTTGGGTCTTTATTGCAAATTTAGATTTCATGGGTTATGCTATTTTATGAAAATATTCAACTTTTTCGATTTTGGGTGGGATTTAAGATTGTAGATGGGTTAATTTTAGTTGTTAGGAATTTATTTATATAATTGGGGTTGACTGAATATACCTAAGGGCGAAATCAAAGGAGTGCACATTGTGGAAACAAACATCCTCTCGCTGTTTATTCAGCGTGGTTAAATGAGCTTGAAACAGACTATTATTTATTTCGTAATAAATATCACTTTAAATCTTGAATTATAGTCGTAAATGTTTATCAAAACTACGTGACTACTTCATCTTTAATAATTTGTTGCAGAAATACATAACTTTCGTATAATAGAAAACCTAACAATGATCATTATTTTTTTCAGATTTCAAATAGAAAATAAATATGACATGAATACTGAAAATACTACTTTTCAAAAAACCGATGTAAATTATATTTCTACTATACGTGAGTTTTCAAAATCCGATTTGAACAAATATTTATTATGACTTTTATGAATGTCAGAATATGCGTTTTAGAGCAATCGCGGTTTATATAGTAGCATTATTTAAAGTAAAGGCATATCTAATATGTAATAATATCGTGATACGGTGTTTGTGATCGAACTTCTCCGAAACGGCTCCCCCGATTTTCATGTTTTTATATATATATTTGATAGGAACGACAATAGGTTGTAAAATATATTTCATGTCCATATCCAGAAAAAAAATTGATTGGTAAATATAATTTAAAAAAAGTCTAATGTCACAATAAATTATAGTTATGAGTTCAGTATAGTGGCAATGATTAAATAATAACATATTAATAGTCTGAGAAAATTAGGTTTCAATAAATATTCTTGATAAAATAACACATATGTGTTATAAGTAAATCAATAGTTTAATTAAATAGATACATTAACCCCGAACCCAAGTCTTGAGGTAAGAAAAAAAGAGTCATCAAAAGCTAAGGCCCCAAAATTTTAAACATTATTTAATAAATTCTTAAATATAAATAAAAATAAAATTTGCACAAAATCTCATGTCACGGTGTTTGTAGTCGAACTCCGCCGAAAAGGCTCGACCTATTTTTATGATTTTTTTAGTATGTTTGATTTGTATAAGAGTAGTTTGTAAAATATATTTCATGTCGCCAGCTGATTAGATTGTCCCTATCCAGAAAAACAAGACGTGAAAATTGGTGTATATTTTTCTCTCTCCAAACAAATAATAATAAGTATCGTCATTCAAAAATTTAATTAACTCATGGAGGTCAGAAGGGGAAATGTTTTTTTCCAAAAATTTACTATTTTTCCGGAAACTGAAATAAAGAATTAGGAGGTTGAGTCCTTTTTTAAATGAAGTAATACGTGTGTCGGCATTTTGTCAAAATGGATAAAAAGGGGGTTACTATTGTTTTAGAAATAATTTAATATATCCGAAATAGAAAGTAATACTGGTGTCAATCTTGATATAACATACTCTTCTAAAATTAACAGAGTTTTATCAAATTGTGAACATTCAGGTATACGATAGGGGGCAAGCGGTAAATGTTTCAAGAAAAAATGACTATTTTGGGAACCGAAAATAATGCTGATATGAGAATTATAATATTAGTTCCTTAAATTTGATGAGTCATTATACGAAAACTCTGTTATTGCAGGAAGACGATGGGTGTCCGCAATTTTTTAGCAACAAAAAAGATGCAGGCGCCAAAGTTGGTATACATGCACTTCTCCTGAAATGACTAGAAATGAATTAGTAAATTAGCGATCATCACGTAGCCGATAAATGGAATGTAGATTATTAATTCATTGCATGAGAGGTGATAAATTGAATCTGTTCTTAAATGTTTGCCAGTAGTGAGGGGGTGGGGTCACTATCAGATTTAGTGCAGGCAATATTTTTAAAAATTAGAAAATGTTGAAATTTTCAAATAATAGTTAAGACCTATAAAGTAACAATAAATTCCAAAAAAATGAAAAAAAAAGTATAAACCTTCAAACGTTAAGAATATTAAATACACCAAAACATCACAATAATATAAAATTTGACAAAATTATCAAAGTTATTGTGTCAAAAACATAAAACGAGAAAAATCTAAAAAACGCCAAAAATAAAGATATGAGGGAAAATACAAAAATGTGAAAAAATACAAAAATATCAGAAATACCAGAAATAAATGAAACGTCATAAAACTCAAAAATATTAAAAATATCATAAATGTAAAATGTATAAAACATCAAAAACGTTGAAAATAGCAATAAAACATCAAAAGACCTGAAACGAAAACTAGCTGATCATATTAAATCCGAAAATAATGTATTTTTAGAAGAATTTGTTGCCATATAATTTTCGCCCATGAATGATAATGTTAAAATGGATTTGAAAAAAATCTAAAAATTTAAGTGATGTGAATATTACCATATTGAAAAATTTTCAAGATAAATATGTGAAATAACCTAACTCGCCTAGCGTGCGCGAAGATAGGAGTGATTAATGAGGGCATTATTTGTAATGCTCGGGCATTATGGATAATGGCAAGCTACGTCGGGCAAGTGATATTATCTAAACTTCATTATTTATCAAACTGCCTGGGCATTATGAATACTGCTGTGATAATAGATGGGATGGCTTGGTCCAGTTGTAGGTAGGTTTTAGCAAAATAAACGCTAAAAAAACTCAGATGCTTGGGAGGGGGGAGTTGAGCCCTCCTTGGATTTGCCACTCGTTGGGCAAAGTATAATACAGATGCCTTAAGGGAGGAGGAATACAGGGGAGGACAAATGCCCTGCGATGACTGACTGCTGACTCCAATTGCTTCACTGCTCACTACATCGTGTTCCTTATTTTTGTTTACTTACCATTTTGTGTTATTTGTCTTATATTTTTAATTTGACTTTTAACAGCTAAGAATTAGTAGTTTCTAAATGTAGAACCGTTTCATAATAAGTACAAATTATTAACCTTATTATTTAAATTGTGTGTTTTTAATCATAGGGAAGATGGTCTACAAAACGAAGAAGTTTTATGTTACTGGAGTTTTAAATTTTGATTTCATTTCAGAAAAAATAATGCCAATAAAACATGTTATTTTTTACTTTGACTTTATGTATGGGGTATTTAATGATTTAAATAGATATTATGTTTTTGTCAAATCATTTTAACAAAAGCCCGGACATTAGGGGTAGTGTCCAATTAATCAGTTGGTCCATAACATATACAGGGCTTTCATTTCAAAACTAGCCACCCAAAATAACTTACAAAATATATTTAAAAGAAAAATAAAAATAACATTTTAATTTATATTTAAGGGGGACACATTTTATTGGTATCAGTCACCCTGCATTCCAACCCTTAACCGGGGGTGAATATCACTTCTAAAAGTTTAAATACACAAGGGTATTATCTGAAACCTCTTTTTGCCAATCTTTTGACACATTATTTTTTTAAATCAGATTATTTTTTACAGAGTATTGACCTAGAAATCGTAAAAAATTAATATTTTTAATTGTAATTACAAAAAAGCGTGAGAATAATTACCGAGATAAACAGGTGAGACAAAATCTTTAAATGTTTATGCGAAAGATATTTGTGAGTGTAAATGTAACAAATTTATTATTAGTAGGTAGTGGTTGCGTTAAAAACTAACAATCAAATTTCGACTATGTTTTATGCTTTACAAGGAAGAGTTGAAATAATATATATTTATGGGAAAGAAAAACGCGGTGTACGCAGAACTGCTCATGTTTTTCATCAGAGACATCCCGATAAGAATATTGGGCATTAGTAGCTATGTGTTGGATTTAGTTCATAAATTTCTCAAGGTTAACTGGTTAACAAATATTTCGGTCGGCTCTGTGCATAAAACGTCATGCCTAAATTAATCCGTTCCCTACAAAATACAGCTTTTCTACAGCTTGCTGAGGATGATTATGAATGCAGACTCTATTTTTTTTAATATTTCTTTTTCTGAAGAAGCAGGATTTTTTTAAATGGATTTGCCACTAAACAATTGTAGATACTAGAACAATACCCACCCACAAGTTTTTCAAGAAGAGAACAACCAACATATAAAACAATAAAATTATAGATTCTTTATCCGTGGAAGAAAATTTAACTAGAGGATTGTATTTGGACTTATTATTAGAAAATGTGATAAATACCCTTAAAACAGAATCTTTAGAAAACTGAATAAATCAAGAAGGAACTTTGTTGCTAGACGAAGAAAAGCTATTTTTTCAACAGGAGGGAGCACCTCCAGCCTTGTCTGTACGAAATTGGCTTAATGAGACATCTCCCGACCTAACGCACCTTGACATTTTGAACTTTTAATTTAAGTAGAAGGTAATTCTAACGCTAATACTATATTAATAATAAATACATAGAAAATAATAATTATTTTACATTGAAGGTTTGAAATGATATTACTCTGTAAAAATAATCTTATTGTAACAAATGATGGATCAAACGAGAACTTTAAAACAAAATATCACATGATACCCCTTTGTATTTAAACTTTTAGAAGTGATATTCATCCCCGCTTAGGGGCTGAAACCGCAGGGTGACCGATACCTGTAAAATGGGTCCCCCCGTAAATATAAATTAATGTGTTTTTTGTCTTTTCCTTTTAAAGATATTTTAAAAAATAATTTGGGTGGCTAGTTTTGAAATGAAAATCCCGCATATTAATCAATGTTTATGTACATGGTCTATCGACATTCTGCTCGCCTTCGATAATCTAGTGTGGACCACTTTCTCGAAGTCCATCAAAATCAAGGCGAATAGTATTTGATAATCTCTACTGAGTTGGTATTTGTTACTTTCAGTAAACACTTTATAGACTACCGATAGAAGACTTATCGTGCTCTAACTGAAAATGGATTCTTTCTGCCTTTCTTCTGTGGTATGTGCCTGGTTTCTATATATTGTGAAAATATTTGGGCGACATTCCGACGTTCTCTATTGTCTTGTCATTCTTTATGTTTTTGACCGATGACTCCATTTCTTCCATGAGAACTTCTGGTCTTCCTTTGGAAATCATCTGTATTTCTAGAATGTCAGGGTCTTTATATGGGTATCCTTCTGTTTTTCGGATTTTTTTATCTGTTAATCTCATTACTTCCCTAGTACAGTTATTAGTTCTTTCATATCATTAATACAACTTTTTCGATTTTCAGTTCCAAATTGTACTAATTTCTCGCTGTAATTGTTGTTACCTTGTTGTGAGATCTTTAAAAAAAGGTATCACATGATACCCCTTTGTATTTAACCTTAAAGAAATTATATTCACCCCCGCTTAAGGGTTGAAACTGTAGGGTGGCCGATACGTGTAAAATGTGTCCCTCCTATATATAAAGAACTTGTTTTTTTGTCTTTTTCTTTTAAGGATGTTTTAAAAATTATTTTGGGTGGCTAGTTTTGAATTGATAGCACTGTATAATGGCTAAGCCAACTCATAAAAAAATAATCCTACCGATAACAGGCTATATAAATACAACATGTCCCAAAAAAGGTAAATTGGTATGATCAATAGGAAATACAAAAAAGTAAATATCGTTTACAAGGCCGTAGCCAGGGGGGGGGTTTGAGGTTCAAAACGAAATTTGGGAATTGAAGATTCAATTTTAACGAATTAACAAGTTCCTTCATGAAAATATATTATTTTATTCTATACATCCCTTATATACTGCAACTATACTGAATCGAAAACTAACTTTCGCGGTCCCAATCAGTCCACAATATTTAAAAAAATGGCTAAGGTAATCACCCCTCCCCAAAATATTTTTCTAGCTACAGCCTTGAGAGTTTGTTTAATAAATCTTTACACCACTCATATTCCAGATTTACAGGGTCAATCTTTAAAATTCAAAAACGAATATTGGCGAAAACTTTTGATAGATGGCCTTTTTTTCCTCCCTAATCGTGACACCACTAAATAAAACACAGATTTAGATATATTTTTTAATTTTAAAGACTGGGACTGAACGATGGAATACGAAATATACTTCCTGTCGATCGTTACCAATTTTTGGTTGCATATAAAATGTAAAATGTACAACAAACGGAAATACTAAATAAAATATAATTAGCAATGTGATGCTAAATAATATGTGCACTTTAGGGGGTAGTTTTGGAGGTGAGTACTCTTACTGCCTTTGAACCAATTTGTTTACAACCACAAAACAAATTCTATATGTCATTTACAGTCTGTCCTCTATTTAGAATTATTGTGAAAACTTTTTTACTTCTACACATTTAATTATAAGTAGATTTTACATCTCAGATACAGACCATAAATTATATAAAATTCTAAAATTCTAGCCGTATTTTTCTAATTATTGTTGTTAAATGTACGGAGTTTGGTTAGTGTGTAACTGCCATAACATCATTCAAATATTTTATGTGTGCTTGGACATTTCTTTATACTCTTCTTTCTTTATATATCTCAAAAATATTTCAGCATTTTAAATTAAATTAAATTTGTTTCGTTTTTATTTCTCTGAATTTATTGATATAATGCGCTTTTGCTTTTTATCTAAACCTGCCTCATTCATAAAATTATCTGTATTTAATAAATTTCGTTTTAGCTTCCCTCTTCATATTTTGAATTTGAGTTTTGTGTTCTCGGTTTAAACAAACAGATACTCTCGAACTAGAAAGCCGGAATCCTTTCTATTTTTAAATTGATACCAACCAATACATTTCATTTTTCATTTTTCGACAATAAAGCAAAACAAATAATATTAAACTTTTTTTCCTTTATAATTTGTAAATTATTGACTATATGGCAATGCTTCCAAAAGAATATTTGTAAAAAAGTGAAAAACGTTATAAAATTAATTTTTGTAAAGCATGACGGAGCATTACCCACAGGGAAAAACTGGAATAACCACTAACATTAATGGTATTTGAAAAATCCATAACTTAGACAGTTTTCAAGTTGAAGCACAGAATTCAGAAAATAATGGGTTACGAGCTGTTCTTTAAACACGGTACTTGTGGACTCTGTCAGATTATTGAGTTTTGCATAATCCCATTATAAACAATTTATGTTCATTGTATGAAATGAAGTTTGTTAAAACCCAACGAACATAAATTTAAACAATATTGTGAATAATAACAAATCAGAAATAATGTAGCTAATTGCAAAATAATTCTGATTTTAATTGACAGACTACAAATTTATAATTCAAAATTGCAAACCAGCGACTCACAGGGAATCATAAGAACTTCAAAAAAAATTGTGATTATTACGCAATATAAAGTGCTGTGTATGCCATCTCATATAGAACAAGTTTGCCGTAAAATTGTAAGGGTAGAAAGTATCAGAAATGCATTATCGGATAATTTTAATCTACCTCTTCTTCATAATTATATTTGTAGTATTAATTTATTCACCAAATATACATTGGAGACGGGTGGGTTTGAACAAATTCATTTAAAATTCAGGTGTCCGTTGTTTGGAAAAACCCTGGGACGTTGTTTTTTTTTTGACATGACGTTTTTGTAATTAAATGCAACCATCAACTTCATTTTTTCAAATGGAAACATTTGTTTTTTATTTTATTTATGAATTCTGCATTAAATTCTAAGTATTTTTCTTGTACAATAACGAAAATTAACACTAAGAAAATTACATTTCTTTCAAAATTGAAGAAAAAAATTAACATTATCATATCAAATTAAATGTTCGAATTGTTAACCATTAACTTCATTTAGCGTTTGTGGCAGGATTCTTTGTATTTCAGCTCTAATTGTATTCTTTAATTCCTTCATATTTTCCGGCTTATTGAAGTAGATTTTCGATTTCACGTCACCTAAAAGATAAAAATATAACGGGCTTAGATTCAATATTACCTCTCCTTGCGATCCATCTACTTGGGAAATTTTGTCAAGATAATCTCGCACAGTTCGCGAATAGTGCGGGGGCGCTCCATCCTGTTGAAACCATACCGAATCTGCCAGTATATTGGGGTTTTCACCATTCGGGTAAAGTTCTGTTAAATAGCGTATTATGTCATTTTGTAACAGGTCTAAATAATAAATAAATAATTAAATTTACGAGTTAAGTGTTCCTTCAATAAAAAACGGACTCACAAATGAAGTACCCACAATTCCGGCCCATACGTTAACTTTCTTGGAAAAATGTGTATGAATTTCCATAATCCAATGTGGGTTTTCTGATGCCCAATATCGAAAATTTTGCCAGTTTACTGAAGCATTTAAACAAAATGTTGCTTCGCCAAAAAAATTGAAAATTGCGGATTGGCATTGCATTTACCCATCATTATTTAGCAAAATTCTACTCTCCGGTCCAAAGCATCTTCAGTACGTTCTAAACTAAATGAATTTTGTATGGGTGCCAGTTATTTCTATGCAAGCATTTTAGAAAACAAGATTTACTTATTGATTGTTCTGCGGCTATTTGTCTACTGGATTGTGAGGATTTTCTTGTAAATCGAGCAAAATATTTAATTGTGTATCTTCTGCAAAATGTTTGGTTTTGTAATTGTCTCTTACTACAAAATTCTAGAAATATTTTTTCTATTTTACGTACTACCAACTTCAACTTGTGTTCGAGTTCTGTCGCCATATCCTACCATCTTTGAAACTTAACAATTGCACTTGACAACTACTTATTTGAAGTAAAATTATAGTACAGTTTATATGGAAGTAAACAATTGTTATAAACTCCATCATAAAATAAAACATTTAAAAATATATATGTAACAGACTTCTACCTATAACTAAAAAGCTAAAAATAATTATAACAAAATACAACTCTAGCAAATAAATAACGCATTCAATGTTGTTAGGTACCTACCGAGGAAGTAAAAAATATAAACATTAAAAACCGCTCATTCTGTACAAACTAATTACCTACCAATCTAGTATATTTTTGAAGTCGGTGCCAAGCAACAATCAAGTTTGATGAATTAGTAGATAAGTACGTAATGAAGGATTTTAGATTTTCTTGACACCGGCTTCAGAATATACTAGATTGGTAGATTTTACTTCCTGGGTAGGTATCTAACAACATTGAATGTGTTATTTATTGGCTAGAGTTGTATTTTGTTATAATTATTTTTAGCTTTTTATTTAGTTAGAAGTCGGTTATATATATATTTTTAAGTTTTATTTGTATGTATGTTACCTGATTTCTTCTCCTGTGGAGCACCGATGTGAACAATTATGGTCTTGTTTAATAAAGTATATATCTGGATTGGTGGATTGAATTTGGGAATAGAATTCTTTTGGAATTATTGATAAGAATATTGGATTTTTCGGCGATTTTCTGCAAAACTGTAGGTTGTAAGTCGCAGAAAAGGATATGAGACCACCTTTAATAGATTTCAATTAAAAAACTATCCACATCGACAGAGGGTTTTATGAAAATCGACCAATACGTTAGGTATGTTGGTCGATTTCCATGCACGCATGTGTTCATTCACAAATTTCATCACTTTCCCAAAAGAATGATATTCCCAAATTTCAAGTTTCACCAATCCAGATATATACTCTATTAAACAATACCATAATTGTTCACATTGGTGCTCAACAGGAGAAGAAATCAGGTAACATACATACAAATAAAACATTTAAAAAACTATATAACCGACTTCTAACTAAAAAGATAAAAATAATTATGACAAAATACAACTCTAGCCAATAAATAACACATTCAATGTTGTTAGGTACCTATCCAGGAAGTAAAATCTACCAATCTAGTATATTTTGAAGCCGGTGCCAAGCAAATCTAAAATCCTTCATTGCGTACTTATCTACTAATTCATCAAACTTGATTGTTGCTTGGCACCGGCCACAAGAATATACTAGATAGGTAGGTAATTAATTTGTACAGAATGAGCACCTTTGAGTTAATATTTTTTACTTCCTGGGTAGGTACCTAACAACATTGAATGTGTTATTTATTTGCTAGAGTTGTATTTTGTTATAATTATTTTTAGCTTTTTAGTTATAGGTAGAAGTCGGTTATCTTTTTTTTTTAATGTTTTATTTTCAACTTTTTAGTTTTTTCTGAACTCAGGTAGTTTTCATTTTTTATTTTTTATTTTGTATGTATAACCTTAATAGACAGAACCAGGTAACATCGAAAGCCTCAAAATTACACAATTATACTTTCTCATTTAAACTGACACGTAAATCTTTAATAATATAATGTACTAGTATGCGTTGACTAAATAAGCCCAAAATATATTTATGCCTTATGGACTACGTCATGTAACCTTTTTTCAACTTTTTTTGACAACCCTATATAACTATAGATAATTCCAATCCAACCTATGTACCAACCATCCTGTACATACGACTGCCCACGCACAAACATAAATTTGTTAGCTGCCTTCTGTAAACTATAGGACGGAGTAGAAACCATCCCATATTTACGGAGTCAAATTGTCCAATATTTCAACCAAAGTATATAACTCCTTGTGGGCTACCCCATAAATTATTTCATTTTTAACATTTTATATTATCGCCCTGTGTAACATTAATTCCTCTCCACAGTTTATGCAACTTCTTATGGGCTATAAAAGAACCAATTTTTTAATCACACTGTATAAATATAATTCAACTCCAGCATATATTTCAACCATCCTGTATATAATTTGCTTATGTCCACATCATATAACAGTTTTTTAATCAACCTATATAATTTTAATTTCACATTTTTTCCAACATTTTTATATCACCAAACGTCCAGTCCACCCTATGTTCCAACCATCCTGTATATACGGCTGCCTACAGACCACTATCATTCTAGTCCGTCCTATGTTTCAATCTTCATATAAATGCAACTCCTTCTATCACTTTACTTTGTGATTTTGTTTGCTGTCTATAAACGCACCAAATAGCAGTTTAAAGTTTGGCATGTGTTGTCACTGAATTTTCTATTAGGCCGGGAGAATGTGACAACTAAAAGCACCGTCTTCGCAAAATGGAAAAATTTGCATTTAAATAGGTATTTACCTGGTATACAAACAAAACGAGCTTGGTACTCATTGATTTAAGAAGCCGAAAATACCAAGCTTTACTACCACCTATATGCTAGAGATGTACATAGAAAATTTTCAAATTCGCAATTAAAACATCCAGTGCCTAAAATTACCGCACTATTACGTTGTAATTAAAATAATTATGAGGAAATGTCCGTTATGTCATTTCGATGAAATTTTTGATTAGAATTTTGGAATTTTCGGCGATTTTCTGCAAAATTACAAGTTGGACGTCGCAGAAAAGTATATGAGATCACTTAAGGATCTTCCTTAAAAGATTAAACATTAAAAAAAATACACATCCATAAGGAGTTATCGAAAAATCGACTAAAATATTAGGGATATTGGTTGTAAGTCGCAGAAAAGGATATGAGACCACCTAGGAATCTTCTTTAATAGATTACACTTAAAAAACTATCCACATCGACAAAGTGTTTTATGAAAATCGACCAATATCTTAGGTATGTTGGTTGATTTCCATGCACGCATGTCTTCATTCACAAATTTTATCACTTTACCAATAGAATTCTTTTCCAAAATTTGAAGTTTCACCAATCCGGATATATACTCTATTAAACAAGACCATATTCATTCAAAACAATGCACCAAAGGAGAAGAAATCAGGTAACATACATATAAAAAAAGCGAAAAAAAAATACGCCACGAATTGATAACCTCCTCCTTTTAGGAGGTCGGTTAAAAAGGGTATCCATTCATGCGACTAAAATACTGCCAAAAATTATAAAAACCAGATGTAAATAAATAGGTTCAAACCAACAAACACCTTATTTTTACCGTTGTTTTCTTAACTTTAGAAATAAATATTTGTTTTAATAACTGTTAATTTTCGGTATAGGATATTGTCCATGAAAAATACTTAGAATTCAATACAGAATTCAAAAATAAAATAAAAACAAATGTTTCCATTTGAAAATATGAAGTTGATGGTCGCAATTTATTTCTGGCCCACCCTGTATAAATGAGTTTATCATCACAAAAACCGCAGTCCAAAAAAACCAAAGTGGCCCAGCGTTTTCAATAATACCAACACCTGAATTTTAAATGAATTTGTTCCAACCCACGCGTCCTCACTCTATAATAACATAACTGAATTAAATTGCCCCTTTTTAAACATTCAGGTTTATCATTCTATTGAAGGAATACAAAGACTGATTGATATAACAAATTTTCCAAGAACTCTTCTTATGATAAAATCTTAATTGCCACACTTAATGAAAAGAAAATTAGTTGATTATCATATATTTTTAATAGGCCGCATTGGTCGCAAAAAAATAATAAATTATGAATTATATAAAATAATAATATTTCTACAGTTGATATCCTAAATAATAAATAGATTTATATCAGAAGTAGGTAAATCATTGCAATAAAATACCTCAGTTAAAAATCTTCTTATTTCTGCAAATTTAAATATTATGTTTTGAAACTTTAATATTTACATATAACATGTAAAGTCGTTACTTACGTTGGTAGAAAGTGTAACAAATAGCATAAATCAGGCAACACCGATGGAGGTCAGTACAACACCTGAAATGCTCGGCAAATGAGGTCCTTACGTATCTTGTATATCTACTACTATATATAAATATATTATATATATATATATATATATATATATATATATATATATAAAATTTTAAATTACAAAAATTCTTTCCCCTCTAATGTAAAACCGTTATAATAACTCCCCCTCATCTCATATATAATGAAGATACTCGTCAAGACATTGCTAGAGTACTCCGCACATCAAAACCACCAAAATCAAACCTAACTTCCAACGAAAGACATGCATTAAAACAACTACGTGACAACGGTGACATAACTATTCTTCCTGCCGACGAAGGCAACGCGACTGTTCTTCCCAACACTAAGGACTATATTCAGAAGATGAAATCTCTCCTCCACACTCCAAACTACGAAATAATTAACAATAACCCTCTACTTACTTATAGAAAAAGACCAAGGAAATCATCAACACAGCACATCTTCCTCTTGACCCAGGCCCTAAACTCGTCTAATTTAAAACCTTCCTGCTGGTTTAGATATATGATACTTTTGTCATTTGGCCTCATGGCAGAGTGTCGTTAGACTTCTTTCTACAACACCTCAATGGTATACATTCTAACATTGAATTTACAATGGAAATCGAATCCGATTCTTCGCTCCCGTTTCTTGATGTCCTCATAACAAAAACCAGCCATGGCACATTCTCACATACAGTCTATAGAAAACCAACCCACACCAATCGATACTTAAATGCCCAATCACATCATCACCCTGCCCAATTAAGTTCTGTAATGAAATCTTTGGCCCTTAGATCTATTCGCCTAACAGACATTGACAATAGACAAAACTTAATAAACTTCAACAAATCCTTCGAGAAAACGGTTATCATCCAGACCACATTGCACGCATATTTCGTCAATCGCAACAACCCTCGAGTACACCAACCCCATCAGAAACAGACCAACAACACCCGAAAGCCTTCCTTCCGTACATTCGAGGAGTCACTGACAAAATAGCACGAATCCTACACCGACATCAAATAAAGACGGTCTTCAACACTAGTCAAACTATAGCTAACTTAACCGGGAACCCTAAGGATAAAGTACCTAACGAGGATCGCGGCGTTTACGAAATTCCATGTCGCGATTGCCCACAAAGCTACATCGGTCGTACAAATAGGCGCGTCAACCATCGAGTATATGAACATTCTTTGTCAATTCGCAAAAAAGATCCGACTTCCGCTCTCGCGCATTACAATATCCAAACAGGACACTCTATCAACTTCGAGGGCAGTAGGACTATCGTATCTCTTAACTCCCTTAGGGCATCTACTATTCGCGAAGGAATTGAAATAGAGAAAAGACCCCTGTGTCTAAACCGACGCGATGACAGCTCTCGCCTTCCCACAGCCTGGACCTCCGTAATTGCCAGATTAAACAAAGCAGACACGCCCACCAACATCCGACCAATCACAACACAGCCACATCACGTGACATCCCCTTCTAACCCAGCGTTAACTATAAATAAAAGAAGCAGAGCAGACTCAAATTCAGTTCAGTTACCTAATGACTCTTGGGGAGTAGGGACATTGAGGCTCCGAGTTCGATCTAGACTCTAAAACTTTTTTCACTTTTGTCTGTTGATAATGGCTCCAAAGCAGGAGTCGAAACGTCGAGTATATAATAAATTCAGACGCGGTTCTCACCCGGAACCTAGCCTTGTTCATATATATATACATATATATATATATATATATATATATATATATAATTTATATTCACTTTGATTCAAATCACTTTTTAAAAAAGATTATTTATTTAAAACATACAAAATCAAAATTTAAACAATTAATTACTTGAAATACTTAATACTATAAGTGATAATATTTGAATGACTTAGTACTAAAAGAGATATTATGTGAATGACAACACGAGATCGTTTCCAGTTGCTTTTATAACATCGAGAAAAGTGCTGATGCAAGTCAGCGATTTTACTGGGTAAACGGACTCGTGTAGGTTTCCGGGAAGTTGTTTGCATATAATTCAAGATGAAATTTGATATCCCTGAGAAGTCACGTAAGCATTAAATTCCGTTGACTTCTCGACTGTGTGAACTAAGTGCTGATATATTTTGCATTTAACAACTCCCCTTACATATCAAAAGTTGATGTTATAACATCAACTTCTAGAAACATAAAATAATATAAAATGATGTGTGAATGGTAGAGTAATAGGTAAAAATCAATTTGTAAAACAAAATTAAAACATATTAAAATAAATGAGCAATAAAATAATACGAGTAATAATTAAATGCTTAACCTAAACATATCAAAATAAAATATAAAGTAAAAGGAAATGTGAATAAAAATACTGTGTAAAAAAAATAAAAAGGTTAATAATATAAATCAATATTAAAAATAGGTGTTTTTAGAGAACATAAAGGGTATACTTAAACTTGCGTCTCTAAGGTTTGTTCTGTTTTCAAAACAGGCCTAAGCTTGGGGAAGAATTTGAGTCTTGGCTGAGGCACTGAAGTCTGGTCAGGATTGCAGTCCTTTGGAAGTTTTACCATCCTCTTTTTGACAGCTTGGAAAGTGATGAGTGCCGCTATAATCATGAGAGCAGCTATGGTTGTATAGGTAAACCAAGAGATGTTTTTGGTTACAAACGGCTGGTTTATGAGACCATCGAGGTCTCTGGAATATTGTTCCAATTTGTGATTCGCTACGTCTAATTCTTCTACATTAAGCGTGTTCAGCTTCAGGGGCTGAAGTTCGGGAATTATAATTTTTTCTGGCACTGCGTCGCAACAGTTGAACGGCACTGTTACTGGTTGGAAGGTTTCTAGAACATCGGTTGGTTTACCAGATTCGACTTGGACTTCTGTAATTCCTATAAACGCACTACACTCTGATTAATGAGTCAATATGGAGTTGAGGGAGATTGTAAGAGTTTTTGGGTTTGTTTGAGCGCAATTCAATGGAATGGTAATTATGAGCCATGTATTGGGTTCTAGTTTTTGAACGTTGTATCCCTGAGTGAATATTAGTGAGGTTTTACAGTTGTCCGGTACCTTCTGGACATTCTTTAGAAGTTGAGCTTCACATAACGCGTTTGTGTCAATAGGATATGCGTAAAGTTCAGAACACTGTTTCTTACGAGTGGCTAACGGTTTACACGCACTTAAATCTTTGATCGGAATAAACATTAAAGAATCATCATTCTTTGCAAGATATTTGTTCTTTCATCGTATATAGGGATAGGATATAAATGAAAGAGTGTGTAAGGATGTTGTTCGACTAAAGGGATTCTTAACACAGATATAAGATCGGTATGTGTTTGAAATGCCTCTAGTTCAATGATTCCCAGATATTGTGCGATGCTCGAGTACTTTACAGCCAATGGAAGGTTACTTTTGATCAAATTTTGCGATATTTCCTGTAATGCGGTAATAAGGTGCTCTGGTGTTAAAATTGAAGAGTGAATTATTTTCAAACGCGCGAATGTGATAGAATTTAAAACATCATTTAGATTATCTTCTAAGTAGAGATAATTCTCCATAAGTTTTTCACACATTTCAAGTAATGCGAGTTTAGATTCGACGTAGGCGACCTTATCATTGATTTTTCCGATAGTGTTTTCCAGCTTTTTCATGTTATCGTTAAATAGTTTTTCGTCGACTCTAAGATTTTGGATAGTTTCGTTGAAGTTTTTAATTACAGATGTGGTGACACTTATTTGGTTTTTTTTTTAAGTTCTCAATCTGAAGTTGGCCTTGATTTAAGCGATTTATGTTTTCGGTAAAGTATTTTCCGTCATCAGCGTCTAAATTGCCAGTAATTGCTTTAAAAAGGGTACCTGCCCCATCAAGTATACCTCGTTTGTGTCTTTTAGTGTCCATGTGAATGTCAGTAAATTTCTGTTTGATTGAGTTAGAAATTTGATTGAGAAGGTTAATGTGGGTTTGTATGTCTGCGCGAAAGTAGTTCATAGAAAAAGATTTGAAGTTAACAGTTTTTACAAGAGTTTGTAATATTCTGTTATTTGTTGTAAATACTTGTTTCAGTGCAGAAATGTTTCTGTGTACTAAAAGATTCCATTTATCATTGGATACAGTTATTTCTGCTTCGTTATGGAAATAGATACCTAAAGTATTGTTTATTGGTTGTATGTGAAATTGGGCTACTGCTGACCCGAACAGCAGGCAAAACCTGAAACAGAAATTAACTTTCTGAGAACGGTTTCATTCGGTCGAAATTTACTTTTGATTTTTGGTTGGTTTTAGGGTTTAGTACTGTTGCGAAGTTTCTGTGAATCTTCAGGATTTCGAAAGGACCATTGAATTTATTTTGGAGTTTGTCCTTGATCTGGGATTCTTTAATATAGACTTTATCGCCTATTTGATAGTTAGGGAGATTTTCAGAAACGTGTTTATCAAATCTGACTTTCGCTTTATGTGTTTGGATTTCCGTTCTTTCGCGAGCAATTTTATAATAGTGAGAGATACCATTATTGAGATCTCTGATGTACTTAGTTATCAGGGCTTGTTGGTTGTAGAGAGTTCCTGGAGTCCTACTCGAAGTATGTCCGTAAACAAGTTCGTAAGGGGTGAATCCATGAGTTTTGTTTACAGAATTGTTATATGCAATGATTGCATAAGGGAGGATGTTAAAAGAGTGTTCGTCAGGATTTTCTAGTTTATGGATTCTAATCATCTCTAATAAGGTCGAGTGGAATCGTTCTAATGAACCATTTGACTGGGGATGTCCCACACTAGAATAGGATAGTTTGATGTCAAATAGTTTACACAAGTCTCTCATTAGTGCGTTGTCGAATTCCCTGCCATAATCACAATGTATCCGTAATGGGGTACCGAAGTGTTGGAAATAGAGTAGTAAAGTACTAACCACGGTTTTTGCGGATTTGTCGGTTATGGGGTAGGCCTGAGAGAATTTTGTTAGTTCGTCCCCGATAGTTAAAGCATAGTTTCTTGTCGGGACTTCGGGAATGTCGATGTTGACACGTTCAAAGGGTGTCCGTGGAGTTTCGGTGATGACGAGAGGGCTGTCGAGATTTTTTCAGTAAACTTTTGCCTTCTGGCAAGTCTGACAGTTTTTGATAAAATTGTCAACGTCTTTAGTTAGTCCTTGCCAATTGTATTTTGCCTTTATTCTGCGGATAGTTTCATTGATACCTCGATGTATATTATTTTTGCCATTATGGAATTGGTCGAGAATTATAGGTATTTGATCTTTCTCAATCTTTTGGACGATATTTTGGCAAACTTTCCATTTTAAATCGATTTCGGAAAAGATGAACGAAAGCATTTCCAGAATGGGCAAATCTATGTTATTCTCAACACAGTATATTTCGTTTTCCGTAAACACATCTCTACTATTGTATAAAGATGCGAAAAGAATCTCGTTAACTACTTCGGGGTCAGGAGGGAGAGGGACGATGAGATAGCGTCTCTTTCTGACACTTTTGCTTGCAAAAACGTTTATTCATGGGGTGTGAAAATCGGCATTTTCCTCAAAAATGTCCTCGATGATGTCGTGGTGAAAATCTTTCATGAGAGAACCTTGGGGGAATACAAGAATGTTTTTGTTTTCTCTGTCTAATAGTTGGCAGTTAGAAAATTGAATTTTGTCGTAGTCTATTAGTGAGACGGTCTGGTATCGCTCTACAAAAGTTCTGAACTCTTCAGAAATTTGATGGAAGTTAATGGGACTTTTTATGTCTGGTTCTCGTGAGTCATCGTCAGTCTCGTTTGTTGGGAGTACTGCAAACGGTGTTAGATGATTGTTTGTCTGAAAGGATACGTATTCATTAAAGTTGTTAATTTTAATGCGAGAGAGAGTGTGTCGGCATTTTTATTTACCTTGCCGGGCTTGTAGATTATTTGGTAATCATACTCCTCGAGTTTGAGGCGCCATCTGGCAAGTCTACTTGCAGGGTCTTTGATTGATAATAACCACGTTAACGGGCGGTGGTCAGTCATAAGTAGAAACTTACGTCCAAAAATTAGCGGTCTATAGTGCTTAACAGCCCACACTATAGCAAGAAGTTCTTTTTCGATGGTAGAGTGGTAGAGTACTTAGTCTCAGCCTTGCAAAGGGTTCTCGAGGCATAGGCTATGGGCAAATCCTTACCTATAGGACCGTGAGAAAGAACTGCGCCGATAGCAAAAGAACTGGCGTCAGTTGTGAGAATAAATGGTTCCTCGAAGTTAGGGTATATGAGAATTGGGGTAGATGTAAGAGCAATTTTTAATTGTTCAAAAGATTTAACGCATTCTGAGTCAAATTGAAAGGGGACATCTTTTTGAAGTAATTTTGTTAGTGGCTTGGAAATTTTAGCGAAGTTTGGAATGAACCGCCTATAATAGTCAGCTAAACCTAGAAATGATTTAATGTCTTTTTAGTTTTTTGGCTGGGGAAAGTTGCGAATGCAATCGACTTTTGAGAGATTTGGCTTTACGCCTTCATGAGTTATAAGATGGCCTAGATAAGCGACTTCTTTGCGGAGGAACTCGCACTTGTCGGGTTGTATTTTCAGATTGGCTTTTCGTAGTCTTTTGAAAACATCGGTGAGACGGGCTATATGCTCATGAATTGTCGGGCAATATACGATAATATCGTCCATGTAGACTAAACATCTTTCGTTTTGGATTCCTAGAAGAATGTTATCCATAAACCGTTGAAACGTTGATGGAGCATTCTTCAGGCCAAAAGGCATCCTAACAAATTCATAGTGACCATTGTCGACTGTAAAAGCAGTTTTGGGAATGTCTGGTGTCGATTTCAATTTGATGAAATCCAGAAGCCAAGTCGAGGGTGGTGAAATACTGCCACTTGCCGAGTTGGTCGAGTAAGTCAGATATATTCGGAAGAGGGTACTTGTCTACGGTTAGTTCGTTTAGTTTCCGGTAGTCAACGACGACACACCATTTTTGTATTCCGGAGGCGTCCAATTTTTTAGGAACTACCCATACAGGGGATGACCATGGGGAGTTAGAAGGGCGTATGATCCCTTGATCTAGCATTTTTGATATTTGGCTTTTCACCTCTTGTTTGTGGATTTGGGGGTATCGATATGATTTTGTGAAAGATGGTTTCGCATTGTTGGTATCTATAGAGTGTTTAATTTCATTCGTAAAGGTCAGTTGGTCGCCTTCTAAATAGAAGATATCGGAGTATTCAAGACAAAGTTCTGAAATGAATTCAGATTCTTCCTCGTTGAGATGTTCTAAACGAAGCTGGTTCATTATCGTCATTTGTCTGTCATTAGGTTAGGTTAGGTTAGGTTACGTGTTTCGTTTTCAGAGAAGGTGTTTATTGTGAAATTCTGTATTGGTTCTAAATCGAGTTTGTCAAAATTGATGGTTTTGGGAATGGCATTAGCGTTCAAAACGGAAGTTAGGAATTCACCATTTTCATTGATTTTGACTATGGCATTCGGGAGACGAACTTTCTCAATTTCGATTGAAGCGAGAATAGCATCTGCATTCTTGAGGTTACATTTCAATTCACAGATTTGCTTAGTTCGAGAGTCCAAGGTAATTGTGTTGACTGGAATATATTTAGTTGAAGGTGTAGAGTTACTATTACGCATGATCGTATCATCCGTAACTTTGAATAGTGGCGGAGTTTTAAAATTTGTAACGAGTTGTTTCTTATTGAAATCTATGATGCAGTTATAATGTTCCAGGAAGTCTGAACCTAATAACCCATCAAATTCGATGTCAATATTAAAGATGTACCTTATGTGGGTCGGAGATGTTGAAAGGAACAAGGGTGGATTCGTTAATTCGAATTTTCTCATCTGTAATGCCTTGAATGATAACCGTTGTTTGAAGCGTTGGCAGGTTTCAGGTTTAGAAATTGAAAGTCCTGCACCCGTATCGATAAGAAGTTTATAGGTGTTTGAAGAATCAGTAATATAATAAAGATTCTTTGAGTTGACGGAAAGAAGGGGTCTTACAGAAAGTTCTGTTCTGGGAAGTTGACATTCGGGCTGAAGTCGTCCAGATTCATTGTCTGAATTTGGGTTTAAATTTCTGAAATTTCTTGGTCTGGGGGTTCTGACTGAGTGGGGGTCAAATTAAAATTTACTTGAGAAGAATCAGGTTCGTCAGAATAAAATTCGTATAACTGTTCAGTATTGAAATATTCTGATTCACCGTTTTGTTCGAAATCATTAGGGTGATAATCTTGTACGTTCCCGTACTCATCGGGTAAAGAGGTGTAATGATTTTCGTTGTGGGAGTAGTTGTAGTCATTGTGATGAGGACCGAATTGTAAATTGTTCAAGTGATGAGTCTTTGGTTGCTGATTTTTATAGAAACTCGGGTTCGGTCTGTAATTGCCAGACATTTGGGGTAGTCTACTGATAGACGGACGAAATTGTTGCTGTGAAAATTGTTGATTGGGATTAACATTTGTGGATTGATTAGCAGGTTGATTGGAAAAATGAGGGCGGTAATTCGAATAGTTCTGATTAGAATTCGGGTTGTGTTGAAATTGTCTTATTCTCAATAAGTATTCGTTGCTTAAATGGCCCATGCGTTTACAAAAAGAGCATTGTTTTGGAAGTGGACCGTTATTTGGTTTACGAGAGGGTTGTTGGAAACTTCTATTACTTGAAAATTTCTGGGTTTCTAAATGTGATAGTTGTAGTTCTCGTTTAATCCTGGAAATGGCAGTGAGAATACTGCATGGGTCGCTAGGGCGAACGAGTTGACCAATTTTGGGCTCTAAACCCGCGAGGAGGCTATTAAGAGCCATTGACTCTATTAAGTCAATCTGTGCTTGTTTTTCTTTAATAGTTAGATTTTGCTTGTTTATAGCTGCTAGCATTTTCGCTTGATGCGACTGGAGTCTAGAAGAGAAAGTGAGGGGGGATTCATTTGGAGTTTGCCGCATTCGTTGCAAGTCCTGTATGAGAGCCGAGAGATCCCGAGGATCTCCAAAATGATTTTCTAGGAGAGTTTGAATTTCGGCTAGTTGACTAGGGTTTCGCGAATTAATTAACTCAGCTGCTCTACCGCGAAACTTATTTTTGATATGGAGAATTAGCAGTACTTGCTGATTATCCGTTGCCATGTTGTAAGCAGTATTACAGGAGCATATGAAAGTGTTTAAAAATATCGGATTACCATCATACTCAGGAATTATGGCAAATATTTCCGATAGCTTATAGGGCTCTACAGTTGGTGTAGCTGCCTGTCTAGTCGTTGCCATTTTTAAAATTGTGTAGATTCGCACAATAAATCAAAATTAAATGTTGAATAAAAGTTTTAAATTGAAATGGTAGAAAATATATGGTTTATCGATTCAGTATTGAGTAATGTTTAATATAGGAGTTGCAAAAACAAAATGGGAATGTATAAATGGTAAAATATGTTTAAAATAATGTTTCAAATAATAAAATAATGCAATAATATAAAATATTTAGTTTCAAAATTATTTATCGAAGGTAAAGTAATGAGGAATAAAATATATAAATGAAAGAACTGGTAGTCATTCAAAATAAAATCAAAATAAAAAATAGTTACTTTATGTGATTCTTACGTTATTATTCCTCGCATCGGACTGTTCTCCGCGTCACTTAGCACTGGTTAGCCTGGTTGCGTGTTCCCTTGCTAGTACTTGGTAGTTGTTGTCCTTTTCAAGTAGGTTTTATTCTGCAAAGGCTTGGAAACCACCACAACTAGTTAGAAATCTTCGTGTTCTAGCTGTGTCTGGAATATCCTACTGACTGCGCCAATTTTATATTCACTTTGATTCAAATCACTTTTTAAAAAAGATTATTTATTTAAAACATACAAAATCAAAATTTAAGCAATTAATTACGTGAAATACTTAATACTATAAGTGATAATATTTGAATGAATTAGTACTAAAAGAGATATTATTTGAATGACTTAGTACTAAAAGAGATATTATTTGAATGACAACACGATATCGTTTCCAGTTGCTTTTATAACATCGAGGAAAGTGCTGATGCAAGTCAGCGATTTTACTGGGTAAACGGACTCGTGTAGGTTTCCTGGAAGTTGTTTGCATATAATTCAAGATGAAATTTGATATCCCTGAGAAGTCACGTACGCTTTAAATTCCGTTGACTTCTCGACTATGTGAACTAAGTGCTGATATATTTGCATATAGCATATATATATTTATATATATATATACATGTGTATATATATATATATATATATATATATATATATATATAAATATACATGTGTGTGTGTGTGTGTATGTGTGCGTGTGTGAGTGTTTGTGTGCAGTCATATATATAAACTATTTTGTAATTTTGTTTCTTATTATTCTTGTAACATAACAAAATAATAGCTGGTAACAAAGTTTATAACGCTTATTGTTGTGTGATTTTTGCTTCTGCCGTTTATGATTTATCAGAATTTTTAGATAATTGATGTTAAATAATAGCCTGTGTTTATATTTATCGTTAAGTTGAAAAAAGTACCTACATATTTGAATTCATATTCAAGTAAATATTTCATTCATATGGGTATTAAATATTCTCATTTATAGTATGTAATTTCAGTAACCAATCTTTTATATAGCACTAGACATTTCTTATTTGTTGTATTTCATATTTTTTTGCAGGTTGTGGTCCCGGACATGCATTACTGGGAAAGACTAGAAGGCCCAGAACAGCTTTCACGTCTCAGCAACTTTTGGAATTAGAGAAACAATTTAGGCAGAACAAATATCTTTCTCGACCAAAAAGATTTGAAGTAGCAACAAATTTGATGTTGACAGAAACACAAGTAAGTACAATATTCAGGGAATTTTGTGCAACTGATAAAGATAAATCATATTGACCACTTTTTAGTTTTTAGTAGTTCTGGACGACTTTAATAATCGCAAAATTCTTATTTAAACACTTTATCTCGGATTTTAACTGTAGTGTTATCATTCTTGTATTTTCTTTAACACACCCAAAACATACAATAAAAGTGTTTTCTGAAACTTGTTTGTAGCACCTGCTAGGTACTTTTTATGGTTTGATTGGAAAAAGACTGTATATTCCAAAAAATCCAAACGTTTCAAAGTCTTATCAATGGCATTAAAATTTGAATAATTTATTCGGAGACTATGAAATGTTTGAATATTTCAAAATAATAAAGGGCTCCAGGGTAAAAACGATTGCCTTAAACGGCTAGTAAACTAAAACCATCACTCTATAATAGTTTTTAGAAATTTCGTTCATATGTAGCAAGCACCATTGATAACCATTAGTCACTGGAAACAATGTAAGAATGTACAAAAATACATATATCTAATTAGTTAATTAAATTTCGTTTTTATATGGGTGTTTTTAACTTTTAATAAATATTCTGGTCTATTCCACTTAACTTAAGCGTTAACCGTTAAGCTAGCGGCGACACTATAGCGGAATCCCAATACAACCTATACTATAACTTTTACTAATTTTTTATCACCATACAAATTTTTTACAATGAAATCCATCCCCGTAATACATTTTCTGCTAGCTTAACCTTTATGCCAGCGGAATATTTTATAACTTAAAAAGAAAAAGCTTTCCATCTAATTCCACTGACATAATTTGTTACTCATAAATTACTAGAAGAAGATTTGAGTGGTTTTCGCAAAAACAGTCCTGTACCTCTAACAACCGTTAAAAATTAGTTTCGTTAAGCTAGCGGGCACTTTATAACGGAATCTAAAATAAAGTATCCCATAATGTTTGACTACTATCTAGCTAATTTTTTACCGCCATATTTTTTTTACCTCTATATCTATCCCTATAACACCTACCTCGCTACCTTAATGTTTAAGCCAACAGAAAGAATATTTTATAACTTCAAGAGGAAATCAACTATCGACCTAATTTCTCAGCCATAATTTTTTACTCGTAAAATACTAGAAGAAGGTTTATAGCGGTTTTCGCGAAAACTATCTTCTATCCGCTACAACCTTTAAAAAATAGGTTTGTTAAGGTAGCGGGTACTTTATAAGGGAGTCCAAAATAAAGTAAGTATGTCATTATTGTTGACTACTTTTTAACTAATTTTTAACGCTATAAAAGTTGTTTAACTCAAAACCTACCCCACTACGGTAACGTTTAAGCCAGCTCAATATTTTATAACATCAAGAGGAAAACAGCTATCGACAAAATTCCATCGCCATAATTTTTTAATTGTAAAATACCTCATTTACGAGGTAGTAATAGACACCAAGGAGCAGCTAAGGGAAATAATCAGTGATGCGTTCCAAACAATGCGGGATGATCGATCTTATTAGATGAAATCCCATTGGAAGACAGACCAATAAAATTGGTCAAAAAATTTAAAAAATATGGCTGTTCAGCACGCTATAGACAAACCGTCAGCGAGCTCCTGGACATTTCATTCCCAAACGCGTGAATTGAGAGAACTGGCCCTATACTATGGCCTCCAAGGTCGCCAGACCTGCCTCCGTTTGATTTTTTTGTATGTGGGGCAAACAACTCGTTTATGAGAGAGAAATATAAACCAAAACGCAGTTAAGAAAAATAACAAATGTTGCTTTTGAAATAATATGGGATGAGATATAGATATAGGAGCCAGATAAAGGTGTCGCGATTGCATCCGTAGCGGTAGAAGCCAGTTTGAACAAAATTTATAACAAATTATTGCAACTTGATATATGATTTATTTTTTGTAGTTCTAACCCTGTAAGTTACAATCTCAAATTTTATTATGATACTGATTACCTTCTAATACGTGTGATATATCGTGGGAAAGGGGTTGAACAAAAGTTTTGTAAGCATTCGAAGTTCTCGATGTGCTTCTATTTTTTTGTAACGTGATAAATTGTTTAACTTTTATGGTTTCTCGCTATTTGCGAACTCATGTAATTTTTCAATCAATTATTTGTGTCAAATATCACATGCAGATGAGCAAAGAGTTCAAATCTGAGATTTAAGAAGAAAAAAAATTAATTAAAAAAAAACAAAAACCCTAATATACCTAGATGTTGTATGGGCTGCATAATATAGCATATGAGCCCACCTATCTGACCTCCATGTTTGGCACACCTTCAACAAAACACCCTGTATATATATATATATATATATATATATATATATATATATAAACTTAAACAGAAATAAAAACAAGATCAGTAACTTTAGTGTTTCCGCCCCATGTGTGAATACAGTAAACAGACTTTCCATAGCCAAAAAATTTGGAGGTAGAACTTTTTTCTAATTTATTTTGAATACCTACTTTCAGACTTCACCAATCTTTCCGAACTTACTTACCTATTTTTAACCGACTTCAAAATGAAGGAGGTTCTCAATTCGTCTGTATCTGTTTTTTTTTTGCTTTTTTATGTTTGTTCACCGATTACTCGGAAACGGCTTACGAAATGTTGACCGTTTTACTGGATCCTTTTTAGGATGATAGCGAAGTGGTCCCATATTTTGTTCACTAACATAATTTGTACAGTTTCTTAGAAAATGGGGAAAAACTATTTTTACCTATTCTTATATAGGTACTCTGCCTTGGTAGAGTCGCCGGTATTATTAAAATTTTTAAAATATTATTCGGAACTTGGGACAATTTGAAATGAAATTGGATTAGTTCCGGGATATCCCATAGGGGTCAGGTATTTTTTTCAATAACATAGCTTGTATAGTTTCTTAGAGAATGGGGAAAAACTTTTTACCTATTTTCTTATACTCTATACCTTGGTGGATTCGCCGATATTATAACCTTTGATTGAGTTGCTGGTATTAACTGTTCGGAACATGGGGTAAATTGTGAATAAGATGAATTAATCAAAATAAATGTCAGTAATATGTATAAACAGTGTGTATTCATAAATCAAACGATTTCTTTTTTTAATTATTAATTAATAATTTTAAGAGAAAAGAAGTTATTCTTCACAGATTTATATGGTCTAAAACGTAAACAGTAATCATTCCATGTCACTTTTTTAACTTAATTATTACAAATTAAAGTATCTTCACTTCTATTAAGATGTAAATTAAAAGTTGATTGGAAATATATCCCAATAAATATTAGTTAATCAACATCAAGGTTCAGTAGTTTTCTATAACAGTGTGTCTTCATGAATTGAGTTCAAACGGAAAACGTTCTTATGAATACTATTTAGAGAAAAAAATATTCTTCATAATCTTTTTTTTGTTGCAAAGCTTATAGGTTGAATGTGGTATACATTTTTATCTCCATACATTGTCAGAAACGGTAGATATAGGTGAAAAACTACTACTATTTTCGGTAATACATCGCATGCAACAATTATTAGATACTTGCATCAGCTTAGCTTTTATTCAAAGAATATGCCAATGTAACATGTTTTGCTTAAAAAAAATCAACTGATATATCAAGTGTAATTTTACAGGGTGTTCCATATATAGGATAGGTAAAACTTACAACTGAATAGAATTACATATATTTAAGAAATCTTGAAAATAAGGAATATTAGGGGGCCCTTAAGTAGCTGCATATATACAATGTGGTTAAAATAAGGGGGAAGTCATACGAGTCGGTTCGAAAAGGATATATTGAGTGGACCATAAACAGTTGTATATACCAGGTAGTTAAAAAACGGGTGGGGCTGAATTATATTTATGCAGGGTGGATAACAAAATGTTATATTGTTAGGGTTATAAGAATTTCCATATACAATGTGGGTGAAATAAGGACAAAAAATATATTTATACTGGGTGGATAAAAATGAATGTTATGTAAACAGTTAGGATATTTGAATTTGAGCTATTATTAAAGTAATGAAATGAGTTAAAAAAATTGTTTTATGAAGTAGTTCACAAGTTTTGAAGTAACATGTTATTGGATGGTTGAAATATGTAGCAGAGTATGATTACAGCTATACAGGAAGGTTTAAATAATTTGCTTCGTAGCTATTGACGACCTTCAATGCAGAATATATAAAGAATCTTTATTTATATCTCTTAAAATTAATAAGTAATCTTATGACAAATTATCAATATAATCCGAGTGAGTGCGCCCACTCTGAACAAGTAGCTTATTGTTCGAAATTTGACAGCAGTCCACAGTAAAAATTGAATTGTGTACAATCGTATAGCAAGGTATAAATATTACTAAATTAATCGACTTTTACTTACAAAGATGTATCCTCTAAAAGCTTTTTCTATTCATTTATGACGTTACTTTTTTTCAAAACGATGGCAACAGCAACTATTGAAGTGACCAAATACTATTTGATATAAGGTAATCTAAAAATTAGCAGTCATTTAAAAATTGTTTACTATTATATTACTATAAATTTTAATTTGTTCTTGGAATGTTTTTCTAATTTAATTAATGTGCTTAATGATTGCAATAAACATGTTATAATAGGTGGTGATTTTATTATTGATTTCTTGGTTGATAGTAATGAAAAACTCTTTCTTTGTGATATGCTGAACACCTGTCGTCTGAAACTAACAGTAAATGAACCAACAATAATTGGCAAAAAAACCCAATATGTTTAGATATTTTTTTATTACTAAGACTATTGATAACTATGAAATCTCTAATAAAGAACTAGGATTGTCGGATCATAGAAATATTGTACTCAATGTAGAATTTAATATAAACAAAAACAATTGTCATCCACATTCTTATTTATATACAAGAAATTTGCATTAAAAACGTTAGGTCTTTTTCTGATCATTTGGTAAGTGAACAATGGTTTAATGTTTTAAATATTGTATGTCCCAACCAAGCGTATAATAATTTTCAAAATACTCTTATGTACTATTTTAATTTATGTTTGCCGCTGTGTCGAAAGAAAGTTAAAAAAAAACAGCTATATGGAATATAATTAATGATCTGCAGGGTAAGAATACCAACAATCAACAAATTAATGTTTGGTAAAATGATATTCAGTTAACGGATGAACATGTAGCTAATACTTTAATTCCCATTTTACAGTAAACAGTGCTAATGTTAAAACAGATTCTTGTTTCTTACAAGAGAATATCCCAATGAATAACATGTCGTTTTTTTGTCACCTGTAACTGTGCAAGGAGTATTGTCGATAATAAAACCTAAAGCCCTCAAATGCCAGCGGTTTCGATCAATTCTCAAATAACTTGCTCAAAAAAATTGCCCTTCATATCAGCACCCCCTTAAAACATAATAAATTTGTCTTTTGAAAAAGGAATATTTCCAAGTTTGCTAAAACTAAGCAAACTTTTACCATTATTTAAAAAAAGTGGCAGAAATGTATATTCAAACTACAGAGCTATTAGCTTAACCTCCAGTTTCTCAAAAGTTATTGAAACTGCTTTTTATAATCTAATATGGAAATTTTTTCAAAAAAATAAACTTTTGTTATCTTTTTAGCATGGTTTTGTAAAGGACAAGGGTGTCAATACAACTCTCGTTGAATTTTACAACAATATTATAAATTCGGTAGACAAAAAGCTGTGTTCGATAGGCCTATTTGTAGATTTTTCTCGTGCATTTGACTGTGTCAACCATGACATTCTGCTTATCAAATTAGAACGTTACGGGATACGTGGTATTCCCCTTAGTTTCATTTTTGACTACTTAAACAATCGCTCACAAATTGCATTAACTCATGCAGCAAAAAATTAGAGGTTACCTCTGGTGTTCCTCAAGGTTCGATTCTTGGACCATTTTGGTATATAATCTTTGCCAATGACCTGCCCGCTTACATTCTTAAGAATTTGGATATTAACGTAACTTGTTACGCAGATGATACCAATTTCTTAATTGTTAAAAATCAATATCAGTCAGCTCAACATACTGCAGAGCTGATTTATAGAGATGTAATTAAGTGGTCGCATAAGAATGCCTCACTTTTAAACACAGATAAAACTATAGGTGTAGCTTTTCAGAAAAAAAAGATGTAATTGATATGGCCGATGTTAAACTAAGCTCGGAAGTTAAATTACTGGGTGTCGTTATTGATGAAAATCTGACGTGGTCAGCACACATTGACAAACTTTGTGAAAAGTTAAGGACAAACTGTTACGGCATTAGGCAGTTGACAAATCACTGCAATAGGGTTGTTCTACTTTCGGTGTATTATGCTAATTTTCATTCCCATTTGCATTACGGGATTTTGCTATGGGGTCAATGTTCCCAAATAAATAGAGTTTTTTTGTTGCAAAAACAAATAATTAGAACTATCTGTGGTCTATCATTTCGTGAAACATGTAAAGAAGCTTTTAGACATTTAAATGTTCTTACTCTTGTGGGTATTTACATTTATGAGGTCGCCTGTTTTGTTTATAAGCACAAACCCATATATCTTGAAAATCAGACGACTCATCTTTATTCTACTAGGTTTAGGGATCTTCTTGTACCCGATCAGCATTCAACATCTTTATACCAAAAAAGTGTTATCTTACCAAGTGGTATCATGAAAGCCAAAAATTGTTTCACCTTTATAAAAACATTGAAAGTATTGCTCTTGACAAAAAATTTTTTTTGCCTTTATATATCTATATTTTTATTATATTTGTTTGTCTTTTGTACTGTACGTGACCTTCTATTTGCAATGCAATAGACATTTTATGTATAATGGATGCACTTATCATACAGAAATTGAATGTATCTTTTGTTTGTTTGTAAATAAAGCTATTGAATTGAATTGAACTGAATTAAATTGAATTGAATATTCTTTTACCGAGATATGATATGCTGCAAATATAATTTTATCTAACAATATAATTCATATAATTGTTGTTTCTTATTTATATTACGTTTCATTTATACGTAATTCTCGCAAACGGCACTACGATTTTGTCGAAATTCCATTTCGGTGTTTTGACGTCTACAAATCGGAATAAATCGTATTACCGATAAAGAAGGAGATTGGGACAATTATGTTTCGTTCAACACAGGATGAGTTTGTAACCTACCTGTAAATGAAAAAATTCTTTGGATACAAATTGATGTGTAGGATCTTATAAGAATTGTATGACTATTTGATATTTTTCTAGCATTACATTTTTACAGTTGAACCTTTTATAGGATTTTAAAGTAAAAAGTGCTGGTTAGGCGATTTTTGGATGGGTAAAAAGTTGTGTTCTCATGTTAATTTGAGGCATACAATGAATTTGCTTTCAGCAGTTACATATGCATATATATTGACTGAGATTATAATTATACAGGGTTATTCCATATATGTTAGAAATCAAGTGTTTTTTGGGTGGGACATAAGGATGTACATATTATGGAATGTTTAAAATATAGAGTAGAGCGCAATTATACTATACAGGGTGGTTTGGAATAATATATATATATATATATATATATATATATATATATATATATAGGGAAGCCCATTAGCGGTTGAATTTACACGGTTTTTGGACAAGAGGCCGCAGTAGAATTACAGTTGTGCAGGGTGTGCACAGACATTTGTCATATTAAATTCAGACTTACGAATTTGAACACAAATAATGTCCTGTTACCTAATTGTATCTAAAAAAGAACTTGAATTTCGATACTTATTGACACAATTGGTCGAATTTCGACGACTGGGCTAGTTTTTAGAAATAATTTTTATATAGCATATAGGGTTAAGTAAAACTATAGTTTGGTAATTAAAAAATGTTATATTGGGTTCAAATAAACAGTACTATAGGGTGAAGCAGAGTTACAATTATACAAAGTGGTGGATCCACCTAAGTATAAGAAAATATTCAAAATTTTCTTAAACATATACACATCTACAAAACAAGTTATTCTATTCAACAGTAAACGAGGTTGGTCCAGCTAATAAATGAAAGTAAAATAACTTATGTTAAGCAATATCCAAAAAGTTAATTAGATTTGAAAACTGCATCCAATTAAGTCATTGCATCACTAAAAATTGTTAATTAAATAAATTTGTTAATAAACAAAAGTCGGTGCCAGTTTGAACAGCGAAGTTGCAAAGTACAACTTATCAATGTACTCCCCAAAATATTTTCATTTTCGATTGGTACCGACTTCATAAAAAGTATTTAATTGTAGTAGCATAAATTATTACATGCTTTTTAGTTAATTTTCCTTTGAAGTAAGTTTTTGTTTTTTTTTTAATTTATTTATTGATATAGTTTACGTAATAAAACAATACAGTGCAGTCTAAAATTATTATGAGGCTTGAATTAGGTTTATAGTTAAAGTTCTTAAATAGTTTTAAATTTGAGATAGATGAAGGGTAGAAAATTGAATAGACATAATTGAAAAAAGATTTTCTTTCAAATACCACTTAAGATGTTATTTTGATGTCGTCAAAGTGTTTCTAATAGAATTTTGTGTAAGATTACTCCCAAAATTTCAATTTCCAATTTAATTGTCTTTTAGTAATGTTTTACTAAAAAATTTGCTAAAATTTGATGGATAGCTGTTTTTCTAATCAAGTTATAAAATAATATGTCCAGCCTGAAACCTTACTAAGGGAACCAGAGGTTTATGTAGTTAAATGGTGGTAGCTTTTGCTAAAAATTTTAAGTTATTTATCTGAATAGTGTTTCTTAAAAAATATTCTTATAACTTCAAGTGGTTCACGCTAAAACCCTATAACTCTTTTAATATTTAAAGAGTAAAAAAGTATACTTTTCCCTTGAAGATATAAAATAAAGTTCCTATGAACATATGTCCGCAAATGCTTCGTTACTGATGTACAAGGTTTTGAAATCTTCAGATTTTTTGAGTTTTTTTCTTCTGACCACTAAATTTTTCGAGATATTTGGTTTAATTTTACAGCATTAATGCCTCTACAATGTCTTCATTAAAACATCATAGAAACGGTTTGAAAATCTACAGAGTGATACTTTTTCTGGAGTCACGTGTTATTTCTGCCGGTACAACTTTGTTGCAATACGCCCCTGGCAATTGACAAAAATTCTAGATGAATCTATTATGAATTTGCAATGTTGTTTATTTTCAGTGTATTTTTCGTACCTGACACTGTTTTTGTGTAAAAAAGTGATCAATTTCATGTGTACTATAGCAACAAAAATTCTATTATTTATTTTTCTAGTATGCGGCTGTCATATTAATTGATGCTCATATCGAATCGCACACTCGAAGCAGTGAGTTGCCTTGATTATCGCATTGTCAAGTTTTTTTGTCTAATTCTTGACCAAGCAATATGTCTGAATTGAATAAATTGTTGTCTGGCGTAACAATTGCACAGGGTGGTGTCTTACCCAACATTCAGGATGTGCTGTTACCAAAGAAAACCGAAAAGAAACCTTAAATGGATTAATATGCCCAATTAATTACGGTAAATTTACTCTCGTTTTTATTGACACGCAGTGATAACTATGCATGACTTCTCGCGAATTTTCACCAATGTGACGACATGTATTTCGTCAACGGTCTCTCTAATGGTAATTTCTTAGTAGCGTCGAGAAGATAGGCCGCAATGTATACTCAACATGTGGCCCCTCACCGCATTTTGTTTGGACGCCTTCATCAACGACTAAAAGAAACAGGTAGCTTCAAACCTAAAAACGTTATTGTGCTCGCCAGTGGGATTTTAGAACACCAGATTTAGAAGAAGCTGTACTTAATTTAATTGACTAGCAACCCGATATCAGCACTAGGAAAATTCTTTTACAGCTATGTGTTGATCATATGACGGTATTTGCCATCTTAAATGAACAACTGTTATATCCATAACATGTACAACGAGTCTAGGCACTGTTACATTATTCACGGACAAAGCAAGTTTTTCAAAGGAAACCATTGTTAATAACCACCTCAACCACATATGGACGGAAGAAAATCATCATGTAATCATTGAAGCTCACCACTAGGAACGATTTTCTTTAAAAGTGTGTATTGGAATTATTGAAGCTCACCTAATTTGCCCAGTTCCTTCCATCTACATTAAATGGAGACACATAGTCAGTTTCTAAGCGAAGACGTGCCAGTTCTACTTGACCCGGTTCCTCTAGGTGTCAGAGAGGGAATATGGTTTATGCACGATGGCTCTACTGCCCATTTTAGTATGAGAGCACTCCTGTTCAATACATAGAAGACTTAAGAAATCGCATTATTGTTTCTTGTAGACTTATTCAAGATTCCGCTGGTATTTTCAATAGAATACGAAGATCTATGTGTACACATGAAATTGATCTTTTTTCTTAAAAACCCTGGTAGATACGACAAAAAAGCAGGAAATAAAAAAGACTGCTAATTCATAACAGATTCATTTACAATTTTTGTTAATTGCCAAGGGCGTATTGATAAAAATTTGTAGAGGCAGAAAGAACAACCAGAAGAGTACAACTCGGTAGATTTTCATACTGTTTCTGTGATCTTATTATGGAAACTTCGTAGAAACATTAATGCTCTGAAATTGAACTAAATATCTCTTTCAACACCTTGTACATCGGTAACCAAGCATTTGCGGATATTGGAACTTTTCGTCATATAAAATGACTCGAGGAAACACAACTTTTAAGATGCTGTCATGATGTCGAAAAAGTTTTTTAAAAGGATCTTGAGTTAAACTTCCCTTGAAATTTCATTTGGATTTTTAAAGATTATTAAGAGTTGACGGTGGTTTACGAAAACTACTATAACCCTATTGTTAACATTTTTCCATTAAAAATAAATTAGTACGAAAGTAGTCAAAAATGTCGGCCTACTTTATTTTAGATTCCATTATGAAGTAACAATGCTACCTTAACAAAACTGGTCTTTAAGGGTTGTGAAGGGTAACCTTCTTCTAGTACTTTACGAGTAAAAAGATATGGCGGTAGAATTATGTCGATAGCTGTTTTCCCCTTGAAATTATGAAATATTCTGCTGGCTTAAACGTTGAGGTAGTGGGGTAGGTGTTATATGGGTAGGTTTGGAAGCAAAACATTTTATGGCGCTAAAAATTAGTTAAAAAGTTGTCAAAAAGTTATAGTATAGTTTATTTTTAATTCCGTTATAAAGTCTCCGGAATTTAAGGAAAGTAATTTTTAAATGTAGTGGTAGTGGGTGGTGAGTGGTTTTTACAAAAACCACTATAAACCATCTTCTAATAATTTACTAGTTAAAAATAATGGCGGTGCAATTAGGTCGATAGTTGTTTTCCTCTTGAAGTTATAAAATATTCTTTCTGCTGGTTTAAACATTAAGGTAGCAAGGTAGGTGTTATAGGGATAGATATAGAGGTGGGGTATGTGTCATAGGGGTAGGTTTCGAATTTAAATTTTTTTATAACGGTAAAAAATTAGTTAAAAAGTTATCAAAAAATTATGCCATACTTTATTTTTGATTCCGTTATAAAGTACTGGCTATCTTAACGAAACTAATTCTTAAGGGTGATTGCGAATACCACTATAAACCTTCTACTAGTATTTTACCAGAAAAAAATCATGGCGGTAGAATTAGGTCGATAGGTGTTTTCCTCTTGAAGTCATAAAATATTCCGCTGGCTCGAATGTTAAGGTAGTGGGGTAGGTGTAATAGGGGTAGGCTTAGAAGTAAAAAAAATTTATAGCGGTAAAAGATTAGTTAAAAAGTAGTTAATTATTATGGTAGACTTTATTTTTGATTCTATTATAAAGTACTCGCTATTTAACGAAACTAATTTTTAAGGGTTGTGAGGGGTAGCCGTTGGTTTTTGCGAAAACCACTATTACACTATTTTTAGTATTTTGCCAGTAAAAATTATGGCGGTAGAGTAAATAATTTTTATGGTGTAAAATATTAGTAAAAAAATAGTAAATATTATGGTATAGGTTATTTTGGATTCCGCTGTAGTGTCCCCGCTAGCTTAACGGACCTTAACTTTTGTCAGATTTTTAATCCTGATCAAAAAATACGAGTATATGCATAATAACTGCTAAAGATTTTTTTTAGGATAATATGTATCCATAATTAATAATCATCAATGATATTGAATTTGCATATTGTAATTCAAGATTCTTTAACACAAGCCTGTTTATATATGTTACATGAAATTTACTCGCGTACACATTTAATATTTAATTCATTAGAGCAGCATACATTATTCGCGCTGGCAATTTTTTAGAATCAAAATAGTCAGCATGGATACTAAGCAGAACTACAACGTTATTTCACTTCTGCCAAAACGTCTAGCGCAAGGCACATGAATATTTAAAGTACTCTCTTCGAGGTGTCATTCTTTTGTACGCAAGACAATATATATGATATATATTGTTTCTGGTCAGGAACCTCCCTCAGTTACGCTTATTTATGTATTTGATACATAACAGTAAATTTGTAGACGCGAGATCTAATACCGACATCTAGGATTTTCGAGGAAACTAGTTCACGGAGTTTCCGAATCTGGAGAAATCGGCCTTACATCTCGCGTCTACAAATTTATAATAGTTTAAAGTAGTAAAAATTATTTAATAAGGGAAATCCCACGAAGGGACACGTGAGCAATAGCATTCTAACACACAACGGTGGATCCTAATCCTTAACAATATAAGAATGTTAAAAATTATTGAGATTAACATTATTCAGTACTCCCTTAGACAATGGATTTGGCGATGACATTAAAATTGTATTTTGGACAACTAGGTTAGTAACTGTTACTTAGTACTTTTTGAGAAAGCCGAATATGACTTTGGCCACTCCTTAAGTTTTACTATATATCTGAACTGAGTGTGCTGCTCTAATTGATTTATTTATAGTAGTAGGGAATGTCACCTGATGACTACGAAATTATTATTAATTTAAATTAATTATAATCCTACTATTTACTTAGGGAAAAAGACCAAAGAAATCCTCGACAGAACTGATTCTTCTTATTGCCATCAAAAAGGTCATCAATCCTACCTAAGATTCATAAGCCGGACATTTCTCTTAGACCCATTGTCATTTCTGTAGAATCTACGAACCAAGAGTTAGCCAGGTACTTGGCCAAAACCCTTCAACACCTAACCGAGCAAGCATCCTAGTACCTAAACAGCCCTTCTTCCTTCCTAGATATGTTAGGCGCTTATAGAATTTAAAAAAATTATATCTTGCTATGCTTCGAGGTTTTATCGCTTTTCACCAATGGCCCAATGGTCTCTTACATCATCAAACCTGTACAGTACTGCTCTTCCAACACATATTTCTCATTTCAGTACACTGTATTTAATATTTTATTGGGAAATGAATTTCGACATCCAGGAATTTCAGGAAAAGTATCGTAATTTCTATCACAAGTTCTAGTAAACCTACGAATTTTTTTGTGTGATTTATATCCTAAAAATCACAGCGAAACGGCGTTACACACAGTACGAGAGTATTTTGAGCCTCTGTGAGCTAGATTTTCTGGAAACTCCTGTATGTCGAAATTCATTTAGCGATAAAATATTAAATACAGTTATAATGTACTATATACAAAAATAATTATTCGAGAATTCACTCAGTTGAGGGGAGGGCAACTGATGAAGGTTCTCGACTAGAAACAATATATTGTCTTGCGTTCAATGGAATGAAAAATCTTGAAAAGTTTGTATCAGAACACTGTGTTCAATCGGGTGTTGCGAACATTTTCATTGAACAAATCTAAACGCAAGTCCTAAATTCGTCTACTTTAAAACATTTCTGTTGGTTGGTACAATGGAAACAATAACCATAACCATAAGTCATATTCAAAGATTCTCTTATACCTCCCTCAGAAACAGACCAACAACACGGAAGTAGTCACTGACAAAATAGCACGGATTCTATGCCGACATCAAATAAAGATAGTCAAACTATAACCAACCTAACTAGCTCAGGTCATTTACAAAGAAAAGGATCTTTTAGAGACAAAATTAATAATAGAATGAACTAACATCAACGTATTCTAAAGATAAAACATAGCTAATTGACATAAAATTCAACAATTTTTATCGATGCGTTTTTGTTTGTTATCAAAAAAAATCGGTAACAATTTAGTTTTTTGCCATTTACACAAAATCTACCCGAAAAACCGTTTTTGGTATTATGAGAAATGAAAAACATACAAAATGAGTTACTATAAGCTCAATATCGTTAATTGGTTCCTCAGATGATTGAACCTTTAGACGAAATTACAAAAAACAATTTAACCGTTTATAATTTTATATTTAAACATTCTCATTAACTGAAAGGGTAGATCTTCTCATATCCAATTTATGTTCTAAAAATATTGTAGTCCCGGTAGTTTTTGCAAAATTTCAGAAATTACTTTTTTTATATTACCTCCCCAGATGACCCTATCATTATGAATAAACCAGGGTTGGAAAGTTGAAGAGTTGTTCTACAGACCCCTCATCTCCGTTTTCAAAAATTTAAGGTACAAACTCATATAATAATTAAAAATAATTGGCCTCTGGACGAGTCCATTCGAGAAATTGCTAAGGGGTGGTGCCTGTGAAACTTTTGTTTATTTTTATTGTTTACTGTGAGTTATAATTTTTTGCAGACACATATTTACATTTCTTGCATAATATGAATTTATGTAACAAATTGAGTAAAATGGAATACCAAAACTCCCTGTGGAGACTGTCGATCATGATGGAGCATTCATTTTGAAAGCCTAAGCTGTTAGAATAGATTTTTCCTTTTGTAAATGATTCAATAAAATATTAAAACATATATATTATGAAATTTACCAAAGCCGACCCTGTTTCACTTCAGTACGACAACGATCGCTTTGATATAAAAAATGGTTCTCGAAAAGACTCGGCAGCTAGAGGAGTGATGATTGATTTTGCAAGAATTTTCTATGCTGGTTATATAAAGGAAGCAGCCCAGGATCGCGAGGAGTTAGAAAGGACGACGAGCATATTCGTAATGTTATTGTGAATCAGCTGTTCTGTATAATTTGATGTAAATAAAGTTCTAGAAAAGTGAAAGTGAATATTAGTTTTATAATTTTAAATTGAACCCAGGGACTTTACAACAATATGTTTAGAAATTTGGCTTGTCATTAATTTGTTGTTAAAGTTATGACGCATAGTTTATTATTATATAAATATGAAACGCTGATATACATTGTAACAATAGAAAAAACGATGTTATCTAATAATGGTTCTTTCATAGGTTTGACTGAAATTTTGAAAAAACTACGGGGCTACAATATTTATTTTTAGAACATAAATTGGGCATGAGAAAATCTACTTTCAGTTAATATGAATATTTTAACTATAAAATAAAATAAAATAAATATTAACGGTTAAACATTTTTTGGTAATTTCGAGTAAAGGTTCAATTATCTAAGCATCTAACGAGCACATAGTAGCTCATTTTGTATTTTTTTCATTTCTCTACAACATTGCCCAAAGTAGCAAACAGAATTTCTCGGGGAGATTATTGTTTTTTTTTTTGTTAAAATACAAAAACGCATGGATACAAAATGTTGAATTTTTTGTCAATTATGTTTTGTCTTTAGAACACGTTGATATTAATTTCGTTCTACTATTAATTTTGTCACTTATTTTCGTTTTCGCTCTTGATAATGGCTTCAAACAAAAGAGGAGTTGAAACGTTGATTATTTCATAAATTGAGATGTCTTTCTCACACGAAACATAGCCAGTTCATAATTATGTCGACGGAAGCATCTTAGAACATATATATTGTAATGAAATTAGCCCTCAGCTACAGAAAATGAAGAAAATAAAACAATGTTCAGAGTCATTCAAATAAGACACAGGAAAAACAGGCAAAGCTCGTTAGAATTAAAACTAAATAGAGTAAAATAGAAAACAAATGAATCAATTTAACTTGGCAAGAATTGAGTACTTATTGGGTAAAAATGCACCAAATAAGAAAGTTTCTTTGAAGAAGTGTATTATCGTACCTTGTCAAAAGTTTCAATGACAAAACTATCTGATGTCAGCGATAATTTAAACATATCATGCAAATTATGTAGAAAAGTATAAATTATACTATATTTAGGCAAAATTGATTAGTAATAATGCACATTTCAATGCATAAATAAACATATAGCATAGCAGCAATAAATAATGATTCACAAATTTCTTCAGAACAGTTTGCTGATGTGATGAATTAGCTAAAACGGTAAAATTGAGTTAATAAACCATAAAAAATTACAATACAAGGTAAAAAGGAAAGCAAATAGGTAAATTATGAGAAAATAAAATTTAGGAGAAAGCTCCATAAGAAAATTCTCTTAACCAAACAAAATAATGTTATAATAGTTTGTAATAAGGATAATTGGAGAAGTTAATGTCTGAATAATATAAAAACACTCATATAAGAAGTGAAAAAGGTGAACTGAGACAAATAAAGACAATATAAAGTGAACCTAAAGTGATCTAATCTAGCCAAAAGTCAAACATTCTCAAGGAACTAAAATAAACACTGTACCAGTGAAAACTATATATAATTAGGAAATTTGGAAGTTTATAGAATAGAAATTGTTCATTAGATTTAAGATTTAGGGTATAGTTAGTTTGAAAATATAAAAGAAAGTGTCAGATTGAAGAAAACCTGCGAAGGTCAAAATCTCAATTACAAAGCAAAATGGAGTTATAGTTGATAGAAAATAATTTATTCAAAATTAAATTAGCGTTAAAATGAGACAAGTTTCAAAACATATAAGGAAAATTCAAAATTTATTAAAATAATTACTTAAAATTTTCCAAGATCTAGCCTGTTGTTTTATGGTTGGCGTTTTATAGCTTGCTTTCGCTTTTTGTTTTGAATTTTAAATATTTCTTATTACTTTGTCAAAAATATATGAACCTAAGTTCAACTTCTGAAAATACCTTTTCCTCATCATAATCCTGAATATGACCAAAAATTATTTCTTCTGGCGTGACCTTAGTTAAACTTGATTTATTTGTATTATAAGACTTAATACAAAAGGTTATAACGTCATTTACAATTTTCCTTGGCTTCTCTAAATGATATATCTAATAATATTGCATGGAATCTTTCGATTACACCATTAGACTGAGGAAGGAAGTGCAACAGCACTAAAAGTTAATTCAAATTTGTATAATGTTCCTAAATCTTTCAAATAATTATTATTGAATTCTAAACCTGAGTCACAATGTATTCTTTTTGGAATAGGAAAATGTTGAAAATACAACAAGCGCCTTTCTATTACTTACGTTGCTTTTTTATTTGGTATGCAGTAAGCTTGTGTACCTAGAAAAATTATCTACGATTGTTAATAAAACATTTTGTATGTTTACATTTAACAAATCAATGTTTATATGCTCAAAAGGCTTGTCAGGTGTTTTAGTTATTACTAAAGAATAATCAAGATTCTTCTAGTTTTTGTTTTATCAAGTCGTGTGATACTTAAACGATTTAATATAATTTTCAATATCATCTTACATATTTTTCCATACATACCGATCCCGTATTTTTCTATAAGTTTCATTAATTCCTTTGTGAACTAAAGTTTTACTAGAATTAAAATTTTCAATAATTTGCTGTCTTTCTTCCTTTTCAGGAATAGTAACTACATCATGACAAATTGTGTAAAGGTGACTTCTGTATCTTTAAAAACATAACTAAAAATTTTAAGTAAAGGTAATTAGATTAATATAATAATTATTAGGTGTTAATTCTTTTTTCAGTTGAAAAAATTTTCTAAAACAATTTTTCAAAATTAAAAGACTTAATTTTCTTTGTCGGTAATTAAACTATATACTATTTTCTATTTTGAACATTTAAATTATTTTTGACAGTTAAAAATTGTTTTAAATTTAGACTTTGTTCTTTAGAATTGGTACAAATATCATCAATTATAGTTAAAACATGCGGGTAGTCTCTCGATTCATCTTCTGGTACTAAATAAATAATCTTTTCATGCAGACCAAATATTAGATTATCATTTACATGTTTAATTATGTTGAAGTATACAAGAGAATTATTTCTTCTTTCTATACAAAAATTTATCAAAAAGTTGTTCAAATAAGTTTCTTTCATTTTGATTTAATATGTTACTTTCGTATTCAGACTCTGAATTTTCATTTAACAACTCCAATGTTCTAAAATTTATTATGTTTTTTTTTTTTGTTTTCAAGGTCTATGATGGCATTGAATCTGTCCAAAAAATCTATGCCTATTAATTCATCAAAATCAACACTAAAATCAAAAAGATAAAATTTGTGTCTTATGTCAGGTATTTCTGACATTGGAAGTAGAACACTTATTGTTTTACTCTACATTGTTTTCTTAATTATAAATTCCAGAAATTGTAAAATTCTCATTATTTATTTGAAGACATGTTTTTGTAAAGCTACAAAATTTTTATTAATGAAATCGGAGCACCTGTATCAATTAAATATGTGTTTATCTTCAATGTAATACAAAATTATTATCATCATTTACAATGTTGAATATCTTCTTTTCTCGATCTGAATTCTTTGTTTTGGTATTCGGGTTCGACTGTGTTTATAGTTCGAAAAACTTTTGAACTTACCTGGTAGATTGAAATGATTGACATTAGAATTTCTTTGAACAAAATGTCATTGTCGAAATTCAGCATTATTCTTATTTTGAAAAACACCATTATTTTTGTTTGTATTTTGATTTGTACCTAAACGATTCCTATTAAAAAAATTTCGATTATAATTTGAATTATTCCTCGAATGGAAGTTTTTGTGGCCTTAATATACAGGGTGAGTTTTTTTTGATGATTATGGGGATCTCGGAAACTAGCGGAGATAGAGCAATGGTTAAATTGGGAAAGATTTGCAGTATTACTGGCCCAATTTAATGACACTTTCGGATTTTTGTAAAAAGTCATGGCATACTAGATATTAAAAAAAACGAAATTCTCTCGATTTAGTCAAATCCCTCTAGCTCCTTTGTTTTTGATTTTATTAAAAAAGCTCTCGTTTTCGAGGTATGACACAAACTTATCTTTTTTTAAATGAAAACCATAGTTGGCTATGACGTCAGAAAAATCGGACATTTTTAGAGCTTTTCAACGATATAATACTCGATATAGTTATTCATAAAAATAACGGAGTTATGGATGCTTTTCTCTCTTATTTTCACTTTTAACGTAGGTAACCATGAAAAAGGTTGTTTTCACTTTGACGTTTCCTCATTTGAGAGTAATTCCATTAGTAGTGCTGAACTGACAGTCCATATTGACAAGTTTTCGTGATTACATGGAATATTCTAACGAAGAAAAACTGAATGTGGTGGAATGTTATATCATATGCCATAAAAAGTCAGTTCGTGCAGCTGAGGAATACTTTCATAGATATTTTAATCATCGTCAACCTGCTCTATGTACATTTAAGAGGCTTTACGATAGTTTACGCAATTATGGATCTTTTACTCAACCAACAAAGGAACGTAACCAAATTAACGAAGCAGCACAAATAAATGTTTTGGGACTGGTAAATCAAAATCCATCTACATGAACTCGTGAGATTGCGGGAGAAGCTGGTACATCTCAGCGAACTGTAGTTAAGCTACTGAAAGCGCACAAGTTCCACCCGTACAAACTTTCAGTTTTTCAAACTTTGCATGCTGGTGACGAACATCGACGTATTTTGTTTTGTACATGGTTTAGAAACATGTGCTTTGACAATCCACAGTTTCCATTAAAGGTGTTATGGTCAGATGAACCTAGATTTACTAACCGCGGTATGTTCAATAGACACAATGAGCATATCTGGGCTAAAGAAAACCTTTTCCATGTAAAACAAAGACGACCCCATATAAAATTTGGTTTCAATGTTTGGTGTGGTATCATAGGGTCTACTATTCTGGGGCCTTTTATATATGACGAATCACTTACTGGTGAGCGCTACTTGCATTTCTTGCAATACACTTTTCAAGACATGTTGCATAATTTGAATTTGAGAACTCGTTTAGAAATTAAGTGGTTCCAACATGATGGAGCACCTGCTCATAACTCGTTATTAGTAAGACAACACTTAGATAATATCTATCGAAACTCTTGGATAGGAAGAAATGGCCCACGCGAATTGCCAGCCCGGTCTCCCGATTTGGCAGTTATAGATTTCTATTTATGGGGTGCGTAAAAGACAAAGTAAACAAAAGAAATTATGAGACAGTTGGTGACCTAAGGGAGACGGTATTAAAAGCAATTGAAGAAACTGATAGGCGGTCTGTGAGGAAAGCGGTAATGTCAACCTTAAAAAGATCCAATTTTTGTCTAAATAACAATAATGGACTTTTCGAACATAAATTGTAACCATTATAATGTACTTTAACTTCTTAAGTTTTTAGTAAGTACCTACTTATTTTAGTTTTTTCGTTATATCTGATATACCTAATAAAAAAAAAGTTCAATGTTTTTTGGAATAGTTATTAATAAATCAGTCTATTTCATGGCTAAGTACGTTAAAAGGGGAAATAAGAGAGAAAAGCATCCATAACTCCCTTATTTTTATGAATAATTAAATCGAGTGTGATATCGTTGAAAAGCTCTAAAAATGTCCGATTTTTTTAGCTCAAACTATGGTTTCCATTCAAAAAAAGATAAGTTTGTGTCATATCTCGAAAACGAGAGCTGTCACACAAACGAGGACATGACAATCATATTCGGGATACAATTCCTTTCAATTTTGATATTTACACTTTTTTTATAAAATCAAAAACAAAGGAGCTAGAGGGATTTGACTAAATCGAGAGAATTTCGTTTTTTCAAAATATCTAGTAAGCCATGACTTTTTACAAAAATCCGAAAGTGTCATTAAATTTGGCCAGTAATACTGCAAATCTTTCCCAATTTAACCGTTGCTATACATATATCTATCTCCGCTAGTTTCCGAGATCCCCATATTGATCATCAAAAAAACTCACCCTGTATATATATATATATATATATATATATATTGAAATGGAAATAAATACCTATAGTAATTAGAGTTAGTACAGTTTAATAAATAATAAAATAATACCAATATTAATAAACAGTGAGAAGATATGACGCGATAGTATATAGATGTAAAAAATATAATTCTAATACCAAATGGAGATATAGATACAGTAATCATATTGAAATTGTAAAATTATAAATCCAGATCATGAAGTGGTAACTTCTAATGCAATTTTTAGCAGATAGAACTAGTAAAACATACAATTTTGAATCCAATAAATTTTACAGTTCTAGCAAAATTTCTTATAAAACGAGTAATAGTTTAAACAAGCATAAAGCAACATTCTAGTAATATTTTGTATTTTATCGGAAATATTTCGGCAATAGAAAGAATGAATTTTGAAATTGATTTTGAAATAAAACTATGGAAGTGACGTTTACTAAATTAAGAAGTCCAGATTTTCAATAATTTTATATTTTTGGTACAGCAAAGGTTGCAATTAATATTTTTGGGATCTTATTAGAACTTTTCAGCGAAAATAGCACTTGAGAATTCAATATTTTCATATATAAACAACAAAATTGTAATTGACATGACATATAACTCAGTTCAGTTACCTAGTGACTCTTGGGGAATAGGCAGATTGAGGCCCCGACTAGACTCTGAAACTATTTTCACTTTTGTCTCCAAAGTAGGAGTGGAAAGGCATTTAATAAAATTCAGACGCGGTTCTCACCCGGAACCTAATTTAGTTCATAATAATTACCGCGGAAGCCTCTCAGAATATATATATATATAGTTCAATAACTATAGACCGTTCGTTTTTTATCCTTAAAATAAAACTTTATTAAATTAACTAAATAAATAACAATACAATATAGCTTACCTCTAAATAAAATCGGTTTTTATAGTTTATAGTATTAGAAATTATTATTTATGAACAAAAATATATAAATAAATATAAAAATGTGATCTTTTAACCTTTCAAAGCTTATGTCATTAACAGAACACAAAATAACTAACTATACATGACAGTAACAATATGCAATATATAACCAAGATTACACAAAATAAGACATAAGTTTTACATCTTTCATCCCCCCCCCCCCACTGAAAGGCAAGAGCTTGCTGGTATGTACAAAATTACTTCGAAATCTGCCAATACTGTATCACATATCATAAATAGTAGAAGATACTCTGCTCAACATTTTAAATGGCCCTCTTCGTATAGGAACTAATTTTGTTCGATTAAGACGATTACCCATTTCCACATAAACCAAGTGGCCTACTTGAAACTAATGCTCTTTTCTTTTCTTATCAATTATAACTTTATTGGTGGAGTGATTTCTCTGAGAGTTTTCTAATGCTTGTTTTCTATTCTTTGCTAAGTCTTGTGATTCACATAGAATTGTAGGTATAATTGAAGATAACTCTCCCGTGAGTAAGTACAATGGAGAAAATTTCGTTGCACCGTGGGTAGTACGGTTGTATTCTTCAGTACTTTCAATAGCTAGAGTATGGACGTAATGGATTTTCACTGACCTTACAGCGGATACGATTAACTAAGGTCTGATTAAGACGTTCGTTTAGTCCATTTGAGGAAGGGTTATCTACGGCTGTAAGGATTAAGGTAATACCATAACCATGTAGGAAACTCAACAAATTCTTTTGAAATAATGCTTGCATACTGATCGGCTAACAAAATTTTGACCAAGTTCTTCTCGAAAATAGGACGTAAAAATTGGATTAGATCTTTAGCTTGTTGTCCTTTGGAACGGTAGGAATATGCAAATCTGGTAAAATGATCCGCTAAAAGATGAAGGTAACGTTTAGAAGAAAGGTTTCCAGTGAATCCACCAATAGTATCCAGTGACTTAATTTCATACGGCTCTTTGGCTGGACCTAATTGGGATAGATTCCCAACATCTCGACTTCTTCTGGATTTGTTTTTCGTACAAGTATAACACTGACTACAAAATTCTGTTATACGTCCATCTGTTTAAAATAATAAAAACGTCGTATTTTTGCTGTCATATGACTGCTCCCAATATGACCATAGTGAGAGTGTATTTTTTTTATTAATTCTAAACCAAAATTTTTAGATACAAAAATACGTTCTCGGTTTCTTAGTTTTTTATAAAGTATTTCGCCTTTCTTATATATGCTCTTATTCCTAGAAAGTTCTCCCTGATTATCGAATTGATCCTGTTTTAGTTCTTCAATTGTAATTAGATTAACTACTTGAAGAATGTCATCTGTATTTTCAAAACATTCTAAGATTGGTTTCCTCGAAAGGGCATCAGCTTCTTGGTTTGTGTTTCCTGGTGAGTATCTTATCGCGAAGTCATATTGAGACAGATAGTATACCAAGTCTCCAAGCTCTTCATCAGTTCTAGCTTTCACTTTCAGATTTTCTAATGGTTTATGGTCTGTAACTACTTGGAATTTGTGACCTATTAACCAATGTTGCCAATAACGTAATGATTCCTTTATTGCAAGGCATTCCAGATATACTGCTTTTTTCTTTTTTTGCGATGGTGTAAATTGTTTTGAGAAATATGCCACCGGATGTAGCTCACCATCGTCCTGGATCTGTTTCAAAACGGCCCCCACCCCTAGGGCACTCGCATCCGGGAAAAGAAAAGTCTCTGTTTGGATCAAAAATTGACAAAATTCGACTCTGGCATAGATAATCTTTAATTTTCATAAATGTGGTGTCACATTCGGTTGTCCATTGAAATTCTGTATTATTTCGTAAAAGTTTATGGATTGGTTCAAGTATTCTTGCGTGATCTGGAATATATTTATAGTAAAAATTTATTTTCCCTAAGAACTGTTTTTCTTGTTCTGTGGTCTAGGAAAATCTTTCATGGATTTCAGGTTATCATGATGTGGTCTGACTGAATTATAAGCAAGAATGTGACCTAAGTAATTTACTGAAAACTGGGCAAAATGACATTTTGCTAATTTTAAGCGGAACCCTTCTAATGTAAGTGTAAGTGTAACTTTAGTGTTATTAACTGTAACAGTTAATCTAATTAGTGATGTGTATCCTAGTTTTTTGTTCTTCTTGAATATTGACTGCAACTCCTTCCATTTCTGTTAGGTTCACTCTTTTTCCTTCTATAGTACGTCCCTTGTTCCTACAATATTCCACAGAATGGAAAAGTCCTGGGTAACCCAGTGACTCACAAATAGGACATGCTCGTTTTTCATTTGATCTTTGATTTTTGTTTTCAGAAAAACGAGTTACCTTATTAGTAGCTCCACTTAGTTGTCTTATTTCTGTTCTCTTTTCTGCAGGATATGCTTGTATATATCTCCTCAACTAATTCATAAGTTGTTCAGTAGTATGTATTTCGTCTTTGTCTAGGCGATCTTGCAGGTAAAATGGAAGACCTACAACTATGTGGTTTATCCGTGATCTATTTGACATTGAAGATTCTGTTTCTAACACTAATCTTTCTTTTTTTAATGCATAATCCAAAAATGAACCACTTACATACTTAAAATTGTATGCAAAATACATTTTTTACACTTACACTGTAGGTTTGTAAAAAAGAATCACACCAATCTGTCTACTTCCCTGCCAATTGTAGTTTACAGAGAGTGGAACTATACCATTCTGTTGCATTTTGTTCCAAAAATAGACGTAATACTTGTATTTTACTTTCCTCCATTGTGATTTCAAGTCTATTACATTCTTTCTCACAAAGTTTTAACCACTCACTCGCATTCTCTTTCCCTTTAAAACTATGTAATACAAATTGTCTCTGAATTTGAGACAAATTCAATTGCATATTCTATTTAGCATCCAATGTTTCAGTTAACTTACTAATTAAATGCAATACTTCCATTTGTGTTTCTGTTTTTCGTGTTAAAGTTTGATCTTGGACTGCATTGTATTGCCCTAGTTCCTCTAAATAGTTATATTTAAACACATGGTGTTGTTGCTGTACCCATTCCTCCTCAAGGTCTGTGAGATGGTGTTTAGTTCCTGTTGTTTGTTTGTGTCGGCTTTCGATAGACTGTGTGTTCTAGCTTCCCTGTTGTTGTCCTTTTTAAGTAGATGTCCAGAAAAGGAAGGCATCCATTTTCTTCCATCTCCATGGTGAATTGGATCCTTTCGTGTAGAGAGTTTGCCAGGTGTAGGAAATTGCTGAGTTCCTCAAATAGGTCATGAAGAGGTTTACCACCGCTGGTGATAGTGAGGACTGCTCCGTCGGTATGTTTGTATATGTATATACATAGACAGCAAACCTGCAGCCAAAGTTATGGCTAAGATACGTCGATGATGTTTTTGTCATATGGTCTTTCGGCAAACACTTTCTGGAACACCTAAACTCCATACAACCCAGGATTCAATTTACAGTAGAACTTGAGGAAAACAACCAGCTACCTTTTCTTGACGTCAAGACAAAATCCCAGAATAGGCACTTTGACCACACCGTATATAGAAAGCCAACACACACGAACAGATACTTAAACTACAAATCCCATCACCACCCTTCTCAAATACAGGGAGTTGCCAACACGCTAGTTTCCAGATCCATAAGACTGACCGACGACAATAACAAAACACACGAATTAAAACAGATAACTACCGCTCTACGACAAAACGGATACACAAACCACACAATCAAGAAGGCAATAGAACAACAACACCTTGAGCCAAAACTAAACGATGACTTCACCGAAAAACCAAAAGCAATGGACAGAATTGACCGAATTCTTCGAAGGCATGACATAGCGACAGCACACAAACCATAGGCACAAGTTTAGGAAATCCCAAACCAAAAGTTAAACTTAAAAACCAAGGGGTATATACTATAACATGTAGAACGTGCGACAAGGTATACGTCGGACAAACGAACAGGAGAATTTCAGCCCGTTTAGATGAGCACAGATTAGCTGTCAAAAATAAACAGACAACATCGGCCCTGTTCCAACACCAACAACAATCGGGCTATAAAATCAATTTCGATAGTTGCAAACAGATCGCACAAACAACTCATTACAAAGCCAGACTAATACGAGAAGCCATTGAAATCGAGAAAAATGGACATCAAAACAAAAGAGATGACGCCCTGCACCTTTCTAACACATGGAAGACAATTATTCAACATCAAAATAAAACACAATTAGCCACGCAAAATATAAACCCGTCAATAAGTGAGATACCCTACACGGCAGCAAAGGGGGCGGAATCAACACCGACCAATCAGGCGCGATATAACCTCCGACGGAGGCATATAAAATAAAAAGCTCAGGTAGATCACCTCTCAGTTCACCGTAATAACGCATTGAGAATGCCAAGTGAGACCTTAGCGAAACGTCTGCGGGATTCATTTTTTACAACGATGCCGCGATGTAGGAGTTATTGCGAAAAACATGACGGTAAAGTTCTGGAAGAACAACAGAAAAACACAGAATATCTTATGGAAAGCTAGTTGTGCACTACTTAGGGAAGCCAGACGTGATGTCAGAAGAGATTTGGATGTTCTTAATACTAAACTCCTAGGTATCCACCTACAGGTAAGCAATACACTCCACCTGATAATACGAGATAAATTCGATAAGAGTTGCGAATTTAGGGCCGAAACGAATGCAGAGTTGACAACAATGCAACTACAGGCAAAATTTAACAAATTGAAGCTCCAACAGAAGCCCAAAAACGAATTTTTCTCGGAAAATAACGGTCACAGTCTAACCTCACGGCAATTGGAAACGAATAAAACCGTTTATGACTTATCTTCGGTCCAATTGAACTCTTCCTCGATTGGCGTGTTGGCTAAGGGATTCAATTACGCTATTGGTCCCTCTAACATAAAACATACCAACAGAGAGCATAATATGTGGCGTGGAAACAGCAGTTTCAAAATTAGATGCGAACATCGCTGAAATAATTAGACAAGATGTGGCACATGTTCTAAGAAAGTCTAAACCACGCAAAAGGATAACCTTTAAGGTCATGGCCATCAACACCATTGTGAGTCCCCTTTACAGCTCTTATCTGAAACTCCATTTCTTAGGATGCATACTTTTTGAGAGATTCTCAATTATTATATTACTATGGGGCTCAATCTGCCTACTTCCAATGCCATAGCTCTACTGCTCCGGAAACACTGATGAAGAATGAGAATGGGAGCAGGATACTGAAAACATCGTTCTCAGGCCGAAGAGAGCAGTACAAACAATTGCACAAATTAGCACCTGAGTAACATGCGGCTGGCATTGTACATGTATAATATTCCAACAATATAAGGATCCAGCCCAAAAAATGTCATATGAAGAGTTATACTACAGTAACCTACCCCAAGTCATAAAAAAGCCAAACATCTACAAGGTTTTGAAGCGACTTATCTTCTTAAGGAGCTATAAAATGTTAAGGGGTTTTTAGGACCATATGTACAGATTCTTAGATATATGTTTCATTTCTGTCAGAGATAATTGTTTTTGTAACCTATATAAAAATTTGTTTTCTGAAGGATATTTGTGGCATATTTTTCAATGTTTAAGCACCAAACATTTATTTTAAACAATCAACGTCGTTTCAATAACTCTAAGTTGTCATCATCAAGTTTTACTCCTTGATGATGACAACTTAGAGTTGTTGAAATGGCGTTGAGTGTTTAAAAAAAAGGTTTGGTGTTAGGGTGCAAAACTGTGTTTTTACATTTGTGACACACCAACGTTTCCACAGCATTACGACTATAATTGTGCTGACATTAAGCCAATTTTTTTGTTAATTTCAATCGAGAAATAAATAAAAAGGTTCACTTAAACTGGGTTTAAGTAAATATCTTTTATTTTGCTCAATATCTCCGTAAGTTCTCGTGTTATATAAAAAGAAAAAGATTAGTTAAAATAGTATTAGATACTTGACGAATGCTAGGCAAATAATGTGTTCAAGATTTTTAATTTAAAAATTACAACAGAAATTGAATATAAAGCGGATAAATACTCAATATACAGATAATACTTTGATATAAAATAAGAGAAAATGTGAATGAATATTATGTCTAAAATTTTGATTTCCAAATACATATTTAGTTTGAAATATATTTTTATAAACGGTATGTGTTTGTTTTAAGTAATTAGTTGCATCACCAGGAGTCAAATTTATAATTTTTCGCTTTAACCAAATTAAGGAAGTTGTAGGGAGAAACTGGGTCATGTGATATCAATGTAATAGTCGCAACATAAAGAATGAAATACGTATGTTCGATATCTTTCATAGTGCAGGATAAAGTTTGAGATTCTCAAGAAATCAATTGGATCAAAATTAGATATCCTTTTTTTAAGGTTATCGTTAAACAGATTGAATCAAAGTTGTTTTCTTTACCCTTGAAGAGTTATAGCTCAGTTAAGAGCAACTTCAAACAAACAGACAGAAGTGATATTTCAGGATTGAGATGACTAAGTGCACAAAATATGACAGCCATTTATCAACATTTCGCGGCTGATTAGTTGAACCGGGCCCTTGATATTAATTTAATGCCGTAATAAAAGAGGAAGAGGAGATCACAAAGCTATTTTGTATTCTAATAAAGGTAGTGTTATAGATAGCATATTTAGCAATATTTTCCGATTCCTAGCAGACTTTAAAGTAAGCTGTCACAAACAAGCCTATTATATTATAAAGCTTCATTTAATTCGAACTAATTAATTTCATAGATTTTTTATGAATAATGTGATATGGTGTTCGAAATAATATACTGATGTGGAATATAAAAGGTAAATAGAATTAATACACATTTAACATATGTCTTCTAATTAAGTTTGTACAAAAGAAGACTTTCGATCTGAAGCTAATGAATATGTAAATTTTAAACAAAAACATTTGTATTGTATTCTTTATATAATATGGTTGAAATTGGAAATTGTATGTTCAAGGTACGGGACATGTTCACAGTTTTTTAACTTAATAGATCTAGAGATTTCTCCAATATAAAATTTGTTTCATTCGAAATGATTTTATCAATGACATTTTTTGAGTATTTTGGAATATTATTTATATAATTGCTTTCAATGTATTTCTTGTATTGAACTTTGTTTTAATATTAAAATCTGTTGAGCACTCTTTTCAGTCTTTTCGAAAAAGCCTGTATGTATGGTGTGATTATCAAGGGTATTATTATTTATTATTGTTTAGAGCAACTTGGTGTTGAACATTAGTGATTGTTTTGTATTCAATTTTATCTAACTCTTTATTGATGAACTTTTTTAGGATAATTGTTAGTAAACAGTACATTTTTTGAAATGTTTTTTCTTCTTTTCTTTTTGACTGTATTTGGACGAGTAGAGTTAAAATCGAGATATCTCTGTGTGAGTGTGTGTGTGTGTGTGTGACGCCGCTTTTTATAGACTTCTGTCTCAAAAGACGATTTTATTTTCGTTATTAAAATATCTAAGAAAAGTAGTATGTTATACTTTATAATGTGAATTGTAAAGCATGGTTATTGAATAGGTGAAGTAGGTTCGAAGCTTTGAAGTATTATAATTCAACATTTTTTATGTTTTAATTAAAATATTTCTTATAATTCACATATTTCTTCGCAAAAATATTGAAAATACGAACTAAATTACATAGTAGAATTAATAATTAAATCGTAAGTTCTTCTTCTTCGTTCCTTCTCACCACCTTAAGTTCTCCATTTCCACAACTCTTCAAGTTCGTCTGCAAACTCTCAATTCTTCATGGAGGCAACACCATGAAAAATTGGTTGAATATAGCTGCATATGATATATCATCATCATCATCATCTAAAATATATATTATAGTTAAAACATAAGCTTATTGAAACTTGTAGGTAGGTAAAAGTAAGGTATATCGAACGACAACGTCAAAGTTGTAAAATATTGTTTTGTTTGTCTTCTAAACGTTGTTTGTGGCATATTCTTGATTACTTTTATGTTTTTTTGGGCAATAACACCACAATAGAAATAAAACGACGTATATTGCAGGAATACCAAACGTTTCAAAGTCTATTCTGACTTCGTTGTTTTTATAAAAATCAAATTTTCATTTTACAATCTACATCAATAAATATAAAGCCATTGACAACGAAGTCAGAATAGACTGAAACGTTTGGCATTCCTGCAATATACGTCGTTTTATTTCTATTGTGTTGTTGCTATGCAAATTGCAAAAAAACATTGACAATTGAAACCGGGTGACCTCTTTTGTGTTACGAAATTATGCAAATTTCGTCTGTAAATAAGTATTTTTTTTATTTAATTTTTTTTTTCGGTGTCATTTTGAAGGCACCATTTACTATTGCAATAGTAAATTTAATAATCCAAACTATACAAATCACAGATGAGCTATTCACAAACACGCAGTCATCCCAGATTGAAATTTTGGCAACATTAGAGTTATGATTGTTGTAACTATGGAATTGTTGCTAAAATACTGAATATTTTATTAGGAAATGGTTTGCGTTAATTTAACAAGTAAACAGCTATTTATTTTAATAAATATTAAATTATTGCTTTTCGTGATCTCATGAAATCGTATTAGTTGCCTTTTCCGTAGAAGTAACTAATTATTGCAAAAATTATGCTTTTTGCAATTTTCAAAGCATCACAAGAAAATTTGTCGATAGTATACCATAAATATTGTTATTACCTAAAATTTTTGTATTCACATGTTTACATTATAACTTATAGTTTAAACGTTATCAAGGAAATACTAGATTTTTAAATTACAAAAAACAAAACCTGATTTTTTAAAATATTTAGGATTTTTCTATTTACATCGCTTTATCACGCAAGAAAATCAAGTCAACAATTTATAGATTTTCTTGTCATGGATTAAAATATTTGATTGGACTATGTAGGGCATAAGCACGACCATACTATTTTTTTTACTCTGATGATCATTTTCAAAAACGTCTTATAAAACTCAACATATGATATGTATTGTAATGTATTGGACTTTCAAGTCGTATCGTTATTCCAACAAAAAAGTGCGGTTCCGTAATTTAAAAAAAATAGTTGATGACGGCTCAGAAGAAATGAAACATAGCAGTGAAGATTTGATGACACCCTGTTACGCAAAAAGAATGTGTGAAAATAATAATAATAATTAAAATAAAAATCGTAGTGGCAAAAAAAAAACACTTTTTGGTTTTTTCTGTTATCCCTTCATATGTCAGACACCCTGTTATTTTGGAAACATTCCAATTTTTCTAGGGATTTTGGGACCACTAAGAAATAAATATATATCAGCCCGTTCATGACATTAAAATATTTTTATTTTTTGACGTTTCGACCCCGCCTTGGCTTTTTTCAAAATTTTATTTTTTGTTATTGTTTTGTTAGAAACACATGAAATAATAAAACATTTAGCACTAAAAGCTATCATAAAAATTACATCACCACAACAAAAACTTCACACGAAAATGTAGGTAAACTGTTTACCTGCATTTTCTTTCTGGTTCTATAGCTAAATGCCTTGATTTAGATTTTTTTCGTTTTCTGGAGGTAAGTGGTGGAGAGCACAAGAAGGTAAATGGGCGAAAAGATTTGAGGTACTCCAACAACGCTCATCTAAACACTAAACGAGATATAACGCCGAAGACAACATCTCGTCCCAGATATTGACTGAACATGAAAAAACCGCATTGAGCAAAGGGTTTAAGTTCGCAATTGCTCCAAGAATAACACCCACGGAAGAAATAATCGCACATGTTGTAGCGGCATTGGACCAGGTTAACGAGCGAAAAGCGGATGAAATTCGCTTTGAAGTTACATAAGTCATAAAAAACGCCAAACTACCAAAGGCCAATATGACATCATCGGAACACATAGCAATAACAAAAGAATAAAGAACTAACGATATTCCCAGTCAACAAAGGAAATGCTATTGTTGTGATGGACACAGAAGTATACAAGAAAAAATGCATTAAATACTGATAGAGGCAGACTTCAAACAGGTCTTGCGAGACACCACTACTTACCTCGAGAAAACAACAAAAAACAAAACCAATGCATTTAGCTTTAGAACCACAAATTCAAAAAAGTATTACCCCACGTAAAAAAATCAAGTAGATGTCCTAAACTTTACGGATTACCAAAAATCCACAAAGAAGGAGTGCTCTTCAGCCCCATAGAAAGCGCGGTAAGCTCACCAACGCAAAAACTAGAGAAATGCCTAGCCCAATTCATACAACCAATAGTAGAAACAGCAAAATCTTACATCAACAACTCAAATCCCTTCATAGAAGTAACCAAAAATATAAACGTAGAAAACGACGTAATAGCAAGTCTAGACTTCATATCTCTCTATTCCAGCATACCACTCGACGAGGCACTGGACAATATAGCTATGAACGAAAACCGGCATCATCACATCATAGAATTAGAAAATACGTATTTCTTCTTCGCCGGCCATTTTTATAGACAAATACAGAGTGCTCCTATGAGATATGCTCCAACTCCAGTTGATATTTACTTGGTTACGGTATATTTGGAAGAAAAGATTTTAACTAACGCAGCATTAAAACCAAAATTGTGGGTTCCCTATGTTGATGACATAGAACTCAATAATTTCCTTGCATATATCTATTCAATTTATAATAAGATACAATTCACCCTATAAACAGAACATATCCAACACTTTCGGAGTTCATACAAACTAACAATAGGAAAATTGCTAGGGAACCCTAAGGATAAAGTGCCATTAGAGAACCACCGAGTTTGCAGCATTTTATGTGGAGACTGTTCCAAGTCATACGTCGGCCAAACAAAAAGACGAATATCCGCTCGTCAAGATCAACACAAACTATACATAAAGAACAAACAGACCAACGTCGAAAACTACAAAATCAGAATAATAAGAGAAGCGATTGAAATTGAAACCCGAGATACCATAAACAAAAAGGAGGAAACTTTAAAGTTATCACCATTTTGGAAACCAGTAATCCCATATCAAAATAACAATACAACATAACTAGGAATATACCTAAATAATCCGATTAACAAAATTATCGACAAAACCCATAATCACCCCAAAAGCAATATAATTGATCATTAGTTGACCCAATCCAATAAACAAGATAATGTACCTGAGAGATTAAATACTAATGAGGGCTCACATGGCAGGTATAAATTGAGATCAAGAACAAGAAACTCTTCAGTTACTTAGTATCTTTGCAGGAAACCAAATATGATTTTGGCGATACGTCAGATGATTTTTCAACCGAATGCAACGAACGGATGTACACGTTACTAACTCATCCACCACACAGTTCTATCCGTGCAACGTAAACATCACTACAGACCTATTATAAAACAAAGTCCTCCGCCGCGTCTGTCTGTCTCTCTGTCTGTTCGCGATAAATTCAAACCCACCTCATGCTGTTTTCAGCAGTAAATAAAGTGTTTCCCGAGGAAGATTTTAGTATGTAATTTGTTAAGTTTTTATATAATTGGCTAACATATAATGATATTTGTTGGAGGTATCGGAAAAAAATAAGCCGACTGGGAGCTTTCAACGAAAAGGCTGACTAAACCCTTTGAGACATAAGAAAATAATGTATAGTGGAATTGTGTATCTTATAGAGGTCTACAATAAAGTCCGCGACGGGATATGTCTATATCTTAAGGATAACATTTTAATACTTAAAAAAATGGGAAATTATAAAGCGGTAATTGAAACGCTATTTTGACAAATACAGTATTAATCCTTATCATTTAAATACGTTAGTTGGCTTAAGCAGTTCATGAAGAATATTTTTTCCCTTTACACCATTCAAATTAAATGAATACCTTAAGAGATATAGCAAAATCAAAAAATGTAACACGCAACGAAAGTAATGTTGTGTCGCCGTGTTTCGATCGGGCTGCACGGGCTCCCCGTTACCCCGCACCTCGCGTCCGAGCCGTAAATGTTACTACACGTAGTAAAATGTTTTCCTTATTTCTGTAATCTTTGTATTAGAGGGTAGGATTAAGAAAATTTTGTAAAATTTTAACTCTGAAAATAAAGATATGGTAATTTCAGTAGTCTACGTATTTTTCAAGGTATAACTTATGAAACATTTCAAGGACTTTGTAAACCAATGGGTCTGTTAGAAGACGACTCTCATTGGGAAAGTACGCTTTCTAAAGCTACCTTATGCTTTTCAGCTAAATCAATTACACATTTATTTACCATCATGATATCCTTCCATCAAGTTACCGACCCACATCTTCTCTTGCAAAATGATGGTCAAAGCATGGTTGAAGATTACTGTGTGTATACATCACAGACGTCAAGCATTGTCATCAAATAATTTTGACTCAACTATTTTATCAAGCTTTATTTACATTAAATAAACAAGGGAAATCTCTGTCAGGAAAATCTATAAAAGTTTTTCATTCACCATGACATTAAATTTCAATTTAATTGCTACATTCAATACAGAGTATTTATGAGAAAGAAAAAGTATATCCATTTGAGATCACAAGTCATTCAAGATGAATGTCGCTTGAATGATGAACACACATGTCCTCAAATAATAAAAGTAATGAAGGTAAAATGTTTGTTAGATGCCCCTGGACGCACACGTAAAACATTTTTAATAAATTTATTATTAGCAAAAGTACGATCCGACAGAAAAAATGCCCTAGCTGTGGCATCCTTCGGCATAGCAGCCACACTTTTGGACAATGGGCAAACCGCCCATTCCACATTCAAACTGACATTCAAAATATGTAGTGATGACGTCACTAGCATTTGCAATATCTCTAAACAGAGTAGTGCCGAAAAATTAATGAGGGATTACAGTTTGATTATTTAAGATGATTCTTCTATGTCTCATAAAGCTTCAGTTGAAGCACCAGGCAGGACAATGCAAGATCTGCGCAACAGTAACAGCCCAGTGGGTTGTGTTGTTTTATTCTCTAGAAATTTCCGTCAAATTTTGCCAGTTATAACTAGGGGAACTTGAGCAGATGAATTCAATGCATCGTTCTCACATATAACGGAATGTGAAGTTAAAACAAATATGAGGATTTTATTGTATAGCGAAGATAATTGGCAATTTTCTAATGGCTAGTAAAATAGGAAATTATTCGTGTTTTGGAACAAAATGTGGAAACAGTTTGGGTTTACTCCTGAAGATGACAACTTAGAGTTTTTGAAACGTGCGTTGAGTGTTGAAAATAAAGGTTAGGGTGCAAAACTGTGTTTTTACATCCTGTTTCATAATCAACTTGTAACTTGTAGTTTTGTAACTTGTAGAACAAAATTATTCGTCTAATTTAGTTACTTCTAAAGTCCAAAATATTTGTATTCGAAGTGTGCACGACGTACAAATTTCGAATGCTAATATTTTGGATTTTACAAGTTGTGACTTGTGGAATAATTTTGTTGAATTACGAAACGAAATTTTACAATTACAAAACTACAAGTTACAAGTTGATTATGAAACAAGCCCCAAGAGTTTCTGGAAAATATAGTTCACAGAGACTCCAAATCGGGGGTCGTACTCTGTGTAACGCAGTTTCCTTGTTATTCCCAGGATAGAAAAATCTGTGAAAGAAATTACGATACTCACTTTTCGAGATTTTTCAATCCATTGAACGCAAGACAATATATTGTTTTTAGTCGAGAACCTTCAGCAGGTGCACTTCCCTCAACTGATTGAATTCTCGAAAAAATATTTTTGAATGTGGTACATTTAAATGAATTTAATATTTTATCGCGAAATGAATTTCGACATCCAGGAGGTTCAGAAAAATCTAGCTCACAGAGACTCCAAATCGGGTGTCGCACTGTTGTAACGCCGTTTCCCTGTGATTCCTAGATTAGAAATTACAGGAAACAATTCGTAAGTTTACTAAAACCTGTCAAAGAAATTGCGATACTAACGTTTCGAGATTTTTCAATATATTGAACGCAAGACAATATATTGTTTCTAGTCGAGAACCTTCATCGGTAGCGTTTCCCTCAACTGATTGAATTCTCAAATAATTATTTATGTATATGGTACAAATAACTGAATTTAATATTTTATCGCGAAATGAATTTTTACATCCAGGAGTTTGAGGAAAATCTAGTTCACAGAGACTCCAAATCGGGAGTCGTACTGTGTGTAATGCCGTTTTCTCTTGATTCCTGGGATAGAAATCACACGAAAACATTCGTAGATATACTAAAACCTGTCAAAGAAATTACGATACTAACTTTTCGATATATATTGTTTCTAGTCGAGAACCTTGATCAATTGAGGGGAGTGCAACTGATGAAGGTTCTCGACTAGAAACAATATATTGTCTTGCGTTCAATGGATTGGAAAATTTCGAAAAGATATTATCGTAATTTATTGGACAAGTTACGAATTTTTTCGTGTGATCTCTATCCTAGGATTCAGAGGGAAACGGCGTTATAGACAGTACGACTCCAAATTTGGAGATTTTTCTGAAACTCCTGGATGTCGAAATTCATTTCGCGATAAAATATTAACTTCAGATGTATGTATCATATACATAAATAATTATTCGAGAATTCAATCAGTTGAGGGGAGCGCAACTGATGAAAGTTCTCGACTAGAAACAATAAAGTGTCTTGCGTTCAAGCGAAAAGTAAATATCATATATATATATATATATATATATATATATATATATATATATTATTCCCTTTGTTGTATCCAGTGTACATCCGTTTCTCGGTTTGTGCTCTGAAAAGAACATTTTATCTGACGTTTCGCCAAAATCTCATTTGGCATTTTCAAAAGTTGAAATCTGAAAAGAGAATGAAGAAATTTAAAGACTGACTTTCTATTTATACCTTCCTTCGAGATCGTAACCTATATGATGACTGTTCAGATGTGGTGCCCGTAGTGGTCTTTATTGCTTTACCTGTTATTCCTCTTGGGTTGTGACTACCCGTTGCGCTGTTAATTGTCCCTTGTGATTGTTTTACATTTATTACTAAGAGTTTTATGATAGGATTTTTGTAGAAGTAGCTTCCACGTTTTTTGCCAACTTTAGAGCGGCCGCTCATTTATTTAATTCTCCGATTTTTTCGATTGCCGTTGTTGCCCTTATTTCTATGTTCGCGATTTCCTTGCACGTTTTGAAGTCTATTTTGTGTCCTGTATTTAGTTCGTGTTGGAATAAGGCCGATGTCGTGTGCTTATTCCTGATGCTTAGTTTGTGCTCATCTGCTCTTACGGAAATGCGTCGGTTAGTACTTCCCACGTGTGACTTTTGACAGTTTCCGCAAGATATACTATAGACTCCGTGGTTCTCTAACTCGATTTTATCTTTTAGCCCATTGTAAGTGCTGTAAATTCAGCAACCCAAAAAGTGGAAAAATACATGGCCAAGTTTATGCAGCCTAAAGTGGAGGAACCGGATTCCTATCTGAGAAACTCTGAACATTTTATTAGAAAAATACAACACCTAAATACGAAAAACACTTCGCGAACATAGAAACTCACTGAAATAGGCAAATACGGGAAGCAATCGAAATTGAATAAATCGAAGAATTAAATAAACGAGATGAAGCTCTAAACTTGCCAAAATCGTGGCAGGCTCTTCTACAAATATGAAATCATAAAACTCTTAGTAATAAATCTAATCCTAATGAAAAACAACCCCAGGGGACAATAAACAATGCGACGGATGGGCACAACCCAAGAGGATTAACAGGTAATGCAATAAAGACCACTAACGGCACAGCATCTGAACAGTCATCATACAGGTTACGATCTCGAAGGAGGGTATAAATAGAAAGTCAGTCTTCATTCTGTTTTCAGATTTCAACTTTTGAAAATGCCAAATGAGATTTTGGCGAAACATCAGGTAAAATGTTATTTTCAGAGCACAAACCGAGAAACGGATGTACACCGTATACGAGAAAGAAAATCACATTGTTTCATCCGTGAGGGACTACAATCGAACATACTTTTGTAAACTCCGTCGGTTCGATTAATTAAAATTTAAAAACTAATATTCACTCTCACTTTCTAGAAACTTTTACTTACATCAAATATTCACAACAGCTGATTCGAATATCTAAATAATAAGACGAAATAAACGCTTCGCAATAACTAACTAACTCCTGCGATGATGTGCCGCTCCTTTTAAAATCAGCATCGAATTTTCTCGCACAATCGAGTGTCAATTTCACAGTTGTCGAGTTATTTCGAGATAAGTTTTTTTTCATCTGGACCTTCCAGCTCTTCTCTTTTTCTATCCCAGCGAGTGATATCTCATCAGAATGAAACCAGGGACGGACTGGACAAATTTTTATAACAGTGCCCTCCCTTTAAATCTGATCGTCCCGATCAAAAACATCCTCTCCATGGTAGGGAGCGAGTCGATCTAAATGGACCACCTTCAACTTAGCCCTTGGGTTTCGACGGATCAGGTAGACGACGTCATTAAGCCTCTTGACCACCTCGTATGGACCATCACAGGTGGGGTGTAAGCTTTGGGGATTTACCCTTGCTCCGTTGGTCGTTGTACAGCCAGACTATATCCCTCTCTTGGAACCCAACTGAAATGGTCTTGAGGTAGTATTGCATCTTCATCCGGTCACTGGCCAACATCTGCGTTCGGGCTAATTCGTGTATTGTCGACATAATGGTTGATGTCTTGGGAAGGTTCTTTGGGGGAGCCAAAAGCCAAATCGCAGAGTAATCGCAGCTCCTTTCCGAATAAGACCCTGGCTGGGGTCAGGCCTGTACTATTATGTACGGCTGAACGATATGCCAACAGGAATATGGGAATATGCTTATCCCAATCAGGCTGGTTATTGCTGATGACATTGGATTGGTGTTGTTCCAAGATCCTGTTGAATCTTTCCATCATTCTGTGTGACTGTGGGTGCAATGGTGTTGTTCTCGTTTTATTGATCACCAACATCGTGCAGACCTTCTGGAAAACATTCGATTCGAAGTTACGCCCCTGGTCTGAATGTAGTTCGATCGGGACGACAAAACTGCCTGTCTGTTATACAAGCACCATCGCTACCATGGTTGCTTCTTGGTTGGGTATCGCATATCCCTTAGGCCATTTGCTGAAGTAATCCATTGCGACCAGACCGGCGACATCGATGACAATTCTCTCAAATGGGACGCCCACATTGTACTGCTGCATTCTGCCCTTGGTCCGGGTCTTGGAACCCTTACTGGCTGGACAGGTGTCACATTTCCGGCACCAAGCTCTGACGTCTTCGAAGTAATTTACCCAGTAGTATCGCTGGCGAACTTTGTCTAGGGTTTTGTTTATGCCCAGATGTCCCCCGGTAATCCTATCATGTACTTCGGTCAGGGTGGCTGGTAGCTTTTTCTTAGGGACGACGGTTTGGACTTGGTTTCTCGGCCATCAGTGCTTTCCCAAACTCGCTTGAGCATTCCATTCTCTACTCTTAGAGAGTCCCATTGGGCCCATAACGATTTCAGCACGCCCGAGTATCTAGCTACCTCGTCCCATCGTGGCCTGAGTGCCCCTCTCGTGTTTTGAGTGACAAGATTGGTTCGATGTCTGGATCAGCCATTTGGTCCTGGATGCACAGTTCCATTGTCCAGTCTTCATTGGCCTGCACTCGAATCTGTCTGATGGAGATACACTCTCGCTGTTCCGTCTTCAGACCATGTCCGCATTCTGCTCTACAGTGTCTTTTGGATAGGGCAGCGGCATTATAGTGCAAACGGCTGGCACAGTGTTCCGCCTTGAAATCGTATTGCTGTAATTTCTCCATCCTCCTGGCGAGTTGTTCTTCCGGTGTCTTCATGTCCAGCTGCCATTAAGATTAAGAAATCACGACCATAGAGGTATTTGTGGAAATGGTCTACAGCCCTTATTATTGCAAGAAGTTCTTTTCTGGTGATGCAATAATTCCTTTCCGGTTTCGAGAATCCATGGCTGTAGTACTCAATCACCCTGTTTTCACAATCTTGCACCTGTGATAGGAAGGCCCCCAAACCTGTGTTGCTGGCGTCGGTGTCTAAAATGAACTTGCCGCACTGTGTAGGGAAGGCTAGGATTGGTCTGGAACATAGTGCTGCGTTCAGTCGTCTGAATGATGTTTCGCAATGCTGATTTCAACGGAAGGTTCCTTTCTCAGTGGTCTGCCGATGTAGAAGCGCGGCAATGGTGGCAAATTCCTCAACAAATCCCCTGTAGTAGGAACAGATGCCCAAGAAGCTTCGGAGTTCATGCTTGTCTCTTGGGACTGGCCAATCACGGATGGCTTCTATCTTGTCCTCGGTGGTGCGGATTCCTGACTCGGAAACGACGTGCCCAAAAACTCTACTTCTTTTTGGAACAAGGAACACTTCTTCGGGTTGAGTCTCAGATTGGCGTTATTAATTCTGGAAAATACTTCTGTCAGGTTCTTCAGATGGTCGTCAAATGTCTGACCCATGACCAGAATGTCGTCGAGGTATACTAAGCACGTCCTCCATGTTAACCCGCTCAGGACATACTCCATTAGCCTCTCAAATGTTGCGGGAGCATTACATAACCCAAAGGCATGACCGTGAATTGAAACAGCCCTTTACTAGTGGAGATCGCTGTCTTCTCTCAGTCATTTTCGTGTAGACCAACCTGCCAATATCCACTCTTTAGGTCTAGAGTGGAGAAACAACGAGAGCCTGCTAGTTTGGTCAGAGTGTCATCAATTCGGGATAGTGAATAGCTGTCTTTCTTCGTGACGTCATTCAGCTTTCTGCAATCCACGCAAAATCAAGTGGTTTCATCCTTCTTTTTAACTAGCACGACGAGAGCAGACCATGGGCTGATGGATGGCTCAATAACTTCATTTTGTAACGTGGACTCGATGTTTTTCTCGACTGTATGTTGCCCCAATGGTAGTCGTCTAGGTGGTATTCTGATCGGTTGAGCCTTTCCGGTGTCTATTCGGTGCTGAATGTTGTTGGTGCGACCGGTGGTTCCATCTTGCCTGTTAAACATTTGCCAATGCTTTGCGATAAATTGCTTGGCTTCCTTCTGATCCTCTGGTGTAAGGTGTGTCAAATGGTCAGCAAACTGTTGCAGGAACTCTTTACTGAAACCTGTCCTCCTTCATTGAAGTCTGGTACACTTCTTCGAAATTGATTCAGGACTCTAACTGGTATAACTCGTCCGGTTTTAACTATAACCCGTCCAACTAAGTAGTCATGAGATGAGTGCACGTGCCTCACCATTCCAGCGCAGCTCCCAGGATTGCTTTCTAGCTGGCCATGAATAATCTGTTCCGTTCGACAGGGGATTCTGGCTGGAGATTTTGCTACAATATTTATGGAGGTCGATGAGCTGTTAACGGGTTGTGTCAATACAAATTCCTCATTTAGGAACCGAAGAACATCTCGGGTCGAACATAAATCCATGCTGGCTAATTAGGTCCATACCCAGTATAAAATCGTCCTCAATATTCGTTACCAGGACCCTATGCCGGATCATGCTGTCCCCTATCTATAGCACGACATCTGCCTCACCCTGTATTGACATGGACTCACCGGTGACTGTTCTGAGTTGGATGTTACTGTTAACTGGCCGGATTTCTGACGACCTCAAAACCCTGGACTTGGCAATGGACTCAGCGGGGCCGGTGCCGATGGTGATGGTAATTGCTCGGCCATTGATGGTGCCCTTGATGACTAAGCTGCTGCTATCTCGGCAAAATTTCCGGATGGATAGTGTTTTGGGGGCTGGTGGAGGGTCAGTCAGCTTTCGCCCGCTTATGCTGACTGGCTGACGGTCCCTGGACAGGTGGTTGTTTTGTTGGCTACTTCTGGTTGGTGATCGTTCAGGTAGCATCACTTTGCAGTAACGTTGAATGTGCCCTGTCCGTCCACACCGGTAACATGCTCTTCTGGTCTCAGTTCTTTGTAATCGTTCTAGAAGTTTATGCATTCCGGACAACACTGCCTGGAGGGATGGTTCTGGTTCGTCCTGGCTGAAGGAAACTGCTCTCACTCTTGGTTTGGACATGTTCATGACTGCCTTTACTTCTAAGGCCCGAAGTAAAGCTTCATTACTTTTCTTGATGCCACTAAGTCTTAGATTTCTTTGTACTTCCACATCCTTGATACCTTTTATGAAACTCTGTGTGGCCAATTGGTCTTCCGTTTCCTCGGGCAGGTCTGGGTAGGACAAGTGTACTAACCGTCTGATATCTGCTTCGAATTCTTGAAGGCTCACACCGGGTATTTGCGTTTTTTCACTTAGTTGCACCTGGTATACTTGGCTTAGAGATTGATTGTCGTATCTTTTGTCCAGCATGGCGATGATGATCTTGTCGAAATTGCCTTGTTCATCGACTGGAATGCTTTGGAGGAGTTCTAAGGCCGGACCTCTTAAGGAAATTACAAGAGACGTAGATTTTTCTTTGTTATACCATCCATTACCTGTAGCCGCGACTTTAAATTGCCGTTTATACATGGGCCAAGATGAACTGCCATCAAATGTGGGTGGTTTGCTAACGGAACCTTTGATTCTAATGGTGTTCTGGTATTTTCCTCGCTGTAAGTCCTGTTGAATGTTTTTATTTCTGTTTCTAACTTGTTTTGGATGGCACTGATTTTATCTTGTACTTCTCTTTGTACTGTTTTTTAATGGAACTGATTTGGTCTTGAACTGTGTTTTGAATTGAACTGATTTCAAATTTGACCTGGAACTTTGGAATAGAGACCGCGATTTCGGTCTAGTTTCTGTGGGTATTTCATTTTTGCATTCATTTTTTTCTTTTTGTCTTAAAATAGCTTCAAACTGGAGACAACTTTGAGAAAAACATAATTTTAGACCTAGTTTCTGCCTATACCTATGTATACTGAAATCTTTATAATTAATAATATTTCTTTATTTTTATTGTAATATTTTCTTGATAGTACTGACCTGGTTTTCTCAGTTTATGATTTTTTAGAAAAAGTATACTTCAATATAGGTGCATTATTGTTTCAGGTAAAAATTTGGTTTCAAAACAGACGAATGAAGTGGAAGAGAAGTAAAAAAGCACACCAGGAGGCAAAATCGTCAAAAGAAGGAGACTCTAGTAAAACACCAGTTTCTTCTCCCTGCAATTTGAACAAAACCACTGCTCCAGTATCTAGTCCCGAATTATCTGAGAGAGAGTCAACACCAATAGATACAAATCAGGAGGTCAGAAAATTACATCCAGAGAGCGAATCTCTTTACCGACCTTATGTTGTCTAATATAATATGTACAAAATTAAATATAGATTATACGTATCAAGTACTACCCATACTGTGGTCGAGTTTTTTTTATTATGTATTAAGGACAATGAAAAAGTGTCACCTCAATGAAATCGAACAGTCTAGTTGTAACAATGCCAAATACAATTGTGGTACTAGAACTTAATCTATTCTGTAGATTCGTTAAATAAGAAACAGAAGTGCGGTTTAATATCAAAACACTTCCCTGTCAAGCTAAAATATATATTTCAAATATTTTTTGATGTCTACTTTATTACAGTTATTTAGTTGCAAACTTCTGTTAAAAAAATATCCTAGTTTTGTACAAAAACTAACAAAATGTTAAAATTAAAATATAATTAAAAATTATGTTAAAATGTTTATAAATCATAAAGGCAGCTTGATTGTGTTACTTTTACTTTGTAAATTGTATTTATTTAATTTAGATCAAACATATTTTAATTATTATCGTAAATAAGAGTTCAATCATTTACTTCTTCCCAAGAAAGCAAGAGAGAACATAAGATACACACACACACAAACACACACACCTATACATGGTGCTTATCCTTCGTGGCAGGTGAGGGACGAAGATATACCATCAGTGACTATGAGCGAGCTGATGGGCGCGTGCAACCGGCTCCAAAACGGTAAGGCTCCCGGTCCAGATGGCATACCAAACATCGCGCTAAAATGCGCCATAGCCAATAGGCCTGACATCTTTCTACACATGTATGAGACCTGCCTAAAGCAGGGGGTTTTCCCGACTAAGTGGAAAAAGCAGAGGCTTGTGCTCCTACCTAAAGGGGGAAAGAAACCTGCAGACGAACCGTCATCATATCGTCCCCTCTGTATGTTGGACTCTGCGGGAAAACTCCTTGAAAGAATAATAGCAGATAGGCTGGAGCCCTACGTTGAGCCAAAACTTTCCACCAACCAATTCGGGTTCAGAAAGGGGAGATCAACCACCGATGCCGTGACACTCGTTACCAACATCGCCAGAGAGGCTATCTCGGGAAAGAGATGGAGAAGAGGTGGAAAAAAGTACTGTCTAATAGCCACCCTGGATATCAAGAACGCCTTTAACTCGGCCCGCTGGGACCGCATTTTGGAGGCTCTTCCCAGGATGGAAGTTCCTCAGTACTTGCGCAGAATGGTTTCAGCGTATTTCAAGGACCGCATCTTGTTGTACCAAACTGAAAATGGGCAAGTAGACTATAAGATCACAGGAGGTGTACCTCAGGGCTCTGTTTTGGGCCCCCTCTTATGGAACGTAATGTACAACGACCTGCTCCTGCTCGGTCTGCCTGAGGGCGTCAGGCTACTGGCATTCGCCGATGATGTGGCATTGATCATAGTGCGCAAGCACATAGAGGAGATACAAACAACCTTCTCATTCGCTATAGCCACAATTCAGCATTGGATGCTCTCAGCGGACTTGAGTTTAGCAGAGCAAAAGACCGAAACACTCCTTGTTAGCAGTCGAAAGGCAAGGGAAACCATCACCCTCAAAATAGGCGACACCTACATACAGTCGCAGCCCTTCATCAGCTATTTGGGGGTGCTCCTGGACACACGGCTCAACTTCAAAGAGCACATAATCGCGGCCACAAGAAAGCAGCTGGGGTACAGGGGGCATTATCTAGAATAATGCCGAATGTCGGAGGCCCTAGACAGATAAGAAGACAGCTACTGGCAACAGTGACTACTTCTGTTTTGTTGTACGGGGCACCGGTATGGGAGAAATCGCTCGAGCTACCATCGTACCGCCGGAAAATGAAATCAGTCCAGCGGCTCTCAGCGATTCGAGTGGCATCATCCTACCGCACTGTGTCTTACGAGGCGGTGAGTGTGATTGCCTCTACCCTGCCAATCGACATCCTGGCTGCAGAAAGGGGACGGCTTTATCGCAGAAAGTTAGAAAAAGACCAGCCGACAAGAAACAGCGATGAAAGAACCATGAGTCTAGGGCAATGGCAGGAGAGGTGGGACAGCTCTACTAAAGGCCGGTGGACATATCGATTGATACCTAACATCAGTCGTTGGGTCAACCGCCAGCATGGGGAGGTTGGGTTCTACATCACTCAACTCCTGACTGGACATGGATGCTTTCGAGCATACCTGCACAGGTTCACGTGTTCTTCTCCTGCCCCCGGTTTCAGGATCAACGTGCCGAAGTGGAGAGGATTCTGGAGACTAATATCGTTCCAGAACAATTAGTAGAAGCCATGCTGAAGGGCCCCCAAGCCTGGAAGTTGGTATCAGATTACGCGGAGACTATCCTCAAAGAACTCCGCAATACCTTCGAGGAGTAGGCTTTAGAGGCTTTCAATGTAAGAGCAGTTAACATCTGCAATGAACCACCCTTGCGAAGTAGTATTGACAAAGAGTGCCGCAGGGGACCATGGTTGTAGGAGAAAGAGGTTAGGGTTTTAGCGGGTATACGGTATACTGGTTTCAATGCAACGATTTACTCTTGCTTTGAAGTCATTGCATCGGGAGTCCCGCACGACGGCCAGCACGTGCTAGCTAAGTACGCAATGTATTTCCCCCCTCTTCGGATAAAAAAAAAAAAAACACCTATACATGGTATGGCATTTACTATGGCATCATGTGCATACAACGACAAAGTGGCATCATTGAATCTGAGATATGGGCGATACTCTTCAAGCAGTGTAGACTTGTCCAATATGTTCAGTTTCGCCATACCCTCGCTTTTAAGAGAGAAAAATTAGTTTGAAAATATCGTTCACTATGACATCTGAAGCCACAAGCGCGACTAGACGCCTGTTTGCAGTGTATGATGCCACAAACGATTTTCACGATATACGAGGAGTGATCACTAGCCCTTGCCTGCAGTATTTCTTGAACTAACAAAAGCTTTAATAAAATCATGAAATATGTCTTGGAAAACTTTGTTAGTACGATACCAGAGGTGTTGCCTTTAAATTTTTCAACAACTAACTTTCACATAGAAAACAATATCGAATAATATGAGTAATATATCTTTATTTGTATATATTTAATTAAGTTCAGGACTCTAAAACGATTGTGATGAAAGTTATGAATAGGAGAATTCAATGACTAAAAATCTATTGGGCGGAGTTTCTACTTTAGGAAAAGTTGTTATTGACAAAATGAAATATTAAAACATTCCGTTAGAGATTATAACAGTTATGGCAGTTATACAAAATGAGTAAAAAATATTAATTGTAGCCCATAATAAGTTGTTAATCTAATACTATAATACGAGCAATGTTTGTTATATATATATATATATATATATATATATATATATATATATATATTATATTACCATTATTTTATGGTGTAGCCTCTCTTACATATTCGTTTCGCAAATCTCTCCATGTTGTTCTGTTGTATGCTTTTTGGGACCAGGTTATGCCTGCTATTTTCTTGATGTCATAGTCCTATCTTACATTGGGGCGTTTCCTTGGTCTTTTAACACCCCTAGGATACCATTGTGTGATTTTTGTGGACCACCTATTATCTTGTCTTCTTGCCAAATGCCCTGCCCATTGCCACTTCAGAGATTTCACTCTGTGGATAACATCTATTACCTGGGTTTTGTTCCTTATCCACTCTATTCTCTTCCGATCTCTTCTCGTTATTCCGATCATGCATCTTTCCATAGACCTTTGTGCTACTTGTAGTTTTCTTGTAAGTTCGGTTTTCAGAATCCAGGTTTCACAACCGTATGTCAGTACTGGTAGAACACACTGATCAAATACTTTCTTCTTAAGGCGGAATGCCATTCGTGACTTGAAGATTATGGAGTTTCTTCCAAACGTCATCCATGCAAGTTTGATTCTTCTGTTTATTTCTGGTAGTAGCGAACCTGATATGTGTATTAATTGACCCAGGTATATATATTGTTCTACTATTTCCAGAATTGTGTTATCTATTGTGACGTCTTGTGTGTCTACTAGTTCGTTGTACATTATCTTTGTTTTTCCGATATCTATTTTTAGGCCTATTTCCTTTCTTACTCTGCTAAGTTCATTGATTTGATTTTGTAGTTCTCCTGCGTTATTGGCAATTAGGACAATGTCATCGGCGAATCTCAGATGGTTCAGATATTCTCCATCTAGGTTCAGTCCTTTGTGGTCCCAGTTTAATCGTCGAAAGATACTCTCTAATGCCGCTGTGAATAGCTTCGGTGATATTGAGTCACCTTGTCTGACTCCTCTGTTAGTAGGAAATTCGGAGCTGCCTTCGTATATTCTGATTTTGGCTTTGGCTTCCTTGTATATATTAGCCAACGTTTCTATGTATGGCTTATCTACACCTTGTTCACTCAGAGCGTTGATTACCGTCTTCGGATATATAGTGTCGAACGCTTTTTCGAAGTCAATGAAGGCCAAGGCAAGTAGTATTTGATATTCTCTAGTTCGACTGATAACTTCCCTTATAGTGTGTATGTGATCGATTGTGCTGAAGCCACTACGAAATCCGGCTTGTTCTCGGGGTTGAGCGGAATCTAGTGTACTCTGTATTCTGTTTTGTATGATTTTAGTGAATATTTTGTACACTACCGGCAGGAGACTTATCGGTCTGTAGTTCCGAATGTCTTCTTTATTGCCTTTCTTATGGATTAATACTATGAGGGCGCTATTCCATTTTTCTGGGACGTGTCTGGTTCTTAGGCAATTCGTATATATTTTGGCTAGGCGTTTCCATGCTTCTCTACCAGCGTATTTTAGTAGTTCAGCCGTTACTGCGTCGTTACCTGCTGTCTTGCCATTTTTCATTTTGTTGACCGCTGATTCCACTTCCTCCACAAGTATTTCAGGTATTTCTTCTTTCGTCAGCTGTATTTCCAGAGATTCGGGGGCTTTGTATAGATATATATTGTAATGGATTTAAACCAGACATGAGATAAGACAAAAGTTTTGCAATTTGAATAAGTAAATGAATGGGAAAATGTAAATAAAATTCATACAAAGGAATTGCAGAAATCAATTAAAGTAAAGTTAACCTTAAAATATAAACCATGTAGAAAGAATGTTTCAAAAGCAAATTGTTGAAAGGATAAAAGGTGGCATATAAAGTTAGATAATCTATCATGCAGAGTGTAGTAGAATTTGGATACTTACATAAGAAAATCTAGGCAGGAAGTCACATTTAGGCCAAACATCAAAGAGGTTAAATTCACTTATGAAAATTACATTAGAGTTTGTAAAACAAGTTTAGATCACACATTAGGCCATGAGAACACTGAATATAGCACATTTGGATCAAAATGAATTTTTAAAATACATAAATTTGTTAAAATATAGAGAATTGAAATGTCAGAATTATAAAGACCGTTAAAAAATGTTAAGGAATGATGGAACAGTAAAGAGATATATACCGTTAGAAAAAGCTTAGAGCATAGTTTATGAAAATTCAATAGTTCAAAAGATATAAAGTCTTAATTTCAGTAAAATCTAATTTTTTTAAAGTACCTGTTAAATGACTGGTGACCAGCAGGTTACAAGTGTCAAATCAAAATTTTTGAAAACATGATTAAGTAATTTAGATAAAATTTAGAAGAGTAAATGGTGTTGAAATTCAAATTAAAATTTGTTTAGATTTTTGCATATGATTTAGAACAAACATATTTGGAAATTAATAAAATAAATTAAAGCGGAAATGGAAATAGCAGGTGGCAAAATTTATTACATAAATAGGAAATCTGACATTGAAAGGCGCTCTTTGTATTTCAATCGTCGACGAGAGCAGTTCAAAATTTCGTTCCTGTAAAATCACGTTTCCATGACAACAAGATAAATGATCTGTGGTATCATTAAAATAAGTGTTCCATGTCAATTTTTGACAAAAAATCAAGTTTGAAGTTAATTTTTTTAAATTTTGAATCATCATTCTGAAATTGAGAAATTAAATATTCCATAAAAGGAATTATTTGAAATCCTTGGACGGAGAGATAAAATCAATTTTTTTTTGAATAATAAAAGTATTGGTGCAGCAGTAAACAAAGCAATTAAGCAGCAGAATTTAGTTTATAAACCAAAACAAATCAGGAAGCAGTATACTAAAACCAAAATTAAGGAAAAGGGGAATTCAAGCCAGACAACTGTGAGTTTTTGAAACATTATTTAATAAACAGATTATTGAAATCTAAAATCAATCAGTGATAGAAATAAAGGTTTTGTTTAAATTTAGTATAATCAATATTTGTGTTTAGAGGATTGAATTTTTGTAACAAATTGATAGAAATTTAATAATATTTAAGTAACCAGGAAATTTATTTTGTTGTAAAGGCAATATTATATATCAGAATTGTATTGTGGACAATCATGATAAATAAATTGTAATTTGATTGAGAATTTAAAATTATTTCGGAGTCATTTAAAAATTAAAAAAAAATAAAGTGTAAAATATAATTTCAAAATTTAAAAAAAAAGTGATAGTGTAACGAAGAAGAAATAGAGACTTATAAGATAAGTATAAAATTCATTTATTTATATAAGATCTACAATTTTGAACCCAAGCAAAAAAGACCCTGAGGTAATCTCATACATTGTAAATTATTCAGTATATTATTATAATATATATATATATATATATATATATATACAAATCGATTGGTGAGGGTCTCATCGTTGGGAAAAAAATTTTATTGAGAAATAAAATTATTAAAAAATTATTGACAGTTTATATCATACAAGGCGGCGACTTTGTAATTTCAAGGCATTCAAAACAGGGTAATTCGGTAACCAACGTAAGAGTGACTCCTGTTGTAAAAATTCTTTTAATACAGGGTGATTTGGTGACCTATTTGAGAGTGAAACTTTTTTAAACATTCTTTCAATAAAAATTGTGTTTGTATGAAAATGTAACTATTTTATGCCGCGGTCATATTTTCCTAGCATTATATTTTTATACCTAAACATTTCAAGTTTTCAAGGTGAAAAAATTAGCACGGTAGGCAATTTTTGGATGAGTAAGATCTCACGTTTTCGCATGTTAATTTGGGGCATATAATATTGTTGGTGCAAAATTATAATTATTCAGGGTCGTTCAAAATATGTTAGATGGTCCATAAGAGTTGCTATACAGGATGGTTAAAATATAGCGTCAAATGGAATTGTAGGATGGTTAGAAAAAGCGAGAAAAAATAATTTTATAGAGTAACCCATAGGTAGTTGTAAATTAATGATAGCTGACATACAGGGCGGAGTAAAAGTATGGTTATGCAGGTTCGCTAAAAAAAATTAAAAGCACGTTATACTACCTATAGGAAAGCTTATTAGCATTTGCATTTGCAGGGTGGTTGTAATATAGGATGTACTGAAACTGTAATATTGTATTTGTATGTTCCGAACATGTAACTATTTTAAGCCTCGGTCATATTTTCCTAGCGTTGTATTTTTATAGCTAGACATTTCAAGTTTTCAAGGTGAGAAAATTGGCACGGTAGGCAATTTTTGGATGAGTAAGATCTCATGATTTCGCATGTTAATTTGATGTATATAATATGAATTGTTGGTATAATATTATAATTATTCAGGGTCGTTCAAAATTTGTTAGATGATACATAAGACTTGCTCTGCAGGATTGGTAAAATATAGCGTCAAATGGAATTATAGTATGGCTAGAAAAAAGCGAGAAAAATTTATTTTATAGGGTACCCCATAAGCAGTTGGAAATTAATGATAGCTGACATACAGGGCGGAGTAAAAGTATTGTTGTGCAGGTCGATAAAAAAATGTTAATAGAATGTTATACCTACAGGGTAGCTTATTAGCATTTGCATTTACAGGGTGGTTGCAATATACGATGTACTGAAATTATAATTATACATGGTGGTTCAAAAAAAATACAATAGGTGGCCACAAACAAATGCATATACAGGGTAGTTAAAACATATGGTGGTGTGAAATTATAGTTAGTGATTTAAAATATTGGTAGCCTATAAGAATTTGCAAATATAGGGAGAAGCGGAATTATAGTTCTACAAAGTGTTTACAAAAATGTTAGAATATATATGTATAATGCGTATATATAATGGTTGAAAAATAGGTCAAAGTAGACTTATAGTTACAGAGGTTAGTTAAAAGATTTTGGAAACCAAAGTGTTTGTATAATGGCCAAAAGCGGTCACATATACAGGGTTTCTGGAATATGGAATCAAGTGGAATTATAACGTGATGAAAAAATGTATGAATGGGTTTTTCATAAGAAGTTGAACATATAGGGTGGTTGAAATATAGAGGGGAGTAGAATTGTAGTAACACCATGTAAATAAAAAATGTAAAAAAAATATTATGTTAGGGGGTTTAAATTAGTTTGCATAGCAAAAATGCGATTATTTAGATAAATGTACGTTTATGATAAAACCTTCAATTTACGAGTGAAGCTGGTCACCCAGGTACTGGTTAATAGGAGCTGTAGATTTATAATTATACAGGGTGGTTCAAAATGCGATATAAACCCAATATTTTATGGCGTGACCCATAAGCAGTTGCATCTACAGGGTGGTTAAAATTTAGAGTAGGGTGTGTTTATAGGCATACAGCGTGATTAGAAAAAACAATTTTATTGTGTAGCCCAAAAGCAATTGCATAATTGCATATACAGGATGGTTGAAATATATGATAGAGTGAAATTATTATTGTGTTTCAAATTAGAAAATTAAAATTAAACTAATTCGTTTCGTCTTTTGAAAAATTAATTTACACGCCAAATGTCTGTTTATTTGGACATAAAAACCCACATTTTTTATGAATCATCCAATATTGTTAACAAGTGTAAGAACAAAGGTAATGAAGGCGTTCTTCTAGGAATTCGACTATTTTGGCATGAAAAAATTTAATTTGTTTGGTCTACGCCAATAATATGTACAAATGTAAATTGTTTGCTTTTTCTTAATAGTTATTCTGACAGAACAAAGGTTAATTAAAAATTAAAAAAAACGCTTGTATGTCTAAGTAAAAATGAATACCTACAGATATAAAATGTCAATGTTCAAAATTTCCCATTTTTTTTTGTTATAAATTTACTCAAAATTGTGCCAACATAGAACAATCCTATTCGATTCGAAAAATATGATATTTATGTAATTCTGAAACTCCTCAATTTTTGTGTGATTACGTTATCAACAAATTCCAGGAGACATTGCTTATAAAAATGAAAGTAACTGATGTTTTTTTTTAATTTATAACATATATCTTCAAATAGCTCTCTTATGACGAGCACACTTATGATGCGTGAGAATCATTTGCATAGTATGCTCTTATAGTTGTTTATTGTGCTAAACCCGACTTTCAGTGAGGTCATGCGACCCTCCAACGAGATCCCCCCCAATGACAATCCTGGATCCGCCATTGTGCACTATTATCTGTCAAATGACTGTATGGATTTCACTTGCGGTTTCTGGTCTAAAAATAAGTATAAGTATAGTATTTTCTTAATTTTTTGTTACACCATAGTGTTACGAAATTTACCAAAGCCGAACCTGTTTCATTGCAGTACGACAACAATCGCTTTGAGATAATAAATGGTTCTCGAAAAGACTCGGCACGTGTAGGAGTGATGATGATTTTGCGAGAATTTTCTATGCTGGTTTATACAGAATCAGCTGTTCTGTATAATTTGATGTAAATAAAGTTCTAGAGAAGTGAAAGTGAATATTAGTTTTATAATTTTAAAATTGAACCCACGGACTATATTGCAATATGAATCTTAATCTTAGCCACTGGCAGCACTGAGTTCAGTTAATTTCTACGCTCTCACACAACATCGGCTACATTAGTTTTTGCAAAATAATAGTTTGATGCTTATACATTTTAGTAGAAGAGTCTCCATACCAAATTTTATGCCTGTATTAATCTCAAATCCGATATCTTAAATTTTTGTAAGCTTAGCTCACGCTAGCCCGACCCAATAAATATAGTTTTTACAAAACAAACAACAAACATATCTATATGTATTTTCCGAAAATAAACTACACCCTAATTTTTACTGCTGTATATCTTTGGATTTCTTAAATTACAAGTAACAAGAATATTTGCCCCCTCCCCACTTCACCAATGGATAATTCAATTTCCGCAAGTTATTAATTTTATACTTATTAACAATCTCAATTGTTATTTTAAAATGGCAGTCTTACTTATCTGTAGTTGTAACAATATTTAATCATTTAAAGACACCTATTAAATACAGAAAAGCCCATTGCCCCCATACAGCAATAAAATAATTTATCAAAATAAAGCTTTCCATTAGTGAAATATTTCACTCCTCCGACATACACCCTATTTTATTTTTTGCGTGATATCTTCAAAACTAATTCAAATTTGAAAATTTTGACAGATATAAACTGCTTAGTTTTGCAAAAGGATTATGTATTTTTATATATAAGACAAAAAACGAATTTCTGAAATTAAAAAAATATTTAAAATAATAAAACTTATAGGTAACTATTAATCTTTAGAGACTGCGAAAATGATTTCTTAGAAAGTCTTTTAAACAAATAATCCTCAACTATATTGTAATTATTGAATCACAACGTACCTATAGCGCACAGTGCACTGTGAGAATTTCATTTTCTATCATCTTCTTACATATAAATTACATTTTCAAGTGATTTTCGATGGAACGACCGAGATAATAAATAAACTTTCACATATTTCAAAGGTGAAACTTTTGGTGAAATAGTTTTATAAAATTTAACCTAACTCCCGTACTATGTGCATAATTTAGATACGTTTTCTGGTGACAAACGGTACATCAAAAGGTTTACTGTTTACTAAACGCTTTTCTAGCAGACTACGCGTAAAAAAATTCACGTTATCATGTTTAAAGGGTAAATGATTTTTTCCACCTTATTTTAACAGGCTGTGACTTTTGGATTAAATAGTCTTAACTAATATTAATTACTTATTAATAAACTGAACAGTATATCTTTTAACAGAAATCTCTTGAATATCTGTAAGAAAGATATGTAAGTAACAAGTACACGCTTTGTTCTTTTTTGTTGTTCCTAGATTCACGAATTGATTATTTGGTAGTTGTGGCTATTATAAAACTAATTGAAATTATTTACTGGTAAATATCGGTATTGACAATGTTGGAGTAAGAGAACATTCTATTATTATTTTTTTAATTTTCGAATTTAGACGTGCAACTGATATAATAAAATTATATTTGTCAGATTTCCTTAACTTTGTGCATGCAAACGGATATAAAGCGCAATAGATTGTATAAAGTCTTACAGATTATTAACGAGTAATATTAGGGTCTAAGTCATGTGGTATTATGATCATAACAAGATGAATATGACAATTCACTAAAGGTCCTTACAGGACATCTTTCGTAACTAAAAGGAAATAAAGTATATTTACCAATCAAAGTAAAAAAAATAAAGTACAATATCTGAAAATAAATAATTTTTCCGTGAAACATTTTTCATACACATTTTTTGTACTTCAAGCAATATCTAACAAATATCTGTTATTAAAGGAAGTTTAAACTACATCTTTGCACTCTATATCCATTTTAAGGTATATTAATAGTTCATTCTTTATTAAATTTATGGATGCCCTGTTTCTTTCATCCCGTCGCTTAGCCTTCTCCAGAGAAACAACAATAACTGTAGATGCTGTTGACACTTTGATTAAGAACTGTACAGTCTTTAGAATGAGCTTGTGTCTTTAAATGAAGAAATTTCTTCATATAGAACATTTATATTAATATTATGTGTTTGTAGTTTCATAGTATTATACAGGGTGAGTTTTTTTGATGACCAGTATGGGGATCTCGGAAACTAGCGGAGATAGAGCAATGGTTAAATTGGGAAAGATTTGCAGTTTTACTGCCCAATTTAATGACACTTTCGGATTTTTGTAAAAAGTCATGGGTTACTAGATATTTTGAAAAAACGAAATTCTGTCTATTTAGTCAAATCCCTCTAGCTCCTTTGTTTTTGATTTTATAAAAAAAGTGTAAATATCAAAATTAAAGGGAATTGTATCCCGAATATGATTGTTATGTCCTCGTTTGCGTGACATTTTTAGAGCTTTTCAATGTTCTAACGAAGAAAAACTGAATATGGTGGAATGTTATATCATATGCCATAAAAATTCAGTTCGTGCAGCTGAGGAATACTTTCATAGATATTTTAATCGTCGTCCACCTGCTCTATGTACATTTAAGAGGCTTTACGATAGTTTACTCAGATATATATCTTTACTCAACCAACAAAGGAAAGGAATCAAATCAACAAAGCAGCACAAATAAATGTTTTGGTACTGGTAAATCAAAATCCATCTACATCAACTCGTGAGATTGCGGCAGAAGCTGGCACATCTCAACGAACTGTAGTTAAGGTACTGAAAGCGCACAAGTTCCACCCGTACAAACTTTCTGTTTCTCAAATTTTGCATGCTGGTGACGAATATCAACATATTTTGTTTTGTACATGGTTTAGTGAAATGTGCCTTGACAATCCACAGTTTCCATTAATGATGTTATGGTTAGATGAAACTAGATTTACGAACTGCGGTATGTTCAATAGACCCAACGAGCATATTTGGTTTTAATGTTTGGTGTGGTATCAGAGGGTCTACTATTCTGGGGCCTTTTATCTATGACGAATCACTTACTGGGGAGCGCTACTTCCATTTCTTGCAATACACTTTTCAAGACATGTTGCATAATTTGAATTTGAGAACTGGTTTAGAAATTTAGTGGGTCCAACATGATGGAGCACCTGCTCACAACTCGTTATTAATAAGACAACACTTAGATAAAATCTATCCAAACTCTTGGATAGGAAGAAATGGCGCACGCGAATGGCCACCCCGATCTCCCAATTTGGCAGTTATAGACTTTTATTTATGGGGTGAGCTAAAAAAACAAAGAAAGTATGAGACAGTTGGTGACCTAAGGGAGGCGGTATTACAAGCAATTGAAGAAATTGCGGTCCGTGAGGAAAGCGGTAATGTCAATCTTAAAAAGATGAAATTTTTGTCTAAATAACAATGGTGAACTTTTCGAACATAAATTGTAACCATTATTATGTACTTTAATTTCTTAAGTTTTTAGTAAGTGCCTACTTATTTAGTTTTTTCGTTATATCTGATATACCTAATAAAAAAAAAGTTCAATGTTTTTTGGAATAGTTATTAATAAATCAATCTATTTCATGGCTAACTACGTTAAAAGTGAAAATAAAAGAGAAAAGCATTCATAACTCCGTTATTTTTATGAATAACTATATCGAGTATTATATCGTTGAAAAGCTCATATCTCGAAAACGAGAGCTGTCACGCAAACGAGGACATGACAATCATATTCGGGATACGATTCCCTTCAATTATGATATTTACACTTTTTTATAAAATCAAAAACAAAGGAGCTAGAGGGATTTGACTAAATCGACAGAATTTCGTTTTTTCAAATTATCTAGTAAGCCATGTCCGCTAAGTTGCACCTGGTACACTTGACTCAGGGATTGATTGTCGTATCCTTTGTCCAGAATGGCGATGATCTTGTCAAAATTGCCTTGTTCATCGACTGGAATGCTTTGTAGAAGTCCAGACCTCTTAAGGAAATTACAAGAGAGGGAGATTTTTCTTGGTTATCCCATCCATTAGCTGCAGTCAAGCTTTCAAATTGCCGTTTATATATGGGCCAAGATGAATTGCCACCAAATGTGGAGGTTTACTCACGGAACCGTTAGTACTCACGGTATTCTGGTATTTTCCTCGCTGTAAGTCCTGTTGCATTTTTTAATTTCTGTTTCTACTTTTTGGATGGCACTCATTTTATCTTGTACTTCACCTTGTACTGTTTGTTTAATGGAACTTATTTGGTCTTGAACTGTGTCTTGAATTAAACTGATTTCAAATTTTATCTGGCTTTGGATGGAATCGGGGTCATCTACATTTGTTTCAAGAGTATCCACGGTATTTTTTATGGTCTTAATGTCATCATTTAGCTCTTATATGTCTGACTCAACTATTTGCATTCTTTCAGAAACTGTTTCATTAACTTGCGATACTATTTGCATTAATTACTCAAATTGCAGTTGTCTTTTTTCTTCAGTTTAGCCTTGTTTTTCTGCAAATTTTCTTCAATGGCAGTAACTAGATTTTGTTGTTTTTCTTCCATGGTAGTAACAAAATTTTCTATTTCAGTTTTACGTTTTTCATCAAAAGATTTCACCATCCTTTGTTGAATTTCTTCCTCATGTTTATTTTTTGTCTCGTTTTTCCAGGATCTGGATAATTTTATCATCTAGTCCATCCGTAATCTGCTTGAATATTTTTTTGGTATTATCGTCCATTTTTTCTTTTTCCATGCTTCGGGTTTCCATAAATCAAATTTCGATTTTAACATCATTTAATATTTTACTTCTGATCACCAAATTTCTTATATACTCCTTGGGTTCAATTAAAATTTAAAAACTAATGTTCACTACCACTTTCTAGAACTTTCATTAACATCAAATATACAGAAACTGCTGATTCAAATATCACAATAATAATACAACATAAGCTCTTCGTCGCACTAACTAACTGCTGCTATGGTGGGCCGCTCCTTTTAAAATCAGCATCGAATTCTCTCGTACAATTCGGTGTCAATTTTACAGTTGTCGAGTTATTTCGAGATAAGTTTTTTTTCCATCCGATCCTTCTAGCTCTTTTTTTCTATCCTAGCGATTGATGTCTCACGGAATGAAACCAGAGACGGACTGGATAGATTTTTATAACAATAGTTGGAACTATGTGCACAAACAGTTCTTTAATCATTTTTCCAGTTGGATAGGTACCCAAAGAATGGGAAATAAAAAAATTATTTAAAGTAAATTATTCATATAATGAAAATCCCCAAGATATAAAGATCATTTATTTTTTGCTTACATTATGAAACGTGATAAAGGGGCACAATGGCATAAGCGGTTCAGTGTTAAATTTTATATCGCTTTTAAACTCTACTGGGTTTTTTGTATAGAAGATTGAAAGTAATGTAGTACTCTCGTGCTACTAAAACTAGCGGCCGCCCAATGGTCGAAATTCGACCAATATCATTGTTAAAAATTTAAATAAATTTGCTTACATTACATACATTTTTATGTGCTTATACAAAATTATGCCGCAGACTCCCTTTCAAGAGGCATTCATGAACCATTGGTGATAAAATCAATCATAAAGGTAAAGAGTAATATTATCAAATACTGGACATAAGAATTCACATGCCGACAACATCTACAAATGAATAACAAAACTACAAATAAAAATCATGAAAGTTAACAATCACTAAATTTGTTGTCTTTAACCTTTCCTGCCCTAAGTACTTCTTAAATTTAAAAAGAATGAAATTGACAAAAACTTTCTGGACAACACATATCCCACGATCACAGTTTTACAAATATGTCTAACTGAAAAATCTACAAACTCTTACAAAAAAATAATAGTTTCACTAATCCCGAACACCTTAATTACCAGTGAATTAGCTCATTTTTTTTGAATATTACAATATACTTCAAGTTTAGCCAGATCCGCAAACGAAACAAGAAATTCTTGTAGATCTAAAGAAGTAGTTACCCCCATAGACTATATTGTTATATTTTTATGACAATCATGACGAAGCTAAAATGTAATCATTACAGAGCGAATGACACAAAAAGAACTAACTTAATAAAATATTGAGGGTAAAATCTAACATAAAGGAATTCCTTAAGAAAAGTTTACACTAGTGGTTGCCAAATTTCTCATACATGTAAATATGATTGTAGATACTCCTAAAAGCAAGTCCTTAGAAGTAATTCATATTGATATATTTTTCTGATAAAATAATGGGTCCATTGCCAGTACCCTAAAAAGAACACAATGCAGGTCTTTGCAGTTATATTTCATTTTATGAACTATCTCAAACAATCATTCCTGACAATGGCTCGGAATTTAAAAAACATTCAGTTGCTGATATTTGTATCTTTCACAAAATTTGCATTTTACTAGCCCAGGAAATTAAAATGGCCATTATCCACAAAAAATATTTCATCTGTCTATGTCTAATTTTTTATAAAAATAATCCCAAAAGGTAAATGAAATTTGCCATTAATGAGTTATAATAAACTGATCCACAACTAACCCTCTGCAGCATATTATTAGGACATACCACTTTTTGGGCTCTAAGTATTTAAGTAAACATATTTGAATCCGAAATTGTACAAATTGAACAGGACATTTGTGTAAAAACTTGTCAAGGTTTATCAAAAGTTAGAGTTAAATTGATCAAAACACAGGTAGTTAAATGCAAAAATATAATTGGTATAACGAACTAAGTAAGTGCACATTAAACCCGAATTCAAAAGAAACGACTTATTCCAAGAATTTCCAAAGATGCACCATGAAGTTTCATTAATCTTTATAGAGAACAATTTGGAATTTTTTTGTATTATCTATCCCTTAATTGCGATTTTTAGATGTCTCAGGATATACCAATCATAACTTTTCACATAATTTTATATTACGTTTATTAATATTAAATATTATATTCCGAATGTGTCTCAAAATTACGGAACAGATTCTGGATTACTAAGAAAATTGCAATACAAGAAATTACATAGTTATTGTATTATATTTTCAGAGCATTTAAAAACACTATCGTTAGCATATGTGTGGCTTTAAATTTTAGGCGGTAGTACTCGTAGTTATCTTATTTCAAGGTTGAACTTTTTCTTTTAATATGTGTTAGTACGGGAGCTGGTAAAAGAAATGATTTGTTCTTTGAAGCCGCTTACAACTTTGTTCGGATAAACATATATGACAAAATTGTAAAGTAAATCTATTGCAAATTTAATAAACTATTATTAATATATGAGTTGTACTGTTATGTGAGAAATAATTTTGACCAAATGACCTTTTGTTTGCTTGGCAAGCAATACTTGAAACTTCAACTAAAGTTTAGCTCATTTTGGGTTTAACTTCATTAATTTCACGTCATTTCATTGTTTCTAATCGCGAATTTTTGTGCATTGTTATAGTAGGGCGGCTCAGATGGTACGATCTGGGCGGCAAATTGATATAAGTATCTCGTATTCTGTTCCCAAATGTTGTTTACTAAATGTCAGTTGTCTCTCGGACTGTGTAGCAGACTGACCCGTCCTGTTTTAATCTAAATACCTATCTTCCAATGTAGACCATAAAAAGTCGTCTAAAGTGATACAATATTAACGAAATAACAAGAATATAAATTTGAATGAGACTAACGTTAAAAATAATGTTAATATATTAATAATATATTTAAAAAATAGTATATTTATTTTTGTAATATAAGGTCGATTATAACAAAAGATATTAAGAAACATGGTTCTGTTGGGTTTAAAAATATCATAAATGAAAATCAGTATAGTTATAAAAAACTAATAGTTTAGAAGGATGTTTATTAGATAACAGTTCGTGTAAAATAAAAAATGTAATAATAGTATTCTAAAAAGTGAAAAAATATTTTCAGCATTACTATTATTAGGGTTCCGTATATATACAATATACGGATACCCTTATAATATCACTCTGGATTTCTCCCTCTTTCACACAACTGTAATTTTATCCTAAACTACTGGACGGAAAAGGTTGAAATTTGGTGTCAATGTATAGTTTTGTAACCCCATCAGGAGTATATATATATATCGTAAATGAAGAAATTTTGATTTTAATAGAACTTTTTTGGAGGGGGGAACTAGAAAAATCGACCATTCCCCCCACCTCATCTCCGAAACTATAAGTAGCAAAATTTTGATAAAATTAGAGAATTTTACCGGAAAAATAAGAAGAAACCTCTACTATTAATTTTTAGTGGGCAAATTACAGAATTATATGGAAAATATTAAATTAAAATTGTTTCTAGCACATCATGTAATATATCAAATGAAAGGGCTTATTATGGCAAATACAAACATATTTTTTCATATTTTTAAAATAAATTATTTAAAATATATTAACAAAAATATACAAAATCACTCATTTCCCCTACCCCACGTTCAGTTCCTAGCTCTTGAAGTTTTCTGATTACCTAATAGTTCCCATTGCCCTCACCCAATAAATATTTTTTTTTGGAAAATTTAATTTAACGACAATACAACACTTCTCAGTCGTGAAAATCTTTTGATTCCTAAGATAAATTTGTCAAAAAATCAGTTTTCTGGCCAACACCCAACCCTCCCCTCGAACAAATAGTTCAGTTTTTGCAAATTAATAACTTGATAATTATACATTTTAGGTGAAGAAACTACACAGCAAGTTTTATTCTGTATCACGATTTCTTAAAGTACAGTGCACTCGAGCCCCACCCAATAAATATTATATTGAAAAATTCCGAAACATGTATGTGTATTTAAAGAAAATAAACTATACACTAAATCTACTGCTGCATATGTTAGATTTCCTTAGATTACTAACTTCATAACTAATTATTGACTGTTACAGAATAGTCTTCATACAAATTTTCTCGCCTATATCGCATTCGGTTTACAATATATTGAAGTTTCCTATAAAAACAGCTTCCCATTACCGCAGTATAACTTTCTGAAAAAGCACATTTCTGTCTATTTACATAAATGAAATTATTAAATAAATAGCCGTTACCCGCGGTTTTAATCGCGTACGGTATCTTCATGCCTTTGCAAAAAGAAATACCATATGAAACATATGGGTTATCCTATATAAAAAAAATTAACTTGTTTGAACCACCCTACTTAACTATTAATCCAACAATCACGAATATATTCCACTCAAAATGCAAGTACTTATGGGCCACCCTATATATTAATTGTATTAGCCTTTTTTTAATAACTATAACTCTACTTCACCCTATATAGCAACCATCCTGTATATACAGCTGTTTATTTGTCAGCCAGTATAACTCATTAAACACCTAACTATAATTCTTCACTACCCTATATTTCAGGTATGCAACTGCTTATGGTCCACGCAGGATAACAATTATTTCTCATATTTTTTGAACAACCTTTTAAAGTAGTACAATTTCTCTTTACCTTACCACCAATCACGAATATATTCCACTCAAAATGCAAGTACTTATGGGCCACCCTATATATTAATTGTATTAGCCTTTTTTTAATAACTATAACTCTACTTCACCCTATATAGCAACCATCCTGTATATACAGCTGTTTATTTGTCAGCCAGTATAACTCATTAAACACCTAACTATAACTCTTCACTACCCTATATTTCAGGTATGCAACTGCTTATGGTTCACGCAGGATAACAATTATTTCTCATATTTTTTGAACAACCTTTTAAAGTAGTACAATTTCTCTTTACCTTATATTTGTAACACCCTTTATATGCAACTTTCTCTAACATTATGTTAAACACACTCTAAAACAAGAATCTTGCTTCTTCCCACATTTCAGATAATACATATAGTAGAATGCAACTGTTCATGGTCTAAACTAAATAACAACTTAAAAACACATTTTTGCACCCTAACACTAAACCTTTATTTAAACACTCACCCAAGCTGCAACTGATTATTGGCCACCCTATATAATAATTTTATTAAACTTTTTTTTTAACCGTCTTGTATAACTAACTCTACCTCCATCCATCCATAATAAAACTATCGTGTATCACCGCTGCTAAATCGTCAAACATTATAACTTATTTTTGAACCATCCTGTATAACTCTACAAAATATTTCAACCACCCTATATGTGCATCTGCTTAGAGGCAAACATTTTTTAAACACTTAGCCATAACTCTGGTCCACTCACAACTGCTTATGGACTATACGCTACATAACTATTTTTTAACCACCCTTGAAATTATTATTTTTCGACCATACCTTATATGCAGTTTTTTCTAACATTGTTTTAATCACACTGTATGAACTATAATTTTACTTCGATCCATGTTTCAGATATTGTATATATGCAACAGCCCATGTGCTATCTTACAAATTTTCCAAACTGTTTAACTATAACTCTATTTCTCCCGCTATTTCAACCACCTTGTACATGCAACTACTTATCGGCCACTCGGTATAAAAAAGTGTACTACCCTGTATATCCATAAATCCATCAATGCACAATATATTTCACCAAAACTGCAACTGTTTATTGGACACCCTATATAACAATTTTGTTCAACATGATATTGAATCACCTTGTATTACAACTACCCTGTATACGCTACTGCTTATTGGTAAACCAATATAACTTTTTAAAATAATTAACCATAACACTTCTCCATCCTATATTTCAGCTATCCTACCTTTCCAACTTTTTATAAACTGCGCTACTTCACAATTTTTTCTAATAGTTTTTCAACGACAATATAAAGTATAATTTCTCTCCACACTTCATTTAAACCATCCTTCATTTGAAACTTCTTCTAACCTTTTTTGAATCAAACACCCTGTATAATTATAACCCATTACCACTCTATATCTCAACAACTTTTTATACGCAACTACTTATTGGGCACCAAATATAACATTTTTGTACCACCCTGTATCCTTAGAATCCCACTGTACCCAATTTTTTAACCACACCATAAACCACTTGGTATACGCACCTACTTATGGCCCACTCAATATAACTTTTTTGGATCACCCCGTGATACCATGCGGTAAATGGAACAGCTTGTAGATCATAACATTTCTTTATAATATTTTTAAACCCACCTGTATAGCTGTAATTATACTCCGCTATATATTTCAACCATCCTATATATGCAACTACTTGTGGATATAAAACAAATTTTTAACCACACCATAAATCACTTGGTATACACAAATACTTATGGCCCACTTAATATAATTTTTTTGGGTCACCCCGTATAACTAATTCAACTCCCCCTTGTTTCCTTAAAATCCCACTGCACCCTATATTTCAACCATGCGGTAAATGCAACAGCTTGTAGATCATAACATTTTTTTATAATATTTTTTAAACCCACCTATATAGCTGTAATTATACTCCGCTATATATTTCAACCATATGGAACTATTTGTGTATATAAAACAAATTTTTAACCACACCATAAATCACTTGGTATACGCAAATACTTATGTCCCACTCAATATAACTTTTTTGGATCACCCCGTATAACTAATTAAGCTCCCCCTTTTTTCATCCACATTGTATATATGCAGCTGCTTATATGACACCTAATATAACTTTTTTTAGATTTTTTAAATGCATGTAATTCTACTCCGCTCTAAGTTTCCTATATAAAGAACACCCTGTAAAATTACGCTTGTTATATCAGTGGATTTTTTTAAAAAGAGACTTGTTACATTGGCACATTCCGAATTATGAATAAAATCTAATTTGATGCTAGTATATAATATTTTGCGTGTGCAGTCGAACCAATTGAGTAATTGTATTACCCAACATGATAGAAGTTTTTTCACTATATATACGGTTTCTGCCTTATGTGATGCCCGAACAAACAAAAACACACAAACTAGAATTTTATAATAGTAAAGATACTCCTCAATCACTTTTTAATCTTGAAATAACACTTTTCTTTATAATCAGTTCTCCACCCGTCCCCCACTTGATTGTCGAACTTTCGTAACATAATAAAACACGAGACTGTTTTTTAGGACGAAGAATTTGCTTACCAATTTCCAACAACGCATTAGTTTTTTCAAGAATTTAAAATATTGTAAATTATTTTGGACCCTTTTTTCCCCCTCCTAAATGATTTTTTTCAATATTCAATTTTATTCCACCTCCACACTCCTTAGGGAACATTTGTTCCATATTCCAACTCTTTCAGCCTAGCGGAATATTCTCACGATTTGTGCCGTATATGTAATTTTTGCCTATTTAACAAAGTGAAATATAATCACGAACTCGCCTCATAATAATATTTCCAAACAAAAGTGTATACATTGACAGTTACGTTACTTATGGCAACAAATGTTAGGAAAAACAAATATGCTTGAGTGTAAATAATTCTAAATTAGTAATTCAACTGTCTACCGTGGGGGGCAGCACTTGACAGCACAACTCAAAGATGCCACAATAAATACGTGTGCGTGCAAAATTCGATAAACAAATTTATGGCACCATACACTCGAAAATATTTTTTTGTTACCATACGACTATTCTAACGCCAGAAACGACGAAAACAGCATTAAAAACTTATGGCATCGTGTGTATGGTGCCATAAAGTGAGCGGATGCCAGAGTGCACTCCCATGCACGCACAATGATGCCATAGTAAGTGGAGTACAGGAACACACACACACACACACACACACACACACATATATTATCACATATATATATAGATATAGATCAACACAAACGGCAGTTGTTTGTCTCCCAGAGGTCCAGGCCAAGAAAGCCATCGCACTTGGAAAGCTGAAACTTGCGTGGGGCACAGTACGTGTTCGCGAGAGGATCAGCCTTCGACGGTGCTTCAAATGCTGGCACTTTGGGCACAACGCCCAGGCGTGCAGAGGCAAGACTGACCGAAGCAGTTGTTGTCACAGATGCGGAGGCGCTGGTCACAATGCCTCGGCTTGTCAATAACCTGCCAAGTGCTTACTCTGCAAAGAGAAAGATAGTAGGTCAGACTGCCGGCACGTTGCGGGTAGTTGGAAATGTCCGATCTACCAACAGGCGATGAGAGCAGCACAAGCCCGTAAATGAAAGTACTGCAACTCAACCTCAACCATTGCGAAGCAGCCCAAGACCTACTGGTACAGCGGGTGCGGGAATTGGATTGCGACGTAGCCATAATCTGCGAGCAGTACAAAAACTTCGACACCCTGTCCTGGGTAAATGACACAACGGACAGAGCAGCGATATGGGCTTGCGGTAAACTTCCGTTCCAACAACTCCCAAATACCCCCGAACCATGGCTTGTGAGAGCCAAAGTGGGAGGGGTTCACTTCTATAGCTGCTATGCACCTCCTAGTGCACAGCTCGAGGAGTTCGAGTTATTCTTGGACACCTTGGCGGAGGATGTACGTAAGCGTGAATCGGTCGCCATCGCAGGAGATTTCAACGCCTGGGCAATTGACTGGGGATGCCGGGAAACGAGCGCGAGAGGACGAGCTCTCCTTGAGACCATGTCTTCGCTCAACCTGGTACTCCTCAACACAGGAGACGTAAGCACATATCGCAAAGGCACAGCCAGCTCCATTATTGATATGACTTTCGTTAGCAGCAACCTAATTAAAGGGGGCTGTGAGTGGCGGGTCGATGAGGAGTTTACTAATAGCGACCACCAAGCTATTATTTGGGAAATCAACACCACTCCCAAACGAAGAAGATTGTGTGCCAGTCGTGCGAGGTCACAGCCAGTCGGTTGGAACAAAAATGCTTTCGATGCTGATTCATTCGCCTTGGTTATGGAGCAGGAACCATTGTCAATAGCAACAAGCGCAGAAGCCATTGCCAAAGAGGTAATGACAAGCGTTGTCAAGGCCTGCGATGCATCCATGCCAAGGAGACGGCAGAACAACAGCCGCCCACCAGTTTACTGGTGGAACGACACAATCTCACAACACCGACGAGAGTGTCTCAAAGCACGAAGGCTGCATCAACGAGCACGGAGACGCGACAGGGTCACAACAGAAGAACTAAGGCTCGACTATGAGATCAAAAGACAACAACTACGAAGAGCCATTCTCTCAAGCAAGAGATCCTACTGGAAGGAGTTGTGTGACGAAGTTGATCAAGATCCATGGGGAAAACCGTATAAAATCGTGATGCATAAAATTAAGGCCCCCCCCCCCATGACAACAACGAACTGCCCCGAATCATTGCACCGCATTGTCACTCACTTGTTTCCTGCGAAACCTGAGCTACCCGCTTATCCTGCGTGGCAGGTGAGGGACGAAGATATACCATCAGTGACTATGAATGAGCTGACGGGCGCGTGCAACCGGCTTCAAAACGGTAAGGCTCCCGGTCCAGATGGCATACCTAACATCGCGCTAAAATGCGCCATAGCCAATAGGCCTGACATGTTTCTACGCATGTATGAGACCTGCCTAAAGCAGGGGGTTTTCCCGACTAAGTGGAAAGAACAGAGGCTTGTGCTCCTCCCTAAAGGGGGAAAGAAACCTCCCGACGAACCGTCATCATATCGTCCCCTCTGTATGTTGGACTCTGCGGGAAAACTCCTTGAAAGGATAATAGCAGATAGGCTGGAGCCCTACGTTGAGCCGAAACTTTCCACCAACCAATTCGGGTTCAGAAAGGGGAGATCAACCATCGATGCCGTGACACTCGTTACCAACATCGCCAGAGAGGCTATCTCGGGAAAGAGATGGAGAAGAGGTGGAAAAAAGTACTGTCTAATAGCCACCCTGGATATCAAGAACGCCTTTAACTCGGCCCGCTGGGACCGCATTTTAGAGGCTCTTGCCAGGATGGAGGTTCCTCAGTACTTGCGCAGAATGGTTTCAGCGTATTTCAAGGACCGCATCTTGTTGTACCAAACTGAAAATGGGCATGCAGACTATAAGATCACAGGAGGTGTACCTCAGGGCTCTGTCCTGGGCCCCCTCTTATGGAACGTAATGTACAACGACCTGCTCCTGCTCGGTCTGCCTGAGGGCGTCAGGCTACTGGCATTCGCCGATGATGTGGCATTGATCATAGTGCGCAAGCACATAGAGGAGATACAAACAACCTTCTCATTCGCTATAGCCACAATTCAGCATTGGATGCTCTCAGCGGACTTGAGTTTAGCAGAGCAAAAGACCGAAACACTTCTTGTTAGCAGTCGAAAGGCAAGGGAAACCATCACCCTCAAAATAGGCGATACCTACATACAGTCGCAGCCCTTCATCAGCTATTTGGGGGTGCTCCTGGATACACGGCTCAACTTCAAAGAGCACATAATCGCGGCCAGCAAGAAAGCAGCTGGGGTACAGGGGGCCTTATCTAGAATAATGCCAAATGTCGGAGGCCCTAGACAGATAAGAAGACAGCTACTGGCAACAGTAACTACTTCTGTTTTGTTGTACGGGGCACCGGTATGGGAGAAATCGCTCGAGCTACCATCGTACCGCCGGAAAATGAAATCAGTCCAGCGGCTCTCAGCGATTCGAGTGGCATCATCCTACCGCACTGTGTCTTACGAGGCGGTGAGTGTGATTGCCTCTACCCTACCAATCGACATCCTGGCTGCAGAAAGGGGACGGCTTTATCGCAGAAAGTTAGAGAAAGACCAACCGACAGGAAACAGCGATGAAAGAGCCATGAGTCTAGGGCAATGGCAGGAGAGGTGGGACAGCTCTACTAACGGCCGGTGGACATATCGATTGATACCTAACATCAGTCGTTGGGTCAACCGCCAGCATGGGGAGGTTGGGTTCTACATCACTCAACTCCTGACTGGACATGGATGCTTTCGAGCATACCTGCACAGGTTCAGGAGAGCAAACTCCCCAAACTGCCCACACTGTACGGACGTGATAGAGGACGCGGAACACGTGTTCTTCTCCGGCCCCCGGTTCCAGGATCAACGTGCTGAAGTGGAGAGGATTCTGGAAACTAATATCGTCCCAGAACAATTAGTAGAAGCCATGCTGAAGGGCCCCCAAGCCTGGAACTTGGTATCAGATTACGCGGAGACTATCCTCAAAGAACTCCGCGATACGTTCGAGGAGTAGGCTTTAGAAGCTTTCAATGGAAGGGCAGTAAACATCTGCAATGAACCACCCTTGCGAAGTAGTATTGAGTAAGAGTGCCGCAGGGGACCATGGTTGTAGGAGAAAGAGGTTAGGGTTTTAGCGGGTATACGGTATACTGGTTTCAATGCAACGACTACTCTTGCTTTGAAGTCATTGTATCGGGAGTCCCGCACGACGGCCAGCACGTGCTAGCTAAGTACGGAATGTATTTCCCCCCTCTTCGGATAAAAAAAAAAAAAAAAAAAAAAAAAAAAACACACATATATATATATATATATATATATATATATGTTTTAGGTGGTTTCCGGGAATTATTCAACGTTTCGGCAGAATCACATCTGCCCTCTTCAGGTCGGTTCGCATAATTCTCGTAGCCTTCTGCTTTCGCTTCTAGTTACTCGAATCCTAAGATTTTCGGAAGAGCTCGCGCTGTTATATAATCGCGGCTCGGCTCCTATTGGTTGGCACCGTGAACGGTAAATGACAGTATTGCAAGAATTCTACGGAGACACAATATCGATACTATTTTCAATACAGACAGAAAAATAAGCACGGTGTTGAGGACTCGGAAGACGAGGATCCCTTTACAACAACAGGGAGTGTACGAGATTCCATGTGCACACTGTCATAAAACCTATGTGGGGCAAACTAATAGAAGAATTCAAGCTAGATGAACACCAGATCGCTGTAAGAAAGCAGGAAAAAACAACATCCATTGCGGAATACCGAATAGACTTTGAGAACACCAGAGTACTGACAAATATAGAACACCCGAAATCAAGACTCGTTTCAAAATTCAAAAATATTAAAACTTTACTAACTATAAGCGAAAAACCAAACACTATTTTTTAGGATCATTAATTGTTAATAACTTTTGGAATTTTCTGTGGTCTATTTTAATTTTTTGTAACAATGATCTAGACATCATTCTGGATCGAATGAGACAAACCACATAATTTGAGTTATAGTATGTTGCATCAACACCATTCTGAACTTGTAGACTAGACTACTATGAGTGAAACGTTTCCTTTATTTCGTAACAAATTAATCATTTTTTTTTCTACCGCCTCAAATTTTTATTACGAACCCTAAGAACATTTTTATTTTGGGAAAATTCACCTTACAGTACGATATAAATATCCCATATCTAGTGTTTTAAGTGTATTAAAAAGTTGCCTTGCATCCAAAGGGAAATAAAATCTTATATTAATAAATTAATGAGACTGTATAATATATTATGGGACCATGAATTAATTTAATGACGTAAGAAAGAGTTCCTGGTCATGCATGTGGCATTACAGCCGGCCGCGTGTAAACTGAAATGCGCTCGGCAGGGCAGCCAACGCCTAGATGGATCATTAGTGATGGCAATAATCGAATGAGGAAATTTTCCCTGTGTTCAGAATATTTACTAATTATGCGAATATTAATCGTTTTCCGTGACATAAGACATAATGTTGTATGGACTCAAAATGGATGCTTAGACCGTATTGACCTCGAATATTGGATGCCTGAGTAATATTGGAATTAAAAATTATTAATCTCAGTTATATTCGAATATATACGCCATAAGGCATTTATTGTATGGCCACAGAATGGGAATATACGCCTTATTGACACCAAATATTGGGTGCCCAAAGATATCTGAATTAAAAATTATCAATCTGGGTGTATAGTCCTTCTTGACATCGGATATTGGATGTTCGAAAATTATTTGAGTTATATATGTTAATCGGTTTGTTTTCGGTTATATTGAAATAAAATATAGCATATGGCATATATTGTATTATTCCCAATTGGAATGTTGTTTGCCTTCATTATAACAAGCCGTTGTTTTCAGTAAATAAATGTAAATTAATTTTGTTATAAAAATTTAATGTATAACATGTAAGTAAGTTTTTAAACCTACTCCCTATGTTTTCTATGTCTTACTTTACAACCTTTTTTTATTCAAATAGCGTATAGAAGTTCAAAATGAATGATAAGTATTTGAGTTTCATAATATATATTACAAATATTTAAAATTAAAACATTTCTTGACTGAATGACATATTTGTGAAATTAATAATCAAGCCCTGTTTAAAGAAAATTAAAGCAAAGCTTCGTGTCTACACTGAAATAAATTGTTCACAATTATTACGTGATAATTATAACTAATCCATGTGTTGCTCACATACTAAGCCATGACATAAACTCATCATACAACACTTTTCATTATTATTGAAATAACTTTCTTTTCTTTCTCACTAAAATGGAAATTACAGACAGTAGCCAATTGCATAATTTGTTTGCTACGTAACGTTATACTTTGTTTTAAATCAAACACTTGGCAACAAGGCTGGATCTCAGCTAATTCGGTAAACATCTATATACAGTCTCTCTATGGATCTCTACTATATAATATATATATATATATATATATATATATATATATATATATATATATATATATATATATGTTATATCACATTTACATAATTTCTCTTTTTAAAAAAGACTTTATTTATACTTCACAAATAATTAAACTTTTAATATAAACTTGAAAATAATGAAAATAATAATAAAACTTTATAACGATTAAGAAAAGACAAAATAAATGTTAAACTAAACTAGACAAATCTGTGAGTAATAATGAATGATGATTTAAGGCAAATGTACAATTTATAACCTAAGAACGCTGACTAAGGTGTCGCAGCGCTTGCATTTCTAACGGATGTTCGTCTGCAGGTAACTGGAGACGACACGTGTTATGCTGAGTCAGCTGGGAACTTGTTGCTTGGTGTTTTCATATAAGTCGATGGAATTAACTCATATAACAACTTCCATCCATAATAAAATGTTGATGCTACAGCATCGACTTTTAAGGGAGGTTCTGCAATTCAATATCCTCGACAGGACTAAGGAGGCTATGGAGTTTTGCCCTGGGCTTGATGGTTGATGGACCTGGTGGTGGTGCTGGATCGGCAGAAGGGCTGATCGTTGTGGGCTACTGGAATTTCTTTCTGATGATGTTGATGGAAAGGAAAGCAACCACAATTGCGGTTGTTGCTATTGTGATGATCGTAAACCAGGAGGTGTGCTTCTCCAAGAATGGTTGGTCTAGGAGCTTTTCCAATTCCCTGGAGTATTGGCTAAGCTTATGGTTGGCGATATTCAGGTCTCTGGCATCCAATTCCTGTAGTCTCATGGGTTTTAACTTTGGAAGTTGACTGATGGTTGGCAGGTTGTCGCAACAGTTGTAGGGGATGTTGACTGGATGACTCTTAAATGTGATGTTGTCAACGTTGTTGGTGGTCCTTCTGGCATGGACCCTGGTGTTACCGATGAAGGCATTGCAACTGGGTTGGATGGTCAATTGAGAATTTGTCGATATGGATTGGGTAACATCTTCTCCCTTGCACTTGATGTTGATGGGCAACTGTCCGGAAATCGAGATTAGCCAAAGGTTCGGGTCAATCTCTTGAATATTATATTCTTCGGCATATAATATTACAGGTTCACAAGTTGGTGGAAGTGCTGCTGTTTGTCGAAGAAGCTGTTCTTCATAAAGGGCTTCTTTTTCTATGGTGTGGGGAATAACTTTGGAACAGATCTTATGTTCTTTAGATAATGGCTTACATTCACTCAAGTCTTCGAAAGATGCGAACAATAGCGAATCGTCGTCTCTCGCGATATATTTTAATTTTGTTGGAAGAATATGGTGAAATCCTGTTCGATTATCTAAAACTGGGATAGGATACAGGCGGTACAGTGTATAAGTTTCAGAATTGACTAAGGGAATTTTTAGAACAAAAACAATTTTGGTACTGATCTGACAAACTTCCAATTCTATTAGATCGATGTATCGAGCAACATTTGAACTATAGGTTGGAAGTGGTAAGTTATTTTCATGAAGTGACTGTGATATTTTCTGAAGGGAATCGACCAAATCTACTGGGTTTATAATTGAGCTATGTAAAATTTTTAGACGGGCGAAAGAGACTGCAGTTAATACATCGTTGAGGGTATCTTCAATGTATACGTAACTTTCCATTAAGCTTTCACACAAATCTAAGACATTGGCTTGAAGTTCATAAAACGCAAGATCGTCTGTAATGAACACAATTGACTTCGATATTTTCCGAAAATATTTTGTCTTCGGACTGAAATTTTTGTATTGTGGTGTTAAGGTTCTTAATGACCGAAGTTGTTACTGAAAATTGTCGTTTCATTAAGTTTTCAATTTGATGTGGGTCTTTAGTAATTTTGTTTAAAGAGTCACAAAAGTATTCTCGGCCTGTTGCATCTAAGTTACCGGAAATAGATTTCCAAATTGATCCCAGTCCGTCTGTTGGTACTGTAAGTCTCAGTGTCAGTGAAAATTTCGGTATATTTGATATTAACATTTTGATATTTGTTTCAGGAGGCTTACGTGAGTCTGTACTTTTGATTTGAAGATTTTAATGTTGGTTTTGTTGTCGCTAATACTTTCTAAAAGTTCAGTATATTGTCGTTGTTAGAAATAGTGCCTCGAAAGGGGTTTAGATCTTTGTAAACAAGGAGTGTCCATTTCTCATTAGAAATTTTAAGGGTGCCTTCTTCATGAAAGAACACTTCTATAGTATTGTTAACAGGCGTAATGGAGTACTGTTGAAGGTTCTGAAGGTTCACGACTGAAAACAGTCCACAGAATCTGAAAAGAAGGGATTTATTCAAAATAAGGTTTTAGTCTGTCAAAGTTAACTTTAGTTATTTGGTTTTGTTAGCAAATTTATGACTGTGGCAGTGTTCTTTCGTATAGCGGTAATTTCGAAGGGGCCATTGAATTTGTTTTCAGCTTTGTTTTTGATTTGGGACTCTTTTACGTAGACTTTGTCGCCTACTTTGTAATACGGGTTGTTTAGTAGAAACGTGTTGGTCAAATCGCACTTTAGATTTTTCTTTCTGTCTTTCGGCTTTGGCACTGGCGAGTCTGTAATAATAGTCCATTCTGTTATTTAGGTCTCTTACGTATTTCGAAATAAATTTTTCCTGGTTGTATAGGGTTTCTGGAGGCCTACTTGAAGTGTGCCCGAATATGAGTTCATAGGGCGTGAAACCGGTGGTTTTATTTTTCTTGTTATTATAACAGATGATGGCATAAGGGAGGACGTTAAATGGATGTTCGTCTGGATGTTCCGCTGTATTTGCCCTTATCATTTCAGCTAATGTCGTGTGAAAACTTTCAATAGAACCGTTTGATTCGGGATGTGAACGCTGCAGAATGTCAGTTTTATGTCGTATAGTTGGCATAAATATCACATTAAGGTGTTATAAAATTTACGTCCATAGTCACAATGGATGCGATGTGGAGTTCCGTAATGTTGAAAGTAAATCAGAAGGGTGTTTACGACAGTTGAAGGTGTTTTGTCGTTTATGGGGTAGGCTTGCGTAAATTTCGTGAGTTCATCCCTAATAGTCAGTGCATGATTTCTAGATACATATTAGAAGATGTCAATGTTAATACGTTCAAAAGGAGTCTTGGGTGTTTCCGTAATAACAAAAGGTGCACTTAGGTTTTTCCTACAGAACTTTACCTTTTGGCAAGTTTCGCAGGATTTGATGAATTGTTCTACAGTTTTAATTAAGTCGGTCCAATTGTATTTTTCCTTAATACGTCTGATGGTTTCGTTAATGCCACGATAAAGGTTGTTTTTACCACAGTGGTATTGTTGTATTATTATAGGAATTTCGTCTTCGGTGGGAGTTGTAACAATGTTTTGGCAGATTTTGAGTTTGATTTCTTTGTCGGAGAGAATGAAGGATAAAATTTCAAGAATGGGAAGTTCTACGTTATTTTCTATGCAGTATGTTTCGGAGTCGTTGAATTGAACTTGGTTGTTATAAATAATTTTGAAAAGATGTGAGACGACAGTTTCAGGGTCATAGAGCAAAGGTTCAACTAAGTACTTTCTATGCCTGACAGTTTTACTGACCATGATGTTAAGAGTGTCATTATTGAAATTAGGGTCTTCTTCGAAAAAGTCATCAATAATTTTCTCGTGTTAGTCGTTAGTTTTGTTTTGCCAAAAAAATGTAACTATGCGTTTGTGGGACTTGTCTAGAAGTTGAGAATTGGATATTTCAATTTTAGAGTAATCGATTATTCACTCAGTTTTGTAGAGTTGAACAAATCGATTAAACTCAGCGGTAATTCTTTCGTAATGTTCGTCGTCATTGTCAGAGTTTTCAGGTTGTTCGGAGTCAGTTTCGTTGTTAGCGAAAATTTTAATTTTGGGAAGGAAATCAGCACATTGCTTGAAATGGTTAATTTTGATGCGAGAAAGAGCATCTGCGTTTTGGTTTATCTTGCCGAGTTTGTACTCGATCTTATACTTGTATTCCTCTAGCTTAAGGCGCCATCTGGCTAGACGACTGCCAGGATTTTTTATCGAAAAGAGCCAAGTAAGCGGACGGTGGTCACACAGAAGTGTAAACCTTCTCCCAAAAAGATAAGGTCCGTAGTGTAAGAGAAGCGCATGTAACAGGGAGATCTTTTCCCACAGGGCCTTGAGAAAGAACCGCTCCAATAGCAAAAACACTAGCATCAGTAGTGAGCAGGAAGGGTTCTTCAAAGTTTGGATATATCAGGATTGGGTCAGATACAAGGGTTCAGTTCATTGAAGGAAGATTTGCAAGCTGCGTCAAAGATGAATTTGACATCTTTTTGGAGTAGTTTAGTTAGAGGTTTAAAGATCTTCGTAAAATTTGGTATGAAACGTCTGTAATACCCAGCGAGACTAAGAAAAGTATTGATGTCTTTCGGAGTTTGGGGTCGCGGAAAGTTCTGAATACATTCAACCTTTGAAGGGTTTGGTTTTACACCTACTTGTGTGATAAGATGGCCAAGATAAGCCACTTCTTTAGGAAGAAATTCGCACTTATCAGGTTGAAGTTTGAGATTAGAATTCCGAAGTCGTTTAAAAACTTCTGTTAACCGGGAAAAGTGTTCATGGATGGTCGGAGAGTAGACGATGATATCATCCATGTAGACGAGACAACGTTCATTCTTTATACCCAGAAGAATATTGTCCACGACCCTCTGAAAAGTAGAAGGTGCATTTTTTAAACGAAATGGCATACGAACGAATTCTTAATGACCATTTTCGACAGAAAAGACAGTCTAAGGAATATCTTCCAACTGGTGGAACCCGGAAGCGAGATCCAGTGTCGAAAACTATTGACACTTTCCAAGTTGGTTGAGAAGATCGGAGATATTTGGCAGAGGATATTTATCGTCTATAGTCAATTCATTTAATTTCCTGTAATCGATAACAACTCGCCACTTTTGTTTACCAGAAGCATCGAGCTTCTTGGGGACGACCCATACAGGCGAAGGCCAAGGAGATCAGGAGTGCCTAATGATACCTAGTTCAAGCATTTTCCAATTTGGGTTTTCACTTCCTTTTTATGAACTTGAGGATATCTATAGGATTTAGTGAAAACGGGCTTTGCGTTATTCCAAACAAAGATTAGTGATTTGTTCGCGTTCTTCGTCATTTAGATGTTCAGTTCTAATTTGTTGTCTAATAGTTGAGTTTCTTTCTGTATATTGGGAATCATGATAATCGTCTGTATTGAAATTCAGAAGAGGGTAAATTTTGTCAAGTGGTTCCAGTTTTAAATCAGAAAAAGTTACTGTTTTGGGCATCGCGTTGGCGTTGATGATGGAAGTTAGAAATTCGCCATTTGCGTTAATGTGTACGAGTGCGTTTGGAAGTCGTACTCTGTTAATTTCTTGAGTTGGTAAGATGGCGTCGATGTTAGAAAGATCGCATTTAAGTTTAAATATCTTTTCTGTTCGCGCCTCTATCGTTATTTTGTTTTGTGTAGGTGTTTGTGAATTAATGTTGGGCTTAACATTGGGTGTGTTGGGTACATCAGTCAAAGGTTGATCGTTATCGGGAACTTTGTGTAAAGGGATGGTTTTAAAATTTGTTATTAGCTGTTTAGATTTTAAGTCAACTATGCATTCATAGTGTTCAAGAAAATCTAATCCTAGTATGCCGTCAAACTCAATGTCCAAATCGTATATGAAAATTGTATGTGGGTTACGTGGAGCGAATGAAATTAGGGTAGATTGTGAAGTAGGGATTTTTTCATGTACTGAATTGTTGCAGCTGATACTTGATGTAAATCCATAATGAGAAACACAAAAACGAAAATTATATTTCGAGATTTACACTTTATTTTATAAACGACATGTGTTTCGGCATACAATACCTTTATCAAGTTTCACAAAATACTAAAACTATTATTCTAACTACACCATTATATATACATATTACTTAACTAAACTAATTATACAGAGCCATTTTGGTAATTACCATGGGTAATAGCTTGAATCGTTGCCCTTTCAGCAGATCTTTGGGTGAAATTCTTTACGGTATTTTCTATTAAGATAGAGCTCTGGTATCAATAAGTAGGTTGAATTTACAAGAAGCGTCAAGAATGTAGTAAAGGTTTTTAGAATTAACGGTAAGAAGGGGGCTTAGAGAAATAGTTGCTCCGGGAAATTCAAGTCGGGGTTCAATTCGTCCAGTTTGAGGTTTTGAATTTGGGTTTCGACTTCGCACAAAGTTGTTGTCGAATCGGGAGGTTGGTCTAAGCTTCGAAGCGCTAGAAAATCCTGATAATCGTGACAATTAAAAGGGGTATCGTCAAAAGTTTCTTCGAAACCTGAATAATTTTGACTATCATACTCATAGTCGTAAGTGTTGTTGTTAGCGGTATAGTAATCCGAATATTGTGAGTAAACATCATTTTGATGTTGATTGAAATGATATGTCCTTTCAGGACGGTTATTTGGGTTATTCTATATAACAGAAGGACGAGAATAATTTGGGTTCATTTGAGACCTAACAGGGGGTCTCTGGAAGTTTTGTGGACGAAACTGTTGTCCTTGCTGAACCGGGATATTGTTTGAGGGGAAGTTTGGCCTTGTTGGTTGGTTAGGCCCAACAGGATTTGGCCTATGGTTTTGACTGAATGTTTGAGAGTTGTTTTGTGCTTTCAGTCGGCAGTTTACGGCTATGTGGCCTACGACCACAATGAAGACACTTAGGAGGTTGTGTCGGCTTTCGTATTTGAAAGTTGGGTTTGAGAGGAACAGATTTGTTCGTTTTCTGATCCTCGAAATAAGAAAGTTGAAGTTCTCTCCTAATCCAGGAGTGTGCCTCTAGAAAGTCTATTGGGTTCTAATCCTGTAAGAAGGGTATTAATCACCATTGTATCCACTAGAGTGGTCTGGGCGTCTTTTTGTTCTGGACTAAGCTTCACCGTTTTGTGGATGCAGGAGTGCATTTTCGCACTCAAAACTTGGAGTCGATTGTAAAAGGTTAATGGGGACTCGTTTGCAAGTTGTTTCAGACGTTGTAGGGCTTGAATCAGGGAAGAGAGATCACCAGAATCTCCAAAGTGTAGGGTCAAGAGTTGTTTGATTTCAAGGTATGAGCCGGGATTCCTTGAATTTATCAACTGCTCCCCTTTCCCTTTGAATTTATTTTTGATATGGATCACTAACAAATATTTTTGATCCGCCGTGGACATATTATATGCGCAATTACACGCATCTATAAAGCTTGCCAAGGAAATTTGGTCGCCTCCAAATTCGGGTATGACGGAAAATATTTCCGTTAACCGATATCTCTCGGTTTCGGTGGTAACCGGTGTTGGAGAAGCTTGTGCCATTTTTATATTAATCGATATAAAAGAATTGGAACAAGGGTGTAAAAATTAAATGTTCAAAGTTGTAGAAAATTAATGAACTAAAGAATACGGTAATGGGAATAACGATTGTTTGAATGATAGAACAGTATGGTAACCAATTAAAACTCAAATAAATCAGTTATTCAAAAAAATCAATGAAATAAGTAAATCAAATATACCAATATCAATAAAAGGAAATCAAATAAATATATCAATAGAATTAAATAAATCAGTTAATGAAATAAATCAATATTTCATTTGAAACAAATATATCAAAATAAAAATGAAATTGATAAATATGTAAAATCAAATAATAAAATAAATCAATATGAATCAAATCAAATAAATTATATCAAGTATTAAAAATCAATGTTCACTAAAATAAATCAAATAGTATTTACTTAAAACGAATGACGTTTCACCATTACTTACATCAACAGAAACATTGAAAGCGCCATGTTCTACGTTTGATTGCAGTGAGGACTTCTTTCTGGTTCTTTGTTCCGTTGAGGGATAGGAATGCGCCGCTAACAGTTAGAATACTCGTTTTCTAGTAACGTTAGAAGTATCCTACTGACTGCGCCAATTTGTTATATCACACTTCCAAAATTTCTCTTTTTTAAAAAGACTTTTTTTATACTTCACAAATAATTAAACTTTTAATATAAACTTGAAAATAATGAAAATAGTAATAAAATTTTATAAAGATTAAAAAAAGACAAAATGAGTGTTAATCTAAACTAGACAAATCTGTAAGTAATAATGAATGATGATTTAAGGCAAATTTACAATTTATAACCTAAGAACGCTGACTAAGGTGTCGCAGCGCTTGCAGTTCTCACGGATGTTCGTCTGAAGGTAACTGGAGACGACACGTGTTATGCTGACTCAGCTGGGGACTTGTTGCTTGGTGTTTTCATATAAGTCGATGGAATAACTCATATAACATATATATATATATATATATATATATATATATATATATATATGTATATATATATATATATATATATATATATATATATATACATATATATATATTGTTGCGTTCCCGCAATTTGTTTAGTGTATTGTTTAAATTTGATTGAATTACTTCATTGATTTTTAAACTACTGCACCTTTTCCAAAACATTCCGTCGCCCTAATGCTAATTTGTTGCGTGTAAAATAAAGACAGTATTCGTGATTTGTGTATTGCATTTCGCGCTATTCGGACGCTTTTGATTCCGTCTTAAGACGGCCGCTTTTTGTTGTTATTATGTTACGATTTTGCCAGTTATAGTTCCGGTCGTAACAACCGCTAAACCGCTTTCATTTTGTTTCTTTTGTGTTTGCAAAAGCGCATCATTTGTTGTTAAACCCGCATTTTTGTTTGCTCAATTAATGAACATTAGCTCGCTATTTTTTGTGTAACTTGTTGTCCAGACGAAGCTATAAAATCAGTCCTGCTGTTGCGGGGCTAGCCTCTAAAGAACGAAGAACCAAGATATAACCACCTGCAGAGCTTCGACGTAAAAGGTCAGAGATTAACTTTTATTTGGTGATTCATTTACGCGACGGCACGTGTTTTATTGATTGTTCCGCTAAAGGTCCTTCGTCAATTACATACTTGCATTGAACCAGCATTGAACTAAAACCGCAACACCTAATTCATACTTTTTTTTGGATATTATAGGTAATGTGCCATCGAAGACATTTCATAATTTGGTCCAACTTCGAGCCGGATGCAATTTGAGTTAATTCTGTGCAAAGTTTATCGATCAAACCTCTGATTTTTCGTCGCAATTATTGTTGAAAACTGCAGCTTTGAATTTTCGCATTCATTATTTGTTATAAGAGAAAGCAAGTTCGGGATATTCATCCATTCCGTTGGAAATTTATTTCGCATATTTTTTGCCGCTTTAAAAAACTTACAAGAGATCGTTTCGTTTGTTTGGTTATTTTTTTAAATCGTTTTGAATTTATTGGACATTTGGTCAGAAATTTGCTACTTCAACAGTAAAAAATTGTAGATTTTTGGAATAGTATTTTGTTTCGTTCTATCGTGTTAGATTTGTTCAGTGGCGTTACAGTGACTGTAATTTATTGTTGAGATGTCAAAAACCGCTGAAAATTTACTTAAATTTAAAAATCATCGGCAACCAGAGTTTAAAAGATTAAAACATATTTATTTTGCTGCTGAGAAAGCCTTAAGAGGTGACGAAGTTGAATTGTTTTTTTGCATGATTGATATGGTTGATTCAATTCATTCATAATTTTTTAAACATCACAATTCGATTGTTGGTTTGATATCAGATGCAAACGATGATTTTGACTTTGAGGATGACATTCGCAATAAATTTGAAAAATTGTTTTATTCAATTATGTCTATTATTGCTAAACTGAAATCTGTTCAGAATTCTACGCCACAAAATATAGATCGGGAACAGGAAAGCGTTGCTTTGCCGCGAATTGATTTGCCTTCATTTAGTGGAGACATATTGGAATTTGGTACCTTTATTGATTTGTTTGATTCATTAATTCACAATAATGAAAACCTCAGTACTATGCAGAAGTTCAAATATTTGCAGTTAGCTTTAAAATGGCCTGCTTTTGAGGCTATTAGGAATTTTAAACTAACACAAAACAATTACGTGAGTGCTTATGAAACACTTTTGAAAAAATTCAAGCCAACTCGTTTAATCGCGGAGTCTCATTGGTCAGCTTTAGAACAATTTCCCCAACTAACTTCAGATAGCCCTTCAGAGGTTCGGAAGTTATTGGATGACTTCAGTGATAATTTGGAAGCACTGAAGAATTTGGGTTTACCAGTAAATCAGTGGAATTTTTGTATCGTTCAGATGATGTTGAAACGAGTTCCAAAGAATTTAGCCGCTAAGTTTGAACTTTACCATGGTACTGTGACCGCTCAAGATGACTTTCCGATCCGCTCGGAAGTTGTTGATTTTTGTCGAAGCAATGCGGTGCATTTGAACATGTTGAATTGGTATCCGCGCGGTTTAATTTTGTTAAAGATTTTAGACTTTGTTTTAATTGCTTGAGCGATTCTCTTCAGTTGAATCTCTGTAAATCTTTATCCACTTGCCGCAACTGCAAACAACGCCATCACACATTGCTTCATTTTGTAAATCGTGGTGATTCAGGCACTCGGTCTGAATCTAGTGCTCCCCCCCCAACCTGGCTTCCACATCTGGTGGATTCAGTACCATTAATACTGTTGAAAGTCCCGAAACTTCTTTACCGCAGACTTCTTGTCATAGTTCACTTTTGTCATACAATTCAAATGTGTTTTTATCTACAGCTTTAGTTGAGGTATTAGATAAGCACGGTTATTATCAAACTTTGCGATGTCTGTTAGATTCTGGTAGCATGACAGGCTGTGATTCAACTCAACGGGCTAGGTTATATGCAGAGTACCTCTGCTGAGAGCTCTCTTACCCTTTCTCTTCGCTCTATAGTAAAGCGTGAGTGCAATTTTGTTGTTGATACTATTGTTTTACCACGCATTTGCAATGATATGCCTGTTGCGCCCATTAACATGGCTAATATGGCATATCTAATCAATTTGAAACTTGCTGATCCCGGTTTCAATAGCCCAGGCGCTATTGACCTTTTGTTAGGTGCCGATATATTCTCTCAAATTTTGTTGGATGGACGCCTTCTGGGAAAGGAAGGTGTTCCTGATGCTATTAACACTGTGTTTGGTTACATCCTTATGGGTAGAGTGTATTCGAGTTCTGTTAACTCTCACTCTCAGTCAGTCATAAACCAACTTCGCTTTTTTGTAAAATTGAAGATGTAGTATCATTAGATGATTCACTCCAAAGGTTCTGGACAATTGAAGATGTTCCTACCGCACTGGTTCAGTCCCCTGATAATCTTATCTGCGAAAAAATATTTTCCGAGGGATGCAGGAGATTGGATTCAGGTAGATTCGTTGTGCCCCTTTCTTTTCGAAATACACTTCCAGCTTTTGATTGAATGTATAAGCTCGCCGTACAACGTTTCTACTCTTTAGAAAGACGTCTTCTACAGCAACCAGATCTCTACAAACAATATTGTGATTTTCTCAAAGAGTATTTAGAGCTTAATCATATGGAGTTGGTTCCCGATCCATCTACTTCTTCTGATTGTTACTACATACCGCATCATTGTGTTTTGAAACCTGATAGTAGCACAACCCAACTTCGTGTAGTGTTTAATGCATCCGCTAAGATACCTCATCGGTTATCTTTGAATGATTGTTTGTTTATTGGTCCCAAACTGCAGCAAGACATTATCGCTATTTTGTTGACCTTGCAGAATTTAGTTTTGCCTCGCCTGCTTGCTATAGAAAACTTTTCTAGTTGTGAACTTCACGCATTTGGTGATGCTTCTGAGAAAGGTTATGCCGCTGTTGTTTATTTTGTGTTCGAAACCGCATCTGGATTTCGTCAAAATTTTTTTGTGTTGTCTAAATCGAAAGTTGCCCCTTTGAAAACTTTGTCCCTTCCCAGATTGGAACTGTGTGCTTCAGTTCTTACCGCTAAGTTGGCTCATTATGTTTATGAGCAATTCAATAGTCGTTTGTTGTTCAAGGTTCGTTGCGGGTCAGATTCCACGGTAGTCCTTTCATGGCTTAGTTCTTCCCCGCACCGTTGGAAGACATTTGTCAGTAATCGAGTTGCTTACATTCAGGAAAAATTTCCTTCTTGGCATTGGTTTTACATTCAATCTTGGATAACCCCGCTGACTTGGGTTCCCGCGGCACTTTGCCATCAGAGTTATTAGGCAATACACTTTGATGGAAAGGCCCACAATTGTTGATTACCGCTTGTTTGCCACATGCTTGCTCAGACTCAAGCATGTCACCGCTAGTTATGACTGAAGCCCGTATAGTGGGGCTTCAAGTCACCGCATCACCAAATTTATTTGGTACTTTGTTAGAAGAACATTCATTAATCGCATTACCCGCATCATAGCTTTGTTGATAACGCTCACAATCCAGGCCGTAGGGGCTCTGGATCATTTTTGGCTGCTGAGTTATATCAGGCTCAGCTTCGAGAACGAAAACTTTTGCCCAAATCGCTTCGTAAACTTTCGCCGTTTCTTGATGCACAGGGAACTCTTAGAGTTGGTAGTAGATTGGCTAATGCTCCACTGCCAGTTGATACTAAATTTCCCGCACTGCTACCAAGTAAAAGTCGTTTGACTAATCTAATTGTAGAAGATTGTCATGTCACCAATCTTCACGCAGGAATCCAAACTGTTCAATTTCTTTTGCAGCAACGATTTTGGATTCTATCCGCAAAGAAAGTAATTCGTAGTGTCATTTCTAAATGTGTTTCTTGTTGGAAGCTTAATCATTCTGCTTTCCAACCCTTCATGGGAAATTTGCCTATTTCCCGCGTTTCACAATTGAAACCATTTTCTCATGTTGGAGGAGATTTTGCTGGTCCCTTCACTATAACTATGGCTAAAACTAGAGGGTCGAAAACTTTAAAGGCTTAAAGGCTCTGTGCCTGTTTAAGTGCTTTGCAACGAAAGCTGTTCATCTAGAACCCGTATCAGATTTGTCTGCTGATGCGTTCTTGGCAGCTTTGCGACGATTCATTGCAAGTCGTGGTCGATGTAGCCATTTCTATAGTGAATGTGGTACTAATTTTGTGTGTGCTCACAAGCAGATCTTGAAAGCTTTTAGAGCTGCTGCTGCACGAGAAACCATTTTTTGGCATTTCAATCCCTCTTCGGCTCCGTTGGAGATCAAATCCTAACCTAGAAAGAACTTTCTACTATTTTTGCACAGGTCGAAGCAGTTTTAAACTCGTGACCTATAACCCCTTGTAGCAACGATCCAGCGGATCTTACCGCCTTGAGTCCTGGAATGTTTCATACAATAGAACCTCTAACAGCACCTCCTGTATCTGATTTCTTATCTGTCCCAGCTAATCGTCTCAACAGATGGCAGTTACTGCGTCGATTGCATCAGGCATTTTGGAAACGTTGGTGGTCGGAAGAATATTTACATACTCTTCATCAACGGAGCAAATGGACTGATCCCTCGGAGGTTGTTAAGCCAGGTACTCCTGTTATTTTTAAGCAAGACACTTCCCCTCCTTTGAATTGGCCATCAGGCCGCATTATTGACGTACATCCTGGACGTGATGGTGTTGTACGCGTTGCTACAGTTAGAACTGCAAGTGGTACTTTGAAGCGACCTCTTGTAAAGCTCTGTCCACTGACCCTTAGTTTTGAAATTAGTAATTCAAGGCTGGCGGAATGGTTCCTTCCCGCAATTTGTTTAGTCTATTGTTTAAATTTGATTGAATTACTTCATTGATTTTTAAACTTCTGCACCTTTTCCAAAACCTTCCGTCGCGCTTAAGCTAATTTTAAGTGTTTTTTGCGTGTAAAATAAAGACAGTATTCGTGATTTGTGTATTGTATTCCGAGCTATTCGGACGCTTTTGATTTCGTCTTAAGACGGTCCTTTTTCTTGTTATTGTGTTACGATTTCGCGAGTTATAGTTCCGGTCGTAACAACCGCTAAACCGCTTTAATTTTGTTTCTTTTGTGTTTGCAAAAGCGCATCATTTGTTGTTAAACCCGCATTTTTGTTTGCTCAATCAATGAGCATTACGTCGCTATTTTTTGTGTACCGTGTTGTCCAGACCAAGCTCCAAAATCAGTTCCTGCTGTTGCGGGGCTAGCCTCTGAAGAAAGAAGAACCAAGAAAACACGGCCTGCAGAGCTTCGACGTAAAAGGTCAGTGATTAACTTTTATTTGGTGATACATTTACGCGACGGCACGTGTTTTATTGATTCTTTCGCTAAAGGTCTTTCGTCAATTACATACTTGCATTGAACCAGCATTGAACTAAAACCGCAACACCTAATTCGTACATTTTTTTTGGATATTATATGTAATGTGCCATCGAAAACATTACATATATATATATATATATATATATATATATATATATGTTATATGAGTTAATTCCATCGACTTATATGAAAACACCAAGCAACAAGTTCCCAGCTGACTCAGCATAACACGTGTCGTCTCCAGTTACCCGCAGACCAACATCCGTGAGAACTGCAAGCGCTGTGACACCCTAGTCAGCGTTCTTAGGTTATAAATTATACTTTTTCCTGATATCATTATTCATTATTACTTACAGTTCTGTCTAGTTTAGTTTAACATTCATTTTTGTCATTTTAATTGTTATAAAGTTTTATTGTTATTTTAATTATTTTCAAGTTTGTATTAAAAGTTATATTATTTGTGCAAGTAAATAAAATCTTTTTTTAAAGCTAAATTTTGAAAGTGTGATATAACAAATTGGCGCAGTCAGTAAGATCCGTCTAACGTTACTAGAACACGAGTACTCTAACTGGTAGCGGCGGATTCCTAACCCTCAACGGAACAACGAACCTGAAAGAAGTCCTCACTGCAATCAAACGTAGAACACGGCGCTTTCAATGTTCCTGTTGATGTAAGTAATGGTGAATCGTCATTCGTTTTAAGTAAATATTATTTGATTTGATTTATTAATACATTGATTTTAAATAATTTGAATTTATTTTATTGAAACTGATCTATTTTATTATTTGATCTTTATTTGATTTGAATGAAATATTGATTTATTTCATTAACTGATTTATTTTATTCTATTGATATATTTATCTGATTTCTTTTATTGATATTGATATATTTGATCTACTTATTACACTGAATTGTTTTATTTGACAAACTGATTTATCATTAAAACAATCGTTATTTCCATTAACATATTCTACAGTTTATTAATTCTCTATACCCTTTAACATTTTATTCTATAAACTTTATACAGCAATTCATTTATATCGATAAACATGGCACAAGCTTCACCAACTTCAGGTACCCCTGAAACAGAAAGATACCGGTTAACGGAAATATTTTCCGTTATACCCGAATTTGAAGGCGACCAAATTTCTTTGGGAACTTTTATAGATGCGTGTAATTGCGCATATAATATGTCCACGGCGGATCCAAAATATTTGTTAGTGATCCATATCAAAAATAAACTCAAAGGGAAAGCGGCGCAGTTGATAAATTCAAGGAATCCCGGATCATACCTTGAAATTAAACAACTATTGACCCTACACTTTGGAGATTCTCGTGATCTCTCTTCCCTGATTCATGACCTACAACGTCTGAAACAACTTTCAAATGAGTCCCCACTAACATTTTATAATCGACTCCAAGTTTTGAGTGCGAAAATGCACTCCTGTATCCACAAAACTGCTGGGCTAAGTCCACAACAAAAAGACGCCCAGACCACTCTAATGGATACAATGGTGATGAATACCCTTCTTCCGGTATTAGAACCCCGTTTAGGTCAGGTATTACGTGCCAGTAATCCAAAAGGTCTTCTTGAGGCACACTCCCGGATTAGGAGAGAACTTCAACTTTCTTATTTAGAGGATCAGAAAACGAACAAATCTGTTCCTCTCAAACCAAACTTCCAAGTCCGAAAGCCGACACAACCACCTAAGTGTCTCCATTGTGGTCGATTAGGCCACATAGCCGTAATTGCCGCTTGAAAAATCAAAACCATAGGCCAAATCCTGTTAGGCCTAACCAGCCAGCACGGCCAAATTTCCCCTCATACACACCCCATGTTCAACAAGGACAACAGTTTCGTCCACAAAACTTTCAGAGACCCCCTTTTAGGTCTCAAGTGAACCCTAGCTATTATCGCCCATCCGTAATACAAAACAATCCTAATAACCGTCCTGAAAGGACACACCATTTCAATCAACACCAAATTTTTTTTTAATAGTCATCAATACCAGGATTTTCTAGCGCTTCCAAGCCTAGACTAACCTCCCGATTCGAAAACAACTTTGTGCGAAGTCGAAACCCAAATTCAAAACCTCAATCTGGACGATTTGAACCCCGACTTGAACTTCCCGGAGCAACTATTTCTCTAAGCCCCTTTCTTACCGTTAATTCTAAAAACCTTTACTACACTCTTGACGCTTCTTCTAAATTCAAACTACTTATTGATACCGGAGCTGGTATCTCTATCTTCAAAGAAAATACCGTAAAGAATTTCACCCAAAGATCTCCTGAAAGGGTAACTATTCAAGGAATTACCCACGAAAAAATCCCCATTTCACAATATACCCTTATTCCATTCGCTCCACGTAACCCACATAAAGTTTTCATATACGATTTGGACATTGAGTTTGACGGCATACTAGGATTAGATTTTCTCGAACACTATGAATGCATAGTTGACTTAACATCTAAACAGCTAATAACAAATTTTAAAACCATCCCTTTAAACAAAGTCCCGATAACGATCAACCCTTGACTGATGTACCCGACACACGCAATGTTAAGCCAAATATTAACTCACAAACACCCACACAAAACAAAATAACTATTGAGGCACGAACAGAAAAGATATTTAAACTTTAATGCGATCTTTCTGACATCGACGGCATCTTACCAACTCAAGACATTGACAGAGTACGACTTCCAAACGCACTCGTACACATTAACTCAAAAGGTGAATTTCTAACTTCTATGATCAATGCTAACGCGATGCCCAAAACAGTAAACTTTTCCGAATTAAAACTGGAACCACTTGACAAAACTCACCCTCTTCTGAATTTCAATACAGACGATTATCATGATTCCCAATACATAGACAGAAACTCAACTATTAGACAACAAATTAGAACTGATCATCTAAATGACGAAGAACGCGAACAAATCACTAATCTTTGTTTGGAATTTTAAGACATTTTCTATCTTCAAGGTGAGGTCTTGACTTTCACTAACGAGGTTAAACATTCGATTGATACGAATAACGCAAAGCCCGTTTTCACTAAATCATATAGATATCCTCAAGTTCATAAAGAGGAAGTGAAAACCCAAACTGGAAAAATGCTTGAACAAGGTATTATTAGGCACTCCTCATCTCCTTGGTCCTCCCCTGTATGAGTCGTCCCCAAGAAGCTCGATGCTTCTGGTAAACAAAAGTGGCGAGTTGTTATCGATTACAGGAAATTAAATGAATTGACTGTAGACGATAAATATCCTCTGCGAAATATCTCCGATCTTCTCGACCAACTTGGAAAGTGTCAATACTTTTCGACACTGGATTTCGCTTCCCGGTTCCACCAGTTGGAAATCCACGAGGAAGATATTCCTAAGACTGGTTTTTCTGTCGAAAATGGTCATTACGAATTCGTTCGTATGCCATTTGGTTTAAAAAATGCACCTTCTACTTTTCAGGCGGTCATGGACAATATTCTTCTGGGTATACAGAATGAACGTTGTCTCGTCTACATGGATGATATCATCGTCTACTCTCCGACCATCCATGAACATATTTCCCTTTTAACAGAAGTTTTTAAACGACTTCGGAATTCGAGTCTTAAACTTCAACCTGATAAGTGCGAATTTCTTCGTAAAGAAGTGGCTTATCTTGGCCATCTTATCACACAAGTAGGTGTAAAACCAAACCCTTCAAAGGTTAAATGTATTCAGAATTTTTCGCAACCCCAAACTCCGAAAGACATCAAATCTTTTCTTGGTCTCGCTGGGTATTACAGACGCTTCATACCAAATTATGCGAAGATCTCGAAACCTCTAACTAAACTACTCCAAAAAGACGTCAAATTCATCTTTGACGCAGATTGGAAGTCGTCCTTCAATGAACTGAGGCAAGGCCTTGTATCTGACCCAATCCTGATATATCCAAACTTTGAAAAACCCTTCCTGCTCACTACTGATGCTAGTGCTTTTGCTATTGGAGCGGTTTTTTCTCAAGGCCCTGTGGGAAAAGATCTCCCTGTTGCATACGCTTCTCGCACCCTCTGTGCTGCAGAGACACGATATTCCACCATCGAACGAGAATTGTTGGCCATAGTTTGGGCTGTTAAGCCTACCCCATAAACGACAAAACACCTTCAACTGTCGTAAATTTTGATTTTCTTTCAACATTACGGAACTCCACTTCGCATCCATTGTGATCGGATTATTTGTGTTCATTGCTGGTTTTGTTGTATTGTTATTTTGATATGGGATTACTGCTTTCCAAAATGGTGATAATTTTAAAGCTTCGTCTCTCTTGTTTATGGAGTCTCGGGTTTCAATTTCAATCGCTTCTCGTATTGTTTTTATAATTTTTAACATTGGCGATTTCTTTACAAGTATTAAACTCTATTTTATGCCCTGTTTCTTCTTCGTGTCTGAATAAAGTAGAGGTGGTCTGTTTGTTCTTTATGTATAGTTTGTGTTCGTCTCGACGTCGAGAGAGAGAGTCTACTTTATTCAGACACGATCAAGAAACAGGGCATAAAATAGAGTTTAATACTTGTAAAGAAATCGCCAATGTTGAAAATTATATAATCAGAACAATACGAGAAGCGATTGAAATTGAAACCCGAGACACCATAAACAAGAGAGACGAAGCTTTAAAATTATCACCATTTTGGAAAGCAGTAATCCCATATCAAAATAACAATACAACAAAACCAGCAATGAACACAAATAATCCGATTACCCAAATTACCGACAAAAGCCATAAACACGACAATTGCATTTTAATTGACCATCAGTTAACCCAACCTAATAAACAAGATAAAGTACCTGAGAGATTAAGTACTAATGAGGGCTCACAGGGCAGGTATAAATTGAGATCAAGAACCAGAAATTCTTCAGTTACTTAGTATCTTTTGAGAAAGCCAAATATGATTTTGGCGAAACGTCAAGTGATCTTTCAAACGAATACTTAATACTATAAGTGATAATATTTGAATGACAACACGAGAACGTTTCCAGTTGCTTTTATAACATTGGTAAAAGTGCTGATGCAAGTCAGCGATTTTACTGGGTAAACGGACTCGTGTAGGTTTCCGGGAAGTTGTTTGCATATAATTCGAGATGAAATTTGATATCCCTGAGAAGTCACGTACGCTTTAAATTCCGTTGACTTCTCGACTGTGTGAACTAAGTGCTGATATATTTTGCATATAACAACTCCCCTTACATATCAAAAGTTGATGCTATTACATTAACTTTTAGGAACAGAAACATAAAATAATATAAAATGATGTTTGAATGGTATACGTAATAAGTAATAAGTGTATAAAACGAAATATGATTAAAATAAAGTAATAGGTAAAAATCAAAAATCAATTTGTAAAATAAAATCAAAACATGTAAAAATAAATGAGCAATAAAATACTACGAGTAATAATTAAATGTCTAACCTAAACATATCAAAATAAAATATAAGGTAAAAGGAATAAAAATACTGTGTAAAAAAATAAAAAGGTTAATAATATAAATCAATATTAAAAATAGGTGTTTTTACAGATCATAAAGGGTATACCTAAACTTGCGTCTCTAAGCTTTGTTCTGTTTTCAAAACAGGCCTAAGCTTGGGGAAGAATTTGAGTCTTGGCTGAGGCACTGAAGTCTGGTCAGGATTGCAGTCCTTTGGAGGTTTTACCATCCTCTTTTTAACAGCTTGGAAAGTGATGAGTGCCGCTATGATCATGAGAGCAGCTATGGTTGTATAGGTAAACCAAGAGATGTTTTTGGTTACAAACGGCTGGTTTATGAGACCATCGAGGTCTCTGGAATATTGTTCCAATTTGTAATTTGCTACGTCTAATTCTTCTACATTAAGTGTGTTCAGCTTTAGGGGCTAAAGTTCAACAATTACAATTTTTTCTGGCACTGCATCGCAACAGTTGAATGGCACTGTTACTGGTTGAAATGTTTCTAGAACATTGGTTTGTTTACCAGATTCAGCTTGAACTTTTGTAATTCCTATAAAAGCACTACACTCTGATTGAAGACTCAATATGGAGTTGAGGGAGATTGTAAGAGTTTTTGGGTTTGTTTGAGCGCAATTCACTGTAACACTTATGGGTTCAGAAGTAATTATGAGCCATGTATTGGGTTCTAGTTTTTGAACGTTGTATCCTTGAGTGAATATTAGTGACCTTTTACAGTTGTCGGGTACCTTCTGGACATTCTTTAGAAGTTGAGCTTCACATAACACGTTTGTGACAATAGGATATGCGTAAAGTTCAGAACACAGTTTCTTACGAGTGGCTAACGGTTTACACGCACTTAAGTCTTTGATCGGAATAAACATTAAAGAATCTTCATTCTTTGCAAGATATTTTTGAGTGAAGGATAGCATACGATGTAAACTTCTTTCATCGTATATAGGGATAGGATATAAATGAAAGACTGTGTAAGGATGTTGTTCGACTAAAGGGATTCTTAAAACAAATATAAGATCGGTATATGTTTGCAATGCCTCTAGTTCAATGATTTCCAGATATTGTGCAATGCTCGAGTACTTTACAGCTAATGGAAGGTTACTTTTGACTAAATTTTGCGATATTTCCTGTAATGAGGTAATAAGATGTTCCGGTGTTAAAATTGAAGAGTGAATTATTTTCAAACGCGCGAATGTGATAGAATTTAAAACATCATTTAGATTATCTTCTAAGTAGAGATAATTCTCCATAAGTTTTTCACACATTTCAAGTAATGCGAGTTTTGATTCGACGTAGGCGATCTTATCATTAATTTTTCCGATAGTGTTTTCCAGCTTTATCATGTTATCGTTAAATAGTTTTTCGTCAATTCTAAGATTTTGGATAGTTTCGTTGACGTTTTTAATTACGGATGTGGTGACACTTATTTGGTTTTTTTGTAAGTTGTCAATTTGAAGTTGGCCTTGATTTAAGCGGTTTATGCTTTCGGTAAAGTATTTTCCGTTGGCGGCGTCTAAATTGCCGGTGATTGCCTTAAAAAGGGTACCTGCCCCATCAAGTATACCTCGTTTGTGTCTTTTAGTGTCCATGTGAATGTCAGTAAATTTCTGTTTGATTGAGTTAGAAATTTGATTGAGAAGGTTAATGGGGGTTTGTATGTCTGCACGGAAGTAGTTCATAGCAAAAGAATTGAAGTTAAGAGTTTTTACAAGGGTTTGTAATATTCTGTTATTTGTTGTAAATACTTGTTCCAGTGCAGAAATGTTTCTGTGTACTAAAAGTGTCAATTTATCATTGGATACAGTTATTTTTGCTTCGTTATGGAAGTAGATACCTAACGTATTGTTTATTGGTTGTATTTGAAATTGGGTTACTGCTGACCCGAACAGCAGGCAAAACCTGAAACAGAAATTAACTTTCTGAGAACGGTTTCATTCGGTCGAAATTTACTTTTGAATTTAGGTTGGTTTTAGGGTTTAGTACTGTTGCGGAGTTTATCTGAATCTCCAGGATTTCGAAAGGACCATTGAATTTATTTTGGAGTTTGTCCTTTATCTGGGATTCTTTAATGTAGACTTTATCGCCTATTTGATAAGGAGATTTTCAGAAACGTGTTCATCAAATCTGACTTTCGCTTTATGTTTTTGGATTTCCGTTCTTTCGCGAGCAATTTTATAATAGTGACAGATACGATTATTGAGATCACTGATGTACTTAGTTATCAGGACTTGTTGGTTGTAGAGAGTTTCTGGAGTCCTACTCGAAGTATGTCCGTAAACAAGTTCGTAATGGGTGAATCCATGAGTTTTGTTTACAGAATTGTTATAGGCAATGATTGCATAGGGGAGGATGTTAAAAGGGTGTTCGTCAGGATTTTCCAGTTTATGGATTCTAATCATTTCTAATAAGGTCGAGTGGAATCGTTCTAATGAACCATTTGACTGGGGATGTCCCACACTAGAATAGGATAGTTTGATGTCAAATAGTTTACACAAGTCTCTCATTAGTGCGTTGTCGAATTCTCTGCCATAATCACAATGTATCCGTAATGGGGTACCGAAGTGTTGGAAATAGAGTAGTAAAGTACTAAGAACGGTTTTTGCGGATTTGTCGGTTATGGGGTAGGTCTGAGAGAATTTTGTTAGTTCATCCCGGATATTTAATGCGTAGTTTTGTTGTCGGGACTTCTAGAATATCGATGTTGACACGTTCAAAGGGTGTCCGTGGGGTTTCAGTAATGACAAGTTGGCTGTCGAGATTTTTCCGGTAAACCTTTGCTCTCTGGCAAGTCTGACAGTTTTTGATAAAATTGTCAACGTCCTTAGTCAGTCCTTGCCAATTGTATTTATCTTTTATTCTGCGGATTGTTTCATTGGTGCCTCGATCTATATTATTTTTGCCGTTATGAAATTGGTAGAGAATGATAGGTATTTGGTCTTTCTTAACCGTTTTGACGATATTTTACTTACTTACTTTCCATTTGATATCGATTTCGAAAAAGATAAACGAAAGCATTTCCAAAATGGGCAGTTCAATGTTATTCTCAACACAGAATACTTCATTTTCAGTAAACACATCTCTACTATTATGCAGAGATGCGAAAAGAATCTCGTTGACTATTTCTGGGTCAGAAGGGAGAGGAACGATGTAATAGCGTCTTTTTCTGACACTTTCGCTTGCAAAGACATTTACTCTAGGGGTACGGAAATCAGCATTTTCCTCAAAAATGTCTTCGATGATGTCATGGTGAAAATCTTTCATGAGAGAACCTTGGGGAAATAATAGGATGTTTTTGTTTCCTCGGTCTAAGAGTTGGCAATTAGAAAATTGAATTTTGTCGTAATCTATGAGAGAGACGGTTTGATATCGCTCGACAAAGAGATTTGTTGGAGATTAATGGGACTTCTCGTCTGGGGTTCTTGTGAGTCATCGTCAGTTTCGTTTGTTGGGAATACTGTAAATGGTGTTAGATGATTGTTTGCTTGAAATGATATGTATTCATTAAAGTTATTAACTTTAATGCGAGAGAGCGCGTCGGCGTTTTTATTTACTTTGCCGGGTTTGTAAATTATTTGATAGTCGTACTCCTCGAGCTTAAGGCGCCATCTTGCAAGTCTACTTCCAGGATCCTTTATAGAAAACAGCCAAGTTAACGGGCGGTGATCGGTCAGAGTAAAAACTTACGGCCAAAAATTATCGGACGAAAGTGTTTGATCGCCCACACTATTGCAAGGAGTTCTCGTTCCATGGTTGAATACTTAGTTTCAGCATTGCAGAGAGTTCTGGAGGCATAGGCTACGGGTAAATCTTTACCTACGGGGCCTTGAGAGAGCACTGCGCCGATAGCAAATGAACTGGCGTCGGTTGTAAGAATAAATGGCTCTTCAAAATTAGGGTATATGAGTATGGGGGTAGAAGTAAGGGCTCTTTTTAATTCGTCAAAAGATTTGACGCATTCTGAATCGAACTGGAAAGGTATGTCTTTTTGAAGTAATTTTGTCAAAGGTTTCGAAAACTTGGCGAAATCGGGGATGAATCGCCTGTAATAACCAGCTAACCCTAAGAAGGACTTGATATCTTTTGGGTTTTTTGGTTGGGGAAAATTTAAGATACAATTTACCTTTGAGGGGTTAGGTTTCACGCCTTTGGGAGTTATAAGGTGGCCAAAATACGCGACTTCTTTGCGAAGAAACTCGCATTTGTCGGGTTGGATTTTTAGATTGGCTTTTCGCAATCGTTTGAAAATTTCAGAAAGTCGGGCTATGTGCTCATGTATAGTCGGAGAATAAACGATAATGTCGTCCATATAGACTAAACTTCTCTCGTTTTGAATACCTAAAAGAATATTATCCATTACCATTTGGAAGGTGGATGGAGCGTTTTTAAGACCGAAGGGCATTCTAACAAATTCAAAATGACCATTATCAACTGTGAATGCTGTTTTTTGGATGTCTTTTGTATCGATTTCGATTTGGTGAAACCCTGAAGCTAAGTCGAGAGTGGTGAAGTATTGGCATTTGCCAAGTTGGTCAAGTAAATCCGAAATGTTCGGTAGGGGATATTTGTCGTCAACAGTAAGTTCATTTAGTTTACGATAATCGACGACGACACGCCATTTTTGGGTACCAGATGCGTCTAGTTTTTTGGGGACTACCCAAACCAGGGATGACCACGGCGAATTAGACGGACGTATAATGCCTTGGTCAAACATCTTTGATATCTGACTTTTTAACTCTTGTTTGTGTATTTGTGGGTACCGATATGACTTTCTGAAAGAAGATTTCGCGTTATTAGTGTCTATTGAAAGTTTGATTTTATTTGTGAAGGTCAGTTGGTCACCTTCTAAATAGAATATATCAGAATATTCGAGGCAGAGTTGAGAAATAAGTTCGGCTTCCTCATCGTTGAGATGTTCTAACCGAAGTTGTTCCATGATTGTAGTTTGTCTATCAGACTGGGTTAAGTTTTGTGAGTAGTTTTCAGAACGAATGTTTACGGAAAAATTGTTTATCGGTTCGAGTTCCAAATTGTCGAAATTAACAGTTTTGGGGATAGCATTCGCATTTAAAATTGAAGTAAGAAATTCGCCTTTTTCATTAATTTTAACAAAGGCACGGGGAAGATAAACTTTTTCTATTTCGGCAGATGATAGGAAAGCCTCAGTGTTGGTGAGGTTACATTTTAATATACATATCTGTTCTGTTCGGGGTTCTAAAGAGATTGTATTGATGGGAATGCAGTTATTGGAAGTTGAAAGGTTCTGAGTACGCATTACAGTATCATCCGTAACTTTGTAGACTGGTAAGGTTTTAAAATTAGTGACAAGTTGTTTGCTGTTAAAGTCTATAACGCAGTTATAGTGTTCAAGGAAATCTGAACCCAGTAATCCGTCGAATTCAATGTCGATGTTGCAAATATACACCTTGTGTGGGTCGGCGACATTGAAAGGTACAAGGGTGAATTCGTTGATTAAGATTTTCTGATCAGTGATTACTTGGATGACTACGTTTTCGGGAAATCGTTGTTTGAAACGTTAGCAGGTTTCAGGTTTAAAAATTGAAAGTCCTGCGCCCGTATCGATAAGAAGTTTATAGGTGTTTGAAGAATCAGTAATATAATAAAGATTCTTGGAGTTGACGGAAAGAAGGGGTCTTACAGAAAGTTCTGTTCTGGGAAGTTGACATTCGGGCTGAAATCGTCCAGATTCATTGTCTGAATTTGGGTTTGAATTTCTGAAATTTCTTGGTCTTGGGGTTCTGACTGAGTGGGGGTCAAATGAAAATTTACTTGAGAAGAATCAGGTTCGTCAGAATAATATTCGTTAAACTGTTCACTGTTGAAATATTCTGGTTCATCGTTTTGTTCGAAATCATTAGGGTAATATTGTTGTACGTTTCCGTACTCATTGGGTAAAGGGTTGTATTGATTTTTGTTTTGAGAGTAGTTATAGTCATTGTGATACGGTCCGAATTGCAGATTGTTCAAGTGAAGAGTCTTTGGTTGTTGGCGTTGTTGATGTTTTTAAGAAACTCGGGTTCGGTCTGTAATTGCCAGACATTTGGGGTTGTCTACTGGTAGATGGGCGAAATTGTTGCTGTGAAAATTGTTGACTGGGATTAACATTTGTAGATTGATTAGCAGGTTGATTGGAAAAATGAGGGCGATAATTGGAATAATTCTGATTGGAATTCGGGTTGTGTTGAAATTGTCTCATCCTCGATAAGCATTCATTGCTTAGATGGCCCATTCGTTTACAAAATGTGCATTGTTTTGGAGGTGGGACGTTATTTGGTTTACGAGAGGGTTGTTGGAAACTTCTATTACCTGAAAATTTCTGGGTTTCTAAATGTGATAGTTGTAGTTCTCGTTTAATTCTGGAAATAGCAGTGAGAATACTGCAGGGGTCGCTAGCGCGAACGAGTTGACCAATTTTGGGCTCTAAACCCGTGAGGAGGCTATTAAGAGCCATTGACTCTATCAAGTCAATCTTTGCTTGTTTTTCTTTAACAGTTAGGTTTTGTTTGTTTATGGCTGCTAGCATTTTCGCCTGATGCGTCTGAAGTCTAGCAGAAAATGTAAGAGGGGATTCATTAGGAGTTTGCCGCATTCTTTGCAAGTCCTGTCTAAGAGCCGAGAGATCCCTAGGATCTCCAAAATGATTTTCTAGGAGGGTTTGAATTTCAGCTAGTTGACTAGGGTTTCGCGAATTAATTAACTCAGCCGCTCTACCGCGTAACTTATTTTTGATATGGAGAATTAGCAATACTTGCTGATTATCCGTTGCCATGCTTTAAGCAGTATTACAGGAGCATATGAAAGTATTCAAAAATATCGGATTACCATCATACTCAGGAATTATGGCAAATATTTCCGATAGCTTATAGGGTTCTACAGTTGGTGTAGCTGCTTGTCTAGTAGTGGCCATTTTTATAATTGTATAAATTCGCACAATAAATAAAAAATTAAATGTTGAGGATTTAAATGTAAATGGTAAATATCTAGTTTATCAAAATCCAATATAGAGCAATGTTTAATAGAGTAATAACAAATTTGAAATAGGAATGTATATATTGTAAATTAATAATAAACTTGAAATAATGTTTCAAATAAAATTATATGATTATATAAAATATATAGTTTCAAAATTATTTATGAAAGGTAAGGTTATGAGGAAGAAAATATTATATAAATGAAAGAAAATAAAATCGAAAAATAAAAATAGTTACTTTATGTGATTTTTACGTTATTATTCCTCGCATCGGATTGTGCTCCGCGTCACTTAGCACTGGTTAGCCTGGTTGCGTGTTCCCTTGCTAGTACTTGGTAGTTGTTGTCCTTTTCAAGTAGGTTTTGTCCACGATGATTTGGAAATCTCCACAGTGTTCTGACTCTGTTGGACAATCCTACTGACTGCGCCAATTTTATATTCACTTTGATTCAAATCACTTTTTAAAAAAGATTATTTATTTAAAACATACAAAACCAAAATTTAAACATTTAATTACTTGAAATACTTAATACTATAAGTGATAATATTTGAATGACAACACGAGAACGTTTCCAGTTGCTTTTATAACATTGGCAAAAGTGCTGATGCAAGTCAGCGATTTTACTGGGTAAACGGACTCGTGTAGGTTTCCGGGAAGTTGTTTGCATATAATTCGAGATGAAATTTGATATACCTGAGAAGTCACGTACTCTTTAAATTCCGTTGACTTCTCGACTGTGTGAACTAAGTGCTGATATATTTTGCATATAACATATATATATATATATATATATATATATATATATATATATATATATATTTTATATCTTTGATTTCACTTAAGACTTTTTAAAAAAAATTATTTTATTCAAAACATATAAATCAAAAATTAACACTTTTAAACTTGTAAAAATAATGAAATGTAAATTGAACTTAAAACTAACTGGACAGAATAAAATATTATAATGACGACCGTGGGATCGCTTTGGTTCTATTTATGATTTAATAAAAGCTGAAGTCAGCGAAAAGATATTAACACGATGCGTTCCCACGTTAACATCGGAGTACCAGGAAGCTGTCAGCGTAATATGATACCGTTGCATCATACACGTGTGTACAATTCACACCTAACAGCTCCCCCTTATAAAGAAAAGTTGATGTTATAACATCAACTTTTAAATCAAACTGGGCTGTCCATGTGGGATCCATCTTGAATCACAGGCCTCAATTTTGGCACGAGTCTGGACAGTGGTTTTGGGAAGGTCCTTAGGTTGTTTGAAGTGGAATTTTCGTCCTTTGGTGGCTTCTTGACGTGTTTTAAAATTATAACTGAAATGAATGCAACAACAGTGATTATGATTGTTGTAATCGTAGCGTATGTAAACCAGGATATGTTTCAGTTTACAAATGGCTGGTTGATAAGGTCGTCTAAGTCCCTGGAGTATTGATCTAACTTATGGCTCGTTATGGAGAGTTCGTCCATGTTCAGGTCGTCTAGCCTTAGAGGTTTGAGCTCTGGAATATCTAGTTTTTGGGGATAATAACTGCAACAGTTGTAAGGGATCAATACAGGGTATGAATTGTCGGAAATGTTTATAAATTTTTGGGGTTCTGCTTGTATTTTTCTGATTCCCACGAAAGCACTGCAGTCTGATTGTAAGCGAATAATGGTATTGTTTGTTAAAAATATTGTCTTGGTATCTATTCCCGCACAATTAATTGTCATATGTAAGGGCTCGGACACTATAACAATCCACGTGTTAGTTTCTAGTCTCTGGACATTGTATGCTTCACTGAATACAACGGAGGTTTGGCAATTTTCCGGTACACTACGGATGTTCTTCAGAAGTTGAGCTTCATAGGGTGCGTTGGAGTCGATGGGGTAGGCATATAACTCAGAACACAGTTTTTGTTGTGGAGTTAGTGGCTTGCATACACTCAAGTCCTTAATGGGTATATACATTAGAGAATCATCGTTTCGCACAATATATTTTTGTGTGAATGAAAGAATATGATGAAAACTATTCTTTCTTACTTACAAGAGGAATTTTCAAAATAAAGACTAAATCTGAATTGGTTTGAAACGCTTCTAACTCTATTACTTCCAAGTATTGGGCGACACTTGAATATCTGACGGGTAATGGTAGATTGTTTTTGACAAGATTTTACGAAATTTCCTGTAGTGACTTTATCAGATGATCAGGTGTGATTATTGAGGAATGAATTATTTTTAAGCGAGCAAATGTTATAGAATTTAAAATATCATTTAGGTTATCCTCAAGAAATAAATAGCTTGCCATTAATTTTTCGCATATTCCTAAAAATGACTGTTTTGCTTGGATAAGGGCTATTTTGTCGTTTAGAGTATGTATTGCCAAATTGATTGAGTCAATGTTTTCGTTAAAGTTTGCTTCGTCAATTTGGAGTTTCTGAATGGTTTCATTGAAAGTTTTGATTATAGAAGTAGTTACGCTTATTTGATTTTTTAGGAGATTCTCTACTTGTAATTGTCCCTGATTAAGTTTGTTGATACTATCTGTGAAAAATGCGCCATCGGTTGCGTCAAGGTTTCCACTGATAGCTTTAAAGATAGTTCCTACACCGTTAATTAGTCCTCGTTTGGATCTTTTAGTGTCCATGAATATTTCTGAAAATTTAGTTTTAATTGAATCTGAAATTTGGAATAAGAGACTGATGTGAGTTTGTACATCAATTCGGAATGCACTTGTGTCATGAAATTTGAAACCTGGGATGGGATCGACAGTGTTTTCTAATGTTTTGAGGATTCTGTTGTTGTTTTCAAACATTTCTTTAAGTATCGTCAAGTTACGATGAACTATTAATGTCCATTTATAGTTGGAGATGACTATTCTAGTTTCGTCGTGATAGTAAATACCAAGAGTGTTGTTTATTGGTTTGATGTTGAACTGTGAGACTGCTGATCCGAACAGCAGTAGTAACCTGAAAAGAAAGTTAGTTTTCAGAATAGAGTTTCATTCTGTCAAAGTTAACTTTCGTTCGTTGGTTTGTTTTGAGATTTAAAAGTGTGGCTGAATTATTGTGAATGTCTAAAATTTGGAATGGACCGTTGAATTTGTTATGAAGTTTGTCTTTAATTTGGGATTCCTTGATGTAAACTTTGTCACCAATTTTAAATTCGGGAAGTTTGTCGGAAACGTGTTTATCAAAGCGTTCTTTTGCCTTTTGCTTTTGTAAGTTGTTTTTTGCGCGGACTACTTTGTAGTAATAGGAAATGCGATTGTTCAAGTCTCGGATATATTTACTAATCAGTTCCTTATGGTTGTAGGTGGTTCCTGTCCAAACACTAGTTCGTAAGGTGAAAAGCCATGGGTTTTGTTTGTCGAGTTATTGTAAGCAATAACCGCATACGGGAGTACATTTAGGGGATGTTCATCTGGATTTTCGGCTTTATGGATTAGAATCATTTCTAACAAAGTAGAATGAAATCATTCTACAGAGCCGTTTGTTTGCGGATGTCCTACGCTTGAATAAGTTAGTTTAATGTCGTACAGTTTACAGAAGTCTTTGAATATGGCGTTGTCAAATTCCCTACCATAGTCACAATGGATACGCAATGGCGTACCAAAATGTTGGAAATATAACATCATAGTACTGACAACTGATTTGGCTGATTTGTCTGCTAAAGCATAAGCTTGTGAGTATTTTGTCAGTTCGTCTCTTACAGATAAGATATAGTTTCTGTTAGGTATTTCTAGTATGTCAATATTAATTCGCTCAAACGGTGTTTTAGGCGTTTCCGTAATGACGAGGGGATTGTCTAGGTTTTTGCGACACGCTTTAGTTTTTTGACAAATTTCGCAGTTCTTAACGAAATTTTCAATATCTTTTGTGAAACTTGACCAGGTGTACATTTATTTAATACGGCGGACGGTTTCGTTAATGCCGCGGTGTAAGTTATTTTTCCCGTTATGATATCGTTCAAGGATCAGCGGTATTTCGTCTTTTTCTGGTGTTTTTGTAACGTTTTGGCAAATTTTCCATTTGATTTCTTTTTCAGCGAAAATGAAAGAGAGCATCTCTAAAATTGGAAGATCTAGATTGTTTTCGACACAGTATGTTTTAGATGGAGATAAAGTATCTTGATGTTTGTATATTGATGCAAAAAGAACTTCATTTACAATGTCAGGATCATTTGGAAGTGGGATTATAAAATATTGCCTTCTGCTTACGGTTTTGCTGGCGAATACATTAATTTTAAAGGTTTCGAAGTCAGCGACTTTTTCGAAAATGTCTTCGAAAATGTCGTGATGAAATTCCTGAAGATTGGATGATTGAGAGAAAATTAAAATGTTTTTATTTGTTTTGTCTAATAGTTGACAGTTGGAGAATTCAATTTTGCTGTAGTCAATTAAAGAAGTAGTTTTATAACGTTCCATAAAGGTTTTAAATTCTTCGGACATAATTTCAAGAGATATTTCATTTTGTTCGGATTCAGGACTGTCGTCTTCGGATTCGTCGTTTAGGGGTAGGACTTTGAAGGGTGTTAGTTTTGATTTTGACTGAAATGATGAACATTCGTCAAGATGGTTGATTTTAATCCGTGATAAAGCATCAGCGTTCTTATTAACTTTACCAGGCTTGTAAATAATTTCACAGTCGTATTCTTCTAGTTTGAGTCTCCATCGGGCAAGTCTACTACCGGGATCTTTTATAGAAAATAGCCAGGTTAGCGGGCGATGATCGGTCAGTAATAGGAACTTACGGCCATAGATTATCGGACGAATACGCTTAACCGCCCAGACAATGGCTAAGAGCTCTCGCTCGATGGTGGAGTACCGGGTTTCGGCTTTACAAAGGGAGCATATCCAATCGGTAAATCCTTACCTATTGACCCTTGAGATAATACGGCGCCGATAGCAAAAGCGCTGGCGTCTGTAGTCAGTATAAACGGTTCGTCAAAATTTGGGTAGATGAGTATAGGGGTGGAAGTCAATGTTCGTTTTAATTCATTGAAGGATTTTACGCACTCTTCGTTAAAATTGAAAGGTTGGTCTTTTTGTAATAGTTTCGTTAGTGGTTTGGAGATCTTTGCAAAATTAAAAATGAACCTACGGTAATAACCAGCAAGCCCTAAGAAAGATTTTATGTCTTTACGGTTCTTTGGTTGTGGAAAGTTTAAAATACAGTCTACTTTTGATGGATTGGGCTGCACACCGTCTTTACTTATAAGATGTCTTAAGTAAGCGACCTCATTGTGGAGAAATTCGCATTTGTCAGGCTGTATTTTAAGGTCTTTTAAATACGTCTATCAGTCGTGATAGATGGTCATGTATTGTAGGCGAGTAAATGATTATGTCATCCATGTAAACCAGACATCTTTCATTCTGGATTCCCATAAGAATGTTATCCATCACCCTTTGAAAGGTAGAAGGAGCACTCTTTAAACCGAAGGGCATCCGGACGAACTGAAAATGCCCGTTTTCGAGAGTGAATGCAGTTTTCGCGATGTCCTTTGGGTCTATTTCTATCTGGTGGAAACCAGAGGCGAGGTCAAGAGTCGTAAAGTACTGGCATTTGCCTAGTTGGTCTAGTAGGTCTGAGATGTTCGGTAGAGGGTATTTGTCATTGACTGTAAGTTCGTTAAGTTTGCGGTAGCCTACTACAACACGCCACTTCTGTTTTCCAGAGGCGTCTAATTTCTTTGGTACCACCCAGACGGGAGAGGACCAAGGCGAATTAGAGGGTCGTATAATGCCTTCGTCGAGCATTTTTGCTACCTGGGACTTAACTTCTTGTTTGTGTACTTGGGGATAATGTTATGATTTTGTATAAACGGGTTTCGCGTTGTTGGTATCAGTGCTATGTTTGATTTCGTTTGTGAATGAAAAGTGATTGCCTTCGAGGTAGAATATGTCTGAAAAGTCAAGGCATAATTGTAAGATTAAGTCTGACTCTTCGTCGTTTAAATGTTCTAGTCGGAGTTGTTTAACGATTTCTTCTTGTTTGTCGGGTTCGTTATAGTTCAAAGGAGTATTTTTTGAGAGTGAATTCACAGAAAAGTTTTGTAACGGTTCGATTTTTAGAATTGAAAAATTTACTATTTTAGGGATGGCATTCGCATTTAGAATGGAGGTTAGAAATTGACCTTTGCTGTCTACTGTAACAACAGCCTTAGGTAGATGGACTTTTTCAATTTCCATACTTGTTAGTAAGGCTTCGGTGTTTCTTAGTTCACAGCTAATTTAAGGATTCGTTCGGTACGGGGTTCAATCGAAATTGTATTAATGGACGTATAAGAAGAGGGACATTGTATAGATTCAGTGGCATTGATTGTATCGTCTGTCACTTTATACAGAGGAAGTGTCTTAAAGTTCGTTATTAGTTGTTTTTTGTCAAAATCTATAATGCAGTTGTAGTGCTCGAGAAAGTCAGAGCCTAACAAACCGTCGAATTCTATATCAAGGTTACAGATATAGACCTTATGTGGATCTTGTATGTTGAAAGGGACCAGGGTCGATTTATTTATAAGAATTTTCTGGTTGGTAATTCCCTGAATTACCACATTTTCTTGAAATCTATCTCTGAAGCGTGTGCAAGTGTCTGGTTTGAAAATTGAAAGACCAGCACCGGTGTCTATTAAGAGTTTATATGTGTTAGAAGAATCTGTGATGTAGTCTAGATTTATTGTTTGAATTTGGGTCTGAAGTTCTATGATTTCCGGGGGTTTCGTTTGGAAAGGGAGGTTCTGAAAATTTACGGATGAAATTTCGTGTTCATTTTCAACGTAGTTGTCACATTCTGCGTTATCTGTTTTTAAGTAATAGTCTTAATCAGTTTGTGTCGAGTCGCAGTAGTCTTGGTCATAAGTTTCAAAATCTGTATTTTGGTATTGAGTTTCGTATAAGTTAGTATTGGGTTGGTCGTACTCATAATTATAAGAGTTGTTCAAGTGATGTGTTCGTTGTTTTGATTAGGTTTATATTGACCTGAACTTTGGGGTTGTGCATTTGTCGAAGGACGAGGTTGTTGAAAGTTTCTGTTTTGTTGGAAATTTTGAGTATTGGGTTTGAATTGTGGCCTATTCTGGAATTGGCCTGGTTGTTGTGAAAATGGGTTAGGACGTATGTTCGAAAAGTTTTGTCCGTAATTTTGGTTTTGTTGCATTTGCCTCGATTTGGTGAGACAATCATTAATAGTATGCCCCATTCTTTTACAGAAGGAACATTGTTTTTGTACTGGCAACTGGTTGGGTTTTCGAGGAGGTGGACCTTGGTTTCTAAAATTTGAAAATTTTCGAGATTCTAAATGATGGAGTTGGAGTTCACGTTTTATGCGTGAAACGGCGGTGAGAATGTCTTTAGGATCGCTAGCACGAACTAGTTGTCCTATCTTTGGCTCTAAACCTGTTAGGAGGCTATTTAGTGCCATGGATTCGATCAAGTCGATTTGTACCTGTTTCTCTTTTTGAGTCAAGTTTTGTTTGTTAACCGCAGCAAGCATTTTTGCTTGGTGGGTTTGTAGTCTTGCTGAAAATGTTATGGGGAATTCAGTATTTAATTGCCTCATTCTTTGAAGATCTTGAATCAAGGCTGAGAGATCTCTAGGATCTCCAAAGTGGTTCTCTAAGAGTGTCTGAATTTCAGTTAATTGAGTCGGGTTGCGAAAATTTATAAGTTCGGCAGCTCTGCCGCGAAGTTTTTTTATGTGCAATATTAGAAGCACTTGTTGATAGTCGGTTGCCATACTATACGCAGTTTGGCATGAAGAAATAAAAGTGTTCAAGAATATAGGGTTTCCGTCATATTCCGGAATTATTGCGAAAATTTCGGATATTTTGTATGGTTCTACAGTAGGAGTCGCAGCACCTTGTCTTGTAGTTGCCATTTCAAATATTCAAGTGTAACGAAAACGAAAATAAAAATTTAATAAGACAGTAAAATGGAAGTAAGCAAGGTACCACGAAATAATTTATATAAATTCAAAATTAAGGTATTAGTAAATTGGTTAAATAAATTCAACAGTTTGCGAACATAAAATAAAATAAAACGAGGTAAAATAATGCAGAATAATAATAAATTCGTTTCAAAAATTATTCAATAGCTTAAAACGTAATTCAAAGGAATAAGAAGTATATGGAAATTTTAAACGAGAGAACTGATAATAATAATATAAAAAAATAAATATAAAAATCGTTTCAATTAATAAATAATTAAATCAAAAACGAGATGTGTCTACATGCGTTAGTAGTACCCTAGGCATAGGACTTGTTCTGCGGAAGCGTCGACTGGTTAGCTGTATCGTTGCGTGTTGCTGGTCTCTGCTGCTACAGTTGTTGTCTCAAACAGGTAGGTATTGTCCACGATGATTTGGAAATCTCCACAGCCAGTTAGTATGCACGTGTTCTAACTGTGTTGGACAATCCTACTGACTGCGCCAATTTTATATCTTTGATTTCACTTAAGACTTTTTAAAAAAATTATTTTATTCAAAACATAAAAATCAAAAATTAACACTTTTAAACTCGTAAAAATAATGAAATGTAAATTGAACTTAAAATAACTGGAGAGAATAAAATATTATAATGACGACCGTGGGATCGCTTCGGTTCTATTTATGATTTAATAAAAGCTGAAGTCAGCGAAAAGATATTTACACGATGCGTTCCCACGTTAACATCGGAGTATCGGGAAGCTGTCAGCGTAATATGATACCGTTGCATCATACACGTGTGTACAATTCACACCTAATATATATATATATATATATATATATATATATATATATATATATATATATATTTGTTTTTATGTTTTCGCTGGCACTAAATGTTTTCGGTGGTTTCAGTGCCCGCGAAAACTTAAAAACAAATATAGTGAATCCCTACGGGGAGAATACTTTTCATTGGTGTAAAACATTTGAGAAATTACGCGTGAAAAGAAGCAAACTTTTGTGCGTTCTACAATTTTTACAACGATGCCGCGAGTTATTCCGAAAAACATGACGGTAATGTTCTGGAAGAACAACAGAAAAACACAGAATATCTTATGGAAAGCTTGTTGTGCCCTACTTAGGGAAGCCATACAGAAGAGATGTGGATGTTCTTAATACTAAACTCCTAGATATCCATCTACAGGGAAGCAATACACTCCACCCAATAATATGGGGTAAATTCGATGAGATTAGTGAATTTAGGGCCGAAACGAATGCAGAGTTGACAACAATGCAACAACAGACAAAATTTAACAAATTGAAACTTCAACAGAAGCCCAAAAAAGATTTTTTCTCGGAAAATAACGGTCACAGTCTAACCTCACGGCAATTGGAAACAAATAAAACCGTTTATAACTTATCTTCGGTCCAATTGAACTCTTCCTCGATTGGCGTGTTGACTAAGGCATTCAATTACGCTATTGCTCCCTCTCACATATCAACAGAGAGCATAATATGTGGCGTGGAAACAGCAGTTTCAAAATTAGATGCGAACACCGCTGAAATAATTAGACAAGATGTGTCACATGTTCTAAGAAAGTCTAAACCACCCAAAAGGAACCTATTTATAGAAGAAAATGAGGCCTTGAAACAACTTCGCCTCAACAAGGACATTGTCATTCTACCTGCTGATTAAGGAAATGCGCCTGTAATTTTAGATACAGCGGATTATTCAAACAAAATTCAAACATTGCTGCAAGATCCAGCATATAAACAAATTACTACTGACCTAACAACTTATTTGGAGAAAACAACCAAGGCCAAAATCCAAGCAAGTAGGATCGACAAAAATCTCCAACTGCAACTCATTCCGCGTGAAAAGTCATCGAGATGTCCGAAATTCTATGGGTTGCCAAAAGTACATAAAGAAGGTGCACCTTTGAGGTCAATAGTAAGCTCAATTGGATCCCCAACACAACACCTAGTCAACTACCTGCCCCAACAACTTCAACCGTTTGCAGAGGAGGCAGACTCATACGTAAAAAATTCGACACATTTCATCGAAATACTTAGAAAAACGGTCTTACAACCAGAGTGTCTTGTTGTACGTAGTGTCCCTTTTCACCAACATCCCTATCGACGAAGCCTTGGATATCATAATATAAAAATATAAACCACCTGAACACCTTGTAGACTTAACAAGGCACTGTCTGATGAACACCTATTTTGTTTACGAGAACCAACGATACAAACAAGTGGAAGGAGCTCCAATGGGATCGCACTCTCACCAGTTATAGCGAACCTTTTTATGGAAAACTTTGAGGAGTTGGCAATAAGACCAACAACTCTTAAACCCAGTTTATTTTTGCGATATGTGGATGATATATTTGTGATTTGACCTCATGGGAGGGAAGACCTCAATACTTTGTTAGACCACCTTAATGGCATCCATCACAAAATAAAATTTACCATGGAGGTTGAAGCCAACAATCAACTGCCGTTCCTTGACGTTCTCATAAATAGGAAGGAAGATGGAACCCTTGGCCATACAGTATATAGGAAAGCAACTCACACCAACAGATACCTTCATGCTAATTCTTATCACCACCCAGCCCAACTACAAGCCGCCGTCAAGACTTTAGTAACCAAATCACAAAGACTAGCTGACCAGGACAACATCAAAAAAGAAATGGAGAGTTTAAAAACAGCTCTGAGACAAAACGGATTTACAGACCGAAATATACAAAGTAGGGATGTTATGGAGCTCCGTAACCGTAACCGAAACTATCGGATATCCGAAATGAAAATCTATCCGAAACCGTAACCGAATCTGATATAAAAGTTTCGAATAATTTCGGATAAAGTCAAATTTTTATCGTAATGAGACACTTTACAAAACTATTCGAAATTCAAACCCGACAAATAGCCGATTGACAAACCGTTCTCGAAGTGATCGCTGACGTATTACCATTTACAATAAGGGGTTGTGTCCGGTCAGTTATTTATCGGCTTGGAGCAAATCTTATTTATGCATCGTTTTGGTCCGGCAAAGTTGCTTTTTGTTAAGTATAATTTACCGTTGCTCAGTTTTGACTAGTATAAATTTTAAAAATTTACAAAATTGAACCTCGCAAATATTATAAAACCGTTTCTTTTCTAACAATCACTAATTAAGAAGAAAATTATGGCTTATTTCAAAGATGGATGGTATGGACCAATTCCAATTTAATTTACTTTTTGTATCTACTATTTAATACAGAGTAAAGCTCTTCATTATATCAATTATTTTTGTCTTCTTATAAACAAAGATTTAGTTGAGATTTTTATTACATAGTAGGAACTAATATCCTTATTTTGTTTGTTATAATTTTAAGAGTGATTCTTTTTATTATCTGTGATTTTAGCACCAAATAATCTAGAAATAAAATAAAATCGTTGCCTTGTTTTTATTTGTATTTTCCTTTCACAATTCAAAATAAACCAATACCCGTAACTGAAACTATCCGAAACTATCGGATAATCCGAAATAATTTCATATCCGTAACCGTAACTGAAACCGATATAATATTATTCTTATATCCCTATCCGTATCCAGATCCGAAATTACATATATATAACATCCCTAGTACAAAGAGCCCTAAAGTCAAAACTGAGACAAACAGACGAGGAGCATGAGACACCAATAACCAAGGCTTATTTACCGTATGTCAAGGGGACTACGGACAGTATTGCAAGAATTCTACGGAGACACAATATCGATACTATTTTCAATACAGACAGAAAAATAAGCACGGTGTTGAGGACTCCGAAGACGAGGATCCCTTTAGAACTACAAGGAGTGTACGAGATTCCATGTGTAGACTGTCATAAAACCTATGTGGGGCAAACTAATAGAAGAATTCAAGCTAGACGTGATGAACACCAGAACGCTGTAAGAAAGCAGGAAAAAACAACATCCATTGCGGAACACGCCACCACGATATCACACCAAATAGACTTTGAGACCACCAGAGTACTGGCAAATATAGAACAGCCGAAATCAAGACTCGTAAGAGAGGCAATTGAAATAGCGAAGAGGCCTCACAGTCTAAACGCACGCAATGAAATTCAGAAATTATAGAATTGTTGGAAAATTCTATAAACACCGTACAGGCCCGGACCCGTCCAATAACAATTCAACCGGAAATAATAAATCAGCAGGCCGGAGGCGTGCCCACTGAGCGCGCAGGGCCAATCACACGCAGCCGTTCACGGTGTCAACCAATAGGCCCCGAGCGGCGACTATGTAACAGCGCGAGCGGTTCCGAAAATTTTAGTATTCGACTAACTAGAAGCGAAAGCAGAAGGCTATGAGAATTATGCGAAGAACCTACCTGAAGAGGGCAGATGTGACTCTGCCGAAACGTCGTTATTTTACCATCGATCCCGGCAGGGATCAGTTATAAAAAACGCGGAGGAATTCCCGGAAACCAACTAAAACATCTGATGGAAAGTGGTCCCCGGTGAAATTGTCTGAAATTTTCATATTTTGTAGATCTCCACAACGTGAACAATGTTTTCAAGTTATGGTTAATTTTATATTTATGGTCAGGGTATATACAGGGTGTAAATAGTTTGAGTGCATATATTTTAGGTGGAGGTAGTATACACCAAATTAAACAAAATACTCTTATACCACTATGGTCAGTAGGCTTTAATAACCAAGAAAATCCCTAAAACATATTAAGTAAATTATTGTCAATCCGGCAACGTCGCTCGCGTTCGAAGCAGATTCACTCTTAGCCCGAATAATAAAGGAATGACTACGCCGACAAAAAAAATAAACACCTGTGTTTTGTATTAACTGATGATATTGACCTTAGAATTAAATAAAAATGTATGAAATATTTTGTTGAAAATATTTACGTTTTTAATACAAAGTATTGCAATTAGAATTTGTGTTTGGCGGTTTCTTTTATGCAATTATACAAAGTTGGGTAAATATGATATTCAACTCAAGAAATCTGCATATGTAGTTTTTTACCAGTTAAATTATTCGAAGAGTCATTATTACTGATTTAATTAATATTATTTATATTAGACAAGTAAATATGTAATCCTACTTACCGAATTTATTATAATGATAGAACTGAGTTGAAACAACGGATTATTCACAGCAAATGTTCAAAATGCCCACCATTACTATCGACACAAGCACGACACTCTTTAATCCAATTTTCTTGTATGCGAGAAAAAATTCCTGGAATATTTCGGATTTCGTCAGCAGCGTCAAAAATGCGTTCTCTAAGGTCATTCTCGTCAATAATTGGAGTCATGTGTCCCCATAAGTAGAAATCTAAAGGACTGAGATCAGGAGATCTTGCTGGTCAACGTATATGTCCGTTTCGACCAATCCAACGACGGGGAAATGTTCTATTTAAGAAGTCGACAACTAGATGACTTGCGTGGGCAGGTGCTCCGTCATGTAAGTACCACATATTGGAACGTGTTTGTAGGTTCACTTCATCTAACAAATCTGGTAGCGTGTTGTTCAAAAAATAAAGGTAATTCTCACCTGTCAAACGTGCAGGCAGTATAAATGGCCCAACCAAGTATTCACCAACTATTCCAGCCCACAAGTTAACTGAGAATTGGTGTTGAAATACTGACTGGCGTATTTCGTGCGGATTTAACTCAGACCACGAATGCGTATTATGAAAATTTATTATACCATTCCTATTAAAACTTGCTTCATCTGTTCTTAAAATATTGTTCACAAAATTAGGAAATTGTCGATTTTTTCTGAGGAACCAACGACAGAAATTGAGTCTTGGTTGAAAATCATCAATTGAAAGATATGGATAGAGCAATTGTTCCCGTAATGTTCTATGAACAACAGTGTGAGAAATTTGCAGCTCACTTCCAATACTCCGTGTGCTACGATATGGGTTGATGTCGATAAGGTCTAGTATTTGATCCTCAGCAGCTAAGATACGATTATGTCGCTGTGGTCCGCGAGTGTTTATTTGTGGTATTACACTACCTGTTTCCAGAAGCCTCTGCGAAACAGCTACGAATGTCCTAGCATTGGACAGGCGTCTGTTTGGAAACCTTTCCCTGTATAACATTCTTGCTATTCTGCAATTACTTTCCCTAATTGTATAATCGGCCATTATTTATCACAAATAAATACTGTCGCACTATTCTTAATTTTCGAACTTACACACTAATCACAACCGATTTTATTTATTTAAAAATATATTAAATGGAAAGCAAACCACGAAGTCTACATCAAATAGATATCATTCAAATCACTTTACCGTTTATTTATTCTTACTTACAAGAATCGAAATCGCAAAAAACAATCGTAACTCTCAGTCGTCGTTAAAGTAAAAAATGTAGTAAATAAGTTGGTCTGTATGCCAGGTTGCCATATCTATTCGGAGAAATTTACACTAAATTATAAAAGCATATTTCGAGTTTAAATAATCAATTTTCATTTTTAATGTGGCTATTAAAGATGTATAAGCTATTGAGTATTTACATATTTAGACTTACCGACATTTTGAAATCGAAATTATTGTATTATTTACTGTAGCAAGGACTACATAAAATCTAACTTTAAGTGTTCTTTTTGGCAAAACTATAGTTTATTTTAGAAAATGTTATAAAGCTTTTTGATTTGTTTTTGCCTGAAGTATTGTTCTTCAAAATCTTTGCACTCAAACCATTTACACCCTGTATATATATATATATATATATATATATATATATATATAAGATTTTATTTATAGTTGCACAATACTTTTAATAAAAATAATTACTTGAAAATAACAATAAAACTTTATAACAACAAAAAGACAAAATTACGTGGTAAACTAAACTAGACAGAACTGTAAGTAATAATGAATAATGATACATTCAACTGGTTGTTGGAAATGAAGACAGCGAAAGAACAACTGGCCAGGTGGATGGAGAAATTACAGCAATACGATTTCAGTGTTGCACACCGTACCGGCCGTTTGCATAATAATGCCCTTACCTTTGTCAAACAGACCCTGTAGAACTGAATGCGGGCATTGTCTGAACACATAATAGCGGGAGGCTATCTCCATCAGATATATCGGCGTTCAGACCAGTGAAGTCTGTCCAATGAAACAATCCATTCAAGACCCAATGGCTGACCAAGACATTGAACCAATTCTGTAACTCCCGTTGGGACGAGGTAGCTAGATATTCCGGCATCCTGAAATCGTTATGAGCCTAATGAGACTCTCTAAGAGTAGTGAATGGAATGTTAAGGTGAATTTGGGAAAGCAATGATGGCTGAGAAACCAATTCACAACTGGTAGTCCCAATAAAAAAGGTACCAGCTGTCCTCATCGACATACATACTGGGATTACCGGAGGTCATCTGGGCATGAATAAAGCCTTGTATAAAATTCGCCAACGGTACTACTGGACAAACTACTTCTAAGACGTCAGGGCTTGGTGCCGGTAATGTGAAACTTGTGCAGCCAGAAAGGGTCCGAAGACCCGGACCAAGGGTAGAATCCAGGAATACAATGTGGGCGTCCCATTTGAGAAAATTGCCATTGATGTCGCTGGTTCATTTCCCGAGTCAGAGAGGGAGAAAAAATACATTCTGGTCGCAATGGACTACTTCAGGAAATGGCCAAAGGCATGTATTATACCCAATCAGGAGGCAACCACTGGTAGAAGAGATATTCAGCAGGTTTGGTGTGTCCCGTTGGAGTTACATTCAGACCAAGAGCGTAACTTTAAATTCAATGTATCTGTACGATGTTTGGAATCAAGAAAACGAGAACCACAACTTTGCATCCAAGCAATTGCAACAACCAGCATGATTTTGATGAGCATATTCCCATATTCCTGTTGGCCTATCGCACAGCCGTACACAACAGCACAGGACTGACTCCAGCCAGGGGACTATTCGGAAAGGAGCTTAGATTACCTTGTGATTTGGTTTTTGGCTTACCAGAAGAACTGCTTCAAGAAGTCAACGCTTATGCCTACCAACTCCGACAGAATGCTCTCAATACACGAACTAGCCCGAACACTAATGTTGGCCACCAGCGATCGGTTGATGACACCATATGACCTCAAGGCAACTGCAGTCGGATTCCAAGAGAGAGACCAGGTCTGGCTGTATAACCCCCAGAGGAGCAAATATAAATCTTCAAAACTCACACCAGCTTGGGATGGTCGATGTAGTCAAGAGAATCAATTACGTTGTTTATCGTATTAGCCGGAATCCAAGAGCTAAGATGAAGGTGGTTCATTTGGATAGACTCGTTCCCTACCATGGAGGGAATGATTTCGATCGGGACGAGTAGAATTAATGAGGAGGCAGGGTTATAAATTTAATTGTACTCCGCTAAACATAATAAGAAACCTAAATTAAGCGTTTCGATAAAATCAACGTAAACATAAAACCAGCTGAAATAAGAAAAAAAGGCAACAATGGTTATCCCGAAATTTTACTCGGTGCAGAAAAAAGAAAAACGCTCCGACAACAAATAAATAAACATGAAATTCGTTTATGTTCTACGCTAATTATAAAAGACGACTGTCGTACAAGTTGAGTAGTTTTGTTAAATTTATATTCGTGTGATTGCATCTACAGAGGTAGTTAGCTGTAGTAGTACTCATTCTTTGTAAACAGTAAATAAAGACGTGAAAGTGAATATTGATATATAGATTTTGATGTAAACCCATGGAATCTATAGCAATATGGTCATGGATAAAACCCTAAAGTACTGAATAATCACAGAAATAATACATTACTTTTAGAAACCTTTTCAAACACAAGCTTTTAACCAATATTTCTGTTGTAGTAAAATACAAATATTTTTATTAAAGGGCATTGCTGAATGTAGGTTTTCATATAAGAGAATATTGCAATAAATCTCGTGAGTTCAATTTAAATTTAAATAGCGATATTTACTTTCACTTTCTTGAACTTTATTTACACACAAATAACAGCCGATTCACACGGAAATATAAACTCAATTAATATAAACGGAACTAACCCTGAAATGTATAACTGTCCTTTTTATAATTAACATCGAATTTTCTCTGTCTTTCTGGATGGGTATTTCATTGTTGGTCGTGCTCGTGGATAGTGCCGTTTTTATTAACCCAGACAATTAATGTATTATTTTCATCGGACTGACTAATGTAGGAGGTGTGTCTCCAGCGGCGACGTATATAATTTTTTTAACACTACCCCCCCTTTAATTCTGATCGTCTCGATAGAAAACATTCTCTCCATGGTAGACAGCGAGTCGAACCAAATGAACCCCCTTCATCGTAGCTCTTGGGTTCCGACCGATACGATAGACAACGTGATTGTTCTTCTTGACAACGTCGTATAGACCCTACCAGGCGAGTGTGAGCTTTGGATACTTGCATTTGCTCCTCTGGGGGTTATATAGCCAAACGTTGTCCCTCTCTTGGAACCCGACTGAATTTGCTTTGGGATCATAGCGCGTCTTCATCTGATCACTGGTGGCCAACCTCTGCATTGTGTCGGAGTTGATCGGCATAATCGTTGATTTCTTGGGTCTGTTTTCTGGGAATCCAAAGGCTAAAGCTCAAGGTAAACTCAGCTCTTTTCCGAAGTACCCTGGGTGGAGTCAGACCTGTACGGTTATGTACGGTTAGCTATAGGCCAAAAGGAATAGGGGAACATGCTCATCCCAATCACGCTGGTTATTGCTGACGACCTTGGATAGATGTTGTCCCTTGGTCCTTTTTGAATCTTTCTACCATTTCGTGTGACTGTGGGTGTAATGGTGTTGTTCTCGTTTTCCTGATCCCCAACATCGTGCAGACGTTCTGGAATACATTCGATTCGAAGTTACGCCCCTGGTCTGACTGACTTGCCTCTTGGTTGGGTATCGCATATGCCTCAGACCATTTGCTGAAGTAATCCATTGCGACCAGAATGTATTTATTCCGCCTCTCAGACTCCGGGCCGGGAATGGACCGGCGACATAAATGGCAATTCTTTCAAATGGGACGCCCACATTGTACTGCTGCATTCTGCCCTTGGTCCAAGTCTTCGGGTCCTTACTGGCTAAACAGGTGTCACATTTCTGGCACCAAGCTTTGACGTATTCGAACTAATTTACCCAGTAGCACCGTTGGCAAATTTTGTCCAAGGTTTTATTCATGCCCAGATGACCTCTGGTAATTCCATCATGTACTTCGGCCAGGATGACTGGTACCTTTTCCTTTGGAACTACCAGTTGGGACTTGGTTTCTCTTCCGTCAATGTTTTCCCAAATTCTCTTTAACAGCCCATTCTCAACTCTTAGAAAGTCTCATTGGGCCCATAACGATTTCAGTACGCACATCGTGGCTTGGATGCCCCTCTCTTTTTAAGTGACAGGATTTGTTCAATGTCTCGATCAGCCATTTGGTTCTGGATGCACTTTTCCGTTGTCCAGTTTTCATTGGTCTGTACTCGGATCTGTCGAATGAAGAGATCCTCTCGCTGTTCCGTCTTCAGACAATGTCCGCTTTCTACTTGACAGAGCATCGGCACTAGTATGCAAACAGCTGACAGGGTGTTCAACCCTAAAATCTTATTGCTGTAATTTTACAATCCACCAAGCCAGTTGACCTTCTGGTGTCTTCCTGTCCAGCAGCCATTTGAGGACAGCATAATCTGTGCGGATTAGGAAATGCCGACTATAGAGGTATTTGTGAAAATGGTCTACAGCCCTTATTATTGCAGGTAGTTCTTTTCTGGTGAAACAACAATTTCTTTCTGGTTTCAGGAATCCACGGCTGTAGTACTCGATCACCCTCTTGCACCTGTGCTGCAGGCGTCGGTGTCTAAGATGAACTTGCCGGACTGCATAGGAAATGCTAGGATTGGGCTGGAGCATAGTGCCGCCTTCAGTCGTCTGAATTCTGATTCCAACGGAAGGTCTCTTTCTCAGTGGTCTGCCGATGTAGAGGCGCGGCAATGGTGGCAAATCCCTCAACAATTCGTCTGTGGTAGGAACAGAGCCCCAAAAAACTACTTAGTTCATGCTTATGTCTCGGGACCGGCCAATCGCAGATGGCTGCTATCTTGTCTTTGTTTGTGCGGATTCCTGACTCGGAAACGCCGTGCCTCAAAAACTCTACTTCTTTTTGAAACATGGAACACTTTTTCGGGTTGAGTTTCAGGTTGGCATTCTTAATTCTGGAGAATACTTCGTTACGGTTCTTCAGATAGTCGTCGAATATATAATTCATCACCAAAATGTCGTCTAGGTATACTAAGCATGTTCTCCACGTCAACCCGCTCAACACATACTTTATTAGCCTCTCAAATGTAGGGGGAGCATTACTTAACCCAAATGATATGACCGTGAACTGAAACAGCCCTTTAGTGGTGGAGAACACCGTCTTCTCTCTGTCATTTTCGTGTAGTCCAAGCTCATTAGGTCTAGTATGGAGAACCAAGAGGATCCTGCTAGTGGTCAGAGTGTCATCGATTCGGAGTAGTGAATAGCTGTCTTTCTTCGTAAAGTTATTCAACTTTCTGTAATCCACGCAAAATCGGGTGATTTCATCCTTTTTTGAAGTAGCACAACGGGAGCAGACCAGAGGATGATGGATGGCTCAATAACTCCATTTTGTAACATGGACACGATGTTTTCCACTACTGCCTGTTATTGCCCCAATGGTAGTCGCCTAGGTGGTATTCTAATGGGTTGAGCCTTCCCGGTATCTATTAGGTGCTAGATGATGTTTGTACGACCGGTGGTTCCATCTTGACTGTTAAGAATTTACCAGGGATTTGCGATAAATTGCTTGGCTTTCTTCAGTTCCTCTGTTGTGTCAAATGGTCAGCAAACTGTTGTAGAAAATCTTTACTGGGCCCTGTCTCCTTCACCAATGTCTGGTACACTTCTTCGCAATTGATGATGGTCTCACTGACTCGAAACAAGCTATCTCTTTACCATTGGTAATTCTGATGTCTTTGTTGGATATATTCAGGACCCTAATAGTTATGTCTCCTCCGGTTTTAACTATAGTCCGTCCAACTAAGTAGTCATGAGCTAAATGTACGGGCTTTACCATTCCAACGCAGCGCCCAGGATTTATTCCTAGCTGCTTTTGAATAATCTGTTCCGTTCGGCCGAGTGTTCTGGTCGAAGACTGTGCTACAATTTGTATGGACGTCGCTGAGCTGGATCTATCTCAGGTCGACCATGGACACATGCTGGCTGACTAGGTCCATACGTAGTATTAAATCGTCTTCAATATCCGCTACCAGGACCCTTTGCCGGATTCTATTGTCCCCTATCTGTAGTACTATTTCTGCCTCACCCTCTATTGACATGGAGTCGCTGGCATGGACTGTCCTGGGCTGGATTTTGTGAACCGGCCGGATTTCCGATAACCTCAAAACCCTGGACCTAGCAATGGAACTAGCGGCCCGGTATCAAAGGTAATGGTGATTGCGCGGTCATTGATGATTCCCCTGATGACGAGGCTGCTACTATCTCGGCAAAATCCCCGAATGGATACTGTTCTGGGGATTACTGGAGGGTTAGTCAGCCTTCGCACCCTTATGCTGACTGATTTGAGTTTCTTTGGTTGGTAAGGTCATTTTGTTGATTACCCCTGATTGGTGATCGTTCCGGTAGCCTTACTCTGAAGTCACGTTGAAAGTGTCCTATCCGTCCACAACGTAAAATGCTCCTCTGGTGTCAGTTCTATGCGACTGTTCTAGTAGTTTGTTCATAACAGCCAGCAGCGCTTAAAATGGTGACTCTAACTCTTCCTGGTTGAAGGAAACTGCTCGTACCCTCGGCTTGGACATATTCATGATGGCCTCTACCTTCAAAGCCCGGATCAAAGCTTCTTTACTCTTCTTGATGCCACTAAGCCTAATCGTCTAATCTCTGCTTCGAATTCGTGTAGACTCTCGCCGGACTTTTGCGTTTTTCCACTGAATTGCACTTGGTATACCTTGCTCAACGATTGATTGTCGTATCTTTTGTCGACTACTGCAAGGATTTTATCAAAATTATTTTGCTCATCTAGAGGAATGCTTTGGAGAATTTCTAATGCTAGGCCACTTAAAGAAATTACCAGGGAGGTAGATTTTTCTTGGCTGTCCCACACGTTAACTGTAGCCACGGCTTCAAATTGCCGTTTGTACATAGGCCAAGATAAACTACCATCAAATGTGAGTGGTTTACGAAAGGAACCTTTGGTACTCACGGTGTGCTGGTATTTCTCTCTCTGCAAATCTTGTTGCAATTGTTTAATTTCGGTTTCCACCTTGTTTTGGATGGTACTGATTTTATGTTGTAGTTCACTTTGTACCGTATTTTTAATGGAACTGATTTCACCTTTTACCTGGCTTTGGATGGAATCGATGCCATCTACTTTGGTTTCAATAACATCCACGGTATTTTTTAGGATCTTAATGTCATGATTTTTCTCTTTTATGTCTGACCCCACTATTTGCATTCTGTGATTAACTGCTTCATTAACTTGTGTAACTATTTGCATTAATTGTTCAAATTGCTGTTGTCTTTTTAATTCATCAGCTTGTCTCTTTTCTTCTAATACCTGAGATTAATTGCTTCTGGTTAATTCAGTATGTTCTTGTTTTTCTTCAAATATTTTAAAACTATTTTGTTTTGTTAATTTAAATTTCAGAATATTACTTCCATTAAATTCCCTTGTTTTTCATCGATATTACTTACAACGTTCTCTAATTCAATTTTAAGGAAATGTGGTGGCCAAATTATTATGTTTTATGTCATAAATTGTGAATAGTTTTAAGGTAATAAATTTCTATGTAAAGGAATAAAGGGTTTATTTAAATTCGCTTTCGTATTTAGACAAGGTGGATTAGATTTTATTTCGTTATCTATAGCAATGTCTTCCAAAAATTCAAGCCTGGTAAGATTTTTTTTTACAACTGGATATTTAAGAATGGAATAGATTGTGGACCAAAAGTGTGTTTATTAAATGCTAAATGGTGCCCAAATGCTGATTTGTTTGTATATTTTATGTGCTCTTTTATGAGGACCTCAAGAGTCCTACATGTTCTACCCACATAAGAAGCCCCACAAAAGTGGCAATTCAGTTTATAAATGCCACTTTTATAAAGCTTATTAATACACCTTTGGTGTTGATTAAATGTCTGTCCAACGTTTGGGTTGACTTTAAGATTTTTTAAATTTTCTGACAGGTTATTGTCAATAAATGGGATAGAAAAATAAGAAGTTGTTTCAATTGATTCCTTCGGATAAATGCTATTTCTTAATTCCCTTGATTTTATTTTACCTTTAATCCTTTTAATTATGTTTGTATGTAAGACTTGAATGCTGCTTGATTCTGTTGGTATGGGTGATTAGAAGAATAGTTAATCAAATGATCAGTCAGAGTTGATTTCCTAAATATGCCAAATTCCAATTTCTTGTTATGTAAGTTTTTTGTAATTGTGTGATCAAGAAAATTAATGTTATTGTCTACCTGCAATTCTAAAGAGAAAGTGATGTTGGGATGTATTACATTGAGTGAATTTAATAAACTAGGAGCGTTGTTCTCATCTCCTTTTTAATTATACAAAAGATATCTTCCACATATCTACACCATAAACCTATCTCATGAGGTTTTGAGTTAACAACCTGTGTGCATTCCAGATGATCCATAAATATGTCAGCTAACAACAGAGATAAACAATTCCCCATGGCTAGCCCTTCCAGTTGTTGGTAACAAATATTATTAAACACAAAGAGATTTTGTGTTCTGGTTAATTGATGACTTTTTCAAAACTTCCTTCACAAGAGAAACTGTTTCTTGTTTAGGGATAGATGTAAAAAGGTTACAAACATCAAATGACATCATGAGATTGTCCTCTTCGACTTTGTTATGGGATAACTTTTCAACTATGTAATTCCAAATTATTGGTAACTGTACATCTAGCTTTGAAGTTGGATAAATCTTTAATGATATTTAGTAAAAACTTTGCCACAAAAGAAGCTGGTGTATTTATGAAACTAACTACAGGTCGTATAAGTATCCACTCATTATGAATTTTGGCGAGTCTATAGAGTCGTGGCATCTTTTGATTGCTAGGAATCAATTTTCCATTTTCCACTTTTCGAAAAGAGTGCTACATTCCTTCAAATTCAGTTTTAATTTATTTACATATTTTTTAAAAGGGTTATCCTTAATCATTTTAAAATTATTTTTTGCCTAAAATTCCCCAACTTTAGAGATATAATCTGTTCTTGTCATAATTACCAGACAATTCCTTTTATCTGCTTTTGAAACGACTAAATTATTGTTTTTAATTTTGTATTTAATACCATTAATTACATGAGAATATTTCAAATGTTTTTTAGAATTCCTGCCCCTCTTTTTAATTTTCTTAAGATTATGGAATATTTCTTGTCTGATTTCCCCTTTTGTTTTTAAATCTGTGGACAACTTCTCGATTATTACCTCAAGTTCAATTGAGAAAGACAAAATGTCTTTATCATTTACTTGCTTCTTAATCGCAAATTCCAACCTAATTTTAAAACTTCCATTTCTTCAATGGTGAGATTAATATCTGTGACTTGGTTTGTTTGTAGAGGCTCTGATGACTATTAGCGAATTAAAATGTTTTGAAAAAATTTGTACGATTCATATAATTTCCTACAACCCCTTGGAGTAAACAGCAATCGATAGTAAAAACAAGAGAACTGGAATTTTCGAATGGGGCAAAAACTGTTTATCTGTACGCTGTGCGAACAAGGGTAGAACGACCAGAAAATTCGACGTTGCTATATAAAGCAATATTAATTTCAGTAGTTAGTTAGTAGAGCTTACCTGTTGTTATGATTTCGATGTTATTGTATTAGAATCAGCTGTTGAAAATACATTATGTTTACGTGTAAATAAAAGTTCTAGAAAGTGAAGTGAATATCAGTTTTTTTTAATAAATTAACTATTATTATTAACGGAGTTTATTGCAGTATTTTTATTATTAATTTGTAAGCAATTCCTTAATAAACGTTTTTATAGTACATATTATTTTATTTTGCATTCAAAATTATTATCATAAAATTTTAAATCGTTAAAATTGTGCCGCGAGAAATAGAAGGTTGACAATCACTCCTCTAGACAGATACAATATTAGGAAAATCAGTAAAAAATATTATTTATTATTCGATTATTCTGTTACAATCAAATAATTTTAAATGCTTGCAACCCGCAAGTTTGAAATCCCCTCATCCATTTTTATTTGTGCTCTTCTTGTAGGTCACAAGCTTTAAAAACCAATGATGTAACAGAATATTATAATTCCTAATATTATTTTTTAGAGATTTTCTTAACATAGATAATTTTTAAATAATATTCAGCACCGCCCTATAAAAGTATTACTTTCCACTTAGTACAAAAAAAATGAACAATGTCATGTTTTTAAACATTTTTTTTTAATTAAAAATTGTATTTTTAACTTTTTAGTATTGTCGTATTTTATACCAATATTAATTAAGCAGGCTTAAAGACCGGTTGCTTCAATGTTTTCTTACTTTGGCTGACACACTGGGTGAGGCGAACGTTATAAATCTAACATAAGAAAACACAATTACAAAATGTTGATGTTTGAAAAAAAATTGCTTACAATTTAAATTAAATATAACTAATTTGGCTAGTGTTATTTATAATTTATTATTAATTTTTCTATTCGAAATAAATGCTTGTTAGGAGAATTGATTTAACATGACATTACCTAGTTTTATTGGTAGCCCCCTTAAATCTACTCAAGGGCTTGAAAAAGTAAAATATCACGCCCATTTTCCTCGACAGTTTTGTACGTTCCATCGAACTCCAAGTTCTTTCATCAAATGTAAAAGTTTCCAAAAAACTATCATATCATTTAGCGGATGTGGGGTCCACGATTTCCTAATTTTCTCTTGTAGAGGGTGTAGGGGGTCTAAAATCATTAAAATTATTATTACATAATGTTTGATCGTCCCCTTTCAAATATTGGACAAAGCACGATAAGCAAAATTCCTCGCTCAATCATGCCGTCAGTGTATTTGACCTCGTACTTAACAAACTTCTGTGTGGTAAAGCTGTACTTGCCCAAAGCAGTGCCTGATATTTCGGTTACTACCAATGGCACCACTTACAAATACTTTCGTTATATCCGTATTCTGTATTAGAACTGTTTTTATTCTATTATCCTTTAACCAGTTACACAAATTATACATATAGCATTATTTAGTTACAGACTACCCATCACTTAGAATAATCTAGATAGTATTTAGAGTGACTTCATTTTACTTTTCGCATTTCTCTCGGCAAACCCTTTAATTTGATACCTATATCACTGGCTGTAGATGAGAAATTTTGTTGTGCCATGTTGGGGAATCCGCTATATTGAATTTTGACTGTAAATTCAAAATAGCGGATGTCACAAGTTGGCCCAAAATTTTTATTTTTCAATAATTATTTGACAAAACCATTTTGTCCCAGGGTAAACAATGGAGTTTTGAGAAAGATACCTGAGAAAAAATGCTTTCGTAAACTTTAAAAGAACCTACTAACATAACTAAAGATCTCAAAAAATTCAAACTCAACTTCCTGAATTCTCCCAAGATATTCCAGTTTCTAAGGTGCCTAAAATTAGATACTCCGTGGAAAATTAGAAAGGCACCATCGAAAGCTAAATAGGATGACTATTATTCCAGATAGATACAGAAATATTTACTTGGAAAGACATTAAGTTAATAATATAAGAGGGTGGCTACTTATGGGTGCTCCCTGTATGTAACTAATGGAGCGTTAGAATATTACAAAATATGTGTTGTAATAACGATAATAGGTACATCTGGAATAAGCCGAAACTAATAATAGAAAATAAGATATATGCCCCAAATTAGGATGGCCCAAAAAACAACATAAATTGTATAAAGATATTGATGTAACCCAATTAGGAATTGTTGCCTAAGAGGAATTTGTGTTGCATGACGATTGTGGAAAGTAAGTGAGATATTGTCCTATAAGGCACAAATGATGGTATGGTAAATTCTTCGTCCACAACCAGACGAACAATCAGGCATATAAAGGGTGCCTGAATCCGGGCTGCCTATATATCAGGGAAGATAAATGAGATAAGGCAATATTTCGCTTTAAAGCATAGGTACTGAGAACGCAAAAAGGATGCCTAACAATAGAAAATAGAGAAATGACTAACTACTGGAAGGCTAAATCAGTGATTACTATAATGCTAAATTGGATGGAATTATCGAACAAAGAGCCAAGCCTCACATTTTTAAAATCGAGGTTTATTAGAGGAATATAGGCCAAATGTAGGAGCGCACCCTTTTAGAAGGCTAAACTACTCTTAGCGCCATCTAGTTACATTATGACTAATATCTGTGGCTGTACTAGTTCAGACTTTGTTTTCGAACACAAACCCAGGTGCAAAATTAAATTTTTGGTAATTTATCAAAAAACTAGTATGTTGAGAGGTAAATATATTGTAGACCTAGTTATGAGAACGAGAATGCTAATCAGCTATGTACAAATTAAAAATAATAATACATAAATAAATTCACATTTTAACCTAATGTGGTTCCCTGTTCTAAAAATAAAAGAGTAAAAATAGATCATATGGGAATTACGGGCTATTTAGTAACAAAATAGTCAAATATTCTGGCATGGTTTATTTTGAGGTCAGTATAAAGTTAGCACCGCCATTTTGCAGCAAATTACGAGCTATTTATGAGCTCTTGATTTTTAACTAAACAGATTTTTGAGCTACTATGGAAAAAGTGCAAAAAAACTATTGCCGGTGCTAAGTTTACATAAAGTTAGCACCGCCACCTCAGAAAAAGAAACAAAAAATTTTGGGAAGCACCTCAGATTAAGAGCTATTTACGAGCTTTTAATTGACGTATTGACGTCAACACCTAAATTTGTCTAAGGGGTAAAAACCACCCCCGTAAAAATATTGAATTTGAAACTGCCATCCTAATCTACGATTTACGAGCTCCTCAACGGTATATTACACGACGATTTTCAAGTTATTGTAAGTGGTGCAAACAACCCACGAAATTATGTAGTTTTTTTCCACATTTGTAATCCTTAAATTTAGAAAACTGGCAACTTAAACTACGATTTAAGAGCTCTTCAATGACTACTTTTCAAAATAACCACAGTTTTGGTAGTTATCAGATTCAGAAACCCACTATATTAAACATATAGAGGGTTAGGAATTTACCTGCACTCAATACATTATTTTGGGCAGTTTTCTAAATTTAAAAATCTCAAAATTCAAAATTTGGCGCGCGATTTTTACCTTTCAGAATAATTTGAAAGTACTTGTGTAATACACCGCTAGCCAGAATTTAAATCCTAGATTAGGGGTAGGTTGCACCACTGTGAATAATTTAATTGTGGCCGTTGAAAAGCTCACAAATTGTAGAGTAAGATAGTAATTTTGAAGGTTGGACTGTCACAAACTATATTTGAAACAAAAACTCCATAATTTTGGAGTAGTTTGCGTCTTAGGATGGTACTTTTGCAAACACAAACAAAAACACAATAAATTCCGAAAAACTGAAAAATTTGGTAGTTCTTTGCACTCCTTACAGTGATTTCAAAGCAGTCGTTAAATATACCCTTGAAGAGTAAATTGTAAATTCGTACGTAGTGTGGTTTTGAAAATTCAAATTCGAAGATCGCAAAATTTCAAGAAACTCAATTATTTGGGGGTTGTTTGCACTCCTTGCAATAATTTGAAAGTAGTCGTATAATATACCGTTGAAGGGCTCGGAAATCATAAATTAGGATCGCAGTTTTGAATATTAAAAATTACAATATTTTGAAAATATTGCATATATTGAAGATTGTTTCACGTCAGAAACTGTTGAAGAGCTCATAAATCGTAAATGGAAATGGTATGAAAATTAAAAAATCAGCAAATGTGAGAAAATTGCGAAATTGTGGGGTTGTTTACACCCCATCCCAAAAAATTTTTAATGTAGTCATGTAATGTGTCGTTGAAAAGCTGATGATTTTTAAAATGTGTAAATCATAAAAATTTAAATAACTGCATTATTTCAATTTTTAAAATCGTAGATTATGCTGGAACTTTTCTAAATTTATAAATCATTAAATTCAAAAAACTGCATAATTTGGGGGTGGTTTTCACCCCTTGAATATAAATAGGTGTTCATCTGCATTACACAAGTAAGAGCTCGTAATTCGTATGTAATTTTAGCTGATTTTAAATTTAAAATTAAAATTCAATATTTTTACGGGGGTTTTTACCTCTTAGACAAATTTAAGTGTTGACGTTCAATACGTCAATTAAAAGCTCTTAAATAGCTCCTAATTTGAGGTGTTTCCCAAAATTTGTTTGTTGGTTTTTCCGAGATGGCGGTGCTAACTTTATGTAAACTTAGCACCGGCAATAGTTTTTTGCACTTTTTTCATAGTAAATATTGAGCTCAGAAATCAGTTTAGGTAAAAATCAAGAGCTCGTAACTAGCTCGTAACTTGAGTTTCTGCAAAATGGCGGTGCTAATTTTAAACTGACCTCAAAATAAACGATGCCATAATATTTGACTATTTTGTGACTAAATTGTTAATACTACAATTTTCTTTTAAACTCTAAACTTACTTATGTTCAAATTGTTGACAATTAACGTCCTGACAATACCTAAGACGGTTTTCAAATTCTCGTAACACTTCATTTAGCGTTTGTGGATTCGTAGTATTTCGGCCCTAATTCTATTCTTGAATTCCTCGATATTTTCCGGCTTATTTTCTTTCGATTTCACGTAACCCCAAACATAAAAATCTAACAGGCTTAGATCTAGAGACCATTCGATATTACCTCTCCTTCCGATCCACCTATTTGGGAAAATATTGTCAAGATAATCTCACACACCTCGCGAATAGTGCGGAGAACTCCATCCTGTTGAAACCATACCGAATCTGCCAGTATATTGGGGTTTTCACTATTCGGGTAAAGTTCTGTTAAACAGGGTATTGTGTCATTTTGTAATAAGTCTAAATACTTTTCCGAGTTAAGTATTCCCTCAATAAAAAAGGACCCACAATTGAAGTACCTACAATTTCGCCCCATACCTTAACTTTCTTGGAAAACTGTGTATAACTTTCAATAATCCAATGTGGGTTTTCTGAAAACTATCTTACTTGAAAAGTCCTATGGTGGCATTGCAGCTATCCTTCAGTATTTCGCAAAATTCTAGTCTCCCCTACAAATCATCTTCAGTAAGTTCCTGAACTAAATGAACTTTGTATGGGTGCCATTTATTTCTATGCAAGCATTTTAGAACAGAATTATCTCTTGCGTGGCCAAATTCTAGAAACTTTTTTTCTATTTTATTAACTACCGATCGTGTAATAGGCCGTTCCGGGTACTTCATATTAAACAATTCGCAAACTTCAGCTTGTGTTCGCGTTCTGTCGCCATATCGTCAAAATTCCTATTCGCTGCTTTTCAGTTAAACGCGCTAATACTTTGAAACTTTGCAACTGCACTTGACAACTACTTATTTGAAGTAAAATTATAGTACAGTTTCTATAGAAATAAACAAGTTTTAAAAACTCCAGCATTAAAAGAAAGGGTTTCCAGTCATGCGACCAAAATACCGCCAACAATCATAAAAACCAGACGTAAATAAATAGGTTCAAACCAACAAACACCTTATTTTTACCGTTGTTTACTTAACTTTAGAAAAAAATGTAATGCGTTTAATAACTGTTCATTTTCGGTATAGGATATTGTACATGCAAAATACTTAGAATTCAATGCAGAATTAAAAAATAAAATAAAAACAATTGTTTCCATTTGAAAAAATGAAGTCGCAATTTATTTCAGGCCCAACCTGTATAAATGTGTTTATCATCACAAAAACCGCAGTCGTAAATAAAACAGTTTAAAAAACATTTAATTTAAACTTGCACAATTATAATGTTGTATATAAAAACAAACGAATCTCATAATAAAAACATTAAAACAATAAAAAAGACAAAATTAAGTGTTAAACTAACTAGACAGAACTGTAAATAATACTGAATGCAGACAAAACGCAATTGTACAATTTATAACTTGCGAATGCTGACTGAGCTGTCGCAGCGCTTGCAGTTCTCACAGATGTACGTCGTCGAAAGACAACTTGAGACGACACGTGGATGCTGACTCAGGTGGAAACTGTTGCTAGATGATCTCATATAAGTCGATGGTATAACTTATATAACTACTCCCATCAGTATTGTTCTGCAATTCAATATCCTCGACAAGACTGAGGATCCTCTGAAGCTTTACCCTGGGCTTAATGGTTGATGGACCTGGTGGTGGGACTGGATCGGCAGCAGCGCTGATCTTAGTGGACTTCCGGAATTTCTTCCTGATTATATTGGTGGCAAGAAGGGCAACCACAATTGGTTGGTCTAGTAGCTTTTCCAATTCACAGGAGTATTGACTAAGCTTATGGTTGACGATATTCAGGTCTTTGGCATCTAATTCCTGTACTCTCATGGGTTTCAACTTTGGAGGTTGACTGATGGTTGGCAGGTTGTCGTAATCGTTGTAGGGGATGTTGGCTGGATGGCTCTTAGGTGTGATGTTGTCAAGGTTGTTGGTGGTCCTTCTGGAATGGACCCTGGTATTTCCGATGAAGGCATTGCAACTGGGTTGGATTGTGAACAGAGAGTTTGTCGATATGGATTGGGTAACAACACCTTTTCCCTTGTACTTGATGTTGATGGCTAACTGTGCGGAAATCGAGATTAACCAAATGTTCAGATCAATCTCTTGAATATTCGGCATATAATATTAAAGGCTTGCAAGTTGATGGAAGGTCTACTGGCCGTCTAAGAAGCTTCTTTGTCTATGGTGTGTGGAATAACTTTGGAACAGATCTTATGTTCTTTAGATTAGATTATGGCCTACAGTCACTCAGGTCTTCTAAAGCGTACAATAGCGAATCGTCATCTCTCGCGATATATTTTAATTTTGTTGGAAGAATGTGGTGAAATCCTTTCGATCATCCAAAACTGTGATAGGATATTGGCGGTACAGTGTATAAGTTTCAGGATTGTCTAAGGAAGTTTTTAGTACAAAAACAATTTTAGATCTGAAAGTCTTCCAATTCTATTAGATCAATATTTCGAGCAGCATTTGAAGTACAGGTCGGGAGTGGCAAGTTATTTTCGTAAAGTGACTGTGCAATTTGCTGAAGGGAATCGACCAAATCTACTTGGTTTATAATAGAACTATGTATTTTTTTTAGACGGACGGAAGAAACCGCATTTAAGACATTGTTGAGAGTACTTCAATGTATAGGTAACTTTCCAGGAAGGTTTCACACAAATCCAAGACATTGCCTTGAAGTTCATAAAAAGCAAGATCGTCTGTTATGAACACAGTTGACTTCCTAATTGCATCAATATTTTCCGAAACTGAAGAAAAACTGAATTTTTTGTAGTGTGGTGTTAAGGCTCTTAACGACCGAAGTTGTTACAGATAATTGTCGTTTTTTTAAGTTTTCAATTTGATGATGTTTAATATTTTTATTTATAGAGTCACTAAATTATTCACGGTCTGCTGTATCTAAGTTACCAAAAATAGATTTCCAAACTGATCCCAGGCCGTTAATGAGTTTCTTTCTGTTGGTACTAGTCTGCTCAGTATATTGTCGTTGTTTGAAAGAGAAAGAAAGAAAGGGGCTAAGGACTTTGAAAACAAGAAGTGTCCATTTGTCGTTAGAAATCTTTCGGCTGCTTTCTTCATGGAAGAAAACTCCTATATAGTATTATTAACGGGCGTAATGGAATACTGTTGAAGGTTCACTACTGAAAACAGTCCACAGAATCTGAAAAGAGTGGATTTATTCCAAATAAAGTTTTAGTTAACTTTAGTTATTTGGTTTGTTTGCAAATGTATAACTGTGGCAGAATTCTTTCGAATTGCGGTAATTTCAAAAGGGCCGCTGAATTTGTTTTCAGAATTGTTTCTCATTTGGGACTTTGTCTCCTACTTTGTAGTCGGGTTGTATAGTAGATATGTGTTGGTCAAATCGCACTTTATAAAATTTTTCGTTCTGTCGTTAAGTTTCTCCTGATTGTAAAGGGTTTCTGGAGGCCTACTAGAGGTGTGCCCAAATATAAGGTCATAGAAGAGTGATACCAGTGCTTTTATTTTTCGTGTTATTGTGACAGTTGATGGCATAAGGGAGGACGTGAAATGGATGTTCGTCTGGGTGTTCTGCTGTATTTGCCGTTATCATTTCTGCTGATATCTTACAAGAGAACCACGGTGTAAGGTGATGCGACGCCTATCCCATTGCAATGCCACGGCGTGGACAAAAATGTCGCTACCTGATTTCTAAAGAATCATTTGACACAGTGTGATACCGAATTGTAATATACCACAGAAAATAAATATCCAGGATTCTCTTTGTGGCATCAAAATCTAAACTGTGTGATAAAATAACCACTTACAGAATATCATATAAACTGTATTTGGTATTATAATATTAACTTTCTGCATTCAATAATACTCAATTCAATCTTCTGAGACCCAAATGCATAAATCGTCTTTGTTAATTTTAATATACTCTAAAAATATCCTCGCATTAATATTACAACTTAAGTTATTAATCATTATTAAATTCATCTGCTGAAATGGCCTAAATAAACATATATTAATAGTTAAAATTAAGTTTTTCGAGGTCAATCATTAAGTAATTACCTATTCAAAATAATGCTTTAAAACTACTTTCTTCTCTATTATCAAACTTCATTATATATTGTAATTATTATATCAATGAATTAGGGTTCACCTTATTCTAAAATTAAATCAAAACACAAAATAAATCATCAATTAATCTTGTAAATGGTCGCAGTCAAATTTTGGCATCAGACGTGAAACTTACAAAAATTAGGTTATGCACTACTTTTTATCATTTACTGGAAAAATAGATTTTATACATAAACCTTATTTACATGAAGTTTTTTTTTATTTCTTAATAATGTAAACTGAAATTTATTAAGAATTATGTAATATTATTTACTACATGATAAATTTTAATTACCGCTCTTATTAAATAACGGGACCACACAGTTGGAGGCCTTTTGCGGACGTTTATTTTACTAATGCGACATTCTTAGCCACTTCAACTGAGACTGTTTTTTCACCTTTTTCTTATACCGTGAATAGAACCGTTTGACTCGAGATGTTGAAAGCTGGAAAATATCAGTTTTATGTCATATAGTTGACATTAATCTCTCGTTAAGGTGTTATCGAATCACCCTAATGTTGAAAGAAAATCAGAAGAGTATTTACTACAGTTGAAGCTGTTTTGTCGCTTATGAGATAGGAGTAGTTAAGATGGGGCGTTCCTGTGACAACTCGATGGCATGTCCATCAAAGTGTCCACCGTAATAGGAGGTCCTCAGTTCTTGTAGAATGAATCGTCAATGTCTAGAGGGTAGTTTGTCATCAAGAAATTGTCTCAAACAATGGATTAGGCGACAAAAGGACATCTTAGGTGTGACAAAGTTGACAAAAAGTGACAATTTGGCTAGACGTAGATGGTGAAGAGATCGACAATAACCAGAAGGGTTTGCTGGGAAAAGCGTATCGCTTATCAGTAGTTTTGATCTCTTCTTCTTCGCTAGCTGTTCGTCTATCCTTGTTTAGCGAAGGCTATCCTTGTCTGGCTTGTACGAGGGGTGGGCGTATCGCTTATCAGTAGTTTTGATCTCTTCTTCTTCGGTAGAATGTATATTTTTGCCGTCTTTGCTTATCACGTACACTACTTACCTTTCATTGTTTAATAGTTTTACACTTTTTAGATATTTCTTTACTTTGTTATTTTATTTTGAAATAAGCTTATAATTACCAGGTAAAAGAAAAAAATGACCCATGTAAGATTAGAACCTATGATATTAATGATTAGCATGACACTTTAACCAACTGAGCTAATGAGTCATTTATTTTTCTTTTAAGCATTATTCTACATGAAATAAAAAATGATGATATTTAATTCAATTTATTTAGATATGAACAACAAAAATTTATTCTCAGAAAAATACATTCATTTTTATAGTATCATTTACATATTATCCGAATATTCATTAACAAAATTTTCAATTTCATATAGGTTTACAAGTCCTTCTTCACATTTTTCAAATCGTCGTCCATACCCCAAGCGGTAGTTTACTGAAATCTCGAGAAAAAGAATTGGTAATGAAACTTCATCTTTAGGTAGATGATAGTAGGCAAATTTGTCCTCTGATAGATAGTAGAAAGCATCATAATATTTTGAATTTGCACATGGTAAAAAGTCTGCATTCGTTATAATGTTTTAACTTTTTTGAGTAGGTGACACCAGTTTGAAGCTATCAGAACACTTTTTACATTTTGATGACTGTAATATCATATCATTGTTAAAACACCAAGGAAATTCTGAAACTTCATCACAAGGCTGACAATAGACAATAAGACTGTTCATGTTCATCACGTAACAATTTTTCTTCCAAATGGGTAGAGCTCATATTTTTCTTGTTGAAAGCAGATCTGATACTGTAAACACTTTTAAAGGGTACTACCATCTTTATTCAGTGCTTAAATGAAATGCATTTTTTACTAATTTCTGAAGAAAGTTACTGTTATAGTTAGTCTGAACAAAAAAGAATATCCAGTGGGTTCTAAAATTATATGTATCCCCAAGGTAATCTTCAAAAGTAATTTTTCTCAAAGCAGATTTTTTTATACCTTTAACTTTCTTAATAATTGCATTTAAAATTCTTAAGGCATACATTTTTGATCTCAAACCAATAAACTCAAGCAAAATTTTACCATTAATTTCATCTTTCATTTTCCCTAAGACTTTTTTATTAATTTGAGGAATTTGATATATATTATCTGGATAGTCTAACGTATCAAACCTATGAAGTTCTTTTTTCATTTCTTCGTAAATATTGTCTACAAAGAAGTGATGAATTAAAGAATCTGTGTCCATATATAAAAGTTTTGCTTTTTTGAAATATCTAGAATGGAAAATCCAATATATATAGGTTTATTGAAAATAATTTCCGTTTTGTTTATTTCTATAATCACCATATTCTCTTCAAAGATATGACTACTATGAAAATTTGGTTGAGATATATAGTGTTTGCACCGAATCGCCCTTTCCATCTGTTAACCATTTAGAATGTTATGTATTTTAGATATTTTCAACCCGGCTTCAAGAGCCTGTTTCAAATTTTTATAATGAATCACATACTTTTGTGTATTGTAAAGTGTTGTTAATAATTTTTTATTTTTAGAACGTGAAGTTGGTGGTACCATACGTTTTGGACAGAAAGGGAGATCTTTATGACTTTCATGTAGTTCCTTTGGATAATCTATATCAACTTCAAAAATGTAGCCAAATTCAGAGTCATCTGAAATATTTTGAATGTTCACTGAATAAGGGTCTACCCATTCAAAATGCCCGTAAGGTAAGGGCTCACACATTGCTGTCCCATACCTGTTGTTAATATCATAATACATTAAATAGGAAGTTGGTTCACTAGGGTTGAACTCTTCCTTCATGTAGGGATTGTTAGCCCTTCAATACCGGTTTGAGCATTGTGATATGCCACCTCTAATTCCAGATTCAATGAACATAATCATATCAATGTCTGTTAGAAGTTGTAATTCAATTTCCGTTACCTTTAACATGGCATCGAAAGCTAGCCCTGGAGCTGTGTAATAATGTGCTGGGTCTAATTCATAAGTTTTTAGACAAGTCTTTCTAAAATTCTCGAATATATCAGCTAACAACAATACATCAGTTTTCAGGTACAATTCAGTATATTCTTGTATGTTCCTAATATTAAACTTTTGCCAAACATTTTTCCCATGATTATAATCATCTCTAGAGATACTAGTTTCTTCTAACTTGTTATCAAAACATTTTATATCTGGTAGATGAGTCTCCTGTAATTTTTTTCCCAACTATCAATATAATCATAAGGAAAAACACCTTTACGTTGAAGTAAATTAAATTCATGATCAGTATTACAGTATTTTCGTGTGATCAACTTTTGACTAGGTTCTAAATATGATGCTAAGTCACTTAACTTACTGGCCATGAATCCAAAGAAATTTTGGTATTGGGAATTTGTTTGGTAAAGGAAATGTAACGTTCTTTATTAATTGGCAGTAAACTGACAGTTCCATTAATAGCAGTACTTAACGCTTTTTTAAAAAAATGCCTGTCATATCCTGATAAATTGTAAAAAATACAGGAACGTTATAATCATCCTTATAATTAATATTGCAGTAATTATGAGCAGCCCCTCTAAATTCACCTGTAAGGTGACAGTGATCGTTCACTTTAATGTCACCATCTTGAATTTTTTTACAACAAATATGACAATGTTCTGAATTAGCATAAAAGCTATGTTGTTGAGCTGATAGTGGCTTCATTGGCAAGGGATTGTGTGTTTTTTAACAAACCATATATCACAATCCCTACCAGTATATTGATAGAATTCAGAAATTGAATCATTATAAGCACATTTTACATAAAAAGCTATGCTAAATGGTATGTGTTTCTGATATTATTGTGTAGAATTTGTTGATTTTTGATCTTCATACCTCTCTAGAATACTTTGTAGATCAGCATATATAGTAAAAGGGACAAGTTCTTTATTTTTATGATTTTTAAATGTTAAATATTTATCTGTCTCTGAAGGAGTGACAATTTTGGTAGTATTCATTTTATAAAATGTTTATCTAAATTTTCCTTTGTTTCAAAATGATTTAAACATCTTTCACACAACCATTTTTTATGAGAAAAATTTTCCGTTTGTCTGTTTAAGAGTTTGGATAAGTCGTTTATAAGAGCAAAATGGAAAATTCTGTTTTTTTCAGAATTATTTTCATTGTCATTATCTGAATTTGAATTAACAGAATGATCGAAAGTTGACAACAGGAACTATACTCTTTTTATTAACCATAAATAAGTTAATAGACAATTTGTTAATTTTTTCAAATTTTGGGATGTCTTTCAAAGATATAGGAAATTGAAAATTATCATATTTTAAAACTCTACTAAAATGCTAATAAGAACTGATTCTACATCACATGGATGCAATGCTGCAACAATTGACCACAAAAAACAATACTCAACATTATTTTTTATATTTAAAACTGCTTTTGTTTTCTTAATAAATGCTGGTACGTCCACAAAAGTTGACATACCAACATTTATTGGCCTATAATGATTTATATTTACTTTTAAATGCAATATTTCATACAAAGCCCATCCAGAATCACGTTCCTGAAAATTTTCCAATTTACTTAAAATCTTATTTTCAACATTTTCCATAAACCACTCTTTTAAGTTAGTATTAACGTCTATAACTTCATTTTTGTTTGAAAAATGTTTAATATCCGTTTCTCCGTTTGAGATTTTTATAAAGTTTGCATAAAATATACAATTAACTTTTAACAAAGACTTCTTTAATTCCTTTTTAATTTTTCCTGAAAAACTTTTGAAAGCTTTTTTTAGGAATTCATGTGGTTCCTTTATTGTAAAATTGACAATGATTCCTGATTTTATCCTATTTTTAAATCATGACTCTGTATCTTGCCAAACTAAGTTTCTAACATATTTACAAAATTTCGATTTTTTAAGCCTTAATTTATTTTTAAATTGCAAATAATAATATTTAAGAAAAGTTAAATTAGCTTCTAATTTCGAATAATTTTTTATCGACCCCTCCTTATTTTTTAAGTATTTTTTGAGTATAAGTATAATTTTTTTCAAAAAATGAACCCACTGTAAATATTCTGTTTTTGTTTTAACTAACTTACCAACAGTTTCAATTTTCTTAACTACATTAACAACACTCCATCTTACACGAAAGAAATTATAGATTAACAACAATTTAAGATCATTGCTTCACTATTACGTACGCGGCCTTTTATTTTCTTTATTAGCTTGTCTGCGGTCATCATCACCCTCATGGAATGTGATACGCTGGCAATCAAAACAATAAACATTTCTACTTTGAAAGACACTATGTAAATTATTTACATTAAAACAAATGGTACAGTACAACATCTTCTCAGTGACTATTGCAATACAGTGAATTACTAGCAGATAAATAAAGTGCATACGTATTTCATGGAAACTAATAAATTTAATTAATGTAACAAACATCATGTGATTTTGATTTATCCCAAAAGTTAACAAAGAACATCATTTTTAGAGAGATAACGATTTTTACAGACAGACTGGCGTCTAATGTTTATGTTAATTGCATTTTTAACGACTTACTGGCGTCGATTATCAATTTTTTTACAGATAAGCAATGTAAAATTAATGTTTCCATATTGCTGACGTAAATTGTTTATCACAATTATAGGTGATTTATTAATACATGGCATGTAGTTGGTCAGCAAATGTAGTTTACTAGTTGTTTAACTAACTAACTAATCTAAATTATACAAGTTTGTTTATTAGTGTATTTCTATTTGAAAGGGTAGGATTTTATATACAAAATGGTTGCATTAATATAATATTTGTTATGTAAAGATGTAACTCCACCCATGAGAATTATGGTAGCAATTCTATATTTAGAATGGTTTGGTTAAAATATAAAGTATAATATAATAACAACATGTTATTTAACAAATAGAGATTTTCATAAACATGCGAAACATGTCTTTAATATTATTAGATAAGTTGCACAATTTTAAGTTTGGTAAGCACGTTTTAATTTTTTAATATCAGTTTTAATATATAAAAGCTTGTGAGCTGCTCACTATATTCAGTTTAAACTTTTGAATTTTAAATATCAGCAAACATAGCCACCGTTCCAACAACTTTATTAATAACAACCCACGATTCAACAAAATTCTCGCTAAATATGGAATTGGTGGTGATGAAACAAATTTTTCGGTAAGTTTTTTTAAATTTTCTTTCATCAATAGGTGTTTATGTTTATTTTCTTATGATTACAGTTATGGTGTGAAGGAAATCAAATTAAAGCGAAATGCGGTATCAGTTGCTTTAACGTATTCCCCAAGGGAACAAACGTTGAAAAAGAAGTTCGGCAATCTTCCAGTTAAGTATGTTCAAATGAACATAGAGTCGGATGAGGAACTTCTATTATTTGAGAAAGCTGTCACCAGATTTAATTTTAACCTTGAAGATGATGAGGAACTGCAGCAATAGGAACAGTTAGAGGAAAGGAAACAGCAGTTGTCTGGTCAACCCACGACGAAAAAATTGAAATGGTCCAACCTAAACGAATTGGAGATTAATGATTCCGAATTTCAAGAATCACAAGTATTTGATGTCACTGAGTTATGTTAGTTCCTCGTTTAATTTATATATATATGGATTAATTTAAATAAAAAAAGATGATTTGATTTTTAAGAGTTTTGTTTCCTACAATACACATACCAATTTCTTAACAAATTTACATTTTCTACTGCACAGTTTAATTTATTACTATATACATGTTGATTACAATGATGTGACTTTAAAAACAGTTTTAATTTCTCTATGGAAGGGCAGCTTTGTTCTAATAAGTCCACAACCTTATTAGGAATCAGTTTCTCCAGCCAACGTTTCTTCTCTAATCCTTTGACCAGTACCAGAGTCTTATCACACTTAATACAATTTTTTATGTATTCAGATATTTGTTCATACCTTAAACAATCATTATTATTCCATTCTAATCCATGATACTATTTTTTGGTATACACCATGTGTTGTTGAATGGTATCAGTCAAATGATTAAAACTGACAGGCATTGTAACAAATTTGTGTGAGTACCAGCCGTTTTCTACATTAATGATTGCAATTTCCTTACACAAAATAGCATCTCCATGCTGAAAGTACTGCAAATCCACGATAAACATTGTAACTGCACAAATACTTGACGACTCGAACTGATTAAGTTAAACAATAACAAAAAAAACTACTAATGAAAGTGATAATTATTTAACGGTTTTATATTAATTTTCAAGGTCATCTGTCTGTATCCAACTGTTATGTTTATCATCAAAACCTAACCACTTTAACAAAAATTTTATTGGGTTTCTTTCGTTTCAAGATCCGTTCAATTAGAAATGCATTGGGATATTTAACTTTTAACAATTGTTCTTCATAGAAACCACCTAAAATGTCTTGATTGTTTTCATCAACCAGCAGGTATGTTGTTGGATTTGTAAGCTGAACTTTCCTTATCTTGAATATCTCTGTGGACCAATTTGGTTGGTATTTTTTATCAAAAACTCCTCGTAATTTTGATATACGAACATAATCACCAACTTGAAATTTTCGTTTCTTTGATGCCACTTTAATTCTATTATAGACTGTTTTTAATAAATGCTTTTCATCCTTTTTCATGACCTCAAATGGTTTCATACCTATGGTTCTATGTTTAGTATTATTATATTTTCTCAGGATTTCCGGTAGAATATTCAACCATTTGTAATGACCCTGTAAACTGAATTGTTTCCATATCATGTTTTTTCAAAGTTCGATTTACTCGTTCCACAATTGACGCTTTTTTCTCGCTAAACACCTTATAATGATTCACCTTATATTAGTTCATTTACTTCTTAAAATCTTTATTGAATAATTCTGTAGCAGCATCAGTATGCAGATTCTTAGGTGTTTGCTGTTTCAAAACTTCCTCCATGGCTGAGCAAACCTCAGGCTTATTTTTTGACTTTATCGGATATGCCCAAACAAATTTTGAAAAACAATTTATTAAAACCAATATGTATTTATATCCTTTATTTTCTCTAGCGTATGCTATCATTTCCACAAAATCAGCTTGAGAGATCATCTAAAGATTTAATTATGACTTTTCTTTTTTTAAAATTTATCCTGGCTGCTTTATGGATTTCTTCAACAATTTGCCTCTTTACAGTACTATTAGAGTTCATTTTTTAAATAATTATACCGGCTCTCAATTCCTCAATAATTGATGTTATTTCGTTTGTGTGGCCTGTATGTCCTGCTGTTTGTGAAGCGAGTATTAATCGTAACCTATCAACAAGTTCATTTGGATCATCCCAATGAACGTAATCAATTTTATTGTTATCAACTTCCATAAAAATTCCTTTCCCTGCCACCATAGGAGCAATAATTTTTTTATTTTGCTACCATCTATTTGTTTGTTAGGTTTACAATAACGTCTATGGGCATTAGTTTTTGCTACAATTTGTTTATAATTATCTTCATCTTCTTTAGAGTAGCCTTTCGGTCTTTTTTTGAACAATAATTCATATAACTACCTCGATATCGTTTCTTCTTAACGATAATATCAGATCCATCAATATCTAATCTTGAGTCACCAATCATTAGTTTCTCAGTATCGGTATCTAATCTGACACCATACTTATGATTAAATTCCTTATTATCATCATCATAATACATATATATTTTCTGGGTAATGGATCATACTGGTCTTAATAGTGAACATAGGATTTTTCAGCAATATCAGCAAACCGTCCAGGTGTTGCAGGAGAATGTAATGATCCTATCTCATCATCAGATGTGATTTCTTGAAAAATTGTCATTTTATTTTCATTTTTAGTATTGATAGGTATAGTTCATCGTTGAAAATAAAATCGTTTTCCTCATCAACATGACTAGGATCCTCAGTTTTAAAAAAGCTTTCTCTTCTTCCATCTTCCTAGCTCCATCCATTTTATGTTCCTTGTGACTCAGTTTACTTTCAATGTCCTTTAGATGTTTTGTTATGGGAGAAAATAACTTTTCCTTAACAATTTCACCATGTTTGAGAAGCTGTAATTTTTCTTTTACAATTCTACGTTTCTGTACAAGACGTTTTTTAGTTCCTTCTCTGATAGATTCATGTTGCTAATTAGACAGTTAGTATCTGGTTGTCATGAGCTTTTGATCCGCTTTAAATCCGCTTTCGATCCGCTTTTGATCCGCTTTTATCTGCTATTATCCGCTATCGATCTGGTTCAATCAGTTTCTGATATATCTTACACTTATGATGTTAATGATTGTACTGAAATTAATTGTCTTATTCGAAACATATATACTGATCAAAACCTCTTCTGTAACGTCCCTCATTGATGTTGCTGCCTTTAGAGATACATAAAAATCCATATGGTCTGTACCAACACATGGCGCATAACCTTTTAAACTGTTCAAACGACATGTCACTACCAATATGATCATTATAAACATGTTTCAAATTTAAATCATCTCGTTTGAAAACAACCAAAAAATTTGCCTAATCTCGAATGAGATGTTTTGTAACCTTCGCATACGTCTGAGACAGATAAAACGAGTCCACTAGACTGTGCTTTCCCATAGAGAAATATTGACCTATAACATCTTCATTGTCACAAGCCACATCATTAAATATAAATAATGAATTTTTTTTTGCTTCTGAAGGATGTAGAATATTTTCGCTAGCATTGAACGGGTAATAACCGATGCCTTGTATTGGCTTTAGTAACTTCTCCAGATAAATATATTTCGGTTGATACAAGGACTTTGAATAAACATAAACATTCTCAAATCTCAGTCCGTTCAAGTGTTCAATTAGATTAACCATAACATTGGTTTTACCGCAATTGCTTGGCCCCACCAGATTACACCTCACAGTTGACGGAAACAATGGACCATGCTTTTTATTTTCAGGTATACTATTGAAATTATCATTTTCAATAGCTAAAGAAGTTTTTTGTTTTACTACCCTCATTCTTTGAGAGATTACTATAAAATGAGATGAATATTCACAAAACCAATAATATATGTTAGTTGATAGTTAATGAAATAACATCATGAAGTTATATTCAGGTCAAGGTTTATTAAATTCAGCTATAAATAATTTACCGTTTGAAATGCATATACCAGGTTATAACTATTGTGGGCCTGGAACAAAACTCAAACAACGTCTATTGCAAGGAAGTCTACCAACAAATCCACTAGATGCTAGCTGTTTAAAACATGATAAATTTTATGAGAGTGAAAGCGATACAAAGTTACGTCATAAGGCAGATAAAATATTAGCTGAAGAAGCTCTTCAGAGATTTCATTCTAAAGACGCATCTGTAGGTGAACAAATAGCAGCTCTCGGTATTGCAGGAGCAATGAAAACTAAAGTGAAATTAGGTATGGGCTTGAAAAGACCTACTAATAAACAAACGATTCGAAAGTGTATAAAGTTAACGGAAAAAACTAAACTTATGATTGAAAATACTCTCAAGAATATACAAGACGGCATAACAATTTTGAATGGTAATGATGTGGAATAAATTAAAAAAATACCATCACAAAGGAGAAGAAGAAAACCAAAGGTTCAAATAAAAAAAAATAAACAAAAAAGAAAAACCTGTAAATGAACCTCAAGAAATTGATATGAATATGGAAATTGAATATAACCGAAAACGTAAAAGGGATATCAGTGGTGATGACATTTATAATTCTGAAAAAATAAAACGTCGTCTAATATCTCGTCAAACTCGTAACTTTCGAGTGGGTAAAAGAAAATTACAACAACTTAATGATGAAGAAGTAATTCCTAAAAAGTTAACACTTGATTTAGATGAACCTCTTATTTTTTACAATCAACAAAATCGAAAAAGAAAACTAGATGATAGTGATGGTGGTTTTGAACATGACACTACCCCAGTGGCAAAAGTGAACAGAATCAATTAGTATAAAAAATAGTTTCACTTAAAATTTTATCAGTATTTACTGAACATTCATATAAAACGTACTATAATCAAGAGAGAAGTATGGTTAAAATAAAGTCAAGGTGTAAAACAAAAAAGTTAAGAAAAAGTGGAGTGTTGAAGAAAAAACCGAGCAGGAAATTTCTAGGGTTTACAAGAGCTATAAGTCAAATAAGGAAACATGTGCTTAAACATAAACCTCGTACTTTAGGTGCTGCCATAAAAGTTACATTGAAATCTGCTAAATCAATTAAGAAACATATCAAGTCTACTCCACCTCGTATCATACAAGTACCTAAGAAGGGTGGTATTTTACCCCTTATTCCCATTTTTGCAAAACTTTCTGCTTTGGGATCGATCGCTGCCGGAGGATCAGCTGTTGCAAAGGTAATAATTGATGCTAAGATGGCAAAACAAAAATTAGAGGAAGCTAAACGACATAATAGACAAATGGAGTCTATTGCTGTAGGAGGAAAAGGCCTATACTTACGTCCTTACAAAAAAGGCTTCGGTCTTTTTTTACACCCTCCAAAAAACTACCACAACGTCCGCTAACAAATATTGATATAGATAAATATGCAAAAATCTGGAAAATTCCAAATTTCCGAAGAGTGTTCATGAGAGACAATTTACCTAAAAAAAATCATAAAATTGAAAGAGGAATTATCAACTTAGATTCTACAATTGATCCTGGAACTCATTGGACAACATATAAGAAAAGCGGTTCAACAGTAACCTATTTTGATAGCTTTGGAAACCTTAGGCCTCCATTTGAAGTTATAAAATATTTTAATTCCACTGAACTATGTAAAATTGTATATAACTATAATACGTTTCAGAACTATAACAGTTTTAATTGTGGACACTTATGTTTATATTTTTTATCTCAATAAAAGACGTAAACAAATCAAATTTGTCTCATTACTTTGAAAACCTTTGAACAATATACATTCATATTTTTTTATAAATGCCTGTTCCTACCGATGAACATTATCAGTGTACGGTTCTTATGGACTGCTGGTGTAACAAGTGTGGAACTAAAAGAATAATTACTGAAAAACGTAGCTCTAGCTCTACTGTTTATTGTCTATATTATGGAACACTCGTGCAAAGAAAATTACTAAATTCCAGCGGCTCTGTGTGTTGTGCTTCAAGAGGTAATTAAAAAAAAATGGCCGACAATAGAAGAGGTATAATACTAACTTTTAAATGTGATGATTGTGGTGCAAGTTTTCAAGTTTACTCTGGTATATGTACAGATTATGGAATTCAAAGGGTCTCATATTGTACCAGGTGCCGAAAGGAAACATTAGTAGAAATGCGAGTTGAAACTTGTTAATAACTACGTAATAATAATTTAGTTGAAAATTGTAAATAGTAAAAATAATTAAGTGAATATATATAATACAACCATACAAATAGTTTTAGTTATTTGGTAACCTTTGACAGATTAAGATGTCTTCATTTACATTTACGTTTTCTGAACGTGCTTCTATTCTCAGTAACAAGATTTACCCACCAATTATTCTAGAAGATGATGCTAAGTATGTCATGGGGTTAATTGATTTTATGACCTTTAATACCATCTCAAATATCGATGAAACCAATAACAAGTTTTATATTAACGGTATGAAATTAGAATTACCGGTGGGCACCTATGAAATACAGGATATTGAAAAAACGCTTCACACTTTGCTAACTGATCATGAAGAACAACAAAAGGAGACAGCTGTACCATCTGTATTATCATCACAACCTATACAGAAGAATTTGAAACCTGTGGAAAAAGATGATAATAAAAAAATAAAAAAAACAGAAAAACCTGTATTAATATTGAGAAGTAATCATAACACATTTAAATATGAAATAAAATGTAACAAAGAAATTGATTTTGAGAAATCTAACACCATTGGTCCTTTATTAGGATTTAAAAATAGAAAATTAAAACCTAAGAAATGGCACTATTCAGATTATCCAATCAGCATTTCAAAAGTAAATGCTATTTGCATTGAATGCAATTTAATTCAGAATTCTTTCAACAATGATATACCAATTCATATAATACACATGTTTTACCCAAATGTCCCGCCTGGTTACAAAATTGTTGAAAACCCCACCAACGTTATTTATCTACCAATCAATACAAGATATATAAATGAGCATATTATTAAAATAACAGACCAAAATGGAAATTTGGTTAATTTTAAAAGTGAAGTTGTTACGATAAGATTGCATTTAAAACGACTTAATTGACATGGTTTTCATATATGATAATCCATCTAATTATTTATCACAACAGGAACAACCTATAAAATATCTACAGCCAACCTATAAAAACGCCAGTATCAAGCAACAAGTGAAACAGTTAACACCTATTAATAAGCAATTTTTAGTATCTTTGGGATTCAAGGTACGAACTTAACAACGGCTAAACATAAAGAAGAAAAAAATAAGAAGAAAACTATAGAGAGAGGACAATTCAAAGCATTCATTTGCAGAATAAAATTAAATATAATTGTAAGACCTCAAAAACTTTTCTGTTTGTTCCGGTGTGTGTTTAAACAAAAAAAAATGACGCTTAACATACTACGAGTGACTGATAATGTTCTTGTGGATAATGCTATAACCAATTTTGAATTCCTATACACCTTATGCAAATACTACATTTTTCAATAATGATGAGATAAGAATCCCTATACAAACTCAAGACGTGTACACTCTACCCTCTCAAAGTTTTCTGTACCTGGAAGGAAAACTTTTAAACTCAGAAAATAAGTACAGTCCAACATTAAGATTCATTAATAATGGTTTTGCATTCCTCTTTGAAGAAATTCGTTATGAACTTGGTGGAACAGTAGTCGATCGAACAAGAAATCCTGGAATCACATCAACGATTAAGACCTATGTATCATATTCCAAAAACGAAATAATTCGATGGTATAATGCAGGATGGAATCTGGAAGGCACTCCAAATATGTGTGACGCCAACGGAAATTTTGCAGTATGCATTCCTCTAAAATTACTACTTGGCTTTTGTGAGGATTTTCGTCGCCTAGTGATTTCAGCAAGTCAAAATTTAATTCTGGTACGTACCAATATAGACACCAACGCTGCAGTTTGTTCTGTAGCTACAGAAAAACCAAAAGTTCACCTAAATAAAGTTGTTTGGAAAGTACCTCATGTGTCATTATCTGATGCTCACAAAATCCAATTTTTGCAATATATAGAACGTGGAAAAGATTTGCCTATCGGCTTTCGTTCCTGGGAGTTGTTAGAGTATCCACTTTTACAGCAAAGTCAAAAACATACCTGGGCAGTGAAAACGACAAGTCAACTGGAAAAACCTCGTTTTGTTATTGTAGCATTCCATACTGATCGAAAAAACAATATTCACAAGACTATGTCAGAATTTGATCATTGTAACATCACAAATATAAAATTGTATTTAAATTCTGAAGTTTACCCATATGATAATTTAAATGTCAATTTTGATCAAAAGAATTTTGCAATTATAACAGAGAGTTCATTCAAGTTTCTCTAATTCCAGAAGACTTTTCTAAACAAACCACAATATATGTAATTGACTGTAGCCGACAAATAGATACCATTAAAGGTGGAGCTGTTGATGTCAGATTAGAATTCGAAACAAGCAAGAATATACCAGAAAAAACTACTGCATATTGTCTCATTCTTCATGATCGCCTTGTAAAATATAATCCTTTAACTAATGTTCTAAGAACAATGTTAAAATTTATGTAATATAAATAAAATATATTATAAATTGTTTATTTAGAGCCATTACAATTTTTTTGTAACAGCGCAACTCTATTTCTTAAACTAAAAGAGGGGAGAATCTTCAATAAATATCAAATACAGTCTATTAAATTAACAGTATGAACGTATCCATTTCTTATACTTGTACAAATTGTTTCAAAAACACTGAAAGTTTACTCTTTACTATTGTAACTTTACAGTGTGCAAGAAATACAACAAGACGTTTCACTCAAAATACACCAAGAAGATCAAAATACAAATATTGTAGTACTTGTCTACAGTGCACGTTGTGGTTATTAAACAAAGAATAAATAATAAAGAAAAATGTTCATAAATATTATTCTAAATTTATGTTCACTGTGTATTGTTATTGGAAATGAAGTGTTTTTCTTTGAATACTCACCACATAATGGAAGCTTATATATAACACATGAACTGGCAAACCAAACTTCTTTACAAATCAGTTTTAGTAAACTGTTATCAAAGTATCCTGAATTTAAGCTGTATTCTACAAGACAAGGAAACATAACACAATTAAGAAATAAAACTAGTAATTTTGCAACTTCAGTATCTGAATCATTAATTGAAAATGAGAACACAACCCTTAGTATGATGAAAACTGAAACAGAGTATCAGGCAACCATTAAACAGTTGGAAGAAACACATATGGCTACTTTAAATGAATTAATTGCTCTAAAAAATTCGCTAAATAAATCAAAAACAAATCTACTAGAAGTTCGATCAGATTTGGCAGCATGCCTCTCACTCAGTGCAGGATTTAAGGCAGACAGTGACATATGGGCATCTAAGAATGCGGAACTAAGATTTAGAGTTCCACCGTGTACAACAACCTCATCTAATGATTTTATTAAAAATATATCACATCATTATGTTGCTTTATTACAGTGGAACTATAGAAGTTGTATACAAGAATTAAATAGATGTAATAAAAAAATCTTATTGAATTAGAAATATTTTAATAATAAATAGTATATATTTACTTACATGTTGTTTTGTTATTTTTGCACCTTTTTACACTGAAACTCACTTGTTTTTCACTGCAAGTTCTGTACCTTTTATAGGCAGTAAATTATTATTTCCTAGAGATTTTTTCCAATTGTATCAACATCTTAGGTTTACAAAATTTTATCTAAGCACTAATTATAAATGAAAAAATCACATCATTTCGAAAGAGAATTTCACATTGCAACATTGTATTAATGCAGAGGTACACACATATAAACTAAAAAATCAGACGTTTGTAAATAAAATTTCACATGTTTGGTCTTATTTCATGATAATTAATTGATGATTAAAATTTGCAAAGTGTTATCAATGCAGCGATAGACACTTGTAAATAATTAGATGTTTGTAAATAAAATTTCACATGTTTGGTCTTCTTTCACGATAATGAATTAATGATTCAAATTATCAAGCATTCCTGACCTTGTTATTGGAATTAATAATCCAGCTGTTTTTAATTGTTAATATTATTTTTAGAATAAGGTATTTTTTAGCAAAATTTGTCAATATAAAAAGTTTAAGTTTTTTATTTATACATATATTAGGTACACTAATTAATAATACGGTAACTACTAAAAAGAGCGTAAGTGGCTCATTTTTCTTTATCATAATGAAATTTATTTTATTATAGAAAAGAAGCAAAAATTTTATTTTTTAGCAAAATTTGTCAATACAAAAAAATACGTTTTTATATTTATACATATATTAGGTACATTAATTAATAAAACGGTAACTATGTATTAAACAAAGAGAGATTTGAAAAATGTGAAGAAGGACTTGTAAACCTATATGAAATTGAAAATTTTGTTAATGAATATTCGGATAATATGTAAATGATACTATAAAAATGAATGTATTTTTCTGAGAATAAATTTTTGTTGTTCATATCTAAATAAATTGAATTAAATATCATCATTTTTTATTTCATGTAGAATAATGCTTAAAAGAAAAATAAATGACTCATTAGCTCAGTTGGTTAAAGTGTCATGCTAATCATTAATATCATAGGTTCTAATCTTACATGGGTCATTTTTTTCTTTTACCTGGTAATTATAAGCTTATTTCAAAATAAAATAACAAAGTAAAGAAATATCTAAAAAGTGTAAAACTATTAAACAATGAAAGGTAAGTAGTGTACGTGATAAGCAAAGACGGCAAAAATATACATTCTACCGAAGAAGAAGAGATCAAAACTACTGATAAGCGATACGCCCACCCCTCGTACAAGCCAGACAAGGATAGCCTTCGCTAAACAAGGATAGACGAACAGCTAGCGAAGAAGAAGAGATCAAAACTACTGATAAGCGATACGCTTTTCCCAGCAAATCCTTCTGGTTATTGGCGATCTCTTCAACATCTACGTCTAGCCAAATTGTCACTTTTTGTCAACTTTGTCACACCTAAGATGTCTTTTTGTCGCCTAATCCATTGTTTGAGACAATTTCTTGATGACAAAGTGACAAACTACCCTCTAGACATTGACGATTCATTCTACAAGAACTGAGGACCCCCTATTACGGTGAACACTTTGATGGACATGCCATCGAGTTGTCACAGGAACGCCCCATCTTAACTACTGATAGGGTTGCGTAAATTTTGTGAGTTCGTCCCTAATAGTCAGTGCATGATTTCTAGATAGATATTCGAAGATGTCAATGTTAATTCGTTCAAAAAGAGTCTTGGGTGTTTCCGTAATAACAAAAGATACGCTTAAGTTTTTCCTACAGAACTTTACCTTTTGGCAAGTGTCACAGGATTTAATAAATTGTTCCACACTTTTAATTAAGCCGGTCCAATTATATTTTTCCCTGATATGTCTGATGGTTTAGTTAATGCCACCATGGAGGTTGTCTTTACCACAGTGGTATTGTTGTATTATAATAGGCTCCTGTAGAGGTTGTCATAATATTTTGGCATATTTTGAGTTTGATGTATTTGTTTGAGAGAATGATAAAATTTCAAGAATAGAAAGTTCTACTTTATTTTCTGTGCAGTATGTTTCAGAGTCGTTGAATTGATCTTGATTGTTGTAAATAATATTAAAAAGATGTGAGACGACAGTTTCTGGATCATAGGGTAAAGGTACAGCTAAGTACTTGCTATACCTGACAGTTTTATTGGCTAAGGTGTTAAGAGTTTCATTACAGAAATCGGCATCTTCTTCGAAAAAGTATTCGATAATTTTGTAGTGTAAGTCATTAGTTTTGTTTTGACAAAATTAACGTAACTATGCGCTTATGGGAATTGTATAAAAGCTGAGAGTTGCATATTTCAATTTTGGAGTAATCGATTATGGATTCAGTTTTACAGAGTTGAACAAATTGATTAAACTTAGCGGTAATGCTTTCGTCATGTTCGTCGTCATTGAAATGGGGTTTTGTGTTATTCGTATCAACTGAATGCTTAACTTCGTTAGTGAAAGACAAAAAGTCACCTTCAAGATAGAAAATGTATTAAAATTCTAAACAAATATTAGTGATTTGTTCCCGTTCTTCGTCAGTTCTAATTTGTTGTCTAATAGTCGAGTTTCTATCAATGTATTGGGAATCATGATAGTCATCTGTATTGATATTCAGAAGAGGGTGAGTTTTGTCAAGTTCGGAAAAGTTTACTGTTTTGGGCATACGTCAGCAATTATGATAGAAGTTAGAAATTCACCATTTGCGTTAATGTGTACGACTCTTTCAATTTCTTCAGTTGGTAAGATAGCGTCCATATTAGAGAGATCTTCTCTGGGCGCGCCTCAATGGTTACTTTGTTTTGTGTTGGTGTTTATACGTTGGGTGTGTTGGGTACTTCTGCCACGGGTTAATCGTTATCGGGAACTTTGTATAACGGTTGTTTTCTGAAGGATACTTGTGGCATATTTTTCAATGTCTAAGTGTTTATTGGGAAATAACACCACACTTTAAAGGAAATCGCTGTATATTCCAAACGTTTCGGGGTCTAGATCAGACCCCGTTGTCAATGGCTAAGAAACTACGGATTAAAAAGGTACAATTCAAAGATGTAAATTTAAATATTTGACAATGTTTATTATTTGATTTTTGACGTAACTAAGAGAATTTTATTTGTAATATACAGGGTAGCACAGAAATTTCTAAAGATCATATAATCATAAAGTTCCTTTCAAATTGGAAGAATTTGAAAGGGAGATATTCAGAACTTTAAGTGGCGCTCCTAGGTGCGACTTTCTTATAAGATAGTGCATTCGCCAAAAATGCGACCAAAGAACTTTGTTGATTCAGTGATCCCATTAAAATCATAAGGGAAAACCTAGGAAAAAACCTTATGAACTATCCCGATATTGGGTTGTTCACAAGGACAGTGACCATTCAGCAATTTCTTCCTTAATCATCGGCAACCAGGAACGACTGAATTCTACGGAGGTAGTAGCGATACAATCGTTTTCATTTAACAAAATTAAAGCAGACTCTTTAATTAATCTTTTGGTGTTGTGTTCTTCTTTGTGTAATATAATGAATTTTGAAACTGTATTTTATGACCAAGGTCCCCATGTTCACAAATGGATATTGTGTTTTTTTATGTAATTTTTGTGTTCGTTTACCAACATTCAGAGGTTGAGGTTTCTCTGTCAATATAATTTATTACATTCAGACGGGATTTTATAAATGCAATTTTTTGTATTTTGAGTTGTGTTATTTGGTTTGGTTTTTGATATAATTGATTTTAGTGTATTTCTTGTTTTAAATGATGTTTTGATATTATATCTGTTTCCCACTCTTTTTAGTCCTTCTGATAGACCCTGTATGTATGGTATAGTTATTGTATTCATGTGATTATCTTGGGAGTCAGTGTTGCTTGGTGAAGTTTGATGTTGGTTGTTAGGGATTGTTTGGTATTCCATTTTGTTGAACTCGTTATTTAAATTTATTTGGGTTGATTGGCAGAAAGTATATTTTTTCCCCAAAAACGTTTTATTCTTCAACATTTGATATCATCAGTGCTATAGAACTGTAAACTGCAAACAAATTAAACAATAGTGTAAACCTCAAGAGTATCGAATAAGAGCAAAGTAATGCATGAATCCTCTAGAAAAACCTATGCATACAATAACGCCACCATAACCAAAGGTTTAATCTGTTTTGAAAAATGTTTGTTCTACATTTTTTCAATTAAATGTGCTTAAAGCGGGAGATAAACAGGAACCCATTGCCATGCCAAAATCTTGTTGGTAGAAGTCACTATTAAGTTGAAAATATGTTGTCTTTGTACAAAATGTTAGTATGCAGTTCCATTATATTTTTAATGGACAATTGAGCTACGTTGATTTAGTAAAGAATCTTGTTCTAATCGGTCTTTTCTATGGGAGTGTTTTGGTGACCGGAACATTATTGTATAGATTCACAATGTCAAAACTTGCTAGTGTAAGAGAGTATTTTTATATTGTACATGTGAATATTCAGATGAGAATTAACTTACCAGTAAGTGGTGAAATAGATTGTTAAAAGGAATTTTGAGAGCTCAATGCATGGAGAATTTATGGAGCTCAATGCTTAATGGAAGTAGGTTTATATTTTAGGTAACCCGATGGGGCAGTTTAGAATAGTGTGGAGAAGATGTTTACGTTGTTGTTCTGTAAATTCATGTTTGTGATTGTTAGCGGTATATTTTGTTTTCTATAGAAGTTGTTGGACTTTGTTTAATTTTGTATATTGTCCTTGGTTTATTATGTTTTGAATTTTTCATTCGTGCCGTCATTTTATTTGCATAAAACGAATCAGTGCTGTCATTTTTTAAAATAAAATGTAATTCACTAACCTTTAAGTCGAAAGGTTATTTATTGTATGCATATGTTTTTCTGGTTCAATTTTTGCTCTTATTCGATACTCTTGGCTTCACTATTGTTTAATTTGTTTGCAGTTTGTTCTAGGCTAGCCCCGATGATATCAAAGGAGGAACAGTTTTTGGGGAAATTGCAAAATTAAGGCCCTTTTGTAGAATTGAGGTTTCAGAAGCGTTTAACTGTTTGTCTGAAAAATTAATGACAACACGTTTTTGACAGATCAATGTTGGTTTTTCACATAATATTTCGGCATATTTTTATCGGAAAGAAGTTGATTAAATTTTAATGTGTTTGTTTTTGAGACCATTGACTGTTGAACCATACAACTATTTTTAATTCTGTTAAATCATTCTCGGGTTTTAAGCAGTTCTGTACACCCAATGATGCGCTTTTGTCTAAGAAACTTATTGTAACGATGAATTGTAGCGGTCTTTAGCAGCGGTCGTCATTGCGAATGGAGCTCAAAACGTACGGTTGACGAAATCTTAATCCTTTGGGAATAATTCTCATCTCCCCACATCTGCACAAGAATGTCAAGCTATTCTTGGTTCGTGCGAGCTTCTTATATAAGTCCTCTAAGTCCCATATTGGAACGAGCAAGCTTCGCTGCTATTAGAGACCGCATACAATTTCATCGTTACAATAAGTTTAAATTAGAAAAGATATTCGGTATGTACAGAACTTTCTTGCTTATCGAATACTCCCAGAGAATGAATTTAACAGAATTAAAAATAGTACTCTTATAAGTTAAAACAGCTTGAATTCAGGTCTCAAAAACAAACACATTTACGTAAATTTAATCAACTTCTTTCCGATAAAAATATGCCGAAATATTATGTGAAAAACCAACATTTTGATGTGTCTGTATTATTTTTCAGACAAACAGTTAAACGCTTCTGAAACCTCAAATCTACAAAAGGGCCTTAATTTTACAATTTCCCCAAAAACTATTCCAAGCATTTGATATCATCAGCGCTATAGAACGGAACTGCAAACAAATTAAACAATAGAATCTCAAGAGTATCGTAAGAGCAAAAACTGACTAGTTTAAACCTATGCATCAATGAAGTAACCTTTCGAATCAAATTGATTACACAATAACAGTTTTAAACAAATGCGGGAACAGCTATTAAGATTTTACAGATAAAGGCAATGCTACGGTTATTTTAAATAAAATTGACTACGAATCCAAAATTCAAAACATAATAAACCAAGGACAATATACAAAATTAAACAAAGATCCAACAACTACTATAGAAAACAAAATATACCGCTTACTTTACAATCACAAACATGAATTTACAGAACAACAACGTAAACATCTTACTCCACACTATTCTAAACCGCCCCATTTATACGGGTTACCTAAAATTCATAAACCTAACATTCCATTAAGACCAATTGTCAGCTCCATAAATTCTCCATGCAGTGATCTCTCAAAATTCCTTTTAACAATTATTTCACCACTTACTGGTAAGTCTAATTCTCATCTTAAAAACAGCGCACATTTCTTAGAAAAATTATCACATGTACAATATAAAAATACTTTTACACTAGCAAGTTTTGACATTGTGAATCTATACAATAATGTTCCGGTCACCAAAACACTTCCCATAGTAAAAGACCGATTAGAACAAGATTCTTTACTAAATCAACGTACTCAATTGTCCATTAAAAATATAATGGAACTAAATACTAACATTTTGTACAAAGACAACATATTTTCAACTTAATGATGACTTCTACCAACAAGATTTTGGCATGGCAATGGGTTCCTGTTTGTCTCCCGCTTTAAGCAACATTTTTATAGAAAAATTTGAAGAACAAACAATTTTCTCAAAACAGATTAAACCTTTGGTTTGGTGGCGTTATGTTGATGACATATTCCTTATTTGGGAACATAATCTTGAGGATTTACATGCATTACTTAACGACATAAACAACACAGAACCAACTATTCAGTTTACACTAGAGCTTGAACAGAATAACAAATTACCATTCTTAGACATTTTAATAAACAAAACACAATCGACATTTGAAACAGAAGTTTACAGAAAACCAACTCATACTAACAGGTATCTCAACTTTAAGTCTAATCATCCAAGTTCAGTAAAAAGAGGTATCATTAAATCTCTATATGACAGAGCAAAAACCAACTGTTCTAATATCAATAAATTCAATGAAGAAAAAACGTTTATAAAAAATATACTTTCTGCCAATCATTACCCAAATAAATTTATTAATAACGAGTTAAACAAAATGGAATACCAAACAATCCCTAACAACCAACATCAAACTTCACCAAGCAACACTGACTCCCAAGATAATCACATTAATACAATAACTATACCATACATACAGGGTCTATCAGAAGGACTATAAAGAGTGGGAAACAGATATAATATCAAAACATCATTTAAAACAAGAAATACACTAAAATCAATTATATTAAAAACCAAACCAAATAACAGAACTCAAAATACAAAAAATTGCATTTAAAAAATCCCGTGTGAATGTAATAAATTCTATATTGGAGAAACCTCTAGACCTCTGAATGTTCGAATAAACGAACACAAAAAATACATAAAAAAACGACAATTTGAAAAATCCAAAATTTGTGAACATGCTTGGGACCTTGGTCATAAAATACAGTTTCAAAATTCAGTTATATTACACAAAGAAGAACACAACACCAAAAGAAAACTAAAAGAGTCTGCTTTAATTTTGTTAAATGAAAACGGTTGTATCGCTACTACCTCCGTAGAATTCAGTCGTTCCTGGTTGCCGATGATTAAGGAAGAAATTGCTAATGGTCATGTCCCGTGAACAACCCAATATCGGGATAGTTCATAAGGTTTTTTCGTAGGTTTTCCCTTATGATTTTAATGGGATCACTGAATCAACAAAGTTCTTTGGTCGCATTTTTGGCGAATGCACTATCTTATAAGAAAGTCGCACCTAGGAGCGCCACTTAAAGTTCTGAAGATCTCCCTTTCAAATTCTTCCAATTTGAAAGGAACTTTATGATTATATGATCTTTAGAAATCTCTGTGCTACCCTGTATATTACAAATAAAATTCTCTTAGTTACGTCAAAAATCAAATAATAAACATTGTCAAATATTTAAATTTACATCTTGGAATTCTACCTTTTTAATCCGTAGTTTCTTAGCCATTGACAACGGGGTCTGATCTAGACCCCGAAACGTTTGGAATATTCAGCGATTTCCTTTAAAGTGTGGTGTTATTTTCCAATGAACACTTAGACTTTGTATAACGGGATAGTTTTAAAATTGTTATTAGCTGTTTAGATTTTAAGTCAATTATGTATTCATAGTGTTCAAGAAAATCTAAACCTAGTATACCGTCAAACTCAATGTCCAAATGGTATATAAAAACTTTATGTGGGTTACGTGGAGCGAATGGGATTAGAGTAGATTGTGAGATGGGTATTTTTTCATCAGTAATACCTTGAATCGTTACCCTTTCATGAAATCTTTGCGTGAAATTTTTGACTGTGTTTTCCTTGAAAACTGAGATACCAGCTCCGGTATCAATAAGAAGTTTAAATTTTCCAGAAGCGTCAAGAATATAGTAGAGATTTTTCGAGTTGACAGTAAGGAGTGGCCTTTAAGAAATAGTTGCTCTGGGAAATTCAGATATGGTTTCAGATCGTCCAGATTCAGGTTTTGAATTAGGGTTTTGACTTCGCACAACATTGTTGACGAATCGGGATGTTGGTCTAGGCTCAGAAGCGCTCAAAAATCCTAGTAATCGTGACTATTAAAAGGATCGCCGGAAGTATCTTCGAAAGTTTGTTCAAAGATAGGATAATTTTGACTATCATCCTCGTAGTTGTAAGTGTTGCTATCCTCGGTTTAGTAACTGTAGTCCGAATAGTCGGAGTAAACAATCATTTGATGTTGATTGAAACGGTGTGTGTTTGTTGGTTAGGCCCAACAGAATTTGGTCTATGGTTTGGATTGAACGTTTCAGAGTTGTTTTGTGTTTCCAGTCGGCAATTTACGGCTATGTGGCCAAATCGACCAGAATATCTTCATACTTAGGAGGGTGTGGCGGCTTTCGTGCTTGGAAGTTCGGTTTGAGAGGAACAAATTTATTCGTTTTCTGATCCTCGAAATAAGATAGCTGAAGCTCTCTCTTTGTTCTGGACTAAGCCTAGCCGTTTTATGAATTGAGGAGTGCATTTTTTCGCACTCATGAGTTAAAGCCGATTGTAGAACGTTAATGGAGACTCGTTCGAAAGTTGCTTCAGACGTTTTAAGTCGTGAATAAGGGAAGAAAGTTGACGAGAATCTCCGAAATGCAATGTTAGTAGTTGTTTGATTTCAAGGTAGGGCGCAGGGTTTCTGGAATTTATTAATTGCGCCGCTTTTCCTTTAGGTTTGTTGTTGATATGTATGACTAACAAATACATTTGATCAGCCGTCGACATATTATATGCAGAATTACACGCATATAATATGTCAATCAATTATTCAGATGAATAAATCAATGAAATAAGTAAATCAAATCAATAAAAATAAATGAAATAAACATAGCAATAAACCAAGTCAATCAAATAATACATTAAATCAATATCAATCAAATCAAATGTATTAAATCAAATTAATAAAAATCAATGCACAATAAAATAAATCAAATAATATTTACTTAAAACGAATGACGATTTACCATTACTTACATAAACAGGAAGCGCCGTGTTCTATGTTTGATTGCAGTGAGGACTTCTTCCAGGATTTTATTGAAACTTGTACAATTATATCTTTGTATATCAAAATAAATGAATATAATAATAAAAACTTTAAAACAATAAAAAAGACAAAATTAAACCAAATAGACAGAACTGTAAGTAATAATGAATGCTAACATAAGGCAATTGTACAATTTATATCTTGGGAATGCTGACTCAGCTGTCGCTACGCTTGCAGCTCTTACGGATGTACGTCGTCGAAAGGTAACCTGAGACGACGACGATATATATATATATATATATATATATATATATATATATATATATATATATATATAATGGAATTTTTATTGTAATTAAATTTTGAGAAGATTTATTATTTAACTAGTTTTTAAAACTTAATTCTTTTTGAAAATAAAAAAATTCCACCACAACTTCTTCTTGCTCCGGCTATTTGAGACTGAATATCTGTAATGGAAACTTGATATTCAATCTACTGTTGTCAGTCAATCAAACACAAATTTCCAATATGTTTTTGTATTATGAATTTTATACTTCAATCAGAACAACCATGTGAAAATCCAAATTCAAATTAATAGTAAAAAAATAAACACTTAAGTAAAGTCAAAAGAATTAATCTAAATAATCTAAATAGATTTGTTGATACAGAAACGGATGGTTCTGTTTCACAAATAAAATTTTAAACACAATGTTATTTCAAGTGCAAATTACTAAATTTTGATTTTTATACCCGATACTATATATATATATATATATATATATATATATATATATATATATATATTTCCCAATGAATGAAAAGCAATTATATTTTATTATTTTAACTGAAGATGGACTTTTACTACCTAATTCTTTAAGTTCATATTAAAGCATCAACCACTTTATCCTCTTATTTTGATCTATCTGTGTTGACGTACTTTTTCTGCAACTGCTGCTTTATTTGACTGATTCTTCAAACCGCTTCTCCTTACACCTGCTCCCTCTATAACCAAGCTCCAATCTTGCTTGCCGTCTGCCTGTTCATCTGCCAGCTCCTTAATCTGCCTGCTTTCTTTATACATTTTCTGTAATCGCAACCCAATACTGCTTACTATCTGCTCCTTAATTTAACTGCCCTCTATATAATTTTTCTTCTATACCGACTGCGCTTCAAAAGGTTCTGTGCACACCTACTTCATTTGAATCCAACCGGTTAAATTTGAATACCCCACTGACATTACCTTGTCGCTTATTCATATTTTTTGTATTGACATAGAACGAAAATTCATTTAACTTTTTAATTACAAATTTTCCAGTCTTCATTCCTCCATATGTTGTTCCGATTGTTCAAATTTCACTTCTCATATGCTAATTATCTGTCATTTTCTTTCTTTTTGTTCCTTGATCCAATTGTCATACATACTTCGAAAATATAGCCTGCTCTTAATTTCCGAAAAATTTTACATTGTTTACTCCCAATAATGTGTTTAGTCTAACCAGCTATTTGTCTTTGTCGTACAGTATAAATTTCAAATGAATCCGTTCGTCGGTTATGTCAAAATTTTGTTCCAAAAATTATATGTCATGTGCATTCTATTTTTTAAAGTTTTTATATGTAAATAATGAATGTTCTAATGCCATTTTTCTTGACATATTCTAATAGATCCCAAAGGTACTAATTATAACCCATGCTGTACCAAAAATATGGAATTATTGAAAATCTGGACTTTTAAATTTATTAAACGTCTTTCCCTAAGCTTTTGTATCAAAATCAATGTAAATTTCATTCAGTCTATTACTTAAAAATTTCCGATATGATATATTGAACTACTAGAATATTTCTTTATGCTTGTCAAAACGATTACTAGTTTTTTAAGAAATTTTGATAAAAGTGTCAAATTTATGCGATTAAAAAATTAGGTTTTACTAGTTTGATTTATTAAAACTTAGTTACCAGTGCATTTTTATTGTATCTATACGATACTGATATTCGCATTGTGTTCTTACATCAAAAACCATTGTAATGTGATGGGAATGCATCCGATAATTCGTGAAATCAGCATTCATCTGATATTTCAGCAAATCCGAAATGTTCTTCTTCTGGCCCATCGAGGTCGGCTGCTTGTTTTGATGAAGTTCTCGAAGAATTCTATAGTGCATGAAGGAAATCCCTCGGGGGCTCTTGGACCTTCTGGAAAATTCCGAGAAGAAATATAGAAGAACGGAGAGCTGACGGAAGGATTGCTTTAGTACTCAGTCAAAGTGTAGTAAACACAGGTGTTCAAGATAAATTGAAAATAGTTGTGTTATTATAAATTAAAGTAGTGGAAATAAGTTAGAGTGAGTTGGAGTGTGTTTTTAAATAAATCCAATAACCCGATTGTAAAAATAAAAACATTTCAGTGGGTGAAGACTATGTCAGCCAGTTACGTCAAAAGATGAACGATATCCCCTAACGAGTCCCGTTTGACTTTATGGTTGATGAGTATTGGGAAATCTCCAACCACGTACGTTTTGCTACTTCCTTCCACCAGATTACTTTTTTTAACTCCGGATGTAATTTCTGGTCTTTCTAGATCTCCTCAGATTGCCAAGGGTCATCGACGGCGGTAGTTCTACAGAGAGCAGCCCCTTTTTCTTCAGCCCGCTGACAATGTTTTGAGTCATCAGGGCATGGTTTCCTCGATAAAGCATCAGCATTCTTATGGCTTGTTCCATCGCGATGTTCAGTCTCGAAATCGAATTCTTCCATCCGCTCAATTCACCCGGCCACTTTTCCTTCGAGGTTTTTAAACTGCAGGAGCTACTTCATTGCTGCGTAATCAGTCCTCAGGAGGAATCTTTTACCATAGAGGTACTTGTAGAAATGTTCTACCCCCTTTCCACAGCCAAGAGTTCCCTGCGAGTAATGCAGTAGTTGTGTTTTGGCTTGCTCAAGGTCTTGCTGAAATATCGGATGACTTTCTCCTGGCCCTCTTGGATCTGCAAAAGCACCGCATCAATTCCGACATTGCTTGCATCTGTATCCAATATGCACTGGTCAATGCACTTTTCTAAGTCTCGAATGATCGCTGGCATTTGTCGTCCCTCTGATCCCGTACCTTCCCTTCTGTGAGTCTAGTGAGTGACTTGGCGATATTACCAAATCCTGCTACATACCGACGATAGTACGTGCAGGAAACTTCTTAACTGGCCATTCTTCTTAGACGGCTTTAATTTTCTGTTTATCGACGGCTACTCCCTCTGCCGAAACCACATGTCCAAGGTATTGCACTTCTTCTTGGAACAGTTAACACTTCCTAAGGCTTAACTTTAGTCCGGAACATGTTTTCCATGACAGCCCTTTTAACAAGTTTCCATTAATCTTTCAAACGTCACTGGAGCATTACACAACCCAAATGGCATCACCGTGAATTGGTAAAGTCCTGAACCGACAGTAAAAGACGTCTTTTCTCGGTTTCTTTAGCTAGTTGGATGGAAAACATCTTTGATTGATCCAACGTATCTAGAGTATCGTCAATTCTTGGTAGAGGATAGCTATCTTTCTTCGCAAAATCCGGTCGAGCCTCTTTCTTGTTTTAATAAAACAACTGGAGAAGCCCAAGGGCTGTTGGATGGTTCAATAACACCTTCTTCTTCCATTTCGTGGACTATCCTATCGACTTATTCTCTTTTGGCTAGGGGTAGTCTTCTCGCCGACTCTCCGTCCTCTTTTTCCTTTCCCTACGACGAAAATATCCTGAAAGTTTTTAACGATATCCCTCAATTTTGCTTTCTGCACTGATTTCAAGTTCTTGGAAGAATCTGTGATGAGTCTTTCCAGTTCCTCAGATAGTTTATCTGGTATTATTGTTAAATGTTGTGTCCTTCTGACTACAGAGGAAACTGTTGAACAGTATCCCAAATTTGTTCCTTCCATTAGTGCAATCGAGCAATGATTCAGGTTCATTACTCTTACTGGCACAATCTCCTAGGCACGAAACAAAATTTTTCGTTGTGATTCATTACTCTTTCCAGAACATTTACATCCTCTGCTAAGATTGCTGGAAGCCTTATGTCGTCTTTCCCATGAAGCACTAATCCTTCGTTATTCGCTATCAGAATTCTATCTTTAAAGTTTAACTGGAGCTTGGAGCTCATGACATCCATTCCACTGATGACTTCGTCTTCGATGCCTGCCACCAACGCCCCATTTTGGAATGTTGTATTTTCCAAGATCATTTCAACCTCTATTTCACCATGGGTCTTAGTTGCTTCTCCTGTGGCTTTAGTTCTCCCGATGGGGAAGTGGGTACCCTGTTTCTCTCCTTGCAATGATTTCGTAACACTATCTTACCACACTTTCGACATCTCCGTTGTCTCTTTTCGGTAAGGTCTTCCTCTACTGTCTTCCTTACAGAGAATTTGTCATTTCCCCCATCTATTGGTGCTCTGTCAGTGATTCGGACTCTGGCTTGACCTCTGCAGGTATTTTTCGCAGCCTCGAATTCCGGACCTCGAGCCAGTGCATAAACTAATTGAGTGGGTCGAGCTAGGGTCAAATGCTTGTCTGGCTTCGTGGTCCCGAAGTCCATCCAAAAACGCTTGCACTGATAATATTTCTATTACATTTTCGGGTATGACAGAATAAGCAAGGAGAACCAGACGGGCAATATCAGCTTCAAACTCTTGTAGGGATTCATGTGATTTCTGGTGGCGATATTTTAATTGGTAGGGGTAGTCTTGCTCCAAATGTGTCTGGCCATACCTCAGTTCTAAATGTTTGACCAGTTGTTCGGAGTCAGAGGTATTCAATGTTTGCAAATATATGTAGCGTCCCTTCTTAAGGCGAGGGTTAATACTATTGCCTTCTCCTCTGCCAACCATCCGTTTAGTTTTCCTACAGCCTCAAATTGGCGCCTATAATTAGTCCATGACGATTTTCCATAAAATTGGGGAGGTTTAATTTCTTGTCTTGTCCCCTCGAGGCCAATTTTCAAATCCACTACTTCTCAGTTTTTGAATGTGTTTCTCCCTTTTGTGTTGTGACTAGCTGTTCTTTTATTTAGCTGATTTCACCCCCCATTATCTGCTTTAGCTCTTCTATCCACGATTCATTTTTGTCTGTCGTCTGTTTCAGCTCTTCAACCATTGTCCACTTTAGCTCTTCCATCCGAGCTTCATTCTCCACTATTTTCTCTTCTAGTATTTCCGATTTTTTTCTATACCATACTTTTCGAATTTTCTTCTTGGGATTTAGAATATTTTCTGCTAATCTTTCTTCTAATGCTTCTTTCAAGTTTTTAGAATTCTCTAGCAATTTATCTTCTAGGGTTTTAGAATTTTCAAGCAATTTATCTTCTAAAGACTTATTTATTTTCTAAAAATTTATCTACTAATTTAGCGACTAAGATACTATGATAGTATCCATAACCTCAACACTGCGTTATAGTAGTATCACAAAATGAACACTATTATTGGAGCAAAAGTGAGTGATGTAACTTAAAAGAAATAGTATAAAAGTAAAAATTTAAAGGAATTGATAAAAGTAAATTGAAAATGAATCTTAAAACTGAAGAGGTACAGATATTTCTGCGTTACCTTATTTATAATTTTTTAAGTTATATTTTATTTCAAATTTTGTTAAAATACGTATTCATTTTATTTTTAATTTATTGTTTGAATCCCTTTATACTATTACTTTTCCCCAATATTTTAACTTTTTTAAAGTCATATATTTGTCCTTAGAGGGTCAATGTAATCGTACAAAAAATCTAATGGATTGATTAATTCTAATTAATTGGAATGAATGCCATTCAAACTAAAATTTCTACAGTACAAAGCGTAAGCAAAACTGTAAAAGATTAGCAAAATACATCAAAATACTGTAATATGAAAAGTTAAACAAAGTACTAGGTTGTCTAGAACGGAGATAGTAAATTTTGAAAAGTAACTTCACAATTAGGTAAAATTAGCGTTCACAGAATACATACTTTGATTTTAGTTAAGCCTTTGAATTATCAACTGTAGTTCTAGGCTACCTAGAGGTTTGTAAGAACCCTCAAATCAAAGGTTTTAATCTCTACTTTTATAATCTGTAATTTATAAATATCTTCAGACTCTCAGATTGATAGAAATAAGGCGTAAGTTTTAATTAAATTGGCTTACTTCAGTAGCAAAATAATCATATTTTAGTGGGTCAAATGAGGTAGACAGAGGCTCCGGCCAAGAAAATCTCCAATATTACGTTATTAGTTTTAAAAAAATACCTCAAAAAAAGCGATATTTATAAAAATGACCATTTTCAATCTGCTGTATCTCCGAATGTACTCAACGGATTTTAACTCACCACATCTCATTTTGAAGGTGTTTTTTTGAACTCGAGAAAACTAAAATCGGATGAAAATTCGTTTTTTGGCGAATTTTTGAAAATGACAATTGTTTCAAAATTTTTACTTTACTTAAAATGCTCCAAAAAATCGGTGTTATTAACTAGAGACTTGAACTTTTTTCTGAAAAAACTACTTAAAATCACAAAACGGTTAACTGGGCTCCGAGATACAGCCTGTTAAATATAGCGTAAAAACGGCCATTTTTTGTGTCTTTTACGGTCCCTACCTAGGGCCCTAAAGGCTCTAGAGGGCTGTAACTCTCAGGATAAAAATACTAAAAATTGAAGAAAATCCGAGGACCCCCCAGAAAATTTCTTTAAAGTTAAAATATTGCTCATATATATATATATATATATATATATATATATATATATATATATATATACATATATTTGTTTTTAAGTTTTCGCGGGCACTAAATGTTTTAGGTGGTTTCCGGTAATTCATCCGCGTAGTTGATAACTGATCCCTGCCGGGATCGATGGTAAAATGACGACGTTTCGGCAGAGTCACATCTGCCCTCTTCAGGTCGGTTCGCATAATTCTCGTAGCCTTCTGCTTTCGCTTCTAGTTACTCGAATACTATTCTAGTTACTCGAATAGTATTCGAGTAACTAGAAGCGACCTGAAGAGGGCAGATGTGACTCTGCCGAAACGTCGTCATTTTACCATCTTCAGGTCGATTCGCATAATTCTCGTAGCCTTCTGCTTTCGCTTCTAGTTACTCGAATACTATTCTAGTTACTCGAACAGTATTCGAGTAACTAGAAGCGACCTGAAGAGGGCAGATGTGACTCTGCCGAAACGTAGTCATTTTACCATCTTCAGGTCGGTTCGCATAATTCTCGTAGCCTTCTGCTTTCGCTTCTAGTTACTCGAATACTATTCTAGTTACTCGAGTAGTATTCGAGTAACTAGAAGCGACCTGAAGAGGGCAGATGTGAGTCTGCAGAAACTTCGTCATTTTACCATCGATCCCGGCAGGGATCAGTTATCAACTACGCGGATGAATTCCCGGAAACCACCTAATATATATATATATATATATATATATATATATATATACGTGTTAAGTTGTCACCTCCGTACAGTTTAAGAGGCTGTCTGACCTCCAGGTCTATCAGATAATATTTCTCAAAGATTGCTTTATATATGAGATGAGGGGAAGTTATTGTAACGGTTTTACATTAGAAGGGAAAGAATTTTTGTAATTTAAAATTTTATATATATAAATATATTTATATATAGTAGTAGATATACAAGATACGTAAGGACCTCATTTGCCGAGCATTTGAAGTGGTGTACTGACCTCCATCGGTGTTGCCTGATTTATGAATTTGCTACACTTTCTACCAACGCAAGTAACGACTTTACATGTGATATGTAAATATTAAAGTTTCAAAACAATATTTAAATTTGCAGAAATAAGAAGATTTTTAACTGAGGTATTTTATTGCAATGATTTACCTACTACTATATAATAATATAACTTTGACAATAAGTATAGTACAGTATACTGTAATACCATTGAATGAATTGTTGAAGCATAGTCTTTGCTGTTTGATACATTCGGAAAAGCATAGATGGGGAAATATTGTGAAATGAGGGAAGTTTGGAAATCACATATAGTCCAGACGAAATAGCAAAATTTCATACAAAATGCGAAATAGACCTCTTTTTGTAGAAATGGGCCCTAGAGATATGTATAATTATTGTATCTATGTGTGCCATCTTAGAAATTTTCTTAAGCAAATAAAAGTTGAAAAATTCACTTTATGAAGATTTTCTTTATATCTTCATTCCTATAGCTTGCAGAACAAAAGTTTCTTTATGAAAGTTACCTAGAATAAAATTTCCTACAAGACAAATGATATGCAATTTTGGGAAATGCTAATCTACCAAATATGAAAAAACACATGGAAACTTTTGAATTTATTTGTGCATATAAAGGTATCATGTAGAAAGGTTAAAGCAAGATTTTTTTTTATTTTTCAGCAATTTTTTCATTTTACAAATAGAAATCCTGTAAACAAATGTACCTAACAGTTAAGTTTTTAATACATTCTAAATCTGTGAAATAGAAAAGAAAGATCTGTACCAGACCTTCAATACCCACTTTTGAAAATTCATTTTACACAAATAAAATTTGTTAAAAATGGACCCACAAAATTAAAGTTGTTTACGGTGATTTTAATTGTGAAATAAAAAACCCTTAAAACAGTGCCAAAATATTTATTGTCTGGAACTGATATAAATCTATTTATTATTTAGGATATCAACTGTAGAAATATTATTATTTTATGTTTCATAATTTATTAATTTTTTGCGACCAATGCGGCCTATTAAAAATATATGATAATCAACTTTTTTTTTCATTATGTGTGGCAATTCAAATTTTATCATAGGAACAGTTCTTGGAAAATTTGTTTTATCAATCAGTCTTTGTATTCCTTCACTAGAATGATAAACCTGAATGTTTAAAAAGGCGCAATTTAATTCAGTTATGTTATTATAGAGTGAGGACGCATGGGTTGGAACAAATTCATTTAAAATTCAGGTGTTGGTTTTATGGAAAAACGCTCGGCCACTTCGGTTTTTTTTGGACTGCGGTTTTTGTGATGATAAACTCATTTATACAGGGTGGGCCAGAAATAAATTGGGACCATCAACTTCATATTTTCAAATGGAAACATTTGTTTTTATTTTATTTTTGAATTCTGCATTGAATTCTAAGTATTTTTCATGTACAATATCCTATACCGAAAATTAACAGATATAAAAAAATATTTATTTCTCAAGTTAAGAAAACAACGGTAAAAATAAGGTGTTTGTTGGTTTGAACCTATTTATCTACATCTGGTTTTTATAATTGTTGGCAGTATTTTAGTCGCATGAATGGAAACCCTTTTTAACCGACCTCCAAAAAGGAGGAGGTTATCAATTCGTTGCGTATTTTTTTCGCTTTTTTTGTATGTATGTTACCTGATTTATTCTCCTGTGGTGCACTGTGTAACAATTTCTGTCCTGCCACCAAACAGTGTAACGGTTTGCTTCTTCCACCAGTATAACAACCCTATTCCCTATGCTTACGGTGTAAGGGAGAAAATAAAAAAAAGGCCCTGAGAGAAAAGGGGAATGCTGCCACCACCCGAAGAAAATTTGTGTTGGAGAGAAAGACTCCGGGAACCCATCTCTGTAAATGTTAGCTGAAAATAAATAATATAAAAGGATCTTTATTGCTCCTTATCTGCCTTGACTCTCAGTCCTTGGTAGCTTCTGGTTTTCGTCACCTAGCCTCCTCTAAGAGGGTAAGTCCCCAGGCTTCGCGAATGCTGGTGGTTGTATGGGAAGAAGGAAGGAGTTAAAAGTAAACAACCAAAAAAATGACACATATATTGAAGAACACAAAATGAATGGAAAAAAAATAAAAATTTAGAAACAATAAAACAATCCCGATATGTAACACAAAAACGAAAAAAAATATAAAACAATTAACCTCAATTTTTAGTGGTTACACAATACTTGAGAACAAATGTAACTCCCCCAATTTATGTTTTTAATTAATTAGCCCCAAGAAAATATGAAAAATAACTTTAAGGGACACAATATTAATTATACCCGCTAATCCTGGGAATGACAGGTACAATTAGACCCTATTTAAGCCCTATCGGTGCCTACTACAGTAGGTCTTCCCCTTTATCAGCAAGCGTTGGTGAGCCAGTCTATCCAACGCCTCCCCAATAAACATAGAATATATATATATATATATATATATATATATATATATATATAAAACAAACTAAAACAAAACCAAATTTAACAAGGTATCATAAGACAAGAAACCTAAACTTTTGCCTCTCGTTCCTTTTGCCGACTCAGGGAGTCAGATGAAATCTTTACCAGTTTACAATCTAGCTGTGCGTACTCCGACGCTACTTAGTCCCTATCACGAGGTCTCTTCCCGGCCGTTTGCTGGTCTAAGAAACCTCTACCCTGGGTCCAGAATCTGAACCTACATCTCTACGGACAAACTCACAGGTTTTTGGCACTAACACTCCTCGGTTAGTAAAATATAAAGGTAGTCACCGGATGCGATTTATCCGTTAATCCCAAAAGGTTTACCTGTGACTTAAAAGAAATTATACCTCACTGAATTTTTAGCTAGCTAATCACTGTTCAAAACACACTCGCGACTTTCGCGTTTCCCGTCCCTCGACGTTAAATTTTATAATAACTCTATAATTTAGTCCCTAGCGCCCTATTTGGACAGGTGAAACGTTCCTCTCTTAAGAGTCTGGTTTCCACCCTTATTTAAGTCCCCTATAAATCCGTCGCGCCACGTACGACTACTTTTCTTGAGTTCCGGCCCCGAACTAGTTTGGAAATTCTCTGGACTAGTTCCTCGTGAACTTTAGCCCCTCCCATATGGGTACTATTTTCACGAATAAGTTAACAACAAAACCCCCTACCGCGTGAGTTTTTCATTGTCCGATTGGCTGAATCTTCCGTCATTACCGACGTGTTCTACGTACGTGCCTTTCTTTGGCATTTAAAAAAATTCTAGAACAAACTTTTAATTAAGGACGGCAAAATCAGCAATTTTTTCTCTAACTGCGTAAAATCGGCCATCTTTGGTTTTAGTTTAAAATGTTGCAACACAATTTGTGTCTACCTGGTTTTTAGCACGTACAATAGTTCAGCTTTCTGCTAACCATGAATCGACAAAAAAAAAACAAAACGGAACGATATGCCTAAGCTATTCATTGTTTAAAAAAATATATTATAACATGGAAAATATGCGATTTTAGCGACATGTTTCATATTCTGCAATACGAGCGAAATTTTTCTATACGACGTTTTTCGTTTACTTCCGTGAAGAGATATTAAATAACATATATCCGATAAAAGAATAAAAAAATACATTATGAATTCTTGTAAACATCCTCGGGATGTTACATCTGTTTTGAATGAATATGGCCTAATTTAATAGAGTGTATATCCGGATTGGTGAAACTTCAAATTTTGGAAAAGAATTCTATTGGTAAAGTGATAAAATTTGTGAATGAACACATGCGTACATGGAAATCGACCAATATCCCTAATATTTTAGTCGATTTTTCGATAACTACTTATGAATGTGAATAGTTTTTTCAGGAAGATCCTTAAGTGATTTCATATACTTTTCTGCGACGTCCAACTTGCAGTTTTGCAGAAAATCTCCGAAAATTCCAAAATTCTTATCAAAAATTTCATCGAAATGACATAACGAACATTTCCTCATAATTATTTTAATTCCAACGTAATAGTGCGGTAATTTTAGGCACTGGAAGTTTTAATTGCAAATTTGAAAATTTTGTATGTACATCTCTAGCATATAGGTAGTAAAGCATAGTATTTTCGGCTCCTTAAATCAATGAGTACCAAGCTCGTTCTGTTTGATACCGGGCAAATACCTATTTAAATGCAAATTTTTCCATTTTGCGAAGACGGTGCTTTTGGTTGTCACATTCTCCCGGCCTAATAGAAAATTCAGTGACAACACATGTCAAACTTTAAACTGCTATTTGATGCGTTTATAGACAGGGTGTTTAGTTATAGCAAACAAAATCACAAAGTAAAGTGATAGAAGGAGTTGCATTTATATGAAGATTGAAATATAGGGCGGACTAGAATGATAGTGGTCCGTAGTCAGCCGTATATACAGAATGGTTGGAATATAGGGTGGACTGGACGTTTGGTGGTATAAGAATGTTGGAAAAAATGTGAAATTAAAATTATATAGGGTGATTAAAAAACTGTTGATGTGGACATAAGCAAATCATTTACAGGATGGTTGAAATATATGCTGGAATTGAATTATATTTATACAGTGTGATTAAAAAATTGGTTCTTTTATAGCCCCTAAGAAGTTGCATAAAGTGTGGAGAGGAATTAATGTTACACATGGCGATAATATAAAATGTTAAAAATGAAATAATTTATGGGGTAGCCCACAAGGAGTTATATACTATGGTTGAAATATAGGACGGATTTGATTCCGTAAATATGGGATAGATTCTACTCCGTCCTATAGTTTTCATTTTTCATAAATATATTTTGGGCTTATTAAGTCAACGCAAACTAGTACATTTTGTTCGTAAAGATTTACGTGCCAGTTTAAATGAGAAAGTATCATTGCGTAATTTTGAGGCTTTCGATGTTACCTGGTTCTGTCTATTAAGGTTATACATACAGAATAAAAAATAAAAAATGAAAACTACCTGAGTTCAAAAAAAACTAAAAAGATGAAAATAAAACATTTAAATAAACATATAACCGACTTCTACCTATAACTAAAAAGCTAAAAATAATTATAATAAAATACAACTCTAGCAAATAAATAACACATTCAATATTGTTAGGTTAGGTTACATTAAAAGGTGCTCATTCTGTACAAATTAATTACCTACCTATCTAGTATATTTTTGAAGTCGGTTCCAAGCAACAATCAAGTTTGATGAATTAGTAGATAAGTACGCAATGACGGATTTTAGATTTGCTTGGCACCGGCTTCAAAGTATACTAGATTGGTAGGTAATTAATTTGTACAGAATGAGGACCTTTTAATGTTTACATTTTTTACTTCCAGGGTAGTTTCAAAGTATGGCGCGTTTAACTGAAAAGCAGCGAATAGAAATTTTGAAGATGGTAGGATATGGTGACAGAAATCGAACACAAGTTGAAGTTTGCGAAGTACCCGGCGCGGTCTATTACACGATCGGTAGTAAGTTAAATAGAAAAAATATTTCTTGAAACCAAACATTTTCCAGAAGATACACAATTAAATGTTTTGCTCGATTTACAAGAAAATCCTCACAAATCCAGTAGACAAATAGCCGCAGAACAATCAATAAGTAAATCTTGTTTTCTAAAATGCTTGCATAGAAATAACTGGCACCCATACAAAATTCATTTAGTTTAGAACGTACTCAAGATGCTTTGAACCGGAGAGTAGAATTTTGCTAAATAATGATGGATAAATGCAAAGCCAATCCGCACCTTTCAAGTAAGATAGTTTTTTTGGCGAAGCAACATTTTGTTTAAATGCTTCAGTTAACTGGCAAAATTTTCGATATTGGGCATCAGAAAACCCACATTGGTTTATGGAAATTCATACACATTTTTCCAAGAAAGTTAACGTATGGGCCGGAATTGTGGGTACTTCAATTGTGGGTCCGTTTTTTATTGATGGAACACTTAAATCGAAAACGTATTTAGACCTATTACAAAATGACATAATACTCTGTTTAACAGAACTTTACCCGAATGGTGAAAACCTCAATATACTGGCAGATTCGGTATGGTTTCAACAGGATGGAGCGCCCCCGCACTATTCGCGAACAGTGCGAGATTATCTTGACAAAATTTTCCCAAGTAGATGGATCGCAAGGAGAGGTAATATCGAATGGAATATTTTTATCTTTTAGGTTACGTGAAATCGAAAATCTACTTCAATAAGCCAGAAAATATGAAGGAATTAAAGAATACAATTAGAGCCGAAATACAAAGAAACCTGCCACAAACGCTAAATGAAGTTAATGGTTAACAATTCGAACATTTAATTTAATATGTTGATGTTTTTTTTCTTCAATTTTGAAAGAAATGTAATTTTCTTAATAACTGTTTATTTTCGGTATAGGATATTGTACAAGAAAAATACTTAGAATTCAATGCAGAATTCAAAAACAAAATAAAAACCAAATGTTTCCATTTGAAAAAATGAAGTTGACGGTCGCATTTAATCACAAAAACGTCAGGTCAAAAAAACGACGTCCGAGGGTTTTTCCAAAATACCAACACCTGAATTTTAAATGAATTTGTTCTAACCCACCCCTCCCCATTGTATATTTGGTGAATAAATTAATACTATAAATATTATTATGAAGAAGAGGTAGATTAAAATTATCCGATTTTACAAATATTCTTTTGGAAGCATTGCTATATAGTCAATAATTTACAAATTATAAAAGAAAAAAATTTTAATATTTTTTGTTTTGCTTTATTGTCGAAAAATGCAGAAGGAAATGTATTGGTTGGTAGCTGATGCATTTATTATATTATTCAACAAACAATCAATTTAAAAATAGAAAGGATTCCGGCTTTCAAGTTCGAGAGTATCTGTTTGTTTAAACCGAGAACACAAAACTCAAATTCAAAATATGAAGAGGGAAGCTGAAACAAAATTTATTAAATACAGATAATTTAATGAATGAGGCAGGTTTAGATAAAAATCAAAAGCGCATTACAGCAATAAATTCAGAGAAATAAAAACGAAACAAATTTAATTTAATTTAAAATGCTGAAATATTTTTGAGATATATAAAGAAAGAAGAGTATAAAGAAATGTCGAAGCACACATAAAATATTTGAATGATGTTATGGCAGTTACACACAGTACCTAAACTCCGTACAATTTACAACAATTATTAGAAAAATACGGCCAGAATTTTAGAATTTTATATAATTTATAGTCTGTATCTGACATGTAAAATCTACTTATAATTAAAAATAAAAAAAGTTTACACAATAATTCTAAATAGAGGACAGACTGTAAATGACATATAGAATTTATTTTGTGGTTGTAAACAAATTGGTTCAAAGGCAGTAAGGGTAGTCACCCCCAATACTACCCCCTAAAGTTCACATTATTTAGCATCATATTCCTCATTATATTTTATTTAGTATTTCCGTTTGTTGTACATTGATAGTCATTCACATCCATCTATTTAAATTCATTTAATGCGCAACCAAAAAAGTAATCTATTTAAATTGGTAATGAGCGACGGGAAGTATATTTCGTAACAAGCTTTCGCTTCCATCCTTCAGTCCCAGTCTTTTTAAGGCCATCTATCAAACTGTACGCCGATGGTTGAATTAATTTAAATTGCTTCTTTACAACAATTGCTTTCAAAGTTTTTTTTTTAAATGTAATGTGATGAAGTTTTCGCCAATATTTGTTTTTGAATTTTAAAGATTGACCCTCTAAATCTGGAAAATGAGTGGTGTAAGGATTTATTAAACAAACTCTCAAGGCTGTAGAAGAAAAATATTTTGGGGAGGGAGATTACTTTAGCCATTTTTTTTAATATTGTGGACTGATTGGGACCGCGAAAGTTAGTTTTCTATGCAGTATACTTCCAGTATATAAGAGATGTATAGAATAAAATAATATATTTTCATGAAGGAACTTGTTAATTCGTTAAAATTGAATCTTCAATTCCCAAATTTCGTTTTGAACTTCGAACCGCCCCCCCTGGCTACAGCCTTGTAAACCATATTTACTTTTGTATTTCCTATTGATCATACCAATTTACCTTTTTTGGGACATGTTGTATTTATATAGCCTGTTATCGCTAAGATTATTTTTTATGAGTTGGCTTTGCCATTATACAGTGCTATCAATTCAAAAATAGTCACCCAAAATAACTTTTAAAACATCCTTAAAAGAAAAAGACAAAAAAAACAAGTTTTTTATGTATAAAAGGGCCACATCTTACACGTATCGGCCACCCTACAGTTTCAACCCTTAAGCGGGGGTGAATAATATTTAAGGTTAAATACAGTGAGGTATCATGTGATACCTTTTTTAAAGATCTCATAACAAGGTAACAACAATTACAGCGAGAAACTAGTACAATTTGGATCTGAAAATCGAAAAAGTTGTATTAATGCTATGAAAGAACTAATAACTAGGGAAGTAATGAGATTAACAGATAAAAAAATCCGAAAAACAGAAAGATACCCAAAGAAAGCCCCTGACACTCTAGAAATACAGATGACCAAAGGAAGACAAGAAGTTCTCATGGAAGAAATGGAGTCAGCGGTCAAAAACATAAAGAATGACAATACAAAAGGGAACGTCGGAATGTCGCCCAAATATATAGAAAACAGACACATACCACACAAGAAAGAAAGAATCCATTTTCAGTTAGAGCACGATAAGTCTTCTATCGGTAGTCTATAAAGTGTTTACTGAAAGTAACAAATACCAACTCAGTAGAGATTATCAAATACTACTCTCCTTGATTTTGATGGACTTCGAGAAAGTGGTCCACACTAGATTATCGAAGGCGAGCAGAATGTCGATAGACCATGTACATAAACATTGATTAATATGCAGGGCTTTCATTTCAAAACTAGCCGCCCAAATTATTTTTTAAAATATCTTTAAAAGGAAAAGACAAAAAACACATTAATTTATATTTACGGGGGGACACATTTTACAAGTATCGGTCACCCAACGGTTTCAGCCCCTAAGCGGGGATGAATATCACTTCTAAAAGTTTAAATACAAAGGGGTATCATGTGAAATTTTGTTTTAAAGTTCTCTTTTTGACAATCTTTTCATCCATCATTTGTTACAATAAGATTATTTTTACAGAGTAATATCATTTTAAACTTTCAATTTAAAATAATTATTATTTTCTATGTATTTATTATTAATATTGTATTAGCGTTAGAATTACCTTGTACTTAAATTAAATGTTCAAAATGTCAAGGAGCGTTAGGTCGGGAGATGTCTCACTAAGCCAATTTTGTACAGGCAAGGCTTATAATCTGGAGGTGCTCCCTCCTGTTGAAAAAATAGCTTTTCTTCGTCTAGCAACAAAGTTCCTTCTTGATTTATTCAGTTTTCTAAAGATTAGGTTATAAGTGTATTTATCACATTTTCTAATAATAAGTCCAAATACAATTCTCCAGTTAAATTTTGTTCCACGAATAAAGAATCTATAATTTTATAGTTTTATATGTTGGTTGTTCTCTTCCTGAAAGACTTATTGGTGGGTATTGTTCTAGTATCTACAATTGTTTAGTGGCAAATCCATTTAAAAGAATACTGCTTCGTCAGAAAAAGAAATATTAAAAAATAGAGTCTGCATTCATAATCATCCTCTGCAAGCTGTTGAAAACCTGTATTTTGTAGGGAACGAATTAATTTAGGCATGACGTTTTATGCACAGAGACGACCGAAACATTTGTTTACCAGTTAACCTTGAGAAATTTATGAACTAAATCCAACACATAGCTACTAATGCCCAATATTCTTATCGGGATGTCTCTGATGAAAAACAAGAGCAGTTCTGCGTGCACCGCGTTTTTCTTTCCCATATATATATATATATATATATATATATTATTTCATTTGTTCCTTGTAAAGAATAAAACATAGTCGAAATTTGATGGTTAGTTTTTAAAGCAACCACTACCTACTAATAATAAATATGTTACATTTACACTCACAAATATCTTTAGCATAAACATTTAAATATTTTGTCTCACTTGTTTATCTCGGTAATTATTCTCAGGCTTTTTTGTAATTACAATTAAAAATATTATTTTTTTACGATTTATAGGTCAATACTCTGTAACAAATAATGTGTCAAAAGATTGGCAAAAAGAGGTTTCAGATCATACCCCTGTGTATTTAAACTTTTAGAAGTGATATTTACCCCCGGTTAAGGGTTGGAATGCAGGGTGAGTGATACGTATAAAATGTGTCCCCCGTAAATACAAATTAAAATCTTATTTTATCTTTTTTTTTTCTTTTAAATATATTTTACTACTCCTAATGCCCGGACTTTTGGAAAAATGATTTGACAAAAGCACAATATCTATTTAAATCTTTAAATAGCCCATACATAAAGTCAAAGTAAAAAAATAACATGTTTTATTGCCATTATTTTTTCTGACATGGAATCAAAATTTAAAACACAAGTAACATAAAACTTCTTCGTTCTATAGACCATCTTCCCTATGATTAAACACAAACAATTTAAATAATAAGGATAATAATTTGTACTTATTATGAAAGGGTTCTATATTTAAAAAATACTAATTCTTAGCTGTTAAAACTCAAATTAAAAATATTAGACAAATAACACAAAATGGTAAGTAAACAAAAATAAGGAACACGATGTAGTGAGCAGTGAAGCAATTGGAGTCAGCAGTCAGTCATCGCAGGGCGTTTGTTCTCCCCTGTATTCCTCCTGTCTTAAGGCATCTATATTATACTTTGCCCAAACAGTGGCAAATCCAAGGGGGGCTCAACTCCCCCCTCCCAAGCATCTGAGTTTTTTAGCGTTTATTTTGCTAAAACCAAACCTCCCATCCTCTCGATTATCACAGCAGTATTCATAATGCCCAGGCAGTTTGATAAATAATGAAGTTTAGATAATATCACTTGGCCCGACGTAGCTTGCCATTATTCATAAAGCCCGAGCATTACAAAAAATGCCCTCATTAATCACTTCTATATTCGCGCACGCTAGGCGAGTCAGGTTATTTGACAGATTTATCTTGAAAATTTTTTAATATGGTAATACGAGTATTCACATCGCTTAAATTTTTAGATTTTTTTCAAATCCATTTTAACATTATCATTCATTGGCGAAAATTATATGGCAAAAAGTTCTTCTAAAAACACATTATTTTCGTATTTAATATGATGAGCTAGTTTTCGTTTCAGGTTTTTTGACGTTTTATTGCTATTTTTGACTTTGATAATTTTGTCAAATTTTATATTATTGTGATGTTTTGGTATATTTAATATTCTTAACATTTGAAGGTTTATACATTTTTTCCATTTTTTGGAATTTATTGTTACTTTATAGGTCTTAACTATCATTCGAAAATTTCAACATTTTCTAATTTTTAAAGATATTGCCTCCACTAAATCTGATAGTGACCCCACCCCCTCACTACTGGCAAACATTTAAGAACGGATTCAATTTATCACCTCTCATGCAATGAATAAATACTCCACATTCCATTTATCGGCTATGTGATGATCGCTAACTCATTAATTCATTTCTAGTCATTTCAGGAGAAGTGCATGTATCCCAACTTTCGCGCCTGCATCATTTTTGTTGCCAAAAAATTGCGGACATCCATCGTCTTCCTGCAATAACAGAGTTTTCGTATAATGATCAAATTTAAGGAACTAATATTATAATTCTCATATCTGTATTATTTTCGGTTCCCAAAATAGTAATTTTTTTTAAACATTCACCGCCTGCCTCCTATAGTATACCTGAATGTTCTCAATTTGATAAAACTCTGTTGATTTTAGAAGAGAATGTATATCAAGATTCACACCAGTATTACTTTGTATTTCGGATATATTAAATTCTTTCTAAAACAATAGTAACCCCCTTTTCATCCATTTTGAAAAAATGGCGACTCACGTATTACTTCATTTAAAAAAGGACTCAACCTCCTAATTCTTTACTTCAGTTTCCGGAAAAATAGTAAATTTTTGGAAAAAAACATTTCCCCTCCTGACCCCCATGGGTTAATTAAATTTTTGCATAATGACAATAATCATTATTATTTGTTTGGAGAGAGAAGTATATACACCAATTTTCACGTCTTTTTTTTCTGGATAGGAACAATCTAATCAGCTGGCGACATGAAATATACTTTACAACCTGCTCTCTCTCATACATATCAAACATACAAAAAAAATCATAAAAATAGGTCGAGCCCTTTCGGGGGAGTTCGACCACAAACACCGTGACATGAGATTTTGTGCAAATTTTATTTTTATTTATATTTAAGAATTTATTAAATAATGTTTAAAATTTTGGGCCCTTAGCTTTTGATGACTCTTTGTTTCTTTCCTCAGGACTTGAGTTCGGGGTTAATGTATCTATTTAATTTAACTATTGATTCAATTATAACACATATGTGTTATTTTATCAACAACATTTATTGAAGTTTCGGAGAAGTTCGATCACAAACACCGTATCACGATATTTTTACATATTAGATATGCCTTAACTTTAAATAATGCTACTATATAAACCGCGATAAAAATGCATATTCTGACATTCATAAAAGTCATAATAAATATTTGTTCAAATCACGTATAGTAGAAATATAGTTTACATCGGTTCTTTGAAAATTAGTATTTTCAGTATTCATGTCATATTTATTTTCTATTTGAAATCTGAAAAAAATAATGATCATTGTTGGTTGGGTTTTCTATTATACGAAAGTTATATATTTGTGCAACAAATTATTCAAGATGAAGTAGTCACGTAGTTTTGATAAACATTTACGACTATAATTCAAGATTTAAAGCGATATTTATTACGAAATAAATAATAGTCTCTTTCAAGTTCATTTAACCACGGTGAATAAACAGCGAGAGGATGTTTGTTTCCACAATGTGCCCTCCTTTGATTTCGCCCTTAGGTATATTCAGTCAGCCCCAATTATATAAATAAATTCCTAACAACTAAAATTAACCCATCTACAATCTTAAATCCCACCCAAAATCGAAAAAGTTGAATATTTTCATAAAATAGCATAACCCATGAAATCGAAATTTGCAATAAAGACCCAAAACCTTATCAAAAAACTTCTCTAAAATACAAATTACTATTATGAAAATCTGTAAAATTAAATTAAAAAATATACCGCTTATCTTTACCCACAGCGAATTTCAATATGAGATGTAACAGAGATGCTCTGTTAGACATTTTCGATTTCACAAGAAGTAGAAGAAGAAGACCTAATAACAAGTTACCGTTCAAATTCACAGCGTTGCTAAAATTTTTAGGTTACAACGACGAACGTACAACCCGGAGGTCACAACTCACTTGTATCACTCTTAGGCAACACTAACTCCAGTGGTGAACCCTTTAGATACTTTAGATGCGTTTAAGCCTCTACTAAAATTTTGCTGATTTTACTTACTGTTACCATACAATCCATAAATATTCTCAAATAAAGGCAAATCGTTGTGACCTCCAAAATCGGAGGTAGTAGCGTCATATATGAGGTGACAACATATATCGTATATCTGCTTCTGAGGCCACAACGATACCTTTATACATATATATATATATATATATATATATATATATATATATATATATATATATATGTATATATATATATATATATATATATATATATATATATATATGTATATGTATATGTATATGTTCTGTGAGGCTTCCGCGGTCATTATTATGAACTAGTCTGGATTCCAATGAGAACCGCGTCTGAATTTATTAAATGCTCGACGTTTCAAGAGACAAAAGTGAAAAAGAGTTTCAGAGTCTAGATCGAACTCAATCTGCCTACTCCCCAAGAGTCACAAGTTAACTGAACAGTTCAGTTACCTAGCCTAGTTCATATAATATATATATATATATATATATATATATATATATATATATATATTGTTATATCCGTGGGTTCAATTAAGTTTGTAAAACTAACATTCACTCTCACTTTCTAGAAACTTTTATTTACTTACATCAAATATTCACAACAGCTGATTCGAATATCTAAATAATAACCGGACATAAGCTCTTCGCCGTCTGACCAACTCCTGCGATGATGGATCGCTCATTTTAAAATCAGCATCGAATTCTCTCGCACATTCGAGTGTCAATTTTACAGTTGTCGAGTTGTTTCGAGATAAGTTTTTTCCATCCGAACCTTTTAGCTCTTCTTTTTTTTTCTATCCCAGTGATTTATGTTTCATCGGAATGAAACCAGGGACGGACTGGATTTTTATAACACTGCCCTCCCTTTAATTCTGATCGTCCCGATCGGAAACATCCTCTCCAATGGTAGGGAGCGGGTCGATGTAAATGGACCACATTCAAGTTAGACCTGGGATGTCGACGGATCCGGTAGACGACGTCATTAAGCCTCTTGACCACCTCGTATGGACCATCCCAAGCGGTTGTAAGCTTTGGAGATTTACCTTGCTCCGTTGGGGGTCCTACAGCCAGACTTTGTCCGTCTCTTGGAACCCGACTGAATAGGCCTTGAGGTCGTATCGCGTCTTCATCCGGTCACTAGTAGCCAACATCTGCGTTCAGGGTAATTCGCGTATTGCCAGCATGTTATGTCGGAGCTGGTCGGCATAATCGTTGATGTATTGTGAAGGTTCTTCGGGGGAGCCAAAAGCCAAATCGCAGGGTAATCGCAGCTCTTTTCCGAATAGGACCCTGGCTAGAGTCAAGCCTGTACTAATAAGTACGGCAGAGCGATATGCCAACAAGAATAGGGGAATATGCTCATCTCAATCACGCTGGATATTGCTGACGACCTTGGATAGGTGTTGTTCCAAGGTCCTCTTGAATCTTTCCACCATTCAGTCTGACTGTGGGTGCAATGATGTTGTTCTCGTGTTTCTGATCCCCAACATCGTGCAAACCTTCTGGAATACATTCGATTCGAACTTAAGCCCCTGGTCTGAATGTAGCTCCATGGGGACGCCAAAGCTGGTGAAAAGCTGTTCTACTAGCACAGTCGCTACCGCGGTTGCCTCTTGGTTGGGTATCGCATATGCCCCAGGCCATTTGCTGAAGTAATTCATTGCGACCAGAATATATTTGTTCTTCCTCTCAGGCAGGGGAAAGGGACCGGCGACATCGATGGCAATTCTCTCAAATGGGACACCCACATTGTACTGCTGCATTCCGTCCTTGGTGCGGGTTTTCGGGCCCTTACTGGCTGCATAGGTGTCACATTTCCGGCACCAAGCTCTGTCGTCTTTGAAGTAATTCACCCAGTAGTGTGGCCGGCGAACTTTGTCTAGGGTTTTGTTCATGCCTAGATGGCCCCCGGTAATCCCATCATGTACCTCGGTCAGGATGGCTGGTACCTTTTTCTTAGAAACTAACAGTTGGGACTTGGTATCTCGGCCATCAGTGCTTTCCCAAACTCGCTTGAGCCTTCCATTCTCTACTCTTAGAGAGTCCCATTGGGCCATAACGATTTCAGCACGCCTGAGTGTCTGTCTGGATCAGCCATTTGGTCTTGGATACAATGTTCCGTTGTCCAGTCTTCATTGGGCTGCACTCGGATCTGTCTGATGGAGATACTCTCTAGCTGTTTCATCTTCAGACAATGTCCGCATTCTGCTCTACAGGGTCTTCTGGATAGGGCATCAGCATTACTGTGCAAACGCCACCTTGAAATCGTATTGCTGTAATTTCTCCATCCACCTGGCCAGTTGTCCTTCCGGTGTCTTCATGTCCAACAGCCATTTGAGGGCGACATTATCTGTTCGGATTAAGAAATGGCGACCAAAGAGGTATTTGTAGAAATGGTCCACAGCCCTTATTATTGTAAGAAGTTCTTTTCTGGTGACGCAATAATTTCTTTCCGGGTTCGAGAATCCACGGCTGTAGTACTCGATCACCTTCTCTTCACCATCTTGCACCTGGCATAGAACGGCCCCCAAACCTGTGTCGGTGTCTAAACTGAACTTGCCGGACTGTGTAGGAAAGGCTAGGTTTGGGCGCTGGAACATAGTGCTGCCTTCAGTCGTCTGAATGATGATTCGCAATCCTGATTCCAACGGAAGGGATCTTTCTCAGTGGTCTGCCGATGTAAAAGCGCGACAATGGTGGCAAATCCCTCAACAAATCGCCTGTAGTAGGAACAGAGGCCCAAGTAGCTTCGGAGTCCATGCTTTTCGGTTGGGACTCGGAAACGACGTGGCCCAAAAACTCTACCTCTGTTTGGAACAAGGAACACTTTTTCGGGTTGATCTCAGCTTGGCGTTATTAATTCTCGAGAATACTTCGCCCAGGTTCTTCAGATGGTGGTCGGATGTCTGACCCATGACCAGAATGAATACTATGCACGTCCTCGATGTTAATCCGCTCAGGACATACTCCATTAGCCTCTCGAATGTTGCGGGAGCATTACATAACCCAAAGGGCATGACCGTGAATTGAAACAGCCCTTTACTGGTGGAGAACGCTGTCTTGTCTATGTCGTTTTCCGGTAGACCAACCTGCCAATATCCACTCTTTAGGTCTAGTGTAGAGAACCAACGGGAGCCTGCTGGTGTGGTTAGAGTGTCATCGATTCGGGGTAGTGGATAGCTGTCTTTCTTCGTGACGTCATTCAGCTTTCTGTAATTCACGCAAAATAGGGTGGTTCCATCCTTTTTTTTAACTAGCATGATGGGAACAGACCATAAGCTGATGGATGGCTCAATAACTCAATTTTGTAACATAGACTCGATGTTTACCTCAACGGCCTGTTGTTGCCCCAATGGTAGTCGTCTAGGTGGTATTCTGACGGGCTGAGCCTTTTCGGTATCTATTCGGTTCTGGTACGACCAGTGGTTCCATCTTGACTTAAAAATTCGACAGTTCTTTGTGATAAATTGCTTGGATTTCTTCTGTTCCTCTGGTGTAAGGTGTGTAAAATTGTCAGCAAAGTGTTGTAGGAACTCTTTACTGGACCTCCTTTACTGACGTCTGGTACTGTTCTTCGCAATGATGGTCTTTACTGGCTCGAAACAAGCTATCTCTTGACCATTGGCAATTCTGATGTCGTTATTGGACAAATTCATGACTGTAATTGGTATATCTCGTCCGGTTTTAACTATAACCCGTCCAACTAAGTTGTCAAGAGCTGAATGTACACCATTCCAACGCAGCTCCCAGGATTGCTTTCTAGCTGCCCATGAATAATCTGTTCCGTTCGACCGGGAATTCTGGTTAAAGATTTTGCTACAATTTTTATCGACGTTGCTGAGCTGTTGACGGGCCGTGTCAATACAAAATCCTCATTTAGGAGTAAAGAACATCGCATCTCGGATCGAACATAAATCCATGTTGGCTGATTAGGTCCATACCAAGTATAAAATCGTCCTCAAAATCCGCTACCAGGACCCTATGCCGGATTGTGTTTTCCCCCATTTGCAGTACTATATCTGCCTCACCCTGCATTTACATGGACTCGCCGGTGACTGTTCTGAGCTGGATGTTGTTGGTAACTGGCTGGATTTCTGATGCTCTCAAAACCCTGGACTTTGCAATGGACACAGCGGCGCTGGTATCGATGATGATGGTAATTGCTCGGCCATTGATGGTGCCTCTGATGACTAGGCTGCTACTGTCTTGGCAAAACCCCCGAATGGATAACGTTTTGGGGCTGGTGGAGGGTTAGTCAGCATTCGCCCTCTTATGCTGACTGGCGGACGGTCCCTGGACATGTGGCTGTTCTGTTGGTTACCCCTGGTCGGTGATCGTTCAGGTAGCCTCACTCGACAATCACGTTGGAAGTGTCCTGTCCGTCCACACCGGTAGCATGCTCCTCTGTGGTCAGTTCTTTGTGATCATTCTAGAAGTTTATGGATTCCGGACAACATTGCCCGGAGGGGTGCTCCTGGTTCGTCTTGGCTGAAGGAAACTGCTCGCACTCTCGGTTTGGACATGTTCGTGACTGCCTCTACTTCCAAGGCCCGAAGTAAAGCTTTATTACTTTTCTTGATGCCACTAAGTCTTAGATTTCTTTGTACTTTCACATCCCTGATACCGTTTATGAAACTTTGTGTGGCCAATTTGTCTTCCGTTTCCTCGGGCAGGTCTGTGTAGGACAAGTGTACTCTGCTTCGAATTCTTGAAGGCTCTCTCCGGATTTTTTCGTTTTCCCACTTAATTGCACCTGGTATACTTGGCTCAGCGATTGATTGTCGTCTAATGTCCAGGATGGCGATGATCTTGTCGGAATTGCGTTGTTCATCGCCTGGAATGCTTTGGAGGAGTTTTAAGGCCGGACCTCTTAAGGGAATTACAAGAGATATAGATTTTTCTTGGTTATCCCATCCATTAGCTGTAGCCACGGCTTCAAATTGCCGTTTATACATGAGCCAAGATGAACTGCCATCAAATGTGGGTGGTTTGCTAACGGAACCTTTGGTTTCCGTGGCGTTCTGGTATTTTCATCGCTGTAAGTCCTGTTGCATTTGTTTAATTTCCCTTTCTATTTTGGTCTGGATAGCACCGATTTCAAATTTCGCCTGGATGGAAAAAATTGTCATCTACTTTGGTTTCAAGAGTATCCATGGTATTTTTTAGGACCTTTATGCCGTCATTTACTTCTTTTATGTTGGGTTCCATTATTTGCATTCTTTCATTAACTGTTTCATTAACTTTCTACTATTTGCATTAATTGTTCAAATTGAAGTTTGTCTTCGGATACTTTAAAATCATTTTGTCGTTTTAATCCAATTTGTTCTTGTTTTTCTTCAAATATTTCTCTGTTCATCTAATAATTTAAATTCATTTTCTTTTGTTAATTTCAAGGACCCCGCACTTTCCTTATGGAAAGTGGCCTCTGGTAGATTTGGCTGAAATTTTCCTATTTTCTAGATTTCAACGAAATGAACAAATGTCTTCATGGCCGCAAAATCCGATGAATTTCAATAAAACTTTATTAAAAATATCATATAGACATATGATGCTCCAGTTGAAAGTTATTTAAACTTTTTGAAAATTTTGACAGATGCAGCTTTCTAAAAAAATATTTTTTTGAAAACAAAGAGGGCCAGGTCAAAAATTACCAGAATTTTTCCGAATAAAACGTGAAGCTTCCTAAATCTTTGGAAACTTTTCAAAAGAATATAGGGAGTGTTCAGAAATTGGCCCCGAATTGGGCTATCTCATTTTTTTCCAATGGATTTTATGTTTGAAATTTTGTGAATTATCACTAGGCTTTTTTGAACGAATCGACAAGATACAAATGCTGAAGTGTCATCAAACAATATTTGCTAATAATATGGTGTTAAAGCACAATTATATGGAAAACATTTATCATGTCCCGTTTAGGATTTAGTAACTACGTTCCGTTCGCGATACTCGGATAGACCAACACCCACTCATGACACGCTGACGGGGCTCATTCACAATTGCAAAACAGATGGACAGTTCGTGAAAAAGCAAGAAAAAGGGAAACCTGTCGTAGATAATAAAGAGAATTAAGTTACAGTCTTCACATGCTTAAGAGCATATCCAGAAAATTTCTCAGTAGATACAGAAAGAGATCTGGGAATATCTATGATTAGTTTTCAGAGGATCCTAAAAAAACATAAGAACCATCCGTTTGCATTCTCATTAGTTAAGAATTTAAGAGCAGGTGATGCTCAAAGACGGAATGATCTTTCGAATTCATATTAATGAAAATTCAGGAAGACGAACATTTTCTACACAAAATGATTTGGACGGATGAGGCAAAATATATGGAATAGTCAACCACATTAGTGGAGTGATACTAATCCACACATTATTTTTAGGTGAGAGATATCTCGAAATTTTAGAAAATGGTTTACGTCCATTAGAGTTGACTTAGAATCAGCTGTGATCTAAACACGACCTCATAATATTGTGAATAACTTTTTAGACAATCATTTTGAAGATCTTTGGATAGAGAATAATGGACCTCATCGATGGCCCCCTCGTTCTCCGAATATCACTCCTTAGCTTTTTTTTACTTGGAGTCGAATAATAAATATTGTCAATGCTGCACCGCTTACAACAAAGGTAGATTGCCAGGAAATGATCTGCGTCATGGTGTTATGAGTATTCTTTGGTCTATACGGAGATCGCAATGGAAACGTTTCACACATTTTTTTGTATCCATATCAAATTCTACATATAAAAAAGTAATGTATAGACGTCTTTTGACGGTTCCTTCAAAAAAGCCTACTAACAATTCATAAATCTCTAATAGCTACACGGAAATTTTAATTTTTCCAAGTGTATATAAAAACTGTTTCATTTAGTCTTGTAAGCATAAACTCCTATTTTTTGGCCTTGACTCCAATGGTTTTGAGGAAAAATGGAGTTGCCTTTTGCAAAAAATTAATTATACGATTTTCGGATTCAGTACCAATTTCTGAGCTGTCCGTTTTTTAGGGTTCCGTATATACAGTATACGGATACCCTTATAATATCACTCAGGATTTCTGCCTCTGTCACATCACAGCAATTTTCTCCTAAACTACTGGACGGAAGAGGTTGAAATTTGGTATGAAGGTATAGTTTGGTGACTGGATCAGGAGCACATATCGCAAAAGAAGAAATTTTGATTTAAGGGGTACTTCTGGGGGGAAAAACTAAAAAAATCGACCGTTCCCCCCCCCCTGATCTCCGAAACTACTGAACCTAAAATTTTGAAAAAAATAGAAAATATAGAACGTTACCCGAACTTTACAGGAAAAATAAGGAGAAACCATTAATATTAATTTTGGGGGGCAAATTACAGAATTAAATAAAAATTTAAAAATAAAAAAAATTCAAACTCATCATATAAGGTCTCATTCTGAGGAACACAAATATATTTATTTCATATTTAAATAAAAATTAATTAAAAAGATATTAAAGAAAATATATCAAAATTTACCAATTCCCCCACCTTATCTCCGAAACTATAAAACGTAAAGTTTTGAAAAAAAATACTTTTATAGGTTCTGACCTGAAGTTTACTGGAAAAATAAGGAGAAACATCTAGTTTTCATTTTGGGGGGCAAATTACAGAATGAAATGGAAAATATAAAATTAAAATTGTTTCTAACCCATCATGTTATATATCAGATGAAAGGGCTCATTACGACGAAAATAAACATATTTTTTTCATATTTTTAAAATAAATAAATTAAAAGATATTAACAAAAATAAAAAAAAATTTACCCATTCGCCCCCCTTATCTCCGAAACCATAAGCTGGAAAATTTTGAAAAAAAATTGAGTTATAGCCCCTCACCTGAACTTTACTGGAAAATTAAGGAGAAACCCCTAATATTTATTTTGGGGGACAAATTATAGAATTAAATGGAAATATAAAATTAAAATTGTTTCTAACCCATCATGTAATATATCAAATGAAAGGTCTCATTATGAGGAACACAAATATATTTTTTTCATATTTAAAAAAAATTAATTAAAAAGTTATTAAAGAAAATATACCAAAATTTACCAATTCCCCCCCCCCTTATCTCCGAAACTATACAACATAAAGTTTTGAAAAAAAATACTTTCATAGGTTCTGACCTGAAGTTTACTGGAAAAATAAGGAGAAACATCTAGTTTTCATTTTGGGGGGCAAATTACAGAATGAAATGGAAAATATAAAATTAAAATTGTTTCTAACCCATCATGTTATATATCAGATGAAAGGGCTCATTACGACGAAAATAAACATATTTTTTTCATATTTTTAAAATAAATAAATTAAAAGATATTAACAAAAATAAAAAAAAATTTACCCATTCGCCCCCCTTATCTCCGAAACCATAAGCTGGAAAATTTTGAAAAAAAATTGAGTTATAGCCCCTCACCTGAACTTTACTGGAAAATTAAGGAGAAACACCTAATATTTATTTTGGGGGACAAATTATAGAATTAAATGGAAAATATAAAATTAAAATTATTTCTAACCCATCATGTTATATATCAAATAAAAGGGCTCATTATGACGAAAACAAATATATTTTTTTCATATTTTTAAAATAAATTAATTAAAAGTTATTAACAAAAATATAAAAAAATTTACCTATTCCCCCCCTTATCTCCGAAACCATAAGCTGTAAAATTTTGAAAAAAAATAGGTATAGCGCCTTACCTGAACTTTACTGGAAAAATTAGGAGAAACCCCTAATATTCATTTTGGGGGGCAAATTATAGAATTAAATGGAAAATACAAAATTAAACTTGTTTCTACCGTATCATGTAATATATCAAATCACAGGGCTCATTATGACTAATACAAATATATTTTTTTATTTTTTTTAAATAAATATTTTAAAATATATTAAAAAAAATATTAAAAAAATACCCATTCCCCCCTTTATTCCCCAAACTATAAGACCTAATTTTTTTATTTACAGGAAAAATACGAAGAAATCTTTAATATTAATAATGGGGTGCAATTTATAGAAATAAACGGAAAATAAGAAATATTTTTTTAACGTGTCATGCAATATATCAAATGAAGGGGCTCGTGATGAGAAATACAAATATATATTTTTAAAATTAATTGTTTACAAGATATTAACATAAAGATATAAAAAATTCTCATTTCTCGCTTTATTTCCGAAACCATACTACCTAAAATTTTAAAAATAATTAGGGGTACTGAAGCTCACTTGAAATTTATAAGAAAAATTATTAGAAAACCTCCATGGTAATTTTAGGGACAAATTATACAATTAAATGGAAAATAAAAATTCAATTTTCAAACGAATCATGTAATATATCAAATAAAAGACTCATTATGTGAATTACAAATATATCATATTTTTAAATCATTTGTTTAGCAAAGATATTAAACATCGACTTAATTCCCATTTTAGAAACTATACTATTTAAATTTTGAAAAATATATTTTATTTGTATTTTTAAATAATTTGAATAACAGATTTAATAATTTATAATTTAAAACTTGACCTATTGTGCCCTTTATCTTCCAATCTATAGAGCCTCAAAATTCAGACAATAGATTTTAAAAGGCTTCCCTGAAAGTTTATTAGTAAAATAAAACTCTAATGTTAATTTTTGGGGGCCTAAATACGGCGAATCTTGAAGTTGGTACGGAACCCTTACAATGCGAGTCCAACTCGCACTTGACCAAATTATTTTTGAACAGTTGTCAAAGACTTAAAGATTTAAGTTTTATTCATGCAAATTCTGGTAATTTTTGATCTGGCCCTATTTGCTTCCTCAAAAATAATATTTTGTGAAGAGCTGGATCTGTCAAAATTTTCAAAAGGTTGAAATAACTTTTAACCGGACCCCTTCAGACATATGTTTCCAATAAATTTATCTTAAAATTCATCATAGATTCCAAAAACTGCTACAAAAAACAGGATGTTCCATTTAAAAAAACAAAGTTTGGGTCCACTTCCGGTAGAGCCGAAAGTCGTAGACAATTGAAAATATTGTAACTAAAACCGGCTCCTCGAAAACCCCCTGTATACTAATTTTCACATTAATACTCCCATTAGTTCCTCATATACATATCGACTCAGCTCTTCGTGGTATACTCTGACCATAAATATAAAATTAACTTGAAAACCATCAGTCATCGGACTTTGCGGCCATGAAGACATTTGTTCATTTTGTTGAGATCTACAAAATATCAAAATTTCAGCCAAATCCACCGGGGGCCACATTCCATAAGGAATGTGCGCGGTCCTTTCGAGAATAATCCCTCAATTAAATTTTGTTGGTTTTCTTCCATCGTGGAACCAAGATTTGTTGTTTCTTTCATCAAAAGATTTCACTAACCTATACTGGATTTCCGCTTGATGTTGTTTCTCTTTTTTCGAGAATCTGGGTTATTGTTTCATCTAGTCCCTCCGTAACCTTTTTGACTGGTTTGTTGGTAGTTTCGTCCGTTTTTTTACATGTATCAGGTTTCCATAAGTCAAATTACGATTTGACTTCACTTAATCCCACTTCTGACACCAATTTGTTATAAACTCCGTGGGTTAATTAAGATTGTAAAAACTAATATTCACTCTCACTTTTTAGAAATTTTTATTTACATCAAATATTCACAACAGCTGATTCGCCGTCTAACCAACTCCTGCGATGATTGGCCGCTCCTTTTAAAATCAGCATCGAATTCTCTCGCACAATCAATCAATTTTACAGTTGTAGAGTTATTTCGAGATATGTTTTTTTTTTTCATCCGAACCTTCTAGCTCATCTTTTTTTTTCTATCCCAGCGATTTATGTCTCATCGGAATGAAACCAGGGACGGACTGAAGAAATTTTTATAACACTATATAAATTTATAAAGGTATCGTTGTGGCCTCAAAAGCAGGTATGCGATATACGTTGTCACCTCATATATGACGCTACTACTTCCGATTTTGGAGGTAACAACGATTTGCCTTTATTTGAGAATATTTTTGGATTGTATGGTAAAAGAATGTAAAATCAGCAAAATTTTATTGGAGGCTTAAACGTATGTAAATTATTCTCGAGTCGTCCATTTAGTTCAAGGGTTCACTACTGGAGCTAGTGTTATCTAAGAGTGATACAACAAGTGAGTTCTGACCTCCGGACTGTACGTTCATCGTGTATCCTCCAAATTTTAGCAACGCTGTAAACTTAAATGTTAACATGTTATGAGGTGTAATTCTTATGAAATCGAAAACAGAGCATCTCTGTTACATCTCATATTGAAATTCGCTGTGGGTAAATAATAAGAGATATATTTTTCAATATCATTTTACAAATTTTCATAATAGTAATTTGTATTGTAGAGAACTCATTGATCTAATTAAATGTAAAATTATTCAATCGTTTAATAAGGTTTTGGTTCTTTATAGCAGATTGCGATTTGATGGGTTATGCTATTTTATGAAAATATTCAAGTTTTTCGATTTTTGGTGAGATTTTAGATTATATATGGGTTAATTTCAGTTGTTAGGAATTTATTTATATAATTGGGGCTGTCTGAATATACCGAACGGCGGAATCAAAGGAGGGCACACAAACAAACATCATCTTGCTGTTTATTCACCCTGGTTAAATAAGCTTGAAAGACACTATTAATTATTTCTTAATAAACACTTTAAAACTTAAAGTATAGTCGTAAATGTTTATCAAAACTACTTGACTACTTCCTCTTTCATATTTTATTGCAGAAATACATAATTTTCGTATAACAGCAAATCTAACAATGATCATTATTTTTTTCAGATTTCAAATAAAAAAACAAATTTGACATTAATATTGAAAATATTACTTTAAAAAAAACGAGGTAAACTATATTTCTACTATACCTGCACACTACAAATATTTATTATGACTTTTATAAATGTCAGAACATACGTTCTTAGAGCAATCGCGGTAAAGTATCGGTGTGTATCTGGTGATACGGTGTTTGTGGTCGAACTCCTCCGAAATGGCTCTACCAATTTTTATGATTTTTAGGGTTCCGTAAATACAATATACGGATACCCTTATAATATCACTCCGGATTTCACCCTCTTTCACATCACAGTAATTTTCTCCTAAACTACTGGACGGAAAAAGTTGAAATTTGGTATCAGTGTTAGTGACCCGAACAGGAGTACATATCGTAAATGAAGAAATTTTGATTTTAGGGGGTACTTCTGGGGAGAAAAACTAAAAAAAATCTATCGTTCCTCCCCCCCCTATCTCCGAAACTATAACAAATAAGATTTTGGAAAATAATTAGAGGTATAGGGCGTCACACGAATTTTACTGGTAAAATAAATTCAAAAAAAATACCCATTCGCCCCTTTATACCCCAAATTATAAGACCTAAATTTTTTTGTTTGCAGAAAAAAATACGAAGAAATCCTTAATATTAATTTTGGGGGCCAAATTAAACGAAAAATATAAAATTATTTTTTTAACGCATCATGCAATGCATCAAATGAAAAGGCACATTATGAGGAATACAGATATCAATATTTCATATTTTTAAAATTAATTGCTTACAAAATATTAACAAAAAAATATATAAAAAATTCTCATTTCCCGCTTTATTTCCGAAATAATACTACCTAATAAAATTTTGAAAATAATTAGGGGTACTGGGGTCACTTGCAATTTATAAGATAAATTAGTAGAAAACTCAAATATTAATTTTAGGGACATATTATAGAATTAAATGGAAAATAAAAATTAAATTTTCAAAGGCATCATGTAATATATCAGATAAAAGGCTCATTATGTGAATTACAAATATATCATATTTTTTAAATCATTTGTTTAAAAGATATTAACAAAAATATTAAACCTCGACATAATTCCCACTTTAGAAACTACACTATCTAAGATTTTGAAAATTTATGTGTATTTTTAAATAATTTGTCTAAAAGATTTTATAATTTATTATTTAAAACCGATTTTCCCATTTAACTTTCAATCTACAGAGCCTAAAATTCAGACAGTAGATTATAAAAGGCTTCCTTGAAAGTTTATTAGTAAAATAAAACTCTAATATTAATTTTTGGGGCTAAATTAGATAATTAAATACATATTTTTATAAAAGTCAAGCGAATCATGTAGCAGATAAAATAAAAAGTCTATTTGTGGAAAATAAATGTGTATATTTTTATAAATTTAAAATTCTTCCTTTATTAGGGTAAATATAAGATAAAACATTTTTAAAAAATATATAACCGACTTCTACCTATAACTAAAAAGCTAAAAATAATTATAACAAAATACAACTCTAGCAAATAAATAACAAATTCAATGTTGTTAGGTACCTACCCAGGAAGTAAAAAATGTAAATATTAAAAGGTGCTCATTCTGTACAAATTAATTACCTACCAATCTAGTATATTTTTGAAGCCAGTGCCAAGCAAATCTAAAATCCTTCATTGCATACTCATCTACTAATTCATCAAACTTGATTGTTGCTTGGCACCGACTTCAAAAATATACTAGATTGGTAGGTAATTAATTTGTACAGAATGAGCACCTTTTAATATTTACATTTTTTACTTCCTGGGTAGGTACCTAACAACATTGAATTTGTTATTTATTTGCTAGAGTTGTATTTTGTTATAATTATTTTTAGCTTTTTAGTTATAGGTAGAAGTCGGTTATATATATTTTTTGTTTTATTTTCAACTTTTTAGTTTTTTGTGAACTCAGGTAGTTTTCATTATTTATTTTTTATTTTGTATGTATAACCTTAATAGACAGAACCAGGTAACATCGAAAGCCTCAACATTACACAATGATACTTTCTCATTTAAATTGACAGGTAAATCTTTACGAACAAAATGTACTAGTACGCGTTGACTTAATAAGCCCAAAATATATTTATCCCTTATGGACTACTACCCCATGTAACCTTTTTTTAACTTTTTTTGACAACCCTGTATAACTATAGATAATTCCACTTCAACCTATGTACCAACCATCCTGTACATACGACTGCCCAAGGACAACCATAAATTTGTTAGCTGCCTTCTGTAAACTATAGGACGGAGTAGAATCCATCCTATATTTACGGAGTCAAATTCGTCCTATATTTCAACCATAGTATATAACTCCTTGTGGGCTACCTCATAAATTATTTCATTCTCCACACTTTATGCAACTTCTTATGGGCTCTAAAAGAAATAATTTTTTAATCACACTGTATAGATATAATGCAACTCCAGCATATATTTCAACGATCCTGTATATGATTTGCTTATGTCCACATCATATAACAGTTTTTTAATCGCCCTATATAATTTTAATTTCACATTTTTTCCAACATTTTTATACCACCCAACGTCCAGTCCACCCTATATTCCAACCATCCTGTATATACGGTTGCCTACGGACCACTATCATTCTAGTCCGTCCTATATTTCAATCTTCATATAAATGCAACTCCTTCTACCACTTTTCTTTGTGATTTTGTTTGATATAACTAAACACCCTGTCTATAAACGCATCAAATAGCAGTTTAAAGTTTGACATGTGTTGTCACTGAATTTTCTATTAGGCCGGGAGAATGTGGCAACCAAAAGCATCGTCTTCGCAAAATGGAAAAAATTGCATTTAAATAGGTATGTGCTTGGTATACTAACAAAACGAGCTTGGTACTCATTAATTTAAGGAACCGAAAACACTATGCTTTAGTACCTATATGCTTGAGATGTACATAGAAAATTTTCAAATTCGCAATTAAAACTTCCAGTGCCTAAAATTACCGCAATATTACGTTGGAATTAAAATATTTAGGAGGAAATGTCCGTTACGTCATTTCGATGAAATTTTTGATAAGAATTTTGGAATTTTCAGCGTTTTCTGCAAAACTGCAAGTTGCACGTTGCAGAAAAGTATATGAGATCACCTAAAGATCTTCCTTAAAGATTAAACGTTAAAAAACTATACACATCCATAAGGAGTTATCGAAAAATCAACTAAAATATTACGGATATTGGTCGATTTCCATGCACGCATGTGTTCATTCACAAATTTTATGACTTTATCAATAGAATTCTTTTCAAAAATTTGAATTTTCACCAATCCGGATATATACTCTATTAAACAAGACCATGTTCATTCAAAACGGTGCTACACAGGAGAAGAAATCAGGTAACATACATACAAAAAAAAGCGAAAAAAATATACGCGATGAATTGATAACCTCCTCCTTTTTGGAAGTCGGTTAATAATTATATCAAAATACAACTCTAGCAAATAAATAACACATTCAATGTTGTAAGGTACCTACCCAGGAAGTAAAAATGTAAACATTAAAAGGTGCTCAATTAATTACCTACCAATCTAGTATATTTTTGAAGTCGGTGCCAAGCAAATATAAAATGCTTCATTGCGTACTTATCTACTAATTCATCAAACTTGATCGTTGCTTGGCACCGACTTCAAAAATATACTAGATTGGTAGGTAATTAATTTGTACAGAATGAGCACCTTTTAATGTTTACATTTGTTACTTCCTGGGTAGGTACCTTACAACATTGAATGTGTTATTTATTTGCTAGAGTTGTATTTTGATATAATTATTTTTAGCTTTTTAGTTATAGGTAGAAGTCGGTTATATTTTTTTAAAAATGTTTTATTTTCAAATTTTTAGTTTTTTTGAACTCATGTAGTTTTCATTCTTTATTTTTTATTTTGTATGTATCACCTTAATAGACAGAACCAGGTAACATCGAAAGACTAAACATTACACAATGATACTTTATCATTTAAATTGACAGGTAAATCTTTACGAACAAAATGTACTAGTACGCGTTGACTTAATAAGCCCAAAATATATTTATGCCTTATGGACTACGCCTTGTAACCTTTTTCAACTTTTTTTGACAACCCTGTATAACTAGATAATTCCAGTCCAACCTATGTACCAACCATCCTGTACATACGACTGCCCACGGACAAGCATAAATTTGTTAGCTGCCTCCTGTAAACTATAGGACGGTGTAGAATCCATCCTATATTTACGGAGTCAAATCCGTCCTACATTTCAACCATAGTATATAATTCCTTGTGGGCTACCCCATAAATTATTTCACACTTTAAGCAACTTCTTATAGGCTATAAAATAAATAATTTTTTAATCACACTTTATAAATATAATTCAACTCCAGCATATATTTCAACTATCATGTATATGATTTGCTTATGTCCACATCATGTAACAGTTTTTTAATCACCCTATATAATTTTAATTTCACATTTTTTTCAACATTTTTATAAAAAAAAAGCGAAAAAATACGCGACGAATTGATAACCTCCTGCTTTTTGGAAGTCGGTTAAAAATGCACTCATTCCCTGCTTGTCTGAAACTGAAATATTAGAATTTTTAAGGTGCTACGGAACCCTTAGAATGCGAATCCAACTCGCACTTGACCAAATTATTTTTATGTATATTTGATAGCTATGAGAATCTTGTAAAGTATATTCCATAGCTTTAGAATTCCACATCCAGAAAAAAAATGTTTGATAAATAGAACTTAAAAAAAGTCTAATGTCAAAATTAATTATTGTTATGAATTCAGTACAGTGGCAATCATTAAATAATAAGTCTGAGAAAATTAGATATTAATAAATGTTAATGATAAAATAACACATATGTGTTATAAGTGAATCAATAATTGAATTAAATAGATACATTAACCCCCAACCCAAGTTGAGTTGAGAAAAAAAAGAGTCATCAAAAGGTATGGACGCAAAATTTTAACATCTATATCTATATACTATTATAAAATTCTAGTTGTCTGTTTGTTTGTTAGTAACCTCATCACGTAAGAACTTCTGAACTGATTTTGCTGAATCTTTTTTTGTTGCAAAGCTTATAGTTTGACTTAAAATCTGGTATACATTTTATATCCCTACATTGACAAAAACGGTAGATATAGGAAAAAATCTACTACCATGTTCGGTATTGTTATATTGGTTGACAAATAAACAGCAGCTTATACACGATGGTTGCACTATAGGGTCAAGCAGAGTTACAGTTATACAAAGTGGTTCCAAAAAATCTTAAATAGAATTATTATATAGGGTGGCCCATACGTGCTTGCAGTTTCGGTGAAATATATTCGGGATTACTAGATTTATAGTTCTGTAATGTGGTTCAAAAAAGTTGGAAAAAATTGTTATATTGGATAGCCCATATGTTTCATATGTTTTTTTTTTTAATTCTACATTCCATACGCGGGTGGAACTGCAGGTAATGGCTAGTACTATTATAAAATTGTAGTTGTCTGTTTATTTGTTTGCTTGTTACCTCATCACGAAATAACTACTGAATTGATTTTGCTGAATCTTTTTTGTTGCAAAGTTTATAGTTTGACTTAAAATCTGGTATACATTTTATCTCCTTACATTGACAGAAACTGTAGATATAGGAAAAGATGTACTACCATGTTCGATAATACATTAGATACTTGCGTCAGCTTAGCTTTTATTCAAAATTTGGATTATGCTAATGTAACATGTTTCAATTTAAAAAAAATCAACTGATACATCAATTGTAATTTTACAGGGTGTCCCATATGGTGGAGTTGAATTATATTTATACAGGGTGGATAAAAAAAGGTGTTATGTAAGCAGTTAAGATATTTGAATTTCCTTGAGCTATTATTATAATTATGAAATGGGTTGGAAAAAATGTTAAAAGTAGTTGTTTATACAGGGTGGTTGAAATATAAGATGGAATGAGATTATAGTTTATAGGGTGATTAAAAAAAGTTTTATATCCACAACTAGTTCACAAGTTCACAAGTAGCGCATATAGGATGGTTGAAATGTGTAGTATAGTATAATTACATCAAAACAGGTGTTCCATACCGGATAGATGAAATTTAGGGTGGACTAGAATTCTAAGTATACAGGTTGGTGCAAAACTGTTATATGACCCATAGATACTTACATATACAAGGTTATTGAAGTATAGGGTGGGGTTAGAATAATAATTATACAGTGTGGTTAAAAAAATGTTATAGAGGTTAGAGAAATGAAATATGGGACCAAGTCAAGTTATAGTTACACAGTGTGATTCAAACAAGTTCAGAAAATGTTGCAAATGAAGGGTGATTTAAATTAAGTGTGGAGAGAAATTATACTTTATACTGTGGTTCAAAAAATATGAGGACATATTCTGAAATAGCGTAGCTCATAATCAGTTGCATATATAGAATATTTGAAATATATGGAGAATTAGAGTTAAGTAGTTGAGTATTTAAATAATTTGGTCAAGTGCGAGTTGGACTCGCATTGTAAGGGTTCCGTACCAACTTCAAGATTCGCTGTATTTAGTTTTCTAATTTGGCCCCCAAAAATTAACATTAGAGTTTTATTTTACTAATAAGCTTTCAGGGAAGCCTTTTATAATCTATTGTCTGAATTTTGAGGCTCTATAGATTGGAAGATAAAGGGCACAATAGGTTAAGTTTTAAATTATAAATTATTAAATCTGTTATTCAAATTATTTAAAAATACAAATAAAATATATTTTTCAAAATTTAAATAGTATAGTTTCTAAAATGGGAATTAAGTCGATGTTTAATATCTTTGCTAAACAAATGATTTAAAAATATTATATATTTGTAATTCACATAATGAGTCTTTTATTTGATATTCGTATATATGTATGTATATATATATATATTGATGATTCGTTTGAAAATTGAATTTTTATTTTCCATTTAATTGTATAATTTGTCCCTAAAATTACCATGGAGGTTTTCTAATAATTTTTCTTATAAATTTCAAGTGAGCCCCAGTACCCCCAATTATTTTGAAAATTTTAGGTATTATGGTTTCCGAAATAAAGCGAGAAATGAGAATTTTTTATATCTTTATGTTAATATCTTGTAAACAATTAATTTTAAAAATATATATTTGTATTTCTCATCACGAACCCCTTCATTTGATATATTGCATGACACGTTAAAAAAATATTTTTTATTTTCGTTTATTTCTATAAATTGCCCCCCATTATTAATATTAAAGATTTCTTCGTATTTTTCCTGTAAATAAAAAAATTAGGTCTTATAGTTTGGGGAATAAAGAGGGTATTTTTTTAATATTTTTTAAATATATTTTAAAATATTTATTTAAAAAAAATAAAAAAATATATTTGTATTAGTCATAATGAGCCCTGTGATTTGATATATCACATAATAAGGTAGAAACAAGTTTAATTTTGTAATTTCCATTTAATTCTATAATTTGCCCCCCAAAATGAATATTAGGGGTTTCTCCTAATTTTTCCAGTAAAGTTCAGGTGAGGCGCTATACCTATTTTTTTCAAAATTTTACAGCTTATGGTTTCGGAGATAAGGGGGGGGAATAGGTAAAATTTTTTATATTTTTGTTAATAACTTTTAATTAATTTATTTTAAAAAATATGAAAAAAATATATTTGTTTTCGTCATAATGAGCCCTTTTATTTGATATATAACATGATGGGTTAGAAATAATTTTAATTTTATATTTTCCATTTAATTCTATAATTTGTCCCCCAAAATAAATATTAGGGGTTTCTCCTTAATTTTCCAGTAAAGTTCAGGTGAGGGGCTATAACTCAATTTTTTTTCAAAATTTTCCAGCTTATGGTTTCGGAGATAAGGGGGGGGAATGGGTAAATTTTTTTATATTTTTGTTAATATCTTTTAAGTTATTTATTTTAAAAATATGAAAAAAATATGTTTATTTTCGTCGTAATGAGCCCTTTCATCTGATATATAACATGATGGGTTAGAAACAATTTTAATTTTATATTTTCTATTTCACTCTGTAATTTGCCCCCCAAAATGAAAATTAGATGTTTCTCCTTATTTTTCCAGTAAACTTCAGGTCAGAACCTATGAAAGTATTTTTTTCAAAAATTTATGTTTTATAGTTTCGGAGATAAGGGGGGGAAATGGGTAAATTTTGGTATATTTTCTTTAATATCTTTTTAATTAATTTTTTTTAATATGAAAAAAATATATTTGTGTTCCTCAGAATGAGACCTTTCATTTGATATATTACATGATGGGTTAGAAACAATTTTAATTTTATATTTCCATTTAATTCTGTAATTTGCCCCCCAAAATGAAAAGTAGACGTTTCTCCTTATTTTTCCAGCAAACTTCAGGTCAGAACCTATAAAAGTATTTTTTTCAAAACTTTACGTTTTATAGTTTCGGAGATAAGGTGGGGGGAATGGGTAAATTTTGATATATTTTCTTTAATATCTTTTTAATAATTTTTATTTAAATATGAAAAAAATATATTTGTGTTCCTCGGAATGAGACCTTTCATTTGATATATTACATGATGAGTTTGAATTTTTTTTATTTTTAAATTTTTATTTAATTCTGTAATTTGCCCCCCAAAATTAATATTAATGGTTTCTTCTTATTTTTCCTGTAAAGTTCGGGTAACGTTCTATATTTTCTATTTTTTTCAAAATTTTAGGTTCAGTAGTTTCGGAGATCAGGGGGGGGAACCGTCGATTTTTTTAGTTTTTCCCCCCAGAAGTACTCCTTAAATCAAAATTTCTTCTTTTGCGATATGTGCTCCTGATCAAGTCACCAAACTATACCTTCATACCAAATTTCAACCTCTTCCGTCCAGTAGTTTAGGAGGAAATTGCTGTGATGTGACAGAGGCAGAAATCCTGAGTGATATTATAAGGGTATCCGTATACTGTATATACGGAACCCTAAAAATAGTTACATAGGGTGCCCAATAAGCAGTTGCAGTTTTGGTGAAATTTATTGGGAAGTGATGGATTTATATTTATACAGGATGGTACAAAAAAACCTACGCTGGGTGGCCGATAAGTAGTTGTACATACAAGGTGGTTGAAGAAGAGAGTGAAGTAGAAGTATAGTTTAACAGTATGGATAAAAAATTGTATGAAAAATTTTCTAGAATAGAATATGAGCTGTGTTGCATAAATGCGATCTCTGAAACATGGGGTGAAGTAAAATTGTAGTTATACAGTATGATTAAAACAATTTTAAAAGAAGTTGCATATAAAGGGTGGTTGACATATAAGGTGGAGACAAATTATGTTTTCCAAGGTGGTTAAATTATATCAGGAAAATGGTTATTTAGCGTAGACCATAAGCAGTAGCATAGATAAGATAGTTAAAATATAGAGGGGATCAGAATTATAGTTAAGTGTTTAAAAAATGTTATAGGTATATGGTGACCCCTAAGCAAGATGCATATACAGCGTGGTTGAAATATTTTGTAGAATAAAGTTATGGTTATAGATAATACTTCAAAAAATTATAGACAAATAAGTTATAATGGTTGACTAATTGGCAGCAGTGTACACAAGATGATTTAAATAAAGATGGAAGTAGACATAGCTATAGAAGGCTGTTCAAAAAAAATTTAATAAAATTGTTAGATAGGGTGACCATATAAAGTTGCAGTCTGAGAAAAATGTGTTGGGGATTGGTGGATTTATAGTAGTACAAAAAAAGTAATATTGGGTGACCTATAAGTATAAAGTAGACTATGAACAGTTGCAAAAAGCAAAACTATAGTTATATATTGTGTTTAACACAATGTTAAAAAAATGAGTATATAAAGGATGGTTAAAATATAGGGCGGAGGGAAATTATATTTTACGAAATGGCTCAAAAATTATCAGAAATAATTGTTATATAGCGTAAAGCTTGGAGTAGAATTATAGTTAGGTAATTTAAAACTGTTATATTTGTTAACAAATAAACAGCAGCTTATACAAGATGGTTGCACTATAGGGTGAAGCAGAGTTACAGTTATACAAGGAGGTTCCAAAAAATTTTAAATAGAATTATTATATAGGGTGGCCCATAAGTGCTTGCAGTTTCGGTGAAATATATTAGGGATTGGTAGATTTATAGTTATGTAAGGTGGAACAACAAAGTTAGAAAAAATTCTTATATTGAATAGCCCATATGTTTCATAAGTTATTTTTTGCAAAGAATTCTACATTCCATACGCGGGTAAAACCGCGGGTAACGGCTAGTTATTTAATACATTCTTAAATATAAACTTATAAATTTACACAAAATCTTTGTATAAAATTCTCATGTGACGGTGTTTGTGGTCGAACTCCTTCGAAATGGCTCGACCTATTTTTAACCGACTTCCAAAAAAAAAGGAGGTTATCAATTCGTCTATAACATGAGATTTACGGTTTTCCAGAAAATTAGAAAAAAAGTAAATAAGCGACTATATTTCAGTGAACTTCAATGAATCTGCACTGTTTTCTCTAAAACGGCTGAAGCAATTTGAATATTATAAATTGTATTGTACAAAAATATGTTCCAGCTTGATTCTTCTATAATGTAAAACGTACCATGTTTTTGAAAATCGAAACAATATGTGCAAAAAACCTGTACAAATCATGATAAATGTCAAATTTTCATTATAAATATCCGGTTTAAATGTCAAGCTATGACATGAATGTATATCGTCCAGGGTGTTTGTAATGATTTTAATTTAAATTGCTTTTATGTCAATTTTTTTTAGAGACAAAGTTAAGTGGCAGTTAAATGGCAGAAAATAATCCATTAGTTTATCGAGACGAAAATTTGTTTGTTTGCTAGCTCCACTATGTGGTATAGGGTTGTAGGTGTGTCAGTGGGTGAATGTGATATTAGGTAGTACATAAGCAGTTGCATACATAGGATGGTTGAAATATAAGATGGAATTATACAGAGTGGTTCAACGAATATTGTGAATATATTATATAAGAGTGGAGCTAAACTATAGTTATATAGAGTGGATATTTGAGTTATAGGAGAAAGTATAATTACAGTTGTACAGGAGGCTTCAAAAAATGTTAGCAGCAGTTGAATATACAAGATGGTTGAAATATAAGGTGGAGTAAAATTTCTGTTATACGGGGCGGTTAAAAAGTTAGTTATATAGTATGGAACATAAGTCGTTGCTTATACAAGGTGTTTGAAGTAAAGGTGGAGTAAAATTATTGTTATTCAGGGTGTATCAAAGATTTGTTATGTAAGCGTAAGCAGTTAGAATATTTAAATTATAGGACGGGGTATAATATAATAATGTAATTACAGATGGCTGCAAAAAATTCTAGATGCAGTTACATATACCGGGTGGTTGTAGAGTAAATTATAGTCATAAAATGTTATTGGAAAATGTGAATTTTGTTATACAGGGTAGACCATGAGCAGTTGCATAAATGGAATACTAGACATATGAAGCAAAGTAAAAGTGTGAAGGTGAGTTTTTTTGATGATCAATATGGGGATCTCGGAAACTAGCGGAGATGGAGCAATGGTTAAATTGGGAAAGATTTGCTGTTTTACTGGCCCAATTTAATAACACTTTCATATTTTTGTAAAAAGTCATGGCTTAGTAGATATTTTGAAAAAACGAAATTCTATCGATTTAGTCAAATCCCTTTGTTTTTGATTTTATAAAAAAGTGTAAATATCAAAATTGAAGCGAATTGTATCCCGAATATGATTGTAATGTCCTCGTTTGCGTGACAGCTCTCGTTTTCGAGATATGACACAAACTTATCTTTTTTCGAATTGAAACCATAGTTGGCAATGACCTCAAAAAATTGGGCATTTTTAGAGTTTTTCAACGATATAATACTCGATATAGTTATTTATAAAAATAACGGAGTTATGGATGCTTTTCTCTCTTATTTTCACTTTTAACGTAGTTAGCCATGAAATAGATTGATTTATTAATAATTATTCCAAAAAACATTGAACGATTTTTTTATTAGGTTTATCAGATATAACGAAAAAACTAAATAAGTAGGTACTTACTAAAAACTTAAGAAATTAAAGTAGATAATAATGCTTACAATTTATGTTAGAAAGGTCCACCATTGTCATTTAGACAAAAATTGCATCTGTTTAAGATTGATACCCCGCTTTCCTCACAGACCGCCTATCAATTTCTTCAATTGCTTGTAACACCGCCTCCCTTAGGTTAGGTTAGGTTAGGTCTCATACTTTCTTTTGTATACTTTGTTTTTTTAGCGCACCCCATAAATAGAAGTCTATAACTACCTTCCTAGGATAGATGTTATCTAAGTGTTGTTTTATTAATAAGTTATAAGCAGGTGCTCCATCATGTTGGAACCACTCAATTTCTAAACGAGTTCTCAAATTCAAATTATGCAAAATGTCTTGAAAAGTGTATTGCAAGAAATGCAAGTAGCGCTCCCCCGTAAGTGATTTGTCATAGATAAAAGGCCCCAGAATAGTAGAGCCTATGATGCCACACCAAACATTAAAGCGCAGATATGCTCATTTTGTCTATTGAACATACCGCAGTTAGTAAATCTAGTTTCATCTGACCATAACACCTTTAATGGAAACTGTGGATTGTCAAGGCACAAGTCTCTAAACCATGTACAAAACAAAATACGTCGATGTTCGTTACCAGCATGCAAAGTTTGAGGAACTGAAAATTTGTACGGGTGGAACTTGTGCGCTTTCAGTACCTTAACTACAGTTCGTTGAGATGTGCCAGCTTCTTCCGCAATCTCACGAGTTGATGTAGATGGATTTTGATTTACCATTGCCAAAACATTTATTTGTGGTGCTTCGTTAATTTGATTACGTACCTTTGGTGGTTTAGTAAAAGATCCATATCTGCGGAAACTATCGTAAAGCCTTTTAAATGTACATAGAGCAGGTTGACGATGATTACAATATCTATGAAAGTATTCCTCAGCTGCACGAACTGAATTTTTATGGCATATGATATAGCATTCCACCATATTCAGTTTTTCTTCGTTAGAATATATCACGAAAACTTCTCGATATCGACTGTCAGTTCAGCATTACTAATGGAATTACTCTCAAATCAGGAAACGTCAAGGTGAAAACAATCTTTTTCATGGCTACCTACCTTAAAAGTGAAAATAAGAGAGAAAAGCATCCATAACTCCGTTATTTTTATGAATAACTATATCGAGTATTATATCGTTAAAAAGCTCTAAAAATGTCCGATTTTTGAGGACATAGCCAACTATGGTTTCCATTCAAAAAAAAAAAGTTTGTGTCATATCTCGAAAACGAGAGCTGTCACTCAAACGAGGACATGTCAATCATATTCGGGATACAATTCCCTTCAATTTTGATATTTACACTTTTTTTATAAAACCAAAAACAAACGAGCTAGAGGGATTTGACTAAATCGACAGAATTTCGTTATTTCAAAATATCTAGTAAGCCATGACTTTTTACAAAAATCCGAAAGTGTCATTAAATTGGGCCAGGAAAACTGCAAATCTTTTCCAATTTAACCATTGCTCTATCTCCGCTAGTTTTCGAGATCCCCATACTGATCAAAAAAAAATCAGTCAGTGTATTGAACCTAATAGATGTCGGTGACATCTACCGTCTATTGAGTAATTTAAGTATTTAAGTATATGAAGGCATACTATGCTATAACATATACCATAGTCTTGACAGGTGGTTCGAGTGTTTTATATAAAAACACATAAGTAAATATAAATATATATATATATATATATATATATATATATATATTTACCGTTACTCGAGTGTTTTATATAAAAACACATAAGTAAACATATATATAAATAAATATATATTTACCTATGTGTTTTTATATAAAACACTCGAACCACCTGTCATATACATAAATTACTCAATAGACGGTAGATGTCACCGACATCTATTAGGTTCAATACACTGACTGTTGTCTTACTGATGTGTATAACATCCAAGTATTTCACTTTAGAACTTGTCATTCAAGGAAGCGTATCTGACGAGTACTCCTGGTTTGAAACGACTGTCATACGTTGAATGATATAGTTCTAAATATGTAGATATATATCTGTATATAGGTATAATTTAATGATTTACATTAATACAGGGTGGTTTTAAAGATATCAGGACCGTTACAATATTGTGTGAAGGTGGACTAGTAATATTTTTGGTTTTCATAAATAACTTTTTTAAGAAATTAAAAGTTTAATTGACCGGAAAAGTATTACAAATTTAAATTATTAATTGAATACAAAATTATACGTCTAATCGCTACAAAGTTTATGTCACGGTGTAATAAAAAGGTGGTGTAACGCCTATCCTATCGCAATGCTACGACTTGGTTAAAAATGACGTATTACTTGCGCTAATAACCGGCAGGGGCTCTGTGTGTCTGGTCCCATTTGCTCTCTTGTCATTGGTCATTGTGCCATTGTTGTCATCACAAAGCATCCTGAATAATTTCTGGTTGTCATTAATTGTTGTCTTTGGATATTTGATAGCATTTTTGGTTGCTTTAGTGCAGTGTTAGTATAATATTTTTTACAGCACATTTTAAAAAATGGTTTGGCATTGTGCGGTACCGAATTGTAACATTCGAGAAAAAAATAATCCAGATAAATTAGCGGGCTTTCGTGCCCCAAAAGACTTAAAAGAAAAGTGGAAAAATATACTGAATTGTGACTTTAAAGGAGCAGCACGCGTTTGCGAAAAACATTTTTCGCCACTTGATGTTCGAAGTGGATGTTATCGTGAATACAATGGTGCGGTCGTTTTAAATGTGAGTATACATGTAATTATTATGTGAAAGTACCTTCAAAATGATGTACAAATAATAAACAACGCTTATTTAATACATTTTAAAGATAAAACAATCTGAATGATTGTATAACATATAGTTTAAGTCTTGAAAAACATAAAATTGTATAAAGTTCATTAGTTTTTTGTTTGTAGTAAGTAATATGTATTATTAGAATACATTTTGGATAATATTAATTTAAAAAATGCCACTGAATTATTTCAGTGTCAATACAAGAGGAAAATATTAAAAAAAGGAGCACTGCCATTACGTGAATGTGAGGAAAGCAGTATACAGAATGCAGTCTCATATAAAAGTACTAAAACACAGCAAAAGGAATTTCTATGCAGCAGTAGAGATGTTGAGGTATGTTATTTTATAATCCAATTACACTTAATTCTTGAAATGAAAAGTTACAAGCAGGAAGGTTTGAAAATTCCAAATTCCAGGTGTCATGTATTCATATTCCTTTAGCTTTGAATTCAGTAACAAAATAATGTACCAAAACCAAATAATTTAATAGATACACTAAAGTGACAAGATTATTTACTCCTAATACATTAATATTTCAGGAGGAAGCAATCAAAGCTGAAGAAACTAATGATATGGATGAGAGTGGTTTCACTAATGAAGATATGAGTCAAAGCACTTCAGAAACTAGAGATAATGAACATATGACCTCTGTTAAAGAAGAAAATTTATACAAAATTTTGAGAACAAATCTGATGGAAGGTAGTGCAACTATTGAGTTACCAAATACTGGATGGAGTATTAATCGTAATCAAAAGTCAGGTGCTCTCCTTCTCTTATATGCAGATGAACTAAAAAATCCTTTTGATGATAATAAGTTACAGGGTTTTGCAACTAAAATAGTAAGCTTAAAAATATTACATACTAATACAATTTTTGTTGCATAATGCATTGTGGATATTACACTATTTAAATTGTAGGTACAATTGAGAGATGATAAATTAACTGTTTGGTTCCAAGAGAAAAATGTTCAGCTGGGATGTAATGAAAAACCAAGCAGTATTGAAGAATTGGAACAGATCTTGTACAAAGTAGATTCTTACATTATTTGTGCTGGAGGACCACCTGTTACTGTATATGCAGATACAATTGTACATGCTGCTGTTAAGGATAAATATGTTTGGAGACGTAGAAAGTGTCCAATATTTCTAGAAAATGAGAAAGTGTGCAATTATTGTTTCAAAATATACAGAGTCCTTTCAGATGCAGTTAGGAGGAAATATGTAAGGAGTGAAAAAGTAAAATTTCGCTGCTTGTCCTTAAGCCCAAGAGGTAAATCAGCTTTATCAAGATTGAAATTTGAAAATTATAATAAAGATCGAACACTGAAAAGGAAAGAAAAAAAATCAAGAGTTTGTATGAAGACTTGGAGTCCTCAATACAGAAATTTAAAAATATTGAAAAGGAAACTCTATATGAAAGACTGAAAATTAAAGGAATTTGTCATAATCAGGTATATCTTCACTGGGTGATTATTATGAGCTAATAATTTGATTATCAGCCCATAATTTCTTTATATCAAAATTATGAAATCTATTGTATAATACTATTTCAATATACTTATAGAGTGTGACTCATTGTGATCTTATCTTAAATCTTTACATACTGATTAATTATTGATGTGACTTTTATAGATGTAAAACACAAAAGTTTTGTACCCTAACACCAAACTTATTTTTGCATTAGACACATGGTTCAACAGTGAAGCTGTCATCAAATCAAAAACTTCGTTTACTCCATGATGATGACAGCTTTGCTGTTGAAACGTGCGTCGAGTACAAAAATAAAATACTCTCTTCGAGGTGTCATTCCTTTGTACGCAATATAATATACATTATATATTATATATAAAATATATTGTTTCTGGTCAGGGAACCTTCATCAGTTGCGCTTCCCACAATTGAATGTCCTCTCGAACCCTTCTTTATGTATTTGATACATTACGTTAAATTTGAAGACGCGAGATGTAAGACCGACATCTAGAATTTTCGAGAGAATTAGCACACAGAGGTTCCAAATCTGGAGCCGTTCCTTGTAATTGCTGTTCTCCCTTAACTCCTAGGACAGAATGAATGTCAAGATAAAATTTGCAGGTTACTTCCCCTGTCAGAGATATTGAATACTCTCTTCGAGGTGTCATTCCTTTGTACGCAAGACAATATATATTATATATAACATTAAATCCTAGATGTCGGTCTTACATCTCGAGTCTTCAAATACAAAAATAAAAGTTTGGTTTTAGGGTACAAAACTTTGTGTTTATACATCTGTGACATACCAAAGGTTCCACAGATATTCCAGTGACTTGTATAACTTATGAGTCATGTAAATGCTTATTTTAAACAGTGATTTGAATGTTTCCCTATGAAAATTAAGGCCCACTGGATTACATTTTTGAACAAATAATTTAAAAATCTGACCAAGAATTATTTCATTCAAAATTTGAACAAAATTTTGTTTATTGGACTTGGTAGATTGTAATGATGGGTTGAAGAAAAAGGAATTACTTTGTTTTATATCACGAATTTATTTATTTATTTATTAAATAAACATAAAAAACCGTGACTAGTATCAAGAACACTATATCATTTTCAAACAGAAACAAATTCATGAATGACAACAAAACATTTTGAAACAGAGTCAACCTGTCTATAACAGTAGGAACATGTTGAATTCTCGGAAGGATTACATAAATATTGGATTTTTTTGTACAAGAGAAGGAGTAGACAACTTTATCAAGATTATTTTAACAGAACTGAAAAGTTCATCATTCAACAACCTCAGACTATCTCGACATTCATAAATGATCCCAAAAAATCCCATTTATTACCATCTACCATGATTTAAGGTAGTGCAAAACTAGAGAATAATCAAGAAATCGTTGATCTGTTTGCAGGTTATTTAGCCAATATCTACAGTGATATTAGTGTCAATGAAGTTCCAAATTTCAAATTTGAAAATGTTTGTGATATAAGTAACTTCTTTGTAGATATAAAAGACATTATTGGAGGAATATTCCCTTGGAAATTGTCTGCAGGTCAGGATGATCTCCCACCTTATTTCTTAAAGCATTGCACATTTACCTTATCTAAACCTTTATGTTTATTATTTAATTTATCTTTATCATCTAGACAATTTCCAAATTATTCTAAAGACAGTTTTTTAAAACCTATTTTTAAAGCAGGAAGTAAGGAAAACATAGATAATTATCGAGCAGTTTGCTTGCTGTCGGAAATTCCCAAATTATTTAATAATATTGTAAGTAATTATCTAAAGTTTGACTGTAAAAATCTCATAATTAACCAGCAGTATGGTTTCTGTCAGGGCAAAACATCCAGTACAAATTTAATTGTTTACAACAGTTTTATCATCCAATCGCTTGAGTCCCGTATTCAGGTGGACTCTGTTTATAGTGATTGTTCAAATGCTTTGACAAAGTCAATCATGAAGTTTTAGTTGCCAAACTCCAAGGATATGGATTTAGTTAGAGGATTTTGAGTTGGGTCAGTAGTTACCTTTGTGATCGATTGCAATGTGTTAAATATAGTGGTACTAGCTCGAAACCGATTGCTGTTCCAACTGGGGTACCACAGGGGTCGCATCTAGGTCCACTGTTATTTAACCCATTTGTTAATGACCTAGATAGTGTAATTAGATATAGTAATTTTCTTTTGTTTGCTGATGATTTATAAATATTTAGAATTATTGACAGCGAAAATGATCTAGACCTACTACAATTAGATTTGAACAGTTTATGTCGTTGATGCAATATAAATGCTCTCCACTTAAATATTAATGAATGCTATCAATTCTCATTTACGCGGAGAAATTTAGTTTTTAACTATTCGTTGGGAGTTGAAGTGGAAAGTAGGTCGTGAAGATATGCTTTTGTCATTGGGCATCCAATCTCTACAACATAGGCGTTCTCAACAAGATATTTGTTTTTTGTTCAAATTGTTGAATGACTATTTTAAATATCCAGAATTGGTGAAACAAATAACACTCAGTGTGAGTGCAAGGATAACGCATGCTACCAATTGTTTATAATACAAATTATGGTCAGAACAGAACAATTACCAGGTTGCTATGATTAGCAAACAGTGTCCAGGGTCAGACTGATTTATTACATTTGAAATTGTCAAGCTTAGTCCTGTGTAATTTATTGTAAAAAATAATAATACTAATACTAGATGTTTATTAGTTTATTTAGATTATTACGTTTATACTAATACTTGTGTAATTATTGTGTTTTTTTTGTATTCATATATATTTTTGTTTTCTTTACTAAATGTGTCTGATGTTTTAGTCTAAGTTAATTATTTGTATTGAAAATGGGTTTCGACCCGTAAATAATTAAATAACTAAAGACATTTGAAATAGAAACAAAGTGGGAAACCCATTAAGAAATTTTAAATATATCATTTTTGACTATGAGTTACTTAAAAATTTCAAATAGGATCCTCTTTTGAAACTCGTAATTTCGTTTCTTGTAACTTACTACTTAACGAACAGCTAGAGTTTCAAAAGAGCATTCATCCTATTTGAAATTTTTAAGTAACTAATAGTCAAAAATATTAAATTTAAATTTTCTTAATGGGTTTCCCATTTTATTTCTATTTCAATAGTCTTGTACACAAAAATCCGATATTTATGTAATCCTTCCAAGAATTTAACATGTACCTACTCTTATAGACAAGACCCTCCAGTCTGTTTCAAAATGTTTTGTCATCATTCATGAATTTGTTTCCGTTTGAAAATGACATAGTGTTCTCGATACTAGTCAGGGTTTTTTATGTTTATTTAATTAATAAATAAATTAGTGATATAAAACAAAGGAATAATTTTTTCTCATCATAATGATAGTATATCACAAAGTAATGACTTCCACCATCAACTATGTAATCATGGGATTTATTGCAACATATACAAAACCATGATTGATCAGTAAGAAACAAATATTTTCTGTGTGTACACTTGCCCAAGCCTTGCATGCAAAATTTTTAGTTCTAAGTTTGTATCATGATTTATCTTTGATTTTAAATTGCTATATCATATATGACACGATAGGGGTGAGACCATATCACTGCAGGTCTGCAGCATTGTTAATTTAAGTTTGAACTAATGTTCCTGTAATCTTGCATTTTGTTTCATATTTCAAACATGTCATCAAGTCTGTTTCTAAGTTGCTATTATACTATACATATACAAAACTGTATGTCCATAGTACATTCAGAGTTATTAGGTTCAGTTGATAGGTGAGTACCTACATACAAAGTAATAAATGTAAACAATAAAAGGTCCATATTCTGCACAAATTAATTATCTACCAGTCCAGTCAATACCAAGTGAAACTAAAATGCTGCATTGATTAGGTACATATCTACTACTCCTTCTTGATTGTGGCTTGGTACTTTTTTGACTTTGCATGTATGTATCTGACAACTGTGAATATGCTATTTATTGCTTATTGTTATTTTTCTGCTAACAGTTTTCAGTATTTTAGTTCTATGGTTATTGTGCAGTTTGTTGTTTATTTTTTTTTAATGTTTCGCCTTTAATTCTATTTTGAAATTGTGCATATCTATTTTCTTTGTATAACCAAAAGCTTGCGAAGTACATATACCATAGTATATGTTCATTGTGCATGTATGCCTTTTTAATTAACATAATATTCAACAACAAACTGCCTATGCCATCGAACACGATAAATCTTGCATTCTAGAAAATTATATTTTGCGTAATTTTGTTTAATACAATGTAGTTTAAATAATCAAAATTGAGTAAGCTATTTTTGAGTAATCAATGAGCATAAATAAAAAAAGATGCCTACAAATTAATAACATCCTCCTTTTTGGAAAAAGTTTAAAAAGGAGTAGGTTATCATTTCGTCGGAGTTTATTTTTTAACAGGTTAACCAATTTTGGTAATTTAAACTGCTCTGTATTATAACATAACACATAACGTGAGATTAATAGTATCCCAGAAAATCAGGCAAATCCGAAACTTAATCAATTTCATTATTTTAAATTGTAATATATTAAGTTAGCATCAGAGATGATTCCATTGATTTTTCTAAAACATAATTATGTTTTTCAGAAATCAGCATTTATTGTCAAAATCTGGCAATTTGCTTCACGTGCCAAGGGGGATAGGCCCATGCTTGGTACCAAATTGTATAATAGTGTTATATAATAAAGTGTTAAAACGATATTGTTTTTTTTTAATTTTGTTTATTTTTTAATGCAAAAACTGAATCAATCATTTCAACCATAAGCCTTAAGACAAATATTTGAAAATAAATTAACTTCATATAAACTGTATTTCTTTAAAAATTTAATTCTCATGATAACAAAAATTAATAATCAGTAAATAAAACACTGTTTTGCACATCACGATACAACTAAAATGTTTGCACATCGACTGTAACCCCAGTATACAAATCAGAATTCTCAGTGTGCAAAACTCAACAGCTCTGTTTTTCATTTCATTTATTTATTCGATTTCGGTAAATAGATATTTAAATATTGAAATTCTTAAACTAGTTATTCATTTTAACATCAACTATAAAAAATATTATTTCCACTGACTTTTCACCAGCAATAGAATAAGCAGCATTAATCATTCTGCATATCATTGTTGGTTACTCCAACAACATTTTGTTAAACAATTTATCTATTTTTAAAACATTTCGGTAAGAACTTTTATCCAGTAAGTCTTTTAATTTCAGATTTAGTCATTTAAATCTTTCCATAAAATTTACATCATTTAAAAGAAGTCACATCAAAATCGGTCAACCAACACAGATCTTGGCGGGATGGAATTAGTTGAAATGGGTCACACTATGCATACCTACATATAAGCCTAGTAGCAAATGTTAATGAGTGCTTTGCTAATGGTTAATAAATTTGTTTTAAAAAAATGTCTTGCTTTATTTTATATCACTTTTATGTCACCTTATAGAGAATGGTCATAGATGAGATTCTACGTACAAGTAAACTCAAACAAAGTACAAGTCGTAGGTACAGTTCTGAATGGCTTCTTAATTGTTTGTTGTTACATATTAAAAGCCCTACTACTGAATGAGGTTGAGAGCTTACAGACTCCTTTTGGTGCTACCGTTGATACCACAACTTAGGGCTCGCCGCTTGGAGTGACGCAAAACTTGACAAAACAAAGTGACCAATGGGATGTTGTGTTTGAGTGACAAATCCAAATTTTGTTAAACTGGCTATGTTGGACACATGAGGGTCAGACGATTTCGACGTGGGACGCCATATGTATAGGAAGTAGATCACCTCTCATCTAAGGCAATCTTATGACTTTGTGCTCTACATGACTGCATAAAAAGCCATTGAGGAGCTACTCATTGACTTTGTTAAAAATTAATATGCTTATTTGTTTAAAAAGTAACTGATTACTACAAATTGCATAATATATTTTTATATAATTGATTAATTTAACAAATATTTGCTGTTGCACTTTTACATTCCCCAATATATATTGCACTTACATCTCTGAATATGGTCTTTTAATTTGGTTCTGCAGAAAATCACATTATCCATTTATTTGTTCCTCTGAATATTTGATATTCAGGATTGAAATTATCTAGAAATTATTTTGTTCACAAATCTGTTTCATTAATGAATTGACATTTTACCACTTATTAAAACTCCCTACCATAAACTTAAAAAATTTTAATAATCATTCATGTGAAATGAAACATTGCAATATAAATTTCTTAATATTTATTGAAGGATAAGATTGCTGTTTTTTTAACAGTATCTTCTAAACTCATTATTAACTGAATTTGCTAACAATTTGAATGGGGACACCTACCATGTTCCTTAATAACATTGATGTTCTATGTATTTGATACATTTCGTTAAATTTAAAAAATGACACCTCAAAGAGAATATTGATGTTCTAGTCCGTAAGTTAACATATATGCTTATCATAATTTAGAGTTTTCCCAGGAGATTTCCTGTTTTTATAGTTTCCAGGATAGTTCTTTAGCAGCATCCTGGATAGTTTTTAAACAGCATCCCGGATAGGGTTTACAATTTTTACATTAGTTGTTTTCACTTTTTTACAACACATTAATGAAACTATTGCCACTCTATTACTAAGTCCTGTTTCTAAAACTAAATTGTCCTAGTTTCTTCAACATCAGATCCTGTTTTCTTTAAAATTTGAGAATGGCAACCCTATCATAATGATAACTATGAACACTGTGTCTAAAAGACAAACTGAATTGGTATTTTTTGCTGGTTTGGATTTATTCAAAGGAAACATATATATTATTTGAGAATATCCTTCATTCTGTACTGCCCAAAAAACTGGGAATACCTTCTGTTTGGATTATGAAACTCTATATGATGCGATAAAATAACTACTTACAGAATTACATTTAAACTGTTTTTGGTATTAACATATTTACTTTCTGCATTCAATTATACACATCTCACTCTTCTGACACAAAAATGCATACCCCCTTTGTTAATTTTAATATCTTGCACCAGTATCCTCATTAATATTATAAAATAATTTATAACCATTATAAACTTCGTCTGCTGTTTAAAATGGCCTAAATAAGTATTAATCTTTAAAAATATTAAGAAATTCTCTACTCAAAATAATGCTTTAAAAGTACTTTCTGCTCTATTATGAAACTTCATTATATACGTTAATTAATATATCCATGAATTAGAGTTTACATTATGCTAAAATTAAATAGACACAAATAAATCATAAATTAACCTCGTAAATAAGTGCTGTCAAATTTGTGCATCTGACGTGAAGTCTTATGTCACTATTTTTTATCAGTTATGGAAAAATAGTTTTTATACATACATGTAGTATTTTTTATACCTTAATATTATAAACACAAATTTATTAAGAGTCTTTTAATACTATTTCAATCAACATGAAAAATTTTGATGCCGGCGTGATTCCGCTGTTGCTAAGGAACGGGACCAGCCAGGCCTCTTGCGGACGTTTAGTTTACTAATGCGACATTCTTAACCACTTCAATTGACTCCGTTGCATCACCTTTTTATTACACCGTGGTTTATGTCTATTCTGATCGTAAAAACAAATACATCATGATATGAGAATTCACTAGAAACTATGCTAAATTGGCTGCATGTGTTGCTGATATTCTGTTTTTCTTTGTTATTGTTCTCGTATCGGGACGGGATGCATAACTCCTGGACCTCTAAAGGTTCTCGTCAAGGGTGGAACCACCTGAGACGGACTAACTTCCAGTCTGGGGCCTGGTTGGCTGGACTGGAACAATTTCATTATCAGTTCTCGCTTCCTGACAATGAAAAACAGGATCACTGCAATAATCAGGAAAATTGTGAAATATAGAAACCATGTTGAGCGTCTGGACTGTATTTTGATTTCTCCTAAGGGCTCTTCGGCTGATTCCTGAATTTGAAGTTCATGTGACTTGTCTAGTGGCAGATTGAGCTTTTGAACTGGTAAAACTGGTAGACTGATTGCTTTTTTTTGTCTAAGGTAACTGGATTGTACCTTTTTCGTTTTTGTAGATTAGCGATGTGGTTTTGATTGAACATTTTGGCGGAACAATGAACAAAAATGTTCCCTGAAGGACTGCAACGTCGCTTTCTTGGCATGTAGTTTGAACTTTTTGTTGTTTCGGGAAAACTCCAATGTAATGGGCTTGATTGATTTCTTTAATCATCTGCTGGGCATTTTTGATTGGAATTTGTTGGTAGTTTTCTAACTTGTTTCGACTGATAAAAGTGAAGTTATACAATCGAGATTTTGAAGTAGTGGCAAAAGGCGATTTTTCTTGCACAAATAATTTGACCATAAGTTTTTATATTCTTTAGCTTAATATTGGTACTCATTGTTGCTTATGGAAAGATAGGAAGATGGTGGGATAATTATTGATTGATTTTCATTTGGTATGGCATAAACGTGATAATAATCAAAGGTATCAGGATGGACCAATCGAAAATCAAGAGAAAATATTATTTTATCTTGTAAAATGATTACATTTGTTTCAACTACTTCATAATATTTGAGATAATCACGTACAGAAAACAACAATTGTAAATAACTGTGTGATTCTTGCAATTGATCAACAATTTTTTTGTAATTAATTTGGTGAAATGATACTGTGATGTAAAACTTGTGAGTTAGCAAAGCTTATAGCATTTTCCATGTCTGAAAGAAAATTCAATATGGAATCTGAATTTAATTTAAAATGATGCAAAATTTCTTGGATCTCTAAATAATGACCATAATTAAAATTTATTTCGTTCAAACCTATTCTTAATTGTTCAATTTTATTTTCAATCAACTTTTGGTTATTAGATATTTTAGTAATTGTTTCATTAATATTTTTCATAACTACCGAAGTTAATGATATTTGTTTATAAACTTTTCTAACAATTTTATTTTGATTAGTTTCGAGTTCTGAAATGCTCTCATGAATTTCTTGAGCATCTTGGGCGTCCATATTTCCTGTGAAATATTTTATTACAGATCCTAAGGGGTTAATTAATCCTCTTTTATTTGTACTATTTGGGAAAAGTGAATTCATTTTTTGATTTAATAATCTGACTTCATATTCTAAGTGTTTATATGAATTAAGAAGTGGTTCTTTTTGAATAGACGTGACGTTACGTATTACATGTTCAAAGTTATCATAAATATTGGTGATTGATAAAATTTGTGATTTGATTGGGTCAATTCAGACATAATGTAGGAAATTGTGAGAAGCGATTTTTAGTAGGGAAGGACTCCGGGATTAGTTTTCAGATTCCGAATTTGAACTTTCTGACTCATCGTCAGGTGTAGTGTCATCAACCTGTAACAAGTTTTTGTCAATAAATTTTCGAGGCGGTTTAAATATTTGTTTGTGATAAGTATTTTGAGGTGTCGTTACTGTTAAATCCGTATTTTGTAGAATATGTTTTGCCTTGTCTTTCCGTTAATTTTCTGTAACCTCTAGTTTCTGGTTGAATATCAGGAGGGTCATTCCTTTTTTCATTAATTTTCTGAATAGGGGTTGCTTTTTGTTTTTACACATTTTCAGATCATTTTGGTATAAAATTTTCATGATTTCTTTATGTTTGTACTTGGTGGTTAACGACTTGGGCTTGGGGATCGATTTCAATTGGTTCTTTTAATCCTAATTGACCAAAAATAAGATCAATGGGCTTATATTTTGTGACTGAATGAGGGGAATTGTTGTAACCTATAATTGCATAAGAAAGTTTTTCAAAAGGGCTTATATCTGGTTTTGTTAATGTAAGTGTTCTCAAATGTTCGAGTAGAGTTAAGTGAAATCTCTCTACGATTGAATTACTATTATTTGGATTTAAGGGCAAGGTATAATGCCAATTTATTTTATATAAATTTGCAAAACCTTTTAGGAGATGTTGAGTGAATTCTGAACCGTTGTGAGAAACAATGTTATCTGGAATTTTAAATGTACTGATAAATTGTAAAAGTGATTTATAGATATGAAGGGCTGATAAACTGGGAATAATATAAGCTTGTCCAAACCTTGAAAAGCTGTCACATATAGTAAGGGCAATTGAATTTTCGAATTTGAAAGTATCTATGTGAATTGTTTCAAAGGGTTTCTTTTGGAGTGGGCGTTAATTGAAATTTTATTAGAGGGGGATGACGTTCATATTTTACTTGTTAGCATACATTACAGTTATTTACGAATTTTTTTACATCATCGATTAATTTGGGCCAATAGTATTTTTGTTTGAGTTCGTTAGAGGTTTCTAAAATTCCTCTGTTATTTGTTATTCCTTCGTTTTGAGTTTTTATAAGATTTTGTTGTTGGTGTACATCAAAAAATAACTTATTTAACTTTAGAAATTTATAGGCAGAATTTTTGAATATTTGGGGGATGATTCTACACATTTCTTCGTAAAAATAATTATTTGGGTCATTTTAGAAGTAAAATACGTATTGTCTATTATTTCCTGCATACTCTTTTATATACTGAATTAGTTGTTGTCGGAAAGAGTTCTTTGTGACATATAAACAGATACGTGTTCGAATTACAGGGTTTTCAAAATTTTTCTTTATCTGTTTTCGTGGATTGTCTGGGACTTCAATAATAAACATTTGATTTAGAAAGTAATTTACTGGTTTGCCTGTTATTTTAATTGAAAGTGTTGGATCTTCTTCGCTAGTATGAATAGTATTGTTGTCACTGTTTTCGTCAGGGTCAACTTGTCCTATTATCGATTGGTTATCGATTTCTCGAGAAGTAGAAGGTCTGTTCATTTGTAATTCTGGGTTTTAGTTAAATTCTTGAATGTATTGAAATATTGGGGGAGTATTTCTTTCGGTTTCGTTAGAGTAAATTTCTACTCGTGACAGGGCCTCTGCATTAGTATTTTTCTTACCTTTCTTGTGAACTATTTCATAGTCAAATTCTCCTAAACGTAATCTCCAACGTACTGAACGTGAATTGGGTTCTTTTAAAGACATGAGCCACTTTGAGGGAAGGTCGACCCAAAATGTAACATCGAAAGACTTTTGTGCCGTAGACCATGACTAATAATTCTTTCATAAATGTCCAATTGTTTTTCTCGTGACCATTAAGCAATGGGTAGGTCACTACCAATAGGGCCTTGACTAAGTATATCACTTATTACTACGTTGCTCGCATCTGTGGTTAGAATAATTTTTTTCGAAAAGTCTGGGTATTGCAAAATTGGATAGTTTGTCAGAAGTGATTTACATTCTTTGAAAGTTTTTATATATTCTGGGTCATTGATATTAATTTTAGCACCTTTTTTCAAACAAGTTGTAAATGGTTTTGTAATGTGAGCAACGTTTTTGATAAACTCCCTATAATAACCTAAAAGTCCTAGGAATTGTTTTATTTCCTTGGTTGTTTTTGGAATTAGGTAATTTAAAAATGATTTAATTTTATCAGGGTTAGGTTTAATACCATCAGAAGTGACTAAATGTCCCAGGAAAGAAACTTCTCTACCCAAAAATTCTGATTTGTCAAGTTGGATTTTTAAATTGTGTTCTCTAAGTCTCTCGTATATTTTTTTCAAATTAACAATATGTTCATGAAGTGGAGAGGAAAGACAAATGATGTCATCGACATACACAAAACAGATGTTATTTTGTAAACCTTTTAAGATATTGTCCATGACTCTCTGGAACGTTGAGGGGGCGTTTTTTAAACCAAACGGCATACGGAGATACTCGTAATGACCGTGTTCGACATTGAAAGCTGTTTTTTTGATATCGTCGGGATGAATTTCAATTGGTGAAAGCCACTCGCTAAGTCTAAAGTTATGAAATATTGGCATTTGCCAAGTTTATCGAGAACATCGGAAATATTTGGAATGAGATAACGATCATCAATTGTTTTTTCATTTAGTTTACGATAGTCTAATACTATTCGCCATTTTTTAATACCGGAAGCAACGGCTTTTTTCGGAACTACCCAGATCGGGGAGGACCATGGAAATTACTTGATGGAATAATTTCATTATCGAGCATTTCTTTGATCTGTCTTTGAATTTCGGGTTTATGGATAAAAGAATATCGATACGATTTTGAATAAACTGGAATTTCGTCAGATGTTTTTATTTTGTGTTTTACTTGGTTAGTGAAACTCAGGGGTTCATCACTAGTTTTGAAAATGTCAGAAAATGAATGACATAATTTTTCAATGTGATATTTTTCTTCTGAGTTCATGTGTTGAGTTCGGATTAAGTTCGTAATATCATTTTTTGGAATGTATTGTTCTTCATTAGGTTATATTGTTGCATGAAAAATTTCAAAGTCATTTTGATTGAAAAGTATTACAGATATGGGAGAATATAATTTTATTTCTTGGGGATCATCAGTGTTATTTTGAAATTCCACATTGGCATAACCATTTATTGAGGTAGTTATACCTCCTGAGATAAAACAATTACCTATTTTGTATTGTATTTATCTCAATTTCGCCATTTTGAATGTTAACTGGAACTTTAAGGGTTTCAATGGTATGGTGTTCTAGTCGGGCAAAGAATAAAAGTTTGTTCTTTGTTTCATAATGATCTAGATTAATTTTGGAAGTTGGAGTTTTCAAAGTGAAATTTCTTATATCAGTTTGAACATTGAGGTCTTTCATTATTTCTTTGACGGCCTATTAAGCCGTCAAAGAAATTGTGAAATTTAAATAAAAAAAATTAGTATTTTTCTTAGAAATAAATTCTGAACAAGCTGGGATTTCGATGCAATAATTTTTAGTGGTTGTCTGAAAAATCGAAGAAATCGTAAAGGGTTCTTTCTTTATGAAATCTGAAAAATAGTTTTCTGCTACTTCGGGATTCAAAAATGATTTTGTTACACCCGTGTCTATTAAAAGTTACAATGGAGGGTTGGATATTTTTATATAAGGAATGTCCTTTTTGTCATAGATAGAATGTAGCTCTATGTAGGGTTTTTCGTTGAGGCAGTTGTTGGAAAATTTGCTTCTTCTGAACTTTGTTCTGGTTCTTGTAAGCTGATGTCAGTATAGTTTTCATGAATGTTTTCAATTTGAAAATCTGTTTCTGGACTATTTTCATCATAAAATTCGGGATTTTCATAAGAAGGGTCAAATTGTTCAAGATTGTGTACTTCATATGAGTTTTTTGGTTTTTGATAAAATCTTTGATTTCTAGGATTTTCCGAATAGGGGTTTATTCCTCGAAGTTTCCTTGGACTTCCATCGTCTTGAAAAGGTTGACCTCACAACGTTTCAATAGCTTTGTATCTGCTATCGTCATCAGGTGCATGATCGGTAATTCAGTTTATCCCTGGTATTTATATCTTTAATTGGCCATGCGTCGCCGGTCATGGTCATTGGGTCTCATCCGGTCCAACCAGCATCGTCGTTTCTGGCGGTTGGCTGTCGGTGATGCGTAGCGACAGTGGCCGAAGAAGGGGTTTCCAAATGTTTTTAATTTGGACGCTGGGCTCGCTAATTATATTCTCGTTCGAGATTATATATGCTGCCTCTATAAATTTTCTTTTATGACAATGCTCCTCCTTGTGAATTACCCTGGCCTGGTCCCAGTTTATGTTGTGGTGTTTGGTCCAAGCGTGGTTAGCTAGCCCAGACTTCGTTAGCTCCGCCCTTTGAGTAGCTGTGCGGTGTTCCTTAACCCTGGTGTCCAGCGGTCGCTGTGTCTCTCCAATGTAACGATTGCCACATTCACAAGGTATACTGTACATACAGTTTTTGGTATTGCTGGAGCGTCCGGCCTCGTTCTTGTAATCATGCTCCTTAGAGTGTTGCTGCTTTTGAAGATCATTCTGATTCCATATCTGTGTGCAATTCGTCTAAGTTTCTCCGACAAGCCTTTAATATACGGTAATAATAGAGTTGCTATCGTGGTTTCCTCGTCCTGCCTATGTGGTTTGTCCAGTTCTTCAAACGCCTTGTTAATGATAATTTCCGGGTATCCATTCCAAAAGGTCTTCTCTAAGTTTCACTTGTTCTTCCTTGAGGACTTCAGGCGTACTACAGATATTTTTGGCTCTATGGATTACAGTTTTGATGATGCTAGTTTTCGTTGTTGATGGGTGGTTAGAATTATAATGTAGATACAGTCCTTTATGGGTAGCCTTCCTATAGACCGTTGTTGGAATTCCGGTCCTAGTCCTATGACACTTTACATCTAGGAATGGTAGCCACCCACCTTCTTCCATCTCTATGGTGAATCTAATGGATGGTTGGCATCGGTTTTAACTTTTATTTGGTGATTCATTTACGCGACGGCACGTGTTTTATTGATTGTTCCGCTAAAGGTCCTTCGTCAATTACATACTTGCAATGAAGCACCATTAAACCAACCGCAACACCTAATTCATACATTTTTTTGGATATTATATGTAATTTGCCATCGAAGACATTACGCCATCATTAACAAAGCGTTTGAAGAACTGGACCAACCACCTAGGCAGGACGAGGAAACCACGATAGCAACTCTATTATTACCGTATACTAAAGGCTTGTCGGAGAAACTTAGACGAATTGCACAAAGATATGGAATCAGAATGATCTTCAAAAGCAGCAACACTCTAAGGAGCATGATTACAAGAACGAGGCCGGACGCCCCAGCAATACCAAAAACTGTATATACAGTATACCTTGTGAATATGGCAATCTTTACATTGGACAGACAAAGCGACCGCTGGACACCAGGGTTAAGGAACACCGCACAGCTACTCAAAGGGCGGAGCTAACGAAGTCTGGGCTAGCTAACCACGTTTGAACCAAACACCACAACATCAACTGGGACCAGGCCAGGGTAATTCACAAGGAGGAGCATTGGCATAAAAGAAAATTTATAGAGACAGCATATCTAATCTCGAACGAGAATATAATTACTGAACTAAAATCACCTTGAATTGCACTTTCCACTCTATTTGGTTTTTTAAAAAACCTTTTCTGACGCGTTTCGATATTAACTATCTTTGTCAAAGAACTAACTGGTATTTCGTGAAGTCCGTATATTTATAGTTTATTTAGGTTGTCAATAATAATCCGATAATTGAACAATTAGCATAAAGCTATCGGTTAAATATTTATATTTATTTAACCAGTAATTTGTTTTAATACCTATAGTAATTCTACGTATACAACAGATTATTACGTAAAAGGATAATTGCCGATAGCTTTATGCTAATTGTTCAATTATCGGATTATTATTGACAACCTAAATAAACTATAAATATACGGACTTCACGAAATACCAGTTAGTTCTTTGACAAAGATAGTTAATATCGAAACGCGTCAGAAAAGGTTTTTTAAAAAACCAAATAGAGTGGAAAGTGCAATTCAAGGTGATTTTAGTTCAGTGAAATGAATTTCCAACAAGTATCGGCTGAATCAATCCAGAATATAATTAGCGAGCACAGCGTCCAACTTAAAAACATTTGGAAACCCCTTCTTCGGCCACTGTCGCTACGCATCACCGACAGCCAACCGCCAAATACGACGATGCTGATTGGACCGGATAAATACCAGGGATAAACTGAACTTCCCATCATTCACCTGATGACGATAGCAGATACAAAGCTATTGAAACGTTGTGAGATCAACATTTTCAAGACTATGGAAGTCCAAGGAAACTTCGAGGAACGAGGAACATTGTCTACCAGATTCAGACTAACAGGGTTTTATTGTTGAAACACCACTTATAGGAACAGGGGTTTGTCTTCTAAACGTTGTTTGTGGCATATTCTTGATTACTTTTATGTTTTTTTTTGGGGAATAACACCACAATAGAAATAAAACTACGTATATTGCAGGAATACCAAACGTTTCAAAGTCTGTTCTGAATAGACTTTGAAACGTTTGGTATTCCTGCAATATACGTAGTTTTATTTCTATTGTGGTGTCATTCCCCAAAAAAACATAAAAGTGAACAGGGGTTTGTTGTGGGATATTACCTCTTGGTTGCCATAACACATTAATCGAGTTTCTTTGCTGTTGAGGGAAAATTGGTCTGTTTGTGGAAATTTGTTGTTGAGGAACTGGTCTTTGTTGAATTTGTATTGGTCCTCTAGGAAATTGTGGTTGTTGATATTGAAAATTATTAGGTAGAAATTGACTTGGAATTTGATTTCTATTCAAAGATTGAAATTGATTTTGCATTTGAAATTGGTTTGGGTCTTTGTAATGTTGACTGTTATTATGTTGTTTTTGATGTTGGAAATTGTTTTTGTGATGATTGTTGTCAAAATTGGAAGGTCTTTGTAAGTGTCGAATATTATTTTCGGCAATAATGTATTGTCTGGCTTCAGCTAATGTGCTGAGTTTCATAGCTCTAATAGTAGAACCTAAGGGTTCTTTTAGTCCTGCTAAAAATAATTTTAAAGCGTAAGTGTTATAATATGTCTTTTTGACTGTTCTATTTTGAACAAGATTTTCGTGAATATCAACATAGTTATGTAATGCGCTTGAATTGGACATAACTCTTGTATAAAATTGTAAAGAAGGTTCATTTTGAAATTGTCTTAATTGATCTAAATCAAAAAGTTAACCATTCTCATCGCGCTGATGTCTAAAATTTGCTATTAACGCGCTTTTGACAGTGTGCCAATCTTTAGCAATGCAAATACTGTAAACTTCTCTAGATTTACCAATTAGTTTAGAATAAATGCCGTATGTAATTGTTATGTTTTGTACGCTTTGGATATTTTCTAGGTTTGGATCCCAATATTGATTAATGATAGTATTAGCAGTGTCAAGAAATGAAGACAGTTTTAATGGGTTTCCATCGAATTGTGGAAGTATTTGTAGTAGCTTGGGTTCAAAAACTGGAATATTACCTGCTTGTCTGTTCGGATTCATATTTAAAATATTTGAATCGTTAACTGGACTATTTGAAATGTTTAAATCGGAAAATAATGTACTCAAATCAAATTCAAAATTTTTTTCTCTTAAAGTTAACTCGTTTGCACTGTTTTCGCTTAATGAATTAGACAAATTCGAGGAGACAGACATAAACTGGGTTAATTATGTGAATATAAGGAAATAATATATGTAAAACAAGGAAAGCAACTCTTCTCTACTCTGGTCTGCAGGTGGATCGTTGTGGAATTTTTTTTCTTCACTTGGATTTTTCTCTTCTTTTTGGAGTTCAGTTCACTGAATCAACAGTTGGAAAACTGACGTTTTTCTCGAAGAAATTCGTTCAGACCCGAATGACTGCGTCAGTAATGGTTTTGGTTTTCAAAAAAACTTTTTAAAAAAATTAAAAGTTTAATTGACCGGAAAAATATTACAAGTTTAAATTATTAACTGAATACAAAATTATACATCTAATCGCTACAAAGTTTATGTCTATTCTGATCGTAAAAACAAATACATCATGATATGAGAATTCACTAGAAACTATGCTGAATTGGCTGCACGTGATGCTGATATTCTGTTTCTCTTTGTTATTGTTCTCTTATCGGGACGGGATGCATTATTTACTATAGTTGTACAGGGTGGTTCAGAAAATGATAGACAAATAAGTTATAGAGGGGTGACCTATACACAGTAGCATATACAGTGTGGATGCAATATAGAGTCAATTAGAGTTATACTTAAAGAAAGTGGTTCAAATAATAAAATAAATAAAAATAGTTAAAAAATATTTGGAAAATATATAAAAAGGTTAGAAATTAGAGAGGGAGAGAGAAAGAGGGAGAAAGAGAGAGAGAGTGATAAGAATATGCTAAAATATTCAATAGAATTGTACCTGAAATGAGATAAAAAAGAAGATATGTCTGAAAATAGTCCTTTAAAAGATATTAGGGTAAATATAAGAAAATGCACTCATTCCCTGCTTGTCTGAAACTGAAATATTAGAATCTTTAACGTGCTACGGAACCGTTAAAACGCGAGTCCAACTGGCACTTGACCAAATTATTTTTATGTATATTTGATAGCTATGAGAATGTTGTTAAGTATATTTCATGCCTTTAGAATTCCATATCCAGAAAAAAAAATTGTTTGATAAATATAACTTAAAAAAAAGTCTAATGTCAAAATAAATTATAGTTATCAATTCAGTACAATAGCAGTCATTAAATAATAACATATTAATAGTCTGAGAAAATTAGGTATTAATAAATGTTATTTATAAAATAACACATATGCGTTATAAGTGAATCAATAGTTTAATTAAATAGATACATTAACCCCGAACCCAAGATCTAAATAAAGAGAAAAATTGTCATCAAAAGGTATGGACGCAAAATTTTAAACTATATCTATCTACTATTATATAGTTGTAGTTGTCTGTTTGTTTGTTTGTTTTTTTGTTTGTTAGTTTGTTTGGTTGTTACCTCTTCACGTAAGAACTTCTGAACTGATTTTGCTGAATCTTTTTTGTTGCAAAGCTTATAGTTTGACTTAAAATCTGGTTTTATCTCCCTTCATTGACAGAAACGGTAGATATAGGGAAAAATCTACTACCATGTCCTGTATTGTTATATTGGTTGACAAATAAACAGCAGCTTATACAGGATGGTTGCAGTATAGGGTCAAGCAGAGTTACAGTTATACAAGGAGGTTCCAAAAAATGTTAAATAGAATTATTATATAGGGTGGCCCATAAGTGCTTGCAGTTTCGGTGAAATATATTCGGGATTACTAGATTTATTGTTATGTAAGGTGGTTCAACAAAGTTGGAAAAAATTGTTATATTGGATAGCCCATATGTTTCATAAGTTTTTTTCAAAGAATTCCACATTCCATACGCAGGTGAAAAGGCGGGTAATCTGGTATACATTTTATCTCTTTACATTGACAGAAACTGTAGATATAGGGAAAAATCTACTACCATGTTTGGTAAGACATAGGTAAACAATTAGTCAATTGGTTCCACCGCATGCCCCAAATTTTAGATACTTGCACCAGCTTAGCTTTTATTCAAAATTTGGAACATGCCAATGTAACAAACATGTCTCGATTTTAAAAAAATTCCAACTTATATATCAAGTGTAATTTTACAGGGGGTTCCATATATGGGATAGGAAAAATTAATTGGATTTAAAAAATCTTGAAAAAAAGGTATATTAGGTGGTCTGTAAGTAGTTGCATATATACAATGTTGAAAAAAGGGGCAAGTTATACGGGGTGGTTCAAAAGATACATTGGGTGGACCATAAACAGTTGTATATACAAGGTGGTTTAAAAATGGGTGGAGTTGTGAATTATATTTATAAGTGCGGATAAGAAAATGTTATATTGTTAGGGTCATAAGTAGTTGCATACACAATTAGGGTGAAATAAGGGTAAAATAGAATTAGATTTATATAAAGTGGATAAAAAAATATGTTATATAAGCAGTTAGGATATTTGAATTTTCTTGAGCTATTATTATAGTTATGAAATGGGTTGAAAAAAATGTTAGAAGCAGTTCTTTATACAGGGTGGTTGAAATATAAGATGAAGTGGAATTATAGTTTGTAGGGTAGTTCAAATTTGTTTTATAACCACAAGTAGTTCACAAGTAGCATATTATAAGATGGTTGAAATATGTAGCTGAGTGTATTACTGCTATATCTACAGGTGGGTTTAAAATATATTAAAAATTTTATGATTAACAACCTGTTTCATATACCGGATAGACGAAATATAGAGTGGACTAGAATTCTAAGTATACAGGGTGGTGAAAAATGTTATATAAGATGGCCCATAAGTAGTTGCATATACAAGGTTGATGAAATATAGCGTGGAGTAGAACAAAATTATAGAGTGTGGGTAAAAAAATTTTAAAAAATTTGGAGTACTGTGATATTATAATGTTGCAGCGGCCTTCGACCAATAATACTAGTTGTAAAGACTATCTGTTTATTTCTACTGATTACTTGGTTACACTATACTAACTACATCTAATCATTACTATGCTACATTTTGAACTCGACTTGTCATGGCTACATGTTTTACTCGACTGATGGTTCACGATTTACATCAATTATCGAAAGTGTGCCATCAGTCGATTGTTTTGCTATTTCAACTGTTTGGTGTACGTGATAATATTTGTAGACATGCTGAATTTAATGAGGTTACCTAGAATGGGGTTTGATGATGTTATGCTAATAATTGTTTCATTAATTTCCTCAAAAGTGCCATGAGCAATTTCCGTTACACCACCTTCCTTGGGGAAAGTGGAATCCGCGGTAGCGTATTCCACGCAACTTCAAAGTTTAACTAATACTTGCGGAAGTTCCTCTGACTCACAACAGTTTACTTGCTAAATTCTTACATATGTCTTATTCTAAGGAAATTCACTATATGTCCATAAAATCAAGTCCACTATAGTTTCTAACACTTCACGCAGTTTTTACCGTCACTGTTCACTGCAATCTTAAGCCTATATTTATGAGTTCGGTTATTTTATTGTGAAATGTCCCAAACTTAACCTATATAATGGTACATAGTTTCTAATTAGTATTTGAAAACTCTATTTTTATGTATCTTAATTTCCTTTGTATTATTTGAAATTAAGCAATTGAAGTTTCCTATGTCCGGTTCCGTTATAATGTACGGACCTTTATACCATGGATCAAATTTTAACCTATTCTCATTTGTTATGAGAACTTGTTCACCTTTTTGGAATTGTAAGTCCTTCGCTTTAGCGTCGTACGCTAATTTACGATGCCGTTTTGCTGCTTCGAGAGCTTCTCGAGTTCTTTTCAATGCTATCTGAAGTCTAAATCTTATTTCTTGGTCGTAACTATCGATATTATATAGTGGGTGTAGAGATGATTGACTTAATTTGTCGGGAAGGATAGCCTTTTTGGCGAAAACTAATTCAAAGGGTATATAATCGTGATATACGCTGGGGGTGGTATTATAACAAAAAGTATAGTATTTAATCCATGTGTCCCAATCGTTTTGCTCGTTATTAATATACATACGGATAAATTCATTAAAAACTCTGTGATTCCGTTCACAAGTTATTGATTGATGATGATATGGGGTAGAAGTGTTATGATTAATGTTTAACAATTGTAAGATATTGCGTAGTAGCTCATTAACATATTCCGTACCAAGATCTGTTCTAATTTCTTGCATTGATCCATAAATCAGTATAAAATTTTCGACAATCGCTTTGGCTACTGTAGCTGCTGATTTGTCGGGGATTGGAGTCATCACGATGTACTTCGTTAAGTCGCATTGCAAAGTGACTGCATATGCGTTTCCTAGCTCTGTGCGGGGGAATGGACCTATAGTATCTATAGACACTATGTCGAAAGCTTTTTGCGGGGTTGGAGTTATTTGCATAGGTTCTGTGTGCTTAATTTTGGCTTTATTGATCTGGCATTTGTGACAATTTTTGACGAATATTGCTACGTCTCTTGACATATTTTTCCAAAAATATGTTGATTTTAATTTTTTAAGTAAACTCTTTTGTCCGCAATAGCCACCATACGTTGGATCTGTGTGGAATTTTTCTATTATACTTGCCTTATCATTTCTGTTGGTAATTAGTACTGGTTTATGACATAAAATTATATTCACATTCTTCAATATTTCTTGTCCCATTTCTTTGAATTCATTCACAGTGTACACTTTAAATATTACATCCTCGAGGTACAATTTTAATTGCAATTTTTCAACACTACCAGCCATTTTATTTAGCTTAGATAGGATTTCTTCTAGGAGAAGTCTACTATTGGTTAGGTGCACAGAAAAATTTGAGCTCATTTTACCTTTATGTTTTATAAACATTTGCAATGAATTTGGGAAAAGTTTAAATGATAATATTGGCAATTTCATCAAGTGAACGTTACCTAAGGCTTCGTATATTTTGCAGGGTATGGTGTCTTTTTCGCTTATATCTTCGGCTAAGGGGGTATCTAGTAATTTAGCTTTTGATCTTGTAATAGCGAGTATTTGTTCTACGTTTGTAATTAAAACTTTTTAGTTCGTCTGAGTTTATACGCGATAAGGCGTCCGCGACGGAATTGTCTTTACCTTTAACGTACTGTATTTCAAATTGAAATTCTTCTAAGCCTAACCGCATGCGAGTTAATTTTGACGAAGGATTTTTCATGCTGTAGAGATAGACTAAAGGGCGGTGATCCGTTTTGACTGTAAAGGGGTGGTTATAGAGATAACATTTGTAGTGGTTTATTGCCCAATGAATGGCTGTTAATTCCTTGAGAATTGTGGGTTTGTGACTTTCACCTTTTGTGAAGGATTTTGATGCGTATGAGATCGGCAGCTCTACACCTTCGAATTCTTGGGATAATACTGCTCCGCAGGCTTCGTTAGAGGCGTCTGTTGTCAGAATGAAAGGTTTATTAAAGTCGGGATATTGCAAGATGGGGGGGGGGTTAACCAAAGATTGCTTAAAAGAGTTGAATGATTTTTGACATTCCGTGGACCATAAGAAGGTTGCATTCTTTCTTGTAAGTAAATTTAAAGGTTTGGAGATTTCTGCAAATTTAGGAATAAATCTACGATAATAGTTACAAAATGCTACAAAGCGCTTTACCTCATCTGCAGATTTGGGAGTTGGGAATTTTTCTACAATTGAATATTTTGAATCGTCTGGGAGTATTCCTCGGTCGGTGACTTTGTGTCCTAAAAATGTAACTTCTTTCCTAAAAAATTTGCATTTTCCGGGGTTGAGTTTAAGGTTGCATTTCCGACAGGTTTCGCATACTTTTTTAAGATTGCTTAGATGATGCTTGATGGAACAACCGATGACTATTAGGTCGTCCATGTAGAGAAAAGCTTTTTCTGGGGTTAAGCCGGCGAATGCTATTGACATCATTCGGCTAAAACTATTGGGGCTAAGTGATAGTCCAAAGGGTAGTCTCGTGAAGCGGTATGAGCCTGAGTCTGTGCTAAAACTAAGGATGTCTCTGGATTCAGTTTCCACGGGAATTTGATGGAATTCTGAAATCAGATCTATCACTGAAAACCATTTGGCTCTCCCTAATTGATCTAGGATATCGTCTATACGCGGCAAGGGAAATTTGTCTGCTATCAGTTTTTTATTTAATTGCCTGAAATCTACTACTAAGCGCCATGCTTTCTGTCCATTTTGACCTTTTTTCGGTACTAGCAATATGGGGCTGTTATAATTGGATGCTGAGGGTTCAATAATTCCGTCTGTCAACAATTTATTTACTTGTTCGTTAATTTCGCTTTTTAAACAATGTGGCTGTCTATAATTTTTAGTATATGCAGGGATATTGTCAGTTAGTTTGAGCTTCTGCTCGTAGAAGTTATTCGTGGTTATAGGGTCTGTTTCGAGGGAAAAAATATCTGAAAATTCGCTACATAATTTTTCAAGATCGTCCTTGGCTATTTCTGGTATTTCGCTCGTTATCAGCTGTTTAATCAGACTATTATGCCGGTTAATATTTGAGTTATTTAATGTAAATATATTGAATTGATCTAAGTTAGTAGTTTCCGGTTTAAAGTTCTTAAGTCTAATGGTATCTGTCGTTGTATTTAGAATTGATAATAGGATAATTTGGTGAAACTAATGTTCGTGCGACGTGAATTCCGGGTTGGATTTCGCAGTTTGTTATGACAGCATCTTGGTTAAGGGTTTTTAAGGTATTAATTTGCCTATACACTTCACATCTAGGTGGGATAATGATTTCGTTTTCTTCAGTGCCGCTTGAAATAGGAATTGAAATTTTGTGCCGATTTATTCTCAGCGTTAGTGACCAATCATGATAATTTATCATGCTTTCGAATTTGATAAGAAAGTCTTGTATTGGGAAATCTGACGATACTATTTGAAAGTCGTGTTTTACTGGTTGTCCGTCGAAAAGGAGTGTGAGTTTTGAAGTACCTAGGGTTTTGTGGATACTTTCAAAAATTCCTTTAATATTGCAAGAATTGTAGCTGTTTATATGGAAATTGGTGGGAAGATAAGATTCTTTAAAAATAGATATATCTGCGCCTGTGTCTATAATAAAAGAAAATGGTTCGCAGTGTTCGTAAGTTTCTAATGGAAGTTCGATGAAATGAAATGAAAGTCTATATTGAAAATTTTTAAACAGTTATCCCCAATCCCTGATTGGGGGAAAGTTCGTTTCCCTGGCCGTGCTCAGATTCTAGATCTCTTACGTTCCTTGGACTTTGTCTGTTGTTAAATTGTCTGTTTCGGTAGAAGGTGTTGGAAGTTGTTTGCGTATGATTACCGTTATAGTTTCGGTAGTCTCTCGTCTGTCTTCCGTAGTTTGTTTTATGATAATATTTTCCTCGATTACCAGATGAGTTTTGCCTGTTAGGGGGTTTGTAGTTGTAGTTACGATTGTTTTTACTCAGATTGTTCCTGTTAAAGTAGAATAAGTCGCTTTCTGCTGTAGGTTGCGGTGTGATATTCGTTAATTTGTCGATGATTTCCTTTGTACTTTTGAATGTTCCGGCCTCTATGATCAGCTTAGTTCTGTCAGAGTTCGCGTTTTGGATTACACTTCTCGTTAGTGTATCTGTGGAATAGTTTTCCGCTACTTCCGATGGTACTCCTTCCATGATGTAAGCTCTTTTTAGTTTGTTGCAAATTACCTCTAATTCGTTTGCGTATTTTTCAGGGTATTATATATGGAGTTTATTGTGTTTTCGGTGGAGATTAAATCTCGTGCTTTACCGGTTAATCTAGTTTTGATATACGCAACTGCTGTCTGTTCATGTTCCCCTACATGTAATTGTAGTAGTTCGAGAGCATCTAAATATGACTGTAGTTTTTCCGTATCGCCGTTGAATTCTGTGGGTAGTATTTTACTGATAAGATTGAAAAATTCCGCAGAAGACATTGTGAATACCGGCTCCGTGAGCAAAATTTCGTCTTCAACGATACTAATGTCGATTTTCTCGGTACAAGAGATCGGTATTTTATAGTTTACTTCTAAATTCTGGAAGGCTCTAAGGACTTTATCCCTAACGAAAAGAAAATTACGTCTAACTTCTAATCTATCTGGATCTTGTAACGAACTCCAGTGGTTGTCGATTAAACTTGTGTAATTATTAAATAATTGAACTAACTTGTCCGTGATATCTTTTCGAGTGCTAGCACCTGTTGGAATTCTAGTTTTTAGGGCACGTTTGGCCTGCGCGGTTATTTCTAGTTTAATTACACCTAATTACTCATATAATTGTCGAGGGTCAATTGACATTCCTACACTCTACGTATTGTACGAGTAGCTTTGTTAAAGATTTCGAAAAAAAATAATATAATTCGTAAGCACCTCGATATTTTAATTTGCAAACAAAACAAGGAAGTTTTCCAATACCTTACAAGGCCAATGATGTCTATGGGTCAGCAAAAATATAATAAATATAACATTTAATGACCTAGTTATATCACAGGTTATTAACACCTTTAGAGATTAAGTTCGTTTACGATATCATGTACTTACTCAGCACTTTACAATGTATTATAAGCGTTCGACATTTCTTATATATATGCTAAAATAAATCTCCTAAAATTCTTAAATTAAGACATAATAATCATAGATACACAAATGATATAAAATGTAAAATAGTTCATTATTAGGGTCACAAGCAATTAAATATTTTTATATGAGTTACATTTATAATATGTTATAATGTTCTGTACCTTACAACTTTTAGGGCTGTTGGGCTTGCCTGAATAGCCATACTTCTTGATATGTCCCTTTTTATATTTTTCCTGTGCATATTTTTAAGTTTTATTGGCAGCATTACCAGGGCTACTGCAGCTATTACGTATAACAGCATCTTACGTCTAGTGGGAAATCTGTTTATTTCTACTGATTACTTGGTTACACTATACTAACTACATCTAATCATTACTATGCTACATTTTGAACTCGACTTGTCATGGCTACATGTTTTACTCGACTGATGGTTCGCGATTTACATCAATTATCGAAAGTGTGCCATCAGTCGATTGTTTTGCTGTTTCAACTGTTTGGTGTACGTGATAATATTTGTAGACATGCTGAATTTAATGAGGTTACCTAGAATGGGGTTTGATGATGTTATGCTAATAATTGTTTAATTAATTTCCTAAAAAGTGTCATGAGGAATTTCCGTTACAGTACCTGAATTACAGGTCAAAGTGACTTTATTGTTTCACAGTGAGATTCAAACAAGGTTAGAAAAAGTTGCAAATGAAGTGTGAAGAGAAATTATATTTTATACTTTTCTTCTTCAAAAATTATGAGGTAATGGCGTAGCTCATAATTAGTTTCACAGATAGGGTATTTGAAAAATTGTTACATAGGGTGTCCCATAAGCAGTTACAGTTTTGGTGAAATTTATTGGGAATTGATGAATTTATATTTTACAAGGTGGAACATTGACAGGAAAGGTAGATATAGCGAAAAAACTATTACCATGTTCGATAACACAATTAGTGAACTGGTTCCACCGCATGCACCAAATATTAGATACTTGCATCAGCTTAGCTTTTATTCAAAATTTGGAAAATGTCAATGTAACTTGTTTCAATTTAAAAAAAATCAACTGATACATCAATTGTAATTTTACAGGGTGTTCCATATATAGGATATGTGAAATTTAGAGCGGAGTAGAATTAGATGGATTTAAAAAATCTTGAAAAAAAGTATATGAGGTGGTCCGTAAGCAGCCGAATATATACAATCTGGGTGAAATATGGAGCAAGTTATAGGGGGTGGTTCAAAAAAGGTATATTTAGTGGATCATAAATAGTTGCATATACCAGGTGGAGTTGAATTATATTTATACAGGGTGGATAAAAAAATGTGTTATGTAAGCAGTTAAGATATTTCAATTTTCTTGAGCTATTATTATAATTATGAAATGGGTTGAAAAAATGTTAAAGGTAGTTGTTTATACAGGGTGGTTGAAATATCAGATGGAATGAAATTATAGTGTATAGGGTGATTAAAGTAATTAAATTAAGTAGTTCACAAGTAGCACATATAGGATGGTTGAAATATGTAGCATAGTATAATTACAGCTAAACAGGTGGGTTTAAAAAATATAATAATGGCATGTTATGATCTGCAAGCTGTTCCGTATACCGGATAGATGAAATTTAAGGTGGACTAGAATTCTAAGTATACAGGGTGGTGCAAAACTGTTATATGGCCCATAAATACTTGCATATACAAGGTTGTTGAAGTATAGGGTGGGATTAGAATAATGATTATACAGTGTGGGTAAAAAAATGTTATATAGGTTAGAGAAATGAAATATGGGGCCAAGTCAAGTTATAGTTACACAGTGTGATTCAAACAAGATTAGAAAATGTTGCGAATGAAGGGTGATTTAAATAAAGTGTGGAGAGAAATTATACTTTATACTGTTTATACAGTTGCACAGATAGAATATTTGAAATATAAGGAGGATTAGAGTTTAGTAGTTGAGTATTTAAAAAAATTTTAAATAGGGTGCCCAATAAGCAGTTGCAGTTTTGGTGAAATTTATTGGGAAGTGATGGATTTATATTTATACTGTCAAATTTTCATCATAAATATCCGGTTTAAATGTCAAGATATGACATGAATGTATATCGTCCAGGGTGTTTGTAATGGTTTTAATTTTAATTGATTTTATGTCTATTTCTTTTATAGACAAAATTAATTGGTAGTTAAATGGCAGAAAATAATCCATTAGTTTATCGAAACGAAAATTTGTTATGCTAGCTCTTCTATGTGGTATAGGGTTGTAGGTGTGTGAGTGCGTGCATGTGATATTAGGTGGTACATAAGCAGTTGCATACATAGGATGGTTGAAATATAAGGTGGAATTGTACAGAGTGGTTCAACGAATATTGTGAATATATTATATAAGAATGGAGCTAAACTATAGTTATACAGAGTGGATATTTGAGTTATAGGACAGAGTATAATTACAGTTGTACAGAAGGCTTCAAAAAATGTTAGCAGCAGTTGAATATACAGAATGGTTGAAATATAAGCTGGAGTGAAATTACTGTTATACGGGGCGGTTAAAAAGTTATATAGTGTGGAACATAAGTCGTTGCTTATACAAGGTGTTTGAAGTAAAGGTGGAGTAAAATTATTGTTATTCAGGGTGTATCAAAGATTTGTTATGTAAGCATAAGCAGTAAGAATATTTGAATTATAGGACGGGGTATAATATAATAATGTAATTATAGAAATGGCTTCAAAAAATTGTAGAAGCAGTTGCATATACCGGGTGGTTGAAATAAATTGTAGAGTAAAATTATAGTCATAAAATGTTATTGGAAAATGTGAATTTTGTTATACAGGGTAGACCATGAGCAGTTGCATAAATGGAATACTAGACATATGGAGCGAAGTAAAATCATAGGCATGTATAGGTATAATTTAATGATTTACACTAAAACAAGGTGGTTTTAAAGATATCAGGACCGTTGCAATATTGTGTGGAGGTGGACTATAGTTGTACAGCGTTGTTCAGAAAATGATAGACAAATAAGTTATAGAGGGGTGACCTATACACAGTAGCATATACAGTGTGGATGCAATATAGAGTGAATTAGAGTTACACTTAATGAAAGTGGTTCAAATAATAAAATAAATAAAAATAGTTAAAAAATATTTGGAAAATATATAAAAGGAAAGAAATTAGAGAGGGAGAGAGAAAGAAGGAGAAAGAGAGAAAGAGTGATAAGAATGTGCTAAAATATTCAATAGAATTGTACCTTAAATAAGATAAAAAAGAAGATATGTCTGAAAATAGTGTTATTATAAGTCAGCTGAAGTCGGTGCTTTTTTAAATATAAATAATTATGAATTTTTTTGTATATATTTGATTGGTATTAAAGTAGGTCGTAAAGTATATTTCATGTCGCTAGCTGATTAGAGAGTCCCTATCCAGAAAAAAAAACGTGAAAATTATTGCATATACTCCTCTCTCCAAAGAAATACTAATGGGTTTTGTGATTCTAAAAATCATTCATTAACTCATAAACATTACCAAATTAAAAAATTTTCAAGATAAATAAGTCAAATAAGCCGATTTGTCTAGCGTGCGCCAAGATAGTAGTGATTAATGAGGACATTATTTATAATGCTCAGGCATGATGAATAATGACAAGCTACGTCGGGCCAAGTGATATTACCTAGACTTCTTTATTTATCAAACTGCCTGGGCATTATGACTATTGCCGTGATAGTTGAGGGGATGGGAGGCTTGGTCCCACTGAAGGGAGGTTTTAGGAAAATAAAAGCTAAAAAAGCACACAACTCAGATGCTTGGGAGGGGGAACTTCAGCCCGGCTTGGATCTACCAGTGGTTGGGCAAAGTATAACACAGATGCCTTCTGTGAGGAGGGATACAGGTGAAAACAGTTATTATACCTTTGTCAAATCATTTTTCCAAAAGTCGGGCATTATGAGTAATGTCCAATTAATCACTTGTTCGATGACATATACAGGGCTTTCATTTCAAAACTAGCCACACAAAATAACTTTTAAAATGTCTTTAAAAGAACACTTTAATTTATGTTATCGGGCACTCTGCAGTTCCAACCCCTACGCGGGGGTGAATATCACTTCTAAAAGTTTAAATACACAATGGTATCATGTGAAACCTCTTTTTTGCCAATCTTTTGTCACATAATTTTTTAAAATCAGATTAGTTTTTACAGAGTAATGACCTAGAAACTGTAAAAAATTAATGTTTTGAATTTTAATTGACAAAAAGCATGAGTATAATAACCGACATAAACAAGTGAGACAAAATCCGTAAAAATGTTTTTGCGGAAGATATTTGTGACTGTAATGTAACAAATTTATTATTAGTAGTGGTTGCGTTGCATACTGTCCATCAAATTTCGACTATGGTTTATTCGGTACAAGACAGAATTGAAATAATATATATTTATGTGAAAGAATAACGCTGTTTCAATAAACCGGAAGTGTGTGCAATAAAATTGTCAAGAATTGTAGAGTTTTAACTGAAACTATACAGGTTGAGATTTTTGGTCATTTTGCCATTGATCCGCAAACATCAATACCAAGTCTCCTGGTTAACAAATATTTCCGTCGGCTCTATGCATAAAACTTTACGCCTAAGTTTATTCTTTGGCTACAAAATACAGATTGTGAACAGGTTGCTGAGGATGATTACGACAGAAGGTTAGAATATCAGCGAATTAAGGACTCAAAGGGCAAACGCAGAGCCTATTTTTTTTAATATTTATTTTTCTGACGAAGCAGGATTTGCTAATAAATATAATTGTAGATACTGGAACAACACCAATCCACAAGTTTTTCGGGAAGAGAACAACCAACATCCTCCAAAAATCAACTTGTGGGCCGGAATTCTCGAAAATAAGGTTAATGAGAAGTTTTCCGACATAACGCTCTTTGACATTTTGAACATTTAATTTAAGTGCAAGGTAATTCTAACGCTAATACAATATTAATAATGTAAACACAATGTAAATAATAATTATTTTAATTTGAAAGTTTAAAATGACATTACTCTGTAAAAATAATCTGATTATAACAAGTGATGTGATTTTTAAATCAATACTGACTTTTTACATTTAGATTTACAGTCTGTCCTGTATTTCTGAACATTTAATTTAAAGTAGATTTTACATCTCAGATCTAGACCACAAATTATGTAAAATTCACTATATGAAATGAAGTGTGTAAAAAGGCAAAGAACATAAATTAAACCATAGTGTCAAAACTAACAATTCAGAAATAATATTGCTAATTGCACCATAATTCTGATTTTAACTGACACACTACAAATTTATAATCCATAATTGCAAACACTCGGAGGGAATGAAAAGAACTTGAGAAAAAAATGGTAATTAATTATTACGCAATATAAATTTCTGTGGATTTGGTCTCATAGATTTAGATTTCTTTATTTGACTACGACACAAATTGAACAATGTTTGTAGCGGGTCAAAATACAGTGTCTTAGTGAAAAAATACAATTAAAATAATACAAAAATAAAGGATACCTGTTAAAAATATAAACAGATAATAACAAGTAAAATTAGGCACTAAAATTCGTGAAGCACATTTTGTGGTTCATTTAATCACCAACTGAGTAGAAAGTAGTTCTTCACACTCTTTCTAAATTTATTTTAGCTCAAAATGTTTAATTCTTCTGGCAAGATATTATAAATATTGTATTTTATGAGTTTTTCATAGCCTTATTTAATCGAAAACGGTTTGTTCGAATATTTCCTGCATTTCTGTATGATATTGATGTACATCAGACTGTTTAGTCAGAACATTTACGTTCTTATGTATCTCAAGGACAACGTGAAACAAATAAAGGGAATAAATTCATTCAAAATATTGTAAAGAACATAAAAAAATATATTTAATTACAAAAATGCATTTTTTAAAGCTATATAGTTTTTCGTTGTTTAAACAATACCGTCAAAATATATCAAGTGTCATCTTACACTTTTATAATCAAGAAGACCTCCCTGATATTAAAAAAAAATTATGAACTAAAACAATTTTGCCACTATGCCCTGCACTAGAAAGCAATGACAAGATGTGGAATCTCCGAAATAACGGTTGACACGACTCACGAACTCCAGCTTTAGTCAATATTCTCACTACTCGTTTTTGTAACCTGAATATCACAACAGCATTTGATAAATTTCCCCAGATCATATTTCCGTAACTTATATGGAAGTGAAATAGCGAGGAATATGCAGATCTTAAGGTATTAAAGTCTATAACATTTTGTAGATGACGAAGTATAAAGAGTAAACTCGATAATCTACTTCTTAAGTGGTCTATATGAACATTCCACGATATGGTGCTATCTAGATAAATACCTAATAACTTTACGCTACCTTTATCAGTATTAGGAGTAGTTGAAAACATAAGACTTTGTGTTTTCTCCTTGTTAAGATTCAGTTTATTGGTACTGAACCATTTTTCAGGTTTTGCTTCTATATCGTCCGATAGTTTAGTGAGATTAGTGTAATTGGTGTCAGAATGCCCAACGCTCGTGTCGTCTGCAAATATCACAGATTTATATGGATGAATAAAATTTGGCAAATCACTGATGTAAATAATAAAAGTATGTGTCCAAGGACGGAACCTTGAGGAACACCGTGTTCTAAAGATCTAAATTCAGACGTAGAATCATTTTAAGTCACGGCTTGAAAGCGATTTGTTAAGTAAGTTTTGAATTTGTATAATGAAGATCCTCTAACTCCGTAGTAATTAAGTTTTGTTAGTAAAATGTCATGAGAGACACAGTCTTGGAAAGATCACACAACTTAATTGCTGTATGGATACCCTTCTCCAGGCACCTCAACCACTCCACTCACAACACTCAAAACTGCTTGTGTTGTTGAACGATTTTTCCTAAATCCAAACTGGGCATTATTTAAAAAGTTATTTTCCTTAAAGTAAGAAACTAAACGATGATAATTGATATTGGCCGCCAGTTTTCTACCAAAGCAGTATCACCTTTTTTATGTAAAGGAATCACATTTGAATATTTAAAGGAGTCGGGAAAAAACCCAGTGATAAAGATAGAGTCTATCAGGTTGGTCAATGGTTTTAATATGATATGAAACGTCTCCTTAATAATGATACTACTGATTTCATTCGAATCCAGACAACCAGACTTTTTTAAACCACGGATTGTGTTTGCAACTTCTTCGTTCGTGACTGGTGTCAAGTAAAAAGAGTGACTAGATAAGGAAAATTTCTGATATGCAATAAATCTTGCTCTGGTATTGCTAGTAAAGACTTTATTATATGTTCAGCAATACTAACAAAAAAATCAGAAAATTGTTCTGGTGAAACTGAACTATCAAGTGAAGCAGTTTTATTGATTTCTCTCTTTTTATTCCTTTCGTGATTTATTATTTTCCAGCAAACTTTTGCTTTATTATTTGACGAAAAAAAAAATCATTATAAGCAATTTTTAACAATTTTGCAATTCATGCTTGTATTGATTTTTATAATTATGATAATTTGTAACGAACACTTGTTGATTTATAACTCGGAAATAATTTTTAAGGTGGCTAACGTTTTTCTCATATTTCTAAGTGAATCATTAAACCAATTTACAGGACAACTTTTCTGTTTACTTGCTACTTTCTTCATGGGAAAATTACTACATATTAAATTGGTATAAGTGTTTGTTAGAAACAATGCTTTATAAGTTGACATTCTCTCTTTTTTTTAATCCCAATTTACATTTAGTAACGAGTCTTTCAATTTACGTAGGCCTGATTTTGTTATGATTCTTGTTTTGGATGAGTTGTATTCAACATCTGTTTGCACAACATCAAAAATATTACATTGTGCACGATGATCTGAAAATCCAGGTTCAAACAAACCCAGTTTAAATAATTCTAAATTTGTAAATATATTGTCGATGCAAGTAGCACTCGTTGATGTTATTCTTGTATATTCATTTATACAAATAGCTAAGTTAAAAGAATATAGTAAGTGCTTCAGTTCTTTCAAGTATGGAGAACTTATTTTAAAATTAATATTAAAATCACCCATAATTATAATTCTACTATTGAATTTCAGGACACGATTCAAGACAAGCTCAAATTTCTCTAAAAATATATCAAATTTTCCATTTCCAGATCTATATTTAGATATAATAATAGTTTTTGGTTTTAATAATTCGATTCTATAAAACTCGGCATTTTGTTCTGAATTAAATTCGTATAAATTTATATGCTTATCTTCCTACAGAAAAAGTGTGCAAGAACGTACCCATCAAGATTAAGAATGACAAGGTTTGCTTCTCTCAGCCAGTGCTCCGAAACACTTACAACATCAAATCTATTTTTAGAGAAAAGTATATCAAATATTTCAATTTTGTTAGACATACACTGGGTGTTAATATGGAACACACTCACCGAATTTTTACAGTTCATTAATATTATTATATAATCATCTAACTTTTTGTTGTCCGTTTCTGTTACTGTTATGAATTTTGTTCTGTCGTATTCTTCACCATAATATTCTCCATATTTTTCAAATTATTTTTAAACTGGAACCGCCTAATCACAGATCCTTTAGGCCAAATTAATGGATTGTAAACCTTATCCCAATTTTCCAATGGAAATGAAATTTTGTAGGTTGAGAGAAATATTTTGTTCTATTCCACTCCTCACATTTAAATGTCACATTCGGTGACATTTATCTTCATTTCAGGTGAAATACGTGAAACATGTAAATGTCCCACTCTTGGAACAGTTTTAAAATTATTATCGTCATTATTTCCAAATATTGCTTTAAATTTATGAGCGTTGTTTTTATTTGGGGAAATCGGAAAAGAATTCCCATAAGTTTTTATCGGCAGGTGTTTATCAATTTGTGTACCAATTTCTTCACCACAAATATTTTTTAATTTTTGTCTTTCTTCACCAAAATTATTTTTTGTTTCTTTTGGTTTACTCCTATTTATGTTTTCAATTTTTTTGTTAGTGAAGTTTAAGGTATCTAATTTTCCGGTGTAAATTAATATTTACTTTTTCTTTTAATAATGAAATTAAAGACTCTTGCTCTCCACATCTCTTTTCTAAATTATAGTTTAACTTACTCACGATCTCTGTTTCCTTTAGATTGTGTTCACTTGTAGTAGATAATTTGTCACACCGTCTACAGGTTATGTCTTCGTCAGCATTTTGAAATGTTTCACTTCTACGTTTAACTATTGCACTAATTTTATTAATATAGTTTGTCAATATAATATTAGTTGTCGTCACTGGCACCTTAAAACACAAAATTATGTCGATTAACTCATTCTTATTCAACTTATTTAACTCCGACGTTAACAGAGGTATATCAACACCCGCCGTTTTAAAGAACAAGTTTGCAGAAAAATTATATGCCCAAAAACTATCAGAAATATATTATTGGATAAGTTTAATCTACCCCTTCCTCATAATTATATTTATAGTATTAATTTATTCACCAAATATATAATAACGTAACTGAATTAAATTGCTTTTTTTAACATTTAACGACTTCTCACTATTTTTGTTACCGACTTCAAAAAGAAGGAGGTTCTTCTTATCCGTTTTTTTTTAAGTTTGATCAAGGAATTTCGACCGTTTAACTGGATCCTGTTTCAGGGGATCGCGAAGTGGTCCCATATTTTTCATTGAGATAGCTTGTATCGTTTCTTAGAAAATGGGAAAAAACTATTTTACCTTTTCTCTTATACTCTATTCCTTGGTGGAGTCACCGATACTAATAAAAATTTGTAAAAACTTTTATTCGGAAAATGAGACAAATTGAAAAGAAATTGGATTAGTTCCGGGATATCCCAAAGGGATTCCATATTTTTTTCAATAACATAGCTTGTATCGTTTCTTAGAGAATGGGGAAAACGTTTTACCTATTTTCTTAAACTTTATGTCTTGGTGGAGTCGCCGGTATTAGAAATATGGAACAAATTTATTCGGAACATGGGACAAACTGAAAAGAAATTGGATTAGTTCCGGGATATCCCGAAGTGATCCCATATTTTTTTCAAAAACATAACTTGTACCGTTTCTTAGAAAATCGGGAAAAACTTTTTTAGCGACTTTCTTATAAAGTAAACTTTGGTGGAGTCGCTGGTTTTAAAAATATGGAAAAAGTTTCTGTTCGGAACATGGGGTATAATAGATTAAAAAAGAATTGGATTAGTTCCGGGGGATCCCGAAGTTGTCCCATATTGTTTTTCAGTAACATTGCTTCTACCTTTTTTTAGAAACTCGGGAAAAACTTTTTAACGACATTTTTATACAATAAGCTTTGATGAAGCTGATGGTCTTAACTGTTCAGAACTTGGGGTAAATCATAAATAAGATGAATTACTCAAAAATAAATGTCAGTTAATATGTATATACAGTGTGTTTTCATAAAACAAACGATTTTTTTATTGTAACGAAATTTCCTTCCTGGTTTCATTCCAGTACGACACCGATCGCTGTTAGGACAAAAAATTGTTCTCGAAATGGCTCGGCAGCTGTAGAATTTATGAATTTTAATCGAACCACGAAGTATATAAGAAATTTGTTGATCAGAAGTGCAGGATTAAGTGCAGTTAAAATCGTAATTTGATTTATGGAAACCCGTAGCAAGGAAAAAATTGACGAAACTACAAAACAAATAGTCAAGCAGATTACGGAGGGACTAGACAAAAAAATTGCACAGATTCTAGAAAAAACGTGATAAGAAGGAAAAACAACATCAAGAATAAATTCAACAAAGGTTAGTAAAGTCTTTTGATGAAAAACGTAAAATAGAATTAGAAAATCTTGTCACTACGATGGAAGAAAAACAACAATATCTAGTTTCTACGATGAAAAGTGAACAACAAAATCTAGTTTCCACGATGTAAAGTGAAAAACATAATTTAATTGAAGGATTATTCTCGAAATTTGAACAAAAACAAGATCACATTGAATTAAAACGACAAAATGAATTTAAATTATTAGATGAACAGAGACAAAATGATTTTAAAGTAACTGAAGAAAAAAGACAACTGCAATTTAAACAATCATGCAAATTGTATCGAAAGTTAATAAAACAGTTAATGAAAGAATGCAAATAGTTGAATCAGACATAAAAGAAATAAACGACGACATAAAGATCCTAAAAAGTAACGTGGAGACTCTTGAAATCAAAGTAGATGAAATCGAATCCATCCAGAGCCAGGTGAAATTTGAAATCAGTTCCATTAAAAATACGGTACAAAGTGAAGTAAGTGAACTACAAGATAAAATCTGTGCCATCCAAAACAAGGTAGAAACAGAAATCAAAAAAATGCAACAGGACTTACAGCGAGGAAAATACAAGCACACCGTGAGTACCAAAGGTTCCTTTAGTAAACCACCCACATTCGACGGCAGTCCATCTTGGCCCATGTATAAACGGCAATTTGAGGCCGTGGCTAAAGCTAATGGATGGGATAAGCAAGAAAAATCCACGTCTCTGGTAATTTCGTTAAGAGGTCCGGCCCTAGAAACCCTCCAAAGCATTCCAGTCGAAGAACATTGCAAGTTCGACAAGATCATCGCCATTCTGGACAAGAAATACGACAATCAATCCTTGAGCCAGGTATACCAAGTCCAACTGAGTGGAAAAACGCAAAAATCAGGTGAAAGCCTCCAAGAATTCGAAGCAGAGATTAGACGGTTAGTACCCTTGTCCTACCCAGACCTACCAGATGAAACGAAAGTCCAGTCGGCCACACAGGGTTTCATAAAAGGCATGAGAGATGTGGAATTACAAAGAAATTTAAGACTAAGTGGCGTCAAGAATAATCATGAAGCTCTACTTCGGGCTTTCGAAGTAGAGGCCGCCATGAACATGTCCAAGCTGAGGGTCCGAGCAGTTTCCTTGAACCAGGAAGATCCAGAGTCACCATTTCAAGCGCTGTCCGCTGGTATGAATAAACTTCTAGAACTGACCAAAAAGGAGCATGCTACCGGTGTGGACGGACAGGACACTTTCAACGTGATTGTCGAGTGAGGCCACCTGAACGATCACCGACCACGGGTAACCAACAGAACAGCCACATGTCCAGGGACCGTCAGCCAGTCAGCATAAGGGGGCAAATGCTGACTAACCCTCCACTAGCCCCGAAAACGTTATCCATCCGGGGATTTTGCCGAGACAGCAGCAGCCTAGTTATCAGGGGCACCATCAATGGCCGAGCAATTACCCCCATCGACACCGACGCCGCTGTGTTCATCGCCAAGTCCAGGGTATTGAGGGCATCGGAAATCCGGCCAGCTAACAACAACATCCAGCTCAGAACAGTCACCGCAAAATCCTCAGCCAGAATTCGTGGTCGAACGGACCACATTATTCATGGGCAGCTAGCAAGCAATCCTGGGAGCTGCGTTGGAATGGTGGAGCCCGTACAGTCAGCTCATGACTACTTAGTTGGACGTGCTATAGTTAAAACCGTACGAGAAATACCAATTAGAGTCCTTAATTTGTCCATAACGCCATCAGCATTGGCAGTGGCCCAGATATAGCTTGTTTCGAGCCAGTGGAGACCATCATCCATTGCGAAGAAGAGTACCAGACCTCGGTGAAGGAATCAGTGCCTAGTAGAGAGTTCCTACAACAGTTTGCTGACAATTTGACAGACCTAACATCAGGGGAACAGAAGAAAGCCAAGCAATTTATCACAAAGCACTGGCAAATTTTTAACAGTCAAGATGGGACCACCGCTCGCACTAACATCATTTAGCACCGAAAAGATACCGGTAAGGCTCAACCCATCAAAATACCGCCTAGATGACTACCATTGGGGCAACAACAGGCAGTAGAGGAAAATATCGGGTCCATGTTACAAAATGGAGTTATTGAGCCATCCATTAGCCTATGGTCTGCTCCCGTCGTGCTATTTAAGAAGAAGGATGGAACCACCCGATTTTGCGTGGTTTACAGAAATCTGAATGATGTCACGAAGAAAGACAGCTGTCCACTACCCCGAATCGATGACACTCTGACCACACTAGCAGTCTCCCGTTGGTTCTCCACACTAGACCTAAAAAGTCAATACTGGCAAGTTGGTCTACACGCAAACGACAGAGAGAAGACAGCGTTCTCAACCAGTAAAGGGCTGTTTCAGTTCACGGCCATGCCCTTTGGGTTATGACATTCGACGACCATCTGAAAAACCTGGACGAAGTATTCTCCAGAATTAATAACGCCAACCTGAGACTCAACCTGAAGAAGTGTTCCTTGTTCCGAAAGAAGTAGAGTTTATGGGCCACGTCGTTTCCGAGTCAGGAATCCGCACCAACGAGGTCAAGATAGAAGCCATCCGTGATTGCCCAGTCCCAAGAGACAAGCATGAACTCCGAAGCTTCTTGGGCCACTGTTCCTACTACAGGAGTTTTGTTGAGGGATTTGCCTCCATTGCCGCACCTCTACAGGCACACCACTGAGAAAGAGACCTTCCGTTGGAATCAGGATTGCAAAACATCATTCAGACGACTGAAGGCAGCACTATGTTCCAGCCCAATCCTAGCATTTCCTACACAGTCCGGCAAGTTCGATTTAGACACCGACGCCAGCAACACAGGTTTGGGGGCCATCCTATCCCAAGTGCAAGATGGTGAAGAGAGGGTGATCGAGTATTACAGCCGTGGATTCTCGAAACCGGAAAGAAATTATTGCGTCACCAGAAAAGAACTTCTAGCAATAATAAGGGCGGTAGACCATTTCCACAAATACCTCTATGGTCGTAATGTCTTAATCCAGACAGATAATGCCGCCCTCAAATGGCTGCTGGACATGAAGACACTGGAAGGACAACTGGCCAGCTGGATGGTCAGCAATACGATTTCAAGATGCCCTATACAGAAGACCCTGTTGAGCAGAATGCGGACATTGGCTGAAGACGGAACAGCGAGAAGGTATCTCCATCAGACAGATCCGAGTGCAGGCCAATGAAGACTGGACAACGGAACAGTGCATCCAGGACCACATGGCTGATCCAGACATCGAACCAATCTTGTCACTCAAAACGAGAAAATGGAATGCTCAAGCGGGTCTGGGAAAGCACCAATGGCCGAGCAACCAAGACTCAACTGGTAGTTCCTAAGAAAAAGGTACCAGCCAAGTAAAGAGAACAAGGAAATTATATACAAATGGATAAGGAAAATTATAGAGGAAAAGGATAAAAAAGATTTAAACAGAATGGTGTGATGAAGGCAAAGAAAGGCAGGAAGGTGGCGACGCAAGTTAGAAATAACAGTACCACCACCTTCATAAACTGCAGAAACAACAAGGTGGTTTTAGTGGGTGTGAGTCCCACACTAATTTGAGTGATAGACTCTAGGCTCAAATTGTCCATAATGAATTTCCACCTTCAAAAATAACAGTAAGGGCCCGAGGACCCGGACCAATGGCAGAATGCAGTCGTATAATGTGGGCGTACCATTTGAGAGAATTGCCATCGATGTCGCCGGTCCGTTTCCCGAGTCTGTGAAGGGGAACAAATACAATCTGGTCGCAATGGATTACTTCAGCAAAATGCCTGAGGCATATGCGGTACACAACCAAGAGGCAACCACGGTAGCGACGGTGCTAGTAGAACAACTATTCAGTAGGTTTGGCGTCCCGATGGAACTACATTCAGACCAGGTGCGTAACTTCGAATCGAATGTATTCGAGAAGGTCTGCACGATGTTGGGGATCAGGGAAACGAGAACAATATCATTCCAGCCACAGTCAGACGGAATGGCGGAAAGATTCAACAGGACCTTGGAACAACACCTATCCAAGGTCGTCAGCAATAACCGGCGTGATTGGGATGAACATATTCCCTTATTCCTGTTGGCATATCGCTCTGCCATACATAATAGTACAGGCCTGACCCCAGCCAGGGTCCTATTCGGAAAGGAGCTGCGATTACCCTGCGATTTGGCTTTTGGCTCCCCCGAAGAACCTTCCCAAGACATCGACGATTATGCCGACCAGCTCCGACATAACATGCTAGCAATACACGAATTAGGCGGAACGCAGATGTTGGTCACCAGTGACCGGATGAAGACGCGATACGACCTCAAGGCCAATTCAGTCGGGTTCCAAGAGAGGGACAAAGTCTGGCTGTACAACCCCCAACCGAGCAAGGGTAAATCCCCAAAGCTTACACCCGCCTGGAATGGTCCATACGAGGTGGTCAAGAGGCTTAATGACGTCGTCTACCGGATTCGTCGAAACCCCAGGGCTAAGTTGAAGGTGGGCCATTTAGACTCGCTCCCTACCATGGAGAGGATTTTTCTGACCGGGACGATTAGAATTAAAGGGGGGCGGTGTAACGAAGAAATTTCCTTAAGACGGCCCTGGCTTCATTCCAGTACGACATCGATCGCTTTTAGGACAAACAATTGTTCTGTAAATGGCTCGGCAGCTGGAGAATTGATGATTGATTGTACGAGAGTTTTCGATGCAGGTTTTAAAAAGGAGCGACCCATAATCGCGGGAGTTACTTAGTGCGACGAAGAGCTTATGTAGAATTGTTATTGTGTGATATTCGAATCAGCTGTTGTATATATTTGATGTAAATAAAAGTTGTAGAAAGTGGTATTGAATTTTAGTTTTACAATTTTAATTGAACCCACAAAGTATATAACATTATTAATAATTTTAAGAGAGAGATTTTTAAGTTATTCTTCGCAAACAGCTTTACATGGTCTAAAACGTAAACAGTATAATCATTCCATATCACTTTTTTAAATGTAGACAAGGTTTCTCATGAAAGAGGACTTTTTATTCACAAATAAAATATCTACATTTCTGTTAAGATGTAAAATTGTTATCAAGTAGAAGTAATTATAATTAAAAAATGCATCTACCTGTGCCATTGCACTAAAAATTGTATACTAAGTATTTCTGTAACTTTTCCATCTATATTTATTATTATTACACTATCCAACAGTACAAGACCAATTATAGGACAGGGACAAACATAGAAATATAAAAAATAAGGACAATTCATTACTAAACATTATTCATCAGATTAATAGAAAATATGATTACTTTTTTTATTACACCTATGGAGGAATTAAAAATGTCTAATTTTACAGAGTTACAACTTTCGCAAATAAAATAGAGAGGTGAAAACTTTTGGTAAATAACATGTATTATCAGTACGGGAGCTTGGTCGAGGAACAAGCAGAGGTAATTGATGTAAAAGTCTATTTGGTTTATAAACAACTTGCTTAGAAAGACAACCGAGTGAACTCTCCTCCGATCGTGCAGACTAAGAAGCGAGAATGTCTTCAGTAGCTCAGATTGAGGAAAACCTATGGGAGGATATGAACCGTCAATTTTAAAAGCTAGAAATTTCAAAAATCGCCTCTGAATATTTTCGAACATCTCACTGAACTTATTATACACTAGGTGCCAAACCAAAGCAGCGTATTCTAACCGAGATTTTACAAAGGCATTGTCAAGTAAAATAAGAGTACTGGGGTCTGAGAAATCCTCAGAGTTTAGAATTATGAAACCAAGACTTTTATAAGCTGCTTGTACAGTACTTCCAACATGTAATTTGCTATCAAAACTAACACGAAGATCTGTAATATTGTTCGGTCTTGACAAAGTAACACCATCTATCTTGTAGTCTAACAAAATAGGAGTATGCCGTCTGGTAAAAGTCATGGCGTGACACTTTATGCATTTAATGGCAGATCGTTTTTTTTACACAAGGCATTCACATTGTCAAGACTTTGCTGTAGCCAAAAACATTTACTTTTTCTATTCTATTACGGTATAGATTTTAATAACATCAGCATATAGCAGATATTGAATATCACATCAACAATGTCATTTATAAACAAGACAAAGAATAGTGGCCCCAATACGGAGCCTTGAGGAATCTCCGATGAGAACACAATTTCTGTTGACTTGAAACCACGGCACTTAACGTACTGCATTCTGTTTTTAAAATATGATTCTAACAATATAATAAGTGAGGGAGATACACCAAAATGTTTTAGTTTGGCCAGCAAAATGCTGTGATTAAGTCTAACGAAGGCTTTTGAAAAGTTCCTATAGACAACATCCACTTGTTCATTTTTGTCTAGATGTTCAGAACAAAAAAAGTTAGTATAGATGGATTTTTGTTTAATAAAACCATGCTGGTGTACTGTGATCTGACCTTGTACATTCAAGTAAATCAGATTATGTAAAACCATCTCAAAAACTTTGGCAAAATTACAGATGATAGTAATAGGTCTATAATAATTTTCAATATTGCTTTGGTCTCCTTTTTTCAGTACTGGACAAATTCTTGACAGTTTCCAAACAGTAGGAACTTCACGGGTTATTAAAGAAAGATTAAATATCTTTGTCAAAGGAGTAGCAAGAACAGCTGCACAATCGCGAATTATAAAAACTGGAATCTGATCCCGACCTCTTGTGTGCTTAGGCTTCAGTTGCTTTAGGGCAGCTAAAATTGAGGAGGTTGTAACTTCAGTAATATTTAAGTAGCTATTGTTTGATTAATCATTAGAGTAATAGTTATTATTTGAAGGGTTCGTACATGCAGTGCTCAAAAGAGTCAGCAAAACCATCAACGATTTGTTGTGTGTTTAAACAATCATCATTATTGTATTTCATATTTGATGGAATAGCGTTGATGCCTTTTTTAGAGTTTATGTAAGCCCAAAACTGATTCGCGTCATTCTTTATTTTATTTTAGGCATTTCTGAAATAGTTCAAATGAGCTTGATTGATGTCTATTTTATTTTGTTCTTAGAAATCTAAATTCTTGATGGTTACATTGATCATTACATTGTTTATATATTTGTATATTTGCCTTAGACTTAGTTTTAATGTCTTTGATAATATGGATGGTATACCAGGGTGGATGTTTACTATTCCGAGGAACATATTTAGAAATATAATTATTAAATATCTTATAAATCACATTGTAAAATAATTTACAGGCAATGTTTATATCAGATACATTATCAAGAAAAGTCCAATCGCAATTTTGAATATTATTGTAGGCTCTGGGTAGTTTGCTTTCCGGACATTGATTATTTCACATTCCCTAGAAGATTCTTTAATGAGTTTAACCGGTTGTACATTTTTAGTCACGTTTAGGGCAGGGTGATGGACATCCTCTTTGACTAAAATATCTTCTGATTTATTAACTACACATTTTGATTTGATATAACTAGGTCTAAAATATGATTATTAATATTAACTACTTCATTAAGTTGAGAGAAGTGATAGTAAGATAGAGAAGACTGAAGAGAAAGTAAATGATTTTTTAGATTAATGCCATTTTCTACACAATGAACGTACTCAGGGATATTAAAGTCACCCAGTATCTACATTAACTGTCCTTTTGAGATATCAATTGACTCAAAATATACGAGGTTTCAAAAAAATATATCACTTCTGTTTAAAAGTGAGCTTAATTTTTTTATAATATCTCAAATTGAAATCAAGCAAAGTTTATTAGAACTGAAAACTTCATCCAATTGTGCCGTATTATTAAAAATTGTAATAAATTCAAAGTTGAGTGGAAATAAATCCAAATAAATGTCAGTTAATCAACTTCAAGGTGGACGTTCTCAGTTGGTTTCTATATACAGTGTGTTTACATAAGTTGAATTCAAACGGAAAACGTTCTTATGAATATTATTTAGAGAAAAAATTATCCTTCATAACAATATTTGCATGGTCGGAAACATAATCATTACATGTCACTTTTTCAACTGTATACGAAGTTTGTAGGCAAATATGAATTTTGCTCAAAATTAAAATGCCTTTATTTTTCAAAATATATAAAAATCTTATCAAACATGGTTAACAAGAATTTTAAAATGCATCTAATTATGCAACATCACTAAAAATTGTGTAATAGAAAACAGTTTTCAGATTTCAACTTTGAAAATGCCAAATGAGATTTTGGCGAAACGTCAGATAAAATGTTCTTTTCAGAGCACAAACCGAGAAATGGATGTATACCGGATACAACAAAGAAAATCATATATATATATATATATATATATATATATATATATATATATATATATATGCGCATGTTTATGTTTCTGTCGTACCCAAATTTAGGTAATTATTAATTAAACATGATGACGGACATTATCAAAATATTAAATTTTGACCACCAACATAAATAATCTCAATGATCTATATGTTAATTAATTTTCAAACATTTCCATCGACCGTGGATCATCTTCGACTGACCGGCAAGATAAATATTAACGGACGATTTTTCGTCCCTTTTCTCCAATAGAAAAGCGTTGGGGTGAAATATATTTGTTCAGAATAGGGAACACGTATCTGTACATTTCCCTTGAAATATATTGTATGTATTACGATTCCATATCGTTCTTGATGTAATTTGCTAAAAGGTTTTGTCTAAAGTGGAATTCGCGCTTAACTTAACAACTGATTCCATAACATGTATAAATGTATGAGGTACAGTCTAAAGAAAATTCATTCAAGGCAGAACATTACAATTTTCATTTGAAGTATTTTAATTAAGTTATGAGTACCGAAATTAAAACAAAACTGTACAATATTTAACACCATTATTTATACAAATACAGAATGGGAAAAATATCTTCAATAACTTGTTTACATATATTTATATATACAGATGTTCTCACGAGTATGAACTGTAGTTGAAGGTTTTCGGGATTCTTGGATGTATGATTACCGAGATTATCGATGTTATCACTCATTAGGCCTAGTAATATTTCTAACATAATTAACATTTGAGGTGAAATAAATAAAAACTCTTTATAAAATTTTTTAAAGCGAGTTTGGTAAAAAAATATAAAATGTTTTAGTCACAAAAAATTTAACATTGCAAATGCTTTTGGTATTTCAAATGTAGCTACTAAACAGATCAAATGACTTTACTAATCACTTGAACATTGACAAACCACTTTTTTGATAATTAAAGATGTCGTAACTAACCCACAAACTGATTAAAAAATATTGCAACATCATTCAATGTTCAACGTTGGTATTAGTAGTATTTGCAGCGTGGATTAAATCGTGGAGTTTGGTGTAGTTAGGTAGAAAGCTTCTCAGCATATTTTTGTTAAACTTGAATAGTATTCACCAAATAATAATATTCACAATATTTTAGTAACACTCAGCTTAACTCCTTGCTAATAGTAAGAATTTGGTAACAATATCAGAAATAAATTCTCTAATAAATCTGTCTCACAGTCAGAAATATACAGGACGTTCGATTCAATACCAAGATCAAAAGGCTAGGAATACTAGTTACAACTAAGCGAAGTGTAGCTGCCATAGTCAAGGTCCCCACTGATCCTATATGTGGACACAGTAGTTTGATATTTTTAGAAGGGACTTTTACACACGGAGTGCCTGCAGATCGATGGGCATGAAACAAAAAATATACGTAAAACAATTTAACGACAGACGAGAGTAACATGAACAAGTAGGAGAAGAATAAACACGGTATCTGTTTATGACCATACAATAGAAGTCAGAAGTTATATACAGGGTGTTTATAAAACAGTGTATAGAACTCATTAAAATAAGTTTAAAAGTCCCTATTAATATGTGCCCTTAAACGTACCCTTAGGAAGTTATATGCCCTTAAAAGGGCTCAAACAAAACTGTTTTTTTTTTCTGTTGTTAACCAAACGGTCGAAAATAAATAGGAAAAATGTATGGGTCTTACATAGCTCATTACGTTAAATAACATGTGCTACTCCGTATTTCGATATGTAAATCATAATCGTTGATCAAAGGAATTACGGACCGAAAAAACACTTCACCAACCTAAATAGGAAGCTTATGATTAGCATGTCGAAAAACGGAGTAGCAGATGTTATTTAACGTATTAAGTTTTCTATGTTTTGTCAATAGCAGATAAAAAAACAGGTTTCTTTGAGCTTTGAGTTTTAGGGCACCTATTAATCGGGACTTTTTGTATTACTGTAATGAGTTTTTTACACAGCAGAAGTTCTGAACCCTATTTAAGAAACAGCCTGTATAGTATATTTATATATAAGCATTTTTTAATGACTCAAAACTAGGTGAAAATAACCTTGAGAGGAAGACTACAAATAACACCAATATTTAAAATATTTTTCTATAATACTTGTTAGTTTTATGGTTCAGGGTTGCTTATTTACATGATATTTTGGAGTGGATATATTTTTTTTGTTTTGAGTTAAGTATTCTTGAAAAACTGTGGAACCTTTGGTGTGTCACAGAGGTATGAACACAAAGTTTTGTACCCCAACACCAAACTTTTGTTTTTGCACTCGACGCACGATTCAACAGCGAAGCTGTCATCATCGTGGAGTAAACAAAAACTGAAAACTTACAAAAACTATTGGTCAATCCCAAAGATAAACTTGACGAATTCGAAAAATCGGGAATATATGAGATCAAATGTAATGACTGCGATCTGAAATATTATGGTCAAACAAGTAGATCTATCAGAACTCGATTTAAAGAACATTTTGCACATTTTAAGTAGCGGAGATCTGATAAATCATCAAGCAACAATCAAGCTTGATGAAGTACTACATAAGTAGGGAATGCGGGATTTTGGATTTACTTGGCACCGACTTCAAAATATACTAGATTGGTAGGTAATTAATTTGTACAGAATGAGCTCCTTTTAAGGTTTACATTTTTTACTTCCTGGGTAGGTACCTAACACCATTGAATGTGTTATTTATTTACTGGAGTTGTATTTTGTTATAATTATTTTTAGCTTTTTAGTTATAGGTGGTTATATATTTTTTTAATGTTTTATGTTCTGAGATATTATTAATAAAACTGTAGGGGGACCAACCTAATTCCATATTCAGATTTTATCTTCTATTGAAGAATGAAAATAGTTTTATTCGCATGCTGTTAGTTGGCTGCTTTTTGCCAAACTGTACTCGCAAAAGCAAATATCCGAAAGGTCATAAATTATGAGTTTGCCAACCAAAATTACAAAGATTGGAAGTAATCTGAAAGTTTTCAAGCAATCAGAGAAAAACATTACTCCGTCCATCAGATCTCCTAAATGATGCTTTCACCAATTTTTTATTTGTTAAACCGTTTGCGGCGCCACTTGTCGGCAATAGAAATGGAGATTTTTATATATATTGTGATCGGACGAAAATAGGGATTGTAAACAAACAGAAAACGCAAAAATGATCTCCAGCACCAATAAAGGTATTTACATACTTCAGATCAAATTGGTCCTGTTAATCAATCTTACGTTTTGAACCTATAAAAAAAAACTCGTCCAATTAAGAAAGACGATGACGTCAGAGGTCCAAACTTGACAGCGTTGCCGATATGACCTTTAATTCCGAAATTAAAAGAAATGCAATACAGAGTGTTCGACTACAATTTACTTTAATAAATAATTTCTGTTTAAAAGTTCAATTAATAAGATTTAACATATAAAATTGTTTTACTTCCTTCATTTGTATCCGTAAAAATTGTCCATGAAATTCAGTCAACAAATTAACGAAATTTACTTCGCTTCTCTGGTGATATTCTCAAAACATTTAATATTTTTCATCGTGAAACCACAGAATTGTATGATTTGTGAAAAATAACTTTATACTCACAAATCATACAGATAGAATTTATAACTTCTTTTTGTATGATCTGTGTTTATCATTCATAACCACAGACCAAACACAAGATTCATAACCTCATTTTGGCATTTAGCTTTAGCATATATGTTTGGTTCAGTGAGTAAATACATCTACTCACTGGTTTAGTTACGTACGATATTTGTCTTTTGTCTATTGAAATGAGTCCAAACTTGTACCTAATTAATAAAAGTAGTAATTGATGTATACCTATGTTAGAAATTTAAAAGCAGCGAGAAGGGTGGGTTTAGGCAGATGCTAGAACAGATTTTATATTTGAATCTTACTAAATGTGAGTTCTTAAAAATGGGGGAGCACACATTTAATTCTCTATTAGAACATTTTCTTCAGTATCTGCTATGGTGAAATTGTAAATACCATGATTTTTGACAACTGGAGAGGGATACTAAAGTATAATGTATTCATTTATTGTAGCTGAATAAACAATTTCTAGATTTTAAATGTGCCCAGCAAAGGAACACTTCTTGAAGGTGCAGTCCATAGTAGTAAATACATGTTGTTTGTTGATTTAGGTAACAACTGTTGCTCAAGATTTTTAAAATTGCTAGAGCAACTCTGACTCTGAATATATTATTGGTGCATTAGATGGAAAGCATTTTCTTTTTGATGCTCCTAAATCAGCACAATCACTTTATTTTAACATTAAAAGTGCATCAAGTGGTGGAATATTTGCTAAAGTTCATTGTGTCAGACATTATACAGCCTAACACTATACCAGAAGGTGAGGGCTTACCTGGTGGAAATATAATACTATATCTCATGGTAGATGGGGTCTTTCCACCTTCCTGAGAGGATACTAAAACCATATCAATTGAGTAATAAAATTCACAAACAAGATTTTTTAACTGTAGGATAAAAAGAGAGTAAAAGGTTATAGAAATTCAATTTGGAATATTTGTCAATCGATGCAGTCCAGCTGCTGTTTTACACAATTTTTTGAGAAACATTTGAAGTGCACAGTGTGAGAACTAAAGTGACAGTGAACAAACTCACTCAACAAATCACTGGAAAAACTTTTTAATTCTAAATATGATTATAAAAGTATTTGATTTTATGACAAATTTGTAAATGAAGTTAGAATATAAATTAGAATTTTATGAAGTATTGGTTCATTTGGAAATGTGTGGAAGTAGTAGAGTAGGTCCCAAAACTCATCTTTAAAATGGTTTTATTCTCAAAAAATGTTTTTGTTGTTGACAACTTTACTGTATAACACCATTTTAAAAATTTGTGAGTTTTCGGACTTAATCTATTACTTCCACACCATTTATTAATTTTTATTTAATGCCTATATTGCAATTATGGTTGGCACCTGTACTTTATAATACGTTCAACACTAAAGTACATGAAAATACTTTAATTGATCTTTTTTGATTTTGAGACTCTAATTCTTTTTATATGACACCAGGAAGTCCTTCAAATCTATGCTCATTTTCCTACTCGGTTGTGTAAAAACAAGATTTACAGAAACTTAATATTAATATGGATGTTCTCTAAGAATTTTTTTTATTAAGAGAGATAAATCCACAAATTCATTCTAAAGATTATTGAATTAAGTATTGTACAGAAGTTGCAGCATTTTATAAGAGGTAATGATTTTATAAATCTATATAAAATAGTGTAATTTCTGCTGTGATAATGAAACAGCTTTGTGAGCAAGAACCTAATTGCATTAATTCTGAAACACCGGAATTACTTATTTTTGCAAGGACTGTTGAAATGAATTATAAAAACATTTTGTGTTTTATTATTATACTGTGTAATTTGTGGAAACATAAATTATAATTGAATATGTTGAACTATCTCACATCATAAAAATAAAGCATTTATAGATAACATATTGAACAAATCATTTTATTAGTAATCAACATAAGTACTTTTTGGTAGAAATTAAAACATTTTTATAGTCACATTTCAAATATGGATCAATACACTTAAAACAGAATCTACCCTAAAAAATTGGTAGCTTTGTTTAAATTGGTTTTTACTTCCTCATAATAATGCCCAAATTGTTATATTAGCTTAAGACATAAAAACACATCAATTCACAAATTTTATTTACATTTCAATTTTTTATAAACAGTATGTCCAACACATTTGAATCACCTTAAACATTACAGCCTTCTGAAAATATAAAAAATGACAATATAAATAATGTGAAGATGTTGCTGCGTTCAAATTGTTCTCTATTTGTTAGCAACATCATGTTTTTTGTGTTTCCACACACCTAAAAAAATTGTAGTTGCCTGAATTTTTCCTCCATTGACAAAATATCAGTAGTCTAAAAGAATAATTAAATGACCAACATTGGTTGAGATTTTATCAGCCCTAGAAGAATGTTAGACCCTCTCAAGAAATAAGTATTTGAACAATGTGTTCTATAATACCAATAATGGAATAAGGTTGTGAAACCTGGATTATGAAGACAGTAATTGTATAAAAACTTCAAGTTACATCAAGGTATGGAGAGATGCATGATTGGTATAACAAGAGACCAAAAGAGAATGAGGATGATAAGGAGCAGGTACAAAGTAACAGATGTTATCTACAGAGTAAAATCCCTAAAATGGCAATGTGGACATTAGCATGACAAGGGGGTAATAGATGGACAACAAAAATCACTGTGATATCCCAAGGGTGTAAATAGGCCAAAGAAGGGTCCCTAATATAAGCTGGGTAGATATGTGAAAAATAACCGACATAACTCAGTCCCAAAAACCTATGAAAGAAAGCACAAACAAATATGTAAGTGAGACTACACTAGATATACTAGTAGAATCAGTATACCATCTCTTTAAAATCAAAAATTCATTTGAAATAGTAAGAAAATTGATTAAACCAGGGTTGTGATAGATGCTTGTTTTAAGAAACAAAAGTTCAAAACCAAATAAGTTCATCGATGGTAGTTTAAGCACTTTTGATGTTAACAACATATGCCAAACACTACAACATAATGCAAAATGTAATGTAATAGAGATTAAAAAATATAGAGGGAAATTTATTTCAACCTAAGATCTATGAGATGCATTCCCAACACAATTAAACTAGTTCTAAATGAAATAATACAGAACTGTAATCAAATAACTAAATCTTGGGTATAGCTCCAATTTTGAAAAAAAAAACAGTTGTTTGAGGTTACATAAGAAGTTTATTGACATTAGTTCGTTTTGCTGAATTTTATTCAGCTTGTTTAGCTAATCTGTAAACGATGATAAAATGCCTTAACTACCCACACAGCATTAAATATTTCTAAAATAATTATGCAATATTTCTGGTTTGATTTTAAACATTTCAAAATATTTCTTGAAATATTTCAGCAATATTGCTATGTCCGCGACAAAACCCCATTTGAAATAATTCATGAAATATTCCTGTAATAATTTATGAAATCTTTGTGTCGTATTTCATGATCTATTTCAAAAGATCTTTTGTTGTAGATATAAAAATAGTTTAAATAAATGTATTTTAGTGAACTGTTTAAAAATATTTGTATAATATTTCATGTTTGTTTTGGAAGTATCATAAAATATTTCAGAAATCTTTGTATTTTCGCTACAAAAACCTTTTCAAATATTTCATGAAATATTCTGTAATATTTCATGATATATTTCAAAAGATTCATTTGTCGTAAGCATGACAATATTTCAGAAATATTAGAGTCAAATATTTTAAAATAATGCTAAAATATTTGATGTCTAAAGTATCTTTTGAATTTTTTTCCAAAATATTACTATATCCAAGACTAAAATTCTCCTGAAATATTTCATGAAATATTGGTGTAATATTTTTCAAAATGTTTCTCTAAGATTTCATGAAATATTTGAGTACATGTTTTGTCGTGGACATAGGAATATTGCAGAAATATTTCAGTGAAATATTTCTTCAGATATTTCATGCTGTGTGGGTAAGAATACATACTGTACAATAGCGAAAGTGAATTAAAATAAGAATAAAATACTAAAATACTAGAAGCAAATTGAGATGAACAACAGACCACAATTCAAATTTTACTAAGTATATATTCCAAAACAAAATGCAATGTTACCTAAATTTTGTTAATTTTTTTCACTACTTTCATCTTCACCAAGATGGATGACTAAAGGCTCTGACTCACTGTTATCTATTCTAAGTTCTCTATTCCACCACTTCTCAATTTCTACTTCAGTGTGGGAGACAGTTTTATCCCAAACTTCCGGCGTAACCGTTGCTAATGCTTCTGTCCAGAGTTTCATTGTTTGTTCTATAGAATTACCATCTTTCCCTATATGTTTATTGTAATAAGATTTTGTGATGCCCCATATATTCTCAATTGGATTGAATGTACAATGGTATGGAGGTAACCGTAGGACATTGTGACCATATGCGTTGGCAAGTTCATTTACTATATACAAGGGATCACTTTTTGATCTAAAATTAAACATTTCAGTTTGATAACGTATAATGTTTGCTTACAAAAATTACTATTTACAAATATATAAAAAACTGAAAATTATATTTGTACATAATACAGTATTTGAATTAGTTTTAGGTTTGATGTTTAGAACATTGAATTAAAAAAAATATGAGCCTAATAAATTAAATTGTCTAAAAAATCCCCAGAAAATATGAATTACACATTCTATCATACACTCATGTTCGACTAAGGAACCGTTATATAAAATTTGGATATTAGATCCTGATAACAATGTGTGAATATAAAAAAAAATGGAGATAAAATTAGAGAACTGAACACTTTCTAGAAGTTATAATGTCGGAGCGTATTTCATAGATATATCACATCTTCTAGACAACAACTTAGATCAAAAAGAAAGGGAAAAAATTACTAAATATTACGATCTGGCACAAGATACAAAAAGGTCTTAAAGCCTAACGCTGTTCACACGATACCTATAATAATTACGCAAATGAGCTGATTCATAAAATCTTGAAAAACATCTTGTGCAAATTAAACTTAACAATAAAGTAATTATTAAAACCATGCAAAAAAATCCTTGAAACCTGCCTAATAGTCAAGAAAAACACCCCGGAAATTAATTGACCTGCTGGAGAAGAAACACAATAATAATAAAAAAATATTTCATTTCACATAAGTTTATGTATTACAATAGGGTTCGCAAGCACATACTAAAAGTAACAAATATCGGAAATCCACAAGAGGAATCTCCTTGTGTGTGGATGTGCTTTGATACAATGTAGTTAGGATACATTATTTATGATGAAAAAACTTTTACCAAACACTAAAAGTAAAAACATAAGTAAAAAACATTAGTTTATGATGAACAAGGCAAATAGATTTAATACATATTTTATTGATAATATTAATAACATTGTACCAAATATTGCAAACTTTGAAAATATCTAATTCTGTTTAGATAATATCATTATTCAAGAGTCATTTCGAGAATTTAAAGAAATTTGTTTTTCTGAATTATAAAGTCTTCCCCATACAGTTTGAAAAGACAGAATCATTAATGATTCTTTTGCTGTAATTGGTATTAGGTTGTTTGATGTCAACAAGTCTCCTGTAGATTATGGAATATTTCCAGATGAATGGAAAACTTCGGAAATGGTACCAATACAAAAATATTTAATACCGTTAATTATGCTTAATATAGAGCTATAAATATTGTACAAATATATCAAAAAATCTAAGAAATAGTTGTTAAAAACCTACTCTCGAATTACGGGGTTTAAGGAAATTCATTAACGTAAATTAATATATATGATACATGAATAAGACACTTACAAGAAAAGAAAATTGTAATAGCGAGTATTTGAAACTATTAACAAAAATATTTTATTTAAAAATTAGGAAAAAATATGTTTAGGTGGTCCTTGGATGGTTTAAATCGTATGTTAAAATAGACAGCAGCAGTAAATAAAATATGTCAGCTGTGTGTCTCAAATCAATGAAGTACCCCAAGGAATATTTTTGGGTTAATTAGTATTTATATTATATATCAACGTTAAAGTTAAGTTTGTACAACATGTTCAAATTAAAATGTTTTTAGATGACAGAGCGTTATATTATAACTGGTTCAGAACTTAACTAAACGTATAAATCCATAAATTTAGCATTTGTGAGAATATATGATAATGATTTGTGAGTACACATTAAAAAAATGCAAATTCATCATAGTAGATTCTAAAAATATTTTAATTAAAATTAATATAAATAATTTAGCCATTTTCTTGGATAACACAAGTTTAGGAAGAGTAAACTGAATGAAATATTTAGGAATAATTGTAAAGGAATGTTTGAATTTCATAGAACATGCGAATTATATTGTGAACAAAATGTCCAAAAAATTACCTTGTTAACCACATTAGTGATTATTTACACATTAATTTTAAAGTTTTTTTATATAAGAGCCGCATTTCACCGTATATTTAATGTAGTGCAAGTATTCTATATCATCTAAATCAAAATACCGTACTAATGTTACAAAAAATACAAGATAAGTATATGAGAAATATCTTAATATGGAGCAAATATAAAATACCCCAATAAGTCAACGTTAACAGTTGAAATTTTATGAATCTAAACAAAGAATTATATTTTAACTTTAGGTTTTATTTAAAAAAACTAAATGTAAAATCATACCACAAGATTTAATTCATGTCCTCTAACAAACCAATATACCACAAGGCAAATAAAAGACTTTTGTGAAGCAAATAGTGATAGTAAAACAATTAGTAAATCAACATTATAGGAAGGCCTAAGTCTTTATAATACTTTACCCCATAATATTAAAAATTCTGAAAATTATTATACATTTAAGATATGTTTATTTTTTATTTTAAGGGCGACTTTTAATTTTTCTCTATATTAAAATATATAAATAACTTGTTGATACATTTTATAGCTTGCTAATAAAGATATTATTATCCCAACTACTTGACCATGCAATGGTTGGAGGCACACCAGATGTACTAGATATCAAAAGGATTTACCTCTGTGGGAACCTTTGCCAGATTATCATGACCATGGTTGGTTGCAGTTTCCCGTAAATTTTCTGACCGTCAGGGCTGTTCCTAACAGGATGGCTTTTTCCATCAATTGGCAAAGATGTTCGTACAGATCCAGGTATTTTAAATTATTTGATAAATGTTGGGGTGTTATTAATTTCCCTTTGTCACTTTATTTGAAATTGGAAATCCATGTATTTTCTTGTTTTTTCAGCATACATAGTATCTATTTTACTGTTGTTAATGGATTGCTAGTAGATTAAAATTGTTTTAAAAAAATGTTTTGTTTTCAAGTTTTTAGTTTTTTGAAATGTTTTTAAAATATTTTCTTTTCAGTTAATTAGTTCTATTTTGCACTCGGGTAGTTCTTATTCTTTATTTTGTATGTGTAACCTTAATAGACCGGGATCAGGTAACACTGAAATCCCCAACATTAAAGAATGATACATTTTCGTATAAATTGACGGGTAGCAGTTATACAAACAAAATTATCTTGGTACGCCTTGATCCAATAAGCCAAAAATATGTTTAATTAAATTAATTGTTGTTACTTTTGCTTTCATCACTTTACTTTAAGGTATTGTTTGCTAAAGTAAACAAGATGTGTATAATCGAGCCGAACAGCACCTTAGACTTTGACATGTATTGTCACTGATTTTCTACTATGCCGGGAGTCGGTGACATGAAAAGCGTTCTTCGCAAATTTGAAAAATTTTCAGGTAAATCGGTATTTAATTTTAATTTTATTTTAATGTACAAAATTTTCAAGGTTCATATCACTGTGGTAGTCCCTGTTTTTATTGTCAGACGAAAACAAAAGGTCAGCCCCAGGGACAAAACCTGCTCTGCTACCAGCATGAATTACAATAAACCTAATAAATCAATTTTCAATCACTGTTTTCAATGCTAATGATAAAAAACTCACCTTTTGCCAGTACTTTTGATCTTTTTAACACTTTTAGAGCTAATATTCAATTTTGGAAGATCCACATTTCATCTAAAAAAACAAATTCAAATAAACCCTCTGCTTTATACTTAATATGGTCTCTCAAAACTTTAATTCTTTTGACACTTATATGATCCAATTCCATTAGTTTCTTTCTTGGATCATCTTTCTTAAATTCAAATCCTATCTTTTGCAGGACTTTACTTGAGGAACTTCTAGATCCTTGATACAGATGCTGGTCAGATAGTTATTTCAGCAATGTATTCAAGTTTATATATTCCTCTCAAACGCAAACTATTTAATATTGTGCAGTTGAAATAAGGAATTTTACTTACCAGCAGAATATATATCATAAATTACATTTCTTATTTCATACTGCAGAGATTCTCTTAGATCAGTTACTGGTTTTCTGCGTTCATGTGGTCTTCTGGGACTTTGTAGGGCCTCGTTTTTGTTAATAGAAGACGCAATTCTCTCAACAGATGTTACACTGATTCCCAAAACTTCAGAAACTTTCTGCAATTTATAAAAATATTAAATCTAAATGTTGACAGTCGCAATAGTACCTACCTAGTGGACAATATCAAATAAAAATACTTACATATTTAGCAGGTAGAGTAGGGGCATCATTTTCTTTGTTAGTTGTGAAATAATTTAAAGCCGAAGCTATCATAGCTTTTTCACGGCTGCTGAAATGCTTCGGCATTTTCACCTATGAATTCCTAAAAAGTGGAAAAATACAATAAATAACAGGTATTATAAAAAAATAAATGCTGCAAAAAAGTAAATAAAATCGTTAAAATATCGCTTTAGTGCTTTTCTCAAACAAATTCAAAAAGGCTGTGAGCTCTCATCGAGAATTGCAGAGAAATTGAAAATTGGAGGGAAATTCTCCGAGTTCCTAAAGTCACGTATAGAACAAGATCAGACCACAGAATTGCTGACAGTGGAAACTATAGGTGTAGGTATGATGTATTTAAAGGTGCTTGTACTAAAAATAAAACTATCAATTAAGCAATTCTGAAATTCATGTGTATTAATTTATATTTATATATAAAAAATTATCGTTGATAATGCCGAAAGTGATATATAGGTATTCAGAATATACTTACGTAGTTATGTTCGTATATAACTGCTTCTTAGTCTTATTTAAATAAAATATGTCTTTAAACATATATTGAAAATTCAAGCAAAATTTGATCATCTAACGAAAATCTAAAAAAATAGCGGCAACGTAGCCGCAATCGGACAAGCCAATGCCACAATAATAAAATTCAATTTCACTGTTATAATGCCAAAAAGTCCATATAACATTTAGGAATATTACGTGTCAAAGTTGGCAGGAACTAATTACCAAAATGACGTCATCTTAATTGGACGGGCTATACCTAGCAATTTAACTAGTACACTTACGGTCATAGAAAAAAATAGTGATTCCGCGGCTATAACAATATGATAAGTACACAGTATATTTCGTGATTTGCTTATTAAGTACGAAATTACTATAAACACAGTGACTTAAGTGACATTTTCTCTAAAATATTTTAATTCCAGCGTAATAGTGGAGGAACTGTAGGCACTGAAAGTTTTAATGTATATCGCAAACATATAGATTTGTATACTATTATTAATTTAATTAATCATATTTTCGGCTGCCTCTAATCAACGAATACCAAGTCTATTTTATTTGTATACCTATTAAATACCGATTTACCTGAAAATTTTTCAAATTTGCGAAGAACGCTTTTCATGTCACCGACTCCCGGCATAGTAGAAAATCAGTGACAATACATGTCAAAGTCTAAGGTGCTGTTCGGCTCGATTATACACATCTTGTTTACTTTAGCAAACAATACCTTAAAGTAAAGTGATGAAAGCAAAAGTAACAACAATTAATTTAATTAAACATATTTTTGGCTTATTGGATCAAGGCGTACCAAGATAATTTTGTTTGTATAACTGCTACCCGTCAATTTATACGAAAATGTATCATTCTTTAATGTTGGGGATTTCAGTGTTACCTGATCCCGGTCTATTAAGGTTACACATACAAAATAAAGAATAAGAACTACCCGAGTGCAAAATAGAACTAATTAACTGAAAAGAAAATATTTTAAAAACATTTCAAAAAACTAAAAACTTGAAAACAAAACATTTTTTTAAAACAATTTTAATCTACTAGCAATCCATTAACATCAGTAAAATAGATACTATGTATGCTGAAAAAACAAGAAAATACATGGATTTCCAATTTCAAATAAAGTGACAAAGGGAAATTAATAACACCCCAACATTTATCAAATAATTTAAAATACCTGGATCTGTACGAACATCTTTGCCAATTGATGGAAAAAGCCATCCTGTTAGGAACAGCCCTGACGGTCAGAAAATTTACGGGAAACTGCAACCAACCATGGTCGTGATAATCTGGCAAAGGTTCCCACAGAGGTAAATCCTTTTGATATCTAGTACATCTGGTGTGCCTCCAACCATTGCTTGGTCAAGTAGTTGGGATAATAATATCTTTATTAGCAAGCTATAAAATGTATCAACAAGTTATTTATATATTTTAATATAGAGAAAAATTAAAAGTCGCCCTTAAAATAAAAAATAAACATATCTTAAATGTATAATAATTTTCAGAATTTTTAATATTATGGGGTAAAGTATTATAAAGACTTAGGCCTTCCTATAATGTTGATTTACTAATTGTTTTACTATCACTATTTGCTTCACAAAAGTCTTTTATTTGCCTTGTGGTATATTGGTTTATTAGAGGACATGAATTAAATCTTGTGGTATGATTTTACATTTAGTTTTTTTAAATAAAACCTAAAGTTAAAATATAATTCTTTGTTTAGATTCATAAAATTTCAACTGTTAACGTTGACTTATTGGGGTATTTTATATTTGCTCCATATTAAGATATTTCTCATATACTTATCTTGTATTTTTATATAGAATACTTGCACTACATTAAATATACGGTGAAATGCGGCTCTTATATAAAAAAACTTTAAAATTAATGTGTAAATAATCACTAATGTGGTTAACAAGGTAATTTTTTGGACATTTTGTTCACAATATAATTCGCATGTTCTATGAAATTCAAACATTCCTTTACAATTATTCCTAAATATTTCATTCAGTTTACTCTTCCTAAACTTGTGTTATCCAAGAAAATGGCTAAATTATTTATATTAATTTTAATTAAAATATTTTTAGAATCTACTATGATGAATTTGCATTTTTTTAATGTGTACTCACAAATCATTATCATATATTCTCACAAATGCTAAATTTATGGATTTATACGTTTAGTTAAGTTCTGAACCAGTTATAATATAACGCTCTGTCATCTAAAAACATTTTAATTTGAACATGTTGTACAAACTTAACTTTAACGTTGATATATAATATAAATACTAATTAACCCAAAAATATTCCTTGGGGTACTTCATTGATTTGAGACACACAGCTGACATATTTTATTTACTGCTGCTGTCTATTTTAACATACGATTTAAACCATCCAAGGACCACCTAAACATATTTTTTCCTAATTTTTAAATAAAATATTTTTGTTAATAGTTTCAAATACTCGCTATTACAATTTTCTTTTCTTGTAAGTGTCTTATTCATGTATCATATATATTAATTTACGTTAATGAATTTCCTTAAACCCCGTAATTCGAGAGTAGGTTTTTAACAACTATTTCTTAGATTTTTTGATATATTTGTACAATATTTATAGCTCTATATTAAGCATAATTAACGGTATTAAATATTTTTGTATTGGTACCATTTCCGAAGTTTTCCTTTCATCTGGAAATATTCCATAATCTACAGGAGACTTGTTGACATCAAACAACCTAATACCAATTACAGCAAAAGAATCATTAATGATTCTGTCTTTTCAAACTGTATGGGGAAGACTTTATAATTCAGAAAAACAAATTTCTTTAAATTCTCGAAATGACTCTTGAATAATGATATTATCTAAACAGAATTAGATATTTTCAAAGTTTGCAATATTTGGTACAATGTTATTAATATTATCAATAAAATATGTATTAAATCTATTTGCCTTGTTCATCATAAACTAATGTTTTTTACTTATGTTTTTACTTTTAGTGTTTGGTAAAAGTTTTTTCATCATAAATAATGTATCCTAACTACATTGTATCAAAGCACATCCACACACAAGGAGATTCCTCTTGTGGATTTCCGATATTTGTTACTTTTAGAATGTGCTTGCGAACCCTATTGTAATACATAAACTTATGTGAAATGAAATATTTTTTTATTATTATTGTGTTTCTTCTCCAGCAGGTCAATTAATTTCCGGGGTGTTTTTCTTGACTATTAGGCAGGTTTCAAGGATTTTTTTGCATGGTTTTAATAATTACTTTATTGTTAAGTTTAATTTGCTCAAGATGTTTTTCAAGATTTTATGAATCAGCTCATTTGCGTAATTATTATAGGTATCGTGTGAACAGCGTTAGGCTTTAAGACCTTTTTGTATCTTGTGCCAGATCGTAATATTTAGTAATTTTTTCCCTTTCTTTTTGATCTAAGTTGTTGTCTAGAAGATGTGATATATCTATGAAATACGCTCCGACATTATAACTTCTAGAAAGTGTTCAGTTCTCTGTCTAGAAGTTTATTGTCGGATCTATTGTTTGCTATAGCTTTATCAGTGATAATGGTTGTATCCCAATAAAGTCGATAACACGTGTTCGGGGACATCCTTGAAATATTTTTCATCTGAATTAATTAATCCACTTCGCTGTGCCAATTCTTGATGAATGATGATAGCCGTTAAGTACTGTTTGAGCTAGGCCTTGACAGCTAGAGATAATATGTTCAATTGTCTCAAAGTTTTATCTACAAATGTGGCATAAAGCATCTTCTATATGTACTTTTCGGTGTATCTTTTGTAGTTTTTGTCTTGAATAGCGATTATGAATCCTTTTGTTTCTTCAAACAACTGCCCGTCAGTCAAGCACATACTTGATTCTTTACTTGCTGCTTTTATGAGATCTGAGATGTATTTTCCATGTATTTCTTTTTTCTTCCAATTCTCATATAGAATAGTTGTGTCTTCAACATGTGTCTTCTTAAGCCAGGTTGCGGAATGATCGTCTAATCTACATATTAGTCTATAGATAATTGGGTTTTTGATGAAATATTTTTTTAAGAAATGTAATTGGCGTTCATGTAATCTGTTTAAGTTAAGCAGACCTCTACCCCCTACATTTCTTTGCACGCCCGTGTGTGATGTATGTTACATTTATTCAATGCTACTGTTATTGCCCTACCTAAATTGTCCGGGTCAGTAATGGACCAATTCAGTACACCCAATAATCCAATGTATATGTTATCGCTGGCTCAAGTGTTAATGCCTTTAATCATATTTTTACCATTAGGTTTCGTCTTTAGTATTTTCGTCACCCTACCTAAAAGCTTCTCCCTAATTCTTTCCTTTTCGTCTCTTTGTCGATATTTAGTTTTTGATTATACCCGATATTTATAACGCTCATTATCAAGATAATTGATAATGATTATGATAATGATCATTTTGTAAATTATAGTATCGTTAAGGTGTTCCTTTGTCTACAACCTTCTTTCTGCATTTATTTAAACCAAATTTCAATTTGATGTAGTCACAGAACAATTTTGTGGTATTTATTCAGCAGTCTAGTACATTTTCAGAGTTAGCATAGAGTTTCAGATCATCACTTAAGTTCGTAACCTAACGTTCCTAGTATGTGAGGTAACTGGCTTAGACTGAGAACTAACCACAAAGGACTTAATGAATCTCCTTGAAATGTCTCGCTTCTGTTATTAATTTTATTTGTTTCTATTGTTGGAATTCAATAGATGGTAGGGTTCTATGTTTTTATGCATTTCATGGTTTTTTTTTGTACGTACAAAGGAATGACACCTCGAAGAGAGTATTCAATATCTCTGACAGGTGAAGTAACCTGACAATTTTATCGTGGCATTCTGTCCTAGGAGTTAAGGGAGAACAGCAATTACACGGAACGGCTCCAGATTCGGAACCTCTGTGTGCTATTTCTCTAGAAAATCCTAGATGTCCGTCTTACATCTCGCGTCTATAAGGATATTACTGTTTAACTCTATTTGTTGTTCGATTTGTATTTTCCATCTAGGTTATGTTAGGACTGTCAATGTCACCCAGTAAACTATAACATGTACTCTTAATATTTTTTTCCATCTCTAATAGCCGGGGCATTTCTTCATTTAAGATACTCAGACATCTTTTAAACCTCTTATTTGGTTTGATTTTTGGAAGTCTTGGTCGTTTATTTGTAACAATGTCGCCAAATTGTATTAAGCTGTGATAGATAGTCAATAGTACAGTATTTCCGAAGTAAGTTTTATCTGGACTGGTTTGGGTCATACCGGAGAAGTTATGTACCTCGATTATACTTATGGAACTGCTATTTGATTAAAATCTTCTTATAGCTGCCTTCGATTCTGATGCATTTTGTGCCAAGAAATTAAGCATGTATTATGTCATAATTATCTTCTATGAACCATTTTCTGCGTTTTTTTTATTATCCCCGACCTGATAATACAATATATGGCACGCACACTAAATCCAGATATACTAGATATCAAAAGAGTCTTGCATTGTGGGAGCCCTTGCCAGGTTCTCAAGCCCGTGGTAGGTGTCGTGTCGTACCAACGAAGATATTGTTCTAACTAATTTAAATAAAGACGCAGAAAAGCATAATGGGACATTTGTGAAATAAGTGCACTCTAAGACTTAATTAACTCCAAATCGAAGTGCCAGAAAATATTTTGATGAACTACTTGCAACAATTGTGACTTATAATCTGAGAATTGTGATATTATAATATTAAGTGAGTGCTTTCGTATTGATAATATAAAAAATATTTCAAATACCTGGTTATTCTACTTTTTATAATGAGGGAAAGTTTAATAAAAATGATGGTATTCTAATGTTTGTAAAAAACTACATAAATGCACGTATAGAAAATAATAAACTACCGTCTTGCGGGATATCTAAAAGCGTACTTGAGTTTACTATAAATAAGTATAATTACAGAATAATTACTTTATATAGACCAAACCCTTCAAATATCCTTATATTTATAAACGATCTCGCCCTATTTCTTGCTAAGCTATCAATTCCTGCTAATTTTGAAATTTTTACAGGTGATATTAATATCAATAAAAAGTGATGATGCCAATAATTATTTATCTACTTTGGCCAAGCATGGTTTTGAGGCGTATGTAAGACAACCCACCAGGGTAAAATGTGAAAGTGCCACATTTTGCAAAAATATTATCATAATAAATATCAGTACAATTCGTACATTTTAAACAATAACATATCATTTTCCTGTTCTGTTCAATATTTCTTGTAAATACCAATAATAAAACTCCATCCGTTAGTAACACACTAAACAGTCATCTACAAAAGAAACTGAATACCGGTATTCTCAAACAAAAGCTGAAGAATCTAATCTGGTCCACTGTGTTAAATTCTTAAGATTCTCAAATAACAACTAACATGTTCTTAAATGCATTCGAAGGGGCAATTAAACAAGCTACTTTTGCGACTACTAGTAAACAAAGAAATTTAAAGAATTATAAAAGTATGGATTACAGAAGGTTTAATAACTAATAAAATCGTAAAAAACTCATTTTTTTAAACACTGTATCCAAACTCGAAATCACAAGGCACATTAAAGCCCTCAAAAACAACTGTGCTCCTAGACCCGACAGTATAGCAACAAAATTATGTTATATATGTACATTATTAGTCCTCTTCAGCCTATAATTAATTTAATATTTTCAACAGGGATTGTACCCACACAATTTAACTTGTCGGTAATTACGCCAATTCACAAAACAGGCTGCAAATATAAAATATCAAACTATCGACGGATAAGTCTAATTAACAACATTACAAATATATTCGAAAAATGTCTCAAAGAGCGATTTGTAACTTTCTTTCAACAAAGTAATGTTATCCACAAAAACCAATTCGGTTTTCTTGAAGGAAAAAGTACGTCAGATGCAATGTATACGGTTGTTAAAGAAATAACAAACGATCTCGACAACAGCAAAATGCCTTGCAGTGTTTCTTGACTTAGCGAAAGCCTTCGACACCGTGCATCATAATATTTTTCTGGAAAGATTAGGTTATGCAGGTATTAGAGGTTGTGCACGAAAATTAGTTACCAGTTACTTAACAAATAGGGAGCCTTTATACGAAAATTAATGGATGCTTAAATGAAAAAACTCCTTTGAAAATAGACATTCCCCAAGGAACGATTTTATGTCCGATTCTGTTCGTAATTTATATAAACACATTTTTGTCTTTGGAGATGGACGCAAGAATAGTATCATACGCAGATGACATCGTTATAATATTTAGTGGAACAACATGGCAAAGTGTCGAAGAAAAGGCGAAATCAGGCCTCTACAAAGTTAAAATCTGGCTAGACATTCGTCAACTATCCTTAAACGTCAATAAAGCTATCTTTATAGAATTTGGTCTATATAAGACTAACAAACCTCACTTTAATAATATTAAAGTTGAAAATATAAAAGAGCCTATCAAAGAAGTCTCACACACAATATATTTAGGCATAATTATTGATAGGCATTTAAGGTGGAACTACTACATCTAGTATGTAACAAAACAGAGGCGCAGCATAATTAATAAATTTTATTAACTACGGGATATTTCATACAAATCAGTTTTAATTATTGACTATAAAGCGTTCGTTGAATCGCTGTTTAGATATGGTATGATATTATCCCACAAGACTGCTATACACAGATATTGCAAATCTAAGACAGTTCTACCTGCATGCAGTGTATGCATGCATTTAAGAACCATAATGCACTGCAAGTATGTACAAACACTTATTATGAAACACGAAGTTACACTCGACAGCTAATTAAAATACCTACATTCAAAAAAATATCAATAAAAGATTTAATGCATACTTAGCCCCTAAAATATTTAATTTAATGCCTACTGACATAAGGAATGAAACTTCTGTGAAAAAATTTGCTAAATTATCCAGAGAATTTATTGCAAAAAATTACAATAAGTTTAAGCAGCTAGTTGATTAACATTGATTATACGTAGTATTTGTAAATCTCTACCAGCATTTATTTTAAATTATAAGGTTTATGTATTATAAGTACGGAAAAAAAGAAGAAAATGTTTATTGTTTCGTATGTATATATTATTTGTTCTTATTTTATTTTATTTTCGCTGTCTTCATGTTATAATTGTGCCATGGGTACCACTGTACAAGTGTTGGGTCACTTAAAGTGCAAACCAGTTTGTAGAATGGCTTATTGATAATTTTTATACTGCCAAGATATTTGTAACAACTGTTTATATCAATTTTCTAAATAAATACTATATATATATATATATATATATATATATATATGAACTAAGCTAGGTTCCGGGTGAGAACCGCGTCTGAATTTATTGAATACTCGACGTTTCGACTCCTGCTTTGGAGCCATTATCAAGAGACAAAAGTGAAAAAGAGTTTCAGAGTCTAGATCGAACTCGGGGCCTCAATCTGCCTACTCCCCAAGAGTCACTAGGTAACTGAACTGAATTTGAGTCTGCTCTGCTTCTTTTATTTATAGTTAGCGCTGGGGTAGAAGAAGATGTCACGTGATGAGGCTGTGTTGTGATTGGTTGGGTATTGGTGGGCGTGTCTGCTTTGTTTAATCTGGCAATTACGGAGGACCAAGCTGTGGGAAGGCGAGTGCTGTCTTCCTACAACACCTCAATGGTATACATTCTAATATACAATTTACAATGGAAATCGAGTCCGATTCTTCTCTCCCGTTTCTTGATGTCCTCATAACAAAAACCAACAATGACAGATTCTCACATACCGTCTATAGAAAACCAATCGATACTTAAATGCCCAATCACACCACCACCCTGCCCAATTGAGTTCTGTAATGAAATCTTTGACTCTTAGATCTGTTCGTTTAACAGATATTGACAATAGACAAAACGAACTTAATAATCTTCAACAAATCCTTCGACAAAACGGTTATCATCCGGACCACATTGCGCGTATAATTCATCAATCTCAACAACCCCCAATCACACCAACCCTGTCAGAAACAGAACAACAACATCAAAAAGCCGTACTTCCATACATTCCAGGAGTCACTGACAAAATAGCACGGATTTTACAAAGACATCAAATAAAGACTATTTTCAACACCACTCAAACTATAGGCAACTTAACCGGTAACCCCAAAGACAAAGTACCTAACGAGGATCGAGGAGTTTACGAAATCTCATGTCGCGATTGCCCACAAAGCTACATCGGTCGTACCAACAGGCGCGTTAACCATCGAGTATATGAACACTCTCTGTCAGTTCGTAAAAAAGATCCGACTTCAGCTCTCGCGCATCACCATATCCAAACAGGACACTCTATCAACTTCGAGGACAGTAGGACTATCATATCTCTCAATTCTCTTAGGGCATCCACTATTCGCGAAGCCATCGAAATAGAGAAAAGACCTACCTCTCTGTCTAAATAGACGCGATGACAGCACTCGCCTTCCCACAGCTTGGTCCTCCGTAATTGCCAGATTAAACAAATCAGACACGCCCACCAATACCCAACCAATCACAACACAGCCTCATCACGTGACATCTTCTTCTACCCCAGAGCTAACTATAAATAAAAGAAGCAGAGCAGACTCAAATTCAGTTCAGTTACCTAGTGACTCTTGGGGAGTAGGCAGATTGAGGCCCCGAGTTCGATCTAGACTCTGAAACTCTTTTTCACTTTTGTCTCTTGATAATGGCTCCAAAGCAGGAGTCGAAACGTCGAGTATTCAATAAATTCAGACGCGGTTCTCACCCGGAACCTAGCTTAGTTCATAATAATGACCGCGGAAGCCTCTCAGAAAAAAAAAAATATATATATATATATATATATATATATATATATATATATATATATATATATATGTGTGTGTGTGTGTGTGTGTGTGTGTGTGTGTGTGTTTTTTTTATCCGAAGAGGGGGGAAATACATTCCGTACTTAGCTAGCACGTGCTGGCCGTCGTGCGGGACTCCCGATGTAATGACTTCAAAGCAAGAGTAAATCATTGCATTGAAACCAGTATACCGTATACCCGCTAAAACCCTAACCTCTTTCTCCTACAACCATGATCCCCTGCGGCACTCTTAGTCAATACTACTTCGCAAGGGTGGTTCATTGTAGATGTTTACTGCTCTTATATTGAAAGCCTCTAAAGCCTACTCCTCGAACGTATTGCGGAGTTCTTTGAGGATAGTCTCCGCGTAATCTGATACCAAGTTCCAGGCTTGGGGGCCCTTCAGCATGGCTTCTACTAATTGTTCTGGAACGATATTAGTCTCCAGAATCCTCTCCACTTCAGCACGTTGATCCTGAAACCGGGGGCAGGAGAAGAACACGTGTTCCGCGTCCTCTATCACGTCCGTACAGTGTGGGCAGTTTGGGGAGTTTGCCCTCCTGAACCTGTGCAGGTATGCTCGAAAGCATCCATGTCCAGTCAGGAGTTGAGTGATGTAGAACCCAACCTCCCCATGCTGGCGGTTGACCCAACGACTGATGTTAGGTATCAATCGATATGTCCACCTTCCTATAGTAGAGCTGTCCCACCTCTCCTGCCATTGCCTTAGACTCATGGCTCTTTCATCGCTGTTTCCTGTCGGTTGGTCTTTCTCTAACTTTCTGCGATAAAGCCGTCCCCTTTCTGCAGCCAGGATGTCGATTGGTAGGGTAGAGGCAATCACACTCACCGCCTCGTAAGACACAGTGCGGTAGGATGATGCCACTCGAATCGCTGAGAGCCGCTGGACAGATTTCATTTTCCGGCGGTACGATGGTAGCTCGAGCGATTTCTCCCATACCGGTGCCCCGTACAACAAAACAGAAGTAGTTACTGTTGCCAGTAGCTGTCTTCTTATCTGTCTAGGGCCTCCGACATTCGGCATTATTTTAGATAATGCCCCCTGTACCCCAGCTGCTTTCTTGCTGGCCGCGATTATGTGCTCTTTGAAGTTGAGCCGTGTGTCCAGGAGCACCCCCAAATAGCTGATGAAGGGCTGCGACTGTATGTAGGTGTCGCCTATTTTGAGGGTGATGGTTTCCCTTGCCTTTCGACTGCTAACAAGAAGTGTTTCGGTCTTTTGCTCTGCTAAACTCAAGTCCGCTGCGAGCATCCAATGCTGAATTGTGGCTATAGCGAATGAGAAGGTTGTTTGTATCTCCTCTATGTGCTTGCGCACTATGATCAATGCCACATCATCGGCGAATGCCACTAGCCTGACGCCCTCAGGCAGACCGAGCAGGAGCAGGTCGTTGTACATTACGTTCCATAAGAGGGGGCCAAGAACAGAACCCTGAGGTACACCTCCTGTGATCTTATAGTCTACTTGCCCATTTTCAGTTTGGTACAACAAGATGCGGTCCTTGAAATACGCTGAAACCATTCTGCGCAAGTACTGCGGAACTTCCATCCTGGCAAGAGCCTCCAAAATGCGGTCCCAGCGGGCCGAGTTAAAGGCGTTCTTGATATCCAGGGTGGCTATTAGACAGTATTTTTTCCACCTCTTCTCCATCTCTTTCCCGAGATAGCCTCTCTGGCGATGTTGGTAACGAGTTTCACGGCATCGATGGTTGATCTCCCCTTTCTGAACCCGAATTGGTTGGTGGAAAGTTTTGGCTCAACGTAGGGCTCCAGCCTATCTGCTATTATCCTTTCAAGGAGTTTTCCCGCAGAGTCCAACATACAGAGGGGACGATATGATGACGGTTCGTCGGGAGGTTTCTTTCCCCCTTTAGGGAGGAGCACAAGCCTCTGCTTTTTCCACTTAGTCGGGAAAACCCCCTGCTTTAGGCAGGTCTCATACATGTGTAGAAACATGTCAGGCCTATTGGCTATGGCGCATTTTAGCGCGATGTTAGGTATGCCATCTGGACCGGGAGCCTTACCGTTTTGGAGCCGGTTGCACGCGCCCATCAGCTCACTCATAGTCACTGATGGTATATCTTCGTCCCTCACCTGCCACGAAGGATTAGCGGGTAGCTCAGGCTTTGCAGGAAACAAGTGAGTGACAATGCGGTGCAATGATTCGGGGCAGTTCGTTGATGTCATGGGAGGGGCCTTAATTTTATGCATCACGATTTTATACGGTTTTCCCCATGGATCTTGATTAACTTCGTCACACAACTCCTTCGAGTAGGATCTCTTGCTTGAGAGAATGGCTCTTCGTAGTTGTTGTCTTTTGATCTCATAGTCGAGCCTTAGTTCTTCTGTTGTGACTCTGTCGCGTCTCCGTGCTCGTTGATGCAGCCTTCGTGCTTTGAGACACTCTCGTCGGTGTTGTGAGATCGTGTCGTTCCACCAGTAAACTGGTGGGCGGCTGTTGTTCTGCCGTCTCCTTGGCATGGAAGCATCGCAGGACTTGACAACGCTTGTCATTACCTCTTTGGCAGTGGCTTCTGCGCTTGTTGCTATTGACAATGGTTCCTGCTCCATAACCAAGGCGAATGAATCAGCATCGAAAGCATTTTTGTTACAACCGACTGGCTGTGACCTCGCACGACTGACACACAATCTTCGTTTGGGAGTGGTGTTGATTTCCCATATAATAGCTTGGTGGTCGCTATTAGTAAACTCCTCATCGACCCGCCACTCACAGCCCCCTTTAATTAGGTTGCTGCTAACGAATGTCACATCGATAATGGAGCTGGCTGTGCCTTTGCGATATGTGCTTACGGCTCCTGTGTTGAGGAGTACCAGGTTGAGCGAAGACATGGTCTCAAGGAGAGCTCGTCCTCTCGCGCTCGTTTCCCGACATCCCCAGTCAATTGCCCAGGCGTTGAAATCTCCTGCGATGGCGACCGATTCACGCTTCCGTACATCCTCCGCCAAGGTGTCCAAGAATAACTCGAACTCCTCGAGCTGTGCACTAGGAGGTGCATAGCAGCTATAGAAGTGAACCCCTCCCACTTTGGCTCTCACAAGCCATGGTTCGGAGGTATTTGGGAGTTGTTGGAACGGAAGTTTACCGCAAGCCCATATCGCTGCTCTGTCCGTTGTGTCATTTACCCAGGACAGGGTGTCGAAGTTTTTGTACTGCTCGCAGATTATGGCTACGTCGCAATCCAATTCCCGCACCCGCTGTACCAGTAGGTCTTGGGCTGCTTCGCAATGGTTGAGGTTGAGTTGCAGTACTTTCATTTACGGGCTTGTGCTGCTCTCATCGCCTGTTGGTAGATCGGACATTTCCAACTACCCGCAACGTGCCGGCAGTCTGACCTACTATCTTTCTCTTTGCAGAGTAAGCACTTGGCAGGTTGTTGACAAGCCGAGGCATTGTGACCAGCGCCTCCGCATCTGTGACAACAACTGCTTCGGTCAGTCTTGCCTCTGCACGCCTGGGCGTTGTGCCCAAAGTGCCAGCATTTGAAGCACCGTCGAAGGCTGATCCTCTCGCGAACACGTACTGTGCCCCACGCAAGTTTCAGCTTTCCAAGTGCGATGGCTTTCTTGGCCTGGACCTCTGGGAGACAAACAACTGCCGTTTGTGTTGATCTATATGCCCGTCGAAGTGATTTCACTGCCTCCTCAGTGATCTCTGCCAGGCCGTCGATATTATCTTTGAGCAGGTTTACTACGTCTTCCTTGGTACTGATCTCGTCCAAGTCTTTAATTTCAATCTCGATTTGCGGTATTCGAGATTGTACAGTGGCCCCGCTTGGGAGCTTATTCTTGATGGCGTTACAATAGCGCTCCATCTCCTGAGCGTCTGCCTTCGCGAATAACAAAAGTAGATCTCCCTTAGCTGTTCGTCGGATCTTATTGACTTTTTTGCCTATATCCTGCAAGGTGAGATCATTCTTGTTACCTCGCAAGATATCTGCATGGGAGCTCTTCTCGCCTTTCTTTATAAGCAGCGTACAATGTAGCGCTGGTTTTTGCTTATTGGTCCTCGGGGCCTTTTTCCTCTTTACCACTTGCCAGTCAGTCGACTGGTTTGCAGGTTGGTTTTTGGTCGTCCCCTTTCTGCAGCCAGGATGTCGATTGGCAGGGTAGAGGCAATCACACTCACCGCCTCGTAAGACACAGTGCGGTAGGATGATGCCACTCGAATCGCTGAGAGCCGCTGGACTGATTGCATTTTACGGCGGTACGATGGTAGCTCGAGCGATTTCTCCCATACCGGTGCCCCGTACAACAAAACAGAAGTAGTCACTGTTGCCAGTAGCTGTCTTCTTATCTGTCTAGGGCCTCCGACATTCGGCATTATTCTAGATAATGCCACCTGTACCCCAGCTGCTTTCTTGCTGGCCGCGATTATGTGCTCCTTGAAGTTGAGCCGTGAGTCCAGGAGCACCCCCCAAATAGCTGATGAAGGGCTGCGACTGTATGTAAATGTCGCCTATTTTGAGGGTGATGGTTTCCCTTGCCTTTCGACTGCAAACAAGGAGTGTTTCGGTCTTTTGCTCTGCTAAACTCAAGTCCGCTGAGAGCATCCAATGCTGAATTGTGGCTATAGCGAATGAGAAGGTTGTTTGTATCTCCTCTATGTGCTTGCGCACTATGATCAATGCCACATCATCGGCGAATGCCACTAGCCTGACGCCCTCAGGCAGACCGAGCAGGAGCAGGTCGTTGTACATTACGTTCCATAAGAGGGGGCCAAGAACAGAGCCCTGAGGTACACCTCCTGTGATCTTATAGTCTACTTGCCCATTTTCAGTTTGGTACAACAAGATGCGGTCCTTGAAATACGCTGAAACCATTCTGCGCAAGTACTGCGGAACTTCCATCCTGGCAAGAGCCTCCAAAATGCGGTCCCAGCGGGCCGAGTTAAAGGCGTTCTTGATATCCAGGGTGGCTATTAGACAGTACTTTTTTCCACCTCTTCTCCATCTCTTTCCCGAGATAGCCTCTCTGGCGATGTTGGTAACGAGTTTCACGGCATCGATGGTTGATCTCCCCTTTCTGAACCCGAATTGGTTGGTGGAAAGTTTCGGCTCAACGTAGGGCTCCAGCCTATCTGCTATTATCCTTTCAAGGAGTTTTCCCGCAGAGTCCAACATACAGAGGGGACGATATGATGACGGTTCGTCGGGAGGTTTCTTTCCCCCTTTAGGGAGGAGCACAAGCCTCTGCTTTTTCCACTTAGTCGGGCTATGGCGCATTTTAGCGCGATGTTAGGTATGCCATCTGGACCGGGAGCCTTACCGTTTTGGAGCCGGTTGCACGCGCCTATCAGCTCACTCATAGTCACTGATGGTATATCTTCGTCCCTCACCTGCCACGAAGGATAAGCGGGTAGCTCAGGCAGGAAAGAAGTGAGTGACAATGCGGTGCAATGATTCGGGGCAGTTCGTTGATGTCATGGGAGGGGCCTTAATTTTATGCATCACGATTTTATACGGTTTTCCCCATGGATCTTGATTAACTTCGTCACACAACTCCTTCCAGTAGGATCTCTTGCTTGAGAGAATGGCTCTTCGTAGTTGTTGTCTTTTGATCTCATAGTCGAGCCTTAGTTCTTCTGTTGTGACCCTGTCGCGGCTCCGTGCTCGTTGATGCAGCCTTCGTGCTTTGAGACACTCTCGCCGGTGTTGTGAGATCGTGTCGTTCCACCAGTAAACTGGTGGGCGGCTGTTGTTCTGCCGTCTCCTTGGCATGGAAGCATCGCAGGACTTGACAACGCTTGTCATTACCTCTTTGGCAGTGGCTTCTGCGCTTGTTGCTATTGACAATGGTTCCTGCTCCATAACCAAGGCGAATGAATCAGCATCGAAAGCATTTTTGTTCCAACCGACTGGCTGTGACCTCGCACGACTGACACACAATCTTCGTTTGGGAGTGGTGTTGATTTCCCATATAATAGCTTGGTGGTACCTATTAGTAAACTCCTCATCGACCCGCCACTCACAGCCCCCTTTAATTAGGTTGCTGCTAACGAATGTCACATCGATAATGGAGCTGGCTGTGCCTTTGCGATATGTGCTTACGGCTCCTGTGTTGAGGAGTACCAGGTTGAGCGAAGACATGGTCTCAAGGAGAGCTCGTCCTCTCGCGCTCGTTTCCCGGCATCCCCAGTCAATTGCCCAGGCGTTGAAATCTCCTGCGATGGCGACCGATTCACGCTTCCGTACATCCTCCGCCAAGGTGTCCAAGAATAACTCGAACTCCTCGAGCTGTGCACTAGGAGGTGCATAGCACCTATAGAAGTGAACCCCTCCCACTTTGGCTCTCACAAGCCATGGTTCGGGGGTATTTGGGAGTTGTTGGAACGGAAGTTTACCGCAAGCCCATATCGCTGCTCTGTCCGTTGTGTCATTTACCCAGGACAGGGTGTCGAAGTTTTTGTACTGCTCGCAGATTATGGCTACGTCGCAATCCAATTCCCGCACCCGCTGTACCAGTAGGTCTTGGGCTGCTTCGCAATGGTTGAGGTTGAGTTGCAGTACTTTCATTTACGGGCTTGTGCTGCTCTCATCGCCTGTTGGTAGATCGGACATTTCCAACTACCCGCAACGTGCCGCCAGTCTGACCTACTATCTTTCTCTTTGCAGAGTAAGCACTTGGCAGGTTGTTGACAAGCTGAGGCATTGTGACCAGCGCCTCCGCATCTGTGACAACAACTGCTTCGGTCAGTCTTGCCTCTGCACGCCTGGGCGTTGTGCCCAAAGTGCCAGCATTTGAAGCACCGTCGAAGGCTGATCCTCTCGCGAACACGTACTGTGCCCCACGCAAGTTTCAGCTTTCCAAGTGCGATGGATTTCTTGGCCTGGACCTCTGGGAGACAAACAACTGCCGTTTGTGTTAATCTATATGCCCGTCGAAGTGATTTCACGGCCTCCTCAGTGATCTCTGCCAGGCCGTCGATATTATCTTTGAGCAGCTTTACCACGTCTTCCTTTGTACTGATCTCATCCAGGTCTTTAATTTCAATCTCGATTTGCGGTATTCGAGATTGTACAGTGGCCCCGCTTGGGAGCTTATTCTTGATGGCGTTACAGTAGCGCTCCATCTCCTGAGCGTCTGCCTTCGCGAATAAAAACAGGAGATCTCCCTTAGCTGTTCGTCGGATCTTATTGACTTTTTTGCCTATATCATGCAAGGTGGGATCATTTTTGATATCTCGCAACATATCTGCATGGGAGCTCTTCTCGCCTTTCTTTATAAGCAGCGTACAATGTGGCGCTGGTTTTTGCTTATTGGTCCTCGGGGCCTTTTTCCTCTTTACCAGTTGCCAGTCAGTCAACTGGTTTGAAGGTTTGTTTCTGGTCTGCGGTTTAAACTTGGGTTTTAATACATTGTTTCTCTCCGCTTCTGAATTGACCACCCTACTTGTTGTTGCCTGGGTGGTTTGCCCGATGTTCTGGCAACCTTCTTTACCGGGCTTTAGCTTGCTAGCTAGCACCGGTTTAAGAGTTTGTGTCTTACTTGATGAGGCTACTGAAGGCGAAGCCTTCGGTGGCGAGGTCCTTGCTACCGAGCCTCCCGGCAGTGAGGCTACTTTTATTGAAGCCGCCTGCTTTGGGGCCGCCGGTGTTGATGCAGCTGGTTTTGAGTTAGCTGCTTTTAAGGCAGCCGCTTTTGGGACCTCCTTTTGCTTTTCACCTTGTGTCTGAGTGTTTGACACTTTTACTGGCGATGTCTGTGTTGTAGCAGGTTTCGCTACAGGAGATGGCTGCGTCGTTGACGTCAGATATTTGTCATATTCTGACTTAATGGCGTGTGCCAGTTTCTTGATCTCATGATGTACATTGTGCCTAGGCCCAATGAACGTCAAGAGCTCATCGATCTTTGCTCCTAATTTGTTTGGAGCGCCACTCTCATCTGTTGCCCTTTGGGGGACGTCAACTCCACTATTCGCCTTTTGGAGGACTTGGCTGAATAGTGTATTGCTGCCAGCTCTAGTTTTAATGGTCGATGTTGTACCATTAACGGTTTTCTTCTTCTTCTTGTCACTATGTGACGGAACCAGTGATAATTCGCTCCCCCCAGAATCCGTGGAGCGTGCACCGGCCACCGAGGCTTTCACTCGATCGGAACCGGTGGTGGGATTATCCTCTCCAGAGGTACCCACCTGGGTTTTTTTTTTTTATCCGAAGAGGGGGGAAATACATTCCGTACTTAGCTAGCACGTGCTAGCCGTCGTGCGGGACTCCCGATGCAATGACTTCAAAGCAAGAGTCGATCGTTGCATTGAAACCAGTATACCGTATACCCGCTAAAACCCTAACCTCTTTCTCCTACAACCATGGTCCCCTGCGGCACTCTTAGTCAATACTACTTCGCAAGGGTGGTTCATTGCAGATGTTTACTGCTCGTACATTGAAAGCCTCTAAAGCCTACTCCTCGAACGTATTGCGGAGTTCTTTGAGGATAGTCTCCGCGTAATCTGACAAAAAGTTCCAGGCTTGGGAGCCCTTCAGCATGGCTTCTACTAATTGTTCTGGAACGATATTAGTCTCCAGAATCCTCTCCACTTCAGCACGTTGATCCTGAAACCGGGGGCAGGAGAAGAACACGTGTTCCGCGTCCTCTATCACGTCCGTACAGTGTGGGCAGTTTGGGGAGTTTGCCCTCCTGAACCTGTGCAGGTATGCTCGAAAGCATCCATGTCCAGTCAGGAGTTGAGTGATGTAGAACCCAACCTCCCCATGCTGGCGGTTGACCCAACGACTGATGTTAGGTATCAGTCGATATGTCCACCGGCCTTTAGTAGAGCTGTCCCACCTCTCCTGCCATTGCCCTAGACTCTGGTCTGGTCACCCACCTGGGGTATTAAGTGTGTTTTTTTTTTATCCGAAGAGTGGGGAAATACATTCCGTACTTAGCTAGCACGTGCTGGCCGTCGTGCGGGACTCCCGATGTAATGACTTCAAAACAAGAGTAAATCGTTGCATTGAAACCAGTATACCGTATACCCGCTAAAACCCTAACCTCTTTCTCCTACAACCATGGACGCCTGCGGCACTCTTACTCAATACTACTTCGCAAGGGTGGTTCATTGCAGATGTTTACTGCCCTTCCATTGAAAGCTTCTAAAGCCTATTAAGTGTGTGTGTGTGTGTGTGTGTTTTTTTTTTATCCGAAGAGGGGGGAAATACATTCCGTACTTAGCTAGCACGTGCTGGCCGTCGTGCGGGACTCCCGATGCAATGACTTCAAAGCAAGAGTAAATCGTTGCATTGAAACCAGTATACCGTATACCCGCTAAAACCCTAACCTCTTTCTCCTACAACCATGGTCGCCTGCGGCACTCTTAGTCAATACTACTTCGCAAGGGTGGTTCATTGCAGATGTTTACTGCTCTTACATTGAAAGCCTCTAAAGCCTACTCCTCGAACGTATTGCGGAGTTCCTTGAGGATAGTCTCCGCGTAATCTGATACCAAGTTCCAGGCTTGGGGGCCCTTCAGCATGGCTTCTACTAATTGTTCTGGAACGATATTAGTCTCCAGAATCCTCTCCACTTCAGCACGTTGATCCTGAAACCGGGGGCAGGAGAAGAACACGTGTTTCGCGTCCTCTATCACGTCCGTACAGTGTGGGCAGTTTGGGGAGTTTGCCCTCCTGAACCTGTGCAGGTATGCTCGAAAGCATCCATGTCCAGTCAGGAGTTGAGTGATGTAGAACCCAACCTCCCCATGCTGGCGGTTGACCCAACGACTGATGTTAGGTATCAATCGATATGTCCACCTTCCTTTAGGAGAGCTGTCCCACCTCTCCTGCCATTGCCCTAGACTCATGGCTCTTTCATCGCTGTTTCCTGTCGGTTGGTCTTTCTCTAACTTTCTGCGATAAAGCCGTCCCCTTTCTGCAGCCAGGATGTCGATTGGTAGGGTAGAGGCAATCACACTCACCGCCTCGTAAGACACAGTGCGGTAGGATGATGCCACTCGAATCGCTGAGAGCCGCTGGACTGATTTCATTTTCCGGCGGTACGATGGTAGCTCGAGCGATTTCTCCCATACCGGTGCCCCGTACAACAAAACAGAAGTAGTTACTGTTGCCAGTAGCTGTCTTCTTATCTGTCTAGGGCCTCCGACATTCGGCATTATTCTAGATAATGCCCCCTGTACCCCAGCTGCTTTCTTGCTGGCCGCGATTATGTGCTCCTTGAAGTTGAGCCGTGAGTCCAGGAGCACCCCCAAATAGCTGATGAAGGGCTGCGACTGTATGTAAATGTCGCCTATTTTGAGGGTGATGGTTTCCCTTGCCTTTCGACTGCTAACAAGGAGTGTTTCGGTCTTTTGCTCTGCTAAACTCAAGTCCGCTGAGAGCATCCAATGCTGAATTGTGGCTATAGCGAATGAGAAGGTTGTTTGTATCTCCTCTATGTGCTTGCGCACTATGATCAATGCCACATCATCGGCGAATGCCACTAGCCTGACGCCCTCAGGCAGACCGAGCAGGAGCAGGTCGTTGTACATTACGTTCCATAAGAGGGGGCCAAGAACAGAGCCCTGAGGTACACCTCCTGTGATCTTATAGTCTACTTGCCCATTTTCAGTTTGGTACAACAAGATGCGGTCCTTGAAATACGCTGAAACCATTCTGCGCAAGTACTGCGGAACTTCCATCCTGGCAAGAGCCTCCAAAATGCGGTCCCAGCGGGCCGAGTTAAAGGCGTTCTTGATATCCAGGGTGGCTATTAGACAGTACTTTTTTCCACCTCTTCTCCATCTCTTTCCCGAGATAGCCTCTCTGGCGATGTTGGTAACGAGTTTCACGGCATCGATGGTTGATCTCCCCTTTCTGAACCCGAATTGGTTGGTGGAAAGTTTCGGCTCAACGTAGGGCTCCAGCCTATCTGCTATTATCCTTTCAAGGAGTTTTCCCGCAGAGTCCAACATACAGAGGGGACGATATGATGACGGTTCGTCGGGAGGTTTCTTTCCCCCTTTAGGGAGGAGCACAAGCCTCTGCTTTTTCCACTTAGTCGGGCTATGGCGCATTTTAGCGCGATGTTAGGTATGCCATCTGGACCGGGAGCCTTACCGTTTTGGAGCCGGTTGCACGCGCCTATCAGCTCACTCATAGTCACTGATGGTATATCTTCGTCCCTCACCTGCCACGAAGGATAAGCGGGTAGCTCAGGCAGGAAAGAAGTGAGTGACAATGCGGTGCAATGATTCGGGGCAGTTCGTTGATGTCATGGGAGGGGCCTTAATTTTATGCATCACGATTTTATACGGTTTTCCCCATGGATCTTGATTAACTTCGTCACACAACTCCTTCCAGTAGGATCTCTTGCTTGAGAGAATGGCTCTTCGTAGTTGTTGTCTTTTGATCTCATAGTCGAGCCTTAGTTCTTCTGTTGTGACCCTGTCGCGTCTCCGTGCTCGTTGATGCAGCCTTCGTGCTTTGAGACACTCTCGTCGGTGTTGTGAGATCGTGTCGTTCCACCAGTAAACTGGTGGGCGGCTGTTGTTCTGCCGTCTCCTTGGCATGGAAGCATCGCAGGACTTGACAACGCTTGTCATTACCTCTTTGGCAGTGGCTTCTGCGCTTGTTGCTATTGACAATGGTTCCTGCTCCATAACCAAGGCGAATGAATCAGCATCGAAAGCATTTTTGTTCCAACCGACTGGCTGTGACCTCGCACGACTGACACACAATATTCGTTTGGGAGTGGTGTTGATTTCCCATATAATAGCTTGGTGGTCGCTATTAGTAAACTCCTCATCGACCCGCCACTCACAGCCCCCTTTAATTAGGTTGCTGCTAACGAATGTCACATCGATAATGGAGCTGGCTGTGCCTTTGCGATATGTGCTTACGTCTCCTGTGTTGAGGAGTACCAGGTTGAGCGAAGACATGGTCTCAAGGAGAGCTCGTCCTCTCGCGCTCGTTTCCCGGCATCCCCAGTCAATTGCCCAGGCGTTGAAATCTCCTGCGATGGCGACCGATTCACGCTTCCGTACATCCTCCGCCAAGGTGTCCAAGAATAACTCGAACTCCTCGAGCTGTGCACTAGGAGGTGCATAGCAGCTATAGAAGTGAACCCCTCCCACTTTGGCTCTCACAAGCCATGGTTCGGGGGTATTTGGGAGTTGTTGGAAAGGAAGTTTACCGCAAGTCCATATCGCTGCTCTGTCCGTTGTGTCATTTACCCAAGACAGGGTGTCGAAGTTTTTGTACTGCTCGCAGATTATGGCTACGTCGCAATCCAATTCCCGCACCCGCTGTACCAGTAGGTCTTGGGCTGCTTCGCAATGGTTGAGGTTGAGTTGCAGTACTTTCATTTACGGGCTTGTGCTGCTCTCATCGCCTGTTGGTAGATCGGACATTTCCAACTACCCGCAACGTGCCGGCAGTCTGACCTACTATCTTTCTCTTTGCAGAGTAAGCACTTGGCAGGTTGTTGACAAGCCGAGGCATTGTGACCAGCGCCTCCGCATCTGTGACAACAACTGCTTCGGTCAGTCTTGCCTCTGCACGCCTGGGCGTTGTGCCCAAAGTGCCAGCATTTGAAGCACCGTCGAAGGCTGATCCTCTCGCGAACACGTACTGTGCCCCACGCAAGTTTCAGCTTTCCAAGTGCGATGGATTTCTTGGCCTGGACCTCTGGGAGACAAACAACTGCCGTTTGTGTTGATCTATATGCCCGTCGAAGTGATTTCACTGCCTCCTCAGTGATCTCTGCCAGGCCGTCGATATTATCTTTGAGCAGGTTTACTACGTCTTCCTTGGTACTGATCTCGTCCAAGTCTTTAATTTCAATCTCGATTTGCGGTATTCGAGATTGTACAGTGGCCCCGCTTGGGAGCTTATTCTTGATGGCGTTACAATAGCGCTCCATCTCCTGAGCGTCCGCCTTGGCGAATAACAAAAGTAGATCTCCCTTGGCTGTTCGTCGGATCTTATTGACTTTTTTGCCTATATCCTGCAAGGTGGGATCATTCTTGATACCTCGCAAGATATCTGCATGGGAGCTCTTCTCGCCTTTCTTTATAAGCAGCGTACAATGTGGCGCTGGTTTTTGCTTATTGGTCCTCGGGGCCTTTTTCCTCTTTACCACTTGCCAGTCAGTCGACTGGTTTGCAGGTTGGTTTTTGGTCTGCGGTTTAAACTTGGATTTTAATCCATTGTTTCTCTCCGCTTCTGAATTGACCACCCTACTTGTTGTTCCCTGGGTGGTTTGCCCGATGTTCTGGCGACCTTCCTTACCGGGCTTTAGCTTGCTAGCTAGCACCGGTTTAAGAGTTTTAGGTGGTGGTGCCTTACTTGATGAGGCTACTGAAGGCGAGACCTTCGGTGGCGAGGTCCTTGCTACAGAGGCTACTTTTATTGAAGCCGCCTGCTTTGGGGCCGCCGGTGTTGATGCAGCCGGTTTTGAGTTAGCTGCTTTTGAGGCAGCCGCTTTTGGGACCTCCTTTTGCTGTCCACCTTGTGTCTGAGTGTTTGACACCTTTACTGGCGATGTCTGTGTTGTAGCAGGTTTCGCTACAGGAAGTGGCCGCGTCGTTGACGTCTGATATTTGTCATATTCTGACTTAATGGCGTGTGCGTGTGTGTGTGTGTGTGTGTGTGTGTGTGTGTGTTTTTTTTTTTTTTTTTTTTTTTTTTTTTTTTTATCCGAAGAGGGGGGAAATACATTCCGTACTTAGCTAGCACGTGCTAGCCGTCGTGCGGGACTCCCGATACAATGACTTCAAAGCAAGAGTAAATCGTTGCATTGAAACCAGTATACCGTATACCCGCTAAAACCCTAACCTCTTTCTCCTACAACCATGGTCCCCTGCGGCACTCTTAGTCAATACTACTTCGCAAGGGTGGTTCATTGCAGATGTTTACTGCTCTTACATTGAAAGCCTCTAAAGCCTACTCCTCGAACGTATTGCGGAGTTCTTTGAGGATAGTCTCCGCGTAATCTGATACCAAGTTCCAGGCTTGGGGGCCCTTCAGCATGGCTTCTACTAATTGTTCTGGAACGATATTAGTCTCCAGAATCCTCTCCACTTCAGCACGTTCATCCTGAAACCGGGGGCAGGAGAAGAACACGTGTTCCGCGTCCTCTATCACGTCCGTACAGTGTGGGCAGTTTGGGGAGTTTGCCCTCCTGAACCTGTGCAGGTATGCTCGAAAGCATCCATGTCCAGTCAGGAGTTGAGTGATGTAGAACCCAACCTCCCCATGCTGGCGGTTGACCCAACGACTGATGTTAGGTATCAATCGATATGTCCACCTTCCTTTAGTAGAGCTGTCCCACCTCTCCTGCCATTGCCTTAGACTCATGGCTCTTTCATCGCTGTTTCCTGTCGGTTGGTCTTTCTCTAACTTTCTGCGATAAAGCCGTCCCCTTTCTGCAGCCAGGATGTCGATTGGTAGGGTAGAGGCAATCACACTCACTGCCTCGTAAGACACAGTGCGGTAGGATGATGCCACTCGAATCGCTGAGAGCCGCTGGACTGATTTCATTTTCCGGCGGTACGATGGTAGCTCGAGCGATTTCTCCCATACCGGTGCCCCGTACAACAAAACAAAAGTAGTTACTGTTGCCAGTAGCTGTCTTCTTATCTGTCTAGGGCCTCCGACATTCGGCATTATTCTAGATAATGCCCCCTGTACCCCAGCTGCTTTCTTGCTGGCCGCGATTATGTGCTCTTTGAAGTTGAGCCGTGTGTCCAGGAGCACCCCCAAATAGCTGATGAAGGGCTGCGACTGTATGTAGGAGTCGCCTATTTTGAGGGAGATGGTTTCCCTTGCCTTTCGACTGCTAACAAGAAGTGTTTCGGTCTTTTGTTCTGCTAAACTCAAGTCCGCTGCGAGCATCCAATGCTGAATTGTGGCTATAGCGAATGAGAAGGTTGTTTGTATCTCCTCTATGTGCTTGCGCACTATGATCAATGCCACATCATCGGCGAATGCCACTAGCCTGACGCCCTCAGGCAGACCGAGCAGGAGCAGGTCGTTGTACATTACGTTCCATAAGAGGGGGCCAAGAACAGAGCCCTGAGGTACACCTCCTGTGATCTTATAGTCTACTTGCCCATTTTCAGTTTGGTACAACAAGATGCGGTCCTTGAAATAGGCTGAAACCATTCTGCGCAAGTACTGCGGAACTTCCATCCTGACAAGAGCCTCCAAAATGCGGTCCCAGCGGGCCGAGTTAAAGGCGTTCTTGATATCCAGGGTGGCTATTAGACAGTACTTTTTTCCACCTCTTCTCCATCTCTTTCCCGAGATAGCCTCTCTGGCGATGTTGGTAACGAGTGTCACGGCATCGATGGTTGATCTCCCCTTTCTGAACCCGAATTGGTTGGTGGAAAGTTTCGGCTCAACGTAGGGCTCCAACCTATCTGCTATTATCCTTTCAAGGAGTTTTCCCGCAGAGTCCAACATACAGAGGGGGCGATATGATGACGGTTCGTCGGGAGGTTTCTTTCCCCCTTTAGGGAGGAGCACAAGCCTCTGCTTTTTCCACTTACTCGGGAAAACCCCCTGCTTTAGGCAGGTCTCATACATGTGTAGAAACATGTCAGGCCTATTGGCTATGGCGCATTTTAGCGCGATGTTAGGTATGCCATCTGGACCGGGAGCCTTACCGTTTTGGAGCCGGTTGCACGCGCCCATCAGCTCACTCATAGTCACTGATGGTATATCTTTGTCCCTCACCTGCCACGAAGGATTAGCGGGTAGCTCAGGCTTCGCAGGAAACAAGTGAGTGACAATGCGGTGCAATGATTCGAGGCAGTTCGTTGATGTCATGGGAGGGGCCTTAATTTTATGCATCACGATTTTATACGGTTTTCCCCATGGATCTTGATTAACTTCGTCACACAACTCCTTCCAGTAGGATCTCTTGCTTGAGAGAATGGCTCTTCGTAGTTGTTGTCTTTTGATCTCATAGTCGAGCCTTAGTTCTTCTGTTTTGACCCTGTCGCGTCTCCGTGCTCGTTGATGCAGCCTTCGTGCTTTGAGACACTCTCGTCGGTGTTGTGAGATCGTGTCGTTCCACCAGTAAACTGGTGGGCGGCTGTTGTTCTGCCGTCTCCTTGGCATGGAAGCATCGCAGGACTTGACAACGCTTGTCATTACCTCTTTGGCAGTGGCTTCTGCGCTTGTTGCTATTGACAATGGTTCCTGCTCCATAACCAAGGCGAATGAATCAGCATCGAAAGCATTTTTGTTCCAGCCGACTGGCTGTGACCTCGCACGACTGACACACAATCTTCGTTTGGGAGTGGTGTTGATTTCCCAAATAATAGCTTGGTGGTCGCTATTAGTAAACTCCTCATCGACCCGCCACTCACAGCCCCCTTTAATTAGGTTGCTGCTAACGAATGTTACGTCGATAATGGAGCTGGCTGTGCCTTTGCGATATGTGCTTACGGCTCCTGTGTTGAGGAGTACCAGGTTGAGCGAAGACATGGTCTCAAGGAGAGCTCGTCCTCTCGCGCTCGTTTCCCGACATCCCCAGTCAATTGCCCAGGCGTTGAAATCTCCTGCGATGGCGACCGATTCACGCTTCCGTACATCCTCCGCCAAGGTGTCCAAGAATAACTCGAACTCCTCGAGCTGTGCACTAGGAGGTGCATAGCAGCTATAGAAGTGGACCCCTCCCACTTTGGCTCTCACAAGCCATGGTTCGGGGGTATTTGGGAGTTGTTGGAACGGAAGTTTACCGCAAGCCCATATCGCTGCTCTGTCCGTTGTGTCATTTACCCAGGACAGGGTGTCGAAGTTTTTGTACTGCTCGCAGATTATGGCTACGTCGCAATCCAATTCCCGCACCCGCTGTACCAGTAGGTCTTGGGCTGCTTCGCAATGGTTGAGGTTGAGTTGCAGAACTTTCATTTACGGGCTTGTGCTGCTCTCATCGCCTGTTGGTAGATCGGACATTTCCAACTACCCGCAACGTGCCGGCAGTCTGACCTACTATCTTTCTCTTTGCAGAGTAAGCACTTGGCAGGTTGTTGACAAGCCGAGGCATTGTGACCAGCGCCTCCGCATCTGTGACAACAACTGCTTCGGTCAGTCTTGCCTCTGCACGCCTGGGCGTTGTGCCCAAAGTGCCAGCATTTGAAGCACCGTCGAAGGCTGATCCTCTCGCGAACACGTACTGTGCCCCACGCAAGTTTCAGCTTTCCAAGTGCGATGGCTTTCTTGGCCTGGACCTCTGGGAGACAAACAACTGCCGTTTGTGTTGATCTATATGCCCGTCGAAGTGATTTCACTGCCTCCTCAGTGATCTCTGCCAGGCCGTCGATATTATCTTTGAGCAGGTTTACTACCTCTTCCTTGGTACTGATCTCGTCCAGGTCTTTAATTTCAATCTCGATTTGGGGTATTCGAGATTGTACAGTGGCCCCGCTTGGGAGCTTATTCTTGATGGCGTTACAATAGCGCTCCATCTCCTGAGCGTCTGCCTTGGCGAATAACAAAAGTAGATCTCCCTTAGCTGTTCGTCGGATCTTATTGACTTTTTTGCCTATATCCTGCAAGGTGGGATCATTCTTGATACCTCGCAAGGTATCTGCATGGGAGCTCTTCTCGCCTTTCTTTATAAGCAGCGTACAATGTTGGGCTGGTTTTTGCTTATTGGTCCTCGGGGCCTTTTTCCTCTTTACCACTTGCCAGTCAGTCGACTGGTTTGAAGGTTGTTTTTTGGTCTGCGGTTTAAACTTGGGTTTTAATACATTGTTTCTCTCCGCTTCTGAATTGACCACCGTACTTGTTGTTGCCTGGGTGGTTTGCCCGATGTTCTGGCAACCTTCTTTACCGGGCTTTAGCTTGCTAGGTAGCACCGGTTTAAGAGTTTTAACTAGTGGTGCCTTACTTGATGGGGCTACTGAAGGCGAGGCCTTCGGTGGCGAGGTCCTTGCTACTGAGGCTACTTTTATTGAAGCCGCCTGCTTTGGGGCCGCCGGTGTTGATGCAGTCGGTTTTGAGTTGGCTGCTTTTGAGGCAGCCGCTTTTGGGACCTCCTTTTGCTTTTCACCTTGTGTCTGAGTGTTTGACACCTTTACTGGCGATGTCTGTGTTGTAGCAGGTTTCGCTACAGGAGGTGGCCGCGTCGTTGACGTCTGATATTTGTCATATTCTGACTTAATGGCGTGTGCCAGTTTCTTGATCTCATGATGTACATTGTGCCTAGGCCCAATGAACTTCAAGAGCTCATCGATCTTTGCTCCTAATTTGTTTGGAGCGCCACTCTCAGTTGTGGCCCTTTGGGAGGCGTCAACTGCACTATCCGCCTTTTGGAGGACTTGGCTGAATAGTGTCTTGCTGCCAGCTCTAGTTTTAATGGTCGATGTTGTACCATTAGCAGTGTTCTTATTCTTCTTGTCACCATGTGACGGAACCAGTGATAATTCGCTCCCCCCAGAATCCGTGGAGCGTGCACCGGCCACCGAGGCTTTCACTCGATCGGAACCGGTGGTGGGATTATCCTCTGCAGAGGTACCCACCTGGGGTATTAAGTTGACCTTATCACCCATATCCATGAATGGTTTATTTTCGGGGTTCCTTCCCCTATCTGATTTTGGTCCGCCCTGAGGAAGTCCTCAGTACTCCCCATTGCTGGAGAGCGTCCCCTATCCGCCACCTGGGGAGGCGCCCGGTGGTGGACCAGCTACCACCCTGGGTGTTTTTTTTTTTTTTTTTTATCCGAAGAGGGGGGAAATACATTCCGTACTTAGCTAGCACGTGCTGGCCGTCGTGCGGGACTCCCGATGCAATGACTTCAAAGCAAGAGTAAATCGTTGCATTGAAACCAGTATACCGTATACCCGCTAAAACCCTAACCTCTTTCTCCTACAACCATGGTCCCCTGCGGCACTCTTAGTCAATACTACTTCGCAAGGGTGGTTCATTGCAGATGTTTACTGCTCTTACATTGAAAGCCTCTAAAGCCTACTCCTCGAACGTATTGCGGAGTTCCTTGAGGATAGTCTCCGCGTAATCTGATACCAAGTTCCAGGCTTGGGGGCCCTTCAGCATGGCTTCTACTAATTGTTCTGGAACGATATTAGTCTCCAGAATCCTCTCCACTTCAGCACGTTGATCCTGAAACCGGGGGCAGGAGAAGAACACGTGTTCCGCGTCCTCTATCACGTCCGTACAGTGTGGGCAGTTTGGGGAGTTTGCCCTCCTGAACCTGTGCAGGTATGCTCGAAAGCATCCATGTCCAGTCAGTAGTTGAGTGATGTAAAACCCAACCTCCCCATGCTGGCGGTTGACCCAACGACTGATGTTAGGTATCAATCGATATGTCCACCGGCCTTTATTAGAGCTGTCCCACCTCTCCTGCCATTGCCCTAGACTCATGGCTCTTTCATCGCTGTTTCCTGTCGGCTGTTCTTTTTCTAACTTTCTGCGATAAAGCCGTCCCCTTTCTGCAGCCAGGATGTCGATTGGCAGGGTAGAGGTAATCACAATCACCGCCTCGTAGGACACAGTGCGGTAGGATAATGCCACTCGAATCGCTGAGAGCCGCTGGACTGATTTCATTTTCCGGCGGTACGATGGTAGCTCGAGCGATTTCTCCCATACCGGTGCCCCGTACAACAAAACAGAAGTAGTTACTGTTGCCAGTAGCTGTCTTCTTATCTGTCTAGGGCCCCCGACATTCGGCATTATTCTAGATAATGCCCCCTGTACCCCAGCTGCTTTCTTGCTGGCCGCAATTATGTGCTCTTTGAAGTTGAGCCGTGTGTCCAGGAGCACCCCCAAATAGCTGATGAAGGGCTGCGACTGTATGTAGGTGTCGCCTATTTTGAGGGTGATGGTTTCCCTTGCCTTCCGACTGCTAACAAGAAGTGTTTCGGTCTTTTGCTCTGCTAAACTCAAGTCCGCTGCGAGCATCCAATGCTGAATTGTGGCTATAGCGAATGAGAAGGTTGTTTGTATCTCCTCTATGTGCTTGCGCACTATGATCAATGCCACATCATCGGCGAATGCCACTAGCCTGACGCCCTCAGGCAGACCGAGCAGGAGCAGGTCGTTGTACATTTCGTTCCATAAGAGGGGGCCAAGAACAGAGCCTTGAGGTACACCTCCTGTGATCTTATAGTCTACTTGCCCATTTTCAGTTTGGTACAACAAGATGCGGTCCTTGAAATAGGCTGAAACCATTCTGCGCAAGTACTGCGGAACTTCCATCCTGGCAAGAGCCTCCAAAATGCGGTCCCAGCGGGCCGAGTTAAAGGCGTTCTTGATATCCAGGGTGGCTATTAGACAGTACTTTTTTCCACCTCTTCTCCATCTCTTTCCCGAGATAGCCTCTCTGGCGATGTTGGTAACGAGTGTCACGGCATCGATGGTTGATCTCCCCTTTCTGAACCCGAATTGGTTGGTGGAAAGTTTCGGCTCAACGTAGGGCTCCAGCCTATCTGCTATTATCCTTTCAAGGAGTTTTCCCGCAGAGTCCAACATACAGAGGGGACGATATGATGACGGTTCGTCGGGAGGTTTCTTTCCCCCTTTAGGGAGGAGCACAAGCCTCTGCTTTTTCCACTTAGTCGGGAAAACCCCCTGCTTTAGGCAGGTCTCATACATGTGTAGAAACATGTCAGGCCTATTGGCTATGGCGCACTTTAGCGCGATGTTAGGTATGCCATCTGGACCGGGAGCCTTACCGTTTTGGAGCCGGTTGCACGCCCCCATCAGCTCACTCATAGTCACTGATGGTATATCTTCGTCCCTCACCTGCCACGAAGGATTAGCGGGTAGCTCAGGCTTTGCAGGAAACAAGTGAGTGACAATGCGGTGCAATGATTCGGGGCAGTTCGTTGATGTCATGGGAGGGGCCTTAATTTTATGCATCACGATTTTATACGGTTTTCCCCATGGATCTTGATTAACTTCGTCACACAACTCCTTCCAGTAGGATCTCTTGCTTGAGAGAATGGCTCTTCGTAGGTGTTGTCTTTTGATCTCATAGTCGAGCCTTAGTTCTTCTGTTGTGACCCTGTCGCGTCTCCGTGCTCGTTGATGCAGCCTTCGTGCTTTGAGACACTCTCGTCGGTGTTGTGAGATCGTGTCGTTCCACCAGTAAACTGGTGGGCGGCTGTTGTTCTGCCGTCTCCTTGGCATGGAAGCATCGCAGGACTTGACAACGCTTGTCATTACCTCTTTGGCAGTGGCTTCTGCGCTTGTTGCTATTGACAATGGTTCCTGCTCCATAACCAAGGCGAATGAATCAGCATCGAAAGCATTTTTGTTCCAACCGACTGGCTGTGACCTCGCACGACTGACACACAATCTTCGTTTGGGAGTGGTGTTGATTTCCCATATAATAGCTTGGTGGTCGCTATTAGTAAACTCCTCATCGACCCGCCACTCACAGCCCCCTTTAATTAGGTTGCTGCTAACGAATGTCACATCGATAATGGAGCTGGCTGTGCCTTTGCGATATGTGCTTACGTCTCCTGTGTTGAGGAGTACCAGGTTGAGCGAAGACATGGTCTCAAGGAGAGCTCGTCCTCTCGCGCGCGTTTCCCGGCATCCCCAGTCAATTGCCCAGGCGTTGAAATCTCCTGCGATGGCGACCGATTCACGCTTCCGTACATCCTCCGCCAAGGTGTCCAAGAATAACTCGAACTCCTCGAGCTGTGCACTAGGAGGTGCATAGCAGCTATAGAAGTGAACCCCTCCCACTTTGGCTCTCACAAGCCATGGTTCGGGCTTATTTGGGAGTTGTTGGAACGGAAGTTTACCGCAAGCCCATATCGCTGCTCTGTCCGTTGTGTCATTTACCCAGGACAGGGTGTCGAAGTTTTTGTACTGCTCGCAGATTATGGCTACGTCGCAATTCAATTCCCGCACCCGCTGTACCAGTAGGTCTTGGGCTGCTTCGCAATGGTTGAGGTTGAGTTGCAGTACTTTCATTTACGGGCTTGTGCTGCTCTCATCGCCTGTTGGTAGATCGGACATTTCCAACTACCCGCAACGTGCCGGCAGTCTGACCTACTATCTTTCTCTTTGCAGAGTAAGCACTTGGCAGGTTGTTGACAAGCCGATGCATTGTGACCAGCGCCTCCGCATCTGTGACAACAACTGCTTCGGTCAGTCTTGCCTCTGCACGCCTGGGCGTTGTGCCCAAAGTGCCATCATTTGAAGCACCGTCGAAGGCTGATCCTCTCGCGAACACGTACTGTGCCCCACGCAAGTTTCAGCTTTCCAAGTGCGATGGCTTTCTTGGCCTGGACCTCTGGGAGACAAACAACTGCCGTTTGTGTTGATCTATATGCCCGTCGAAGTGATTTCACTGCCTCCTCAGTGATCTCTGCCAGGCCGTCGATATTATCTTTGAGCAGGTTTACTACGTCTTCCTTGGTACTGATCTCGTCCAAGTCTTTAATTTCAATCTCGATTTGCGGTATTCGAGATTGTACAGTGGTCCCGCTTGGGAGCTTATTCTTGATGGCGTTACAATAGCGCTCCATCTCCTGAGCGTCTGCCTTGGCGAATAACAAAAGTAGATCTCCCTTAGCTGTTCGTCGGATCTTATTGACTTTTTTGCCTATATCCTGCAAGGTGGGATCATTCTTGATACCTCGCAAGATATCTGCATGGGAGCTCTTCTCGCCTTTCTTTATAAGCAGCGTACAATGTGGCGCTGGTTTTTGCTTATTGGTCCTCGGGGCCTTTTTCCTCTTTACCACTTGCCAGTCAGTCGACTGGTTTGCAGGTTGGTTTTTGGTCTGCGGTGTAAACTTGGATTTTAATCCATTGTTTCTCTCCGCTTCTGAATTGACCACCCTACTTGTTGTTCCCTGGGTAGTTTGCCCGATGTTCTGGCGACCTTCCTTACCGGGCTTTAGCTTGCTAGCTAGCACCGGTTTAAGCGTTTTAAGTGGTGGTGCCTTACTTGATGAGGCTACTGAAGGCGAGACCTTCGGTGGCGAGGTCCTTGCTACAGAGGCTACTTTTATTGAAGCCGCCTGCTTTGGGGCCGCCGGTGTTGATGCAGCCGGTTTTGAGTTAGCTGCTTTTGAGGCAGCCGTTTTTGGGACCTCCTTTTGCTGTCCACCTTGTGTCTGAGTGTTTGACACCTTTACTGGCGATGTCTGTGTTGCAGCAGGTTTCGCTACAGGAGGTGGCCGCGTCGTTGACGTCTGATATTTGTCATATTCTGACTTAATGGCGTGTGCCAGTTTCTTGATCTCATGATGTACATTGTGCCTAGGCCCAATGAACTTCAAGAGCTCATCGATCTTTGCTCCTAATTTGTTTGGAGCGCCACTCTCATTTGTTGCCCTTTGTTGGACGTCAACTCCACTATTCGCCTTTTGGAGGACCTGGCTGGATAGTGTCTTGCTGCCAGCTCTAGTTGTAATGGTCGATGTTGTACCATTACTAGTGTTCTTCTTCTTGTCACTATGTGACGGAACCAGTGATAATTCGCTCCCCCCAGAATCCGTGGAGCGTGCACCGGCCACCGAGGCTTTCACTCGATCGGAACCGGTGGCGGGATTATCCTCTGCAGAGGTACCCACCTGGGGTATTAAGTTCACCTTATCACCCATATCCATAAATGGTTTATTTTCGGGGTTCCTTCCCCTATCTGATTTTGGTCCGCCCTGAGGAAATCCTCAGTACTCCCCATTGCTGAAGAGCGTTCCCCTATCCGCCACCTGGGGAGGCGCCCGGTAGTGGACCAACAACCACCCCGGGTGTGTGTGTGTGTGTGTGTGTGTGTGTGTTTTAGTGTATCTATATAGCTAGATGGTGGGTTATCGTTTAGCTACTGTCTTGACCCATTAATTTCATTTTCGCACAAAATACATATATTGGGAATGTCCACAGAGAATAGTGGAAAAATTTAGGGTCACTATTGTTTTAAAGAAAATTCAATGTCTTCGATATACGGGCGTAAATATTGATATTATATAGTTTTCTAAAATATATAATGGCGGGTTATATCATTTTGAGAAAATTCCGTTTTCCGGTAGGGGAAAGTTGGATATTTTTTAAGGAAAAATCGTTATTTGTCAGGAACCGAAAACATTACAGATATTGGAGTTATGATTTTAATTCTTTAAGTTAATTGAAAATTGATGTGAAAATTTGGTTATTTTATATAACTGCAAAAGTGGTTCAATAATTCTTAAGAAACAAAAAATGATGCAGGTAGGTATGAATATCCATCATTGGATGAGAATTGATAAACTGACTCTTTTCTTGAAATAAATGAGAACATCAGTAGATAAGCAAAGCGGTTTCTGGACCGGAAGTGGGCATAAAGGTAACCAGTCATCGAGTTCTCGCCGGGAGCTGCTGCTGAGCTGTTGGTAGTTGTTGTTTGGATAAGAAGAAGAAGCCATTGGGAAGAAGAAGACATTGGGGGTGGTCGTAGGGGTGCGCGAAAGACATTTGAGTGTGTCGCAGAGGTGCGCGCCATCTGTTGTTAATAAATGAAAACAATTGTACTGTGGGTTGGGTGTGTTGCAGGGGTGCACGCCATCTGTTGTTAATTGTGGTGGTTAGAGAGAAAAAAAGCTAAATTCTTGGCCTGCTATCTAACGCGGCTTGCCTGATTACAAAGTCAGGTGTCAGGAGAAATGTTTATTTGAAAAGGTATAGTACATGCCCGTTGCGCGGGCGCGTGTGTTTGGGCGTTGTTCGGTTGGATATTTTGGGGCTGGATTGGGGGATATGGTATTTAGTTGGCTGTAAAAAAAATTAATATCTTGGTATTTTGTTGTCTGTAAAAAAATTTAAAATCTTTTGTTTAAGGCTGCATGCGCGAGAACGTCCACTTCTTCGAGTCTATAGTTTTCGTAAGCGAGCGCCTACCTGCGCAAGAACGGCAACTCCTTCGAGTCTCTGATTTTGTCGGATGATTCAAGGCATTGAACGCCTGCATGCGCGAGAACGTCCACTCCTTCGAATCTATAGTTTTCGTGAGCGAGCACCAGCCTGCGCAAGAACGGCAACTCCTTCGAGTCTCTGATTTTGTCGGATGATTCAAGGCCGAGCGTAATAATATTGGGACTTGGAAAAATTTGTTTCAAGCGTCTGAATTTTAATTAAGGTGAAAATAATGGATATATTAAAACTAGACAACTGTTCATATAAGTTTATTAGCATATAGTATATTATGAATTTTCAGAGCATCCTTAATAATTAAAGCTATTTTTTGTTTTGTTTTTGTACAATATATAGTAAGGCCGCCATCATCCAACCACATACACAGATCCAAAGAAATATCATCAGAACAAAGCTGGCAATCATCCCATACAGTGTCAGGTTCATCCTTTCCATGTGAAGGATCGTTATGGAAACCATATGCAAATTCCAAATATTTTTTAAGCACCGTGTAATTCTCCACCGTTAAATGTAGAATTGTTTCACCAATTTTGAGAGTGGTCTCGTTATCAGTAATATTAATTGTTAAAATTTCTGGTACTGCCGTATATTTGCAAGTGCGCCCGTTGTAGGTAATCACAGTAACATCCATTTTTGGGATTTAGCTTTCCAGTTAAATCTTTCCGTTGTATAGTTCTCGTTGGCACTACACTCATATTAAATCTTTCTTGGTCATCAAGTAAACTTTCCAAATTCATGACTGGATTGTTACAGCTTCAACTCAAGACTGAATAAAAGAAATAAATTCTTATTATCGTGAGTGTGTGACGACAGCAAACACTACAAATATTAGATTTTTGTGGCTATAGGTGCAGTCTTATTCAATTCACTATGAATAAAAGGTGTGGAATATGTTTGGAAGAGATCACTAATAATTTTGGGCTATTGCCAAATTGTAAACCATTGTTTCTGCTTCCCATGCGTAAAAAAATGGCATCAAAATAAAGACTTTGAATTGAATATTCGCAGAGGCTGTACAGAATGCCGTATTGTGTCTCCTTATGTCTATCAATCTGAGGTTTATTAGTAGAAAGCGGAAAAAGATCGTTATATAGTTGAGAAAACCGAAAAAATGAAGAAAATTCGATGTAGGTATTTCCTAAAAAGCAAACCTAAATGTCCGTTAGGAAATACTTGTTTGTTTAGCCATCGATTACCAAATGGGGTTGAAATAGATATAGGACCACCCCAAATGAAACGTGCAGGTATGGGCGGTCGTACTGATTTCATAGAGGCTCAGTTCGCCCGTGGAGGAGCTAGAACTCAACGTTCAGAAATGGAAGGCTTTCCAGATACGATTAGTTTACTCGTGGTGGAACCAGGATTTTTTTACGTCTTGAGGGATGAATAAAAATCTGTATTTATTTAAAAATTCATGCCAATAAAATCATAAATGTATTTAAAAATTCCTGATAATAAATTCTCAAATCATGAATCTGCATTTATTTAAAAGTAATGTTAACAAAATCGAAAAATAATATAAATCATGAAACCGTAATTATTTAAAAATTCCTGATAATAAATTCACATTATATCTGGTATGTTAGATATCGAAACCGCAACGGAAATGATGACCGCAGTGAAAGGAAACTGTGATATCTTGTTTACGCTAATTGAAACCGAGCTAAATAAATTTACAGGAAGCTGTGGTTTGATAATAGATGTGATAAGCATTAATTAGTTGTTTTTCTAGAACTAACAGCAATTTCGTTATACGCAAATGAAGTAGTTCGATGCTGATAAATAAAATAATTGCGAATTTTTATTTCATTGTTAATTCGACTCTCAAAGAGATCATATATCAACTACAGTGATTGTGTTTGTGCTATGTTAAATTAACTGCTAATTCAACTTTCAAAGAGATTGCTTCTTAAGTGTATCTAGTGATAGTGTGTGTTGTTCAAAAAACATTATGTTTACTTAATTTCATTTATGTTAATTTGCTTCTAGTATTTTGTGACTGCCCTTCAAAATATTTGAAATTAATAGAGTATGTTTTTCGAATTGAATATTTTCTGGTTGCTTTTCAATTCAATGTTCTAGTTCCAACTTTTGTTAATTTGCTTCTAATATTTTGTGTATGTCTTTCAAAAATTATTAGCAGTGTTTAGATTCATTATAAATTTGTAGTTTTGTTTTTCGAATCAGGTAGTTTCTGTCTACTTTTCTTAAAAGTTTCATTGTTCTATTTCTAAATTTTTGGTAATTTGCTTTCAATATGTTGTGCCTGTCGTTCTAAAATTATTAGAGTTTAGATGCAACCAAGTTCATAGTATTTTATTTTTGTTATAGAAAATGGATTTTTTGAAAGAACTTAATGCAGTTTCCTCCGCAGAGATTGACAACAAGCCGGCAATAAAAGTTTAAGACTTGCAGCTTAACCAGAAGTATCTAATTGTAGCAGCCAAACTGGTCAACCCAAGATACGGTGAAACCATCTTACTTGAATTAGAGGACCACGTAACCTTCCTGCCGAATCGGGTCACTCAGGTATATAAACCACACCTAGACAAATTTGGCGGTGGAAAGTTCCACATCGAATTCATCGGGCTGCAGCAACTTGGAGGCAAACTACAATCCCGAGAGCTTTATCAAATTTCTGCGGAGTGAACATAAAAAATTTAGTTGTAAGTTTTTATTTTAAATTTTGCATGCTTCAGTTATACTTTTACTGTTAATATTCCATTGATATTTCTCACGTTTGTAATAGTTTATTATATTGTTATAAGAGTCAAAATGAATTCAGAGGCTATAGCGAATATTAGTACCGATATTATTAACAAGTTTGGATTAGCATCAAATATAATTTTCTCAAAGAAACGTTGCTCTCCAGAGCAAATATCTAACTGGCTGAAATTAAGTAAAAAACAATTAATTTTATGTAACAGAGCTATTCGGGAATCAGATTTACATATAGGAACTTTGAATAAGCTTCAATCTCAAATTAGTCATATAAAAAGATTTAGAAATGATTTGAAAAATCATCAAAAGGGGTGGGGGGATTGGTGAGAAGTCAAAAAGAAGTGATCCCGTTAAATGGTATGAGATAGAATCAGCGTTTTGCTCACGTGTTCGAACAGGAGTAATCATTAATCTCATTCATATCAATATTTTTAAATTTTTAGATGATGCATTTTTCCTTTTTAAGGCGCGCATAAATAATTCTTTGAAAACAATGCCTACTCTTAAAGTAAATACGACCTTTTGTGGTGAATTCATAAAGAAATCTGGAATGGAGGAAATTATGGAATATAAATATTTTAATACGAAAAACGCGATAATAGATAGGGGTACAGATTTGAATGGGTGGTTCTATGAACACATTCGGAACGAAATTTTACCTAAATTAGAGGAATTTCAGGAAAAGGCATCAGGTTGGAGTTTGTATAAAGTTCTAAACTTAGAAATAAACATAAATAAATTTGAAATTGGAAATGGAGCCTCATCTTTCATAAGATTACCAGAATCAATTTCTAAGAAACATGCTGTAATTAATATTAAGAACTATGATGATCTTTGTTTTTATATAGCGTTATTGCTCATTTGTACCCTACAACTAATCATTCTGATAGGACATCAGCTTACCCCGAGCCATCTACTGTATTAAATCTAACTCGTTTGACATTTCCTATGACTTTACAGTAAATTACTAAGTTTGAGAAACTTAATAATATTTCTATTAATGTATATGTCTTAGAATTGATAAAAACAAAATATAATGAGTATTATCAAACAGTTCCAGCTCGAGTCACTAAATGTAAATTAGACAAACATGTCAATCTCTTAATGATTCAAAATAAATATGTTCCTAAAGTCAATGATTTCGAAAATGTAGAATTAACAGCAAATGAAGTGGAAATAAAATATCATTTCTGTCTAATTAAAAATTTATCGCGTTTTGTTTCAAATCAACTTAGCAAGCATAAAAGTAAAAAATTAATATGCGATCATTGTCTAAATTATTTTAGTGACTCCAGCAGCCTTGACAGCCACATTGAATATTGTAAAAATGTAAATAATTGCAAAATATCTTTTCCTTAGAAGGCGGTAGTTGAGTTTAATAATTTTTTATTCAAGGAAAGGCTTCCTTTTATAGTTTATGCAGATTTTGAGTGGATACTTTTACCAATTTCCGATACTACCAAAACTCATAAATATCAGCAGCATTCAGCCATATGTGCTGGTTATTATTTCAAATGTTCCTATGATGACTCTTTCTCGTACTATAGGCGCTTCACGGGTTCTAACTGTATGGAGTGGTTCACCACTGAAATGGCAAACTTGATCGTGCAGTCCAAACTAACAGATGTTGTACCTCTCAATGTGGAGGTTAGTCTCAAAGATGCATCTAGCACATGTGATATCTGTGAGAAGCCCTTTTTACCTCAAGATTAAATCGTTAGAGAACACTCTCACCTTTCCGGTGCATTTAGAGGCTACTCACATAATTCTTGTAACCTCAGGTACCGAGAGTCTTTCATAGTTCCAGTAGTGTTCCACAACCTAAGTGGATACGACTCTCACTTTAGAATTAGGGATCTCGCCAAGCATGATCAAATAACTCTTCTTCCACTCAATAAAAATAAATATATTGCCTTTACTAAACATGATAAGGACACCAAAATAAAATTTAGATTTATCGATTCATTTAGATTTCTAGGATCTTCTTTGGATGAGCTGGCATCCACTTTAAAATCCGATCAATTTGTTAATTTAACTTCAATCTTCAATCATGTATCGTTAGCGAAACTAAAGATGCTAAAACGAAAGGGAATCTTTCCTTAAGATTATGTTGATTCATTGAATTTTTATAATAAATTGAATGACCAGAACATTTCTCAAGCTGATTACGAACATGCTAAAAAAGTATGGGATTCCTTTGAATGTCAAACCATTCGCAACTACATGGAGTTGTACATGAAAGTGGACATTCTTCTTTTATCTGACGTGTCTGAAAATTTCTGTGATAGGGCCCATCAAATATATGGCATAGATCCAGCCCATTGTTACACTCTACCTGGATATTCTTGGCAGTGTATGCTCAAGTACACAAGTTGTCAATTGGAAATTCTTCAAAATGTTGACCTGCTGATGTTCATTGAACGTGGAATACGTGGAGGTATTTCCCAATGTTCTAATAGGGTTTCCGAGGCGAATAACAAGTATATGCCCAATTATAATCCTAATAAACCCTCCAAATTCATTTACCACGTAGACGCTAATAATTTATATGGATATAGTCAAAGTCAACCCTTACCCTACGGGGGATTCCAATGGTCTGCTGATACCAACATCGATGTCACTCAAATTCCTGATGATTCAGACATTGGTTATTTTTTGGAAGTTGATCTGGAGTATCCCAAGCATCTGCATGATCATCATAAAGACCTTCCCTTATGTCCGGAGCGCCGCACCCCTCCCGGTTCTAAACTCCCCAAACTCATGACTACCTTGCATGACAAGGAAAAATATATTATTCACTATAGAAATCTGAAACAAGCTCTTGAGAATGGTATCATTCTCAAACACATTCACCGGGTGTTGAAATTCAAACAGTCTCCGTGGCTCAAGTCCTATATCGATCTAAATACTTCCCTAAGAGCTCAGGCGACTAATGATTTTGAGAAGAATTTGTTCAAATTGATGAATAACGCAGTCTTCGGTAAAACTATGGAGAATATTAGAAAGCATCGTATCGTTAAACTAGTCAACCATTGGGAAGGTCGATACGGTGCTAAAAATCTTATTGCTTTTCCAGCATTTTACAGTCAAAACATTTTAATACACTAAGCGCTTTCGACTATTAATAGTCATCATTAGAGCTTCTACAAAAAATTAAAGTCACATACAAAAAACATCTTAACTAAAATAAAACTACTTACGGTTGAACCTAAAGAGATACAATATAAATATTCAATTTTTAAAACACAAAGCAGAGTAAGAACTGGATACACACTAGTCAAGAGATTTTTCTTATTCAATTTTTATAATTTTTGGGAAATAATTTCAAAAAAGGTTAACCATGCCGGAAATGTGGTGACCAAAATTATTGTGTTTTTTGTGTTTTATGTCATAAATTGTGAAGATCTGTCAAGCATGGAAGATTGAAAGTTTTAAGGTAATAGAGTTCTATGTAAAGGAATAAACGATTTATTTAAATTCGCTTTTGTATTTAGACAAAGTGGATTAGATTTTATTTCGTTATCTATACAAAAGCGAATTTAAATAAATCGTTAATTCCTTTACATAAAAATTTATTACCTTAAAACTTTCAATCTTCCATGCTTGACAGATCTTCACAATTTATGACATAGAACACAAAAAATTATAAAAATTGAATAAGAAAAATCTCTTGACTAGTGTGTATCCAGTTCTTACTCTGCTTTGTGTTTTAAAAATTGAATATTTATATTGTATTTCTTTAGCTTCAACTGTAAGTAGTTTTAGTTATGTTAAAATGTTTTTTGTATGTGACTTTAATTTTTTGTATAAGCTCTGATGATGACTATTAATAGTCGAAAGCGTTTAGTGCATTAAAATGTTTTGAAAATAAATTTGCACGAGGTATATAATTTTCCCACAACCCCTTGGAAAACTGATTTGCTCTTCAATAAACCTCCGTATATCGGGTGCGCAATTCTGGAACTTTCAAAAATCCTAATGTATGACTTCCTCTATGATTTCATTTATAAAAAGTACCGTCGTCATCTAGTCAAACTTTTATACATCGATACTGATTCATTTTTGCTTGAGATAATTTCTGATGATATATATGAGGAGATCGTCAAACCCAATCTTCATCGTTTCGACACATCAGACTATCCCCCGATAATATCTACAACATCCCACTAGTTAATAAAAAGGTGCTTGGTATAATGAAGGATGAGGCTAAAGGCTACATTATTTCACATTTTGTAGGCCTCCGTTCGAAATTGTACACCTACCTAATCCTAGGGGGAAAATGCATCAAAAAGTCAAAAGGTGTAAAATACAATGTAGTTAAAAATAGTATTACGTTTGATGATTAGCTCTCTTGTTTGCAAGAAAACAAGCAAACTATTGCTTCCCAACGCTGTATTAGATCATATGCTCATAACATATTTAGTGTAGAGCAGACAAAAATCGCCCTCAGTCCTTTTGATGACAAGCGCTATCTGCTAAAAGACTCATATGATACTTTACCCTGGGGCCACTACAGCCTCTAAATTCATTTTTACATTCAAGATATATGTATAAGTAATATTTGATGTAGTTATGTTATTAGTCTATGTTTATTCATTTTAAATAAAACAGCATAATGGTAAGTTTGTTTTTTATTTTTAGCATACATATATTTTTAAATAACCTGCAATTTTCCGTCTACATATGCAGCAATCTATTTTCAGTGAACAACCAAAGCAACTAGCAAAGTGTCTGCATGGCATAAAAACAATTGTCATTTCATTAGTTAAGCAAATTTTACAAGTATTATTATTAGAGTCAGTGTGGGGATTTGGTGGGCAGTCTCTAAGCAATAAACATTTAGCTTATCCCTTTTTGTGAAGTTCTGTAATATCATCTTAAGGTAAGAGATTCTTGAGCTCTAAGCCACAGCAATGACAAGTGATCCTGTCACCGTAGCCCGTGTAAAAGAAGCCGGCGTTGACAAGCTCGGTGGGTTTCTGCTTCAAGGCAATAGGCCAGTCTTTGAACGTCTCAAGTCTGCTCTCAAATGTCACTTTGCTTTTATGTCTGATAGGTCTGGTGATGTGGTAAGTGTCATCAAAATCAAAAAAGCGACAATATGGATTCCAGTCCAGATGATCAGCAACAGGGTCATCACCATCTTCCCAGTTGAAACCACGTCTATCACAAAATGGGCATTCAACAGCATCATTTAAGCCGCCATCGGATTCTATTGCATCTTGTCGGTAGATAAACCCTGCTCTTGCTAACTTTTCAGCAGGGAAGTCGGAAGGCCAGTTTTCAAAGGTACGTAATCGATTTTCGTATATTTGGAAGTATTCTCGACACTCCATGGTGTAGAACTGATGAAATAAACAACAACTTTTTTAATTTATAAGCATTTATTCAATTTTTCTAATGTCAATATCTCGCAAAATAATGTTTTTATAATAATAAATGTGTTCTTTTAATGCAATACATAATGGAGAGCTGTCATCTAAACAAAATGGTTTTAAAAATTTTTCAATCGGTAAACGATTTAGTAAATTTGACCATAAACAAATTCAAGAGTTCAACCACATCACTATAATCCAAATATAGTGCGCAAATGTTTTTCATCACCAACACTTGTTTGACGCCTTCATACTGGATCTGGGATAGATGGAGACAATCTCCGTAGGTCACTGGGGTAGCAAACTCTGGAGGTGTGGTATTTTCAAAAAAGTTTGTTTTCAGGAGCTTGAGCTCAATGATGACATCTTCCCACTCGTACATAGTCATTACAATTTTCGTTGGTGTTCCAGCGGCTACAGGTGTTTTTTGCAAGATAACCATTGGAGAATAGGATCTTGCAGGACTGAGTGCATATTGAACATCATACTCTGAATTCAGTAATGGAAATCTCGAATGCAGCAAGTAATATTCTTCCTTTTTGGCAGCTTCATCATACATTTGTAACACTCTATCCAAGTCCGCACTGTAATTGATAGAGGAATCACTACTATAACCACTATCTATGGTTTCAAAACTGCTGATACTACACATTTTCACAAATCACTCGAGAGGTAAACTGGGACTGGGAATATATGTAGGGAATTTTCACAATTTTATAGTTGTACCCCTTCCACTACCTGATTGCGGTTGATTTCAATTATGTGTTCCTACGCCAATATGGAAAAGTAGATCTCTTGTTGCTAAGAGCTCCTCTGTTCCCCATCACCATCATCATATATGTAAGGCTTTTAAATGTTGCATCACTTGTTGTTTTTCACAATAAAATCTTATATCTTTCTGTAATCGTTTAAGTTTGGTGATATGTTGGCTTAAACTTTTCGAATACTTTACAGTGATGTTTTCACCCTGAGTCTTCATTTTGCAATGCAAGCACATGTCTATATTTATGACAATTTATTATCAATTTATGATTGGCCTTGGTGTTATAGTCTGTTTTCAGTGGCAATCCAAATGTCGTTGCTCGAATCATACCCAAGCCACCGAACTTTAACCTTGTTGCCTTTTCGTTGCAAAATTTTCTCAACGAGATACACATCAGGATAGGCGGCCTTTTGCAATTCTTCTTCGTAAAAGCTCCCTTGGATCGGTGTACCAGACATATCTTCCAAAATATAGTAACTGGATTAGTTATTTGAACCTGCGTAATTTTAAACAATTCCGTACTCCAACTGGGAAGGTAACCTTTATCAAAAACGTGCTTGGTTGTACTTATTCGCACAACATCTCCGACTTTCAGTTTTCTTGGTCCAGCAATTTTCATGTTATTGTATACTTTAATATCTCTAGCGTTTTTCCTTATTAATGTCCACAGGTCTCATCTTTGTCTTGGAATGTTTTTGATGATTGTAGTCCTTAACGATTTCCTGTAGAATATCCATCTATTTGTAGGTGCCGTTCAAACTAAAGTACTTGTAGAGCCGTTCTTTCAGCGTTCTAATTACTCGTTCAGCTATTACGGCTTTCAGTCCACTAAATGTACTATAATGATTGATCCCGTATGACTTCATTAGTTTCTGAAAGCAACTATTGTAGTATTCCTTACCCTGGTCGGTTTGGAGAAGTTTCGGGTGCCGTCCTTCCTTGAGAATACTCTCAAAGGCACGAGTTACCTCTTCACCGGATTTCGTTTTCAGCGGTCTCGCCTACACGTACTTTGAAAAGCAATCAATCACCACGAGGAAGAACTTGAAATTACGATTGGATTTTGCATAGAGATCCATTTGTGCGAGGTCAGACTGCCAGGAGTCATCGAAACCTTTGATTATTACACGGCGAGGAAACTTTCGTCTCACAGGTCTATGCAGTTCCTTAACGACTTGAAGTTTTTCTTTGGAATGTTTCGCTATAGGAGCCATCTTGTATACTGCTTAAAAATAGACAAAGGTATGTATTTATTGACCCTAATGATGCTTTTTAATTGCAGCAATACTGTCTGCGATTAACTATTGGGATGTTGTAGATATTATCGGGGGGATAGTCTGATGTGTCGAAACGATGGAGATTGGGTTTGACGAGCTCCTCATATATATCATCAAAAATTATCTAAAGCAAAAATGAATCAGTATCGATGTATAGAAGTTTGACTAGATGACGAGGGTACTTTTTATAAATGAAATCATTGAGGAAGTTATACATTAGGATTTTTGAAAGTTCCAGAATTGCGCGCCCGATATACAGAGGTTTATTGAAGAGCAAATCAGTTTTGTTTAACTCAATTGCCATCAACTCATCATCGAATATGGTGCGACTGTGAAATGCTGGAAAAGCAATAAGATTTTTAGCACCGTATCGACCTGCTTTCTAATATTCTCCATAGTTTTACCGAAGACTGCGTTATTCATCAATTTGAACAAATTCTTCTCAAAATCATTAGTCGCCTGAGCTCTTAGGGAAGTATTTAGATCGATATAGGACTTGAGCCACGGAGACTGTTTGAATTTCAACACCCGGTGAATGTGTTTGAGAATGATACCATTCTCAAGAGCTTGTTTCAGATTTCTATAGTGAATAATATATTTTTCCTTGTCATGCAAGGTAGTCATGAGTTTGGGGAGTTTAGAACCGGGAGGGGTGCGGCGCTCCGGACATAAGGGAAGGTCTTTATGATGATCATGCAGATGCTTGGGATACTCCAGATCAACTTCCAAAAAATAACCAATGTCTGAATCATCAGGAATTTGAGTGACATCGATGTTGGTATCAGCAGACCATTGGAATCCCCCGTAGGGTAAGGGTTGACTTTGACTATATCCATATAAATTATTAGCGTCTACGTGGTAAATGAATTTGGAGGGTTTATTAGGATTATAATTGGGCATATACTTGTTATTCGCCTCGGAAACCCTATTAGAACATTGGGAAATACCTCCACGTATTCCACGTTCAATGAACATCAGCAGGTCAACATTTTGAAGAATTTCCAATTGACAACTTGTGTACTTAAGCATACACTGCCAAAAATATCCAGGTAGAGTGTAACAATGGGCTGGATCTATGCCATATGTTTGATGGGCCCTATCACAGAAATTTTCAGACACGTCAGATAAAAGAAGAATGTCCACTTTCATGTACAACTCCATGTAGTTGCGAATGGTTTGACATTCAAAGGAATCCCATACTTTTTTAGCATGTTCGTAATCAGCTTGAGAAATGTTCTGGTCATTCAATTTATTATAAAAATTCAATGAATCAACATAATCTTAAGGAAAGATTCCCTTTCGTTTTAGCATCTTTAGTTTCGCTAACGATACATGATTGAAGATTGAAGTTAAATTAACAAATTGATCGGATTTTAAAGTGGATGCCAGCTCATCCAAAGAAGATCCTAGAAATCTAAATGAATCGATAAATCTAAATTTTATTTTGGTGTCCTTATCATGTTTAGTAAAGGCAATATATTTATTTTTATTGAGTGGAAGAAGAGTTATTTGATCATGCTTGGCGAGATCCCTAATTCTAAAGTGAGAGTCGTATCCACTTAGGTTGTGGAACACTACTGGAACTATGAAAGACTCTCGGTACCTGAGGTTACAAGAATTATGTGAGTAGCCTCTAAATGCACCGGAAAGGTGAGAGTGTTCTCTAACGATTTAATCTTGAGGTAAAAAGGGCTTCTCACAGATATCACATGTGCTAGATGCATCTTTGAGACTAACCTCCACATTGAGAGGTACAACATCTGTTAGTTTGGACTGCACGAACAAGTTTGCCATTTCAGTGGTGAACCACTCCATACAATTAGAACCCGTGAAGCGCCTATAGTACGAGAAAGAGTCATCATAGGAACATTTGAAATAATAACCAGCACATATGGCTGAATGCTGCTGATATTTATGAGTTTTGGTAGTATCGGAAATTGGTAAAAGTATCCACTCAAAATCTGCATAAACTATAAAAGGAAGCCTTTCCTTGAATGAAAAATTATTAAACTCAACTACCGCCTTCTAAGGAAAAGATATTTTGCAATTATTTACATTTTTACAATATTCAATGTGGCTGTCAAGGCTGCTGGAGTCACTAAAATAATTTAGACAACGATCGCATATTAATTTTTTACTTTTATGCTTGCTAAGTTGATTTGAAACAAAACGCGATAAATTTTTAATTAGACAGAAATGATATTTTATTTCCACTTCATTTGCTGTTAATTCTACATTTTCGAAATCATTGACTTTAGGAACATATTTATTTTGAATCATTAAGAGATTGACATGTTTGTCTAATTTACATTTAGTGACTCGAGCTGGAACTGTTTGATAATACTCATTATATTTTGTTTTTATCAATTCTAAGACATATACATTAATAGAAATATTATTAAGTTTCTCAAACTTAGTAATTTACTGTAAAGTCATAGGAAATGTCAAACCAGTTAGATTTAATACAGTAGATGGCTCGGGGTAAGCTGATGTCCTATCAGAATGATTTGTTGTAGGGTACAAATGAGCAATAACGCTATATAAAAACAAAGATCATCATAGTTCTTAATATTGATTACAGCATGTTTCTTAGAAATTGATTCTGGTAATCTTATGAAAGATGAGGCTCCATTTCCAATTTCAAATTTATTTATGTTTATTTCTAAGTTTAGAACTTTATACAAACTCCAACCTGATGCCTTTTCCTGAAATTCCTCTAATTTAGGTAAAATTTCGTTCCGAATGTGTTCATAGAACCACCCATTCAAATCTGTACCCCTATCTATTATCGCGTTTTTCGTATTAAAATATTTATATTCCATAATTTCCTCCATTCCAGATTTCTTTATGAATTCACCACAAAAGGTCGTATTTACTTTAAGAGTAGGCATTGTTTTCAAAGTATTATTTATGCGCGCCTTAAAAAGGAAAAATGCATCATCTAAAAATTTAAAAATATTGATATGAATGAGATTAATGATTACTCCTGTTCGAACACGTGAGCAAAACGCTGATTCTATATCATACCATTTAACGGGATCACTCCTTTTTCTTTTCTAAATCTTTTTATATGACTAATTTGAGATTGAAGCTTATTCAAAGTTCCTATATGTAAATCTGATTCCCGAATAGCTCTGTTACATATATATTTGCTCTGGAGAGCAACGTTTCTTTGAGAAAATTATATTTGATGCTAATCCAAACTTGTTAATAATATCGGTACTAATATTCGCTATAGCCTCTGAATTCATTTTGACTCTTATAACAATATAATAAACTATTACAAACGTGAGAAATATCAATGGAATATTAACAGTAAAAGTATAACTGAAGCATGCAAAATTTAAAATAAAAACTTACAACTAAATTTTTTATGTTCACTCCGCAGAAATTTGATAAAGCTCTCGGGATTGTAGTTTGCCTCTAAGTTGCTGCAGCCCGATGAATTCGATGTGGAACTTTCCACCGCCAAATTTGTCTAGGTGTGGTTTATATACCTGAGTGACCCGATTCGGCAGGAAGGTTACGTGGTCCTCTAATTCAAGTAAGATGGTTTCACCGTATCTTGGGTTGACCAGTTTGGCTGCTACAATTAGATACTTCTGGTTAAGCTGCAAGTCTTAAACTTTTATTGCCGGCTTGTTGTCAATCTCTGCGGAGGAAACTGCATTAAGTTCTTTCAAAAAATCCATTTTCTATAACAAAAATAAAATACTATGAACTTGGTTGCGTCTAAACTCTAATAATTTTAGAACGACAGGCACAACATATTGGAAGCAAATTACCAAAAATTTAGAAATAGAACAATGAAACTTTTAAGAAAAGTAGACAGAAACTACCTGATTCGAAAAACAAAACTACAAATTTATAATGAATCTAAACACTGCTAATAATTTTTGAAAGACACACACAAAATATTAGAAGCAAATTAACAAAAGTGGGAACTAGAACATTGAATTGAAAAGCAACCAGAAAATATTCAATTCGAAAAACATACTCTATTAATTTCAAATATTTTGAAGGGCAGTCACAAAATACTAGAAGCAAATTAACATAAATGAAATTAAGTTAACATAATGTTTTTTGAACAACACACACTATCACTAGATACACTTAAGAAGCAATCTCTTTGAAAGTTGAATTAGCAGTTAATTTAACACAGCACAAACACAATCACTGTAGTTGATATATGATCTCTTTGAGAGTCGAATTAACAATGAAATAAAAATTCGCAATTATTTTATTTATCAGCATCGAACTACGTCATTTGCGTATAACGAAATTGCTGTTAGTTCTAGAAAAACAACTAATTAATGCTTATCACATCTATTATCAAACCACAGCTTCCTGTAAATTTATTTAGCTCGGTTTCAATTAGCGTAAACAAGATATCACAGTTTCCTTTCACTGCGGTCATCATTTCCGTTGCGGTTTCGATATCTAACATACCAGATATAATGTTCATGATTTATATTATTTTTCGATTTTGTTAACATTACTTTTAAATAAATGCAGATTCATGATTTGAGAATTTATTATCAGGAATTTTTAAATACATTTATGATTTTATTGGCATGAATTTTTAAATAAATACAGATTTTTATTCATCCCTCAAGACGTAAAAAAATCCTGGTTCCACCACGAGTAAACTAATCGTATCTGGAAAGCCTTCCATTTCTGAACGTTGAGTTCTAGCTCCTCCACGGGCGAACTGAGCCTCTATGAAATCAGTACGACCGCCCATACCTGCACGTTTCATTTGGGGTGGTCCTATATCTATTTCAACCCCATTTGGTAATCGATGGCTAAACAAACAAGTATTTCCTAACGGACATTTAGGTTTGCTTTTTAGGAAATACCTACATCGAATTTTCTTCATTTTTTCGGTTTTCTCAACTATATAACGATCTTTTTCCGCTTTCTACTAATAAACCTCAGATTGATAGACATAAGGAGACACAATACGGCATTCTGTACAGCCTCTGCGAATATTCAATTCAAAGTCTTTATTTTGATGCCATTTTTTTACGCATGCGAAGCAGAAACAATGGTTTACAATTTGGCAATAGCCCAAAATTATTAGTGATCTCTTCCAAACATATTCCACACCTTTTATTCATAGTGAATTGAATAAGACTGCACCTATAGCCACAAAAATCTAATATTTGTAGTGTTTGCTGTCGTCACACACTCACGATAATAAGAATTTATTTCTTTTATTCAGTCTTGAGTTGAAGCTGTAACAATCCAGTCATGAATTTGGAAAGTTTACTTGATGACCAAGAAAGATTTAATATGAGTTTAGTGCCAACGAGAACTATACAACGGAAAGATTTAACTGGAAAGCTAAATCCCAAAAATGGATGTTACTGTGATTACCTACAACGGGCGCACTTGCAAATATACGGCAGTACCAGAAATTTTAACAATTAATATTACTGATAACAAGACCACTCTCAAAATTGGTGAAACATTTCTACATTTAACGGTGGAGAGTTACACGGTGCTTAAAAAATACTTGGAATTTGCATATGGTTTCCATAACCATCCTTCACATGGAAAGGATGAACCTGCCAGCTTTGTTCTGATGGTATTTCTTTGGATCTGTGTATGTGGTTGGATGATGGCGGCCTTACTATATATTGTACAAAAACAAAACAAAATATAGCTTTAATTATTAAGGATGCTCTGAAAATTCATAATATACTATATGCTAATAAACTTATATAAACAGTTGTCTAGTTTTAATATATCCATTATTTTCACCTTAATTAAAATTCAGACGCTTGAAACAAATTTTTCCAAGTCTCAATATTATTACGCTCGGCCTTGAATCATCCGACAAAATCAGAGACTCGAAGGAGTTGCCGTTCTTGCGCAGGCTGGTGCTCGCTTACGAAAACTATAGATTCGAAGGAGTGGACGTTCTCGCGCATGCAGGCGTTCAATGCCTTGAATCATGCGACAAAATCAGAGACTCGAAGGAGTTGCCATTCTTGCGCAGGTAGGCGCTCGCTTACGAAAACTATAGACTCGAAGGAGTGGACGTTCTCGCGTGCGTTCAATGCCTTGAATCATCCGACAAAATCAGAGACTCGAAGGAGTTGCCGTTCTTGCCCAGGTAGGCGCTCGCTTACGAAAACTATAGACTCGAAGAAGTGGACGTTCTCGCGCATGCAGCCTTAAACAAAAGATTTTAAATTTTTTTACAGACAACAAAATACCAAGATTTTAAATTTTTTTACAGCCAACTAAATACTATATCCCCCAATCCAGCCCCCAAATATCCAACCGAACAACGCCCAAACACACGCGCCCGCGCAACGGGCATGTACTATACCTTTTCAAATAAACATTTCTCAATTAACCGCATTAGCGCAGCTCGATGGACACCTGACTTTGTAATCAGGCAAGCCGCGTTAGATAGCAGGCCAAGAATTTAGCTTTTTTTCTCTCTAACCACCACAATCAACAACAGATGGCGTGCACCCCTGCAACACACCCAACCCACAGTACAATTGTTTTCATTTATTAACAACAGATGGCGCGCACCTCTGCGACACACTCAAATGTCTTTCGCGCACCCCTACGACCACCCCCAATGTCTTCTTCTTCCCAATGGCTTCTTCTTCTTATCCAAACAACAACTACCAACAGCTCAGCAGCAGCTCCCGGCGAGAACTCGATGACTGGATACCTTTATGCCCACTTCCGGTCCAGAAACCGCTTTGCTTATATACTAACATCATTCGTCATTTTGCGAATAGTGCATTTATGGAGGGGTTGGGGACTGAAAAGTGTTTAGTTTCAAATTAATCGTTGGTGAATCTTAAAAAAATAGAAAATGTCGGTAATATAAAAAATATTAAGGACAAAAACTTATGAACTGAAAATAAATTCCAAAAAGACCAAATATTATAATCCTAGAAAATGACGAAACTGTCTAACTGCCAAACGTTGAAAATGTCAAAAATATTAATAACTCAAAAAATATTAAAAATGTCATTGACATCGAAAACGGGAAAACTCTAATATCAAATATCAAAAATCCCAAACACGTCAAATATGTGTTGCTGTACATTATAAATAGCAAAATAACACATTTTTAGAGGACGATGTAGCCATATAATGTACAGGATTTGAAAATTACCACATGAAAAAATGTTCAAGTATGTCAAATACGGCCGTGTGTCGAGCCAGTGCGAATCCGGGACGGGTCAGCTAGTTTAAGTTAAATACAAATTATTAACACGCTCAAAAAATTCTTTAACGTACGGTTAGAAATTTAAGTTATATCGGATTTTCAGCATTGGCTATGGTAAATAACTATATACCTACTGAAAAGTGCTATACAGGATATTTCTAAAATATGGGTTCAAACTTCTGCTGTGTATAGAACATTAAAATAGGCCACGAAGTCGCCCATGTGCATTAAAACGCATTCTTAGGAAGTAATATGCCCTTAAAAGGTGTCAAACCAAACTGTTTTTTTCTGTTATTGACAAAATGGTCGAAAATAAATAGAGAAAAATATATGGATGCAAACTGAGTTTGATTGAATATTTAATAATGAATTTTATATTTTATTTGTAGCAACTGTAGAGCGCGCAATAATATCACATACAATTTTTGTACAGATTCTTATATCTGTCAGTCGAAAGATTAATAGCCGACATAATTAAAAGCACAAATTGTAGTAAAAAAGACAATTACTGGGAAATCCATAGTAATGGTAAATAAATTATGTTTATTTTATTAATTATCAGTATATTAATTACTACCAATTAATATTTGATTTAATTTCATTTTAACAAGCTGAACGCACATGCGCATTTCAAAGGGTTATTGTTAAGTTATTGATAAACTCTCAATTTAGCTTTGCAATGTTTAATTAGTAAAAGTGGTGATTCCAGAATGAATAGTCTTAGTTTAAGTCGTAAATTATTTATTAAATGATCGGATCCTTCTTAACTGCAATTTACTTAAATAATTTTACTGAATTTTTAAACAAAATTTACTCTAAAAATGTTGAAAAATCCATTTGGACAAACATAATTTTTTACATAAAATTGTTTAGATTTTATAAATCTGTAGAGAAAATTAAAAAAAAAATAAAAAAAATTACGGGCGGGAAAACCCTCTTCGCCAACCTAACTAGGCCACTTATAATTTGCATGTCGAAAAACGCAGTAGCACAAGTTATTTAACGTAAAAAGTTATGTAGAAACCATAATTTTTTTCTATTTATTTTCGACCGTTTTGTCAATAACAGACAAAAAAACAGTTTTGTTTGAGCTCTTTTAAGGGCATATAACTTCCTAAGGGTGCGGTTTAGGGCACATGTTAATTGGAACTTTATAGATTACTATTAGTTCTATACACAGCAGAAGTTTAAAACCTATTTTAGAAACACCCTGTGTAAAAAATTAGATAGTTATATAAATCTATATTCATTACACAATTAGCTTGTAGTGTTTGTGGCCTATAATTATAATAATCAATATATAAAATGATATTTTCAATTGTTTAAACAATTTCTATTTAGTTGGATTCTTTTTCTGGCATCCCCAGTAATGGTTCTCCTCGCTGGTGCTTTGCATTCCATTCTCAGGTTTCTAATTGAAGACTGACGTTTTTTTCCGATATTTCAGATTAATTTTCAGGCTCACTACTCAGTAACAGGGGCGGCTGTCCCATAGGTGCACTCTTAATTTAAAATATTAGAAGAACAGAGACAAAATGAATTTAAAATATTAGAAGAAAAAAGACAACTGCTATTTGAACCATTAATGCAAACAGTATCGCTAGTTAATGAAATGCAAATAGTGGAATCAGATATAAAAGATATGAACGACGACATAAAGAACCTAAAAAATAATGTGGAGGCTCTTGAAACAAAAAGTAGATGACATCGATTCCATCGCGAGCCAGGTGAAATTTGAAATCAGTGCTACCCAAAACAAAGTAGAAGCCGAACTTAAAAACTGCAACACGACTTACAGCGAGAAAAATACCAGAACAACGTGAGTACCAAGGTTTAGTTTCCATTAGTAAACCATCCACATTTGATGGCAGTTCATCTTGAAACATCTACCTCTCTGGTAATTTCTTTAGGAGGCACAGCATTAGAACTTCTCCAAAGCATTCCCGTAGATAAACAAAATAATTTTGGCTAAATCATCGCGATCCTGGACAAAAGAGACGACAAACAATCCTTGGGCCAAGTATACCAGGTACAATTAAGTGGAAAAATGAAAAAGTCCGGAGAGAGCCTTCAAGAATTCGAAGCAGAGATTAGACGATTAGTACACTCAGACCTGCCAGAGGAAACTAAAGATCAGTTGGCCACACAGAGTTTCATAAACGGCATCCTAGATGTGGAAGTACATAGAAGTCTAAGACACAGTGGTATCAAGAAAAGTAATGGAACTCTACTTCTGGCTTTGGAAGTAGAGGCAGTCATGAACATGTCCAAGCCGAGGGTGCGAGCAGTTTCCTTCAGCCAAGAAGAAGCAGAACCAACCCTTCAGGCAGTGCTGACCGGTATAAGCAAACTACTGGAACAGTCGCAGAGAACCGACACCAGAAGAGCATGTTACCGTTGTGTACTGACAGGGCACTATCAACGTGACTGCAGAGTAACGCTACCGGAGCAATCACCGACCAGGGGTTACCAAAAAAATAACCACATGTCCAGGAATCGTCAGTCAGTCAGCATACGGAGACGAATGCTGACTAACCCTCCACCAGACCCCCCCACAACATTATCTATCCGGGAATTTTGCCGAGAAAGCAGCAGCCTAGGCATCAGCAATTACCATCACCATAGACACCAACGCCGCTGTGTCCATTGCCAAGTCCAGGATTTTGAGGGCATCGGAATTCCGACCAATTAGCAACGACATCCAGCTCAGAAAAGTCACCGGCGAGTCCATGTTAATATAGGGTGACGCAGATATAGTACTGCAGATAGGGGCAACATAATCCGGCATAGGGTCCTGGTAGCGGAGATTGAGGACGATTTTATTCTGGGTATGGACCTAATCAGTCAGCATGGGTTCATGTTCGACCCGAAATAGGATGTGTTTCGGTTCCTTAACGAGGAATTTGTATTGTCAACACCCGTCAACAGCTCAGCACCTCCATAAAAATTGTAGCAAAATCCCCTACTAGAATTCCCGGTCGAACGGACAGATTACTCATGGGCAGCTAGAAACAAATTCTAGGAACTACGTTGGAATGGTGGAGCCCGTACACTCAGCTCATGACTACTTAGACGGGCTATAGTGAAAACCGGACGAGATATACCAATTAGAGTCTTGAAGTTGTCCAACAACGGCATCAGAATTGCCAATGTTTCGAGCCAGTAGAGACCACCGTCAATTGCGAAGAAGTGTACATCGGTGAAGAAGACAGGGTGAGGAGTTTCTAAAATGCAGACATTGGGCCATCCATCAGCCCATGATCTGCTCCCGTTGTGCTAGTTAAAAAAAGGATGGAACCATCCGATTTTGCGTGGATTACACAAAGTAAAATGACGTCACGAAGAAAGACAGCTATCCACTACCCCGAATTGATGGCGCTCTGACCACACTAGCAGGCTCCCGTTGGTTCTCGACACTAGACCTAAAGAGTGGATATTGGCAAGTTGGTCTACATGAAAACGACAGAGAGAAGACAGCATTGGAGCTCTGTTTCTACAACAGACGAGACCTTTCGTTGGAATCAGGATTTCGAAATATCATTCAGATGACTGAAGGAGGCACTCTGTTCCAGCCCAATCCTAGCATTTCCTACAGAATCTGGCAAGTTCATCTTAGACACAGATGCCAGCAACACCGGTTTGGGGGCCGTCCTATCCCTGGTGCAAGATGGTGAAGAGAGGGTGATCGAGTACTACAGCAGTGGGTTAGAAAGGGATTATTGTGTCACCAAAAAAGAACTACTTGCATTAATCAGGACTGTAGAGCATTTCCACAAGTATCTCAATGATCGTCATTTCTTATTCAGAACAGATCATGCCGCCCTCAAATGGCTGCTGGACATGAAGACACCGGAAAGACAACTGGCCAGGTGGATGGAGAAATAACAGCAATACGATTTTAAGGTTGAACATCGTGCCAGCCGTTTGCATAATAATGCCGATGCTTTTTCAAGAAGATCCTGTGGAGTAGAATGCGGACATTGTCTGAAGACGGAACAACGAGATCCAGACATCGATTCCTGTTGTCCTGTCGCTCAGCTGTACATAACAGTACAGGTCTGACTCCAGCCAGGGTACTATTCCGAAAAGAGCTGCGATCACCCTGCGATTTGGCTTTTGGCTCCCCCGAAGAACCTTCCCAAGACATCAACGATTATGCCGACCAGCTACGACATAACATGCTGGCAATATACGAACTAGCCCGAACGCAGATGTTGGCCACACGATATGACCTCAAGGCCAATTCAGTCGGGTTCCAACAGAGAGACAAAGTCTAGCTGTACAACCCCCACAGGCGCAAGGGTAAATCTCCAAAGCTTACACCCCCCCCCCCCGGGATGGTCCATACGAGGTGGTTAAGACGTTGTCTACCGTATCCGTCGAAACCCCAGGGCTAAGTTTAAGGTGGTTCATTTAGATCACTCGTCCCCTACCATGGGTAGGATGTTTCTGATCGGGACGATCACAATTAAAGGGGGGCAGGATTATAAAATTTATTCACCTCCACAGGAGAAAATATTGTTCATTCCGATAAAACACCAATCTCTGGGATTGAATTCAATCAGTTGCGAGGAACGCAACTGATGAAGGATCTCGTCTAGAAACAACATATTGTCTTGCGTTCAATGGATTGAAAAATAGTTACGTAATTTCTTTGACAGGTTTTAGTAAACCTACGAATTGTTCTTGTGATTTCTATCGTAGGAATCACAGGGAAACGTTACACACAGTACAACTCCCGATCTGGAGTCTCTGTTAGCTAGATTTTCCTGAAACTCTTGGATGTCGGAATTCATTTCGCGATAAAATATGTATGTCCTTTAATAATAATTTTAATTTAAAGCTGCAAATAGCCCTCCGCCCGACATTGTTAGGTTGCGCGAGAAAAAAAAACAAAAACAATCAGAGAAAACTATTTACGGGGTTTTGACTAAATTCCCGTAATGGCTTCCCTTCTGTCAACTTGGACGTCCTTATTTCTCTTGTCAGGAAAATAACCGAAATAGGCGTGATGGGGTGGCCAACAGGAACACTTGAAGGCGCGAGATGTAAAGACCTCGAAGAGAGTAAGCTGGAATACTATTTAGTATCCACACAATAATTTACAATTCAAAGCATAACATTATTCGATTACGTTCAATAACATTATTTCATCAGGAAATACATCAGTCTGGACGTACTTCGTCGCCTCTCCATGTCGGTGCCAGATTGAAAAGGACAGAAACGGATGTGACCCTGACATATCTAACGTTGGTGACTGATATCCGGTACCAGTACTGTGAAAATTTCACCAAGGTACAATCTTATTCAAGGTGATCCAATTGTCTGCACCAAGATTGTTACGATATCAATTGTTAAAATTATTAGTTAAGAAAAATTTTTTTTTAATCATAATTGACTATTCTCTACCAAAATAATGAAAAAAAATTATGAAAAAAAAGTTCTTAACAAATTAATTGTTTATTAAGTTTCTTTTATTTTTTCCAGAATGTATTAAAAATTACAAAACGACTTCGTGCAGTAAAATAACAAAAAAATGTTTTCGATTTTTTATGAATTTTTGAAAATATACATGCTACAAAAGTTGCAGCAGGTGGTCGGTCCATTTGTTAACTTTAATGCTAATATAACTTTTAGCTATTAGAGATATGACAATAAACATTCAGGTCATTTTTCTACACAATTAAATGATCTCTCTACTGCTCTCGTTTATATATATATTTATATATATTTACCTATTGCTGATTTGTTGTTTTGAGCATTTGTTTACAATAACTGAAGATTTTTTTGGGGTTTTCCGAATTTTGCGCAGTAAATAATGGGAATTCGGTTATTAAACTACAAAGCAATTTTGTTAAGCTATAAATTATATTACAGTTGCAGTTGTTTATTTATTTTTTATTTGATTTTTTTATCAGCTATTACTATTTTTGCCACCATGAAATTTTCAGGTTAACTTCACCTCTCCTCGAAGTGTCATTCTTTTGTAAGCAAGACAATATAATATATATTGTTTCTGGTTAGGGAACCGTATTCAAATTTAACGATTTGTATCAAATACATAAAGAAGTGTTCGAGAAGACATTCAATTGTGATGAAGCTTTCCTAACCAGAAACAATATATATTATATATATTGTCTTGCGTACAAAAGAATGACACCTCGAAGAGAGTATTCAATATTTCTGACTGCTGAAGTTAACCTGAAAATTTCATCGTGACATTCTAACCTAGGAGTTACGGGTAACAGCAATTACATGGAACGGCTCCAGATTCGGAATCTCTATGTGCTAGTTTCCCCGAAAATTCTAGATGTCGGTCTTTACATCTCGCGAGTAATGGTTGTAGTACTGCAATGATTATTAGTATTATTGTAATACTATTTGGGTGGCTAGTTTTTTCCAAGGGGTTGATTTCCAAGGGTTGAATTTCATGAGACAATTTGTGTAGCTCTGAAATTTCGTCTAACTTCATAATCTTCCGGTATTTGTATTTTTGGGAGTGAAAATTTGGTTGTTTTCGGAAATTCTTGGCTATGGGCGAACATTTGACCATTTATGGTTATTTGGCATCCTTCAGGAATATTGATTATACTCGGTTCTGTGATTAACTGAATTCCATTTCCATTTTTGCAGTTAAAAGGGGTTTTAATTGGATTTGCTGGAACGGCAATAATTTCGTTTTGGGCAACTTGTTCGATTATATTTGCTGAAAGCCTGGTAGTTCGTACGATGCATTGAGATGAGTCACTTTTGGAAATTATTGAAATTTCGCAACTATCATCTATAGGCTGTGGCTGTCCTCGGCATATATATGTGTCTTCAATTTTTGGGCAATTTTCGGCTGGTATTAGATAAGAAGTAAGGCTCATGAGGATATATGGATGTGGAATTATAAGGGTTCGGTTTTTCCATGGAATAGGGAACGAATGGAAATAATTATAGTGTAGCATCAAATAATATTACATACATTATAAAATAGATCAAATTTTCTTCAGTATGAATATTTACTGAAAACATTTTATAATAATTCCGTAGGTCTCTCAGGTGAAGTATTTGGTTTTGGGAGAAAATTGTATTTAATTCTTTTAATATTAAAAGTAAATCTGATTTCGGTAAAATTCCTGGGTGAAATTCTTTGAGATGAGCAAAACTTACTGCGTTTTCAATAGTCATTATAAATTCTTTTATTCTATCTAAATTCAAATAAAGCTGTGAAAATGTGTTTTGGATTTTTGTTATAATTTTATGATCTCTAGTTGTCATTTTGAGTTTATTCAAGGCATTTTCTAATTGTTTCATTAAAATATTTTGATTTAAAGCTAATGTTGAAACTGTTTTGTTATAATGTTCTAGAAGTTTAGTTGTAATTGATGTTTGGACTTCAATTCTTTTTGCTATCTTATACGGATTTTCTTCTAGGGTCGATAGTGCTTTATTGATTGATTCACGGTCTTCATTGTCCATTGTTCGAAATAATATTTTTTGAATATTTCCAATGGGGTTAATTAATCTTCGTACGCGATTTGAAGTAAAAGCGGCTATTCTATTTTTTATCTCTAATATTTGATTGAGATTATGGGTTACCAATTGATTAAATCCCATATGGTTAAGTGATATATTTAAGTTAATAGAATTATTTTTTAATTTCTTATTTTCTATAATATTCTTTAAGGATATTAATATATTTTCATTATTTCCTAATTCTACGTTTAGGTCAGTGAGGTTAATATAGTGAATAAACTTATGATATGTTGAGGGTATTCTAGCTGAACCTAATTCTTGAGTATATATATAATTGTTAATAGGGGTTATAGTTATTTGGGTATTTATTAAAGGGATTGTCAAAATACAGTTAAGTATTACTAGTAGTTGGTTGTTCTTCATCTTTGTCTCGACTGGGTGTTCCTGTAGGTGTTCCTGGAATAAATCGTTTCTTCTTTACTCTACTTTTATGTACGAGTCCTAATTTTGTTTTGGCAATAATGTTTTTATCTTTGATTACCTGAGTTTTAATGAATTTTGGTCTAGTTTTAGTTCTACCTTGGTTAGTTTTTATATAAACGTTTTGGTCAGTTTCTACCGTTTCAGGGTTGGATTTCTTTTCATTTATTTTAGAAATTGTTTTGTTTTTGTTAAGTTCGATCGAGTTTCTAACTCTGTCGTATATTTTATCTGCTAGAGATTTGTGATTTTGGGCATATTTTGAAGTAATAGTTTTTTCAGAAAGATCAAAAGGATTTATGTCGGTATGTCCAAGTATAATATTAGGAGTTTGTTGAGTAACAATGTGTATAGAATTGTTATAACTAATGATTGCAAATTTTATTAAAGTTTCAGTGTCTTTCGTTGGGTTATCTTTTCTTAAGCATCTAAGTTCATCGAGTAGGGTTGAATGAAATCGTTCTACCGGGGAATTAGAATTTGAGTTTCCAGGGGTAGTAAAGTGTAAGGTTATTTTGTGAAGGTTACAAAAATCAACAACTAAATGATTTTTAAATTCGGTTCCATTATCACAAATAATCATTCTGGGAATTCCATAAAATGAAATAAAAGTTAGAAGATTATCGTATATCTGAATTGAGTTTTTATCTTTTAAGGGTAGTGCTTGTCCAAATTTCGAAAAGGGATCCATTATTGTTAAGAATGTTTTATTTTTACAGAAAATTGTGTCAATGTGAATTATTTCTAAAGGTCGTTTAGGAGTAGGTGTTAATTGAAGTTTTATGTTTTGAGGGTGTCTTTCGTATTTGCAAGTTTGGCAAGTTTGGCAAGTATTTATGTAAAGTTTTATGTAGTTTTCCATAGAGGGCCAATAGTATTTTTTAAGAGAATTTTTAACTTCATGAATTCCTTTATGGGAAACTTTTCCTTCATGGTGGTATTTTATTAAAGTTTGTTGTTCTTCTTTATCTGTTATGTCTTGAAGTAGTTTTGAAGATGTGACAAGATTAAGGAAAATAAAGTTTTTCTGTAAGATAGTTATGATTTTGGCTTTATCGTGTTCATTAAAAAAGTAAAGGCAATATAATCTATCAGGGGCAATATTTTGTTTAAACCTATTCGTTATTTCTTGTTCGTCTGCGGATCTGGCTAAAGTTAAATTTATCTAAAATTTTCAAAAATTCTTTTGGCTGATATGCTAGACATCAAGGCGTTTGGATTATGAGAAATTATTATTTGTCGTTTGTAAGAGTTAGTGGGTCTTTTCGTTGGTCGTATTTCTAAAATAGGGTTTTCGCGAGAAGTATCTTGGGTTGCAAGTTCATCGTCTTGATTTTTTAAAATCTGTGGAATATTTGGAGTAGGAGGGGATGAAGTGTATAAATCTAGGGGTTCATTTTCGTCGTTTTTGTTTAATGTTTCTTTGTTCATTTGTTGAATCTCCTGTTCAGCGATTTCTTCTGCTAAATCTAAAACTTGTCGATAAGTATCTTCATCTCCATCATTCGCTATCATCGATTGATTTTCATCTCCAATGGCATTCATATTAGGGTTGTTTTCTAATTTTATTCTTGAAAGAGCGTCTGCGGCTTGATTTTCTTTTCCTTTCTTGTATTTTATCTTGAAATCGAATTCTTCCAATTCTAGTCTCCATCTGTGAAGTTTTGAGTTTGGAGTTTTAAGGGAAAATAACCATTCTAAGGGTTTGTGGTCACAAAAGGCTGTAAACTTCTGATTATATAAATATGGTCTAAAATAACGGCATGCCCAAACAATAGCAAGTAATTCCTTTTCTATTGTTGAGTAGTTTATTTCTGCAGGGTTTAAAGTTCTTGAAGCGTAGCTGATAGGGTGTCCATTTTGTGATAAAATTGCTCCTAATGCAAAATTTGAACTATCCCTTGTTAGTTGAAATTCCTTCGAAAAATCTGGGTATGATAAAATTGGTTCATTACATAAAAGTGTTTTACAATAATTAAACGTTTTCACAAATTCATCATCAATGATTATCTTTTCACCTTTTTTAATTTTTGTGTAAGCGGTTTGACTATTTTGGCAAAGTTTTTTATAAATTTCCGATAATAACCTATAAGTCCTAAAAAGATTTTAATTTCGCGGTGAGTTTTGGGAAATGGAAATCTTTTAATTGCATCAATTTTCTTTGGATTTGGCTTTATTCCGTTTGGTGTAATAACATGTCCTAAAAATTCTACTTCTTTTCTTAAAAATTCGCTTTTATCTAATTGTACTTTTAGGTTGGCATTTCTAAGAGTTTGAAAAATTTGTTTCAGGATTTTTATATGTTCTGTAAGGGATGTCGAAAATACTATTATATCGTCCATATATACTAAACAGATTTTATTTTGAAAAATTCTGAGAACATTATCCATTACTCTTTGGAATGTAGCGGGTGCATTTTTTAAACCAAAAGGCATACGTAAAAATTCATAGTGTCCATTTTCTGTATTAAATGCGGTTTTTTCTATGCTGTCTGGGTGCATCTCTATCTGATGAAAACCAGAAGCTCCAGAGTTGTGAAATATCTACATCTTCCAAATTTATCCAAAATGTCATTAATATTTGGAATAGGGTAGCGGTCGTCGATTATCTTTTCGTTGACTTTTCTGTAATCTGTTACTATTCTCCATTTTTTTCTTCCTGATGCGTCAAGTTTCTTCGGTACTATCCACACAGGGGATGACCAGGGTGAGATATTAGGTCGTATAATTCCATCATTCAACATTTGTTGTATTTGTTTGTGAATTTCATCTTTATGTACTTGAGGGAATTTGTAACTTTTTGAATGACAGGGTTCTTCATCCTTAGTTCTAATTTGGTGTTTAACAATATTTGTGAAACTAAGTTGATCTTTGGGTTTTTGAAAAATGTCGTTGAATTCTTCGCATAAGTTTAATAGAACATTTTTTTCTTCGTGCTTTAAGTAATTTGTTCTGATAAGGGATGAAATATCTACTTTATCACATTCAAGTGGAATTAAATTGAAATTATAAATTTCGTGTTCGTCGGTAATTGAGGTACAAGGATAAGGGTTGGTAAATGCTATTAAATTTTGGTTTGAACAAGTATTATGGATTTCGATTTTTGCAAAACCATTTTTAGCATATGTAAGAATTTCTGGTATATAAATTCCATTTTTATTGTAACAATGAATAAGTATTTGTCCTTCTCTTATATTTACTATACGTTTTGTTACGATTTCTAAGGGGTTAAGATCAAATGTATAGGTTGGAAAGTCTTCACGGGAATACAGGGGAATGACAGTGTATTTATTTACGAGTCGATTGTTTTCTACATCAATTGAGAGATTTAATTTTTGAAGATCTCGAAAACCTATTAGTCCCTCAAAATAGTCATGAAAGTCATATAAAATAAATTCTATGTTTTGGTCTGTATTAAATTCAGCAAAGGGTGGTACTGATGCTTTGTACTCAGCAATGGCTTTTCCAGTACAAGTTTTTAGTTCAGTTCTGTTTATATAAATACATTCAGGGTGATATTCGTAAATTATATAGGGTCTTATAATTGAAAATGAGCATGCGGTGTCAATTAGTAGTTTATAGATTTTATTTTTAATTTGGATTTTTATGTAAGGTAATGAGTTTGCGGTTATTTGGTTTAATTCATAAGTTAAGTTAGATTGTTTGAATTGTGATCGATTGGAAAATCCTGGTTAAAATTTGGGAATCCTTCTAAATAATCTGTGTTTTGTTGGTGGGAATATCTGTTTTTTTCAAAATATTGTTTAGGATTGATATTTTCAACATTAAAATTTTCTACGCCAGACATAGGGGTAGGAGGTTGAGGTTTAAAATGTCTGTTTGGGGTAAAAGCATTTCTGTTTGGGTTTGATCCTTGTTGATTATTAAAGTTGGGCCTTTTTGTAAATTGAGGGATGAAAGATCTTCGTTGAGGTTGATTGTGTTGATTGGGAAAAGATTTTCCTCTAAAATTTCTAGAAAAGTTTTGGTGATAATATTTAGGATTAGAGTTTTGGGAATTAAAATTATGATTTTGTTGAGAAGTTCTGTTGTTTTGAAATTGGGGTTTAGAGTTTGTCTGTCTCTGTTGTGGATTTCCTAGATTTCTTTGAGAGATACGGTTTTCATATTCCTGTTCAAGTCCAGAAAATAAATCGATGGCTTGTTCAAGGGTTAGATAATTTTAAGTCAGTTTGGTATCTTTCGGGGATGAAAGTTATGAAGCCGTTTTTTGCATTGCTTTCACAAAATTCAATTTTTAATATTTGTCTATTAGGGTCTGTTTCAGTTAGGTGTATCTTATCAATTATTTGGGATCTCATATGTTGCAAACGAGAACCAAAGGCTAGAAGAGATTCATTGGGCTTAGGAAAAGCTTGATTCATTTTCATTTCGAGGGTTTCTAACGTATCATTACATGAATAAAGGGAAATTAAACGATTTTTTAAAGCGCCCCATGTATTAAGTTCAATTCTTCCTGCACAAGTTATTTTTGCGGCACCTTTTAATTTTTGTCGCGCATGAGCAAAAACAAATTTGTGAGTAGATTGGGGAAATTCTGCAAACATGTTTTCTACCTGGGCAATATATTGTCTTAATTCCAAAGTGTTACCGTCAAATTTAGGAATGAATTCAGCAAAATATTTAATTAAATTTACATCAATTGCTACCTGTGAACTTTGGGAAGTGTTCGCGGATGGCAATTGCGTTGGTTGACTCATGATAATTTATTTTTAAAATAAGAAAGATTTAATTCGGTTTCAGAGTCACTGGAATCAGTTTCAAAATTGCTTTTGGGATTTCTAAATTCGTTCATATAATTTTATATAACAGGAAGTAAAAATAAAAATTTGTTAACACATAAAACAATAATAATATATAAGAAATTGTCTTGAATAATAAAATTTAATTGTGAACTGATTGATTTTTTCAAAAATAAATCAATTCAATAACATATTATCAAATAAATAAATAATGTCAAGTTCAAGTCTATATAATATTTGTTAACTTTCGCTTTTGTTTGCATTGAAAGTAAATCTTATCATTCGTGAATTAAAACACAAGATTGCAGTTTCGTCTAAATGAAAAATATCAGTTAGTAATCTGCTATAGCGATTTAAAACAAAGTCAAGGTATAGAATACAAAGAGCTATTATATTCTCATCTAAATATAACTTATCTCTTACCTTTATCTTTTCTCTTCAAGTGAAAATGCAGTTGTAAATATAAATTGTAATTGCAATAATAATTCGCTTTCAATTAATGAATTATGGAATATTATAAAATTAAAGATTTCAAAAATTCGAAAACCTTAGTCTATGTGTAATATAACACTCTTGATACTACCAATGATAACTGTCAGAGGAAATATCGGTTTGATTGGAAAAGAGTTTCATTTACCTCGAGTTTTCTTTGGGAGTAAGCTATGTTCAATTTGGCTCAAAAACCTCAGTTTTTCGTCTCTTTTTCAAAAACTGCTGAACTATCCTACTGACTGCGCCAGTAATGGTTGTTTGTTTGAGAAGTTAGTTTTTAAAAAAATAATATTTAACAACTCAAAATCTACCAATTTTGTATTTGAGAACGTGTTGAGAGTAAGAAGGCAACTTTTACAATGACAATTAAAATAATATAATCAGTTTTGTACAATCATCAAGATGCAGATTAATAATAACAGGATGTGCAAGATAAACAATAATGTATATCTATAGTGCGGAATTTACTAACATAATTCGCGTCTTCAAATTTAACGATATGTATCAAATACATAAAGAAGTGTTCGAGAGGACATTCAATTGTGAGAAGCGCAACTGATGAAAGTTCCCTAACCAGAAACAATATATATTATATATGACAATATATATATATATATATATATATATATATATATATATATATATATATATATATATATATATATTGTCATGCGTACAAAAGAATGACACCTCGAAGAGAGTAAAGTAGTAATTTCTTGGATGTGCTACAAATTATTTTTTACTATTAATGAGTCACCCTGGAAAAACCATTAGTTCTGCAATATTAATATGGCATTAAACAAATACTTGATCCATCTTTTTATACTCTTTACTTTTTTACACCACCCTGTGGATCTAAATTTTCTCCGTCAACTTTGTATGTTATTATATTTTTACGTAAAGAAATGTTCAATGTTTAACAGAGCAGAATATTATTAACATTGTATCACTAGTTTTTGACATATATGGTGGTAAATATCAGAAATGTCTCCGTTTTCTTATCAGATTTGCATATTATTTGAAATATTTCACTAAACAAGTAATTTTTTTTGAAAACGCATTTTTTTATTACAATTTTGCATACATAATAAAATGTAATTTCATAATTAATATAATATTAAAGAATTTTGGACGTACTCATATATTATACAACGTGATTCGTAAGTATTGCTGCAGTGGATATATCCTGCAATTGTTGTATTAAATTAAACAAATGTACGACCCGTCACACTATATTCCATAAGGGTGCAAAAACTTTATAAATTAAAAAAGTAGTATATAATGAGAAACCTGATAAGAAAAGGAGACATTTCCGATGTTTAACACCCTGTATCTCAAAAACAACCAGTTATATAAATTCACTGATATTTCGCACAGTTAAACACTAATCAATTGTAAAAGTAAAAATGTAGTCAAATACATAGTTGACAGAAATAATTTAGTATTATAGTGTGGTTTAAAAACTACCTTTTTTAATATGTACAGTTTTTGCAATCAGTTTAATAATATACTGCAGAGTATAGAGAGGCGCATCCTATATTCAATATCATAAAAATTGCACCACTAATGGTTTGCCCAGGGTGACTCATTAAGAGTGAAAAATAATATATGGCCTCTATAGTTATGTTTGTAGCTCATCCATCATTCATTATGAAGCACATTCAAGAAATAATTACTTTAACGATATATATATAATAACATCTTATGTTTTCAATGTAATTAAAAAAATAATGATTTTGTCTAATAACATATTACTTATTTTTGAAACGCCCCGCAATACACTAAAATGATGGCAATTTGTGAAATATTTATCAAATAAAGTACAAATCACGATTTCTCGATTTATAAAATAAAGGAATATATAACACTTCTATCTTGAGAAATCTCCTATCAATTATGTAGCATTCTCAATGTTTAACATCCAGTATCTCGAAAACTGGCAATCGATAAAATATTGCATTTTGACTTCCGAGAAGAAAGGTCGTGTGCTGCTGCCGTGGTCAGTAATTTTTTTTGGTTAAAAATTCAACAATAACGGTAGGAAATTATCCCATATATATGGCTTTATCGTAATTTTATCGTTTGGATAATTTCAGCCGATTAACTTAAGTGCTATCTATATTCTAGGTTAAATAATTTTTTTTTCGTTTTTTTATTAGTAAAGTTCAATTGCCGCATAGTAATTTTAATTATTGCTGTGTTGCTAGTTAACTTACTTTCAGGTGTGCCTGGGCTACTGTAGTGACCTCTAAACTTCCCAAAAAGGGTAGTTTTATTGAAACTTCTCATAACTATATGCTACGTGGCCATTTTTTTTTTGTTCCTTGCCTGGCCTGTTTATTGCTTAGTGGCTTAACTAGCCCAACTTTTTTTAGTCTTGTATAAGAATTATACTGTCTTTATTTTGAACTTTTAGGAGAAGAACCCATACAAGACGGGAGCATTCCTGTGGAAGTGATAAAGCCATTATAAAGATAAGAATTACCGTACAATAGAGGAGCCGATTTCCCTTTGTATCCCTTGTTGAATTTGGTTGAACCCGAAGTTACCAGACCACTGTGTTCACAGTACAGCCTCATTTGTTATTATGTATTTAATTTCTAGGTTTTGAAGTTAATTTGAAAGAACCACTTATTCATCTGAGATCCCTTATTGTATTCATATTTAGATGATCAGTTAAAGTTAAATATTATATAAATTCTTTTCATGTTCCTTAATTTATCAAGTTGTAGATATTTAATTAGTTTGCCTATATTTTGTATTTTTTTGTAAATGCTTAATTATAAATACCTCTGATTTTCCTGTACCTCCAGTTAAGTCAATTAAATTTATTTTTGTGACTATAATGACACAGAGATTACCTCATTCATATATTGAGGAGTTAAGGAAATAGGGTAACTGACACCAACATCATATAAGCTGGTACTTCGGTTCAACTCTGGTGAAATACATGCGGACAGACCACTGATTGCTTTTAAATCATTTCATATTAGTCTGGCACCGGCTCTGGAAGCTGTTTCGAAGTCCAGCAAAGGGTGCACGCAGCCTCAAGACATTCAGTGGGTCTACCATTAGTTCCATCGGGAGGGCTAGTCCACATCAAGACAGCCAACTATCCAAGTACCCTTACGACCCAGTAACCAGACCAACACGAAGCCATCTGTCCATAATCCCATTTACATCAGAGAGTGGGAACCATTGTACCGAGTGGGTCTACTATTGGTCCCAATTGAATGGCTAATCCACACCAGGCCGACCAAATAACCGATTACCGCTGATAGTCAGCAACCAGGCCAAATCAGAAGCTCTTCGACCATACTCCCATAAATATCAGATCTCTGTAAGTAATTAGCATATTTTGAAAGTATTTGTTCATTTCTTTTCTCCCCTGCAGGGAACCATTGTTAAATTTTTCTACCCCTTCAGGGAACCATTGTATTTATATATGAATATTGAAATAAACTTGTATTGAATTTAGTATCTTGTCTCTTTGTGTCCTCCCAGCCTGGCGCCCTAAAAGTGAGTGTTCAAGCTAAAAACATAGTACCCACACCCTCCCGGAAAATATACTGAGCAGCTCATAGGCACTGTTATCGCCCCTATCTCTTCAAGTCAGAGGAATCAAAAGCAAGCCGTTACACTATTATCGCGCTTCACGATTGTATCGCCTCAACAAACATTTTAATTTTTTTTACGGAAGTCCATTTTTCCATAAAAAAATAAGAAAGGTCCTTTGTTGACCTAGTAGCTAGCTTATATCTTCCAGTTCTCTTCCTCCTTCACACCGTGGTAAAGTTGTATGTTCGACAGAGCGCTTTGGATGGTGATTTTGAGATTTTTGTTAGTAGAACTTGAACTTTCCGTTGTAATTGTTCAATGTCAGTCTGGAACTAGTTAATTATACCGAAAAAGTTGCTAAACACTGAACACGAGTAGGTGTTAATAGCGTGAATCAAATTTTTACTGTGAAGTTTGGTATTCAACAGTAAGCTTAACCTTCTATAAAACTATGTTGTGTGGCATTTTTTCTTGGTTGAGTGATCAATTCATAGAGCCTGCTTTATGTCATGGGATTTATAAGTATAACTTTTCGCTATAGATTCAGTTGAGGTGCCATCTCCAATTTGATAGGGACCCTGATGTATTTTGCTTTTAACTATATTAATAACTCGACATTTGTCTAGGCCATATTGGATGTGGATGTAACTAGCGTTACACCCGACTTGACCATACAAATTGTGTCATACACACTCCCTCTAAGGCAAGCATAGTATATCTTTGAGGGAAAATTCACTAAACCCCAGATATACTAGAATATCAAAAGGGTTTAGCTCTCTGGGAGCCCTTGCCAGGTTATCAGGCCCGTGGTTGGCGTCGTGGCTGCAGTTTCTAGTGAATTTTCTGACCGTCCGTGCTGTTCCTAAGATGGCATTTTGCATTAGTTCGTAAACATGTTCGCCCAGACCGATGTAATTTAAATTGTTAAATAGATGTTTTGGGACTAATCCTGTTGTTGACATAACAATTGGTACTGTTTGTGTGTTGTTCATGTCCCACTGTCGTTTTATTTGAAACTCGAAATCGCTGAATTTAGTTATTTATTTTTTCAGCCTGCTCAATCATTTTATTATTGTAGTTAGGAATTGCTATGTCAGTTAAGGTTATTTTCTAGAGACTCTATCTACTAAACGAATATCTGGTCAATAATGTGCAACAGTCCGATCGGCCGGTATCGTGCGGTCCCAGTACAGCATGTAGTTGTTATTCTCTAAAACAGATTGTGGTTTGTATTATATAGTATGATATTTTTACCGAGTGTGATAGTTCAAGTTTCACTGCTAGTTCCTTGATTCCTTGTGTAGAATTTTTTTTGCAACAGAATAAGTGTCGTTCTTTGTATTCAGTTGCAGCGAATGCTTGACAACTCCCAGTGAGGTGCTGGATTGTTTCAGATGTTAGGTAACCATATCTACATCTATCGTTGTGATAGAAGGGTCTTTTGCGATGTACTTTATATAGTTCTTAGTTGGAATTACTTGATCTTGAAGTACCAATATAAAGCCCTCCTTCATACCGTGGCAAAGTTGTAATTTCTACAGAGCTCTTTGGAAGGTGATTTTGAGCTTTTCTTACTAGAACTCGAACTTTCCGTTGTAATTGTTCAATGTCAGTACTGAAAACGCGTCGGTGTGAACAGACTGAAACAGATTTTTACTGTTAAGTTTGGTTTTCAACAGTCGTCTTACCCTTATATAAAACTCTGTTGTTAGGTTCTATTTCATGGTGGGGTCATCAATACGTTGAGCCTGCTTTATTCCAAAGGTATTTATAAGTATGACCTTCCGCCATAGATTCAATTGGGGTGGCATCTCTCATTTCGTATGTCTGAAAAGGTAATATTAATGCACGATGTTATAAATTTGTATAAGGTTGGAAAGCAAGTGATTGGTTGTTGCTGGGTCCTGTGTACATAGATTGTCTTTTGTTAAGAGGTATGTACCACGATGCGTAAGGAAACTAGGAATCTTGTGTGGATGGGTAATTATGTCATTTATAAGGACTCTTAATGTTTTATGACTGGCGTATAGTTTCTTTATCCAGTAATTTTGAAGATCTTATTTTGGGCAGAGTTGGTCTAGAGAGTGGATCTATTCCACTATACTCTATCAGAGCTCCTTCCATCTCTGCTTAGATCTTCAATAGAATACAATACAATAAACTTTATTCCAGAAGACTAGACTACAAAAGCATAGTATTGGAATGGTCAGTGAGTAAGATGCATGCCATACAGTTAGCTACGCACTAACACATGCAATTTCAACAATACCAATCGAGCACTAAAAATATATCAAAAAACTAACTTAATTCAGGAATTTACAACGAAAGTAGTAATGATATCAGTGATATAATAATACTTATCTGCTAATAGATAGGACAAAGTGCATATGATTATGATCATAATATACATGTAGCAATGAATTCAATAACTGCACATTCAATTAAAAAATTAAAAAAAGAAATGATTATATTAAATATGCTAAATTATAATTAATTGTTTTTGCTGAACAGAAAGTATTCCTCTAAACTATAAAATGCATTTTCCAGCAGGAAGTTTAATAGGTTTTTCCTAAAAATGCCAATATTATCCATACTTTTTATGTTTGGAATTAGACTATTATAAAGCTTGACTGCCACGTAGTTTGGCGAATTTTCATATGTAGACGTTCTGTGCCTTGAAATGGATAACATTGACTGATGCCCTGTATTATAGTCATGATATTCAGCATTTGACGTGAAGATTTCAATGTTTAGTTTTACATACATAAATATTTCATATATCATTCATATATATATATATATGTGTGTGTGTGTGTGTGTGTGTGTTTTTTTTTTTTTTATCCGAAGAGGGGGGAAATACATTCCGTACTTAGCTAGCACGTGCTGGCCGTCGTGCGGGACTCCCGATGCAATGACTTCAAAGCAAGAGTAAATCGTTGCATTGAAACAAGTACACCGTATACCCGCTAAAACCCTAACCTCTTTCTCCTACAACCATGATCCCCTGCGGCACTCTTAGTCAATACTACTTCGCAAGGGTGGTTCATTGCAGATGTTTACTGCTCTTACATTGAAAGCCTCTAAAGCCTACTCCTCGAACGTATTGCGGAGTTCTTTGAGGATAGTCTCCGCGTAATCTGATACCAAGTTCCAGGCTTGGGGGCCCTTCAGCATGGCTTCTACTAATTGTTCTGGAACGATATTAGTCTCCAGAATCCTCTCCACTTCAGCACGTTGATCCTGAAACCGGGGGCAGGAGAAGAACACGTGTTCCGCGTCCTCTATCACGTCCGTACAGTGTGGGCAGTTTGGGGAGTTTGCCCTCCTGAACCTGTGCAGGTATGCTCGAAAGCATCCATGTCCAGTCAGGAGTTGAGTGATGTAGAACCCAACCTCCCCATGCTGGCGGTTGACCCAACGACTGATGTTAGGTATCAGTCGATATGTCCACCGGCCTTTAGTAGAGCTGTCCCACCTCTCCTGCCATTGCCCTAGACTCATAGCTCTTTCATCGCTGTTTCCTGTCAGTTGGTCTTTCTCTAATTTCTGCGATAAAGCCGTCCCCTTTCTGCAGCCAGGATGTCGATTGGTAGGGTAGAGGCAATCACACTCACCGCCTCGTAAGACACAGTGCGGTAGGATGATGCCACTCGAATCGCTGAGAGCCGCTGGACTGATTTCATTTTCCGGCGGTACGATGGTAGCTCGAGCGATTTCTCCCATTCCGGTGCCCCGTACAACAAAACAGAAGTAGTTACTGTTGCCAGTAGCTGTCTTCTTATCTGTCTAGGGCCTCCGACATTCGGCATTATTCTAGATAATGCCCACTGTACCCCAGCTGCTTTCTTGCTGGCCGCGATTATGTGCTCTTTGAAGTTAAGCCGTGCGTCCAGGAGCACCCCCAAATAGCTGATGAAGGGCTGTATGTAGGAGTCGCCTATTTTGAGGGTGATGGTTTCCCTTGCCTTTCGACTGTTAACAAGAAGTGTTTCGGTCTTTTGTTCTGCTAAACTCAAGTCCGCTGCGAGCATCCAATGCTGAATTGTGGCTATAGCGAATGAGAAGGTTGTTTGTATCTCCTCTATGTGCTTGCGCACTATGATCAATGCCACATCATCGGCGAATGCCACTAGCCTGACGCCCTCAGGCAGACCGAGCAGGAGCAGGTCGTTGTACATTACGTTCCATAAGAGGGGGCCAAGAACAGAGCCCTGAGGTACACCTCCTGTGATCTTATAGTCTACTTGCCCATTTTCAGTTTGGTACAACAAGATGCGGTCCTTGAAATACGCTGAAACCATTCTGCGCAAGTACTGCGGAACTTCCATCCTGACAAGAGCCTCCAAAATGCGGTCCCAGCGGGCCGAGTTAAAGGCGTTCTTGATATCCAGGGTGGCTATTAGACAGTACGTTTTTCCACCTCTTCTCCATCTCTTTCCCGAGATAGCCTCTCTGGCGATGCTGGTAACGAGCTTCACGGCATCGATGGTTGATCTCCCCTTTCTGAACCCGAATTGGTTGGTGGAAAGTTTCGGCTCAACGTAGGGCTCCAGCCTATCTGCTATTATCCTTTCAAGGAGTTTTCCCGCAGAGTCCAACATACAGAGGGGACGATATGATGACGGTTCGTCGGGAGGTTTCTTTCCCCCTTTAGGGAGGAGCCAAGCCTTCTGCTTTTTCCACTTAGTCGGGAAAACCCCCTGCTTTAGGCAGGTCTCATACATGTGTAGAAACATGTCAGGCCTATTGGCTATGGCGCATTTTAGCGCGATGTTAGGTATGCCATCTGGACCGGGAGCCTTAGCGTTTTGGAGCCGGTTGCACGCGCCCATCAGCTCACTCATAGTCACTGATGGTATATCTTCGTCCCTCACCTGCCACGAAGGATAAGCGGGTAGCTCAGGCTTCGCAGGAAACAAGTGAGTGACAATGCGGTGCAATGATTCGGGGCAGTTCATTGATGTCATGGGAGGGGCCTTAATTTTATGCATCACGATTTTATACGGTTTTCCCCATGGATCTTGATTAACTTCGTCACACAACTCCTTCCAGTAGGATCTCTTGCTTGAGAGAATGGCTCTTCGTAGTTGTTGTCTTTTGATCTCATAGTCGAGCCTTAGTTCTTCTGTTGTGACTCTGTCGCGTCTCCGTGCTCGTTGATGCAGCCTTCGTGCTTTCAGACACTCTCGTCGGTGTTGTGAGATCGTGTCGTTCCACCAGTAAACTGGTGGGCGGCTGTTGTTCTGCCGTCTCCTTGGCATGGAAGCATCGCAGGACTTGACAACGCTTGTCATTACCTCTTTGGCAGTGGCTTCTGCGCTTGTTGCTATTGACAATGGTTCCTGCTCCACAACCAAGGCGAATGAATCAGCATCGAAAGCATTTTTGTTCCAACCGACTGGCTGTGACCTCGCACGACTGACACACAATCTTCTTTTGGGAGTGGTGTTGATTTCCCATATAATAGCTTGGTGGTCGCTATTAGTAAACTCCTCATCGACCCGCCACTCACAGCACCCTTTAATTAGGTTGCTGCTAACGAATGTCACATCGATAATGGAGCTGGCTGTGCCTTTGCGATATGTGCTTACGGCTCCTGTGTTGAGGAGTACCAGGTTGAGCGAAGACATGGTCTCAAGAAGAGCTCGTCCTCTCGCGCTCGTTTCCCGACATCCCCAGTCAATTGCCCAGGCGTTGAAATCTCCTGCGATGGCGACCGATTCACGCTTCCGTACATCCTCCGCCAAGGTGTGCAAGAATAACTCGAACAACTCGAGCTGTGCACTAGGAGGTGCATAGCAGCTATAGAAGTGAACCCCTCCCACTTTGGCTCTCACAAGCCATGGTTCGGGGGTATTTGGGAGTTGTTGGAACGGAAGTTTACCGCAAGCCCATATCGCTGCTCTGTCCGTTGTGTCATTTACCCAGGACAGGGTGTCGAAGTTTTTGTACTGCTCGCAGATTATGGCTACGTCGCAATCCAATTCCCGCACCCGCTGTACCAGTAGGTCTTGGGCTGCTTCGCAATGGTTGAGGTTGAGTTGCAGTACTTTCATTTACGGGCTTGTGCTGCTCTCATCGCCTGTTGGTAGATCGGACATTTCCAACTACCCGCAACGTGCCGGCAGTCTGACCTACTATCTTTCTCTTTGCAGAGTAAGCACTTGGCAGGTTGTTGACAAGCCGAGGCATTGTGACCAGCGCCTCCGCATCTGTGACAACAACTGCTTCGGTCAGTCTTGCCTCTGCACGCCTGGGCGTTGTGCCCAAAGTGCCAGCATTTGAAGCACCGTCGAAGGCTGATCCTCTCGCGAACACGTACTGTGCCCCACGCAAGTTTCAGCTTTCCAAGTGCGATGGATTTCTTGGCCTGGACCTCTGGGAGACAAACAACTGCTGTTTGTGTTGATCTATATACCCGTCGAAGTGATTTCACTGCCTCCTCAGTGATCTCTGCCAGGCCGTCGATATTATCTTTGAGCAGCTTTACCACGTCTTCCTTGGTACTGATCTCATCCAGGTCTTTAATTTCAATCTCGATTTGCGGTATTCGAGATTGTACAGTGGCCCCGCTTGGGAGCTTATTCTTGATGGCGTTACAGTAGCGCTCCATCTCCTGAGCGTCTGCCTTCGCGAATAAAAACAGGAGATCTCCCTTAGCTGTTCGTCGGATCTTATTGACTTTTTTGCCTATATCCTGCAAGGTGGGATCATTTTTGATATCTCGCAAGATATCTGCATGGGAGCTCTTCTCGCCTTTCTTTATAAGCAGCGTACAATGTGGCGCTGGTTTTTGCTTGTTGGTCCTCGGGGCCTTTTTCCTCTTTACCAGTTGCCAGTCAGTCAACTGGTTTGAAGGTTTGTTTCTGGTCTGTGGTTTAAACTTGGATTTTAATCCATTGTTTCTCTTCGCTTCTGAATTGACCACCCTACTTGTTGTTGCCTGGGTGGTTTGCCCGATGTTCTGGCAACCTTCTTTATCGGGCTTTAGCTTGCTAGCTAGCACCGGTTTAAGAGTTTGCGTCTTACTTGATGAGGCTACTGAAGGCGAAGCCTTCGGTGGCGAGGTCCTTGCTACCGAGCCTCCCGGCAGTGAGGCTACTTTTATTGAAGCCGCCTGCTTTGGGGCCGCCGGTGTTGATGCAGCCGGTTTTGAGTTAGCTGCTTTTGAGGCGGCCGCTTTTGGGACCTCCTTTTGCTTTTCACCTTGTGTCTGAGTGTTTGACACCTTTACTGGCGATGTCTGTGTTGTAGCAGGTTTCGCTACAGGAGATGGCTGCGTCGTTGACGTCAGATATTTGTCATATTCTGACTTAATGGCGTGTGCCAGTTTCTTGATCTCATGATGTACATTGTGCCTAGGCCCAATGAACGTCAAGAGCTCATCGATCTTTGCTCCTAATTTGTTTTTAGCGCCACTCTCATCTGTTGCCCTTTGGGGGTCGTCAACTCCACTATTCGCCTTTTGGAGGACTTGGCTGAATAGTGTATTGCTGCCAGCTCTAGTTTTAATGGTCGATGTTGTACCATTAACGGTGTTCTTCTTCTTCTTGTCACTATGTGACGGAACCAGTGATAATTCGCTCCCCCCAGAATCCGTGGAGCGTGCACCGGCCACCGAGGCTTTCACTCGATCGGAACCGGTGGTGGGATTATCCTCTGCAGAGGTACCCACCTGGGGTATTAAGTTCACCTTATCACCCATATCCATAAATGGTTTATTTTTGGGGTTCCTTCCCCTATCTGATTTTGGTCCGCCCTGAGGAAATCCTCAGTACTCCCCATTGCTGGATAGCGTTCCCCTATCCGCCACCTGGGGAGGCGCCCGGTAGTGGACCAACAACCACCCCGGGTGTGTGTGTGTGTGTGTTTTTTTTTTTATCCGAAGAGGGGGGAAATACATTGCGTACTTAGCTAGCACGTGCTAGCCGTCGTGCGGGACTCCCGGTGCAATGACTTCAAAGCAAGAGTAAGTCGTTGCATTGAAACCAGTATACCGTATACCCGCTAAAACCCTAACCTCTTTCTCCTACAACCATGGTCCCTTGCGGCACTCTTACTCAATACTACTTCGCAAGGGTGGTTTATTGCAGATGTTTACTGCTCTTACATTGGGAGCCTCTAAAGCCTACTCCTCGAACGTATCGCGGAGTTCTTTGAGGATAGTCTCCGCGTAATCTGATACCAAGTTCCAGGCTTGGGGGCCCTTCAGCATGGCTTCTACTAATTGTTCTGGGACGATATTAGTCTCCAGAATCCTCTCCACTTCAGCACGTTCATCCTGAAACCGGGGGCAGGAGAAGAACACGTGTTCCGCGTCCTCTATCACGTCCGTACAGTGTGGGCAGTTTAGGGAGTTTGCCCTCCTGAACCTGTGCAGGTATGCTCGAAAGCATCCATGTCCAGTCAGGAGTTGAGTGATGTAGAACCCAACCTCCCCATGCTGGCGGTTGACCCAACGACTGATGTTAGGTATCAATCGATATGTCCACCGGCCTTTAGTAGAGCTGTCCCACCTCTCCTGCCATTGCCCTAGACTCATGGCTCTTTCATCGCTGTTTCCTGTCGGTTGGTCTTTCTCTAACTTTCTGCGATAAAGCCGTCCCCTTTCTGCAGCCAGGATGTCGATTGGTAGGGTAGAGGCAATCACACTCACCGCCTCGTAAGACACAGTGCGGTAGGATGATGCCACTCGAATCGCTGAGAGCCGCTGGACTGATTTCATTTTCCGGCGGTACGATGGTAGCTCGAGCGATTTCTCCCATTCCGGTGCCCCGTACAACAAAACAGAAGTAGTTACTGTTGCCAGTAGCTGTCTTCTTATCTGTCTAGGGCCTCCGACATTCGACATTATTCTAGATAATGCCCACTGTACCCCAGCTGCTTTCTTGCTGGCCGCGATTATGTGCTCTTTGAAGTTAAGCCGTGCGTCCAGGAGCACCCCCAAATAGCTGATGAAGGGCTGCGACTGTATGTAAATGTCGCCTATTTTGAGGGTGATGGTTTCCCTTGCCTTTCGACTGCTAACAAGAAGTGTTTCGGTCTTTTGTTCTGCTAAACTCAAGTCCGCTGCGAGCATCCAATGCTGAATTGTGACTATAGCGAATGAGAAGGTTGTTTGTATCTCCTCTATGTGCTTGCGCACTATGATCAATGCCACATCATCGGCGAATGCCACTAGCCTGACGCCCTCAGGCAGACCGAGCAGGAGCAGGTCGTTGTACATTACGTTCCATAAGAGGGGGCCAAGAACAGAGCCCTGAGGTACACCTCCTGTGATCTTATAGTCTACTTGCCCATTTTCAGTTTGGTACAACAAGATGCGGTCCTTGAAATACGCTGAAACCATTCTGCGCAAGTACTGCGGAACTTCCATCCTGACAAGAGCCTTCAAAATGCGGTCCCAGCGGGCCGAGTTAAAGGCGTTCTTGATATCCAGGGTGGCTATTAGACAGTACGTTTTTCCACCTCTTCTCCATCTCTTTCCCGAGATAGCCTCTCTGGCGATGCTGGTAACGAGCTTCACGGCATCGATGGTTGATCTCCCCTTTCTGAACCCGAATTGGTTGGTGGAAAGTTTCGGCTCAACGTAGGGCTCCAGCCTATCTGCTATTATCCTTTCAAGGAGTTTTCCCGCAGAGTCCAACATACAGAGGGGACGATATGATGACGGTTCGTCGGGAGGTTTCTTTCCCCCTTTAGGGAGGAGCACAAGCCTTCTGCTTTTTCCACTTAGTCGGGAAAACCCCCTGCTTTAGGCAGGTCTCATACATGTGTAGAAACATGTCAGGCCTATTGGCTATGGCGCATTTTAGCGCGATGTTAGGTAGTTTGGGGAGTTTGCCCTCCTGAACCTGTGCAGGTATGCTCGAAAGCATCCATGTCCAGTCAGGAGTTGAGTGATGTAGAACCCAACCTCCCCATGCTGGCGGTTGACCCAACGACTGATGTTAGGTATCAATCGATATGTCCACCTTCCTTTAGTAGAGCTGTCCCACCTCTCCTGCCATTGCCCTAGACTCATGGCTCTTTCATCGCTGTTTCCTGTCGGTTGGTCTTTCTCTAACTTTCTGCGATAAAGCCGTCCCCTTTCTGCAGCCAGGATGTCGATTGGTAGGGTAGAGGCAATCACACTCACCGCCTCGTAAGACACAGTGCGGTAGGATGATGCCACTCGAATCGCTGAGAGCCGCTGGACTGATTTCATTTTCCGGCGGTACGATGGTAGCTCGAGCGATTTCTCCCATACCGGTGCCCCGTACAACAAAACAGAAGTAGTTACTGTTGCCAGTAGCTGTCTTCTTATCTGTCTAGGGCCTCCGACATTCGGCATTATTCTAGATAATGCCCCCTGTACCCCAGCTGCTTTCTTGCTGGCCGCGATTATGTGCTCTTTGAAGTTGAGCCGTGTGTCCAGGAGCACCCCCAAATAGCTGATGAAGGGCTGCGACTGTATGTAGGAGTCGCCTATTTTGAGGGTGATGGTTTCCCTTGCCTTTCGACTGCTAACAAGAAGTGTTTCGGTCTTTTGTTCTGCTAAACTCAAGTCCGCTGCGAGCATCCAATGCTGAATTGTGACTATAGCGAATGAGAAGGTTGTTTGTATCTCCTCTATGTGCTTGCGCACTATGATCAATGCCACATCATCGGCGAATGCCACTAGCCTGACGCCCTCAGGCAGACCGAGCAGGAGCAGGTCGTTGTACATTACGTTCCATAAGAGGGGGCCAAGAACAGAGCCCTGAGGTACACCTCCTGTGATCTTATAGTCTACTTGCCCATTTTCAGTTTGGTACAACAAGATGCGGTCCTTGAAATACGCTGAAACCATTCTGCGCAAGTACTGCGGAACTTCCATCCTGACAAGAGCCTTCAAAATGCGGTCCCAGCGGGCCGAGTTAAAGGCGTTCTTGATATCCAGGGTGGCTATTAGACAGTACGTTTTTCCACCTCTTCTCCATCTCTTTCCCGAGATAGCCTCTCTGGCGATGCTGGTAACGAGCTTCACGGCATCGATGGTTGATCTCCCCTTTCTGAACCCGAATTGGTTGGTGGAAAGTTTCGGCTCAACGTAGGGCTCCAGCCTATCTGCTATTATCCTTTCAAGGAGTTTTCCCGCAGAGTCCAACATACAGAGGGGACGATATGATGACGGTTCGTCGGGAGGTTTCTTTCCCCCTTTAGGGAGGAGCACAAGCCTTCTGCTTTTTCCACTTAGTCGGGAAAACCCCCTGCTTTAGGCAGGTCTCATACATGTGTAGAAACATGTCAGGCCTATTGGCTATGGCGCATTTTAGCGCGATGTTAGGTAGTTTGGGGAGTTTGCCCTCCTGAACCTGTGCAGGTATGCTCGAAAGCATCCATGTCCAGTCAGGAGTTGAGTGATGTAGAACCCAACCTCCCCATGCTGGCGGTTGACCCAACGACTGATGTTAGGTATCAATCGATATGTCCACCTTCCTTTAGTAGAGCTGTCCCACCTCTCCTGCCATTGCCCTAGACTCATGGCTCTTTCATCGCTGTTTCCTGTCGGTTGGTCTTTCTCTAACTTTCTGCGATAAAGCCGTCCCCTTTCTGCAGCCAGGATGTCGATTGGTAGGGTAGAGGCAATCACACTCACCGCCTCGTAAGACACAGTGCGGTAGGATGATGCCACTCGAATCGCTGAGAGCCGCTGGACTGATTTCATTTTCCGGCGGTACGATGGTAGCTCGAGCGATTTCTCCCATACCGGTGCCCCGTACAACAAAACAGAAGTAGTTACTGTTGCCAGTAGCTGTCTTCTTATCTGTCTAGGGCCTCCGACATTCGGCATTATTCTAGATAATGCCCCCTGTACCCCAGCTGCTTTCTTGCTGGCCGCGATTATGTGCTCTTTGAAGTTGAGCCGTGTGTCCAGGAGCACCCCCAAATAGCTGATGAAGGGCTGCGACTGTATGTAGGAGTCGCCTATTTTGAGGGTGATGGTTTCCCTTGCCTTTCGACTGCTAACAAGAAGTGTTTCGGTCTTTTGTTCTGCTAAACTCAAGTCCGCTGCGAGCATCCAATGCTGAATTGTGACTATAGCGAATGAGAAGGTTGTTTGTATCTCCTCTATGTGCTTGCGCACTATGATCAATGCCACATCATCGGCGAATGCCACTAGCCTGACGCCCTCAGGCAGACCGAGCAGGAGCAGGTCGTTGTACATTACGTTCCATAAGAGGGGGCCAAGAACAGAGCCCTGAGGTACACCTCCTGTGATCTTATAGTCTACTTGCCCATTTTCAGTTTGGTACAACAAGATGCGGTCCTTGAAATACGCTGAAACCATTCTGCGCAAGTACTGCGGAACTTCCATTCTGACAAGAGCCTCCAAAATGCGGTCCCAGCGGGCCGAGTTAAAGGCGTTCTTGATATCCAGGGTGGCTATTAGACAGTACTTTTTTCCACCTCTTCTCCATCTCTTTCCCGAGATAGCCTCTCTGGCGATGCTGGTAACGAGCTTCACGGCATCGATGGTTGATCTCCCCTTTCTGAACCCGAATTGGTTGGTGGAAAGTTTCGGCTCAACGTAGGGCTCCAGCCTATCTGCTATTATCCTTTCAAGGAGTTTTCCCGCAGAGTCCAACATACAGAGGGGACGATATGATGACGGTTCGTCGGGAGGTTTCTTTCCCCCTTTAGGGAGGAGCACAAGCCTTCTGCTTTTTCCACTTAGTCGGGAAAACCCCCTGCTTTAGGCAGGTCTCATACATGTGTAGAAACATGTCAGGCCTATTGGCTATGGCGCATTTTAGCGCGATGTTAGGTAGTTTGGGGAGTTTGCCCTCCTGAACCTGTGCAGGTATGCTCGAAAGCATCCATGTCCAGTCAGGAGTTGAGTGATGTAGAACCCAACCTCCCCATGCTGGCGGTTGACCCAACGACTGATGTTAGGTATCAGTCGATATGTCCACCGGCCTTTAGTAGAGCTGTCCCACCTCTCCTGCCATTGCCCTAGACTCATGGCTCTTTCATCGCTGTTTCCTGTCGGTTGGTCTTTCTCTAACTTTCTGCGATAAAGCCGTCCCCTTCTGCAGCCAGGATGTCGATTGGTAGGGTAGAGGCAATCACACTCACCGCCTCGTAAGACACCGTGCGGTAGGATGATGCCACTCGAATCGCTGTGTGTGTGTGTGTGTTTTTTTTTTTTTTTTTTATCCGAAGAGGGGGGAAATACATTGCGTACTTAGCTAGCACGTGCTGGCCGTCGTGCGGGACTCCCGATGCAATGACTTCAAAGCAAGAGTAGATCGTTGCATTGAAACCAGTATACCGTATACCCGCTAAAACCCTAACCTCTTTCTCCTACAACCATGGTCCCTTGCGGCACTCTTACTCAATACTACTTCGCAAGGGTGGTTCATTGCAGATGTTACTGCTCTTACATTGGAAGCCTCTAAAGCCTACTCCTCGAACGTATTGCGGAGTTCTTTGAGGATAGTCTCCGCGTAATCTGATACCAAGTTCCAGGCTTGGGGGCCCTTCAGCATGGCTTCTACTATTTGTTCTGGAACGATATTAGTCTCCAGAATCCTCTCCACTTCAGCACGTTGATCCTGAAACCGGGGGCAGGAGAAGAACACGTGTTCCGCGTCCTCTACCACGTCCGTACAGTGCGGGCAGTTTGGGGAGTTTGCCCTCCTGAACCTGTGCAAGTATGCTCGAAAGCATCCATGTCCAGTCAGGAGTTGAGTGATGTAGAACCCCACCTCCCCATGCTGGCGGTTGACCCAACGACTGATGTTAGGTATCAATCGATATGTCCACCGGCCTTTAGTAGAACTGTCCCACCTCTCCTGCCATTGCCCTAGACTCATGGCTCTTTCATCGCTGTTTCCTGTCGGTTGGTCTTTTTCTAACTTCCTGCGATAAAGCCGTCCCCTTTCTGCAGCCAGGATGTCGATTGGCAGGGTAGAGGCAATCAAACTCACCGCCTCGTAAGACTCGTGTGTGTGTGTGTGTTTTTTTTTTTTTTTTTTTTTTTTTTTTTTTATCCGAAGAGGGGGGAAATACATTCCGTACTTAGCTAGCACGTGCTGGCCGTCGTGCGGGACTCCCGATGTAATGACTTCAAAGCAAGAGTAAATCGTTGCATTGAAACCAGTATACCGTATACCCGCTAAAACCCTAACCTCTTTCTCCTACAACCATGGTCCCCTGCGGCACTCTTAGTCAATACTACTTCGCAAGGGTGGTTCATTGCAGATGTTTACTGCTCTTACATTGAAAGCCTCTAAAGCCTACTCCTCGAACGTATTGCGGAGTTCTTTGAGGATAGTCTCCGCGTAATCTGATACCAAGTTCCAGGCTTGGGGGCCCTTCAGCATGGCTTCTACTAATTGTTCTGGAACGATATTAGTCTCCAGAATCCTCTCCACTTCAGCACGTTGATCCTAAAACCGGGGGCAGGAGAAGAACACGTGTTCCGCGTCCTCTATCACGTCCGTACAGTGTGGGCAGTTTGGGGAGTTTGCCCTCCTGAACCTGTGCAGGTATGCTCGAAAGCATCCATGTCCAGTCAGGAGTTGAGTGATGTAGAACCCAACCTCCCCATGCTGGCGATTGACCCAACGACTGATGTTAGGTATCAATCGATATGTCCACCTTCCTTTAGTAGAGCTGTCCCACCTCTCCTGCCATTGCCTTAGACTCATGGCTCTTTCATCGCTGTTTCCTGTCGGTTGGTCTTTCTCTAACTTTCTGCGATAAAGCCGTCCCCTTTCTGCAGCCAGGATGTCGATTGGTAGGGTAGAGGCAATCACACTCACCGCCTCGTAAGACACAGTGCGGTAGGATGATGCCACTCGAATCGCTGAGAGCCGCTGGACTGATTTCATTTTCCGGCGGTACGATGGTAGCTCGAGCGATTTCTCCCATACCGGTGCCCCGTACAACAAAATAGAAGTAGTTACTGTTGCCAGTAGCTGTCTTCTTATCTGTCTAGGGCCTCCGACATTCGGCATTATTCTAGATAATGCCCCCTGTACCCCAGCTGCTTTCTTGCTGGCCGCGATTATGTGCTCTTTGAAGTTGAGCCGTGTGTCCAGGAGCACCCCCAAATAGCTGATGAAGGGCTGCGACTGTATGTAGGAGTCGCCTATTTTGAGGGTGATGGTTTCCCTTGCCTTGCGACTGCTAACAAGAAGTGTTTCGGTCTTTTGTTCTGCTAAACTCAAGTCCGCTGCGAGCATCCAATGCTGAATTGTGGCTATAGCGAATGAGAAGGTTGTTTGTATCTCCTCTATGTGCTTGCGCACTATGATCAATGCCACATCATCGGCGAATGCCACTAGCCTGACGCCCTCAGGCAGACCGAGCAGGAGCAGGTCGTTGTACATTACGTTCCATAAGAGGGGGCCAAGAACAGAGTGTGTGTGTGTGTGTGTGTGTGTGTGTGTGTGTGTGTGTGTTTTTTTTTTTTTTTTTTTTTTTTTTTTTTTTTTTTTTTTTTTTTTTTTTTTTTTTTTTATCCGAAGAGGGGGGAAATACATTCCGTACTTAGCTAGCACGTGCTGGCCGTCGTGCGGGACTCCCGATACAATGACTTCAAAGCAAGAGTAAATCGTTGCATTGAAACCAGTATACCGTATACCCGCTAAAACCCTAACCTCTTTCTCCTACAACCATGGTCCCCTGCGGCACTCTTACTCAATACTACTTCGCAAGGGTGGTTCATTGCAGATGTTAACTGCTCTTACATTGAAAGCCTCTAAAGCCTACTCCTCGAAGGTATCGCGGAGTTGTTTGAGGATAGTCTCCGCGTAATCTGATACCAAGTTCCAGGCTTGGGGGCCCTTCAGCATGGCTTCTACTAATTGTTCTGGGACGATATTAGTCTCCAGAATCCTCTCCACTTCAGCACGTTGATCCTGAAACCGGGGGCAGGAGAAGAACACGTGTTCCGCGTCCTCTATCACGTCCGTACAGTGTGGGCAGTTTGGGGAGTTTGCCCTCCTGAACCTGTGCAGGTATGCTCGAAAGCATCCATGTCCAGTCAGGAGTTGAGTGATGTAGAACCCAACCTCCCCATGCTGGCGGTTGACCCAACGACTGATGTTAGGTATTAATCGATATGTCCACCGGCCTTTAGTAGAGCTGTCCCACCTCTCCTGCCATTGCCCTAGACTCATGGCTCTTTCATCGCTGTTTCCTGTCGGTTGGTCTTTTTCTAACTTTCTGCGATAAAGCCGTCCCCTTTCTGCAGCCAGGATGTCGATTGGCAGGGTAGAGGCAATCACACTCACCGCCTCGTAAGACACAGTGCGGTAGGATGATGCCACTCGAATCGCTGAGAGCCGCTGGACTGATTTCATTTTCCGGCGGTACGATGGTAGCTCGAGCGATTTCTCCCATACCGGTGCCCCGTACAACAAAACAGAAGTAGTTACTGTTGCCAGTAGCTGTCTTCTTATCTGTCTAGGGCCTCCGACATTAGGCATTATTCTAGATAATGCCCCCTGTACCCCAGCTGCTTTCTTGCTGGCCGCGATTATGCGCTCTTTGAAGTTGAGCCGTGTGTCCAGGAGCACCCCCAAATAGCTGATGAAGGGCTGCGACTGTATGTAGGTGTCGCCTATTTTGAGGGTGATGGTTTCCCTTGCCTTTCGACTGCTCACAAGAAGTGTTTCGGTCTTTTGTTCTGCTAAACTCAAGTCCGCTGCGAGCATCCAATACTGGATTGTGGCTATAGCGAATGAGAAGGTTGTTTGTATCTCCTCTATGTGCTTGCGCACTATGATCAATGCCACATCATCGGCGAATGCCACTAGCCTGACGCCCTCAGGCAGACCGAGCAGGAGCAGGTCGTTGTACATTACGTTCCATAAGAGGGGGCCAAGAACAGAGCCCTGAGGTACACCTCCTGTGATCTTATAGTCTACTTGCCCATTTTCAGTTTGGTACAACAAGATGCGGTCCTTGAAATACGATGAAACCATTCTGCGCAAGTACTGCGGAACTTCCATCCTGGCAAGAGCCTCCAAAATGCGGTCCCAGCGGGCCGAGTTAAAGGCGTTCTTGATATCCAGGGTGGCTATTAGACAGTACTTTTTTCCACCTCTTCTCCATCTCTTTCCCGAGATAGCCTCTCTGGCGATGCTGGTAACGAGCTTCACGGCATCGATGGTTGATCTCCCCTTTCTGAACCCGAATTGGTTGGTGGAAAGTTTCGGCTCAACGTAGGGCTCCAGCCTATCTGCTATTATTCTCTCAAGGAGTTTTCCCGCAGAGTCCAACATACAGAGGGGACGATATGATGACGGTTCGTCTGGAGGTTTCTTTCCCCCTTTAGGGAGGAGCACAAGCCTCTGCTTTTTCCACTTAGTCGGGAAAACCCCCTGCTTTAGGCAGGTCTCATACATGTGTAGAAACATGTCAGGCCTATTGGCTATGGCGCATTTTAGCGCGATGTTAGGTATGCCATCTGGACCGGGAGCCTTACCGTTTTGGAGCCGGTTGCACGCGCCCATTAGCTCACTCATAGTCACTGGTGGTATATCTTCGTCCCTCACCTGCCACGAAGGATAAGCGGGTAGCTCAGGCTTCGCAGGAAACAAGTGAGTGACAATGCGGTGCAATGATTCGGGGCAGTTCGTTGATGTCATGGGAGGGGCCTTAATTTTATGCATCACGATTTTATACGGTTTTCCCCATGGATCTTGATTAACTTCGTCACACAACTCCTTCCAGTAGGATCTCTTGCTTGAGAGAATGGCTCTTCGTAGTTGTTGTCTTTTGATCTCATAGTCGAGCCTTAGTTCTTCTGTTGTGACCCTGTCGCGTCTCCGTGCTCGTTGATGCAGCCTTCGTGCTTTGAGACACTCTCGTCGGTGTTGTGAGATCGTGTCGTTCCACCAGTAAACTGGTGGGCGGCTGTTGTTCTGCCGTCTCCTTGGCATGGAAGCATCGCAGGACTTGACAACGCTTGTCATTACCTCTTTGGCAGTGGCTTCTGCGCTTGTTGCTATTGACAATGGTTCCTGCTCCATAACCAAGGCGAATGAATCAGCATCGAAAGCATTTTTGTTCCAACCGACTGGCTGTGACCTCGCACGACTGACACACAATCTTCGTTTGGGAGTGGTGTTGATTTCCCATATAATAGCTTGGTGGTCGCTATTAGTAAACTCCTCATCGACCCGCCACTCACAGCCCCCTTTAATTAGGTTGTTGCTAACGAAAGTCACATCAATAATGGAGCTGGCTGTACCTTTGCGATATGTGCTTACGTCTCCTGTGTTGAGGAGTACCAGGTTGAGCGAAGACATGGTCTCAAGGAGAGCTCGTCCTCTCGCGCTCGTTTCCCGGCATCCCCAGTCAATTGCCCAGGCGTTGAAATCTCCTGCGATGGCGACCGATTCACGCTTCCGTACATCCTCCGCCAAGGTGTCCAAGAATAACTCGAACTCCTCGAGATGTGCACTGGGAGGTGCATAGCAGCTATAGAAGTGAACCCCTCCCACTTTGGCTCTCACAAGCCATGGTTCGGGGGTATTTGGGAGTTGTTGGAACGGAAGTTTACCGCAAGCCCATATCGCTGCTCTGTCCGTTGTGTCATTTACCCAGGACAGGGTGTCGAAGTTTTTGTACTGCTCGCAGATTATGGCTACGTCGCAATCCAATTCCCGCACCCGCTGTACCAGTAGGTCTTGGGCTGCTTCGCAATGATTGAGGTTGAGTTGCAGTACTTTCATTTACGGGCTTGTGCTGCTCTCATCGCCTGTTGGTAGATCGGACATTTCCAACTACCCGCAACATGCCGGCAGTCTGACCTACTATCTTTCTCTTTGCAGAGTAAGCACTTGGCAGGTTGTTGACAAGCCGAGGCATTGTGACCGGCGCCTCCGCATCTGTGACAGCAACTGCTTCGATCAGTCTTGCCTCTGCACGCCTGGGCGTTGTGTCCAAAGTGCCAGCATTTGAAGCACCGTCGAAGGCTGATCCTCTCGCGAACACGTACTGTGCCCCACGCGAGTTTCAGCTTTCCAAGTGCGATGGCTTTCTTGGCCTGGACTTCTGGGAGACAAACAACTGCCGTTTGTGTTGATCTATATGCCCGTCGAAGTGATTTCACTGCCTCCTCAGTGATCTCTGCCAGGCCGTCGATATTATCTTTGAGCAGGTTTACTACGTCTTCCTTGGTACTGATCTCGTCCAGGTCTTTAATTTCAATCTCGATTTGCGGTATTCGAGATTGTACAGTGGCCCCGCTTGGGAGCTTATTCTTGATGGCGTTACAATAACGCTCCATCTCCTGAGCGTCTGCCTTCGCGAATAACAATAGGAGATCTCCCTTAGCTGTTCGTCGGATCTTATTGACTTTTTTGCCTATATCCTGCAAGGTGGGATCATTCTTGATACCTCGCAAGATATCTGCATGGGAGCTCTTCTCGCCTTTCTTTATAAGCAGCGTACAATGTGGCGCTGGTTTTTGCTTATTGGTCCTCGGGGCCTTTTTCCTCTTTGCCACTTGCCAGTCAGTAGACTGGTTTGAAGGTTGGTTCTTGGTCTGCGGTTTAAACTTGGATTTTAATCCATTGTTTCTCTCCGCTTCTGAATTGACCACCCTACTTGTTGTTGCCTGGGTGGTTTGCCCGATGTTCTGGCAACCTTCTTTACCGGGCTTTAGCTTGCTAGCTAGCACCGGTTTAAGAGTTTTTGGTAGTGGTGCCTTACTTGATGAGGCTACTGAAGGCGAGGCCTTCGGTGGCGAGGTCCTTGCTACAGAGTCTGCCGCTAGTGAGGCTACTTTTATTGAAGCCGCCTGCTTTGGGGCCGCCGGTGTTGATGCAGCCGGTTTTGAGTTAGCTGCTTTTGAGGCAGCCGCTTTTGGGACCTCCTTTTGCTTTTCACCTTGTGTCTGAGTGTTTGACACCTTTACTGGCGATGTCTGTGTTGTAGCAGGTTTCGCTACAGGAGATGGCCGCGTCGTTGACGTCAGATATTTGTCATATTCTGACTTAATGGCGTTTGCCAGTTTCTTGATCTCATGATGTACATTGTGCCTAGGCCCAATGAACTTCAAGAGCTCATCGATCTTTGCTCCTAATTTGTTTGGAGCGCCACGCTCATTTGTTGCCCTTTGGGGCACGTCAACTCCACTATCCGCCTTTTGGAGGACTTGGCTGAATAGTGTCTTGCTGCCAGCTCTAGTTTTAATGGTCGATGTTGTACCATTAATAGTGTCTTTCTTCTTGTTGTCACTATGTGACGGAACCAGTGATAATTCGCTCCCCCCAGAATCCGTGGAGCGTGCACCGGCCACCGAGGCTTTCACTCGATCGGAACCGGTGGTGGGATTATCCTCTGCAGAGGTACCCACCTGGGGTATTAAGTTGACCTTATCACCCATATCCATGAATGGTTTATTTTCGGGGTTCCTTCCCCTATCTGATTTTGGTCCGCCCTGAAGAAATCCTCAGTACTCCCCATTGCTGGAGAGCGTTCCCCTATCCGCCACCTGGGGAGGCGCCCGGTAGTGGACCAACAACCACCCCGGGTGTGTGTGTGTGTGTGTGTGTGTGTGTGTGTGTGTGTGTGTGTGTGTGTGTGTGTTATAAACCATTTTTTCTATTAAAAAATAACTTTCGATTAACGAAGGCATTGTTTGAGCCCTCATATAACTAACGTAGATGTTTGAGGACAGTCCCCAAAACATGCATTTTGCAAACTGGCGGTAGACAAAATGATAATTTGGGGACTATCCCTAAACTATGCATTCTCTTGGTATATTTTGGGGACAATTTCGGGTACAGTTGCTAGTGCATTACTTCCAATCCGATTAAAATTTGCTTGCTCAACATGAAGCAAATATAAAAACAAATTTATTATTTCGTATTACATTACAATTTTGTTTAAATTGTCGCTATATAGACTAATACTTATTATTAAGCGTTATCGAGGTGAAAAACTCTGCAATGATACTACTAATAGGAATGTGAGTCTTACAATAGTATCTATATGCCTAAAGGGTTTAAATTAATAGTATAATAATAAAAATTTCTGTTTATTTTCAAGGGGATAATGATAATGATACTAGGTATTCGATTTCTCACACTTAACAAAAATTTCATAGAATTGTCAATATCTATTCAGTTGTATTTTACAGCCTCAAGACCTCACTAAATATAATCTTGGTGCTTATAACGCCATCAACAATTTTATGCTTAAGCCGTGTCTTAGGAACATTTCCAATTTTAACTTCAGACAGAACCGAAGGTTGTCACTCATCTATTTAATAAAATACCACAGCTACCAAAAAGAAAAAAAACATAGAGTTTCATTTTCTTCTTGCTTTCAATATCCTCATAAGAAATATACTGGGGTGGTTAGGCCTAGAGACATGACCATGCAAACTACAAAAATCTTTGGAGTTATTTTTCCTTTGAAATTTGCAGACGAACCATTCAACATTTATTTTACTATAACATGGTGATTTGTTGGATTGCTACTATATTTGCCATCCTCATATCACCAAGAAAATGAAACATTCGGGTTTTTAGAAATCTGAAGCCACATTGGGTATTCATAGTATGTCTAAAGAGGAAAGGCCCTACTAGATTACATTTGTAACCTTCAATCTAAATAGCTATTCTAAAATAAGATTGATAACGAGATTACACAGTAAAATAAAACTGAAACTATAAATTGAAATAATCCCCCTACGCAAGAACCCCTAAAAAATAAAGAAATATGTATTAATGTGTCTATTAACCTCATTATGTACCCCTATTAATATAGCGAAGTAAATAAGTATAATTACTTAAATTGTACATATGAACTGCAGTAATTCGGTATTGTTTCACTTTTATACGAGGCGTTCGCTAAGACTGTGGCTATGCTGATATATATTTTTGAACTCTGCTCTTAGGAGAAGATGAGGTTTAGTGAGAGATTGAAAAAAGTGGATTACTCAGTCAATTTCAGTATGACTTATGTATACTAAATAATACCTAAAACGCTATTGGGGTGTTATTGTGTTATTCGAAAATTTGTGTGACTTCTAGACACTGTCAAATATCAGAGGTGTCTGATGCCATAGCAGGATTTACTTGCAGTATAACTCTTGGCCACCCTTTATACTACCAAGAGCTAGAATGACTATGATGAACTCTGTTTATCGTGCCAGTTATCCTCAGTCCAATTTTGGAAAGGTTAACTAACCACGGATAATCTGATTTTTCAATGGAATCCAATAATTCGTTTAATTTCCTTTCATCCGATATTTTATATATTTCTAACAGTTCCTTAAGAAGAGAAAAGAGAGAAATCATGATAATTTTTGATTATTGTGTGTTTTCTTATTATTCATGCAATACTTTTGGTCATGAAAGCCGTAGAGTTTAAATTCGCATGTTAACTCAAGTGGAAATTCACAACCTTTTCAAAGATATCAGATGTGTTCGTAGTAATATTTCCCATCAGATGGCATGCATAATTAGAATACTAAAAACTAGTGGCCCAAATATTGCAAATACATTTCAAAACGCTAATAACATTAAATAATTTGATAACATTTTAAATATAATATTTTTAATCATTAGATGACAGGTACTCTTTTTTTGTAAAATGTTTTGCGATTTGGGACTGGAAACTCCAAAAATCCTAAATTTAATTACTGAAAATACGACACATAATAAGAGACACATTTTTTGTAACAAAACTAATATAAAATCATTCACCATCACTATTTATTTCACGGATGGTAAGAACTAATTATTAGCTTTATATTACCATTTTATGCAGTTACTCAATTGGCTGTTTCTCATAATATATTTTTTTCCATTTTTGATACAAACAACAAGAAAAAAATCATCATACAGTTCTTTTTTATAACACAAAAATTAGTCTTAATAAAATATCACGTTTGTACTCCTAATTAAAACATAAGTTGAAATAAATATAATGAAAATCCAATAGAAGGATAATCCTTTTGCGTAGGTAAATGACCTTGCGAATTTCAGCTTACAAATAAACTAAGTTTAAAATAACAAACTAATTTACAGACTTTAGGATAACAATGAAACACAAGTTAAAAATAGAAAGTAACAGAAAAAATTGAGTAATTAACATGCTTTACTATAAAGACGATTTTATTAACATGTTAAAAATTGTACATAGGTATTTTTAATATTTAATATTCATGCATTTGTACCCTTTGAATTGACTGTATCCACTGTTTGAATTTCTTTTTAAATAATGAAAGTGAATTTAACTCTTTAATCTTATCAGACAGAAAGTTGAATATTTTAGGACCAAAAACATCTTTGTGCTATAGTTTTTTCTGCTTTGGGTACTATGAAAATCTTTATATATATATATATATATATATATATATATATATAAATCTTTTGTACGTGTGTTAGTCATTGAACTCCTCCTAAACGGCTGGACCGATTTTGATGAAATTTTTTGTGTGCATTCCAGGGGGTTTGAGGATGGTTTAGATTCACAATACGGTCAACTAGATATTGTTTTTTAGTTAAATTATTTGTTTAAAAATTGTTGTTGATGTTAGCACAACTTACATAGGATCCGGCAGACTGGGCTGTAGTCGCTATGTCAAATATTCAAGAGTGTGCTTTAGTTCTAGTTACGTCTGATAGATGGCGTTCAGATTATATTGTTAGAGCTAATTTTTAAAAGTTTACATGGGACAGGACAACGTCTGTCCTTTCCGCTAGTATTATTTAAATGATGAACTAAATCATCTCATTATACATGCCAAAGACAATTTTTACATACAACCAAGCAAAACTGATTCATTTACTTTTTGACTTTTTTCACCTAAAACTAATAAACTAAGCTATGGCTTAGTTTATAAAATAAATATGTTTTAAGTAAATTTTAACATTATGTATTTTAAGCGTGACAAATCTTGCACTCCATCATTTACCCAAATTTCTTAAAATAGAGATACAACATTTCCTTTTACATATTAATAAATATATTAAATATATGATTTAAGTAACAAATTCAATTAATAATGCAACAAATGCTAAATTACATTATATGTTTACAACTTTTTTTATTAGGTAATTATTTTTTTATACTATCTTCTGAACATTAGACAATCCATCGAAAGCAAGACAATATATTGTTTCAGGTCGAGAAACTTCATCAATTGCGCTTCCCTCAACATATTAAAATCACGAATAATTATTAATCTTTTTTCATACATATAACCAAGCTTTAACGCACAATTATTAGGGGTTTTAGAGTAAACTAAACAGAAAAAGAAGTTGTGCTATGTGTAATGCTTTTACCCTTTGATTCATATGATATAAGTCACACGAAACAAATTTATATGTTAACTAAAACCCACAAAGCGATTATGTGAACATATGTTATTTCTAGTTGATAGTCTTCAAATGTTACGCTACCCTCGGCGATTAAAATCTCGAATAATTATTTTTGTATTGCATTTAAGGCTGAATTTAACATTTTAACTCAAATTGAAAATCTAGTCGTTTAAGGGAAAACTAGTCCACATTGTTTCTAAATTGAGAGCCGTGCTGTATTTAAAACTCCATTACCATTTCCTATGATAGTAAGCACAAGAAACAAATAACAAATAGATTAACTGTTAATCTGTGGGCTAGTTTTTACTGAAGCTCCAAGATGTCGATTTTTATTTTACGTTAACATGTAAAGTTCGGGTATCTGTGCAAAATACATAAATAATTATTTCATCTATCTATCACATGAAAGTTCTTGACTAGAAACAATATATTTTCTTGCCTTCAATGGATTAAAAACTCTCACAATTTCTAAACTTCTAGATGAAGATATTCATTTTTCCTTAATAAAATCTAAAAAATAAATACTGTTTTGTATTTAAATTAAAATGCTTTCTAGCATAAATCAGATTTTTAATTTTCTCTGTTTTAAAAAACTAAATAAATTATTGTTTTCTTGTAATACACAACTTTTTATGTTATGTAATGAAATATATTTGAACAAAACTAAATGGGTGTTCGCATCATAAATTTATACTATTAATAATTACATTTCTTTGGTTATTATAGTTTAATATAACAATATATAGTGGTAATTTCTTATGTAGAAAAAATTATGTTATGACTGAATCTTTGAAATGTATTAATCCTCAATACCCAGCTGATCTTCTGCATACACAGTTAGCAACTATACTTCAAAGTGACAAATTTCATTATCGTATAGATAAGTTTAGATATATTTTTTTACACAAATTTATTGCAGTAATTCATTATTAAAGAGGACACATATCGCCTTCGTAATAATATTTATTCTTCTGGTCTATTCTAACAATTGTTTTGGTTTGTTAGTTCACCGAATCTTTAAACTGTTGGTGTATAAAAAATGGGCCAATATTTCGGTCGTGTATTTGATCTCTGCTTCGTTATACCGACATTTCCGTGAAAGGCGATTATTCGAAAATCGTCTACGGGCCACTGTGATAAAAAAGCACTCGGCATTTCAGCCCATAATAAATACGAAATTTTTAACATTAGATATTATGAAGTTGTATTGTAAATGTTTGAAATTTAATAAATATTAGAATAATATGATACGTCCATTTCTAATAGAATTGTGTTAGACAATTCATGGCAAATTATGAATTTCTTTGTGTTTTTTAATTGTTATTTTAGTCCTACAATTAAAATACAAATAATTACAGAACATTTCAAAATTATATGAAAATATCTAAAAATGGGAATATCAAAACGTTGATATATTATTCATAGAGTTAATGAAATTGAAGGATATTTGTCATTTTACATTATTAATTAAAAGCTGCTGAATGGGACATCTTCTTTTCTTCTTGGGGATTATGAGCAAAGATTTGTTTATTTAATTCCGCCATATTGGCTATTGACTCTGAAATTGAATTGTAAGACTGTGTACCTAATTAAATTTTGTATTGTGACTAATTAAGTTGTAGAAAACATTGATGCTTTAAAATCATTAACATTGTCACTAAAAAATGTAAAAACCAGATTTGCACCCTAACTTCAAACCTTTGTTTAAACACTGATCGCTTGCCTGTCATCATCAAGGAGTAAACCAACTGTTGAGTGTTTAAATAAAGGTTTAGTGTTCGGGTGTTAAACCGTGTTTTTACATTTGTGACACAATAAAGGTTTCAAAGCTTTTACATTTTCACTAACAGTTTACTAACTGGATTGAGTGATTATATGCAAGAATAGCACCCATCAGTATACTGTATCAATAATATCTTGCGTTCATTGGAATGAAAAATGTCGAATAGTTAGTATCGTCATTTCTTTGACAGGTTTTAGTAAACCTCTACGAATTTTTTCGTGTGATTTATATCCTAGGAATCACAGGGAATCGGCGTTATACACAGTATGACTCCCGATTTGGAGAGTCTGTGATATCAATTTTCCTAAAACTCCTGGGTGTAGGAATACATTTAGCGATAAAATAAATAAATTAAGTTATATGTACTATATACATAAATAAGTATTTGAAAATTCAATCAGTTGAGGCGAGTTCGTCTAGTATCAATAATCGTCATAGGGCTACTTGTAAAAGTTTTATTTACAAGTTGAAGTTGTTCAATTGAGATGTAATGTAATCTTTATAACAATGAATTGATGGTAGTTTGTTGTGTAAATGTGAAGTTAGGAAGAGAGCGAATTTTGAAACAACTTTTTAGTTTAATTCTGTACCAGTGTGTACCACAATTGAGTTGGGTATTCGACGATAAAAAATATAATAAACAAACTTATTTGCTATCTCTGTAATTGTAAGGGAAGTTACAATGCATGTTAGCACAAAAGCTTAAAATAATAAAAATTTTTTACTTACTAGTTTTTTGATAGTGGACGTATCTTTCCGAAAATATTTTCTGTTGTGAACATTCATATTCATAGAGTGCCGTATTGGGACTGCTGATATATTCAACTTTCTTGAACATAATGTCGAATTGAGTTTTTGAGATATGCCCTATAGCATTTTAGTCATTTGTAAAGTTTGAGTAACATTTGTGATTAAGGGTCAATAATATCTAAGTTCGCATGAATTTGTTATGTGACGAATTTCATTTTATTTAACTCATAAACTAATGAGAAATATTAGAAATTTTAGGATATTGGAAAAAGGTATAATATTGTAAGTAAAGGTTTACAAAGTTGGTCCGAAATTGATCATTTCTTATTTAAAATAATTTTTGAAAACTTAGTCTATGGCTGAGTTGAAAAGTAAAATACAAAGTGAAATATTATTTTAGACTGTCTATAACTTGCAGTATATTTATTAGCTTCTTCCGAGGTGTCTTTATTTTTGAGATAAATATTTTCTTGGGGAGAAGGCAAATTTTCATAGTTGTTATCACCAATATCAGACGATATGCGAATTCTTTCTTGTTCATTTTCGCTTACTCTTTTCTCCTCAAGGGTCCTTTTAAGTACATGTTCTATATAAAATTTTATTGCGGTCAGTGGATTTGTCTGTTGATTATTAAAAATAACTTCCTGCTTATAAAAAAATTTGGATATCGAAGCATAAAAAATTAGACATATTTTTCTCAAGTTGTAAAATAAAAGAATTTTATAATTTTTTTTAAATATTGTAATAAGATATCCGGTGCCTTAGTCAACGATAGCCTAAAATCTCTAAACCAATAAGACAATTTAGAACGTTATGAAACTTAAAGGGTTAAGTTTTGATTTAGGATATTGAGAAACAAAACATGTTCATGTATTGTGCGAAACGGAAAAATAATAATCAATGATTGTCGCAACTGTAAATATACGAACCCAGATAAGAAACGTCCATCTCTATGTAGATGAAGAAACACTGAATGCGCTTATATGGACCACCACTGGACTTCAGGTAATAAGGTGTAATATGAGCACCTGCTATACAGCAAAGTAACACAGTACAAAAGTCCACATCACGTTAATAATAAAAAAATATACTGTTTAAAATATGTAAAGAACATCAGCTATAACGAAAGAAATGTAAGTGAAAAACGCTTAAATGTACTTACAGGACATTTTCCATACGAAATGAAATCATAGTTTGCGAAAATCAACAAGAAAAACAGTCATGGCTCAGAAGTAAACATAAAAAACTAATTAAACAACTGAAGAAGTAAGAGAGGAATTGCAAAAATACAAATAAAATGAATGGTAAACTTATTATTGTGTAGTAAAATAAAATTTAAAATTCTTAACAAAATAAGTCAACAAAACTCAATGAAGGAAAGAAAAATAGTAAACCAGTAAACCCAATTGTTTTAGCAATGATTAGCAAAGAACAGAGTTGAATTTTAACAGAAATATGTGATCTTCAATGTATTGTTTTCAAAGTGGACAACACTAACATATCTGAGAAACGCTACAACAGAATACCGACAAAAAATGTTTCTCGAAAATATATATGAGAAAGCTACCGTAATATATCTGCATGGAAATACCAATTCTATTTAAAAAAATTAAAAAAATCAGGTGTAACACTAAAAGACAAATGAGACACAATAAAGCTTTAGAAGATCATCTAAAAAGTCACATTGGCTAGATAATAACGTAATTTCTTATAACTATTTCAAATTTATGGTGCATACAAATATGTGAGGTTTACATTATTTTAACCAATTTATCCCAATATTATAAGATTTATAGTGTTGTTTTATCTAAAATAACGGTTAACAAAATCATATTATATTTTTGATTATAATTTTCTGAGGACAAGTATATTTAAATTCCCTTCTCTATACAGCAAAGGTCAAACGGGGAATGTTTCAGAGGAAATTTAGTGCATTTGAAATCTGGCTTCGGATTTACGATCAATCATTTGGTTTTGAAAATAATCGGCAAAACCCGAAAATGTTTTTCTTCAGTAAATCCGAACCGGTTAATTTGACAGCTGTCAAGATGTGACACTTTTTTAAGACGAATAAAATGACATGTATCACAATCTGAAAGGTCTTTTGTTATCCCGCAAAACCGCCTCAACTTTTATATATGTCTCACAAGTGGATACAAAATTTTAGTTTCATCGAAATATCACACTTCATAAAGTTAGGCCTTATTTTTTTAAGAAGGCCATGACTTGTTTGTATTAAAATAACATTAAAGAATTGTAGTCAAACAAATATGGTCTTATAAGTCGATTGCCTGAAAATATTCATAATTTTATAATGGGTACCCAATTAAAAAACCTAAGTAAGATGAAATTACCAATGAGGCAACACCAAATGTTACTTCCAACTTTGGTCTATAAACATCTCTCTGCCACTTCGTGGGGGTTTTCAACATCCCAATTATGAGTATTGTGCTTATTAATATTCTATAATTCGTAAACCTACTCTCATCGTATTACAAGATATGATTTACAAAATACGAATTTTTATTACTTAAGGAAACTATCTTTGAAGATAAATGAAATGCATTTGTCTTGAAAATTAGTTTCCTTACGTTGTTGATCTATTATGGGTTTTTGGTACTTATTCTTTCTTAACACTCTCTGTATTGTTTATTGTGACACGAAATTCCCTTTCAACAGATCTTACCAATGTACTAGAGTTTTCGTTGACAACTTGTAAAATGTTTCTATCGCCATTTTTATTTTCAATATTGTTTCGCCTTCTATAACACATCTGACTGATGTTAAAAATTCAAAGTGTGAAAGTTGTTGTTTAGTAAGTAATACATTTTTATCTGATTAAAATGATAAATATGAAACACAAATTATCGAAACCTGTTAACAATGGCCGGTATTCTCTATTCAAATGAAGAAATGTTTGACATTTAGCGCTGTACTTACATTAAATACAAACACCGACATTACCTCAGCAAGGTATTTAGAGATGTATCCTGAACGACGACAGCCTCATAAAGCCCAATTCAAAAAAATCCTAGTTAATTTAATTAATTTTATGAACAATCTAGAAGCCGAAACAATATTGAAAAAGAAAATCGAAACAGAATTATTTTACGACCTGTCAACGAAAGCATAATGCCTAGGTAAGAACTGTTGAACGGCAATTTCGTGTGCCAAAATCAACGGTAGAGTGATAAAAAAGAATAAGTACGAGCCATACAAACTCAAAATAGGATTTAAGGAAACTGATTTTTCAAGACGAATGCGTTTCTATGAGTGGTATATTAGAAAGAGTAATGAATATCTCATTTATGGAAATTATATCTTGTGGTCTTATGAGAGTTGATTTACGAATTGTGAAGGTTGTAATAAGCACAATATGTACTTATCAATGTGATATGGAAAACCCTCACGAATTGGCAAAGAGATATGTACAGACTAGATTTGGAAGTAACTTTTGGTGTGGGATCGTTGGTAATTTAATCTAGCTTACCTGAGACATAGAATTTCAGATACATTTATAAATAGTATTGCCGGAAATACACTTGCGAAAAACTTGTACGAAAAACAGTCACCAAACGTCAAAATTGTCCCTATGTAAATGGACGCCAATTTGCAATTCTCTCAATTAATACCTAGTTACGAAGCAGTTAAGAACTTAATTAGATTTTAAGCTATTGCATAATAGGGCTATTTTTAGAGTTCCATATATACAATATACGGATACCCTGGGGGGGAAAACTAAAAAAATCGACCTTCCCCCCCCTTGATCTCCGAAACTACTCAGCCTAAAATTTTGCAAAAAATAGGAAATATAGAGGGTTGCCCGAACTTTACAGGAAAATTAAGGAGAAACCATTAATATTAATTTTAGGGGCAAATTATAGAATTAAATAAAAATTTAAAAATAAAAAATTTTTCAAACGCATCATGTAATATATCAAATGAAAGGTCTCATTCTGAGGAACACAAATATATTTTTTTCATATTTAAAAAAATATATATTTAAAAAGATATTAACGAAAATATACCAAAATTTACCCAATCCCCCCCTTATCTCGGAAACTATAAAACGTAAAGTTTTGAAAAAAATAGATTTATAGGTTCTGACCTGATGTTTACTGGAAAAATAAGGAGAAACCTCTACTTTTAATTTTGGGGGCCAATTACAGAATTAAATGGAAAATATAAACTTAAAATTGTTTCTAACCCATCATGTTATATATCAAATGAGAGGGTTCATTACGACGGAAATAAATATATTTTTTTGAAATTTTTAAAATAAATTAATTAAAAGATATTAACAAAAATATAAAAAAAATGTACCCATCCCCCCCCTTATCTCCGAAACCATAAGCTGGAAAATTTTGAAAAAAATGGAGGTATAGTCCCTCACCTGAACTTTACAGGAAAATTAAAGAGAAACCATTAATATTAATTTTGGGGGGCAAATTATAGAATTAAATAAAAATTTAAAAATAAAAAAATTTTCAAACGCATCATGTAATATATCAAATGAAAGGTCTCATTCTGAGGAACACAAATATATATTTTTTCATATTTAAAAAAAATATTTAAAAAGATATTAACGAAAATATACCAAAATTTACCCATTCCCCTCCCTCCTTATCTCCGAAACTATAAAACGTAAAGTTTTGAAAAAAAAAATAGATTTATAGGTTCTGACCTGAAGTTTACTGGAAAAATAAGGAGAAACCTCTACTTTTAATTTTGGGGGGCCAATTACAGAATTAAATGGAAAATATAAAATTAAAATTGTTTCTAACCCCTCATGTTATATATCAAATGAGATGGCTCATTACGACGAAAACAAATATATTTTTTTCAAATTTTTAAAATAAATTAATTAAAAGATGTTAACAAAAATATAAAAAAATTTACCCATTCCCCGACTCCTTATCCCCGAAACCATAAGCTGGAAAATTTTGAAAAAAATTGAGGTATAGCCCCTCACATGAACTTTACTGGAAAATTAAGGAGAAACCCCTAATATTTATTTGGGGGGGGCAAATTATAAAATTAAATAGAAAATTAAAATTAAAATTGTTTCTAACCCATCATGTTATATATCAAATGAAAAGGCTCATAATGACGAAAACAAATATATTTTTTCATATTTTAAAAAAATAAATTAATTAAAAGATATTAACAAAAATATAAAAAATTTTACCTATTCCCCCGCCCTTATCTCCGAAACCATAAGCTGGAAAATTCTGAAAAAAATTGAGGTATAGCCCCTCACCTGAACTTTACTGGAAAATTAAGGAGAAACCCCTAATATTTATTTGGGGGGGGGGGCAAATTATAGAATTAAATGGAAAATTTAAATTAAAATTGTTTCTAACCCATCATGTTATATATCAAATAAAAGGGCTCATTATGACGAAAACAAATATATTTTTTTCATATTTTTAAAATAAATAAATTAAAAGATATTAACAAAAATATAAAAAAATTACCCATTTCCCCCCCCCTTATGTCCGAAACCATAAGCTGGAAAATTTTGAAAAAAAATGGAGGTATAGCCCCTCACCTGAACTTTACTGGAAAATTAAGGAGGAACCCCTAATATTTATTTTGGGGGGGCAAATTATAGAATTAAATGTAAAATTAAAATTAAAATTGTTTCTAACCCATCATGTTATATTTCAAATGAAAGGGTTCATTATGACGAAAACAAATATATTTTTTTTCATATTTTTAAAATAAATTAATTAAAAGATATTAACAAAAATATAAAAAAATTTACCCAACCCCCCTCCTATCTCCTAAACCATAAGCTGGAAACTTTTGAAAAACCAATGGAGGTATAGCGCCTCACCTGAAATTTACTGGAAAAATAACGAAAAACCCCAAATATTTTTTTTGGGGGGCAAATTATAGAATTAAATGGAAAATATAAAATTAAAACTGTTTCTAACCCAGCATGTTATCTATCAAATAAAATGGCTCATGATGAAGAAAACAAATATATTTTTCCATATTTATAAAATAAATTAATTAAAAAATATTAATAAAATATATAAAAAATTTTACCCATTCCCCCTCTTATCTCCGAAACCATAAGCTGAAATATTTTGAAAAAACTGGAAGTATAGCCCCTCACCTGAACTTTACTGGAAAAATAAGAAAAAAAAACCCTAATATTCATTTTGGGGGGCAAATTATAGAATTAAATGGAAAATAAAAAATTATAATTGTTTCTAACGGGTCATCAAATCCCAGGGCTCATTATGACAAATAGGTACAAATATATTTTTTAATTTTTTTAAAATGAATAATTTAAAATATATTAAAAAAATATTTTAAAAAATTACCCATTCTCCCCGTTATTCCCCAAACTCTAAGACCTCTTTTTTTGTTTATAGGAAAAATATGAAAAAAAATCCCTAATTCTATTATTTGGCCTCCAAATAATAGAATTAAACGGAAAATAAATTACTAAAAAACCCCCATAGTAATTTTAGGGACAAATTATATAATTAAATGGAAAATAAAGATTCAATTTTCAAACGCATCATCTAATATAGCAGATAAAAGGCTCGTTATGTGAATTACAAATATATCATATTTTTAAATCATTTGTATAAAAGATATTAAAAATATTAAACATCGACTTAATTCCCACTTTAGAAACTACACTATTTAAAATTTGAAAAATATATTTTATTTATATTTTTAAATAATTTGAATAACAGATTTAATTTTCTTTTCTGAATGTTATTTGTGGCATCTTCTAGTTTATTTTAGATTTTCTTGGGAATAATACCACATCAGAGTTCATAAGTTTATAAAATAAAATTGTCATATATTTTAATTTTATTTTATAAACTTATGAACTCTGATGTGGTATTATTCCCAAGGAAATCTAAAATAAAACAGATTTAATAATTTATAATTTAAACTTTGACCTATTTTGCCGTTTTTCTTCCAATCTTCAGAGCCTCAAAACTCAGATAGTAGATTATAAAAGGCATTTCTGAAAGTTTATTAGTAAAATAAAACTCTAATGTTACTTTTTGGGGGCCAAATTAGAAAATTAAATACATATGTATTGTGATAAAAATGAAGCGAATCCTAAAGCAGATAAAATAAAAAGTCTATATTTGGAAAATCTAAGTGTATATTTTTTATAAATTTAAAACGCTTCCTTTGAAAGATATAAGGGTAAGTATAAGAAAATGCACTCATTCCCTGCTTGTCTGAAACTGGAATATTCGAATCTTGAATGTGGTACGAAACCCTAAGTATGCGAGTCCAACTCGCGCTTGACCAAATTATTTATTAATCCTGATTTGTTGAGAAGTCGTTGTTTAGGTTCATATTCTAATGAAAATAAGACATGTTACTTATTAATATTGTTTGAGACAATTAAATCATTTTCTCCTTATTAACGTTCATAATTTATTGCACATTCAATGCATTAATACATTATTTTCTGATTAATGTTACTTTGCGACAAATAAAGCAACATAGAAAAATTAAGGCCTAACTTTACGGAGTGTGATATTTTGTTGACACTCAAATCTTTTATGCACTTGTGCACACTAGACTGGAAATTTTACGCCCATTTTAAAAATTAAAAAATCTAATATTGAGGGCATAAGAAAAATGGAAAGTTTGCGGAATGAGAAAAGACTATTGAGACATGTGACAAATGCCAATTTATTCGATTAATAAAATGTATTCAAATAATGACACATCTTGACAAAGATCAAATTAATCGTTTCAGATTTACCGGCGAAAACGAAATCCGCTATTGCCGGTTATTTCCAAAACCAATTGACCGATTGTAAATCTGAAGCCAGGTATCGAATGCACTAGGTTTTCTCTAAAACTTTTCCTATTTAACCTTTGCTGTAGGTATAATAGGAGTCAAGATCTATGTATAGAGACACAGAAATCCTAGATGTCGGTCTTTACATCTGGCGTCTTCAAATTTAACGAAATGTATCAAATACATAAAGAAGTGTTCGAGAGGACATTCAATTGTGGGAAGCGCCACTGATGAAGGTTCCCTATCCAGAAACAGTATATATTATATAAATTGTCTTGCGTACAAAAGAATGACACCTCAAAGAGAGTATTCAATATCTCTGACAGGTGAAGTTAACCTGAAAATTTCATGGTGACATTCTAACCTAGGAATTACGGGTAACAGCAATTACATGGAACAGCTCCAGATTCGGAACCTCTATGTGCTAGATTCCCCGAAAATCCTAGATGTCGGTCTTTACATCTCTCGTCTACAAATCTAAACATATTTAAATCAACGTGTGAAACCAAATGTTAATCCTTCAATTAATAGACCAACAAAATTTCGAAATTACACTAAAATTAAATTCAAGGTAATTAAGTTCAAATTAACAGAAAGTTTACTGAAAATGTTATATACATATATATTAATATTATGGAGCACCACACATCCTCAAAATAATAATTTATTACATTCAACTAAGAGTACTACTAAATTTTTTAGTTGAAGAAGTTCATTATACAAACATTTCAAATTATGTCACTGAAAAGCTTCCTATTTAAGAACAATAATAGCTTTGAAAATTTCTGTAGCTATTCTGCCATATGTTTGAAAAGAAAATTACAGCAAAACCGAGTTTTGGTAGTGGTTCATGCAACTTCGCTACCCAACATAGAATATCCACTAATTTGAATGATACGTCATAATATCGTTACTTAACGATTTTACCGTTAGAATTTTTAATTAACATACGCATAGGTGAAAATCAGCTGTCTACAAGATCATACTTATTCTCAGTTATAAGAAATGGATTGTAAAAATTTAATTATTCTTGTGAAATTAAGTATATCATATGATTTACACAATCATTTACCAAAATTGAAATATACTTTTCGTCATAGGTACCCACAAAACTACTCATTCCATTCGCTTAATATTGAAACAGTTTAGGTCCTACAAACGAAATGTTTAAGAATATTAAAAAAACATAATATAATTTTACTGAACACCACCTACATCATATGACAATAGTACCAAATTCAGATCTCAACTCTTAGTAAAATTTTCAAACTATATAAATATAACATGTCACAGCATCAAACTTCATATATCCGCCTAAACTATTTACAACACCCCAAACGTAGGTAAGGTTTAATTGATCAATTGGTTGAAATTACCAGCCTAGTGTTTTTAAGAAAGTTCCAAATTTTGATACCCAACAGTCGAACCAAATTTTAATCAACTTGTTAAGTCAAAGTTTAATTATTCTTTAATGGAGTAATAAAATTTCAAAACTACCATAAAAACACCACATTAACATTGCCAAATCTGCCGATAAATTGTTCAATTAAGACCTATTTACAGAACTTTCCCAAGAAGAAACTGTTCCGACCCCACATAAAAATAATCTGGAATATTTCATAATATGTTTGTTAAACTTTACCAAGCTCCACAAAACCCTGAAAATAGTTATCTAAAATATTACATTTATTTAAGAATACCACCAGATTTTTTATTGGAAGAATTTCTCTAGCCTGCATAGAATATAGAAAAACGTGACTGATACATGCTCAAATTACACGTCTAAGATTTTGCAGTTTAAACTATTAATCAATATAACTAGAGCAACATCAGCCATGGGCGAGATTATACTTATTATCAGTTTAAAGAAATGTAATTCTTCTTGTGAAATTAAACATATCGTATATGATTTCCACAATCATCGGCAAAAAATAAAATATAATTCTACATAGGTACCCACAAAAAACACTTTATATCTCTTGTATTTAAAGAATTTAGATTCTGTAAACGACATTTTTAAGAATTCCGTAAAACCATGTTTTACTGTACACTATTTCTGCACATATTACCAAATTCAAATCTCAACCCTTAGTAATGTTTTCAATCTTTATAGATACATGTGCAATGTAGATAGATAATAGTCAGCTGTTACAGCTTCAAACTTCATATATCCCCACTAAACTGCACCACACACAATCTTAGGTAACGTTTAATTAATCAATTAATTCAAATTACAAGGACAATGATTTATAAAAAATCCTGAATTTTAATCAACCGATGAAACATAAGTTTAATTTTATTCTACCTAAATAAACGAACACATTTTCAAAACTACATTACTTCAACATTTCCAAGTCTACCGATAAATGCTCAGTCAAGACCTATTTACCGATTTTTCAATAATATCAATTAAGAACACCACTATATTTTTTATTGAAGAATTTTGTCAAACAAATATTTCATGTACCACCCTGTTGAATAACAATCATTTGATGCAAAAACGCAACAAATTAATTTTTTTCAATTTTGATATATGTTTCACATAAAAAATACTGCAAAACCGGAAACTCCCATATTGATTATAAAGGTTTAAGTAATTCCTCTACTCAGCGTATGATATTGAATAACGTGAAAGGAACATCCTTATATTGCTAGCAAACGATTTTACCGTTTATAGTATTAATCAGCTTCGAAAGTGAAATATTTCTATGAATTAATATACCAACACTTAAAAACGGCCATCGGTAATTCTTACACTCAGCCGAAATAAATGAATTCCAAGAATTTAATTCTTCCTCTGACTACCGACAAATTATACGTACGGTTTCCAATATCAACCACTGAATGAATTAATTTAAGTTTAATATATTTTTTAACAGTTCCGAAAATCTATAAATGTACAGTATGCCACCCATAAAATGTGTCAATAATACCCAATCCACATCTTAACCATTAGCCGGGTATCAAACTCCGTAAGAATAATAATTATTATTAAATGTGGAACTCAGACCGATAAGTCATGTCTTAAAACTCCAAACTTCATATATCGCCACTAAATAATTTCTCTACTTTAGTCTTCGTATTTATTTAATCGAAAACACAAATGAAATTATACTATATATACCCTTGGATTATTTAAAGATAATATCCTAAATAAATATGGCATCAACAAGAACTATACAAAACTATAAAAACTTCAAAGCATAAGCGACTACTATTACGTTGTTTCTATGTATAACAAATGTCTGCTGGATGGTTTATTTCACGTTTTCAAACTCATGCAATGTAAAAAAATTACTGTCTGAAACTATGCTGTAGACACAAATCCTATATATAAACTCATTTATATATAAACTTTTCAACATAATTTGGGGACAGTTTAACAGTTTATATATCGCAATATACCCAAAATGTGTACCATAACACCATCTATTGGATTCTATAGAAATTCACTTTGGGCTCAAAATATGCTGTAGATATAAATTTCAAAATGTCCACAAAGCATGCCTTTTACACAAACATAGTTTGGGACCAGTCCTGGAAGCATGCAGATGTCCCCAATTTATGCCTTGCCTAAAAAAAGTGTCTCCATAGTATACGTCCTGCATATATATATATATATATATATATATATATATATATATATATATGCATGGCACTGTTAACAATTTTAGGGATTTAAAAAAATCTCTACATGAGTGATTACGCTTAATTCCAGCAATGTGGCGTACGGCTTCTTCTGCAAAACGAATACTCTGTTCACTGTAGTAGAACACCCCCAAAATATTATTCCATAGCGCAATCTAGAAATTAGATGTGAGTGATACAAACACAAAAGTATGGACTTATCACATATAGGTTTTAGTCTATGAAGAACAAATCATGAGGAAGCGATTGTTTTGCAGAGATAGTCAATATGAACATTCCAACTTAGCCCAGCATCAATATGTACGCCTAACAGTTTAGTGAAGGATACCTGAGATATAGATCTTCCCCCAAGACGAAGCAAATAACATAGATTGCTGCTATAATGCCTATGAGTAAAATTAATAAACACCGTTTTCGAACTATTAAGAATCAGTCTGTTCTTCTTGAACCATTCGTCAAAAGTGTAAATACTTTTTTGCATCTCGATTAGTCCATGATTTAGATTCTTATTACAACGCAAGTATGTGTTATCATCTGCTTACATGGTTAGATAATTTTTGTCAACACCAGCAAGTTCGGGGAGATCATTCACCTATATTAAGAAAAGAAGAGGTCCCAGGATTCATCCTTGAGGAACCCCAACAAATATTTCTTCTCACGCAGGTCAGCTTTGGTTGGCTGTTCTTGTTGAAGTCCTTGATTCTCGTCTGCTCGTTGTGACATTCATGGCGCTAGTTCATCTCATGCGCTACCTGTGATTGTCACATTGTTGCTGTGACTGTGTTTGAGAGTGTTATTGTGGTTGCTAGGCTGTAGCTCTTTAAACGACAGGGGCCCGCCTCCTTAGCAACCTGCCATCGACGTCCCGCATGCTGTCATGTCCAGCGCCGGATCCAGAAAATCCCCTGCGATCCCCGGACAGCGGCCACCACACGGGTTGTTATTCCGACTTGACCATACAATGTATGGCAGCACACTCCCTCTAAGGCACGCATAGCGTACCTTTAGGGAATAATTCACTAAACCCCAGATATGCTACATATCAAAAGGGCTTAGCTCTGTGGGAGAACTTGTCAGGTTATCAGACCCGTGGTTGGCGTCGTGGCTGCAGTTTTCCATGAATTTTTGTACCGTCCGGGCTGTTCCTAACAGGACGGCTTTTTGCATCAGTTGGTAAAGATGTTCGTCCAGACTGTAAACCACCTTGTTTATACAACTACACATTTTAACATATTTTGTACCTCTCTGTATAACTATAAATTCACCAATCCCCAACATAATTCTCCAAAACTGCAACTACTTATTAATCACCCTATATAACAATTTAATTAAGTGTTAATTAATTAATTAATTAATTTTGTTAAGTGTCCTGCATAATTATAACTCTATTTCCTTCTTTCTTTAAACCATCCTGTTTATACTGCTGCCAATTAGTCAACCATTATAGCTTATTTGTCCATACGTTTTGAACTATGCTGTATAAAAATAATTTTACTCTACAAAATATCTCAAGCACCCCGTATAACTAATTGCACTCCCCTTTTATTTCAAACACATTGTATTGCAATATAGTCCGTGGGTTCAATTTAAAATTATAAAACTAAAATTCACTTTCAATTTTCTAGAACTTTACTTACATCAAATTATACAGAACAGCTGATTCACAATAACATTTCGATATACGCTCTTCGTCCTTTCTAACTAACTGTTGCGAGGATGGGTCATCCTTTTAAAATCAGCGTCGAATTCTCTAGTATAATCCACTGTCAATTTTACAGTTGTCGAGTTATGATCGAGACAAGTTTTTCTCCCGTCCGAACCTTCTAGCTTTTTTTTATATCCCAGCGATCGTTGTCGTACTGAAATGAAACAGGGTCGGCTTTGGTAAATTTCGTAACAGTATATGCGCAGCTGCTTAAGGTCCACCTAATATGTTTTAAAGATTGTTTAAATCCATATTATTCTACTCTGTTCTAAGTTTCCTATATATAGAACACCCTGTAAAATTTCGCTTCATATAGCAGTTGATTTTTTAAATCGAAACATGTGGCATATTCCGAATTTTCAATGAAAGATAAGCTAATGCAAGTATCTAATATTTGGTGCGTGCGCTGAAACCAACAGAGTAATTGTGTACAACCCAACATGATATAAGTTTTTTCGCTATATCTACCGTTTCTGTCAATGTAAGGTAATAAAATGTATACCAGATTTTAAGTCAAGCTATAGGCTTTGCCACAAAAAAATATTCAGCAAAATCAGTGGAGCAGTTCTTACGTGATGCCCGAACAAACAAACAAACAAACAAACAAACAAACAAACAGACAAACTTACAATTTTATAATAGTATAGATAGATAGATAATGTTTATACTATTATTGAATTTCCTTAAACCGTAGTATATTACTAGAAACTGAGCTCAAGAATCATAAATCTCCGTAAACATACAAGTCGACACATATTGGTATATCCGGTTCTGCAACGGACTTCAGTTAGAAAATTGGCAAATCAAAATTGCTGAACTAGGTACCTTGTTCATTCTGTTATAGGAGGCTAATAAGATTTTATCAATACATAGACTTCTTTTTACTATCATAAACCATTGATTCGCTTATGTCGAATTATAATTCTGAATTCGTCCAAAATTAACAGCTACATCGGAAATTTAATAAAGAATTGAATCCCACATTTCCCTAATTCGATCAGAAAAGTTGGGAGATAGAAGTCGATAAAACTCTGAACTCCGAGCCATGTATTCTCGTCATGAAAGATCAACTATCTGTGAAAATACCCGAGCAAATTCATCTTTCTCGCATGTCAGGGCGTCAGGTGGATAGGTGGTTTGTATGAAAGAGCTTCAGAATGTAGGAAATGTTGCAAGCGTTGCCAGAACTCATATTACTTAGGAAAACTTTTCATATTGTATACAGACGCATGAAAAAGTGGTTTTGCTATTTTATCTTAAAACTGTGCTTTAACATAATCATCTTAATTAAACAATGTTCAATTCTAGAAACAACATCTAAATTTGAGAACTGTCTATTGATTTATTACCAGTATTATTTTGGGAGTTGACTTTAATAGTCAGCATTTGCAGGAATCTAGAAAAAAAATTCGGATATGTTTGATTCGACATCAAACAAATGTGGGCAGTTACGTGGAATAATTATTCACCCTTATTTGTACTTCTCTTCTCTTTTATAACATAGAATTATTTGTAAAATGAGATTATAACATTATCCATATAACATATCAAGGTTAACTCGGTATGACATATCGCACAAAATTGAAATCTGTTATGGCCGGTGTTATCAAATTCCATGTTATGTTAAATTTGGCACTTAAAAATACTAGAACGTTTTGATATGACAAGATCCATTACAAAAATATTTTTTTCTTCTATAAGAGTGTTAACAAAATTCATGCGGAGTTTATGATTAACTGTTAAAAATGAATAAAAAATTTAGATTGCCGAAATCGAAGAGTGCGTGTTGGCATTAATAGAAGAAAACAAGCCACCCCTTGCAAGTAGAACGCCAATGGAGAAAGCAAATGTAAAAGTAACATTTATGGAAAACACAGTTCAGTCCCTTACTGAAACATGAACCTGAGTACAAAACAATTTTTCATGTAGAAGATGCAATTTCATTACTGGTGTACCCGTGTCCTTTCAAAGATATTTGTTTAAAGCACTTAATTAACAATTGTTCCTAAAGTTTTTTATTAGAAATAATAGAACTGTGATTTTTCTTTAATAAAAAATAAACTAGATTACTAGTTCACTGAAACATATACTTGGTTCACAACAGCTTCTGATATGAAGGATGCAATTTCATTATTCGTGTTCTTAAAGCATTTAATACAATGCTCGTAAAGTTTATTGGAAATAATAAAACTGTAGATTTTTCTTTACTTTTTATTCACAAGTTACCCCTGAAATCAAAGTACAATGCCAATGCTGAAAAAGAAAATAAAATTAATATTCAAAGAAACACACAGTTTAGTACTTTACTAAAACGTGTACCTGAGTTGAAAACCATTTCTGTTGTAGATGCAATTTCATTATTGGTGTACCCAGGTTCTTTAATATAGCATTTAATTAACAATTATAAGTAAAGTAAACTGGATTTTTTTATTCATATCAGCATCTATACAAAACATAGTTTTTCTCTGAAACACCTACTGGAATTCGTATTGTTAAAGTAAGTTAACAATTTTTGTGAAGTTTTTGATTGGGAATGTAATTTAAAATTACCCAAATAAACTAATATAAATAGTCAGTTTTATGTCATCTATACAAGGTCTGCCAAATGTTCCAAAACAACAATAAACAAATGACAGAAGTGTCATCAACAAATCTAAGCCAAGTTAAAGTTTTTAAAGTAGACGAGTTTAGAGGCTGGATTTCTATTTATTCCTTGAAAATGTTAGCAAGCACTGAAGAAAGAGCTCCACGGAATTCTTTGAACAGTGTGTTTTGAAATGAAAAATACGTGTTAACCGAACAGTTTTGTACATTTTTGATGTTGTCAGAAGAGATACTCTGTTTTGATTTTAGAATATTTAGCATTTCTGAAATTGGGACACTGGTGAAATGAGATACAACGTCGAAGCTAACTAGGATATCATTTTCTGAAATTCTATAAGCGCCTGGATTTTTGGAAGATTTTTCACGTCGAGTGATAATCGTGTAACATCAACAGTCGTGTTACCTTCATCAGCAGGAAGAATAGTTATAGTCTAAGAGCTAGCAACGTTTTCGAGAGAGCATTTCAGGTAGGCCAATTTTTAAATATGTTATCTCTCTCACTCTCCCGGACGATATATGGGGCTGCCTGGCTGGCAGGAGAGGTTGCGTTCAGGTAGAATATCAATATTTTAAATAATTTTAACAAGGTTTCTTTTTTATTATTATTTTAATGCAACTTTTTGTCACACGAATCTATTATTGCCAAATATTTTTATTGTTGTTAGAACTGTGCCAAACGCTAATTTTGCATTAAAAGAAAAATCAAAATATTTTAGTATGGATGAAATTTTTATATGATGTTATTTACCTAAGTATCTAAAGAGTCAAAGTTAATTTACCACACAACAGTTCAATTGTTAAACCTTCAACCAGACCGAACTGAAAGTGTAGGAAGAGTACAGTCGCGCGCTAGTTGCGCAGGCGAGATAGAAAACAGCAGTTGTTTGTAGTCAAGATGGAGTCAGTTTAGTCACATTGCTATATTCGTTGATGTTATTTGTAATATTTTTAACGAAATTGTGTTACAATAAATTAAAATGTGTTTTTTGTAAAGACAAAAATGAAAAAAATATTATTCTTGTAAAAGACACTAAAATATTGTAAACAAGTTTTACATATACATGTACATTTTAATCTTAAACATGAAAGCCTACAGTTACCAGAGCAAGTTAATGACACTGATCGTTATCACAGAAATTGTTACAGCAGTTTTACAACTTTACTGGCAAAATACCGAAATTTATCTGAAATTAATTTCTCTTCAACAGTAGATCTTCTCAACCCACACAGCATGAAATATCTGAAGAAATATTTCATTGCAATATTTCTGTAATATTATTATGTCCACGCCGCACCAGTTCGTCAATACCTCGATTTGGAATACCCTGGTCGCTCGATTGGAAGAAGAGGTCCTACAGAATGGCCTGCCCGATCACCTGATCTGAACCCTTTGGATTTTTTTGTGAGGACATGTTAAATCCAAAATTTTTATGACTCAGCCTGAGAATTTGGGCGAACTACGTCAACGAATTATAGCGGAGTGTCGTCAGATAACACCGACTATGCTGAACCATGTCAGAGACGGCTTTCAGTCAAGGTTGTACTATTGTATGGAAGTCAATGGAAGACACTTTGAGCATTTGCTTTAGAGGAATTTTATTGTAATGTAAATTCGTTTTTTAATACTCTTTTATTATTACATGTACAGAAATTGCAATAAAAATTATATTATGACAATATAGTCCATAAAAAGGGCTTTCAAATGATATACGACGAACATCTATTTTCCCTATCTCAAATCTCAAGGTCATTGAATTGGCGTGTTTATGCTGAATGCGCGCAAGCGCTAATTCATCTCAAAAAGTTTCCCACTCGAAACAAAAATCGACCTGTCTTTACTTATTGCAATAGTTTTGAAAATAACCAAGATATTCAAGGTGGCTCGTTTGAGATAGAATACCCTGGGTTGGAACAAACTCATTTAAAATTCAGGTGTTGTTTTTTTTGAAAAACGCTCGGACACGTCGGCTTTTTTTTTTGGACTGCGGTTTTTGTGATGGTAAACTCATTTATACAGGGTGGACCAGAAAAAAATTGCGACCATCAACTTCATTTTTACAAATGGAAACATTTGTTTTTTATTTTATTTTTGAATTCTGCATTGAATTCTAAGTATTTTTTATGTACAATGTCCTATACCGAAAATTAACAGTTATAAAAAAAATACATTTCTTTCTAAAGTTAAGAAAACAACGATAAAAATAGGTGTTTGTTGGTTTGAACCTATATATTTACGTCTGGTTTTTATGATTATCGGCGGTATTTTAGACGCATGAATGGAAACCCTTTTTTAATGCTGGAGCTTTTAACACTTTTTAATTTCCATCGAAACTGTACTATAATTTTACTTCAAATAAGTAGTTGTCAAGTGCAGTTGCAAAGTTTCAAAGCATGGTGCGTTTAATTGATAAGCAGCGAATAGAAATTTTGACGATGGTAGGATATGGCGACAGAACTCGAACACAAGCTGAAGTTTGCGCATTGTCTAATATGAAGTACTCGGAGCTGCCTACTACACGATCGGTAGTTAGTAAAATAGAAAAAAGGGGTGCCACATAAGTGACAATTACAAAACCAAATATCTTCCATAAGATACACAATATTAAATATTTTGCTCGATTTACAAGAAAATCGTCACAAATCCACTAGAGAAATAGCCGCAGAACAGTCAATACGTAAATCCTCTGTTCTAAAATGCTTGCATATAAATAAATGGCACCTATAAGTTCATTTAGTTCAGGAACTTACTGAAAATAATTTGGACCTGAGAGTAGAATTTTGAGAAATAATGATGGATAGATGCAATGCCAACCCGCCCTTTTCAAGTAAGATAGTTTTTTCCGACGAGGTAACATTTTATTTAAATGGTTCGATATTGGGCATCAAAAATCCCACATTGGATTATAGAAAGTCATTCACAGTTTTCCAAGAAAGTCAACGTATGGGGTATGGGTACTTCAATTGTGGGTCCTTTTTTATTGAGGAAACACTTAACTCGGAAAAGTATTTAGACCTATTACAAAATGACATGATATCCTGTTTAACAGAACTTTACCCGAATGTTGAAAACCTCAATATACTGGCAGATTCGGTATGGTTTCAACAGGATGGAGCGCCCTCGCCCTATTCGCGAACAGTACGAGATTATCTTGACAATATTCTTTCTTCGTTAAATTAGTTAGAGGCTTAGTTAATTCCGTTATCCTCGGTATAAATCTTCTATACCATGCGACTAGTCCTAAAAATATCGTACTCCTTTAACATTTTTCGGTATTGGAAATTCTATGATAGCTCTTATTTTCTCTGGGTCCAGTAAAATTCCTTCTTGTGTTAAAATATGTTCCAAATATTTTACTTATTCTACGATAAAATTGCACTTTTTCGGTTTTAATTTAAAATTGGCTTCTCTTAGCCTTTCGAAAATATTTCTAATTCATTTTATTTGCTTTCTGGGACTGTTAGAATTATATATCACTTTGTCATCCAAGTAAACCATAACCGAATTTCCAGTCAAACCTGATAATGTAACATTCATAAATATCTGAAATGTAGATGGTGCATTAACTTGTCTGAAGGGCATTTTTAAAAATTCGTTATTGAAATATAGGGTGGAGTAAAATTATAATTATAAAGTGTGGGTAATAAATGGTAGACAAATTTTGTTATATAGAAGTTGCATATATGGCGTACCTGAAATATGGGACGCAGTAAAGTTATAGTTACACAGTATGGTTCAAACAAGGTTAGAAAATGTTGCAAATGAAGGGTTCTTTAAATGAAGTGTGGAGAGAAATTATATATAAGGTGGAGAAGTCTTATGTGTTAGTCAAGTATTTAAAAAATGTTATATTGGTTGACCAGTAAGCAGCAGTGTACAGGTTATTGGTAATACATATAAGATGATTCAAAAAAATGTTAAACAAATTTGCAGTTACAATTTTGGTGAAATATATTGGGCATTGATGGATTTATAGTTATACAGGGAGATACAAAATATTGTTGTAAAGTCCGTGGGTTCAATTTAAAATTATAAAACTAATATTCACTTTCACTTTTCTAGAAACTTTTATTTACATCGAATATACAACAGCTGATTCAAATATCACAATAACAATTTTAAATATAAGCTCTTCGCTCCATCAACTCATCCGCGATCGTGGCCTCCTTCCTTTATAAAACCAGCATAGAAAATTCTCGTAAAAATCATCATCACTCCTACATGTGCCGAGTCTTTTCGAGAACCATTTTTTATTCAAAGCGTTTGTGATCGTACTGAGATGAAACAGGGTCGGCTTTGGGTAAATTTCGTAGCACTGCCTCCCCTTTAATTCTGATCGTCCCGATCAGAAACATCCCCTCCATGGTAGGGAGCAAGTCGATCTAAATGGACCACCTTCAACTTAGCCTTGGGGTTTCGACGGATCCGGTAGACGACGTCATTAAGCCTCTTGACCACCTCGTATGGACCATCCCAGGCGGGTGTAAGCTTTGGGGATTTACCCTTGCTCCGTTAGGAGTTGTACAGCCAGACTTTGTCTCTCTCCTGAAACCCGACTGAATTGACTTTGAGGTCGTATCACGTCTTCATCCGGTCACTGGTGGCCAACATCGGCGTTCGGGCTAATTCGTGTATTGCCAGCATGTTATATCGGAGCTGGTCGGCATAATCCTCGATGTCTTGGGAAGGTTCTTCGAGGGAGCCAAATGCCAAATCGCAGGGTAATCGCAGCTCCTTTCCGAATAGGACCCTGGCTGGGGTCAGGCCTGTAATATTATTTACGGCAGAGCGATATGCCAACAGGAATAGGGGAAGATGTTTATCCCAATCACGCTGGTTATTGCTGACGATACATTCCATTCGAAGTTACGCCCCTGGTTTGAATGTAGTTCCATCGGGACGTCAAACTTGCTAAATAGTTGTTCTACTAGCACCGTCACTACCGTGGTTGCCTCTTGGTTGGGTATCGCATATGCCTCAGGCCATTTGCTGAAGTAATCCATTGCGACCAGAATGTATTTGTTCCCCCTCTCAGACTCGGGAAACGGACCGGCGACATCGATGGCAATTCTCTCAAATGGGACGCCCACATTGTACTGCTGCATTCTGCCCTTGGTCCTGGTCTTCGGGCCCTTACTGGCTGCACAGGTGGCACATTTGCGGCACCAAGCTCTGACGTCTTCGAAGTAATTCACCCAGTAGTACCGCTGGCGAACTTTGTCTAGGGTTTTATTCATGCCCAGGTGGCCTCCGGTAATTCCATCATGTACTTCGGTCAGGATGGCTGGTACCTTTTTCTTCGGAACTACCAGTTGGGACTTGGTTTCTCTTCCATCAGCGCTTTCCCAAACTCGCTTGAGCATTCCATTGTCTACTCTTAGAGAGTCCCACTGAGCCCATAACGCCGGAGTATCTAGCTACCTCGTCCCATCGTGGCCTGGGTGCCCCTCTCGCTTTGAGAGACAAGATTGCTTCGATGTCTGGATCAGCCATTTGGTCCTGGATGCACTGTTGTCCAGTCTTCATTGGCCTGCACTCGGATCTGCCTGATGGAGATACCCTCTCGCTGTTGCGTCTTCAGACAATGTCCGCATTCCGCTCTACAGGGTCTTCTGGATAGGGCATCGGCATTATTGTGCAAACGGCCGGCACGGTGTTCCACCTTGAAGTAGTATTGCTGTAATTTCTCCATCCATTTGGCCAGTTGTCCTTCCGGTGTCTTCATGTTCAGCAGCCATTTAAGTACGACATGATCTGTTCGGATTAAGAAATGACGACCATAGAGGTATTTGTGGAAATGGTCTACAGCCCTTATTATTGCAAGAAGTTCTTTTCTGGTAATGCAATAATTTCTTTCCGGTTTCGAGAATCCACGGCTGTAATACTCGATCACCCTCTCTTCACCATCTTGCACCTGGGATAGGACGGCCCCCAACCCTGTGTTGCTGGCGTCGGTGTCTAAGATGAAATTGCCGGACTGTGTAGGAAAGGCTAGGATTGGGCTGGAACATAGTGCTGCCTTCAGCCGCCTGAATGATGTTTCCCAATCTTGATTCCAACGGAAGGTCTCTTTCTCAGTGGTCTGCCGTTGTAAAGGCGCAGCAATGGTGGCAAATGCCTCAACAAATCGCCTGTAGTTGGAACAGAGGCGAAAGAAGCTTCGGAGTTCATGCTTGTCTCTGGGGACTGGCCAATCACGGATGGCTTCTATCTTGTCTTCATTGGTGCGGATTCCTGACTCGGACACGACGTGCCCCAAAAACACTACTTCTTTTTGGAACAAGGAGCACTTCTTCGGGTTGAGTCTCAGGTTGGCATTATTAATTCTGGAGAATACTTCGTCCAGGTTCTTCAGATGGTCGTCGAATGTCTGACACCTGACTAGAATGTCGTCGAGGTATACTTAGCACGTCCTCCATATTAACCCGCTCAGTACATACTCCATTAGCCTCTCAAATCTAGCGGGTGCATTACATAACCCAAAGGGCAAGACCGTGAACTGAAACAGCCCTTTACTGGTGGAGAACGCTGTCTTCTCTCTGTCGTTTGCGTGTACACCAACTGCCAATATCCACTTTTTAGGTCTAGTGTGGAGAACCAACGGGAGCCTGCTAGTGTGGTCAAAGTGTCATCGATTCGGGGTAGTGGATAGCTGTCTTTCTTCGTGACATCATTCAGCTTTCTGTAATCCACGCAAAATCGGGTGGTTCCATCCTTCTTTTTAACTAGCACGACGGGAACAGACCATGGACTGATGGATGGCTCAATAACTCCATTTTGTAACATGGACTCGATGTTTTCCTCGACTGCCTGTTGTTGCCCCAATGGTACTCATCTAGTTGGTATTCTGATGGGTTGAGCCTTTCCGGTATCTATTCGATGCTGGATGATGTTGGTGCGACCGGTGGTTCCATTTTTACTGTTAAAAATTTGCCAGTGCTTTGTGATAAATTGCTTGGCTTTCTTCTGGTTCTCTGGTGTCAAATGTGTCAAATGGTCAGCAAACTGTTGTAGGAACTCTTTATCGGGCCCTGTCTCCTTCACCGACGTCTGGTACTCTTCTTCGCAATTGATCTCTATTGGCTCGAAACAAGCTATCTCGTGACCATTGGTAATTCTGATGTCGTTGTTGGACAAATTCAGGACTCTGATTGGTATATCTCGTCCGGTTTTAACTATAGCCCGTCCAACCAAGTAGTCATGAGCTGAGTGTACGGGCTCCACCATTCCAGCGCAGCTCCCGGGATTGCTGTCTAGCTGCCCATGAATAATCTGTTCCGTTCGACCGGGAATTCTAGCTGAAGACTTTGCCACAATTTTTATGGAGGTGACTGAACTGTTGACGGGCCGTGTCAATACAAATTCCTCATTTAGGAACAGAAGAACATCATATCTCGTGTCGAACATAAATCCATGCTGGCTAATTAGGTCCATTCCCAGTATAAAATCGTCCTCAATATTCGCTACCGGACCTTATGCACGACAGCCGCCTCACCCTGTATTGACATGGACTCGCCGGTGACTGTTCTGAGCTGTATGTTATGGGTAACTGGCCGAATTTATGATGCTCCAAAACCCTTGACTTGGCAATGGACACAGCGGCGCCGGTATCGATGGTGATGGTAACTGCTCGCCCATTTATGGTGCCTCTGATGACCAGGCTGCTACTATCTCTGCAAAATCCCCGGATGGATAACGTTTTGGGGGCTTGTGGAGGGTCAGTCAGCATTCGCCCCTTTGTGCTTACTGGCTGACGGTCCCTGGACATGTGGCTGTTCTGTTGGTTATCCCTAGTCGGTGATCGTTCAGGTAGCCTCACTCGACAATCACGTTGAAAGTGTCCTGTCCGTCTGCAGCGGTAACATGCCCCTCTGGTGCCAGTTCTTTGTGACCGTTCTAATATTTTGTTCAGACCAGCCAGCAGCACTTGAAATGGTGACTCTGACTCTTCCTGGTTGAATGAAACTGCTCGGACCCTCGGCATGGACATGTTAATACGTCCTCTACTTCCAAAGCCCGAAGTAGAGCTTCATTACTCTTCTTGACGCCACTCAGTCTTAAATTTCTTTGTACTTCCACATCTCGGGTGCCGTTTATGAAACTCTGTGTGGCCAACTGGTCTTTCGTTTCCTCTGGCAGGTCTGGGTAGGTCAAGTGTACTAACCGTCTAATCTCTGCTTCGAATTCTTGGAGGCTTTCACCGGATTTTTGCGTCTTTCCACTCAGTTGGACTTGGTATACCTGACTCAAGGATTGATTGTCGTATCCAGAATGGCGATGTTCTTGTCGAAATTGCCTTGTTCCTCGACTGGAATGTTTATAAGCGGGCCAAGATGAACTGCCATCAAATGTGGGTGGTTTGCTGACGGAACCTCTGGTACTCGTAATGTTCTGGTATTTTCCTCGTTGTAAGTCCTGTTGCATTTTTTAAATTTCTGTTTCTACCTTGTCTTGGATGGCAATGATTTGGTCTTGAACTGTATTTTGAATTGAACTGATTTCAACATTTACCTGGCTTTGGATGGAATCGAGGTCATCTACCTTTGTTTCAAGAGTGTCCACGGTATTTGTTATTGTCTTAATGTCATCATTTATCTCTTTTATATCTGACTCAACTATTTGCATTCTTTCATTAACTGTTTCATTAAGTTGTCTTACTAGTTGCATTAGTTTTTCAAATTGCATTTGTCTTTTTTCTTCAGTTATTTTAAATTCATTTTGTCTCGTCAATTCAGTTTGATCTTGTTTTTCTACAAATTTCGAGGATAATCCTTCAATTAAATTATGTTGTTCACTTTTAGATTTTGTTGTTTTTCTTCCATCGTAGTGACAAGATTTTCTAATTCTATTTTACGTTTTTCATCAAAAGACTTTACTAACCTTTGTTGAATATCTTATTGATGTTGTTTCTCTTTCTTGTCACGTTTTTCTAGAATCTGTGCTATTTTTTCGTCTAGTCCCTCGGTAACCTGCTTGACTATTTTTTAGCAGTTTCGTCCATTTTTTTCATAAATCAAATTAAGATTTTAACTGCACTTAATCCTTTACTCCTGATCACCAAATTTGTTGTAAAGTCCGTGGGTTCAATTTAAAATTATAAAACTACTATTCACTTTCACTTTTCTAGAAACTTTTATTTACATCGAATGTACAACAGCTGATTCAAATATCACAATAACAATTTTAAATATAAGCTCATCCGCGATCGTGGCCTCCTTCCTTTATAAAACCAGCATAGAAAATTCTCGTAAAAATCAGCATCACTCCTACATGTGCCGAGTCTTTTCGAGAACCATTTTTTATCTCAAAGCGTTTGTTGTCGTACTGAAATGAAACAGGGTCGACTTTGGGTAAATTTCGTAACAATATCTTATATTAGGTGCCCGATAAGTGGTAGCATGTACAAGGTGGAAGAAATAGAGGGTGGAATAGAATCATAGTTAAACAAGTTCGATACAAATTTTTTGTAGGATAGAACATGAGCTGTTGCATATATGCAATATCTAAAACGTGGATCGAAGTAAAATTATAGTTATAAAGTGTGATTAAAAGCCTAAACAGGTGAGCATACAGGGTGGTATTTTGTATTTTGTAGAGTAAAATTATGGTTATAAAGGATTCAAAAGTAAGTTATAATGTTTGACTGATTGACAGCAGTATATACAGGATGGTTTTAATGTAGATGAGAGTAGAGTTATAGTTGTACAAGGCGGCTCAAAAAATATTGATTAAAATTGTAATATAGGGTGGCCAAAAATCAGTTGCAGTTTGGTTGAGTGTTTAAATAAAGGTTTGGTGTTAGGGTGCCAAACTGTGTTTTTACATTCGTGACACACCAAGAGTTCCACATACCTGGATACATGAAACATGGGACGAAGCAAGATTATAGTTTTAGAGTGTGATTAAACGAATGTTAGAAAAAATTATATATAAAGGGTGATTAATTGTACTTTACAAGGTGGCTCAAAAAATATCAGAAATAATTGTGTTATAGTGTAGACCATAAGCAGTTGCATAGCTGACATATAGGGTGGAGTAGAGATATAAGCAGGTATTAAAAAAAGCTATATTGGGTGACAAATAAACAATAGCATATACAAGATGGTTGCACTATAGGGTGAAGTAGAGTTACAGTTTTACAAGGTGATTCCAAAAAATGTCGAATAAAATTGTTATAAACTGTGGCTTATCAGCAATTGCAGTTTGGGTGAAATATATTCGGGATTGGTTGATTTATAGTTAAGTAGGGTGTTTGAAAAAATTCATATATAGGATGACCCATAATGTTTCATAAGTTATTTCTTTTTGCAAATACTTGTACATTCCATACGAGGGTGAAACTGCAGGTAACGGCTAGTATTAAATAAATTTATACAAATTTCTTACTTTTCGATATCCCGCGCCCACCTTTCGGCCATCTTTGATTTTTGCTACTTATTCGCACGTACAATTTCTACTAACAACTAACAACCAACAACTTGAGTCGGCAATAAGAACAAAATGGCATACATAAACCATCGAATATTGTTTTAAACAAAATACCATATTTTTTGAATACTCTCTTCGAGGTGTCATTCCTTTGTAAGCAAGACAATATATATTATATATTATATAACATATATTGTTTCTGGACAGGGAACTTTCATCAGTTGCGCTTCCCACAATTGAATATCCTTTCGAACACTTCTTTATGTATTTGATACATTTCGTTAAATTTGAAGACGCGAGATGTTAGACCGACATCTAGGATTTTCGAGAGAATTAGCACACAGAGGTTCCGAATCTGCAGCCGTTCCGTGTAATTGCTGTTCTCCCTTAACTCCTAGGACAGAATGTCACGATAAAATTTTTCAGGTTACTTCACCTGTCAGAGATATTATATTTTTTGCCTAGGAGTTAAATGTTGTAGTGTGTATTTGATATTTACACTTGCTTGCTTTTAAACAACACCAATCTTAATAGACAAATTGCTTATTTAGTGCATAGCGACAAATTTCGACTTAACGGTTCATTTTATTATACAATGAAGAAAATGCAATAATTATTATTTCAATCTGGTTCAATAATAATTTAAAAAAATAATTTATCTAAGACCACCGGGTGTTACATTTTTTATTTGTTTAACTCTTTTGACATTTTTCTCGTTTTTGATATCTTTCACATTTTTGACGTTTTGGTCATTTAGGACTATTTTTGCATTTACATGATTTGTTACTTCTGTTAGTTTTGGCTTTTTGACATTGTATTCATTTTAAAATTTTCAGATTTTTCTCATTTTATGTTCTTGACAGAATAATTTTGACAATATTGACAATTTTTATATTTTTGTAATGTTTGTTGTATTTTTTAGGGTTCTGTATATAGCTCAGGTCATTTACAGAGTAAAAGACCTTTTGGTGTCAAAATTAATAGTAGAACAACACCAACATCAAAGATTATTAAGTGACATTAAATTCAACATTTTTAATCGACGCATTTTTGATTTTAACAAAAAACCGTGGAAAAATCGATAACAATTTAGTCTTTCACTTTTACACAATATCTACCCATGAAACCTTGTTTGCTACTATGTTCATTGTTGCACGCCTACAAAATGATTTACTATACGCTCTACTTCATTAATTGTGTCCTTAGATAATGGAACCTTTAGCCGAGATTATATATATACTAGCCGTTACCCAGGGTTTCACCCGCTTTTGTAATGTGCATTGCTTTGCAAACGAAAACAGCTTGTGCAGCATATAAGCTATCCTATGTAACAGTTTTTTTAAACTTTATGAACCACCCTACACAACTATAGATCCACCAATCCCGAAAATATTTCACCCAAACTGCAAGTGCTTTTTTATAACTGTAACTCTACTGCACCCTATAGTGCAACCATCCTGTATATGCTACCGTTTATTTGACACCTAATATAACGTTTTTTCAACACCTAATTATAACTCTACTCCACCCTATATTTCAGCCATGCTTATATTCTACGCTATAATGCAACTATTTCTGACAATTCTTGAACCACCTTCTAAATTATAATTTCTCACCACCCTACATTTTAACAATAATCATGCAACTTTTTCTACCATTGTCTTAAACACACTTTATAACTATAATTTTGATTCGCCCCATATTTCAGGTATTCCATATAGTAGGATGCAACTGTTCATGGTGTACCTTATATTATAGTTTTCTTTAACATTTGTTGATTCACAGTGTAAACCTATAGCACCTTGTATATTCACCTACTTTTGAACCACCCAATATAACATTTTTGTACCACTCTGTATAACTATAAATCCACCAATCCCGAACAAAATTCACCTAAACTGCAAGTGTTTATGGCCACCCAATAAAGCAATATTATGAAACTTTGTTTTGAACCGCCTTGCTTAACTATAATTCTATTTCCATCTATATTTAAACCATCCTGTATATACTGCTGCCAATTAGTTAACCATTATAACTTATTTGTCTATCAGTTTTTGAACCACTCTATACAACCATATTTTTACTCTACAAAACATTTTATCCATTCTGTATATGCATCTGCTTAGGGGCCACCAAACATAACAATTTTTTAAACAGTTAACTATTATTCTGCACTACTCTATATTTCAACTATCTTATCAAAGCAATTGCTTATAGACAACAGTCAATAACCATTTTTAACAGTTTTTTTTCAACCACCCTTATATATGCAACTTTTTCTAACAATGTTTTAATCACACTATATAACTCGAATTTTAATTCGCTCCATGTTTCAGATATTACATATATGCAACAGCTCATGTTCTATTATGTTTATCTACCCTGTGTAACTACTATTCTACTCCACTTTCTATTTCAATCATCTTGTATGTGCAACTACTTCTGGGCCACCCAATATAACATTTTTTGTCCCACCCTGTATAACTATAAATCCATCAATTCCCAATACATTTCACCAAAACAGCAGTTGCACTGCTTATGGGGCACCGTATATAATAATTTTTTACGTTTTTTTTTTTGATCCCATTTTATGTATCTCTACTTCAACCTGTTTTACAACCAACCTGTCTATATAACATTTTTTCAATACTTAACTGTAACACTTTTCCACCCTATATTTCACAATTTTTCCTCATATTTTTGAACCACAGTATAATTTCTCTCCTCACTTCATTAAACCACCCTTCATTTTCAACTTTTTCTTAACTTTGTTTAAATCACACTTTGTAACTAGAACTTTACTTCGCCTCATATTTCAGGTACACGATATATGAAACTGCTTATGTTATACCCTATACAACAAACTTTTTCTACCATTTTTACCGACCCTGTGTAGTTATAAATCTACTTCACCCTCTATTTCAACAACATGGTATGTGCACCTACTTATGGGCCACCCAATATAACATGCTTGTACCATCCTGTATACTTAGAATTCTTCTCCACCCTACATTTCAATCATCCGGTATATAGAACAGCTTGTAGATCATAACGTTTCTTTATATTTTTAAACCCACCTATATAACTGTAATTATATCACGCTACATATTTCAAGTGGCTTTGCATAAATGCATACTTCTTGTGGATATAATTTTTTTTAAGCTCGCTATTAATTATAATACCATCCCATCTTAGATTTCAACCACCCTGTATAAACATCAGCTTCTAAATTTTTTTCAGCCCATTTCATAATTATAATAACACAAGAAAACAATTCAAATATTTTTATCCATCTTTTATAAATATAATTCTATTCTACCTTTGCACAAAGTTCAGTAGTTCATAAGTGATGCCCAAACAAACAAACTAACAACTGCAATTTTATAATAGTACTAGCCGTTACCCGCGGTTTCAGCGGTGTATGGAATGTACAATTCATTGCAAAAAGTAATAGCTCATGAAACATATGGGCTATATAAAGTTTTTTTCTAATTTATATGAACCATCCTACATAACTATAAATCCACTAATCCTGAATATATTTCTCCGAAACTTTAAGTGCTTATGGGCCACAGTACATAACAGTTTTATTCAACATTTTTTTGAACCACCTTGTGTAACTGTAACTCTATTTCACCGTATAGTTTAACCATCCTGTATATGCTGCTGCCTATGTTATTAAACACCTAATTATAACTCTACTCCAATTATATTTCAGCTATGCAACTGCTTATAGTCTACGAGATAGTACCCCTATGGTACGAATACTCGGTAGTGTTTATATTTACTCCTTGTTTAGAGTTGCAAAATCAGTGTTTTTTGGCCAAATTTAAATTATAAGTGGTGTGCACAAGTTTATTAAGGCACTAGAGAATCCACGTGAGTTATATCCTGTATCAACGATTACTTATTTAGTTAGTTTCGCTTTTTTTAATTTAGTGTCATCATCTTACCTCTATATTGGCATATCATATTTTCGCTTTTTTTATACTTTTGGCATTGGCGCAGTATTTTAGATTGGTTTTATAATACCAATTGTCTTATTATTGAGTAAAGAAATTTGAAGTTCAAATAAAGAGAACAAATTAGAGATGCCATCTACTACACAATGTGCTTGCTGCAATAAATACTTTAAAAATAGCCTCATGATAGGCTGCTGCGTCTGCAATAAATCATATAAGCATTCATGTGTGGACATCGCCCTAGAGGAAGTGAAAGTCATTAATGATAACACTGATAAAGGTTTAGAGTGATCATGTTCCAAGTGTAGAGAATTCGGTAACGAGTTAAAAGGATTGAAGGCCCTCATTTTGCAGTTGCAGAATGACATTCAGCAACTGAAAACTAGCCATGGTTCATCTGCCATAGAACCTGTTCCGTTCGAACAAATTATTGAGCAAATTAACCAGAGAAATAAGCGAAAGTGCAACATAATCATTTTTGGTATTGAAGAACAAGATCAACGGGAATCTTCGCAAGTTCGCTTAAATGCTGATAAGTCTGCTGTTGATAGTATTATTCAAGCGATTGCACCCGATTACTTACTTTCAGAAATTAAGCCAGTTAGGCTTGGTCAATTTGATCAGCGTAAACGTCGCCCTGTGAGAGTTAAATTAGATAGCGAAGATGCTGTTCACAGTATAATCCGGAAAGTCAAAGAACTAAGGAATCATAGAGAATATAGGAACAAACCTATATCAATTACCTTTGAACGTACACCTCGACAACAGGATGCCTTTCGTATACTAAAAGAAGAGCTGAAGGACCGTGAACAGTCTTGGGAAACCAATTTACGAATTAAATACATCAAGGGCGTTCCTCAGATTTTGGGAAACTAACGATGCCCAACAGTCCGCAATTCTTGGTGGGTTACTACCAGAATGTTCGCGGCCTCAAAACAAAAGTTGATACAATTTACGCGTCGGTCTCGGACTGCGAATTTGATTTGATTGCTCTTTCTGAAACTAACTTAAATTCAAGCGTGAACAACAGTGAACTCTTTTCGACGCAGAACAATGTTTACAGGAAAGATCGGAAGCTTGATATTGTTGATCGTGTAAGTGGCGGCGGCATTCTTTTAGCAGTGAATAGCAGATTTATCTCAAGTGTTGTGAGCTGTACGTATATGGATACCAGCTTACCTGAGATCGATCTTCTTGTGGTTAGATGTAATTTTTGGCATAAATCATCATATGCTGTAGTTATATATATATTCCACCTGATATTGACCTGAATTCTTTTGAGCAATTCTTTGAATCTCTTGATCAACTAGATTTTATGTGTAAGGATGAGGTTATTATTTTAGGTGATTTAAATATACCTGCCTTTGTACATCACGATCCAAATAACAGAAAGTCTTCAATTATGAATAACTTTTTAGCAATTTACAATTTATACCAGTTTAACGATGTTAGAAATTCCATGATGAGGTTATTGGATTTGGTTTGCTCCAATTTAGGTAATATTACTGTCTCACATGATTGTAATCCATTAGTTCCCGAAGATAATTATCATCCAGCATTAGTTATTAACTTTTCGACTCCAGAACCTTATTTTAACTTTCGGTCTAATCCATGTCCTAATTCATATAACTTCAGGAAAGCAGACTTTGCTTCACTATATTACTCTCTTTCTTGTGTAGATTGGTCTTACTTAAGATCTTGGAGTGCCACGTCCAATGTTTCAATAATAATTAGATCACCTAAAAGGAACCTTTATGTTGAAACTTTTTTTTTCAGTAAATTTATGATTTTTTAACAAAAGCCAGTATTAAATATAATATATTACTATTAGCGATATATACCCCCGGTAGCGCAGAGGGAATGTGCTCGAACCTCTAAAATTTCACTAATTCGGAGGCTGAAACCCAGTCTCGGACCCGGGTTCAAATCCCAGCCATGCCACGGCTTTTAATTAATAAATGAATAAAAAGTCGTGACGTCATCTCGGGGGTACGGTCGTCTCTGGTAACTGGCAAAATCCATGAGAAAGAGAATCATTGCTCCTTACCAACCCGCATTGAGGCAGCGTGGTAAGGTATGCCTCAGAACCTCAGACATGTCGAATTACAAAACTCACGGAATTGTACCCCAGGTGGGTAAGCAATCCCACACCGGGAAACCGGTCTGCCTCAAGGATTCTGGGGGAGGCAAACATTCGACTACACTATATCTAGCAACATATAACTGCCGAACACTCTCGAACCAAGCTAGAATTGTAGAATTAGAACAAGAGGCAGTAAAAATCAAGTGGGATACCATTGGCATAAGTGAAGTTAGGAGGAAAAACGAAGAGCTAATAACACTTGAATCAGGCAACCTCCTATACCACCGAGGAACACCAACTGGAAGAACCAGCGGTGTTGGATTCCTCATACATAAGAGTCCGTAACATCAGACAGAGTCGCTAGTCTAACATTGTCGCTTTCGAAAAGATACTCCATTCAAGTAATACAAGTTTACGCCCCAGCAATTAGCCATTCTGACGAAGAAGTCGAACAACTAGACAGCGAAATCAAAGAGGCATTAGATACCAACAACAGCCATTTCAAATACATTATCGGCGACTTCAACACGAAAGTAGGGGAAATACAAGACCGAGAAGGATCAGTGGGGACCTTCGGGTTCGGTGAACGGAACGAAAGGGGTGAGAGATTAGTACAGTTCGCGTACTATCAGAACATGTACATATCAAACTCCTTCTTCAAGAAAAATTCTAATAGGAAATGGACTTGGGAAGCTCCAAATGCGTCAGTTAAAAATGAAATTGACTTTGTCCTGAAAAACAAGATTAATACCATCAAAGATGTAAGCATGCTAAATTAATTCAGGACAGGAAGCGATCACAGACTTGTCAGAGCAAGAATTGCCCTTAATACGAAACTGGAGAGATTTAAACTTAGTAGAAAGACGCCTGCTACTAGCATAGACATTAACAACCTGAAAGAAAACTCTGAAAAATATCGGACGCTGATAGAAGAGAAGCTCTGGGAACAACAAGACAACACACAACTAATGAATACAATACTGACCTGTGCTAAAGAAATAGGCGGAACCCAACAACGAAACGAACACAAGAAGCTTAGTTCGGAAACAAAGGCGTTGCTTCAGAAAAGAAGAGAACTGAAAAGGACAACAGACATCCAACGCATAGAATACAGTGAATTATGCAAGACAATAAGAAAGAGACTTGCAGAGGACATCAAAAAATACAACGAAAAATTGGTAGAAACTGCAATTGAAAATCGGAAAAGTTATAAAAACGCTAAGAAAGCATTGGTAATTGGGAAAAGACAAGTAATCGCATTGATAGAAGAAAATATCAGAATAACGGATAGACACAAAATAATGGACGGAAGAAGAAATACCTGAAATACTCGTGGAGGAAGTGGAATTAGCGGTCAAGAAAATGAAAAATGGCAAGACGGCAGGTAACGACGCAGTAACGGCTGAACTACTAAAATATGCTGGTAGAGAAGCATGGAAATGCATAGCCAAAATATATACGAATTGCATAAGAACCAGACATATCCCAGAAAAATAGAATAGCGCCCTCATAGTATTAATCCATAAGAAAGGCAATAAAGAAGACATTCGGAACTACAGACCGATAAGTCTCCTGCCGGTAGTGTACAAAATATTCACTAAAATCATACAAAGCAGAATACAGAGTACACCAGATTCCGCTCAACCCTGAGAGCAAGCCGGATTTCGTAGTGGCTTTAGCACAATCGATCACAAACACACTATAAGGGAAGTTATCAGTCGAACTAGAGAATATCAAATACTACTTGCCTTGGCCTTCATTGACTTCGAAAAAGCGTTCGACACTATATATACGAAGACGGTAATCAACGCTCTGAGTGAACAAGGTGTAGATAAGCCATACATAGAAACGTTGGCTAATATATACAAGGAAGCCAAAGCCAAAATCAGAATATACGAAGGCAGCCCCGAATTTCCTACTAACAGAGGAGTCAGACAAGGTGACTCAATATCACCGAAGCTATTCACAGCGGCATTAGAGAGTATCTTTCGACGATTAAACTGGGACCACAAAGGACTGAACCTAGATGGAGAATATCTGAACCATCTGAGATTCGCCGATGACATTGTCCTAATTGCCAATAACGCAGGAGAACTACAAAATCAAATCAATGAACTTAGCAGAGTAAGAAAGGAAATAGGCCTAAAAATAGATATCGGAAAAACAAAGATAATGTACAACGAACTAGTAGACACACAAGACGTCACAATAGATAACACAATTCTGGAAATAGTAGAACAATATATATACCTGGGTCAATTAATACACATATCAGGTTCGCTACTACCAGAAATAAACAGAAGGATCAAACTTGCATGGATGACGTTTGGAAGAAACTCCATAATCTTCAAGTCACGAATGGCATTCCGCCTTAAGAAGAAAGTATTTGATCAGTGTGTTCTACCAGTACTGACATACGGTTGTGAAACCTGGATTCTGAAAACCGAACTTACAAGAAAACTACAAGTAGCACAAAGGTCTATGGAAAGATGCATGATCGGAATAACGAGAAGAGATCGGAAGAGAATAGAGTGGATAAGGAACAAAACCCAGGTAATAGATGTTATCCACAGAGTGAAATCTCTGAAGTGACAATGGGCAGGGCATTTGGCAAGAAGACAAGATAATAGGTGGTCAACAAAAATCACACAATGGTATCCTAGGGGTGTTAAAAGACCAAGGAAACGCTCCAATGTAAGATGGGACTATGACATCAAGAAAATAGCAGGCATAACCTGGTCCTAAAAAGCATACAACAGAACAACATGGAGAGAAATGCGAAACGAATATGTAAGAGAGGCTACACCATAAAATAATGGTCGAAATTAGCTGAACATGATAATGATGATGATGATATATATATATATATATATATATATATATATATATATATATATATATATATATATATATTTGTTATATCACACTTTCAAAATTTCTCTTTTTAAAAAAAGATTTTATTTATAGTTGCACAATACTTTTAATAAAAATAATAACTTGAAAATAACAATGAAAATAATAAAACTTTATATAACAATTAAAAAGACAAAATGAGTGTTAAACTAAACTAGACAGAACTGTAAGTAATAATGAATGCAGACATAAGGCAACTGAACAATTTATAACATTAGAATGCTGACTAAGCTGTCGCAGCGTTTGCTGTTCTCACGGATGTACGTCGTCGAAGGTAACCTGAGACGACACGTGGATGCTGATTCAGCTTGGGAACTGTTGCTAGATGGTTTCACATAAGTCGATGGAATAACTTATATAACAACTCCCATCCATATAAAAAAGTTGATGCTACAGCATCGACTTTTAAGGGAGGTGCTGCAATTCCATATCCTCGACAGGGCTAAGGAGGCTATGGAGTTTTACCCTGGGCTTGATGGTTGATGGACCTGGTGGTGGTGCTGGATCGGCAGGAGGGCTGATCGTTGGAGGCTTCTGGAATTTCTTCCTGATGATGTTCATGGAAAGGAAGGCAACCACAATTGCGATTGATGCCATTGTGATGATCGTAAACCAGGAGGTGTGTTTCTCCAAGAATGGTTGGTCTAGGAGCTTTTCCAATTCCCTGGAGTATTGTCTAAGCTTATGGTTAGCGATATTCAGGTCTCTGGCATCCAATTCTTGTAGTCTCATGGGTTTCAACTTTGGAAGCTGACTGATGGTTGGCAGGTTGTCGCAACAGTTGTAGGGGATGTTGACTGGGTGACTCTTAAGTGTGATGTTGTCAACGTTGTTGGTGGTCCTTCTGGCATGGACCCTGGTGTTTCCGATGAAGGCATTGCAACTGGGTTGGATGGTCAGTAGAGAATTTGTCGATATGGATTGGGTAACGACATCTTCTCCCTTGCACTTGATGTTGATGGGCAACTGTCCGGAAATCGAGATTAACCAAAGGTTCAGGTCAATCTCTTGAATATTATACTCTTCGGCATATAATATTAAAGGCTTGCAAGTTGGAGGAAGGGCTGCTGGCTGTCTAAGAAGCTGTGCTTCGCAGAGGGCTTCTTTGTCTATGGTGTGTGGAATAACTTTGGAACAGATCTTATGTTCTTTAGATAATGGCTTACAGTCACTCAATTCTTCGAAAGATGCGTACAATAGCGAATCGTCATCTCTCGCGATATATTTTAATTTTGTTGGAAGAATATGGTGAAATCCTGTTCGATAATCCAAAACTGGGATAGGATACAAGCGGTATAGTGTATAAGTTTCAGGATTGACTAAGGGGATTTTTAGTACAAAAACAATTTTAGTATTGATTTGGAAAGCTTCCAATTCTATTAGATCGATGTATCGAGTAACATTTGAACTATAGGTTGGAAGCGGTAAGTTATTTTCATGAAGTGACTGTGATATTTTCTGAAGGGAGTCGACCAAATCTACTGGGTTTATAATTGAGCTATGTAAAATTTTTAGACGGGCGAAAGAGACTGCAGTTAATACATCGTTGAGAGTATCTTCAATGTATACGTAACTTTCCATTAAGCTTTCACACAAATCCAAGACATTGGCTTGAAGTTCATAAAAAGCAAGATCGTCTGTAATGAACACAATTGACTTCCTAATTGCTTCGATATTTTCCGAAAATATTCTCTCTTCGGACTGAAATTTTTGTATCGTGGTGTTAAGGTTCTTAATGACTGAAGTTGTTACTGATAATTGTCGTTTCATTAAGTTTTCAATTTGATGTTGATCTTTAGTAATTTTGTTTATAGAGTCACTAAAGTATTCTCCGTCTGTTGCATCTAAGTTACCGGAAATAGATTTCCAAATCGATCCCAGTCCATTAATTAGTCCGCGTTTCTTTCTGTTGGTACTGTAAGTCTCAGTGTCAGCGAAAATTTCTGTATATTTGATGTTAACAGATTTTGATATTTGTTTCAGGAGGCTTACGTGAGTCTGTACTTTTGATTTGAAGATTTTAATGTTAGTTTTGTTGTCGTTAATAGTTTCTAAAAGTCTGTTCAGTATATTGTCGTTGTTAGAAATAGCGTCTCGAAAAGGGTTTAGATCTTTGTAAACAAGGAGTGTCCATTTCTCATTAGAAATTTTAAGGGTGCCTTCTTCATGGAAGAAAACTCCTATAGTATTGTTAACAGGCGTAATGGAGTACTGTTGAAGGTTCACGACTGAAAACAGTCCACAGAATCTGAAAAAAGGGATTTATTCAAAATAAGGTTTTAGTCTGTCAAAGTTAACTTTAGTTATTTGGTTTGTTTGTAAATTTATGACGGTGGCAGAGTTTTTTCGTATTGCGGTAATTTCGAAGGGGCCGTTGAATTTGTTTTCGGCTTTGTTTTTGATTTGGGACTCTTTTACGTCGACTTTGTCGCCTACTTTGTAATCGGGTTGTTTAGTAGAAACGTGTTGGTCAAATCGTACTTTAGATTTTTCTTTCTGTCTTTCGGTTTTAGCACGGGCGAGTCTGTAGTAATAGTCCATTCTGTTATTTAGGTCTCTTACGTATTTCGAAATAAGTTTTTCCTGGTTGTAAAGGGTTTCTGGAGGCCTACTAGAAGTGTGCCCAAATATAAGTTCGTAGGGCGTGAAACCGGTGGTTTTATTTTTCGTGTTATTATAACAGATGATGGCATAAGGGAGGACATTAAATGGATGTTCGTTTGGATGTTCCGCTGTATTTGCCCTTATCATTTCTGCTAAGGTCGCGTGAAATCTTTCAATAGAACCGTTTGACTCGGGATGTTGAACGCTGGAAGTAGAATAGCTAACGTGGTCCCAGGACACTTTTCATGTTTTAGTTGAAGATGGCATGAGGGGGTTACCATGAGATCACATAACTAGATGTGTCAAGTCTGCTGAAGAATCAGCAATAACCAGTAGGTGACAATTATATTTGCGACACTTTGGTTTTTATTAGGTTGCAATATATGTACCACTTTTGATTTTTATTAGGTAGGTGTCATTAGTATGACACTTTTTATTTTTTCAAGTGACACTTTTAATTTTATTAGGTAACATTTGTGAAACTTTTGATTTGTCAAGACAAGTGTCGCCAAAATTTGTTTTATTGAGACATTTGGTGACAAACTTTAACAATTGGAGACAAGTGTCAGCTAAATGTAACTCCTGATGCGAGTGACATCTAAAACACACATTTTATATTACACATTGCTGAAAACTTTTGTTTATCACTATCTTTGGGAAATAAAATTGATACTATCAATTAAGTAAATTTATTAATAAAATGTATACATAATTATATATATATATATATATATATATATATATATATATATATGTAAAACATTTAATCACCGCACCGTTACCATCTTTGCCCCTCATGAAACTCACCCTCCCAGCTCTCTAGGTTAATTGCTTCTTGTACATCTCTTTTTCTTTTTTTCTTTTCCTCCATAGGTGCGGTGACCACTATTTCATTTTGTATAACTTCCACCTTCCTTTTTCTTGATGGTTGAGTTTGTGGTGGTGGAATTTGGGTTTGAGTTTGTGGTAGTAGAATTTGGGTTTGAGTTTGTGGTGGTGGAGTGACTTCCACTTCCTCCTCTTCATCTTGATTAAAAGTGATGTTTAATCTCTCCAAACCACTACAGAGCAGTCTAAACTCCTCCTCATTATCCGCAAATACTCTCATATATTTAACGGGGAGCTGTCTCAGTTTTTTCTCCACAGTCTCCCTTTTTGGACAATATGAGAGGGATAGATAGATTTTATCATTATGGGTGGTTATGTTACTCCGTCCAAATCTAAAAAAAAATATATGTAATATTATAATAGTTAAAATTTTAGAACTGTTACTTTATATTTAATGAAATTAATATAATAAGAATACTTACATGAATAAATTTTATAAAAATACTACCAACAAATTTGTTGGTAGCAATTGCTTGTCCGTAGATTCCACAATAAAAGTAGTTGGTACATTCATGGTAGTTTATGTTTGATTTGCAACAATCAAGAAGATACTAATGAGAAAATTATTTGAATATCTTTTTATAATGATGTTATCATAAACAATTAAGGACGTAATTTTCAAGTAAAATAATAATGATGTTATAAATAATTAATCACATAATTTTTAAATCAAAGTTCAATAAAAATTTACACAAGTAATATTTATCTAATAAGATTAATTGAGTTGTTTATTGAAACTAATTTAACATGAATAATAAGCTTGAGTTAATTAAAGTAATGTAAATGTTTCATTACATTGATAAATGATAAGTGTTGCAATCTAACATGAATAACAAGGATGTTTTAATTTACTAATTTACTAACTATTGAAAATTTACGATTTACGTCATATGATAAAAGAATGTACACATGTAATTTAGCATGAATAACAAGAATGTTTTTAATTGAAGATTGGAAATTTATGATTTACGTCATATGATATGGAACGATAAATGTTTTAATTAATTTTAATACATTTAACGTTTATACTTCATAGCAATCAGTTGTATTCTGCTATTAAAATAAAATATGAGTACCTCTAGTGAAATAAATACATTAGTTGAAGGTGTTGTGTCTAAAATTCAACAAGTGGGTAAGTTAATTAAAACCAAAGATGATTATTGTAAATGGGTAAAATATTTAAATTCTACTATTTTGATTTTAAAAAAATATTTTAAACGTAATATATCTGTATTAGATAGAAAACACTTTTTAAAATTAGAATCAAACTTATCACTATTAAAATATTTCAAACAAAAATTTTCATATCAAAAAAGAAAGAATTTTAAAAACAGTAAGAAACAAAATTTAATTTGGCAAGATTTAGAATCGTGTTTTAATAATCGCGTGAGAACTGGGGCAATCATTAATTTAGGTATAAGAGATCCCCTAGAATTTTTCAATAAAGCTCGCAGGTCTTTTATAAGTAAAGTAAAAACTGAGCTTCAAAATTCACTGTTGAAAGTAAATGTTACACTATTAGCTAATTTTGTTAAACCTCAATCTGGTGAAACAGATATTAAGCATTTCCAAACAAAAAATAGAGTAATTGATTTTAATACAAATTTGAAATTATTTTATGATGATTACATTAAAAGTTCAATTTTAACAAAATTAGAAGAATTTCAAGAAAGAGACTCAGGTTGGAGTCTTTATGAAATTCTCCACTTAAAAGTAAATTTTAATAATTATACTCCAATAAATGTAGGTGTCTCAACTTATATTGAAATACCTAAATTTTTACAAAATACTAGGGCGATTCTTAATATTCAAAATAATGATGAATACTGTTTTCTATGGTCTATTACAGCAGCTCTTCATCCTCATCTAAATTCAAAACATCCCTGTAGAACATCATCTTACCCCCATTTTAGTAGCATTCTTAAATATGATGGTATCAAGTTTCCAATTTCACTAAAAGATATTTCTAAATTTGAGAAAATGAATAATTTATCTATAAATGTATTTACTCTAGAAAAAAAAGATGTTACCCCTGTTTGTTTAAGTAAAATTGAATCTTTGAGAACCATAAATTTATTAATGCTTCCATTAAATTATAATGATGGGGGTGACGATGATGATGATATAGAAATGAATTTGAGTGAAAGGATAAATTCTCATCAAAATTATTATCATTTTGCATTAATAAAAGATTTATCCAAATTGCTTAATAGACAAAGCAATGATTTAGCTCATAAAAAATATTAGTGCCATAGATGTTTGAATCATTTTTATTCTCAGGAAAGCTTATATAAACATATGATAACTTGTAGACATATGAATAAGAATAAAATTGTAATTCCAACTGAACAGGAAAAATTTGTTTCATTTTCCGATTTTAAAAATAAAGAGAAAGTTCCCTTTGTAATATATGCAGATTTAGAATGTATACTAGAGAAGGTTAATGAGCCCAATTGTAGTAGTAGTACTATTAAATATCAAAAACATGTTCCATGTAGTATTGCCTATTACTTAGTTTGTAGTTTTGATAATTCTCTCTCCAAATTTGAATTATATACAGGAAAAGACTGTATTAATTGGTTTGTTAAACGTCTACAACAAATTGCAATGAATTTAAATCCTATATTCCAAAATATAGTTCCAATGATTCCATTAACGAGTTCACAATTAAATGATTTCTCATTAGCTCAAATTTGTCATATTTGTGGAAAAAATTTTACTGAAACTGATATAAAGGTTAAAGATCACTGTCATTTTTCAGGAAACTATAGAGGGGCTGCTCATTCTTCCTGTAATTTAAATTATAAAGATGATTTTATGATACCTGTAGTTTTTCATAATTTATCTGGTTATGATAGTCATTTTATTATTAGAGCATTAGCAAAAGATATACCTGGTGCCATAGATTTACTACCAATTAATAAGGAGAAATACATATCATTTACTAAATATATTTCCAACACAAATTTAAAGTTTAGATTTTTAGATTCCTTCCGTTTTATGGCTAGTAGTTTGGATAAATTAGGATCTTATTTAGAAGATTCTGAAAAAGTAATTATTAGAAGTTTTTGTAAAACTGATGAGGAATTTAAATTTTTGTCTAAGAAAGGTATCTTTCCTTATGATTATTTAGACAACTGGGATAAATTAACAGATTCTAAATTACCATCAATTAAAGATTTTTTTAGTTCTCTTAAAAATTGTAATGTTGGAAAAAGTGATTATGAGCATGCACGTAAAGTTTGGAGTACTTTTAAAATACAAAATTTACGTGAATACATGGAGTTATATTTGAAAACTGATGTTTTATTGCTTGCCGATGTTTTTGAAAATTTTAGAAAAGTTTGTTTAAAAACTTATAATTTAGAATGTTTGAAATATTATACAGCTCCAGGTTTAGCTTATGCTAGTTGTTTAAAGATTTCCAATGTTACATTAGAATTACTTACAGATATTGATAAAATTATGTTTATAGAGAGGGGAATTCGAGGTGGAGTTTCGCAATGTAGTAATAGGTATGGAAGAGCAAATAATAAATATATGGGGAATGAATATGATTCAAATCAACCTACCTCATTTTTAATGTATTTTGATGTTAATAATTTATATGGGACTGCAATGTGTGAATGTCTACCTGTTGGAGATTTTAAATGGATTGAAAATGTTGACTTTTATAAGGAAGATATACTTAATAACCCAGATAATTCTGATATAGGATATATTCTTGAGGTTGATTTAGAATACCCTTCAGAGCTACACCATCTTCATAAAGATTTTCCTCTATGCCCCGAAAGTATGAAACCACCAATGTCATCATCAAAACACCCCAAATTATTAACGACACTTTTTGATAAAAAAAATTACGTTATTCATTATAGAAATTTAAAACAAGCGTTAAGTTTAGGTTTAAAACTTACAAAGGTTCATAAAATTTTAAAATTTAAGCAATCTGCTTGGTTGAAATCATATATTGAGTTAAATACAAATTTAAGGAAACAAAGTAAAAATGATTTTGAAAAAAATTTTTATAAACTAATGAATAACGCAGTTTTTGGTAAGACTATGGAAAACGTCCGGAAATACAAGGATGTTAAATTAGTTACAAAATGGGATGGTAGATATGGTGTAAAAAATTATATATCAAAACCAAATTTTCATAGTTTAACCATTTTTGATGATGATATGGTAATAATTGAGATGAAAAGAATGAATGTTAAGTTTAATAAACCCATTTATGTTGGATTCAGTATTTTAGAAATTTCAAAAACAATTTTATATGATTTTCATTATAATTATATAAAAGTTAAATTTGGAGATAGAGCAAAATTATTATATACAGATACAGATTCATTAATTTATCACATTTTTGTAGATGATATTTATGAGCATATTAAGGAAGATAACCATAAATTTGATACTTCAGATTATTCTATAAATAATGAATATAACATACCTCAATTAAATAAAAAAGTTTTAGGGCTTATGAAAGATGAAAATAATGGTAGAATTATGATTGAATTTATTGGGTTAAAATCAAAAATGTATACCATAAAACTTTTTTATACAAGGGAAGAAAGGGAAGCTGAAAAAATGAAATTGAAAAATCTTTATGAGGGTGATGTAGAGGCTAACTTAAATAATTTAGGTATTATTAAAAAAGATAAAGGAATAACAGAGGCATCTTTGAAAAGAATAACATTTGAAGATTACTTTCAATGCTTGTTTAATAAAACTAATTTCAATGTAAATGAGAAACTTATTAGAAGTAAAAAACATGAGGTGTATTCTATTAATCAAAGAAAAGTTGCTTTAACTCCGTTCGACGATAAAAGAATTGTAAATTATATCTCTACAGATACATTACCTTGGGGTTTTAAAAATGTTTAAATAAGGGGGTTTTAAAATAATAATCATCTCAAGTTTTTCTTAATATTCACTATAATGAAGGGCATAACACCAAAACGTTGAAATACGTTAAACTGGACCCAAAAGCTTTCACCCCAACAAGAGCGTCCAATAAATCGGCTGGCTTCGATTTAAAAAGCTTGGAAGAATGCAATATACCACCCCAAAGTAGAGCCCTTATCAAAACTGGTATAAAAATAGAGCTACCTGAGGGGTGCTATGGAAGAATAGCCCCAAGATCGGGATTAGCCCTCCATAATTTTATTGATGTCGGGGGTAAGTTTTACTAAAATAAATTAATTAAACAATACTTATTCGCTTTTTCAACAGCTGGGGTTGTGGATGAAGATTATCGAGGGGAGGTGAAAGTCCTTTTGTTCAATCATGGGTGCCAGAACTTCATAGTAAAACCAGGCGATCGGATAGCACAGCTAATTTGTGAGAAAATTTACTATCCTGAGTTGGAGGAAGTTGAGGTATGTATACACAGATATGTATATACATTTTTATTTCAATATACATTTTTATTTCAGCATTTATCATCTAATACTCAACGGGGGGAAGGAGGTTTCGGATCGTCTGGAAGGTGAAGTTTAAAACATTTTTAAATAAAATATTCATATATTCATATATTAATATATACATTAAAATTATCCATATGTTTTATTTCTATTACAATAGACACACCAATAAGCTAAATAATGTGCATTTTCTAATGCACAACTAAGTTCATTATTAAATAAATGTTTCTTACAATGATTAGATTTCATGAAAAATTTTAAGCTCTCAATTGTTGGGCAGTCTTCCTCAGATAAATCTACAATTTTGTTTGAAATTAATTTCTGCAGCCACAGTTTTTTTAGAGATCCTTTCACAATCACCACCACATCTAATGGTATAGAATTCTTCAAAAATTCGGATATCTGCTCATACTCCAAATCATCATAATTCTCCCATTCTAATCCATGTAAATTTCTTGTTAGCCACTTAAAATGCTGCTGTACTGTTTCACTGAAATGTTTCTGTGGATTCAATATTTTTATGAAACGTTGAGTGTGCCATAAATTATCTGTATTAACAATCGCCATTTCTTTACAGATGAAATTATTTTCACCATACTGAAAACCTTGCACATCAACTATAAACATTTTGTAGTATGTCTTTTCACTTTAACGTGTGTTTAATAACTGACACTATTAAAGGATATCAGTTTTATTTATCCAACTGTTATGTTTGTTTTCAAAACCTAACCATTTGACAAACACTTTATCCCCCCTTCTTTTTAATATTTTTTCCACCAAAAATGTATTTGGATATTTAACCTTCTGTAGTTGTTGTTCATAAAAACCACCAAGAATGTTATGATTATTTTCATCTTGTAATAAATAGGTTGTAGGGTTCGTAAGCTGAACTTTTTTTATTGAAAATATTTCTGTTGAATAGTTAGGAAGATATTTTTTATCAAAAACTCCTCTCTTTTTCGATATACGTACGTAATCACCTACTTTAAATTTTCTCTTTAGATGGGAAATTTTTATGTTATTATATACAGTGTTTAATAGATCTTTTTCAACTTTCTTTGTAACCTGTATTGGAGCCATTGCAATAGTTCGGTGTTTTTTGTTATTATACTTGGTAACAATTTTTGGTAAAACATGTAACCACTTATAATGTCCTTGGAAACTAAATTCTTTCCACATCATATTTTTTAGAGTTCTGTTTACTCTTTCAACTATTGCAGCTTTCTTTTCACTATATACATTGTAATGATTTATTTTATATTTCAACATGAGCTTCTTGAAATAATTATTAAAAAATTCGGCACCAGCATCAGTTTGTAAATTTTTAGGTATTTGTTGTTTGAAGACTTGTTCCATGACTTTGCTAACTTCTAAACCTGTCTTAGATTTTAGTGGGAAAGCCCAAACAAATTTTGAGAAACAATTTATTACTACTAGGATATATTTATAACCTTTGTTTTCTTTTGCATATGGAATCATTTCTACTAAATCAGCTTGAAAGAGATCATTTAGAGATTTAATGATCACCCTACGTCTTTTAAAATTAATTCTTGCTGGTTTATGTATTTCTTCTACAATTTGCCGTTTAACATCACTCATTTTTTCTTAAACAATAATTTGAGCTTCTCTCAGTTCCTCTATTATTGATGTTATTTCGTTTGTATGACCTGTATGCCCCGCAGTTTGAGAAGCGAGAAGTAATCGCAATCTATCAACGAGTTCGTTTGGATCATCCCAGTGAATGTAATCGATTTTATTATTATTCACCAACATAGAAATTCCTTTCCCTGCCACCATAGGAGCAATAATTTTTTTATATTTTTTCATTTTACTACCATCTATTTGCTTATTTGGTTTATAGTAACGTCTATGAGCATTAGTTTTTGCAACAATTTGTTTATAATTATCTTCATCTTCTTTAGAGTAGTGTTTCGGTTGTTTTTTAAACAATAGTTCATATAACCCTATACTACCTCGATATCGTTTCTTCTTAACAATAATATCAGATCCATCAATATCTAATCTTGAGTCACCAATCATTAGTTTCTCAGTATTAGTATCTAATCTGACACCATACTTATGATCAAATTCCTTATTGTCATCATCATAATACATATCATTTATATATTTTCTTGGTAGAGGATCATACTGGTCTAAATAGTCAACATAGGATTTTTCAGCAATATCAGTGAACCGTCCAGGTGTTGCAGGAGAATGTAATGATCCTATCTCATCATCAGATGTGATTTCTTGAAGAATTGTCATTTTATTTTCACTCGGATCTTCATTTTCATCTTGCAATAATCGTAACTGACCTGTAGGTGTGGATAAACTCGTTGACAGTTTGCGAGGAATCTTTGGTGTTTCCTGATATAATGATTCAGCTTGATGTGAAAATGTTGATGGATACAGATCATCGTTAAAGATATAATCTTTTTCCTCATCAATATGACTAGGATCCTCAGTTTTAAAAAAAGTTTTCTCTTCTTCCATCTTACTAGCTCCATCCATTTTATGTTCCTTGTGACTTAGTTTACTTTCAATGTCCTTTAGATGTTTTGTTATGGGGGAAAATAACTTTTCCTTAACAATTTCTCCATGTTTGAGAAGCTGTAATTTTTCTTTTACAATTCTACGTTTCTGTACAAGACGTTTTTTTAACTCCTTCTCTGATAGATTCATTTGATCCGCTTTCTATCTGTTTTCAATCCGCTTTCTATCTGTTTTCAATCCGCTTTCTATCTGTTTTCAATCCGCTTTTGATCCGCTTTTATCTGCTATTATCCACTATTGATTTAATTCTATCAGTTTCTGATATCTCTTACACTTATGATGTTAATTATTATACTGAAATTCATTTTCTTATTCAAAACATATATAGTGATCAAAACCTCTTCTGTAACGTCCCTCATTGATGTTGCTGTCTTTAGAGATACATAAAAATCCATATGGTCTATACCAACACATGGCACATAAGCTTTTCAACTGTTCAAACGACATGTCACTACCAATATGATCATTATAAACATGTTTCAAATTTAAATCATCTTGTTTGAAAAGAACTAAAAAATTTGCATTATCTCGAATGAGATGTTTTGGAACCTTCGCATACGTCTGAGACAGATAAAACGAGTCCACTAGACTGTGTCTTCCCATAGAGAAATATTGACGTATAACATCTTGATTGTTACAAGCCACATCATCAAATATAAAGATTGAATTTTTTTTTGCTTCTGAGGGATGTAGAATATTTTCGCTAGCATTGAATGGGTAATAACCGATACCTTGTATTGGTTTTAGTAACTTCTCCAAATAAATATATTTAGGTTGATATAAGGACTTTGAATAAACATAAACATTCTCAAATCTCAGTCCATTCAAGTGTTCAATTAGATTAACCATAACATTGGTTTTACCGCAATTGCTTGGTCCCACCAGAATACACCTCACAGTTGACGGAAACAATGGACCATGCTTTTTATTATTATCACGAATACTATTAAAATTATCATTTTCAATAGCTAAAGAAGTTTTTTGTTTTATCACCCTCATTCTTTGAGACATTACTATAAAATGAGATAAATATTCATAAATAAATAATATATGTTAGTTTTAAGTTGATAGTTAATGAAATAACATCATGAAGTTATATTCAGGTCAAGGTTTATTAAATTCAGCTATAAATAATTTACCATTTGAACTGCATATACCAGGTTATAATTATTGTGGACCTGGAACAAAACTTAAACAACGTCTGTTGCAAGGAAGTCTACCAACAAATCTGCTAGATGCTAGCTGTTTAAAACATGATAAATTCTATGAAAAAGAAAGTGATACAAAATTACGTCATAAGGCAGATAAAATATTAGCCGAAGAAGCTCTTCAGAGATTTCATTCAAAAGACTCATCTATAGGTGAACGTATAGCAGCACTTGGAGTTGCAGGAGCAATGAAAGCAAAAGTAAAATTAGGTATGGGTTTGAAAAGACCTAGTAACAAACAAACAATTCGAAAATGTCTTAAGCTTATGGGGAAAACTAAAACTATGAGTGAAGGTATACTCAAGAATATACAGGATAGCATAAACTTAATGAATGGTAGTAATATGGAAGTTATCAAACCTAAACCTACATCTAGAATAAAAAATGATAAGACTAGAAAGCCCTCACGACTACCACGATCTCAAAAGATGAGAAATAAACAGAATGAACTATTGAAACCACCAGTAAATGGTAATGACGACATTGATATGGAAGTTGAATACAATATGAATCGTAAAAGAGAAATAAATGATGATGATCTTTATGAAAAACACATAGCACCTCCGAGGAAAAGGGGTAAATTTCGAGTAGCTAAACGAAAACTAAAACCACAACAAAAAGATGAAGATGAAGGAAGTGGAAGTGCTTCTAAAAAATTAAAACTTAATTTAGATGAACCTCTTGAGTTTATTGAACATGATCGAGGTAGTAATATGGAAGTTATCAAACCTAAACCTACATCTAGAATAAAAAAGGATAAGACTAAAAAGTCCTCACCACGACTACCACGATCTCAAATGATGAGAAATAAACTGAATGAACTATTGAAACCACCACTAAATGGTAATGATGACATTGATATGGAAGTTGAATATAATATGAAACGTAAAAGAGAAATAAATGAACATTTAACACCTCCGAGGAAAAGGGGCAAATTTCGAGCAGCTAAACGAAAACTAAAACCACAACAAATAGATGAAGTTGAAGAAAGTGCTTCTAAAAAATTAAAACTTAATTTAGATGAACCTCTTGATTTTGTTGAACATGATCGAAAACGTAAACTTGATAAAAACAGTGATTCAGACAATGATAATTCACCAAATCAAAAAGCAGCAAGATTTCATTGATATAAAAATTGTTAATCTTAAAATTGTATTAGTATTTGCAAAACACTCAGATAGACACATACTGTCAGCACTAGAGGAGAAGTATGGTTAAAACAAAATCAAAGTGTAAAACAAAATCAAAGTGTAAAACAAGAAGGCTAAGAAAAAAAAGAGTTACAAAGTCAAAGTCATCGAGAAAAAATTTTGGGTTTATAAAATCTGTAGGACATATAAAAAAACAGGTGTTGAAACAGAAACCCACCACCTTAGGTAATGCTATAAAAATTGCCTTGAATTCTGCTAAGTCAATTAAAAAGCATATGAAGTCAACCACTCCTCGTATCATACCTATACCAAAGACAGGAGGTTTGCTACCTCTTATTCCTATTTTCGCTGGACTCTCAGCCTTGGGAAGTATCGCTGGGGGATCGGCGGCCATAGCCAAGACGATAACAGACGCTAGAAATGCAAAACAAAAATTAGAGGAGGCGAAACGTCATAATAGAAAAATGGAGTCTATTGCAATAGGTGGAAAGGGGCTTTATTTGCAACCTTATAAAAAAGGTTATGGTCTTTTTTTACACCCTCCAGGAAGCTACCACAACGTCCGCTAACAAATATTGATATAGATAAATATGCAAAAATTTGGCAAATTCCAAATTTTCGAGGTGTATTCATGAGAGATAAATTACCCAAGAAAATTTATAAAACTGAAAGAGGTATTATCAATTTAGATTCTAATACAGGTCCAGGAACTCATTGGACAGCTTACAAGAAAAATGATAGACAAATATCCTATTTTGATAGTTTTGGTAATCTTAAACCTCCATTAGAAGTTTTAAAATATTTTAATTCAACTGGACAGTGTAAAATAGTATATAATTATAATACATTTCAAAACTATAACAGTTTTAATTGTGGACACTTATGTTTATATTTTTTATCTCAATAAAAGGAATTTAGTTATTCTACTCTTAGTCATATTAATTCAATTATAAATAGTAAAAAATATTTAAGTGAATATATTTAATAAAACCATATCAATAGTTTTAGTTATTTAATAACCATTGACAGATTAAGATGTCTTCATATACATTTACATTCTCTGAACGTGCTTCTATACTCAGTAGCAAGATTTACCCACCAATTATTCTAGAAGATGATGCTACTTATGTGATGGGGCTAATTGATTTTATGACCTTTAATACCATCTCAAATATTGATGAAACCAACAACAAGTTTTATATTAACGATATGAAATTAGAATTACCGGTGGGCACCTATGAAATACAAGATATCGAAAAAACGCTTCACACTTTGCTAGCTGATCGTGAAGAACAACAAAAGGAGACAGCTGTACCACCTACATTAACATCACAAGCTATACAGAAAAATGTGAAACCTGTGGAAAAAGATGACAATAAGAAAAATAAAAAAATAGAAAAACCTGTTTTAATATTGAGAGCTAATCATAACACATTTAAATGTGAAATAAAATGTAACAAAGAAATAGATTTTGAGAAATCTAACACCATTGGTCCTTTATTAGGACTTAAAAATAGAAAATTAAAACCTAAAAAATGGCACTATTCAGATTATCCAATCAGTATTTCAAAAGTAAATGCTATTTGCATTGAATGCAATTTAATTCAGAATTCTTTCAACAATGATATACCCGTCCATATTATCCATATGTTTTACCCCGATGTTCCACCTGGTTACAAAATTGTTGAAAACCCCACCAACGTTATTTATCTACCAATCAATACAAGATATATAAATGAGATTATTATTAAAATAACAGATCAAAATGGAAATTTAGTTAATTTTAAAAGTGAAGTTGTTACGATAAGATTACATTTAAAACGACTTAATTAATATGGTTTTCATATATGATAATCCATCTAATTATTTAACACAACAGGAGGAACAACCTATAAAATATTCACACTCAAACTATAAAAACGTTAGTATCAAGAAACAAGTGAAACAGTTAACACCTATCAATAAACAGTTTTTAATATCATTAGGTTTTAAGGTACACACTTAACAACGGCTAAACATAAAGTAGAAAAAAATAAGAAGAAAAAGAAGAAAACTATAGAGAGAGGACAATTCAAAGCATTCATTTGCAGAATAAAATTAAGTATAAGTGTAAGACTCAAAAAACTTTTCTGTTTGTTTCGGTGTGTGTTTAAACAAAAAAATGACGCTTAACATACTACGAGTGGCTGATAATGTGCTTGTGGATAATGCTATAACCAATTTTGAATATCATTCCTACACACCTTATGCAAATACTACATTTTTCAATAATGATGAGATAAGAATCCCTATACAAACTCAAGACGTGTACACTCTACCTTCTCAAAGTTTTCTGTACCTGGAAGGAAAACTTTTAAACTCAGACAATAAGTATAGTCCAACATTACGATTCATTAATAATGGTTTTGCATTCCTCTTTGAAGAAATTCGTTATGAACTTGGTGGAACAGTAGTCGATCGAACAAGAAATCCCGGAATCACATCAACGATTAAAACCTATCTATCATATTCAAAAAATGAAATAATTCGATGGTATAATGCAGGATGGAATCTTGAAGGCACTCCAAATATGTGTGATGCTAATGGAAATTTTGCAGTATGCATTCCTCTAAAATTACTACTTGGCTTTTGTGAGGATTTTCGCCGTCTAGTGATTTCAGCAAGTCAAAATTTAATTTTGGTACGTGCCAATACAGACACCAACGCTGCAGTTAGTTCTGTAGCTACAGAAAAACCAAAAGTTCACCTAAATAAAGTTGTTTGGAAAGTACCTCATGTGTCATTATCTGATGCACACAAAATTCAATTTTTACAATATATAGAACGTGGAAAAGACTTGCCTATCGGCTTTCGTTCCTGGGAGTTATTAGAGTATCCACTTTTACAGCAAAGTCAAAAACATACATGGGCAGTGAAAACGACAAGCCAACTGGAAAAACCTCGTTTTGTTATTGTAGCATTCCATACTGATCGAAAAAATAATATTCACAAGACTATGTCAGAATTTGATCACTGTAACATCACAAATATAAAATTGTATTTAAATTCTGAAGTTTACCCATATGATAATTTAAATCTCAATTTTGATCAAAAGAATTTTGCAACACTTTATGAAATGTTTGCCAACTTCCAAGCGGTTTATTATAACAGAGAATTCATACAAGTTTCTATAACACCAGAAGACTTTTCCAAACAAATCACATTATTTGTAATTGACTGTAGCCGACAAATAGATACCATTAAAGGTGGAGCTGTTGATGTCAGATTAGAATTTGAAACAAGCAAGAATATACCGGAAAAAACTACTGCATATTGTCTCATTCTTCATGATCGTCTTGTAAAATATAATCCTTTGACTAATGTTGTAAGAACAATGTAAAATATGTAATAATAAAATAAAAATATTTAGAACAATAACAATAACTCTTTGTTTTAACCCATTACAATTTTTGCAACAGCGCAACTCTATTTCTAAGAGTAAAAGAGGGGAGGGGAATCTTAAATAAATATCAAATACAGTCTATTAAATTAACAGTATGAACGTATCCATTTCTTATACTTGTACAAATTGTTTTAGAAACACTGAAAGTGTGCTCTTTACTATTGTAACTTTACAGTGTGCAAGAAATACGAGAGGAAGCTTCACCCAAAATAAACCAAGAAGATCAAAATATAAATATTGTAGTACTTGTCAACAGTGCACGTTGTGGTTATTAAACGAAGAATAAATAATAATAAAAATGTTTATAAACATTATTCTTAATTTATGTTTATGTTCACTGGGTATTGTTATTGGAAATGAAGTGTTTTTCTCTGAATACTCACCACATAATGGAAGCTTATATATAACACATGAGTTGGCAAACCAAACTTCTTTACAAATCAGTTTCAGTAAACTGTTATCAAAGTATCCTGAATTTAAGCTATATTCTACAAGACAAGGAAACATAACAGAATTAAGAAATATGACTGATAATTTTGTAACTGCAGTATCTAAATCATTAATTGAAAACGAGAACATGACCCTTAGTATGATGAAAACTGAAACACAGTATCAAGCAACCATAAAACAGTTGGAGGAAACACATATGGCTACTTTAAATGAATTAATTGCTCTAAAAAATTCTCTAAATGAATCTAAAACAAATCTACTTGAAGTTCGATCAGATTTAGCCGCATGTCTTTCACTCAGTGCAGGATTTAAGGCAGACAGTGATATATGGGCTTCCAAGTATGCAGAACTAAGATTTCGAGTTCCACCCTGTACAACAACCTCATCTAATGATTTTAGTAAAAATATATCGCATCATTATGTTGCTTTATTACAGTGGAACTATACAAGTTGTATACAAGAATTAAATAGATGTAATAAAAAAATCTTATTGAATTAGAAATATTTTAATAATAAATAGTATTTACTTACATGTTGTTTTGCTATTTTTGCACCTTTTTACACTGAAACTCACTTGTTTTTCTCTGCAAGTTCTATACCTTTTATAGGCAGTAAATTATTATTTCCTAGAGATTTTTTCAATTGTATCAACATCTTAGGTTTGCAAAATTTTATCTAAGCACTAATTATAAATGAAAAAATCACATAATTTCAAAATGGAATTTCACATTGCAACATTTTATTAATGCAGCGACACATATATATAAACTAAAAAATCAGATGTTTGTAAATAAAATTTGGTCTTGTTTCACGATAATGAATTAATGATTAAAATTTCCAAAATGTTATGAATGCAGCGATGCACGTCACACTTGTAAACAAAAATAATTAGATGTTTGTAAATTAAATTTCATATGTTTAGTCTTCTTTCACGATAATGAATTAATGACGCAAATTATCAAGCATTCTCAACCTTGTTATTGGAAATAATAAAGCAGCTGTTTTTAATTGTTATATTATTTTTCAAATAAGGTATTTTTTAGTAAAATTTGTCAATATAAAAAGTTAGATGTAATAAAAGAAATGAATTAATTTAGAGACTTTCAGTTGCAGTTCAATCGTTACAATGTACACACTCAAAGTAAATTGTCAAACGTGTAAAGAAGAATTCAAATTTATTTGGTGTTTCAATAATGATGTCAATTTAGAATCTACACAATGTAAAAAATGTTCAAACATTTTTAAACTATTTACACCTACAATGAAGACTGAAAATATTATTACACATAAGGATTTTTTACCAATTCATATTCATCATCGCCATTACTATGATGGTTTCTATTATTATGAACCTGATAATCAATTTAAATTCTATCAGATATATGATGAGGACAAACTCGTATTACCTATATTACATATGGAAAAGGTAGTTGACTATCGCCTTAGGGATGGAAGACGATTCGATAAAATTGAAGAGGGTCTTGTAAAGTTGACAGAAATTGAAAATTTTATTAACATATGTGAACAACAATTATAATTAATTCTTAACAATAAAAATAAGTTAAATGATAAAGATAAAAACATTTTTATTTTCTTACTAATAAGTAAAAAACTTAAAACTCTACTCCAGAATCATCAACATTCATATCCTGAAATTCCCAATCAGATCCAATCTCTGTTGCGTCACTATCTGTAACATACCCACTATCACTATCTTCCATCATACCATTGTTCATTAAATCATTCTCCATTATATCATTGTCATTGTCACTATCATTATCAATCATTTCATTATCGCTATCATCACTATCACTCAACATATTCACTTGCTGCTCTCTTTCCCCATTCAACCACGGTAATTCTTTTTCATCTTCTTCCTCATCTTCTTCAGGCTCACTAGATGTATACCCATTTTCAATTTCCACATTATTCGCTCTAGCACGTTCTAATAATTCCCATCTAACATACATATATTTTGGAGGCATTTTATAATATTTATTGCAGTTCTGTCAACTATTTGCTTCGCTTTCATACTAAATGTATTAGCAAAATTAATTTACATTATCCCCAGTCTACACATAAGATAAACAATAATATTAAAGTCATACACATCATGCATGATCTAAGTGTTTAAATATCATGCCCAAATGTTAATTAAAGTATCATGCACATCACGTGTGATCTGCGTGTACATGTCTCAATAAAACAAATTTTGGTGACACTTGTCTTGACAAATCAAAAGTTTCACAAATGTTACCTAATAAAATTAAAAGTGTCACTTGAAAAAATAAAAAGTGTCATACTAATGACACCTACCTAATAAAAATCAAAAGTGGTACATATATTGCAACCTAATAAAAACCAAAGTGTCGCAAATATAATTGTCACCTACTGGTTATTGCTGATTCTTCAGCAGACTTGACACATCTAGTTATGTGATCTCATGGTAACCCCCTCATGCCATCTTCAACTAAAACATGAAAAGTGTCCTGGGACCACGTTAGCTATTCTACTGCTGGAGAATGTCAGTTTTATGTCGTATAGTTGGCATAGATCCCGCATTAAAGTGTTGTCAAATTCACGTCCATAGTCACAATGGATGCGAAGCGGAGTCCCGTAATGTTGAAAGAAAATCAGAAGGGTGTTTACGACAGTTGAAGCTGTTTTGTCGTTAATGGGGTAGGCTTGCGTAAATTTCGTGAGTTCGTCCCTAATAGTGAGTGCATGATTTCTAGATGGGTATTCAAAGATGTCAATGTTAATACGTTCGAAAGGAGTCTTGGGTGTTTCCGTAATAACAAAAGGTGCACTTAAGTTTTTCCTACAGAACTTTACCTTTTGGCAAGTTTCACAGGATTTGATAAATTGTTCTACAGTTTTAATTAAGCCGGTCCAATTGTATTTTTCCCTAATACGTCTGATAGTTTCGTTAATGCCACGATGGAGGTTGTTTTTACCAGAGTGGTATTGTTGTATTATTATAGGAATTTCGTCTTCGGTAGGAGTTGTAACAATGTTTTGGCAGATTTTCAGTTTGATTTCTTTGTCGGAGAGAATGAAAGATAAAATTTCAAGAATGGGAAGTTCTATGTTATTTTCTATGCAGTATGTTTCGGAATCGTTGAATTGGTCTTGGTTGGTATAAATAATTTTGAAAAGATGTGAGACGACAGTTTCAGGGTCATAGGGCAGAGGTACAACTAAGTATTTTCTATGCCTGACAGATTTACTGGCCATGATGTTAAGAGTGTCATTACTGAAATTAGGTTCTTCTTCGAAAAAGTCATCAATAATTTTGTCGTGTAAGTCGTTAGTTTTGTTTTGCCAAAAGAATGTAACTATGCGTTTGTGGGACTTGTCTAAAAGTTGAGAATTGGATATTTCAATTTTAGAGTAATCGATTATTGACTCAGTTTTGTAGAGTTGAACAAATCGATTAAACTCAGCGATAATTCTTTCGTCATGTTCGTCGTCATTGTCAGAGTTTTCAGGTTGTTCGGAGTCAGTTTCGTTGTTAGCGAAAATTTTGATTTTGGAAAGGAAATCAGCACATGGCTTGAAATGGTTGATTTTGATGCGAGAAAGAGCATCTGCGTTTTGGTTTACCTTGCCGGGCTTGTACTCAATCTTATAATTGTATTCCTCCAGCTTAAGGCGCCATCTGGCTAGACGACTGCCAGGATCTTTGATGGAAAAGAGCCAAGTAAGCGGACGGTGGTCACACAGGAGTGTAAACCTTCTCCCAAAAAGATACGGTCTGTAGTGCTTAACAGCCCAAACTATGGCCAACAATTCTCGTTCGATGGTGGAATATCGTGTCTCTGCAGCACAGAGGGTGCGAGAAGCGTATGCAACAGGGAGATCTTTTCCCACAGGGCCTTGAGAAAGAACCGCTCCAATAGCAAAAGCACTAGCATCAGTAATGAGCAGGAAGGGTTCTTCAAAGTTTGGATATATCAGAATTGGGTCAGATACAAGGGCTTGCTTCAGTTCATTGAAGGAAGACTTGCAGTCTGCGTCAAAGATGAACTTGACGTCTTTTTGGAGTAGTTTTGTCAGAGGTTTAGAGATCTTCGCAAAATTTGGTATGAAGCGTCTGTAATACCCAGCGAGACCAAGAAAAGATTTGATGTCTTTCGGAGTTTGGGGTTGAGGAAAGTTCTGAATACATTCAACCTTTGAAGGATTTGGTTTTACACCTTCTTGTGTGATAAGATGGCCAAGATAAGCCACTTCTTTACGGAGAAATTCGCACTTATCAGGTTGAATTTTTAGGTTAGACTTCCGAAGTCGTTTAAAAACTTCTGTCAACCGGGAAATATGTTCATGGATGGTCGGAGAGTAGACGATGATATCATCCATGTAGACGAGACAACGTTCATTCTGTATACCTAGAAGAATATTGTCCATGACCCTCTGAAAAGTAGAAGGTGCATTTTTTAAACCAAGTGGCATACGAACGAATTCGTAATGACCATTTTCGACAGAAAAGCCAGTCTTAGGAATATCTTCCTCTTGGATTTCCAACTGGTGGAACCCGGAAGCGAGATCCAGTGTCGAAAAATATTGACACTTTCCAAGTTGGTCGAGAAGATCGGAGATATTTGGCAGAGGATATTTATCATCTACAGTCAATTCATTTAATTTCCTGTAATCGATAACTACTCGCCACTTTTGTTTACCAGAAGCATCGAGCTTTTTGGGGACGACCCATACAGGGGAAGACCAAGGAGATGAGGAGTGCCTAATGATACCTTGTTCAAGCATTTTTCCAATTTGGGTTTTCACTTCCTCTTTATGTACTTGAGGATATCTATAGGATTTAGTGAAAACGGGCTTTGCGTTATTCGTATCAATCGAATGTTTAACCTCGTTAGTGAAAGTCAAGACGTCACCTTCAAGATAGAAAATGTCTTGAAATTCCAAACAAAGATCAGTGATTTGTTCGCGTTCTTCATTTAGATGTTCAGTTCTAATTTGTTGTCTAATAGTCGAGTTTCTGTCTATGTATTGGGATTCATGATAATCGTCTGTATTGAAATTCAGAAGAGGGTGAGTTTTGTCAAGTGGTTCCAGTTTTAAATCGGAAAAAGTTACTGTTTTGGGCATCGCGTTAGCGTTTATTATAGACGTTAGAAATTCACCATTTGCGTTAATATGTTTGCGAGTGCGTTTGGAAGTCGTACTCTGTCAATTTCTTGAGTTGGTAAGATGGCGTCGATGTTAGAAAGATCGCATTTAAGTTTAAAGATCTTTTCTGTTCGTGCCTCAATGGTTATTTTGTTTCGTGTAGGTGTTTGTGAAGTAATATTAGGCTAAACGTTGAGTGTGTCGGGTACATCAGTCAAGGGTTGATCGTTATCGGGAACTTTGTGTAAAGGGATGGTTTTAAAATTTGTTATTAGCTGTTTAGATTTTAAGTCAACTATGCATTCATAGTGTTCAAGAAAATCTAATCCTAGTATGCCGTCAAACTCAATGTCCAAATCGTATATAAAAACTTTATGTGGGTTACGTGGAGCGAATGGGATTAAAGTTGATTGTGAGATGGGAATTTTTTCGTGGGTAATACCTTGAATAGTTACCCTTTCAGGAGATCTTTGGGTGAAATTCTTTACGGTATTTTCTTTGAAGATAGAGATACCAGCTCCGGTATCAATAAGAAGTTTAAATTTAGAAGAAGCGTCAAGAATATAGCAGAGATTTTTAGAGTTTACAGTAAGAAGTGGGCTTAAAGAAATAGTTGTTCCGGGAAGTTCAAATCTGGGTTCAGATCGTCGAGATTCAAGTTTTGAATTTGGGTTTCGACTTCGCACAAAGTTGTTGTCGAATCGGGAGGTTGATCTAGGCTCGGAAGCGCTAGAAAATCCTGATAATCGTGACAATTAAAAGGCTCGACAGAGGTATCGTCAAGAGTTTCTTCGAAGCCTGAATAATTTTGACTATCATCCTCGTAGTCATAAGTATTGTAATTATCGGTATAATAATCCGAATATTGTGAGTAACCATCATTTTGATGTTGATTGAAATGATGTGTCCTTTCAGGACGGTTATTCGGGTTATTCTGTATAACCGAAGGACGAGAATAATTTGGGTTCATTTGAGATCTAAAAGGGGGTCTCTGGAAGTTTTGTGGACGAAACTGTTGTCCTTGTTGAACCGGGGGATTATTTGGGGGGAAGTTTGGCCTTGTTTGTTGGTTAGGCCCAACAGGATTTGGTCTATAGTTTGGATTAAACGTTTGAGAACTATTTTGTGTTTTCAAACGGCAATTTGCGGCTATGTGGCCTAATCGACCACAATGAAGACACTTAAGAGGTTGTGTCGGCTTTCGTGCTTGGAAGTTGGGTTTGAGAGGAACAGATTTGTTCGTTTTTTGGTCCTCGAAATAAGAAAGTTGAAGCTCTCTCCTAATCCGGGAGTGTGCCTCTAGAAGGTCTTTTGGGTTACTGGCACGAATTACCTGACCTAAACGGGGTTCTAATCCCGTAAGAAGGGTATTCATCACCATTGTATCCACTAGAGTGGTCTGGGCGTCTTTTTGTTCTGGACTAAGCCCAGCGGTTTTGTGGATACAGGAGTGCATTTTCGCACTCAAAACTTGGAGTCGATTATAAAATGTCAGTGGGGACTCATTTGAAAGTTGTTTCAGACGTTGTAGGTCATGAATCAGGGAAGAGAGATCACGAGAATCTCCAAAGTGTAGGGTCAAGAGTTGTTTAATTTCAAGGTATGATCCGGGATTCCTTGAATTAACTAACTGCGCCGCTTTCCCTTTGAGTTTGTTCTTTATATGGATCACTAATAAATATTTTTGATCCGCCGTGGACATATTATATGCGCAATTACACGCATCTATAAAGGTTCCCAAGGAAATTTGGTCGCCTTCAAATTCGGGTATAACGGAAAATATTTCCGTTAACCGATATCTTTCGGTTTCATTGATTACCGGTGTTGGAGAAGCTTGTGCCATTTTTATATTAGTCGATATAAAAGAATTGGAACAAGGGTGTAAAGTTTATAGAATAAAATGTTAAAGGGTATAGAGAATTAATAAAATGTAGAATACGTTAATGGGAATAACGATTGTTTGAATTATAGAACAGTATGGTAGTCAATTAAAATAGTAAATTCAAATAAATCAGTTATTCAAAAAAAAAATGAAATAAGTAAATCAGATATACCAATATCAATAAAAATAAATCAAATAAATATATCAATAAAATAAAATAATTCAGTTAATGAAATAAATCAATGTTTCATTTGAATCAAATATATCAAAATAAAAATCAAATTGATAAATATGTAAAATCAAATAATAAAATAAATCAATATTAATCAAATCAAATAGATTATATCGAATATTAAAAATCAATGTTCAATAAAATAAATCAAATAATATTTACTTAAAACGAATGACGATTCACCATTACTTACATCAACAGGAACATTGAAAGGGCCGTGTTCTACGTTTGATTGCAGTGAGGACTTCTTTCAGGTTCGTTGTTCCGTTGAGGGATAGGAATCCGCCGCTACCAGTTAGAGTACTCGTGTTCTAGTAACGTTAGACGGATCCTACTGACTGCGCCAATTTGTTATATCACACTTTCAAAATTTCTCTTTTTAAAAAAAGATTTTATTTATAGTTGCACAATACTTTTAATAAAAATAATAACTTGAAAATAACAATGAAAATAATAAAACTTTATATAACAATTAAAAAGACAAAATGAGTGTTAAACTAAACTAGACAGAACTGTAAGTAATAATGAATGCAGACATAAGGCAACTGAACAATTTATAACATTAGAATGCTGACTAAGCTGTCGCAGCGTTTGCTGTTCTCACGGATGTACGTCGTCGAAGGTAACCTGAGACGACACGTGGATGCTGATTCAGCTTGGGAACTGTTGCTAGATGGTTTCACATAAGTCGATGGAATAACTTATATAACATATATATATATATATATATATATATATATATACACTATATATATTTACATATATGTTTTAGGTGGTTTCCGGGAATTTATCCGCGTAGTTGATAACTGTTCCCTGTTGGGATCAATGGTAAAATGACGACGTTTCGGCAGAGTCACATCTGCCCTCTTCAGGTCGGTTCGCATAAGCCTTCTGCTTTCGCTTCTAGTTACTCGAATACTAAGATTTTCACATATATATATATATATATATATATATATATATATATATATATAGTAATTTAAAATATTAATATTAATTAGCTAAAACATATGTGGGTGCAACATACAAGACAGATAAACGACAGAAAATAATTTCAAATTAATTTTACCCTCACCTGTTTGATAAATAGTTTGCTCTACTTCGTTTCCACAAGTGGAGCGTTTGGGATTTTCAAGCAATAGGTTATGCTCAATATTAGTACTCAAAGATTTGTTTTTAATACATTCTCTTGTTACACAGATTTTTAAAATATCCCTGTAAAAATGTGAATTTTTACAGTGCCTGCATCGCATTTTTTCTATAAAGCTCGGAAAATTTTGAAAAAGTTTCTCGCACATTGCTGCAGCAGTCACTTTACAGTCAATAAGAACACAATTATCATACTCCTTCGAAATTCCGAAATATTGAACTAAAATTTCAGCCCGATTCCTATAAACTGCTGCATTCACGCCTTTTAACAGAATCTTTTTGACCAAGTCAAATAGTTTCTCTGTGATGTTATTTTCTATTAGATTTTGAATAATTTTATTGTCTGTTGCACCGGTTAATAATAATTGAATAATACTATCGAAGCTAAATGTATTACTCAAGGTAACAGTCTTTTTTCCTATTTTGGGTACTGTTAGTCTATTAATGTAACTATTTTTCAGGATAGGTATTTTACAGGACCGCCTGGAATGATCAAAAAAAACTTTTATTGTACAACGGGCGTAAATACATTGTCCTTTTGTGCTTTTCTTCATCTGCAGCAGCAAGACCTTTCCAATTTTCTAAAGCCTGTGATGTTAGAATGCATTTCACATTAGGTAAATTCTTACAGCTTGAACATAATCTTTTTGTTACTTCTTGGTCGATTTGAACCATAGTTGAACATTCTGATCCAGAGTGGACATATTTGTTGCAAACAAAACATATTAACTTGCTTGATGGATATTCCCCAGATGCACATTTTTTTACATACTATATTGTTTCCAGTTTCTACGGAGAAATTTTGTTCCCTAGTTTCTTTTGTCGGAAATTCATTATCAATGAGTTGTTTATCACTTGATCTCATATTCATTGAATGTAATTGTCCAGCTGTTAAACTATTTTGAGCAAATGAATAAGTACTTAATTTGTGGCAATCTATACAAATACGTTTTGAGCCGTACCCTTCTACTTCACCTTCAATAGCCATGCAACACTCGTCTAAAATGTGGACAGATTTACTACAGATTGAACATTTGTGAGCGCCGGTAGGAAAATTACCACCCGAGCAAACCCGACATTGGACCGGTTGAATATTTTGTTCATCTTCATTTTGACCTTCATTAGCCTGCATTTGAATATTCGTTTCGTGTTTATTGCCAACTGTGCCTTCATTAGGTATATCATATTCTACATCATAATTATGGACATTGACAATTTTTGCATATTTAGCTCTACCATTAAATATGGACACATGTTTCATAATAAACTCGTCTACTCGGATAGATTCATTTTAGATTTTGATGTAATATTCGAAAAAGCCTTCTTGCCGCTGTTTGTAATGGCCTTTTCTGTAGCATGAAAAAATAAATTTGAATACACTGATTATGTGAATATATTGGAAAAGAGTTCTCTGATAATTGATTGGTGCCACTGGTTCTAGTCGAGACAATATATTTTATTAAAGCAGTAAAAAATTCGTAATGTGGTATTTTCTATTGTAGGGGATACTTAAATTCTTAAATCACATAAGTAATATACGTCACTCTACTCATCCTTTACGTTCAAACTCATATATAATATACTTCATTATACAATTAATCGCTATCATTTGATTTAAGAACATTTCTTTTTGAAATTCAAGTACGTTGAAATTCTCTCAATAAGTAGGTATATTGAAGTAGTTATTTATATAATTACTATCAATAAACATTTCCTCAACAAATGAGAACCAAACTGTTGCTTACCCTCCTAGAAAAATGACACTGGATTTTAACAAAAAATTCTAATATATTTTATGATATTAACCAAATATGAAATCGTATATCTATGAAAATTTTACTGAATTATTAGTTACAGGTAGGAATATTGGCACCTAGATGGCGAGAAAACACATTTTTTTAATTCATTCAAGTACCTTTGATCTTTTATGTCTTCCTATTTGTATTTTTGGTTTACTATGAATAATTTGGTTATTGTGGGTACAAAAATAATAGTTGAAAGAATAATAACGAAATACATTGCCCTCTCAGATACCAAACTCCTGTTTTATATTTCTTGTATAGATTATAGATTCAGTCCATTTTCAAATGGTAAAGGTTAGATAAAAATAAGAATATTATTTGACTTATATTTTCTTAACGTTGTTATGACTCGTTTGGAGAAGGTTGGTTGAACAATGCCGACTGGAAATAATCTGTGCATTTCGTAATACATAAAAATATTGCTATTTCTATTTGAAACAACTAAGTTTTAATATGTTAATTAGAAACAAAAAACTTTGAGGTAATTATTAAAACTTCGAGCAACAGATATTGAAGAAGAAGCGAGTTGAATACAAAACCAGAAGAAACGGTAACAACACGTGGTCCACAAAGACGGTTACAATTTTTCGTTAGATTCAATACTTAATTAAAAGAACATAATTCATAAAACAATTATTTATCCGAACAATGACTACCAACAGTAGTCCTTTTTAAACATATTGTTGGAAAGCTTATACATCGTAGATAATTACACATTACACCATTTCCAAGTTATTAAATCACAAAATTTGTAAAATCTACATTTCTAAACCTTTGCCGCAGTAAGGATAATATTTAATATTTTCATCCATTTCAAATCTCTGACAGTTTGAAATAATTAGTCATTTAGATAGTTACTTGCACCTTTCAGGTGAATTTGAAGTGGTCCTGCAATGTATCATTGAAGAGGTTCTAAATCATAATTTATGTTGCTAGTTTTCTAAATTTTAGAACTACAAATTTGGAAAAAATTTCATAATTTGGGGGTTGTTTGCATTCGTTACAATAATTTGAAAATAATCGTGTCATATATCCTTGAAGAGCTTCTAAATCGTAGATTAGGCTGTCAGTTTTGAAAATGAACAAAATCACATAATATAGACAAACTGGGAAATTAAAGGGGTTGTTTGTACCCTTTCCAAAAAATTTAATGTAGTATTTTTCAAAATTTATAAATCATAAAATTCGAAAAAACCGCATAATTGGGGGGTGGTTTGCACCCCGTCCAGTAATTTGAATGTTGTCGTGGTATTTTTCAAAATTTATTAATCATAAAATTCGAAAAACTGCATACTTGGGGTTTGTTTTACCCCTTGGACATTTTTAGATGTTTATGTGCATAACACCAGGAAAGAGCTCGTAAATCGTAGATAATTTTAATAGATTTTAAATTTAAAATTAAAATTCAATATTTTTTCGGGGGTGGTTTTTGCCCCTTAGACAAATTTAGGGTTTGACGTTCAATCAGTCAATTAAAAGCTCGTAAATAGCTTCTAATTTGAGACGCTTGACAAAATTTTTTTGTTAGTTTTTCTGAGATGGCTTTACGTAAAGTTAGCACCGCCAATAGTTTTTTGCACTTTTTCCATAGTAAATATTGAGTTCAAAAATCAATTTAGGTAAAAATCAAGAGCTCCTAAATAGCTCGTAATTCCCATATGTTTTAATTTGAGTTTCTGTAAAATGGCGGTGCTAACTTTACTGACCTGTGTTTCAGTCTATGAAGAAGCTGAAAAATAAGTTTACATCTGGATATGTCGGTGTTCCGTCTTTACTTATTAAAGATTGTGATGGAGTTCTGGATGTTCCTCTCAGTATCGTATACAACCTATCATTAAGATCCTTAACGTTTCCCTCTACTTGGAAATCAGCTAAAATATGTCCGGTATTTAAATCCGGAGATAAATTTGCTATCGAGAACTATAGGCCAATATCTATATTGTCGAACTTTTCCAAGGTTTTTGAGATGATTTTGTACGATCACATTCATCCTTATATATGTCATCAAATTTCTGATTCACAGCACGGATTTCTGAAGAAAAGATCGACAGTTACCAACATCACTATTATAACTCAGTACCTGGCGGAATGTCTAGATAATAAAAGTCAAGTGGATATTATTTACACCGATTTTGCAAAGGTCTTTGATAAATTGGATCACAGTGTTCTACTTGGTAAATTGGCTAAATTTGGATTCGGTAGTCAACTCATTACTTTTTTAAATGCTTATTTTGACAACAGAATCCAATCTGTTTTCTATAATGGATTTAAATCAAACCAATACGTTGCTACATCAGGGGTTCCTCAGGGGTCAAATCTGGGACCTCTGCTGTTTCTTCTTTTCATTAATGACTTAACAAGTAGGCTGAAGTGTAACAATTTATTATATGCTGACGATTTAAAAATCTTTGTTGAGATTAAAGGTATTGATGATTGCTATTTTCTACAAGAGATACTTAATCTTGTTAGTGACTGGTGCTTGCAGAATAATCTACATTTCAATGTGTCTAAGTGCAAAATAATGTCTTTTACCAAGAAGAAAGCTTGTCTAGATTTTAATTATATGATAAGAGATGATTGCCTTCCACGCGCAACTTTAATTAAGGATCTTGGTGTGTGGTTTGATACTAGGTTGAATTTTTACGAACACATTAATCTTAAAATTGCCGAAGCTAGTAAATTATATGGCTTTATTGTCAGAAACTGTAAATCGTTTAATAGTATAGATGCTCTGAAAGTACTTTATTATTCTTTCGTACGCTCCAGGCTAGAATATGTCTCAATCGTCTGGAAACCATTTTACAATTATCAGAAGTTAGCATTAGAAAGTATACAGCGAAAGTTTCTTAAATATCTATGTTTTAAAATTGTTGGAGTTTATCCCAATAGAGGAGTTAATGAGCAACTTATGTGTTATAAATTTAATGTGGAAATTTTGGAGATCAGGCGAATAATATGTTCGCTCACTTTTTTCTATACAAGCTTCTGCATAATAAAATAGACGCAGTGAACTTGTTATCACAGCTTAATTTCCTTCTGTTTTTCTCAGAGATCCAGTGGTTTTTAGGCATAGTCGTTACAAAACTAACTTAGGCATAAACTATCCTGTTTTTGTTTGACACAAAACGTCAACCTCATTTGTAGGGAATGTGATATTCATGTAGACTCTTTGTCTGTTATTTTGAGTAGGGCCAACGCTTTATTTAGTTTATAATTTTTAACTTTATTTTTGATATCGCAGTTATCGAGTATTTGTTTATTTTGTTTTTGTTATTTTTTAGTACATTTTGCTTTCTGTTTTTTTTAAGGATTCTTTAATATTGTCCTGTTAATAGTTTTTTTACTGTTGGGCAATAAAGCTTTATTTATTTATTTATTTATATAACAATTATTTCTGATAACTTTTGAGCCTCCCTGTGAAGTATATTTCTCTCCACCCCATATTTTAACTTCTCTTTATATGCAACTTTTACAACATTGTATTGATCAGAGTATATAACTATAATTTTGCTTCGCTCAATATTTCAGGTATTTCATATAGTACTCTACATAATATTTCTTTAACATGTAAAACGATAATTCATCTCCGCCCTCGATGTCAGCCACCTTGTATATACAACTACTTTTGGGTCACCCAATATAACATGTTTCGTACCTCGCTGTATAACTATAAATCCACCAATCCCCAACATATTTCACCCAAACTGCAACTGTTTATGGGCCAGCCCATATAATGATTTTCAACTTTTTTATGAACCGTTTTGTATAACTATAACTCTACTTTCATATATATTTAAACCATCCTATATATACAGCTGCCAATTAGTCAACCATATATTATAGTATATTAATTATAATGTATTTGTTTATCAGTTTTTTTAACCATCCCGTATAATCATAATTTTCCTCTACAAAAAATTACAAGCACCCTTTATATGCATCTGCTCAGGTGTCACCAAATATAATATTGTTTAAAAACTTAACCATAACTCTGTTCTACTCTATATTTCAACTATCTTATCTATGCAACTGCTTCTGGACTACGCTATATAACCATTTTCTGATATTTTTTAATCACCCTGGAAAGTATAATTGGTCTCTACGTTATATTTCAATCATCCCTTATATGCAACTTTTACAAACATTGTTTTATTCACTCTGTATATATATAATTGTACTTTGGCCTATGTTTCTGATATTACATAAATGCAACAGCTCATGTTCAATCCGACAAATTTTTTCGAACATTTTTTTATCCAGCTTGTTTAACTATACCTAAATCTACTCCACCCTCTATTTCAACTACATTGTATTTACAACTACTTATCGGTCATCCAGAATAACATTTTTTGTACCAAGCTGTATAACTATAAATCCATCAATTTTCTATATTTTTCGCCAAAACTGCAACTGCTTATAGGGCACCCATATAACAATTTTGACCAACATTTCTTTAAATGATGTATTGTACTTCAACCTGTATTACAACCACCCTGTATATAATAGATCATTTTTTAAATGCCTAACTATAACTCTGCTCCACCCTATATTTCAACTATCTGTGCAACTGATTATGAGCTACGCTATTTCACAATTTTTCCTCATATTTGTTTGAACCACAGTATAAAGTTTAATTTCTTTCCACACCCCATTTAAAACACGCTTCATTTGCACCTTTTTCTAACCTGGTTTGAATCACCCTGTGTAATTATAGCACCATATTTCAGGTACTCCACATATGCAACTCCTCATATTCTACCATAAATAACATGTTTTTCTTTTTTACCCACCCTGTTTAATTATAATTCTACTTCACCCTATATTTCAACAACCTTGTATACGCAACTACTTTTAGGCGACCAAATACAACATTTTTGTACCACCTGTATACTAAAATATTCTGCTCCAGCCTATATTTCATCCATCCTGTATATGGAACATTTGTTTATAATATTTTTTAAACCCACCGGTATATTTCAACCAAAAAATTTTTTTTAACAACGCTATAAACTATAATTGCACTCCATGTTATATTTTAAACACAATGTATAAACAACTGCTTACATAACAAGATTTTTTATCCGCCCTGTTTAACTATAATTCTATACTACCCGTATTTCCACCACTTTGTATATGGAACTACTTATGATCAAACAATATAACTTATTGTTGTCCACTCTGTATCAATATAATTCCAATACACCCGTTTTTCAACCACCTGATATATGAAACTATTTATGGAACACCCAATATAATTTTTGGGAACCACCTCGTTTAACTATTCCACTTCCCCTTATTTGAACCACCTTTTATATATGCTTTGTTTATGGGCCACGTAATATAACTTTTTAAGATTTTTTAACTAATGTAATTCTACTCCGCTCTATGTCTCACCTATCTTAAATATGGAACACCCTGCAAAATTACGCTTGATATGTGAGTTGAATTTTTTTATCGAAACATGTTAGTTGCATTGGCAGATTGCTAGTATAGTAGTATCTATACTATTATAAAATTGTAAGTTTGTTTGTTTGTTTGTTCGGGCATCACGTAAGAACTACTTAACTGATATTTGCTGAAATTTTATCTCTCTAAATTGACAGAAACGGTAGATATAGCGAAAAAACGTCTACCATGTTGGATAACACAATTACTCTATTGGTTCCACCGCAAGCACCAAATATTAGATACTTGAATCAGCTTAGCTTATCTATAGATAGAATTTAGATAGACAGAAGAAAGTTAGATGTATGGTACATCCAGTTCAATACCGCCATAAGTGCAAATTTGTAATTTGGGTTGTATTGCGGTATTGCAGTGCTAAAATGTTGGACTTTGGAATGAAATACTGACACAAGTAATTAAATTTAATATTATAGTGTGATTTGTAGATATGGCCCTATGAAATTCGGCCTATCATCATAACTACCGTAACTGTTAGTTGTGGCGGTGGTACCAACATTTCACGTTGTAAACATAAATCTAACCTTACTTTGTGTTTATGGTTTACCAACTCTCGGGGTTAGATTTAATCAAAAAATCTAACAAAAAAGTGGTTGATAATCAATTGTTTGTGTTTTTGAAAAATTAATACAAGATCAAAACTATTAGTTCAGCAAGCTTTACAATTCAACAAAGGTATCGAAAACACTTTCTGCAAAAAAAATGCTTTAACCAGAGGGGTAAGTCAATGTTAGTTTTTTTCTTTCTTCAAAATAGTTATAAAGTTTTTATATTGCCTTTTAAGAGCGCCTGTACCAAATGGCAGCATTGGGTTAAATATTGTTCCTTATTAATGTTTTAAAGTTTGATTTCAATTAATCTCAATTTCAATACTTTTATTTTGTCAAAATTAAGTACTTTCTAATAATTAAAACCTGATGTTTGGCTGCAGGACAAAATTGCATTATATACACATTATTTCATCACACTATGATAAACTTTTAGGTTTTCATTCCTCACATTGCAAATTGAGTTAACGTCTCAACTCTCTGATACTGTTAATTTAGACCTAAAGGAACGTTGTATTTGTTACAGGCAGCTACTCTGCAGGCACTCGAAAAGGTCGGAAAAGATACATTCAGGAGTATAGAGAATCAAATTTTAAAGGAAACTATACTGACAACATTGAAATTTTTCAGATCTTTTATTTAAATAATTTGAGTGACGATGACTCAGTAAGAAATAAGGACTATAACCTCATGAGCAGCAGTGAAGAATGTCCTAGCTCTAAAAACGAAACTCGAGATGTAGAGGATATTGGCTACAATATTAATATAACATATATTCAAAAAAGGAACAAAGGGTAATTCTAAAGAAAAAGCTCAAGCTCAAAATAAACCCGAGCGTGAGGAAACATTTAATAAATTTTAGGGATTGTGTGACAACAGCCTTCAGAGGCAGTTTGCTGCTTCTATATGGAATTAATAAAGTCGAAATATAGACCACCATTAATTAGAATTGCCATTTAGAGAGAACAAAATCGGTCTACGTTTCAAAGCTCTCTATTTTTGCGTTTCTATGACAGAATGCATTGAATCTCCCTCATTTTAGGTATGACCCACAGTAAGTAATTTATGTACAATGCTCTTTACTTAAGTGTTACATACGGCGTAAAGGTACATGGCAACAATTATTTTATTTTTATTCTGCCCAACGCAATTATCAAAATAAAATATATCTGTACTGGGAAACGTAATTATAATAAAAAAATTAGCCAATATTTTCCGCTCTTGTACTTCCTTGGGTTACGCGTCTGTATTTCGACTTTATTAATTCCATGTAGAAGCAGTAAACTGCCTCTGAAGACTGTATTCGAGTAACTAGAAGCGAAAGCAGAAGGCTACGAGAATTATGCGAACCGACCTGAAGAGGGCAGATGTGACTCTGCCGAAACGTCGTCATTTTACCAGTATTCTAGTAACTAGAAGCGAAAGCAGAAGGCTACGAGAATTATGCGAACCGACCTGAAGAGGGCAGATGTGACTCTGCCGAAACGTCGTCATTTTACCATCGATCCTGGCAGGGATCAGTTATCAACTACGCGGATGAATTCCCGGAAACCATCTAATACATTTAGTGCCCACGAAAACTTAAATATATATATATATATATATATTGTAGAGGTATAAAAGCAATGAATAGAAATTAATATGAATATGTAATAAAGTTTTGAAATGGGGAAGTTGTATAGTGAAATCAAATCAAGGTAATGTTGGTTGCATAACAACAGACCATGTTAAAAAGGAAGAGTCAGAAATTACATGTTAGTAAAAGTTTTCTTTCAACAGAATTTGTTGCCATTTATATGCCATATATTAAATTTACAAAATTATTAGTATGATTTAACTGTAAAGACTGAAACAACGTTTGTGAATATAATGATCAAAAGCAAATGAAAGCATTTAAATAATAACACCTAAATTGTAACATGCTCTTGTTAGATAAGGATATTTGTTTAAAAATTGTTAAAATTTATTAGGTAGTAATAATGATCAAGTGATTTTGATCCTTGAATATTTGCTGATAATTTGAAACGATTATCTTAAGTAATAATCTTTTAATCTTGTAATATCTGTATATAATTTGAATAGATCCATAAATAGACGTGTAAAAACCAAAGAAAGCATAGTTATCCAGGCTAAAAATAAGTACACTCATAGGAAATTTTCAGGTAAAAGAAGGGTAGGAGGCAGTTAATGGGATTATTTCGGGAGGCCAATTATTATTTCTTCGTACCTATTACTCATTTAGAATTTGTTCATCATTATGACAAGTTGAATAAAAAGTGAAGTTTTGAAGTGTTCGTGAGAAAAAGATGAAATGAATGGAGTAGCCGCAAGGTAAGTAACATTTATTTTGTTTTTTGTCTCATCCTTGAAAAAGCCCCTTATAAGTGTGGGCTAAACGTCGGAAAACTTTGTTTATATCCCGGTTTAGGTATATAAATAAACTAATTCGAAAAAAATGACGCGGTCTAAATCCGGAAAAAGCAACATCAGCTAGAGGTAATAATGTTAATATAGGAATACATTCATACTTTGTGAGTATGTGAAGTGACAAAAATTATCTGTCAATTAGAAAAAAAAGTTTTTAATACGGACCAAGCTATTAAATGATACTGTGATAGACAGAAATGATGTGTGATTTAGAAATGTATAAATATTTGAAATTAAGATTTGAATTAATTTTTTTCTCTCTTTATCTTCTCCTAATCTTGTTACCTAACATTAAAAGAAATACAAATATATTTGATAGAAATTTCTTAATTGAAAAAGTTGAATGAATGGAAGAAAAGGAAGGAGAAGTGTGGAAATATTAATTTTCAATAAATAGTATCAACAGAACACATCGTTTGGTTAGGTTTATAGGAGTTCTTGTAATCAATTTCTAGTAGATAACTGTAAATGATGTTGAGGTTCTGCAGATCTGTCTTTTTGTTGATACTAATGGGGTTGTTGTATATATAGACCATCTCAAGGAAACAGCGTTTGAAAGTATTACGTTCGTTGATAAATACGCGTGCATTTTCAAAATCAGCTATGAGATAACTATCATAACAATGTGAAGCAATTGCACAACTTTTATTTCCTAACCTGATATTACTTCTATGGGAAGTAATTCTTCCTTTGACGTTCCTTGATGTCTGACCAATATATATCCCTGTACAATCTTTGCAATCAATTTCATAGACTATATTAGACATGTTATCGTTGCTAATCTTGTCTTTGGTTTTGCTAAACAGAGAACTGGCAGTTTTAATTGACTTATGTGTAAAATGGATATTAACTTCATTAATTGTTTTTGTATTTTGTGACTGATGTTTTCAATATATGGCAAAGAAAAATATCTAAAAGAATGGGTGTTAGTAGTGAAATCGTTATCGTTTAGAATTGTACTAGAAGTTGGATTAGTCGTTGTTGTAATGACTGACTCTGTTGTCTCTCAAATTAATTGGATTATTAAAAATAATTTTGTTGAGTTTGAGCATTAAGCATATTCTTAATGCTTCTTATGATAAGTCTAATTCATTTTATATAGAGGATTCCTTCACGTTTGCCAATATATACAATGAATATCAATTACCAGCTAACTACATCTTAGTTAGCCTAGATGTCAAATCCCTGTTTACCATTATGCCGCTAAGTCGAGCTAAACAGAGTATTAACAAACATTGGAACAATATTTAACAACACACTAACATCAATAAAAACAAATTTCTTGAACACGTACCATTCATTTTCGAATCTACTTTCTTTTCATTTAATAACATTTATTACAAACAAATTTTTGGTTCCCCAATGGGATCCAAGTTATCGCCAATAGTCTTCCAATATATCATGGATGATCATATTGAATACTGTCGCCACAAAATCTCATATAACATACCTTTTTTAAAAAAAAATAAGTTGATGATATAATTTGCTCCATTCCTAGTAATGGGAAGACTGAATTACTAAATATTTTTAACAGTTATAACCAACACCTACAATTTACAATAGAAGAGGAAGACAACTTATGTAGCGTTCCATTCCTTTATACTAAAATTATCAGAAACCAAGACAATGATCTCGAACTCGATTGGTATACTAAACCAACCAATTCAGGACGTTACCTAATTTTTTATCCTATCATCCTATGAGGATGAAAATCAATTTAGTTAATTTAGTGAAATCTAGAATTTGTAGAATCAGTCACCCCACCTTTGGAGACAAAAATTTAAAAATTCTTTATAACTCATTCATTAATAATTCATATCCCAGCAAATTACTCAACAAAATTATTTTTAATAATCCAATTAATTTGAGAGACAACAAAATCATTACAACAACCACTAATCCACCTTCTAGCACAATTCTTAACAATAACGATTTCACTATAACACCGTTTCTTTTAGATATTTCTCTTTGCCATATATTGAAAAGATCAGTCACAAAATCCAAAAAAATGTATCTAATGAAGTTAATATCCGTTTTACACATAAGTCCATTAAAACTGCTAGTTCTCTGTTTAGCAAAACGAAAGACAATATTAGCAAAGATAACATGTTTAATGTAGTCTATGAAATTGATGGCAAAGATTGTACAGGGATATATATTGGTCAGATGTCAAGAAACCTCAAAGGAAGAATTACTTCCCATAGAAGAGATATTAGGTAAGGAAAAAACAGTTGTGAAATTGCTTCACATTGTTGTGATAGTAATCACATAGCTGATCAATGAACGTAATACATTCAAACGCTGTTTCCTTGAGATGGTCTATAAACACAACAACCCCAATAGTATCAACAAAATGACAGATCTGCAGAACCTCAACATTTACAGTTATCTACTAGAAATTGATAACAAGAACTCCTATAAACCTAAGCAAACGATGTGTTCTGTTGATATTATTGATTGAAAATTAATATTTACACACTTCTCCTTCCTTTTCTTCCATTCATTCAACTTTTTCAATTAAGAAATTTCAAAATATCAATTATATTTATATTTCTTTTAATATTAGTTAACAAGATTAGGAGAAGATAAAGAGAAAAAAAACAATTTAATTCAAATCTTAATTTCAAATATTTATATATTTCTAAATCACGCATAATTTCTGTCTATCACAGTATCATTTCATAGCTTGGTCCGTATTAAAAACATTTTTTGATATTTCTAATTGACAGAAAATTCTTGTCACTTCACATACTCACAAAATATGAAAGTATTCCTATATTAACATTATTATCTCTAATTTTTTAAGTGATGTACCATCAATTCATATTATAACCACGAGTATTGTAAGTAACTCTCTTATAATAATGTACATTGTATAATTTAATTATTTTTAGTGTCTGACTAAAATATAAATATGATAAAAGTATATTCGAAAGCTTTCATAATAAAAAGTGTTTCCTAACCTGTAGATTTACCAGGCTGCTTTCCCATTAACTGAAGTTTCTGTATTTCTGTATTTATATTTATATATATATATATATATATATATATATATATATATATATATATGTGTGTAAGCTGGTTTCCGGGAATTCATCCGCGTACTTGATAACTGATCCCTGCCGGGATCGATGGTAAAATGAAGACGTTTCGGCAGAGTCACATCTGTCCTCTTCAGGTCGGTTCGCATAATTCTCGTAGCCTTCTGCTTTGGCTTCTGAGAAATGTTATGCTACATTTACGCTGACACGGAAATAAAATTTAAAATATGCCAGAATGTAACAAAGACACCAGATCTTGATGAACGACAAAAAATTTTAGAAGAATACCACAATGGAAAAAGAAACTTACACCGAGGAATAAATGAAACTATACGCAAGATTAAAGAAAAATACCAATGGAAGGATTAAAGACGTTGAAAATTTTATAAAAAAATGTGAAAAAAAACAAAATTTGTAGGAAAAACCTAAACCAACCCCTCCTAATTACAGAAAACCCTCGTACACCTTTTAAGAGAATAAATATAGATATTCTTGAAATTCCCTCAAAGAATTGCATCCTAACGATTAACAATGAACTAACAAAGTTTATCCAAGCATACCCTCTTAATAACAAAACTTCAAAAAGTATCGTAAATACACTAATTTTATTTTTTCAACACTATGGTACACTCCTTAGGACCCACTGCGATCAAGGCAAAGAATTTAATAATACTTAGTGAAAGACTTATGTCAACTCAACAACATCAAACTTAGATTTTCAAGCATATCTCATCCTCAATCTAATGGACTCATCGTAGCCTTAATAGCCCTTTACACGTTTGCAAGTGTAGAAGAAAGCGACCGACAAGAATAAGTATTATGGGTCCAAATCCGCTTCCTCCACCGAGTCCACATAAAAGACGACATTTCACCTTCGCCAGGTTTTTACTGAGAAGAAGACCAAGTGTTCATCCAGAGGAGGGCGAAAACGATATTGAACTTGGTTAAAACAAAATGTGAGTGAAAACAAAAACATTTAATTTTGTGAACTTTTAATTTCAAAATCATATTTATGTACTCTTATTAATATATTAAACAAATAAACAAATAATATATATATATATATATATATATATATATATATATATATATATTTGTTTTTAAGTTTTCGCGGGCACTAAATGTGTTAGCTGGTTTCCGGGAATTCATCCGCGTACTTGATAACTGATCCCTGCCGGGATCGATGGTAAAATGAAGACGTTTCGGCAGAGTCAGATCTGACCTCTTCAGGTCGGTTCGCATAATTCTCGTAGCCTTCTGCTTTGGCTTCTAGTCACTCGAATACTCGTCGACCTGAAGAGGGCAGGTGTGACTCTGTCGAAACGTCGACATTTTACCATCGAAATATATATATATATATATATATATATATATATATATATATATATATATATATATATATATATTTTATATTCACTTTGATTCAATTCACTTTTTAAAAAAAATTATTTATTTAGAAACATACAAAATTAAAATTGAACAGTTAAAGTACTTGAATAACTTAATACTATAATGATATTATTTGAATGACAACACGAGAACGTTTCCAGTTGCTTTTATAACATTGACAAAAGTGCTGATGCAAGTCAGCGTTTTTACTGGGTAAACGGACTCGGACTCCGGGAAGTTGTTTGCATATAATTCAAGATGAAATTTGATATCCCTGAGAAGTCACGTACGCTTTAAATTCCGTTGACTTCTCGACTGTGTGAACTAAGTGCTGATATATTTTGCATATAACAACTCCCCTTACATATCAAAAGTTGATGCTATAACATCAACTTTTAGGAACAGAAACATAAAATAATATAAAATGATGTTTGAATGGTATGAAGAATAATAAGTAATAAGTGTATAAAATATGAATAAAATAAAGTAATTGGTAAAAAATCAAATTGATATTTGTAAAATAAAATCAAAATATGTTAAAATAAATGAGCAATAAAATAATACGAGTAATAATTAAATGCTAACCTAAACATATCAAAATAAAATATAAAGTAAAAGGAAATGTGAATAAAAATAATGTGTAGAAAAATAAAAGGTTAATGATATAAATCAATATTAAAAATGGTGTTTTTAGAGAACATAAAGGGTATACCTAAACTTGCGTCTCTAACCTTTGTTCTGTTTTCAAAACAGTCCTAAGCTTGGGGAAGAATTTGAGTCTTGGCTGAGGCACTGAAGTCTGGTCAGGATTGCAGTCCTTTGGAGGTTTAACCATCCTCTTTTTGACAGCTTGGAAGGTGATGAGTGCTGCTATGATCATGAGAGCAGCTATGGTTGTATAGGTAAACCAAGAGATATTTTTGGTTACAAACGGCTGGTTTATGAGACCATCGAGGTCTCTGGAATATTGTTCCAATTTGTGATTTGCTACGTCTAATTCTTCTACGTTCAGCGTGTTCAGCTTCAGGGGCTGAAGTTCAGGAATTATAATTTTTTCTGGCACTGCGTCGCAACAGTTGAACGGCACTGTTACTGGTTGGAAGGTTTCTAGAACATCGGTTTGTTTACCAGATTCAGCTTGAACTTTTGTAATTCCTATAAACGCACTACACTCTGATTGAAGAGTCAATATGGAGTTGAGGGAGATTGTAAGAGTTTTTGGGTTTGTTTGAGCGCAATTCAGTGTAACACTTATGGGTTCAGAAGTAATAATGAGCCATGTATTGGGTTCTAGTTTTTGACTGTTGTATCCTTGAGTGAATATTAGTGAGCTTTTACAGTTGTCGGGTACCTTCTGGACATTCTTTAGAAGTTGAGCTTCACATAACGCGTTTGTGTCAATAGGATATGCGTAAAGTTCAGAACACAGTTTCTTTCGAGTGGATAACGGTTTACACGCACTTAAGTCTTTGATCGGAATAAACATTAAAGAATCATCATTCTTTGCAAGATATTTTTGAGTGAAGGATAGCATATGATGTAAACCTGTTCTTTCATCGTATATAGGGATAGGATATAAATGAAAGACTGTGTAAGGATGTTGTTCGACTAAAGGGATTCTTAACACAAATATAAGATCGGTATATGTTTGAAATGCCTCTAGTTCAATAATTTCCAGATATTGTGCGATGCTCGAGTACTTTACAGCCAATGGAAGGTTACTTTTGACTAAATTTTGCGATATTTCTGTAATGAGGTAATAAGATGTTCTGGTGTTAAAATTGAAGAGTGAATTATTTTCAGACGCGCGAATGTGATAGAATTTAAAACATCATTTAAATTATCTTCTAAGTAGAGATAATTCTCCATAAGTTTTTCACACATTTCAAGTAGTGCGAGTTTTGATTCGACGTAGGCGACCTTATCATTAATTTTTCCGGTAGTGTTTTCCAGCTTTATCATGTTATCGTTAAAAAGTTTCTCGTCAATTCTAAGATTTTGGATAGTTTCGTTGAAGTTTTTAATTACGGATGTGGTGACACTTATTTGGTTTTTTTGTAAGTTCTCAATTTGAAGTTGGCCTTGATTTAAGCGGTTTATGCTTTCCGTAAAGTATTTTCCGTCGGCGGCGTCTAAATTGCCGGTGATTGCCTTAAAAAGGGTACCTGCCCCATCAAGAATACCTCGTTTGTGTCTTTTAGTGTCCATGTGAATGTCAGTAAATTTCTGTTTGATTGAGTTAGAAATTTGATTGAGAATGTTAATGTGGGTTTGTACGTCTGCGCGAAAGTAGTTCATAGCAAAAGAATTGAAGTTAACAGTTTTTACAAGAGTTTGTAATATTCTGTTATTTGTTGTAAATACTTGTTCTAGTGTAGAAATGTTTGTGTGTACTAAAAGGGTCCATTTATCATTGGATGCATTTATTTCTGCTTCGTTATGGAAGTAGATACCTAAAGTATTGTTTATTGGTTGTATTTGAAATTGGGGTACTGCTGACCCGAACAGCAGGCAAAACCTGAAACAGAAATTAACTTTCTGAGAACGGTTTCATTCGGTCGAAATTTACTTTTGATTTTTGGTTAGTTTTAGGGTTTAGTACTGTTGCGGAGTTTATGTGAATATCCAGAATTTCGAAAGGACCATTGAATTTATTTTGGAGTTTGTCCTTGATCTGGGATTCTTTAATATAGACTTTATCGCCTATTTGATAGTTAGGGAGATTTTCAGAAACGTGTTCATCAAATCTGACTTTCGCTTTATGTTTTTGGATTTCCGTTCTTTCGCGAGCAATTTTATAATAGTGAGAGATACGATTATTGAGATCTCTGATGTACTTAGTTATCAGGGCTTGTTGGTTGTAGAGAGTTTCTGGAGTCCTACTCGAAGTATGTCCATAAACAAGTTCGTAAGGGGTGAATCCATGAGTTTTGTTTACTGAATTGTTATATGCAATGATTGCATAAGGGAGGATGTTAAAAGGGTGTTCGTCAGGATTTTCTAGTTTATGAATTCTAATCATCTCTAATAAGGTCGAGTGGAATCGTTCTAATGAACCATTTGACTGGGGATGTCCCACACTAGAATAAGATAGTTTGATGTCAAATAGTTTACATAAATCTCTCATTAGTGTGTTGTCGAATTCCCTGCCATAATCACAATGTATCCGTAATGGAGTACCGAAGTGTTGGAAATAGAGTAGTAAGGTACTAACAACGGTTTTTGCGGATTTGTCGGTTATGGGGTAGGCCTGAGAGAATTTTGTTAGTTCGTCCCGGATAGTTAATGCGTAGTTTTTTGTCGGGACTTCTAGAATATCGATGTTGACACGTTCAAAGGGTGTCCGTGGGGTTTCAGTAATGACAAGTGGGCTGTCGAGATTTTTCCGGTAAACTTTTGCTCTCTGGCAAGATTGACAGTTTTTGATAAAATTGTCAACGTCCTTAGTCAGTCCTTGCCAATTGTATTTTTCTTTTATTCTGCGGATAGTTTCATTGATACCTCGGTGTATATTATTTTTGCCGTTATGGAATTGGTCGAGGATGATGGGTATTTGGTCTTTCTCAACCGTTTGGACGATATTCTGGCAAACTTTCCATTTGATATCGATTTCAGAAAAGATAAACGAAAGCATTTCCAAAATGGGCAGTTCAATGTTATTCTCAACACAGAATACTTCATTTTCAGTAAACACATCTCTACTATTATACAGAGATGCGAAAAGAATCTCGTTGACTATTTCTGGGTCAGAAGGGAGAGGGACGATGTAATAGCGTCTTTTTCTGACACTTTTGCTTGCAAAGACATTTACTCTAGGGGTACTGAAATCAGCATTTTCCTCAAAAATGTCTTCGATGATGTCATGGTGAAAATTTTTCATGAGAGAGCCTTGGGGAAATACTAGGATGTTTTTGTTTCCTCGGTCTAGGAGTTGGCAATTAGAAAATTGAATTTTGTCGTAATCTATGAGAGAGACGGTTTGATATTGCTCGACAAAAGTTTTAAATTCTTCAGAGATTTGTTGGAGATTAATGGGACTTCTCGTCTGGGGTTCTGGTAAGTCATCGTCAGTTTCGTTTGTTGGGAGTACTGTAAATGGTGTTAGATGATTGTTTGCTTGAAATGATATGTATTCATTAAAGTTGTTAACTTTAATGCGAGAGAGCGCGTCGGCGTTTTTATTTACTTTGCCGGGTTTGTAATTTATTTGATAGTCGTACTCCTCGAGCTTAAGGCGCCATCTTGCAAGTCTACTTCCAGGATCATTTATAGAAAACAGCCAAGTTAACGGGCGGTGATCGGTCAGAAGTAAAAACTTACGGCCAAAAATTATCGGACGAAAGTGTTTAACCGCCCACACTATTACAAGGAGTTCTCGTTCTATGGTTGAATACTTAGTTTCAGCATTGCAGAGAGTTCTGGAGGCATAGGCTACGGGTAAATCTTTACCTACGGGGCCTTGAGAGAGCACTGCGCCGATAGCAAATGAACTGGCGTCGGTTGTAAGAATAAATGGCTCTTCAAAATTAGGGTATATGAGTATTGGAGTAGAAGTAAGGGCTCTTTTTAATTCGTCAAAAGATTTGACACATTCTGAATCAAACTGGAAAGGTGTGTCTTTTTGAAGTAATCTTGTCAAAGGTTTTGAAAGCTTGGCGAAATTGGGGATGAATCGCCTGTAATAACCAGCTAACCCTAAGAAGGACTTGATATCTTTTGGGTTTTTTGGTTGGGGAAAATTTAAGATACAATCTACCTTTGAGGGGTTAGGCTTCACGCCTTCGGGAGTTATAAGGTGGCCAAGATACGCGACCTCTTTGCGAAGAAACTCGCATTTGTCGGGTTGGATTTTTAGATTAGCTTTTCGCAATCGTTTGAAAACTTCAGAAAGTCGGGCTATGTGCTCATGTATAGTCGGAGAATAAACGATAATATCGTCCATATAGACTAAACATCTCTCGTTTTGAACACCTAAAAGAATATTATCCATTACCCTTTGGAAGGTGGATGGAGCGTTTTTAAGACCGAAGGGCATTCTAACAAATTCGAAATGGCCATTATCAACTGTAAATGCTGTTTTTTGGATGTCTTTAGTATCGATTTCGATTTGGTGAAATCCGGAAGCTAAGTCGAGGGTGGTGAAGTATTGGCATTTGCCAAGTTGGTCAAGTAAATCCGAAATGTTCGGTAGGGGATATTTGTCGTCAACAGTAAGTTCATTTAATTTACGATAATCGACGACGACACGCCATTTTTGGGTACCAGATGCGTCTAGTTTTTTGGGAACTACCCAAACCGGGGATGACCATGGCGAATTAGACGGACGTATAATGCCTTGGTCAAGCATCTTTGATATCTGACTTTTTACCTCTTGTTTGTGTATTTGGGGGTACCGATATGACTTTGTGAAAGAGGGTTTTGCGTTATTAGTGTCTATCGAATGTTTGATTTCGTTTGTAAAGGTCAGTTGGTCACCTTCTAAATAGAATATGTCGGAATATTCGAGGCAAAGTTGAGAAATAAGTTCGGCTTCCTCCTCGTTCAGATGTTCTAACCGAAGTTGTTCCATAATTGTAGTTTGTCTATCAGGCTGGGTCAAGTTTTGAGAGTAATTTTCAGAAAGAATGTTTACGGAAAAATTGTTTATCGGTTCGAGTTCCAAATTGTCGAAATTAACAGTCTTGGGGATGGCATTTGCATTTAAAACTGAAGTAAGGAATTCGCCTTTTTCATTAATTTTAACAAGGGCACGGGGAAGATAAACTTTTTCTATTTCGGCAGATGATAGGAAAGCATCAGTATTAGTGAGGTTACATTTTAATTTACATATTTGTTCTGTTCGGGGTTCTAAACAGATTGTATTAACCGGGATGCAGTTATTGAAAGTTGAAGGGTTCTGAGTACGCATGACAGTATCATCCGTAACTTTGTAGAGAGGTAAAGTTTTAAAATTAGTGACAAGTTGTTTGCTGTTAAAGTCTATAACGCAGTTATAGTGTTCAAGGAAATCTGAACCCAGTAATCCGTCAAATTCAATGTCGATGTTGCAAATATATACCTTGTGTGGGTCGGCGACATTGAAAGGTACAAGGGTGGATTCGTTGATTAAGATTTTCTGATCGGTGATTCCTTGGATGATTACGTTCTCGGGAAATCGTTGTTTGAAGCGTTGGCAGGTTTCAGGTTTAAAAATTGAAAGTCCTGCACCCGTATCGATAAGAAGTTTATAGGTGTTTGAAGAGTCAGTAATATAATAAAGATTCTTTGAGTTGACGGAAAGAAGGGGTCTTACAGAAAGTTCTGTTCTGGGAAGTTGACATTGGGGCTGAAGTCGTCCAGATTCATTGTCTGAATTTGGGTTTGAATTTCTGAAATTTCTTGGTCTGGGGGTTCTGACTGAGTGGGGGTCAAATGAAAATTTACTTGAGAAGAATCAGGTTCTTCAGAATAAAATTCGTGTAACTGTTCAGTATTGAAATACTCTGGTTCATTGTTTTGTTCGAAATCATTAGGGTGATAATCTTGTACGTTTCCGTACTCATCTGGTAAAGAGGTGTAATGATTTTCGTTTTGAGAGTATTTATAGTCATTGTGACATGGTCCGAATTGCAGATTGTTTAAGTGATGAGTCTTTTGTTGTTGGCGTTGTTGATGTTTAAAGAAACTCGGGTTCGGTCTGTAATTGCCAGACATTTGGGGTTGTCTACTGGTAGATGGACGAAATTGTTGCTGTGAAAATTGTTGACTGGGATTAACATTTGTAGATTGATTAGCAGGTTGATTGGAAAAATGAGGGCGGTAATTCGAATAGTTCTGATTAGAATTCGGGTTGTGTTGAAATTGTCTCATTCTCAATAAGCATTCGTTGCTTAAATGGCCCATGCGTTTACAAAAAGAGCATTGTTTTGGGGGTGGACCGTTATTTGGTTTACGAGGGGGTTGTTGGAAACTTCTATTACCTGAAAATTTCTGGGTTTCTAAATGTGAGAGTTGTAGTTCTCGTTTAATTCTGGAAATGGCAGTGAGAATACTGCACGGGTCGCTAGCGCGAACGAGTTGACCAATTTTGGGCTCTAAACCCGTGAGGAGGCTATTAAGAGCCATTGACTCTATTAAGTCAATCTGCGCTTGCTTTTCTTTGATGGTTAAATTTTGTTTGTTTATAGCTGCTAGCATTTTCGCTTGGTGCGTCTGGAGTCTAGCAGAGAAAGTGAGGGGGGATTCATTAGGAGTTTGCCGCATTCGTTGCAAGTCCTGTATGAGAGCCGAGAGATCTCTAGGATCTCCAAAATGATTTTCTAGGAGGGTTTGAATTTCAGCTAATTGACTAGGGTTTCGCGAATTAATTAATTCAGCCGCTCTACCGCGTAACTTATTTTTGATGTGGAGAATTAGCAATACTTGCTGATTATTCGTTGCCATGCTGTAAGCAGTATTACAGGAGCATATGAAAGTATTCAAAAATATCGGATTACCATCATACTCAGGAACTATGGCAAATATTTCCGAAAGCTTATAGGGTTCTACGGTTGGTGTAGCTGCTTGTCTAGTAGTGGCCATTTTTATAATTGTATAGATTTGCACAATAAATAAAAATTAAATGTTGAGGTTTTAAATGTAAATGGTAAATATCTAGTTTATCAAAATCCAATATCGAACAATGTTTAATACAGTAATAACAAATTTGAAATAGGAATGTATAAATGGTAGATTAATAATAAACTTGAAATAATGTTTCAAATACTTCGAAATATGTAAGTCAAAGTAATGGAAATAAAATAATATGATTATGTAAAATATATAGTTTCAAAATTATTTAGAAATGTAAGGTTATGAGGAATAAAATATTATATAAATGAAAGAACTGGTGGTCATTCAAAAATAAAAAATAGTTACTTTATGTGATTCTTACGTTATTATTCCTCGCATCGGACTGTTCTCCGCGTCACTTAGCACTGGTTAGCCTGGTTGCGTGTTCCCTTGCTAGTACTTGGTAGTTGTTGTCCTTTTCAAGTAGGTTTTGTCCACAATGATTTACAAATCTCCACAGTCAGTTAGTATTCACGTGTTCTAACTGTGTTGGACAATCCTACTGACTGCGCCAATTTTATATTCACTTTGATTCAATTCACTTTTTAAAAAAAATTATTTATTTAGAAACATACAAAATTAAAATTGAACAGTTAAAGTACTTGAATAACTTAATACTATAATGATATTATTTGAATGACAACACGAGAACGTTTCCAGTTGCTTTTATAACATTGACAAAAGTGCTGATGCAAGTCAGCGTTTTTACTGGGTAAACGGACTCGTGTAGGTTTCCGGGAAGTTGTTTGCATATAATTCAAGATGAAATTTGATATCCCTGAGAAGTCACGTACGCTTTAAATTCCGTTGACTTCTCGACTGTGTGAACTAAGTGCTGATATATTTTGCATATAACATATATATATATATATATATATATATATATATATATATATTATTACTAACACAATTAACTTTTAAAAAAAAACTTATTATTTTAAATACAAAGATTAATATTTGAAAATAACAATGTTGAAATAAAATATAACGTAATGAATTTAAAACACTTAATGATGCTCGCTGTCGTCGCATCTGAATTTATAATCTTGGTTTTGCAAGCTAAGCATCAGCAGATTACACGTGCAAGGAAGCCGAGCGTTGTCCGTGGGAATTGCTATATCGTGAAATATGAGATGTAATACGATATTTATGGGAAATGATTATTATATTGTTGCTATGGTGTAAATATTCTAAGTGTGGTTTATGACGGATATAACAACTCCCCTTACCAACCTTCCTGTAACACAGCAACTTTTTTGCATAAAATAAGCACAAAAAAAATCAGGAATAAAAATCTTAAGCTAATACAAATTTCCAGAGGAATATGAAACATAAGGTAATTAAGGTATTAAAAACAATAATTTAAAGATAATAATAAATTTCCATACACATTATTACATAAAATATATTGATTAAAAATATGAAACATAAAATGAAAATGGTAAAAGAGAAAACGTAATAATCAAAATTTACAAAATTATTTATTTGCTTGAAGTTAGATATCTTCGGCAGCTTTCTCCTCTAGGATAGGTCTTAACTTTGGTAAAAGATGACGTCATAGGGTTTTCGTCCTTTTGGGCTGTGTGACCACTGGTCCAAAACGTTTTGAGCACGAAGGCAGCGATAATAATAACTATGGAAATTATGGTGGCATATGTAAATCACGAAATATTTTTGTTGACGAATGGTTGGTTAATTAATTCGTCCAACTTTTTCGAATACTCGTTCAACTTATGATTGGCGATATTTAATTCATCCACATTTAAATCGTTGAGCTTTAATGGTTTCAGCTCTGGGACTTGGATTTTTTCTGAAATTGTGTCACAACAATTGAAGGAGATGACAACTGGCTGGTAATTGTCTATTATGTTGATGGGTTTGAATGCTTCTGCTTGGACTTTAGTTATTCCAACAAAAGCACTGCATTCGCTCTGTAATTTTAACAAGGAATTGTTCCTAATTGTTAAAGTCTTTGCACTAATATTTGGACAACTGATTGTGATGCGGAGAGGTTCCGCAACCATGACTAACCATACGTTGGTTTATAACTTTTGAACATGGTAGCCTTGGGCGAGTATCACTGCACGTTTACAATTATCTGGTACTGTTTTAAAGTTTTTGAGGAATTGGGCTTCACACAAAGCACTCGAGTCTATTGGGTACGCATAAAGTTCTGAACACAATTTCTTCCGGATCGTTAATGGATTGCACTCACTTAAGTCTTTAATGGGGATATACAGCAAAGAATCATCGTTTTTGGCAATATAATTTTGGGTAAATGACAGTACATGATGCAAGCCAGCTCTATCATCGTAGACGGGAATAGGATATAAAAAAAGGTCTGAGTCTGTTTGAAAAGCCTCCAATTCAGTGATTTCTAAATATCGCGCAATACTCGAATATTTAACAGGTAGAGGCAAATTATTCTTTACAAGGTTTTGCGATATTTCCTGTAGGGCGGTTATGAACTGTTCGGGGGTTAAAATAGAAGTGTGAATAATTTTTAAATGGGCGAATGTAATTGAATTGAATTCTAAAAATGAAAATTTGGCTTCCACGTAGGTCATTTTATCGCTTAGTTTACGTATAGTATTTTCAATTTTCCGAATATTTTCATTGAACGCTTTTTTGTCAAGTTGGATTTGTTGTATAGTCTTGTTAAAGTTTTTTATCAATGAAGTTGTTACGCTAATTTGATTTTTCAAAAGATTTTCAACTTGAAGTTGTCCCTGATTTAATCTGTTGATACTGTTTGTGAAATATTCCCCATCAGCGGCATCTAGGTTGCCAGTTATTGCCTTGAAGATTGTACCGGCACCATCTATTAATCCGCGTTTATATCTCCTGGTATCCATATGAATTTCGCTAAATTTGTTTTTTATGGATTTCGAAATTTGGTTAAGTAGATTTAAGTGAGTTTGGACGTCGGCACGGAATAAGTTCATTGAGTTGAGGTTATAAGAAATAGATCTTGTTACACTGTCAAGGAGTCTGTTATCAGTAGTGAAGACTTGTTCAAGAGCTGAAAGGTTTTTATGAACTAAAAGTGTCAATTTGTAATTTGAAACATCAATTCGTGCTTCCACGTGATAGTAATTTCCTATTGTGTTATTTATGGTTTTTATTTCGAACTGGGATGCTGCTGATCCGAACAGCAGGATGACCCTGTAAACAAATTAGTCTTCTATGAATGGTTTCATGCGATCAAAGTTTACTTTCGTATTTTGGTTAGTTCGGGGGTTTAATAAAGTTGCTGAATTTTTATGGATTTAAGGGATACTTGTCGTCTATTGTGAGTTCTTTAAGTTTTCGGTAGTCCACGACTACGCGCCGCTTTTGTTTGCCGGATGCGTCCTGTTTTTTTTTGGGACAACCCACACAGGGGAAGACCAAGGGGAATTTGAAAGCGAATGATACCTTGTTCTAACATGTTTGAGACTTTTGTCCGAACTTCCTCCTTATGGATTTGGAGGTAGCGATAAGATTTGGTGAATATGGGTTTGGAGTTATTTGTATCAATAGAGTGTTTTATTTCGTTAGTGAAGCTAAGATTGTCTCCTTCTAAATAGAAAATGTCCGAGAAATCGATGCAAAGTTGTTGGTTTAATTCTGCTTCTTCTTCGTTGAGATGTTCGAGTCGAAGTTGTTTGTGAATTTCTGTTAGTCTGTCTATGTTAGAGTTGTTTCCGAAAGAGATTTGTTCGCAGTGGTTAATAGAAAGATTCTGGATGGGTTCTAATTGAATTTTGTTAAAATGTATAATTTTTGGGCTAACATTTGCATTTAAAATAGAAGTGAAAAATTCACCCTTGTCATTAACCTGGACTAAAGCGTTTGGTAATCTTACGTTTTCTATTACGGTGGAAGTTAGAATGGCCTCCGTATTTCGTAAATCGCACTTAAGTTTAAAAATGCGTTCTGTCCGCGGTTCGATACTGATGGTATTTGAAATCGTTTGGTTGTTAATCTGTAGTTGTCTGTCGGTTGATAATGTCTCTTCAGTAACTTTCATGAGCGGGAGGGTTTTGAAATTGGTGACGAGAACTTTCTTATTAAAGTCTATTACACAATTGTAATGCTCCAGGAAATCGGATCCTAATAGGCTATCGAATTCGATGTCTAGATCGCATATGTAGACTTTGTGTGGATCTGTTAGATTGAACGGGACTAAAGTGGATTCGTTTATGTGAATTTTTTGTTTAGTGATACCTTGTATCACGACGTTTTCAGGATATCGGTTTGGAAATTTTTCACAATTTTTGGGCTTGAAGATTGATAAGCCTGCTCCTGTGTCGATTAACAATTTGTAAGTGTTAGAAGCGTCATTGACGCAAAAGAGGTTCTTTGAGTTAACAGAAAGTGCGGGGCTTATAGGAAAGCGTTTTCCGGGAAGTTGAGGTTTGGATTGAAGCTGTTGAAATTCATTATCTCGAATTGGGACTGAAGATTGAGGATTTGAGTGTCCGGTGGTTTGTCTACGGTGAGAGCCGTTTGAAAATTTCGCTGAGAATTATCGGGTATATCAGAGCAGAATTCTGGTAAACATTTTCATAATTGTCGTAATTTTCATAATTGTGAACCTGAGAGTAATTTAAATCCTTAGTTTGTGTTTCAGTATCCAAATGTGAGTATTCATCTTGTTGAGGGTACTCAGAGTCATAGAAATAGTTGGACTGATCATTTGTCTAATTGGGAGTGTTATAAAAGTCTGACTGGTTAAAGTGATGGGCTCTTTGTTGCTGATTTCTGTAAAAGTTTGGATTGGGTCGAAAGCTGTTAGGACCTTGATTTTATCCGCTAGTTGAGGGTCGATTTTGTTGAAATTGTTGTCTATTCTGGTCAAAGTTGGGTCTCTTTTGGTTTGCGGGCTGAGAAAATTGATTAGGTCGAAATTGTTGGAAGTTATTATTGTTAAAATTCGAGTTTGGCTGCTGTTGCCTTTGTCTAGTTAAGCATTCGTTAAACGAATGCCCTGTTCGTTTGCAAAACGAGCTTTGCTTTATAAAAGTAGTAGCGTTTGGTAGTTTTTGTTGTTGTTGGTTACTTGTCACTTGAAACTTTTGGTTTTCTAAAAGACACAGTTGTATCTCCCTTTTCATTCTAGAAACAGCAGTTATAATGTCGTCAGGGTTGCTGGCACGTATAATTTGCCCTATTTTTGGCTCAAGACCTGTTAAAAGGCTGTTCAGAGCCATAGAGCCAATGAGAGAAATTTGTGCGTCTTTTTCTTTTGTAGTTATATTTTGTTTATTGACGGCCGCGTGCATTTTGGCTTCGTGTGTTTGAAGGCGGGCTGCAAAAGTTAATGGGCACTCATTGGGAAGTTGCCGCATTCTCTGAAGATCTTGAAATAATGCAGAGAAATCGCGTGAATCACCAAAGTGTGTTTCAAGAAGCGTTTTGATGTCGTCCCAAGTTGATGGGTTCCGGGAATTTACAAGTTCGGCGGCACGGCCTCTCAACTTGTTTTTTATGTGAAGGATTAATAAGGCTATTTGATTAGCAACAGCCATGGTGTGTGCTGTTGTGCAAGAGCTAATAAAAGTGTTAAGGAAAATGGGATTCCCGTCTTATTCAGGAATAATCGCAAATATCTCTGTAAGGTTCTACCGTTGGGGTTGTGGCACCTTGTCTATTCGTTGCCATTTTCTATTTAGAATACGGTTATTGCACAATATTAAAAAATTCAACAAAACAAAAACAATAGCAATGGCAGAATGGAAATCTTACTATCAGATTAAAGTATATAATATGTTACCAAAAAGAGACAATAATAATTTGCTGTGAAAAATATTTCAAACCTTGTTAATATATTGCGAAATATTTCATCGATATATAGTGTAGGGGAATGGTAAATTAGTTAAAAGGAAATCAAAAATCAATAAACCAGTACAAGAATAAATAAATATGCTAAAATAAATTGCCTTTGATGATAGAAATGTTCGATCAAAAATAAAATAAAAATAATGATTAACTGTAAATTAAACGTGATTCTTACAGTATAAATCTCGGCATGGACTATTCTGTGAGGACCGCACTGGTTAGCCTGGATTGTTCCTGATGCTGATTTACTCGCAGTTGTGTCTCCAGCTCGAAGGTCGTTGTTCCACAAAGGTTTAGAAACCACCACGACGAGTGAGAATTTTTCGTGTTCTTGCCGTGTTGGAACAATCCTACTGACTGCGGCAATTTTTATATTATTACTAACACAATTAACTTTTTAAAAAAACTTTTTATTTGAAATACAAAGATTAATATTTGAAAATAACAATATTGAAATAAAATATAACTTAATGAATTTAAAACACTTAATGAGGCTCGCTGTCGTCCCATGTGAATTTATAATCTTGGTTTTGCAAGCTAAGGATCAGCAGATTACACGTGCGAGGAAGCCGAGTGTTGTCCGTGGAAATTGCTATATCGTGAAATATGAGATGTAATACGATATTTATGGGAAATGATTATTATCTTGTTGCTATGGTGTAAATATTCTAAGTGTGGTTTATGACGGATATAACATATTGTTATGAAATTTACCCAAAGCCGACCCTGTTTCTTTTCAGTAAGACAACAATCGCTTTAAGATAAAAAATGGTTCTCGAAAAGACTCGGCAGCGGTAGGAGTGATGAATGATTTTGCGAGAATTTTCTATGCTGGTCTTATAAAGGAAGCAGCCACGATGAAGAGTTAAGTTATACCGCGACGACTAGCGTATATGGGAATGTTATTGTGATATTTGAATCAGCTGTTTTAATGTGAATAAAGTTCTAGAAAAGTGAAAGTGAATATTCGTTTTATAATTTTAAATTGAACCCACGGACTATATTGCAATTTGGTGACCAGAAGTGAAGGATTAAGTGCAGTTAAAATCGTAATTTGATTTATGGAAACCCGTAGCATGGAAAAGATGGACGAAACTACCAAAAAAATAGTCAAGCAGGTTACGGAGGGACTAGACGAAAAAATTGCACAGATTCTAGAAAAACGTGACAAGAAGGAGAAACAAGAACAAGAAGAAAGTAACAAGGGTTTGTAAAATCTTTTGATGACAAACGTAAAAAAGAATTAGAAAATCTTGTCACTACGATGAAAAATGAACAACAAAATTTAATTGAGGGATTATTCTCGAAATTGGATGAACAGAGACAAAATGATTTTAAAATATCTGAAGAAAAACAATGCAAAACGGAAGGGAAAAGACAACTGCAATTTGAACAACTAATGCAAATAGTATCGCAAGTTAATGAAACAGTTAATAAAAGAATGCAAATAGTTGAATCGGACATAAAAGAAATAAACGACGACATAAAAATCCTAAAAAGTAATGTGGAGACTCTTGAAATCAAAGTAGATGACATTGATTCCATCCAGAGGCAGGTGAAATTTGAAATCAGTTCCATTAAAAACACAGTACAAAGTGAAGTACAAGATAAAATCAGTGCTATCCAAAACAAGGTAGAAACAGATATCAAAAAAATGCAACAGGACTTACAGCGAGGAAAATACCAGCATACCGTGAGTACCAAAGGTTCCGTTAGCAAACCACCCACATTTGATGGCAGCTCATCTTTGCCCATGTATAAACGGCAATTTGAAGCCGTGGCTACAGCTAATGGATGGGATAACCAAGAAAAATTCACGTCTCTGGTAATTTCGTTAAGAGGTCCGGCCCTAGAACTCCTCCAAAGCATTCCAGTCGATGAACAATTCAATTTCGAAAAGATCATCCCCATCCTAGGCAAACGATACGACAATCAATCCTTGAGCCAGGTATCCCAAGTCCAACTGAGTGGAAAAACGCAAAAATCTGGTGAAAGCCTCTAAGAATTCGAAGCAGAGATTAGACGGTTAGTTCACTTGTCCTACCCAGGCCTGCCAGAGGAAACGAAAGACCAGTTGGCCACACAGAGTTTCATAAACGCCATCAGAGATGTGGAAGTACAACGAAATCTAAGACTAATTGGCGTCAAGAAAAGTAATGAAGCTCTACTTCGGGCTTTGGAAGTAGAGGCCGTCATGAACATGTCCAAGCCGAGGGTCCGAGCAGTTTCCTTTAACCAGGAAGAGTCAGAGTCACCATTTCAAGCGTTGCTGGCTGGTCTGAACAAAATATTAGAAGGGTCACAAAGAACTGAACAGAATACTAGAACCAGAGAGGCATGTTACCGCTGCGGATGGACAGGACACTTCCAACGTGACTGCAGAGTAAGGCCACCGGAACGATCACCAACCAGGGGTAGCCAACAAACCGACCTTACCAACCAGGGAAACTCGATACCCGCGCCGCTGTGTCCATTGCCAAGTCCAGGGTTTTGAGAGACAGATGCCGTGCTACAGATAGGGGACAACATGATCCGGCATAGGGTCCTGGTAGCGAATATTGAAGACGATTTTATACTGGGGATGGACCTAATTAGCCAGCATGGATTTATGTTCTACACGAGATATGCTGTTCTTCGGTTCCTAAATGAGGAATTTGTATTGACACGGCCCGTCAACAGTTCAGTCACCTCCATAAAAATTGTGGCAAAGTCTTCAGTTAGAATTCCCGGTCGAACGGAACAGATTATTCATGGGCAGCTAGACAGCAATCCAAGGAGCTACGTTGGAATGGTGGAGCCCGTACACTCAGCTCATGACTACTTAGTTGGACGGGCTATAGTTAAAACCGGACGAGATATACCAATCAGAGTCCTGAATTTGTCCAACAACGACATCAGAATTGCCAATGGTCAAGAGATAGCTGGTTTCGAGCCAGTAGAGACCATCATCAATTGCGAAGAAGCGTACCAGACGTCGGTGAAGGAGACAGGGCCCAGTAAAGAGTTCCTACAACAGTTTGCTGACCATTTGATACACCTGACGCCAGAGAACCAGGAGAAAGCCAAGCAATTTATCACAAAGCACTGGCAAATTTTTAACAGTCAAGATGGAACCACCGGTCGCGCCAACATCATCCAGCATCGAATAGATACTGGAAAGGCTCAACCCATCAGAATACCACCTAGACGACTACCATTGGGGCAACAACAGGCGGTCGAGGAAAACATCGAGTCTATGTTACAAAATGGAGTTATTGAGCCATCCATCAACCCATGGTCTGCTCCCTTCGTGCTAGTTAAAAAGACGGATGGAACCACCCGATTTTGCGTGGATTACAGAAAGTTGAATGATGTCACGAAGAAAGACAGCTATCCACTACCCCTAATCGATGACACTTTGACCACACTAGCAGGCTCCCGTTGGTTCTCCACACTAAACCTAAAAAGTGGATATTGGCAGGTTGGTCTACACGCAAACGACAGAGAGAAGACAGCGTTCTCCACCAGTAAAGGGCTGTAAGGGTTATGTAATGCACCCGCTACATTTGAGAGGCTAATGGAGTATGTACTGAGCGTGTTAACATGGAGGACTTGCTTAGTATACCTTGACGACATTCTAGTCATGGGTCAGACATTCGACGACCATCTGAAGAACCTGGGCGAAGTATTTTCCAGAATTAAGAACGCCAACCTGAGACTCAACCCGAAGAAGTATTCCTTGTTCCAAAAAGAAGTAGAGTTTTTGGGCCACGTCGTTTCCGAGTCGGGAATCCGCACCAACGAGGACAAGATCGAAGCGATCCGTGATTGGCCAGTCCCAAGAGACAAGCATGAACTCCGAAGCTTCTTGGGCCTCTGTTCCTACTACAGGCGATTTGTTGAGGAATTTGCCACCATTGCCGCTCCTCTACATCGGCAGACCACTGACAAAGAGACCTTCCGTTGGAATCAGGATTGCGAAACATCATTCAGGCGACTGAAGGCAGCACTATGTTCTATCCCAATCCTAGCCTTTCCTACACAGTCAGGCAAAATCATTTTAGACACCTACGCCAGTAACACTGGTTTGGGGGCCGTCCTATCCCAGGTGCAGGATGGTGAAGAGAGGGTGATCGAATACTACAGCCGTGGATTCTCGAAACCAGAAAGAAATTATTGCGTCACCAGGAAAGAACTTCTTGCAATAATAAGGGGTGTAGACCATTTCCACACATACCTCTATGGTTATCATTTCTTAATCCGAACAGATCATGCCGCACTCAAATGGCTGCTGGACATAAAGACACCGGAAGGACAACTTGCCAGATGGATGGAGAAATTACAGCAATACGACTTAAAGGTGGAACACCGTGCCGGCCGTTTGCACAATAATACCGATGCCCTATCCAGAAGACCCTGTAGAGCAGAATGCAGACATTGTCTGAAGACGGAACAGCGAGAGGGTATCTCCATCAGGCAGATCCGAGTGCAGGCCAATGAAGACTGGACAACGGAACAGTGCATCCAGGACCAAATGGCTGATCCAGACATCGAACCAATCTTGTCACTCAAAATGAGAGTGACACCCTGGCCACGATGGGACGAGGTAGCTAGATACTCAGGCGTGCTGAAATGAACGAGAAACCAAGTCCCAACTGGTAGTTCCGAAGAGAAAGGTACCAGCCAGAAGTACATGATGGGATTACCGGAGGCCACCTGGGCATGAATAAAACCCTTGACAAAGTTCGCCAGCGGTTCTACTGGGTGAATTACTTCGAAGACGTCAGAGCTTGGTGCCGCAAATGTGCCATCTGTGCAGCCAGTAAGGGCCCGAAGACCCGGACCAAAGGCAGAATGCAGCAGTACAATGTGGGCGTCCCATTTGAAAGAATTGCCATTGATGTCGCCGGTCCGTTTCCCGAGTCTGAGAGGGGGAACAAATACATTCTGGTCGCAATAGATTACTTCAGCAAATGGCCTGAGACATATGCGATACCCAACCAAGAGGCAACCACGGTAGCGACGGTGCTAGTAAAACAACTATTCAGCAGGTTTGGCGTCCCGATGGAATTACATTCAGACCAGGGGCGTAACTTCGAATCAAATGTATTCCAGAAGGTCTGCACGATGTTAGGGATCAGGAAAACGAGAACAACACCATTTCACCCAGAGTCAGACGGAATGGTGGAAAGATTCAACAGGACCTTGGAACAACACCTATCCAAGGTCGTCAGCAATAACTAGCCTGATTGGGATGAGCATATTCCCCTATTCCTGTTGGCATATCGCTCTGCCGTACATAATAGTACCCCAGACAGGGTCCTATTCGGAAAGGAGCTGCGATTACCCTGCGATTTTGCATTTGGCTCCCCCGAAGAACCTTTCCAAGACATCGACGATTATGCCGACCAGCTCCGACATAACATGCTGGCAATCCACGAATTAGCCCGAACGCAGATGTTGGCGACCAGTCACCGGATGAAGACGCGATACGACATCAAGCCCAATTCAGTCGGGTTCGTGGAGAGGGACAAAGTCTGGCTGTACAACCCCTAACGGAGCAAGGGTAAATCCCCAAAGCTCACACCCGCCTGGGATGGTCTATACGAGGTGGTCAAGAGGCTTAATGACGTCGTCAACCGTATCCGTCGAAACCCCAAGGCTAAATTGAAGGTGGTTCATTTAGATCGACTCGCTCCCTACCATGGAGAGGATGTTTCTGATCGGTACGATCGGAATTAAAGGGGGGGCAGTGTTACGAAATTTACCCAAAGCCGACCTTGTGTATTTTCAGTACGACAACAATCGCTTTAAGATAAAAAATGGTTCTCGAAAAGACTCGGCAGCGGTAGGAGTGATGATTGATTTTGCGAGAATTTTCTATGCTGGTCTTATAAAGGAAGCAGCCACGATGGAGAGTTCAGTTATACCGCGACAACTAGCGTATATGGGAATGTTATTGTGATATTTGAATCAGCTGTTTTAATGTAAATAAAGTCCTAGAAAAGTGAAAGTGAATATTAGTTCTATAATTTTAAATTGAACCCACGGACTATATTGCAATATATAAACAATTTATTTAGATAATGGCTGATTATTTGGAGACAATGTAGAAAATATCACGGGAAAGCAGCCTTTGTGGTACTTCAATAAGTAGTAAACACTTCTTACTTTAGAAAGCTTTGCAAATTCTTTATTTCTTCTTCAGTCTTTTACTACAAAAATCAAATTCATAAATATAGTTTTAAAATGATGAAAATGTAAAGATACTTACAGTAATTGTGAACGTACTGATTCATAAATGAGCACACATTAGTAAGAATAGAAATACATAATACGAAAAGATTAAATATATGAAAATGTATACGTGTTTTATGATATGACATTGATAAAATGTAAGACATTTAAAATTAAATAGTTCTGCTCAAATGCCAGACCAACTGCGTTGGTAAAATTTGCGATGTGAGAATTTTGAATGCAATGTGAAGCAATGTCACAGCTTTCTTTTCCCAATCTGATGTCACTCTTGTGGAAAAATTTTCAACTTTTTCAATTTCTCGAACTTTGTCCGATATAAGTTGCGTTACAATCATTACAATCTAATTTGTATATAACACTGGATATCAATTTATTGGGAATGGAGTTTTTGTTTTACTAAATAGAAAATTAACAGTTTTGATTGATTTATGAATAATTTTACTGTAAGATTCTGTAAAATTTTACTAATTTTTGATGATATATTAATAATATATGGTATAGAAATATAATGAGAACTAAAATTATTATCAGAATTGTGTATGGATGTATTACTTATAATGGGATATTCTCATAAAGAAGTTTATTAATTAACTAAGAAGGATAGGAATTATTTAAAAAGGTGTCGTATAGTAATTTTAGGTTTTTTGTATGAAAGTAGGATGACTAATTTTACATATTCCTTGTTTATTAATTAGGTTGTATTTAATTTTGAATGCTTGATAGGAATAGTAATTTATGTATCTACCTGAGCTTGTAGGTTTAATATAGCATGTGTACTATAGTTGTTAAATATTTTTAGAAGTTCATTTGTTGTTCCAATGGGGATGGAGCAATTCAGGTCATGAGCATATTTTGTGTGTAAAAACTCCTGGAATCCCAATCCAATGTTAGGGTTTATTACTCCGGTGCTTTAATTGAATATTATCGTTCATTTAGGCGAAAATTAATTTTATATTTTATCCATTGTATCGAAATTTGTTATTTAATTTACCGAGGATGTATTTTTGTTCAAATTTTCACGACCAAAGATTGCCATACTATATATGTATATAGACGAAAAGAAAACCCCACAATCGTTTGCAAAAATTTTCCCATTCGATTTTTTGCTAAAGCACCTTCGTAAGAAGCTCTAGAATAAGAAGCAAGATGTCACAACTATCATTCAAGTAATAATCAAGACGTCGCTCGCATGCAACTCTGTCACAATTTGTTTAAATAATTTATATTCATCTAAACAGCTGATATTCTCCTGTTAGTTTACGTGACGTATAGCCCAGTCATATTAGGGGTTTCTCCTCAGAATGAAAGATAATAAGCTGTAAATTGGTATAAATCTTTGTTTTGTCGTTCTAAATCTTGTCTCAAAAGTAACAAATGCTATCGTGTCAAAGGTCATAAAAATCGTTTTTTCGCGAATATCTCGCTCTAGTATAAAATCCTCTATAACTTTTGTCTAAACATTTTTTTTAGAGCGCGAAGAGTGCACAAAGTACAGTCATATATTGCCTAATGCAAGGTACTTCATTATGGTATTCACACTTATAATTTCTGAAATTGTCTGTTTGTCCTTGCATTTGACTGTTATCCGAACTTGATCTGTAAACATATCAACCAATTATTTAATTTTAATTCTTGGATGTTGTATCCTGTGGCTAAAACAACAGTTGTTTGGCAGGATTTTGGGAGCTTTGACGTTACAGCTGTGCTTCACATATAGCGTTGCTGTCAATTGGTAATGGTAGAAGTTCTTTGCAAAGTTTGTTGTTGAAAGTTAAATCGTTGCATCTGTCTAAATTTTGAAATGTCACTTATAACATTGAATCATCAACTTTTGCTATATATTTTTGATTCGTTTATCCGCAATTGGAATGGGGATAAGTCTAAATAAGATATAATCTTGTGGTTCAATTAGAGGTATTTTTAAAACAAAGATGATTCTGGAATCTTTCTGAAAAGCTGATAGTTTCATTATGTCAAAATATGGGGCTATATTTGAAAACGATATTGGCAAGGGTAATTTATTTTTTACAAGGATTTGCGATAGTGCTTAAAGAGTTGTTATCAAGTCTTTGGGCGTTATTATAGAACGGTGAATTATTTTTAGTCTTGCGAATGCAATTGCATTCAAGATGTCATTTAATTCATTTTGTAAAAATGTGTAACTTTCCGTTAAAGTTTCACAAATTTCTAAAATTTTTAATTGAGCTTCATAGAAACCTAAATCATTAGAAATGTCATAAATAGTATTTTCTATTTCTACCAAATCTTTATTAAAAGTTTCTTCGTCAATTTGTAATTTTTGGATCGTATTGTTAAAATTTTTAATTACAGGGGTTGTGACTGAAATTTGGTTTTTCATGAGATTTTCAAGTTCTTTTTCGTAAAGGGAAATTTTGTTTATACATTCATTCTAGTAGTTTCCGTCACTAGAGTCTAGGTTTCCTGTGATGGCTTTAAATATTGAGCCGATGCCATTTATTAATCCTCTACGAAAGCGTGACTGTGTGGTGTCTTCAAAAGCTTCCGCGTTTTTCATATTTACTGATTGAGCTATTTGGGATAATAAACTGTGATGAGTTTTTATTTGGGGTTTAATTGAATTTAAACGGGGATTTGCCGTTTCAAACAGCAAGTCTAGTTCATCTAGGATTTTCTCGTTGTGATCGATTGCCGTTTTTATTGAGTCTAAGTCTTTATATACTAAAATAGTCCTTTTATTAATTGATACCTTAATATATGATTACTCATGGTAATAGATTCCTACTGTGTTTTTCACCGGGTCTAATGTCATCTGTGCCTTGCAGCATTTTAATATGAGAAGGATCAAGTATCTGAAAAGAAAATTATATTTCAAGAGGAATGTTCTCTTCTTGTTCTTGGGGTTTTTCATGACAGGGTTTTAATCTATCAAAATTGTCTTCTGACGGGTTTTCCAGTTTACTAGAATTGCTGAATTTTGAAATATTTCTATTATTTCAAAGGGTTCATGAAATGTATCCTTTAATTTATCTGATATTTGAGATTCTTTTACAAATACATAGTCTCCAATTTTATATTGATAAGGGTGTGGGGAGATATTTTTATCCAATCTAATCTTAGATTTTTCCTTAGTCGTTTTCGTTCGTTCACGAGCAACTTGGTAATAATGTTTAAGTCGGGAATTTAAGTCTCGTATGTATCTTGTGATCAATTCTTTTTCATTATATAATTGTTCTCGGGATCTACCCGAAGTATGTCCGAAAATTGATTCGTATGGTGTAAATCCATGTGTTTTATTTTTCGTATTGTTATAACAAATCGTTGCATACGCCAAGATTGTTAACAGATTTGATTGAGGATGATTGACATTTGAAAATGTTAATTTAATATCATATAGGATACATAAATCGTTTAGAGTTGTGATTATATTCTTTACCTGAATCACAGTGGATTCTTAAATGTTAAAAGAACAAAATTAAGGTGTTAACTACTGATTTGGCAGTTTTATCTTCGATTGGATACTCTTGTGTGAATTTTGTGAGTTCATCCCGTATTGTGAGTACCAAATTTTTTTTGGGAATTTCTAAAATGCCTATATTTATTCTCTCGAAGGGAGTTTTGGGTGTCACTATGATAACTAATGGTGTACTTAAGTTTTTTCTACAAATTTTTACTTTTTGACAAATCTCACATTTTTTTATATAATTCTCTGTCTTTATTCATTCCGTGCCAATTATATTTCTCTTTTATGCGTCTTATGGTTTCATTTATTCCTCGATGTAGGTTGGATTTACCTGCATGATATTGATCTAAAATTATTGGGATTTGTTCTTTGTCTGGAGTTTGAGTTAAGTTTTGACATATTTTGAATTTCATTTCTTTATCGGAGAAAATGAAACCAAGAAGTTCTACGATAGGAAATTCGACATTGTTTTCGATGTAAAATATTTTTGAAGGGTCAAGTAAATGTTGGTCTTTTTATAATGTAAAGAACATGTGTTCTACTACACTTTCTGGATCGAATGGTAAAACTATAATGTAGTATTTTCTATCTCTTACTGTGTGACTTGTTTATGTATGGATTTTGTTATAGTCTAAGTTTATTTCTTCTTCGAATATGTATTTTAAAATGTCATTATGATATTGTTCTAATTTATTTACGCGAAAGAAAACTATTATGTTTTTATTAGTCCTGTCAAGTAATTGTTTGTTAAGATATTCAGTTTTGGAATAATCAATTAAACAAGTGGTTTTGAAAAGTTCAACAAATCTATTGAATTCATCAGTTATGGTTTGAAGATCAATTTCAGGGGATTGTGGTTGTTCAATAGTTTCTTGTTCGTCAGTTTCATTGTTGGCTAGAATTTTAGCATGCATTTGTACACATTTTTGAAAGTTGTTAATTTTAATGCGTTTTTGTTTATGCGTCCGGGTTTATAAATTACTTCCTAATCATATTCTTCTAACTTAAGTCTCCAACGTGCTAAACCATGTAAAAGGGCGATGATCGGTATAAAGTTTAAGGGTACGGCCAAAAATTAGATTTTGGAAGTGCTTTACAGCCCATACTATAGCTAAGAGTTCTATTTCTATAATAGAGTATCTCGTATCGGCGGGACCAAGAGTTCGAGAAGCGAAAGCTATTGGAAGATCCTTTCCAAAGGGACCTTGTGATAATACAGCGCCTATTGCATATGAACTTGTGTCTGTTGTTAGAATAAAAGGTTCCTCAAAATTTGGGTATCTTAAAATTGGACATGAAGTTATTGCTTCTTTGAGTTTATTCAATGAAGAACTGCAATCTGAATCAAAGTTAAAGGGGACATCCTTTTGTAAAAGTTTCGTTAACGGCTTTGAGATTTTTGCAAATTAGGTATGAATCTACGATAATATCTTGATAGTCCTAGGAATGCTTTGACATCCTTTGGGTTTATTGGTTATTGGTAATTTTTTATTGCATCGACTTTCTTTAGATCGGGTTTGACTCCATTTTTTGTTATTAAATGAGCTAAATAAGCAACTTCTGGTGGGAAGAATTCACATTTATCCGGCTGAATTTTTAGATTGGCTTTTCTTAATGTTTTGAAAATTTCGGTTAGACGCGAAATATGATCGTGAATGGTAGGGGAATAACAAATGATATGATCCATGTATACACAACATTTTTCATTTTGGAGGCCCAATAGAATGTTATCCATTACTCTTTGGAAGGTTGCATTTTTGAGTCCAAATGGCTTTCGAAGAAATTCGTATTGTCCATTATCAACACTAAAGGCAATTTTTTGAGTATCTTTTGGATCAATTTCGATTTTATTAAATCCATTGTTCGAGAATTTCTGCAATATTAGGTAAAGGGTATTTATCTCCAACGATAACCTTGAGTTTCCTATAATCGATTATTACATGCCATTTTTGTTTTTGAGATGCGTCAAGTTGTTTAGGTACAACCAATACAGGAGAAGACCATGGGGAGTAAGAATGTTTGATGATCCCTTGGTCTCAAATTTTTGAAACTTGTGTTTTTACTTCGTCTTTGTGTATTTGGGGGTATCTGTATTATTTAGTAAAAATCTGTCTAGCATCTTTAGTATCAATTGTGTCATTAGTGAATGTTAGTTTATCTCCGTCAATACAGAATATGTCAGAGAATTTTAAACAAAGGTCAGTAACTAATTGTTTATTTATCTTCATCGTTTAAGTGATCGATTCTTAGAGAATTTCGGATTATTTCATTTCTGTCAGGAATAGGTTGATCAAATTCTGTTTCGTCATTAAAAGTTTTTAAGGAATTAGTTTCGATTGGTTCAAGTTGTATGTCATTGAAATTTACTTGTTTTGGAATTGCGTGAGGTTTAATAACTGTTGTAAGAAATTCGCCTTTCTCATTAATTTTTACAATAGCATTTGGTATTCTGACTTTGTCAATTGCTTGTGCAGAGAGTATAGCTTCGGTGTTTGTTAAGTTACAGTTAAGCTTGTAAACTTCTTTTTCTACACGGGGTTCTATATTCATGATGTTTTCAATTGAACGTAGTGCTGATATGGTGGGATTTGTATTTTGGGTTTGATCAGTAACTTTATGTAAAGGGATTGATTTGAAATTTAAATTTAGATTTTTGTTTTTTATGTCTACTATGCCGTCATAATGTTCTAAGAAATCTGCGCCTAGTAGTCCGCCAAAGTCAATATCGATGTTCGAAATGTAAATTTTATGTGCGTCACCTGGTTTGAAAGGTATTTTGTGGATTTCGTTAAGAGAACTTTTTCATTAGTAATACCTGGAAGAGTTAAATATTCTTGATTCGTTACGGGACTTCTACTAAACATATTAGGTTTGAATATGGAAATACCAGCTCGTGAGTCAATCAACATTTTAGATCGGTTAAGGGGGTCTTTAATATAATACAAGTTTTTTGAACTTACTGTATGAGATCTTACATAAATGTTTCTTGGAAGTTTAGATTGGGGTTGAAATTGTCCGTACTGATTAAGTGAATTTGCATTTCTGGGGGTTTGTCTTCTAAGGCAAGGGCTTGAAAATTTCCTGTTAGTTCGTTTTGTGTTAAATAGTCATTTTGTTGAATTACTTCATAGTCAGATGGTTCATAATTATCTTTTGGTAATCATACGAAGGAAAATCATTTTCACATTGATATTCAGGGATTGGTAATTTTCTTGATAATTATTTTCGGAATTGTTTTCAGCATTAAAATTATGAGTTTTTCCAGGAATTGTTGAAGATCTTTGGAAATTTGGGTTTTGCTGAATTACTGGGGGTCTTTGAAATTGAGGTGATTGAGAAGGATTCGGTCTTTGTTGTTGTTGTTGTGTAAATGGTCTTTGAAAATTCTGTTGTTGGGAATTTGAAGTTGAAGGTTGTCTTTGGCTATATTGATTATTATTTGAAGTACTTGGAAAATTATTTCTGAAACGACATTCATTTTGCCTATGTCCCATGCGTTTGCATACTAAACATCTTTTTTGTCTTTTCCGTTGAGGGTTGTTCGAAATGTTTTGTTTTGGAAATTTTTGCAATTCAAAATAATTTAATTGTAATTGGCGTCAGATTCTGCTTATTGCGGTGAACATATCGTGAGGATTGCAAGCTCAAATTATCTGACCTAACTTCGGTTCAAGACCGGTTAATAGCGTATTTAAACACATTGTTTCTATCAATTTTGTTTGTGCAGCTTCTTGTTCTCCGGTTAAATTCTGCTTATTGATAGCAGCATACAATTTCATGTGTCTGTAACCTTGACACGAAAATGAGTGCTGATTCTGAATTTAATTGTTTCAATCTCTGTAAATCTTGAATGAGAGAAGTTAAATCGCGAGAATCGGCGAAATAGGTATCTAGTAGAGTTTTGATTGTTTTCCATGAGTTAGGATTTCTTGAATTAATTCATTCCGCGGCTCTTCCTTTTAATTTGTTATTTATATGTAATGTTAAAAATACTTTTTGATCTTGAACTGCAATTTGCATTGCTGTGTTGCATGAATTTATAAAGGTTGAAAGGAAAATGGGGTTGCCATCGTATTCGGGAATTAAAGAGAATATTTCACCTAATTTGTAGAGTTCGACTATGTCATTAGGTTCTTCGCCTTGGATCGACATTTTCATGAAAATTAAATTATTTGGGAAAACTTTCAGAAAACGTTCTAGATTGTTTATTTGAATTATAAATCAAGTTTGTAAAATTATTCAATTGCTTTAAATTTTTCAAAAATATATCTTTAAAAATAAATGATTCTTTATCACTTACATTGACATTTTCATATTCTTGAAAATTAAATTATTTGGGGAAAACGTTCTGGATTGTTTATTTGAATTATAAATCAAGTTTGTAAAATTATTCAATTGCTTTAAATTTTTCAAAAATAAATCTTTAAAAATAAATGATTCTTTATCACTTACATTGACATTTTCTTCGTCTTGAAAATTGAATTATTTGGGGAAAACTTTCAGAAAACGTTCTGGATTGACATTTTCTTCTTCCTCTGCGAGGTTCTGTAGGCTTTAAGGACTAGGGTCCACCCTTGGTACTTCAATCTGTCGCCTGGGTCGTCTGGTGGAATCTGGGCAGTTGGGACGTCGCCCTGTTCTACTTTTTATCGCAGTGAGACTGTTGCCGTGTTCTACCAAAATTCTACACCAGCTCGTTGGGTCGTCCCTGTTTCCCAAAGTTTTTCATTCCATACTGACTGCGCCAATTTTGTTGCGTGGGTCGAACAAATTTTATCTTTTTAAAAAATATATTTATTTCACTTTAAAAGTACACGATTTTAAATATAGCGGGCTTTACAAGAAAAACTATATAAACAGTAAAGCCTTAAAATGTAAAACGCAATCTAATTATTATTTCACACATATTTATAAGGTAACCACCACCAGTGCAGTTGGCGATGTTCCCAGGAAACAACATAGCATCTATTGCAAAGATCATACAAAGAGATCTATTGTTTATTGTTTACAAGTGTGACCTTATTTGTTATAAGACGTAGTTGAAATTGGATATAACATGTATTATCTGTGAAATCTGTTATTTAGGATTCAGGTACTTGGGATTTATCCTTTGTACTAATTAATGTAAGTTGCTAGTAGTTTACTGGTTGCTATAAATTAGAGAAAATTGTAATTTAGATTTAGTTTGGTTAACTCCTTGATGATGGCAATTAGAGTTGTTGAAACGGCGTTGAGTGTTTAAAATAAAGGTTTTGTGTTAGGGTTCAAAACTGTGTTTTTTTAATTGAAGTACAGTAAACAATCGCATGAGGTTTTATTTTTTATATGTAGTATACGTGGTACAGTGTTGTTATAGACATATTATTCAGTGAGGACGCGTGGGTTGGAACAAATTCATTTAAAATTCAGGTGTTGTTTTTTTTGGAAAAATGCTCGGACACGTCTGTTTTTTTGGACTGCGGTTTTTGTGATGATAAACTCACTTATACAGGGTGGCCCAGAAATAAATTGCGACCATCAACATCATTTTTTTAAATGGAAACATTTGTTTTTTATTTTATTTTTGAATTCTGCATTGAAATCTAAGTATTTTTCATGTACAATGTCCTGTACCGAAAATTAACAGTTATTAAAAAAATTACATTTCTTTCTAAAGTTAAAAAAAAGGTAAACGGTAAAAATAAGGTGTTTCTTGGTTTGAACCTATTCATTTACGTCTGGTTTTTATGATTGTTGGCGGTATTTTAGTCGCATGAATGGAAACACTTTTTTAATGCTGAAGTTTTTAACTCTTGTTTATTTCCATAGAAACTGTACTATAATTTTACTTCAAATAAGTAGTTGTCAATGCAGTTGCAAAGTTTCAAAGTATGGCGCGTTAAACTGAAAAGCAGTTAATATAAATTTTGACGATGATATGGCTACAGAACTCGAACACAAACTGAAGTTTGCGAATTGTTTAATATGCAGTAGCCGGAGCGGCCTATTATACGATCGGTATATAGTAAAATAGAAAAAAAATTCTAGAATTTGGCCACGTAAGAGACAATTACAAAACCAATCATCTTAGAGAAGATACACAATTCAATGTTACATTACGTTCGATTTACAAGAAAATCCTCACAAATCCACTAGAAAAATAGCGGCAGAACAGTCAATATGTAAATCTTCTGTTCTAAAATGCTTGCATAGAAATAAATGGCACCCATGCGAAGTTCATTTAGTTCAGGAACTTACTGAAGATGATTTGGACCGGAGAGTAGAATAATGATGGATAGATGCAATACCAACCCGCACTTTTCAAGTAAGATAATTTTTTCCGACGAGGCAACATTTTGTCTAAATGGTTCAGTAAACAGACAAAATTTTCGATATTGGGCATCAGGAAACCCACATTGGATTATGGAAAGTCATACACAGTTTTCCAAGAAAGTTGACGTATGGGCGGGTATTGTGGGTACTTCAATTGTGGGTCCTTTTTTATTGAGGAAACACTTAACTCGGAAAAGTATTTAGACCTATTACAAAATGTTTAACCCCAGAACTTTGACCGAATGGTGAAAATTCCAATATACTGGCAGATTTGATATGGTTTCAACAGGATGGAGCGCCCCCGCACTATTCGCGAACAGTGCGAGATTATCTTGACAATATTTTCCCAGATATATGGATCGTAAGGAGAGGTAATATCGAATCGCCAGCTAGGTCTCCAGATCTAAGCCCGTTATATTTTTATCCTTGAAGTTACGTGAAATCGCAAGTCTACTTCAATTAGCCGGAAAATATCGAGTAATTAAAGAATAGAATTAGGGCCGAAATACAACGAATCCTGCCACAAACGCTAAATGAAGTATTACGAGAATTTGAAAAAGGGCTACGTATTGTCAGAAAGTTAATGGTCAACAATTTGAACATATAATTTGATATGTTAATGTTTTTTTTCTTCAATTTTGAAATAAATGTATTTTTTAATAACTGTTAATTTTCGGTATAGCACATAGTACATGAAAAATACTTAGAATTCAATGAAGAATTCAAACATAAAATAAAAAACAAATGTTTCCATTTGAAAAAATGAAGTTGATGGTTGCAATTTATTTCTGGCACACGCTGTATAAATCAGTATATCATCACAAACACCGCAGTCCAAAAAAAACCGACGTGTTCTAGCGTTTTTCCATAAAAACTACACCTGAATTTCAAATGAATTTGTACCAACCCACGCGTCCTCACTATATATTGTTAGCAATACAAGTCCAGAATGACCCTGTAGATGCCAATCTTGATTTAAGCAGGCGCAGAGAGCGCAGCCAGAACGGAAAAGGAAATTACGTCAATAAGCTCAACCTACTGCGAGATGGAGAATCGCTTCCGGCATTATTATGAATCAAGACGCGAAGCTGAACAATAGGATTGCTTGACATTACATCCGCCATGTTGTAATTGGAATTCTAAATAAAATTATGTTGTGTTTGGAAACAAGTTTGGAGAGATTTAATTCATAATTGCTAACAATATTTATTTCTGACGTTATTCTCAATATAACAATATAATATATAATATAATAATTCATATAATTATCTAAATTGAAGGGATTTTGTGAAGAGGTTATTTGGCACATGTTCAGTCAGTGTCTTGCAAGAGGCTTTTCTCAAAAACTGGAAAACTCCCGTTAGAGAAGTTGGTGATCTACTGATAAAGTAGAAAGAAATATGTTTTTACAGCATATGTAATAATTTACTTTTTACTTACCACTAATTTTTAAATAAAGATTGGTACATATTTTATTTTCATACGATGGTCAATATAAAGAATACTCTGATTTATGGCTTGTGTTAATATTTGTGTTCTGTTAATATATTTTTCAATTCAATTCTATTATGTAGATATAATGATTTATGTATTACTAATTCTTCTTCTTCTTTCAAGGTTAGCCTTTCAGGCGTGCAGTCCTTCCATGCTGGTTATGGACTTGATCTTTCGATCTTATTGACCATACACAAGTGTTCTAAATTGTATAGATATTATATGTAGTCTATCCTTTAGTTGTTGCTTGGTAAACTAATTCCTTCGGAATACTGTATGCTTTCTTCTGAATATGTTTAGTAGATTGGATAAAATGTGTAGTATCTCCTTTAATTATCGATAGATAAGTTAATTTCTTTGGGTAACTGTATGCTTTCTGAATATGTTTAGTACTTTGCAACTATATAAAACTATATAAATCTGTTTAATGGGTAAAATATAAATGAGTATACCCTACTTCTCTGTTTCTCTTATAGACCGTTATTTTATATCCGTATTAAAAATATTGAAAAGAAACTGATCCTTAAAATGAAAATAAAACACTATTCATTAAAGTTTATAATTATTTAGATTTTGAACAAAAAACTATTTTAAATGTTTTTGATGACGAATGATCAAGATTTGCATATTTATGTTTTAAAAGTTCTCCATAAAGGGAGTGAAATAGGGATATCAAAGTTTATATTGAAATGTCTACTGTAAAAATCTATTAAAATGATTTCATTGAGCTAATTCAGTTCTGTCCGTTTACCCCGTTAAAGTTCACAAAATTGCCATAAGTTTAGTATACCTAATAAAGTGAAATCATATAAAAAACAGCATTTTCACTAAATTACAATACAATCCTGAAATAATGTTAAATTCTACGACCATGATTGTAACCATCAAGGACAATCAGCGTTCATAAAAGATGTTAATTAACTGAAGACACAATTTATATGGCGGGTAAAACCTAGTATGCCCCAATGGTAGTCGCCTAGGTGATATTGTTATGGGTTGAGCCTCCCCTGTATCTATTCTGTTCAGAATGATGTTTGTACGGCCGGTAGTACCATCTTGACTATTAAAAATGTGCCAGTGATTCGCGATAAATTGCTTGGCTTTCTGTGTTCCTCTGGTATAAGATGTGTCAAATGGTCGGCAAACTGTTCTAGAAACTCTTTACTGGGCCCTTTCTCCTTCACCTATGTCTAGTACGCTTCTTCATAATTGATCATGATGTCTACTGGTTCGAAACAAGCTAATTCTCGACCACTGACAACTAGTTTTGTCTTTGTTGGACATATTCAGGATTTTAATTGGTATGTCTATCCAGGTTTTTACTATAGCCAGTAATGTTTGTTAATTTGGGAACTTTATTTTTAAAAACAATTAAATTTCAAAATATGTAACTACCATGTATTCTTCAGAAATACTATAAAATTAAATACATAGTTTTGATTATGGTTTATGACAGTTGTGAAATTTCAATAATTCGAAAAGCGATTCCACTCCATGCATAAGCAGAACTACAAGGTTATCTTACAACATTATTAAACAAGTGTCACAGGACAAAATAGTTGCCGTTCCTGTAGAACGAATCAAAACAAAACTCGAATGCCAAAATGGTAATGGTATTCATCACAGAGCCGTCATACAGTATAATATTACTTAAAAACAACAAACACTTGGTCAAATTATTAGTTTTTTATTTCTTTCAATTTGACATATGTTTCCCCAAGTCTGGCTAAATCAGAAACTGGAAATACAATGAATGCTAAATTCATATTTCTTACAAAGAAACTATGTATAAGGTAATAAATAAAATAATTAAAGATCTTAATTCTGGGGATTTTCAGCGGAAGCGGGAGGGTGCAGATCAGGTAAATTAAACATTTATGAAACATTTTTGACAACAGATATTAATAATATAATATAATATTATTTAGAAATGGAAGTTGAGATTAAGTAAGGGCGATGGATTTGTATCAGTTTGGTGGTTTAATAGATTCGGAAAATTTCTGTTTTTGTTAATTTCAAGGGATTCAAGAAGATGTATTTTGAGAAATACATGGTTTTCTCTTAATAAGTGGTCAGCAAATATAGACTTATTTTTTGTTGATTTTCAAAACCTTTAGTGTGTTCACGCCATCTTGAATTGAAAGAAGTAAAATGCGCAGTGATATCAAAGACGGAACGGTACCAATACAGGATTTTGTTACTGAGATCGTATTTGAAAATTAGCGTTTCTAAATTGTCCATGAATATTTCAGATAGAAAGGGACTTAAAGGATTGCCCTTAGTTTGGACTTGAGTGCTGAGGACCTATTAGTCGTAAATTCTAAGTTTTTATCTCTGTTAAATTCAGCAAAGGGTGGTATTAATGCTTTGTGTTGAGCGGTGACATTTCCCGTACAAATTTTTAATTCAGTTTGTCAATGAAAATGCCAACAGACTAATATTCATAGATAATTATTATTGAAAATGAACATCCGATATCAATTAAGAATTTTTTGATTTTTCGACTTGAGGATAATTCGAGAATCCCGATTGTAAATGGGAGACTGTTCAAAATAATTTGTATTTTATTGCTTAGAATATCCGTTGAAATCCTTATTGCATTTCGATGTCTTTGTTGCGACTGTCCTAAATTTCTTAGAGCTATACGATTTTCGTATTCTTGTTCAAAGTTTTGGAAAATGTCAACTGTTAGTTTAATGTTAGTTTGAGAACGTTAAGGGATAAAAGTTATGAATCGATATTTCAAAATGGAGTTATTGAGCCATCCATCACCCATGGCCTGCTCCCGTCGCTTTGGTGAAAACGAAACATTCAACCCACCCATTTTTCATGGATTATAGGAAATGGAACGACGTCACGAAGAAAGACAGCAATACACTCCCCGATTGATGACACCCTTACCAACTTAGTGTGGATATCGGCAGGTTTTACTGACATAGAGAAAAAAATGTTTTCCACGTAAAGGCCCGTTTCAATTCACGGCCATACGGTTTGGGCTATGTAACCCTCCTGTCACACCTCTACATCGGCAGAGCACTAAAAGAGAATTCCTGTACTACAGTCGTGGATTTCCGAAACCAAAAAGGAATTATTATCTCACCAGAAACGAAATTCTTGTAATAATCAGGGCTGTAGATCAATTTTACAATATCTGTGTGGTCGTCATAATGCCCATACCTTATCAAGAAAATTCTATCGAGCAGATTGTGGACATTGCCGGAAGACGAAACAGCGTGAATGAATCTCCGTCCAGCAGATTCGAATGCAAGTAAATGCAGATTGGAAAACAAAACCATGTATCCAGGGTGAACTAGCCGACCTAGACATTCAACTATTCTTTCAGTCAAGAATAGAAGTGCAGCCAAGCGACGATGGGACGAAGTCAATGTGGGCTCAATAGGAATCCTTAAAGGCAAAGACTGTAGTGTTATGGAGAATTTGAGAAATCAATGATGGCAGAAAAACCAAGTTCCAACAGGTCCTGTCTGAACATTTGTAATAAATGCTATAGATGTCGCAGGTCCATTCCCCGAGTCTGAGAGTTGTCATAACTATATTCTGGTCGCTATGGATTTTTAAATCAATGTCTACATAACCAATTAAATGGCAACCACGGTGACAAAAGAGTTGGTGGAACAACTTTTCAGCAGGTTCGGTGTACCGTTGGAGTTATATTTGGACCAAGGACGAAATTTTGAGTCTAACGTATTCCAGCAGGTCTGAACGATGCTGGGCATCAAGAAAACGAGAAACACACCTTTGCATCCACAATCGGACAGAGTGGTGGAAAGATTCAACAGGAACTTGAAAGAACATCTAACCAAGCTTATTAGCATGATTGGAAAGGGCATATTTTCTTGTTCCTATTGGCCTATCACTCAGCCTTGAATGCCAGCTAGAGTACTCTTTGAACAGGAACTGACACTCTCAGATTATAAAATCGTTAATAAAAAAATAATGCATTTATATCATTTTTAGATTGTAAAGATTTTCTATGTAGCTCAGTTATTGAAAAACAAAATTAATAATTATAAAAATATATCGAACTATTAGATAAATAAAATAAATATAACAATTAACGTTTTCGAACAATTGGCAACAAAGTATGACTTTCGTGTTTGTTATAAAAGCTCGTGGCACGCATTGATTGGTAATTTCTTTCCCTGTGGCTTTCAACGCCCAATCAAGGAACGAGAGTAACAGCGCGTGAAATGGCACTCTTGGATCTACTACTCTGGAATAACAATGACATCACCAACTATAATCTCATTTTATACGGCCGCAGAGGTTTAGTGGATTCCATTTTATTAATAAGAAACGTTCAGGGATCGTATAGTTGTGAAGTTAGAACCCGTTGGTTCTTAAAATATCATTTTCGACGTACATATTAAGAACAAAAATAGAGCTTAAATTTTTTTCCAAAGCCAACAAATATGAGTTCTTTCATGAAAAATTGAATGAATCTTTAATGTGTTGAACCCATTTCCCAGGTGTAATATCACTTATTGATGTTAGTTATTTCATATACATTTTTTCTCTACTTTTAACAATTTACAGTTTCATTTGTTATCCGCATATTCCTTCCAGGTGTCGTCTATTTGTCGGTCATTTTTATTTGATAGATTTACATTTATTTATTAAAAATGCTGTTTTGATAGTATCTTAATTTTTTCTTCAAATAAACATTTTTTATGTGGCAGTGTGTTTCTATTTACTGCTGTTTCTATTGTGAGCACTGCAAAAATTAGTAAAAAATATTTATTAATTTTGTCGTAATTCATTATAATTATCGTGATGAATTACTGCACAGTATTACTGAATTGCTCTTTATTTAGACGCACTTGAAATTAAATAAAGTGGAATTAATATATACTGTGTATTAATTCATCATGAGTTTTAACTTCCACCTAGTAACGCCCGACTCCATTCAGTACATTTTAAATGTTTCTGCTTCTGCACTTCTTTTTTAAGTACTTTAATTATACTGTTTAACTACTTCTTGTATTAAGCACTCTAAAGTAAATTTTGCTTCTAATATTGTATTTTTTATTAATCGATTTCAACGAAGGAGGTATATAGCGGTTCTATACAAGTGTGCCAAGTTTCATCAGTGTATGTATCTTTTTTTAAGGTTCCGTATATATAATTTACGGATACCCTTATAATATAACTCAGGATTTCTTCCTCTCTCACATCACAGCAATTTTCTCCTCAACTACTGGATGGAAAAGGTTGAAATTTGGTCTCAGTATATAGTTTGATGATCCGATTCGGGGTACATATCATAAATGAGGTAATTTTGATTTTAAGGGTACTTCTGGGGGGAAAAACTAAAAAATCGATTGTTCCCCCCTTTATCTCGGAAACTATAAGTAAAATTTTGAAAAAAAATAAATATAGGGCGTCACCCGAAGTTTACCGGAAAAATAAGGAGAAACCTCTACTATTAATTTTGGGGGGCAAACTACAGCATTAAATGGAAAATATCAAATCAAAATTGTCTCTAACACATCATGTAATATACAATATGAAAGGGCTCATTATGGTGAAAACAAATATAAATATTAAATAAATTATTTTAAAAATATTAATGAAAATATAAAAAAAAATTACCTATTCCCCCTACCTTATCTCCAAACTATAAATCCGTAAAATTTTGAAAAAATAGGGATATAGGAACTCACCTGAACTTTACTGGAAAAATAAGGTGGAACCCCTAATATTAATTTTAGGGGTCAATTTATAGCATTAAATGGAAAACATAAAATTAATATATCAAATGAAAGGGCTCATTAAGACGAATACATTTTTTTTTCATATTTTTAAAATTAATATTTTAAAATATATTAACAAAAATATTTAAAAAATCACCCCTTCCCCCTTTATTCCCCAAACTATAAGACTTTTTTCTTTACAGGACAAGAAATCAATAATAATTATTATAGGGCCAAATTATACAATTAAACGGATAATAAAAAAAATATTTTTTAACGCATCACGTACTAAATCAAATCATTATGAGGAATAAAAATATATATATTTTTCATATTTTTTAAATTAATTGTTTACAAGATCTTAACAAACAGAAAATTAGTAGAAAACCCCAATATTAATTTTGGGGACAAATTATGGAAAATAAAAATAAAAAAAGGTATTAACAAAAATATTAAACATCGACCTTAATTCCCACTTCAGAAACTACACTGTCTAAAATTTTGACAAATATATTTTATTTGTATTTTTAAATAATTTTTTAAACAGATTTAATAATTTATTATTTAAAACTTGACCTATTTTCCCTTTTATCTCCCAATCTACAGAGCCTAAAATTCAGACAGTAGATTATAAAAGGCTCCCCTGAAAGTTTATTAGTATAATAAAACAAATTTTTTGGCCAAATTAGAAAATTAAATACATATTTTTATAAAAATCAAGCGAATCATATAGCAGATAAAAAATAAAAAGTGTATGTGTTGAAAATAAAAGTGTATATTTTTTTATAAATTTAAAACGCTTTCTTTAAATGATATTAGGGTAAATATAAGAAAATGCACTCATTCCCTGCTTGTCCGAAACTGGAATATTAGAGTCTTGAAGGACTAAAAAACTCCTACTCTTTCTCCGGCCAGAGTCCCTGCCGAAACCGCCGTAAGGCATTACTCCACGGGGAGAGAATTTAGCAGATTGATCTTCCTTCAGATGGTTGAAGTCAGTTCTTCTCTTCTTCTAGTCTTATTGAATTTAGCTCCCTTCTTTTCGATGTAGCGCAGATCGTTGAGGACTTCCGTGGCAAAAAGGCTGGTTTCGTTTCAAGCACCTTCTGATGGCAGCATTTCATCTATAATTGTACCTTGTCTGTTGAAGACTGGTTTAGAGCTCATCACGTTGCGAATGAAATAGGGGACACACGAAAAATAAGTCTTTCGCGTCTTCAGGAACTCTGCGACAGTATGGGCATTCAGGAGAATCATCGCTTTCAATGCGTTGGAGATATGTTCGGGAGCAGCCATTTCCTGACAGCATCTGTGTCAGATAATATTTGACCTCTCCATGATTTCAATTCAGCCAAACTTATATTCGCGGTATAAGGTCGTACGTTCACCTTCCTTTCTCTGACGCATCCCATTGTAGTTGCCATCGGCGTATGCTATACAGCCGTTCCTAAGTTCTGAGTTCCACAGGACATGACTTAGATGACTTTTGTCGCTGACAGAGGGCTTGCCATTCTTCAGCTAGCATTCGAATCGGCTGCATTCGGACAGTAACACACACCGCTTCTTCAGATACTGTGCGGAAAGCACTAGGGCACTCAGATGATATATTGACCCTTCTTCTTGTTTCTTGGATTTCTAGAACATCTGACATTAGACATCAGAAGTGATATGCTTGTCCTCGCCACTCCTGCCTTGGCACTTGGCACTCCACTTGCATCTTGAAATTAAGTCTGGCATCAATAATCACTCCCAGATACCGAATAAACGGTTTTATGTTATCTGGTTCTTCCCAAATCCCAGTGTGATGGTTTCGATGTGCTCTCTGCTCGTAATTAGCACCCCCTCGGTTTTATGCTCCGCCCACACCAAATTATCTCTTTGCTAGCTGCATTGCGATGATCACCAGTGTGACATTTGCTGGCGAGTCTAGCCTCAGCAGCCCGTCATACATGATGTTACTGCTCCAGTTATTCGGTATTCCTTTGGGTCATACTTCGTGTCGTATTTCAGAAGCCTATCTCCAAGGGCCATTATTATGCAGTCCCAATTGGTGGAATTGAAGGCGTTTCTAATGTTCAAAACACCCACCAAGCAATACTTCTTCGTACGACCGGTACATCTGGTCCCCGCAATCGGATTCTTGGCTGTTGTGACGACAAGTTTAATCGCGTCTAGCGTTAATCACCCTTTCCAAAAACCATACTGGTTGTCGGCTAGCAGCAGTTCCGCTACTGCCTCGTTGTCCTTTCCATTTCCGACGGAAGATCTTTTGTTTGAAGCATGCATCGTAGTACCTTAGAGCGAGGTTTGGAATTCCCTCCAACTCCGGTGCTTTATTTGTCCCCACTCGATTATAAGCCTCCATCAATTTATCCGTCGTAGTAGTTAGAATTTCTTCCGAGTCACACTGTGCTAACGGTTACTGAAATTCACGTTGTTGCGGGAACAGCGTGGTAATGATCTTCTGTAACAGATGTGGGCATGTAGGTGACGATATTGCCTGGCTTTTTAGGTGGGTCATTATCTTTGTCCACTTCGTCGATTAGTTCCTGCCAGCATGTTTTTGCAATCTTTAATGGCCTTCTTCAATTTCCGATGTACCTTTTTGTACTCTGCCACGAACTCTGCAGAGCCTGGTCGTTGGTAGCCACGATGAGATATTCGGCTTCTTCCAAAAAGCTGATTTGGTCGTTCCAGCAATGCACTGACGGATGTTGTTTCATTCCACGTTAACGGAGCATACTTGCCTTGCAAGCCTGGGCCACTCTCCTCATTAACTCCTTTGCTTTCTCCTCGGCATTCCCAACGATGATTGGGTCTCCATTCATGGCTATTAAGAAAGCATTCCGGTCAAATGGTTTAACTTTTCACCTGATCGCATTGGTTGGCATATTGGTTCTTCTAGCGTTCTGGTATTTTAATATTTTCCAGAGTATTGCACTATAGTCACTGGTTGTGTATATCTCCATCACCTTCCAATAGTTAGCCGCTGCTAACGAAAGTTGGGTCTACTATGGAGCGTATTCTGCTCTAGTGAACGTTTGTGTATCACCGCTGTTGAGCCTGAACACATCTAAAGGTCCAGACAGTCAGTAAATTCTATCTATCTATCAATGCGCCACAAACCCTGCTTCCCTATTATTTGCCACGCTCTGGAAAGGAAGTTTTCCGAAAGACGAAATGACGACTTTTGCTGTACTGTCCGTTTCCCATGGTTAATTGCTGTACGGATCTGCTATAAATACTAGATCTAGCCTTAATTCGCGCAGGGTTTGCATAAGCAAATCGTGCGCATTCTCACATTGATTGAGATTGAGCTGTAGTATCTTCTTGCTTGCCTGTTGTTCAGCTTCATAAGTGTCTCTTTATAAACCGGGCATCTGCTATTTCCATCATAGTGGACATTTTTGGTGCCAAGTTGTTCACCACATAGGGCACACTTAGCTGAATTATTAAATTGAGAGATTTTGTGTCCTGCTTGCCCGCACTTAATGCAGAGCTTATACCGATCCCCTTAATACATGTATGTATCTGTTTCCACATATTCCTAAGAATTTTGGCAAAAGTTTCGAAATTCTTGTTGTTGGTGATGGGTTTTGGCTTTTAGTATTATGTGTGTATTTATTCCATAGCTTTAGAAGGAGAAATCCAGGGATAATTTTGCAATGGAAAATATTGTTAGCACCTACCTAAGAAATGTTCTTTTTAACGAATGACTGATTAATTCGCCTCCATCCCTTGAATAATTGTAGAATTTGAGATTTTTTTATGTCTGTTCAGCGATTACTCGACAACAAGGAATTTCGATCGTTAATACTGGATTCTGTTCGGGGGGATTCCGATGTGGTCCCATATTTTTGTCAAGGACATAGCTTATCCCGTTTTTTAGAAAATTTGCTAAACTTTGTTTACCTACTATCTTATATAGTAAGCTTTAAAGGAGGTGCTGGTACTATAAAAATATGGAAATGTTTCTTTTCAAAACTTAGAGTATTATAAATGTCAGTTAATCAAGTGCAAGGTGAAGATTCTAAAGTAGTCTATATATATAGTGTGTCATAAATCAAATGAATTTTTTTTATTAATAATATTAAGAGAAAAAGTTATTCTTCACAAACATATTTGCATGATCTAAAACGTATACTGTAATCAACACATGTCACTTTTTTAACTGTAGACGAGGTTTGTTAGCAAATAGTAATTTTGTTAATATCTAAACTTGGTATCAAATAGAAGTAATCAGAATTAAAAACTGCATCTAATTATGCCCTTGCACTAAAAAATTTAACTTTTCCAACTATATACTAGGTTTCAAGAAATATGTCAACTTGTTTAAAAGCGAGGTAACTTTATTTTTTTATAATATCTCAAATTGCAATGAAAAAAGTCTATTAGAATTGAGAACTGCATTCAATTATGCTGAATCACTCAAAATTGTAATAAATTCAAAATAGATTGGAATTAAATCAAAATAAACGTCAGTTAATCAACTGCAAGAGGTTCTCAGTTGGTCTCTATATACAATGTGACTTCATAAGTTGGATTCAAATGGAAAACCTTCTGATGAATTTTATTTAGAAAAAAGTTATTCATCATAAAGAGATTTGCATGGTGAGAAACGTATACTGTACCTAATCATTACATGTCACTTTTTCAACTGTATACGCGCTTTGTCAGCTAATATGAATTTTACTTAAAATTAAAGTACCTTTATTGTTGATGGTATCTAAAAAGCTTATCAAACAGAAGTAATTAGAATTACAAAAAATGCATCTAATTATGCCACAGCACTAAAAATTGTAAATAATGCAATATGTATAAGAATAATATTTTTTTAAATTAACGTCATTTTATGTTTAGAATTTTTAGCAACCAGACGCAATAAAATCAACAAATAACTACAGTTGCGGAGATTCATCAAAAATGTTGCCTAATCAAATTGGTGTAGACAGTGACAACTATGTCAAAAAAATGTAAACAAGCGGAGTTGGAGCTGCATAACTCGGTTTCCTCTGCTGAAATACCACCGTGTTATGTGTTGGAAATTACAAAACAATGTTGGTTATTTAAAATGCTTTCTGAGTTTTCTGAAGCAGTCAAAAATTGGAATGGGTTTAAATAATAAACGTTCTAGTAGACTTCAGTGGGATGGCATTGCTTCATATTTTCAAAACCCTGTTAGAACTGGGATAATAATTATGTTCGAGTCCAGAGTTAGTAAGATTTTGAAGAAACTACCTATGCTTAAAGTGAATACTTGTTTTTGTAGAGAATTTATAAAGAAGTGGGATATGGATGAAATTATGAATCCCAAATATTTCAATACTAAAAACGAAATTATTGATCGGAGAACAGACTTGGAAGAATGGTTTGATAATCACGTAAAGGATCCAATTATGGATTTCCTTGAAGAATTTTCAACAGAAGGTAGCGGATGGGGCTTAAAACGCGTTATTTCTTTGGAAATAAACATAAATGCCTTTGAAATGGGTGCTGGTATATCAAATATATTATACGTTGCTTGTTTGAAATAAAATTTTAAACACAAGACATTGTTTTACTGCCACAGACAATAGATAAGTACCCGAAATTAAGTTCCGATTAGAATGAATGGATATAGCGAACTTTCTCCAGCTTCCGGTTCAACGCACGCTACGGAGTGCCTCCCAGCCTTTACCATGATGTCATAAGCTGCACTCTCATGGGTTGGGTTATCAGCAGACCTGCTAACCAACGGTGTGTTTAAGTTATCTGTTTATAAAGAATACATATGTCCTAAGTAAAAATTTAAGGTTTCTAATCAGGATTCTGTTTCATACATTGCAAGTGCCTTTATAATAGCTATCATAATGAACGAAAGTAGATAAAAGGAACTTGTGTACGTTTTCAGACATTTAGGGAAATATGGCAATGTTGCATATATTGCACCATCACGTTAACAATACCGTATAAATAAAATGACGCATTTTCTGAGATCTAGGGAAATAAGACAATCTGGCACCGCTTGCCCCTCACACCGGGTCTCCTTCCCTTTTTTTGTAACGTCACAAGATATATCCTTTAGTCATGTTAACGACGACAAAAAATTTCACTTCGTTTGTAACAATTGACTAACGTAGTCAGTACAATTCCAAGATGGTATCTATTCAACCAAACAAAATAAAGTTGAAAGTGATCAAGATGTTAGGCTGTGGGTTAAACCGATAGGTAAATTAACTTATACGGAAGTATGTCTCAAATTTGGTCTCGACATTGAAAATGATAGATGCAACGCCTTCTTCTGGAAGCTGACGTGTACAGACAAAATGCTCTTCGATGATAATGTCCTGAAGTGGTGTGTTTACGCTGGTGAGTACAGACATAAAAAATATCATTTTATAGATTTACTCAAGACGCAGCAACCAACTATGGAATACGAAGAAATTCAAGATGCGTACATAACTCAAAAGAAATACATTTGCATGAGCGCCATCGACTTTGAAATGCTGCTTATGCAGATGCGAAGCAAGAGGGCCACGTAAATTCGCATCCTCTACACTTTAGTTAAACGCATCTCTATGAAATATATCAAGTACGGGAAGTATCACGAGAAAATGCGTCTCAACCAACAACAACCTAATTTCTGCCCAAAACGACCATTTGATGACTGAGTTGGATGAACTTAAGCAGATTATGATACAAGTAAAGAATATCGCTGAGGTTGAGAGGATTCAAATGCAACAAGAACGATTACAAGCCGAAGAAGAGAGAAACAAAGCAGATCGAGATCGTATGCGAGCTGAAGAGGAACGAGTTCAGGCTGAAAAATAACGTATTCAAGCTGAGGAAGCTAGTGCCAAAGCCGAACTGCATCGAGTTAGACTAGAAGAGAAATGTGTCAAGGCATCGGAACGTCATTGTGAAGTTCTGAACGTGGTTTCTAACAAAATACAGTCTCATGTAGTGAAACGTTTGAGGAACGAAGTAGTCCATGATGTAGCTCCCAAGTCAATCAACCACAAAAAATAGAGATGTATGCTCTGCTGGCTCTTAGTAAGAGAGAATGGTATCTCATAAGCAGGCAGCGAGAGTCTTTTCATGCAGCTATAAAGGCAGTGCTGAAGAACAATACTAATGCTCTACTAGTTAAAGAGTGGTACAATGTCTCAAACCCTGTAGATGTAGGTAACGCCCTCAGGTTCCGACTTGGGACCTTAAACTGGTTGGCTAGAGGCAAAAATGGTTTTAACAATTGTTCAATCAGTATACAATTTAGTAAATTTGGCCATAAACAAATTTTGTCTATTACAATATAATAATAACTACAGAAATTTCAGCGCTCCAAACAAATTAATTTACTTGTTATAATAGGGTTAATAGCTAAGAGTTCAACCGCATCACTATAGTCGAAATATAGTGCGCAAATGTTTTTCATCAACATAACTTATTTCACATCTTCATACTGGATCTGGGATAGATCCAAACATACTCCGCAGGTCACTGGGGCAGCAAACTCTAGAGGTGTGGTATTTTCAAAAAAGTTTGTTTTCGTGAGCTCGTACATAGTCATCACAATTTTCGTTGGTGTTCCTGCGACTACAGTTGTTTTTTGCAAGATAACCACTGGAGAATAGGATCTTGCAGGACTGAGTGCACATTGAACATCATACTCTGAATTCAGTAATGGAAATCTCGAATGCAGCAAGTAATAGTCTTCATTTTTGGCAACTTCATCGTACATTTGTAACACTCTATCCAAGTCAGCACTGTAATTGATAGTCTAATCAGTACTGTAACCACTATCACTATCCATAGTTTCAAAACTGCTGATGCTACTCATTTTCACAACTCACTCGAGAGGTAAACTGGGACTGAGGAATATATGAAGGGAATTTTCAATATTTTATTGTTGTACCCCTTCCACCACCTGATTGCGGTTGATTTGAATTATGTGTTCCTACACCAAAATCGAAAAGTAGATCTCTTGTTGCTAAGATCTCCTCGCTTCCCCTCACCATCATCATATATGTGAAGCTTTTAAATGTTGCATCACTCGTTGTATTTCACAATAAAATTCGATATCTTTCTGTAATGGTTTAAGTTTAGTGATATGTTGATATAAACTTTTCGAATACTTTACAGTGATATTTTCACCCAAAGTCTTCATTTTGCAATGCAAGCACATGTCTATATTTATGATAATTTACTATCAATTTGTGATTGACCTTGGTGTTATAGTCTGTACATACGCCTATGGTACGAATACTCGGTAGTGTTTATATTTACTCATTGTTTAAAGTTGCAAAATCAGTGTTTTTTGGCCAAATTTAAATTATAAGTGGTGTGCACAAGTTTATTAAGGCACTAGAGAATCCACGTGAGTTATATCCTGTATCAACGATTACTTATTTAGTTAGTTTCGCTTTTTTCAATTTAGTGTCATCATCTAACCTCTATATTGGCATATGATATTTTCGCCTTTTTTATACTTTTGGCATTGGCGTAGCATTTTGGATTGGTTTTATAGTATTAATTGTCTTATTATTGAGTAAAGAAATTTGAAGTACAAATAAAGAGAACAAATTAGAGATGCCATCTACTACACAATGTGCTTGCTGCAATAAATACTTTAAAAATAGCCTCATGATAGGCTGCTGCGTTTGCAATAAATCATATAAGCACTCATGTGTGGACATCGCCCTAGAGGAAGTGAAAGTCATTAATGATAACACTGATAAAGGTTTAGAGTGATCATGTTCCAAGTGTAGAGAATTCGGTAACGAGTTAATAGGATTGAAGGCCCTCATTTTGCAGTTGCAGAATGACATTCAGCAACTGAAAACTAGCCATGGTTCATCTGCCGTGCAACCCGTTCCGTTCGAACAAATTATTGAGGAAATTAACCAGAGAAATAAGCGAAAGTGCAACATAATCATTTTTGGTATTGAAGAACAAGATCAACGGAAATCTTCGCAAGTTCGCATAAATGCTGATAAGTCTGCTGTTGATAGTATTATTCAAGCGATTGCACCCGATTACTTACTTTCAGAAATTAAGCCTGTTAGGCTGAGTCAATTTGATCAGTGTAAACGTCGCCCTGTGAGAGTTAAATTAGATAGCGAAGATGCGGTTCACAGTATAATCCGGAAAGTCAAAGGACTAAGGAATCATAGAGAATGTAGGAACAAGCCTATATCAATTACCTTTGATCGTACACCTCGACAACAGGATGCCTTTCGTATACTAAAGGAAGAGCTGAAGGATCGTCAACAGTCTGGGGAAACCAATTTACGAATTAAATACATCAAGGGCGTTCCTCAGATTGTGGGAAACTAACGATGCCCAACAGTCCGCAATTCTTGGTGGGTTACTACCAGAATGTTCGCGGCCTCAAAACAAAAGTTGATACGTATAAAGCGTCGGTCTCGGACTGCGAATTTGATTTGATTGCTCTTTCTGAAACTAACTTAAATTCAAGCGTGAACAACAGTGAACTCTTTTCGACGCAGTACAATGTTTACAGGAAAGATCGGAAGCTTGATATTGTTGATCGTGCAAGTGGCGGCGGCATACTTTTAGCAGTGAATAGCAGATTTATCTCAAGTGTTGTGAACTGTACGTATATGGATACCTGCTTTCCTGAGATCGATCTTCTTGTGGTTAGATGTAATTTTTGGCATAAATCATCATATGTTATAGTTGTATATATTCCACCTGATATTGACCTGAATTCTTTTGAGCAATTCTTTCAATCTTTTGATCAACTAGATTTTATGTGTAAGGATGAGGTTATTATTTTAGGTGGTTTTAATATACCTGCCTTTGTACATCACGATCCAAATAACAGAAAGTCTTCAATTATAAATAACTTTTTAGCAATTTACAATTTACACCAGTTTAACGATGTTATAAATTCCATGATGAGGTTATTGGATTTGGTTTGCTCCAATTTAGGTAATATTACTGTCTCACATGATTGTAATCCGTTAGTTCCCGAAGATAATTATCATCCAGCATTAGTTATTAACTTTTCGACTCCAGAACCTTATTTTAACTTTCGGTCTAATCCATGTCCTAATTCATATAACTTCAGGAAAGCAGACTTTGCTTCGCTATATTACTCTCTTTCTTGTGTAGATTGGTCTTTCTTAAGATCTTTTAATAACGTAGATGCTTGCTTAGAGGCTTTTTATACAACTTTGTATAATATCTTTGATGCGCATGTTCCGCGGTTTAATTCACACAAACGTATATTTCCTAAGTAGTTTACCTCTGACATAATCAAAAATATTAAAAGAAAGGCTAGGTTGCATAAGAAATTTAAGTAGTCTCATAATATTACTCATTTCGAAGAATTCAAACATTTAAGGGCAGTGGTGAAAAGACAAATTACCACAGCATATAAGGAATATATTGTAAGTATCCAGTCTTTGATACGAGTTGACTCGAAAGAATTCTGGTCGTTTATACGTGATAAAAAGGGTATATCCAGAATTCCTGGCAACATCACATTTAATAATGGGATTCTTACGGATCCGCAGGAAATTGTTAATGGTTTTGCTGATTTCTTTCAGAGTGCATTTGGGCAGTCCAGTCTAATCAATAACTCTGTTGGCCCAATTATCACGCACGTAAATTTGGAATTACCAACTATTTCCGAGCTAACTGTGTTTCAGTCTATGAAGAAGCTGAAAAATAAGTTTACATCTGGATATGACGGTGTTCCGTCTTTTCTTATTAAAAATTGTGCTGGAGTTCTGGATGTTCCTCTCAGTATCGTATACAACCTATCATTAAGATCCTTAACGTTTCCCTCTACCTGGAAATCAGCTAAAATATGTCCGGTATTTAAATCCGGAGACAAATTTGCTATCGAGAACTATAGGCCAATATCTATATTGTCGAACTTTTCCAAGGTTTTTGAGATGATTTTGTACGATCACATTTATCCTTATATATGTCATCAAATTTCTGATTCACAGCACGGATTTCTGAAGAAAAGATCCACTGTTACCAACCTCACTATTATAACTCAGTACCTGGCGGAATGTCTAGATAATAAAAGTCAAGTGGATGTTATTTACACCGACTTTGCAAAGGCCTTTGATAAATTGGATCACGGTGTTCTACTTGGTAAATTGGCTAAATTTGGATTCGGTAGTCAACTCATTACTTTTTTTAAATTCTTATTTTGACAACAGAATCCAATCTGTTTTCTATAATGGATTTAAATCAAACCAATACGTTGCTACATCAGGGGTTCCTCAGGGGTCAAATCTGGGACCTCTGCTCTTTCTTCTTTTCATTGATGACTTAACAAGTAGGCTAAAGTGTAACAATTTATTATATGCTGACGATTTAAAAATCTTTGTTGAGATTACAGGTATCGATGATTGCTATTTTCTACAAGAGAATCTTAATGTTGTTAGTGACTGGTGCTTGCAGAATAATCTACATTTGAATGTGTCTGAGTGCAAAATAATGTCTTTTACCAAGAAGAAAGGTTGTCTAGATTTTAATTATATGATAAGAGATGATTGCCTTCCTCGCGCAACTTTAATTAAGGATCTTGGTGTGTGGTTTGATACTAGGTTGAATTTTTACGAACACATTAACCTTAAAATTGCCGAAGCTAGTAAATTGTATGGCTTTATTGTCAGAAACTGTAAATCGTTTCATAGTATAGATGCTCTGAAAGTACTTTATTATTCTTTCGTACACTCCAGGTTAGAATATGTATCGATCGTCTGGAAACCATTTTACAATTATCAGAAGTTAGCATTAGAAAGTATACAGCGAAATTTTCTTAAGTATCTATGTTTTAAAATTGATGGAGTTTATCCCAATAGAGGAGTTAATAAGCAACTTATGTGTAATAGATTTAATGTGGAAATTTTGGAGCTCAGGCGAATAATATGTTCGCTCACTTTTCTATACAAGCTTCTGAATAATAAAATAGACGCAGTGAACTTGTTATTACAGCTTAATTTCAATGTACCTTTTGTTTTTCTCAGAGATCCAGTGGTTTTTAGGCATAGTCGTTACAAAACTAACTTAGGCATAAACTCTCCTGTTTTTTGTATGACACAAAACTTCAACCTTATTTGTAGGGAATGTGATATTCATGTAGACTCTTTGTCTGTTATTTTGAGTAGGGCCAACGCTTTATTTAGTTTATAATTTTTAACTTTATTTTTGATATCGCAGTTATCGAGTATTTGTTTATTTTTGTTTATTTTTTTTTATTATTTTTTAGTACATTTTGCTTTCTGTTTTTTTTAAGGATTATTTTATATTGTCCTGTTAATAGTTTTTTACTGTTGGGCAATAAAGCTTTATTTATTTATTTATTTATTTATTTCAATGAGTCAATCCAACTATCGTGGCTCGAATCAAACCCAAGCCACCGAACTTTAACCTGTTTTCCTTTTCGTTGCAAAATTTTCTCGACGAGATACTCATCACGATAGGCTGCCTTTTGCAATTCTTCTTCGTGATAGCTCCCTTGAATCTGTGTTCCATTCATATCTTTCAAAATGTACGAAACTGGATTAGTCATTTTAATCGGCGTAATTTTAAACAATTATGTCTCCAGCTAGGAAGGAAACCTTTATCAAAGACGTATTTGGTTTTACTTATTCGCACAACATCTCCGGCTTTCAGTTTGCTTGGTCCAGAAATTTTCAAGTTATTGTATAGTTTAATATATCGAGCGTTTTTCCTATTAATGTCCACAGGTGTCACCATTGTCTTGGAATGTTTTTGATGGTTGTAGTCCTTGACGATTTCCGGTAGAATATCCACCCATTTGTAGGTGCCATTCAAACTAAAGTACTTGTAGAGCCGTTCTTTCAGCGTTCTAATTACTCGTTTACCTATTACGGCTTTCATTCCACTAAATATACTATATTGGTTGATTCCGTATGACTTCATTAGTTTCTGAAAGCAACTATTGTAGTATTCTTTACCCTGGTCGGTTTGGAGATTTTTCGGGTGCCACTCTTTCTTAAGAATACTCTCACGAGTTACCTCTTCATCGGATTTCGTTTTTAGCGACCTTGTCCACACGTACTTTAAAAAGCAGTCGATCACCACGAGGAAGAACTTGAAATTACTATTGGATTTCGCATAGAGATCCATTTGTACAAGGTCAGACTGCTAAGAGTTATCGAAACCCTTGATTATTATAAGTCGGCGAGGAAACTTTCGTCTCACAGGTCTATGCAGTTCCTTAACTTTTTCTTTGGAATGTTTCGCTATAGGAGCCACCTTGTAAACTGCTTAAAAATATACAGTCATGTTTATATTGACTCTAATGATTTTTAATTTCAGCAATACTGTCTGCGATTGCTTCAAGTTTTTGATTTTGGTCCAACATTTGACTTGCAATATCGTCATGTAGTTTTTGCATATCTCGATATAGGTAAGGCACTACTTTTGTCATCTTGTCTCTAACTTCTGTTAGGTCAGAAAGATCTTTAGCCTTCTCTTTTTGAACAATGTTTAATACTTCTGCTGCATCAACACCTTTAGGAGCTTGTTTCATAGAAAGTTCCAGATCATTAATACGTTTTTACTGAGATATACGATTGTCATTAAGAGGCTTCAAATTTAGACATGGTTTCCTAATGTTGTTTCCGGACAGATTCCAACCGAGCTTCTATTGTATTGAATTTTGAAATGAGAAGCGATATATTTTGTTGTTGGGTTTCCATAGCTTGTTTGGTTTTCAACATGCGAGTATTCATTGCAGAACAGTTTTGGGTTCCACATTCCTCGCTAACCTTTTGGTTTTGCTTAAACACAAATAAGGTTTGATGAACTTCACCAGTGTAGTTGGTGAAAGCTATTTGAAAATCACTATGTAGTTGTTGCAGTCCGTTTGCTATTTCCTTATCAACGTACTGCTTGTTGGCGGCATCCATGGCCTTCGTCGGTACTTCGACATTGGTAATTTTCTGTTTCTCAGCATCGATATTTCCCTCTGCGGTAGAGGAAAACGTCACTTTCATAAAAGCTAGGTTATGTGATAATACTGGCTGATGGGAGGTACTGCGTCTAAATTTGTAATACGTCATTGCGTAACTGATACCTTTGCTAATAAGGGTTAATATTTAAATTTTATAGAAACGTTTATTTATCTCGTATAATATTAGCTTCCTTAAGTTCATTAAAATAGCAATTATTTCATTGTCGTGAGAGGTGTTGCCTGCTTCTTTGGATGCAATCAGTAGTTGCAACCGTTCAACCAATCCATTGGGATCATCCCTGTAGACGTAGTCCACTGGCTTGTTATTGTAAGTTAACTTCATACGGGATCCCGTAAAACGTTGCTTCTTTGTCAAAGAAGGAAACATTGGCTTTATAATTTGCGTATATTAATATAGACTTGAAACTTTCAAACGGCCTGCTGTATTCTTGTGTGCTGAAGTCATTGTCAAAATCCTGGGGTATGCTTCTCAATCGTCGGTAGCGAAATCAGGTGACTTGTGGAAAATTAGCTGGTAAAGACCTGGAGTCCCTTAAAACTGCAACCCGTCAGCGATAATGTGAGCTGTACTACGACTGGAATTGATTTCCTTTTGTCCGAGATACCACTCAAAGCTTGACTCGTCGTATACGGGTCCATAAATCTTATCGATATCATCGCTATTACTGAAAAAGTCGAATAGGTACTACTTGTGTGAAATCACAGGGTATTGTTCGAGGTAGGTTTCTACTACATCCGGAGGTACAGTCTCTGGTTCCTTGAGCACTGTTTCCTTATTGGCACCATCTTCATCATCACCATCAGTGGGAATACTAGTCTCAGCGAATGGAACTTCTTCAAGGAATTGTGACTCTTCCAACTCATGTTTTTTGACTGGTGGCAGCTCCTGCACCTGTATCTTAGTGAGAACTTTTGCCGTAGTTGAAGCAATGTGTTGCAGCAGTATCACTACTGGTCCAAAGAGCTTATTCAATGTTTCATCGTGTTCCGACTTTCCCAGTTTAAGGCTGACATATTTTTTGCGAATAGAACGTACCAATTGCTTAATTTTTTCTTTCGAGCAGTGGCAGCGATGTTGCTACTCAAAGAAGACATTTTTATCAACTAATAGCAATCATCTTTATTGAACCTTTATATATTTATCGAATCCTTTGCTGTACCAGCCATCATTGAAGTTGAAGTCCAAACGATTTTGCCTGCATTCAGAACACATTGCCTTAAATTTATCATAGTCCATGTCGGGAGACATGATATGACAATCACGTTGCAATTGTCTCAAATCAGTGGCTTAGGTATTTTGCTGTACGTTTTGAGATAAATAGATTGAATCGATATTCCTGTGCCTTCCCATCGAAGAAAATTCAGAATCTTATTTTGTTTATCGTCATTCATATCATCGAAAATGAATACTGTACATTCGCGTGCCTCACACGGATCAATTCCTTCTTCGTTGTCTTTAAAGGGAAAATACGATACACCTTTAACCTGCTTGAGAACGTCTTGTAAGAGCTGGTACTTTGGTTGGTAGAGTGACTTGGAATAGATGTAGACATTCTCGAATCGTAGGCCGTTTTCATTGAATAGCAGTGATAACGATTCGTTGGTCTTTCCGCAACCACTAGGTCCGCAGAATGCTTCTCGTAGGGAACTTGGTAACAATTTTCCGTGTCGACTTGCTGATGACAACGATTCTTCAACAAAGTTCAAATTTTCGATAGGCAGTTTCACATCTTGTTGCTTCATATGTATTTTACGATATACTGGCATCACCTTATTGCAGATACTAGTTAAATACAGTTTCAATCAGTATCATGCTAACTCCCGAAGGAGGAGTCTGAATAGCGCAATCAATAAATTATCACTTGAACTACATCTACCTGGTTATCAGTTTTGTGGACCCAGTACAAAACTTTAAGACCGTCTCTCCAAGGGTCAGCAAGGAATCAACAAGACAGACGCTGCTTGTCGAACGCACGATATTGCCTACAGTAAATACAATTCTTTGGCGGATCGTCATAAGGCTGATTACGAATTGGAGAATCGAAGCTGGGAGAGATTCAAGTCAAAGGACGCTTCACTTGGAGAAAAAGCAGCTTCTTGGCTCATAACTACAGGCATGAAGGCTAAACACAAGATAGGACTTGGAATAAAAAAACGATGTGGAAAAAAATCTCTAATACCTCTATTTGCTGGGTTGTCAGCACTTGGAGCTCTTGCCGTGATAGATGCAAAGAACGGCCGCAAGAAGTTGGAGGAGAACCAGCGTCATAATCAAGAGATTGTGAACAAAGGAAGAGGTATTTTTCTCAAAAAGTCTTGCAACGGCATCGGGCTTTACTTAAAGCAGCAAAAAACTCCCAATAAAGCTACACAATCGAGCACTCTACAATCACGAGTTTGAGCAATATGTCAAACATTTGAAGATCCCCCATGTTAGAGGAGTATTTATGCGAGACGCCTTACCTAAAAATTCACGAACAAGGGGGTCTGCCATCGTTAATTTGGATACCAGAAGTCGTCACGTTATGTGCGAAATGGAAACACCGTTCAGTACTTTGATAGCTTTAGATGTTTGAAACCACCCCGAGAATTAGTCAACTACTTTGGCAATGGAGTGAAAATCCTCTACAACAACGACTCTTATCAGAAATACAATGAATCAAATTGTGGCCATTTATGCTTGAAAGGACCAGGCACCTTTCTTATGGAAAAATGGACCTCCGTCAAATTGTTTGAAATTTTGGAATGTTGTAGGGCTTAATGTTCTGACAAAAAGAGTCTATGGGCTCAAATAGATTCTATGACTAGTTTTCGAGATACAGAGTGTTAAATATCGAAAATGCCGCATTTTTGATATCAGATTTCCAGTGATAGACGTGCTTTATTTCCGGTTATTCGAGAAATTGTGGTTTGTACATTATTGGACATAAATATTTTACAAAACAATTGCCATAAGTTTTGGTGGATTACAGGGTATTTAAGAAATACGTAACATGTGATTTTGGAAAAAATCTTTTTTTTTATTAAATGTCGAAAACATAAGAAGATGTTATTGTACAATTAATAACTCGTTAAAGTAATACTTTCTTTGGTGTGCTTCGTATAATACACTGTAGTGAGGCATAAATATAGCTAAAGAAGGCATGCATATATTATTTTTTCCTATTAATGAGTCACCCTGTATGAACCGTTCGTGCTGCAATTTTAATAAGACATTAAACAGATATATTATCTGTCTCTTTATACTCAACGGGATGTTATACTGATTGCAAGAACTATACATATTGAAAAAATGTATTTTTTATACTACCTCGTAGTTTTAAATTCTCTCCGTCAACTTTGTATTTTATTACATTTTTACGTTAACAAATGTGTTTTACTGAGCAGATTATTATTAAAATTGTATTACTAGTTTTCGAGATATAGGGTGTTAAACATCGGAAATGTCTCTTTTTTTCTTCTCAGATTTCTCATAATAGATGAGTTTTTTTCCGTTTACTGCAGAAAACGTGGTTTGCGCATTGTTTGACATAAATATTGCACAAAAAATACTATTAATTATTTTATATTACAGGATGTTTCCTATATACGTAACATGTTTTTTTTAGAAAACTCATTTCTATTATAACGTTGAATACATAAGAAGATCTAATTGCTCAGTTAATATAATGTTAAAGAAATTAATTTTTGGACGTGTACATACATCATACAGTCTGAGTTGTAAAATTGCTAAAGTGAGCATCTATTATTTTTTCCATTAATAAGTAACTCTGTATAAACCATGCGTCCTAGAATTTTTATATTAAATTATACAAATCTACGACTCATCACACTAAATTCTACAAGTTTGCAAAAATTGTACAAATTAACGTATTGTAGTTTATACAGGGTTACTCATTAATGGTAAAAAATGGTATATGCCCAGTATAGCTATATTTACGATTTACACTGTATAATATATGAACACAAGAACTCATTTCATATTAATTGTGCGATTACATCTTATATATTCATCGTTGTAATAAAAAAAATAGTTTTCTGAAAAAAACACGTTACATATATTGGAAACAGACTGTAATAAAATATAATTAATGGTAACTGTTTTATCCCATATTTTTGTCAATTAATGCGAAAATTACCTTTCCTGCAATATACGGAAATAATACACGTCTGTTATGAGAAATTTGATAAGAAAAAGGAGACATTTCCGATGTTTAACACTCTATATCTCGAAAACTAGTCATACAATTTTAATAATATTCTGCTCAGTAAAACACTGAACATTTGTTAACGTAAACATGTAATAAAATACAAAGTTGACGGAGAGAATTTAAAACTACGGGGTAGTATAAAAAAATACATTTTTTCAATGTTTGGTTCTTGTAATCAGTTTAACATCCCGTTGAGTATAAAGAGACAGATAATGTATCTGTTTAGTGTCTTATTAAAATTGCAGCACGAATGGTCCGTACAGGGTGACTCATTAATAGGAAAAAATAATATATGCCTTCTTTAGCTATATTTATGGCTCACACTGTATATTATATGAAGCACACCAAAGAAATTATTACTTTAACGAGATATTAATTATGCAATAATATCTTCTTATGTTTTCGACGTTGTAATAAAAAAAGATTTTTTTCAAAATCACATGTTACGTATTTCTTAAATACCCTGTAATCCAGCAAAACTTATGGCAATTGTTTTGTAAAATATTTATCTCCAATAATGTACAAATCACAATTTCTCCAATAACCGGAAATAAAGCAGCTCTATCATTGGAAATCTGATATAAAAAATACGGCATTTTCGATATTTAACACTCTGTATCTCGAAAACTATTAATAGAATCTATTTAAGCCCATGGACTCTTTTTGTCAGAACATTAACCCCTACAACATACCAAAATTTCAAACAATTTGACGGAGGTCCATTTTTCCATAAGAAAGGTGCCTGGTCCTTTCTCTATAATAAAAAATAAATATTTGACATTATTGTTGTTTAACCTATACCTATATTAGCAGCTGATAAACCGTCAATTTTCAGTCATGTCTAATAATCACAATGAAAGGTCGCAGCCAAATACTGTCGATTGATTTTCAACCACCAATTCAGTTGGACTCCAACTACAACTACGGACTTACTCTACTGAATTTTTACTCGTACAACAGCATCAAACTTTGAGAGAGGTGACAAGATCTACCTGTTTGACGATCAAAACACGCAAACATTCATCGACTTACCTGAAGGTTCAGACGAGATTGGTGACATCGAAGCTTACATTAGAAAAGTACTTGGCATTCATTTGGCAAACGACGCTGACACAATTTTCTCATTGAAAATCAACAACAATACTCTCAAGTGTGAGCTTTTCAGCAGCAAGTACGCGGTAGACTTTCAACTGCAAGACAGCATCGGTGATATTGTGGGCTTCTCTAAATAACTACTACCACGCAACCAATTTCACAGCCCCGATCTACCAGTGAACATTATAAACGTGCATCCCATCCACATCGATAGCAACATCACATCGGGAGCCTTCTACAACAACATTCCTTCACACACCATTTACGAATTTGCCGTTGCAGTTGATCCTGGTTTTGCCATCGACGAAACACCTCAGCATTTAATCTATATGCCGATTAACAGAAGCCAAATATATAAACTCACATTGCATATTTTGAATCAAGACTCTGAACTTGTGAATTTTCGTGGTGAAGAAATCATCATTCGACTTGAGCTGAAACAACTGCAATAATACTGGGTAGACTTGTATTTGATGATGAAGAACCATATAAGAAGTCAACCGCTCCTCGGCCAGCATGTTTCTATGAAACCTCTCAAGAGATTACTCACGCTCCCATTGTTTCTACAAACGCTTGGCTACCATGTCAACTCCTCAAATGTTTCATATCTTCTGCAAACCAAATTTTGATGATGTGTAAGACGCGAGGAGTTGCGAACCTACTATCCATACGTCAAGTCATTCGGCAACAATGATATCTGAAGACGCGAGATGTAAAGACCGACACCTAGGATTTTCGGGGAAACTAGCACATAGAGGTTCCGAGTCTGGAGCCGTTCCATGTAATTGCTGTTACCGGTAATTCCTAGGTTAGAATGTCACGATGAAATTTTCAGGTTAGATCTATGTGCTAGTTTTCCCGAAAATCCTAGATGTCGGTCTTTACATCTCGCGTCTTCTAATTTAACGAAATATATCAAATACATAACGAAGTGTTCGAGAGGACATTCAATTGTGGGAAGCACAACTGATGAAGGTTCCCTACCCAGAAACAATATATTTTATATATATTGTCTTGCTTACAAAAGAATGACACCTCGAAGAGAGTAAACAATGATATCGTTGAAATCATCGTCAATCAAACAGATTGTTGGTTTTCCATGCCTGATTCCTGCATCTCAATCCAGGGACAAGTAGTGAAGACAGCAGGCAATGGAGATGTTTCTCTATCACCACATGCTGGGACTTTCTTCTTCGACAGCCTCACGTACGAGTTGTGCGGCAAGGAAATTGAAACCGTGAGAGACCCTGGTCGCTTAAGCACAATTCGTGGATACGTGTGCTACGACCCCAACAGTTCAAAGGACCTATTCATAGCCGAGTGGAATTTTCCACATAAATCCTATATGAATGCCGCCGATAAAACTTTTCACATCTACATTCCATTGGGACATTTGTTTTCCATCTTCAACGACTACAAGCGGGTGATGTGTGATAAACAAACAATTCGTCTGGTGCGAAGCCGTAGTGATGATGATTGCCTTATAATCACGGATGCTGCTACCAAGGGCAAAGTGACACTCAAAGTCCGAAAGATTTTTCCAAACGATGACGTTAAATTGGATTTAGTGAAAGCCGTCAAAACAGCGGTACGGCGTACAAAAGGTATACGGACTTTTATCCCAACTTTGGTGGCGGCAAACACCTCCTACTGGATTATGCTGCATTCAAGACGCACACCCTATTCGTCATCGATTGCTCCCGATGTAAGGACACCACGAAATCCTCAACTGTAGATATTCGCCTGGACATTGAAAGCCAGACGGGATTTCCTGATAAGACCCGAGCCTTCTGCATAATTATCCACGATTGCTTAATTGAATTTCTCCCACTCAGTGAAATTGTTCGAAGCCTATATTAGATAACCCACCTGTTTAGAAAATCAGTTTCGGTTCAGCTTTTCAACGGTTCACCATGGAAATTGCAATTATCGACATTCAAGGCTTCGAAATCGAGGGAAAATTTGTTGTTTGTTTTTTGCTTAAACCACCCAAACTGTTTAACTATCTATCAAGAGCAGACAAAAGGCAAGTACGATATTTGGAAGAACGGCTACATGGACTCCACTACTCTGATTGCCACTACTATTTGAAAACTATGAACGATATTTTGAGAATTTTCCTAACCAAATGCACGCACATATATGTACGAGGCCATCAGAAATATGACTTTATTTACCAAGTTATTTGAAGAGCTGAAAATTCACAATTTGAGGAAACTGCTTAACGAAGATGGAGAATCACACTATCACCTAATCAATCTGGAGAACTTCAAAGGCACTGTTGACCTGGAATCTTCTGACTCTCTATTCATTTTTCACTGCCGCTGCAATGACCCAGTACGATGAATAGTGTTTTACATAAATAAAACATCGTATACAACTATGTGTTATAATTATTCATTTTTTTCATTATACATTTCATAATTAATTAAGTAACAATATTGTAATTGTAGAAAGTGTTAAACAAATAAGAATTAGCACTATCTGGAGCTCCTCTTGCATGTTGACATCACGTATAGTCATTGAGCTGTTCAATAACAAAGTTTTTTCAACTGCACAAGATGCTGCTGAAATCCAATCAGTGTCAACATAAGTGTCATCGGAAACTATCAGCTTCAGCTTGAAATTCCGTCCATCGTTTAACCCATCTCGAGCCATCAATGTATAGTCGGAGCGGTTTAAACAGTTCCCTGAAGGGCATACAGACATTTTTCAAAAATAGTGTGAATATTATAAAGCTTGATTTAAGTAGTCATTTTTATCAATCTGCATTCAACAGTAGTTGGTGAGACACTATGCTCATCTTGAACCTCGTTCGTAACTTTATTCTAAAAAATTATTAGCATACTACCAGAAACCATAACATCAAATTCTTGATGTAAATTCATCAATCAAAATTTATAGTGTTAGCGGAAATCTCAATGTCAAAAGTTTCCACTATGTGAGATTGATCCCAACCTCGGGCGAGTGGTACCATTCATCAAAATATTAAGTACGAATATTAATTAATAGCATCTGTTCACTGTATTATAAAGCCAAACAACTATTGCTTCTGCAGTTCAAATCTAAACAACAAATTTGTGAAGCCATTTTATGCAAGCAAAAAATTACAGTTTGCCTGTTAAAATGTTAATTATTTGAATTAATATATTGTCGAATGTTGAACTTTTTGGCCTAAAGATAAATAAATTCCTCGCATTGTTAACCGCAAGTTCTTCCAGAAGATATATTATTAAAAACCCGCTAAAAGAATTATTTATTTCTTTTATTCTCCTATTTTATTTTTAATTATATATTTGAAATTGAACACTGATAATAATTCACCAATTTATTAAAACAATTTGAAGTAATATATGGTCGAACGTTGAATTTTTTTTTTGCGGAAAGGTAACTAAATACATTCCTATGCAAACCGCAAATTCTTCCGGGTCAGACAGATATATTGTTATAAACTTCGTGGGTTCAAACAATTATTTTTGAAGAACTAATATTCACTTCACTTTTCCATAAACTTTTATTTACACGTAAACATTAAATATTTCCAATCGCTGATTCTAATACTATTTACATCGAAATCATAACAACGAAATAAGCAAAACGCACTAAACTAACTCACTCTTGAAATTAATGTCTCTTTATATAGCGTAAATTGTCGTTCTCGATGTCTAACTTTTTATTAACCCAGCGGTTGATGTCTCATCGGTATGAAGCCAGGACCGGCTTAGGTAAATTTCGAAACACTGCCCCCCTTTAATTCTGATCGTCCCGGTCAGAAACATACTCTCCATGGTAGGGAGCGAGTCGATCTAAATGAACCCTCAACTTAGCCCTGGGGTTTGGACGGATACGGTAGACAACATCATTAATCCTCTTGACCACCTCGTATAGACCATCCCAAGCGTGTGTAAACTTTGGAGATTTACGCTTGCTCCATTGGGGGTTGTATAGCCAGACTTTGTCCCTCTCTTGGAACCCGACTGAATTGGCCTTGAGGTCATATCGCGTCTTCATCCGGTCACTGGTACCCAACATCTGCGTTCGGGCTAATTCGTGTATTGTCAGCAAGTTCGTTGATGCCTTGGAAAGGTTCTTCGGGGGAGCCAAAAGCCACTCGCAGAGTAACAGCAGTTCTTTTCCGAATAGGACCCTTGCTGGAGTCAGGCATGTACTATTATATCCGACTGAGCGATATGCCAACAGGAATAGGGGAATATGCTCATCCCAATCACGCTGGTTATTGCTGACGACCTTGGATAGGTGTTGTTCCAAGGTCCTGTTGAATCTTTCCACCATTGCGTCTGACTAAGGGTGCAATGGTGTTGTCATCGTATAGACCTTCTGGAATACATGCGATTCGAAGTTACGCCCCTGGTCTGAATGTAGTTCCATCGGGACGCCAAACCTGCTGAATACCTGTTCTATCAGCACCGTCGCCACAGTGGCTGCCTCTTGGTTGGGAATCGCATATGCCTCAGGCCATTTACTGAAGTAATCCAATGCGACCAAAATGTATTTGTTCCCCCTCTCGCTCTTGGGAAATGTACCCGCAACATCGATGGCAATTCTCTCAAATGGGACGGCCAAATTGAACTGCTGCATTCTGCCCTTGGTCCGGGTCTTCGGGCACTTACTGGCTACACAGGAGTCACATTTCCGGCACCAAGCTCTGACGTCTTCGAAGTAATTTAACCAGTACCACCGCTGGCGAACTTCTAGGGTTTTATTCATACCCATATGACCCCCGGTAATCCCATCATGTACTTCGGTCAGGATGGCTGGTACCTTTTTCTATGGAACTACCAGTTGGGACTTGGTTTCTCGACCGTCAGTGCTTTCCCAAAGTCGCTTGAGAGTACCATTTTCTACTCTTAGAGAGTCCTATTGGGCCCATAACGATTTCAGGACGCCCGAGTATCTAGCTACTTCGTCCCATCGTGGCCTGGGTGCCCCTCTCTTTTTGAGTGAAAAGATTGGTTCTATGTCTGGATCGGCTATATGGTCCTGGATACACTGTTCCGTTGTCCAGTCTTCATTGGCCTGCACTCGGATCTGTCTGATGGAGATACCCTATCGCTGTTCCGTCTTCAGACAATGTCCTCATTCTGCTCAACAGGGTCTTCTGGATAGAGGGCATTGGCATTATTGTGCAAACGGCCGGCACGCTGTTCCACCTTGAAATCGTATTGGTGTAATTTCTCCATCCACCTGGCCAATAGGCGGCATGATCTGTTCGAATTAAGAAATGACGACCATAGAGGTATTGGTGGAAATAATCTACAGCCCTTATTATTGTAAGAAGTTCTTTTCTGGTGACACAATAATTTCTTTCCGGTTTCCAGCATCCACGTACTCGATCACCCTCTCCTCACTATCTTGCACCTGGGATAGGACGGCCCCCAAACCTGTGTTGCTGGAGTCGGTCTCTAAAATGAACTTGCCGGACTGTGTAGGAAAGGCTAGGCAAATCCCTCAACAAATTGCCGGTAGTATGAACAGAGGCCCAAGAAGCTTCGGAGTTCATGCTTGTCTCTTGGAACTGGCCAATCGCGGATGGCTTCAATCTTGTCTTCGTTGGTGCGGATTCCTGACTCGGACACTACGTGGCCCAAAAACTCTACTTCTTTTTGTTACAAGGAACACTTCTTCAGGTTGAGTCTCAGGTTGGCGTTATTAATTCTGCAGAATGCTTCGCCCAGGTTCTTCAGATGGTTGTCGAATGTCTGACCCATGACGAGAATGTTGTCGAGGTATACTAAGCACATCCTTCATGTTAACCCGCTCAGGACATCCTCCATTAGCCTCTGGAATGTTGAGGGAGCATTACATAACCCAAAGGGCATGACCGTGAACTGAAACAGCCCTTTACTAGTGGAGAACGCTGTCTTCTCTCTGTTGTTTTCGTGTAGACCAACCTGCCAATATCCATTCTTTAGGTCTAGTGTGGAAAACCAACGGGAGCCTGCTAGTGTGGTCAGAGTGTTATCAATTCGGGGTAGTGGATAGGTTATTGCTCGGCCATTGATGGTGACTCAGATGAGTGGGCTGCTGCTATCTCGGCAAAATCCCCGGATGCATAATGTTTTGGGGGCTGGTGGAGTGTTAGTAAGCATTAGCCCCCTTATGCTGACTGGCTGACGGTGTCTGGACATGTGGCTGTTTTATTGGTTACCCCTGGTCGGTGATCGTTCCGGTAGCCTTACTCGACAGTCACGTTGGAAGTGTCCTGTCCGTCCACATCGGTAACATGCTCCCCTTGCGCAGTTCTTTGTGACCGTTCTGGAAGTTAATGGATTCCGGACAACACTGCCACTTAAAACATATATATATATATATATGAAGAAATATTTATCCGGGAATACATCCGTTCGTTATATTGATTCCTGTTTGAATCCTGCAGAAGTTTCGCCAAAATCTCACTTGGCATTCTCAATGCTTGTTACGGTGAACTGAACTCGCACTCTCGGTTTGGACATGTTCATGACTGCCTCTACTTCCAAGGCCCGAAGTAAAGCTTTATTACTTTTCTTCAGGCCACTAAGTCTTAGATTTCTTTGTACTTCCACATCCCTGACACCGTTTATGTGTGGCCAATTGGTCTTTCGTTTCCTCGTGCAGGTTTGGGTAGGATAAGTATACTAACCGTCTGATCTCGAATTCTTGAAGGCTTTCTGCAGATTTTTGCGTTTTCCCACTTAGTTGCACCTAATATACTTGGCTCATGGATTGATTGGCGTATCTCTTATCCAGGATGGCGATAATCTTGTCGAAATTGCCTTGTTCACCGACTGGAATGCTTTTGAGCAGTTCTAAGGCCGGTCCTCTTAAGGAAATTACAAGAGACTTAGATTTTTCTTGGTTATCCCATCCATTAGCTGTAGCCACGGCTTCAAATGGCCGTTTATACATGGGCCAAGAAGAACTGCCATCAAATGTGAATGGTTTGCTAACAGAACCTTTGGTACTCATGGTGTTTTGGTATTTTCTTCGCTGTAAGTCCTGTTGCATTTTTTTAATTTCTGTTTCTACCTTGTTTTGGATGGCACTGATTTTATCTTGAACTTCACTGTTTTTGTAATGGAACTGATTTGGTCTTGAACTGTGTTTTGAATTGAACTGATTTAAAATTTTAGCCGGCTTTGGATGGAAACGAGGTCATCTACTTTGGTTTCAAAAGTGTCCACGGTATTTTTTATGGTCTTAATGTTATTTATCTGTTTTTATATCTGACTCAAGTATTTGCATTCTTTCATTAACTGTTTCATTAACTTTGCATTAATTGTTCAAATTGCAGTTGTCTTTTTTCTTCCATTTTGTCTTGTTTTTCTTCAAATATTTTAAAATGATTTTGTCGTTTTAATTCAATTTAATCTTGTTTTTCTTCAAATATTTTTAAATCATTTTGTCTTGTTAATTCAAACTTCCAGAATAATCCTTCCATTAAATTTTATTGTTTTTCTTCCATGGGAGTGACAAAATTTTGTTGTTTGCTTTTCATCGTTTAACAATATTTTCTAATTCTATTTTACGTTTTTCATCAAAAGATTTCACTAACCTGTGCTTCATTTCTTCTTTTTCCATACTTATGGTTTCCATAAATCAAATTGCGATTTTAACTTCAGTTAATCCTACTTCTTTATCACGAAATTGTTATAAACTTCGTGGGTTCAATTAATTATTTTCGAAGAACTAATATTCACTTCACTTTTCTAGAAACTTTTATTTACACGTAAACATAAAATATTTCCAACAACGGATTCTAATATTATTTACATCGAAATCATATCAAAGAAATAAGCTCAACGCACTAAACTTACTCACTACTGAAATTAATATCTCTTTATATAGCGTAAATTGTCGTTCTCGATGGTACTACATTTTTCTCTCCAGCGTCGAGAATACTATTTGGCGCCAATTCGAAAATTCCATCGGAATGAAGCCATGGCCGGTTTAGGTAAATTTCGTAACAATATTTATAATCGCGGCTAAATTAATTAATTTAAACATTTATTTTCCGATGTTCTATATATGTATAGATGGTATTTAATTCTCAGGTATTTTGTTTCTATATTTGGTAGGGTTTTAGGTATGAAAAATAAAATATTATAATAGGCAATTATTAAGTAAATTAATGGGAGAATTACATTTGGGGTACTTTGTTTCAATGATTTATTTGGTAGTGTTTATTTTTGATAAGAAAAAATCCTTTAACGTAAACAAGATATCACTGTGTCTTTTCGTTGCGGTCACCATTTCCGTTGACGATGTTTAAGACACACTTCAACTAGTCGTTAAATAAATTATGTCGAAGAGGAATGTTTTTATTTGTAGTGTTTGATCACGTCACACTCAAGACAATAAGTCAAAAGAATTTATTTATTTTATTCAGTCTTGAGTTGAAGCTTTAACAAGCCAAACATGAATTTGCACAGTTTACTCGATAAAAATGGTTATTACATGGTACCAGATATTTTAACAACTGTGATTCCCTATAACGGGCGCACTTCCAAATTTGTGGCAGCGCCAGAAAAATTAACAATTAATATTACCGATACCCAGACCACTCTCAAAATTGCTGAAAGAATTCGACATTTAATGATGTTTAAAAAATACTTGGAATATGCATATGGTTTCCATAACGAACCTTTGCATGGAAAGGGTAAACCTAACACTGTATGGGATGATTGCCAGCTTTCTTCTGATGGAATTTTATTGGATCTGGGTATGTAGTTGGATGATGGTAGCCTTACTATAACGTGTGTAAAGACGAGACCACAAATAGTTTTAGGTATTAAGGATGTTCTGAAAATTCATAATATACTATAAGCTAATAAACTTATTTAAACAATTCTCTATTTTTAATAAATCCACTCATTATTTACCTTAAATAATATTAATTGCCACAATCAGCTTTGAAACATTTGTAAATTACATATTTATGCCATAACATCAAATTCTTTATTTAAAGTCACCAGTTCAATAATTAAATTCACCACAAAAGATTTAAAAAAAATTCCAACCAACATTGCCAAATTCTAGCACCCAAATAGCCAAATACAACACATATCAGCCAAAATGCCCCAACAACAATCAAATCAAATACCTTTTCAAATAAATATTTGTGCATGAACCGCATTAGCGCAACTCGCTGGACACCTGACTTTGTAATCAGCAAAGCCGGGTTCGACCCCGACCAAGTATTTTCTAACCACCACAACCAACAACAGAGGGCGCGCACCCTTGAGGTACAAGCAACCCAAACTACAATGTCTTTTATTTCTTCTTCTTATCCAAAGAACAACTACTAACAGCTCGGCAGCAGCTCCCAAGGAGAACTCGATGACTGGTTACCTTTATGCCCACCTCAACCCCAGAAATCTCTTTGCTCCTCTACTGAAAAAATAACATAGATCCTGGAAAAACGTGACAAAAAGGAGAAACAACATCAAGAGGAAATTCAACAAAGGTTAGTAAAATCTTTCGATGAAAAACGTAAAATTGAATTAGAGAACCTGGTAACTAATATCGATGAAAAACGACCTTGTTTCTACGATGAAAAGTGAACAACAAAATCAGAATTTAATGGAAGGGTTATTTTCGAAATTAAAAAAAAACAAGACCAAACCGAATTGAAAAGACAAATGTATTTAAACAGTTTGAATAAAAACATAAACAAACTGAATTAAAAAGACAACAGCACATTGAACAACTAATGCAAAGTTAATGAAGCAGTTAATCAGAGAATGCACATAGTTGAGTCAGACATAAAAGAGATAAATAAACCCAAGTAGATTACCTCGATTCCATCCAAAGCCAGGTAAAAGTCGAAATCAGTTCAATTAAAAATACAGTACAAAGTGAAGTACAAGTTACAAGCAATGCCATCCAAAACAAAGTGGAAACAGAAATTTAAAAAATGCAACAAGGATTCCAGAGAGGGAAATACGAGAATACCGTGAGTACCAAAGGTTCCTTTAGCAAACCACCCACATTTGATGATAGTTCATCTTGGCCTATGTACAAAGGTAATTTAAAGTCGTGGCTGCAGCTAATGGACAGTCAGGAAAAATGTACCTCTCTTGTAATTTCCTTAAGAACTCAGGCATAAGAGCTCCTCCAAAGCATTCCAGTGGATGAACAAGATAATTTCCACAAGATCATCGACATCCTAGACAAAAGATACGACAATCAGTCTCTGAGCCAAGTATACCAGATGCAACTAAATGGAAAATCGCAAAACTCCGGAGAGAGCCTTCAAGAATTCGAAGCAGAGATTAGACGTTTAGTACATAGTCCTTCCCACACCAGCCGGAGGTAACTAAAGATCAATTGGCCACACAGAGTTTCATAAACGACATGTTGAAGTACAGAGAAATCTAAGACTTAGTAGCATGAAGAAAAGTAATGAAGCCTTGCTGCGGCCTTTGGAAATAGAGGCAGTCATAAACATGTCCAAACCGAGGGTGCGAGCAGTTTCCTTCAGCCAGGAAGACCCAGAACCATCCCTCCAGGCAGTGATGTCTGAAATACATAAACTACTAGAGTAATCACAAAGAACTGAGGAGTATGTTACCGGTGTGTGGACGGCCAGGACACTTTCACCGTGACTGCAGAGTGAGGCTACCTGAACCACCACCAACCAGAAGTAGCCAACAAAACAACCTCGCCAACCAGGGAAACTCCAATCAGTCAGCATAAGGAGGCGAATGCTGACTAACCCTCCACCAAGCCCCAGGACAGTATCCAACCGGGGATTTTGCCAAGATAGCAGGCTAGCCTAGTCATCAGCAAGTCGGCAGTTGGCCGAGCAATCATCATCACTTTTGACACCGGCGCCTCTGTGTTCGTTGCGAGGTCCAGAGTTTTGAGGTCATCGGAACCCCGGCCAATTAACAACAACATCCAGCTAAGAACCGTCACCGGCGAATACATGTCAGTACAGGGTGAGGCAGATGTTGTGCTACAGATAGGGGACAACAGAATCCGGCATAGGGTTCATGTTAGACCCGAGATGCCTAAATGAGGAATTTGTATTGACACAGCCCATTAACAGCTCAGCGACTTCCATAAAAATTGTAGCAAAATCCTCAACCAGAGTTCCCGGTCGAACGGAACAGATTATTCATGGGTAGCTAGAAAGCCATCCTATAGTTAAAAACGGACGAGACATACCAATTAGAGTCCTGAATATGTTCAACAACGACATCCGGTAGTAGTCAATTCGTCCTAGGGTGAAGACGTGTTTTACCGTAATCCGTGGTCCTTTATCGGTGGTAAAAGTATCCTAAAGTTTTAGAATTTCCCTTCGTCGTCCCTTCTCTGAAAAACCTTCAAAAGTTAAAATTACTTTAAACGAAATTAAGTAATACAACATATGCCTAATAGTGTAACAAGAAACAGTGTTTGTAACAACCTCTGTTCCCCACCTGTTAATTCAGAGAATCGCAAGCGTCATAAAAGTATAAATTCGGATTATTGGACCTTTCCAATAAAAACGATCTTAAGTGAAAGAAGCATAAAAAATTAGAGGTTTGGAGTTTGCTTACTTCAATAATTACTATTGTTAAAGGGATAGTATGCATTCTAATTTTATTTGTGCGTGTTGCAATAAATCATTTAAACCCAATTTATTGCTGTGTTGTGCTGTGTGTCAGAAGAAATGTAGACCTTCATGTATTAATATTACTTCACATGAACACGCTATCCTTACAGAACCAGTTAAGGGATACTCACGGTCTTGTTCAGCATGTAGAAATATAGGAAACCAAATTGATAACTTGAAGCGACTGATACTCTCTTTACAAGATGATATCAAGACCTTGCAAACCCAGAAATCTACCAGTACTACCCCTAAAACTTCCACAACATCAGATTTTGAAGAACTTATTACTGAAATAACGGGGCGCAATCACCGTAAACGTAACATTGCATTGTTTGGTTTACCAGAACAACCTCAGAATGTACGTGGCTTAAACAATAAAATTAATGAGTTAATGGGGGGATAAGTGAATGTGAATTCGATGTAATAGTGTTAACAGAAACATGGTTAAATCCTAATGTTTGCAGTGGTGTTATTTCCTAAGACATACGTATTATATAGAAAAGACAGAAAATTTGAACTCATTCAAAAAGCAACTGGTGGTGGTGTCCTTGTGGCAATTAAAGATAACAAAACGTCAGAAATAGTCGATGTAACATTAATTGACCAGCAATTTCCTGATATAGATGTAATAGTTGTAAAATGTAAGTTAGACTATAAAGGTTTATATTTAATCTCAATGTATATACCTGATAGGGTAAGTCCTGATGATTTTAAAGCATTATTTGATCATGTGGAACAATTAGATTGTGTAAATTCTGAGAACCTGATATTACTGGTAGATTTCAATGTGCCTCATTTTAATGACAGAAATCATGGGGACCAGAAATCCTCTGTTATATTCAACTTTTTACACCTTCCACACGGACTCAACCAATTCAACTATGTATTTAATAAATTAAATCGACTATTGGATCTGGTATTATCTCAAAATCCCTGTATGGTAGTACATGATGAGTGTCCTTTGGATCCTGAAGACAGTCATCATCCGACCTTGTTCATTAATGTGCTCAACATGCCAACTAAAACTTCCATATGTAAAACTAACCTAGAGGCTCATAGCTATAACTTTAAAAAAGCAGACTTTCCTGCAATGTATAGGACCATCTACGAAACGAACTGGAATATAATTACGCAAAACTTTTCCGATGTTAACAACTTGCTAGACAATTACTACAAGAAGATATATGAGATTTTTGACCATTATGTTCCCTTGCATAAAAATTATCCTCATAGGTTTCCTCCTTAGTAGGATAGTAATATCATCAAAAATATTAAATTAAAAAAACAAATATCGCAGAAAATTTAGAGCAGAGGGCCATATACTTCATCTTACGGAATTCAAAAGACTCCAACAAATTGGCAAAGCTCAAATAAAAAGCGCCTATAACAACTACCTTGAAGGTATTCAGTCAGAAGTAGTCAGAAATCTAAATAAATTTTGGTCGTACGTGCATACGAGAAAACACAATTCAAAGATCCCTGGGATAGTAAATTTTCAAAATATTCAATATGATAAACCGAAAGGTATAGTAAATGCATTTGGTCAATACTTTTTCTAGTGTGTATTTAAACACAAATACTGACAATATTATACCTCCCACAAACTCTGATAGTATCATTCATATAAACTTTTATCCCATTACTGAAAATGAAGTATTATCAGCGAGTAAGAATCTAAAAGATAAGCTAACCCTGGACCTGATAACATCCCGTCATTTATATTAAAAGATTGTGTTGGAACGCTATCGGGAATCCTAACAAATATATATAATGCCTGTCTCAAATACAATCAATTTCCTGAGGCCTGGAAAGTAGCAAAGATTTTGCCCATTTTTAAGGATAGTGAGAAAAATATATTAGAGAACTACTGACCTATATCTATTCTGTCAAACTCTCAAAGCTATTTGAAATCATACTGTATAATCGCATCTTTGCACTAGTACGCAATCTCTATATCAGCACGGATTTATTGATAAAAGGTCTACAACAACCCAACCTGGTAGCAATTACTCAATATATCTCAGAAGCACTGGACACCAACACACAAGTCGACGTGATGTATACAGATTTCAGTAAGGCATTTTACAGAAGTGATCATAGAATTCTGTTAAACAAGCTATCAGGATTTGGATTTTCTATCTAAGCAGTAAATTTCCTCAAGTCTTACTTATCAGATACATTTACGTGACATATAATGGTTTCAAGTCGGACTCATACTTAGCTCAATCCGGAGTTCCTCAAGGGTCGAATTTAGGACCTCTGTTATTTCTCTTGTTTATTAACGATTTATGTAATGCAATAACTATAGAAAAGTTATGCTTTGCTGATGACTTCAAGATCTTTTTTACACTAGAAGGTTTAAATGATTGTCATAATATTCAGAGTCTGGAGAAAACTGGTGCAATAAAAGTAATCTACATCTAAATGCAAAAAAATTCAAAGTAGTGACATATACTCAGCCATCAAATTTCCTTATGCAAGTAAAGGTTGGAGCGAAATACTAGTATCAAGGATTTGGGATTTATCTTTGACGATAAATTAACTTTTGTAGAGCACATATCTGTAAAAACATCTGAAGCATTAAAGTCATATGGATTTATATTAAGAAACTGCCGAGACTTTACTAATATTTCGGCACTAAAGACATATTTTGGGTATGTTCGTTCTAAAGTTAAATATGCAAGTATTATTTGGCATCCATATTATGATATCACAGCAAACATGTTGAAAAGGTCCAAAGAAAATTCCTGAACTATTTGGTTCTCAAAAGTGATGGATTATATTCAGAAAGGAATATATATATATATATATATATATATATATATATATATATATATATATTGTTACGGAATTTACCCAAAGTCGACCCTGTGTCATTCAGCACGACAACAAACGCTTTACGATAAAAAATACGATTCTCGAAAAGACTCGGCAGCGGAAGGAGCGATGAGGATTTCTACTGGAGAATTCTACGCTGGTGATATAAAAGAAGCACGGCACGATCGCCAGATAGTTATACCGCGATGACTAGCTTATATGAAAATTTATTGTGAATCAGCTGTTTTAAATGTAAATAAAGTTCTAGAAAAGTGAAAGTAAATATTAGTTGTTATAATTTTTAAATTGAACCCACGAAGTATACGACATTTGGTGATCAGAAGTAAAGGATTAGTGCAGTTAAAATCCTAATTTGATTTATGGAAACCCGTAGTATGGACGAAACTACCAAAAAAATAGTCAAGCATGTTACAGAGGGACTGGACGAAAAAACTGCACAGATTCTAGAAAAACGTGACAAGAAGGAAAAACAACACCAAGAAGAAATTCAACAAAGGTTAGTAAAATCTTTTGATGAAAAACGTAAAATAGAATAGAAAATCTTGTCACTACAATAGAAGAAAAACAACAAAATCTTGTTTCCACTATGGAAGAAAAACAACATAATTTAATTGAAGGATTATTCTCGAAATTTGTAGAAAAACAAGATCAAACTGAATTAAAGCGACAAAATGAATTTAAAATACTAGAAGAAAAACGACAAAATGATTTTAAAATAACTGAAGAAAAAAGACAAACGCAATTTGAACAACTAATGCAAATAGTATCACAAGTTAATGAAACAGTTAATGAAAGAATGCAAATAGTTGAATCAGACATAAAAGAAATAAACGACGACATAAAGACCCTAAAAAGTAATGAGGAGACTCTTGAAATCAAAGTAGATGACATCGATTCCATCCAGAGCCAGGTGAAATTTGAAATCAGTTCCATTAAAAACACGGTACAAAGTGAAGTAAGTGAAGTACAAGATAAAATCAGTGCCATCCAAAACAAGGTAGAAACAGAAATCAAAAAAATGCAACAGGACTTACAGCGAGGAAAATACCAGAACACCGTGAGTACCAAAGGTTCCTTTAGTAAACCACCCACATTCGACGGCAGTTCATCTTGGCCCATGTATAAACGGCAATTTGAGGCCGTGGCTACAGCTAATGGATGGGATAATCATGAAAAATCCACATCTCTGGTAATTTCCTTAAGAGGTCCGGCCCTAGAACTCCTCCAGAGCATTCCAGTCGATGAACAAGGCAATTTCGACGAGATCATCGCTATCCTAGACAAACGTTACGACAATCAATCCTTGAGCCAGGTATACCAAGTCCAACTGAGTGGAAAAACCCAAAAATCCGGTGAAAGCCTCCAAGAATTTGAAGCAGAAATTAGACGGTTAGTTCACTTGTCCTACCCAGACCTGCCAGAGGAAACGAAAGACCAGTTGACCACACAGAGTTTCATAAACGGCATCAGAGATGTGGAAGTACAAAGAAATTTAAGACTGAGTGGCGTCAAGAAAAGTAGTGAAGCTCTACTTCGGGCTTTGGAAGTAGAGGCCGTCATGAACATGTCCAAGCCGAGGGTCCGAGCAGTTTCCTTCAACCAGGAAGAGTCAGAGTCACAATTTCAAGCGCTGCTGGCTGGTCTGAACAAATTATTAGACCGGTCACAAAGAACTGGCACCAGAGGGACATGTTACGGCTGCGGACGGACAGGGCACTTCCAACGTAATTGTCGAGTGAGGCCACCTGAACGATCACCGACCAGGGGTAACCAACAGAACAGCCACATGTCCAGGGACCGTCAGTCAGTCAGCATAGGGGGGCGAATGCTGACTGTCCCTCCACCAGCCCCCAAAACGTTATCCATAGGGGATTTTGCCGAGATAGCGGCAGCCTAGTCATCAGAGGCACCATCAACGGGCGAGCAGTTACCATCACCATCGATACCGGCGCCGCTGTGTCCATTGCCAAGTCCAGGGTTTTGAGAGCATCAGAAATTCGGCCAGTTACCAATAACATCCAGCTCAGAACAGTCACCGGCGAGTCCATGTCAATACAGGGTGAGGCAGATGTCGTGCTACAGATAGGGGACAACATGATCCGGCATAGGGTCCTGGTAGCAAATATTGAGGACGATTTTATACTGGGAATGGACCTAATTAGCCAGCATGGATTTATGTTCGACCCGAGATATGATGTTCTTCGGTTCCTGAATGAGGAATTTGTATTGACACGGCCCGTCAACACATCAGTCACGCCCATAAAAATTGTGGCAAAGTCTTCAGCTAGAATTCCCGGTCGAACAGAACAGATTATTCATGGGCAACTAGACAGCAATCCTGGGAGCTGCGTTGGAATGGTGGAGCCCGTACACTCAGCTCATGACTACTTAGTTGGACGGGCTATAGTTAAAACCGGACGAGATATACCAATCAGAGTCCTGAATTTGTCCAACAACGACATCAGAATTACCAATGGTCAAGAGAGAGCTTGTTTCGAGCCAGTAGAGACCATCATCAATTGCGAAGAAGAGTACCAGACGTCGGTGAAGGAGACAGGGCCCGATAAAGAGTTCCTACAACAGTTTGCTGACCACTTAACACACTTGACACCAGAGAACCAGAAAAAAGCCAAGCAATTTATCACAAAACACTGGCAAATTTTTAACAGTAAAAATGGAACCACCGGTCGCACCAACATCATCCAGCATCGAATAGATACCGGAAAGGCTCAGCCCATCAGAATACCACCTAGACGACTACCATTGGGGCAACAACAGGCAGTCGAGGAAAACATCGAGTCCATGTTACAAAATGGAGTTATTGAGTCATCCATCAGTCCATGGTCTGCTCCCGTCGTACTAGTTAAAAAGAAAGATGGAACCACCCGATTTTGCGTGGATTACAGAAAGCTGAATGATGTCACTAAGAAAGACAGCTATCCACTACCCCGAATCGATGGCACTTTGACCACACTAGCAGGCTCCCGTTGGTTCTCCACACTAGACCTAAAAGGTGGATATTGGCAGGTTGGTCGGCACGCAAACGACAGAGAGAAGACAGCGTTCTCCACCAGTAAAGGGCTGTTTCAGTTCACGGTCATGCCCTTTGGGTTATGTAATAATGCACCCGCTACATTTGAGAGGCTAATGGAGTATGTACTGAGCGGGTTAACATGGAGGACGTGCTTAGTGTACCTTGACGATATTCTAGTCATGGGCCAGACATTCGACGACCATTTGAAGAACCTGGGCGAAGTATTCTCCAGAATTAATAACGCCAACCTGAGACTCAATCCGAAGAAGTGTTCCTTGTTGCAAAAAGAAGTAGAGTTTTTGGGCCACGTAGTGTCCGAGTCAGGAATCCGCACCAACGAAGACAAGATTGAAGCCATCCGCGATTGGCCAGTTCCAAGAGACAAACATGAACTCCGAAGCTTCTTGGGCCTATGTTCATACTACCGGCGTTTTGTTGAGGGATTTGCCACCATCGCCGCCCCTCTACATCGGCAGACCACTGATAAAGAGACCTTCCATTGGAATCAGGATTGCGAAACATCATTCAGGCGACTGAAGGCAGCACTATGTTCCAGCCCAATCCTAGCCTTTCCTACACAGTCCGGCAAGTTCATCTTATACACCGACGCCAGCAACACAGGTTTGGGGGCCGTCCTATCCCAGATGCAAGATGGTGAAGAGAGGGTGATCGAGTACTACAGCCGTGGATTCTCGAAGCCAGAAAGAAATTATTGCGTCACCAGAAAAGAACTTCTTGCAATAATAAGGGCTGTGGACCATTTCCATAAATACCTGTATGGTCGTATGGTCTTAATCCGAACAGATCATGCCGCACTCAAATGGCTGCTGGACATGAAGACACCGGAAGGACAACTGGCCAGATGGATGGAGAAATTACAGCAATACGACTTCAAGGTGGAACACCGTGCCGGCCGGTTGCACAATAATGCCGACGCCCTATCCAGAAGACACTGTAGAGCGGAATGCAAGCATTGTCTAAAGACGGAACAGCGAGAGGGTATCTCCATCAGGCAGATTCGAGTGCAGGCCAATGAAGACTGGACAACGGAACAGTGCATCCAGGACCAAATGGCTGATCCAGACATCGAACCAATCTTGTCACTCAAGATGAGAGGGGCACCCAGGCCACGATGGGACGAGGTAGCTAGATACTCCGGCGTGCTGAAATCGTTATGGGCTCAGTGGGACTCTCTACGAGTAGACAATGGAATGCTCAAGCGAGTTTGGGAAAGCGCTGATGGACGAGAAACCAAGTCCCAACTGGTAGTTCCGAAGAAAAAGGTACCAGCCATCCTGACCGAAGTACATGATGGAATTACCGGAGGCCACCTGGGCATGAATAAAACCCTAGACAAAGTTCGCCAGCGGTACTACTGGGTGAATTACTTCGAAAACGTCAGAACTTGGTGCCGCAAATGTGCCACATGTGCCGCCAGTAAGGGCCCGAAGACCCGGACCAAGGGCAGAATGCAGCAGTACAATGTGGGCGTCCCATTTGAGAGAATCGCCATCGATGTCGCCGGTCCGTTTCCCGAGTCTGAGAGGGGGAACAAATACATTCTGGTCGCAATGGATTACTTCAGCAAATGGCCTGAGGCATATGCGATACCCAACCAAGAGGCAACCACGGTAGCGACGGTGCTAGTAGAACAACTATTCAGCCGGTTTGGCGTCTCGATGGAATTACATTCAGACCAGGGGCGTAACTTCGAATCGAATGTATTCCAGAAGGTCTGCACGATGTTGGGGATCAGGAAAACGAGAACAACACCATTACACCCACAGTCAGACGGAATGGTGGAAAGATTCAACAGGACCTTGGAACAACACCTATCCAAGGTCGTCAGCAATAACATATTCCCCTATTCCTGTTGTCATATCGCTCTGCTGTACATAATAGTACAGGCCTGACCCCAGCCAGGGTCTTATTCGGAAAGGAGCTGCGACTACCATGCGACTTGGCATTTGGCTCCCCTGAAGAACCTCCCCAAGACATCGACGATTATGCCGACCAGCTCCGACATAACATGCTGGCAATACACGAATTAGCCCGAACGCAGATGTTGGCCACCAGTGACCGGATGAAGACGAGATACGACCTCAAGGCCAATTCAGTCGGGTTCCAGGAGAGGGACAAAGTCTGGCTGTACAACCCCCAACGGAGCAAGGGTAAATCCCCAAAGCTTACGCCCGCCTGGGATGGTCCATACGAAGTGGTCAAGAGGTTGAATGACGTCGTCTACCGGATCCGTCGAAACCCCAAGGCTAAATTGAAGGTGGTTCACTTAGATCGACTCGCTCCCTACCATGGAGGGGATGTTTCTGATCGGGACGATCAGAATTAAAGGGGAAGCAGTGTTACGGAATTTACCCAAAGCCGACCCTGTGTCATTCAGCACGACAACAAACGCTTTACGATAAAAAATACGATTCTCGAAAAGACTCGGCAGCGGAAGGAGCGATGAGGATTTCTACTGGAGAATTCTACGCTGGTGATATAAAAGAAGCACGGCACGATCGCCAGATAGTTATACCGCGACGACTAGTTTATATGAAAATGTATTGTGAATCAGCTGTTTTAAATGTAAATAAAGTTCTAGAAAAGTGAAAGTAAATATTAGTTGTTATAATTTTTAAATTGAACCCACGAAGTATACGACAATATATATATATATATATATATATATATATATATATATATATATAAAGAAGAGTTATGTGAACGTTTTCAACTGCTTTCTTTGCAATTAAGGAGACACTGTGTTTAAATTAGTAAATAAAATGGTAGACTGTTCGGAATTGTTAAATCTAATTAATTTTAATGTACCTACGTTTCACTCAAGGAAACACCTAGCGCTAAGGCCACCAAGAGCTAGAACAAACATTTTGTTAAAATTACCAGTTTATGTTATGTGCAATAATTTTAATAACATATGCAATTATTGTGATATTTTTACATGTACCGTGAATCAAATACTTAGTACCCCAATGTTGTATCTATAAATTGTCCTGTAAATGGAAGACTGTTGGACAATAAAGCAGTGATATTTTTACATGTACCGTGAATCAAATACTTAGTACCCCAATGTTGTATCTATAAATTGTCCTGTAAATGGAAGACTGTTGGACAATAAAGCATTTATTTATTTATTTATTCGAATTGCCAAGTAGACATCATCATCAATTGTGAAAAAGTGTACCAGACATCGATGAAGGAGACAAGACTCAGTAAAGAGTTTCTACAACAGTTTTCTGACCATTTGACAAACCTTACACCAGAAGAACAGAAGAAAGCCAAGCAATTTATCACAAATCACTGGCAAATTTTTAACAGTCAGGATGGAACTACCGGTCGTACAAACATCATCCAGCACCGAATAGATACCGGAAAGGCTCAACCCATCAGAATACCACCTAGGCGACTACCATTGGGGCAATAACAGGCAGTCGAGGGAAACATCGAGTCCGTGTTACAAAATGGAGTGATTAAGTCGCCCAACAGTCCATGGTCTACTCCCGTTGTGTTAGTTAAGAAAAAGAATTGAACCATCCAATGTTGCGTGGCTTACAGAAAATTGAACGATGTTACGAAGAAAGACAGTCATCCACTCCCCCGAATCAATGAAATTGAACGACATGACGAAGAAAGACAGCTGTCCACTCCTCAGAAATGATGGCACTGTGACCACACTGGCAGGGTCCCGTTAGTTCTCCACACTAGACCTAAAGAGTGGATATTGGCTGGTTGGTCTACACGAAAACGAAAGTTCATGGTAATGCCCTTTGTGTTATGTAATGTTCTCGCTACATTTGAGAGGCCAATGGAGTATGTATTGAGCGGGTTGACATGGACAACATGCTTAGTATACCTCGATGACATTCTGGCCATGGGTCATGCATTCAACGACCACCTGAAGAACCTTGGCGAAGTATTTTCCAGAATTAAGAATACCAAACTGAGACTGAACCCGAAGAAGTATTCCATGTTCCAAAAAGAAGTAGAGTTTTGGGGTCACGTCGTTTCTGAATCAAGAATCCGCACAGACGAAGACAAGATAGAAGCCATTCGTGTTCGTACTACAAGCGATTTTTTGAGAGATTTGCCACCATTGCCACACCTCTACATCGGCAGACCATTGAAAAAGAAACCGTCCATTGGAATCGGGACTGTGAAACATCATTCAGACGACTGAAGGCGGCACTCTATTCCAGCCCAATCCTAGCGTTTCCTACAGAGTCCGGCAAGTTCATCTTAGACACCGAGGCCTGCAGCACAGGTTTGGGAACCATCCTATCCCAGGTGCAAGATGGTGACGATCGAGTACTACAACCGCGGATTCTGAAAACCGGAAAGGAATTATTGTGTCACCAAGAAAGAACGTCTTGCAATAATAAGGACTGTAGACCATTTCCACAAATATGGTCCTAATCAGCAATACCATTTTAAGTTTGAACACCGTGCAGGCCGTTGGCATAATAATGCCGCTGCTCTTCAAGAAGATCCTGTAGAATAGAATGCGGACATTGTCTGAAGACGGAACAGCGGGAGGGTATCTCCATCCGACAGATCCGATTAAGGCCAATGAAGACTGGACAATGGAACTGTGCATCCAGGACCAAACGGCTGATCCAGACATTGAACCAATCCTGTCACTTAAAAAGAGAGGGGCACCCAGGCCACGATGGGTCGAGGTAACTAGATACTCGGGCGTCCTAAAATCGTTATGGGCCCAATGGGACTCTCTAAGAGTCCAGAATGGAATGTTAAAGAGAATTTGGGAAAGTACTGACGGCCGAGAAACTGAGTCCCAACTGGTAGTCCCAAAGAAAAAGGTACCAGCTATCCTGACCCAAGTACATAATGGGATTACCGGAGGTCATCTGGGCATGAATAAAACCTTGGATAAAAAAGACGTCAGAGCTTGGTGCCGGAAATGTGACACCTGTGCAGCCAGTAAAGGCCCAAAGACCAATGTATTGCAGAAGGTCTGTACGATGCTGGGTATCAAGAAAACGAGAACCACACCTCCACTTCCCCAGTCAGATTGTAATTAAAGGGAGGGTAGTGTTATAAAATTTATTTACACTGCCTATGGAAAATTAACACTCCTTCTAGATTAATCATTCCGACAAAAAAGGACATCGCCGGCTGAAGCAATAAAAAAGGGGACCACCTGAAGGTCGACACGAAAATTCCAGTAAAACACTGTGCCAACAACGAAATGACCATCTAGAATGACCAGAGAATTCCATACTGATATAAAAGAACATTGTACATTTTGGGTAGTATTATTAGTTGAGTTTATATTCCTTGTGACTTGTATCGATTAGCTGTTGTAAATAAATACTGGATTTATTTGCATGTACATAAGGTTCTTGAAAGTGAAAGTGAATATCAGTTTTATATTTAATTTGAACCAACGAAATTTATTGCAATATAAATTTTGTTTAAACGTGAAGTACCTTTATTTTTAAAAATAACTCAAAGTTTATTAGGATTGAAAACGGTGTCCTATTATGATAGAAATCACTTAAAACTGTATAATGATTTATTATAACATTCTGCGGAGAAGAGACTATTAAATGAATGTTCATATAATTAACAGACTTAAAAAAAGATGAAGCATTAAGAGTTCTTGTTGCGTACTTAGATAGTGTGAGAATTTAAAAAATTAAACTATGTACTACAATTAGAAATTCAGGAAATTTTTAATAAAAGTATTATCAATATTTTATTTTTTAAATTTAAAATTGGAAGGTACACGAATTTGATAGATATTTAATTTTTTTGCTTTGAATGTAATGATTTTTAATATCAACGTCTGATCTCTTGAATTACATTTTTCGTTGAACCGAATGCGTAACAGAATATTATTTCATTTTCCGGATTTTTCCCTTCAAGGAATCTGGCAACCCTGCTTAACTTATAATAATCTGCCAGTGTGAACGGTTGCATAAAGGTGCATTTTCATTTGACGCCAAAAACCAGCGTCAAGTGTCATAGAGTGGAGACTCAAATAGATGGTTATGTGGTATAATTTCGGTAAAAGCGCCATCTGGAAAAATTAAAAATTTGTCATCCAGATATTTATATTGATATTTTATCGCTAAATGATTTTTGATATCTAGGAGTTTCAGAAAAAAATCTCGAAAAAGTAGTATCATATATCTATATTGGTCAAAATGACCATGGAACAAATGTCGAAAATATACCACGGGAGTATATTCTCTATGACATTAGACGCTGGCGTCCAGCGTCAAAACTAAACCGTGTTTAGTTTTTAATCGTTTGACGCTTGAATTATGTTGACGCTGACATTGACTGGTTTTGTTGATAGCGATTTTTTAAAGTTGGCCCTCTAAATTATTTGTTTGTTCTTTAATACTTTTAAAACTTTAGTAGTAATTTTAACTGAGTTAAAATTAGACAGGGAATTAATAAATGCAACGAATTAATGAGTGCGATTAAAGTTCACTTTAACCTAACTAAATGATTTGTAACTAAAATAGATAATGCTGAGAGGAATTTGTTATTGAAATTATGGAAGATTAAAAAGAAGTTATATAAAAGTATAAATTATTAAAATGGAAAATTAAGATATAATTATAATTAAAAAGTCATTGGTTTGAAATGAAAAGAACTGCACACTTATAAAGCCAAGTCCGGTTTTTATAGTCTATAAACCACTTTGTTTTTTAATAAAACCTATGCATGATCAATTTACAATAAGTTTATCACTGCCAATTTAAAAATGAAAATACAATGTCGTATATAATTAGCATATACGAAAATACTAAGTTTGAGTTGACATACAGATTTTGGATATTGACGAAAAAAAAGGCTTTAATAAGAATGGTAGTCTTCAAATAATTTTTTAATTGTATTGACAGCGTCGACTGCTTCGGCATAACAGCAAAATTGGTCTCGAATTTTTACTGGTAATCGGTTATAATGTTATTTGGAATATATTTGTATTATTTTTTCGGATATTTCTCTTGAGCAAATTATAGTCATATTTCGTTGGATACTAGAGCAGATAACCCTTTTTTCGTTTCATTGTTGGTCGCCGAATTATTTCTTGGCATTTATGGAATCACATTGGGTATTGATCGATTATAGACTATCTTTTTTAAGTATTTTAATATAAAAGTTTATTTACTAAATATTTCTGCATATAAAGTTCAGTATCTGCAATTTCAAGTACTAATTATATCAGTGTAAGGCGGTTAAAAATTAGATAAATTTGATTGGACGTCTCCCTGTAGTTTCTTTGATAACTTCATGATTGACGCTATAACAGCGATCATCTTTTTCCAGATGGCGCTTTTATTAAAATTATACCATACTATTTGAGTCTCTACTCTATGACACTTGACGCTTGACGCTGGTTTCTAGCGTCAAATGAAAATGCACCTTAATAACAGACAAGTCTTCGTTTTATCGATTTTAAAGTTGATTCTTATTGCCTTAGAACATAACGCCATCTTTGAATTCAAAGTTGCGAGCTTGCACCACTTTCTTTATACGCACCCTGTTGTACCCTTAGAACATAAATCTTTATATTTAATGAAGTCTTTTTATTCAAAGGTTATACCCATGTATACACTGGCGCTTGAACAGTTGAGCTTGTAACATTACATCTTTGCCGCAGAGTATAACTAGCAGTGTATTTCATAAACCCGTAAAAAAACAAGTAAACGACGAAATATCTGAGGTTCGAATTATGCAAAACGTATTTGAAATAACCTAAACTGGACATTGGATGTGTCATTTATCTACAATAACTGTTTTCTCGTAACTAAAACACGAGTATTGACTTCGAATATTAACACCAACGGATAGGATAAAATTATCTTCAAACGTAAACACGTACCTTTTTTATTATTCTGCAGTATTTTTGTTATTGCGATAGGCTTATTGGGTTTTTCGTATTGGAAATATTCTCGTTTTGTATTTGGTATTGATTGATGTCGAGTTATTCTAGGTTATGATTGTTGGTTAGATTTTCTTGACGTTCGAGACGATTTGCTAAGGGCGTTCTAAATAGGTTAATGGCATTGATGGGAAGAAGATGTAGAAAAGTAGAGACGAGCACGAGACATTTCGAGCCTTGAGCTTGTGGAATGTCTTAGAAGAAGACGTTCTATGTAGGGAATTGTAGGAAGCTTAGGCGATGTTGGTATTAGATTTGAGAATAGGTTGGTAGGCTTTTTGGAGATGTCAGTTGTCGGAATGGGAGTTGGCCGCCGACCGCCCTCGTGATCGGTTGTTGCCCGTTGACCGTTCTAGTGTAAGGATATGTGTAGTACTTGGGAAGAGAGGTTATGGTGAAATGTGGTGATAGATGTCTAGAAGTGTAATCTGAATTTATAATGGCAATTTTGTGCCATCCATTGATTAGGATTTAGTTGGATACACTTTAATCGTTGGTTCCGTTATTGGATTTGTGATATTTTTGGATTTTAACGGAAACCATACTCGTGTGACGATTTAAGACAAGTTCATCACTCCTTTTCTCAACGATCACCGGTTTCAGCAACGTTTAATTGATGTTTCCATTAGCAGATTGGTGATATTTTTGGAAATTAGTGGAAACACGTTCTCGTTTGTTTTTCAAATTTATTCTAAAAGTACAGCATTAGTACTTATGAAGTCACAAATTTTTCTGCTAGACATTTTACATTTTTTTACTTGACACGATAGAAACTTTTTCTATCATTGTCTCTGAAAGGACACACAATGTTAGTTTTCAATTTTGTGTGAAGTAAAACAATGTAAAATGTTTAGCAGAAAAAACTGTAACTTCACAAGTACTAGTGCTGTAGTTTTAGAATAGATTTGAACAAGACCAAAAACATGGCTGAAGTGTTATCATTAAAACATATGGAATAAACACAATCTTATCATTTGTCACAACCTAAAATAAATGTATCATATGGTTTTGGTTTTCATCCCTACTTGTCAAATGAATCCTCCTGGTAGCATAGGCTAAATGATGTTTTGGTCACATATGCCCTCTGCAGGTTGGTTTACATTATCCTCATATCAATCAGCTTATACTTTTTGTCAAGTAACTAGAAATGGGCGAGGCAGAAAGAGGGACCATGTGAACCATTCAAAAAGAGGGCAATACTGGTACCCAGTCAATACAGTTATTTTACAAATAACCCAGAATGATGATGATCAGTTATCAACTATATGGAAGCTGGAATGCATCAGACATGTGTCTGTGTACAAGAGAGCAATTTGTAGTTGATGGTTATAAAAAATTAACACAAATTTTGAAAGTCTATAAAATTGTGAATCAGTTTAATTTCAGTTTTATGTTTAATATTAACATCATATGTTTTATTTTCTGTTGCCATCAATCTTTCACCACTTCTAATAAAACTTGTAATTGCTTCCTCCATTGGATGTTGGTTACCCAATCACCATTTTTCTCAAGCACCTATAAAAATATTTGCATGTTAACAATACAGCTAAAATTCAAGTACCTGAAAAAAAGAACTGTAATGTGTAATCAAATTGTAATATAATGATCACTGTTTTAAGATCTAGCTATAGTTTATATACTGGCTGCTAAAATTTGTTTTTTTTTAATTAAAATTAGCTTAAAGTTTTGTTAGGAGGAAACTTTATAATCTTTATTTAGGTATAATAAATATAAAAAGAATAATATATATGAATTAATAAGTCTCGATGAAAAGTTTACACCTTTTATGTTTAGTTCATGAACGATTTATCTATTTATTAGTTAGCTTCAACAAATACATATAAATATGTACAAAAGTCAAACCAACATGAACAATAAAATTATTAAATTATTCCATAATTAATATGCAACATAGACAAACTTATAAGTCACTACATACTCACAAATTATTAATTTTGGAAAAAATGTTGCCTGCATTGGCTTTTTGCCCTTTCTTCCTAACCAAATATATTTCTGTAACTTCTGGTCCTGAATTATACTGGGCATTGTTCATAGATTGGGTCCCCATTTTTTGAGAGCTCAACCTGTAAGTTAAAAAAAATTAAAATGATTAGATATACCTAAGATTTAAAAATAAACAAAGTCCTGTTATTTTTAAAGATTTTCGAATTTTTGTTCATTAACTCTAGCAATAACTTGGTTTTCAAAACAATACATGTTTTTTCATTATCTACCTCAAACTTCAGTAACCATAAAAAAATGTATACATAATTGTATACGATAAAATATTCTCACCTTTGTTGTTCCACAAATCATCGAATGCGAATTCGAATTAGTATTATACAATGAATGCTCAAAATTAAATAACACTTATTACCACAAATTTCAGTTCACTAAGCGTTCAGAACTTTCTTCAAACAACAAGCACCAAAATTGAGTGAGGAATCAAAATGGCTAACCACAACACAATCGTCACAATCTGAATCGGTAACTTTCAATTTTATTCGTACGCCATCATTTAATCAGTGTTGTCACATTGTTACTCAGTCGTAACAAGCTGCTTACATTTTTACATACAAATCAGTTGTACCACATTTAAATTTAAATGATGCTAAAATAATTGTGAAACAATGATAAATAAACAAAAAGATCTATTTTACAATAATATTCAGTAAAGGTATACTTACCTAACAATTAGTTAACAGTATATAAGCTATGCCGATTCTAGGCCAAAATCGATCAAAAATACATGTAATTTCCCATAAGAGATTCTAAGGTTAAAATTAGCGAAAATTTACCCCGATGATCTCGAAATCGCCAACGTAAGCGAGCCTGATTTTGTAGTTTAGAGGCGAGAAACGGCGTAATTAGAGCCATTTTGGGGTGTAAATAGAGCCATATTTAGGGGTGTTTTCATCATATTTAAGGCTCTTTTGACATTAGGCGGGGGTGAAATTCAATTGAGGGTGTCATTTTGTTCCGCGAACGTGGGGGCCGCGTTCTTAGACCATAGCGCACTGCTAGGGCTCCGACTAGAGCTGTGGGGGCTGAAGGGGGGCTCCGACTAGGAGCTGTGGGGGCTGAAGGGGGGGCGTGATTTAGGTTATGTTAGTTACAGCTGTCGAGGGAGGGGGCCACGGTTTAGGTAATGTTAGTGACGGCTGTCAACGAAGGGGGCCGAGATTTAGATTATGTTGGAAGAGTGACGGTAGTCGCGACTTAGGTTAGGTTAGAGGTTCGCGGGGTTTGCTTGACAGGTTACACAGGGGAGTGTTGGCTGCGGTGCCATCTTGCAGCGTTGGTGTGTTGCGTGTGTCGCAGGGGTGCACGCCATCTGTTGGTGGTTGTGGTAGTTAGAAAGAAAAAAAGCTGTGGTAGGGTTTTGAGCCCGGGACTCTCGCATGAGAGTGATCGTTCCGAGCATCTAAGCTATATGTTTATTAATAAAACAGTTTCTTTGGGAGAATAGGTATCTGAGTGTTGAAGGTAAATTTTTAATAGGTTGAAATTTAATCAATAGAGTATGCTATTAGGTTGTATGTATCCTTGACATGTGTAGTGATGTTGGCAAAGTGATAGACTTGCGCAGTGATGTTGTGTGACTGTTAGACATGTGCAGTGATGTTGTGTGAGTGATAGACTTGCAAAAGGTTAAATTGTATTTGAAAACGTATACAAATAAGCTATCGTTCCATAAATGAACAGAAGTTTTAGCTGGAAGCTTAAAAATATGTACGAAAACGGTATTTCGATGTAGGTTATCAGAGTGGAAGATTAACAGATTCAACTATCGAAAATAATAGTTGATATCTTATAGAAGGAATGGAAGGAACAGCATAGTAGAAATGGGATAGTGGAAAACGAGATTATAGGCAACGAGATTGCTGGAACAGGATAGAGGAAACAGTAGGTATATGCTTGAAGTTGGTTGGCAGAACGTCGGAAACGAAAATGGTTGGAACGATATAGCGGAGCGGGATGTTTGAAGTTGGTTGACTGAACGCTGGAAACGGGAATGGTATGAATGACCTAGTGGGATCGGGAACAAAATAGCTGGAACAGGATAGTGGAAAGGAGCGCGCTGGATGGTTGTACCAGAGACGAAACAAATGGGTTGGAGCCACTACAAAAGCTAGAAACAGCCCGTAAAAACTTCTGTCAACCGGAAAATATGTTTATGGATGGTTGGAGCCACTACAAATGCTATAAACGGCCCATAGAAACGACTAGAACCATAGAAACGGCTGCTGGAAATGGTTGGAGCCACTACAAACGCTAGAAACGACTGGAACCGTAGAAATCGTTGCTGGAAATGGTTGGAGCCACTACAAAAGCTAAAAACAACCTGTAGAAACGACTGGGACAGTAGAAATCGCTGTAGGAAATGATTGGAGTTACTACAAAAGCTAGAAACGGCTCGTAAAAACGACTGGAACAGTAGAAATCGTTGCTGGAAATGGTTGGAACCTCTACAAATGCTACAAACGGTTCGTGGAAACAACTGGAACCGTAGAAACGGATGGTAGAATGGTTGAAGCCACTACAAAAGCTAGAAACGACACATAGAAACGACTGGGACAGTAGAAATGGTTGGTAGAATGGTTGGAGCCACTACAAAAACTAGAACCGTCCCGTAGAAACGACTGGGACAGTAGAAATGGTTGGTAGAATGGTTGGAGCCGCTACAAAACAACTACAAAAGCTAGAAATGTCCCGTAGAAACGAATAAAAACTTAGAAATCGCTGCTGGAAATGATTGGAACCTCTACAAATGCTACAAACGGTCCGTGGAAACAACTGGAACTGTAGAAACGGATGGTAGAATAGTTGGAGCCACTACAAAAGCTAGAAATGTCCCGTAGAAACGACTAGAAACTAGAAATCTCTGGTAGAAATGGTTGGTACCTCTACAAAAGCTAGAAAGGTCCCGTAGAAACTATTGGGACAGTAGAAACGGCTGGTAGAATGGTTGGAGCCACTACAAAAGCTAGAAACGTCCCGTAGAAACGACTGGGACAGTAGAAATGGTTGGTAGAATGGTTGGAGCCGCTACAAAAACTAGAAACGTCCCATACAAGTCATTCAAATGTTGGAAATGGTAGGTTAGTTCGAAACGGGCAACAAATGCTAGAAACGGTAGGAAGGTTGAAGCAGAGACGTTAGAAAGGTCATAATGAGAATGCTGAGAACGACGTAATAGAAAGTAGGAAATGTGAGGGTGGTTGGATCAGGAATGTTGGAAAAGACAAAGTTGGATTGTTAGAACACGCGCTGTAGAGTTGTGATGGGAATGTGAGAAACAGGATGGTAGGAATACGAATTCTAAAAACATGAATGCAGGATGTTTGAATAGAAATATCTGAAACAAACAGACTGAAGCGTAGTCAGCAGCAACTGTTACTAGATTGTTAGAAGGATAAACAATTGGAATGTTGAGAAAATTGCTGAAAATGATGTGATTCGTATTGAGTGATTAGAAGATTGCATCGACAGAGTTACTAGTCAACCACAACTAAAAAGTGTTATTCAATTGCCAGCAGTTTTGTCACAGAATTTGTCACTGGAAAAGGCTACTAGACACAGACGCAACTGTCGTGAACTACAATCAAATCAGTGTTATCAAAATGATATAGGGCTCAAAGTGATAAAGATCGTCCTGGAATAGATGGCTAGAACAAAGATTACAAATTCGGAATGGGTGAAGTCTAGTAGTTAGGTTCAGGGAGGTCGTAAATTTTACTTGAATCGTATTAAAACATAATACCATTTAACTGACGCTGATATATCATAATATGTTGCTTGTTTGAAAATAATTCAAATTATAAGACATTGTTTTACTACCATAAACATGTAAGTACTTGAAATTTACTTCTAATTAGAACGCTTGCTAAAACGAACCTTGTTATCCAGATCCGGCAATAGCTCTCTTGATTAGTAGCATAAATATAAGTACTAGAAATTTACTTCTGACTAGAACGCTAGTGCGAACATTGTTATCTCTCCATAAAACTTGTGTGTGTTTTCAGAGATTTAGAGAAATATGGCAATGTTGCTCCATCACTTTAATCGTATGACTAAAATGATGCATTTTCCGGGATCTAGAGAAATATGGAAATCTGGCAATCATGGCCCCTCTTAGCGGGCCCCCCTCCCTTTCTCTGTGACGTCATCACTGGTTTATTAGCACACTACCTGCTAAGCATTAGTATGTTTAACTTATATATTTATAATGAATACATATATATATCTATTTAAAAGTTTGCTCAGTGGAATTTAATTGCAAGGTATTAAATTCCAGTGTCTTTATAATAGTTATCATAATGAACTAAAGTAGATAAAAGGAACAACTCACCCATGTGGAAAATTTTCAGAAATATGCCAATGTCCCCGCAATCAGAATCTGATCTCCTTTATCCAGAACGTTGTAATCTATACTCTCAGTGACAGGTTTATCAGTGGACGACCTGCTAACCATCAGATATGTAATTTATTTTATAAAGATAAAGAAAAAATAATATCTTACATATCATCGATTGGATGTCCTTTAGAAAGCTACTATGCTGGACGCCAAATAAAATCACTCGACCTAAGAGATAACCGAACTTGTTTAAGAAATGTGTCACACCTTGTAGGTAAAGCTCTCAACTTCCGACTTAGAAACTTAAAATGGTGCGCTAGAGGTTGAGAAATCAGCTTCATTGTCTTGAGTCATGGAATAATTCCAGCTCGGTTAATAATATAGAAAACTTTGCCTTGGAGATTTCCAATGATACCTAACAAAAGATCAACAAAAAAATAGAGTGTTTGAATAATAGACACATTGGTATATTGTTTCTCGATTATATATTCTAATATCATATGTTTAAATAAAACATCATATTGGTAACTTTGTTTTTTATTTTTAGCATACATATATTTTTGAATATCCAGCAATTTCCCGTCTACATATACAACAATTATCTATTTTCAGTGAGCAATCAGAGCAACTGGCAAGTACCTACTTGGCATAAAAACAATTGACATTTCATTAGTTAAGCAATAAACATTTAGCAGAACCGTTTTTATGAAGTTCTGTAATATCGTCATAAGGTAAGAGATTCTTGAGCTCTAAGCCACAGCAATGACAAGTGATCCTGTCACAATATCCTCTGTAAAAGAATCCAGCGTTAGTAAGCTCAGTGGGTGTCTGCTTCAAAGCAATAGGCCATTCTTTAAACGTCTCAAGTCTGCTTTGATTCCTGATAATAAATTCTCAAATCATGAATCTGTATTTATTTAAAAATAATGTTAATAAAATCGAAAAATAATATAAATCATTAATCCGTAATTATTTAAAAACTCCTGATAATAAATTCACATTATATTTGGTATGTTAGATATCTTCCGCAAACCGGAAATGATGACCGCAGTGAAAGGAAACTGTGATATCTTGTTTACGCTAATTGAAACCGAGCTAAATAAATTTACAGGAAGCTGTGGTTTGATAAGGTTATCATGTTATTTGCAGCAATAAAGTTTTGCAGGAAGTTCCCATATGATAAGCATTAATTAGTTGTTTTTCTAGAACTAACGGAAATTTCGTTATACGCAAATGACATAGTTCGATGCTGATAAATAAAATAATTGCGAATTTTTATTTCATTGTTAATTCGACTCTGAAAGAGATCACATATCAACTACAAAGATTGTGTTTGTGCTGTGTGAAATTAACTGCTAATTCAACTTTCAAAGAGATTACTTCTTAAGTGTATCTAGTGATAGTGTGTGTTGTTCAAAAAATATTATGTGAGTATTTACTTAATTTCATTTATGTTAATTTGCTTTTACTATTTTGTGACTGCCCTTCAAAATATTTGAAATTAATAGAGAATGTTTTTCGAATTAAATATTTTCTGACTGCTTTTCAATTCAATGTTCTATTTCTAAATTTTTGGTAATTTGCTTCTAATATTTTGTATGTGTCTTTCAAAAATTATTAGGACTGTTTAGATTCTTTATAAGTTTGCAGTATGTTCTTTACCAAATCCACTATTTTCTGAACGATATTCAATTCAATGTTCTAGTTCCAAATTTTTGTTAATATTTTATACGCACCTCTCAAAACTATTAGTCATTTTCAAAAATTACTAGAGTCTAGGAACACTAAATTATTAGAGTTAAAGGTTCTGTTCTCAATTTACAAATATGTTTCTAGTATTTAATGGTAGGTTTTCAAGAAAATTCTTTAGTAGTTTGATCAGATGTTTGAGGGTTATAGATGTATTTCAGTATGTTCTGTCATGAATTTTCTAATATGTTTCTAGTCTTTAATGATAGGTTTTCAAGACATTTTTTGGTAGTTTAATTAAATTTTTTAGGGTTATAGATGCATTTTAGTATATTCTGTTCTAAATTTTCAATTTATTTCTATCATTTTGTTGTTTTTCTTAAAATATTTCTAATAGGATCTATAAAATTATTCAAGTTATAGATGAATTTTAATAGGTTTTATTCTAATAATTTAACTTTATTTCTAAAATTTCGTGTTTGTTTTTCTTAAAATATTTTTAATTAGAGATATAAATTTATTCGCATATATATCATATTTATCTCTACCAGCTGATTGATATCTGTTGTTGCTTAGTAGTACTCCGAATCTTTATCAGCTAATATTTATCAAAAACTATTGTTGCATTCAAATATTTTATTACAGTAACTAGAACTTGCTATAATTAGATGCGGAGAGAGAGAGAGAGAGAGAGAGAGAGAGAGAGAAAGAAAGAGAGAGTCATTTTAAATGTTTTTTGTTTATTGAATTTCGCTGATGTCTAAATTATCAGTTTCTTTCATATCATTGAGGAGTAAAGACGTATACTATTTTCTAAATGTAAGTCAAATTTTTTATTAACTCAATTGTAGGTAAAATAAGCTATCAATTTTAAACACTAAATTTGAAGGATATGCGTTTTATATTTTTATCATAGTCTATCTATCAAAAAGTTTTTTTTCAAGAATTTAACAATTTATTTAATATCAATATTTAATAGTGTGATTAATATTTTCCCCCATAATATTATTTATTCATCAGATGCTACATTTTTGAAAATTTCCTTTCAACATGTCATTCTTTGCGGATTTAGTTCGCCGCATTGCAATAATTTTGGGGCTGCTGGAATCAAAATATGACGAGGAAGTTGTTCGACGAGGTTTGCGTGAATGTGCTCTAAGTGTTCGCGGAATTAGCAAGGCTATAAAGAACACAACGATTGCCGGAGAACAACAGCATTTGGAGGCTTGTCTTAGAAACATCAGAACTCTCAGGAAGCAGTTTAAAGCAGCACAAAAGCTGGGGGCAGGAATCAAATCCCGGAAGGAAACTGCTCGAGATCGCGTTTGCTGGAAGGATTTGACTTCTGCATTTCAGAGCAGGATTCGAACTGGGATATTATCAAACCTCAAACATAAGGACCCCTCATCATTCTTGGAGGATTGCAAAGCTCTCTTTAAGCGGAGAGTTAAAAACGCTTTGAAACATGATGATGCGATTAAAGTAAACGTAACCTTTTGTGGTGAATTCATTATGGTAAAGGGAGATAGTGTGCAGAGCGAGTACAAGTACTTTACCACATCAAACTCTCCTATTTACAAGAATACTAACCTAGATGAATGGTTTGATGAAAAGGTTACTCTTCCAATCATGATTGAACTGGACGAATTTCAAGAAGGCGATAGAGGCTGGGCATTAAAGAATGTGGTAAACTTGGGTGTCAACATCAACAAATTCACCCCTCAACTCGGATCATCATATATAGAGCTGCCACCTCAAATTGCTAGAAAAAAGGCGTGCATAAATGTAAAGAATGAAGACAACGCTTGCTTTGCATGGAGTATTGTCTCAGCTTTGTTTCCTGCTGAAGAACATGCTCATTGCCTCTCCAAATACCCTCACTATTCACAGGTGTTGAAGCTAAAAGGAATCCAGTTTCCCATGACGATGAAACAAATACTCAATTTCGAAAAGCAAAATACTATTTCTGTAAATGTTTATATTCTACATAAAGAAAAAAAAGGTTATATAATTTTACCAACCTACCTAACACGAGACAAGCAGGTAAAGCATGTAAATGTACTAATGATACAAGACACGTATGAAGATATACCTACAAAATATCATTTCGTATGGATAAAGAGCATGTTTCGACTCTTATCTCACCAACTCAGTAAGCATAAAGCATAAAGATAAGACGCATTTCTGTGATAGATGTCTTCATTATTTCTATTCTGAAGAGAAATTAGCAAAACCTTCAGAAGATTGCTCTAGAATAAATGAGACAGCCATAAAGATGCCTGAGGAGGGGAAAATATTTTGAGATTTAAAAATCATAAGAATAAGGAAAAGGCTCCGTTCATTGTTTACGCTGATTTAGAGTCAGTTCTCCAGCAGACTAATAACCTTAAGGAACCACAGCAACACATTCCAGGTGCTGTTGGATACTACTTGAAATGTTCCTATGATGATACTACTCTCTCGTTTTATCGATCTTATCGTGGAGAGGACTGTATGCAGTGGTTTGCTGACCAAATAGCTGAACTGGCTGAAGATATGGCTCCGGTATTCTGGTGTGCCTATGATATGCAAATGACATATGCCCAGGAACTTGAGTTCCGGAAAGCAACACACTGTCATATCTGTGAGAAGCCCTTTTCACCTCAAGAAAAGCGTGTTCGCGATCACAATCATCTTATACCAGAAAACAACTATAGAGGGGCTGCACATGAGGGATGTAACGTAAACTATAAAGATAGTCACGTAATTCCTATAGTTTTTCATAATCTCAGCGTATATGATGCACATTTTATCATTACGGATATTGCCACACGAATGAAGGGATCGATCGACTTACTTCCAGTCACCAAAGAGAAGTATATTTCATTTACAAAACATATCGGGGGTTATCCAATTCAATTCCGCTTCATTGATTCCTTCAGATTCATGAATTCATCACTTGACATGTTGGCATCATATATGAAAGAGTTTCCTAATTTGAAATCACAGTTTCCTTTTCTGCCTGTGGATCATTTCAAATTACTAACGATGAAAGGAGTGATGCCTTATGACTACATTGATTCATTTGCTCGATTCGATGAGGAAATATTACCGCCAATAGAGAAATTCTACAACAACTTGGAGGATAAACCCTGCCCTCGACGTCTTTATAGTCGGGCTCAACAAGTTTGGGGCACTTTTCGATGTCAGAACATTGGCGAATACGTCGATCTCTATATGAAGACGGACATACTGCTTTTAGCTGATGTTTTCGAACAATTTCGTACTAGCTGCCTAAAGACTTATGGTTTGGATCCCGCTCATTATTATACTTTACCTGGCTTCACATGGGATGCTATGTTGAAATATACTAATCAAGATCTAGAGCTGCTTACTGATCCTGACAAGTTTCTCTTCTTCGAGCGAGGTATAAGAGGTGCTCTTAGCCAAATATGCTCAAAAAGACGGGCTATAGCTAACAATCAGTACGTCAATAATTATGATCAATCGAAACCTAAAACGTTTCTTATGTGCTTCGATATTAATAACCAATATGGGTACGCTATGAGTCAACATCTACCTTATGTAGGGTTCAAGTGGACTAATGAGAACATTGATATCTCATCTATCTCAGATGATAATAATGTTGGATATATTTTAGAGGTTGATCTTGAATACCCGAAACATCTTCATGATCAACACAGAGATCTGCCGTTCTGTATAGAACATATTAATCAAAAAACAGGCAAGTCTCCAAAAACTGCTAGAGAGATCACTAAATTGATGGCGACTCTTCATGATAAACACAGGTATGTCATTCATTATAGAACGCTGAAGCAAGCTGTAGCTTATGGAATAGTCATAAAGAAGATTCACCGGGTCCTAGAGTTCAAGCAATCTCCGTGGCTCAAGTCCTATATTGACCTAAACACAAATCTCAGGAAACAGGCAACTAATGATTTTGAGAAGAATTTGTTCAAATTGATGAACAATGCTGTTTTCGGTAAGTAATTTATCACTTTGATATTGGATACTACATATTCGTTTCATTTAGGCAAGACCATGGAGAATGTTCGGAAGAGGGTAAATGTTCACCTCCTCACGGAATGGAGCGGAAGATATGGAGCTGAAGCATTCATCTCCAAGCCAGAATTTAAAAAAAAAATACCGTTTTCAACGAGAATCTAGTAGCAATAGAGATGCGGAACCAGCAGGTGTATCTCAACAAACCGATTTATGTTGGTCAAGCCATCCTTGATCTCGCCAAGACAACGATCTATGAATTCTATTATGGATACCTAAAGGAAGCTTGTGGAGGTGAATGCTGTATATTATATCACGATACAGACAGTTTATTGGTGGAGATTAGGAATTGTGATATATATGAGATCATGAAGAGAGACTGCTTGAAACATTTTGACACATCTGATTATGCTCCGAACACTATTTATAACATGCCACTGGTTAATAAAAAGGTGCTTGGTTTAATGAAGGACGAAAACAACGGCATTCCATTAATAGATCATATTGGGCTTCGATCAAAATTATATGCTCTCAAACTATTTCATAGAGATAGCGAGATTGCAGAGAGACGACTAAGATGTGTGGAGGAGGGATATGATTCTTATGAAATTAACGTGATTATTAAAAATTATGGGATAAGTAAGAAAGCTAAAGGTGTCAAGAAATATGTTGTGAAAACAAATATTGGTTTTCATGATTATGAAGAATGTCTTGAGGAATGGAAGGCTAAAACTGTACAGCAGAACCTAATAAAATCATCCAAACATCTAGTCCACTCGATAGTGCAGCAGAAAATTGCTCTAAGCCCATATGATGATAAACGATATCTGATCCCGGGCACTGTTGAGACTTTACCTTGGGGACATTATTCAATAATATAGATTAGATCACCACACATATGAAATATAGATTTTGTCATCTCATATATGAAATATAGATTTAGTCATCACACATATGAAATATTAATGTTATTCTACATAGTAAAATAAATGTTTATGCTCTATGTCACTATTCCTGAAGCCAAACAGTGGTTATATAGGCCTATAGGGGATGTTCCATTATAAAAAAAACAAACGCGCCTTGAGTTCAGCCTCCTGGGCGGTGTGGAATAGAACACTTTATGGTTAGTATTATAAAATCTTACGCACACATTTGTTTTCTCTTAGGTCGAGTGATTTTCTTTGGCGTCCAGCATAGTAGCTTTCTAAAGGACATCCAATCGATCATATGTAAGATATTATTTTTTCTTTATTCTTTATAAATATAAATTACATATCTGATGGTTAGCAGGTCGTCCACTGATAAACCTGTCACTGAGAGTGTAGCTTACAACGTTCTGGATAAAGGAGATCAGATTCTGATTGCGGGGACATTGGCATATTTCTGAAAATTTTCCACTTGGGTGAGTTGTTCCTTATATCTACTTTAGTTCATTATGATAACTATTATAAAGACACTTGCGAGGTATTAAATTCCACTGAGCAAACTTTTAAATAGATATATATGTATTCATTATAAATATATAAGTTAAACATACTAATGCTTAGCAGGTAGTGTGCTAATAAACCAGCCAATGACGACAGTGATGACGTCACAGAGAAAGGGAGGGGGGCCCGCTAAGAGAGGCCATGATTGCCAGATTTCCATATTTCTCTAGATCCCGGAAAATGCATCATTTTAGTCATACGATTAAAGTGATGGAGCAACATTGCCATATTTCTCTAAATCTCTGAAAACACACACAAGTTTTATGGAGAGATAACAATGTTCGCACTAGCGTTCTAGTCAGAAGTAAATTTCTAGTACTTACATATTTATGCTACTAATCAAGAGAGCTATTGCCGGATCTGGATAACAAGGTTCGTTTTAGCAAGCGTTCTAATTAGAAGTAAATTTCAAGTACTTACATGTTTATGGTAGTAAAACAATGTCTTGTAATTTGAATTATTTTCAAACAAGCAACATATTATGATATATCAGCGTGAGTTAAAAGGTATTATGTTTTAATACGATTCAAGTAAAATTTACGACCTCCCTGAACCTAACTACTAGACTTCACCCATTCCGAATTTGTAATCTTTGTTCTAGCCATCTATTCCAGGACGATCTTTATCACTTTGAGCCCTATATCATTTTGATAACACTGATTTGATTGTAGTTCACGATAGTTGCGTCTGTGTCTAGTAGCCTTTTCCAGTGACAAATTCTGTGACAAAACTGCTGGCAATTGAATAACACTTTTTAGTTGTGGTTGACTAGTAACTCTGTCGATGCAATCTTCTAATCACTCAATACGAATCACATCATTTTCAGCAATTTTCTCAACATTCCAATTGTTTATCCTTCTAACAATCTAGTAACAGTTGCTGCTGACTACGCTTCAGTCTGTTTGTTTCAGATATTTCTATTCAAACATCCTGCATTCATGTTTTTAGAATTCGTATTCCTACCATCCTGTTTTTCACATTTCCATCACAACTCTACAGCGCGTTTTCTAACAATCCAACTTTGTCTTTTCCAACATTCCTGATCCAACCACCCTCACATTTCCTACTTTCTATTACGTCGTTCTCAGCATTCTCATTATGACCTTTCTAACGTCCCTGCTTCAACCTTCCTACCGTTTCTAGCATTTGTTGCCCGTTTCGAACTAACCTATCATTTCCAACATTTGAATGACTTGTACGGGACGTTTCTAGCTTTTGTAGGGGCTTCAACCATTTCTACCAGCCGTTTCTACTGGCTCAGTAGTTTCTACGGGACATTTCTAGCTTTTGTAGTGGCTCCAACTATTCTACCATCCGTTTCTACGGTTCCAGTTGTTTCCACGGAACGTTTCTAGCTTTAATAGTGGCTCCAACCATTCTACCAGCCGTTTCTACTGCCCCAGTTGTTTTTACGGGACGTCTCTAGTTTTTGTAGCGGCTCCAACCATTCTACCAACCATTTCTACTGTCCCAGTCGTTTCTACGGGACGTTTCTAGCTTTTGTAGTGGCTCCAACCATTCTACCAGCCGTTTCTACTGTCCCAATCGTTTCTATGGGACCTTTCTAGCTTTTGTAGCGTTTCCAACAACTTCTAGCAGCGATTTCTAAGGTTCTAGTCGTTTCTACGGGACGTTTTTAGCTTTTGTAGAGGTACCAACCATTTCTACCAGAGATTTCTAAGTTTCTAGTAGTTTCTACGGGACAGTTCTAGCTTTTGTAGTGGCTCCAACTATTCTACCATCCGTTTCTACAGTTCCAGTTGTTTCCACGGACCGTTTGTAGCATTTGTAGAGGTTCCAATCATTTCCAGCAGCGATTTCTAAGTTTCTATTCGTTTCTACGGGACATTTCTAGCTTTTGTAGTTGTTTTGTAGCGGCTCCAACCATTCTACCAACCATTTCTACTGTCCCAGTCGTTTCTACGGGACGTTTCTAGTTTTTGTAGTGGCTCCAACTATTCTACCAACCATTTCTACTGTCCCAGTCGTTTTTATGGGTCGTTTCTAGCTTTTGTAGTGGCTTCAACCATTCTACCATCCGTTTCTACGGTTCCAGTTGTTTCCACGAACCGTTTGTAGCATTTGTAGAGGTTCCAACCATTTCCAGCAACGATTTCTACTGTTCCAGTCGTTTTTACGAGCCGTTTCTAGCTTTTGTAGTAGCTCCAATCATTTCGTACAGCGATTTCTACTGTCCCAGTCGTTTCTACAGGTTGTTTTTAGCTTTTGTAGTGGCTCCAACCATTTCCAGCAGCGATTTCTACGGTTCCAGTCGTTTCTAGCGTTTGTAGTGGCTCCAACCATTTCCAGCAGCCGTTTCTATGGTTCTAGTCGTTTCTATGGGCCGTTTCTAGCTTTTGTAGTGGCTCCAACCCATTTGTTTCGTCTCTGGTCCAACCATCCAGCTGCCAACCAACTTCAAGCATATACCTACTCTTTCCTCTATCCTGTTCCAGCAATCTCGTTGCCTATAATCTCGTTTCCCACTATCCCATTTCTACTATACTGTTCCTTCCATTCCTTCTATAAGATATCAACTATTATTTTCGATAGTTGAATCTGTTAATCTACCACTCTGATAACCTACATCGAAATACCGTTTTCGTACATATTTTTAAGCTTCCAACTAAAATTTCTGTTCATTTATGGGACGATAGCTTATTTGTATACGTTTTCATATACAATTTAACCTTTTGCAAGTCTATCACTCACACAACATCACTGCACATGTCTAACAGTCACACAACATCACTGCGCAAGTCTATCACTTTGCCAACATCACTACACATGTCAAGGATACATACAACCTAATAGCATACTCTACTGATTAAATTTCAACCTATTAAAAATTTACCTTCAACACTCAGATACCTATTCTCCCAAAGAAACTGTTTTATTAATAACCATATAGCTTAGATGCTCGGAACGATCACTCCCATGCGAAAGTCCCGGCCTCAAAACCCTACCGCAGCTTTTTTTCTTTCTAACTACCACAACCACCAACAGATGGCGTTCACCCCTGCGACACACGCAACACACCAACGCTGCAAGATGGCACCGCAGCCAACACTCCCCTGTGTAACCTGTCAAGCAAACCCCGCAAACCTCTAACCTAAGTCGCGGCCCCCCGACTACCCTCACTCTTCCAACATAATCTAAATCGCGGCCCCCTTCGTTGACAGCCGTCACTAACATAACCTAAATCGCGGCCCCCCTCCCTCGACAGCTGTCACTAACGTAACCTAAATCGCGGCCTCCCTTCAGCCCCCACAGCTCCTAGTCGGAGCCCCCCTTCAGCCCCCACAGCTCTAGTCGGAGCCCTCGCAGTCCGCTATGGTCTAAGAACGCGTCCACCAAGTTCGCGGAACAAAATGACACCCTCAATTGAATTTCACCCCCGCCTAATGTCAAAAGGGCCTTAAATTTGATGAAAACAAACACCCCTAAATATGACATTTACACCCCAAAATGGCTCTAATTACACCGTTTCTCGCCTCTAAACTACAAAATCAGGCTCGCTCACGTTGGCGATCGTCGAAGTCATCGGGGTAAATTTTCGCTAATTTTAACCTTAGAATCTCTTATGGGAAATTACATGTATTTTTGGTCGATTTTGGCCTAGAATCGGCATAGCTTATATACTGTTAACTGTCACTTAAGGTTAACGTTTTTAGTGAATTGCTCGAAATTAGTTACAATCTGGCAATGGGGTGCAAACTGTCGTTTAGTTTTATTTACCTGTGGTAGAAATATAGAGATTAAATATTTGATTTGAATTTATTTAACATAGTAATAGGTGTATGCAATTAAGTTTAGGTATGAAATATTGAACAGGTACTTCAATGTCTAAAAATTGTTTTTCCCAAAATTTCCGCAAAATAATCTTTATGGATGTTCCTGGTACGTACTGATGGAGGTCCATACTTAAATTTCCATATTGAGACGGTAGAGGACATCCTCAGGATGATTAAGGTGTAGGTGGTCTAGGACATTCGGATCTGAATAGGATCAAAAACGGACGTCATGGGGAAGACCTGTGCTTTGTGGGAAGGAGCATTAATGGTGTAGAAACTTGCACATATCGACTTATCGACATACACAGTATAAAAATAAAAACATGATTTGTTAGATAAACATGACTTTAATTTGATATCATTTATACGTAAAAGGATGACTTGTAAGTGACGTTTGACTATGATGGCCTCCTTATATCAATTTTACGTAAAGCTCAGACTTATTTCTTACATAAGGTTATGACGGCATTATTATATCACTTTTACCTTAGATCATGACGTGTAACTTATGTAACTGTATGATTTACTTGTTACGTGAATAATATATAAATATATGACTTTGAAGTGATGAAAATATTATATATTATTTATGTAATATTCAAATCATAATCATGACGTCATATTAAAGTCAGATTTTGTGTCAGTATTATGTCATAATGATGTCATACTAGATAACATCAAATAAAAGTCATCAATAGAGTCACTATTATGTCATATCTATGTAAAAATTGTATGATCTCTATATGATCTATCTATGACGTCATATGAATGTCATGTGTTCACTGGGTAGTTTGTCGAAGTTTTGGCAAGTCTGGTAATCGAGTTCCATTTTGGTTTATTGGGAACCGGAATCGTTGGTTGTCGTATAGCAACGACGGCGTATGTTTGCTTCGATTCTACAGAGGACTGCTGAGTGTTGTGTCATCTCATTTGAACAAGGTACCTTTGAAATTTGTTTCAGTGTATTTATTTGCTGTTAATTTGCTCATAGAAATTTGATATTTATACTGCTTTTCACATTAAAGAGAATTGATTTATCTGAATAACATTTTGAACGTATTGAATTTAATAAAGAACCTGATTATTTAGTCAAACTTTGTTAATTTGCTCATATAAATTTGATTTTTATGCATTTCCTATAGTGTTAAATTTTGAATATCATTTCATGATTACTGATTTATTAGATATTGATATTATTTGGTATTATGTGAAAGCGTCGTGAGAGCTCGAAACGTCGATTTGTTAATTGAATTATTTTGGATGTTTTAAAGATAATATTTGTTTCCAGATTTATGAAATCATTATTGATTTTTCTTGAAGTTTAAATGTAATTAAACACTTTTGTCAGTAATTGAATGTTTTTGGCTTCAGATTTCAGAATAACAGTACAGTTATTGAATTTGATATAATTTTGAATTATTTACAGTTTAGATGTCATTATTGACTTTGATATTATTTTGAATATTGTGCATTTAAGTAACTCATTTCTGATTTTAGATATATTGTGCATGTCTACGGATCACAACAACATTTGAATATTTTGATTACTACTTTTGATAACATCTGTTTATTTTATCTAGGTTCACTTGATCATTGATTATTACATTTGTTGATTTTGGAAATTGATTATTACATTTGTTGATTTTGGTAATAATCTGAACTTAGTGTATCATATATGTAATGTTGATTCTTGGTTGAACTATAGATATGTGTATGTAGGTACATGAAGTTGGCTATAGGTCGACTTGTTTTTGATATTTTTGCAGGATTGTATTGAAATAATTTAAAAGTTCATTAAATTATTTACTGTTTTATTGAAGTGGTTTTGTTGTGACGTAACTGACAATATACTGAGGTTGTATTAGCCATGGAGCCCTTACCTATAGATTTCTTGTAGCCGCGGAAGATTGGTATGTTATCTTAGGCGGTTAGCTGGGGTAAAGAGGCAGAGAATCTACCTGGCGCCCAGAACATCTTTATATTGGAAGGTTAACTTACAGTTGGCTTGGCCCTTGTTTGTTAACCCACTCCCGTCTCCACTGAAGCTGCCGTGCACCCTGGTGTGTCATCGTTTACCACGTGGGCCGTGATAAGGTGGTAGGTTAGCCATTACATGTAGGCATAACCCGACGTTTTTCTTGACATTACAAGCTTCCATAGAAACTTCTTCATAGATATAACTCCGAACTGGTAACCTGTTTTCAATAGGCGTTATTCCGTCGTTTGGTGTCGCTAGTAGGGGTACGATTCCGCGAAATTTAAATGACATGGATCGGAAAAATACTTAATATTATTAGAAATGGGCATGAAAAGAACTAATAGCGAAACTGGAAAAATAATGAAAGTCAACTGAAAAAAAGATGAACTTCTTTCCAGATTGTAAATATTATTATTTATATAATTTTGTAGGTAGGTTACAACCTTATGATAAGTTATTTGTTAATAATCGTGCAGTAGAGACGAAAATTATGTATTTATCTTACCTGATATAACAATAATAAAAATTTGAATACATCTCGTGACAATCTTTTAGATGAATGTTTTGAAACAGTATTTTGCAAGTTGTTGAGGGAAAAATACATAAAGAGAAAGGGAAAAATAAAATAATTGCGTTACTGTACTTTGAAGTTTGAAGCAACTCGCCCCCATAAATAAGTCACCATCCATACAAGCCTTTCTCAAACTCAATGAAAACTGTTCCTTGCACATTTCCTCCCTTTCGTTTTGTGTTTTCCTTCAATAGCTTGAAAAAAAATATTGTTTCAAAACCATCATTAAAAGAATGTCATGAGATGCATTGAAATTTTTATAATTGATAAGATTAGGTAGGATAAATACGTAATTTTCGTCTGTTCTGTAAGTCTATTAATAGATAACATTATAATGTAACCTACCTACAAAATTATATAAATGATACCATGAAATTATTTCTCTTTATAAAATATCTACTGTCTCGCAACAAGTTCAGCTTTTTTCCTGTTGACTTTCTTTATTATTTCAGTTTCGCTGTTAGTTCCTTTTATGTCCATTTACCATAAGTAATATTTTTCGGATTCATGTCATTTAAATTTCGCGGAATCCTACCCCTTGACTCACTGGCGACACCAAACGACGGAATAACGCCTATTGTGTCTGAGCCCCACAGTCAAAAATAATTTACTAATATCGTTTAAGGCTCATTACGATTTTTTAATATTTTAACCATATTCGTAAATAAAATATTACTCCTTTGAATGCTTGGGATTAGTTGGGATCAGTGGCGTAGCGTAGTGGGGGCAGCACGCCCCGGGTGGCACTTTTTAGAGGGCGGCAAAATTTCACGATAATTAATAAAAATATTTCAACCATTTCATTTTTTTATCGCAAATACACATTTGGAGCGATTAAAAAGAGCACGGTAACGACTGCTGGCCACACCGTCTATTCTGACTTACGGGGATTTCCCGTAGTATCAGCGAGAATGACTTTTACAATTCAAAGAAACTTTTATTGATGGATCGTCAGTTATCCATTTCACATTGTCTCGTAACGTAAATTATGTTACGCTTTAAAACTGTGGTTTTTGTGCAAATAAGTACGTGTCAGTGGTTGTTAAATTATTGAACTTTGTAAAAAATTGAAGTTTTCCGCTACGTGTACCTACATACAACTGTGTGAGTATTATTAGGGTGCGCCCTGATGGAGAAAGCCAGGACGCTGGAACGCCAGCGTCAAATTAGGTCACGTGGTACCTTTTTGAATTTCCCGCCTAATTCGAGCGTCTTGGCGATAAAGTTAAAAATTTTCAGCTTTGTCGCGAGGACACCAAGACGCCAAGAATATAAATGTAACTGCCAGATGCCGGTAAGCGAAGGGGGAAAATTGCTGATAAGATAATCAAAGACGGAAAACCATTTTTCGTTGATTATATATTAATATTTGAATATGGGCATTTGCAGACTTTGGGGTAAGAGATGAGGGTCAAGATTGAAAGTTAATGAGTAATATGTTCATAACTGTCCCTAAATAGTAATTACAACAGTAAAAAGATACAGATTTATTGATAAACGTAAGTGAAAAATATACATATTTACTAAATAGTTTATACTGTACACTTATTTGTTTTATTTCATTACAGATGGTTCCACAAAATGTTGACTTTCAAGTTGTAATATGGAAGGCATTTCTGCAAGTTATAAGTAGCAGATGATTAGTATGTGCTAGTAAATAAATTTCATTGGGGATGTTTGTTATTTTTATCCACAACCATGGGCCTGTTTCATAATCAACTTGTAGAATTAAGCGTCAAAATTATTGTACAACTTGTAAAATCCAAAATATTAATATTCGAAATGTGCACGACAGTAGCACAGAACACAGATCATGCAAAAAATAGAGAGTATAGGGCCACCTAACATGCGCAACTATTGGCGAATATGTCAAACGTTTATACAAAGACAATAAATAATAATGTTTTTAGATGAAGTTGAAAATGCTACATAGAATATTTTATTTGAATAGCAATATTATCTGTTATCAATGTAAAGCGGTTCAGATTGAAGTTAGGCATAGCATTGGGAATATGCTTTGTGTTTGGTTGTGCATATTTAAAATAAATGTGTATTTAAAATTTTTAACCACATTTGTAATATATTTATTTCCTTAGAAAATCTGATTTTTTTTATATTTTCATTCAAACCAATGTAAAAAATATATATATACTTGAATTTGCTGCAGAATGTGAATGGCATGAGCTTAAATGTATGTTACTGGAAGGCTTTGTATAACTATTTAATTAATTTAAGCAAATATCTTGAATATCTTCAAAACATTTTGAAGGCAGAATGAAACTGATGGAAGCAGTAAAACATGAATATCATGAACAATTTTTGTTTCATAACTGATGAAAATATTAAACAACTTTAAGGTAATAACTACTGTTTCTTTAATTACGAACCCAAAGACATGAATGTTCATGTATTCTCTAATAAATATCATGAAAACATCAGGTTCTGAAATATACAAAAATAAAAGTACATTTCATTTGATTAATGGGACAGTAAGTTTACAAGAACATATATGAGCAAAATACTTTTATCATATACCAAAAATTATTTAAAAATGCAAGAAGTGTGAAAAAATGTGTGACAATCACAGTATTATCCCATTTCCATGAACAATATAATTTCTTGTTCATTTTGTGTAATACCATTGACAACGGGGTCAGATTTAGACCTTGAAACGTTTGGACTTTTGAAATGTACAGACTTTCAAGTTCATGTGGTGTTATTTCCAAAGAACTCAGAAAAAATAAAAACCAGAGATGCCCCAACTATCATCCAGAAAACCACAACATGGTTCTCATAATATGGTATTAGAATTTCTCCTAGTGTGTAATCACTTTGTTATAATTAAAATTCACTTTGGATTAGGTATAAAAAATCAAACATGCAAATGTATTTCATCTTTTAAACATTTCAGGAATTACTTCTGCAATTAAACTTAAATATTGTGTCTGCCTCTAATACTTGTTTTAAGAGTTTTGGAATAATTCATTATGAGTTATTGATCATCTTTGACAAGATTCAGTCTTGGACACCGATGAAAACATCTTGAATGAACTTCATTTTGAATATTTGACCAATGAATGTTACTCATTGTTGTTCATTGCTTATTTTTTAAAGATATATTAAAGCAGCAACATGCATTTGCCTCTGATTATAAACACCGCTGCATTTTACTCCTGTGACAATACAAGAATCATTAACCTGTAATAAATAAATTAAGATATAAAATTTACCAATACTAATGTGTGTTTCATAAGATTTAAAGTTATGAGATTACTTACCTGTAGATTTGTTTTATATCGTGTTAATGTCACTTGTATTTGAGGAGTGATCCTATTAAATATCTATTGTCAATATTTCGTAGCTCTTCAACATTTATCACGTGTTAAAACTTATTTATTTCTCATCACAATTAAGATTGAAAACATACCGTTTTATATTTTCAAAACCTGTGTTTATTTCCATTTTTCTATGTAGTATTTTCAACTTCATCAAAAAACATTATTTATTATTTATTGTGTTTGTATAAAGGTCATTATTTAACATATTCGCCAATAGTTGCGCTACTCTCTCTTTTTGCATGATCTATTTTCTGTGCTACTCTCGTGCACATTTCGAATACTAATATTTTTGATTTTACAACTTGTCACTTGTACAAAAATTTTGACGTTGAATTCTACAAGTTACAAAACTAAAAGTTACAAGTTGATTATGAAACAGGCCCCAGATTGCTTGGAGAGAAAATCATAAGATAGGTTGTCTCCAATGTGAAAGACAAACTAAATAAAATTTGAAACTAAAAGTTTTGGACCTTCCCTAAAGTTAGCCCACATAGTCATGCTATTGAAATAAAACCAACCAAAAATTATAATACATAATAATCGCCGTTTATTAGGCGCTCACAAGTTTGCAATTTGCAACTTTCATTGCATTGTAAATGTGGTTTGTCAACTAAAACAGAATTATGTTGCATCATCAATTTATTTCTGATATCTTCTTTATTTTAACCTTATATTTTTAATTTTATTTTTGTCGGGTAACTTTCATATAAGTTTAACTAAGATTACAGATAATTGTGAAATTATCCACAAATACACGATAAATAGGTAGATCTGACAACACTGCCATTTGCCGGAAATTTCATTTAAATTTGGACATTTCATTACTTTTGTAGCGATTAGGTTGAAACTTTTCAATTCAGTAAGACAAGATTTCAAAGTATTCTCAAGGTTTCAATTTTAATTCATAGAAAAAAAATTAAAAAAGGGGTATTTAACTACTATTAATTAACAGTATGTGATTCCTATTTCTTTATATTTTCTACATAAAACAGAAATCGTCATGGGTTAATACATTGGTAAGTAAATTTTTTATATTGAAAATCATACTGAAAATTAATGTTTTCTGACAATGTGGGTATCTTATAGTTAATTAATTTTACATTACATGGTACCATTGCTGCAAAGTTCTGACTGTTAAAAATATTTTAAAGAGTTGTTTGAATATATTAGGTCAAGTTATTATTTATTCTAGAGTAAAATATATTTTTTTACATACATATTACCTTTGAAATCGTACACTGCTGGCTTCAAAATTTACAACCTAAATGTTCAAAAAATATATAAAAAAAATTATATATGCTAGGTCGGTTTTCAAATGATAAACACGGCAGTGGCTGGGTAACGCTCTTTCAGACCAAGTGATGACCATCTTTTACTATCTTTGGAGTTGCCTATAGTTCAATACGAACATATTTAGTGTTGTAAATTATAGATCAGTATTGATTTTTCGGACAAGTAGTACTAACTTTCGTAGAAAATAATATTTGTAATTTTTTGTTGTGATTATAATTCTGTCAATAATATAATATAATTTTCACAATATTCCGAAGGTGTTGTGCAACAAATGCAACAAATCATCAATCAGCGGATAATGGAAATGTCATTAAATATTAGAGTTTTCATTGGGTTGTTGTTTGTCATCTCTATTTTTAAAATCGGAAACGGAAACTTTTAGGTTACAAAAAAACAATCCGCGAAAATAAGATCGAACATGTTGCATAGACATATTTATGTAAAAATAATCCTACAAATATATACATAAATAAAAAAATATTTCGTGAATTATTGGATACCATAATGATGTTTTTCTGATATTGCTTCCGAATGTGTATTTTTCCAACAGATTGAAAAAGTAGTTTCAAAACCGTCATATAAAAGAATGCCATGAGATGTATTAAATTATTTATAATTGATAAGATCAGATAAGATGAATATATATACTAATAATAACTAATTTTCCTCGTGTTCTGATTAGTTATTAATAAATAACTTATCCTAACGTTGTAACCTACAAAATTATATAAATAATAACATCAAACTTTTTTATCGATATAAAAATGTCTAATACCTCTCAACAAGTTCAGCTTTTTTCCCGTTGACTTTACTTTTCTTTTTTCAGTTCCCCTATTAATTCCTTTAATGTCGATTTACCACAATCAATACTATTCACACTCCACTCATTCTATTTCAACTCATGTCATTTTTAAATTTCGCAGTATCTTATCCTTTGGCCCACTAGCGACACCAAACGACGGAATAAGCCTATTACTTTTAATATAAAGTATGCCTAGAGTATGATCTGTGCTTGTTCGACCTCGACAGACGAATTTGAAAACAATCGTTTTTAACCTCACTATAAGTATAATAATATTTATCATTTCATAATAATTGCAAATTTTTACTAATATTCTACATAACGTTTAACATGTTTTCAACTAGTACTCAGTGTAGATACTGGATATTTAATAGCGAGGATGAGCTGAACAAATTAAGGGAACGAGCAAATCTTCGTCATGTTCAAAATTACGGTCGTCATATTAATGTATGCAATAAAGAAATATAATATAAATTTTATCATTTTACATTTTTTAGGATAACATCAAACATGATTATTTCGTTACAGCTGAAGAAGAAAGAGTAATGGTAAAGAGGTATGAACTTCACTTGAGGGATTTTTGTAAAAGGTTTCAACCACCAATGCCTAGATATGTCGTAGGAACTGCATTTCACTATTTCAAACGTTTCTATATAAATTTCTATATAAATAATTCTGTCATGAATTATCATCCAAAAGAAATCATGTAAGTACATATTTCAATATTAATTTCAGGAAAAGAACCTGGAGTATTCCAAAATTTTAGATATGCTTTTATTTGTATTTTTTGTTAATTTTTAGAGCAGATTTAAGTTCGGCGACATTACAGTTATTTACTTATGTGAGGAAAAGCAGAAAAAATATATCTTAATGCTAGTGCTTATATCTTAAGAAGCATGATTCAGTAGCAAAGGGTTTTTTCAGTGACAATGGTACTATGGCAACAGTTCTAGCAGGCGGCGGCGTCATTTTGTGTTCAGAACATCTGGCCAATCAGGCTCAGCCTCCTTGCTTCTCTGTTCCTACCACCCATGCATCCTGCCACCTACTATTCTTGCTATAATGCCATTACAACCAAAAAAGCCATTACTATTAAATCCTGCTTCCTAAGCTATGAAATAGATTTAAAATATTTGTTTGCTTGTCCTCATGTAAATAATAGTAAAGCTGCTTACTTCATTGATCTGTATTATAAATAAAACTAAAGATTGAGTTAAGCTGTTCAAGTTGAGAGATATGAATTCACAACAACATGTAAATCCACTATTTTACTTGTTCATTACAGTTTACACTCCTCAGATTTTTCCTGCAACAGATAAGTATTTGAATACAATTTCAAATAGGTTCTTATCTGTTCCATGGGGACCAAACTAACAATTTGATAAATTCCCAAATTACTGGTTGTCTGTACATAAATTTTTCGCTACAGATATTTTGAGGGAAGGGATGTCTACAATATGATCAACCAGTATTCCTATATAGGTATAAATAATGTGTGTATTATGTGATACTTATCTGTGTTCTGGGTTTGAGACATAGATCAGTGGCTTTAGACTGAAGTGCTTTAGAGGCTGCATCTGTAGTTTGTTGAATTTTGCAATGGAAAACCAATAACATAATAAAATCGTAGTTTTTGATCTTTGTCTTGAGTGAAACAGCTTTTTGGACATCAAAAAACTGAAGTTTTAAAGCAAAAACAGCATCATAATGTCCATTCCATCTAGTAGGGTTTAATGTTTTTAATGTTATTGAAGTTGAAGACTTCCTTTCTTTATTAGATATAAAACTTGATAAAATATTTCATCTTTTGATACTATGCCCAAAAATAATTATAAATTTGTTAATGACTCCATCTTTCTCAATCATTCAATAACAGTAAAGTTCACACATTTAATCATTTTTTGAAATATCTTGAGTTGTCTCAAATATGATAGAGTAGAATGGTGCAGTATTTATTTCAGTTATTAATGCATTTTCTACTTTTAGAACCAGGACAGAAATCAGCTCATTTTGTATTTTTGGACTTAATTATTTTATCTGGCCCTTTGGGTTACTTAACAAGTCTTGTAAAATCGGGTCGTATTTTCCTAATAACTCAACAATACTCCTTGAGAGCTTGGATCATTGCTATCTGCGTTTTCTCTGTGGCCATGAAAGGCTAAATTACACCTTGAAAGTGTCAGAGTAACATCAAATAGTAGAAAGTACTTGGCTCCAAAAGATTTTTCTTTATTGATTATGGACTTTTGTTCTTTATCAAGTGTTCCGTGTAGCCGCCATTTGATACGTATTGTCACTATCTTTTTAGAAAGCGCCCTTAGATTTACAATGTCCGTTTTCAATCACGAACCTTTTCACTTGATCAGTTAACTCTTTAAAATTACCACTAAAGTATGATATACTTTGATTTTTGTTTGTATCTTGTTCTGGATCTGGATAGACACCGATGTCGGTTACTGCATCTGGTAATTCTTCTGGTATACTTTTAGTAACGTCCAATTCTTCACTTTTCGAGCACTGTTCACTCGCGTTTTCATTAATAAAGTCGTCATTCTCCAAGTACTTACTAATTCTAGTTAAGTTTTTATTTTTTTCTTCAGTCTGCCTTATTCTCTTTTGTTTTTCGCTCCCACTTAAATATTTTCTAGAATTAGACATTTTATTACCTAATTTTCACAATTAACTTTACTTGGCCACCAACTTCAATTTGTATTTTGTTTCTTAGTTGTCTGAGTTTAATGGATCTTAAGCAGATACTTATAAAACATTCAAAAATATATTTCTTAAGTAAAATAAAATATATATCTCAGGTACAATGTTAAAAAAATATTTCTGAGCTTGCGGCCACTAGGGTCGGAGACCCGTAGCATTTTGCCAGCGCTGCCACCCTATAGTTACGCCACTGTTCACTGGAATGAAGTAGGTAAAAAGGCGTTCTAGCGTTTGTGGGCAATCCTCTCTGAAATGCAAGATATAAAGAGCGGTTGATCGAATAATATAGCCGTAAATTCTCGATGCAAAGAACAGAATTACCATGTGACCAGAAAAGAACTACTAGCAATGATAACATAGCGACAAAAATATGGTGGTTTCCACCAACATTACTTAGTATACCCTTTGTTTTTTGTTTTTGGGTCGCTAAATCCGAAACTGAGGTCAGTTTCTCTATACCAGGTCGCTTTCAACGTCATTCAAAAGTCAGTCAGATTCCGGCAGAAAATCTGAAATACTCATGTGTAGGTTTTTGAGGTCGCTAAATCTGGAAGCTTGTACTTTTTGTCTATATGCGGTCGCGTTCAAGATCATTTCATTGTCAAAGTGTCAAAAAGGTACGCACATTTTCAAAAAAAAGTAAGTGACTGGTAGATTATGTACCCAAAAATGAAAGATTTAAAAGAGCTAAACTAACGTCTAACAAAGGACATGCATTAAATATATTTACACATATAGTGGTAATTTTCTGTATGATTTTCAATATAAAAAAATTCAAATTCATTTTAGAATGTTAATATTATATTAAAGAATATTTTGATTTGAGAATAAAAATTCCAGTAGTATTAAAGAGTATTTAAGTGAGTTAAAATGCACAAACTAACTAAAAAGTAAGTATGAATGTGGAATACTATTACATTACAAACAATTACAATACATAGGTAGATATTGATACACCTGAAAGTCTACTATGTCTTAAAATGCAGTATACTTTCATTAATGTGAGTTAAACACTCTTACCTAATAACCCATGATGATCTGTAATTATATCGAAAATATAAATAAATACAAACCACCTACTTTTAATTAATATTAAGTAAATATACCTATTTTTTAGTGAATTCAAATTGAAATCTTGAAAATACATTGAAAACTTTTCTGACTGCATGAAATGTCAAATTTAAATAAAATTCTCCAGGAAGTCATGAATGGCACAGTTGGCAGATTGACCTATTTATGGCGAACCACGATTTTTGTAATCTTAGTCAAAATATATTAAACTTATCCGGCAAAAACAAAAAGAATCTAAATTAAAAGTATACGGTTAAAGTTAATAAAATATCAGACATATATTGATCAGATGCTACATAATTCTTTTCCGTTTGACAAACCATATGCAATGAAAGTTGCAAACTTGCGAGAGCCCAATAAACCGCGATTATTATATAATATAATTTTTCGTGGGTTCTATTGCACTAACATAACTATGTAGGATAACTTTATCTAAGGGCCAAAACTTGTTTGTTGTACATTTAATTTAGTTTGTCTTTCACATTGGAATCAATCCATCTTTAGGATTTTCCGTCCAACAAATCTGGCATCACTGTTACTATTATATCGTAGGATTAGGAACATGGACGCAAATAATGTTTTTTTTATTTAATGAATTAACGCATATAACAATTTTAGGTTTCTGTACTAATGCTCGTCAGTACATACTAAACGAAACAAAAATAAAGAAAATCGGTTGAGGGACAGGGGAGAAAATGGTACTGAAACGTTTTGTCTTTGCCCAGTTATATATAGACTAGCCGTTACCCGCGGTTTCACCCGCGTATGGAATGTACATTTTTTGCAAAAAGAAATAACTTGTGAAACATATGGGCTATTCTATATAACAATTTGTTGTAACTTTTCTGAACCACTCTACATAACAATAAATCCACCAATCCACACTATATAACACTTTTATTCAACAATTGTTTAACCACCTGTATATGCTGCTGTTTATTTGTCAATCAATATGACATTTTTTAAACACCTAACTATAACTCTACTCCACCCTATAATTCAGCGATGCAACTGCTTATGGTCTACGCTATATACAACTTTTTTCTAATATTGTGTTAAACATACTGTATAGCTATAATTTTACTTTGCCCCATATTTCAGGTATTTGGTGGCCCCTAAGCAGATGCATATATAGTGGTTGAAATATTTTGTAGAATAAAATTATGGTTATATAGGATGGTTAAAAACTGATAGACAGATAAGTTATAATGGTTAACTGATTGGCAGCAGTATCTACAAGATAGTTTAAATGTAGATGGAAGTAGAGTTATAGCTATAGAAGGCGGTTCACAAAAATGTTGAATAAAATTGTTATAATATTGGGTGGTCATAACCAGTTATGTTTGGGTGAAATATGTTAAGGATTGGTGGATTTGTAGTTATACAGAGTAGTACAAAAAATGTTATATTAGTTGGCCCATAGTAGTTGTGTATATAAGGTATATAAAATATATAAGGTCGAGGGCTTAGTAGAATTATAGTTTTACAGGGTGGATTAAAAAATGTTAAAACAAATTTGTTAAGATAAGATAGACCATGAACACTTGCATCATGCTATTTGGAATGCCTGAAATGTGGGGCAAAGCAAAATTAGCTATATATTGTGTTTAACACAATGTTTGAAAAAGTTGCATATAAGGGATGGTTAAAATATAGGGTGGAGAGAAATTATACTTTACGAAGTGGCTTAAAAATTATCAGAAATAAATGTTATAGTTATATAGCTCATAAGCAGTTGCATAGCTGAAATATAGGATGGAGTAGAATTATAATTACATAATTAAAAAATGTTATAGTGGGTGACAAATAAACACCATATACAGGATGGTTGCATTATAGCGTGAAGCAGAGTTACAGTTATACAAGGTGGTTCAAAAAATGTTGAATAAAATTGTTATATAGGGTGGCCCTTAAGCACTTGCAGTTTGAGTGAAATATATTCGGGATTGGTAGATTTATAGTAATATGAAGTGGTTCAACAAAGTTGAAAAAAATATATACTATAGCCCATATGTTTCATAAGCTATTTATGTTTGCAAAGAATTCTACATTCAACCGCGGGTAACCGCTAATAGTATATAGATATACATTAAATAATAATATCTCTGAAATTCCTAATACCAAACACAAAATTCACACAAAAAATAATAGTGTGACCATTGTTCGGTCATTCCTTCGTGAAAGTTCAATTTAATTATATTAACACACTAACCATTGTGGTATTTTTCACTAATTTATTAGATCTTATGTGACATTTGTTTCGCTCAGTTGACAGGCTTCGTCACAAATAAACATTAAACTAAATGTGAATAGATTATACTGTTATGGTACTAGGGAAATATTCAGACACTGGTATACACACAGCTTGTGAATTGTTTTCCTCCAATTCAGCTGGATCAAACTTTCGATTTTTTGGTAATTTTCTTACCCCCATGTCCATTTTCCAGTCTGATTGATTGTATTATAACTGATTTGTAGCAATAAATGTTTTTTCCTATTAGTGTGTTTTAAATGAGTTCCTAAATGCATGTTTACTTCTTTTAGCATTTTGTTACTATGACTTCTTTTGGAACTGATCACCTGAAGTGTGTATTCTTTCATAAGGAATACCCTGCATAATAACTTTATGAATGGTTGTTATAGTAGTCTAGTAGATTATATAGTGTTGTAAGATAATAGAAAGTACAATATATTTACGGTATAATATTAATGACAGTAAAGGTAAATACTAATAACTAATATAAACATGAATCTGATATTATACAACGACATTGAGATTAATTAAGGGAGAGATTTAAAAAATATGGTAAAATTTTATTTATATTAATTTCAACTGAATCTAAAAGAGATATTTTTTTAACTTTTTGTCCTATATGTAGTAATATTTCGAAAGTAGTTGGGCAATGGGGTTTTCATTTAATAAATGACTGGCAAAGGTAGAGATGTTGTACCTCTGATTTTCATCAGCTTCTGATTGTTCAGGCTATCTTCATTTAAATGACCTTCCTGTGTGACTTGTGTAGAAGTTTGGGCAACTACCACATGTTAAATTATAGAACCCTGAGTTTTAATGTTTATAAATTTTATCTTCATTAGTTTTTATATGTTTGGCCAAATTATTGTTAGTTTTTAAGGCTGTTGGGAATATTTCTGTTTTGTAACCTTAACCTTAATGAACCCTTCCCCCACGTTTATCCTCACAAATCAAACTTCATAAAAACCATCATCCTATCAGGCCCATTGTTTCTTATTTTTCAGCCTTTTCTGTAAAAATTCCTAAAGCATTATTAAACATCTTAAAACACTATACCAAGCTTACACCAAGATATAGTATAAAAAACTCTGTTGATCCAGTGTCAAAACTCCAATCAGGTACCATACCTAATAATGGCAACTACTCTCCTTTGATGTTGTCAACCTTTTTCCTAGTATACCACCAAAAGAAAGTATTTCTCTCATTATGAATTTACTAGAGACAAATAATACTAACTAAAATAAAAAATGAAATATATATATTCTATTGCAGCTTTGTCTTAGTCGCAATTGTTTTCAATTTAACAAAACCTAGAGTGGTACACAGTTTAATTATGGGCAACCCTTTAAGTCCTATTTTGGCTTAAAATTTATGGACAATTCTTATATTCATACTGATACATTGATGATGTTTTTGCTGGCTTTACTGGTACGCAGAGAATTAGAGTTACTCCATAATTACATAAACCAACTCCACCCCAGTATACACTAGAAACAGAAAGAAACAACAACACATTAGATTTTCTAGATTTAACTATAAAAACATGTGAGAATAAACACATTTTTTATATATCATAAACAGTCCCATACAGATCTCACCATTTACAATACTTCATGTCATCCAGTCCAATACAAACTTGCAACATATCATTCCATGCTACACAGATTAGTAACCGCGCCATTATCTAAACGTAACTTCGACAACGAACTCAATAGGATAAGACTCATTGCCATGAATAATGGTTACAACTCTCAAATTAGACAACATATTATTCATAAAATCAAAGAAAAAAGCTATAGAACAGGTATAACCCTTTCTCTCCTACCTCTACCTCTAACCAATCACTCACATTTATCGGTCCTCTCTGAAAAAAAATTCCATTTTTTACAAAACAGAAATATTCAAACAACCTTTAAAAGTAACTATAACTTGGCCAAACACATAAAAAATAATGAAGATAAAATTAATGAATATTATAACTCAATAGTATATAAGTTAACATGTGATAGTGGCCCGAACATTTAAAAGCCTATGAAAGTCAGAGGTACATCTCTACCTTTGCGGACCATTTATTGAAGTAAAATCACATTCCATCAACTACTTTCGAAATATTACACATAGAACAATAAATCTGATGGTTGTTTCCGTCTTTACAATGTGGGAATAATGACAGTATTTGACCTTACAATTAGAAGTAAATTAGGTAATATAAAGTCTCAGTTTAAATACTTATATAACATATATGTAAGTGAAAATCACTTAAATGTGTGTTTATTAGATATTAAAAAAATATCTCTTTTGGAATCAATAATAATAAAAATTCACCATATTTTGTAAATGACCAAACGGACATAAATATCTCTTCCTTACTAAATCTCATTATCGTTGTATAATGCCATATTCATGTTTATATTAGTTAGTAGTATTTACCATTACTGTCATTAATATCATACTGTAAATATATTGTACTTTCTACCCATGTACCCAAAATCCCAATCACCATCTTACAACACTATATAATCTATTCAGATGTGTAGCTTTAGTTTAATATTTATTTCTGACGAAGCCTGCCAACTGAGCGAAACAATTGTCAAATAATATCTAATAAATTAGTGAAAATTATACAGTGGTTAGTGTTTTAATATCTATATATAAATAGACAAAGACAAAACGTTTAGGTACCATTTTCTCCTCTGTCTCTCAACCGATTTTCTTCTTTTTTGTTTTGTTTAGTAGCTTCTGACGACCTTCAGTGCAGAATGCTAATATTAATTTATAATATTGGTTCATTCATTAAATAAAATATAATAAAAATTCATTATTTACGTCCATACTGTCAACGCCGCCCATTTGATCTGTGGTGCCGTCGCCGCCAGATCGTCAAAACTCCAAACATTGACTAGTTATATATGAAGGGAGCGATCGTTAGATATATTCTTAGATTATGTACTTCTGGAAGTGGCATGCAAGCGTTGTTATTGTTAAGTGGTAAAATTGTCATGGTAGTAGATCAGTATTGATTTTTCGAACGCGTTGCAGTAACTTTCATATTAAATATTCTGTTGTGAAAAATTTTGGTCATTACATCTACTTCTCCAATTTCTCCAACCCTGTTTCTTATAAAAATATACTTTTTGCAATTTCATGAAATAGGGTCGAATTTCGGCCACTGGGCGATCACTAGTAATTATAAATTCCTTTAGAGTTAAGAGACATGTTTCTTGCGATTGGATATATATTTTGGAATTTTATTTGCAGGGTAACCTGTATTTACCTAGCATGCAAAGTAGAAGAATTTAATGTATCGATTCAACAGTTCGTTGCCAATATTAAGGGTGACAGGGAAAAAGCAACAGATATCATCCTTAACAATGAATTACTTTTGATGGAACAACTTAATTTTCATTTATCTATTCACAATCCCTATAGAGCAGTGGAAGGATTACTAATAGACATCAAGGTATCATAAGCCTTATTTATAAATGATTTTATTTGACATTTAGTACTTTTAGACAAGAACTTCACTGCATGATCCAGAAAGGTTAAGAACAGGAACAGAACATTTTCTTGAAAGAGCTTTATTGACAGACGCAATTTTGTTATATTCTCCAAGTCAAGTATCCTTGGCTGCCGTTCTATATGCAGCTTCCAAAATTCAAGAGAATTTAGATTCGTATGTGACAGAAACCTTATTTGGAGAAGATGGAAGAGCGAAATTAGAAGATTTAATTGATGCTGTCAGAGGTGGGTTCTTTGAAAATCTAACTCATTCTGTGTTAAACAGACCTGGTGACAAATTTGCGACAATTCTTTCGTTTATTCCTCGGGAAGTAGTAAAAGTTAGGTTCCAGTTAAGTACGCCAACCGAAATTTGACCACTCCTCAGCAATGTGCAAAGTTATTTTTGTTTTTCATATAAAATATATTTTATGAAGATTTTCTTGCACATGCAATATTTATGTTAAGTACACTCTAGCCAAGAAAAAGTAGGCAACACGTTTGCACAAGTCCAAAGGGTTGAAAAGATGAGATGTAATTTTAAGTAATTTTTCCGTGATTTTTTGATTTTTGGTAATTGTAGGGATGCAAATTTTCATGCTTAAAAGCCCATAAATAAGTGTAGGGCAAAATAAAGTTAGATAGCGGATTTTTAAAAGAAAATTAAATAGCATGGTCTAATAGTGAATTTTTACTTCTTGGTCACAACTACTGATGATGTTTTCTTAAAATAGACTGATGTTCTTAATTTTATTCTTTAAAAAGATCAGTAAATTAACTATCACTCTTACTTCAGGATCTAATGACAGGTTTATGTTTACTGCTTATTTCATCTATTCAGTTGGGAACATATTTTTTACTATTGTTTGTGCTACGTGCAATTACTAGAATTGTACGCTTTCAGAAAATGCCCAACTTTTCATCAGGTGAAACAGAAAAAATAGTTGAATGTAATAAAGAGCTAAACGCAGTAAATTGGGGAATAATTATTTTCAACTATATACTGACCGTATTTCAGTTATATTTATGTTTCCTCGTAAAAATAGGGTTATTTAGCTCTTTACTGACATATGTAGGGTGAGAACAACAGATACAGATAAATTAATAATTATGGTAATTTTTCAAGATTCGAGAAAAGTCGGTAAATTTGCACTCCCGGAATAAAAAAAACTTGTTACATGTTAGGAAAAGTGTGTTAGTCTTAACCGATACTATGTTAAAAAAATAAATATATGATTTTGAAACTTATGAATGGTTCTTGCTATTTGTTTTTATTTGTCTTCTACAAGAATATGTGCGTTATTTTTCGGCCTTACGCTTACCCTCATCATAATTGTGCTTACATTTTCTCTTTTATTGGTAGTAGTAGTTTGTTCTGTGTTGCATTCTTACTTTTGCTTATATACAGTATGCATGTAAAGTGGTGTTATAAAATTCATTTTACGCCGCCAAAGAGAAAATTAAGAATCCTTCTAAATTAATCGTTCCTAGAAAAACAACACACAAACATAAAACCAGGTGAAATAATAATAAAAAAAACAACAATGGCTATCCCGAAATTTCGATGGTTGTATAAAAAGGCGGCCTCGAGAAGGTTCCGGAAAACGCTCTGCCAACAAAGAAATGATCATGGAATTCGGAGATGTTCTACACGGGCTATTTAAAGGACACATTGACTAGTTTAGTTTATATTGCGGTGTGGATTGAATCAACAGAAGATCTGTAGTATTACTCAATGTTTGTCAACAGTGAATTTATTTGGTAAATAAAGACGTCGAACGTGAATATGTGTGTACATTTGATTTGAACTCGCCGAATCTATTGCAATTTGGTGACAGCGGTGAGATTAAGTGTAGTTAATTAAAAAGTGATTTATGGCTACAACTGGACGAGACTAGCAAAAAAAATTTCAAACAGTTTACTGATAAACTAGCTAACTAAATGACTCAGATCCTGGAGAAACAACATCAAGAGGAAATCAAACAAAGGTTAGTGAAATGTTTTGATGGAAAACTTAAAGTTTAGTTAGAAAATCTTATCACTAACATAGATGAAAAACACATAAACCTTATCTCTACGATGAAAAGTGAACAGCAAAACCTTATTTCTATGATGAAAAGTGAACAAAAAAATTTAATTGAAGGCTTATTTTCGAAATTTGAAGAAAAACAAGAACATACAATTAAAGCGACATACTGATGAATTAAAAAGACAACAACAATTTGAACAACTAATGCAAATAGTAACACAAATTAGTGAAATAGTTAATAAGAGAATGCAAATAGTGGAATCAGACATAAGAGATAAAGATGACATTAAGATCCTAAAAAATAATGTAAGCCAGGTAAAGGCTGAAATCAGTTCATTAAAAAAACAGTACAAAATGGAGTACAAGATGAAATCAGTGCTTTCCAAAACAAAGTGGAAACAAATTAAACAAATGCAACAAGATTTGCAGAGAGGGAAATACCAGAACATCGTGAGTATCAAAGATTCCTTTAGCAAACTACTCACATTTGATCGTAGTTCATCTTGACCCATGTATAAACGGCAATCTGAATCCGTGTCTGCAGGTAATGGATGGGACAACCAAGAAAAATCTACCTCCCTTCTTTATGAGGTCCGGCATTAGAGCTCCTCCAAGGCATTCCAGTGGATGAACAAGATAATTTTGACAAGATCATCGCAATCATTGACAAAAGATACGACATTCAATCCTTTAGCCAAGTATATCAGGTTCCACCAAAAATCTTGAGAGGGTCTTCAAGAATTCGAAGCAGAGATTAGACGTTTAGTACATTTGTCCTACCCAGATCTACCAGAGGAAATTAAGGATCAATTGGCCACACATAGTTTCATAAACGGTATCAGAAATGTTGAAGTTTAAAGAATTTTAAGACTTAGTGGTATTAAGAAGAGCAATGAAGCGCTACTCCGGGCTTTGGAAGTAGAGGCAGTCATAAACAGGTCCAAACCAAGGACACAAGCAGTTTCCTTCAGCCAGAAAGAACCAGAACCATCTCTCCAGGAAGTGTTGACCGGAACCATAAAGTACTAGAACGGTCACAAAAAACTGACAACTGAGCAGCATGTTACCGGTGTGGACGGACAGGACACTTTCAACACGACTGGAGAGTGAGGATACCTGAATGATGACCGACCAGGGGTAACAAACAAAATAACCATATCTTCAGAAACCGTCAACCAGTCAGCATAAGGGTGCAAATGCTGACTAATCCTCCACCAGCCCCCAGGACAGTATCCAGCCGGGGATTTTGCCGAGAAAGTCGCAGCCTAGTGATCAAGGGCACCATCAATGGCCGAGCAGTTACCATCACCTTTGACACCGGCACCGCTGTGTCCAGGGTTTTGAGGTCATCGGAAACCCAGCCAGTTTACAATAACATCCAGCTAAGAACAGTACCACCGGCGAGTTCATGTCAGTACAGGGCGAGGCAGATGTCGTGCTACAGATAGGGGACAACAGAATCCGGCATAGGGTCCTACTAGCGGAGATTGAGAACGATTTTATACTAGGTATGGACCTAATTAGCCAGCATCCTCGACTAGAATTTCCGGTCGAACGGAACAAATTATTCATGGAGCCCGTACATTAAGCTCATGGCTACTTAGTTGGACGGGCTATAGTTAAAACCGTTAAAATTAGACTCCTGAATTTATTTGTCCAACAACTACATCCGAATTGTCAAGGGTCTAGGAATAGCTTGTTTCGAGCTAGTAGACACCATCATCAATTGCGAATGGCCCAGTAAAGTCTTAAACAGTTTACTGAAAAACAGTAGTTTACTTACCGGTCAACACTGCCTGAAGGTATGGTTCTTTTTCGTCCTGGTGGAAAGAAACTGATCGAACTTTCGGCTTAAACATGTTATGACGGCCTCTTCTTCCAGTGCCCGAACCAAAGCTTCATTACTTTTCTTCATGCCACTAAGTATTAGATTTCTTTGTACTTCAACATCTCTGAAACCCTTTATGAAACTCTGTGTGGCCAATTGATCTTTAATTTCCTCTGGTAGGTTTGGGTAGGACAAGCGTACTAAACGTCTAATCTCTGCTTCGACTTCTTGAAGAGTCTATCCAGATTCTTGTGTTTTTACACTGACTTGGACCTTGTAACTTGGCTCAAGGATTAATTGTCGTATCTTGTCGAAATTACATTGTTCATCCACTGAAATGCTTTGGAGGAGCTCTTACAGAAATTACCAGATAGGTAGATTTTTCTTGGTTGTCCCACCCATTAGCTTCAACCACGGCATCAAATTGCCTTTTGTACCTAGGCCAAGATTAACTACCATGAAATGTGGGTGGTTTGCTAAAGGAGTTTTAATATTTTCCTCGCTGTTAATCCTGTTGCATTCTTTTTATTTCGATCTGCACTCTTTGGATATCACTTTGGACGGAGTTTTGAATTGAACTCAGTTCAACTTTTACCTGACTTTGGATGGAATTGATATCATCTATTTTGATTTCAAAAGCATCAACGGTATTTTTTAGAACCTTTATGTCATCGTTTATCTTATCTTTTATGTCTGATTCCATAATCACTATTTTCTGGTTAACTGCTTCATTACCTTGAATTACTAATTACATTAGTTGTTCAATTTCGTTTCAGTTTGTTCTTGTTTTTCGGTTGTTGTTTTTTTCCATGGCAGTGATAAGATTTTGTTGCTTTTCATCTATATTAGTTTGAAGGTTTTCTTATTCTATTTTACGTTTTTCATCGAACGATTTCACTAACCTTTCTTGGATGTCCTCCTGAGGTTGTTTCTCCTTTTTGTCATGTTTTTTCAGGATCTGAGTTGTTTTTCCTTCTAGTTTATCAGTAACCTGTTTTTTTGCTCGTCCATTTCTGCTATAAATTAATTAAGATCTTATTTCACTCAATCCCCCACTTCGACACCAAATTGTAATAAATTTCGTGGGTTCACAATTATATTTACACAGATATTCACGTTCACTTTTGATGACGTTATTTACACCAAAATAAATCCACCATTTATTTACTACAGTTGATTTTTATCGATACAATTCACACAACAATATAAACTAAACTACTCAACATGTACAAATGTCGTATTTGTAATCGCTGGAGAACAGACTAGACTCATCAAGAAATTTCTCGAGGTCGATGGTTTTTGCACCCATCGAAGGTTCACGATAGTCCCCTTTGTTTATTATCTCAGCCGGTAGTATGTTTATGTTTTGATTTTTTCGGAATGATTAGTTCAAAAGTTTTGTTAAATTTTCTATTGGCGGAGAAATTGATTTTTTTTAACAATACATTGGCCTCCCCCTCCCTTATTATGTCAGATACGAAAAAAATGTCGCTAAGCAAAATGATGCGTTATTACCCAAGCTATCAAATGATGTTTTCAGATAGCTCATCGCGTAATTTTCCAAGTTAGCATGAATTTTACGTATCTTCGTAGCAGTTACACCCTCTACCAGTCGAATTACAAACTTCATAATAATTTCCAATCGTTTCTCTTAGCGACTTTATTTTCCAAACCTTTAGGTCCTAACATTGTTGCTTATCGGGACACCATATATATATATATATATATATATATATATATATATATATACAGGTTGTAAATGAATAAGTCCGACAGATTTCAAGTACCAATGAACATATGTCCACAAACGCTTCGTTACCGATGTCAAGGTTCAGATATTTCCAATTTTTTTCTTCTAACTACTAAATTTTCCAGATATTTAGTACAAATTTGGAGCATTAATCCCTGTATGAAGTCTTCATAATAAGATCACAGAAACGGTTATGAAAATCTGTAGGGTAGTATTTTTTCTGGGGTCACGTGTTTTTCTGTCCCTACAACTTTTACTAATTACGCCCCTGGTTTTGACAAAAATTGTTAATGAATCTCTTATGAATTTGCAATCTTTTTTATTTCTTGCCTTTTTTTCCTATCTGCCACTGTTTTTGTCTAAAAAATTTCATGTGTACCCTAGAAACAAACGGTCGTGCAGTTATTTATTTTTCTAGTAGGCGGCTATCATATTATTCCTCTTATTGACAACTTTATTCAAACTCTTTATTAAGTAAATATGATTACAATTAACAAATAAGAAAGGTATGTCAGTCATGTTAACAGCCAGGCTGTGAGGCTTTACAGTTAGCTCACCAATATAACCGGAAGAGATGGTGACCCTAACTTAACTAAGGAAAAACCTAATTAATTCCATTGTGTCATTTTAAATTTGGGATTTAATAATCTATTAATATCATCTAAAACAGCAGTCGTTAAAACTTTAAAATTAAATAGAGACAGTTTCATTTAATAATTAAACAACATTATACGAATAATAGTTATAATAAAAAATAGTCATTAAATATTTAGAGTAAACTATCATTGTATAAAAACAATTCAATTTAAGAGGCAAACAACATTTTAAAATGCAACAAACGAAAAGTTAATGTAATAAATTTACAAGTGTGCTACATTATAAACGACTCTCAGAGGTACTAAATTAAACCTTAATCTATAAATATTATAAAACAAAGTCCTCCGCCGCATCTGCCTGTCTGTCTGTTCGCGATAAACTCAAAAACCGCCGCACCGATTTTCATGCTGATTTCACTAGTGGATAGAGTGGAAGATTTTAGTATATAATTTGTTATATTTTTATATAAATTGACTAAAATATAACGATATTTGTTGGAGATGTCGGAAAAAAATAAGCCGTCTGGGAACCTTCAACGAAAACGCTTCCTAAACCTTTTGAGATATAACAAAACAATAGATGGTGGAATTGTGTATCTTATAGAGTTCTACAAAAAAGTCTGGGACGGCATATGTTTATCTCTTAAGGGTAACATGCTATACTCATTTTAATATTTAAAATAAATGGGCAATTATAAAGCGGTAATTGGAACGCTATTTAGACAAATACGGGACGGGTTGCTAGTATAATATATAATTTCAATATAAGGCTATTACATCAAATAGCACAAATTAACATTTATGTATACTCCAACGTCCATTTCCCAACCTACGAATCGGTCGGTGAACGGCACCATAAGCGGGCTAAAATTAGTATCTACGATAGTGTTTTCACATGAATTTCCTAGCTGTGGCGAGATACCTTATGCTTGGCTTCAGTTCCTTATATGGGAAGATATGATATGAATACATATAGTTTGATTAGAAGAATGAAATTGTAGAAATTGATGTTAATATATTAATGGATATACTCTCGTTGATTTTTACTGCCACACAGTGACAGTTGTGCGGGACTTCTCCCGAATTTTTACCAATATGGCCGTATATTTAAACCAGAAATGGCTGACATGCATTTCGTCTACGGTCTCTCTAATGTAAGTCCTTACAAGCATCGAGAAGATATGCTGAAATGTATCCTCATCACACTTTGTTTGGACGGCTTCATCAACGACTAAGAGAAACAGGTAGGTTCAAACCTAGAAAACATGATTGTGGTAGTCACCGAGATATTAGAACACTAGAATTAGAAGTAGCTGTACGAGCAACCCGATACTAGCAGTAGGAAAATTGCTTTACGGCTACATGTTGATCATATAAGCACATTGTATTCACGAACGAAGCAACTTTTTGAAGAGAAACCATTATTAATAACCACCTCAACCACTTATGGGCGGAAGAAAATCCTCAAGTATCATTGAAGCTTACCACTAGGAACGATTTTCTTTAAATATGTGGATTGGAACTATTGGAGATCACCTAATTGGCCCACATTTCCTTCCACCTACATTAAATGGATATAAATACACTCAGTTTATAAGCGAATAGCTGCCATTCTACTTAATCCCATTCCTATAGGTGTCCGAGTGGGAATGTGGCCTCCTGCCCATTTTATTATGAGAGCACGTCAATATTTGAACGAATCATATCTAGGTCGCTGGATAGGTCGAGGTGGACGTCAATTTTGACCAGCTCGTTCACCTGATTTAGTTCCGATAGACTTGGGGACATTTATAAACGTTGGTTTATAGTGGAACTCCTGTTCAAGACATAGAAGACTTAAGAAACCGCATTATTGTTTCCTGAGACAAAAAGAATTAAGATATTAACCCCGTGTGGTGGCCGGGTTAGAATAGCACCACGGTATCCACCGCCTGTCGTATGAGGCGACTAATGGGGCAGCTGTCCGCTGACCTACTTACCTAGCTTTCCTTCCTTCTCCACAACCCGAACGGGATGTTCTGGTTTAAATAATTTCATCTGGGAATTGACACGGATCCGAGTTACCTGGGTCACCAGGGTCAATTGGTGACACCACCCATGAAAATAGAGCTACGGAGTAGATACCTCGGAAACGAGCCGCTGCCTGGAGATAGCCAGGGCATGTCTGGAGCCGGCGCTGAACATGACAGCATGCGGGAAGTCGGTGGCAGGATGCTGAGGAGGCGGGCCCCTGCCATCCAAAGAGCTACAGCCCAAGAACCAGAAGAACCACAACAACTCACCAATACAGTCACAACAACAACGTGACCATCACCAACGGAGTCAAACGAGAACTCCACCCGCAGAAAGTGTTGCGCAAGATCAACAGCCAACGCTCACTCAAGCGGGATTGAAAAGACAGCGCATGAAATGGACTGGCGCCATGAATGAATTTATAATGCGCACGTTTTACAGAATTACGAACCTTGGCCAGGACAAGACTGGATATCGCCAAATACTCCATCAAGAGTTCTGTCGTGAGTACCCAGAGCTTCAAGTTACTGAACAGAGAGTTGCAGATCAATATCGTGTCATCTTGAGAAATGACCTTATTTCGCCTGAACAACTGGATGGAATAAAGAGCGAAGTGGCGCGCGAACTATTTGGTGGAAATACCATCCATCCAGAGCCTGAAACACCTTTGGCACAAAGAGCGGACGAGACTCAAGAACAGCCAACCAACGCTGACCTGCTTGAGAAGATCCAAGCAGAAATGGAAGGAGCTTTTAAAGAGTATAGTGGAACAGATCCACTGACGAGATCAGCTCTTCCCAAACTAAGATCATCTAAAAAACTGGGTATCGTCTTGCAGGCTATGAACAAATTTATCTTGCCAAACTATATTTTAGGTTCTAATACGTTAGAGTCGCTACACACAATCATCTACTGTGCTGCAACTTCCATCTGCAGAACAATTGGGGTCGCAGTAAGACCAAAGCAAGACCCTCCCCAATTTAGACAAACACCTCGAATACCACCTTGACAAAGAAGACTTGAAGGGAAAATCAATTCTCTTCGGAAAGACGTTGGAAGGCTGACCGAGTACCAACTAGGAGTCAGAAACAACAGAATAGAGGGGCTTGTCAAGACTATCATGGACAATAACCGAATACACTCTGGACAATCTACGACAAAAGCTCTCCGTCTATACAAGTCGATTGAGAAGGTATAAAACCAGTAACCAATGGAAACTAGACAACACTCCCTTCCGACAATCAGAAAATGGATTTTATAGAAAACTTAACAACAACAATAATAATGAAGCCCCTAGTTACCCCAGTAAAACAGACATCGAGGAATTCTGGAAAACACAGCTTTCCACAACTATCTCCTATAACTCCAGAGCCAGCTTGATTAATTAGGAGGAGGCTGCATCTCAGAAATGTGAGACCATGCAACACCAACCATTTACAACGGAAGACACATCCAATATAACGAAGCACCTCCATAACTGGAAAGCACCAGGACCAGATGGTGTACAAAATTACTTACGCATGGTGATACATAGCTCTTACCAACGGACAACCTATGTGCACAGGACCCAGCAAAGTACCGACCAATCACTTGCCTTCCAACCTTATACAAACTCATAACATCGTGCATTAATCATCGCATTTTCAAACATTTTGAGCTGAACAACATAATTACTCAACACCAAAAGGGATGCGCGAAAAATTCGATGGACTGTAAAGAACAACTGATAATTGATTCCGTTGTCTGCAATTAAGCCCGCGCCAAACGACGAAATCTCTACATGGCATATGTGGACTACAAAAAGGCCTTTAATTCAGTGATTGATTCATTAAGGTGCTGAAACTCTATAAAGTGAATAATTGTATTATTAACTTTTTAGAATATGTCATGTCCACCTGGCAAACCAAAATCTCACTGAATGAAGCCAACTATTCGATACAAACTGACCCCATTCCAATCAGAAGGGGTATATTCCAGGGAGACTCTCTTAGCCCGCTGTGGTTCTGCCTTGCGATGAACCCTATCTCAAACAAACTGAACTCGCCTAATTTTGGGTTCAGTCTCAAACACAACAACGTACAAGCATTAAAGATAAACCATTTGTTATACATGGACGACTTAAAGTTGATGGCAGCTACGAAACAACAGCGGCATGATAAGCATAAAATAGTAGAAGGGTTCTCTAGTGACATCAATATGAAATTTGGCCTAGACAAATGCCCGAATTATTAATATAGTTAAAGGCAAAATACAGCAGGGGCACTTCGAAATGGGAGATGGCACCTCAATTGAATCTATGGGGGAAGGTCATACTTATAAATACCTTGGAATAAAGCAGGCTCAACGTATTGATCACTTGACTATGAAAAAGGACAGCAGAGTTCTATAGAAGGGCAAGACGACTAAAAACTCAAAACTAAACAGTAAAAATCTGTTTCAGGCTATTAACACCTAGGCGTGTTCAGTGCTCAGTTACTCTTTGGGTATAGTTAATTGGTGCAAGACTGACATTGAACAATTACAACGAAAAGTTCGAATTTTACTATCAAAAGCTCAAAAGCATCATCCAAAGAGCTCTGTTGAACCTACAACCTTGCCACGGTATGAAGGAGGAAGAGGATTGACAGATCTAAGCAAATTATTAGATCAACAAATTTCTATTTTGCGTAGTCATTTCCAGAAACTCGCAGAATTTTCTGATTTACACAGAGTCATGTGCCAGGTTGATGACTCAACACCACTGCGGTTGACAGAACATGTTCAATTACACCACCAGACCACAGATCAGAAATTGCTGAAATGGAAAGAGAAGCCCCTTTATGGAAGACATATAAATGACGTCAACCAAGATTATGTCGACAGTGCAGCGTCGAACTACTGGTTGATCTCTGGTCATATTATCCCGACTTGATCATACACTATCACACTCCCTCTAAGGCACGCTATGAGTGCCTTTAGTAGAAAATTCACTAAACCCCAGATATCCTAGATATCAAAAAAGTTTAGCTCTGTGGGAGCCCTTGCCAAATTTTCAGGCCCGTGGTTGGAGTCGTGGCGGCAGTTTCCCAAAAATTTCCTAACCGACCGGGCTGTTCCTAACAGGACGGCTTTTTGCATTTGTTTGTAAAGATGTTCGTCCAGACCGAGGTATTTTAAATTGTTTAATAGATGTTTTGGAACTAGTCCTGTCGTTGACATAACAATTGGTACAGTTCGTGTGTTGTTCATGTCCCACTGAGTCTTTATTTGAAATTCCAAATCTCTTTATTTGGTTATTTTCTCAGCTTGCTTGATATTTATAATATTGTTGTTCGGAATTGCTATGTCAATTAAAGTTGTTTTCCGAGAGACTTTATCTACCAAAACTATATCTGGTCTATTGTGAGCAACTGTCCGATCGGTCAGTACCGTGCGGTCCCAGTACAGCTTGTAGTTGTTATTTTCTAAAACATATTCTGGTTTGTATTTATAGTATGCTAATTTTACCGACTGTGATAATTCAAGTTTCAGTGCTAGTTCCTGGTGAAGTATTTTTGCCACAGCATCGTGTCGTTCTTTGTATTCAGTTGCAGCGAACGCTTGACAATCCTGTGATATGCTGGATAGATTCAGATGTTTGGCAACCGTACCTGCATCTGTCGTTGTTAATAGAAGGATCTTTAACGATGTACTTTAGGTAGTTCTTAGTTGGAATTACTTGATCTTGGATTGCCAATATAAAGCTTTCCGTTTCAGGAAACATTTGACCAGAGATCAACCAGTAGTTCGACGCTGCACTGTCGACATAATCTTGGTTGACGTCATTTATATGTCTTCCATGAAGGGGCTTCTCTTTCCATTTCAGCAGTTTCTGATCTGTGGTCTGGTGGTGTAATTGGACATGTTGTTGTGTCAGTCGCAGTGGTGTTGAGTCATCAACCAGGCACATGACTGTGTAGATCCGAAAATTCTGCGAGTTTCTGGAAATTACGTTTAATTTAGTTTTCAACAGTCGTCGTACCCTTCTATAAAACTCTGCTGTTAGGTCCTTTTTCATAGTCATGTGATCAATACGTTCAGCCTGCTTTATTCCAAGGTATTTATAAGTATGATCTTCCCCCAAAGATTCAATTGAGGTGCCATCTCCCATTTCGAAGTGCCCCTGCTGTATTTTGCCTTTAACTTTATTAATAATTCGGCATTTGTCTACGCCAAATTTCATATGGATGTCACTAGAGAACCCTTCTACTATTTTAAGCATATCATGCAGCTGTTGTTTCGTAGCTGCCATCAACTTTAAGTCGTCCATGTATAACAAATGGTTTATCTTTAGTGCTTGTACGTTGTTGTGTTTGAGACGGAACCCAAAATTAGTCGAGTTCAGTTTGTTTGAGAGAGGGTTCATGGCAAGGCAGAACCACAGCGGGCTAAGAGAGTCTCCCTGGAATATACCCCTTTTGATTGGAATGAGGTCAGTTTGTACCGAACAGTTGGCTTCATTCAGTGAGATTTTAGTTTGCCAGATGGACATGGCATATTCTAAAAAGTTAATATTACAATTATTCACTTTATAGAGTTTCAGTACCTTAATGAGCCAATCATGTGGAACTGAATCAAAGGCCTTTTTGTAGTCCACATATGCCGTGTAGAGATTTCGACGTTTGGCGTGGGCTTGATTGCAGACAACGGAATCAATTATCGTTGTTCTTTGCAGCCCATAGATTTTTTCGCGCATCCCTTTTGTTGTTGAGTAATTATGTCGTTCAGCTCACAATGTTTGAAAATGCGATAATTAATGCACGATGTTATGAGTTTGTATAAGGTTGGAAGGCAAGTGATTGGTCGGTACTTTGCTGGGTCCTGTGCACATAGGTTATCCTTTGGTAAGAGGTATGTAGCACCATGCGTAAGGAAACTAGGCATCTTGTGTGGGCGGGTAATTACGTCATTTATAAGGGCTGTTAGTGTTTCGTGGGTTGCGTACAGGTTCTTTATCCAGTAATTTTGTACACCATCTGGTCCTGGTGCTTTCCAGTTATGGAGGTGCTTCAATATGTTGGATGTGTCTTCCGTTGTAAATGGTTGGTGTTGCATGGCATCAGAGTTCTGAAATGCAGCCTCCTCCTCATTAATCCAGCTGGCTCTGGAGTTATAGGAGATTGTTGTGGAAAGCTGTGTTTTCCAGAATTCCTCGATGTCTCTTTTACTGGGGTAACTAGGGGTTTCATTATTATTGGTGTTGTTAAGTTTTCTATAAAACGATTTTTCTGATTGTCGGAAAAGTGTGTTGTCTAGTTTCCGTTGGTTACTGGTTTTGTACCTTCTCAATCGGCTTGTGTAGACGGAGAGCTTTTGTCGTAGACTGTCCAGGCACTACTGAGATGTGATGTTTTCTCCATCCCACTGGGAGTGTATTCGGTTATTGTCCATGATAGTATTGACAAGCCTTTCTATTCTGTTGTTCCTGACTACTCGTTGGTATTCAGTCAGTCTTCCAACGTCTTTCCGAAGAGAATTGATTTTCCCTTCATTTCGTCTTTGCCAAGGTGCTATTCGAGGTGTTTGTCTAAATTGGGGAGGGTCTTGCTTTGGTCTTACTGCGACCCCAATTGTTCTGCAGATGGAAGCTACACAGTAGATAATTGTATGTAGCGAATCTAACCTATTAGCACCTAAAACATAGTTTGGCAAGATAAATTTGTTCATAGCCTGCAAGACGATACCCAATTTCTTAGAAGATCTTAGTTTGGGAAGAGCTGGTCTAGTCAGTGGATCTGTTCCACTATACTCCTCTATAAGAGCTCCTTCCATTTCTGCTTGGATCTTCTCAAGCAGGTCAGCGTTGGTTGGCTGTTCTTGTTGTAGTTCTTGAGTCTCGTCCGCTCTTTGTGCCAAAGTTGTTTCAGGCTCTGGATCGATTGTATTTCGACCAAATAGTTCGCGCTCCACTTCGCTCTTTATTCTGTCCAGTTGTTCAGGCGAAATAAGGCCATTTCTCAAGATGACACGATATTGATCTGCGACTCTCTGTTCAGTAACTTGAAGCTCTGGGTACTCACGACACAACTCTTGATGGAGTATTTGGCGATATCCAGTCTTGTCCTGGCCAAGGTTCGTAATTCTGTAAAACGTGCGCATTATAAATTCATTCATGGCGCCAGTCCATTTCATGGGCTGTCTTTTCAGTCCCGCTTGAGTGAGCGTTGGCTGTTGATCCTGCGCAACACTTTCTACGGGTGGAGTTCTCGTTCTCATTTGACTCCGTTGGGATGGTCACGTTGTTGTTGTGACTGTATTGGTTGTGGTTCTTGTGGTTCTTCTGCCACCGACGTCCCGCATGCTGTCATGTCCAACGCCAGCTCCAGACATGCCCTGGCGATCCCCAGGCAGCGGCTCTTTTCCGAGGCATCTACTCCTTAGCTCCATTTTCATGGGTGGTGTCACCAATTGATCCTGGTGACCCAGGTAACTCGGACCCGTGGGGTTGTCACTTCCCAGATGAAATGATTTAAACCAGACCATCCCGTGCGGGTTGTGGAGAAGGAAGGAAAGCTAGCTAGTAGGTCAGCGGACAGCTGCCCCTTTAGTCGCCTCATACGACAGGCGGTGGATACCGTGGTGCTATTCTAACCCGGCCACCACACGGTTATTATTATTATTATTATTATTAGATAAAAAAGCAGTGTAGGCGGCAAAATTGCCGATGGAACTGCAACATAGAATACCATTTGAGAAAGAAAAATTAACTGAATTATATGGGCATAGTAGTGACATATCGATCATATTGTTACGGAATTTACCCAAAGCCGACCCTGTTTCATTTCAGTACGACAACAATTACTTTGAGATAAAAAATGGTTCTCGAAAAGACTCGACAGCTGTAGGAGTGATGACTGATTTTACTGGAGAATTCGACGCTGATTTTATAAGGAAGCAGGCCACGATCGCGAGTTCAGTTGGTTGTACGAAGAACTTATATGTAAAATTGTTATTGTGATATTTGAATCAGCTGTTGTATACTCGATATAAATAAAAGTTTCTAGAAAAGTGAAAGTGAATATTAGTTTTATAATTTTAAATTGAATCCACGGATTTTGCAACAATTTGGTGATGAGAAGTAGAGGATTAAGTGCAGTTAAAATCATAATTTGATTTATGGAAACTCGTAGTATGGAAAAAACCGACGAAACTACAAAAAAACTTATCAAACAGGTTACGGATGGACTAGACGAAAAAATAGCACAGATTCTAGAAAAACGTGACAAGACGGAGAAACAACATCAAGAAGAAATTCAACAAAGGTTAGTGAAATCTTTTGATGATAAACTTAAAGTTGAATTAGGAAATCTTGTTACTAATATCGATGAAAAACGTAAAAGAGAATTAGAAAATCTTGTCACTACGATGAAAAGCGAACAACAAAATCTGGTTTCCACCATGAAAAGCGAACAACAAAATCTTTTTTCTACAATGAAAAGCGAACAACAAAATCTTGTCACTGCCATGGAAGAAAAACAACAAAATTTAATGGAAGGATTATTCTCGAAATTTGTAGAGAAACAAGATCAAATTGAATTAAAACGACACGAAACTGAAGAGAAAAGACAACTGCAATTTGAACAATTAATGCAAATAGTAGCCCAAGTTAATGAAACAGTTAATGACAGAATGCAAATAGTTGAGTCAGACATAAAAGAAATAACTGATGACATTAAGACCGTAAAAAATACGGTAGGCACTCTGGAAACCAAAGTAGATGACCTCGATTCCATCCAAAGTCAGGTAAAGTTTGAAATCAGTTCTATTCAAAACACAGTTCAAGATAAAATCAGTGCCATCCAGAATAAGGTAGAAACAGAAATCAAAAAAATGCAACAGGACTTACAGCGAGGAAAATACCAGCACACCGTGAGTACCAAAGGTTCCGTTAGCAAACCACCCACATTTGATGGCAGCTCATCTTGGCCCATGTATAAACGGCAATGTGAAGCCGTGGCTAGAGCTATTGGATGGGATAACCAAGAAAAATCCACGTCTCTGGTAATTTCGTTAAGAGGTCCGGCCCTAGAACTCCTCCAAAGTATTCCAGTCGATGAACAAGGCAATTTCGACAAGATCATCGCCATCCGACAATCAATCCTTGAGTCAGGTATACCAAGTACAACTGAGTGGAAAAACACAAAAATCCGGTGAATTCGAAGCAGTGATTAGACGGTTAGTTCACTTGTCCTACCCAGACCTGCCTGAGGACACGAAAGACCAGTTGGCCACACAGAGTTTCATAAGCGGCATCAGAGATGTGGAAGTACAACGAAATCTAAGACTAAATGGCGCCAAGAAAAGTAATGAAGCTCTACTTCGGACTTTGGAAGTAGAGGCCGTCATAAACATGTCCAAGCCGAGGGTCCGAGCAGTTTCCTTTAACCAGGAAGAGTCAGAGTAACCATTTCAAGCGCTGCTGGCTGGTCTGAACAAAATATTAGAACGGTCACAAAGAACTGGCATCAGGGGGGCATGTTACCGCTGCGGACGGACAGGTAACTTCCAACGTGACTGCCGAGTAAGGCTACCGGAACCAACCAGGGTTAGCCAACAAGCCGACCTTACCAACCAGGGAAACTCCAACCAGTCAGCATAAGGGGGCGAATGCTCACTCACCCTCCACCAGCCCCCAGGACAGTATCCATCCGGGGATTTTGCCGAGATAGCGGTAGCCTAGTCATCAGAGGCACCATCAATGGGCGAGCAGTTACCATCACCATCGATACCGGCGCCGCTGTGTCCATTGCCAAGTCCAGGGTCTTGAGAGCATCAGAAATTCGGCCAGTTACCAATAACATCCAGCCCAGAACAGTCACCGGCGAGTCCATGTCAATACAGGGTGAGGCAGATGTCGTGCTACAGATAGGGAACAACATGATCCGGCATAGGGTCCTGGGAGCGAATATTGAGGACGATTTTATACTGGGAATGGACCTAATTAGCCAGCATGGATTTATGTTCGACCCGAGATATGATGTTCTTTGGTTCCTAAATGAGGAATTTGTATTGACACGGCCCGTCAACACAGCAGTCACCTCCATAAAAATTGTGGCAAAGTCTTCAGCTAGAATTCCCGGTCGAACGGAACAGATTATTCATGGGCAGCTCGACAGCAATCCTGAGAGCTGCGTTGGAATGGTGGAGCCCGTACACTCAGCTCATGACTACTTGGTTGGACGGGCTATAGTTAAAACCGGACGAAATATACCAATCAGAGTCCTGAATTTGTGCAACAACGACATCAAAATTACCAATGATCAAGAGATAGCTTGTTTCGAGCCAGTAGAGACCATCATCAATTGCGAGGAAGAGTAGCAGACGTCGGTGAAGGAGACAGGGCCCGATAAAGAGTTCCTACAACAGTTTGCTGACCATTTGACACACTTGACACCAGAGAACCAGAAGAAAGCCATGCAATTAATCACAAAGCACTGGCAAATTTTTAACTGTAAAAATGGAACCACCGGTCGCACCAACATCATCCAACATCGAATAGATACCGGAAAGACTGAACCCATCAGAATACCACCTAGACAACTACCATTGGGGCAACAACAGGCAGTCGAGGAAAACATCGAGTCCATGTTACAAAATGGAGTTATTGAGCCATCCATCAGCCCATGGTCTGCTCCCGTCCTGCTAGTTAAAAAGAAGGATGGAACCACCCGATTTTGCGTGGATTACAGAAAGCTGAATGATGTCACGAAGAAAGACAGCTATCCACTACCCCGAATCGATGACACTTTGACCACACTAGCAGGCTCCCGTTGGTTCTCCACACTAGACCTAAAAAGTGGATATTGGCAGGTTGGTCTACACGCAAACGACAGAGAGAAGACAGCGTTCTCCACCAGTAAAGGGCTGTTTCACATCACGGTCATGCCCTTTGGGTTATGTAATGAACCCGCTACATTTGAGAGGCTAATGGAGTATGTACTGAGCGGGTTAACATGGAGGACGTGCTTAGTATACCTCGACGACATTTTAGTCATGGTTCAGACATTCGACGACCATTCTCCAGAATTAATAATGCCAACCTGAGACTCAATCCGAAGAAGTGTTCCTTGTTCCAAAAAGAAGTAAAGTTCTTGGGCCACGTAGTGTCCGAGTCAGGAATCCGCACCAACGAAGACAAGATAGAAGCCATCCGTGATTGGCCAGTTCCAAGAGAGAAACATGAACTCCGAAGCTTCTTGGGCCTCTGTTCATACTACCGGCGTTTTGTTGAGGGATTTGCCACCATCGCCACCCCTCTACATCGGCAGACCACTGAGAAAGAGACCTTCCATTGGAATCAGGATTGCGATACATCATTCAGGCGAATGAAGGCAGCACTATGTTCCAGCCCAATCCTAGCCTTTCCTACACAGTCCGGCAAGTTAATCTTAGACACCGACGCCAGCAACACAGGTTTGGGGGCCGTCCTATCCTAGGTGCAAGATGGTGAAGAGAGAGTGATCGAGTATTACAGCCGTGGGTTCTCGAAACCGGAAAGAAATTATTGCGTCACCAGAAAAGAACTTCTTGCAATAATAAGGGCTGTAGACCATTTCCACAAATACCTCTATGGTCGTCATTTCTTAATCCGAACAGATCATGCCGCACTCAAATGGCTGCTGAACATGAAGACACCGGAAGGACAACTGGCCAGATGGAGAAATTACAGCAATACGACTTCAAGGTGGAACACCGTGCCGGCCGTTTGCAAAATAATGCCGATGCTCTATCCAGAAGACCCCGTAGAGCGGAATGCGGACATTGTCTGATGACGGAACAGTGAGAGGGTATCTCCATCAGGCAGATCCGAGTGCAGGCCAATGAAGACTGGACAACGGAACAGTGCATCCAGGACCAAATGGCTGATCCAGACATCGAACCAATCTTGTCACTCAAAACGAGAAGGGCACCTAGGCCACGATGGGACGAGGTAGCTAGATATTCCGGCGTGCTGAAATCGTTATGGGCTCAATGGGATTCTCTAAGAGTAGACAATGGAATGCTTAAGCGAGTTTGGGAAAGCGCTGATGGACGAGAAACCAAGTCCCAACTGGTAGTTCCGAAGAAAAAGGTACCAGCCATCCTGACCGAAGTACATGATGGAATTACCGGAGGCCACCTGGGCATGAATAAAACCCTTGACAAGGTTCGCCAGCGGTACTACTGGGTGAATTACTAGACGTCAGAGCTTGGTGCCGCAAATGTGCCATCTGTGCAGCCAGTAAGGGCCCGAAGACCCGGACCAAGGGCAGAATGCAGCAGTACAATGTGGGCGTTCCATTTGAAAGAATTCCCATCGATGTCGCCGGTCCGTTTCCCGAGTCTGAGAGGGGGAACAAATACATTCTGGTCGCAATGGATTACTTCAGCAAATGGCCTGAGGCATATGCGATACCCAACCAAGAGGCAACCACGGTAGCGACGGTGCTAGTAGAACAACTATTCAGCAGGTTTGGCTTCCCGATGGAATTACATTCAGACCAGGGACGTAACTTCGAATCGAATGTATTCCAGAAGGTCTGCACGATGTTGGGGATCAAGAAAACGAGAACAACACCATTACACCCACAGTCAGACGGAATGGTGGAAAGATTCAACAGGACCTTGGAACAACACCTATCTAAGGTCGTCAGCAATAACCAGCGTGATTGGGATGAGCATATTTCCCTATTCCTGTTGGCATATCGCTCTGCTGTAAATAATAGTACAGGCCTGACCCCAGCCAGGGTCCTATTCGGAAAGGAGCTGCGATTACCCTGCAATTTGGCATTTGGCTCCCCCGAAGAACCTCCCCAAGACATCGACGATTATGCCGACCATCTCCGGCATAACATGCTGGCAATTCACGAATTAGCCCGAACGCAGATGTTGGCCACCAGTGACCGGATGAAGACGCGATACGACCTCAAGGCCAATTCAGTCGGGTTCCAGGAGATGGACAAACCCCCAACGGAGCAAGGGTAAATCCCCAAAACTTACACCCGCCAGGGATGGTCCATACGAGGTGGTCAAGAAGCTGAATGACGTCGTCAACCGGATCCGTCGAAACCCCAAGGCTAAATTGAAGGTGGTTCATTTAGATCGACTCGCTCCCTACCATGGAGAGGATGTTTCTGATCGGGACGAACAAAATTAAAGGGGGGGCAGTGTTACGAAATTTACCCAAAGCCGAACCTGTTTCATTTCAGTACGACAACAATCGCTTTGAGATAAAAAATGGTTCTCGAAAAGACTCGACAGCTGTAGGAGTGATGACTGATTTTGCTGGAGAATTCGACGCTGGTTTTATAAGGAAGCAGGCCACGATCGCGAGGTCAGTTGGTTGTACGAAGAGCTTATATGTAAAATTGTTATTGTGATATTTGAATCAGCTGTTGTATATTCGATGTAAATAAAAGTTTCTAGAAAAGTGAAAGTGAATATTAGTTTTATAATTTTAAATTGAACCCACGGACTTTGCAACAATATAAATTCTTAAAAAAATTTATGGATGTAGCATTCACTATTTCGGAGGGCAGCGAATTCCATGAACGTACGATTCGGTTGGATATGAAGAATTGTCGACACAACTTATAAAATCTTTCCGGGCACAATTTTAAATTATGACCTCTAAGACGGCTGTTCGGATTAATTGTGAATACACTTAAGTTCACCGAATAAAAACCACGAAGATCACCACGTAATCGCCTGTCTGTAAGTGAAGTGATGCCCAACTTCTTTAGGCTTTCCTCGTATGGACAATTACGAAGGGCAGGGCACAGTTTTGTGATGCTACGTTGAGCCTGTTCAACTAGATGAATATCTTTAGCAAAATATGGATTCCATACGGGAACTGCAAATTCAAGTGATGGACTTATATAGGTTTTGTATATTTTACATAGCAAAGTAGGAGACATATTTTTAAAAACCAAAGAAATTATGTATGCCATAGAGTTGGCTTTTTTTGTTACTTTGGAAATATGAGCAGACCATTTCAAATCGTTAGAAACAATTAATCCAAGGTCTCTTTGGGTAATAACAGGGACTATTCGAGTGTTATTAATAAAGTAATGATTATTTGGGTTGTTGTAACCAATGTGCAATACCGAACACTTGTCGGAGTTCAAGTGAAGACACCAATCACTGCACCATTGTGCTAACTTAGCAATATCACTACTTAGCTGGCTATCAGTGGCTAATGGATTCCCGAAAAATTTGGTGTCGTCCGCATACAGCACTGCATCTGAACCAAACAGCAAAGCCAGGTCAGCGACAAACACATTAAACAGCAGAGGCCCGAGAACTGAACCTTGAGGAACACCACTTATTACTTCGTATGATTCGGACAGTTCACCGTGCACCCGAACGCGAGCCGATCGACACGTTAAAAAGTCTTTAATCCAGTCTAACAATTTTCCCCGAACACCATATTGTTCAAATTTATACAATAACCGGCTATGAGGGACTTGATCAAAAGCTTTTCTAAATTCTAGATAAATCACTTCAACTGGCTCAGAATTGTCAACAGCTTTGGTCCACGCATTAACACAGTATAGCATGTTAGTTATTATTGAACGTTTTGGTAAAAAACCGTGTTGTCTCTCACTTAAAATCCCATTAGTAACGAAATAATCAGTTAAATCCCGAACAATTAGTTTCTCCAAACATTTGCATGGAAGGCAAGTTAAACAAACTTGACGATAGTTACTGGTGACTAACTTGTCACCCTTTTTAAAGACTGGGACAACTATTGAGTTTTTCCAATCAGCCGGAACACAAGACTCTTCGACAGAATGCTTCAACAAGTTAGTTAAAGGGGTAAGCAATGATTCATCACATCTTAGAGAAAACACAGGATTAATATTATCTGGTCCTGTGCTACAATCCAAACGAATTTCTCTAATAACACCAAGAACTTTTTCTTCGGTAATTTCGATGGTGTCAATTATTAACTCGATCATAGGAAGATCAGAGCTGTTGGCTAGGTTGATTTGAGGTTCATGAGAAAAAGAATTAGAAAATTCTGCAGCAAATAAATCTGCCACTTTCTTGGGATCGCTGATCAGTTCACTTGCTGAATTTTTGAGTGTCATAGTATAAATTCTGCTAGTTAGGTTACGTTTCACATATTTAAGTTTTTATACTTTTACTGTCAACTAACTTGTTTTCAAAAGTAAATTTACCATTTCTGATCAGAGCCGCTACATTGTTTGAGCAGGACTTGTACAAATTATAGTCGATTTCTGATCCACTAATTCGATATTTATGCCATGCCTTCCTTTTCACATTCTTTTCACATCACACGTCAGCAATTTTAACAGCGACCCAAACCGCTTCAAGAGAAAGAATATCAATTTTGTCCAACATAATGGAAGTTGATTTCAAGCCGCCTATGTAGTTCGAAACATATAGGCAAACACCAGAATGATCTCTATCTTTTCTAAACACTGTGTATTGAGGAAGATTAATTACATTATCACTTATTTCAATCTTTAACCACGTTTCACTTAAAAGAATTATATCAGGTTTATGAAAATTCACTGATAGCAGAAGTTCTTGAAATTTAGAGTTAAGAGAAGCGATATTTGTGTACAAACATTTAACTTCTAAAAGGGGTGCGGTATTACTTGTTCGTTTTTTACTTTGCTCTTCAAAAACAAAAGTTCTGAGTTCAGGCTTATGAGAAGTTAAACCGCAAATGTTGGTACTTGTTACAAAATTGACATTTTTAATTTTATTATTTTGTAGTTGCTATTTGTACTTAATTTTCGACTTACTTTGTTCCAGAGCTCTTTTGTAAGATGGACAGTCTTTACTAAACACTGAATGATTGATGTCTATTGCTGAAATCTTTATTACATCACGAGCATATTTACAGTTCACAAACATCTTTGTATTAGAGTGACATTCAGTATGCCTATGGTCACCCCCACATTCAGAACAAACATCTGCATTTGAATGGCAATTAGCCGCTATGTTATTGTACTTATAGCATTTAAAACATCACAGAATACTAACATATTCAAAAATTTTGTAGCTTTCCCATCCAGCAAATAACCGACCTTTGTTAATCAAGTGATTAAAAACATTCACCGAAACTTCAACAATTAAATTGTATCTTGTTTTATTTCTGGGAATATATTTTTTAATAAATTTTATATCATCTTGCTCAATGTGTGACTTATCCGGAAAATTTTGTTTTCTAATATTATTTATAAAATATTCCCCATTTTCGATGACTTCCTTTTTAATATTAGTTATTAAAATTTTTGGTATCCGTTCTTTAGGTGATTCCACTCGGTAATTCGCTGCTAGTTCACTGACCGCAATGTTTTGCACTTTTTTACGGGATTCCTTATCGCCACAATGTATCAAAACTTTACCTTGGCCAGCTGGTTGAATTTACGTTATAGACACACCAATTTCGAAAGGGTTAATTTTTTGTTCTATATGTTGTTTTGTTGTCTCACTGTTTCGTTGATTTTTCGGTCTAATAATAATTGGCGGCTCTTTAATTCTGACAGTATCAGCATAAGAACTTTTAACTTGAACAGTTTCAATTATCTGCTTAGAGTTGTCTTCAAATGTTTTTTTTCCAATCTGATGATGCACTCGTTGCAAACCCATAATAGATTTTGATTTTCTGCTATTAAGTTTACAACAGCATCTTTTACTTTTATGCATTGCGGGTGGAATTTATCCGCACAGATTTTACACGAAATTAACTTTACATTAACGATAAAGTTATCACCACAGCTCGCACACTCAGGCACGCTCTCCATTTTAACCCTGATTTTAATATGTTTCCTGAAACGGAAGATTTTATATTGGCAATCCAAGATCAAGTGATTCCAACTAAGAACTACCTAAAGTACATCGTTAAAGCCCTTCTATTAACAACGACAGATGCAGTTACGGTTGCCAATCATCTGAATCTATCCAGCATATCCCAGGAGGTTGTCAAGCGTTTGCTGCAACTGAATACAAAGAACGACACGATGCTGTGGCAAAAATACTTCACCAGGAACTAGCACTGAAACTTGAATTATCACAGTCGGTAAGATTACCATACTATAAATACAAACCAGAATCTGTTTTAGAAAATAACAACTACAAGCTGTACTGGGACCGCACGATACTGACCGATCGGACTGTTGTTCACAATAGACCAGATATAGTTTTGGTAGATAAAGTATCTCAGAAAACAACTTTAATTGACTTCTAAACGTTGTTTGTGGCATATTCTTGATTACTTTTATGTTTTTTGGGCAATAACACCACAATAGAAATAAAACGACGTATATTGCAGGAATACCAAACGTTGCAAAGTCTATTCTGACTTCGTTGTCAATGGCTTTATATTTATTGATGTAGATTGCAAAATGATAAATAAAATTTTCATTTTGCAATCTACCTCAATAAATATAAAGCCATTGACAACGAAGTCAGAATAGACTTTGAAACGTTTGGTATTCCTGCAATATACGTCGTTTTATTTCTATTGTGGTGTTATTGCCCAAACAAACATAAAAGTAAACTTTAATTGACATAGCAATTCCTAATAACAATAATATAAATACCAAGCAGACTGACAAAATAACCAAATATAGAGATTTGGAATTTCAAATAAAGACTCAGTGGGACATGAACAACACACGAACGGTACCAATTGTTATGTCAACGACAGGACTAGTCCCAAACATCTATTAAACAATTTAAAATACCTCGGTCTGGACGAACATCTTTACAAACAAATGCAAAAGCCGTCCTGTTAGAAACAGCCCGGACAATCAGGAAATTCATGGGAAACTGCCGCCACGACTCCAACCACGGGCCTGAAAACCTGGCAAGGGCTCCCACAGAGCTAAACCCTTTTGATATCTAGGATATCTGGGGTTTATTTTCCCTTAAAGGCACTCATAGCGTGCCTTAGAGGGAGTGTGATGCCATACATTGTATGGTCAAGTCGGTTAATTGGATAAAACAAGATCGCATTCTGAGGTACACAGTAAATTTAATAAGAAGTATCCTGCTCTTCTCAGTCTACGGTGTGTAAGATAGAACAAAAATTCCGTCATTTGAAACTGTCAAAGATCTTCCCATATGTAGGAGATCAATATTGAATGACGCCAAGAAATCAGATATATTGTTAAATGTTTAGGAAAACCCACACGAGAGAAGCAGTTGGTGAAAATGTTGTAAATAAAATATACAGAACCAGTGAGATCGTATCTGTAACAGGTTAGGTTAGATATACCTGGAATTCCCGGAAGGCTTACATTAATATATTCTATTATTTTGCACAAGAATATAGAAACAAATGAGGAAAACCCATTTAAGGATTTTTATAAATGTATCATTTTGTTACCTACCAATTACTTATACTTACTTCAACGTCTCAGATGGGATGTTTTTTTGCAACTCTACTAGTTCGTTAAGTAGCAGCTTACTAGAACCGCTTTTGTAAATTTCTATGCTTTCTAGTGATGCAATGAATAGCTTAAAATTGTTATAATAAATGATTTCTGTTTCTTGTAATTTTGGAAAAGTATTCCCTTGTGTAAGAAACTGATGAGCAAATGTTGTATCAGCTTTATTTAATCTAAAAAACGTGAATATTAAAATCCCTGCAAGTCTTATTGTACTCTGAACATTTTAACTTATATATTCCAAATTATCAGTTATTTTCTCTTTGGCATTAAACAGTTGATTTGAAAGTTGCAACTGGGATTTAAAACTACCTTTACTATTATTTTTGGACAAAACATTCGCTATTCTCTCACTTGTGAAATAACTCATGCTAACATGTTTTAATTGAATATTTTAACCGACAGTGGATAGGCTAGGGGCGTACGAGCCCAAAATCGTCAACTGAACCACCCTGTACAACTATAATTTAACTCCACACAATATTGCAACGGTCCTAATATTTTTAAAAATTTTTACTTCGCCCCATATGTCTAGTATTCCATTTATGCAACTGCTCATGGTCTATATAACAAAATTCACATTTTCTTATTGCAACCAGTCGGTATATGCAGCTGCTTCTAAATTTTTTTTAACCCATGTCTATAATTATATTATACCCCTATATTTCAAATATCCTAACTGCTTATACTTATATAACAAATTTTTGATACACCCTGAATAACAATAATTTTTCTCCATTCTTACTTCAAACATCTTGTATAAGCAACTAGTTATGTTTCACCTTATATAACTTTTTTAACCGCCCTATAAAAATACTTCTACTCCACCTTATATTTCAACCATCCTGTATATTGAACTGCTTCTAACATTTTTTGAAGCCTTCTGCATAACTGTAATTATACTTTATCCTAAAACGCAAATATCCACTCTCTATAATTATAGTTTTGCTCCACTCTTATCTCAACCACCTTGCATACGCAACTACTTATGTGCCACCCAATACAATATTTTTTGAACCACTCTGTATAACTAATTCAATTCCAACTTATATTTCAACCATCTTTCTATACAATCGCTTATGTATCACCAAATTTCACATCCACGCACGCACACACCTACAACCGTATACCATACAGAAGAGATCGCCCGCATAACAAATTTTCGTTTCAATAAACTAATGGAAATTTTCTGCCTTTTCTCGTGACTATAAGCCCCTTAACTTCGTCTCTAAAAGAAAGTGACTTCTTCAAATGAATCAAAATGAAAACCATTACAAACACCCTGTACGATATACTTTCATTGCATATCTTGACATTTAAATTAGATATTTATGATGAAAATTTGACATTTACCATGAAGTTTACAGTTTTTTTGCATATATTTTTCCGATTTTCAGAAAGAAATGTATGTTTTACGTTACAGAAAAATATATGGAATCAAGGTGGAACATATTTTTGCAGAATACAATTTGCAGTATTTCATACCTGGCACTATTTCATTTTAGTAACAGTTCTGTAGCAAATTGCACGTGACAAATGTTGCACTTAAAACAACAATGACGTGATCTACGCCTTTTAGTGAATTCAAGACCTTCAAGGAAATATTTTCACCTTACAACATAGCAAATGATTAATACGTACAAAGTGGGGCACAAATACTTGATGAACATATAGCAAATATGACAGTGCTACCAAAAATGGTCGGTCAGTGTACAGTTCCTTTTAGTATCGTTTAAAATGTATTGAACAGAACTTGTTAATTATTTTTTCCCTTTATTTATCTATACTTTTCAATGGGGTGTGTATAAGTCTCGAGTTAGGTGTTGCATCAATTGTAAACGTTAAGGGAACTTTTTGATACAGACAAATAAAACTTGTGATTAACTTTTTCCTCATATTGTTAGTGACCTCTTACTAAAAATCGTATTTAATAGGAACAAATTATTCCCCTATGTTCTAATTTACAATTTTAAATCCCATATATGTTTCAAATATTTGGCCCCAGATTAAAGTTTAAATGGTGTTATTCAAGAAAGTTTTCTTGCTTAGGAACAGTTTTGGAGTAGCTAACTTACAAGACATTTACAAAAATGGTAAATAATCTGTGTCAGCTGCCAAAAAAATCTATTGACCAAATAAAAAAAGTTGCCATCATTTATCAGTTATTTCCTAGAAGGCTATGTTATTGGAAATTCTTTTGAGCCATTGTTTGTCTAGATTTTAATGAATTTTTAATGAAACGTGGAAACAACTCTAAAAGCACTTTTCATCCACTTAACATCTACCTCGTCCCTCAACTGTCTTCACGCTATATAGTCCTATATAACTAAAAAAATCGACCGTTCCCCCTCTGATCTCCGAAACTACTGAGCCTAAAATTTTGAAAAAATAGGAAATATAGAACGTGGCCGAACTTTACAGGAAATATTGTTTGAGCAGTATTAGAGAAAACACTGAAGATTCATTGAAATTCACTGAAATGTAGTCCCTTATTTCCTTTTTTTTCTGAGTTTCTGGAAAACCGCAAATCTCATGTTTAGACAATTATATGGGACCTTTCTGTAATGTTCCTTAATACAATGCCGTTAAAATCATCAAATTTGCCCAAGCCGTTTTTAAATAATAACTGAGCATACATAAAAAAAACGTGGCGACGAATTGATAACCTCCTCCTTTTTGAAAGTCTTTAGTAGATAGGCTAGGGGCGTACGAGCCCAAAATCGTCAACTTTTACATGTAATTTCCCATAAGAGAATTTAAGGTCCCAAAACGTCGAAATTGAACCAAATTTACCCCCCCGACTCCCACTTCGCTGGTGTGACGTCATAAGCCACGCCCCCATTGAAACGCTCTCATTGGACAGTTGCCATGTGCTCTTTGACAGAACGATGGCACGAACGATGGTATGGGGCGTTGACGTATGGCACGGAACTTTAGTATGGGGCATTGGCATGGGGGCATAGAACAATGGCACGGAACATTGACAGCTGATTGGTAGGCCGTAGAGTCAGAGGTACGGAACACGGTTGACAGCTGACGTACGTCATAGACGCGGATCGGTGGCACAGAACGCATATCGCGTATGCCATACGACCAATCTCCACGATAGCGGATTGAAGTCTTAGATAAGTAGTTGTCATGTGCCCCCTTGACGCGCTCTCATTGGTCAATAGTCACGTGATCTGTTTAAGCGCGCGCCAAATTTCTAGGGCTCCGATGACGGCCCCAGGGCTGCTATAAAGATGAGGGCCGCGTATAGGTTAGGATGCTGATGACAGGCTGTGATGTACTGGAGGTTATAGACTATTGGGAAGGGCTGCTGTGACGTGGATGGATGGGGGCCCGCATAGAGGTTAGGTTATGTCGTTATTAGAGGTTAGGTTTCACGGAGTCGGCATATAGGTTAGACAGCTGACAGGTAGGCCATAAAATTGGGGCGTTGACGTATGGCACGGAACGTTGGTATGGGGCGTTGACGTATGGCATAGAACGATGGCACCAAACATTGACAGCTGACAGGTAGGCCATAGAGTCAAAGGTACGGAACACGAGTGAAAGCAGACGTATTGTACTACAGACAGGTTATGACGTAATAGATAAGCAGTTACCCCTTGAAGCGCTCTCGTTGGTTAATTACCACGTGCTCAGCCATACCAATTTCTCATTGGTCAACATTGACCACGTTATCTGTTCAATCGCGCCAAATGTCAATGATGTACAAAATAATTTATATATTTATATTACAAAAACCGTTGCAGTGATGGGGAATCGAACCCCAGTCTACCGGTTTCCTATGTAAGCATATGCGCTATCAAGGCGACCTTACTTACTCTTTCTAAAAGTTGATAGTACGTTGAATAAAAACCCGTTTAAGACTCGTAGTAATAATATCAGTCACAGGCAAGCAACGTAGAGAGAGGTAGCTGTTGGGTGGAGACACGACGGCCTTGCCGAAATTCACACATCGACGACAAGTTCGGTAGCCGGCCAGTCGTACCAGTTCGCTCATTCTGTTGGCGAGCGGACAAAGGTCAAAACATCGCGTGTACAGCAACGATTGGAAGCGAGACGCTCCCTCTGTGGGCGAGCAGACAAAGGTCAAAACATTTTGTGTGTAGAAGCATCCGGTAGCAACACGTAATAAACACAATGTGCGGTATCGTGTCGATAGATGGCGTTCCACGTACAGTCAAAACATGAAATCGAAGCATATATACTAATAAAAAGATACAGGGTGTCTCGGAAAAGATGTCCCATAAACATAATGTAAAAAAATACAGGGTGTGTTCACAATGGCAAAGTTATTTAGGTAATGTGTGAAGATAAATTCGGTATAATAGATACAGGATAATAGACGTGGGGATACGGGATAGCAGATGCTGGAATTCGGGAGCCAGCATACAGGGACGCTACAAATGGGTTAGTGTTAATGTTAGAAATGGCAGAAACGGTTAGATGGTTATAATAGAGACGTAACAAATGCTAGAGATGGTAGGATGGGTGAAGTAGGGTCGTTACAAATAATAGGATAGTGGGAACAGGTATGTTGGAAATGGGATAGGTAGAAATGGCAGGAAGTTGAATGGATGAAACAGGGAATGGATGAATGCTGGGAACAAGTCAGTTGCAAATGGGAATGTTGGAAATACCATAAAGTTGAATGGTTGGAATATGTTTGAAGTTGGTTGACAGAACTCTGGAAACGCTGAGAGCGAGAATGTTGGAAACTGGAACGCTGGAAAGAGGAAAGCTAGGAACGGCGTGAGAAGGAAAAGGCTTGAATGGTTGAAACAGGAATGTTGGAAAAGGTAGAAATGGTTGAATGGTTGAAGTAGGATCGTTGCAAAAGGTAGAAATGGTTGAATGGTTGAAGCAGAAACGTTGCAAATGCTTCAAACACCCTAACGGGAACGGTAGGAACGGTGTAACCAGGAAAAAAAGTTTGAATGGCTGGAACAGGAATGTTGGAAAAGCTAGAACTGGTTGAATGGTTGAAGTAGGACCGTTGCAACGGGTAGAAATGGTTGAATGGGTGAAACAGGGCCGTTGCAAACGCTAGAAACCCGGGACGGGAATGGGAGGAACGGCGTAACAAGGAAAAGGCTTGAATAGTTGGATCCGTTGGAAAAGGTAGAACTGGTTGAAGGGTTGAAGCGGAAACGTTCTAAAGGGTAGAAATGGTAGGAAGTTGGACGGTTGGATAGCAGAAAAATGGATGGCTGGAGCAGACATTGTAGACTTGGGATTGTTAGAAACAGTGAGGATGGTAGAAATAGTGGGAAGTCGAATGGGTGAAACAGAGACGTTGCGTATGGTAGAAATGATAGGTAGTTGGATGGTTGGAATACGTTTGAAGTTGGTTGACTGAACAGTATAGAGGGAACATACTATCGATGAGAATGTTAGGAGCGGGAATACTAGAAACGAGCTGGAAACTGGAAGGTAGGAAAAGAGAGAATGTTAGAAGCGAGAGAATGGGTTGGTAGGAACGAGAATAATTGAAAAGGACAGGTTGGAACAGGCATTATAGAGTTGGGATGGGAATGCTAGAAACGGAATATCGGAACGTTGGGAACGACAGTAATGGAAACGACATAGTGAGCCCAGTGAAGTTGTATGGATGTTAGACATGCACAGTGATGTTGTATGGTGCTAGACATACGCAGTGAAGTTGTATGGATGATAGGCATTCACAGTAATGTTGGATATGTGTTTGGCATGCGCAGTGATGTTGTATGGATGTTAAACATGCGCAGTGATGTTTTGTAAGTGTGAGACATGCACAATGATGTTGCGTGAACTTTAGACATGTACAATGATGTTGTATGGATAATAGACATGCGCAGTGATGTTCCATGAGTGTTAGACATACGTAGTGAAGTTGTATGAGCGTTAGGCATGTACAATGATGTATGGATAATAGACATACGCTGTGAAGTTGTATAGATGTTAGACATGCGCAGTGATTTTTTGGGACAGTTAGACAGGTGCAATGATGTTATCTGGGTGTTTCACATGCGTTGTGTATTGCATGTTGCGTGAGGTTGCTTTACATAGTTTGTCAACAACCGAGATCTATGGATTTTTCTCATCTAAGCAATAAGAAGGTATAAATATATTTGTTCCTGCAGCTCTACATAAATATATGAGAATATAGAACAATATTTTGTCACAAGCTGATGTATCTGTCTTTAGAAATATAGGAGGCCTGAAGCAAACATTAACCAAAATTCTGAAATATACCAACTGTTCAATGTTACCTATCTGATTCAACATTACTGCTATAGGTATCAAGTTCTGCAATTGTTGTCTGTGACGTCATAGAAAAGTGAAAGTGGGCTGCATACGAGCAGCCCACTTTCACTTTCTATTCCCGTGTTTTTGACCTCACCAGTCCTCACTTTCAGGGGTCAGTTCAAACCATTGTCAAGTAAATAATTTGATTCAAATTTGATGCTCCATCAGTCTTAAGGTGCGATGTATAAGAAACAGTAAATTCAAGGAACGAACTAAACGGTTGGATTTCTATGTTTCATGACCAGAATAATACAGGGTGTGTTCATAATGGCAAAGTTGTTTATGGAAAATAGATACAGGATAATTGATTCGGGAATTAGATGTGTAAATTCAGGATAATAGACACTGGGATATGGGATAGCAGATGCTCGAATTCGAGAAATTAGACTCGGAAATTCGGGAGCCAGCATACAGCAATAATGTATTTGGTGTATAGGATTGGATTGTTGGATGGTAAGCTTCCAGCCTCTCTGCAAATGGTAGAAATAGTTGAAGCAGGGTCACTACAAATGCTATAAATGCTAGAAATGGTTGGACCAGGACCGTTACAAATGATATAAATGACTGGAACAGAACCGTTACAAACGGTGACGCTACAAATGGGTTAGTGCGAATGCTAGAAATGGTAGAAATGGTAAGATGGTTATAATAGAGACGTAACAAATGCTAGAAATGGTAGGATGGATGAAGTGGGGTAGATACAAATGATAGGATAGTGGGAACAGGTATGTTGGAAATGGGATAGGTAGAAATGGCAGGAAGTTGAATTGATGAAACAGGGTAGAAATATCGGGAAGTCGAATGGATGAAACAGGGGCGCTACAAATGGAAATGATAGAAGAGACCGGAATGCTGGTTGGAATATGTTTGAAGTTGGTTGACAAAACTCTGGAAACGCTGAGAAACTGGAACGCTAGAAAGAGGAATGCTAGGAACGGCGTAACAAGGAAAATGTTTGAATGGGTGGAACAGGAATGTTGGAAAATGTAGAACTGGTTGAATGGTTGAAGTAAGACCGTTGCAAAGGGTAGAAATGGTTGAATGGTTGAAGTAGGACCTTTGCAAACGGTAGAAATGGTTGAATGGTAGGAAGTTGGACAGTTGGATAGCGGAAAGATGGATGGTTGGAACAGGCATTGTAGAGTTGGGAATGTTAGAAACAGTGGGGATGGTAAAAATAGCGGTGAGAAAATTGCAGGGACTGAGACTCGTATTAGCCTAAAACTTGGGGAGAGTTACTAAGCAAAAAAGGTATTTAATTGGTAGTTTTGTCACCGAGAATTTGTCGCTGGAGAACGTTATTAGAAGCAACAGTCACGGATCAAACGAATCAGTGGTTTTGAAATGTCAGAGAAAAAAATTCCCACAGGGTTCTTAGGGATGAAGAGCGTCCAGGGATAGGAGGAACCAAATTGGTAGGATCATTACAAGATCATAGAATTATTGTAAATACTGAGCGGTTGTAATATTCTAAATTTTACTTGAAACGCAAGGAAATAAACATAAATACCTGTGAAATTGGCGCTGATTTATCATATTATATGTTGCTTTGAAATAAAATTTTAAATACAAAAAGGGAAATATATGTGAATCTTACGTTAAGAGTCTATGCACAGAGCCCTATGTTGTCACAAGCTGATGTACCTGTCTATAGAAATATACGAGACTTGATCCGAACATTAAGCATTCAAAATTTGAAAACAAAATTCTGAAATATACTAATATTTCAATCTCATCTGATTCAACATTACCGCTATAGGTTTCAAGCTCCGCACCTGTTGCTGCTCGTATGCAGCCCACTTTCACTTTCTACTGCAGTGTTTATGACGTTACCAGTCCTCACTCTCATTGGTCATTCAACTTTACAGCTATAGGTATCAAGCTCCGCACCTGGTTTCTATCACAGAAAAGTGAAAGTGGGCTGCATACAAGCAGCTTACTTTCACTTTCTACTCCCGTGTTTATGACGTCACCAGTCCTCACTCTCATTGGTCATTCAACATTACCGCTATAGGTATCAAGCTCCGCACCTGTTCAACGGTTCTAAAGGCTGGCATGAAAATTGGAAAGTTAAATGTCAAGTACGGGATACCAGTTAGTCAAGGAACTGTCCTATCGGCTGGATTATGTTGCTTGTTTGTAATGGGGTATTGGAAGATTGAGTGACGAGAACGGGATAATAAAAATGGAATGAATGGTCCTAACGAATGGGGTATGTTGGCCGATGTTGATTACGAAGAATAGTAGAAAGGTAGATGGTAATGAAAGTAGCGGGAAATTCAAAAGAATGATCCTAATGGTTGGATTTTGTTAGTCGGTAGTTATCATGCAGGAGATTTGAAGGTTGGATAATAATAAGAACGATCCCAATGGTTGGATTTCGTTGGTTATCACGTATGAGTAAAGAAGGTGGAATGTAAAGAATGGGGTAGCAAGAAAGGATGAACAAGACTGAAGTAGTCTTGTCGTTTAACGCTTTGGACCATTCTTATCATTCAATCTTCTAGATTCTGACGTTAGTACCAACAGACAACGGAATCCAACCTTTAGAATCGATCCTTGAGTTCCCTGTATAGCGTTCTCATGAGTCAACATTCTAACCTCCCACATGATAACCAATTGTCAACTGAATCACACCTTTAGGACAGTTCATCTTTTCTTGCTATCCCATTCTTTACATTCCACCTTCTTTACTTCTACGTGATAACCAACGAAATCCAACCATTAGGATCGTTCTTATTATTATCCAACCTTCAAATCTCCTACATGATAACTACCGACCAACAAAATCCAACCATTAGGATCATTCTTTTGAATTTCCCGCTCATGACATTACCATCTACCTTTCTACTATTCTTCGTAATCAACATCGGCCAACACACCCCATTCGTTAGGACCATACATTCCATTTTTATTATCCCGTTCTTGTCACTCAATCTTCCAATACCCCATTACAAACATGCAACATAATCCAACCGGTAGGACAGTTCCTTGACTAACTGGTATCCCGTACTTGACATTTAACTTTCCAATTTTCATTCCAGCCTTTAGAACCGTTGAACAGGTGCGGAGCTTGATACCTCTAGCGGTAATGTTGAATGACCAATGAGAGTGAGGACTGGTGACGTCATAAATACGGGAGTAGAAAGTGAAAGTAGGCTGCTTGTATGCAGCCCACTTTCACTTTTCTGTGATAGAAACCAGGTGCGGAGCTTGATACCTATAGCTGTAATGTTGAATGACCAATGAGAGTGAGGACTGGTGACGTCATAAACACTGGAGTAGAAAGTGAAAGTGGACTGCATACAAGCAGCCCATTTTCACTCTTCTATGACACGCAACAGGTGCGGAGCTTGAGACCTATAGCGGTAATGTTGAATCAGAAAGGTGACATTGAAATATTGGTATATTTCAGAATTTTGGTTTCAAATTTTGTATGCTTAATGTTCGGATCAAGTCTCGTATATTTCTATAGACAGGTACATCAGCTTGTGACAATATAGGGCTCTGTGGATAGAGTCTTAACGTAAGATTTACATATATTTCCCTTTATGTATTTAAAATTTTATTTCAAAGCAACATATAATATGATAAATCAGCGCCAATTTCACAAGTATTAATGTTTATTTCCTTGCGTTTCAAGTAAAACTTAGAATATTACAACCGCTCAGTATCTACAATAATTCTATGATCTTGTAGTGATCCTACCAATTAGGTTCCTCCTATCCCAGGACGCTCTTCATCACTACGAACCCTGTGGCAATTTTTTTCTCCGACATTTCAAAAGCACTGATTCGTTTGATCCGTGACTGTTGCTTCTAATAACGTTCTCCAGTGACCTTTTTTGCTTAGTAACTCTCCCCAAGTTTTAGGCTAATACGAGTCTCAGTACCTGCAATTTTCTCACCGCTATATTTACCATCCCCACTGTTTCTAACTTTCCCAACTCTACAATGCCTGTTCCAACCATCCATCTTTCCGGTATCCTACCATTCAACCATTTCTACCGTTTGCAAAGATCCTACTTCAACCATTCAACCATTTCTACCCTTTGCAACGGTTCTACTTCAACCATTCAACCAGTTTTACCTTTTCCAATGGATCCAGCCATTCAAACTTTTTCCTTGTTACGCGGTTCCTACCATTCCCGTTAGGGTGTTTCTAGCATTTGCAACGTTTCAGCTTCAACCATTCAACCATTTCTACCCTTTGCAACTGTCCTACTTCAACCATTCAACCATTTCTACCCTTTGCAACAGTCCTACTTCAACCATTCAACCAGTTCTACCTTTTCCAACATTCCTGTTCCAACCATTCAAGCCCTTTCCTTGTTACACCGTTCCTACCATTCCCGTTACGGTGTTTGTAGCATTTGTAACGGCCCTATTTCACCCATTCAACCATTTCTACCCTTTACAACGTTTCTGCTTCAACCATTCAACCATTTCTATGCTTAGCAACGGGCCTACTTCAACCATTCAACCAGTTCTAGCTTTTCCAACATTCCTGTTCTAGCCATTGAAACATTTTCCTTGTTACGCCGTTCCTACCGTTCCCGTTAGGGTGTTTCTAGCATTTGCAACGGTGCTACTTCAACCATTTCTACCCTTTGCAACGGTCCTACTTCAACCATTCAACCAGTTCTACCTTTTCCAACATTCCTGTTCCACCCATTCAAACCTTTTCCTTGTTACGCCGTTCCAAGCATTCCTCTTTCTAGCGTTCCAGTTTCTCAGCGTTTCCAGAGTTTTGTCAACCAACCAACATATTCCAACCAGCATTCCGGTCTTTTCTATCATTTCCATTTGTAGCGCCCCTGTTTCATCCATTCGACTTCCCGATATTTCTACCCTGTTTCATCAATTCAACTTCCTGCCATTTCTACCTATCCCATTTCCAACATACCTGTTCCCACTATCCTATCATTTGTATCTACCCCACTTCATCCATCCTACCATTTCTAGCATTTGTTACGTCTCTATTATAACCATCTTACCGTTTCTACCATTTCTAGCATTCGCACTAACCCAATTGTAGCGTCACCGTTTGTAACGGTTCTGTTTCAGTCATTTATATCATTTGTAACGGTCCTGGTCCAACCATTTTTAGCATTTATAGCATTTGTAGTGATCCTGCTTCAACCATTTCTACCATTTGCAGAGAGGCTGGAAGCTTACCATCCAACAATCCTATACACCAAATACATTATTCCTGTATGCTGGCTCCCGAATTTCGGCGTCTAATTTGTCGAATTCTAGCATCTGCTATCCGATATCCCAGTGTTTATTATCCTGAATTTACACATCTAATTCCCGAATCAATCATCCTGTATCTATTTTCCATAAACAACTTTGCCATTATGAACACACCCTGTATTATTCGGGTCATGAAACATAGAAATCCAACCGTTTGGTACGTTCCTTGAATTTACTGTTTCTTATAGCGGTACAGTAATACTTGTTTGAAACATCGCACCATAAGACTGACGGAGCATCAAATTTAAATCAAATTATTTACTTGGCAATGGTTTGAACTGACCAGTGAAAGTGAGGACTGGTAAGGTCACAAACACGGGAATAGGAGCATACGAGCAGCCCACTTTCACTTTTCTATGACATCACAGACAACAATTGCGGAAGTTGATACCTGTAGCAGTAATGCGGAATCAGATAGGTAACATTGAACTGTTAGTATATTTCAGAATTTTGCTTAATGTTTGGTTCAGGCCTCCTATATTTCTAAAGGCAGATACATCAGCTTGTGACAAAATAGGGTTCTGTACGTAGAGCCGTAACGTCAGATTCTCATATATTTCTGTAGAGCTGCAAGAACAAACATATTTATACCTTCTTATTGCTTAGATGAGAAAAATCCATAGATCTCAGTTGTTGACAAATTATGTAAAGCAAACTCACGCCACATGCAAAACACAACGCATGTGAAACACCCACATAACATCATTGCATCTGTCTAACTGTCCCAAAACATCATTACGCATGTCTAACATCCATACAACTTCACAGCGTATGTCTATTATCCATACAACAACATTGCACATGCCTAACGCTCATACAACTTCACTACGTATGTCTAACACTCATGGAACATCACTGCGCATGTCTATCATCCATACAACATCATTGCACATGTCTAACGTTCATACAACATCATTGCGCATGTCTCACACTTACAAAACATCACTGCGCATGCCTATTATCCATACAACTTCACTGCGCATGTCTAACATACATACAACATTATTGCGCATGTCTAACGCTCACACATCACTGCGCATCTTTAACATCCATACAACATCACTGTGCATGCCTAACACATATCCAACATTACTGTGCATGCCATCATCCATACAACATCACTGCGCCTGTCTAGCACCATACAACATCACTGTGCATGTCTAACATCCATACAACTTCACTGGGCATGTTTATGAACCACAGCATTCTTGTTCCCACTATGTCGTTTCCATTATTGTCGTTCCCAACGTTCCGATATTCCGTGTCTAGCATTGCCATCCCAACTCTATAATGCCTGTTCCAACCTGCTCTTTTAAATCATTCTCGTTCCTACCAATCCATTCTCTCGCTTCTAACATTCTCTCTTTTCCAACCTTCCAGTTTCCAGTTCGTTTCTAGTATTCCCGCTCCTAACATTCTCATCGATAGTATGTTCCCTCTATACTGTTCAGTCAACCAACTTCAAACGTATTCCAACCATCCAACTACCTATCATTTCTACCATTCGCAACGTCTCACTGTTTCTAACATTCCCAAGTCTACAATGTCTGTTCCAGCCATCCATTTTTCCGCTATCCAACCGTCGCAACTTCCTACCATTTCTACCCTTTACAACGTTTCCGCTTCAACCCTTCAACCAGTTCTACCTTTTCCAATGTTTCTAGCATTTGTAATGGCCCTGTTTCACCCATTCAACCATTTCTACCCTATACAACGTTTCTGCTTCAACAATTCAACCATTTCTATCCTTTGCAACGGTCCTAATTCAACCATTCAACCAGTTCTAGCTTTTCCAACTTTCCTGTTCCAACCATTCAAACTTTTTTCTGGTTACTCCGTTCCTACCGTTCCCGTTAGGGTGTATCTAGCATTTGCAACGTTTCTGCTTCAACAATTCAACCATTTCTATCCTTTGCAACGGTCCTACTTCAACCATTCAACCACTTTTACCTTTTCCAACATTCCTGTTCCAACCATTCAAGCCTTTTCCTTGTTACGACGTTCCTAGCATTCCTCTTTCCAGCGTTCCAGTTTCCAACATTCTCGCTCTCAGCGTTTCCAGAGTTCTGTCAACCAACTTCAAACATATTCCAACCATTCAACTTTATGGTATTTCCAACATTCCCATTTGCAACTGACTTGTCCCCAGCATTCATCCATTCCCTGTTTCATCCATTCAAATTCCTGCCATTTCTACTTATCCCATTTCCAACATACCTGTTCCCACTATCCTATCATTTGTAACGACCCTACTTCAACCATCCTACCAACTCTAGCATTTGTTACGTCTACATAACCATCTTACCGTTTCTAACCTTTCTAACATTAACACTAACCCATTTGTAGCGTCCCTGTTTGTAACTGTTCTGTTCCAGTCATTTATATCATTTGAAAAGTCCTGGTCCAACCATTTCTATCCTTTGCAACGGTCCTATTTCAACCATTAAACCAGTTCTAGCTTTTCCAACTTTCCTGTTCCAACCATTCAAACTTTTTTCTGGTTACTCCGTTCCTACCGTTCCCTTTAGTGTGTATCTAGCATTTGCAACGTTTCTGCTTCAACCATTGAACCATTTCTACCCTTTGCAACGATCCTACTTCAACCATTCAACCATTTCTACCCTTTGCAACTGTCCTACTTCAACCATTCAACCACTTCTACCTTTTTCCAACATTCCTGTTCCAACCATTCAAGCCTTTTCCTTGTTACGCCGTTCCTAGCATTCCCCTTTCCAGCGTTCCAGTTTCCAACATTCTCGCTCTCAGCGTTTCCAGAGTTCTGTCAACCAACTTCAAACATATTCCAACCATTCAACTTTATGGTATTTCCAACATTCCCATTTGCAACTGACTTGTTCCCAGCATTCATCCATTCCCTGTTTCATTCATTCAACTTCCTGCCATTTCTACCTATCCCATTTCCAACATACCTGTTCCCACTATCCTATCATTTGTAACGACCCTACTTCAACCATCCTACCAGCTCTAGCATTTGTTACGTCTCTATATAACCATCTTACCGTTTCTACCATTTCCAACATTAACACTAACCCATTTGTAGCGTCCCTGTTTGTAACTGTTCTGTTCCAGTCATTTATATCATTTGAAAAGTCCTGGTCCAACCATTTCTAGCATTTGTAGTGGTCCTGCTTCAACCATTTCTACCATTTTCAGAGAGGCTGGAAGATTACCACCCAACAATCCTATACACCAAATACATTATTCCTCTATGCTGGCTCCCGAATTTCCACGTCTAATTTCTCGAATTCTAGCATCCGCTATCTCGTATCCCCACGTCTATTATCCTGTATCTATTATACCGAATTTATCTTCACACATTTCCTAAATAACTTTGCTATTGTGAACACACCCTGTATTTTTTTACATTATGTTTATGGGGAAATTAAAAAGAGTTATAAAATAGTAAATTTCCTCAAAATAGTTATATGCATATTTATGGTTTAAATTTTATTAAGTTGAATTTAGGTAATATCGAATATGTATGTATAAAATATATATTATAGAAAGGGGTTAATAAAATACAGTAGTAACAAATGGATTCAAAAATATACTTCAGCTAAGGTATTATGACAGACTATATTACTGAATTTAGATTATTTTCAATTTCTAATAAATTACAGTAAATTATTTTTAAATTTTGTAGACCTGTCCTTTTTATTGATATTATTGTGTTGGTTGTTAATATATACCATCTCTAAGAAATTTCGTTTGAAACTATTCCTTTCACAAGCCAAAACTCGAGCATTTTCAAAATCTGGAGAATGATTTTTGTTTAAACTGTGAGTTGCAAGTGCACAACTTTCTTTATTAAGTCTAATGTCACTTCTGTGGGAAGTGATTCTGTGTTTCAGATTTCTAGATGTTTGGCCAATATAAGAGGTTTGACAGTCTTTGCAGTCAATTTTGTAGATTACATTAGATTTAAGATTCGTTGGAGTTTTGTCTTTTATTTTGCTAAAAATAGAATTTACAGTTTTGATTGATTTTTGTGCAAATGTTATGTTGTCATCAGTTTTGAAAATGTGTCGGATTTTAGGCGTAATATATGTAAGGAATGGAGACATAATTGTGTTTAAAATTTGTTGGATAAGAAGTAATATGTAACTTCTTATCCAACAAATTTTAAACACAATTATGTCTCCATTCCTTACATATATTACGCCTAAAATCCGACACATTTTTTGTTCTCGAAATTTGAAGAAAAACAGGGTCGGCTTTGGGTAAATTCCGTAACACTGCCCCCCTTTAATTCTGATCGTCCCGATCAGAAATATCCCCTCCATGGTAGGGAGCGAGTCGATCTAAATGAACCACCTTTAATTTAGCCTTGGGGTTTCGACGGATCCGGTAGACGACGTCATTAAGCCTCTTGACCACCTCGTATGGACCATCCCAAGCGGGTGTAAGCTTTGGGGATTTACCCTTGCTCCGTTAGGGGTTGTACAGCCAGACTTTGTCCCTCTCCTGGAACCCGACTGAATTGGCCTTGAGGTCGTATCGCGTCTTCATCCGGTCACTGGTGGCCAACATCTGCGTTCGGGCTAATTCGTGTATTGTCAGCATGTTATGTCGGAGCTGGTCGGCATAATCGTCGATGTCTTGGGGAGGTTCTTCGGGGGAGCCAAATGCCAAGTCGCATGGTAATCGCAGCTCCTTTCCCAATAGGACCCTGGCTGGGGTCAGGCCTGTACTATTATGTACAGCAGAGCTATATGACAACAGGAATAGGGGAATATGCTCATCCCAATCACGCTGGTTATTGCTGACGACCTTGGATAGGTGTTGTTCCAAGGTCCTGTTGAATCTTTCCACCATTCCGTCTGACTGTGCGTGTAATGGTGTTGTTCTCGTTTTCCTGATCCCCGACATCGTGCAGACCTTCTGGTATACATTCGATTCGAAGTTACGCCCCTGGTCTGAATGTAATTCCATCGGGATGCCAAACCTGCTGAATAGTTGTTCTACTAGCACCGTCGCTACCGTGGTTGCCTCTTGGTTGGGTATCGCATATGCCTCAGGCCATTTGCTGAAGTAATCCATTGCGACCAGAATGTATTTGTTCCCCCTCTCAGACTCGGGAAACGGACCGGCGACATCGATGGCAATTCTCTCAAATGGGACGCCCACATTGTACTGCTGCATTCTGCCCTTGGTCCGGGTCTTCGGGCCCTTACTGGCGGCACATGTGGCACATTTGCGGCACCAAGCTCTGACGTCTTCGAAGTAATTCACCCAGTAGTACCGCTGGTGAACTTTGTCTAGGGTTTCATTCATGCCCAGGTGGCCTTCGGTAATTCCTTCATGTACTTAGGTCAGGATGGCTGGTACCTTTTTCTTCGGAACTACCAGTTGGGACTTGGTTTCTCGTCCATCAGCGCTTTCCCAAACTCGCTTGAGCATTCCATTGTCTACTCTTAGAGAGTCCCACTTACCCCATAACGATTTCAGCACGCCGGAGTATCTAGCTACCTCGTCCCATCGTGGCCTGGGTGCCCCTCTCATTTTGAGTGACAAGATTGGTTCGATGTCTGGATCAGCCAGTTGGTCCTGGATGCACTGTTCCGTTGTCCAGTCTTCATTGGCCTGCACTCGGATCTGCCTGATGGAGATACCCTCTCGCTGTTCCGTCTTCAGACAATGTCCGCATTCCGCTCTACGGGGTCTTCTGGATAGGGCATCGGCGTTATTGTGCAAACGGCCGGGACGGTGTTCCACCTTGAAGTCGTATTGCTGTATTTTCTCCATCCATCTTGCCAGTTGTCCTTCCGGTGTCTTCATGTCCAACAGCCATTTGAGTGCGGCATGATCTCTTCGGATTAAGAAATGACGACCATAGAGGTATTTGTGGAAATCGTCTACAGCCCTTATTATTGCAAGAAGTTCCTTTCTGGTGACGCAATAATTTCTTTCCGGTTTCGAGAATCCACGGCTGTAATACTCGATCACCCTCTCTTCACCATCTTGCACCTGGGATAGGACGGCTCGCAAACCTGTGTTGCTGGCGTCGGTGTCTAAGATGAACTTGCCGGACTGTGTAGGAAAGGCTAGGATTGGGCTGGAACATAGTGCTGCCTTCAGTCGCCTGAATGGTGGCAAATTCCTCAACAAAACGCCGGTAGTATGAACAGAGGCCCAAGAAGCTTCGGAGTTCATGTTTGTCTCTTGGAACTGGCCAATCACGGATGGCTTCTATCTTGTCTTCGTTGGTGCGGATTCCTAACTCGGACACTACGTGGCCCAAAAACTCTACTTCTTTTTGGAACAAGGAACACTTCTTTGGATTGAGTCTCAGGTTGGCATTATTAATTCTGGAGAATACTTCATCCAGGTTCTTCAGATGGTCGTCGAATGTCTGACCCATGACTAGAATGTCGTCGAGGTATACTAAGCACGTCCTCCATGTTAACCCGCTCAGTACATACTCCATTAACCTCTCAAATGTAGCGGGTGCATTACATAACCCAAAGGGAATGACCGTGAACTTCAGGAGAGCACGACAACAAACGCTTTACGATAAAAAATACGATTCTCGAAAAGACTCGGCAGCGGAAGGAGCGATGATGATTTCTACTGGAGAATTCTACGCTGGTGATATAAAAGAAGCACACCACGATCGCCAAGCAGATATACCGCGACGACTACCTTATATGAAAATGTATTGTGAATCAGCTGTTTTAAATGTAAATAAAGTTCTAGAAAAGTGAAAGTAAATATTAGTTGTTATAATTTTTAAATTGAACCCACGAAGTATATAACAATATATATGAACAAGGCTAAGTTCCGGGTGAGAACCGCGTCTGAATTCATTATATACTCGACGTTTCGACTCCTGCTTTGGAGCCATTATCAAGAGACAAAAGTGAAAAAGAGTTTCAGAGTCTAGATCGAACTCGGGGCCTCAATCTGCCTACTCCCCAAGAGTCACTAGGTAACTGAACTGAATTTGAGTCTGCTCTGCTTCTTTTATTTATATCTAGCGCTGGGTTAGAAGGGGATGTCACGTGATGAGGCTGTGTTGTGATTGGTTGGGTGTTGGTGGGCGTGTCTGCTTTGTTTAATCTGGCAATTACGGAGGTCCATGCTGTGTGTGTGTGTGCGCGTGCGTGCGTGCGTGCGTTCGTGTGTGTGTGTGTGTGTAATTGAGTTCTGGAAAACGGCTTTAACGATAGAAATGGATAGAAATCGATTGAGGAGGGTCTTTGAGAAAAATCGTTTTACTGAGAAATTAAGTTATTAAAAAAAATTATTGAGAGTTTGCTTTGTAATTTCAAGGCGTTCAATACAGGCTGATTTGGTGACCTAGTTGAGAGTGAGAGTGTTCTTGTAAACATTCTTTCAATACAAATTCTATTTGTATGATCCGAACATGTAACTATTCCATGCCTCCATCATATTTTCCTAGCATTATATTTTTATAGCTGGACATTTCAAGTTTTTAAGGTGAAAAAATTGACACGTTAGGCGATTTTTGGATAAGTAAGCATGTTAAGTTGATGCACATAATATGAATTGGTGGTGTGAAATTATAATATGTAGGATATTTTTGATTTTCTTGGGAATAATACCACATCAGAGTTCAAACTTGTGTATATTTTAAAACCAAACGTTTCAAAATCCTGTCGGATTTCGTTTTCAATGGATATAAATTTTAAAGTAAAATTGAAATCTATGCCGATAATTAAAGATGAAATTAACAATGGGCATATCCTTTTGAACAACCCTATATCGGGATAGTTCATGAGGTTTTTCCTAGGTTTTCCCTTATGACTTTAATGGGATCACTGAATTATCAGAATTCTTTGATCGCATTTTTTGGCAAATGCACTATGTTAAAAAGAAAGTCGTCCCTAGGAACGCCACAAATAAATTCTGAAGACAATTTTTCAAGTTCTTCCAACTTGAAAAATTTTTTTTTGATTTATAATGATCTTTGGAATTTCTTGTGCACCCTGTATATTTAAAATCAAAGAAATTTATCCATAGTAACGTAAACATATTTGTCAAAATAATTGTCATATATTTCAATTTTACTTTATAAATTTATATCCATTGAAAACGAAATCCGACAGGATTTTGAAACGTTTGGTTTTAAAATATACACAAGTTTGAACTCTGATGTGGTATTATTCCCAAGAAAATCAAAAATAAACTAGAAGATGCCACAAATAACATTCAGAAAACAATATGTAGGATAGTTCAAAATATGTTAGATGGCCCATAAGAGTTGATATGCAGGATGATTAAAATATAGCGTCGGATGGAATTATAGTAGGGTAGCAAAAAGTAAGAAAAAATAATTATATGGGGTAGTCCATAAGCAGTTGGAAATTAATGATAGCTGCCATATAAGGCGGAGTAAAAGTATTGTTATTCAGGGTTGTTAAAAAACTGTTAATAGAATGTTATACCTATAAGGTAGCTCATTAGCATTTACATTTACAGGGTGGTTGCAATATAGGATGTATGATGAATTATAATTATATATGGGGGTTCAAAAAAATATTACAATGGGTGGCCATAAGCAAATGCATATACAGGGTAGTCAAGACATATGGTGGTATGGAATTATAGTTATACAGTGTGATTTAAAATACATTAGCACAGAAATGTTATATTTGGTAGCTTTGGTAAATTGCATATATAGGGTGGAGCAGAGCTATAGATATACAAAGTGTTAGTATATAAATTTATTATAGCGTAGCTTGCAACGACTTGCATATATACAATGGTTGAAATATAGGGCGAAGTAGAATTATAGTTACAGAGGCTGATTAAAAGATTTTAGAAACAAAAGTGTTTGTAGAGTGGGCCAAAAACGGTCACATATACAGGATGGTTGGAATTTGGAATTGAGTAGAATTGTAGCGTGATTAAAAAAATGTTTTAATGGGTTTTCCATAAGCAGTTACTATATAGGGTGGTTGGAATATAGAGGGGAGTAGAATTATAGTAATACCATTTAAATAAAAAATATAAAAAAATATTATATTAGGGAGTTTTAATTCGTTTACAAATGTCCAATTATTTGGATATATGTACATTTATGATAAAATCTTGAATTTACGAATGAAGCTCGGTCACCCAGGTACTTATTATTAAATGTACAACTATTAGATAAATATTTATTTGTGCTGTTTTTTTTTCAGCAATAAGGTCGATGGTTAAAATGGTAGATTCAACTCTTGATAAAAACCAACAAAAACTGCTGGACAAAAAACTTGAAAAGTGCAGAAATCCTGAGAATAATCCAGATAGTGACATGTAAGTAGCCATTAGCGTATACTTGTAGGAGTTCTTTGCCAATACTTTCGGCATTTTTCAGATACAAAAAACGAATGCAAGCCATGTTAGATGAGGATGTCGACCTATATCATGCTATATCAGAACAAAATAGTTCCATGGATTCTTCCGCATTAAACATGTCAGTAGCTGTATCACCTGAGGTCGCTTGAAACTTCATAAAAATATTCAATTAGTATTTAGTAATTATATTTTTGTGATATTTATAATTTTATTTCTTTTAAATGTAACAAAGATAAAACATTCGCGAAACGCATTATTAAAATATTTTTTCAAATATAGAAAACATTTACTGAAAGGGATGCATTTTCTGGTAATATGTTGAACATGTTTATTATGAAAAATCTCTTAATTACTTCAACCATCGCAGAAATAATTAGACTGATTTTTATTTCGTAAATTGGATGTTACAGGGTTGTGATTAATAAAATTTAATTGAACAGGTATTTATATTTGTTACAGAAAACTAGATGCACCTTTTGTATCGCAGGAACAATTATGTGTGATTTTAAAGGAATTCGTTAACGCCCCACTGAATAAAACCCTGCATATTAAAAAAATTCAAACGTTTCAAGGCTCCAATTTGACCTCGTTTTCAATGGCATTATAAACTGTATTAACAAATTTAAAATGTAATGTTTGACTTTTCTGAAAATTTTACTATGACATCACTAAGAAAATCTGTTGGTCTTTGTTATATAGGGTAACACACAAAAAGATCATATATAATAGTCAAGCTGCTGTCGGAACAACTTGAAAGAGTTGTTTTCAGTGTAATAAGATTACATTCGCCAAAAATGGATGAAATTAATAATGGTAATCTCCTTTTCATGTGGTTTTTCCTAGGTTTTCCTTTATGACGTTAATGGCATCGCAGAAACAACAGAATTCGTTTTATCGCATTTTAACCGACTTCAAAAAGAAGGAGATTCTCAATTCGTCTGTATCTATTTTTTATTTTTGTTCAGCGATTACTCACAAACGGCTCAAGGAATTTCGACCGTTTATACTGGATCCTTTTCCGAGGTATCCCGACGTGGTCCCATATTTTTTTCAATAACATAGCTTTTCTCCATTTTTTAGAAAATCGGGGAACATTTTTTTACCGACTTTCTTATACAGTAAGCTTTGGTGAAGTTGCTGGTATTAAAAATATGAAAATGTTTCTGTTCGGAACTTGAGGTAACTTGAAAAGAAATTGAATTAATCAAAATAAATGTCAGTTAATCAACTTCAAGGTGAAGATGTTTAATTAGCCTTTATATATAGTGTGTCTTCATAAATCAAACAATTTTTTTTATTAATAATTTTAAGAGAAAAGGTTATTCTTTATAAACAGATTTGCATGGTCTAAAACTTATATTGTTGTCAGTCCAAGTTACTATTTTAACTGTAGACAAGGTTTGTAAGCAAATAGGAATTTTGCTTAGAAGTGAAGTACCTTTATTTTTGTTGATATCTGAATTGTTATCAAATAGAAGTAATTAGAATTAAAAACTGCATCTAATTATGCTATTGCACTAAAAACTGTATAATAAGTATTTATGTAACTTGTTCAACTATATACTAGGTTTCAAAAAAGATATCAATTTTGTTTAAAAGTGAGGTATATTTATTTTTTATAATATCTCAAATCAAAGTTTATCAAAATTGAAAACTGAATCTAATTATGCTGTATCACTAAAAATTGTGATACATTGAACGTAGATGGGAATTAAATCGAAATAAATGCCAGTTTGTCAACTTCAAGATGGAGGTTGTCACTTGGTCTCTATATACAATGTATCTTCATAATTGAATTCATACGGAAAACGTTCGTGTGAATATTATTTAGAGAAAAAGTTATACTTTATAAAAATATTTGCATGGTCTGAAACCTGTACTGTAATCACTACATATCACTTGTTCAACAGTATAAGAAGTTTATCGGCAAATATGAATTTTGCTTAAAAGTAAAATACCTTTATTTTTGGTAGTATCTAAAATTATTATCAAACAAAATGCATCTAATTATGCCAAATCACTAAAAATTGTATAATAAATATTCATATCACTTTTTCAAATCGCATACTACATTTGACAAAGAATATAAGTTTTAATTTTTTTTAAAAATAACTCAAATTGTTATCAAACAAAGTTTATTGAAATTGAAAACTGCGTCCTATTATGCTATATCACTTAAAACTGTATAATGATTTATTAGATATCGAGGAGAGGAGACTATTAAATGAATGTCAATATTATTAACAGAACTAAACAATGATGATGAATGAACAATAAAGTAGGTTGGTCAAACTAATAATAAATTATGCTTAAAAGTAAAATACCTTATTTTAGGCAATATCAGAAAAGTTAATTAGACCCACTTAAAAAAAGTTACTTAACTAAAAACTTAACTAACTGCAACAATTAAACACGTTTTCTGAAGCCGGTGCCACGCTAAAGTGACAATAATTTGGGTAGTACATTTATAAGTTGTACTTCGCAACTTCGCTTTTCAACTTGGCAAAAAGTATTTAATTGTAGCAGGAAAAATATTTCATGCTTTTTTAAAGTCGGTTTTTGATTTTTTTTTAATGAATGACTAATGCACTTATAACAAAATCGCTCCTAAGAGCGCCACATATAAATTCTGAAGACAACTATTACAAATTCTTCCAACGACTTTACTTGTTTTCTGAATAATATTTGTGGCATATTTTTCAATATTTAAGTACTTCTTGGGAAATAACACCACAGTTACGAAAATTGCTGTATATTCCAAACGTTTAGGGGTCTAGGTCAGACCTCGTTGTCAATGGTTAAGAAACTATGAATAAAAAAGGCACAATTCTAAGATGTAAAATTAAAATATTTGAGAATATGTATTATTTGATTTCTGACGTAACTAAGAGAATTTTATTTGTAATATACAGGGTAGCACAGAAACTTCTAAAGATCATATAATCATAAAGTTCCTTTCAAATTGGAAGAATTTGAAAGGGAGCTCTTCACAATTTTATGTGGCGCTCTAGGTGCGACTTTTTTCAAAGATAGTGCATTCGCCAAAAATGCGACCAAAGAATTTTTTTGTTTCAGTGATTACATTAAAATCATAAGGGAAAACCTAGGAAAAACCTTATAAACTATCCCGATATTGGGTTGTTCACAAGGACATGACCATTAGCAATTTCTTCCTTAATCATCGGCAACCGGGAACGACTGAATTCTACGGAGGTGGTAGCGATACAATCGTTTTCATTTAACAAAATTAAAGCAGACTCTTTTAGTTTTCTTTTAGTGTTGTGTTCTTTGTGTAATATGACTAAATTTTGAAATTGTATTTTATGACCAAGGTCTCAAGCATGTTCGCAAATTTTGGATTTTTCAAACTGTCGTTTTTTTTATTTAATTTTTGTGTTCGTTTATTCGAACATTTAGAGGTCTAGAGGTTTCTCCAATATAGAATTTATTACATTCACAAGGGATTTTATGAAGGCAATGTTTTGTATTTTGGCCAAACCAAACAACACAACTCAAAACTCCCATTAAAATCATAAGGAAAAACTTATGATTTTAATGGGATCATTGAAACAACAAAATTCTTTGGTCGCATAAAATTCTGAAGAGCTCCTTTTCAAATTCTTCCAATTTGAAAGAAACACTATGATTATATGATCTTTAAAGTTTCTGTGCTACCCTGTATATACAAATAACATTCTCTTAGTTACGCCAGAAATCAAATAATACATATTGTAATCTTATATCTTAGAATTGTGCCTTTTTTATTCATACTTTCTTAACCATTGACAACGAGATCTGACCTAGACCCCGAAACGTTTGGAATATACAGCAATTTTCGTAACTGTGGTGTTATTTCCCAAGAAGTACTTAAACATTAAAAAATATGCCACAAATATCATTCAGAAAACAAGTAAAGTCTAAGTTGGAAGAATTTGTAATAGTTGTCTTCAGACTTTATATGTGGCGCTCTTAGGAGCGATTTTGTGCATTAGTCAATAAATTCATTAAAAAAAATCAAAACCGACTTCAAAATAATTTGGTCAAGTGCGAGTTGGACTCGCATACTTAGAGTTCCGTACCACCTTCAAGATTCTAATATTCCAGTCTGAGACAAGCAGGGAATGAGTGCATTTTCTTATATTTAGCCTTATACCTTTTAAAGGAAGCGTTTTAAATTTATAAAAAATATACACTTTGATTTCCACACATAAACTTTTTATTTTATCTGCTTTAGGATTCGCTTGATTTTTATCACAATACATATGTATTTAATTTTCTAATTTGGCCTCCAAAAAGTAACATTAGAGTTTTAAATTTTTTATATTTTTGTTAATATCTTTTAATTAATTTATTTTATAAATATGGAAAAAATATATTTGTTTTCTTCATCATGAGCCCTTTTATTTGATATATAACATGCTGGGTTAGAAACAATTTTAATTTTATATTTTCCATTAATTCTATAATTTGCCCCCCAAAAAAATATTAGGCGTTTTTCCTTATTTTTCCAGTAAAGTTCAGGTAAAGGGCTATACCTCCATTGTTTTTTCAAAATCTTCCAGCTTATGGTTTTGGAGATAGGGGAGGGATGGGTAAGTTTTTTTTATATTTTTGTTAATATCTTTTAATTAATTTGTTTTAAAAATATGAAAAAAATATATTTATTTTCGTCATAATGAGCCCTTTCATTTGATATATAACATGATGGGTTAGAAACAATTTTAATTTTAATTTTCCATTTAATTCTATAATTTGACCCCCCCAAAATAAATATTAGGGGTTTCTCCGTATTTTTCCAGTAAATTTCAGGTGAGGGGCTATACCTCCATTTTTTTCAAATTTTCCAGCTTATGGTTTCGGAGATAAGTGGGGGGAATTGGTATTTTTTTTATATTTTTGTTAATATCTTTTAATTAATTTATTTTAAAAATATGAAAAAAATATATTTGTTTTCGTCATAATGAGCCCTTTCATTTGATATATAACATGATGGGTTAGAAACAATTTGAATTTTAATTTTCCATTTAATTCTATAATTTGCCCCCCCCCCAAATAAATATTAGGGGTTTCTCCTTATTTTTCCAGTAAAGTTCAGGTGAGGGGCTATACCTCCATTTTTTCAAAATTTTCCAGCTTATGGTTTCGGAGATAAGTGGGGGGGAATTGGTAAATTTTTTTATATTTTTTATATTTCTGTAATTCGCCCCCCAAAATTAAAAGTAGAGGTTTCTCCTTATTTTTCCAGTAAACTTCAGGTCAGAACCTATAAATCTATTTTTTTCAAAACTTTACGTTTTATAGTTTCGGAGATAGGGGGGATGGGTAAATTTTGCTATATTTTCGTTAATATCTTTTTAAATAATTTTTTTTTTAAATATGAAAAAAATATGTTTGTGTTCCTCAGAATGAGACCTTTCATTTGATATATTACATGATGCGTTTGAATTTTTTTTTATTTTTAAATTTTTATTTAATTCTATAATTTGCCCCCCAAAATTAATATTAATGGTTTCTCCTTAATTTTCTTGTAAAGTTCGGGCAACGCTCTATATTTCCTTTTTTTTCAAAATTTTAGGCTCAGTAGTTTCGGTGATCAGGGGGGGAACGGTAGATTTATTTAGTTTTTCCTCCCAGAAGTACCCCTAAAATCAAAATTTTTTCTTTTACGATATGCACTCCTGTTCGGGTCACCAAACTATACATTGATACCAAATTTCAACCTCTTCCGTCCAGTAGTTTAGGAGGAAATGGCTGTGATGTGACAGAGGCAGAAATCCTGAGTGATATTATAAGGGTATCCGTATATTGTATATACGGAACCCTAAAAAGTAACTTAATTAAAAAGCATGAAATGTTTTTTCCTGCAACAATTAAATACTTTTTGCCAAGTTGAACAGCGAAGTTGCGAAGTACAACATTAGACTTTACTATTATATGTCTATAATCTTTGGATTTTTTGTGCAAGAGTGTAGATTTAATAACAGATTTTCTGAGTGATGTCATAGTAAAATTATCAGAAACTTTCAATTTCAAATTTATAATTTCTTAATTCAGTTTCCCCTTAAAAATAAAAATAAACTACTAGGTCCCACAAAAAAAAAACAGAAACCAATTCTTAAGAAATAGAATATTTGTTTGTGAATTAGAGAAGATTGTATGCTAAGATTCCTTATTATAATATTGTTATATACTCCGTGGGTTCAGTTAAAATTTAAAAACTAACATTTACTCTCACTTTCTAGAAACTTTTATTTACATGAAATATACACAACAGCTGATTCGAATATCACAAATATAATACAACATAAGCTCTTCGCCGCACTAACTAACTGCCGCGATGACGGGCCGCTCTCTTTAAAACCAGCATCGAATCCTCTCGTACAATCCATTATCAATTCTACAGTTGCCGAGCTATTTCGAGATTAATTTTTTTTTGTCCCCCAAGCGATCGATGTCGTACTGGAATGAAACAAGGGCCGGTTTAGGTAAATTTCGTTACACCGCCCCCCTTTAATTCTGATCGTCCTGGTCAGAAACATCCTTCCCATGGTAGGCAGCGAGTCGATCTAAATGGACCACCTTCAACTTAGTCCTGGGGTTTCGAACGATCCGGTAGACGACGTCATTAAGCCTCATGACCACCTCGTATGGACCATCCCAGGCGGGTGTAGGCTTTGGAGATTTACCCTTGCTCCATTGGGGGTTGTACATCCAGACTTTGTCCTTCTCTTGAAACCCGACTGAATTGGCCTTGAGGTTGTATCTCGTCTTCATCCGGTCACAGGTGGCCAACATCTGCATTCGGGCTAATTCGTGTATTGCCAGCATGTTATGTCGGAGCTGGTCGAAATAATCGTTGATGTCTTGGGAAGGTTCTTCGGGGGAGCCAAAAGCCAAATCGCAGGGTAATCGCAGCTCTTTTCCGAATAGGACCCTGGCTGGAGTCAGGCCTGTACTATTATGTACGGCTGAGCGATATGCCTACAGGAGTTGGGGAATATGCTCATCCCAATCACGCTGATTATTGCTGACGACCTTGGATAAGTGTTGTTCCAAGGTCCTGTTGAATCTTTCCATCATTCCGTCTGACTGTGGGTGCAATGGTGTTGTTCTCGTTTTCCTCATCCCCAACATCGGGCAGACCTTCTGGAATACATTCGATTCGAAGTTACGCCCCTGGTCTGAATGTAATTCGATCGGGACGCCAAACCTGCTGAATTGTTGTTCTACTAGCACCGTCGCTACCGTGGTTGCCTCTTGGTTGGGTATCGCATATGCCTCAGACCATTTGCTGAAGTAATCCATTGCGACCAGAATGTATTTATCTCAGATTCGGGAAACGGACCGGCGAAATAGTTGTTCTACTAGCACCGTCGCTACCGTGGTTGCCTCTTGGTTGGGTATCGCATATGCCTCCGGCCATTTGCTGAAGTAATCCATTGCGACCAGAATGTATTTGTTCCCCCTCTCAGACTCGGGAAACGGACCGGCGACATCGAAAGCAATTCTCTCAAATGGGACGCCCACATTCTACTGCTGCATTCTGCCCTTGGTCCGGGTTTTCGGGCCCTTACTGGCTGCACAGGTGTCACATTTCCGGCACCAAGCTCTGACGTCTTCAAAGTAATTTACCGAGTATTATCGCTGGCGAACTTTGTCTAGGGTTTTGTTCATGCCCAGATGGCCCCCGGTAATCTTATCATGTACTTCGATCAGAATGGTTGGTACCTTTTTCTTAGAAACTACCAGTTGGGACTTGGTTTCTCGGCCATCAGTGCTTTCCCAAACTCTCTTGGGCATTCCATTCTCTACTCTTAGAGAGTCCCATTGGGCCCATAACGATTTCAGCACGCCAGAGAGCTAGATACTCTGACGATGGGACGAGGTAGCTACCTGTCCCATCGTGGCCTGGGTGCTCCTCTCGTTTTGAGTGACAAGATAGGATCGATGTCTGGATCAGCCATTTGGTCCTGGATGCACTGTTCCGTTGTCCAGTCTTCATTGGCCTGCACTCGGATCTGTCTGATGGAGGTACCCTCTCACTGTTCCGTCTTCCGACAATGCCCGCATTCTGCTCTACAGGGTCTTCTGGATAGGGCATCGGCATTATTGTGCATACGACCAGTACGGTGTTTCACCTTGAAATCGTATTGCTGTAATTTCTCCATCCACCAGGCGAGTGTCATTCCGGTGTCATGTCCAGCAGCCATTTGAGGGCGGCATGATCTGTTCGGATTAAGAAAGGACGACCATAGAGGTATTTGTGGAAATGGTCTACTGCCCTTATTATTGCAAGAAGTTCTTTTCTGGTGGCGCAATAATTTCTTTCCGGTTTCGAGAATCTACGGCTGTAGTACTCGATCACCCTTTCTTCACCATCATGCACCTGGGATAGGACGGCCCCCAAACCTGTTTCGCTGGCGTCGATGTCTAAAATGAACTTGCCGGACTGTGTAGGAAAGCTAGGATTGGGCTGGAACATAATGCTGCCTTCAGTCGTCTGAATGATATTTCGGAATCCTGATTCCAACGGAAGGTCTCTTTCTCAGTGGTCTGGCGATGTAGAGGCGCGGCAATAGTGGCAAATCCCTCAACAAATCGCCTGTAGTAAGAACAGAGGCCCAAGAAGCTTCAGAGCTTGCCTCTTGGGACTGGCCAATCACGGATGGCTTCTATCTTGTCCTCGTTGCTCCGGATTCTTGACTTGGAAACGACTCAGATTGGCGTTATTAATTCTGGAGAATACTTCGCCCAGGTTCTTCAGATGGTCGTCGAATGTCTGACCCATGACCAGAATGTCGTCGAGGTATACTAAGCATGTCCTTCACCTAACCTAACCCGCTCAGGAAATACTCCATTAGCCTCTCGAATGTTGCGGGAGCATTACATAACCCAAAGGGCATGACCGTGGAGAACGCTGTCTTCTCTCTGTCGTTTTTGTGTATACCAACCTGTCAATATCCACTCTTTAGGTCTAGTGTGGAGAACCAACGGGAGCCTGCTAGTGTGGTCAGAGTGTCATCAATTCGCGGTAGTGGATAGCTGTCTTTCTTGGTGACGTCAGTCAGCTTTCTGTAATCCACGCAAAATCGGGTGGTTCAATCCTTTTTAACTAGCACGACGAGAACGAACCATGGGCTGATAGATGGCTCAATAACCCCATTTTGTAACATGGACTCGATGTTTTCCTCTACTGTCTGTTGTTGCCCCAATGGTAGTCGTCTAGGTGGTATTCTGATGGGCTGAGCCTTACCGGTATCTATTCGATGCGGGATGATTGGTACGACCGGTGGTTCCTACTTGACTGTTAAAAATTTGCCAGTGCTTCATGATAAAATGCTTTGCTTTCTTTTGTTCGTCTGGTGTCAGGTGTGTCGAATGGTCAGCAAACTGTTGTAGGAACTCTTTACTGCGCCCTGTCTCCTTCACCGATGTCTGGTACTCTTCTTCGCAATTGATGATGGTCTCCACTGGCTCGAAACAAGCTATTACTTGACCATTGGCAATTCTGATGTCGTTGCTGGACAAATTAAGGACTCTAATTGGTACTTCTCGTCCAGTTTTAACTATAGCCCGTCCGACTAAGTAGTCATGAGCTGAATGTACGGGCTCCACCATTCCAACGCAGCTCCCAGGATTGCTCTCTAGCTGCCCAAGAATAATCTGTTCCGTTCGACCAGGAATTCTAGCTGAAGACCAACCAGCAGCGCTTGACATGGTGACTCTGGCTCTTCCTGGTTAAAGGAAACTGCTCGGACCCTTGGCTTGGAAATGTTCATGACGGCGTCTACTTCTAACGCCCGAAGTAAAGCTTCATTACTTTTCTTGACGCCACTTTGTCGTAGATTTCGTTGTACTTCCACATCTCTGATACCGTTTATGAAACTCTGTGTGGTCAATTGATTGGCAGGACTGGGTAGGACAAGTGCACTAAACTTCTAACCTCTGCTTCAAATTCTTGAAGGCTCTCTCCGGATTTTTGCATTTTTCCACTTAGTTGCAACAGGTATACTTGGCTACTGTACTGATTGTCGTATCTTTTGTCCAGGATGGCGATGATCTTGTCAAAATTACCTTGTTCATCGACTGGAATGCTTTGGATGAGTTCTAAGGCCGGATCCCTTAAAGAAATTACAAGAGAGGTACATTTTTCTTGGTTATCCCATCCATTAGCTGCAGCCACGGCTTCAAATTGCCGTTTATACATCAAATGTGAGTGGTTTACTACCGGAACCTTTGGTACTCACGGTTTTCTGGTATTTTCCTCGCAGTAAGTCCTGTTGCAATTTTTAATACGCTTTTATTAAGTCGATATGTATGTATGTATGTATCTATCTATGTAACGGAAACTTACAACGTAATTTTCACCAACTTAAAGAAGTCCAATTAAGTTGAAAATTGATACACGTGTCAAGGGCCGATGACAGTACAATTCTTTAAGTTGAATTTTCCCGTTTGTTGTCTTTTTGTCATTGTTCTTGACTAAATACAAATTCTCCTATTAACTACTGCCATCTAGTTGGCAGTAATAGAACTGCAATGAAATGGAAAGGTTAGCAAGCATGAAGTAAACTTATAAATCTAATACTATAATACGAGCAATGTTTGTGTATATGTATATATATGTATATATATATATATATATATATATATATATATATATATATGTTTTAGGTGGTTTCCGGGAATTCATCCGCGTAGTTGATAACTGATCCCTGCCGCGATCGATGGTAAAATGACGACGTTTCGGCAGAGTCACATCTGCCCTCTTCAGGTCGGTTCGCATAATTCTCGTAGCCTTCTGCTTTCGCTTCTAGTTACTCGAATACTAGAAGCGAAAACCACCTAAAACATTTAGTGCCCGCGAAAACTTAAAACAAATATATATATATATATATATATATATATATATATATATATATATATATATATATATAGTGACGGGCAAATGTGTGGAACCAAGTAAATATCTCTGGAATTATTAGAGATATCAAAATGAAATTTGGAAGGTGGATACTGCAGTAGATTACCTATCTGTTTCAAATTTTTTTTACAATTTTGAACTTCCTGTTTTACCGGAAGTAATGTCGATTTTAAAATTTGCAATGAAACACCCTGTATAGTATTTTAGCTTCTGATGAAACATTTCATTGCGAATACAAAAATATCGGGTTTGATATTGTTTACTTCAATACCTACCGAGATATTAACAGAAAAGTAACTAAGGAAAGGAAAAATTCAATGGTAGCTAAACTCGGTTCAGATTTCATTTACGCCCGATATAAACAAACCGCTCGGTAAGGATTTGTATTTCTATTGGCCAATCGGTGGCATTATACCGTCACCGCCAACAGCACTGCTTGTTCCATAGCCCAATACACGTCCGTTTGTTTAAATCAGGCGCAAATTAAATCTGAATCAAGTTTAGTAGTCCATGAAATTCATTGCAGAAGTGATAGTAGTTGTCAAAATAAGTTATTAGTTTTTTTTATTTGAAAGTAAAAAGATTGTATTGTTTTAATTTGATCGTAAAATGGCCGAATTAAGTGAAAGAGAAAGAATAGAAATATTAATGATTGGGTATGGGGAGAGGAAAAGGACGCATCAAGACGTTTGTGACTTTTTTAACATTGTTCATCCGAATACACAAATATCCCGTTCAGTAGTGACGAAAACTTTGCAAAGGTACGACTCAAGTGGAACAGTTAGCAATTTACCAAAAAGTGCAAGTAATGAAGGTCTAGCTCAAAATGTTGCTATATCTTTGGAAGAAAATCCTCACTTATCCACTACCGACCTCGCCAATATGCATGGAATTAGCCGTCGTTCAGTAGGAAGGATATTAAGGCGAGAAAAATATCATCCATACAAAATTTGCCTCGTTCTAAAACTCTCCGAAGACGATTTCGACAGACGTTTGCAATTTTGTGAAACGATGCTGGATATTTGTAACTGTGATAATAATTTTATAAGAAATTTGGTGTTTTCAGACGAGGCTACATTTTGTTTAAATGGTACGGTTAATCGACATAACTGCCGCTACTGATCGCAAAGTAATCCTTATTGGGTACAAGAGGCTCATACACAACATCCCCAAAAAATGAACGTCTGGGCCGGCATTTATAACAACAGAATCGTGGGACCCTTCTTCCTACAAGAAACTTTAAACGGAGATAGGTATTTACAGCTCTTGGAGACACAAGTTATTCCGGCATTGGAGGTAAATGGACCATTACCAAATAATATCTGGTTTCAGCCCGATGGAGCACCACCTCATTACGATCGCATTGTTCGAGATCATTTAGATAGGACATTTCATCACAGATGGATTGGAAGAAGGGGTACTTATGAATGGCCTGCACGAAGTCCCGACCTTAATCCACTAGACTATTTTCTGTGGAGTTACTTAAAGTCTAAGGTTTATGTTGATAGACCAAATAATTTGCAAGAATTAGCTGCAAGAATAACTCAAGACATCCAGAGAATTACACCAGAAGTAATAGCTAATGTTACTAGAGAATTTAAAAACCGACTTGCTTATTCTCAAGAAGTAAACGGTGCTCAGTTTGAACATCTAATACATTAAGTTTAGTTAAGTTTCAATGTTTTGAAAATCACTTTGATTTAGTTAATAATTATGATTATGTATTTTTTTAATGGATATTAGATTTTTCCTTTCCTTAATTACTTTTCTGTTAATATCTCGGTAGGTATTGAAGTAAACAATTTCAAACCGGATATTTTTGTATTCGCAATAAAATGTTTCATCAGAAACTAAAATACTATACAGGGTGTTTCATTGCAAATTTTAAAATCGACATTACTTCCGGTAAAACAGGAAGTTCAAAATTGTAACAAAATTTGAAAACAAATAGGCAATCTACTGCAGTATCCACCTTCCAAATTTCATTTTGATATCTCTAATAATTCCAGAGATATTTGCTTGGTTCCACACATTTGCCCATCACTGTATATGTAATTGAGTTCTGGAAAACGGCTCTAACGATTTTGAGGAAATTTTCCCATATGAAAGTTTCGATGAATAGAAATCTTTGGGAAAAAATAAATGAAATTATTAACAAATTTATTGACAGTTTGACAATCAAGGCGGCTGCTTTGTGATTTCAAAGCGTTCAATATAGGGTGATTTGGTAACCTACTTAAGAGTGAAACTACTGTTGTAAAAATTATTTTAATACAGGGTGATTTGGTGACCTATTTGAGAGTGAAATATTTTTAAGCATTCTTTCAATAAAAACTGTGTTTGTATGTTGCGAACATGTAACTGAATTATGCCTCCATCATATTTTCCTAGCATTATACGTAGACATTTCAAATTTTCAAGGTGAAAAAATTAGAACAGTAGGCAATTTTTGGATAAGTAATTAATTTAATTTCGCATGTTAATTTGATGCATATAATATGAGTTGGTGGTGTAAAATTATAATTATACAGAGTCTTCTAAAATATGTTAGATGGTCCATAAGAGTTGCTATGCAGGATATGGTTAAAATATAGCGTCAAATGAAATTATAATATAATTAGAAAAAAAGCGAGAAAAAATAATTTTATAGGGTACCCCATAAGCAGTTGGAAATTAATGATAGCTGACATAGAATGCGGAGAAATTCGTATTTACAGGGTGGTTGCAATATAGGATGTACTGGCATTATAATATTGTATTTGTATGTTTCGAACATGTAACTATTTTATGCCTCCGTCATATTTTCCTAACATTACATTTTTATAGCTAGACATTTCAAGTTTTCAAGGTGAAAAAATTGGCACGGTAGGCAATTTTTGGATGAGTAAGATCTCATGATTTCGCATGTTAATTTGATGCATATAATATGAATTGGTGGTGTAAAATTAAACAGGGTCTAACAAAATATGTTAGATGGTCCATATGAGTTGCTATGCAGGATGGTTAAAATATAGCGTCAAACGGATTTATAGTATGGCTAGAAAAAAGCGAGAAAAAATAATTGTGTAGGGTACCCCATATGCAGTTGTAAATTAATGAATGCTGACATACAGGGCGGAGTAAAAGTATTGTTATGCAGGTCGCTAAAAAATGTTAATAGAATGTTTTACCTATAGTGTAGCTCATTAGGTTAGGTATATATATATATATATATATATATATATATATATATATATATATAGGATGTACTGGAAATATAATTATACATGGTGGTTCAAAAAAAAAATACTATAGGTGGCCATAAACAAATGCATATACAGGGTTGTTAAAACATATGGTGGTGCGAAAAAATAGTTATACACTGTGATTTAAAATACGTTAGCGCAAAAATGTTATATTTGGTAGCTTATAAAAAGGTGCATATATAAGGTGGAGCAGAGTTATAGATATACAAAGTGTTAGAATATAAATTTATTATAGCGTAGCTTGCTACGACTTACATATATACAATGCTTGAAATATATATTGCAATATAGTCCGTGGGTTCAATTTTAAAATTATAAAACTAATATTCACTTTTCTAGAACTTTATTTACATCAAATTATACAGAACAGCTGATTCACAATAACATTCGAGATAGGCTCGTCGTTCTTGCTAACTGAACTCGTGGCCGGCATTTTTTTATCTCAAAGCGATTGTTGTCGTACTGAAATGAAACAGGGTCGGCTTTGGTAAATTTCGTAACAATATATAAAATATGTTATATTAGGTAGCCTGTAAAACGTTGCATATATAGGGTGGAGCAGGATTATAGTTATACACAGTGTTTACAAAAATATTAGAATATAAATGATAGAATTTGGAAACAAAAGTGTTTGTAGAATGGCCAAAAGCGGTCGCATATACAGGGTTGTTGGAATATGGAATCGAGTGGAATTGTAGCGTGATTAAAAAATGTTATAAAAAAATGTTTGGATGGGTTTTTCTTATGAAGTTGCATATATAGGGTGGTTAAAATATAGGGGGGAGTTGAATTGTAGTAACACCATGTAAATAAGAAATGTAAGAAAAAGGGAGTTTAAATTAGTTTATATAACAAATGTCCGATTATTTGGATATATGTACGTTTATGACAAAACCTTGAATTTACGAGTGAAGTTCGGGCACCCAGGTACTACATCGTTATGAGACTAAAAACTTAGAAATTAATTATAGTTTAAAAAATATATAAAATACGCTTTAGTAGCAAACCGAACTAAAAAGCAGTAAATAATTGTTAATTATGAACAGTTTATATTAGACCAGTAGAAAGTAAAAAGAGTGGTGTGAATTTCACTATATTTGCATAACTGTTCTCTTATAAATTGTTCCCAATAGAATAATTGTAAAATTTAATATTTCAAGCACCCCACGCTTTTTACTTTCTACTGCTCGATTATAAACTGTTCATAATTAAAAAGTATTTACTGCTTTTTAGTTCGGTTTGCTACTAAAGCGTATTTTTTAGTTTTTTTTAAACTATAATTATTTAATTTCTGTTTCTACTTTATTTTGGATGGCACTGATTTTATCTTGTACTTCACTGTGTACTGTTTGTTTGATGAAACTGATTTGATCTTGAACTGTTTCTTGAATTGAACTGATTTTCAAATTTTACCTGGCTTTGGATGGAATCGAGGTCATCTACTTTTGTTTCAAGAGTATCCAGATCCACGGTATTTTTTATAGTCTTAATGCCATCATTTAGCTCTTTTATGTCTGACTCAACCGTTTACATTCTTTCATTAACTGTTTCATTAACTTGCTATACTATTTGCACTAATTGCTCAAATTTTTTCTTCATTTTGGCCTTGTTTTTCTGCAAATTTCGAGAATAATCCTTCCATTAAATTTTGTTGTTTTTCTTCCATGGCAGTGACAAGATTTTCTAATTCTATTTTACGTTTTTTATCAAAACATTTCACTAACCTTTGTTGAATTTCTTCCTGATGTTGTTTCTCTTTTTTTGTCACGTTGTTCCACTTTCTAGAACTGTTATTTACATCAAATATACGACAGCTGATTCGAATATCACAATAACAATTCAACATAAGCTCTAACTAACTGCCGCGATTATGGGTCGCTCCTACAGCTGCCGAGCCATTTCGAGATCAAGTTTTTTTTTACCTTTTTTGTCATACTGGAATGAAACCAGGACCGGCTTAGGGAAATTTCGTTACAATATAAATATCTTGCTCAGTAAATCTTAAGATAAACGAAAAGATTATTAAGATTAAGATTATTACTGCAAAGTTTTTCTAACAAGATTCGCGAAGCTGATCACCATTATTCTTGATAAGTGGTAAATAACTATTGTCAGTGTATTACATTTTTCCAGATAAAATTTAGTGGTTTATTTCCATCAATTACTTGGAGTTGAAAGTTCATCATATATCTTTGTAACAAACCATTTAATTACTTGTGTAATTTAGTAAAACTACTCAACTTGTTAGGAATGACAAAAAAGCCAGCTTAACCCTTTATCACTGACCACCCTTCTCACAGACGGCAGTTGAGTTGGCCGTGCAATTTTTTCAATCCACAGCGTATGTGCAGCCTACAGACTTAAGTATTTTATCTAAACGATTCGTTGGTCAGTGTAATTTGGATTGGCGTCAAAGTTATATGGAACATGTCAAGCCGTCTCTGAGACGTATAAACAGTTTTCTTGCTATATATATAATAATAATATTTATATAATGAATAATAGGCCCTATTTGTTTATATGCTGGATCTTGTAGCAATATTTGAATTTTGTTTGAATAATCCACTGTATCTAATATTGCTACAAGATCCAGCGTATAAACAAATTACTACTGACCCAACAACTTATCTAGAGAAAACAACCAAGGCCAAAATCCAAGCAAGTAGGATCGACAAAAATCTCCAACTGCAACTCATTCCGCGTGAAAAGTCATCGAGATGTTCGAAATTCTATGGGTTGCCAAAAGTACATAAAGAAGGTGCACCTTTGAGGCCAATAGTAAGCTCAATGGATCCCCAACATAACACCTAGCCAAATACCTAGCCCAACAACTTCAACCGTTTGCAGAGGGGGCAGACTCATATGTAAAAAATTCGACACATTTCATCGAAATTCTTAGAAAAATGGTCTTACAACCAGAGTGTCTTCTTGTAAGTTTTGACGTAGTGTCCCTTTTCACCAACATCCCTATCGACGAAGCCTTGGATATCATAATAGAAAAATACAAACCACCTCAACACCTTGTAGACTTAACAAGGCACAGTCTGATGAACACCTGTTTTGTTTACTAGAACCAACGATACAAACAAGTGGAAGGAGCTCCAATGGATCAGCATTCTCAGAATAGACTTTGAGAACACCAGAGTACTGGCAAATATAGAACACCCGAAATCAAGACTCGTAAGAGAGGCAATTGAAACAGCGAAGAGACCTCACAGTCTAAACGCACGCAATGAAATTCAGAACTTATCGAATTGTTGGGATCCTATTAAACACTGTACCGGCCCGGACCCGTCCAATAACAACTCAACCGGAAATAACAAATCAGCAGGATGGAGCCGTGCCCACTGAGCGCCAAGGGCTAATCACACGCAGCCGTTCACGGTGTCAACCGATAGGCGCCGAGCCGCGACTATATAACAGCGCGCTCGCTTCAGAAAATCTTAGTATTCGAGTAACTAGAAGCGAAAGCAGAAGGCTACGAGAATTATGCGAACCGACCTGAAGAGGTCAGATGTGACTCTGCCGAAACGTCGTCATTTTACCATCGATCCCGGCAGGGATCAGTTGTCAACTACACGGATGAGTTCCCGGAAACCACCGGAAACATTTAGTGCCCGCGAAAACTTAAAAACAAATATAGTGAATCTCTACGGGGAGAATACTTTTCATTTGTGTAAAACATTTGAGAAATTACGCGCGAAAAGAAGCAAACTTTTGTGCGATCTACATTTTTTACAACGATGCCGCGAGGAAGGAGTTATTCCGAAAAACATGACGGTAAAGTTCTGGGAGAACAACAGAAAAACACAGAATATCTTATGGAAAGCTAGTTGTGCCCTACTTAGGGAAGCCATACGTGATGTCAGAAGAGATTTGGATGTTCTTAATACTAAACTCCTAGATATCCACCTACAAGTAAGCAATACACTCCACCCGATAATATGGGATAAATTCGATGTGATAAGCGAATTTAGGGCCGAAACGAATGCAGAGTTAACAACAATGCAACAACAGGCAAAATTTAACAAATCGGAGCTCCAACAGAAGCCCAAAAACGAATTTGTCTCGGAAAATAACGGTCACAGTCTAACCTCACGGCAATTGGAACCGAATAAAACCGTTTATAACTTATCTTCGGTCCAATTGAACACTTCCTCGATTAGCGTGTTGGCTAAGGGATTCAATTAGGCTATTGCTCCCTCTCACATACCAACAGAGAGCATAATATGTGGCGTGGAAACAGCAGTTTCAAAATTAGATGCGAACACCGCTGAAATAATTAGACAAGATGTGTCACATGTTCTAAGAAAGTCTAAACCACCCAAAAGGAACCTATGTATAGAAGAAAATGAGGCCGTGAAACAACTGCGCCTCAACAATTACATTGTCATTCTACCTGCTGATAAAGGAAATGCGACTGTAATTTTAGATACAGCGGATTATTCAAACAAAATTCAAATATTGCTTCAAGATCCAGCATATAAACAAATTACTACTGACCCAACAACTTATCTAGAGAAACCAACCAAGGCCAAAATCCAAGCAAGTAGGATCGACAAAAATCTCCAACTGCAACTCATTCCGCGTGAAAAGTCATCGAGATGTCCGAAATTCTATGGGTTGCCAAAAGTACATAAAGAAGGTGCACCTTTGAGGCTAATAGTAAGCTCAATTGGATCCCCAACACAACACATAGCCAAATACCTAGCCCAACAACTTCAACTGTTTGCAGAGGGGGCAGACTCATATGTAAAAAATTCGACACATTTCATCGAAATTCTTAGAAAAACGGTCTTATAACCAGAGTGTCTTCTTGTAATTTTTGACGTAGTGTCCCTTTTCACCAACATCCCTATCGACGAAGCCTTGGATATCATAATAGAAAAATACAAACCACCTCAACACCTTGTAGACTTAACAAGGCACTGTCTGATGAACACCTATTTTGTTTACGAGAACCAACGATACAAACAAGTGGAAGGAGCTCCAATGGAATCGCCACTCTCACCAGTTATAGCGAACCTTTTTATGGAGAACTTTGCGGAGTTGGCACTAAGAACAACAACTCTTAAACCCAGTTTGTAGTTGCGATATGTGGATGATACATTTGTGATTTGGCCTCATGGGAGGGAACACCTCAATACTTTTTTAGATCACCTTAATGGCATCCATCACAAAATAAAATTTACCATGGAGGTTGAAGCCAACAATCAACTGCCATTCCTTGATGTTCTCATAAATAGGAAGCAAGATGGAACCCTTGGCCATACAGTATATAGGAAAGCAACTCACACCAACAGATACATTCATGCTAATTCTCATCACCACCCAGCCCAACTACAAGCCGTCGTCAAGACTTTAGTAACCAGATCACAAAGGCTAGCTGACCAGGATAACATCAAACAGGAAATGGACACTTTAAAAACAGCTCTGAGACAAGACGGATTTACAGACCAAAATATACAAAGAGCCCTAAAGTCAAAACCGAGACAAACAGACGAGGAGCATGAGACACCAATAACCAAGGCTTATTTACCGTATGTCAAGGGGACCACAGATAGCATTGCAAGAATTCTACGGAGACACAATATCGATACTATTTTCAATACAGACAGAAAAATAAGCACGGTGTTGAGGACTCCGAAGACGAGGATCCCTTTAGAACAACAGGGAGTGTACGAGATTCCATGTGCAGGCTGTCATAAAACCTATGTGGGGCAAACTAATAGAAGAATTCAAGCTAGACGTGATGAACACCAGAACGCTGTAAGAAAGCAGGAAAAAACAACATCCATTGCGGAACACGCCACCACGATGTCACACCGAATAGACTTTGAGAACACCAGAGTACTGGCAAATATAGAACACCCGAAATCAAGACTCGTAAGAGAGGCAATTGAAATAGCGAAGAGACCTCACAGTCTAAACGCACTCAATGAAATTCAGAACTTATCGAATTGTTGGAAAATCCTATTAAACACCGTACCGGCCCGGACCCGTCCAATAACAACTCAACCGGAAATAACAAATCAGCAGGATGGAGCCGTGCCCACTAAGCGCCAAGGGCAAACGGTGTCAACCGATAGGCGCCGAGCCGCGACTATATAACAGCGCGCTCGCTTCAGAAAATCTTAGTATTCGAGTAACTAGAAGCGAAAGCAGAAGGCTACGAGAATTATGCGAACCGACCTGAAGAGGGCAGATGTGACTCTGCCGAAACGTCGTCATTTTACCATCGATCCCGACAGGGATCAGTTGTCAACTACGCGGATGAGTTCCCGGAAACCACCTGAAACATTTAGTGCCCGCGAAAACTTAAAAACATATATATATATATATATATATATATTATTATTATGAACTAAGCTAGGTTCCGGGTGAGAATCGCGTCTAAATTTATTAAATACTCGACGTTTCGACTCCTGCTTTGGAGCCATTATCAAGAGACAAAAAATGAAAAAGAGTTTCAGAGTCTAGATCGAACTCGAGGCCTCAACCTGCCTACTCCCCAAGAATCACTAGGTAACTGAACTGAAGGTAAATCTGCGCTGCTTCTTTTATTTATAGTTATCGGTCGATTAGGAGGGGATGTCGCGTGATGAAGGGGCTGTGCGGTGATTGGTTGGGTGTTGGTGGGCGTGTCTGGTCTGTTTAATCTGGCAATTACGGAGGTCCAAGCTGTGGGAAGGCGAGTGCTGTCATCGCGTCTATTTAGACAGAGAGGGCTTTTTTTCTATTTCGATGGCTTCGCGAATACTGGATGCCCTAAGAGAATTGATAGAGTGCTCTGTTTGGATATGGTGATGCGCGAGAGCTGAAGTCGGATCTTTTTTACGAACTTAAATTTCGTAAACTCCTTGATCCTCGTTAGGTACATTGCCTTTGGGGTTACCGGTTAAGTTGCCTATAGTTTGAGTGGTGTTGAAGGCAGTCTTTATTTGATGTCGGTGTAAAATCCGTGCTATTTTGTCAGTGACTCCTCGAATGTACGGGAGGACGGCTTTTCGATGTTGTTGGTCTGTTTCTGATGGGGTTGGTGTGATTGGGGGTTGTTGAGATTGATGAATTATACGAGCAATGTGGTCCGGATGATAACCGTTTTGTCGAAGGATTTGTTGAAGATTATTAAGTTCGTTTTGTCTATTGTGAGTATCTGTTAAGCGAATAGCTCTAAGAGTCAGAGATTTCATTACAGAACTTAATTGGGCAGGGTGGTGGTGTGATTGGGCATTTAAGTATCGATTGGTTTGGGTTGGTTTCCTATAGACGGTATGTGAGAATCTGTTATTGTTGGTTTTTGTTATGAGGACATCAAGAAACGGGAGAGAAGAATCGGACTCGATTTCCATTGTAAATTGTATGTTAGAATGTATACCATTGAGGTGTTGTAGAAAGAAGTCTAATGAATCTCTACCATGAGGCCAAATGACAAAAGTGTCATCTACATATCTAAGCCAACAGGAAGGTTTCATATTAGACGAGTTTAGGGCCTGGGTTTCGATTTGTTCCATGAAAATGTTAGCAAGCACTGGAGAAAGAGGTGAACCCATGGGGGCCCCACGTACTTGTTTGAACAGAGTGTCTTGAAATGAAAAATACGTGTTAGAAGAACAGTGTTGTACAAGTTTGATGATGTCGGAAGAGATATTGTGTTTTGTTTTTAGAATATCTAACGTTTCTGAAATGGGGACATTGGTGAAAAGAGATACAACATCGAAGCTAACTAGGATGTCATTTTCTGAAATTCTATAAGCCCTTAACAAATCTAGGAAGGAAGAAGAGTTCTTTACATACGAGGATGCTTGCTCGGCTAGAGGTTCGTAAAAAAGATCCGACTTCAGCTCTCGCGCATCACCATATCCAAACAGGGCACTCTATCAACTTCGAGGACAGTAGGAATATCATATCTCTCAATTCTCTTAGGGCATCCACTATTCGCGAAGCCATCGAAATAGAAAAAAGACCTCTCTGTCTAAATAGACGCGATGACAGCACTCGCCTTCCCACAGCTTGGACCTCCGTAATTGCCAGATTAAACAGACCAGACACGCCCACCAACACCCAACCAATCACCGCACAGCCCCTTCATCACGCGACATCCCCTCCTAATGGACCGATAACTATAAATAAAAGAAGCAGCGCAGATTTACCTTGAGTTCAGTTACCTAGTGACTCTTGGGGAGTAGGCAGGTTGAGGCCCCGAGTTCGGTCTAAACTCTGAAACTCTTTTTCATTTTTTGTCTCTTGATAATGGCTGCAAAGCAGGAGTCGAAACGTCGAGTATTTAATAATTAGACGCGGTTCTCACCCGGAACCTAGCTTAGTTCATATATATATATATATATATATATATATATATATATATATATATATATATATATATATATATATGTTATATCACACTTTCAAAATTTATCTTTTTAAAAAAAGATTTTATTTATAGTTGCACAATACTTTTAATAAAAATAATAACTTGAAAATAACAATGAAAATAATAAAACTTTATATAACAATTAAAAAGACAAAATGAGTGTTAAACTAAACTAGACAAATCTGTAAGTAATAATGAATGATGTTACAATGAAAGAGTATAATTTATAAACTAAGAACGCTGCGGGTAACTGGAGGCGACACGTGTTATGCTGACTCAGCTTGGGAACTGTTGCTAGGTTGTTTCATATAAGTCGATGGAATACTTATATAACAACTCCTATCCATATAAAAAAGTTGATACTACAGCATCGACTTTTAAGGGAGGTTCTGCAATTCAATATCCTCGACAGGACTAAGGAGGCTATGGAGTTTTACCCTGGGCTTGATAGTTGATGGACCTGGTGGTGGTGTTGGATCGGCAGAAGGGCTGATCGTTGGGGGCTTCTGGAATTTCTTCCTGATGATGCTCAGGGAAAGGAGGGCAACCACAATTGCGGTTGTTGCCATTGTGATGATCGTAAACCAGGAGGTGTGTTTCTCCAAGAATGGTTGGTCTAGGAGCTTTTCCAATTCCCTGGAGTATTGTCTAAGCTTATGGTTAGCGATATTCAGGTCTCTGGCATCCAATCCCTGTAGTCTCATGGGTTTCAACTTTGGAAGCTGACTGATGGTTGGCAGGTTGTCGCAACAGTTGTAGGGGATGTTGACTGGCTGACTCTTAAGTGTGATGTTGTCAACGTTGTTGGTGGTCCTTCTGGCATGGACCCTGGTGTTACCGATGAAGGCATTGCAACTGGGTTGGATGGTCAATAGAGAATTTGTCGAAATGGATGGTAACGACATCTTCTCCCTTGCACTTGATGTTGATGGGCAACTGTCCGGAAATCGAGATTAACCAAAGGTTCAGATCAATCTCTTGAATATTATACTCTTCGGCATATAATATTAAAGGCTTGCAAGTTGAAGGATGGGCTGCTGGCTGTCTAAGAAGCTGTGGTTCGCAGAGGGCTTCTTTGTCTATGGTGTGTGGAATAACTTTGGAACAGATCTTATGTTCTTTAGATAATGGCTTACAGTCACTCAGGTCTTCGGAAGATGCGTACAATAGCGAATCGTCATCTCTCGCGATATATTTTAATTTTGTTGGAAGAATATGGTGAAATCCTGTTCGATAATCCAAAACTGGGATAGGATACAAGCGGTATAGTTGTATTGTGGTGTTCAGGTTCTTAATGACCGAAGTTGTTACTGATAATTGTCGTTTCATTAAGTTTTCAATTTGATGTTGGTCTTTGGTAATTTTGTTTATAGAGTCACTAAAGTATTCTCCGTCTGTTGCATCTAAGTTACCGGAAATAGATTTCCAAATCGATCCCAGTCCATTAATTGTAAGTCTCAGTGTCAGCGAAAATTTCTGTATATTTGATGTTAACAGATTTTGATATTTGTTTCAGTAGGCTTACGTGAGTCTGTACTTTTGATTTGAAGAATTTAATGTTAGTTTTGTTGTCGTTAATAGTTTCTAAAAGTCTGTTCAGTATATTGTCATTGTTAGAAATAGCATCTCGAAAGGGGTTTAGATCTTTGTAAACAAGGAGTGTCCATTTCTCATTAGAAATTTTAAGGGTGCCTTCTTCATGGAAGAAAACTCCTATAGTATTGTTAACAGGCGTAATGGAGTACTGTTGAAGGTTCACGACTGAAAACAGTCCACAGAATCTGAAAAAAGGGATTTATTTAAAATAAGGTTTTAGTCTGTCAAAGTTAACTTTAGTTAGTTGGTTTGTTTGTAAATTTATGACGGTGGCAGAATTTTTTCGTATTGCGGTAATTTCGAAGGGGCCGTTGAATTTGTTTTCGGCTTTGTTTTTGATTTGGGACTCTTTTACGTGACTTTGTCGCCTAATTTGTAATCGGGTTATTTAGTAGATTTTTCTTTCTGTCTTTCGGTTTTAGCACGGGGGAGTCTGTAGTAATTTCGAAATCAGTTTTTCCTGGTTGTAAAGGGTTTCTGGAGGCCTGCTTGAAGTGTGCCCAAATATAAGTTCGTAGGGCGTGAAACCGGTGGTTTTATTTTTCGTGTAATTATAACGGATGAAGGCATAAGGGAGGACATTAAATGGATGTTCGTCTGGATGTTCCGCTGTATTTGCCCTTATCATTTCTGCTAAGGTCGCGTGAGATCTTTCAATAGAACCGTTTGACTCGGGATGTTGAACGCTGGAGAATGTCAGTTTTATGTCGTATAGTTGGCATAGATCCCGCATTAAAGTGTTGTCAAATTCACGTCCATAGTCACAATGGATGCGAAGCGGAGTCCCTTAATGTTGAAAGAAAATCAGAAGGGTGTTTACGACAGTTGAAGCTGTTTTGTCGTTAATGGGGTAGGCTTGCGTAAATTTCGTGAGTTCGATTTCTAGATGGGTATTCAAAGATGTCAATGTTAATACGTTCGAAAGGAGTCTTGGGTGTTTCCGTAATAACAAAAGGTGCACTTAAGTTTTTCCTACAGAACTTTACCTTTTGGCAAGTTTCACAGGATTTGATAAATTGTTCTACAGTTTTAATTAAGCCGGTCCAATTGTACTTTTCCCTAATACGTCTGATGGTTTCGTTAATGCCACGATGGAGGTTGTTTTTACCAAGTGGTATTGTTGCATTATTGTAGGAAATTCGTCTTGGGTAGGAGTTGTAACAATGTTTTGGCAGATTTTGAGTTTGATTTCTTTGTCGGAGAGAATGAAAGATAGAATTTCAAGAATAGGAAGTTCTATGTTATTTTCTATGCAGTATGTTTCGGAGTCGTTGAATTGGTCTTGGTTGTTATAAATAATTTTGAAAAGATGCGAGACGACAGTTTCAGGGTCATAGGGCAAAGGTACAACTAAGTACTTTCTATGCCTGACTGTTTTACTGGCCATGATGTTAAGAGTGTCATTACTGAAATTAGGCTCTTCTTCGAAAAAGTCATCAATAATTTTGTCGTGTAAGTCGTTAGTTTTGTTTTGCCAAAAGAATGTAACTATGCGTTTGTGGGACTTGTCTAAAAGTTGAGAATTGGATATTTCAATTTTAGAGTAATCGATTATTGACTCAGTTTTGTAGAGTTGAACAAATTGATTAAACTCAGCGATAATTCATTCGTCATGTTCGTCGTCATTTTCAGAGTTTTCAGGTTGTTCGGAGTCAGTTTCATTGTTAGCGAAAATTTTGATTTTGGAAGGGAAATCAGCACATTGCTTGAAATGGTTGATTTTGATGCGAGAAAGAGCATCTGCGTTTTGGTTTACCTTGCCGGGCTTGTACTCGATCTTATAATTGTATTCCTCTAGCTTAAGGCGCCATCTGGCTAGACGACTGCCAGGATCTTTGATGGAAAAGAGCCAAGTAAGCGGACGGTGGTCACACAGGAGTGTAAACCTTCTCCCAAAAAGATACGGTCTGTAGTGCTTAACAGCCCAAACTATGGCCAACAATTCTCGTTCGATGGTGGAATATCGTGTCTCTGCAGCGCAGAGGGTGCGAGAAGCATATGCAACAGGGAGATCTTTTCCCACAGGGCCTTGAGAAAGAACCGCTCCAATAGCAAAAGCACTAGCATCAGTAGTGAGCAGGAAGGGTTCTTCAAAGTTTGGATATATCAGGCTTGGGTCAGATACAAGGGCTTGCTTCAGTTCATTGAAGGAAGACTTGCAATCTGCGTCAAAGATGAATTTGACGTCTTTTTGGAGTAGTTTAGTCAGAGGTTTAGAGATCTTCGCAAAGTTTGGTATGAAGCGTCTTTAATACCCAGCGAGACCAAGAAAAGATTTAATGTCTTTCGGAGTTTGGGGTTGCGGAAAGTTCTGAATACATTCAACCTTTGAAGGGTTTGGTTTTACACCTTCTTGTGTGATAAGATGGCCAAGATAAGCCACTTCTTTACGAAGAAATTCGCACTTATCAGGTTAAATTTTGAGGTTAGACTTCCGAAGTCGTTTAAAAACTTCTGTTAACCGGGAAATATGTTCATGGATGGTCGGAGAGTAGACGATGATATCATTCATGTAGACGAGATAACGTTCATTCTGGATACCGAGAAGAATATTGTCCATGACCCTCTGAAAAGTAGAAGGTGCATTTTTAAAACCAAATGGCATACGAACAAATTCGTAATAACCATTTTCGACAGAAAAGCCAGTCTTAGGAATATCTTCCTCTTGGATTTCCAACTGGTGGAACCCGGAAGCGAGATCCAGTGTCGAAAAATATTGACTCTTTCCAAGTTGGTCGAGAAGATCAGAGATATTTGGCACAGGATATTTATCATCTACAGTAATTTCATTTAATTTCCTGTAATCGATAACTACTCGCCACTTTTGTTTACCAGAAGCATCGAGCTTCTTGGGGACGACCCATACAGGGGAAGAACAAGGAGGTGAGAAGTGCCTAATGATACCTTGTTCAAGCATTTTTCCAATTTGGGTTTTCACTTCCTCTTTATGAACTTGAAGATATCTGTATGATTTAGTGAAAACGGGTTTTGCGTTATTCGTATCAATCGAATGTTAAACCTCGTTAGTGAAAGTCAAGACGTCACCTTCAAGATAGAAAATGTCTTGAAATTCCAAACAAAGATTAGTGATTTGTTCGCGTTCTTCGTCATTTAAATGATCAGTTCTAATTTGTTGTCTAATAGTTGAGTTTCTGTCTATGTATTCGGAATCATGATAATCGTCTGTATTGAAATTCAGAAGAGGGTTAGTTTTGTCAAGTGGTTCCAGTTTTAAGTCAGAAAAAGTTACTGTTTTGGGCATCGCGTTAGCATTTATTATAGACGTTAGAAATTCACCATTTGCATTAATATGTACGAGTGCGTTTGGAAGTCGTACTCTGTCAATTTCTTGAGTTGGTAAGATGGCGTCGATGTTAGAAAGATCGCATTTAAGTTTAAAGATCACGCAAAAATCACTTTCACTTTCTTAAAAGAACCGGGCAGCAAAAAAGCATTCATGGCAGCGGCCAGCTGTAGTACTGAGTATATGCTATGTTGCCACATCTGATCGGAGAAACGTAGGGCAAATTATAACAGAATATTTAGAGTTTAAATAATAATTTTCTTTGTTAAAACAGTTATCAAAGGTGTATACGCTATTGAGTATTTACATATTTAGCTTTACAATCATTTTGAAGCCGGAAATAATCTATTATACACTGTAATAAAGGCTACAGAACTTCTAACTTTTTCATTTTTTTTTTTTTTTTTGGAAAAACTAGTTTATTTCTGAAAATGTTATAAAGCTTTTTGATTTGTTTTGACCTGAAGTATTGATCCTCAAAATCTTTGCACTCAAACCGTTTACACCCTGTATATATATATATATATATATATATATATATATATATATATATATATGTATGTATATATATGTTTGTTACTGTTTTGGGCATCGCGTTAGCGTTTATTATAGACGTTAGAAATTCACCATTTGCATTAATATGTACGAGTGCGTTTGGAAGTCGTACTCTGTCAATTTCTTGAGTTGGTAAGATGGCGTCGATATTAGAAAGATCGCATTTAAGTTTAAAGATCTTTTCTGTGCGTGCCTCAATAGTTATTTTGTTTTGTGTGGGTGTTTGTGAAGTAATATTTGGCTTAACATTGGGTGTGTCGGATACATCAGTCAAGGGTTGATTGTTATCGGGAACTTTGTGTAAAGGGATGGTTTTAAAATTTGTTATTAGCTGTTTAGATTTTAAGTCAACTATGCATTCATAGTGTTCGAGAAAATCTAATCCTAGTATGCCATCAAACTCAATGTCCAAATCGTATATGAAAACTTTATGTGGGTTACGTGGAGCGAATGGAATTGGCGTAGATTGTGAATTAGGAATTTTTTCATGGGTAATACCTTGAATCGTTACCCTTTCAGGAGATCTTTGGGTGAAATTCTTTACGGTATTTTCTTTGAAGATAGAGATACCAGCTCCGGTATCAATAAGTAGTTTGAATTTAGAAGAAGCGTCAAGAATATAGTAAAGGTTTTTAGAATTAACGGTAAGAAGGGGGCTTAGAGAAATTGTTGCTCCGGGAAGTTCAAGTCGGGGTTCAGATCGTCGAGATTCAAGCTTTGAATCTGTGTTTCGACTTCGCACAAAGTTGTTGTCGAATCGGGAGGTTGGTCTAGGCTTGGAAGCGCTAGAAAATCCTGATAATCGTGACAATTAAAAGGCTCGATAGGGGTATCGTCAAAAGTTTCTTCGAAGCCAGAATAATTTTGACTATCATCCTCGTAATAATAGGTGTTGCTATTATCACTATAATAGTTGGAATATTGAGTGTAATCATCATTTTGGTGTTGATTAAAATGATGAGTCCTTTCAGGACGGTTATTGGGATTGTTCTGTATGACCGAAGGTCGAGAATAATTCGGGTTCATTTGAGACCTAAAAGGGGGTCTCTGGAAGTTTTGTGGACGAAACTGTTGTCCTTGTTGAACCGGGGAATTATTTGGGGGGAAGTTTGGCCTTGTTTGTTGGTTAGGCCCAACAGGATTTGGTCTATAGTTTTGATTAAATGTTTGAGAACTATTTTGTGTTTTCAAACGGCAATTTGCAGCTATCTGGCCTAATCGACCACAATGAAGACACTTAAGTGGTTGTGTCGGCTTTCGAGGTGGGAAATTTGGTTTGAGAGGAACAGATTTGTTTGTTTTCTGATCCTCGAAATAAGAAAGTTGGAGCTCTCTTCTAATACGGGAGTGTGCCTCTAGAAGGTCTTTAGGATTACTGGCACGTATAACCTGACCTAAACGGGGTTCTAATCCCGTAAGAAGGGTATTCATCACCATTGTATCCACTAGAGTGGTCTGGGCGTCTTTTTGTTCTGGACTAAGCCCAGCCGTTTTGTGGATGCAGGAGTGCATTTTCGCACTCAATACCTGGAGTCTATTGTAAAACGTTAGTGGAGACTCGTTCGAAAGTTGCTTTAGACGTTGTAAGTCGTGAATAAGAGAAGAGAGATCACGAGAGTCTCCAAAGTGTAGGGTCAAGAGTTGCTTGATTTCAAGGTACGATCCGGGGTTCCTTGAATTTATCAACTGCGCCGCTTTCCCTTTGAGTTTATTTTTGATATGGATCACTAACAAATATTTTTGATCCGCCGTGGACATATTATATGCGCAATTACACGCATCTATAAAGGTTCCCAAGGAAATTTGGTCGCCTTCAAATTCGGGTATAACGGAAAATATTTCCCTTAACCGATATCTTTCGGTTTCATTGGTAACCGGTGTTGGAGAAGCTTGTGCCATTTTTATATTAGTCGATATAAAAGAATTGGAACAAGGGTGTAAAAATGAAATGTTAAAAGGTATAGAAATTAATAAACTGTAGAATACGTTAATGGGAATAACGATTTTTTGAATGATAGAACAGTATGGTAACCAATTAAAATAGTAAATTCAAATAAATCAGTTATTCAAAATAAAAAAAAATCAATGAAATATGTAAATCAGATATACCAATATCAATAAAAAGAAATCAATAGAATAAAATAATTCAGTTAATGAAATAAATCAATGTTTCATTTGAATCAAATATATCAAAATAAAAATCAAATTGATAAATATGTAAAATCAAATAATAAAATAAATCAATATTAATCAAATCAAATAAATTATATCAAATATTAAAAATCAATGTTCAATAAAATAAATCAAATAATATTCACTTAAAACGAATGACGATTCACCATTACTTACATCAACAGGAACATTGAAAGTGCCATGTTCTACGTTTGATTGCAGTGAGGACTTCCTTCCGGTTCGTTGTTCCGTTGAGGGATAGGAATCCGCCGCTACCAGTTAGAGTACTCGTGTTCTAGTAACGTTAGACGGATCCTACTGACTGCGCCAATTTGTTATATCACACTTTCAAAATTTATCTTTTTAAAAAAAGATTTTATTTATAGTTGCACAATACTTTTAATAAAAATAATAACTTGAAAATAACAATGAAAATAATAAAACTTTATGTTAGAATTAAAAAGACAAAATGAGTGTTAAACTAAACTAGACAAATCTGTAAGTAATAATGAATGATGTTACAATGAAAAAGTATGATTTATAAACTAAGAACGCTGACTAAGGTGTCGCAGCGCTTGCAGTTCTCACGGATGTTCGTCTGCGGGTAACTGGAGACGACACGTGTTATGCTGACTCAGATTGGGAACTGTTGCTAGGTTGTTTCATATAAGTCGATGGAATAACTTATATATATATATATATATATATATATATATATATATATATATATATATGGGTGTAAATAGTTTGACTGCATATATTTTAGGTGCAGATAGTACCCACCAAACAAAACAACAAAAAACTCTTATAACACTATGGTCTAAAGGCCTTAATAAGCAAGAAAATTTGAAATACATGTTAAGTAAATTATTGTCAATGTGGCAACGTCGCGCTAAAACTCAGATTTGCTTGTAGCGTGAATAATAAAGGAATGAGTCACCACAACGAAATGAACACCTGTTATTCTTTTTGTATTAAATAATTTCATAGTTTCGAGTGCCGGTAGATTTATTTAGGTACATAAAATTTTGATGAAATATTATTTTCAAAAATGTACCCTTTTAATATATATGTATTGAAATGAATTTTTATATTTGGCGATTTATTTTATGCATCAAGTTGAAGAAGGGAGGATACAAAGTTGTTTACATTATGATACAAAAATAATGCGATACAAAGTATATTATACAAAACATTTCTTATATGTAGTTCTTTTACGTGTTAAATTCTTCGAGAAATAATTGTTACTAAGAAATTAATATTACTTACCTTAGACAAATAAAAACCTTTGACCTGCAGGCTGTCATTATGATAGAGCTCTGGCGAGCAAACGGATTATTTATAGTAAATATTCAAAATTCTTGTTATTACATTTGCTTTCCCCACAAATTAATAGCATGTCAAGTCTTTACCTAATTGTATAATTGTCACTGTTTGTCACAAAATAATACACTTGAACTCACAATTCACAACAGATTTTATTTATTTTTCCAATTTATATTTTAAAATGAAAATCAAATAACTTAGGCTATGTCGAATGTCACGCAAAAATCACTTTCACTTTCTTAAAAGAACCGGGCAGCAAAAAAGCATTCATGGCAGCGGCCAGCTGTAGTACTGAGTATATGCTATGTTGCCACATCTGATCGGAGAAACGTAGGGCAAATTATAACAGAATATTTAGAGTTTAAATAATAATTTTCTTTGTTAATACAGTTATCAAAGGTGTATACGCTATTGAGTATTTACATATTTAGCTTTACAATCATTTTGAAGCCGGAAATAATCTATTATACACTGTAATAAAGGCTACAGAACTTCTAACTTTTTCATTTTTTTTTTTTTGGAAAAACTAGTTTATTTCTGAAAATGTTATAAAGCTTTTTGATTTGTTTTGACCTGAAGTATTGATCCTCAAAATCTTTGCACTCAAACCGTTTACACCCTGTATATATATATATATATATATATATATATATATATATATATACATATATATATATATATATATATATATATACATATATATATATATATATGTATATATATATATATATATATATATATATATATATATATATAAAGTTCTAGAATGCTATCGGGAAGCAGCCAATATATAATTGTATACTCTTTTTTTAACTATATTTTGAGAGCTTTCGAAATCATTTATTTCTTATATTCCTTATATACATAAATGTAAAAATATTATCTTTTACTGGATAACCTTTCCAATGTTCATTTGTGCTGTAAAGTAATTTTAAATTCAATCTCAACTAACTTTTTGACTGATGAAGAACTAAATGATATCGAAAGCTCCACAAATATAGTTAAAAAGAGTATAAATTTATATATTGGATGCTTCACAATAGCACGATAGCATTCTAGAATTTTGTACTTCTATACAGCTGTGACTTCCTTTGTGGAATAATAAGATTGTGTTTATTTCATATGTTTTAATGATGCCATTTTGGCCATGTTTTTGATCTTTTTCAAATTTATTCTAAAAGTACAGCATTAGTACTTATGAAGTCCCAATTTTTTCTGCTAAACATTTTACATTTGTTTACTTGACACGATAGAAACTTTTTCTATCATTGTCTCTGAAAGGACACACAATGTTAGTTTTTAATTTTGTGTCAAGTAAAAAAATGTAAAATGTTTAGCAGAAAAAACTGTGACTTCACAAGTACTAGTGCTGTAGTTTTAGAATAGATTTGAAAAAGACCAAAAACATGGCTGAAGTGTTATCATTAAGACATATGAAATAAACACAATCTTATCATTTGTAACAATCTAAAATAAATGTATCATATGGTTTTGGTTTTCATCCCTAGTTGACAAATGAATCCTCCTGGTAGCATAGGTTAAATGATGTTTTGGTCACATATGCTCTCTTCAGGTTGGTTTATATTACCCTCATATCAATCAGCTTATACTTTTTGTCAAGTAACTAGAAATGGACCAGGCAGAAAGAGGGACCATGTGAACCATTCCAAAAGAGGGCAATACTGGTACTCAGTCAATACACAGTTATTTTTCAAATAACCCAGAATGATGATGATCAGTTATCAACTATATGGAAGCTGGAATGCATAAGACATGTGTCTGTGTACAAGAGAGCAATTTGTAGTTGATGGTTATAAAAAATTAACACAAATTTTGAAAGTCTATACAATTGTGAATCAGTTTAATTTCAGTTTTAAGTTTTATATTAACTTCATATGTTTTATTTTCTGTTGCCATCAATCTTTCACCACTTCTAATAAAACTTGTAATTGCTTCCTCCATTGGATGTTGGTTACCCAATAACCATTTTTCTCAAGCACCTATAAAAATATTTGCATGTTAACAATACAGCTAAAATTCAAGTACCTGAAAAAAAGAACTGTAATGTGTAATCAAATTGTAATATAATGATCACTGTTTTAAGATCTAGCTATAGTTTATATACTGGCTGCTAAAATTTGATTTTTTAATTAAAATTAACTTAAAGTTTTGTTAGGAGGAAACTTTATAATCTTTATTTAGGTATAATAAATATAAAAAGAATAAATTATATGAATTAATAAGTCTCGATGAAAAGTTTACACCTTTTATGTTTAGTTCATGAACTATTTATCTATTTATTACTTAGCTTCAACAAATACATATAAATATGTACAAAAGTCAAACCAACATGAACAATAAAATTATTAAATGATTCCATAATTAATATGCAATATATACAAACTTATAAGTCACTACATACTCACAAATTAGTTGCCTGCATTGGCTTTTTGCCCTTTCTTCCTAACCAAATATATTTCCGTAACTTTTGGTCCTGAATTATACTGGGCATTGTTCATAGATTGAGGGTCCCCAATTTTGAGAGCTCAACCTGTAAGTTAAAAAAATTAAAATGATTACATATACCTAAGATTTAAGAATAAACAAATTCCTATTATTTTTAAAGATTTTCGTATTTTTGTTCATGAACTCTAGCAATAACTTGGTTTTCAAAACAATACATGTTTTTTCATTACATACCTCAAACTTCAGTAACCTTAAAAAATTTAATACATAATTGTATCCGATAAAATATTCTTACCTTTGTTGGGAAAGTTCCACAAATCATCGAATGCTAATTCGAATTAGTATTATACAATGAATGCTCAAAATTAAATAACACTTAGGCAAGGCGCAAATTGAGACGCGTATAGCGCGTGTGAGGTGACATGACACGAATGGCACGACCCGTACGTATCACACACGTCGCGTGGTGATCCGCATATTGAGACGCAGTTCGTAGCCAATTGCGTCAGAAATTGTATGATTTAAAAACGAATAAATTTGATATTTCACGTTTGTCTTTATATAATTAGTATCTTTTGTATCATAGTATCCTATTTGACATCTTACCGCGTCCATTAACGTCTCATCTTACCATTTTTCAAAACACTTGACAATTTGTATACACACGCGACACGAGAAACTGCGTCTCAACTACAGCGCGACGCGACAGCCAGTAGACGCGAGTCGTTCCTCGCAGCTTGTTGTCAGTTTGCGCTGTTCCATTCAATACGATAGGTTACAAAAGTTCGCGCTGTGCTGTGTCATGTCACACGCGCTATACGCGTCTCAATTTGCGCCTAGCCTTATTGCCACAAAATTCAGTTCACTAAGCGTTCATAACTTTCTTCAAACAACAAGCACCAAAATTGAGTGGGGAATCAAAATGGCTAACCACAACGCAATCGTCACAATCTGAATCGGTAACGATCGATTTTAGTCGTACGCCATCATTTAATCAGTGTTGTCGCATTGTTTCTCTTAGTCGTAACAAGCTGCTTACATTTTTACATACAAATCAGTTGTACCGCATTTAAATTTAAATGATGGTCAAATAATTGTGAAACAATGATAAATAAACAAAAAGATCTATTTTACAATAATATTCAGTAAAGGTATACTTACCTAACAATTAGTTAACTGTCACTTAAGGTTAACGTTTTTAGTGAATTGCTCGAAATTAGTTACAGTCTGGCAATGGGAAGCAAAACTGTCGTTTAGGTTTTTGAAAATGCGGTATGTTTAAAATCATTCATGTTTGATAACACAGTTAAGGTAACAATAATTATTTAAATTGGAAATACGATCCTAATTAAATAGAATATGAGTCTCTCAAATTATTTTATTTATCTGTGGTAGAAATATAAAGATTAAATATTTGATTTGAATTTATTTAACATGTAATCGGTGTATGCAATTAAGTTTAGGTAAGAAGTATTGAACAGGTACTTCAATGTCTAAAAATTGTTTTTCCCAAAATTTCCGAAAAAGAATCTTTATGGATGTTCCTGGTACGTACATATTGAGACGGTAGATGACATCCTCAGGATGTCCGATTAAGGTGTGGGAGTGGTCTAGGACATTCGAATCTGAATAGGATCAAAAACGGACGTCATGGGGAAGACCTGTGCTTTGTGGGAAGGAGCATTAATGGTGTAGAAATTTGCACTTACCGACTTATCGACATACACAGTATAAAAATAAAAACATGATTTGTTAGATAAACGTTATACGTAAAAGGATGGCTTGTAAGTGACGTTTCACTATGATGGCCTCCTTATATCAATTTTACGTAAAGCTCAGACTTATTTCTTACATACGGTTATGACGGCATTATTATATCACTTTTACCTTACATCATGACGTGTAACTTATGTAACTGCATGATTTACTTGTTACGTAAATAATATATAAATATATGACTTTGAAGTGATGTCACAATATGATGAAAATATTATATATTATTTATGAAATATTTAAATCATAATCCTGACGTCATAATAAAGTCAGATTTTGTGTCAGTATTATGTCATAATGATGTCATACTAGATAACATCAAATAAAAGTCATCAATAGAGTCACTATTATGTCATATCTATGTAAAAATTGTATGATCTCTATATGATCTATCTATGACGTCATATGAATGTAATGTGTTCACTGGGATTTATAGGATGTGTCCTTTAAAACCGACAAAGTTTATTAACCGTTGATTACGGAAAAAAACATTAATTTAGGGTTACAAAAAAGGCCATATACAGGATGTTTATTAAACATTCAGCAAAAATTCAAGGGGTTATATTATTGAATTTCGAAGAATATTTCGTTCTATGGTGTTTTTTTAAACCTTTGTTTCAAAGTTACGGTACATTTTTTTCGGCACTAACATTTTATTAACTAAGATGCATCTATGCATTCTTCTCTTCATTTACTGCCGAACTATGTAATGAGGCCAGGGTTATTTCTTACTGAATTACACCTATTTTCGGATTTCTCTAATCTTCCAAATTTTCTAATGAAGTAGTATAAGCTAATGATTTCAGATGTGCCCATTGAATATATTCCAAGGTTTAAAATTTGAGGATCGAGCAGGCCCTAATTGGGGCCCACTTTGAGCAACTCAGCGTACTCTGTATGTTGCTGTTAAAAAACAAACAAGCAAATTAAAATGCGCTGTTGTGTCATCGTGTATAAACCATATTGCATTTCTTGGAACATCGTTATTAAACTGAGATAGCAATTGTTCTTAAAAGTTGTTATACACATCGTGCTCTATTTTTTCAAAAATTTTGCAGGCTATGCAAGTGAGAGCTGCTGATATTTGTATATTATTTTGGAATGACCTATAACCAGTCATGAATAAGGAATACAACACATTTTGACGATATCCCCTAGTTCACTAGGTCGCACGCTAAAATTTCCTGACTTGTCTTTGGGGATATCTTAAAGATACAGCCGCACCTGAACCGGATGTGATTTTGAACATACAATTAGAAACTTGTTCAAAAGGGATGGAAAAGGGAATATAAAGGGTGTGAAACCAGGGCTGAACATATGTCGACTATTAAAATGCACGTTTTTTTTATTTAAGTATGATAACATTTGAAATCTAAATCAGTCAGTTTTTTTATAAGTAATTTCGAAAAGATTGTTGAGGAGGTCTTGCATTATTTTGTCTGTTCATTGGGTTTTCTCTCCTCCAAATTTTTTTATCATTAAATGTTCCCTTAGACGTATATAACATTTTTCAAGTGTTACTATTCACGCTCCCAAACAAGACTGAGAAAACTTGAAAATCAAACAGAGTAAGTCTAAATACCAGCAACACTATTCATAATCTTACATCCAGACGGAATATTTAAATCCAAAGCAACGCAAATATTGGCAGTGCTTCACCTAATATTGTTTAGCTTAAAGTTTCCATAAATCTTCCAGAATTCACATAAAGTAATTAAAAATATATATTGTATTAGATTCCATCATATCGAAGCTAAGAAAGGACGTAAAGAACTTGTAGCGGTACTTGATTAAAATGAGGATGATTAATGTGTCAACCACATAGTTCCGTTATTCCATATAAGGATAACATGGCCGCCACCATTTAAAATCAAATATTACATTTTATTAATTTTAAAATTTAATAATATAATGTCCTATTGTAAACTCAATTACGCTTGCTTTTCAACAAGCTCAACTTTTTTCCAACTACTTGAGCACATTTGTGTTTTGATGTCCCTATAATAATAATCATAATATTTATTGGACATTTTAATGGCATTCTCTCTTGCCTAAGCCAGGGTGCGTGACTGTTTGTACGGATCGACAAAAATCGTGAAGTGAGAAATCGTTCGATATTTACTTTGTTATATGGTTATAACTACTCAAAAAGGAATCTTTCTTGAAATTATAATCATCTCTAACAACAACCGTCTGTCCGAAATAAACAAAGGCCGACAAAAATGATTTGGTTAATGGACGATTGTTGGCATAAATACGTGCCGAAATTTCCTGTCCTTTTCTAGAGAGGATAACTACGGGAACCTTTGGGAGTGAATGCGATGGATTAGATATGCGGACGCACAGCAGCAGTGGACTTTATCAGATAACGAAGTAGTGGAGCAGTGTAAATCGAAGTGTTGATATAGCTTGAGAGGAATAGTTAGTAAAATTTAGTTGTGATTGTGAGTAAATAAAGACGATTTGTTGTTTGGTCTTAAATATTTGTTTGCAACCAATTTGGTGTCGGAAATGTGGATTTAAATTGTAACTTCATTAAATGACGACAATGGAAGTATAAACGCTGCAATGGACTAATGCAATAAGTATTTGAAGCTAACGAATTGGTTAATCAGAAAATACTGATTGTGGAATCAGTTCAATTCAAATCGCCGTAAAAAGTGATATCTCCGTAAGTAACCAACGTTCTGTGTTAAAACTAACTACCTTTAATGGTAGTTCATCAACTCCTAATGGGATAGCCAAGAAGAGTTACCTCACAATTTCTTCAAACATTAGAACTCCTCCAAAGTATTCATGTAGGTGACCAATTATTGAGTCAAGTATACCTGGTGCTACTGGGTACAAAAACATAAAAATTTTATGAAACTCTACAACAATTCGAAGCCGATATTTGAATTTTAGTACACCTGTCCTATCCAGATCTACCATAGGACACTAAAGACCAGTGGCCACACATAGTTTTATGTATGGTATCAGAGATGTTAAAGTTCAAAGGAATTTAAGACCTATTTGCATCAAGATGATCAATGAACTGTGGCTCAGTGCTCTCGAAGTGGAAACCCACATAAAAATGTCAAAAGGGCTCGAGCAGTTTCAATGAAGAGAAACCAGAGCCATCACTTCAGGCACTAATGACTGGAATAAACAAACTACTTAAAGGGCCACAAAGAACTGACACCAGAGGCGCATGTTACCGTTATAGACTGAATCTGACTATTCTTCCACCAGCCTCCGGGAAAGTATTCATTCCGGAATTTTGCCGAGATAGCAGCAGCTTAATTATCAGGGGTACAACAAATGGCTGCGCAATCGCCATCACCGTTGACACCAGTGCCACTGTGTCCGTTGTCAGGTCCAGTGTTCTAACGCCCTCAGAAATCCGGCCAATTAACAAAAAAATCCAGCTACGAACAGTCATTGGCGAGTCCATTTCGATACAGGGGACAACAGAATCCGGCTTAGAGTCCTAGTAACCAATATGAGTGATTTTATATTTGGCATGGATCTAATTAGCCAACATAGATTCATATTTGATTTTTAATTGAGGAATTTGCCTTGACATGGTCCGTCAACACCTTATTGACTTGCATACAAAGTGAAGCAAAATCCTCAACCAGAATTTCTGGTCGATGGGACACATTATTTATTAACAGCTAGAAAGTAATTCCGGTAAGTGCGTTGGACTAGTGAAGCACAGACATTTAACTCATGATTATTTGGTTGCTTAAGTACCGGTTGAGACATACTTATTATATGGCCCACATCGACCGCCGAACTCGCAATGGTGAAGAAACAATTTACTTCGAACCAGTAGAGACCATCAATTGCGAAGAACCGTGCAAAGCAACATCGAAGAAGACAGATCCTAATAGAATTTGTATTAAGTCACCAGATGAACAACCGACGGCCAAACATTCATCCTAATTTGTTGGCAATTTATTTACAGTCATGATGGCACTTACTACTGGTCGTACAAATATCATCCACCACCTACGCAACTACCGTTGTGTCAACAACAGTCAGTCGAGGAGAATATCGGGATCATGTTACAAAATAAGCCATCCATCAGTCCTTGGTCTTCCCCCGTCTTTTAGTAAAAAGAAGTATGGAACCAACAGTTTCTGAGTGGATTATAGGAAATTGGACGAAGTAACGAAAAAAGACGCTTGGTTCTCCACCCTAGATCTAAAAAGTGGATATTGGCAAGTTGAGCTTTACAAAAGCGACAGAAAAGGCAGCGTTTTCCAACAGTAAAGGGTTGTTTCAATTTACCGTCATGCCGTTTGGATTATGTAACGCTTCCGAGTCCTTCGAAAGATTAATGAAGTATCTATTGAGCGGCTTGACATCTCTGACTTTCTGGTGATGGATCACACATTCGATGATCACTTGAAGAACCTCTACGAAGTAATTTCCAGAATTAAAAATGCCAACTTGTGCCCTGTTTCAGAAAGAGTTTTTGAGTCACATCGATTCCAAGTCAAGAATTAGGACTGGAGGATACGATCGATTCGTGATTGCCCGGTCTCCAGAGACAAACATGAACTACGAAGTTTTCTAGTTCTATGTTCGTACTGCAGGCGGTTCGTTGAGGAATTTGCTACCACTGCCGCACTCCTACACCGATAGATCACCGAAAAGGAGATCTATTAATGGAATCAAGAATATTACAACTGAAAGTGGTATTATAGTCCAGTCCAATTCTAGCCTTTCCTACAAACATTGACAAATTCGTCTTAGACACCGACGCCAGCAACAACTGTTTGTGGCAGTCATATCACAATTGCAGGATGGTGAGGAACGGGTGAATATAGAAATTACAGCAAGACTACTTTAAGGTAGATCACCCTTCCGGCCGTTTGCATAGCAATCCAAATGGGTAAATTACTTTGAGAACGTCAGAGCTTGGTGCCAAAAATGTGACATTTGATCAGCCAAGATGGTCCGAAGACTAGGACCAAGAGCAGTACAATCTGGGCATCCCATTTGAAAGAATTGCTATTGTATACTATGTCCGAGAGGAATAACAAATATATTCGCCACATACTATTTTACTAAATAGCCTTATTCTACGTCGTACCCAATCAGGTGGCAACGGTGCTGGTGGAATAGATATTCAGCAGGTTTGGTGTGCCGTTAGAGTTACATGCAAACCAAGAGCGGAACTTTGAATCTAACGTATTCCAGATACGATGTACATTCTGTACGATGTTGAGAATCAAGAAAAGGAGACCCACACTATCTGATCCATAATCGAATGGAATGGTGGAAAGATGTGTGATTTAGTCTTTGGCTTACCAGAAGAACCGCCCAATGAAGTTAACTGTTATGCCAACCAAATCAGACAAAGAATGTAGGCCACACATTAACTAGCCCGGACGCAGATGTTGACAACCAGCGATCTCATGAAACACGTTACGTTTTGAGATAAGGCTTTGTTATACAACACTCAGAGGAGCAAAGGTGAGTCTCCAAAGCTCATACCAGTTTGGGATGGTCCATACTAGCGTTGGGTTTTATGACTCTTTTTAGTGAGCCGGCTCATTTCATTCAGCTCACCAAAACGAGTCGTTCACAATGAGTCGTTCATTTGAAGGATCTCCTAAAACACAGCAGTTTAGCCTTAGGCGGATTTATATAATGTCTCTACTAGAGTAGTTTACTGGTCAAATAAATATTAAAGTTTTGCTGAGTCATTTAAAGATCATTAATTTACGTACATACAAAATTTTTATTTTAGTATTATTTGGTAACAAAAGTAAGAAAAAAACTCTAAACATTAAAATGTAAACGTTCAAAACTCTCAAAACAAATAAAATTATTATGCTTACTTATAACCCAAATAGAAATTTATATAACGAAAACAATGCAAAACAATAACCACCCTGTGCCTTAGTGCCTGTCATAATAAAAATTCCCATTCATGGATTCGTTGAAAAGAAAACCTTCCGACCAAATTTTAAAATACCTTTGATTTCATGAACCAGGCGGCTGACGGCTCTTTTCTCTCCACTGCTCGGAGCCGAGGTGACTGTGCCGGTCGAAAGATTGAACTATGAACGAGTCAACGAGTCTCTAGTTCGTGATTGAACGTTGAACGTTTAGCACATCCTATGACTCTCGACTCGCTCGAGCTGAATGACTCTATTATTGGCGAACTGAACGAGTTATTTGACTAAACTGTGCCGCTCATTCGTGGCACATGTAGGAGAGTCGTTCGTTTTGAAAGACTCATTCACGAACGACCCAAGCCCAGTCCATACGATGTAGTCAAGACGATCAATGACTTTGTCTTTGATGGATTAACAAAAACCGTGATGTGTGAAATCGTTAGATTTTTAAAAAGCACTAATTTAATTCAGTTATTGTTATATAATGTAATTTTACACCACTTTGTCAGGAATCTTTCTCGATATTAATTGTGCATAACAAAAATCATCCGTCCGAATAAACAAAGGCCGACTTAAACCATTTCGTGAATGTACGATAGTTAGTATAATAAAGTCCTGAAATCTCCAGTACTTTTCTACAGAGATAAGATTACTACGGGAGCATTTGAGAGTGAATGCGATAGATTAATGTTGATATAATCTAAGAAAAGTAGTTAGTGAAATTTGGTACTAAAATTGTGAATAAATAAAGAGGATTTATTTTGGTGTTCAATAATTGTTTGAACCCACGGAGTTCTTTGCTATATAAATAGTTTCTGATTATGTATGGAGTTGCAGATAGTCTTTAAATAAGAGGAGATGGTAAATTAGAAACTGCAATAATCAGATTAATGAACCTAATAGTCAACAGAATATGAGTTTTCTGTTACTTTTTCGGGTAGGTAAATAATATCTTTACTTAAATCTTTCACCAACTCTTGAGTTAATGTTATATTAAAACACCTTCTTGATGCTTATATCTACAATTCGTTTATATTGTTACGAGAATTCATCCGACAGCTGGTGCAATCGGCCATCAACCAATTCGTGGAAGGGACATTATTCCGATAAATTCTGGGAATCCGAAATGTTTGTCTCTCAACAGGCGGACTGCTGCCGTTACTGGTAATTCCCGTAAAGCTTCCAGAACATGAAAGAGTTTCCCGATGGTTTGTGGACGTACCAGACAATTCCAAGATAAATATATAATAAGGAACAGCTGGCGATAGGAGGCATTCAGTTTTCGTCGGTCGTATTGCATAGTTAAGATAAAATGTAAATAGTAGTTTCTGTGAATATAAATTGTGTAAAAGTAGTGGAAATAAATTAGAGTGAGTTGTACTGTGTTTTTAAATAAATCCAAGAACTGAACTGAACCCGAGTGTAAAAATAAGAACATTACAGTGGTGTCAGGCGTGAGTTTTATTTTAGAAATTAGAAATTAGTGGGAAGAAAAGTGAATTAGTACAACGGCTACAAGATGCTCTAATAAATGAAGGTAACAATCCCGATACTTAATTGTTTGAAGTTTCTGGTAATGGGGACATGAGTATGCTATTGAAAAAAAGGGAAGAAAATTTAAAAGAAACATTACAAGAATACTCTAAAAAGCTAGAGGAAAAAGTGCAAGATAATTCTAAAACCTTAGAAGATAAGCTACACGAAAATGCACAATCCTTAGAAGAAAATTTGAAAAGCATGGTACCGGAAAGTTCAGAAATGCTATAAGAGAAAATAGTCGAAAATGAAGCCCGAATTGAAGATCTGAAGCAGACCACGGTCCAATATGAAACCCGGATGGAAGAACTAAAGCAAACAATAGTTGAAGAGCTGAGTCAGATAACAGTTAAAAACGAAACACGCATAGAAGAGTTAAAACGGATAATGGAAGGCGAGATCACCAAAATAAAAGAACAGGTAGTGGCAAAACAAAGGGGAGAAACACCATCAAAGACCGAAAGCAGAAGCAGTCTGGAAGTAGTGGATTCGAAAATTGGCCTCGAGGGGGCAAGACACAAGATAAAACCTCCGCAATTTGATGGAAAGTCGTCATGGACTAATTATCGGCGCCAATTCGAGGCTGCAGCAAAGCTGAACGGATGGTCGGCAGAGGAGAAAGCAATATCATTAATACTCACTTTAAGAGGGGATGCTACAGATATTTTGCAAACCTTGAATGACTCTGAGCAAGAAGACTACGATTAACTGGTCAAACATTTAGAGTTGAGGTATGGCCAGACACATTTGGAGCACGTCTACCACTCCCAATTGAAAAATCGCTACCAGAGATCAAATGAATCCCTACAAGATTTTGAAGCTGATATTGCCCGTCTGGTTCTCCTTGCCTATCCAGCGACACCAGAAAATGTAATTGAAAGGTTAGCAGTGCAAGCGTTTTTGGATGGACTTCGGGACAATGAAGCCAGGCAAGCATTGACGTTAGCTCGACCGACTCAATTAGTGGATGCTCTTGGTCGAGCTCTGGAATTCGAGGCTGCGAAAAATATCTGCAGAGGTCAAGCCACTCCGAATCGTTGACGGAGAGTCCGAAGATGGCGGAAACGATGAAGCCTCTGTAAGAAAGATAATAGAAGAAGTCCTTACCGAAAAAAGACTAGTTAGATATCGGAAGTGTCGTAAGGTGGGACATGTCCACAGTCGTTGCAAGGAGAGCAACGGAGTACAGACTTCCTCGTCGGGAAACTAAAGAAAGTCAAGATAAAGGGACCATCGTCGACCTGAAACCAACAAGTCCCAACTACCAACGCATATGTCGCTTCGCTACGCAACCACATTAACAGTGTCTTTGTAGATGGCCTTATTAATAGGAAGCAATTTACAATGCTGCTGTATACTGGTGCGACGAAAACAGTAATAAGGCCCAACATTGTTTTAGAGACGATGATAAAACCAACAAAATGGCAACTGCGAACAGCGACAGGAGAAGCAGCGAAAGTCCATGGTGAAATAGAGGTTGAAATGACCTTGGGAAACACAACCTTCCTACATCGGCCATAAGTAATCATTGGAATGGATGTCATGAGCTCCAAGGGATTCCAGTTAAACTTCAAAGATGGACCTCTGTGAGTGAATGACGAAGAAGTGGTGCTTCATGGAAAACATGACATAAAGCTTCGAGCCATCTTAGAAGAGGATGTCAATGTTCCGGAAAGAGCTGAAATCATTATAGATGCTTCCTTAGATGGGAAAGCTCAAGCTGGAACAGTAATGATGTTTGATCCCGAACTTAACGACGGACATTTAGGCAGAGGAGTCGCACTGGGGCAGACTCTGTTTCGTGCCAGGGAGATTGTTCCGGTAAGAGTAATGAACCTGAATCATTATTCGGTTGTGCTAAAGAAAGGAACAACTTTGGGCCATTGTTCAACAGTTTCCTCTGTAGTCAGAAGCACACAGCATGCAGAAATGCCACCAGGTAAACTATCTGAGGAATTGGAAAGACTCATCACCGATTCATCTAAGAATTTGAAACCAAACCAGAAAGCAAAATTGAGGGACATCGTTAGAAACTACCAGGATATCTTCGATGTAGGGAATGGCAAAAGAGGACGAACTGATATGGTAAAACATAAAATTAATACTGGGGACGCTCAACCTATTCGACAGTCGGCGAGAAGACTACCCCTAGCTAAAAGAGAAGAAGCCGACAGGATAGTCCGCGAGATGGAGGAAGAAGGTGTTATTGAACCATCCAATAGCCCTTGGGCTTCTCCAGTTGTCTTGGTTAAAAAGAAAGATGGTTCGACTCGATTTTGCGTGGACTATCGACAATTAAACCACGCTACAAAGAAAGACAGCTATCCCCTTCCAAGAACAGACGATACCCTAGATACGTTGGCTGGATTGAAGATGTTTTCCACCCTGGACTTGAAGAGCGATTATTGACAGGTGGAACTTGCTAAAGAAGACCGAGAAAAGACTGCTTTTACCATCGGCTCAGGACTTTATCAATTCACGGTGATGCCTTTTGGACTGTGTAATGCTCCAGCAACGTTTGAAAGATTGATGGAAACAGTGTTAAAAGGGCTTTCATGGAAAACGTGCCTGGTGTATCTTGACGACATTATCGTGGTTGAAAAATCTTTTGAAGACCACGTGAGGAACCTGGAGGAGGTATTTCGGCGACTTCGAAGATCCGGACTAAAGTTAAGCCCGAAAAAGTGTCAGCTGCCAAGAAGAGGTGCAATATCTTGGACATGTAGTTTCCGCACAGGGAGTAGCTGTTCACAAACAGAAAATCAAAGCTGTCCAGGAATGGCCGATACCTAAAGATATCCACCAGTTAAGAAGTTTCCTGGGGTTATGCACGTACTATCGTTGGTACGTAGCCGGATTTGCCAACATCGCCAAGCCACTTACTAGACTCACAGAGGGGAAGGTACAATACCAGTGGGACGAGGAGTGCCAGCGATCATTCGAGACACTGAAAAGAGCATTGACCAGTGCCCCCATTTTAAGTTATCATTTGCCAGTTGGGAACTTTGTCTTGGATACCAACGCGAGCAATGTTGGAATTGGTGCTGTTCTTTCGCAGATCCAAGACGGTCAGGAGAAAGTCATCGGATACTTCAGCAAGACCTTGAGCAAGCCTGAACGGAATTACTGCGTTACTCGCAGGGAACTCTTGGCTGTGGTAAAGGGGGTAGAACATTTCTATAAGTACCTCTATGGTAAAAGATTCCTCCTGAGGACTGATCATGCAGCACTGAAGTGGCTTTTGCAGTTTAAAAACCTCGAAGGACAAGTGGACAGGTGGATTGAGCGGTTACAAAAATTCGACTTCGAAACTGAACATCGCGCGGAAACAAGCCATAAGAGGAGACCATGCCTTGATGATTGTAAACATTGTCAGCGGGCTGAAGAAAAAGGGGCTGTTCTCTGTAGAACTACCGCTGTCGATGACCATTGGCAACCTGAGGAAATCCAGAAAGACCAAAAATTAGATCCAGAACTAAAAGAAGTTATCCGGTGGAAGGAAGAAGATCGCAAACCTACTTGGCAAGAGATTTCCCGATACTCACCAAACATAAAGTTGTACTGGGCTCCGTGGAAGTCCCTCATCCTGGAAAATAGACTTCTCAAGCGCATCCTGAAAACTCCAGAAGAGGGAAACGACAGAAAACAGATTGTAGTTCCCAGAAATAGAAGACCAGAGGTTCTACGAGAACTACATGATGGTACAACTGGAGGACATCTGGGAGTAACGAAAACCCTGGGGAAATTGAGGGAATGCTTCTATTGGGTAAACTGCCAAGTAGATGTTAAGGAGTGGTGCCGGAAATGTACCGTTTGTGCAGCAAGTAATGGGCCTGAGAAGCGACCAAAAGCTCCCATGAAGCAATATAACGTGGGCAGTCCATTCGAAAGAGTAGCCATTGATGTTGCTGGTCCATATCCTGAATCCGACTCTGGAAATAAATACATTGTGGTGATGATGGACTATTTTAGTAAATCGGCCGAAGCATATGCCTTGCCGAATCAAGAAGCCTTAACCGTTGCTGATGTCCTTGTCAAGGAATGGATCAGTCGTTTTGGTGTTCCCTTGGAGTTGCACTCAGACCAAGGTAGGAACTTCGAGTCTACTCTTTTCCAAGACGTCTGCAATCTGATGGAATGGTAGAAAGGATGAATAGAACCATTAACCGCCATTTGTCAAATGGTCTTAAGGAGGGGGCAATGTTACGAGAATTCATCCGACAGCTGGTGCAATCGGCCATCAACCAATTCGTGGAAGGGACGTTATTCCGATAAATTCTGGGAATCCGAAATGTTTGTCTCTCAACAGGCGGACCGCTGCCGTTACTGGGAATTCCCTTAAAGCTTCCAGAACATGAAAGAGTTTCCCGATGGTTCGTGAACGTACCAGACAATTCCAAGATAAATATATAAATAAAAACAGCTGGCGATAGGAGGCATTCAGTTTTCGTCGGTCGTATTGCATAGTTAAGATAAAATGTAAATAGTAGTTTCTGTGAATATAAATTGTATAAAAGTAGTGGAAATAAATTAGAGTGAGTTGGACTGTGCTTTTAAATAAATCCAAGAACTTAACTGAACCCGAGTGTGAAAATAAAAACATTACAATATTTTACAATTATCGCTTCCAATGTTTCCATTGAAAAAGAATTTCTAAGAAGTGTTTTCTGTATAGTTTAAGGTAAATTAAATGCAAAACGTCTACGTCGTCCTTCTTATTGAGATTGAAAACACAGCACTATATTTTCTTACGTGATAATTATTATATAATAGTTATATAATTCCCTAGGCGTCGCAAGTTCGCAAGTTGTGTTATAAATATGTATTTTGTCAACTAAAATCATAATTGTATTATATAAAATCTGCCTTATCTGTGAAATCTGTTATTTAGAATTAAGGTACTTGGGATTTACCCTTTGTACTAATTACTTAAGTAATAGTTTAGTGGTAGGTATAAATTAAAGAAAACTATAATTTCGATTTAGTTTGGTTTACTCCACAAAGTACCCATCCACTCTAATTTGTGGTTTACTCCTTGATGATGACAATTTAGAGTTGTTGAAACGGCGTTGATTGTTTAAAATAAAGGTTTGGTGTTAGAGTGAAAATGTGTTTTTACATAAAATCCGCTGAATAATCTTGCAATTTGTTAATTTATTTGTTTGTGTTAATGTTTTATTACTTTTGACAGCATACCTTTACTTTATGTTCTTTGTTTTTTTTAACAGGCTAAATTTCAGACAATTGAACTAATGTTACAAAAATTGTGAACTTATTTACAGGTATTTTGTATGTCGCAGAGTTGCCAAATCTGACGATTTAAAGTAAATCTCACTATATCAAAATTTATTTATTTATTTACGGTTGTACCACTTTACAAGAAATTAACATTAATTTTAATAAAGAGTTATCAAAAATATGTATACATAAAATGTAAATTAGAAACTTACATGTTTAATTTAAGTTTAATTAATCTATTAAATGTTGTTGTAGATATTCCAAATAACTCTAAACTACTACCATGAAGATTGGCCAGTCTTAACATCCTACTAATAGGTTCATTACAACTATAATTTGTACTATGAAATGGAATGTTGAAAATCGCAGTATTACGTGTTCTTCTAGTATTAACATTAACATTTATCAAGTCTAGTAACTCTGGAATTTGTATATTTCCGTTCAAAATGTTATGAAGGAACTTCTATTCTTCTGTGATGTAATGATGATATGTTAAGTATTGAGAGGATCTCATCATATGTATACTGTTGTCTACAGATACCTATTTTATATGCGCATACTCTTAAAAATTTGTTTTGTACTCTCTCAATGTTGTCTATATCAGTATTATAAGAAGGAGACCAAATAAGTGAACCATATTCTAAAATAAATCGAACAAAGCTAAAATATAAAAACTTTTGTTTGTACAGAAAACTGATTGCTATTTCTAAGAACAAATCCAAATAATATGATGCTTAAAAGTTAATTTTGAGTCAAAGTAAATTCCTAAATCTTTGATTTCGCCTTGTTCTTGCAGCAGTATATTGTTTATATTATAAGAGTAATTTACAAGTTGTCTAGTCCTACAGAAAGTAATTTTAAAACATTTTTTTACATTTAAGGAAAGCATATTTACATCACACCAACTGCCTAAGCATTTGAGATCATTTTGTAACAGAGTGGCGTCATTTAAGTTGTTAATTATTCGAGATATTTTAAGATCGTCGGCAAACATAAGAATCTTACTATTTATAATAATTGAAGATAAGTCATTTACAAACATGTTAAACAATAGAGGTCCAATAAGAGACCCCTGAGGAACTCCTGCGATGTCACAGATACGCACTGAGATAGACAATTTCCATATTTCACATACTGGGACCTACCGATAAGAAAGCTACTTATCCGCTCAACCACTTTACCCCCAAATCCATAACCTTGTAGTTTGGCAATAAGCAGATCATGGTTAACTCTATCAAAGGCTTTGGAGAAGTCGGTGTAGATAGCATCGACCTGATTCTTCTGTTCCATTGAATTGGCAATAAAATGACTATATAAAGTACCAAATTAGTACTTGTAGACCTACCTTTGCAAAAACCATGCTGCTGATAATCTACTAAATCTTTACAATCCCACATTAAAAATTTATTAACAAGGCAGTCAAGTAATTTAGGTGAGGCTGATTGGTTACAGATAGCTGGATAATTTTCAATATTATTTTTATTGCCAGACTTGAATATAGGTACTAAATAACTAGTTTTCCAAAAATCTGGAAAAATCCCAGCGCTTCACGATAGATTAATTAAGTAATGAATAGGTTTCACAAGGGTAAATATACAATGCTTAAGCACAAATGCTGACAGGCAATCTGGACCAATGCATAATTTTCGCTTTGTTGAGTTTTTCTAGTTCCCGGGGAGTCAGATTGGAAGATATAAATATGTTTTTAGCTTTAGCAACTTTAAACATGATTTTCAAAATATTAATGACATCAAAAGAGTTAGTCAATACAACTTTTTGTGAACGAGCTCCATTCTTATTGGGTTTACCAAATCTTACAGTTTTGACAACTTTAATGTCTTCTTGAGCAATATCTTTAAATATTGAGGATACAGTGGCTAAATCCTCAGAAATTATATCCCTTTTATACACAGGTTCCACTAAATTATAAATAATTAAGTTGTTCGTTCTCTTTTGTCGTTCATACAGTTCATTGATTATATCTTCTTCTTGGTTATTAGTATTTTGCAGTTTCATACTGTTAACTTCGTTTAGTAACTTTTCAACTAATCTAAACAGTTTTGGAACAAGTTTCATGCCAGATTTACATTCTTCACATAAGAAACGCAAAACCCGTTTTTTTTTCAATTACATTACTCTGATCTCCGATGAGCAAAGACCAGAGCAATTAGGATTCTTGTGAACTGGTCTTTCACAGCTATCACAGTAAAGCATTTCTTCGCCAGAACCATCTTTCTTGCATTCGAGTCACCTCATTTTGAAATTAAGATTTTTTAAAAGCCGGTCCTGTCTGTTGAATTTTATCCGTTGCCTTGGGATATACTATACGCTTTTTGCCTAAATGACACAAAAAGCAAAGTAATAAAGGATTATCACTTAACACCAAATTAAACAGTTATTAAACAGTCAAACTAAACGTACTTTGTAGATTTGGAATACCACTGAACTCAGCTTCAGACTGATATCAAACTATATAATTAATTTAAACTTTGAACTATTGTAATTTTAACATCTTTGGAGAGAATTTTTTTAAATATCTTTATACATCCATACTCTTTACCATTACCTTTACTCTATACAATTTCTGCATTTGCTATTCTTAGTTAAATGTTATTAAACTTAAGTCGTAAAAATTTAAAAAAAAATGCACCTATATTTTAAAATGCAGAAAACAGTATTCAATAATAATTTATTATATTTAAAAACGAACCGACTTCAATCACTATTTTCTGGCATATATTCTTTTTTTAACTGATTTGAGATACAATTCTATTGATTATTTTAGCGTATTTGTATCTCTCTCTCTCTCTTTCTCCCTCTCTCTCTCTAATTTGTATTTTTTTCTATATTTTCCACTTTCTTTGTTTTATTATTTGGACCACTCTCTATATGTGTAACACCAATTCACCCTATATTGTAACCACCCTGTATAGGTTTCTGTGTATAGGTCACCCAATATAAATTATTTGTCTATCATTTTCTGAACCACCCTGTACAACTATAATTCAACTCCACACGATGTTGCAACCGCACTGTATAACTATTAATCCTCTCCACCCTATTGACGGTTTCTGTTTTTCTATTGTTAAAATCATCTTGCATACCTTTAATTTTACTTTAAGTAATTACTACTATATAACATTTTTGTAACCACTCTGTATAACTATAATTATACTCCACCTTATATTTCAACCATCCTTTATATTCAAGTAATTCTAACATTTTTTAAACCTGTTGCCTTATAACTCAAATATCCTTACCTCATATGCTGATTTAACAATTTTTCATCCACTCTGTATAAATATAGTTTTACTTCACTCTTATTCCAACCACCTTGTATACCCAACTACTTATGTGCTACCCAATACAACACCCTGTATAACTTTAATTCTATTCCACCTTATATTTCAACCATCCTATATATGTTATTGCTTATGTACCACCCAAAATCACATTTATCTGTAAGATTTTTTGAATCCACCTGTATAACTGAAATTTTAATTCGCCCTATATTTCAACTGCGCACATTGCTTGCTTCTTGAGTTTCGATGCACGCACACAGACACCTACCACCTTATACCGTATAGAAAAGATCGCTCACATAATTTTTTTTCTTTTGATACAATATGGAATATTTTGTCTCATTTCACTCGACTGTAAGCCCCGTAAAATGAAAACCGTTACAAACACCCTGTACGTTATACTTTCATGGCATATCTTAACATTTAAACTAGATATTTATGATAAAAATTTGACATTTACATTAATGTTTACCGCACATATTTCTCCGATTTTCAGGAAAACGGTAGGTTTTACGTTATAGAAAATTATACGAAATCAAGCTAAAACATCTCTTTGTAGAATACAATTTAAAATATTCAAATTCATTGAGGCGTTTTAGAGAAAACATTGTAGATTCATTGAAATTCACTGAAGTGTAGTTTCTTAATTACTTTGTTTCTGATTTTCTGGAAAACCGTACATTTTACGTTATACAAAATTATATGGTACCTGTAATATTCGTTAATACTATGCCGTTTAAATCATCAAAATTACCCAAGCGGTTTTTAAATAATTACTGATTATACACAAAAAAAGATGCCGACGAATTGATAAATAGATCAGTTGCAGCATCAACCTGATTTTAGTTGACAAACTGCCTAATACAAAGAATGGGGAGTTGCTGTTGCGTACTTACGATAGTGGAGAAATTTAAAAAAATAAACTATGTACCCCAATTAAGTTTCAGAAATTTTTTTAGAAAACTATTATCAATATTTTATGTTTTAAAGATATAATTGGTAGTTACATGATTTTGATAATTAGGTACCTATTTTTTACTTTGAATCTAATGAATTTTAGTATCAACTTTTAACACCTATGGCTGGTCGCTTGAATGATTTATTTCTTTGAGCCGAATACGTAAGTGAATATTATTGATTTTTCTGGATTTTTCTCTTCAATCAATCTGGCAACACTGCTTGACCTAAAATAATCTGTAGCGATCTGAATGGTTACATAACACACAAGGGTTCATGTTATTAATTTTAAAGTCGATTTTGATTGGCGGAAAATAAGTGGAAAATGGCCATGTTTCCATCGAATTTCGTATCTCCATTCAATAACATCGACCAGGACCGTATCTAATTTACTTAATTCTGTTCTTTAACGAGAATCTAACTATATATAGTAAGCAATGACAAATCTTGCATGTAAATGTTGCAAACAAATTACGGAAGGTCCTCTTTTGATTACTTGTAGTGTTTTGGGAAAATTGTGGAACTTTTGGTGTGTCAAAGACATATAAACACAAAGGTAAAGGTAAGACAACAATAATGCAAAATATTTATTTATTATTATAGAGAAATTTCAAGCATAAATGGCTAAGGTATTTTTTTAAACCTTTGTTTCAAAGTTACAGTAGATTTTTTTCGGCAATAACATTTTATTAAAAAAATTACATGTAAAATTATTTAATTTATGAATACTGGTTGAAATAACTAACTTCAACTAAGATGCATCTATGTATTCTTCTCTTCATTTACTGCCGAACTATGTAAAGAGGCCACGGTTATTTCTTACTGAATTACACCTATTTTCGGATTTCTCTAATCTTCCAAATTTTCTAATGAAGTAGTATAAGCTAATGATTTCAGATGTGCCCATTGAATATATTCCAACGTTTAAAATTTGAGGATCGAGCAGGCCCTAATTGGGGCCCACTTTGAGCAATTCAGCGTACTCTGTATGTTGCTGTTAAAAAAAAACAACCAAATTAAAATGCGCTGGTGCGTCATCGTGTATAAACCATATTGCATTTCTTGGAACATCGTTAATAAACTGAGAGAGCAATTGTTCTTAAAAGTTGTTATACACATCGTGCTCTATTTTTTCAAAAATTTTGCAGGCTATGCAAGTGAGGGCTGCTGGTATTTGTATATTATTTTGGAATGTCCTATAACCAGTCATAAAGAAGAGATACAACACATTTAAGACAGATGTGCCCTAATTTCTCATTTTGACTATATCCCCTAGTTCACTAGGTCGCAGGCTAAAATTTCCTGACTTGTCTTTGGGGATATCTTAAAGATACAGCCACACCTGAACCGGATGTGATTTTTAACATACAATTCGAAACTTGTTCAAAAGGGATGAAAAAGGGACTATATACGGTGTAGGGAAACCAGGGCTGGACAAAAGTCAACCGCATAGTACCGTTATTCCATATAAGGGTAACATGGCTGCCACCATTTAAAATCAAATATTACATTTTATTAATTTTAAAATTTAATAATATAATGTCCTCACATTTGTGTTTTGAAGTCCCTATAATAATAATAATAATATTTACTGGACATTTTAATGGCATTCTCTCTTGCATAAGCCAGGGTGCGTGACTATTTGGATGGATCGACAAAATCGTGAAGTGAGAAATCTTTGGACATTTACTATATTATATTGTTATAACATTTAATGTTACACTACTAAAAAAGGAATCTTTCTTGAAATCAATCATCTCTAACAACAACCGTCTGTCCGAAATAAACAAAGGCCGACAAAAATTATTTGGTTAATGGACGATTGTTGGCATAAATACGTGCCGAAATATTCAGTCCTTTTCTAGAGAGGATTACTACGAGAACTTTTGGGAGTAAATGCGATGGATTATATATGCGGACGCACAGCAGCAGTGGACTTTATCAGATAACAAAGTACTGGGGCAGCGTAAATCGAAGTGTTGATATAGCCTGAGAGGAGAGTTAGTAAAATTTAGTTGTGATTGTGAGTAAATAAAGACAATTTGTTGTTTGGTCTTAAATACTGGTTTGCAACCATTTCAGCAATTTGGTGTCGGAAGTGTAGATTTAAGTTGTAACTTCATTAAATGACGAAAATGAAAGTATAAACTCTGCAATGGACGAAGGGACAAGAAAATTTTCAAACTAGCTACCGATAACCTGAACGTAAAACTAAATATGATCTTCGACCTTGGTGATGAGTAATTAGAAAATCTTGTATATGCCATGAAAGATGAACAATACCTTGTAACTACCGTGGATGAAAAAATAAAATCTAATCCTAGTGTTTATTTCTAAATTACAAGGTGAGTTCGAAATATCGCCGGAGCATGCCAGATGAACTCTTAAAATTTTTATTAAAAAGGCAACTTGAAATCTTTTTATTAAAAAGGCAAGATGATTTAAAAATGCACAGGGAACAATTTGAATAAATAATGCAATTAGTATTTGAAGCTAACGAATTGGTTAACCAGAAAATACTGATTGTGGAATCAGTTCAATTCAAATCGCAGTAAAAAGTGATATTCAAACTGTACAAGTGGTAAAAATTGCACGAAAACACACAGAGAGGGATATCTGAGATCTCCGTAAGTAACAAACGATCTGTGATAAACCTAACTACCTTTAATGGTAGTTTATCAAGTCCTAATGGGATAGCCAAGAAGAGTTACCTCACAATTTCTTTAAACATTAGAACTCCATCAAAGCATTCATGTAGGTGACTAATTATTGAGTCAAGTATACCTGGTGCAACTGGGTACAAAAACATAAAAATTTTGTGAAACTCTACAACAACTCGAAGCAGATATTGGAAGTTTAGTACACCTGTCCTATCCAGATCTACCATAGAACACTAAAGACCAGTGGCCACACATAGTTTTATGTATGGTATCAGAGATGTTAAAGTTCAAAGGAATTTAAGTCATATTGGCATCAAGAAGAACCGTGGCTCAGCGCGCTCTCGAACTGGAAACCCACATAAAAATGTCAAAAGGGTTCGAGCAGTTTCAACCAAGAGAAACCAGAGCCATCACTTCAGGCACTAATGACTGGAATAAACAAACTACTTAAAGGGCCACAAAGAACTGACACCAGAGGCGCATGTTACCGTTGTAGACTGAATCTGACTATTCTTCCACCAGCCTCCGGGAAAGTATTCATTCCGGAATTTTGCCGAGATAGCAGCAGCTTAATTATCAGGGGTACAACAAATGGCTGCGCAATCGCCATCATCGTTGACACCAGTGCCGCTGTGTCCGTTGTCAGGTCCAGTGTTCTAACGCCCTCGCAAATCCGGCCAATTAACAAAAAAATCCAGCTACGAACAGTCATTGGCGAGTCCATTTCGATACAGGGACAACAGAATCCGGCTTAGAGTTCTAGTAGCCAATATGAGTGATTTTATATTTGGCATGGATCTAATTAGCCAACATAGATTCATGTTTGATTTTTAATTGAGGAATTTGCCTTGACATGGCCGTCAACACCTCATTGACTTGCATACAAAGTGAAGCAAAATCCTCAACCAGAATTTCTGGTCGATGGGACACATTATTTATTAACAGCTAGAAAGTAATTCTGGTAAGTGCGTTGGACTAGTGGAGCACAGACATTTAACTCATGATTATTTGGTTGCTTAAGTACCGGATGAGACATACTTATTAGAATATGGCCACATCGACAGCCGAACTCGCAATGGTGAAGAAACAATTTACTTCGAACCAGTAGAGACCATCAATTGCGAAGAACCGTGCAAGGCAACATCGAAGTAGACAGATCCTAATAGAATTTGTATTAAGTCAGTTCACATCTTACACCAGATGAACAACCGACGGCCAAACAATTTATCCTAATTTGTTGGCAATTTATTTACAGTCATGATGGCACTTACTACTGGTCGTACAAATATCATCCACCGCCTAGGCAACTACCGTTGTGTCAACAACAGACAGTAGAGGAGAATATCCGGATCATGTTACAAAACGAGCCATCCATCAGCCCATGGTCTTCCCCCGTCTTTTAGTAAAAAGAAGTACGGAACCAACAGTTTCTGAGTATATTATAGGAAATTGGACGACGTAACGAAAAAAGACGCTTGGTTTTCCACCCTAGATCTAAAAAGTGGATATTGGAATGTTGAGCTTCACAAAAACGACAGAAAAGACAGCGTTTTCCAACAGTAAAGGGTTGTTCAATTTACCATCATGCAGTTTGGATTATGTAACGCTCCCGAGTCCTTCGAAAGATTAATGAAGTATCTATTGAGAGGCTTGACACCGCTGACTTTCTGGTGATGGATCATACATTCGATGATCACTTGAAGAACCTCTACGGAGTAATTTCCAGAATTAAAAATGCCAACTCAACCCCAAGAAGTGTGCCCTGTTTCAGAAAGAGTTTTTGAGTCACATCGATTCCGAGTCAAGAATTAGGACTGCCCGGTCCCCAAAGACAAACATGAACTACGAAGCTTTCTAGTTCTATGTTCGTACTGCAGGCGGTTCGTTGAGGAATTTGCTACCACTGCCGCACTCTTACACCGGCAGATCACCGAAAAGGAGATCTATCAATGGAATCAAGAATATTACAACTGAAAGTGGTATTATAGTCCAGTCCAACTCTAGCCTTTCCTACAAACATTGACAAATTCGTCTTAGACACCGACGTCAGCAACAACTGTTTGTGGCAGTCATATCACAATTGCAGGATGGTGAGGAACGGGTGAATATAGAAATTACAGCAAGACTACTTTAAGGTAGATCACCCTTCCGGCCGTTTGCATAGCAATGCAAATGGGTAAATTACTTTGAGAACGTCAGAGCTTGGTGCCATTTGATCAGTCAAGAGGGTCCTAAGACTAGGACCAAGAACAGTACAATCTGGGCATCCCATTTGAAAGTATTGCTATTGTATACTATGTCCGAGAGGAATACGAAATATATTCTGGTGGTCACATACTATTTTACTACATAGCCTTATAGATTAAGAGCTAGTGACCCACTTTTCATGAAGTGTTTGATTCAAGCAAATATTTTACATACTGGTGTAGTTAGGATAGATGAGTGGGTTGTCATATGTTGGCCTAACCAGCTTGAGAACAGGAGGTACTGCGCATACAAGAAAGATGTAAAAAAATTTTTGCCAAAAAAAGTGTTTGAATCAGAGGCTAAAAATAATTATTCGACAGTTTACCTGGCTTAGAGTTAAATTACAAATAAGGCAGACACTTTTGGGGGGGGTTAATATCTAACCATTCTACCTCAAAGTTGAATTTTATAAATTAAAAAAAGTTTTTGATTCACGCTGAAATTTTAATAGATGCTTTGTTGTATATATTTCATAATATTCACAAAAAGGCAGACACTTTTGCCGGGGTTTAATAGCTGGCCATCAAAAAATAAAGTTACCGTGAATAGAGAGAGCTGCGCTTCGGGTACCTGCTATACCGAACATGTAATCACAAAATATTTTAGTGCGTACAGGTTAATATTTATATGTTTTGCTATTGTGAACACATTTTTGTGTAATATAATGTAAAAACATTAACCATTCAAAATAGAATGTGTTTCTTGTGAGATAGGTGAACAGAAAAATGATGACAAAGTTATTATATTTTCCAAAGCCACTTTAAGAAAATGCCATATTGCGTTAAAAATACGTCAACACAATAATTTAAAATATAATCGTCGGTTTATAGCGTAAAATATATCTTCTACAAAAGGCTATCATCGCTAGATTTATTACACACTATGTACATAAAGTTTTAGTATAATTTAATTTTAAACTAAACAATTTTAAGGAAAATCAGTTATTTTTAGATTTTAGTTTAATGTATATTTATATGGCAGTGAAATATACAGAGTAAATCATTTGTAGTAATGACGTCATCAAAATGCTTTTATAGTAGAATGGATGGACTGTATATTTAATTTTTTTGGATTGTAAATTTCAAGGCGATTACAAAGTTACACGATGCCTATATTTGGTAATTAAATATTGTTAAAGATACAATAATTTTAAAATCAGTAGTTACCTAAATAAAAAAGACAAAAAACGTTAATTTATATGTACGGGGGATACATTTTACACGTATCGGTCACACTGCAGTTCCAACCCCTAAGCAGGGGTAAATATTACTTATAAAAGTTTACATGCAAAGGGGTATCATGTGATATCTCTTTTTGGCCAATCTTTTGACACATCATTTTTCTAAATCAGATTATTTTTTACAGAGGAAGAGAATTGTAATTGAAAAAAGAAGAGTATAAATACCAAGACAAACAACTGAGAAAAAATCGTTAAATGTTTTTGCGAAAGATATTTGTGACTGTGAATGTAAAGAATTGTTATTATTAGTAATGGTTATACTGACCTTCAAATTTCGACAATGGTTTATTCTTGACCAGGTTATCAAATATTTTCCTAGGCTCTGTGCAAAAAACGTTACGCCTAAATACATTTCACTATAAAATACAGCTTTAACAACAGCTTGCTGAGTATTATTATGACAGAAGGTTGGAATTTTGCGAATTATGACTCAAAGGGCAAATGCAGACTCTCATTTTATTAAAAATATTTGTTTTTCTGACGAACCAGTTTTTTTTTAAATGGAGTTGTCAATAAACATATTGTAGATACTGGGACAATACCAACCCACAAGTTTTTCGGGAAGAGTACAACCAACATCCTCAGAAAATTAATGTATGGGCCTGAATTCTTGGAAATTAAACTATTGGTCCTTTACTCGTGGAAGAAATTTTAACTGGGGTATTGTTTTTGGACTTTATGGCGACATCTAAAAACTGTGTTGTCTAAAACTCAAACTCGCGATATTCCTGAACTTAGACGTCGAATAGTGGAGGAGTGTGAGCGGATTACATCAGAGACTCATCAAAAAGTGCGGGAGGAATTCGAGACTTCACCATTTTCTTACCAACAATGGCGGACATTTTGAACATCTAATTTAACTACAGGGTAATTCTAATGCTAATAAAATATTAAAAATGGACTGTTGAAAACTAAGCTTAACAGTAAAAATCTGTTTCACGCTATTAACACCTACGCGTGCTCTGTACTCAGTTACTCATTCGGAATAGTTAAATGGTGCAAGACTGACATTGAACAACTACAACGAAAAGTTCGAGTTCTACTAACAAAAGCTCAAAATCACCATCCAAAGAGCTCCGTCGAACGTACAACGTTGCCACGGTATGAAGGAGGGAGAGGATTGGCAGATATAGGCAAGTTACGTGATCAACAAATTTCCAATTTGTGTAATCATTTCCAGAAACTAGCAGAATTTTCTGATCTACACAGAGTAATATGTCAAGTTGATGACTCAACACCTCTACGACTGACAGAACAACAAGTTCAAGTATACCACCAGACAACTGATCAGAAACTGCTCAAATGGAAAGAGAAGCCGCTTCATGGAAGGCATATAAACGACGTCAACCAAGATTATGTCGACAGTTCAGCGTCGAACTATTGGTTGATCTCTGGTCATATGTTTCCTGAAACGGAAGGCTTTATACTGGCAATCCAAGATCAAGTAATTCCAACTAAGAACTATCTAAAGTACATCGTCAAAGACCCTTCTATCAACAACGACAGATGCAGATATGGTTGCCAAACATCTGAATCTATCCAGCATATCACAGGAGGTTGCCAAGCGTTCGCTGCAACTGAATACAAAGCACGACACGATGCTGTGGCAAAAATACTGCACCAGGAACTAGCGCTGAATCTCGAGCTATCACAGTCGGTAAGAACACCCTACTATATATACAAACCAGAATCTATTTTAGAAAATAACAACTACAAACGGTACTGGGACCGGACGATATTGACCGATCGGACTGTTGCTCACAATAGACCAGATATAGTTTTGGTAGATAAAGTGGTAGATAAAGTCTCTAGAAAAACAACCTTAATTAACATAGCAATCCCTAACAACAACAATATAAATATTAAGCAGGCTGAAAAAATAGCCAAATACAGGGATTTAGAATTTCAAATACAGAGACAATGGGACATGAACAACACTCGAACAGTACCAATTGTTTTGTCAACAACAGGAGTAGTCCCAAAACATCTATTAAACAATTTGAAATACCTCGGTCTGGACGAACATCTTTACCAACAGATGCAAAAAGCCGTCCTGTTGGGAACAGTCCGGACGGTTAGAAAATTCATGGGGAACTGCAGCCACGACGCCAACCACGGGCCTGATAACCTGGCAAGGGCTCCCACAGAGCTAAACCCTTTTGATATGTAATATATCTGGGGTTTAGTGAATTTTCCCCTAAGGGCACACTATGTGTGCCTTAGAGGGAGTGTGATGCCATACATTGTATGGTCAAGTCGGCATATGGAAATACAATGTAAATAATAATTATTTTAATTTGAAAGTTTAAAATGGCATTACTCTGTAAAAAATATCCTGATTTTAAAACATGATGCGTCAAAAGAGTGTCAAAAAAGAGACCTTAAAAAAAGACACATGATATCCCTTTGTATTTAAACTTGTAGAGTGATATTCACTCCCGTTTAGGGGTTAAAATTGCAGGGTGACCGATACGTGTAAAATGTGCCCCCCCCCAATACCCCAATATATATATATATATATATATATATATATATATATATATATATATATGTATCTATATATATATATATATATATATATATATATATATATATTAAAAGAAAAAGACAAAAAACAGCTTAATTTATATATATATATATATATATATATATATATATATATATATATATATATATATATATAAATTAAGCTGTTTTTTGTCTTTTTCTTTTAATATGTTTTAAAAGTTATTTTGGGTGTCTAGTTCTGAATGAAAGCCCTTTATATGAAACTATGTGGTATCAACAACATCTTTTCTTATCTTAATCAATTTTCCCCAAACAAGAAGATCGATAGACGATTACATTATTAATTAATAATTAAGTCGACACCCAAGCTCCTAGAATCGAACGCCAATATATTTATTTTTATGGAGTCATCTAAATGATTTTTTCTTAAATGTGCCCCCAACAATAGCCAATGGTAGCGCAGAGTACGACCACGACTACACCCGTGATGCTGCCTCTCACTCGTATCTGTTACTACCATAGCATATCTCTCCTGGTAATATTTATTTAGATGTTTGCTAGCTACTATTAAACCCCGGCAAAAGTGTCTGCCTTTTTGTGAATATTATGTAATATATTCAACAAAGGATATATTAAAATTTCAGCTTGAATCAATCACTTTTTTTTTATTAAAAAAAATTCAACTTTGAGATAGAATAGTTAGATATTTAACTCTAAGATAGTTAAACTGTCGAATAATTATTGTTGGCCTCTGATTCAAACACTTTTTTTTGCAAACATTTTTTTACATCTTTCTTGTATGCGCAGTACCTCCTGTCCCCAAGCAGGTTAGGCCAACATATGACAAACTACTCATCTATCCTAACTACACCACTATGTAAAATATTTGCTTGAATCAAACACTTCATGAAAACTGGATCACTAGCTCTCCTACTATTACGCTGTGTGAAATCGTTAGATTTTTTAAAAGCAATAATTTAATTCAAGTCATTGTTATATAATGTAATTGTACACCACTTTAACAGGAATCTTTCTCGATATTAATCGTGCATAAAAAAATCATCAGTCCGAATAAACAAAGGCCGACATAAACCATTTCGTGAATGTACGATAGTTAGTATAATAAAGTCCCGAAATCTCCAGTACTTTTCTAGAGAGATAAGATTACTACGGCAGCATTTGTGAGGGAATGCGATAGATTAATGTTGATATAGTCTAAGAAAAGTAGTTAGTGAAATTTGGTGCTAAAATTGTGAATAAATAAAGACGATTTATTTTGGTGTTAAATAATTGTTTGAACCCACGGAGTTCTGGGCTATATAAATAGTTTCTGATTACGTATGGAGTTGCAGATAGTATTTAAATAAGAGGAGAAGGTAAATTAGAAACTGCAATAATCAGATTAATAACCCTAATCGTCAACAGAATATGAGTTTTCTGTTACTTTTTCGGGTAGGTAAATAATATCTTTACTTAAAATCTTTCATCCACTCTTGAGTTAATGTTATATTAAAACAGCTTCTTGTTACTTATATCTACAATTTATATTTTACAATTATCGCTTCCAATGTTTCCATTGAAAAAGAATTTCTAAGAAGTAAGTGTTTTCTGTATAGTTTAAGGTAAATTAAATGCAAAACGTCTACGTCGTCCTTCTTATTGAGATTGAAAACACAGCACTATATTTTCTTATGTGATAATTACTATATAATAGTTATATAATTCCCTAGACGTCGCAAGTTCGCAAGTTGTGTTATAAATATGTATTTTGTCAACTAAAATCACAATTGTATTATATAAAATCTGCCTTATCTGTGAAATCTGTTATTTAGAATTCAGGTACTTGGGATTTTACTCTTTGTTCTAATTACTTAAGTAATAGTTTAGAGGTAGATATAAATTAGAGAAAACTGTAATTTCGATTTAGTTTGTTTTACTCCACAAAGTATCCACTCTATTTTGTGGTTTACTCCTTGATGATGACAACTTAGAATTGTTGAAACGGCGTTGAGTGTTTAAAATAAAGGTTTGATGATAGGGTGAAAAACTGTGTTTTTACAACTAAAATCCGCTCAATAATCTTGCAAGTTGTTAATTTATTTGTTTGTGTTAATGTTTTATTACTTTTGACAGCATACCTCTACTTTATGTTCTTTGTTTTTTTTTACAGGCTAAATTTCAGACAATTGATCTAATGTTGAACTTATTTATTTGTACTTCGCAGAGTTGCCAAATCTGATGATTTGAAGTAAATCACACTATATCTATATAATTTCTGCAATTGCTATTCTTAGTTAATTGTTATTAAACTTAAGTCGTAAAAATACAAAGCACCTAAATTTTAAAATGCAGAAAACAGTATTCAATAATAATTTATATTTAAAAACGAACCGACTTCAAGTGGCTTAAAATAAAAACCGTGTGCAATCAATCATTATTTTCTGGCATATATTCTTTTTTTAACTGATTTAAGGTACAATTCTATCGATTAGTTTAGCGTATTTGTATCTCTCTCTCTATTTTTTTCCCTCGCTCTCTAATTTGTATTTTTTTTCTATATTTTCCACTTTTTTTATTTGTTTTATTATTTGGACCACTCTCTATACGTGTAACTCCAATTCACCCTATATTGTAACCACCCTGTATAGGTTTCTGTGTATAATATAAATTATTTGTCTAACATTTTCTGAACCACCCTGTACAACTATAATTCAACTCCACACGATGTTGCAACCGCACTGTATAACTATTAATCCTCTTCGCCCTATTGACGGTTTTTATTTTTCTATTGTTTAAATCATCCTGTATACCTTTAATTTTACTTCGCCCGATATGTCAAGTATAAGTAATTACTTATGTTCCACACTATATAACATTTTTTAACCACTCTGTAGAACTATAATTATACTCCACCTTATATTTCAACCATCCTTTATATTCAAGTGATTCTAACATTTTTTGAACCTGTTGCCCTATAACTCAAATATCCTTAGTGCATATTCTGATTTAACAATTTTTAATCCACTCTGTATAACTATAGTTTTACTTCACTACCCAATACAACTTTTTTTTAACCACCCTGTATAACTTTAATCCTATTTCACCTTATATATCAACCATCCTATATATGTAATTTCTTATGTACCACATTTATCACATTTATCTGTTAGATTTTTTGAATTCACCTGTATAACTGAAATTTTACTTCGCCCTATATTTCAACTGCGCACATTGGTTGCTTCTTGAGTTTCGATGCACGCACACAGACACCTCCCACCTTATACCGTATAGAAAAGATCGCTCACATAATTTTTTTTCTTTTGATACAATATGGAATATTTTGTCTCATTTCACTCGACTGTAAGCCCCGTAAAATGAAAACCGTTACAAACACCCTGTACGTTATACTTTTATGGCATATCTTAACATTTAAACTAGATATTTATGATGAAAATTTGATATTTACATTGATGTTTACCGCACATATTTTTCCGATTTTCAGGAAAACGGTAGGTTTTACGTTATAGAAAATTATACGAAATCAAGCTAAAACATCTCTTTGTAAAATACAATTTAAAGTATTCAAATTCATTGAGCCGTTTTAGAGAAAACATTGTAGATTCATTGAAATTCACTGAAGTGTAGTTTCTTAATTACTTTTTTCTGATTTTTTGGAAAACCGTACATTTTACGATATACCTGTAATATTCCTTAATACTATGCCGTTTAAATCATCAAAATTGCACAAACGGTTTCTGAATAATTACAGAGTATACACAAAAAAAGATGCCGACGAATTGATAACCTCCTTCGTTTTGGTTAATAACCAGAAGCAAATAGGTCAATTGCAGCATCAACCTGATTTTAGTTGACAAACTGCCTAATACAAAGTATGGAGAGTTGCTGTTGCGTACTTACGATAGTGGAGAAATTAAAAATATTAAACTATGTACCCCAATTAAGTTTCAGTATTTTTTAAAGAAAACTATTATTAATATTTTATGTTTTAAAGATATAATTGGTAGTTACATGATTTTGATAATTAGGTATCTATTTTTCACTTTGAATCTAATGAATTTTAGTATCAACTTTTATTACCTATGGCTGGTCTCTTGAATGATTTATTTCTTTGAGCCGAATACTTAAGTGAATATTATTGATTTTTCTGGATTTTTCTCTTCAATCAATCTGGCAACACTTCTTGACCTACAATAATCTGTAGCTACCTGAATGGTTACATAACACATAAGGGTTCATGTTATTAATTTTAAAGTAGATTTTTATAAATAAGTCGCAGTCTGACTTGAACAACAGAAGGAGTTGTGATGAGGACCATAGAGCGCGGTATTCTTATTTTAATTTACTAAAAACAAACTGTTTGATGGAATCCAAAATAGATGTTTATAATGTTAAAATGCCTAGAGTACATGTACGCCGAATGTATCGCTAGCTAAGTGAAAGAAGCGGGAGGCGGCGTTTTCATTTCGTACGGACGTACGAACAGAAATCCAACTACTGTTATGAGATATTTTTAAGCGTGGTTTTTATAATACTCAAAATAGGAGAAGAGAGGCACTTGATGTCGAGGGAGCACAAATGAAGTTCAATATTGACCTCTAAGACTTACAACCTTTATAGACCGATTTTCGACAACTTGAAATTTGACTGATGAGTGGTTAGAAGAACCAGGCCATCTTGTAAGTGTTAGAACAAATTACCGCCATACAATTTCTTTTGGAGCATTATCGACCCCATCTAGTGCTACCTCTGACCGCTGAGCATCGAAGGCAGCGACTACAGTGGTGCAGAGTACGACAGTATTGGAATGTGGAATGGTATTAGGTCATCTTCTCTGATTAATTTCCATTCTGCTTGGGTATACATGAAGAAGCTATAAAAGCTGTTATTTAGCCCCTTCAGACTGATGAAGCTATAACATAGCGAAACAATTGTTACAAGTTTGTTTAATTGTAGTGGAAGTCAGTAATACTGTGTTTTACTTCACCAAGATTTTCAACTTTCACCAAGTAACGGCCAACTCCATCCAATGTTTACCAGTACCTAGTTATAATTTTCACCTACTGATACTATTCATTTTAAATTTTCCAACCTGCAAATATGTATATAATTACATAATATTAATAACAGCAGGGGTGGCCGGACTTGACCGTGGGAAAATTTTCAAGGTCGCCACCTTATCATGTGGCGCTTGCGGGTTGATAAGAGTCGACCACCTTGTGGTTGCGTGGGTGGCCTTGTGGTTGCGTGGGTCGTTGGCCTTGTGGTTTGGTGGCTGTGGTTGCGGGGGCGGGGTTTGTGGTGGCGAGATTAGTGGTGTGATTAGTGGTCGTGGGTGTTTGGGAATCTCCCTTCAGCTTGACGGTGGGGAGCCGTCGGGTGTAGAGATGATGGGTGACGTCATCGGAATTGTATGTTGTAGATCATTCGTTGGTATTATTGCTTTTCGCCATCTTGTGACGTTTGCGGTACTAAGAAAAAAAGTCGCTGCCGGGTTTAGAGCCTGGCATTTTTGATTCAAAGGCAAGGATTTAGCCTTGTGGGCTAATGAGACATATTGAAAAAATTGTCTAGAGGTTGTTGGGTATTTGATTTTTAGTGATAATCGTGTCTTAACTGCAAATGTCATGTGTTGTGCGCTGCAAATTTCTTGTTGTGTGTAACTAGTGTGATTTGAGAGGTTATGGGGATAGAGTGTATATGTAATATACAGTGGTGTATGTTGGCAGGTGGTTCGTGGTGTCCGTTCTGGTTGTCAGTTTCGCATTCATGGTTGGCGTTATATGATTTTGGGGTGACAGGTTCTAACGTCGTGTGTTTTGTGAGTTTCATGTTCCATGGATGACATTGTATTTTGTTGGTGACAGGGTGTAGCGTCATTTGTCGTGTGTTTTGTCAGTCTCATGTTCCATGGATGATGCTGTATTTTGTGGAGGTGACAAGTTGTAATGTCGTTTGTCGTGTGTTTTGTGAGTTTCGTGCTCCACGGATGACATTGGGTTTTGTTGAGGTGACAGGTTGCAATGTCGTTTGTCGTGTGTTTTGTCACTTTCATGTTTCATGCGTACTGTTGTGTGTTGTGATTTTCATATTGTGTGTTTTGTCAGTTTCATGTTCCGTAGTTGACGTTGTGTTTTGTGAAGGGTAGCTTTGAAATAAAATTTTAAATACAGAACATTGTTTTACTTCCTATTAGAATTAATGGGTATAGCGAACTTTGTTATCTTTCTAGCTTCAACGCACTCTACGGAGTGCCTCCCACTACTTTACCATGACGTCATAAACTACACCCTCATTGGTTGGTTGAGCCATACCTCCCTCTACTTTCTGTGGGTAACAGTTTGTAATGTCGTTTGTCATATGTTAGGAAAAAGTATGGTTATATTGTATGATGAATAATGTTGAGGGATATAATGTATAAAGGAAAATGAATGAAAATAAAAAAACAATTAGTAAATACCTAATTTATTATAAATTTCGAGGGAATAAAAAAATATGTATTCTCTAAGAGCATTAGCTAATAATGTATTATCGCATATTGAAAAAATTGTCTAGAGGTTGTTGGGTATTTGATTTTTAGTGATGATCGTTTGTTGTCGAAGATATGTCTCAAAAGTTATATTTTATATGCAGCGATATGTTATATATGTAATGTATGGGGATTGTATTTGATGTATTTGGTCGTAATAAGGGTTCTAGTTTTCAGCTGTAGGTGTCTGCAATATGACGTCACAGAAAAAAGGGTATTCGCGATAATATTAATAATTTAGTTATATTTAATTTCATTTTAGTGATAGTATTTACTCTTTTTTTTCAGCAGCAGTTACAAAATAGTAGAAGTAAATTATTCGTTAAAAACAAGTAAAATGACGCTCTTATTTAACAAAAAAAAACAGTAAATTTCACCATTTTGGTCCTAGTTTCGAATTAGAGGCATTTCTGTTGATTACAGACATTGTGCTAAAACGTCAAAACTTAATCGTTGAAAAACAAAATGACTCACTTATTTAATAACATTTTAGAAGCATTTGTGCTGGAAACACCGAAACAAAACCTATAACAATGTATAATTTACCATTAAAATTACAACTCTAAGGATTCAGTGGTGATAAAATAATTTTCGGTTCTAGTTTGAAAAACTTAATCGTTGAAAAACAAATAAAATTACTCAATTATGATAAAAATAATCTTATTTAACAAAACAAAAAAAATGAGTAAGTTCCACCATTCTGGTCCTAGTTTTTGAATATCTTAGAGGCATTTTTGCTGAAAACACCGTATGCAACATTCTGCTAAAACTACGAAAAGCAATTAAAATGTACAATTTATGATTTAAAATTATCTTGCTAGGGTGTACCATTTATCATTCTTTCAAAGAGTACAATTTGAAGAGAAAGGTGTTTGAATAATAAGAAAAATAAAAACTCACCTGTGGTAAATATTGTTATTCCTCGTCAAAATCATTAAATCTCTATATTCTAGTTTGATTATTTTACAGACACTGAGTTGAAAATAACCACCGAAAAAGAAAATGTCAAAAACCAAATGATATTTTTCAGACATTGTGTTATAATAACCGTCGAAAAGCAGTTAAACGTCAGAAAGAACCAAATAAAATTAACGGTACTACAACATATTAATAACACTGATTCAAACTAACGTAAAAATGTTGATTTATCGCAAAAACAATTCCTGTAAGATATCGGTCATCAAAACCGGAAATAATTGCGGTAATGCAAAATATATCTAGTTGTTATAAATAAGTTAATTATTGAATTTCAAATTAAATACAAATAAATATATTACTGGAATAAATTATAGAAAATGAGAATTAATGTAAATAAATCCCAAAATGAAATTGTTATAGAACACAGGAAAATAATTGAAATAATTTGTTTAACTAATAAATTAAAATCTTTATATTTCCATCGATAGAGATTCTGTTAGTGTCAAATGTTTTTATTCGAAAAGGTTCGGTTGTATTAAATATTTTTAATACATTAATATATTGATTAGTACTAAAACGAAAGTTGCTAGGAGTGTATGTATGTTTGAAAAAATAATTAATGCAGAGGTTAGTTGGTGTTAATATGGTAGCTTTAAGATATTATGTTTATAATGTTTCATTAAATACCGCAGTATCATCAGTTGAACACGGTACAAGTTGGCAAGATGAAAAGCAAAAAAAACAGAGAAATTAGACCACAATGTATATACGGGATGTCCCTTTTAATTTCAAGTTAAATTTAAGTAAATATATTAATGGAATAAATACTAGAAACTGAGAATTAATGTAAATAACTCCCGAAATAAAATGGTTATAGAACACAGTAAAGAATAATTGAAATAATTTGTTTACCGAATAAATTAAAATATTTATATTTCTATGTAGACATTCTGTTAGTGTCAAATGTTTTTATTCGAAAAAGTTCGCTTGTATTAAATATTTTTAATACATTAATATATTGATTAGTACTTAAAACGAAATTTGCTAGCAATGTATGTATGTTTGAAGAAATAATTAATACAGAGATTAGTTGGTGTTAATACTGGCAGCCTTAAGATATTATGTTTTTCATTTTTTTTTTGAAATATGATATGAATACATTATGGTGATGTCAAACAATTACAAAATTTTTTCGGATGAGGCCGAGCATAATATTTTTGAGACAGATAATTTTTAATGATGAATCCAAATCAATAATTTGATATTATGATTTCTGGTAGCCTACTAATAATTTTAGAATAAAGTAACGAACGAGGTTGAAGATACGCATAGTGTTTCACCAATTACTGTTGAATGCAGATCGTTAAAAATGGCTTTACTTAAATCAAGCTTTATAATATTCACAATAATTTTGAAAAATGTCTTGTATGTTAATATACCTTATGGAACCAAGGACATGGCTGTATGCCCTTCAGGGAACTGTTTGAACCGCTCCAACTATACATTGATGGCTCGAGATAGATTAAACGATGGACGACTGCCTGTATATTTTGCTCATCTGTCAAACACAACAAAAAATTTCAAACTGAAGCTGATATTTTCTGATGACACTGAAGGTGACACTGACTGGATTTCAGCAGCTTCTTGCCAAGATGAAAAAACTTTACTATCGAACAGCTCAATGACTATACGTGATGCCAACCTACAAGAGGAGCTCCACAAAGTGCTAATTCTTATTTGTGTAACACTCTCTACAATTACAATATTATTACTTAATTTAATTGTGAAATGTATAAGGAATAGAATGAATAATTAAAACACATAGTTATATACAATATTTTATTTATGCAAAACACTATTCAGAAGCCAATAATAAACTACATCAACATTTTCTTTTGCACATCGTACTGGATCATTGCAGCGGCAGTGAAAAATGCATGGAGAGTCAGAAGGTTTCAGTTCAACAGCGCCATTGAAGTTTTCCAGATTGATTAGGTGATAGTGTGATTCCCCATCTTCGTTAAGCAGTTTTCTTAAATTGTGAATTTTCAGCTCTTCAAATAACTTGATAAATAAAAAGTCATATTTCTGATGGCCTCGTACATATATGTGCGTGCATTTGGTTAGGAAAATTCTCAAAATGTCGTTCGTAGTATTCAAATTGTAGTGGCCATCAGAGTAGTGAAGTCCATGTAGCCGTTTTTCCAAATATCGTACTTGCCTTTTTTCTGCTGCTGATAGATAGTTAAACGGTTTGGGTGGTTTAAACAAAAACACACCTGTGCGTTTACGTGTCTTGATTACCAATTCTTTGGGAACAAATCTTCCCTCGATTTCGAAACCTTGAATGTCGACAATTGCAATTTCCATGGTGAACCGTTGAAAAGCTGTACCGAAACTCATTTTCTAAACAGCTGAGTGATCTAATATAAGCTTCGAACAATTTTGCTGAGTGGGAGAAATTCCATTAGGCAATCGTGGATAATTATGCAGAAGGCAAGGGTCTTATCGCGAAATCCCGTCTGGCTTTCAATATCCAGGCGAATATCTACAATCGAGGATTTCATGGTGTCCTCACGTCGGGAGCAATCCATGACGAATAGGGTGTGCGTCTTGAATGCAACATAATCCAGTAGAGGGTGTTTGCCGCCGCCAAAGCTGGGATAAAAGTCCGTATACCTTTTGTACGCCTCACCGTACTCACTCTTTGAAAAATCTAAATCAAATCTCTCCATAGGCCAAAATTCGCTGTTTAAATTTAGGCGAATATTGGAAATGTGAATATTATCAAATTCCGTGGGATCTTCTTTGATGTTGCGGTGGCGATCCGTTTGGAAGGCTAAGATAACCTAACGAGGGCTTTCCAGTGCGGCACACGTCTTCACAGCCCAAATTTCACGAGTAGCACCTGTTTTGAGAGCAGGCAACTCATTTAGCTCCCATTTACGAAACGGCAAAATTATACTGGAATCTTCTTTGACAGCTTGCAGTAAATCCAATTTAACGTCATGGTTTGGAAAAATGTGTCGGACTTTGAGTTCGATGTTGTTTATTGTCACTTTGCCCTTGGTTGCAGCATCCGTGATTATAAGGCAATCATCATCGCTACGGCTTCGCACCAGACGAATTGTTTGTTTACCACACATCACCTGCTTGTAGTCGTTGAAGATGGAAAACAAATGTCCCAATGGAATGTACATGTGAAAAGTTTTATCGGCGGCATTCATATACGCTTTATGTGAAAAATTCCACCCGGCTATGAATAGGTCCTTTGAACTGTTGGGGTCGTAGCAGTCCACGAATTGTACTCACGCGACCAGGGTCTCTCACGGTTTCAATTTCCTTGCCGCACAACTCGTACGTAACGCTGTCGAAGAAGAAAACTCCAGCATTTGGTGATAGAGAAACATCTCCATTGCCTGCTGTCTTCACCACTTGTCCCTGGATTGAGATGCAGGAATCAGCCATGGAAAACCAACAATCTGTTTGGTTGACGGTGATTTCAACGATATCATTGTTGCCGAATGACTTGACGTATGGATAGTAGGTTCGCAACTCCTCGCGTCTTACACTATCATCAAAATTTGGTTTGCGGAAGATATCGAACATTTGAGGAGTTGACATGGTAGCCGAGCGTTTGTAGAAACAATCTGTTTGAGAGCGTGAGTGATCTCTTGAGAGGTTTCATAGAAACTGATGGTGGTCGAGGAGCGGTTGACTTCTTATATGGTCGACTCATTATTATTCTTGTAGTTGTTTCAGCTCAAGTCGAATGATGATTTCTTCACCACGAAAATTCACAAGTTCAGAGTCTTGATTCAAAATTTGCAATGTGAGGTTATGTATTTCGCTTCTGTTAATCTGCAAATAGATTAAATGCTGAGGTGTTTCGTCGATGGCAAAACCAGGATCAACTGCAACGGCAAACTCGTAAATGGTGTGTGAAGGAGTGTTGTTGTAGAAGGCTCCTGATGTGATGTTGCTATCAATGTGGATGGTACGCACTTTGATAATGTTCACTGGTAAATCGGAACTGTGAACTTGATTGCGTGGTAGCAGCTGTTTAGAGAAGCCCAGAATATCACCACAGCGTACTTGCTGCTGAAAAGCTCACACTTGAGAGTATTGTTGTTGGGTTTCAATGAGAAAATATTCTCAACGTCCTTTGCCAAATGAATGCCAAGTGCCTTTCTAATATAAGCTTCGATGTCGCCAATTTCGTATGAACCTTCAGGCAAGTCGATGAATGTTTGCGTGTTGTGATCGTCGAACAGGTAGATCTTGTCACCTCTCTCAATGTTTGGGATGCTGTTGTACGAGTGAAAACTCAATAAAGCTAGTCCGTAGTTGTAGTTGGGATCCAACTGAATAGGTGGTTGAAAATCAATCGACAGTATTGGGCTGCGACCTTTCAATGTGATGATCATGACTGAAAATTGGCTGCTTGTTAGCTGCTAATATAGGTAAGGGTAAAACAACAATAATGCAAAATATTTATTTTTTATTATAGAGAAATTTCAAGAATAAATGGCCACAATTTGATTGATTGTACGTCTGATAAGAGTCATTGTTGTAGAGGATTTTCACTCCATTGCCAAAGTAGTTGGCTAATTGTCGGGGTGGTTTCAAACATCCAAAGCTATCAAAGTACTGAACGGTGTTTCCATTTCACACATAAGCTACCCAATGTGTACCGTGATGACTGCTGGTATCCAAATTAACGATGGCAGACTCCTTTGTTTGTGAATGTTTAGGTAAGGCGTCTCGCATAAATACTCCCCTAAAGTGGGGGATCTTCAAATGTTTGGCATATTGCTCAAGCTCGTGATTGTAAAGTGCTTGATTGGGTAGCTTTATTGGGAGTTTTTTGGCTTCTTTAAGTAAAGCCCGAAGCCGTTGCGGGACTTTTTAAGAAAAATACCGCTTCCTGTCTTCGCAAGCTCTTCCATGGCTTGATTATGGCGCTGGTCCTCCTCCAACTTCTTGAGGGCGTTCTTTGCATCTATCACGGCTTTGGCTACTCCACTGGCTCCCCCTGTAAGAGCTCCAAGTGCTGACAACCCCGCAAATAGGGGTATTAGTGGGAGAAAACCACCAATTTTCGACTCAAAAGGAATGACTCGAGGTACACGGATTTTCTTGCAACCACCTGCCTTCTTAATGACTGCTCGGGCTGCTCTCAACGCCAATAACGATGTCTTACGGACATCACTTCCAGATCCGACAATAGCTCTCTTGATTGGTAGAACCACATTCTGTCGAAAAGATTTTTTTCCACATTGTTTTTTGATTCCAAGCCCCATCTTGCGTTAAGCCTTCATGCCTGTAGTTATAAGCCAAGAAGCTGCTTTTTCACCAAGTGAAACGTCCTTTGACTTGAATCTCTCCCAGGCTCGATTTTCCAACTCGTAATCAGCCTTATGACTTGTATTTACTGTAGGCGATATCGTGCGCTCGACAAGCAGCGTCTGTCTTATTGATTCCCTGCTGACCTTTGGAGAGACGGTCTAGAAGTTTTGTACCGGGCCCACAAAACTGATAACCAGGTAGATGTAGTTCAAATGGTAATTTATTGATTGCACTATTCAGTAGACTACCTCCTTTTTGGAGTTAGCATGATACTGATTGAAACTGAGATAAACTGCTGTATTTAATTAGTATCCACAATAAGGATGATGCAAGTATATCATAAGATGTATATGAAGCAACAAGATGTCCAACTGCCTATCGAAAATTTGGACTTTGTCGAAGAATCACCATCATCAGCAAGTCGAAAGGACAATTGTTACCAAATTCCCTACGAGCAGCATTCTGCGGACCTAGTGGTTGCGGAAAGACCAACTCATCGTTATCACTGCTATTCAATGAAAACGGCCTACGATTCGAGAACGTCTACATCTATTCCAAGTCACTCTACCAACCAAAGTACCAGCTCTTACAAGACGTTCTCAAGCAGGCTAAAGGTGTATCGTATTTTCCCTTTAAAGACAACGAAGAAGTAATTGATCCGAGTGAGGCACGCGAATGTTCAGTATTCATTTTCGATGAGGTGAATGGTGATAAACAAAACAAGATTCAAAATTTTTTTTCGATGGGAAGGCACAGGAATATCGATTCAATATATTTATGCCAAACGTATAGCAAAATACCTAAGCAACTGATTCGAGACAATTGCAACGTAATTGTCATATTCAGACAAGATGAGGTAAATTTGAAGCACGTCTTTGATGAGCACATGTCTCCCGACATGGACTATGATAAATTTAAGACAATGTGTTCGGAATGCTGGCAAAATCGTTTTGGCTTTATTACAATAGCTAAGGACTTCAACTTGAATGATGGCCGCTACCGTAAAGGATTCAATAAATATATAAAGGTTCAATAAAGATGATTGATGTTAGTTGATAAAAATGTCTTCATTGAGTAGCAACATTGCTGCCACTGCTCGAAAGAAAAAGATCAAGCAATTGGCACGTTCTATTCGCAAGAAATATCTTAGTCTGAAGCTGGGAAAGTCGGAACATGATGAAACATTGAATAAACTTTTTAGACTGGTAATGACACCGCTACAAGATATTGCCTCAACTACGGCAAAAGTTCTCACTAAGATGCCAATACAGACCATTAAACGTCAAGTAATTAAACAAGAAGTGCAGCAGCTGCCACCAGTCAAAAAACATGAGTTGGAAGAGACACAATACCTCGATGAAGAACCAATCGTTGAAACTAGTATACATACCAATGATGATGATGATGAGGTGGAGAACGAAACCTTTTACGAGGATCCCGGTAATCTCTCTAAAGAAGCAATAGAGGACTACATGGATCAGTATCCTCCAGTTGCACACAAATATCTTGAAGACTATATCACTAAAAGCGATGATATTGACAACATATATGGACCTATATATGACGCTGCAAGTTCCAAATGGTTTCTTGGGCAAAAGGAAATCAATTTCAGTCGTAGTACAGGTCACATTATCGTTGATGGGTTACAGTTTCGAGGTACTCCAGGGTTATATCAACTAATATTTTACAAGTCCCCTGATTATGCTCCCGATGATTTAGAAGCATACAGAAAAGTGTTGGTAATGACATCAGCACACAAGAATGCAGCAGGTTGTTTGAAAGCTTCAAGTCTATACAAATATACTGAAATTATAAAGCCAATGTTTCCTCCTTTGACAAAGAAGTAACGTTTTGCTGGAACTGGTATGAAGTTAACTTACAATAACAAGCCAATGGAATACGTCTACTGGGATGATCCCAACGAATTGGTTGAACGGTTGAAACTACTGATTGCATCCAAGGAAGCAGGCAACACCTCTCAAATAATTGCCATTTTAAATGAACTTACGGAAGCTAATATTATACGAGATAAATAAATTTCGAAATTGAAAGTGTATATTATTCCTTATCCTATGGCAAACATATCAGTTTCATAATGACTTTAAACAAGTTTGGGCGTAGTGCTCATCAGCAACTAATGTCATCAACATCACATAACCTAGCTTTTATGAAAGTGCCATTTTCCTTTACAGCGGAGGGAAATATCGATGCTGAGAAGCTGAAAATTACCAATGTCGAAGTACCGACGAAGGCCATGGATGCCGCCAACAAGCAGTACGTTGATAAGAAAATAGCAAACGGACTTCAGCAACTACATAGTGATTTTCAAATAGCTTTCAGCAACTACACTGGTGAAGTTCAGCAAACCTTATCTATGTTTAAGCAAAACGAAAAGGTTAGCGAGGAACGTGGAGCTCAAAACTTTGCTGCAATGAATACTCGCATGGTGAAAACCGAACAAGCTATGGAAACCCAACTACAAAATATATCGCTTCTCATTTCAAAATTCAATATATTGCTATATTAGAAGCTCAGTTGGAATCTGCCCGGAAAGAATATAAGAAAACCATCACAAAATTTGAAGCCTCGTTTAATGACAACCGTATATTACAGGAAAAACGTATAAATGATCTGGAACTTTCTCTGAAACAAGCTCCTAAAGGTGTTGATGCAGCAGAAGTATTAAATATTGTTCGAAAGGATAAGGCTAAAGATCTTTCTGATCTAACTGAACTTAGAGACAAGATGACAAAAGTAGTGCCTGACCTATACCGAGACATGCAAAAACTACATGATGATATTGCAAATCAAATGTTGGACCAAAATCAAAAACTTGAAGCAATCGCAGACAGTATTGCTGCAATTAAAAAGCATCATTAGGGTCAATAAAAACATGCCTTTGTCTATTTTTAAGCAGTATACAAGATGGCTCCTATAGCGAAACATTCCAAAGAAAAAGTTCAAGTCGTTAAGGAACTGCATAGACCTGTGAGACGAAAGTTTCCTCGCCGACGTGTAATAATCAAAGGTTTCGATGACTCCTGGCAGTCTGACCTCGCACAAATGGATCTCTATGCAAAATCCAATCGTAATTTCAAGTTCTTCCTCGTGGTGATTGATTGCTTTTCAAAGTACGTGTGGACGAGACCGCTAAAAACGAAATCCGGTGAAGAGGTAACTCGTGCCTTTGAGAGTATTCTCAAGGAAGGACGGCACCCGAAAAATCTCCAAACCGACCAGGGTAAGGAATACTACAATAGTTGCTTTCAGAAACTAATGAAGTCAAACGGAATCAATCATTATAGTACATTTAGCTGAACGAGTAATTAGAACGCTGAAAGAACGACTCTACAAGTACTTTAGTTTGAACGGCACCTACAAATGGATAGATATTCTACAGGAAATCGTTAAGGACTACAACCGTCAAAAACATTCTAAGACAAAGATGAGACCTGCGGACATTAATAGGAAAAACGCTCGAGATATTAAAGTATACAATAACCTGAAAATTGCTGGACAAGAAAACTGAAAGTCGGAGATGTTGTGCGAATAAGTAAAACCAAACACGTTTTTGATAAAGGTTACCTTCCCAGCTGGAGTAGGGAATTGTTTAAAATTACGCAGGTTAAAATAACTAATCCAGTTACGTATATTTTGGAAGATATGTCTGGTACACCCATTCAAGGGAGCTTTTACGAAGAAGAATTGCAAAAGGCCACCTATCCTGATGTGTATCTCGTTGAGAAAATTTTGCAACGAAAAGACCACAAGGTTAAAGTTCGGTGGCTTGAGTTTGAATCGAGCCACGACAGTTGGATTGGCACTGAAAACAAACTTTAACACCAAGGCCAATCATAAATTGATAATAAATTATCAAAAATATAGACATGTGCTTGTCTTGCAAAATGAGGACTCAGGGTGAAAACATCACTGTAAAGTATTCGAAAAGTTTAAGCCAACATATCACCAAACTTAAACGATTACAGAAAGATATCAAATGTTATTGTGAAAAACAACAAGTGATGCAACATTTAAAAGCCTTACATATATGATGATGGTGATGGGGAACAGAGGAGCTCTTAGCAACAAGAGATCTACTTTTCCATCTTGGCGTAGGAACACATAATTGAAATCAACCGCAATCAGGTAGTGGAAGGGGTACAACTATAAAATTGTGAAAATTCCCTACATATATTCCCAGTCCCAGTTTACCTCTCGAGTGATTTGTGAAAATGAGTAGTATCAGCAGTTTTGAAACCATGGATAGTGGTTATAGTAGTGATTCCACTATCAATTACAGTGCGGACTTGGATAGAGTGTTACAAATGTATGATGAAGCTGCCAAAAAGGAAGACTATTACTTGCTGCATTCGAGGTTTCCATTACTGAATTCAGAGTATGATGTTCAATGTGCATTCAGTCCTGTAAGATCCTATTCTCCAGTGGTTATCTTGCAAAAAACACCTGTAGCCGCTGGAACACCAACGAAAATTGTAATGACTATGTACGAGTGGGAAGATGTCATCATTGAGCTCAAGCTCCTGAAAACAAACTTTTTTGAAAATGCTACACCTCCAGAGTTTGCTGCCCCAGTGACCTGCGGAGATTGCCTACATCTATCACAGATCCAGTATGAAAATGTGAAACAAGTGATGCTGATGAAAAACATTTGCGCACTATATTTGGATTATAGTGATGTGGTTGAACTCTTAGCTATTAACCCTATTATCTCCAGTAAAATAATTTGTTTGGAGCGCTTAAATTTCAGTACTTTTTATTATAAAATAATAGATGAAATTTTTTTATGGTCAAATTTACTAAATCGTTTACCGATTGAAAAATTGTTAGAACCATTTTGTTTAGATGACAGGTCTCCATTATGTATTGCATTAAAAGAACATATTATTATAAAAACATTATTTTGCGAGATATTGACATTAGAAAAATTGAATAAATGCTTATAAATTAAAAAATGTGTTGTTTATTTCATCAATTCTACACCATGGAGTGTCGAGAATACTTCCAAATATACGAAAATCGATTACGTACCTTTGAAAACTGGCCTTCCGACTTCCCTGCTGAAAAGTTAGCAAGAGCAGGGTTTATCTACCGACAAGATGCAATAGAATCCGATGGCAGCTTAAATGATGCTGTTGAATGCCCATTTTGTGATACACGTGGTTTCAACTGGGAAGATGGTGATGACCCTGTTGCCGATCATCTGGACTGGAATCCATATTGTCGCTTTTTTGATTTTGATGACACTTACCACATCACCAGACCTATCAGACATAAAAGCAAAGTGACGTTTGACAACAGACTTGAGACGTTCAAAGACTGGCCTATTGCCTTGAAACAGATACCCACCGAGCTTGCTAATGCCGGTTTCTTTTACACGGGCTATGGTGATAGGATCTCTTGTCATTGCTGTGGCTTAGAGCTCAAGAATCTCTTACCTTATGATGATATTACAGAGCTTCATAAAAGGGGATCAGCTAAATGTTTATTGCTTAGAGACTGCCCACCAAATCCCGAGACTGACTCTAATAATATTAACTGCAAAATTTGCTTAACTAATGAAATGACGATTGTTTTTATGCCATGTAGACACTTTGCTAGTTACCTTGATTGCTCACTGAAAATAGATTATTGTTGTATATCTAGGAGGAAAATTGCTGGATATTTAAAAATATATGTATGCTCAAATAAAAATGCTAATTTGAACATATTTTTTTTTATTTAAACATATTATATTTACAATATAATTGGGAAACAAATAACACTATTTTACAAATACTTTATTCTGGGTTGGTAATTTGTTGAGCGTAGCTGGAAATCTCCATGGCAACGTTTTCATTCATGATTGATTCTATATTATCAACCAGGTCAGAATTATACAATGGCTCAAAAGAATGGTGCTGATTTCGCAGTGTGTTGCCTCTAGCAAACAATTTTAAGTTCCCAAGTCGGAACTTGAGAGCGTTACCTATATCTATGGGATGTGAGACATTGAACCATTCTTTAACAAGTTGAGCATTTGGATGTTTCTTCAGCACTGCCTTTATAGCTGCTTGGAAAGACCCCCGCTGTCTACGTATGAGGTACCATCCGCTCTTACTAAGAGCTAACAGAGCCATACATCTCTGTTTTTTGTGGTTGATTGACTTCGGAGCTACACGATGGACTACTTCGTTCCTTAAACGTTTCACTACCTGAGACCGTATTTTGTTAGAAACCACGTTCAGAACCTCACAATGACGTTCCGATGCCTTGACAGATTCCTCTTCTAGTCTAACTCGATGCAGTTCGGCTTTGGCCCTAGCTTCCTCAGCTTGAATACGTTCTTTTTCAGCCTTAACTCGTTCCTCTTCAGCTCGCATACGATCTCGATCTGCTTTGTTTCTCTCTTCTTCCGCTTGTAATCGTTCTTTTTGCATTTGAATCATCTCAGCCTCAGCGGTATTCTTTACTTGTATCATAATTTGCTTAAGTTCATCCAACTCAGTCATCAAATGCTGGTTTTGTGCAGAAATTAGGTCGTTGTGTGCAGAAAGTTGTTTGAGGCGCATTTCCTCGTGATACTTCTCGCATTTTATATATTTCATAGAGATGCGTTTAATTAAAATATAGAGGATGCGAATTTCTGTAGCTTTCTTGCTACGCATCTGCATAAGCAGCATTTCAAAGTCGATGGCGCTCATGCAAATGTATTTCTTTTGAGTTATGTTTGCATCCTGAATTTCTTCGTATTCCATTGTTGGTTGCTGCGTCTTGAGCAAATCCATAAAATGATATTTTTTATGCCTGTACTCACCAAAGTAACCACACCACTCCAGGACATTATCATCGATGAGCACTTTGTCTGTCCACGTCAGCTTCCAGAAGAAGGCGTTACAACTATCATTTTCAATGTCGAGACCAAATTTGAGACATACTTCCGTATAGGTTAATTTACCCATCGGCGTAACCCACAGTCTAACATCTTGATCACTTTCAACTTTATTTTGTTTAGGTTGAATAGATACCATCTTGGAATTGTACTGACTACGTTAATCAATTGTTGCAAACGAACTGAAATTTTTTCGTCTTTGTTAAGATCACTAAAGTATGTATCATGTGACGTCACAGAAAAAGGGGAGGGAGGCCCGCTAAGAGGGGCCCTGATTGCCAGATTTCCATATTTTCCTAGATCCCGGAAAAACAAACTTAGTGCGTATTGTTTCTTTAAACGGCGATGAGAAAAATCCCTAGACCTAGGGAAAACCCACGATTGAATTGATTATCTTGGCAATGTAGCAACATGATGATAGCTAATGGAATGTGGAATATGCCTTGTATGCTGTGTTGACAAATTTAAAGCAAAATGCAAGTTCAAGTTTAAATCGACCAATAAGAGCATGGCTTATGACGTCACGCACAAGGGGAAGGAGGCACTGCGTAGCGTACCTTGAAGCTAGAGAGATTACAAAGTTCGCTGTAGCATTCGTTCTAATCGGAAATAAATTTCGGGTACTTATCTACTGTCTGTTATGGTAGTAAAACAAAGTCTTGTTTTTACATTTTATTTATTTATATACAGAATTGCAAACTGACAAAACACACGTCATCCATAGAACACGAAACTCAAAATTAGACAACGGAATTACAACCACACAAAACTACGTCAACTACGGAACATGAAACTGACAAAACACACAATATGAAAATCACAACACACAACAGCACGCATGAAACATGAAAGTGACAAAACACACGACAAACGACGTTACACCCTGTCACCCACAAAACCCAATGTCAGCCATGGAACATGAAACTCACAAAACACACGACAAACAATATTACAATTTGTCACCTACACAAAATACAGCATCATCCATGAAACATGAGACTGACAAAACACACGACAAATGACAATACATCCTGTCACCAACAAAATACCATGTCATCCATGGAACATGAAACTCGCAAAACACCCGACAAACGACATTACAACTTGTCACCTACACAAAATACAGCATCATCCATGAAACATGAGACTGACAAAACTCACTACAAATGACGTTACACCCTGTCACCCACAAAATACAATGTCATCCATGGAACATGAAACTCACAAAACACACGACGTTAGAACCTATCACCCCAAATCATATAACGCCAACCATGAATGCGAAACTGACAACCAGAACGGACACCACGAACGACCTGCCAACATACACCACTGTATATTATATATACACTCTATCCCCCATAACCTCTCAAATCACACTAGTTACACACAACAAGAAATTTGCAGCACACAACACACGACATTTACAGTTAAGACACGATTATCACTAAAAATCAAATACCCAACAACCTCTAGACAATTTTTTCAATATGTCTCATTAGCCCACAAGACTAAATCCTTGCCTTTGAATCAACAATGCCGGGCTCTAAACCCGGCAGCGACTTTTTTTCTTAGTACCGCATACGTCACAAGATGGAGCCAAACAACAATACCAACGGCAACACACAATACCGATGACGTCACCCATCAGCTCTCCACCCGACGGCACCCCACCTTCAAGCCGAAGGGAGATTCCCAAACACCCACGACCACTAATTACACCTACGCAACCACAGCCACCAAACCACAAGGCCGGCAACCCACCCACGCAACCACAAGGTCGACTCTTATCAACCGCAGCCGCCACCTTATCAGGTGGCGCTTGCGGTTGATAAGGGGCGACCTTGAAAATTTTCCCACGCTCAAGTCCGGCCACCCCTGCTAATAACATTTGCCGAAATTACAAGAGATTCTTTTTAGACGTATATGTTAGTGCCTTTTATAGGTGAAAAATCAAAAAACAAGTGACTAAATTCAGTTCTAGTTGGTTTACATTGTGAATTTTAATGTATAATATCAGTGGTAACTATGAAAAGTTAAATTATTTTGACTCAATACTAATAACTGTTCTTTGATCATCTAGTTGGTTCGTGCCGTTCGTGGTTGGTTTTAACCTAAACCATTCCATCGCATGATCGAATTTCCTATCTCCATTCGATAACATCGACCAGGACCGTATCTAATTTACTTAATTCTGTTCTTTAACGAGAATCTAACTATATATAGTAAGCAATGACAAATCCTGCATGTAAATGTTGCAAACAAATTACGGAAGGTCATCTTTTGATTACTTGTAGTGTTTTGGGAAAACTGTGGAACTTTTGGTGTGTCAAAGAAATATAAACACAAAGTTTTGGTTTACTCCTGTTGAAACGTGCCTTGACTGAAAAAAGAAAGATTTGGTATTACGGTACAAAACTTTGTGTTTATACTTATTGATAGTGTTTGTAAAGACGAATACAAGCATACTTGCGTGGATATTACAGGCAGTGAAATTCTTATCTTAAATGCAAATAAGGAGTACGACTGGACCGGTATTGGATGTAGAGTGATTGGTAAAGACTTTAAAGATTTAAAATCACTCATCATTAAACTACAAAATGACACAAATAAGTTGAAGGATAATAGATAATGTCCAGTAAGCTCATCAGGAGAAGATTTTGAAGAGTTGATACATGAAATTGGGGAAAAACAAAAGGGTAAAAATAACATTGTTATATTTAAAATATCTGAAGTCGATCAATGAAAATCCATTACCACAATAATATTGATAAGACTGTAATCTCCAAGATAATCAATAACTTCGCGTCCGACTTACCAATGTCCAATATCAAACCGATTAGATTAGGACGCTTTTCTAACTCAAAAGTTAAGCCAGTTAAAATGATTTTTGAAAATGAGGATGCTGCTAAAATATACTAAGAAACGGAAAAAACTAAATTCAAAACCAGAATTTAAACACATTACAATCTACTCTGATTGTACTAAAAGACAGCTAGATCACTACAAAAAAGTCAAACAGGAGTTATTAAACAGAATCAGTGTCAGATCCTACAAATCATTTCCATCAAAATATGATAGGAGTTATTAAACAGAATCAGTGTCAGATCCTACAAATCATTTCCATCAAAATATGATGTTTATAGTCAGGATCGTAAATTGGACAAAGTTGGAGTAACCACTGGAGGAGGCGTATTACTGGTACTCGATAATAATGTGAAATCTCAGATAGTTGATACGTCCTTCTGTGATGAAAACTTTCCCGAAATAGATTTCTTAGTTTGTAAATGCTTTACCTCTTCTAGCTTGTTTTATATTGCAGTTATTTATATTCCACCGTCAATAAGATTTGATGTTTTTGTTTATTTTTCTAATATCTTGAAAATTCTGATTTTTTAAATTCTCATAAAGTCTTGATTGTGGGAGACTTTAACTGTACTAATTTTATCGAAAACGGTCTTTCGCGGACTATTTAGAGAGTATTCAGATTGGGCTAAAAAATGACATTTATAAATAATAACATCAAACGTCTAGAATTCCAAGCCAAATGTACAATGGTGGCGAAATATTTAGTAATCCTTCACCTGTCAGAGATATTGAATACTCTCTTCGAGGTGTCATTCCTTTGTAAACAAGACAATATATGTTATATATAACATATATTGTTTCTGGTCAGGGAATCTTCATCAGTTGCGCTTCCCACAATTGAATGTCCTCTCGAACACTTCTTTATGTATTTGATTCATTTCGTTAAATTTGAAGACGCGAGTTGTAAGACCGACATCTAAGATTTTCGAGAGAATTAGCTCACAGAGGTTCCGAATCTGGAGCCGTTCCGTGTAATTGCTGTTCTCCCTTAACTCCCAGGAAAGAATGTCACGATAAAATTTTCAGGATACTTCACCTGTCAAAGATATTGAATACTCTCTTCGAGGTGTCATTCCTTTGTACGCAAGACAATATATATTATATAATATATATAACATATATTGTTTCTGGTCAGGGAACCTTCATCAGTTGCGCTTCCCACAATTGAATGTATTTGATTCATTTCGTTAAATTTGAAGACGCGAGTTGTAAGACCGACATCTAGGATTTTCGACAGAATTAGCACACAGAGGTTCCGAATCTGGACCCATTCCGTGTAATTGCTGTTCTCCCTTAACTCCCAGGACAGAATGTCACAATAAAATTTTCAGGTTACTTCACTTGTCAGAGATATTGAATACTCTCTTCGAGGTGTCATTCCTTTGTACGCAAGACAATATGTGTTATATATTACAATATAATATATATTGTTTCGGGTCAGAGAACCTTCATCAGTTGCGCTTCCCACAATTGAATGTCCTCTAGAACACTTCTTTATGTATTTGATACATTTCGTTTAATTTGAACACGCGAGATATAAGACCCACACCTAGGATTTTCGAGAGAATTATCACACAGAATTTCCGAATCTGGAGCAGTTCCGTGTAATTGCTGTTCTCCCTTAACTCCCAGGACAGAATCTATAAAATGTTATCAAATACATAAAGAAGTGTTCTAGTGGACATTCAATTGTGGGAAACGCATCTGATGAAGGTTTCCTAACCAGAAACAATATATGTTATATATAATATATAACATGCATTGTCTTGCGTACAAAGGAATGACACCTCGAAGAGAGTATTCAATATCTCTCACAGGTGAAGTAACCTGAAAATTTTATCGTGAAATTGTGTCCTGGGAGTTAAGGGAGAACAGCAATTACACGGAACGGCTCCAGATTAACGAAATGTATCAAATACATAAAGAAGTGTTCGAGAGGACATTCAATTGTGGGAAGCGCAACTGATGAAGGATCCCTGACCAGAAACAATATATGTTATATATAATATATAACATATATTGGCTTGCGTACAGAGGAATGACACCTCGAAGAGAGTATCCTTTTTTTTACTCGTAAAAGATTGCTTAAGAGCTTTAGTGCGACCAATGAAGATTCTCTTCAATTCGGTATTAAAAAACTTAAACTTTCCACATTTGTGGAAAGTTGCTAAAATCTGCCCTATTCATAAAACCGACGATCACTCAGAAATTGGTAACTACAGACCTATATCAATTTTGAATAATTTTGGAAAGGCCATGGAAACTATATTGTATAATAGAATTTACTAGTCTACTAAATACATAATCTCTGTGCACCAACATGGATTATGAAATCCAGGTCAACACTTAATAACCTTGCAATTTTGTAATGTCAAAAACGCCGGTATATGCCTACGATGTTATGGCTAACCTACCACCTTATTACGGCCCACGTGGTAAACGTTGACACACCAGGGTGCACGGCAGCTTCTCTGGAGACGGGAGTGGGTTAACAAACAAGGGCCAAGCCAACTGTAAGTTAACTTCCCAATATAAAGATGTTCTGGGCGCCAGGTAGATTCTCTGCCTCTTTACCCCAGCTAACCGCCTAAGATAACCTACCAATCCTCCGCGGCTACAAGAAATCTCTAGATAAGGACTCCATGGCTAATAAAACCTCAGTATATTGTCAGTTACGTCACAACAAACCTACGTCAATAAAACTCTTCATAAAACAGTAAATAATTTGAACATTTAAATTATTCCAATACAATCCTGCAAAAATATTAAACACAAGTCGACATGTAGCCAACTTCATGTACCTACATACACATATCTACAGTTCAACCAAGAATCAACATTACATACCTGATACACTAAGTCCAAATTATTAACAAAATCACAAATGTAATAATCAATTACCAAAATCAACAAATGTAATAATCAATTAATGATCAAGTGAACCTAGATAAAATAAACAGATGTTATCAAAAGCATTAATCAAAATCTTCAAATGTTGTTGTGATCCGTAAACATGCACAATATATCTTAAATCAGAAATGAGTTACTTAAACAAGCAATATTCAAAATAATATCAAAGTCAAAAATGACATCTAAACTGTAAATAATTCAAAATTGTATCAAATTCAATAACTGTACTGTTATTCTGAAATCTAAAGCCAAAAACATTCAGTTACTGACAAAAGTGTTCAATTACATTTAAACTTCAAGAAAAATCAATAATGATTTCATAAATCTAGAAACAAATATTATCTTTAAAACATCCAAAATAATTCAATTAACAAGTCGACAAAAATACCAATAAAACAGTAATCATGAAATGATATTCAAAATTTAACACTATAGGAAATGCATAAAAATCAAATTTATATGAGCAAATTAACAGTCAAAGTTTGACTAAATAATCAGGTTCTTTATTAAATTCAATAAGTTCAAAATGTTATTCAGATAAATCAATTCTCTTTAATGTGAAAAGCAAATTATGAAAAAAACAAATACACTGAAACAAATTACAAAGGTACTTTGTTCAAATGTGATGACACAACACTCAGCTGTCCTCTGTAGAATCGAAGCAAACATACGCCGTCGTTGCTATACGGCAACCAACGATTCCGGTTCCCAATAAACCAAAATGAAACTCGTTCGATTACAAGTCTTGCCAAAACTTCGGCAAACTAAGTGAAGTTGATAGCCCCATACACTGAAGAAAACAAGGTCTTGGATGGGCTAAAGTTCTTACGTACGATGTTCAGATGGTGGTTGACCAGTTAGTCGTCCAGGAAGGTCAACGGAAGTACATACAAATATTCAGCAATCAAATCCTCACCAACGAGAACGTGTTTCCTAAAATATCACAAACAATGGAAACATCAATTACACGTTGCTGAAACTGCAGATCCACGAGAGAGTGAGTGATGAACTTGTCTTAAATCCTCACACGAGTATGGTTTCCGTTAAAATCCAAAAATATCACAAAACCAATAACGGAACCAACGATAAAAGTGTATCCAACTAATTCCCAAACATGGATGGCACAAAATTGCCATAATAAATTCAGATAACACTTCTAGACATCTATCACACTTCACCATAACCTCTCTTCCCAAGTACTACACGCATCCTTACACTAGGACGGTCAACAGGCAACAACCTTTCACGAGGACGGTCAACGGCCGACTCCCCTTCCGACAATTGACATCTCACAAATCCTACCAACCTATCCAAATCTACTATCATCGTCTTAAATTACCTACAATTCTCTACATACAACGTTCTTCTTCTATGACATTCCACAACATCTATGCTCGAAATGTCCCGTGCTCAACTCTACTTTTCTACCTCTTCTTTCCATAAATGCCATTAACCTATTTAGATAGTGTGATTCCGCCCTTAGCAAATTGCCTCAAACGTCAAGAGAAATCTAACCAAATATCTTAACCTAGAATAAGTCAACATCAAAACAAATCAATACCAAATACAAAGCGAGAATATTTCCAATACGAAAAACCCTATAAGCCTATCGCAATAACAAAAATGTTATAGAATAATAAAAAGGTACGTGTTTACGTTTGAAGATAATTTTATCCTATCCGTTGGTGTTAATATTCGAAGTCAATACTCGTGTTTTAGTTACGAGAAAACAGTTATTGTAGATAAATGACACATCCAATGTCCAGTTTAGGCTATTTCAAATACGTTTTGCATAATTCGAACCTCAGATATTTCGTCGTTTACTTGTTCTTTTACGGGTTTATGGAATACACTGCTAGTTACACTCTGCGGCAAAAATGTAATGTTACAATTTATAGTCAATATCTACGTGAACAACTGGATAACAAGTGACAAGGACCTTTGATTAAATTAATCATCAAATACTTGTTCATAAAATGATCTGCATGGGATATAATGCTATGTATATTCAACTTGTAACATCGTATTTGCAGAATCGCAAACAATATGTTTACTACTGTGGATTTTCCTCCAATTTTTATTATTCGACAAGTGGTGTCCCTCAGGAGTCCAACTTAGGACCTTTATAGTAGTTAAACAAAGAGAGTTCTGGGCGGAAATTGAAATAAAGGTAACCAGTCATCGAGTTATCGCCGGGAGCTGCTGCCGAGCTGTTCGTAGTTGCTGTTTGGATAAGAAGAAGAAGACATTGGCAAGAAGAAGACATTGGCAAGAAGAAGACATTGGGGGTGGTCGCAGAGGGTGCGCGAAAGGCATTTGGGGGCTCCCTTAAGTTGGCGGAGATGAATCAATTTTTTATAAATATTTTTGTCTCATTCAATTGTTCGTCATTTGTTCTTCATTGTTCGATCAAAATTAACTTTTATTCGTTATTCGTTTGTCTTAAAAATTTTTTTCAAAAGTTGACCCTTAAGTTGGCACCAACTTTAGTTATTTGGCCTGTTTTTGTTTTTTATTAATAGATCAGAACTATTTGTTCTTTGTTCGATCAAAAATAACAATTGTTCAACGTTCCTTATATTTTTAATTTATTTTTAAACATTTCCTTAATAGGTTAATTAATTTCTATTGCGCGTGCGCAATAAGGGATTCCTTATTCGTTCTATAACCAACAAAATATATTTTATTTTTGTTATGATAATAAGATTTCTCATTTCTACTTCTACATTAACTGTCATTTAAAGATTAATTCAACAGTTGTATTTTTTAAACAAATAAATAATATATATTATGCAATTATTAAACGTATACTGAAATACTGTCCAATACAAAAATGTATTTTAATTTGAATATGTGCTTTAAATTGCTCTAATGGGTTCACCGGTGTAAAATGCATGGATACATTGTTGCGGGGGAGATCACTTAAGGACTGCAAAAATAAAAATAACCTAAAGGGCTCCATTCTCTTTGTATGATCTGTCCTCAAGCAATGAAGACCTCTTAACCATTGTGCTGGTAACAAAACATTGTGCCATTCATATAAAGCTTTTCTGGGTAAAGCAATATAAAGAACAAATTGATTATTCTAGTAATATACTTGTTAATAATGGCTGGCATTGGCAAAAGAATAGCTGCTTTTTCAAGAATATCTAAATATGTTTATTTGATAATTCCATTATGATGTACTTATTCATAAAGTGGAAGTCATGGTGTTTACGGGTCATGAATTCATTGGTTTAAAGATTACATGTCTAATAGAACAGTTGTAAAAACAAAATAGTGATGTTCTCATTAAATTGCTGCCATGTAGATGAACCTCAGGGAGCCCATTTTGCACCATTATTATTTAAAATATTTTGGAATGATATGGTTACTCAGTTTGAATACTGTGAACATTTATTTTATGCTGATGACACAAAATTATTAAAAACTATTGACCATCCTGAAAACTGTATTATAGAGATAAATATCAATAAATGCAAATTTAGAAAGGGTACCAAATCAAGGATTTTGGGGTTTATGCTGATAAGCAACTTATTTTGATTTTGATATAAATTATATTGGAAATAGAGATTTGAAATTGTTAGAAGTTTTAACAAGAACATTAAGAGAATTTAATAAAGTGTTTTAAATTACCTCATGTTTTTTTGTAAGAAAAGACTTAAATCTGCAAGTCATGTACAATATTACCATGTTCATACTAAATTGTTAGAAACACTGCATACATGATTTTTTTCAAATTGGTTTAAAATTAGGATTACCTGTAGGTTAGGTTAAATTTAAAATTATTACTTATATTGATGCTAGGCAATGAAAAAGTTTTGTTAAGTTTTACAGGAGAAACAAATAACTTTTAAAAATGTGTACGAAATGATACACAAATATTTGCTGCAGTTTTTAATGCACAGTGCAAGCCTAGTTAGTGTCCAATGTGTACCTCACGATTTCATCAGATCACACAACATAATTTTACTGATGGAGTTTTGAGGTTTTGATTGCCTAGCTTTGATATCTACATTAAGATTGCAATTAATCTAAATTGTTACTAAACCTGGTTTCAATAAAGGTTCTACTCATAGTGGTTTGTTTTCATGAATTCTTTTTTTGTTCAATTTCATTGAACAAATTCCAATATGCACAGTCCCTTAACTAGGCTCTGTAGATTTGCAAATAATTATTGTGGGGAATGAGATTTTTGCAGGTTACAGAGTTTTTCAAACTTGCACTTAAGACACTAGATTGGTCAGCATTTTGAAAAGTACTATTTTTTCTAATAGTGAGTGCTAAATTTGTCATTGTGAACCTTTAAATACTTAATTTTTTGGTTCAGTTGTGTTACATTTCACTACCATCAAAAAAGGGTCTGATTTACCCTGAAATGTTTGGAGTATTTGAAATATGCAGACTTTCAGTACATGTGAGGTTATTTTCATTCGGTTGAGGGGAGCACAACTGATTAAGGTTCTTAATTAGAGACATTATATTGTCTTGCGTGCAATGGATTGAAATATATCTAAAAATATTTTATGATAGGTTTTAGTCAACCCATGAATTGTTTCACATCTCTTTCCTAGGAATCACAGGGAATGGTATTACATAGAGTTCGACTCCCCACAATTTAATGGAGTCTCTGTGTGCTATAGTTTTTCGAAATTCATTTCAGATAAAAATTAAATCAGTTATATGTACCTGCTAAACATATAAGAATTTACAATATTCAATCAGTTGCGGGGAGCGCAATGATGAGTTTCTCCACTCAGAAATAATATATTGTCTTGCATTCAATGGATTGAAAAATCTCCCAAAAGTAGTACCATTTATAACCATTCCATAGATTTTAACAATTGTTGTATGGCCATAATCTGTGATTCAGCCTTCATTTCACACTTGTAAAATATCGGAATGATTGATGAAAAATATTAAAAAAGAATACCTTGTGGGTACTCAATCACGTGAATTCAGGAATAATTGCAGATAAAATATATTTAGTATTAAAATAACAAACTCATCAAAATTTAAGGAATTTCTTCCTTAATTCTGAATGAGTCTCATGTTGAATAAAGGATAAATAATTTAGTATTTTTTAGAAATAATTTAAAAATGTTAAACAAAATATTTTTTAATAGTAAACTTATTTTTTAATAACAGTATACTTAACAAGGTATTTCTTGGGTTATCATAACAGAACATTTTTAATAAACTTAATTTGTTTTAAATAACATATAACTTAAAGTATTTCTTTGGTATCATAACAAAATATTTGTAAAAACTTTTTTTTAATAAAAGTATAACTTAAATTATTTCTATGGTATCATTACAAAATAACAAATATTTGTAATAAACATTTTTTTAAAAACAGGATATAAACTTAAATATACTTCTTGGTATCATAACAGTTAAGTTTTCTTTAGTAATAATAAAAAGTACCACAATTTTTTGCCTGTTTAATTTTCGAATAAATAGAGCACCCCATGCGGTAAGATTTTGAATGGCTGCCAAGTTTTGTTCTTTCAGTAATCATTATAAACCTCCGCTCTCCAGATAACCTCGGCAATAAGTAAAATATAATGATGAGCATATATCCAATAGCTCCGCTTAAACTAAAAATTGAGAAAACAATTAGTATAAAATTTTTAATTTTACAAATGAATTAGTGAAATTATACCAACGATAACATAGTTTTTTTTTCGTTTCATTCTCTAGATTGTTTGGAGTAATATGCAAATATGATGAAAATCTCGTAATTGGCACGACTACCTTCTTTCTTCATTGCACAACTTAACATCTAATTCAATATAAAGGTATTGATTGAGGCTGTTCACATATCTGTGTTCCACTATGACAAGTTGTGCAGAGCTTTCTAATTATACCACGAAAAATGATAGCATTGTTTTTGTACTTAATGCTTACTATTGGTTTATTATGAAAATCCAAGCAATCGGTGATGTGCACGAGTAATTCTCGAATACACTCGGTTCATTTTCAAATAATCTAATCCATAAACTACTCACGTTGCCCTGGCAGTCAATTACACGTGATATACTAATTAGTTCATTATCCTTGTCATTCAAAAGTCGATTTTGTTTCAATTCTTTGTCATTGAAATCTTATACAAATAGAAAACCGTTTCATAAATGTCACTCCTCACACCCTGTTTCTCAAATTTAAGACAATTTTAGAATAGAGTTTTTAGAATTCGTTAAAAAAATGATAAAATTTTTATCTTCTAATACTCCACTAAATATTAATTGTACAATGCTATCCAAGGACATGTATTGTAAGCTAAAAAAGCTTGCATCGTGATAAAACTGCTCACTTTTATTTCCATTTATTAACAAATATGTTTTCTGTTATTTTTTCCTTTTTGTTGGTTACCTAAAGTGTTTTCAGTAGTTTTAGATTTAATTAGTTATTTATTAATTTCACTTCAGGGCATTCTTTAAAATATTTTTTTTCCTTCTTTATTTTATTTCTGCTTATTTTTTAACAGCAGCATCTAAAATAGTATTTTCATTGATATGACTAGTTAATGGTGTAGCTTTTAAAGTATAATCGTGATCATTCTTCAGGGATTCTTAAACTTGACATTACTACATCGTCATTCTTTCACAAATTAAGTCGTTTTCTTTTCAAACAACGGTGCTCTTCTCTGCTCTTTTATTAGTATTTTCTTGACCACAATAAACCAAATTGTAATCATAGTTTATCAGTCGAAGTTGTATTGGATCATTACCCTGACCTCCAATTTTCATTACATAAACTCTTCAAGTCTAAATTATTGTAGGCTTTCTCTTCATACTCAGTTCTTACAATCTTCATCAGATATAGATAGAAATTATTTTGAAACAGAAGGACACCTTCTAAAAGATTTTTTTTTTGAGTGGCTTTTTAAAAATGTCACACGTGCCGGAAGAGTAATTTCTATCCTGTTTCGATGTATGATGATGTAGCACGCAACTTTTTATTTAGAATACAAACTTTTGTCCACAAAGCAAATTCTTTGGCTATTTTAATCAAAGGCTCTTTGAATGAAGGAATATAAAACAGTTAGTATCGTACCAGTTCTTTTTGATATTTCGGAATATGCAGCAGCTCAGTTACCCACGAAGTAATTGTTTTGTATCATTATTAGGTTTCTAAAGGATTATGTAAAAATATTACTTTTTGCGTCGTCAAAATCAATCGTTTTCATTTTTCCTCAATGTCATAAAAAAAAGTTTAGCATCTATTACTAATAAGATTTTCTAAACTCTATTCGAGCAACTAGTGGAGTCATATATCATTATTGTAAAAAATCACAGTCTTCACATTCAGTACTGCAAATAATTAGAGTTCAATACTAAAATTCTTTCAAATTCTCAAATGTTGACATCAATCAATAACGCAATGCAATACATGTAAATATTTTTTAACGTTTTTATGGAATATGGATTTCCAACAATTCCAATATTGACTGCGTGGACAAAATGGGCCGTATCTAACGAATATATTTCTTGGGTTTAGTTGTATTATACTTTTAGCGTTATTGAAACATAATTCAATATACTCAGATAATGATCGATTGTTGAATATCTGTATCGTGGGCTTTCTGACAGCATTTGATAAACTGAAAAGAAGAATGGTAGAAATTTATTACGATTTCATATAAAAAAATGCACTTGTACGTTCGTTTTGCAATCAATAAATTCTTTACAACTCCACCTGTTGCATCAATGCAAATAGAAGAAGATTCCCTGTGCAAACGACGATATTCACGATAACAATGTATTTGAGATGGTGTTGCATAAAAAACCCAAAAAGGTACAGGACCTACTATATTTATAGAATTTCGAAAAATAGGTTTTTCATTAATGCACATAAGGGCTTTTATGACATCTCTTCTATCTTTTTCTTTTACACCAAGATTATCTTCGACGATTTCTTTCTTTAACTGATACAGAACATTGGATCTAAATATAACTGGACATTGTGTATCACCTGGTTTAAGAAGATTTCATGCTGCATCATTAATACCTGCTTTCACACCTTTCTCTTTTATTTCTTTTTTCATTATTTTCTTCTTTGAGCTTGAAGTGGTCGTTTGCAATCATCATGCTGTTCAAATCTAGTGTCTCTACAGTTAATTTTAACGACAACGTCACCATCGCCACCTGGATCATTCTCAATGAAACCAAATAAAAAGTTTTGACACATCTTACTCTTGCAGCGACCGATCATTGTAGCATAGTAATGCCCATATTGGTGTATAGTCCCTTTCTTGAATACAAAGGCACAATTTAATGGATATTGTTCCCAAAATTCGAAAGCTACTGCATCCGTCCAAACTCTGGGTTGCAATCCAGGATAAGTCCATTTTTAATGATTGGAGTCGTTTTTTGAATCGAATCCCATAACTGTCTTGAAAGTTTAACATCGAAACATTCGAGTTTCTCCTGTTCATTACAATACACATGACTGTATTAGTCTGGATCATTTATTATATCATCACCCTCATTTATATCCACATCATCTTCATCATAATTATCATAATCAACATATTTTATCGTTTTTGGGATAAAATATCCGCATTTCTCTCTAGCCTTTGTCAGAATATCTCTCCGATCGTTTCTAACATTTATCCGAATACTATTAAAGTCCCATTTGTTGGCGAATTCAGGTTCTTTTGACATCATTTTCCATACTTCAGAAGACCAATTAGGCAACTGAGCAGATACAAAATAATTCATGTATTTTATTAATACGTTAATTGCATCTTCAACCGCCACTTTTGACTTTGGGGCCATAGCGGAATTAATAATATCTGAAAGAAACGATAAGTATTATTTACCTAATAAAAAAATAATTTGAAATAGCTTAACATGATAAAACTTTTTTTGTTTTTGAATTTAGTCTATATTATTTAATTTAATTGAACTCATACACTGTATAATAGCTGTTACAATGAAAAAGTATAATTTATAAACTAAGAACGCTGACTAAGGTGTCGCAGCGCTTGCAGTTCTCATGGATGTTCGTCTGCGGGTAACTGGAGACGACACGTGTTATGCTGACTCAGCTTGGGAACTGTTGCTAGGTTGTTTCATATAAGTCGATGGAATAACTTATATAACAACTCCCATCCATATAAAAAAGTTGATGCTACAGCATCGACTTTTAAGGGAGGTTCTGCAATTTAATATCCTCGACAGGACTAAGGAGGCTATGGAGTTTTACCCTGGGCTTGATGGTTGATGGACCTGGTGGTGGTGCTGGATCGGCAGAAGGGCTGATTGTTGGAGGCTTCTGGAATTTCTTCCTGATAATGCTGATGGAAAGGAGGGCAACCACAATTGCGGTTGTTGCCATTGTGATGATCGTAAACCAGGAGGTGTGTTTCTCCAAGAATGGTTGGTCCAGGAGCTTTTCCAATTCTCTGGAGTATTGTCTAAGCTTATGGTTAGCGATATTCAGGTCTCTGGCATCCAATTCCTGTAGTCTCATGGGTTTCAACTTTGGAAGTTGACTGATGGTTGGCAGGTTGTCGCAACAGTTATAGGGGATGTTGACTGGGTGACTCTGAAGTGTGATGTTGTCAACGTTGTTCGTGGTCCTTCTGGCATGGACCCTGGTGTTACCGATGAAGGCATTGCAACTGGGTTGCATGGTCAATAGAGAATTTGTCGAATTGGATTGGGTAACGACATCTTCTCCCTTGCACTTGATGTTGATGGGCAACTGTCCGGAAATCGAGATTAACCAAAGGTTCAGATCAATCTCTTGAATATTATACTCTTCGGCATATAATATTAAAGGCTTGCAAGCTGAAGAAAGGGCTGCTGGCTGTCTAAGAAGCTGTGCTTCGCAGAGGGCTTCTTTGTCTATGGTGTGTGGAATAACTTTGGAACAGATCTTATGTTCTTTAGATAATGGCTTACAGTCACTAAGGTCTTCGAAAGATGCGTACAATAGCGAATCGTCATCTCTCGCGATATATTTTAATTTTGTTGGAAGAATATGGTGAAATCCTGTTCGATAATCCAAAACTGGGATAGGATACAAGCGGTACAGTGTATAAGTTTCAGGATTGACTAAGGGGATTTTTAGTAGAAAAACAATTTTAGTATTGATCTGAAAAGCTTCCAATTCTATTAGATCGTTGTATCTAGCAACATTTGAACTATAGGTTGGAAGTGGTAAGTTATTTTCATGAAGTGACTGTGATATTTTCTGAAGGGAGTCGACCAAATCTACTGGGTTTATAATTGAGCTATGTAAGATTTTTAGACGGGCGAAAGAGACTACAGGTAATACATCGTTGAGGGTATCTTCAATGTATACGTAACTTTCCATTAAGCTTTCACACAAATCCAAGATATGCTCTTGAAGTTCATAAAAAGCAAAATCGTCTGTAATGAACTCAATTGACTTCCTAATTGCTTCGATATTTTTCGAAAATATTTTCTCTTCGGACTGAAATTTTCTAGTGTGGTGTTAAGGCTCTTAATGACCGAAGTTGTTACAGATAATTGTCGTTTCATTAAGTTTTCAATTTGATGTTGGTCTTTAGTAATTTTATTGATAGAGTCACTATAGTATTCTCCGTCTGTTGCATCCAAGTTACCGGAAATAGATTTCCAAATTGATCCCAGTCCGTTAATGAGTCCGCGTTTCTTTCTGTTGGTACTGTAGGTCTCAGTGTCAGCGAAAATTTCTGTATATTTGATGTTAACAGATTTTGATATTTGTTTCAGAATGCTTACGTGAGTCTGTACTTTTGATTTGAAGATTTTAACGTTAGTTTTGTTGTGGTTGATAGTATCTAAAAGTCTGTTCAGTATATTGTCGTTGTTTAAAGTAGCGTCTCGAAATGGGCTTAGATCTTTGTAAACAAGGAGTGTCCATTTGTCATTAGAAATTTTAAGGGTTCCTTCTTCATGAAAGAAAACTCCTATAGTATTGTTAACAGGCGTAATGGAATACTGTTGAAGGTTCACGACTGAAAACAGTCCACAGAATCTGAAAAAGGGATTTATTCAAAATAAGGTTTTAGTCTGTCAAAGTTAACTTTAGTTATTTGGTTTGTTTGCAAATTTATGACGGTGGCAGAGTTCTTTCGTATTGCGGTAATTTCGAAGGGGCCGTTGAAGTTGTTTTCGGCTTTGTTTTTGATTTGGGACTCTTTTACCTAGACTTTGTCGCCTACTTTGTAATCGGGTTGTTTAGTAGAAACGTGTTGGTCAAATCGCACTTTAGATTTTTCTTTCTGTCTTTCAGTTTTAGCACGGGCGAATCTGTAATAATAGTCCATTCTGTTATTTAGATCTCTTACGTATTTCGAAATAAGTTTTTCCTGGTTGTAAAGGGTTTCTGGAGGCCTACTTGAAGTGTGCCCAAATATGAGTTCATAGGGCGTGAAACCGGTGGTTTTATTTTTCGTGTTATTATAACAGATGTATTTGCCCTTATCATTTCTGCTAAGGTCGCGTGAAATCTTTCAATAGAACCGTTTGACTCGGGATGTTGAACGCTGGAGAAAGTCAGTTTTATGTCGTATAGTTGGCATAAATCCCGCATTAAGGTGTTATCAAATTCACGTCCGTAGTCACAATGGATGCGAAGTGAAGTTCCGTAATGTTGAAAGAAAATCAAAAGGGTGTTTACGACAGTTGAAGCTGTTTTGTCGTTTATGGGGTAGGCTTGCGTAAATTTCGTGAGTTCGTCCCTAATAGTCAGTGCATGATTTCTAGATGGATACTCGAAGATGTCAATGTTAATACGTTCAAAATGAGTCTTGGGTGTTTCCGTAATAACAAAAGGTGCACTTAGGTTTTTCCTACAGAACTTTACCTTTTGGCAAGTTTCGCAGGATTTGATGAATTGTTCTACAGTTTTAATTAAGCCGGTCCAATTGTATTTTTCCCTAATACGTCTGATGGTTTCGTTAATGCCACGATGGAGGTTGTTTTTACCAGAGTGGTATTGTTGTATTATTATAGGAATTTCGTCTTCCGTAGGAGTTGTAACAATGTTTTGGCAGATTTTTAGTTTAATTTCTTTGTCGGAGAGAATGAAGGATAAAATTTCAAGAATGGGAAGTTCAATGTTATTTTCTATGTAGTATGTTTCGGAGTCTTTGAATTGATCTTGGTTGTTATATATAATTTTGAAAAGATGTGAGACGACAGTTTCAGGGTCATAGGGCAAAGGTACAACTAAGTACTTTCTATGCCTGACTGTTTTACTGGCCATGATGTTAAGAGTGTCATTACTGAAATTAGGTTCTTCTTCGAAAAAGCCATCAATAATTTTGTCGTGTAAGTCGTTAGTTTTGTTTTACCAAAAGAATGTAACTATGCGTTTGTGGGACTTGTCTAAAAGTTGAGAATTGGATATTTCAATTTTAGAGTAATCGATTATTGACTCAGTTTTGTAGAGTTGAACAAATCGATTAAACTCAGCGATAATTCTTTCGTCATGTTCGTCGTCATTGTCAGAGTTTTCAGGTTGTTCGGAGTCAGTTTCGTTTTTAGCGAAAATTTTGATTTTGGAAAGGAAATCAGCACATTGCTTGAAATGGTTGATTTTGATGCGAGAAAGAGCATCTGCGTTTTGGTTTACCTTGCCGGGCTTGTACTCGATCTTATAATTGTATTCCTCTAGCTTAAGGCGCCATCTGGCTAGACGACTGCCAGGATCTTTGATGGAAAAGAGCCAAGTAAGCGGACGGTGGTCACACAGGAGTGTAAACCTTCTCCCAAAAAGATACGGTCTGTAGTGCTTAACAGCCCAAACTATGGCCAACAATCCTCGTTCGATGGTGGAATATCGTGTCTCTGCAGCGCAGAGGGTGCGAGAAGCATATGCAACAGGGAGATCTTTTCCCACAGGGCCTTGAGAAAGAACCGCTCCAATAGCAAAAGCACTAGCATCAGTAGTGAGCAGGAAGGGTTCTTCAAAGTTTGGATATATCAGGCTTGGGTCAGATACAAGGGCTTGCTTCAGTTCATTGAAGGAAGACTTGCAATCTGCGTCAAAGATGAATTTGACGTCTTTTTGGAGTAGTTTAGTCAGAGGTTTAGAGATCTTCGCAAAATTTGGTATGAAGCGTCTGTAATACTCAGCGAGACCAAGAAAAGATTTGATGTCTTTCGGAGTATAGGGTTGCGGAAAGTTCTGAATACATTCAACCTTTGAAGGGTTTGGTTTTACACCTTCTTGTGTGATAAGATGGCTAAGATAAGCCACTTCTTTACGAAGAAATTCGCACTTATCAGGTTGAATTTTTAGGTTAGACTTCCGAAGTCGTTTAAAAACTTCTGTCAACCGAGAAATATGTTCATGGATGGTCGGAGAGTAGACGATGATATCATCCATGTAGACGAGACAACGTTCATTCTGTATACCGAGAAGAATATTGTCCATGACCCTCTGAAAAGTAGAAGGTGCATTTTTTAAACCAAATGGCATACGAACAAATTCGTAATGACCATTTTCGACAGAAAAGCCAGTCTTAGGAATATCTTCCTCTTGGATTTCCAACTGGTGGAACCCGGAATCGAGATCCAGTGTCGAAAAATATTGACACTTTCCAAGTTGGTCGAGAAGATCAGAGATATTTGGCAGAGGATATTTATCGTCTACAGTCAATTCATTTAATTTCCTGTAATCGATAACAACTCGCCACTTTTGTTTACCAGAAGCATCGAGCTTCTTGGGGACGACCCATACAGGGGAAGAACAAGGAGATGAGGAGTGCCTAATGATACCTTGTTCGAGCATTTTTCCAATTTGGGTTTTCACTTCCTCTTTATGAACTTGAGGATATCTGTATGATTTAGTGAAAACGGGCTTTGCGTTATTCGTATCAATCGAATGTTTAACCTCGTTAGTGAAAGTCAAGACGTCACCTTCAAGATAGAAAATGTCTTGAAATTCCAAACAAAGATCAGTGATTTGTCGAGTTTCTGTCTATGTATTGGGAATCATGATAATCGTCTGTATTGAAATTCAGAAGAGGGTGAGTTTTGTCAAGTGGTTCCAGTTTTAAGTCAGAAAAAGTTACTGTTTTGGGCATCGCGTTAGCGTTTATTATAGACGTTAGAAATTCACCATTTGCGTACTCTGTCAGTTTCTTGAGTTGGTAAGATGGCGTCGATGTTAGAAAGATAGTTATTTTGTTTTGTGTGGGTGTTTGTGAAGTAATATTTGGCTTAACGTTGGGTGTGTCGGGTACATCAGTCAAGGGTTGATCGTTATCGGGAACTTTGTGTAAAGGGATGGTTTTAAAATTTGTTATTAGCTGTTTAGATTTTAAGTCAACTATGCATTCATAGTGTTCGAGAAAATCTAATCCTAGTATGCCGTCAAAACTCAATGTCCAAATCGTATATGAAGACTTTATGTGGGTTACGTGGAGCGAATGGAATTAGGGTAGATTGTGAAATGGGGATTTTTTCATGGGTAATACCTTGAATCGTTACCCTTTCAGGAGATCTTTGGGTGAAATTCTTTAAGGTATTTTCCTTGAAGATAGAGATACCAGCTCCGGTATCAATAAGTAGTTTGAATTTAGAAGAAGCGTCAAGAATGTAATAAAGGTTTTTAGAGTTAACTGTAAGAAGTGGGCTTAAAGAAATAGTTGCTCCGGGAAGTTCAAGTCGGGGTTCAAATCGTCCAGATTGAGATTTTGAATCTGGGTTTCGACTTCGCACAAAGTTGTTGTCGAATCGGGAGGTTGATCTAGACTCGGAAGCGCTAGAAAATCCTGATAATCGTGACAATTAAAAGGCTCGACAGGGGTATCGTCAAAAGTTTCTTCGAAGCCAGAATAATTTTGACTATCATCCTCGTAATAATAGGTGTTGCTATTATCACTATAATAGTTGGAATATTGAGTGTAATCATCATTTTGGTGTTGATTAAAATGATGAGTCCTTTCAAGACGGTTATTGGGATTGTTCTGTATGACCGAAGGTCGAGAATAATTCGGGTTCATTTGAGACCTAAAAGGGGGTCTCTGGAAGTTTTGTGGACGAAACTGTTGTCCTTGTTGAACCGGGGGATTATTTGGGGGAAAGTTTGGCCTTGTTTGTTGGTTAGGCCCAACAGGATTTGGTCTATAGTTTTGATTAAATGTTTGAGAACTATTTTGTGTTTTCAAACGGCAATTTGCAGCTATGTGGCCTAATCGACCACAATGAAGACACTTAAGTGGTTGTGTCGGCTTTCGAGGTGGGAAATTTGGTTTGAGAGGAACAGATTTGTTTGTTTTCTGATCCTCGAAATAAGAAAGTTGGAGCTCTCTTCTAATACGGGAGTGTGCCTCTTGAAGGTCTTTAGGATTGCTGGCACGTATAACCTGACCTAAACGGGGTTCTAATCCCGTAAGAAGGGTATTCATCACAATGGTATCCACTAGAGTGGTCTGGGCGTCTTTTTGTTCTGGACTAAGCCCAGCCGTTTTGTGGATGCACGAGTGCATTTTCGCACTCAATACCTGGAGTCTATTGTAAAACGTTAGTGGAGACTTGTTCGAAAGTTGCTTTAGACGTTGTAAGTCGTGAATAAGGGAAGAGAAATCCCGAGAATCTCCAAAGTGTAGGGTCAAGAGTTGCTTGATTTCAAGGTACGATCCGGGGTTCCTTGAATTTATCAACTGCGCCGCTTTCCCTTTGAGTTTATTTTTGATGTGGATCACTAATAAATACTTTTGATCCGCCGTGGACATGTTATAAGCGCAATTACACGCGTCTATAAAGGTTCCCAAGGAAATTTGTTCGCTTTCAAATTCAGGTATTACGGAAAATATTTCCGTTAACCGATATCTCTCGGTTTCGGTGGTAACCGGAGTTGGTGAAGCTTGTGCCATTTTTATATTAATCGATATAAAAGAATTGGAACAAGGGTGTAAAAATAAAATGTTAAAAGGTGTAGAAAATTAATGAACTGTAGAATACGTTAGTGAGAATTAATGATTGTTTGAACGATAGAACAGTATGGTATAAAATGTAAAGCAATTAAAATCAATAGTTCAAGTAAATCAGTTAATCAAATGGGTAAATAAATCAATAAAATATGTAAATCAAATATATCAATGTCAATAAAAAGAAATCAGCAAATAAATCAAATAATGAAATAAATCAATATTTCATTCAAATCAAATATATCAAAATAAAAATCAAATTGATAAATATGAAAAATCAAATAATAAAATAAATCAATATTAATCAAATCAAATAGATTATATCAAATATTAAAAATCAATGTTCAATAAAATAAATCAAATAATATTTACTTAAAACGAATGACGATTCACCATTACTTACATCAACAGGAACATTGAAAGCGCCGTGTTCTACGTTTGATTGCAGGGAGGATTTCTTCCAGGTTCGTTGTTCCGTTGAGGGATAGGAATCCGCCGCTACCAGTTAGACTACTCGTGTTCTAGTAACGTTAGACGGATCCTACTGACTGCGCCAATTTGTTATATCACACTTTCAAAATTTATCTTTAAAAAAAAGATTTTATTTATAGTTGCACAATACTTTTAATAAAAATAATAACTTAAAAATAACAATGAAAATAATAAAACTTTATATAACAATTCAAAAGACAAAATGAGTGTTAAACTAAACTAGACAAATCTGTAAGTAATAATGAATGATGTTACAATGAAAAAGTATAATTTATAAACTAAGAACGCTGACTAAGGTGTCGCAGCGCTTGCAGTGTTTACGGATGTTCGTCTGCGGGTAACTGGAAACGACACGTGTTATGCTGACTCAGCTTGGGAACTGTTGCTAGGTTGTTTCATATAAGTCGATGGAATAACTTATATAACATATATATTTATATATATATATATATATATATATATATATATATATATATATATTTGTTTTTAAGTTTTCGCGGGCACTAAATGTTTCAGGTGGTTTCCGGGAACTCATCCGCGTAGTTGACAACTGATCCCTGCCGGGATCGATGGTAAAATGACGACGTTTCGGCAGAGTCACATCTGCCCTCTTCAGGTCGGTTCGCATAATTCTCGTAGCCTTCTGCTTTCGCTTCTAGTTACTCGAATACTAATACTTAGTATTCGAAGAGGGCAGATGTGACTCTGCCGAAACGTAGTCATTTTACCATCGATCCCGGCAGGGATCAGTTGTCAACTACGCGGATGAGTTCCCGGAAACCACCTGAAACATATATATATATATATATATATATATATATATATATATATATATATATATATATATATATATATAAAATTATATATAATTAGAAGATTTTACTTGTTCAGGTTTCCCAAAGTTAATAAGACTTATTGACATTTTTTATTTACATTTGTCACAATCTAGTAGAAATATTTTTGTGGAAAAAAAAACGGAACAAGTCAAATATTCTTTGAAATGTCGTACTTTTTGGAAGAGTAATTCAGAGTTAATGAGATTCCCAAAAAGTCCGAAATTTTAGAGAATGTTTGACTTGTACAGAGTTTTGCAGAGTTATTGACAATTTTTTAGAACTCTCACGAAAAATCTTATAAGCAGAGTTATGCAAACATTTTTAGAACTTTTAATATATATATATATATATATATATATATATATATATATATATATATATATATATATATATATGCCCAGAGCAAGAAGTGAGCCATTGAAATTCCCGGTAATAGTGAGGTCCAAGTCAAAGAGTTTGTATATCACTCTCAAATAGTCCCAAAATGTGTAATTATTAATTCTAGCATTATTTTGACTAGACCTCACTTTGACGAAAAATGCAAATTTAGTTCACCGAATTTTAGACTAAGGGCGCTTCACCGTATGTATATTTTCACGACGTATATTTTTACGATTATTCAAATATTATGCTATGCAATAAGTGAGGACATATAATCGGCAACCATGTACAGTCCTCACTAAGAGTGTAGGTTGGTATAACATTCTATTTATTAATATACATGTTATTTCCATTGACGTTTATGTAAGTAGTAAATTTCTTTGGTCGATGTTTACAGTTAAACTGAAAATTCTAATTTCCGTTTATTCTTTGACAATCTTCAGGAATAAAATATTTGAGGCTAGATATTGTTATAAACTCCGAGGGTTCAATTAATTAAAAACTAATATTCACTAAGTATCACTTTCTAAAAACTTTTATTTACATCAAATATTCACAAGAGCTGATTCGGATATCACAATAATAACACGAAATAATCTCTTAGCAATAAATAACTAACTCCTCGATGCTGGGCCGCTCCTTTTAAAATCCGCATCGAATTCTTCTAGCAAAACCGAGTGTCAATTTTAGAGTTGTCGAGTTATTTCGAGATAATTTTTTTTGTCCTCTCAGCGATTGATGTATTGAAATAAAATGCTTTACGTTACTCGCCAAGGACGGAATAGATAATTTATAACACTGCCCTCCTTTTAATTCTGATCGTCCCGGTCAGAAACATCCTCTCCATGGTAAGGAGCAAGTCGATCTAAATGGACCACCTTCAACTTAGCCCTGAGGTATCGACGGATACGGTAGACGACGTCATTATTCCTCTTGACCACCTCGTATGGACCATCCTAGGCGGGCGTAAGCTTTGGAGATATACCCTTGCTCCGTTGGGGGTTGTATAGCCAGACTTTGTCCCTCTCTTGCAACCCGAATGAATTGGCTTTGAGATCATATTATGTCTTCATCTGGTCACTGATGGCCAACATCTGCGTTCGGACTAATTCGTGTATTGCCAGCATGTTATGTCGGAGCATAATCGTTGATGGCTTGGGAAGGTTCTTCGGGGAAGCGAAAAGTCAAATCACAGGGTAATCGCAGCTCTTTTCCGAATAGGACCCTGGCTGGAGCCAGGCCTGTACTATTATGGACGGCCGAGCGATATGCCAACAGGATTAGATGAATATGCTCATCCCAATCAGGTCTTGTTTCAATGTCCTGTTGAATCATTCCACCATTCCGTCTGACTGTGGGTGCAATGGTGTTGTTCCCGTTTTCCTGATCCCCAACATTGTACAGACCTTCTGGGATACATTCGATTCGAAGTTACGCCCCTGGTCTGAATGTAGTTCCAACGGGACGCAAAACCTGCTGAATAGCTTTTCTACCAGCACCGTCGCTACCGTGGCTGGCTCTTGATTGAGAATCGTCTATGCCTCAGGCTATTTACTGAAGTAATCCATTGCGACCAAAATGTATTTGTTCCCCCTCACACTTCCGGGAAATGAACCAGCGACATCGATGGCAATTCTCTCAAAGGGAACGCCCACATTGTACTGCTGCATTCTGTCTTTGGTCGGGGTCTTCGGGCTCTTACTGGCTGCACAGGTGTCACATTTCCGGCACCAAGCTCTGACGTGGTCGAAGTATTTTCCCAGTAGTACCGCTGGCGAACTTTGTCTATGATTTTATTCATACCCAGATGACCCCCGATAATCCCATCATGTACTTCGGTCAGGATAGCTGGTACCTTTTTTTTGGAACTACCAGCTGGGACTTGGTTTCTCGACCGTTAGTGCTTCCCCAAATTCGCATGAGCTAACCATTCTTTACTCTTAGAGAGTCCCATTGGGCCCATAACGATTTCAGGACGCCCGAGTATCTAGCTACTTCGTCCCATTGTGGTCTAGGTGCCCCTCTCTTTTTGAGCGACAAGATGCACTGTTCCGTTGTCCAGTCTTCATTGGCCTGCACTAAGATCTGTCTAATGGAGATACCTTCTCGCTGTTCGGTCTTCAGACAATGTCCGCATTCTACTTTACCGGGTCTTCTTGATAGGGCATCGGCATTATTGTGCAAACGGCCGGCACGATGATCCACCTTGAAATCGTATTGCCAGTTGTTCTTCCGGTGTCTTCATGTCCAGTACCCATTTGAGGGCGGCATGATCTGTCCGGATTAAGAAATGACGACCATAGAGGTATTTATGGAAATGATCTACAGCCCTTATTATTGCAAGAAGTTCTTTTGTGGTGACGCAATAATTTCTTTCCGCTTTCGAGAATTCACGGCTGTAGTACTCGATCACCATCTTGCACCTGGGGTAAGACGACCCCCAAAGCTCTGTTGCTAGCGTCGGTGTCTAAAATGAACTTGCCGGAGTGTGTAGGAAAGGCTAGGATTGGGCTGGAACATAGTGCTGCCTTCAATCTCTGAATGATATTTCGCAATCATGATTCCAACGGAAGGTCTCTTTCTCAGTGGTCTGCCAATGTAGAGGCGCGGCAATGGTGCCAAATCCCTCAACAAATCGCCTGAAGTAGGAACATAGGCCAAAGAAGCTTCGGACTTCATGCTTGTCTCTTGGGACTGGCCAATCACGGATGGCTTCTATCTTGTCCTCGTTGGTGCGGATTCCTGACTCGGAAAGAACGTGGCCCAAAAACTCTACTTTTTTGAAACATGGAACACTTCTTCGGGTTGAGTCTCAGGTTGGCGTTAATATCTGGAGTTCTGGTTTTACCCATGACCAGAATGTCGTCGAGGTATAATAAGCACGTTCTCCATGTTAACCCGCTTAGGACAGACTCCATTAGCCTCTCGAATGTTGCGGGAGCATTACATAACCCAAAGGGCATGACCGTGAACTGAAACAGCCCTTTACTAGTGGAGAACACTGTCTTGTCTCTGTCGATTTCGTGTAGACCAACCTGCCAATATCCACTCTTTAGGTCTAGTGTGGAGAACCAACGGGAGCCTGCTAGTGTGGTCAGAGTGTCATCAATTCGGGGTAGTGGATAGCTATCTCTTTCTTCGTGACGTTATTCAGCTTGCTGTAATCCACGCAATATGGGTGGTTCCATCCTTCTTTTTAACTAGCACGACGGGAGCAGACCAAGGAGTTATGGATGGCTCAATAACTCCGTTTTGTAAAATGGACTCGATGTTTTCCTCGACTGTTTGTTGTTGCCCTAATGGTAGTCGTCTAGGTGGTATTCTGATGGGTTGAGCCTTTCCGGTGTCTATTCAGTGCTGAATGATCTTGGTGCGACCGGTGGTTCTATCTTACCTGTTGAAAATTTGCCAGTACTTTGCGATAAATTGCTTTACTTTCTTCTGTTCCTCTGGTGTAAGGTGTGTCAAATTGTCAGCAAATTGTTGTAGGAACTCTTTACTGGGACCTGCCTTCTTCACTGATGTCTGGTACACTTCTTTGCCATTGATGATGGTCTCTACTAGCTCGAAACAAGCTATATCTTGACCATTAGCAATTCGAATGTCATTGTTGGGCAAATTCAGGACTCTAATTGGTATATTTCGTCCGGTTTTATCTATAGCCCGTCCAACTAAGTAGTCATGAGCCGAGTGTACGAGCTCCACCATTCCAACGCAGCTCTCAGGATTGCTTTCTAGCTGCCAATCAATTATCTGTTCCGTTCGACCGGGAATTCTGGTTGAGGATTTTGCCTCAATTTTTATGGAGGTGGCTGAACTGTTGACGGGCCGTGTCAATACAAATTCCTCAGTTAGGTACCGAAGAACATCATATCTCGGGTCGAATATAAATCCATGCTGGCTGATTAGGTCCATACCAGTATGAAATCATCCTCAATATTCGGTACCAGGACCCTATGCCGGATTCGGTTGTCCCCTAATTATAGTACTACATCTGCCTCACCCTGTATTGACATGGACTCACCGGTGACTGTTCTGAGCTGGATGTTGTTGGTAACTGGCCGGATTTCTGATGCCCTTAAAACTCCGGACTTGGCAATGGACACAGCGGCGCCGGTGTCGATGGTGATGGTAATTGCTCGGCCATTGATGGTGCCCCTGATGAGTAGGCTGCTGCTATATCGGCAAAATCCCCGATGGATACTGTTCTGGGGGCTGTTGGAGGGTTAGTCAGCATTTGCCCCCTTATGCTGACTGATTGGAGTTTCCCTGGTTGGTGAAGTTGTTGTTTTGGCTACTTCTGGTTGATGATCGTTCAGGTAGCCCCACTCTGCAGTCACGTTGAATGTGCCCTGTCCGTCCACACCGGTAGCATGCTCCTCTGTGGTCAGTTCTTTGTGATCGTTCTAGAAGTTTATGGATTCCGAACAACACTGCCTGGAAGGATGGTTCTTGTTCGTCCTGGATGAAGGAAACTGCTCGCACCCTCGGTTTGGACATATTCATGACTGCCTCTACTTCTAAGGCCCGAAGTAAATCTTCATTACTTTTCTTGATGCCACTAAGTCTTATAGTTCTTTGTACTTCCACATCCCTGATACCGTTTATGAAACTCTGTGTGACCAATTGGTCTTTCGTTTCCTCGGGCAGGTCTGGGTAATACAAGTGTACTAACCGTCTGATCTCTGCTTCGAATTCTTGATAGCTCTCTCCGGATTTTTGCGTTTTTTCACTTAGTTGTACCTGGTATACTTGGCTCAGGGATTGATATCGTATCTTTTGTCCAGGATGGCGATGATCTTGTCGAAATTGCCTTGACTGGAATACTTTGGAGGATTTCTAAGGCCGGACCTTTTAAGGAAATTACAAGAGAGGTAGATTTTTCTTGGTTATCCCATATTGCCGTTTATACATGGGCCAAGATGAACTGCCATTAAATGTGAGTGGTTTGCTAACGGAACCTTTGATACTAATGGTGTTTTGGTATTTTTCTCGCTGTAAGTCCTGTTGAATTTTTTTAATTTCTGTTTCTACCTTGTTTTGGATGACACTGATTTTATCTTGTACTTCAATGTACTGTTTTTTTAATGGAACTAACTTGGTCTTGAATTGAACTGATTTCAAATATTACTTGGCTTTGGATGGAATCGAGGTCATCTACTTTGGTTTCAAGAGTATCCATGGTATTTTTTATGGTCTTTATGTCATCATTTATCTCTTTTATGTCTGACTCAACTATTTGCATTCTTCCATTAACTGTTTCATTAACTTGTGCTACTATTTGTATTAATTGTTTATCAATATTAGTTAAAAGGTTTTCTAATTCTACTTAACGTTTTTCATGAAAAGATTTCACTAACCTTTGCTCGATTTCTTCTTGATGTTGCTTCTCCTTTTTTTCAAATCTGTTCAACTATAGAAATCACTATTATATGGCCGTAGTTTTAAATTCTCTCCGTCAACTTTGAATGTTATTACATTTTTACGTTAACAAATGTTCAGTGTTTTACTGAGCAGAATATTATTAAAATTTAGTAGTAGTTTCCGACATATAGAGTGTTAAACTTCAGAAATGTCACCTTTATCGCATCAGATTTCTCATAATAGATGTGTTTTATTTCCCTTTATTGCAGAAGACGTGGTTTGCACATTGTTTGACATAAATATTCCACAAAAAAATACTATTAATTATTTTTTATTATAGGGTGTTTCTCATATACGTAACATTATTTTTTAGAAAACTCATTTTTTTATTATAATGTTGAATACATAAGAAGATCTAATTGCTCAGTTAATATAGTGTCAAAGAAATTAATTTTTGGACGTATTCATACATTATACAGTGTAAGTTGTAAATATTGCTAAAGGGGGCATCTATTATTTAGTCCATTAATAGGTAACCCTGTATAAACCATGCGTCCTGGAATGTTTATATTAAATTATAGAAATCAACGACTCGTCACACTAAATTCTACAGGTTTGCAAAAATTGTACAAATTAAAGTATTGTAGTTTATACAGGGTTACTCATTAATAGTAAAAAATGGTATATCCCCACTCTAGCCATATTTACGACTTACACTGTATAATATATGAAAACATCCAAGAACTCATTTCTTATTAATTGTGTGATTACATCCTCTTGTATTTATCGTTGTAATAAAAAATGGGTTTTCTGAAAAACATGTTACATATATTGGAAACACACTGTAATCAAAGATAATTAACGGCAATTGTTTTATTTAATATTTTTGTCAAATAATGCGAAAATTATCTTTCCAGCAATGTACGGAAATAATGCATGTCTGCTATGAGAAATCTTATAAGAAAATGGAAACATTTCCGATGTTTAACACCCTATATCTCGAAAACTTGTCATACAATTTTAACAATATAATAACACTGAACATTTGTTAACTTAGCAATGTTATAACATACAAAGTTGACGGAGAGAATTTAAAATTACAAGATATTATAAAAAACTACTTTTTTTCAATATGTATACTTTTTGCAATGAGTTTAACATCCTATTGAGTATCAAGAGACGGATCATATATCTGTTTATTGTCATATTAAAATTGCAGTACGAATGGTTCATATAGGGTGACTCATTAATGGGAAAAAAACAATATATGTTTTCTCTAGCTATATTTATGGCTCAAACTGTATATTGTATGAATCATATCCAAGAAATTATTACTTTAATGAGATATTAATTGAGCAAGTTACATGCAGTGAACTTCATGAGACGACAAAGCGCACACCTGCAGCTGATATTAAGTTTTATCTCATCGCAATTGTTTTCAACGTTAAATATTAAATTATGATCATTCTTGTTTGTACCTTCGCTTGCATTGTATCAGTCTGAAATAAGTTTTGTGATAATTTTTCAATAAATTTTGTTTTTAAAAAGTTATTTTGGAAGGACAACGATTTAATTGGCGCAGTCAGTAGGATCTGTGTGATTGATTCGAAATCGCATCGAGCGGTAAAAATCGAAGCCAATTTTAGTGTTTTAACACTTTAAACGCAGATCGAACATTTCTCGTGTTGAGTTCCCATCTGTGGTACCCATCCAGGAGAACATCTTCTCGCGTTGGAATCCTAACTTGGCAATCCGACCAGAAGAACACAAAGAATTTCTTCGTGAGGGAATCCTAACTTGGTAATCCATCCAAGAAAGCAGCTTTTCTCGAGACAGAATCCTAACTTGGTAATCTATCCAGGAAAGCAGTTCGTCCTTCAAGGCATATATCAATAAAAAACCAAGCGCTACAGGGAGGTCAAACAGAGTCGGAGTTTGGAAATCACCGGTAAGTGTCAAAAAATTTCCAATCTTGCCTTTCCTTAACCCTATCGCAGGACTTTTGGAAAGATAATTTTTAAGAATTGAATTGATTTTTTGAAATATTGATGAAATAAATAATTGTGTTGAAATATTGAATATAATTGAATATAATTGAATAGAATTGAATTGATATTGAGAAATAAAGAAAATATAAAATTTTTTGAAAAATCGTAGAATAGTTTAGTTTTAAGTTTATGAACGTAGAGGGCATATCTGCGTTGTTTGAAAACCTTCGCTTTCGCGAACGTATATCTTCAGACTCAGATCAGTCTGATAAACTTAGCGTTTTGAATTTTGAAAAAGATTCAGACGAAATGACACCAACAGGAAGTACACCGACCATCAATTGGGATCTATTAAAATCTAAATTACAAAATATAAAACCTTACGATGGTAACAGCAATACTTTAAATAAATTTATTAATAGGTGCGAAAATTTATTATTATTATATAGCACACATAATGATAATGACTTAAACAGACATATTTTTGAAAGTATTCAAGAAAAATTAGTAGGAAAAAGCAGAACTCATGGTAGGTAATAGAACCGAAATTAATAACTGGCCTGATTTAAAAGACGCATTGCAACAATGTTTTTCGGATAAACGCGATTTAGATTGCTTAGTTCAAGAACTAACTAGAACTAGACCAAATAAAAATGAACATCTTTTAGATTTTGGAAGTAGGTTACAGCTCCTACGAAGCAGTGTTGTACAACGTATAAGTAATGACGTCACACTTAGCAATAACGATAAACTTTGTCAAATTAATCATTATAATAAAACAGCCCTTATTACCTTTATAGCAGGTTGCGACGGTATTTTGAAAAATAATTTACATTTAAAGAAACCCACTAGTCTTGAAGATGCACTAGCATACGTTTCAGAATTTGAAAATTTTGAAAATTTATATGGAAATTCTAATAATGTAAAGAAAAACTTTACCCCTAATAACAATGTTTTTCAAAATATTCCACGTCCTCAATTTCCACAACCGAACTTTCAGGTTAACCAAATGAACCCCTATAAATTCAATTTCCAAAACAGAAATTTCAATAATTATCCCCCGCAATTTAATCAAAATCGTTTCATGCAGAACATTCCCCCTAATTTTAATCAAAGACCTGAATTTCCCAGACAGCCAGTCTACTTACAACCGAGACCCGTTCCGCAAAGACGACTCTTCACCAACGAAGAAGTTTTTGGGAAACCAAAAAATATAAATGTCTTCAAACCACACCCGAGTCATAGACAAAATCTGCCAAAGCCAGAACCTATGTCAATTAATTCGAGACTCTCTTCAGGAAATAATAGACAACCACAACATCCCCAATTCCAACCTAGAAATTATAATCATTTCCAGAGTACTGGAAAACCTAATTTCACCTTCGAGGAATTACATTATAATGATTATAATAATGACAACCAATACCAATACTACCATTATGATGACTATTATCCTGAATACCAATACGACTATGAAAACCCAAACATGTCTTACCATTACCCAAATGAAGAAAATTATTATGATGATAATTATCCCCCTGAAACTGAAAAATCATTTTCAGACTTAGAAAACAACCCCACGCTAAATTCCAATACTAATGACAACACCGAGACTGACGAAAATTTTCCCAAACCAGCCTCGAGCAAGAGAGAGAAACCATAGAAATTAACGCCCTTTCTAGCAACACACTACCATATATCGAAATACATCACCCGAAAATGAAATTACTAATCGATACAGGAAGCTCAAAATCAATAATCAAACCTGAGATAGTAGAACGCTTTTTTCCAAATTGTATTTTTGATTTAAACGTAACAATTAAAACAACCCTTGGTAGCAAAACCATCAGACATGAAGCTCATGTACCCGCTTTTCCTGAATTTAATTGTTTATATTACATAGACTTTCTTCTATTTGACTTTCACGAATATTTCGATGGAGTCATTGGCCTCAACGACTTAGTAAATATGAATCTTAACATCGACTTAACTAATAAAAGACTTATGGGTAATCACGTCCAAATTCCCCTAAAATATAGAGGTCAAGACAATGAAATAAATTTTTCATTTAGTAATCAAGCGGCAGATGCATTGTCAAGAAATCCGACTTCGATTGATTTCAACCCAATCGAAACAGCATCCCTAGACGTGAATCTAGATGACTTAGACGAAATTATCTCGAAAGAACTTGAAACACGCAACGAACTACCCAATTTAGCCAACGAAGATATCGAAGAAATTTTAGACGGACCTGAAGAAAATTCATCAAAAATCACAGTACACTCCAACATTTTACTAGCCCGAAAAATCCAGAAGAAGAGGAAGAAGAAGAAGACGATCTTCAAACGGTTCATACTTCAGCCGAAAACCCAATACTGACAATTCCCATTTCCAATAAACCTATAAATACTTATAAAAATCAAATAATAATAACAACAGGAGACATACCAGATTTGACCGTAAGAAGGGAGAAAATATTTGAAAACACCCGACTTTACGCTACATTACCGAACAGACTCATAAACGAAAATATCATTAAATTAGCGAAAGAATACTTTGACCCAAAACAGACATACGCTTTATACTTTCACAGAAATTTACCCCCTGAAAATTTTGCCATAGTGATTCAAAACACATTCCGGCATTCTTCATTCAAACTAATTCACTGTCCCAAATTTTTAACTGACCTTATCAAAACAGACGTTCAAAACGAAAAAATAAAATATTATCACGTATTCAAAACTGGACACAGAGGTATTAATGAAGTAACAAATTCACTAAAAACTAAATATTATTGGCCCAAAATGTCAGAAAACATCGAAGACTTCATTAATAAATGCGAAACCTGTTTGAAAAACAAGTACGATCGAAATGCCCCTGTCATTAAATTCAATCTAACACCCACGACGACAAAACCCTTTGAACATATTCATATAGACGTTTTCCAAATTTCCAAAGAACCCTACTTAACTATTATTGATACCTTTTCACGTTATGGACAAGCTTATCTTTTGAAAACTACAACTGGAGTATCAGTAGTAGATGGCATATTTAACTTTATAACCCATCATGGACTACCCCTCAAAATAACGTCCGATAGTGGTTCCGAATTTAAGAACAAAGACTTAGAAAACTTTTGTCAACTACACCGTATCGAATTACATTTTACCACCGCGAAAAATAGCAACTCTAATTCACCAGTAGAACGATTTCATTCTACCCTTATCGAACACTATAGATGTATTAAAGAAACTAATAGAGAATTAACTAGCGAACAAGTTATGAAACACGCCATTTTATCTTACAACAACTCCATTCATTCAGTAACGAAACTCACCCCTTTTGAAATCATACATGGACACTTAGGTACATCGAACCCTTTTGACCTAAATGATCAATTAATTCTATCAACTTATGTTCAAAATCACAAACAAGCCTCAAAACAACTTTACGAATAAATCCGTGAATGAAATGCTCAGCATAAAGAAAATATAATTACCAAAAGAAACCTGAAACGACAAGATCCACCGACTTATCTTAAAGAGAAAGCGGCTTACGTTAAAACAAAATTCCGCGACAAAAAACTACCAAAATTCGATAAAACCCAAATACTTGATGACGACGGCATATACATAAAAACAAAAAAGGGAACTTATCATAAACAATCCCTCAGGAAACCACGTAATAATCCTAAACAATTGTTACAGGTTCAAAATGAAGACGAAGATAATGACCCTTCACCTGGTCCTTCAAATAATTAACCTAGTAGAAAGTAGTGAAAATAAAATAACCATTACTAGTTTAGAAAGCTTATTGTTACCCTTAAAATTAGGAAACGCTAGAATCATATATAGCAAGCATAGATTTTTACATTATGTAGATTTAGAAGAAATTGTAAAGCAAACGGCAAAACTTGAAGAAAACTTCAAAACTCTTTCAAATAATTTCCAAAAGGTGGAAGCGACAAATTTATTATCTTATCATGCTCTCGCTCAAAATCTCCTAAGCAGAACAGAATATTTAATTGAAACTTTGCACAAGAAATTAACAAATCTCCACCCCTTTGTGAGACAAAAAAGAGGATTAATTAATGCTCTTGGAAAAGTAAATAAATGGATTTTTGGAAATCTTGATGCCGAAGATGGCATTAGATACGATAACGCGATTAAAGTGCTTTCAGAAAATCAAAAATCGATCATTCAAGAAACTAATTTACAAACAACCTTGTTTAAAAAATTAATAAATCATTATAATAAGTCAATAACAACTTTGAGCCAAAATCAAGAAAATTTTAATAAAAATCTAAATCGATTTCAAGCGGCAATGGATCAAAAGATCACAGATATCGGTCAATACATTAGCTTTCAAGGTGTGATTTCTTCAATAAATTTAGATTGCCAAAATCTTGTTACATTTTTAGACAATTTAGAAAGTGCCATTCTATTTTCAAAACTTAACACACTTCATAATTCAATCATTTCAGTAAAAGATATAGAGGAAATGATAAAGTACTTAGAAAAATTATATAAAGTTGATGAAATTCCTCATTTTGAGAATCCTTTGTCTTATTATCAAATTTTAGGAACTCAAGTTCATTTTTCAGGTAATAAAGTAATATTTGCTATTCATATTCCAATTATCGATCCAAAACCTTTTGAGTTTTATCACCTTTTCCCGATTATCCAAAATCACCAAATGTTTATACCCGAATACCCATTTTTGGCACGAAACCAGAAGATATCAACCCCCGAAAAACATGAATGCCCTGCACTGGACAACATCTACTATTGCCAGCAGCACTATTTGCCCGCAGATAATTGTACAATCCAATTAATAAATGGAGGATCATCCGAAAACTGCCCACTGCTAACCGTTAACGCCCAAGAATCAATAATCGAACAAATCAGTCAAGAAGAAATAATTGTCATGCCACTGAACACTGAGAGAATACTATCAATTTGCAATACAGATCAATACTTCGATATTTCTACACCAAGCCTAATTAAAATACCAGAAAATTGTGAAGTCCGCATCAGTAATAAGAAATTCATAAACAACCAACAAATTAAGAAAGGCAAACCACTAATTCTGCCCAAACTAGAAATCAATATTAATCCAAAATCAAGAGACTTCCAGGCCACCAACATCACGAAGATAGATTTCGAAAATTTATACGAAATCAACAACGTAGCCAAACAGCTGATTCCCGTACAGGAAGAAAAATCGACCACCTATACATTGCCAATATTCAGTACATTTCTAATAATCCTATCTATTGCAATAGCCATCATATTATTTCTGAAAATTAAGAAAAAGAAGCCCTGTCCATGGTGCCCAATATCCAAAAAGAAAACCGAAGAAAATTTGGAAGAAAACCCCGATGGCCCATCCGCGAAAACAAATTTCTCTATTTTCGCAGCTTAAGGAGGGAGGAGTTACAGGCAGTGAACTTCATGAGACGACAAAGCGCACACCTGCAGCTGATATTAAGTTTCATCTCATCGCAATTGTTTTCAACGTTAAATATTAAATTATGATCATTCTTGTTTGTACCTTCGCTTGCATTGTATCAGTCTGAAATAAGTTTTGTAATAATTTTTCAATAAATTTTGTTTTTAAAAAGTTATTTTGGACGGACAACGATTTAATTAGCAAAAACATCTTATGTTTAAATGAATTTATTTCAAACGCACCGTTCTGAGTCAGAACGTCTGACCCTGAATCGCCACAATATAAAAAAACGTAAACATATAACGACTAGTCAAAACAACTGTGAATTTGCCGGAATAAAAATCTATGGACCTCACTTCATGCGTAGATTTATAGGACGTTATCGCCACAATATACATAACTACTTAAATGTTGCAACTATGCGTAGCTCTCGCTTTGGTAGGTCCAAGTTATATACTGTCCTCAGAATGTTAGTAGTACATTAAAATTATTGTTGGGCCTGAGTTGAATAGTAGCTTGTAAGGTTCTCACTTCGTTTTAATATATTTAGGGAACAAAAAAATTTTATCTTACATTTTTTGTGCGTATATTAGTGAGAAAATTGAGGCTATTTTAGAATTAATATTTGCTGGATAAAAAAATTCCCTTAATTTTTATTCCTTCTGCCGGTTCTCACATCATGTGCTCTACAGTAGGCCCTCACTTTATACTACACCTAAATTTATATATATATATATATATATATATATATATATATACTGGTTTTGAAGCTTTCACGAGTATGGTATGTGTTTCTGTTTTTTTTTTCGGAAATCTCATGTATTATTTTGTTTGTTTTGATAAACGATTTTGTCAACAGGTTTCGATGACTTCTCATTCATCTGCTTGGTTACGTTGCACAAACTTAATCAAGCAGTGAAGTCCAGATGAATATTCGAGTAACTAGAAGCGAAACCACAAGGCTACGAGAATTATGCGAACCGACCTGAAGAGGGCAGATGTGACTCTGCCGAAACGTCCTCATTTTACCATCGATCCCGGCAGGGATCAGTTATTAACTACGCGGATGAATTTCCGGAAACCATGTAATATATATATATATATATATATATATATATATATATATATATATATATATATAAGTATTCATCCGGGAGTACATCCATTCGCTTTTTTTATTCATGTTTGAATCTTGCAGACGTTTTTCCAACGTCTCACTTGGCATTGTCAAAGCCTTGTCAGTCTATTACTTGAGAACGAATTGACAATGTCAAGTGAGACCTTGGCGAAACGTCTGCAAGATTCAAACATAAATCAAAATAAGGAACGAATATACACCCGGATGAATACTTCTTCACATTTTTCCATCCGTGAAACTCTACGCCTATATATCGTCATTTTACCATCGATCCCGGCAGGGATACCAGTCTCCTCCAGACGAAATTTGTAATTACGCCACTACTAGCAGCACTACCACGAGCAAATACAAAAAAAGTCTGTACTTACATATAAATAAAAATGCCTAGGTTACAAATTTTACAAATAACTACGTGTCTCCTAAAATGTATAGTTTTGAGAAAAATATATTGAAAATATTGGATGTGCTTGTTTACGTTAAAGATGTATGCAAAGAAAGACTTTAATTTGATGTTGACTAGCAGTATAGGAGAGAAATAGAAACTGTATTGTCAATGTCTAGAGTAAGTTATTTTTTATTGTTTATAAGCAAATAGGCATAAAAACGACATTTATTATTTACAAAAACTCAATAACTACATTGAATGTAATTTTTTAATTTTTTTGTAGTACTTGTGTAGCACGGCTAGTTAGTGCTGTCCTTCAATAACCGGAAATTACTTCAACAAAATGTCTGTCGTTTACTTTTTGATACCTACAAGTTAAAATCAATGAAATAAATACTTGTGTTTTAGATACAGCATTATAGTCGTTTCGCAGAAAAATATGGAGCTACCCTAACTTTTAAGGTGCGCCAAAACCAAGATTTAGTTTCTAATTATTTACTATATTTCTATTCATCAAATTTGTCTTTCTTTGAGTACATTAAGGTAAAGTAGGACGTCCAATATTCCTCAGATTTCAATCATTTGTAGCCTTATCGTTTTCTGTCGATGATTTTATTCCATTCCCAAAGATATTATATTTGATCTGTATCTTCACCTGTAGTTGACATGCCTTTCTGGATTATTAATCTTAATGGGTCGTATGGTTTTTCGTTTTTCGGTGGTGATCGACGCATTGCCATAGCGATTAGCTCTGGGACATCCTTAAATAGTTATATTTACAAAGTCCGATAAAATCGTTCTAGTCAAAATCGTTGATTTACTTATTTCATTTTTTGTACACTTCTAAACTATATGACCCTTCGATTTAATGGCAAGTGCTGATTTAAAAATTCATCTGAATTTTAAACGTTGGATGTTTAGCAAACTTTATTGTCCTGGATTCTAAGATGGAGTAATCCTATGCTCCCACAGCATACGATTTTACTAAAATATTTTTGCAACAGTTCTTGTTTGATTAGAAATATTTCTGAAATATAGCTATATCGGCGACAAAACCTTATTTTAAGTATTTTATGAAATATTCATGTAATATTTTGTATTACATGATATATTAAAAAAATGACGTGGATATACGAGTATTTAAAAGCATTAGAGTGAAATATTTTAAAATAGTTCTAAAATATTAAATGTCTGATATATTTTCTAGAATTTCTTCTGAAATATTCCTATAATGTTGATTAAAAAGCTGTTGAATTATTTCATAAAATATGTATGTAATATTTCAGTAGAGTTTTGTTGTAAACAGGAATATATAAAAAATATTTCATGTTGTGTGGGCCCTAGTTTTTAGTAATTTATTTCTTTGTAATAAATTAATTTAACAAATTAATAATCACATGATTATTTGAATAATATGAATAATTATTTGACATGTCATTTGATGACACTACAACAATTATTTTTAGTATTTAACAGATGTATATTAAGGAAGGGGTAATTTGAATTAATACGTATTTTGATCACATATTTATTTATTTATAAGACCAGTAAATAACAAAGCGTGACAAAGGTACCCCAGAGGAAAGTGGACTGGCACTTTAAACTAGGTTACAAAATAAACCAAATTTAAAAGAAATATTTATAGTAATATACGAAGAACATATTTTATGTTCAAAAAGTATAAACATCAGTTCTTAGTCTATACAGTAAATCACTTTATATTTTTATTGTTTTCTTATTAAGCGATAAAATTGTCATTACATAAGGGTAAATTTTACTCTATTACATAGATAAGTAACTGGTTTTTTCACTTTTTTGCTATTTTTGCATAACATTATGCTATTTTCCTTGTTGTGTTATTTGAAATTACAAACTTAGTTTTAAGGATTTCATAATAAAAGGTTTCTTATATATTAAAAACTCATTATATTTATGATTCTTGAGATTTTGTTAGTAATTTTTGAAGTATTGCAGTATTTGTATGCCCCACTCCAAGCTATTAATCCATAACTTACAAGACAAATAACATAATATATATGCATAAACATTTCAATCTTCATTTTTATAGACAAGTTAGACAATTTTAAATACTAAATAGTTTATTTCATTACATACATAGTCAATATATTTTTCACTCTTAATGTTGAAATCAAATACAATATCCAAATATTTGCAGTATTAACACTTTTAATGGGTTGTTTTCAATACTACTATTTATATAATTAATACTAATACTAGTAAAAGCTCTATTAAGGGCTAGCCAATCAGCTATTACATCTAGCAGAGTATTCATTACATCAACAGTTTCGTTCAAGTATTTTGGAAATTAATATAGTATTTTAAGAAATCATTAACAAAGAATATGAACACTAATTGTCCAAGCTTAGTACCAGATAGGCTTGGGTCGTTCGTGAATGAGTCGTTCAAAATGAACGACTCTTCTACATGTGCCACGAATGAGCGGCACAGTTACGTCAAATAGCTCGTTCAGTTCGCCATTAATAGAGTCATTCGGCTCGAGCGAGTCGAGAGTCATAGGATGTGCTAAACGTTCAACATTCAATCACGAACTAGACTCGTTGACTCGCTCATCGTGCAATCTTTCGACCGGCACAGTCACCTCGGCTCGGAGCAGTGGAGAGAAAAGAGCCGCCAGACATTATATAAATCCGCCTAAGGCTAAACGGCTGTGTTTTAGGGCATCGTTCAATTGAACGACTCATTGTGAACGACTCGTTTTGGCGAGCTGAACGAAAAAGAGTCATAAAACCCAACGCTAGTACCAGATGATATACATATTAAAATTAATGTATTCACTGAAACTTTCATTAATTTTAACTCTACTCCTTATATTACACAAATAGTTTTTTATAAGTTCATATGCTTTGCCTCTGATTCCTATGAGGGGTAAAATCCCTAACAAACAGGCATATAAACGACCCTTATATATAGTTATTAGATCTATAATCTTAAAGTGTATCAGTGTAATGATTGAATACTGGGTAAAAAGTAAGTTAATATATGTAGATAGTTATATAATACTATTATTTTATTACAATATATTAGTGTAGGAGTCATTATTATTTTTATGAATAAAATGCTCAAAAAGTAGTATAGAAAAGATTTAAAAACGTGCGACTCCTACTATTTCTTTTTAATTGTAAAAAGGCTCCAAATGGTGTCTAGAAACATTTTTGAAAATAAAGGCACAGGTACAAGAACTTTTTATTTTAATCTAGTCAGGAGCCTACCACGACTTCTAAAGTTAAGCTATATGACCACATTACCATTACTACAGGCTATTGTATTCAAAGTTTCACTATCATTAATTTATTCTTTCTGAAATTAAAGAACCTTTTTTGTATATAATCAAATATATCTAAATTAAACAGTAATATTAGTTTCTTCAGGAAACAGATGCTCTTTTCAATTTTGAATAGTTTTGAACTTCTGAATATTGTATAAATTATTATTATTATTGTTTTACTTACAAGTTATAAATAAGTCTTGGCGGTTAATGTTCAATTTAAACTTTAATTAGATTAATTGACATTTTACATAGAAATCACAGAACATACAAATGACTACTAAAATTTTAATTAAATGCTTAGAGCATATACCTTGGCTGTAATATTAAATGCGTTGCACAGATCACAAACAGAGAAGTGCAATCTGCTGTCAAATGGGTTCTAATTAACCTATTAAGGAAATGTTTAAAAATAAATTAAAAATATAAGGAACGTCGAACAAATGTTATTTTTGATCGAACAAAGAACAAATAGTTCTGATCTATTAATAAAAAACAAAAACAGGCGAAATAAATAAAGTTGGTGCCAACTTAAGGGTCAACTTTTGAAAAAAATTTTTTAAGACAAACGAATAACGAACAAAAGTTAATTTTGATCGAACAATGAAGAACAAATGACGAACAATTGAATGAGACAAAAATATTTATAAAAAATTGATTCATCTCCGCCAACTTAAGGGAGCCGCATTTGGGTGTGTCGCATAGGTGCGCACCATCTGTTGTTAATAAATGAAAGCCATTGTATTGTGGGTTGCGTGTCTAGCAGGGGTGCACGCCATCTGTTGTTGGTTGTGGTGGTTAGAAAGAAAAAAAGCTGGCCGGGTATCGAGCGCGGCTTGCCTGGTTACGAAGTCAGGTGTCCAGCGAGTTGAAAAGGTATAGTATATGCGTGTTTTTGGGCATTGTTCGGTTGGCGGGTTGGATATTTGGGGGCTGGATGGGGAGATATTATTTTGTTGGCTGTAAAAAATTGTCTGCGCAAGAACGGCAACGGTTTCGTCATACGCCGTTCTTTGAGAAATGGTTTCTAATAGCCTGCTAATAATTTTCAGAATAAAGTAACGAACGAGGTTCAAGATAAGATAGTGCCTCACCAACTACAGTTGAATGCAGATCGATAAAAATGACTTTACTTAAATCAAGCTTTATAGTATTCACATTAATTTTGAAAAATGCCTTGTATATTAATATACCTTATGGAACCAAGGACATGGCTGTATGCCCCCAGGAAACTGATTAAACCGCTCCGACTATACATTGATGGCTCGAGATGGATTAAACAATGGACGGCTGCCTGTATATTTTGCTCGCCTGTCAAACACAACAAAAATTTCAAACTGAAGCTGATATTTTCTGATGACACTTAAGGTGACACTGATTGGATTTCAGCAGCATCTTGCGAAGATGAAAATTATTATCGAACAGCTCAATGACTATACTTGATGTCAACATACAAGAGGAGCTCCACAAAGTGCTAATTCTTATTTGTGTAACACTCTCTACAATTACAATATTATTACTTAAATTGATTATGAAATGTATAAGGAAAAGAATGAATAATTAAAACACATAGTTGTATACAATGTTTTATTTATGGAAAACACCATTCAGAAGCCAATAATAAACTACATCAACATTTTCTTTTGCACATCGCACTGGGTCATGGCAGCGGCAGTGAAAAATGCACGGAGAGTCGGAAGGTTCTAGGTCAACAGTGCCTTTGAAGTTTTCCAGATTGATTAGATGATAGTGTGATTTTCCATCTTCAGGCGAATATCTTCAGTTGAGGATTTCATGGTGTCCTCACGTCGGGAGCAATCGATGACGAATAGGGTGTGCGTCTTGAATGCAACATAATCCAGTAGGGGGTGTTTGCCACCACCGAAGCTGGGATAAAAGTCCGTATAGCTTTTGTACGCCTCACCGTAGTCAGTCTTTGAAAAATTTAAATCAAATCTCTCCATAGGCCAAAATTCGCTATTTAAATTTAGATGAATACTGGAAATGTGAATATTATCAAATTGCCTGGGATCTTCATTGATGTTGCTGTGGCGATCTGGTTGGAAGGCTAAGATAACCTAGCGAGGGCTTCCAGTGTGGCACACGTCTTCACAGCCCAAATTTTACGAGTAGCACCTCTTTTGAGAGCAGGCAACTCATTTAGCTCCCATTTACGAAACGGCAAAATTATACTGGAATCTTCTTTGACAGCTTGGAGTAAATCCAATTTAACGTCATGGTTTGGAAAAATGTGTCGGACTTTGAGTTCGATGTTGTTTATTGTCACTTTGCCCTTGGTAGCAGCTGTCGAAGAAAAAGCCCCAGCATTTGGTGATAGAGAAACATCTCCTTTGCCTGCTGTCTTCACAACTTGTCCCTGGATTGAGATGCAGGAATCAGCCATCGAAAACCAACAATCTGTTTGATTGACGGTGATTTCAACCATTTCATTGTTGCCGAATGACCTGACGTATGGATAGTGGGTTCGCAACTCCTCGCGTATTACACTATCATCAAAATTTGGCAAGATATCGAACATTTGAGGAGTTGACATGGTAGCCGATCGTTTGTAGAAGTAATCTGTTTGAGAGCGTGAGTGATCTCTTGAGAAGTTTCATAGAAACTAATGGTGGCCGAGGAGCGGTTGACTTCTTATATGGTTCTTCATCAAATACAAGTCGACCCATTATTATTGCAGTTGTTTCAGCTCAAGTGGAATGATGATTTCTGCACCACGAAAATTCACAAGTTCAGAGCCTTGATTCAAAATTTGCAATGTGAGTTTATGTATTTCGCTTCTGTTAATGGGCAAATAGATTAAATGCTGAGGTGTTTCGTCGATGGCAAAACGAGGATCAACTTCAACGGCAAACTCGTAAATGGTGTGTGAAGGAATGTTGTTGTAGAAGGCTCCCGATGTGATGATGCTAACGATGTGGATGGTACGCACATTGATAATGTTCACTGGTAGATCGGAGCTGTGAACTTGGTTGCATGGTAGCAGTTGTTTAGAGAAGCCCAGAATATCACCGATTCTGTCTTGCGGTTGAAAGTCCACCGCGTACTTTGCTGAAAAGCTCACACTTGAGAGTATTGTTGTTGGGTTTCAATGAGAAAATTGTGACAGCGTCCTTTGCCAAATTAATGCCAAGTGCCTTTCTCATGTAAGCTTCGATGTCACCAATCTCGTATGAACCTTCGTAAGTCGATGAATGTTTGCGTGTTTTGATAGTTAAACAGGTAAAACTTGTCACCTCTCTCAATGTTTGGGATGCTGTTGTACGAGTAAAAACTCAATAAAGCAAGTCCGTGGTTGTAGTTGGAGTCCAACTGAATTGGTGGTTGAAAATCAATCGACAGCATTGGGCTGCGACCTTTCATTGTGATGATCACAGACATGACTGAAAATTGACTGCTTGTTAGCTGCTAATATAGGTAAAGGTAAGACAACAATAATGCAAAATATTTATTTATTATTATAGAGAAATTTCAAGCATAAATGGCTAAGGTATTTTTTTAAACGTTTGTTTCAAAATTACAGTAGATTTTTTTCGGCAATAACATTTTATTAAAAAAATTACATGTAAAATTATTTAATTTATGAATACTGGTTGAAATAACTAACTTCAACTAAGATGCATCTATGTATTCTTCTCTTCATTTACTGCCGAACTATGTAAAGAGGCCACGGTTATTTCTTACTGAATTACACCTATTTTCGGATTTCTCTAATCTTCCAAATTTTCTAATGAAGTAGTATAAGCTAATGATTTCAGATGTGCCCATTGAATATATTCCAAGGTTTAAAATTTGAGAATCGAGCAGGCCCTAATTGGGGCCCACTTTGAGCAATTCAGCGTACTCTGTATGTTGCTGTTAAAAAAAAAACAACCAAATTAAAATGCGCTGGTGCGTCATCGTGTATAAACCATATTGCATTTCTTGGAACATCGTTAATAAACTGAGAGAGCAATTGTTCTTAAAAGTTGTTATACACATCGTGCTCTATTTTTTCAAAAATTTTGCAGGCTTGCAAGTGATTTGTCATTTTGACGATATTCCCTAGTTCACTAGGTCGCAGGCTAAAATTTCCTGACTTGTCTTTGGGGATATCTTAAAGATACAGCCGCACCTGAACCGGATGTGATTTTGAACATACAATTCGAAACTTGTTCAAAAGGGATGGAAAAGGGAATATAGAGGGTGTAGGGAAACCAGGGCTGGACATATCTCGACTACTAAATTGCACGTTTTTTTTATTTAAGTATGATAAAATTTTAAATCTAAATCAGTCAGTTTTTTATCATTAATTAAATTAATTAAATGTTCCCTTAGACGTATATACCGTTTTCCAAGTGTTACTATTCACGCTCCCAAACAAGACTGAGAAAACTTGAAAATCAAACAGAGTAAGTCTAAATACCAGCAACACTATTCATAATCTTACATCCAGACGGAATATTTAAATCCAAAGCAACGCAAATATTGGCAGTTCTTCACCTATTATTGTTTAGCTTAAAGTTTCCATAAATCTTATAGAATTCACATAAAGCAATTAAAAATATATATTGGATTAGATTCGATCATATCAAAGCTAAGAAATATATCCGAGAGGACGTAAAGAACTTGTAGGGTTACTTGATTAAAATGAGGATGATTCATGTGAAAAGTCAACCGCATAGTTCCGTTATTCCATATAAGGGTAACATGGCCGTCACCATTTAAAATCAAATATTAGGTACATGCTACATGTTATTAATTTTAAAATTTAATAATAAATAAATAAGTTACGCTGGCAACAAGCTCAACTTTTTTTCACCTACTTGAGCACATTTGTGTTTTGATGTCCCAATAATAATAATATTTATTGGACATTTTAATGGAATTCTCTCTTGCCTAAGCCAGGGTGCGTGACTGTTTGGATGGATCGACAAAATCGTGAAGTGAGAAATCTTTGGATATTTACTTTATTATAATGTTATAACATTTAATGTTACACTACTAAAAAAGGTATCTTTCTTGAAATTATAATCATATCTAACAACAACAGGAGGACGCACGGCAGCAGTGCACTTTATCAGATCACGAAGTACTGGAGCAGCGTAAATCGAAGTGTTGACATAGCCTGAGAGGAGTAGGTAGTAAAATTTAGTTGTGATTGTGAGTAAATAAAGACTATTTGTTGTTTGGTCTTAAATACTGGTTTGCAACCATTTCAGCAATTTGGTGTGGGAAGTGTGGATTTAAATTGTAACTTCATTAAATGACGACAATGAAAGTATAAACGCTGCAATGGACGAGAGGGACAAGAAAAATTTCAAACTAGCTACCGATTAGCTGAACGTAAAACTAAATATGATCTTCGACCTTGGTGATGAGTAATTAGAAAATCTTGTATATGCCACGAAAGATGAACAATACCTTGTAACTACCGTGGATGAAAAAATAAAATCAAATCCCAGTGTTTATTTCTAAATTACAAGGTGAGTTCGACATATCGCCGGAGTATGCCAGATGAACTCTTAAATTTTTTATTAAAAAGGCAACTTGAAATGTTTAAAAAGGCAAGATGGTTTAAAAATGCACAGGGAACAATTTGAATAAATAATGCAATTAGTATTTGAAGCTAACAAATTGGTTAATCAGAAAATACTGATTGTGGAATCAGTTCAATTCAAATCGTAGTAAAAAGTGATATTCAAACTGTACAATTTGCCGAGATAGCAGCAGCTTGATTATCAGGGGTATAAAAAATGGCTGCGCAATCGCCAGCACCGTTGACACCTGTGCCGCTGTGTCCGTTGACAGGTCCAGTGTTCTAACGCCGTCGGAAATCCGGCCAATTAACAACAAAATCCAGCTACGAACAGTCATTGGCGAGTCCATTTTGATACAGGTTGAGGTAGATGTAGTGCTATAGATAGGGGACAACAGAATCCGGCTTAGAGTCCTAGTAGCCAATATGAGTGATTTTATATTTAGCATGGATCTAATTAGCCAACATAGACTCATGTTTGATTTTTAAATAAGGCATTTGCCTTGACATGGCCCGTCAACTCAACCAGAATTCCTGGTCGATGGGACACATTATTTATTAACAGCTAGAAAGCAATTCTGGTAAGTGCGTTGGAATAGTGGAGCACAGACATTTATTTTATTTTGCTTAAGTACCGGAGGAGACATACTCGAGGAGAATATCGGGATCATGTTACAACATGAGCCATCCATCAGCCCATGGTCTGCCCTCGTCTTTTAGTAAAAAGAAGTATGGAACTAACAGTTTCTGAGTGGATTATTGGAAATTGGACGACGTAACGAAAAAGGACGCTATCCACTGCCTCGAATTGACAAATTGACCAACCTAGTGAGATTCCGTTGGTTCTCCACCCTAGATCTAAAAAGTGGATATTGCCCAGTTCAGCTTCACAAACGCAACAGAAAAGACAGCGTTTTCCAACAGTAAAGGGTTGTTTCAATTTACCGTCATGCCGTTTGGATTATGTAACGCTCCCGAGTCCTTCGAAAGATTAATGAAGTATCTATTGAGCGGCTTGACATCGATAACTTTCTGGTGATGGATCACACATTCGATGAACACTTGAAGAACCTCAACGAAGTAATTTCCAGAATTAAAAATGCCAACTTGTGACTCAACCCCGAGAAGTGTGCCCTGTTTCAGAAAGAGGTAGAGTTTTTAGTCACATCGATTCCGAGTCAAGAATTAGGACTGGAGGATACCATCGATTCGTGATTGCCCGGTCCCCAGAGACAAACATGAACTACGAAGCTTCGTAGTTCTATGTTCGTACTGCAGGCGGTTCGTTGAGGAGATCTATCAATGGAATCAAGAATATTACAACTGAAAGTGGTATTATATTCCAGTGCAATTCTAGCCTTTCCTACAAACATTGACAAATTCTTCTTAGACACCGACGCCAGCAAAAACTGTTTGTGGCAGTCATATCACAATTGAAGGATGGTGAGGAGCGGGTGAATATAGAAATTACAGCAAGACTACTTTATGGTAGAGCACTCTCCCGTCCGTTTGCATAGCATTGCAAAAGGGTAAATTACATTGAGAACGTCAGAGCCTGGTGCCAAAAATGTGAAGACCAGGACCAAGAGTAGTACAATCTGGGCATCCCATTTAAAATAATTGCTATTGTATACTATGTCCGAGAGGAATAACACATATTCAGCTCGCGACATACTATTTTACTAAATTGCCTTACGCTACGTCGTACCCAATCAGGTGGCAACGATGCTGGTGGAACAGATATTCAGCAGGTTTGGTGTGCCGTTAGAGTTACATGCGAACCAAGTGCGGAACTTTGAATCTAACGCATTCCAGAAGGTCTGTACGATGTTGGGAAACAAGAAAACGAGACCCACACTATCTGATCCGTAATCGAATGGAATGGTGGAAAGATTTGTGATTTAGTCTTTAGCTCGACCGAAGAACCGCCCAATGAAGTTAACTATTATGCCGACCAAATCAGACAAAGAATGTAGGTCACACATTAACTAGACCGGACGCAGATGTTGGCAACCAGCGATCTCATGAAACACGTTACCTTTTGAGATAAGGCTTGGTTATACAACACTCAGAGAAGCAAAGGTGAGTTTCCAAAGCTCATACCAGTTTGGGATGGTCCATACGATGTAGTCAAGATGATCAATGACTTTGTCTTTGATGGATTAACAAAAACCGTGCTGTGTGAAATCTTTAGATTTTTAAAAAGCAATAATTTAATTCAGTTATTGTTATATAATGTAATTTTACACCACTTTAACAGGAATCTTTCTCGGTATTAATCGTGCATAACAAAAATCATCAGTCCGAATAAACAAAGGCCGACATAAACCATTTCGTGAATTTACGATAGTTAGTATATAAAAGTCCCGAAATCTCCATTATTTTTCTAGAGAGATAAGATTACTACGGAAGCATTTGAGAGTGAAAGCGATAGATTAATATTGATATAGTCTAAGAAATGTAACATCCCGAGGATATTTACCAGAATTCATAGTGCAATATTTTTTCTTTATTTAATATTTCATCACGTAAATAAACTAAAAACCGACTGGCTTTTGCCTCGTATAGAAAAATCCGCTAGTATTGCAGAATATGAAACATGTCGCTAAAATTGTGAAATTTCACACAATGTATACCACTTGCATATATTGCGAAACTTAACCCTGTTACAATAATTTATTTAAACAATGAATAATTTAGGTATGTCGTTCCGTTTTTTTTTGTCGATTCAGGGTAAGTAGGAAGTTGAAATCCTGTACGTGCTAAAAAACCAGGTCCACACAAACTGTATTGCAACATTTTAAACAAAAACCAAAGAAGGCCGATTATACGCAGTTAGAGGAAAATCGCTGATTTTGCCGTCCTAATTCAAAGTTTGTTCTAGAATTCTAAATTCCGAAGAAAGACACGTGCGTAGGACACGTCGGTTAATGACAGTAGATTCAGACAATCGTACAATGAAAAACTCACGAGGTAGGAGGTTTTGTTGTTAACTTATTCGGGAAGTTGGTACCCATATGGGAGGGGCCAAAGTTCACGAAGAAAAGGTCCAGAGAATTTCCAAACGAGTTCTGGGCCGGAACTCAAGAAAAGGAGTCGTACGTTGTACGACAGATTTAGGGGACAAAAAGGGGGAAACCAGACTCCTAAGAGAGGAACGTTTCACCTGTCCAAATAGGACGCTAGGAAGTAAATTAAAGAGTTATTATAAAATTTATCGCCGAGGGATGGGAAACGCGAGAGTCGCGAGTGTGTTTTGATTAGTGTTTAGCTAGCTAGAAAGTTAGTGAGGTATATTTTCTTTTGATTGATTTGATTTGATTTGATTATTATATTATATCTAATGTATAAGTATTGTAAACATTCTGATAAATAAATAAATAAAAGATTCACAGGTAAACCTTTTGGGATTAAATGATAATTCGCACCTTTACATTTTCCTCACCGAGGAATGTTAGTGTCAAAAACTTGTGAGTTTGTCCGTAGAGTTGTAGGTGCAGATTCTGAACCTAGGGTAGACGTTTCTTAGACCAGCAAACGGCCGGGAAGAGACCTCGTGATAGAGACGAAGTAGCGTCGGAGTACGCAAAGCTAGATCGTAAACTTGTAAAGACTTCATCTAACTCCCTGAGTCGATAAGAGGATCGAACGGCAAATTTTTTTTCTTGTCGTTATATATTATTCAAATTTGGTTTTCTTTTAAATTTTATATTTAATCCTGGGGATATACTCATTAATTCGTTGGATAAACTGGCTCACCAACGGTTGCCGATATAAGGGAAGACCTATTGTAGTAGGGCACCGATAGGGCTAAACTAGGGTGGAATTGCACCTGTCATTCCCAGGATTAGTGAGTATAAGTAATATTGTATTCTATAAAGTTATTATTATATTTTTTTGAGTTAAGTAAAAACCATAAACCTGTAGAGTTACAGTTGTTTTGTCGGATTGTTTAACTAACAATGTTCAAAGTTTTTTCCCTTTTGCCTTTTAGTTACATTGTGGGTTGATTTTATTGTTTCTAATTTTTTTCTTTTAATTTTATTTTCAATATATGTCATTTTTTGGTTGCTTACTTTTAACTCCTTCCCCCTTCCCATATAACCACCAGCATTTGCGAAGCACCCTCTTAGAGGAGGTTAGGTGACGAAAACCAGAAGCTACCAAGGACTGAGAGCCAAGGCAGATAAGGGCAGTAAAGTTCCTTTTATATTATTTATTTAGCCAACATTTACAGAGAAGGGTGCCCGGAGTCTTTCTCTACAACACAATTTTTCTTCGGGTGGTGGCAGCATTCCCCTTTTCTCTCAGGGCCTATATATAATATATTTTCCCCATTATACAATAGGGAAGAGACCCAGTTGTTACAATGGTGGCACCGGTGGGATCTGGTTCTGTTCTAGGAAGTTAGGTGGCGAGGTTAGAGACTTAGGAAAACAAACACAGGTTTATCACTAACTGTTGAACAATAATAGGGTTCAAAAGTCTAGCAAGAAAGAAGCGATATTAAAGGTTGAATTTAATGTGGAAATATAAATTATGCACTATCGGTTTTCTGATTCTATTTATGATTGTTTGGGATTTGTAAAGAAAGATGGGACAATTTTAGTTTGATATTCATACAGGGAGTTTCTAAAATTTAATTATCAAGAAGAGACTTGAGTAATTTTTTTAGAATTGTTGTTCTGTTCACTGATTTGTTATTAACAACATTTCAATAATGAAATAAAGGCAGCAAATAATTACATACCGGGTGATCCAAGCTGAATGATCAACAGATTGAGGGTCAGTTGTGCAAGAACAGAAAGAATTTGGTTTTACTTTTGAGCTGTTGATATAAAGTACTAAAGCGAATTATTCTTGATATTGCTTGTTTTATAGAGTTTTAATTCAATTTGAAAAAAAATTGATATATATATATATATATATAGTAACTTTTGATCGCCTTTTTGTGTTATTGATTTGTAGTGTTTTACCAAGTGATGTTTTTGTGTTAATTAACACTGTTTTTAAAAAATATTTATTTCACTTAAACTTAAAATTATAAATTCAAAAATATATCTGATTATAACATGTAAAATATTAAATTATGAAAATACGTCTAACTACTTCAACTGTTATGCCGATTCTAATTCAAGATCGGTTTGATATGCATCAGGCAGCCAAGTCGCTGAATCTGCGTCCTTGCACGTGCGGTTTCAATCTTGTTGCATTTGCAGTTAAGGGTTACGTAAATCCTCCATCCCTTAGAAGGAACTCGAAGGTGGAACTATTCGAGTTTCGTCAACTCTTCTTGGAGTGGCATCTTGTCCATTGGGTTGAAGTTTCTTCTTTATTGAAGCTTGAATTTGTTTTCTATTTCTAATAAGAAAATAGCAAATTATTAATAAAATCAAAATTGAAAATGTTCCAATGGACCAACTTTGATAATTTGAATGCAATTGAATTGTTTCTAAAGGTTCATTATTAATTTCTTCAAGTTGAATTTCATGCAATTTATCAAGTGAAACTTTTTCTAATTTAAGTTTTTGAACAGACATAACTGGTAATGAAATTTCTTCAATATCTTGAAGGGCTATTGGATGTCCTTGGGAGATTCCCTTTTCATTTTGGTAGGTGAACTTCGGGGTTGAAATTGAACATTTGGGTGGAACTTCAAAAAGGTAAGGTCCTTTGATGATGGCTACATCGTTTTCTTCACAACTTGTTTGAATTTTCTGTGGCCTTGGAAAAATACCAATATAATAGGATTCATCGATTTCCTCAATAATGGTAGTGATTAACTTGACAGGAACTTGTTGACATTTTTCTAAGTTTGTCTCCATCGATAGGATTGATGTGATGCAGTCTAAATTTTCGTGTGTAGGCACTAGGCTGTTTGTTTGGCACAAATAGTTGGGGTTGATTTCTTGGCATGGATCTTCTTGGTATTGATATTGGTCATTACTCAATATAAGGAAAGGTTGAGGAGGAATAATTATGGTATTATTGATATTCGAAATCGAATATAAGTGATAATGATTAAAAACTTCAGAATGAACTAGTGGAAATTCTAAAGAAAATATTAATTTATCTTCAGTGTAAAGAATATTTGTCTTAACAATTTTGTAATATTCAAAATAATTGTTCTTATCAAATAATATTTGTGTATGGCTGTGAATTTCAGAAAGAATGTTTATTAAATGTTTAAGTTGTTCTGGTGAAATAATGCTATGATGCAAAGTATTTAGATTAGCGAAACTTATAGCATTTTCGATTTCGGTCAGAAAATTAAGTATTGAGTCTAAATTAAGTTTTACATGATTTAAGATTTCTCGAATTTCAAAATAATGTTCATAACCGAATTTTGTTTCATTTAGAGCAATTCGTAATTCTTCAACCTTATTTGAAATTAATTTTTGATTTGTCGTAACTGACGTAATTGCTTCATTTATACTATTGACCAATTTAGTACTTAGAGATATTTGTTTATTTACCTTTCTAATAATCTGGTTTTGATTATTTTCTAATTGTGAAATGCTATTATAGATTTCTTTAGCGTCTTCTTGATCCATGTTTCCAGTTATAGATTTGATAATGCTACCTAGAGGATTCAATAAGCCTCTTTTGTATCTTTGATTGGGGAAAATTGAAATTAATTTTTTATTTACATTATCAATTTCAAATTTCAGATGTTGGTAACTAGTATAAAGTTCCATTTTATAATTAAGGGTAGTTTGGTTTATTAATTTACCAATGTGTTCATATTCACGAGTTATATTAAAAATTTGGGTTTTGATTGCATTGATGGGAATATAATGAAGGAAAGAGTGAGAACCAATTTTAATTCTTGCGGTTCCTTGTTTGAAAATTAAAATTCCGGGGTTATTGTTCAGGTTCTGAATCTGAACTTTCTGTGACGTTATCAGATTGTTGGTCATCAGGATTGTCATCAGGATTATCCTGCAAAAATTGTTTGGTAAATTTTCTTTGAGGTTTAAAAATTTGTTTGTGGTAAGTACCGTGAGGGGTTATTAATGTTAATTCGTTAGATCTTAATATATGTTCTCGATTGTAAAGGGGTTTTGTTTTGGATTGTCGTTCCGTTAGTTTTTTATAACCGCTGATTCCTGATTGGATATCGGATGGATCGTTTCTTTTTTCGTTAAGTTTAGTAATTACCTTTTGTTTTTTGTCAGAGCATTTTTGGTTGATATTTTTATAAAGTTCTAACATGGTTTCTTTATGTTCATTTATTTGATGATTGATCGGTTGTATCGAATTATCTATTTCGATAGGGTCTTTTAATTCAAGATGTCCAAATAAAAGATCAATTTGTTTTTGATTTGTAGTTGAATGTATTGAGTTGTTGTAGCCTGTTATAGCGTAGATTAATTTTTCGAAAGAAGTTAGTTGTGGTTCCAAAAGTGAAAGAGTTCTTAAATGTTCTAAGAGTGTGGAGTGAAATCTTTCAACAATAGAATTACTGTTTGGGTTTAAGGCTAAAGTATAATGCCAATTAATTTTGTAAAGTTTTGAAAATTCTTTTATTAAATGTTGCGTGAATTCTGTTCCGTTGTCTGAAATTATATTTTCAGGAATTTTATAAGAAGAAATAAATTGTAACAAGGATTGATAAATATGAATAGCTGATAAACTTGGCAAAATGTAGGCTTGTCCGAATTTTGAAAAACTATCACATATTGTCAATGCAGTGACATTATCGAATTTGAATGTATCTACATGTAGGGTTTCGAAAGATTTTCTCGGTGAAGGTGTTAGTTGCAATTTAATAAGTGGTGTGTGTCTTTCATATTTTACCTGTTGGCAAATATGGCAGTTATTTATGAAGTTTTTTACATCGTCAATTAATTTTTGCCAGTAATGTTTTAATTTCAGTTCATTGATGGTTTCATGAATTCCTCTATGGTTAGTGATTCCTTCCTGTTGTGATTTAATTAATTTTTGTTGTCTAGTTACTTTAGTTATGTCGGAAAGTAGTTTATTTGATTTTAATAGTTTAAAAGCTGAGTTTTTGAAAATGAGTGGTATAAATCTGCACATATTTTTATAAAGATCGTCATTATCGTCATTTTGGAAATAAAATACGTATTGACGTTTAGGCACACCATATTCTTTTAGAAATTTAATACAGGCTTGTTGGAAATTTTCCGAGAAAACGTAAATTTGCCATCTTGTTCGTAGTACTGGATTTTCGAAAATTTTCTTTCTGACTGTTCTGCAATTATGGTCAGTTTTGTATTATCATAATCTGATTTTGAAAATAATTTAGAGGTTTTTCTGTGATGTCAATTGTTAAGATTGGATCTTCATTACTAGTGTGGACAGTTTGATTTCCGTCTTGTTCTTCTGGATCTACTTCCGGGACAAGTGAGAGTCTTTCTTGATTTTCTTCACTTTCGTCTGAATTTTGGGAAGTTGCTTCGGGATTTTCCATTATATTTCTATTAAATTCGTCCATGTATTCATAAATTGGTAAAACATTTGACGAAGTGTCTGTTGGATAAATTTCTGCTCTTGATAATGCGTCTGCGTTGGTGTTTAACTTGCCTTTTTTATAAATGACTTCATAATCAAACTCTTCTAATTTCAATCGCCATCTTACTAGTCTGGAATTTGGTTGTTTAACATTCATTATCCACTGTAAGGGCTTGTGATCGGTGACTAATTTTATTTTTCTTCCTACTATGTAACATTTGAAGTAAGAAGTCGCGTAAACTATGGCTAGTAGCTCCTTCTCAATTGTTGAGTAATTTTGTTCTGCATCATTTAAAGTCCTGGATGCGTATGCAATGGGTTTATCCTGACCAATGGGTCCTTGTGATAGTATAGCTCCAATTGCTACGTTGCTAGCGTCGGTGGTTAATATAAATTCTTTAGTAAAATCTGGTCGTATGAGTATTGGATCATTAGTTAAAAGTTTTTTACAGTCCTCAAAAGTTTTTATGTAAATAGGGTCATTGATGTCAATTTTTGCTCCTTTCTTTAAACAACTGGTAAATGGTTTAGTTATTTTTGCGAAATTGTTAATAAATTTTCTGTAATAACCTAGGAGTCCGAGGAAACTTTTTATTTCTCTAGTTGTTTTAGGTATTGGATAGTTTAGGATTGCTTTTATTTTATCTGGATTCGGTTTGATACCTTCTGGCGTTATTATGTGGCCTAGAAATGCTACTTCTTTTTTGAGAAATTCAGATTTATCTAATTGTACCTTGAGATTATGTTCTTGAAAATTTTCTTTAAGTTAACTAAATGTTCTTGAAGAGAAGTTGAAAATATAATTACGTCGTCAATGTAAACTAAGCAAATTTTATTTAGGTATTCTTTTAATACATTGTCCATTACACGCTGAAAAGTCGCGGGGGCGTTTTTCAATCTGAAAGGCATTCTTAAGTATTCATAGTGTCCATTCTCTACGTTAAATGCTGTTTTTTGTATATCATTTGGATGCATTTCTACTTGATGAAAACCACTTGCTAGGTCAAGGGTGGTGAAATATTGACTTCTTCCTAATTTATCTAATATGTCCGATATATTGGGAATAGGGTATCGATCATCGATGGTTTTTTCGTTAATCTTCCTATAGTCAACTACTATTCTCCATTTTTTCTTTCCAGAAGCGTCAGCTTTCTTGGGCACTACCCAAATAGGTGAAGACCATGGTGAATCGCTTGGCCTAATTATTTCTTGATTTAGCATTTCATCTATTTGTTTTTGGACTTCTTCTTTATGAATAAACGGGTATCTGTAAGATCTGGTGTAAATTGGAATTTCGTCTTTGGTTTTTATCCTGTGCTTAACTTGGTTTGTAAAAGTAAGTTTAGTGTTGTCTTGGTGAAATATGTCAGAGTAGTTTTTACAAAGTTTTTTAAGGTGAAATTTTTCTTCAGGGTTAAGATGGTCCGTTGGAAGTAAATTTGTGACATTGTTTTGATAGTCAATAAATGAGGGTTCGATTTGAACATGATAAAATTCAAAGTCATTTTCGGTAAAAGAATTTGCATTTATGGGTTTATATAAACAAATTTCTTGGACATGTGGTGTGGAATTTTGAATATCGACAGGGGCGTAACCATTTGTTGAAATTGTTAATCCTTCTCGAATTATACAATTGAATAGTTTGGTTTGGGGAATAAGAATTTGTCCATTTGTTATGTTAACAGGAATTTTTGCTGTTTCGATAGTGAAGGGTTCTATTCTAGCAAAGAATAAAAGTTTTCCTTTTGCTTCATAGTGTGATAAAGGAATTTCTGCTGAAGGTGTTTTTATTTTATAATTTTTAAGATCAAGTTGAACTTTAAGATCTTTCAAAGTGTCGTAGCCTATTAGACCGTCGAAAAAATGGTGAAATTTGAAAAGATAAAACTTAATGGGTTGTTTGGTATTGAATTCTGAGAATACTGGAATCTTTACACAAAGGTTGTTGTTTGGAAAATAGAAGAAATTGTGAAAGTTTCGTTTTGAAGGTAATCAGAAAAATATTTCTCACCAATATCTGGGTTGACAAAAGATTTCGTTGCTCCAGTATCAATCAAAAATTTTAAGGGAGGATCAGCAATTTTAATATAAGGTAAATCTTTGCGATGGTAAATTGAATGCATTTCTATGAGATTTTCGAATTTTGGCTGGGATCGTGAAAATTTTGGTCATTGGGTTCATTAACATTTTCAGAATTAGAAGTTTCATTTTGATGAGTTATGTTAGAGTCATGAGCTGTTGGTGATGAATTTGAGTAAAATTCACCTTCATCATAGTTTTCGTCATAGTTCGGTTCATTAAAACAATATTGATTGTTATAATAAGATTGTTCAGGTATATTTGTTTCATTAATGTTATTATAAAAATATTGATTAGGATCATCGTAATCAAAATTATGCATTTCTCCAAATTTTTTCGGTTGGTAACGAGGATTTGGGATAACAGTGTTAGCAGTATGATTAGAAAAATTTGATACACCTGACATTGGTACGGGTCGAGGTCTATTTTGAATATTAGTATGATTATTTGAATTATTATTTGGCTTCCAAACATTAATTGGTGGTCTGGGTCTTCCAAAAACTTGACTATTCGTTGGTAGTCTTTGATAGGGTACAGGACGTGGTTGAACATTTATTGGTCCGCGTGGAAATGGTGGTTGAATAGGGTTTACGAATTGAGGTACATTTTGTTGAAATAATGGTACATGATGTTGTAAAGCAAAATTATTTTGAAAAGGTTTAAAATTTTGTGGTTGATTTTGAAAATTTTGTGATTTTGGTTTTACATTTTCAATCGGTTTTTGCAAATGACGTATGTTAATTTCAGAAATTATAAATTGTCTAGCTTCAGCCAACCCAGTAGGCTTCATAGCTCGAATTGTAGAGCCTAATGGTTCTCTGAGACCAGCTAAAAATATTTTGAGAGCATGTGTGTTGTAAAAAGTTTTCTTTACCTGCTTGTTCGCGGCAATGGTTTCATGAGTGTCTAAATAATTGTGTAATGCACTGAGATTTGACATTACCCTAGTATAAAATTGTAATGCGGATTCATTAGTTTGTCTTAACTGATCTAAATCAAACAAAAGTCCGTTTTCATCTCTTTGATCGCCAAAGTGTGCAATTAATGCGTTTCTGACGGAGTGCCAGTCTTTCGCAATGCATATAGTATAAACTTCGCGTGCTTTGCCTGTTAATTTAGCGTAAATGCCATAAATTATGCTAATGTTTTGAACACAACCGGCATTATTTGGGTTCGGATCCCAATATGTATTGATTATAGTATTTGCAGTTTCTAAAAATGAACTTAACTCTAAAGGATTTCCGTCAAATTGAGGAATTATTTGTAAAAGTTTTGTATCAAAAACTGATATTTGAGCCATGTTTAAATTATTACTTGAATTATTATCTAAAGTCAAATTATTAAATAGTGAACTTAAATCTAAATCTGAATCAAAACTTATATTTAACTCGCTATCAATACTTTCCTGACGTGGAGGTAAGAATTGCGAGGAGATCGGCATATACAGGAAAGAAATTAACAAATGTTATTTGGAATTGAGTAACTTACAATATTTGTGTCTTCATGCCCGTAAAACTTTCCTTCGTGGAGGTTTTGGCAGATCCCTGGAACTTTCCTGGTCGTGGAGGTTCTTTGGAATTTTCTGGTTTCAGACGGGTTAATTTTGATAATTTCCCGTTCCAAAATCCGTGTGTGACTGCGCCAGTGATGTTTTTGTGTTAATTAACACTGTTTTTAAAAAATATTTATTTCACTTAAACTTAAAATTATAAATTCAAAAATATATCTGATTATAACATGTAAAATATTAAATTATGAAAATACGTCTAACTACTTCAACTGTTATGCCGATTCTAATTCAAGATCGGTTTGATATGCATCAGGCAGCCAAGTCGCTGAATCTGCGTCCTTGCACGTGCGGTTTCAATATTGTTGCATTTGCAGTTAAGGGTTACGTAAATACCATTTGATATATTGAGATATTTTATTATTTTTTATTGCATTTGATTTACCAATATTGGGAAGTATTTATTTGATATAATTGAAATAATTTTATTAGTTTTCGTGCTATTAGTTGGCATTGCCTTGATTGGAAATGTTTTATTTGATGTATTGAAAGACATTTATTATTTTTCATGGCTTTTACTTAAACATTGAGTGCACATGATATATTTATATATATACTTTATTATTGATTGATATTGATTACTGCATTTTATTTGAAATATCATATTGAACTTGGAAAGGTTTCCAAGATATAGATACCGCGAAACCCTATAATTTTTTTTGTGACATTAGAATCTTTAGAGACCGCGAAACCCTATAGACATTTTTTTTACATTAGAGCCACTTAATTTTTGTTGCATTTTTAAATATATATAAATATACTATAATGCCCGGCCCAGGAGTAGTAAAACCAAATGGATCGGCCGGCGGTCCAAGTAAGGGATCATCGAACCCGATCAGTCCGACGGGCCCGGGGAAATTTACTTTTCCTACCGTACCGGTAGCACCCGACCAGTGATTCCTACGATGGCCAATGGTATTTTCTTTGGGGATGATCGCCGCTTCACTAGATAATTTTACGGGCAAAGATGCCCCAAAATATTTAGAAAAATTGGAGCAACGCTCGAAATTAGACGGATGGTCAGAGGACGAAACCTTACGACTATTAAAATTTAAGTTCGTTGGAGATGCCTATAATTTTTTCAAGTCAGATTCTACCCTAGATATGTTATCCTATGCCAATTTAAAAAAGAAGCTGATTGCAAGGTTCACACAAGTACGATTGCCTGGGGCAAACCAGTTAAATTTGAGTAGATGTTATCAGAGACATGATGAAGACGTTTCATCATTTTGTACACGTTTAAAGACGCTGGGCGGACGCGTTTTACAAGAGGATTTGCAAGGAGCAACTCCAGAAGAAGAGGCGGGATTAAGGAAAAAGAATCAAGCCTTATTATTGAATCAATTTAAAATGGGGTTGAGAAAGGATCTTCTCAAGGATATGGGAAGCGTTCTTCTAAGAGAAGATAATTTAACGTTAAATAAAGCTGAAGAGTTAGTCCGGTTACAGGAAACCACTACTCGTATGCTTCAAGGCAAAGGGAATAATGCAAGAGTTTCGGTTATTTCAGAGAGGAGAAAATGTTATAATTGTGAAAAAGAAGGGCATTTGGCCAATGTCATTGGAAGCCGAGAATGGAACTACCCAAGAAGGAAATTAAAGAACAACGGCCATGTTATTTTTGGAATAAATTAGGGCATTGGGCCAGAGACTCTTACAAAAAGAGGACGCAATATAAAAATGAAGAAAAAATATAGATTCTTATAAATTCAACAGACCGGGAGGGTCATGACAAAAAGGCAACTAAGACAGTCGTGAAATAGAAATAGAAATGAAAATAGAAATATAAATGATAAAAGAAATCTAAATTATAAGGGGACAAATAATGGCAGATACCCTGAAAATGGGACGTCGAAAGGAGCGACTCGTAAGAAACGGAATGAGTTCGTGACCTCGAATACGAAAAAGAGCGCGTCAAGTTCTTTAAACTAATTTCGCCTTCGAATGTTCTCCGGTTAGAAGGCTCTAGCGAAACACAGAATAGGGGAAATGGGATTAATGCTCAAAATATTAATAAAAATTTTATTGAAGAAATTACTAAGCAAGTTTTAGAACAGTTAGGTGGGAAGGCTCAAATAGTAGAGAATCAAAGACAGAAAAATGTTCAGAAATCAAAAGAAATTGTAGTTGAAGAAAAAACGCGCCAAAGGGACAAGTTCATAATTAAATATGGAGAAAAAAATCCTGAGGTTAGAATGGAAAATTTGAATAAACTTCCACATGTTGTAATGTTACTAATAAATGGTCAGCGGCAGATATGCTTAGTAGACACCGAAGCGGCGATAATCTTGATAACAAAGGGGGTGGTAAAGGAATAAGACGTTAACCCGCATGGTACAATCGATTTATCACTTTCAAGTATAACTGGTCATAAGGTGAAAACTTATGGAACCACTGAAGTGTTGGTTGGTGCCACTTCTAATGGTCCTCATGAAATGGTTGAAATGTTAATTTGTGACGATAGACTCTTAGGAAATACGCAAGTTTTATTAGGAAGAGATTTTTTTGAAACCAATTTAGTAACATTGGACTACAGAGAAAATCCGACATTTCACTTATGGAGTAAAACGATTCACATGTGTGCAATGGATGATGAAATTAAATGTACAGGAGAACTGGAGTAAATGGTTAATGTACGTTAGACAATTTCAGAAAGATAATGGTCGAATTGAAGAAGATGCCTCAGACAATAATTATATGGAAAATAGGGCCCAAATAGATGAGACAAGCGGTACACCGCGAAACATAACTGAGAAAAATGAATTAGATTGTTCCCTTGATGTGATGACTAGCGATGACGTAATGGCCACAAAAAGTGTAGCGCCAGAATTTATTTCAATACCTCCGAGAAAGGAATTTGTTTGTCACGGTCGTTTAAAGAAGAAATTAAGGCAATGCACTCGTTTGCGAGCCTATCGAATTAGCGCACGGTTCCGCGTACATAGCATGTGCAATTGTACGGAATGAACATAAAATACCTATACGTTTATTAAATCTGTCAGAACAGGAAGTGAGAATTCAAAAAGGACAGGACTTGGGTATTGCATTGATTGCAACAGAAATTAAAAATTCATCAAAATAAGCTACGATAGGAAGAGTAAATTTAGCAAATAAAGAATGGTTGAAAGAATTTGATCTTGGGCATTTGAAAACTGATACTAAAGTACACCTTCAAAATTTGTTGGAAGAATATTCTGTTTTATTTATGGGCGAAAGAGAAGTTTTACCAAGCGCGTTTCGAGTGAATTACTGTATCACTTTAGAACCTGGAGCACAACCAATTTGTAAAGCTCCGTATCGAATTCCTTACAAGAAAAGACAGATATTGCAGGATGAAATCGATATAATGCTGCAAACTCAAATTATTCGCTCTTCAACCAGCCCTTGGTCCGCACCTGTTGTTCTTGTATCTAAGACATTGCCCGATGGAGAAAAAAAAATTAAGATGTGTTGATTATCAAGGATTAAATAGCGTTACGAAAGAAGAATATTATCCACTACCAAATATTTTTGATTTACTTCAAGGTTATCACGCAGGAAATAAAGCGTTATTTCCGGTGATCGATGTAGCAGAAGCTTATCATCTAATTCCCATGGAGGAAAAGGATATACCGCTTAGAGGATTTAGCACATATCATGGACATTATGAATATTTAAAAATGCCTTTCGGACTACATTTCGGAGATTTATGCATGTTACCCTATCAGGTTTGACCGGAGATTCGGTTATGGTTTACTTGGATGACATAGTAATATATAATTCTGACGGTCCCAGAGAGCATATAAAACCAATTAGAAATGTTTTCGAAAGGCTAAGAGATGCCAATATTAAATTAAAACCGAAAAAGTGTAATTTTATCGTAGAAAAAGTAAAATATTTGGGACATATTTTAACACCAGACCCAGAGAAAATTAGAGCTATCAAAGAATTTCCAATACCGAAAAAAATGTTAAAGGGGTATGATCATTTTTAGGACTAGTCGGATGGTATAGAAGATTTATACCGAGGATAACGGAATTATCTACACCATTGACAAATTTAACGAAAAAAGACGTTAAATTTCAAATTACTGCCGAAGTTTTAGAGTCAATAGAAAAATTAAAGGGCGCCTTAACAAATAATACGCCTTTAATATTCCCAGATTTTAGCCAACCGTTCATTTCAGCGATGGACGCGTCAAATAAGGCCGTTGGCGCCAGATTAAGTCAAATCAGAGATGGGCAAGAGAGACCGGTGGCGTTTGCAAGCCGACAAATGAACCAAGCAGAGAAAAATTATTCTACCACGGAAAAAGAGTTACTTGCTTTTATTTTTGGAGTACGACAATTTTCGTGTTTTCTTACCAACTCAAAATTTACCTTAATCACAGATCAACGAGCGTTAAAATGGTTATTGACAATGAAAGATCCGAGCTCCAGATTGACGCAATGGGCCCTCTCGCTCGCAGAGTACGATTTCGAAGTAATTCACCGGCCTGGGCGAAAACATGGCAACGCTGATGCCTTAAGTCGCATGTATAATACCGATGATAACTTGTCTATAGTAAAATTCGTTACCAAGGATCATTTACGCGAAACTGCTTTAGAAAACGCGGATGCTGGACAAACCGTTAAAATTACCGACAGAAAGAGGACAATATTTTATTTAATACTTGGAGAACGAACTGATGAGAAAATAAATTTAGAATCTATGTGGACAGGCTTACAAGAGCTATATAGGATGGCTTACGAAAATAATGAACAAAATATAATTTTAATAAAGGATGATGTAACGGAGGAATTGTGGCAAGAAACGAAAGACATGGTTAATTTTATATTTTCAACCGCACAAATTAAAATTAGTATTTATGGTACACCTAAATCAACAATTCATCAAATTGCAGTGATTGAAGAAGAACTTATAAAACCTAATTGGGAACGAGATGCGATAGTGAGAGAACAAAATAAAGAAACATTTTGCAAAGGGATCTTAAACCATTTAAGCGAAGTTAAGACAGGAAATAGAGACGACGACTAGCTTAATTATTTTATGGAAAAAGATGGTGTTCTATATAAAAGAGATCATGAATTAAAAAGAGGCCAGTTAGTGATACCAAAAACCTACGTTAATAAAGTACTGAGGGATTTTCACGATAACATAATGAGCGGACACGCAGGAAGACAAAAAACTTATCAACTTATACAAACACGATTTTATTGGCCCGGGATGAAAACAGAGATTGAAAAATATTGTGATATTGTGAAAAAAGTACCACTGCAACATTTCACTTCTGTGAGTAAACCATGGGAATTAACCTCGATGGATATCGTTGGACCTTTAGTGACAACATTGCAAGGTAACAAATACTTGTTAACTTTTCAGGACCATTTTACAAAATATGCTGAAGCAATACCTTTACCAAATCAAAGAGCGGACACGGTAGCAAGAGCGTTTGTAGAACACATCATATGTCGTCACGGTACTCCTAAGAGATTATTAACAGATAAACGCACAAACTTTAGGCCCAAACTATTTAAAGAGATATGTAAACTTTTAAAAATTGAAAAAATTCAGACGTCTAGTTATGCACCTTCCACGAATGGGCAAATAGAACGAATGCATAGAGTTTTAAAAGATATGTTGTCAAATTATATAAACGACAATCAGAAAGATTGGGATACATTGCTTCCATACGTATTAGCTGCTTATCGTAGTCACATCCATTCTTCAACAAAATATTCTCCTTTTTTTTATTTCATGGTAGAGACATGACGTTGCCCGTCGATGAAATATTATTATCGGGACGTTCAAGAAAATACGGAAGAAGCCAAGCAGTACCGGATAAGAAAATATAGATTTGTCAACAATTAACGTAACTCCACTGTTCAACATTGTCTTCATCTTATCTACTTTTTCCCAACGATTAGCAGTAAATAGCAAGTGAATAGTTTGGTCATTTAATTTGCACTTTTTATTCATTAAGTATTCATCAAATAATTTACCAGTCGAGGTGGTTCTGTCTGGGAATGTAATTAATTATGTTTTAATGTTAAAATTTTGTAAGGATTGAACATTGACATCGTCAATGTTAATTCAACGGATTAAAAAGCTGTTTTTGGCGCCTAAATTTTAGTTTGTAATTTTTGTTTTTGCATATTTTTCTGTTGAAATGGCGATGATAAAAAGCGGATCCTTAATAGTGATTGAAGGTGTGGACGGTTCCGGTAAATCGACACAATGCAAAAAATTGGTTCAATCCTTACAAAATTTGAATATTAAAACAGAATTAATTACATTCCCAGACAGAACCACCACGACTGGTAAATTAATTGATGAATACTTAACGAATTTAAAGTGCAAATTAAACGACCAAGCTATTCACTTGCTATTTACTGCTAATCGTTGGGAAAACGTAGATAAGATGAAGACAATGTTGAACAGTGGAGTTACGTTAATTCTTGATAGATACTCATACTCCGGAATAGTTTGTTCAGCTGTTAAAAAAAATATGAGTCTTGAGTGGTGTCAGCAACCTGAAAATGGTCTGCCAAAACCAGATTTAGTTTTCCTGCTTACTCTCAGCCAAGAGGAAATGCTACTAAGACAAGGATTTGGCAATGAAATATAGATTTGGTTTATTTAAAGGATATGAGAAATATTGTAGGTAAATCTAAAAAACCGACCAAGAATTGGGTAGGACCCTACAGGATAATGGAAGAAATCGGCCCAGTGACGTATAGAATTCGAAAGGTAGGAGGTCGAGATGATCAAGTGCTACATATAAATCGGCTAAAGGATTTTAAAACACGCCAGACAGATGGTTATAATAAGGTGGAGTCGACCGAAGATGAGGAAGTCGAAACGATGATTTCGGAACCGGAAACTGATGGAGATCCGAGTGAAGATGAGGAGGAGCAACCTACGCCTCGAGTAATTCTCCCCGGATTGATCGATGTTGATGAAGAGGCGTTGAAGAAATACCTGAGTAGCAGGGAGGACCCCAGACGAAGGACCCAATCAGTAGATATGGAACGTCATCTACGGAGGTCCGAGGGAACCAGGAAACCACCTATTCGTTTGCACTATTACGATAATGGTAACGGCGTGCGAAAAACGGTTGAGAATATTTTTCGCAGCTTTAATGTATTGGCTAGCTGTAAAACCAAAGCAAAATTTATACATGCCTGGATGAGGGATGTAAAAATCCTGATTCCCCCTCTCCTGAAGTCTATACCACATAGACCTATTTTTCTCCCCCCCCCCCATGAAAGGTTATCATAACCATTCATATATTTCCTAGAGAAGTCGTTGAAGGGTAAATCTTACGTAGAATGTTTTATTCTAAAATACAAAGATCTATTTTTATCCAAATGTGTAATTAATTTTTTTTGTTGTATTACGGAGATGATTTTGTTCTCCACTCGCAAGATTTTCCTATATGACATAATGGCGGTAACCATAAACCAATTATATTTTTGAAAATAAATGCAAAATTTTAATTTCAGGATTAGAGTCCGAAAAACATAAATAGCTCAAGTGAAACGCTAAGTAACGTAATGTAATCGCCGCAGAAATAAAAAGATAATATGGTATCCTATGCATTGTCGCATAACTGCATTTTTTTTAATGTAATGAGATAAGGGTTCAGAATACTTAAACTATTTTGAAAGAAAGTGAAGTAAATAAAAACGGTTGTTATTAAAATAGATAGTTTTCGATTGAGTTAGAAATAAAAAAAAAATTGAATACCGGATATGAAAAAAATAGGGTAAACTATATAAATAAAAGGTAAACGCACGGAGTATTGTTTGCTGAAGGAATGTACACTGTCAACAGTTTTGTCTAGTGTCAAGAATACGGCCTCAGCATAAACTGTATTATATTTGAACGAAGTGCGAATAATTATTACAAATGATTTTAGTACTATGAGGCATGATCATAAAAAATTTTGAAGTACTAATTGTTTTGACTAGGAAAAGGATTTATCACAAGGGCTATACCGTGGATGTACAAGTAAAAATGAAAATAGTTTGGAACGGTCTTTAATGAGTAGCAAACAGAAAGGTTTGTAGTCAGCTCTTGATACCAGTAATTGAGTAAGTTTTAGAGAATTTTGATTTTGTTGTTTTGGAAGATGGACACTTTCTCGCCAGTAGTAGTGAGCTGAGACAATTTTTTTTATTACAGATTTTTTTTTTCTGATTTTGAAGTATAAAATATAGGAGTCAATGATGGACTCACAAACCCATTAGTCTTCAGATATTGGATAAAGAGTACTCACAAATGTTTGCTATGAGCCAGGGCAATCATTTGGAAGAATAGGTGGGATATAATTTTGGTGAATTATAAAACTGTTAGTGATAGATATTGCGATTTGTTTATTCAGAAAACAATAAATGAAACTTGACAGATCAAGTTCAGACATTTGTGATGTTGATAAATATCCTTTTTTGAGATGGGGCATTTATATATTGTAATTGATTTGGGATAATTATTTTGAATTTTGATTTTGGTATTGAATATAGGGAGTTATTTATATAAATAAGTTTATTTTAATTTGATGATTTCTGATAATATTATTGGGAATACGTGCTTAGAAAATGTTTAATAACATTGTTAGTTTTGATTTTCATTTTGATTTTATAGTTTTGGTAGAACTAGAGAATTTTTGATATTGGTTTTGAAAATAATTTTGGGTTTATTTTTACATTTGGTTATTGTAATTAATTGGTTTTATGTAATATGAGGGTTTTAAACACTGAACAATTTTCTTGGATATGACTTCAAGAAAGAAGTCATCACTTTCCACGGTCATGGTCTATGGAGATGCAGAGATCCTGATGCAGATCTCCTAGTAGCGCTTAGATAAAATACTACGATACATGTCATGTACAGGGTATGGTCAAAGAGTTGGTAACCCGCAGTTAATAGTACGGTAATAGAGGTCCGCGTAATGCATGAACAGATTCACGTCAGTGCGTTCAAGGACAATCGTGAATTTCGAAATGCAAAGTAAAGCGTTATAAGGTCCTGAAAGGACTTAGATTTATTTAATTTTGGTAAATAAGACGACAGGCTGTAGAAAAAAAATCGTCCAGATGTAATAATAATAGCCCAAATAAATAGAGTACCATAGAGCACAGCAGTTAACTTAATGCTCGATCCTAAGCGAGGCAGGCAAGGCGTTCAACAGCGCGGTTTTTTTTTGTGCAACGGTCCGCGACACATTGCACTGATGAAATGGACTTTGCGGTAAACGTAAAGAACCAAACATTTGAACATTTCGAGATAGAATAGACTTTTCTCTGTGTTTTACTAAACCCTTAAAATCAGTCCGTATTTAGACATTAATAATTTGTCTTGAACATTATCTTTTGCGTTAAAACAAGTTTTTGCATGTTACCAACTGCACTAATCTGGACCTACCCCATCTCAGCTGATGTGATTTAACAGCGTTTAGTAGTGGAGATATGGAGAAAATGCAGCGTCTACAAAAGCATAGTGTGTGTGTGTGGAGTGCGTCCAATTAAAAATTGTACGGAAAAGTGCAACTTTTTCAATAGACTTAGGTATGAATGCGACAACAGGAATTTTAATGAAAATTTCGCTTTACGAGAGGAGGTCGAAAAGTTTTGGAATTTTTCAGGAAAATTCAAGACTACTGAGCCTTAAATTTTGCGAAGGGGGAATGATGTAACATCCCGAGGATGTTTACCAGAATTCATAATGCAATTTTTTTTTCTTTATTCTTTTATTGCATATATGTTATTTAATATTTCATTACGTAGGTAAACTAAAAACCGACTGGCTTTTGCGTCGTATAAAAAAATCCGCTCGTATTGCAGAATATGAAACATGTCGCTAAAATTGTGAAATTTCACACAATGTATACCACTTGCATACCTTGCGAAACTTAACCCTGTTATAATAATTTATTTAAACAATGAATAGTTTAGGTATGTCGTTTCGTTTTGTTTTTTTTTTTGTCGATTCAGGGTAAGTAGAAAGTTGAAATCCTGTACGTGCTAAAAAACCAGGTCGACAAAAACTGTGTTGCAACATTTAAAACAAAAACCAAAAATGGCCGATTATACGCAGTTAGAGAAAAATCGCTAATTTTGCCGTCCTAATTCAAAGTTTGTTCTAGAATTTTAAATTCCGAAGAAAGACACGTGCGTAGGACACGTCGGTTAATGGCGGACAAAAAGGGGGAAACCAGACTCCTAAGAGAGGAACGTTTCACCTGTCCAAATAGGGTGCTAGGAAGTAAATTAAAGAGTTATTATAAAATTTATCGCCAAGCGACGGGAAACGCGAGAGTCGCGAGTGTGTTTTGATTAGTGTTTAGCTAGATAGAAAGTTAGTGAGGTATATTTTCTCTTGATTCACAGGTAAACTTTTTGGGATTAAAGGATAATTCGCATCCGGTGAGTACCTTTACATTTTTCTAACCGAGGAGTGTTAGTGCCAAAAACCTGTGAGTTTGGTTTGTCCGTAGAGTTGTAGGTTGAGATTCTGAACCCAGGGTAGAGGTTTCTTAGACCAGCAAACGGCCGGGAAGATACCTCCTGATAGGGATGAAGTAGCGTCGGAGTACGCAAAGCTAGATCGTAAACTTCTATAGACTTCATCTAACTCCCTGAGTCGATAAGAGGAACGAACGGCGAAAAATTTTTTTCTTGTCGTGATATATTGTTTAAATTTGGTTTTGTTTTAAATTTTATATATATTCCTGGGGATATACTCATTAATTCGTTGGATAAACCGCCTCATCTACGGTTGCCGAAGTAGATACCGATGGGGCTTAACTAGGGTGGAATTGCACCTGTCATTCCCAGGAATAGTGAGTATAAGTTATATTGTATTCTATAAAGTTATTATTGTATTTTTTTGGGTTAATTAAACACCATAATCCTGTGGAGTTACAGTTGTTTTGTCGGATTGTTTAACTAACAATATTCAAAGTTTTTTTCCCGTTTGTCTTTTAGTTACATGTGGGTTGGTTTTATTGTTTCTAATTTTTTTTATTTTAATTTTATTTTCAATTAATGTGTCATTTTTTTGGTTGTTTACTTTTAACTCCTTCCTTCTTCCCATACAACCACCAGCATTTGCGAAGCCTAGGGACTTACCCTCTTAGAGGAGGCTACGTGACGAAAACCATAAGCTACCAAGCACTGAGAGTCAAGGCAGATAAGGGCAGTAAAGTTCCTTTTATATTATTTATTTTCAGCCAACATTTACAGAGAAGGGTTCTCGGAGTCTTTCTCTCCAACACAAATTTTCTTCGAGTGATGGCAGCATTCCCCTTTTCCTCAGGGCCTATTTATAATATTTTTCCCCATTATACAATAGGGAAGAGGCCCAGTTGTTACAGAAAAGTAGTTAGTGAAATTTGGTACTAAAATTGTGAATAAATAAAGACGATTTATTTTGGTGTTAAATAATTGTTTGAACCCACGGAGTTCTGGGCTATATAAATAGTTCCTGATTACATATGGAGTTGCAGATAGTATTTAAATAAGAGGAGAAGGTAAATTAGAAACTGCAATAATCCGATTAATGAACCTAATGATCAACAGAATATGAGTTTCTGTTACTTTTTCGGGTAGGTAAATAATATCTTTACTTAAATCTTTCACCCACTATTGAGTTAATGTTATATTAAAACGCTTTCTTGATACTTATATCTACAATTTGTTTATATTTTACAATTATCACTTCCAATGTTTCCATTGAAAAAGAATTTCTAAGAAGTGTTTTCTGTATAGTTTAAGGTAAATTACATGCAAAACGTCTACATCATCCTTCTTATTGAGTTGAAAACACAGCACTATATTTTCTTACGAGATAATTACTATATAATAGTTATATAATTCACTAGGCGTCCCAAGTTGTGTTATAAATATGTCGTTTGTCAACTAAAATCATAATTGCATTATATAAAATCTGCCTTATCTGTGAAATCTGTTATTTAGAATTCAGGTACTTGGGATTTACCCTTTGTACTAATTACTTAAGTAATAGTTTAGTGGTAGGTATAAATTAGAGAAAACTATAATTTCGATTTAGTTTGGTTTACTCCACAAGGTATCCACTCTAATTTGTGGTTTACTTCTTGATGATGGCAATTTAGAGTTGTTGAAACGGCGTTGAGTGTTTAAAATAAAGATTTGGTGTTAGGGTGAAAAATTGTGTTTTTACAACTAAAATCCGCTGAATAATCTTGCAATTTGTTAATTTATTTGTTTGTGTTAATGTTTTATTACTTTTGACAGCATACCTTTACTTTATGTTCTTTGTTTTTTTACAGGCTAAATTTCAGACAATTGAACTAATATTACAAAAATTTTGAACTTATTTACAGGTATTTTGTATGTCGCAGAGTTGCCAAATCAGACGATTTAAAGTAAATCTCACTATATCTATATAATTTCTGCATTTGCTATTCTTAGTTAAATGTTATTAAACTTAAGTCGTAAAAATACAAAGCACCTAAATTTTAAAATGCAGAAAACAGTATTCAATAACAATTTATATTTAAAAACGAACCGACTTCAAGTGGCTTAAAATAAAAACCATGTGCAATCAATCACTATTTTCTGGCATATATTGTTTTTTTAACTGATTTAAGATACAATTCTGTTGATTATTTAAGCGTATTCGTATCTTTCTCTCTCTTTCTTTCTCTCTCTCTAATTAGTATTTTTTTTCTATATTCTCCACATATTTTTTAACTTATTTTATTTGTTTTATTATTTAGACCACTCTCTGTAAGTGTAACTCCAATTCACCCTATATTGTAACCACCCTGTATAGGTTTCTGTTTATTGGCCACCAAATATAAATTATTTGTCTATCATTTTCTGAACCACCCTGTACAACTATAATTCTATTTTTTTTAATTCTATTAATCCTTTCCACCCTACTGACGGTTTCTATTTTTCTATTGTTTAAATCATCCTGTATACCTTTAATTTTACTTCGCCCCATATGTCAAGTATAAGTAATTACTTATGTTCCACACTATATATCATTTTTGTAACCACTCTGTATAACTATAATTATACTCCACTTTATATTTCAACCATCCTTTATATTCAAGTGATTCTAACATTTTTTGAACCTCTTGCCCTATAACTCAAATAACCTTACCGCATATGCTGAATTAACAATTTTTCATCCACTCTGTATAACTATAGTTTTACTGCATTCTTATTTCAACCACCTTGTATACGCAACTACTTAAGTGCTACCCAATACAAAATTTTTTTAACCACCCTGTATAACTTTAATTCTATTCCACCTTATATTTCAACCATCCTATATATGTAATTGCTTATGTACCACCCAAAATCACATTTATCTGTAAGATTTTTTGAATCCACCTGTATAACTAAAATTTTACTTCGCCCTAAATTTCAACTGCGCACATTGCTTGCTTCTTGAGTTTCGATGCACGCACACAGACACCTACCACCTTATACCGTATAGAAAAGGTCGCTCACATAAATATTTTTGATACACTATGGAGTATTTTATTCCATTTCACTCGACTGTAAGCCCCGTAAAATGAAAACCGTTACAAATATCCTGTACGTTATACTTTCATGGCATATCTTAACATTTAAACTAGATATTTATGATGAAAATTTGACACTCGGTCGAACCAACATCATTCAGCACCGAATAGATACCGGGAAGGCTCAACCCATCAGAATACCCCCTAGGCGACTACCATTGGGGCAACAACAGGCAGTCGAGGAAAACATCGAGTTACAGAATGGAGTTATTGAAGAACTTGGGCGAAGTATTCTCCAGAATTAATAACGCCAACCTGAGACTCAACCTGAAGGAGTGTTCCTTGTTCCAAAAAGAAGTAGAGTTTTTGGGCCACGTCGTTTTCGAGTAAGGAATCCGCACCAACGAGGGCAAAATAGAAGCCATCCGTGGTTGGCCAGTCCCAAGAGACAAGCATGAACTCCGAAGTTTCTTGGGCCTCTGTTCCTACTACAGGCGATTTGTTGAGGGTTTGCAAACAGTCCGGCAAGTTCATTTTAGACACGGACGCCAGCAACACAGGTTTGGGGGCCGTCCTATTCCAGGTGCAAGATGGTGAAAAGAGATTGATCGAGTACTACAGCCGTGGATTCTCGAAATCGGAAAGAAATTATTGCGTCACCAGAAAAGAAGTTCTTGCAATAATAAGGGCTGTAGACCATTTCCACAAATATCTCTATAGTCGTCATTTCTTAATAAGAACAGATCATGCCGCCTGTACATGATGGGATTACCGGGGGCCATCTGGGCGTGAAGAAAACCCTAGACAAAGTTCGCCAGCGATACTACTGGGTAAATTACTTTGAAGACGTCAGAGCTTGGTGCCGGAAATGTGACACCTGTGCAGCTAGTAAGGGCCCGAGGACCCGGACCAAGGGCAGAATGCAGAAGTACAATGTGGGCGTCCCATTTTAGAGAATTGTCATCGATGTCGCCGGTCCGTTTCCCAAGTCTGAGGGGGAACAAATACATTATGGTCCCAAAGGATTACTTCAGCAAATGGCCTGAGGCATAAGCCCAACCAAGAGGCAACTACGGTGCTAGTAGAACAGCTATTCAGCAGGTTTGTCGTCCCGATGGAACAACATTCAGACCAGGGGCGTAACTTCGAATCGAATGTATTCCAGAAGGTCTGCACGATGTTGGGGATCAGGAAAACGAGAACAACACCATTGCCAGCATGCAGATGTTGGCCACCAGTGACCGGATGAAGACGCGATACGACCTCAAGGCCAATTCAGTCGGGTTCCAAGAGAGGGACAAAATCTGGCTGTACAACCCCCAACGGAGCAAGGGTAAAACTCCAAAGCTTACACCAGCCTAGGTTGGTCCATACGAGGTGGTCAAGAGGCTTAATGATGTTGTCTACCGGATCCGTCTAAACCCCAGGGCTAATCTGAGGGTAGTCTATTTAGATCGATTCGCTCCCTACCATGGAGGGGATGTTTCTGATCGGGACGATAAGAATTAAAGGGAGGGCAGTGTTCTGAAAATCTATCTAGTCCGTCCCTGGTTTCATTCCGTGAGACATCAATCGCTGGGATAGAAAAAAAAGTAGAGCTAGAAGGTTCGGATGGGAAAATTCGATGCTGATTTTAAAAGGAGCAGCCCATCATCGCGGGAGTTAGCTAGAGACGGCGAAGAGCTTATGTTGTATTATTATTGTGATGTTCGATTCAGCTGTTGTGTATATTTGATGTAAATAAAAGCTCTAGAAAGTGAGAGTGAAAATTAGTGTTTAAATTTTAATTGAACCCACTGAGTATCGTCGTATCATCTTGGAGATTTTTTTTTATGTTTTGTTTAAAAATTAATTTACACGTCATATGTTGCAGCTATATTAAAATAAATAATTAAATAACATACTCGGATTGACACGTGAGTCGTAACAAAATAGGGACAATTACTTACAAAGAAAGAGAAACAGAGACACGGAGATAAGAGAAACGGAAAGTATATTTCCTAAGAGGCTTTCGCTTCCATCGTTCAGTATCAAATGCTGCTCTTTTTTAGAATCTATCTATAGAAGTGAGAAATGGCGTGATAGCGATTTTCCCGAAAGTAGATTTAAATTAATCTTTTAAATTTACTTATTGATTTAATTTGCAAACCTACGTATTTTCAAATTTCGTTTTAAATTGGAAAAAATATTATTTATTATATTCAATGGGCATGAAAGGAACTATAAATAAAGTCAACAGACGAAAGCTGAAGTTGCGAGATAGTAGATATTGTTATAAAGATTCAAAATAATTCCAGGGTATTATTTATACAATTTTGTAGGAAGGTTACAACATTATATTAAGTTATGTGAATAACCATGCAGAACATGCAAAAATTACGTATTTATTTCGTAAAAATTTAAATGCATCTTATGACATTACTTCAGATTAAACAGTATTTTTTTCAAGCAGTTGTGCTAAAATACACAAAAACAATGGGGGAAATGAACAAAGAACAGTTTTTATTGAGTTTAAGAAGGCTTGTGCGCCACCTCGTGTTTTATCTTTGGAACACTGGTTGTGTCAAAGTGGTAATTTACGGTTGTTGTGCCCCACGTTGGGCGCCATTTAATATAGACTGTAATATAAAATGAATTTTTAAATGTATGATTACCTCAGGGTCTTTTTTGCTTGGGTTCAAAATTGTAGATCTTATATAAATAAATGAATTTTATACTTATCTTATAAGTCTCTATTTCTTCTTCGTTACACTATCACTCTTTGTTTTCCGATCGTCGACCAGAGCAGTTGAAAATTTCGTTCCTGTAAAATTGCGTTTCCATGACAACCAGATAAATGTTCTGTGATATCATTGGAATAAGTGTTCCATGTCAGTTTTTGACAAGAAATCAAGTTTGAAGTTAATTTTTTTGAAAATTTTGAATCAATTTGAAATTAGAAAATAATAAATATTCCATAAAAGGAATCATTTGAAATCCTTGGATGGAGAGAAAAATCAATTTGTTGGAATAAAAAAAAATATTGGTGCAGTAGCAAATAGATCAATTGAGTAGCAGAATTTAATTTATAAACCAAAACAAATCAGGAAGCAGTATAATAAAACCAAAATTAAGGAAAAGGGGAATTCAAGCCAGACAACTGTGAGTTTTTGAAACATTTTTTAATAAACAGATTATTGAAATCTAAAATCAATCAGTGATACAAATAAAGGTGTTTTCAATTTAGTATAATGAGTATTGTTGTTTAGAGTATTGAAATATTTTTTGTAACAAATCGATAGAAATTTAATAAGATTTAAGTAACCAGGAAATTTATTTTGTTGTAAAGGCAATATTATATATATCAGAATTGTATTGTGGACAATCATGATAAATAAATTGTAATTTGATTGAGAATTTAAAATTATTTCTGAGTCATTTAAAAATTAAAAAAAAAATAAAGTGTAAAATATAATTTCAAAATTAAAAAAAAAAGAGTGATAGTGTAACGAAGAAGAAATAGAGACTTATAAGATAAGTATAAAATTCATTTATTTATATAAGATCTACAATTTTGAACCCAAGCAAAAAAGACCCTGAGGTAATCATACATTTAAAAATTCATTTTATATTACAGTCTATATTAATATATATATATAAAGTCAAATTTACCACGTTCTATTGTATACGAGAAATTACGTGTCTATAATAACACTATTATAGATGCAAATTTATTATTATCATCATCCATGTAAAATCTTACTTTCATTTGTTATTGAATAGAGAGCGCAGAATACGTGGAAGCGCTATTTTCTTTGTCGTATGACTTTCTATCGTAACAGAAACATGTAATAAAAACAGTTTTGAAAAAAATTAAAGTAGAGATGTTTGATGTATTGCGAACGTCACATGTCTATAAACCTCCCCATCCGCCTTGTCACATCCTATCACACTGAGACCCCACCACTTCCCCTGTTCAGAAATGTATTATATTACGGAGGGCTGAATGAAGGACTGAAAAAGTGCCCAGCGTACGCTTTCAAATAAGAAGTTCAAGAATTGGCCAGAATGGCGTAGTGTGACGACAGGGTATGTTAGGAAGTTGGCAATTGTCAACGGATTGAAATGCACAAATCCTACATTTAGAAGTGTAGTGGCTGAAAAAGAGAGAATGATGTAATTATTCGTAAAAATCTTAAATATAACGTACAAAATCTGTTAAGGTGCAGTTACATGGCTCGAAGCTCGGCTCGTGAACCTTTCTAGAAATGCAAAAACAATCCGGGATATATCCTTTGTATATTCTCCGGTGCCGACAAAAATTTCATTTGAAGAGCAATACCGCTTACCGATTTATAGGACAAAAAATTCATAATTTATGCGGATAGCAAGGGTGAGTTTATTTTCATTGCATTTCGACAGGTAGATTTATTCACTAATATTTGTTTTATGGGTTACAAACACTATATCAAAATGTTAATCTTGTATATTAAAAAAATAATAATTCTTGACAGTAATTTTTTCCCTTGTCACTAAGTCAGCTGGCATGTCACTAGTTTACTCAATGTTATCATTAATAACCTTCTGAATGAAATTATGTCGCAAATATGTTCTGAACATCTAAAAGTTTGGTGAAAATTTAATTTACTTTCTTAAATAAACAGCTTCTGATAAAGCTATGTAATCTGATTCAAAACTTTTAAAGGGTACAGTTTTTTTGTTTTTTACTTTGCCGAGAAACAGCAGAATCACATTTTACAAAACATCTATTTAATTTCGATTTTGCTTGATACAATTATTTAATATAAGGTGTCAAACCCTAAGAATTGTGTTTTAGAAACGAACTCTATTTTAGGATTTTATAGGTTCACTTTATAAGAATATACAGATTATGACATAACTGTAATTATTAACTTACTAATATGTAATACATCTAACCATTGCTGACTGAAGTAACAAAATATATTCCTAAATTCAGCAAAGCCCAGGAGTCAGACTAGATCTATATCTGATTTTTCTAGATTTACTGTAACGACTTTAATTATTCTGCCATGCCACAGCGCCATTTGTTGTAAAGAATTCGGCAAACTGATCTCTAATGGCATTTGCCGAAACAGATCCACGTTTTGGTGCGTTACGTATTGATACTAGTGATGTTACTGCATTGTGATCGTTACGCCAAGAACCCGGTCGTATCACCAACCAACCAATAGGAGTGTACACTGAGTTAGACGTTTCAGATCGTCGTAAATAATTATGTAACAAAGCACAAACCATTACAATGTCCGTTACTTTGTCTGGTTGCAGTAACATCGGTTTTCTCAAAACTCGAAAAATAGCAGACATTATTCCAAAGACGTTTTCAACTATTCTTCTCGCACGCGAAAGGCGATAATTAAATACGCGCTCTTTGGAACCTTTATTATATGTCCCTGGGTATGGTTTCATTAAATTTTCACTAAGTGCAAATGCACTGTCTGCTACAAAAACATAAGGAAGCGGGGTGTCTTTCAGTGGCAAGCACTCTGGCGGTGGAATTTCCACTTCTTCACGGAAAAGTTTTTTGTATAATTCGGTATAAACCCCACCATCACTTATTCGGCCTTGACAGCCGCAATCCACAAAAACGAAATTATAATTGGCGTCAACTAACGCCATAAGTACCCACCATGAATAGGGTTTTGCATTAATAAGTGTTTGCCGTCCAGCGCTCCGATACAGTGTGGAAAGTTCCATTTTCTGCTAAAATCATTTTCAATTTTCAACCACTCATTTGATGTATGCGGTAACTGAAACAAAACAATTAATCTTTACATGTTTTCAGCAGTCAGAAGTTAGAGACGAACCCGAAAATGTGGAGGACGATTCCATCGAAAGAAATAATGAGGGAGGTGAAAAAACATTTAAAATGCCAAAGCACGGTTCGAAACGTGCTAAACTTATGGAAAATGAGAAGAAAATTGAAGAAGCATTTGATTATTTCAAACAAGTAAGCAAGAAGCCGGATAAGGACCACGCTCTATATACAGAATTACTCTGTGAAAAACTAAGAGACATGAAAGATAAGACAAGGCAACTGGCTATGCTGGAAATAGACAAAATAATGTTTTATTTGAAGCAAAATGAAATGTTTGTAGAATCAGCTCACATGCAATTTCAGATGCCTTCTGTATCTTCAACACTCCATCAAATGCAATCAACCCAATTTTATAATCCCTACCAGCCTACACTATACACCCATCCCTCTTCTTCTTTGCAACAACCAAGCACATCTGTCCATCTACAACCATCGCAATTCTATAACTATCCAGATCAACATCCTAGCTTACATCCCAGTTCGTCCAGACAAACCTTACCAACCTCCTACTGTTCTCCTTCATCATCAGTATCACCAGCTTTCTATCCTTTGCTATCCTCATATCCTTCACCTTCACCTCAAGTTTCGCCAAAATTCCATTCTTCTACTTCATCTTATGATTCATCATTTTCTGCTGCATCTCCATTCTCACTCGAAACACCTACTTTCCACCTCCCTTCATCTTCTGAAATAACCACCTCTTCATCCTCACAAACATCGGCCACTGCCCATCCCTCTTCAACCCAACAGCAGCCAACTACTTTTAGTAGATTTCAATCAACACATCCAGAACCACATCCCCAAATATGATGTTTCGAACTAATGACTAAATTGTATTAATCATATGTTCCAGAATTGTTGTCATTAAAACTTATGTTAATTAAACGTGATTTTTGTTTACTAAATACATACAATTTCAAGCTTACTTACTTTTATTTCTTGAGATAATTCTTTTTTAAGTGCTTTGCATACATCACTGACACATTTGGAAACTGTTTGTCTAGACACTTTAAATAGATACGACAGACTTATATAGCTCTCTCCGGTCGCCAAAAACCTAAGAGCTATAGCGAAGCGTTCCTGGACTGGGATACCTACATTTCCTCATATTTTTGTCCTTTTTGGTTATATAACCGCCGATTTTATTTAGCAGATTCTCATAATCCTCTGGGGACATTCTGCAAAAATTTTTAAATTGTCCACTAGGCTCTTTAATTAAATCCGCTAACATGTTCGATCCATTATATCTGGAATTCATTATTGTCATTAGTGCCGTAAAAGGGGTCTTATTTTTTGTGATTAAGCTATTTTTAAATATCAAATGAAAATTTACAACATTTGTTGACTTTCGTAAGATTAAAAATGAAAATTTTAAAGCTCTGAAAACTCAAACCAAATGATGTTGAATTACAAAATATATATTTAGATTATGAAAATTAATTGATAACTTAATAAAAATCCGCTAAAAACAAAAATCAACAATAAAATGTAAAAGAAACTTAGTCAACATACAATCATAGAAATATGTTAATAATAAACTAGCTAGAGCCTGAAATAAATCATTTATTTTGGGAAATGGCTTTAAAACTGATAATAATATATGTACAGTCTAGTGTTTTAATGATTTTTTGCTGAAATGGGACGTAAAATAGCACATAATATTACTGCATTAAACAGGATCCGAAATTTACTATCATCCATAGATTGATTGACCTACTAATACGTCAACAACATTTTTCGAATACTTTCGTTGTACTGTTTGAAAAACTATGAATTTAGATACATTTTGAACTTCAAACTTAATGATCATATTAATATCAAGATTATGTAAATATGTAAATGATATTTTTTGTAGATCTATTAATTCTAACTGAAAATATGTCAGGCTTGCCCTTAAACGCATATAAAATTGGAAACCCGACAGAACAATTATCCTACGTTATATAAAAGATATATAGGAAACATTTTGGGAATTCTAAATATTAATATTAAGAACTCAATTTACAAGAGCCTTGTTATTTTAATATAATACACAAGTGAAATTTGTTTGTAAATTGCAATAAAATAAACAAGTTTTCCAAAAATGGCGTACCCTAATGTGTAATATATATATATATATATATATATATATATATATATATATATATATATACATATATATATATGCAGGACGCATACTATGGAGACACTTTTTTTAGGCAAGGCATACATTGGGGACATCTGCATGCTTTGAGGACTGGTCCTAAACTATGTTTGTGTAAAAGGCATGCTTTGGCGACATTTTGAAATTTATATCTACAGCATATTTTGAGCCCAATTGAATTTCTATAGATGGAGTTATGGTACACATTTTGGGTATATTGCGATATATAAACTGTCCCCAAATTGTGTTGAAAGGTTTATATATAAATGAGTTTATATATAGGATTTGTGTCTACAGCATAGTTTCAGACAGTCATTTTTTTACATTGCATGAGTTTGAAAACGTGAAAAAAGCCATCCAGCAGACATTTGTTATACATAGAAACAACGTAATAGTAGTCGCTTATGCTTTGAAGTTTTTTATATTGTTTTTGTATAGTTGTTGTTGGTGACATATTTATTTAGGATAATATCGTTAAATGATCCAAGGGTATATATAGTATAATTTCATTTGTGTTTTCGATTAAACAAATACGTAAGACTAAAGTAGAGAAATTATTTAGTGGCGATATATGAAGTTTGGAGTTTTAAGACATGACTTATCGGTCTGAGTTGCACATTTAATAATTATTATTATTCTTACGGAGTTTGATACTCGGCTAATGGTTAAGATGTGGATTGGGCATTATTGACACATTTTATGTGTGGCATACTATAAACTTAATTCATTCAGTGGTTGATATTGGAAACCGTACGTATAACTTGTCGGTAGTCAGAGGAAGAATTAAATTCTTGGAATACATTTATTTCGGCTGAGTGTAAGAATTACCGATGGCCGTTTTTAAGTGGTGGTATATTAATTCATAGAAATATTTCACTTTCGAAGCTGATTAATTCTTTAAACGGTAAAATCGTTTGCTAGCAATATGAGGATGTTGCTTTCACGTTATTCAATATCATACGCTGAGTAGAGGAATTACTTGAACCTTTATAATCAATATGGGAGTTTCCGGTTTGCAGTATTTTTTATGTGAAACATATACCAAATTTGTTGCATTTTTGCATCAAATGATTGTTATTCAACAGGATGGTACATGAAATTTGACAAAATTCTTCAAATAAAAAATATAGTGGTGTTCTTAATTGAAATTATTGAAAAAATCGGTAAATAGGTCTTGACTGAGCATTTATCGGTAGACTTGGAAATGTTGAAGCTATGTAGTTTTGAAAATGTGTTAGTTTATTTAGGTAGAATAAAATTAAAATTATGTTTCATCGGTTGATTAAAATTCAGGATTTTCTATAAAACATTGACTTTGTAATTTGAATTAATTGATTAATTAAACGTTACCTAAGATTGTGTGTGGTGCAGTTTAGTGGGGATATATGAAGATTGAAGCTGTAACAACTGACTATTATCTATCTAAATTGTACATGTATCTATAAAGATTGAAAACATTACTAAGGGTTGAGATTTGAATTTGGTAATATGTTCACAAATCGTGTACAGTAAATAAATGGTTTTACGGAATTCTTAAATATGTCCTTTACATAATCTAAATTCTTTGAATACAAGGGAAATAAAGTATTTTTGTGGGTACCTATGTGGAATTATAATTTATTTTTTGCCGATGATTGTGTAAATCATATAAGATATGTTTAATTTCACAAGAAAAATTACATTTTTACAATTCATTTCTTTAAAGTGATAATAAGTATAATCTCGCCCAGGACTGATGTTGCTCTAGGTTATATTGATTAAAAATTTAAACTGCAAAATCTTAGACGTGTAATTTGAGCATGTATCACTCACGTTTGTCTATATTCTATGCAGGCTAGAGAAATTCTTCAAATAAAAAATCTGGTGGTATTCTTAAATAAACGTAATATTTTAGATAACTATTTTCAAGGTTTTGTGGAGCTTGGTAAAGTTTAACAAACATATTATGAAATATTCCAGATTATTTTTATGTGGGGTCGGAACAGTTTCTTCTTGGGAAAGTTCTGTAAATAGGTCTTAATTGAACAATTTATCAGCAGATTTCGGAATGTTAAAGTGGTGTTTTTATTGTAGTTTTAAAAGTTTATTACTCCATTAAAGAATAATTAAACTTTGGCTTAACAAGTTGATTAAAATTTGGTTCGACTGTTGGGTGTCAAAATTTGGAACTTTCATAAAATCACTAGCCTGGTAATTTCAACCAATTGATCAATTAAACATTACCTACGTTTAGGGTGGTGTAAATAGTTTGATGAAGTTTGATGCTGTAACATGTTATATTTATAAAGTTTGAAAATTTTACTAAGAGTTGAGATCTGAATTCGGTACTATTGTCATATGATGTAGGTGGTGTCCCGTAAAATTATATTATGTTTTTTTAATATTCTTAAACATTTCGTTTGTAGGACCTAAACTCTTTCAATATTAATCGAATGGAATGAGTAGTTTTGTCGGTACCCATGACGGAAAGTATATTTCAGTTTTGGTGAATGATTGTGTAAATCATATATGATATACCTACTTAATTTCACAAGAATAATTAAATTTTTACAATCCATTTCTTATAACTGAGAATAAGTATGATCTAGTAGACAGCTGATTTTCACCTATGCGTATGTTGATTAAAAATTCTAACGGTAAAATCGTTAAGTAACGATATTATGATGTATCAAACACGTTAGTGGATATTCTATGTTGGGTAGAGGAATTGCATGAACCACTATCAAAACTCGGTTTTGCTGTAATTTTCTTTTCGAACATATGGCAGAATAGCTAAAGAAATTTTCAAAGCTGTTATTGTTCTTAAATAGGAAGTTTTTCAGTGACATAATTTGAAATGTTTGTATAATGAACTTCTTCAACTAAAAAATTTAGTAGTACTCTTAGTTGAATGTAATAAATTATTATTTTGAGGATGTATGGTGCTCCATAATATTAATATATATGTATATAACATTTTCAGTAAACTTGTATGTATAAGTCGGAAGAATTCCATAAAATTTCTCTTATTTTGAACTTAATTAACTTGAATTTAGTTTTAGTGTAATTTCGAAATTTTGTTGGTCTATTAATTGAAGGAATAACATTTGGTTTCACACGTTGATTTAAAAATGTTTAGATTTGAAGACGAGAGATGTAAAGACCGACATCTAGGATTTCGGGGAAACTAGCACATAATAAAAAAAAATAATAAATTTTCAGGTTAACTTCACCTGTCAGAGATATTGAATACTCTCTTTGTCATTCTTTTGTACGCAAGACAATATATATAATATATACTGTTTCCGGTTAGGAAACCTTCATGAGTTGCGCTTCCCACAATTGAATGTCCTCTCGAACACTTCTTTATGTATTTGATACATTTCGCAAAATTTGAAGACGCGAGATGTAAAGACCGACATCTAGGATTTGTGTGTCTCTATACATCTTAACTCCTATTATACCTACAGCAATGGTTAAATAGGGAAAATTTTAGAGAAAACCTAGTGCATTCGATACCTGGCTTCAGATTTACAATCGGTCAATTGGTTTTGGAAATAACGGAAAATAGCGGATTTCGTTTTTCGCCGGTAAATCTGAAACGGTGAATTTGATCGCTGTTAAGATGTGACATTATTTGAATACATTTTATTAATCGAATAAGATGGCATCTGTCACATGTCTCAATAGTTTTTTGTCATTCCGCAAACATTCCATTTTTCTTATGGCCTCTATATTAGATTTTTTAATTTTTAAAATGGGCGTACAAGTTCCAGTCTAGTAATACACCACAAGTGCATAAAAGATTTGAGTGTCAACAAAATATCACACTCCGTAAAGTTAGGCCTTAATTTTTCTATGTTGCTTTATTTGTCGCAAAGTAACATTAATAAGAAAATAATGTATTAACGCATTGAATTTTCAATAAAATATGAACGTAAATAAGGAGAAAATGATTTATTTGTCTCAAACAAGATTAACAAGTAACATATCTTATTTTCATTAGAATATGAACCTAAACAACGGCTTCTCAACAAATCAGGATTAATAAAAAATAGCCCCATTATGCAATAGTTTAACATCTAATTAAGTTCTTAACTGCTTCGTAACTAGGTAATCTAGGTATTAATTTAGAGAATTGCAAATTGGCGTCCATTTACATAGGAACAATTTTGACAATTGGTGACTGTTTTTCGTACAACTTCGAAAGTGTAAGTAATACTATTTATAAATGTATCTGAAATTCTATGTCTTAGGTAAGTTAGATTAAATTACCAATGATCCCACACCAAAAGTTACTTCCAAATCTAGTCTGTACACATCTGTTTGCCAATTCCTGAGGGTTTTCCATATCACATTGATAAGTACATATTGTGCTTATTACAACCTTCACAATTCGTAAATCAACTCTCATAGGACCACAAGATATAATTTATATAAATGAGAAATTCATTACTCTTTCTAATATACCACTCATAGAAACGCATTCGTCTTGGAAAATCAGTTTCCTTAAATCCTTGAACTATTTTGGGTTTGTATGGATGGTACATACATATTATCACTCTCTTTATCGTTGATTTTGGCACACGAAATGGCCGTTCAACAGTTCTTACGTAGGCATTAGGCTTTCGTTGACAGGTCGTAAAATACTTCTGTTTCGATTTTCTTTTTCAATGTAAGTACAGCGCTAAATGTCAAACTTGTCTTCATTTGAATAGAGAATACCGGCTATTTTTAACAGGTTTCGATAATTTGTGTTTCATATTTATGATTTTAATCAGAGAAAAATGTATTACTTACTAAAAAACAACTTTCACACTTTAAATTTTTTAACATTAGTCAGATGTGTTATTGAAGGCGATACAATATTGAAAATAAAAATGGCGATAGAAACATTTTACAAATTGTCAACGAAAACTCTAGTACAATGGTAAGATCTGTTGAAAGGGAATTTCGTGTGTCACAATAAACAATACAGAAAGTGTTAAGAAAGAATAAGCACCAAAAACCCATAATAGATCAACAAGGTAAGGAAACTAATTTTGAAGACAAATGCATTTCATTTGTCTTGAAAGATAGTTTCCTTAAGTAATAAACATTCGGATTTTGTAAATCATATCTTGTAATACGATGAGTGTAGGTCTACGAATTATAGAATATTAATAAGCACAATACTCATAATTGGGATGTTGAAAACCCCCACGAAGTGGCAGAGAGATGTTTGTAGACCAAAGTTGGAAGTAACGTTTGGTGTTACCTCATTGGTAATTTCATCTTACTTAGGTTTTTTAATTGGGTACCCATTATAAAATTATGAATATGTTCAGGAAATCGACTTATAAGACCATATTTGTTTGACTACAATTCTTTAATGTTATTTTGATACAAACAAGTCATGGCCTTCTTAAAAAAATAAGGCCTAACTTTATTTCGGTGAAACTAAAATTTTGTATGCACTTGTGAGACATATAAAAAAGTTGAATCGGTTTTGCGGGATAACAAAAGACCTTTGAGATATCTGATACATGTCATTTTATTCGTCTTAAAAAAGTGTCATATCTTGACAGCTGTCAGATTAACCGGTTCGGATTTACTGAAGAAAAACATTTTCGGGTTTTGCCGATTATCTTCAAAACCAAATGATTGATCGTAAATCCGAAGCCAGATTTCAAATGCACTAAATTTCCTCTAAAACATTCCCCATTTGACTTCTGCTGTATAAAGAAGGGAATTTAAATATACTTGTCCTCAGAAAATTATAATAAAAAATATAATATGATTTTGTTAACCGTTATTTTAGATAAAACAACACTATAAATCTTATAATATTGGGATAAATTGGTTAAAATAATGTAAACTTCACACATTTGTATGCACCACAAATTTGAAATAGTTATAAGAAATAACTTTATTATCTAGCCGATGTGACTTTTTAGATGATCTTCTAAAGTTTTATTGTGTCTCATTTGTCTTTTAGTGTTACACCTGATTTTTTAATTTTTTTTAATAGAATTGGTATTTCCATGCAAATATATGACGGTAGCTTTCTCATATATATTTTCAAGAAACATTTTATGTAGGTATTCTGTTGTAGCGTTTCTCAGATATGTTAGTGTTGTCCGCTTTGAAAAAAATACATTGAAGATCACATATTTCTGTTAAAATTCAATTCTGTTCTTTGCTAATCATTTCTATACCAATTGCGTTTACTGGTTTACTATTTTTCTTTCCTTCATTAAGTTTTGTTGACCTATTTTGTTAAGAATTTTAAATTTTATTTTACTACACAATAATAAGTTTACCATTCATTTTATTTGTATTTTTGCAATTCGTCTCTTCCTTCTTCAGATGTTTAATAATTAGTTTTTTTTATTTCTGAGCCATGACTGTTTTTTCTTGTTGATTCTGGAAAACTATGATTTCATTTCGTATGGAAAATGTCCTGTAAGACCATTTAGCCTTTTCCACATACATTTCTTTCGTTATAGCTGATGTTCTTTACATATTTTAAACAGTATATTTTTTTATTATTAACGTTATGTATACTTTTGTACTGTGTTACTTTGCTGTATAGCAAGTGCTCATATTACACCTTATTACCTGAAGTTCAGTGGTGGTCCCTTTTAGCGCATTCAGTGTTTCTTCATCTACATAGAAATGGACGTTTCTGATCTGGGTTCGTATATTTACAGTTCCGACAATCATTGATTATTCTTTTTCCGTGGACAGTTTCGCACAATACATGAACATGTTTTGTTTCTAAATCAAAACTTAACCCTTTAAGTTTCATAACGTTCTAAATTGTCATATTGGCTTAGAGATTTTAGGCTATCGTTGACTAAGGCACCGAATATCAATATTTAAAAAAAATTCATAAATTTTTTTTATTTTACAACTTGAGAATAATATGTCTAATTTTTTATGTTGACTTTTTATTGGGTTTTCTCTCCTCCAATTTTTTTCCTGCAACAGATAAGTATTTAAAAATTGTATCTGTAGAACAAAGTGTAGTAAGGCAATTTCGTAAAAAAACACAGATAAGTATTACACAATATACAATACATTACTTATATACAGGAATACTGGTTCATCATTTTGTAGACGTCTCTTTCTCTCAGAATAACTGTGAGGAAGAATTTCTGTACAGACAGCCAGTAATCTGGGCAATTTTACGAAATTGCCTTACTACACTTTGTTCTACATATACAATTTTTAAATATTTATCTGTTGCAGGATAAAATTTGGAGGAGAGAAAACCCAATGAACAGACAAAATAATTCAAGACCTCCTCAACAATCTTTTCGAAATTACTTAATTTTTTATTCTTCGATATCCAAATTTTTATATAAGCAGGAAGTTATTTTTAATAATAAACAGAGAAATCCACTGACCACAATAAAATTTTATATAGAACATGTACCTAAAAGGACCCTTGAGGAGAAAAGAGTAAGCGAAAATGAAGAAGAAAGAATTCGGATATCGTCTGATATTGGTGATAACAACCATCAAAATATTCCTTCCCCCCAAGAAAATATTTCTCTCAAAAATAAAGACACCTCGGAAGAAGCTAATATATATTTTAATGCATATCGCTAGTTTCGAATATACTGCAAGTTATGGACAGTTTAAAATAATATTTCATTCTGTTTTTTACTTTTCAACTCAGCCATAGACTAAGTTTCCAAAAATTATTTTAAATAAGAAATGATCAATTTCGGACAAACTTTGTAAACCCTTACATACAATATTATACCTTTATCCAATATCCTAAAATTTCTAATATTTCTCATTAGTTTATTAGTTAAATAAAATGAAATTCGTGACCTAACAAATTCATGCGACATTAGATATTATTGAACCTTAATCACAAAGGTTACTCAAACTTTACAAATTACTAAAATGCTATAGGGCTTATCTCAAAAACTCCATTCGAAATTATGTCCAAGACAGTTGAATATATCAGCAGTCCCAATACGGCATTCTATGAATATGAATGTTAACAACAGAAAATATTTTCGGAAGGATAGATCTAGATACATCCACTATTAAAAAAACTAGTAAGTACAAAATTTCTAACTATAATTTTAAGCTTTTGTGCTAACATGCATTGTAACTTCCCTTAGAATAACAGAGATAGCAAATAATTTTGTTTATTATATTTTTTAAGGTGGAATACCCAACTCAATTGTGGGACACAGTGGTACAGAATTAAACTAAAAAGTTTCAAAATTCGCTCTCTTCATAACTTCACATTTACACATCAAACTACCATCAATTCATTGTTATAAAGATTACATTCCATCTCAGTTGAACAACTTCCACTTGTAAATAAACTTTTACAAATAGCCCTATGACGTTATTGATACAAGACGAAATTTTCGAGATTTTTCAATTCATTGAACGCAAGACAATATATTGTTTCTAATCGAGAACTTTCATCAGTTGCGCTCCCCTCAACTGATTGAATTTTCAAATAGTTATTTATGTATATAATACATACAACTTAATTTATTTATTTTATGGCTAAATGTATTCCTACACCCAAGAGTTTTAGGAAAATTGTTATCACAGACTCTCCAAATCGGGAGACATACTGTGTATAACGCCGATTCCCTGTGATTCCTAGGATATAAATCACACGAAAAAATTCGTAGAGGTTTACCTAAACCTGTCAAAGAAATGACGATTCTAACTATTCGACATTTTTCATTCCACTGAACGCAAGATATTATTGATACAGTATACTGCTTGGTGCCATTCTTGCATATAATCACTCAATCCAGTTAGTAAACTATTAGGGATTAGATGGAATTTTGACTTAATTACTAACAGTGGACAAACTATGCAAAAATTGAGTCAGTACTGTATTGAACAGAAAATTTTGACTATTTCCATATGGACAACACAAAGCGCTCTTTAAAAAAAGAGTTTTGATGTGGTTCTGATGCTTACTTCTAAATTTAAAGTATATCTGAACTGTAAAATATCTATTATACATCACTGTTCCAAGCTCAAGTCGTAATATAATAAATGATAACTTTGAAAAACAACAACTGTTTTTATTGACAATTTACTTTAGTTGTGACTAACAAAATTTAATTAGGTACACAGTCTTACAATTCAATTTCAGAGTCAATAGCCAATATGGCGGAATTAAATAAACAAATCTTTGCTCATAATCCCCAAGAAGAAAAGAAGATGTCCCATTCAACAGCTTTTAATTAATAATGTAAAATTACAAATATCCTTCAATTTCATTAACACTATGAATAATATATCAACGTTTTGATATTCCAATTTTTAGTTTATTTTCATACAATTTTGAAATGTTCTGTAATTTTTTGCATTTTAATTGTAGGACTAAAATAACAATTAAAAACACAAAGAAATTCATAATTTGCCATGAATTGTCTTACACGATTCTATTAGAAAGGGACGTATCATATTAATCTAATATTTATTAAATTTCAAACATTCAAATTCAAACATTTACAATACCACTTCATAATATCTAATGTTAAAAATTTCGTATTTATTATGGGCTGGAATGCCGAATACTTTTTTATCACAGTGGCCCGTAGACGATTTTCGAATAATCGCCTTTCACAGAAATGTCGGTATAACGAAGCAGAGATCAAATACACGAACAAAATATTGGCACATTTTTTATATACCAAGAGTTTAAAGATTCGGCGAACTAACAAACCAAAACAATTGTTAGAATAGACCAGAAGAATATTATTACGAAGGCGATGTGTGGCGTCTTTAATAATAAATTACTCAATAAAGTTGTATAAAAAATATACCTAAACTTATCTATACGACAATGAAATTTGTCACTTTGAAGGATAGTTGCTAACTGTGTATGCAGCTGGGTATTGAGGATTAATACATTTCAGGGATTCGAAGCAGTCATAAAATAATTTTTTCTACATAAGAAATTACCATTATATATTGTTATATTAAACTATAATAACCAAAGAATTGTAATTATTGATAGTATGAATTTATGATGCGGACACCCATTTAGTTTTGTTCAAATATATTTCATTACATAACATAAAAAGTTGTGTATTAGAAGAACAAAAATTTATTTAGTTTTTTAAAACAGAGAAAATTAAAAATCTGATTTATGCTAGAGAGCATTTTAATTTAAATACAAAACAGAATGTCTTTTTTAGATTTTATTAACGAAAAATCTTTTCGAGAGTTTTTAATCCATTGAAGGCAAGACAATATATTGTTTCTAGTCAAGAACTTTCATGTGATAGATAGATCGAATAATTATTTATGTATTTCGGACAACTACCCGAACTTTACATGTTAACGTAAAATAAAAATCGACATCTTGGGGCTTCAGGAAAAACTAGCCAACAGATTAACAGTTAATCTATTTGTTATTTGTTTCTTGTGCTTACTATCATAGGAAAGGGTAATGGAGTTTTAAATACAGCACGGCTCTCAATTTAGAATCAATGTGGACTAGTTTTTCCTTAAACGACTAGATTTTCAATTTGAGTTAAAATGTTAAATTCAGCCTTAGATGCAATACAAAAATAATTATTCGAGATTTTAATCGCCGAGTGGAGCGTAACATTTGAAGACTATCGACTAGAAATAACATATTGTCACATAATCGCTTTGTGGGTTTTAGTTAACATATAAATTTGTTTCGTGTGACTTACATCATATGAATCAAAGGGTAAAAGCCTTACACATGGCACGACTTTTTTTTCTTTTTAGTTTTCTCTAAAACCCCTAATAATTGTGCGTTAAATAGGTAAGCTTGGTTATATGTATGAAAAAAGATTAATAATTATTCGAGATTTTAATATGTTGAGGGAAGCGCAACTGATGAAGTTTCTCGACCTGAAACAATATATTTTCTTGCGTTCGATGGATTGTTTAATGTTCAGAAGATAGTATCAAAAAATAATTACCTAATAAAAAAAGTTGCAAACATATAATGTAATTTAGCATTTGTTGCATTATTAATTGAATTTGTTACTTAAATCATATATTTAATCTATTTATTAATATGTAAAAGGAAATGTATCCCTATTTTAAGAAATTTGGGTAAAAGATGGAGTGCAAGATTTGTCACGGTTACAATACATAATGTTAAAATTTACTTAAAACATATTTATTTTATAAACTAAACCCTAGCTTAGTTTAAGAGATTTAATGAAAAAAGTTTTCAACACAATGTCTTTTTTTTAAAGATTACCTAATATTTTACAGTTTTAGGTGTAAAAAGTCAAAAAGTAAATGAATCAGTTTTGCTAGGTTGTATGTAAAATTTGTCTTTGGCATGTATAATGAGATGATTTAGTTCAACATGTAAATAATATTTTCATAGTACCCAAAGCAGAAAAAATTATAGCTCCAAGATGTTTTTGGTCCTAAAATATGTCTGATAAGATTAAAGCGTTAAATTCACTTTCATTATTTAAAAAGAAATCCAAACAGTGGATACAGTCAATTCAAAGGGTACAAATGCATGAATATTAAATATTAAAAATATGTACAATTTTTAACATGTTAATAAAATCGCCGTTATAGTAAAACAGTGTTAATTACTCAATTTTTTCTGTTACTTTCTTTTGTTGTGTTTCATTGTTATCCTAAAGTCTGTAAATTAGTTTGTTATTTTAAACTTAGTTTATTTGTAAGCTGAAATTCGCAAGATCATTTACCTACTCAAAAGGATTATCTTTCTAAGGGATTTTCATTATATTTATTTCAACTTATGTTTTAATTAGGAGTACAAATGTGATATTTTATTAAGACTAATTTTTTTGTTATAAAAAAGAACTGTATGATGATTTTTTTTTCTTGTTGTTTGAATCAAAAATGGAAAAAAATATATTATGAGAAACAGTCAATTGAGTAACTGCATAAAATGGTAATATAAAGCCAATAATAAGTTCTTACCATCAATGAAATAAATAGTCATAGTGAATGATTTTATATTAGTTTTGTTACAAAAAATGTGTCCCTTATTATGTGTCGTGTTTTCAGTAATTAAATTTAGGATTTTTGGATTGTCCAGTCCCAAATCGCAAAACATATACAAAAAAAGAGTTTACCTGTCATCTAATGATTAAAAATATTATATTTAAAATTTTATCAAATTATTTAATGTTATTAGCGTTTTGAAATGAAATGAAATATCGGTAATAAACAATTATAATAATAGAATTATAATTATTATTTCGCTACTTGCCTTGATCGACTTTTATTAAAAGAAGATGTCCACCACCGTCTTTTTCGTTTCTTTTTATAACTATTTAATACATGATATCCACATAACACTAGAAATGCGGCCGCAGCAAGAACACTTTCTTCTGAAGGCATACTTCAACACAGGTGTTTCGATACTCAAAGACTAAACCTGAATGAGAATAAAATTTCAAATGTGCTTACTACTCGGTCACTACAAAGGTGGGTCGTAAAAAATTTACATTCCTTCAAATAAACCTATAAGGTTATGATTACATTAAACCATATACAGCCTTTGTCAATTTCAACACTTAGTGGAATTTAATGCTGAAAAATTTGCGGGATACTTAGTAATATTTTCTTTTAAATGACTGTTAATTAAAGCTGTTGTGTCTTAATTGCTGATATTCATATCCAGCTTACTTCATTTTTGGTAGTTCGGTTTGAATTACTGTAATTATTAACTAATATTTAACACATAGCCATACTAGAACGCGTCTAATTTTAAAAAGATCTCTATAACTTAAATAATAATGATAGATTAATTTAAATTAATTTTAATGATAATTCTAAAAATATTTTTACAAACTTGCGATATAAATAATAACAACTTAACACTACAAATGCGGCAGCGGCAACAATCCTTTTGTCGCAAGGCAGATTTGCGACAAAGAGACGACCCAGATGTTTAGATACCCAAATATCGAATTTGAAAGAATGAAATGAAAATTTCAAAGGTGCCTACTAGTCTGTAATCACAAAGGTGGGCTGTAAAAAAAAAGGGTCACGAGCCGAGCTTCGAGCCATGTAATTGCACCTTAAAGGATTGTTGCCGCTGGGGCATTTGTAGTGTTAAGTTGTTATTATTTATATGGCAAGTTTGAAAAAATATTTTTAGAATGGTAATTAAAATTCAATTAAATTAATCTATCATTATTATTTAAGTTATAGAGATATGTTTAAAATTAGACGCGTTCTAGTATGGCTATTAGTAAGTTAATAATTACATAATCTGTACGTCCTTATAAAGTGAACCTATAAAATCATGAAATAGAGTAGGTTTCTAAAACACAATTCTTAGGGTTTGACACCTCATATTAAATAATTGTATGAAGCAAAATCGAAATTAGATAGATGTTTTGTAAAATGTGATTCTGCTGTTTCTCGGCAAAATAAAAAACAAAAAAACTGTACCCTTTAATAGGTTTGAATCAGATTACATGGCTTTTTCAGAAGCTGTTTATTTAAGAAAGTGATTACATTTTAACCAAACTTTTAGATGTTTAGAACATATTTGCGATATAATTTCATTCAGAAGGTTATTAATGATTGTAGTGACATGCCAGCTGACTTAGTGACTCAAGGGAAAAAATTACTGTCAAGAATTATTATAATCTTTTAATATAAAAGATTAACATTTAGATATAATGTTTGTAACCCATAAAACAAATATTAGTGAATAAAGAACCAAATGAAACAAAGCCATAAAATATTTTATAATTTAAAAGTTTATAAAAAATTACATTTTTATTTTATTGTAGTGGAGCATGATGCCGTCATTAAGATAAGTAGCCCAGGTCATTTACGAAAATATGTGCCAAAACTAATAGTAAACCAAAACCGACATCAACCTGTTGTAGTGATAAAACTTGTCTAATTGACATAAAATTGAAATTTTTTATCGATGCGTTTTACAAAAAAACCGCGAAAAATCGGTAACAATTTAGTTTTTTACCTTTTACACAAAATCCAACCAATCCAACCGTGTTTGCTACTATGGGCAATGTTGAAGAGAAATGAAAAACCTACAAAATGAGCTACTGTACGCTCAATTTTGTTAACTGGTTTTTTAGATAATGGAACATTTACCCAAAATTCAAAAGTCGTTTATATATTTTTTAATTTTATAGCTAAAACATTCTTATTAACTCAAGCGATAGATCGTCTCATACCCAGTTTGATGTTGGTTTTGTTCTACTATTAATTTTGTCACCTTAAAGTCATTTTCTCCGTAAATGACCTGAGCTAAAGGTGTACTCAACATAAATACATAAACAAGGCAACCCTTTGTGTGCTTTACTAATTGAACAATTTTTATAAATTAGAAACGTACACAGGTTAAATTTGAAGCTTGCAAAAGCATTGTACCGTTTACGTAATGAAAACATGTACGTAATTAGCTGTCAATGTATCTTATTATATTAAAATGAAAATATTTAAATTGATTAAGTTTCAGAGACGTCAGTAGATATCTCCTTATAAGAGGTTTTTCCTACCTTCTGGAATCCGACGAAATGATGGAAATTGGTTAATTGAACAAATTGATACTTGAATATGGGAATTAGTATTAAAATAAACATCACTAAAATACTGTGTAAAAAATATTTTAAAGTAAAACTAAATTACAAATTTATTAATTAGTTAAACTCCACCATTTATTTTCAGTTATTAGGTTATCAGTAGATGTACTAATGCAAAATATGTATATCAGAATCCATGGTAGTTCTTGGTTTATACACATCATCTAAAAATATTGACATGGTGTCATAAAACTAACCTATCCTACCCCATGCGTCTTGCTGCTCATTTCGGTTTTTGTAATTAACATTTTTGGGGATCCACAGCTTAGGTTCGTTTCGTAAAAACTTAAGAATGCAAAAATTAAATCATTGGAGCACTCCATCTTTCACTATCAACTAACGCGCACTAGATATTGACAATAACTTTGAACAAATAAGTGGTAAACGTACAGAGCAACCCTGTTTCGTACTGAATAATATTCAGAGTTAAATTTTTACAAATTTCTTACTCCTAGTCCATATTTTTATACTTATTTCCCTAATTTGTTTACTGAATAATATTTAATATTTCCTAAGATTTATAATGCATTACGCAGATTATATTGCCCTGCCCAAAGTGTTTTATAAAGGTTCAATTAAATTCAATATTATTCTTTTTTGTTCTGGGTTGGTACAGATTTGTAAAATTTATTTATTATGGGTATTAAAATCATTTTATGGGGATTAGTTCAGTATAATTACCATGTCATTAAAATATTCTAAGTAAATAATTTGATGTTGCTGACCCTTATGTGATTATCCTCCATTCGGTATACAATCTTTGCATAAATACCTTTATTTTAAGTGTATAACTTAAAGTATATTATTGGGGTCTTTTTAAATAACTGTATAGTAATTCAGTAGAAGTATTACTCCAATTTAATATGGTGAATCAAAAACAGATCCCGGTATGGTTTATTTCTGTAATAAATTGTTAAATTCATATTTAAATATCATAATTTTGTTTTAACACGTGCCCAATGCCGTTTTTCTAATTTAGTCTTGTCGTATATATTGTAAGTAAGCCGAAGTTCTATCTTCTTAGTTTTATTTGTGAATTAAAATAAGATAAGGTATGGTTTATTGATGAAATAAATTCATATTTAAATATCCTAATTTTGTTTTAGCACGTGCCCAACGATTTATTTGCTACCATTTGACCATTTTTTATTGATACCATCACGGGACAAAGAAGGCCGACGAGCCTTTCATGTGGACCGACATTTGTTGGTTTCCACGCGCCGAGCCAATCTACCTGTCGAAATGCAATGAAAATAAACTCACCCTTGCTATCCGCATAAATTATGAATTTTTTGTCCTATAAATCGGTAAGCGGTATTGCTCTTCAAATGAAATTTTTGTTGGCACCGGAGAATATACAAAGGATATATCCCGGATTTTTTTTGCATTTCCAGAAAGGGTCACGAGCCGAGCTTCGCGCCATGTAACTGCACCTTTATGTGAACTTTTTGTACATGGTTTTCTCCGTTTTTTGTAATCTCTGCAAGTGATATGAGTTTATAATGTGTTAATTGTGATATAAGTTATTACCTAAGTGTGTGCCCCCGTTTTAACTTTTTATAAAACTCATTGATTTTATAGTTGCTATTTTGTTATAAAACTTTTTGGAATAGTTAAACAATGGAAAAAAAAATATTTATTTTTACATTCTTGTGTTCGTATTACATATTTATTTTGAAAAGTGTCCCTTTACAAAGTGGTGTTTCTACTTTCTTGTTCACCTCTCTGTGGATAAAAGGTAATTAAGAATTCTTTTCATCACTGAACAAACTGCTATAATTAAATTATCTCTTGTTATCATTATGGAACAAATTACACTTGCATTTTAGTCTAGCATAGTTTATTTTTCAAGGATTCTAACATTTTCATACACTGGTTTTCCATATATTTTTTCTGGTCTAGTTGAACAAAAAACTCCATTAGCTACTACTAAATGACTATTTTTGGCATCTTTCTGCTGTAGTTGTATTTTAAATATTTCCAAAGGTACGCTTGGTGAATGCTCCTGGGAAAATATCTTCAGAAGTTTGTTGAAGTTCTCGAGTTGGTGGACAATGCCATAATCAGCTTAGTAATTATGTAATAATTTATTTATTTATTTATTTATTGTCCAACAGAATAATCATTTACAGGACAATTTTCATACAAACTATTATCAATTCATTTTTAAGCTAACTACAAGAAGAAAATAAGTGAATGAGTTTATACAGTTAAAAAGAGGTGTACGAATGTAAGTATATATAAATGTGTAACTCATAAGCAATTTTAACCTAACAACTTATTTAAATAAAAGTTTTGAATGGATTTATCTAAAATATAGGATAATGAATTATGAAGAATATCGCAATCATTCGCAATATTGTTATAATTTAAGCACATAAAGTGCAACGGCGAGTTAGTAAGGATATTGGTTCTTGCACTGTATAAGTAGAACGTGGGGATGTATCGTGAGTTTAATCTGGGAATATGGAAACTGATTTGGTAGAGGAGATTAGGAGCATCTATGAAGTTGTGAAGTAACTTATATAGAAAAGTTATGCCACTATTAATTCTACGAATTTGCAAATAATCCATAGAGACCCGTTCCAGGAGGACAGATTGTTCCAATCCCCTCTCTGGGTAAATCCCCGTTGATCTGTGGATTAAAAACTTTCTTTGAACATTTTCTAGAGATTTAATATGACTCATATAATAAGGCTTCCATACTATCGAAGCATATTCCAATTTGGAACGAACTAAAGCAGTGTAGAGACATTTTAATGCATCTTCATTAGTAAAAGATTTACAATTTCGAATGATGAAACCAAGAGATTTAGTAGCTTGAGATTTAACATTATTTCTATGTGTGGCGAAGTTCAATTTACTGTCGAACACTATCCCCAAATCCCTGATTTCACTACATCTAGTTAACACCACATTATCCATTTGGTAATGAAATAAAATAGGGTAGGTTTTATGGCTAAAAGTACATACCTTACACTTACTAAGATTAAGAGGTAGACAATTTTCAATACACCATTTTGAAACTATATTTAATTTATCCTGAAGCGACAGGCAATCCATGTGAGATTCGATGTTCAAGAAAATTTTGAGGTCATCAGCAAACATTAAGTTTCTACCCTCCAATGATGTAGAAAGGTCATTAATAAACATTAAAAATAATAAGGGTCCCAAATTAGAGCCCTGTGGAACACCCGATGTAGAGAAATATGTTCTAGAACAATAACCATTATATGATACATAATCACGTCTGTTCGAAATATAAGATCTAAGTAACTTGAGTAATTCTCGATATTGGCTCTATCTCCTGCTTTAAGAACGGGACATACTTTAGCAATTTTCCACACTTCTGGAAACTCCGATTTCTGAAGTATTAGGTTGTAAATTTTTAACAAAGGAAGGACAAATACACGACTGCAATCCTTCAAGATGAAACTGGGAATCATATCTTTTCCAGAAGGAAACTTGTTTGGGAGTTTCGCAATGGCTTTCAAAATATCTTTTTCAGAAAAACTGGAAATATGACAAAGGGGGGCATTATTTGTATTTAAGTTTGTTTCATTATCTTGCCCTGGAACATATATACTTTGAAAGTAATTAGCAAAACCTGCCACAATAGAGTCAGGAGTTTTAAAGTCGGTACCATTATGGGAGACTTTGCCAGGAATTCGCGTAATGCCTCTTTTATTATGTATATATGACCAGAAGAACTTCTTTGGATCTGTGAGGATACTGTTTTCAACCTGCCTTAGATAGTTGCTATATGCTTCTTTAATTTGAGCTTTAACTATTCGACGTAGCCTGGAAAATTCATAATAATGATGATCTAATTTTGTTTTACGGAATTTATTATAATAATATTCCTTGCTTTTAATATTCTGAATTATATCCGAAGTATACCAGACTGGATACTTTCTATTAATATTTTTATATTTTGGAACATACAGATCAAAAATTTGATATATTTTATGGTAAAACTCTTCACAAATTTCATTTACACCATCCTCACTATCCAAAAAATTCCAGTCAATATACGACAGAGCATTGTATAGTCCGGGAAAGAATGCTTTTTTAAAATTGTACATTTGTGAATCAAGCACAGCAGTAAAATTTTCAGTTTTAGTACATTGAAGACTAACAAATATTTTCAAAGAGGGATGATGTGCATCTTCAATGTCAATTAAGGGACAGCTTTCCCTGAATGCTTCACACTTGAGGTTATTGCTAACAATGACAAGATCCAATATCCTCCCTAACGAATTAATTTGAACTGAATTTGTGAAGTCCAGGTAATCTAAAATGGCTTGACACCGATTATGAGTTACACTGTTAACACTATAAGTACTATAATTACTACAGTTAAAATCTCCTAGAATTAGAACATTTGCCTGATTGACTGTAATTTGACCAAAGTGCTCAAAAAAAGTTCATAATCAGCTACCGTGACATACGGAGGTATATACAGAACGTATACTAATACAGTGTTATGAGATACGGCACATTTAACACCTAGTATATCAATATTGACAAACTGGTTAAGCAAATGACTTAAATCAATAGGTTCCACTACATATTTAGACTTACATGCTAGAAGTACACCACCACCTTTTGCTCTCTTTGATTGGTGAAAGCACGGTCTCTGCGAAATATATTGTAATTTTCAGGAAATACTTCCACACTAGAGACTGCGTCCGATAGCCATGTTTCCACTAAGCCAATAAAGTCAAAATCACTTGAACTAGCTGATGCATACAGTTCATCAACTTTAGAATTTAATCCGCGCACATTTTGAAAGTAGCAGAGGTAAAATTCACTATTGGACTCTTTTAGTTTTCCTGGACAATTCTTGGTGATCCTCGAATATATTTAATTTTCAGATTTTTTTCGCCTTTATCTTCCCGTTCCTTCAACTCAATTCTTAGATTCCTATAATACTGAATCTGCTTAGTGGTGCGGTCATAGGATATTGAATAATTTTTGTATTTGACGTTAGATCGTAGCACTTGAGCCTTTCGTATGCATGACCGAACTTGTTGCTCATCGCCTAATATTAATTTAACAGGTCTTGGACTAGCTTTGGATGAGTCTAATCTTCCTAGTCTGACACATTTGGATATAAAGGCAACCCCTGGAGAGATATATTCTAACATATCTCTTGCCATTTCTTTATCAGCAGCGACTAATTCAGCTGGGGATAAATCTGGATTCTCTGGTATTTTATAGATAATAAGATTTTGTTTACGTGAGTTTCTATCTTCAATTTCTTGCAAAATGTCTTCAAAATCAATTTCAGGGATACTTTTTATGGATTTTAAATTTTTTATTTCATCCTTAACACTAACTATTAATGATTTTAATTCATCAATACTGTCTCGTAAATTAGAGCAGTCATTACAAGTGAATTTAATATTGGCTTTACTGCTTTTCAATGACTTAAGATCAGATTGGTTCAAGCCCACACAAGAGAAATAAAAATTATTCTTGCAACATGAGCAAACAACAAACTTGACGTCGTCGCCAGACTTCTTACAGCAATTACAATATAGTTATGACGGCATTTAAAAAATAAACAATGTGCTGCCACTGCCTGTTTAAGAAAGAAATCTTTGTTCTCCCGTCCCGCACTACTCCCCTGTTCGATCGCCTGAACGTCGCAGTGAGCTCCTCGTTGCCAATTCTAACCTTAACGAGACTTTTACTTACTCTGATAACGGCTAAAACCTTATCAGTATTGTAATCCACATTAACACTTTCCGATGTATCACTTTATGATGAATTATAACTCAATAATAACCAAGATAATTGTCTTTAATGCTGGAGCGCTTGTTATAACAATATCACACACCAGTGCCGTAGGTTATGACATAATAATGGGTTCTCCAGAGTTTAATTTATGTAGGATATTTATCTTGAATCCTAAAAAAAATGTGCAAGTAAAATTTGCTTGTAAGTCATTTTTATCTATGTACAAGGTATTTCATTGACTTAATACTTTATTATTGTTAAATATAAATCTGACTGTTATGGTTAAATTTGCAGTTTTTGAATGTGAACTCTTCACATTAACCTAATTTTATTCATGTAGGTTTGTTCGTAGAAAACTGATTTGTGCGAACAAATTACCCGGTCTTACCAGTGGCTCCCCCAAATTGAAACCATTTTGTGGACACTTTATCTTACACAGAGTGTGTTCTCCTTTTACTCAACCCTCCATAGTATTATATGAACGAACCAAAATGTCAAATATGTCAAAAATTCCAAAACTCAAAAAAGTGGAAAATGCCATAAATGACAAATATCTCAAGAATATCAAAAACGTCGAAAATTTAAAAAAGCTCCAAAAATGCCAAAAATTATAAAAATTTCAGAATTGTCAAAAATGTTAAAATTTCCAAATGCCCCAGAAACGACAAAAATGCAATGACAACACATGTCAAAAAATCTACAATGAAAAACCAGATTACCACAATATCAAATTTCAAAAATCTTAACCATGTTAAATATTAACTCCCAAAATAATGCATTTTACAAATGAGAAAAATGTCAAATATACCGATTTATCTAGCCTGTGCAAAGAAGGGATGGGTCAACGTTTCGAAATTATAAACCAGGTTTTAAGCCCAGGAAAAAGATTAGTATACAGATCACCTGTGAATGATGATTAATAACAGTAATGATTCCATCAAAAGTTCAAATATGAAAATGGGAATCAATTAAATATTAAGAATATGCGTGATTGCCAAGTTCTTTAGATAATTTCGAAGTTTATTTATAAGAACAAAAACATTCTTAAATAAATGTAATAAATAATTGCTTATTTTTTTCTGCTACAACAATGTTTACTATTTAAAAATATAATTTCTTAAATTTCAGCAGTCAAATTATTTATTCAAAGCAGATGACGCAGGATAAATAGAAGCTGAAGATTTGACTGATTTATATATTGTGTAGGTCAATAAATCTTACACTTTTAAAAATTTGATTTCCCGGTAAAAGAGGAGGTTGACTTCAAAATAGGTGGTAAAGATGATTGATTAGAACTGCTGAAGTTAGGGTGGTGGTGGTGTAAGTAGTTGAGAATATAGATGGTCTGGATGAGTGCGTGAAATAAACAGCGATGGTAGATTTAAATGGTAGAATAGTAAATAATTTGGTCAAGTGCGAGTTGGACTCGCATACTAAGGGTTCCGTACCACCTTCAAGACTCTAATATTCCAGTTTCAGACAAGCAAGGAATGAGTGTATTTTCTTATATTTACCCTTTTTTTATTTATCTTTTAAAGGAAGCTTTTTAAATTTATAAAAAATATACACTTTGATTTTCCACACATAGACTTTTTATTTTATCTGCTTCAGGATTCGCTTGATTTTTATCAGAATACATATATAGTTAATTTTCTAATTTGGCCCCCAAAAATTAATATTAGAGTTTTATTTTACTAATAAACTTTCAGAGAAGCCTTTTATAATCTACTGTCTGAGTTTTGAGGCTCTGTAGATTGGAAGATAAAGGGCAAAATAGGTCAAGTTTTAAATTATAAATTATTAAATTTGTTATTCAAATTATTTAAAAATACAAATAAAATATATTTTTCAAAATTTAAATAGTGTAGTTTCTAAAGTGGGAATTAAGTCGATGTTTGATATTTTTGTTAATATCTTTTTTTAAACAAATGATTTAAAAATATGATATATTGGTAATTCACATAATGAGCCTTTTATCTGATATATTACATGATGCGTTTGAAAATTGAATTTTAAATTCCATTTAATTGTATAATTTGTCTCTAAAATTACTATGGGTGTTTTCTAATATTTTTTCTTGTAAATTTCAAGTGAGCCCCAGTACCTCTAAATATTTTCAAAATTTTAGGTAGTATGGTTTCATTTGATGTATTACATGATGCGTTAAAAAAATATTTTTCTATTTTCCGTTTAATTCTATAATTTGGCCCCCAATATTAATATTAGGGATTTCTTCATATTTTTCCTGTAAACAAGAGAATTTAGGTCTTATAGTTTGGGGAATAACGGGGGAGTAGGTTTTTATTAATATTTTTTAATATATTTTAAAATATTCATTTTTAAAAAATTAAAAAAAATATATTTGTATTCGTCATAATGAGCCCTGTGATTTGATATATTAAATAATCTGTTAGAAACAATAATAATTTATTATCTTCCATTTAATTCTATAATTTGCCCTCCAAAATGAATATTAGGGGTTTTTCCTTATTTTTCCAGTAAAGTTCAGGTGAGGAGCTATACCTCCATTTTTTTTTCAAAATTGTCCAGCTTATTGTTTCGGAGATAAGGAGGAAATGTGTAAAGTTTTTTATATTTTTGTTAATATATTTTAATTAATTTATTTTAAAAATATGAAAAAAATATATTTGTTTTAGTCATAATGAGCCCTTTCATTTGATATATAACATGAGGGGTTAGAAACAATTTTATTTTTATATTTTCCATTTAATTTTGCCCCCCAAAATGAACATCAGGGGGTTGTCCTTATTTTTACAGTAATGTTCAGGTGAGGGGCTATACCTCCATTTTTTTTCAAACTTTTCGAGCTTATGCTTTCGGTGATAAGGGGGGGAATAGGTAAATTATTTATATTTTTGTTAATATCTTTTAATTAATTTATTTTATAAATATGAAGAAAATATATTTGTTTTCGTCATAATGACGAATTTCATTCTGTAATTTGCCCCCCAAAATTAAAAGTAGAGGTTTCTCCTTATTTTTCCAGTAAACTTCAGGTCAGACCCTATACGTCTATTTTTTTTTTCAAAACCTTACGTTTTATAGTTTCGGAGGTAAGGGGGGGAATGGGTAAATCTTGGTATATTTTCGTTAATATCTTTTTAAATATATTTTTTCAAATATGAAAAAAATATACTCTCTTCGAGGTGTCATTCATTTGTACGCAAGACAATATATATTATATATTATATATAATACACATTGTTTCTGGTCAGGGAACCTTCATCAGTTGCGCTGATTCTCTCGAAAATCCTAGATGTCGGTCTTATATCTGGCGTCTTCAAATGAAAAAAATATATTTGTGTTTCTCAGAATGGGACCTTTCATTTGATGTATTACATGATGCCTTTGAAATTTTTTTATTTTTAAATTTTCATTTAATTCTACAATTTGCCCCCCAAAATTAATATTAATGATTTCTCCTTATTTTTCCTGTAAAGTTCGGGCAACGTTCTATATTTCCTATTTTTTCAAAATTTTAGGCTCAGTAATTTCGGAGATCAGAGGGGGTCGATTTTTTTAGTTCTATAGGACTATATAGCGGGAAGATAGTTGAGGGACGAGGTAGATGTTAAGTGGATGAAAAGTGCTTTTAGAGTTGTTTCCACGTTTCATTAAAAATTCATTAAAATCTAGACAAACAATGGGTTAAAAGAATTTCCAATAACATAGCCTTCTATGAAATAACTGATAAATGATGGCAACTTTTTTTATTTGGTCAATAGATTCTTTTGGCAGCTGACACAGATTATTTACTATTTTTGTCTTGTAAGTTAGCTACTCCAAAACTGTTCCTAAGCAAGAAAACTTTCTTGAATAACACCATTTAAACTTTAATCTGGGGCCAAATATTTGAAACATATATGGGATTTAAAATTGTAAATTAGAACATAGGGGAATAATTTGTTCATATTAAATACGATTTTTAGTAAGAGGTCACTAACAATATGAGGAAAAAGTTAATCACAAGTTTTATTTGTCTGTATCAAAAAGGTCCCCTAACGTTTACATTTGATGCAACACCTAACTCGAGACTTATAAAACTACACACCCCATTGAAAAGCATAGATAAATAAAGGGAAAAAATAATTAACAAGTCCTGTTACACTTTTAAACGATACTAAAAGGAACTGTACACTGACCGACCATTTTCATTAAGAAAATTTTTGATTACATTCCGGGGGTATTTACCATGTTGAGTACAAAGCCTAAAAACTGTTTTATTTCTAAGATAAAGAATCAAGTAGTTTCAATGTTCTTGCGAAAATCTGTTGAATATAGTCCCAAAATGTATACTAATCTAAAATAAAAAGTTGTTTCCAAAATCAATTTATTTTTTATAGTTTCGTTATAAAATTTTTATTGCAAAATATTTTAGTCAGAGCAATGCAAAAAATGTTGTGAATGAATTTCTACCTACAAATAACACTTTCAGTAAGGTAAATTCTCCTGTCTTTTTATTGCGAGCCAATAACTTCGCATTTGCGATGCAAATAATGTGTAACTAGTGCAAATACCAGAATATAAAACTACTTACTTTAAGCAACTTCGTTGAACAAAAAAATGTCTATGATAAACTATTTATTATTAACATGTAACACTCATTACCACACATTAAACTATTGTTGCAAAACATCGTTTCATTTAATTGGTGTATCATAACTTAAACAACCGTTTAGTGCTTCACATATCCCATGTTTTCTATGATTACATGAGTGTTTATCGGTTTACCCAAATTATCGCCTTTAAAACAAAACCTCTATTTGACTTATTCCTCACGATTACCTATACCAAACAAAATGCTCCCTTATTTATTTCCCACTTACCCATATGTATGCTGTAAACATAGAGTAAAAGTGACTACGGGATCTAAAACGAGTACATTGACTCTTTTAGCACCTGTGTTAAACTTATAAATAAATATTCCCTTAATTTATTATGTTCTCTGGACCATACCAGACCAGAGTGACAAAGTCAAAAAATAAAATGAAATGGCATTTTTTTAATGGAAACCTAATATTTTGAGAAAAAATAGAGATATCGAAAGATTTTTTTTAATTGAACCTTAGGTGATGCAGTTTAAGCGAAAACTATTTAGAATGTTATGATCCACTTTTATAGGGGTTAATTGGTGAACATTTCAGTTTTTGCAAATATTTTCCCGATTTTCCGAAAAACGCTATCTTTTACATTATCTAATATAATATATTTGGATTTTGATGAAATTCTCCCATTAGGAAGTTTCGATGTATAGGTAAGTAATTTCAAGGCGTTCAGTACAGGGTAATTTGGTAACCTAGGTAAGAATGAGACTCCTGTTGTTAAAATTCTTTCAATACTGGGTGATTTGGTGACCTATTTGAGAGTGAAACTGTTCTTGTAAACATTCTTTCAATGCAAATTGTCTTTGTATGTTCCGAACATGTAACTATTTTATGCCTCCATCATATTTCCGAGCATTATGTTTTTATAGCTGGACATTTTAAGTTATCAAGGTGAAAAAATTGTTAGGCGATTTTTGGATGGGTAAGACCTTATGAGTTCGCATGTTAATTTGATGCATATAATACGAATTAGTGGTGTGAAATTATAATTATACAGGTTAGTTTAAAATATGTTAGATGGTCCATAAGAGTTGCTATGTAGGATGATATAGCGTCGAATGGAATTATAGTATGCTTAGAAAAAAAGCAAGAAAAAATAATTATATAGGGTAGGCCATAAGCAGTTGGAAGTTAATGATAGCTAACAGACAGGGCGGAGTAAAAGTATTTTTATGCAGAGTCGTTAAACAATGTAAATAGAATATTATGCCTATAGGGTAGCTCATTAGCAATTGCATTTACAGGGTGGTTGCAATATAGGATGTACTGGAAGTATAATTATACATGTGGCTCAAAAAATATTACAATGAATGGCCATAAGCAAATGCATGTACAGGCTAGTTAAAACATAGGAATGTGTGAAATAAAACAGTTACACAGTGTGATTTCAATTATGTTAGCACAAAAATGTTATATCTGGTAGTCTATAAAAAGTTGCATATATAGGGTGGAGCCGTTTTATGTGTATACAAAGTGTTTTAAAAAATGGTAAAATATAAATGTATTATAACTATAACTACGGCCGAGGGAGGACCCTGTATGTACATACTACATGTCACTGTCAGCGAATGACAATTCGGGAAAGATCTATAGATTTCTAGATTAGTGCCATAGGGCAATCTTGAAAACTCTTGAACGTCAAATAGTATATAAATATTTGTTGTGTGAGACTAAGTTAAGTTCAGTTGAGTAGCACATTTGGTTGAGTTTTATTGTTGACAGTAAATGTCAGATTGCAAGGTGTGTTTTGTGTTGTATTTTGAAGTTAAAAAGTTGTTGTTATTATTGAATGAAATTATATTTTAATTGGACGACCAGTGTCTAATCCATAACCAATACATTAGTGTCCTTAAGCATTTCATGTACATTTAAATTCTTTTACAACATTGTTACATGGTATAAAACAATCACGGTTCCCGCCATTTGTCCCTCTGTACGCTTAGATCTTTTATACTACGCAAAGCATTTTAATGCGGTTATCATCAACAGATTCAGTATTTCAAGAGGAAGGTTTTTACGTGTGGTTTTTTATTGTTTTGTTTTAACTCATTTAAATATGACGGTAATTGTTCAATCAACGTGTTGCTTGCTTCGACCACGAATAAAGTAGACCACGTATAGGTCTAGGAACAGTGAGCGAACATCTTTCGTTTACTAACAAACCTGGTTTTCCTACTTTCCTACTCTGTCATAAAAATGTACACAAACATAGTATTTTCCCCAACAGCACAGAAATATTTCACAAATATTTGTAAAACAATTTATTTACATGAAAAATATTTTAGCAATGATTTCTAAAATATCATCAAAATATTTTCAAAATGTCAAAATGTCGTAGGGTAAAAATATTTCTGAAAAACATTTTGAAACATATTAGGGAGCATTCAAGTATTACGTAACGCAATTATTGAAGATTTTTGACCTTGGTATAGTTTTAATTGCCTTATAATAAACCAAGAGATTTTTAATTCGCAACACTTGCGTATTTTGTTTATTTTTTTATAAATTTTTGACTTTACACACAATTGTTTTTCTCCTTCATTCTCCTAAGTATTTTAGCTTTTTTTACTAATAAATTCTTCAAATAAAATAACATATTTATTTTAACCTTTGGCAATGCAATTATAAACAGAAACCCAACTGAAATTAAACATTTTACTCGAAATAAAATCGTATTCTTAACAAAATTAAAAAATAATCAACTATTAACCAAGTATCTAAGTAGGTCTATAAAAACAATTCGATTGAAATTACTGCTCCTCTGTCCACGGGTTTGCTAGCCAGTCAGATTCTTTCATCACTGGCACCTGGAGTGCAGAGTAAGATGGTTCTGGAATTGTTAAGCCACTTGCATCAACTTCGTCTTCGTCGAGCCAGTCAGCATCCTCAGACGATGTTTCATAACGACGCACAATGCAGAGAAGCTCATTTGCACTTCTGGCAGCAAGGCGCTGTGGCCGTACTCCAGTTTCACAATGGTCTTGGACAGTCTTGCCATGCACGTAACGACAGTGCATTTGAACACTCCTGTGAGATGTAAAATAGATCCCACAGGTTGGACATACTTTTTTCTTTAGGTCGGATTGTACAGATGGACAAAATAAATCGTAAGACATCTGCTTAAACCCTTCTAGAGGAGGTGACAGATTAACGAACAACCTCACAAGAAGTGGCGAAAACATGGATTTTCCTTTGTCTAGCAAACTGGGTACTACGAGCTTGCTTGGGGTTTGAAGTATTGGGCAAGGTGGCGGCATGAAAGTATCCGTAAACACAGATTTCAATGCACTTCTCGGTGGTGAACAGCAAGATTCATCCGCGCATTTTATAACCTGTAAAAAATATTGCGATTCACGGACGTGAACGCTATACCAGGCCAGATTTGGTTCTGCTGGATCCTGCATGCTATCTTCGGGCTGTCTGTACTCCGTCGAAACGTCGTAATTATCAATTTTCATTTCTCTCCACACTTCTGCAAGTGTTTCCCCAGCGTGCTGAAAATTGCGTTTTTCCAAATCATCATCCGTAGTCATTCCTTTGTCGTCGAGATGAGAACCAAAATATTCATGAGACAACTCGGTTATATGCGCTCCGCCCAGGAGCATTAGTCGCTATAAACAGGGCGTCCAGGTTGTATTTTTTAAAGTGTTCAATCGCAAAGTTCTTGACTTTGCGATAACGCGAGTTTTCGTCCGGCCCACCATCTACAAAGATGATGATTACTGGCTTCACGGTTTTCGATTCTGTCATCATTAAGGGTTTGAATGAAGGTATTGATAAAAGTGATTCGAAATCATAAGCATGGGTATTCGCTGTGGAGGATGAGTGTTTCCCTCTCCTTATGGATATGTGTGTCAGCCCGCTGTACCTAACAGCTTCTTCCTTACCGAAATTGTAGGTTCTACGTTGACGCCGGCGTATACAGAAGGAATAAGTTTGTGCCGCTCAGGTAAAAGTATTCTGTATTCCATATGCATTAAAAGAGGGCTCTGACTTTTCACTTCCGGTAAACTTATTGGTACACGTACCTTATCGTCTTGTGAGAGAACGAATACTTGCTGCGGTCCCAGAAGCGAAGCGAGGGATTCCAATGACCTGATTGTAGCAGTGCAAAATTCCCCGTCCTCGTGCTTTTTGTGCATCCCGGTCGGTGGTCTTGCTAACTTTACTGGAACGGTACGTATGTGTCTTCTTCCCTCTTGTCTGTTAGAAACCCGTGGGAGTAAATGAAGATGTGTGCCGCTTCGAGAAATTTGGAATCCCATTAACAACAGTCTCTCATGCAGGTCGGACAGAGTGAGACAACTCCTAATCATCTCTGTTCGACTGCGTTCATCAGCAGCGCTGCCATGAATGGCAATATTAATTATGGTCTCTAGGAGAGCAAGTTGCGAGTCAACTAAAGGGGGCTGTCCAGGGCCAGTTTGAGGTTGTGCTGCAGCAGGATTGTTTCTCTGACGTTCAGTTTTCTCCAGTTTTTCTTGGCTCGAATTTTTTTTGCACGCTTAGCAGAATCTCTTTTTTTCTTTAAACGTTTCTCTTCTTCATTTAACTCTTTGCGTATCTTTTTTATTTCGTCATGAACATCATCTTTGGCTATACCAGTGTCCCTTGCTTCAGTGAGAACATTTATTCTTTGTTGCAGTACACTAATTTTTTGTCATAAGAGTTTCTTGAGCCGGTTTGCTTGAAACATTTTTTGTAATGACCGAACCAACCAAAGTCTTGTCTGGTTCCGTAGACGATGTCTCCACAGTTTCCTCATCAGTATTCTGCTCATCGTGGATATCGCTCATCTTTCGTTTGACGGCAGTGCTTTCATGTCCAGCGACTGCGACAATCGATTCCATAAGAGATGAACACGTGGATGAAGCTACAACATTCGAATCCTATAGACCAAAAGAAAATAAATTAAGAATAGATATTATTGACACATGCGATAAAAAAGAACATAATATACAACATATATAAGCAGATGCACCTGTTTTTGTTGAGCAGCACGCGAAGTCGAGGGAACATTGGGCCTTAGTGTTGCTGGTAGCTAGAAATATAAAATATTTATGACCAGTTCTTTTATGAAAAATCAAGGTTTGGATTAAATATAATACTTATGTCATTATTACATTTTAATAGTAAACTTACTTGTGTAAAATAACTAAGCATTGTTGCTTTCTTCTTCGTGGCCTTCACCTTCAACTCTCGTATAACATCATTTATATGTTCTATAAACTTTTCTTGATTTTTAGTTTTTCTTTAGCCGTTTTCCAAATTTCGTTGGCATTTTTTTGACATAGTTGCGCTGGCAAGTCAGCATCAGAGCCTTTATAGGCCAAGAACAGCTGATGATACAAATCTCCTTCTTTTGAGGACATTACAGTATGAAGTCTATGAACTCACTTTAATAACACCGACTACAGCAATGTGCTTCTGCATAAACACTAACGAATACTGACAACAAAAACAACATTAATCCCGCCCCTGTAACGCATCGTAACGTTTTACGAGACCCCCCCGCCTCCCCAAATTGCGTTACGTAATACATGAACGCTCCCTTAATGAAATATATTTTAAATATTTCTAAAATATTTGTCCATATTGAGATATAGTTTTTAATATATTTCATATTTTAAACATGTTTTTGAAATGGTTTATTCTCATGGTAAATATTTTAAGAATCATTTCTAAAATATTATCAAAATATTTTTAAAATGGCAAAATGTCGTATGGTAAAAATATTTCTGAAAAACAATTTGTAGAAACATTTTGAAACATATTAAGAAAGATTTATTAAATATTTCTAAAATATTTGTCAATATTGATATAAATTTTTAGTATATCTTTCTATCATTTTAAAATATTTTATAAACGTTTGAAAAACAATGTATTTAAAAAAATATTTTAACAATCATTTCTCCAATATCAAAATATTTTTAAAATGGCAAAATGTCGTAGGGTAAAAATGTTCCTGAAAAATATTTCATAGAAATATTTAGAGGTATGTTATTGAAAGATTCCGTAAATATTTTTGTATGTGTATAATATTGTTAAAAAAATTGGTAGTATTTGATAACATTTTCCAAAGATATTTTTAAATACCTTTTATGAAAATATTATGTATTTATAATACTATTAAATAATATTGAAGTAACAATCATTTTAAAATATAGAGTATTATATATTTTTTTATTCAGTAAAACTTCAAATTATATTTTTTCATAGCAGCTTCGAAGATCATTTTCACATATAACTATCAAATATATATATAATAAAAAAACATAAAAATAATTTAAACTGTTTGTAATGTTATCTGGCATTCTGCTCTTTGCATGGGAGATATGAATGCATGATTGTAATGGTTTTTGTGTAGTCATAGAGTTTTCTGTCTCATTATTATTTTTTCAATAGAAGTAATAGCTTGTATCAATTTTTGAAATTTTTTTCTCAATTTTGCTGATAACTGTAACAAATAATTCGAAATAAAACCATACTATTAATGGCAAAGTAAAAATAAAGCAGATATTTCCATAGATTTGAAATTTTAATATAAACTATTTTATATTTTGAAACATTTATCAAGAACTGTAAACCATTTTATAATAACAAAATATTTTAATATATCTTCATAACTAATTGTTTAATAAAGTTTTTCAAAAATATTCTCATGTCTCATTCAGTTTCTCAATTCTCAGCCTGTAACATGAAAGAAGTAATATCTACAAACTGATCAATCACTCTTCCTGCGTACAAACTTCTGTATTGTGTATACTTGTCTGGTGTTCAATATTTACCAAGAAACACAATGAAAGAACAGCTTTATTAATACATTAATATCAAAAGAGATTGACATTGATTCTGTATTTAGAGTAGAAGCATTAGCATAAAAGATAAGGGTACACACTATACATACAATAAACATATATGTAAACTGGAAGACTAATTAATCAAATTGTAGGTATGTGTTCTTATATATTACAAGATAGAACAGCAACAATACCTGCTATTGGCACTTTACCAAATTACCCTTTCTACAACTACACCTCAGGCATTAGAGTAACCAAATACCTCAACTTAATCCTGTTTCAGCAATAAGTTTGAGTTAAGAAATAATAATGAAAAACTTGTATTTCATGAATTACAATTATTTTACATATAAAATAATGATTTTACATCCTACAAATACTTAATAAGATGCAACAATTCTATCTTAAATGTTTATTTCTTAAAGATGCTGTAGTTTCAGATTTATATGAAGTAAGTATGCCTTTAGTGTGATTTATTTAAAAAACCTTGCAGTTAAACTGTTAATATTCGTATTAAAATTATATAACATGTAATGCTTGTAAGTATCTTTTGTATCTTAAAATGTAATTAATACTTATTATGCGTCCATAGTATATCCACGGACTCACCATAACTCCAGTAATGAATTAATAAACAAACACCAAGCTACAACAGAGGCGTCTATATTCATTGACCAAACTGATAAAATGGCTGAAATGACATATCTGTTGCGTCGCTAGAGTGTTTTTTCCGACCTTGCCGGTCTCAGATGACCAGATGTTGAATTTATATTGGAATTCCCGTCTGCAAATTAGCTATCTTTGCATGTATACACCCCCTAAATTCTATTCGTTGTTTCCCCTCCTAGATTTAAGAATTTTGTTTAGTTAGTTTTAGAATAAGATTTTATAATTCAGTATTGAACTCAAACTGACGCTTGTAACATGTTCTAATTACATTATACCTAAATAGAGAGTTTATAAAAATTCGTCTACTTCTTTCACACTAAAAAACATCAAGAACCGTTAAGAAAACCGAGTTTTTCTTCGGCTCAATATCTGTAGCAAACTAGTTGCAGATCGTTCAATATCTGCAGCAAACTAGTTGCAGATCGTTCAATATCTCAGCTGTCAGCTTTAAACACGAGGATGGGTTGGCGCTGCATTGCAAAATATTTTGAAGAAAGGTTTTAAAAATATTTAAGAATATGGATATAAAACATAGTCTGAAAATATTATTCTATTATTGCATAGGAATATTATTAAAATATATATTGAAATCAAAATAAAACATTTTTTGAAATGTGACAGAAATATTTCTAAATAGTTTTTAAAATATTTTCGGGAGTTATATATTGATATGTAGTACTTATCAAAACAAAAGATTTTGAAAATAATTTACAATATTGTTAATTGTTTAAAAATATATTTTTTACAACATTCAGAAGTTTTTATATACAATATTTTTAAATCTTTTTATTTAATATATTATTATTTAAATATGGCTCTAAAGAATCTTTTTCAGAATATCAATAAAAAATTTTGTAACAGAGTTTTGAAATATTGTAGAATTTAAACTTTTGAAGGAAGGTTTTAAAAATATTTTAGAATATTAATATAACATATAGTCTAGAAATATTTTTTGTTATTACACAGGAATATTATTAATATATTTTTTTGAAACTCAACTAAAATATATTTTTTAAATGCCGAAAAAACATTATGAAATGTTTTAACAAAAGATTCTAAAAATATTTGGCAATATTTTATGTAATCTTTTGAAAATATATTTTTTTACATTTCTGAAATCATTTTTACAACATTGTGAAATATTTTCATACAATATTGTAAAATCTTTTTATGAAATATATATTTTCCATTTTTTAAAAAGTGTATAAAATATTTTAATAACTAGATATTGCAAAATGTTTTAGAAATGTTTTGTTAATATTTGAAAAAAATATTATTAATATAATATAAAATATTTTTAAAGAATGTGTGAAATGTGTTTTCAATATTTTCAAATATTTAAATCTTTTAAAATATTTTGGGCTGTTAGGGTTGTTAGCAGTAAAATTCTTACATTCATAATTACCTTTGTTGAATAATTAATAATCTAAAAAATGCTATGAATTTACCCATTAAAAAAGATACAGAAGTTACATACCCACATCTTGCAGTCGAGACATGAGATAAGCGAACACCTGCCGCCAAGTCAGCATCCCAGCAAATCGACGTCGAGCTAATTCATTTTAACGAGACTTCTGTTTAAACTTTCAAGTGTAGTGTAGTGTAGACGCATTTTGTAATTTTCAAAATAAATTGTTTTTTAAAAATTGTTTTTCTTGGAGAAAAGACATAAATCAGATGATGGTTCTATTGTCAACAGGAACATTATTTAAAATAGATGTATACCTACCTTTTACCGCGCAATTTTATACTTGGTAACATTGTCCATGTTTTCATAACAGCCCTTATTTATTTACATTTGGTTTGTCTACTTCTTTAATTAGCGATTATCTGGTAGTTATTAAACAAACTTAGTGTTAATATAGTGTTCTGATTACTAAAAAAAAATATGTGAAGGTGGCAAAAACGGCATAAAAAAGTGATAAAACGATCTCTTCATCTCTGAGTAAAATAAAAATGGATTACTGCAGAGGATCCACTTACAGTATGCTAGAGAAATGCTACAATATGGTTTATGTTCTGTATAATTTTCATTTTTGAACATAGTTACTGACTTTTTAGTCCATTCAGTTTTAAACCGTTCAGCTTTTGCATGTCCAGGGACAATATGTTTTATTTATTTATTCATCAGAATGTTTACAATACTTATACATTAAAGGTAAACTCAGTTACCTGTTCGCAGGTCTGATAATCTTAATACTAACCTTAATGATAATTTCCTATAAAATCTTATTACTAATATCCTACAAATTTATTGTTGTTAAAATAATTATGTGATACTAATATATAGTTTAAAGAATTAGAACTTATATCGATTTCTCCCTATATAATTTACTATCCTGGTATTTGAAATTTTAAATATTAGCCAAGATCCATGGTTTTATTTTCTTTTTGACAGTGTTAAGGTTTTTTAGAGTTTTCAAATCATTTGGTAGGCTGTTGAAAACATTAATAGCTTTAACATAACTATTTTTACTGCTTTTAGTTCTATTTCTAAACGTGTCATAATAGTATTTAAGAGACTCAAAAGCAAAGATTTGTTTCAGATTTAGTGTTTTTTTTTCACTAAAAGTTTGTTTTTTATATATAATTTTCATGAGTTTATTTTGTAAACGTTGTAATAAAACTTGTTTAGTGGAATAAATCCCTCCCCAAGCTATGTTACCATAGCAGATAATACTATGGAAAAGTGCATAGTATAACATTATCGGCGAGTCTCTCAACATAATTTTGGCCATTTTCCGAAATATAAAGACTAGGTATTTTGTTTTATTTATTAAATATTCAACATGCGTGTCCCATCTCATTCTATAGTCAAAACAAATTCCTAGATATTTAGAACTTTCGACCCTTCTTATTTTTTTGGTATTGATCTTAATATTTTATATTTTTATCAACATTTACGGGACAATCTGTTTAAGGCAAGCCATTTATTTATCAAATTAATGTAGTAATTCATTTGCGTTTCGACTGCATTCCATGTTTTTCCTGTTGATATCAGCCGTATCATCAGCAAAAGATAATATAATTATCTCTGGTATATCAAGTAGTAGGGCATTTATATATAAAATAAATAGTAGATGACCGAAGATGGTACCTTGTGGAACACCTGTTTTAATTTCAATAAAACCACTTACAGTGTCATTTATTTTTAATCGCTGATATCTACTTGTCAAGTAGCTTGAAATGAGTTTGAACGCACTTCCTCTAATTCCATATCTGTATAATTTATCTAATAATATTGAATGGTTAACAGTATCGAAAGCTTTGGCTATGTCAAAGTAATGTAACAGCAATAGGTTCACTTTTATCAAGTTTTTCATAAATTGAATTAGTAATAAAATTTAGAGCATCTTTTGTACCAATATTATTCATGAAGCCATATTGCATTTTTGATAAGACTTTATTCTTTCTAATGAAATCGAGTAGTCTGTGGTAGATAATTTTTTCCAAATTTTTTGCTAGGATTGATATCAAGGATATTGGTCTATAATTTGCGATATTGTCCCTATTATTAGCCTTATAGATTGATGTAACATCAGCTAGTTTGAGTGCTTAAGGCCAAATTGCTTTCTTTATACTTAAATTTATGATGTGAGCAAGTGCTAGTGCTATATGTCTAGATAGCAATATTAGAGTTTTTGCATCTATATTATCAACTCCACCATTTTTTAATTTCAAATTTCCTATAATATTTGTTACTTAATAATAGGTCATTTATATATAAAATAAATAGTAGGGGACCCAAGATGGTACCTTGTGAAATACCTGTTTTAATTTCACTGAAACCACTTACAGTGTCATTTATTTTTACTCGCTGATATCTACTTGTCAAGTAGATTGAAATGAGTTTGAACGCACTTCCCCTAATTCCATATCTGTATAACTTATCTAATAATATTGAATGGTTAACAGTATCAAAGCTTTGGCTAGGTCAAGGAATGCAATAGCAATAGCTTCACTTTTTTCAAGTTTTTCATAAATTGAATTACTAATAAAATTCAGAGCATCTTTTGTTCCCATATTTTTCATGAAGTCATATTACATTTTTGATAAGACTTTATTCTTTTTAAGTAGGTCTGTGGTAGATAATTTTTTCAATTTTTTTTGCTATGTTGATATCAAGGATATTGGTCTATAATTTGCGATATTGTCCCTATTATTAGCCTTATAGATTGGTGTAAGATCAGCTAGTTTGAGTGCTCCAGGCCAAATTGCTTTCTGTATACTTAAATTTATGATGTGAGCAAGTGATACTGCTATATGTCTAGATAGCACTATGAGAGTTTTTGCATCTATATTATCAACTCCACCATTTTTTAATTTCAAATTTCCTATAATATTTGTTACTTCATAATAGTTTGTGGGTGTTGGTGATCGTTGTGGGTAATTTAATGTCCTCATTTTGTGAAATTTTGGTTTCTTTGCTAAGCCTAGATCCAACATATGAATTCATGGTATTTGCTATTTCATCTGGATCTTTAATTTTACGTTTTTTTTTTCATCACATATGTAGGTAACGTTATTATATTTTTTACTATTTTTATCAAGCTTTTGGTTGACATATTTCCATAATATATTTGTATCTTTGCTATTTTTATAATTTGTTCACGATCATACATTAACTTAGCTTCATTTATTATTTTGTTTAATAATTTAACATAATTTTTGTATGTGACTTTTATTATTTCAATATTTGGTTCTTTCTTATATATCTGGTAAAGTGACTCTTTTGTTTTGCAAGAATTTATAATTTCAGTAGTAATCCAGTTGTTTCTTGGTGTAGATTTGTATATTATGTTTGATTTATCTCTATTATATGTAGTTAATTCAATACAAATTTATAATGAACTCAGTATTAGAGAGTTCGTGAGATCTATATAATGATGAAATAATCAATATATTTGTATCATCAATTTGTATAATAGAATTAAGAATACAAAGTTGGCCAATATTTATAGTCTCTGTAGTTTCATTAACTTCATCCCTTATATACATCACAACTCCATCATTCCTATTGATCTTAGTCTTATTATAATAAATTTTGAATCCAGATAAAGCAATGTGCATGTAATGATCAAGTATGTGAGTTTCAGCACAAATAAGAATTAATGGCTTAGTCTGTAAACTCTCAATAAATACTTGTAATTTATTATAATTAGCATTTAAGCTTCGAATATTTACATAAGCAATAAATTCATTGTGCGGTGTAATATACTTATTGAGAGTATCGAGATTGGTATATTCTTTTTCTTTTTGTACAAATTTTGCTAAATTTTTTTCTATTAGGTCTGTATTTTGATACATGAATTTAATAAAATAATAAAAGGTATAAACTATTTACGTTGATTGGCTTCTCTATTACCTCTATTACTTCTTGTTTGTATATTTGATGGTCTTGGTAAGCTAAGAGGTTTTCTGTGAGTTACTGGTTTTAGTTGGTTTCTTCCATCGTCTTCACCTATACACTTTGCCTTCATCTTGATTGACATGTGAGGACCAATATATTTTGGTAATATTGGTTGGACAGGGTAGTCAGTATTGGTAATATATACAGAAACTTTCTTTTATATTTCACATTCTTGGACATCACATTATAATTTGTACCGTATTTTTGGTTTGCATATATATAGTTCGCGCATGCTTTAATTATCTGATGGCACTCATCTGAGCTGTGGTCACCAGCACATAGAATACATTTTAGCTTGTTATTACATTTTTTTCTGCTGTGATTATATCTTGCACACTGTAGACATAGTGACACATTTATGACATCAAACGTTCTAACACACTGGTATCCAATGTATATGTTATATTTATTATTCACAACATGAATATAGAGATCAGCTGTAAGTTCAACTATTGCTCCTTGAGTATGATTTGCACAATTAAACGTATGTAATACAGTACATTTGGTATTATATTTATAGAAGTTTCTATCATTTTAAGTCATCTTCTATATCCTTTTTATAGAGATCTCTAGATATTCCTAATATTTTGATCTGTGGCTTAGTTAGTTGTGGTATTTTAACCTCATAATTTTTATGGTATTAATAACTTTCTTAAATGGTACAACTATATCTTTTTGTAGTACTTTATTGAGATTTTTAACAGCTTCGTCATCACTTATTGATTTTGAGTTTTTAATTATCTTTATATCCGGTGTTGCTTTTTTGGCTCTTTTCAGGTTATTTGTGCATATGTAGGTCCATTATTTTTCATTATTTCAATAGTATTTTTAGTAATTGATTTTTTTCTTTAAGTTCGTCATTGATTTGCCTTAATAGTATGTTTTCTGTAACAACTGCTGTTATATCCTTGTCGCTATTTTCAACGATGTTAAGTTTTCTCTCTGAGATTTCGATAAAAACTGTTCCATTTCATTACGTAATTTCTCCTCATATTTTTTACTTTCATTTTGTTTGATCTCAGCAATTAATAGTTTAGTGTGTTCATTTAGATCTATTTCTTCTTTATTTGGGTTTATGTTCTTGTGACTATTACATATTGCAAAAGTTTGAGTAATAAGCTTTATTTTATTACGTCTGTCACTTGATTGAAATAGTTGTTCGCATATTAAGCACACAACCAAATTGTTCTTAGTATTCCCCTTACTTTGGTGAGATTTGTTAGAATTTATATCAGGCGGCTCTACATCCCTGTCCATCTTTACTCATGTCATGAATTAGTGTACAATGTAATGTCCGAAGTTTATATTCAATACAATTTCACTCGATATTGTTTATTAACCTATTATTAAATTATTTTAGCCTGTTGCACCAGAGAAGTCAATACTTAATTTAAGTGGAGAACTGACGGAAAAACATTTGTCGTACAGATGTTGTATTTACACCCTTAACTGTTGGATTATCTTCACAATTTTATTGTCTTTTGACCGTTCCGTTTGTGGCCGACCCGACCGTAACGTCTTTACTTTCCTATTGTGAACTACTACATTATTCAATACTTTTGATTAATTAATATCTCACGATTTATTCGGTAGAGTAAGCTGTTTTTCTACACTTACTTTCACTTTTTGATTCTTTTTTGATCTTCGTACGTATGTATTACTAATAATATTCATTATAGGCTTTTAACCTTTTATTTTTGTTTGTATACACTATATTTCTAACATTATACCAAATCAGAGTGCTTTGTCTTCAAAAATTAACATTTTTGATGTACAAACTCGACAACCGCCATTTTTATTTTCATTGAAATTTAATGTTCTAGGTACATTTAATCTAAGATAGGACAATGAGTGGAAATGTGATATAAGAAAGATGTCAAAGAAGTATTTTATAAAAGATTAGGTACTACACTATCAATAGTGGCCTTTTGAGTATTTGTTCATCCTGTTTAGAAAAGTGTGATTAATAATGAACAGTAAACAAATATACTTTCTACCTGTCCAAGTAACCATTTGATCAAAATTCCCCACAGTTATAACTCCCTTATAACACTGTATATGATTTATTTAGAGATTTAGCATATGTTTAAAATTGTATTCTGACGAAGCCAGTCGACTGCCCGACACAATTAACAGTATTTAAGAAATTAACACAGTATTTTTGATTTAATATAAATACTGATTTATCTTTATTCCATTAGACAGTAACACTAAAATTCAGTAAAGTACATAACGATGTAATGCAATTTTTATCATAAATTAATTAATAAGGAATTTATTTATTCTACACATACCTATCCAATTTTATTTTTTCCAAAACTCAAACCTGGTGAAATATCAAAATCACAAGTGAGTTTTATTTAGTTATTTATAATGTTTGAAATATAGGGCGAAGTACAATTATAGTTACAGAGGGTGGTTAAAATATTTTAGAAACAAAACTATTTATAGAGTGGCCCAAAAGCAGTCGCATACATAGAATGGTTTGAATATGGAATCGAGTGGAATTGTAGCATGATTAAAAAAAATGTTAAAAAAATGTTTTAATGGTTTTTCCATAAGCAGTTGCATATATAGGATTGTTGAGATATACAGGGTAGTAAAATTGTAGTACATAAAAAATGTAAGATAAAATATTATATCAGGGAGTTTAAAATACTTTGCATAGCAAATGTCCGATTATTTGGATATATGTACATTTATGATCAAACCTTGAATTTACGAGTGAAGCTCGGTCACCCAGGGAGGTACTATATATTTATATACAAACATTGCTCGTATTATAGTATTAGATTAGATTTACAAAACAGTGTTTCTATCACTGTTGTTTAGGTAAGTTCATTTTCTATATGTTGGAAGCAAACAAACCTGTGCATTGATATACGACATTACCCCTCTAGGTATATTTATGCTCTAAGGTTGCTTGTATACTCGCTACGCGATCGTTACAGAAGATATCACATTAGTTCAATTGGCTAGAGCGTATTGCTAATAATGCTAAGGTCTCCGGTTCGATCCACATGATTCAGTGGAATTTTTGTTGTGAGTATTTAAGTTGGTTTCTGGAAGGCTTAACTTAATACTTGGACCCAGTATGTGGCGCTACGATCGAGTTGTCGGAATTTTTCCTTAACAATTCTACCGTGGGATTTTTTTTGAGTTCCTCCTAAACGGTTAGGCCGACTGTAATGAAACTTTTTGTGTATGTTGAGTGGGTTAGATATACAATTGAACCCGGTCGGTGGTGATGCAACCGGGTTGTAGAAAACTCCTTGAACTTTGAACGGTTGGCCAATTTTGATGATACTTTGTGTTTGTTAGTGGATTTCATTAAAATTAAACCGGTAGGTGGCGTTTTTACCGACTTGTAGGACATTTTTTAAACTCCTCCTGAACGCTTGATCCAATTTTGATGAAACTTTTTGTGTGAATTTGAATGGGAGCCCGAAATGTTTAAATTCACAGTTGAGGGCGGCACGGGTGCTGCAATCGGATTCTAGGATTTTGTTTTTACAACTAGCGGTCACCTAGTGGTCGAAATTGGACCCTAAATCATGAGTTTAACATTATTGACCTTATTTTTTCTGTACAAGATATATTTAGAGTTGAGACGAAATTAGAAAAGTATGCCCTGTATTTGCTATCCCTATTATTTTATTTGGATTACGTTTATAAAAATAATTCAAGAAATTTTTTTTTATTTTTGTATATAATTGTAGGATTATTTTTACATAAATATGTCTATGTAACATCTTCGATCTAATTATCGGCGGATTTTTCTTTGTAACCTAAAAGTTTCCGTCATTTACACATAACCGATTTTAACAATAGAGATGACAAAGAACCCAATGAAAACTCCAGTATTTAATGTCATTTCCATTGTCTGCTGATTGATGATTTGTTGCACAACTATTGTGAAAATTATATTATATTAATGATTTGAATTATAATCACAACAAAAAATTACAAATATTATTTTCTAGGAAAGTTAGTACTACTTGTCCGAAAAATCAATACTGATCTATAATTTACAACACTAAATATTTTCCTATTGATCTATACGCTACTAAAGTATCTTTGACAATAGGGATTTGCGCCATCTCGTGTTTTATTTGTGGAACGCTGGTTCTGTCAAGGTCGTAATTTATGTTTGGTGTGTTATAGATTAAAACTTAATTATTCCATAAAATGCAAAGAAAAACATCAAACCGAAAGTGCGGTCTAGTTGATTTTGAAAATACATCAAAGAAAAATCAAAAATTACAATTCTATCGTTTTCCTCGATTTCCATAGGAATAAGAGAGCAAGAAAAAAATTAATTACAGCAGTTCGTCGTCAAGGGCAATTAAATTTAGTTTCCACGTTTTTAGTCATTACTAAATACATAAAATTAATCACAATTGTTGTTCTGTTAACATTAATGAGATTCAATAACTCTTTTCTTTCCAAAATAAATTGTAATTTAAGGTTAAGGTTATTTTTTAATTAATTATATTTTATAGGAATAAAGAAAATTAGTAACTTTTTAGTTACAGGAGGGATGAAAAGCCATGGCAACCAGGAACATATTCTGGATTTGCTGTGCTCATTTCGTTGGAGCAGAAAAATCAAACAATGTAGATATATAACAAAGTTTAGAATTCAACTATCTTACCTGCAATATATCAATATTTATACTCTTTTAAATAAATAACACTTTTTATTCTCATTATTTTTATTTTTTTTATGAGCGCTTCTTTATTATTAGTTATTACAAAAGCTATAAATAATATATAATCAATATTAATTTCTTTGAGAATTAACTTGAATATTTGCATTTGTTGTTGCTATATTATCCATGCTCCAACTTAAATTTTTTTATCTTGATCCATTAAAACTTTATCGTCGGTGAAATCTACCAATAAATTATATATAATGAATAAAGTTAATTTGTTATATATATATATATATATATATATATATATATATATATATATATATATATATATATTATATTCACTTTGATTCAATTCACTTTTTAAAAAAATATATTTATTTAGAAACATACAATATTAAAAGTGAACAATTAAAATAGTTAAAGTACTTGAATAACTTAATGCTATAAATGATATTATTTGAATGACTTAATACTAAAAGTGATAATATTTGAATGACAACACGAGAACGTTTCCAGTTGCTTTTATAACATTAACAAAAGTGCTGATGCAAGTCAGCGTTTTTACTGGTTAAACGGACTCGTGTAGGTTTCCGGGAAGTTGTTTGCATATAATTCAAGATGTAATTTGATATCCCTGAGAAGTCACGTACGCTTTAAATTCCGTTGACTTCTCGACTGTGTGAACTAAGTGCTGATATATTTTGCATATAACAACTCCCCTTACATATCAAAAGTTGATGCTATAACATCAACTTTTAGGAACAGAAACATAAAATAATATAAAATGATGTTTGAATGGTATGAATAATAAGCAATAAGTGTATAAAATATGAATAAAATAAAGTAATAGGTAAAAATCAAATTGATATTTGTAAAATAAAATCAAAATATGAGCAATAAAATAATACGAGTAATAATTAAATGCTTAACCTAACATATCAAAATAAAATATAAAGTAAAAGCAAATGTGAAATAAAAATAATGTGTAGAAAAATAAAAGGTTAATGATATAAATCTATATTAAAAATGGTGTTTTTAGAGAACATAAAGGGTATACCTAAACTTGCGTCTCTAAGCTTTGTTCTGTTTTCAAAACAGGCCTAAGCTTGGGGAAGAATTTGAGTCTTGGCTGAGGCACTGAAGTCTGGTCAGGATTGCAGTCCTTTGGAGGTTTTACCATCCTCTTTTTGACAGCTTGGAAGGTGATGAGTGCTGGTATGATCATGAGAGCAGCTATGGTTGTATAGGTAAACCAAGAGATATTTTTGGTTACAAACGGCTGGTTTATGAGACCATCGAGGTCTCTGGAATATTGTTCCAATTTGTGATTTGCTACGTCTAATTCTTCTATGTTAAGCGTGTTCAGCTTCAGGGGCTGAAGTTCAGGAATTTTAATTTTTTCTGGCACTGCGTCGCAACAGTTGAACGGCACTGTTACTGGTTGGAAGGTTTCTAGAACATCGGTTTGTTTACCAGATTCAGCTTGAACTTTTGTAATTCCTATAAACGCACTACACTCTGATTGAAGAGTCAATATGGAGTTGAGGGAGATTGTAAGAGTTTTTGGGTTTGTTTGAGCGCAATTCACTGTAACACTTATGGGTTCAGAAGTAATTATGAGCCATGTATTGGGTTCTAGTTTTTGAACGTTGTATCCTTGAGTGAATATTAGTGAGCTTTTACAGTTGTCGGGTACCTTCTGGACATTCTTTAGAAGTTGAGCTTCACATAACGCGTTTGTGTCAATAGGATATGCGTAAAGTTCAGAACACAGTTTCTTACGAGTGGATAACGGTTTACACGCACTTAAGTCTTTGATCGGAATAAACATTAAAGAATCATCATTCTTTGCAAGATATTTTTGAGTGAAGGATAGCATATGATGTAAACCTGTTCTTTCATCGTATATAGGGATAGGATATAAATGAAAGACTGTGTAAGGATGTTGTTCGACTAAAGGGATTCTTAACACAAATATAAGATCGGTATATGTTTGAAATGCCTCTAGTTCAATAATTTCCAGATATTGTGCGATGCTCGAGTACTTTACAGCCAATGGAAGGTTACTTTTGACTAAATTTTGCGATATTTCCTGTAATGAGGTAATAAGATGTTCTGGTGTTAAAATTGAAGAGTGAATTATTTTCAGACGCGCGAATGTGATAGAATTTAAAACATCATTTAAATTATCTTCTAAGTAGAGATAATTCTCCATAAGTTTTTCACACATTTCAAGTAGTGCGAGTTTTGATTCGACGTAGGCGACCTTATCATTAATTTTTCCGATAGTGTTTTCCAGCTTTATCATATTATCGTTAAATAGTTTCTCGTCAATTCTAAGATTTTGGATAGTTTCGTTGAAGTTTTTAATTACGGATGTGGTGACACTTATTTGGTTTTTTGTAAGTTCTCAATTTGAAGTTGGCCTTGATTTAAGCGGTTTATGCTTTCGGTAAAGTATTTTCCGTCGGCGGCGTCTAAATTGCCGGTGATTGCCTTAAAAAGGGTACCTGCCCCATCAAGTATACCTCGTTTGTGTCTTTTAGTGTCCATGTGAATGTCAGTAAATTTCTGTTTGATTGAGTTAGAAATTTGATTGAGAAGGTTAATGTGGGTTTGTACGTCTGCGCGAAAGTAGTTCATAGCAAAAGAATTGAAGTTAACAGTTTTTACAAGAGTTTGTAATATTCTGTTAATTGTTGTAAAAACTTGTTCTAGTGTAGAAATGTTTCTGTGTACTAAAAGTGTCCATTTATCATTGGATACAGTTATTTCTGCTTCGTTATGGAAGTAGATACCTAAAGTATTGTTTATTGGTTGTATTTGAAATTGGGGTACTGCTGACCCGAACAGCAGGCAAAACCTGAAACAGAAATTAACTTTCTGAGAACGGTTTCATTCGGTCGAAATTTACTTTTGATTTTTGGTTAGTTTTAGGGTTTAGTACTGTTGCGGAGTTTCTGTGAATCTCCAGAATTTCGAAAGGACCATTGAATTTATTTTGGAGTTTGTCCTTGATCTGGGATTCTTTAATATAGACTTTATCGCCTATTTGATAGTTAGGGAGATTTTCAGAAACGTGTTCATCAAATCTGACTTTCGCTTTATGTTTTTGGATTTCCGTTCTTTCGCGAGCAATTTTATAATAGTGAGAGATACGATTATTGAGATCTCTGAAGTACTTAGTTATCAGGGCTTGTTGGTTGTAGAGAGTTTCTGGAGTCCTACTCGAAGTATGTCCATAAACAAGTTCGTAAGGGGTGAATCCATGAGTTTTGTTTACAGAATTGTTATATGCAATGATTGCATAGGGGAGGATGTTAAAAGGGTGTTCGTCAGGATTTTCTAGTTTATGGATTCTAATCATCTCTAATAAGGTCGAGTGGAATCGTTCTAATGAACCATTTGACTGGGGATGTCCCACACTAGAATAAGATAGTTTGATGTCAAATAGTTTACACAAGTCTCTCATTAGTGTGTTATCGAATTCCCTGCCATAATCACAATGTATCCGTAATGGAGTACCGAAGTGTTGGAAATAGAGTAGTAAGGTACTAACAACGGTTTTTGCGGATTTGTCGGTTATGGGGTAGGCCTGAGAGAATTTTGTTAGTTCGTCCCGGATAGTTAATGCGTAGTTTTTTGTCGGGACTTCTAGAATATCGATGTTGACGCGTTCAAAGGGTGTCCGTGGGGTTTCAGTAATGACAAGTGGGCTGTCGAGATTTTTCCGGTAAACTTTTGCTCTCTGGCAAGATTGACAGTTTTTGATAAAATTGTCAACGTCCTTAGTCAGTCCTTGCCAATTGTATTTTTCTTTTATTCTGCGGATAGTTTCATTGATACCTCGGTGTATATTATTTTTGCCGTTATGGAATTGGTCGAGGATGATGGGTATTTGGTCTTTCTCAACCGTTTGGACGATATTTTGGCAAACTTTCCATTTGATATCGATTTCGGAAAAGATAAACGAAAGCATTTCCAAAATGGGCAGTTCAATGTTATTCTCAACACAGAATACTTCATTTTCAGTAAACACATCTCTACTATTATACAGAGATGCGAAAAGAATCTCGTTGACTATTTCTGGGTCAGAAGGGAGAGGGACGATGTAATAGCGTCTTTTTCTGACACTTTTGCTTGCAAAGACATTTACTCTAGGGGTACGGAAATCAGCATTTTCCTCAAAAATGTCTTCGATGATGTCATGGTGAAAATTTTTCATGAGAGAGCCTTGGGGAAATACTAGGATGTTTTTGTTTCCTCGGTCTAGGAGTTGGCAATTAGAAAATTGAATTTTGTCGTAATCTATGAGAGAGACGGTTTGATATCGCTCGACAAAAGTTTTAAATTCTTCGGAGATTTGTTGGAGATTAATGGGACTTCTCGTCTGGGGTTCTTGTGAGTCATCGTCAGTTTCGTTTGTTGGGAGTACTGTAAATGGTGTTAGATGATTGTTTGCTTGAAATGATATGTATTCATTAAAGTTGTTAACTTTAATGCGAGAGAGCGCGTCGGCGTTTTTATTTACTTTGCCGGGTTTGTAAATTATTTGATAGTCGTACTCCTCGAGCTTAAGGCGCCATCTTGCAAGTCTACTTCCAGGGTCCTTTATAGAAAACAGCCAAGTTAACGGGCGGTGATCGGTCAGAAGTAAAAACTTACGGCCAAAAATTATCGGACGAAAGTGTTTAACCGCCCACACTATTGCAAGGAGTTCTCGTTCTATGGTTGAATACTTAGTTTCAGCACTGCAGAGAGTTCTGGAGGCATAGGCTACGGGTAAATCTTTACCTACGGGGCCTTGAGAGAGCACTGCGCCGATAGCAAATGAACTGGCGTCGGTTGTAAGAATAAATGGCTCTTCAAAATTAGGGTATATGAGTATGGGAGTAGAAGTAAGGGCTCTTTTTAATTCGTCAAAAGATTTGACACATTCTGAATCAAACTGGAAAGGTGTGTCTTTTTGAAGTAATCTTGTCAAAGGTTTTGAAATCTTGGCGAAATTGGGGATGAATCGCCTGTAATAACCAGCTAACCCTAAGAAGGACTTGATATCTTTTGAGTTTTTTGGTTGGGGAAAATTTAAGATACAATCTACCTTTGAGGGGTTAGGCTTCACGCCTTCGGGAGTTATAAGGTGGCCAAGATACGCGACCTCTTTGCGAAGAAACTCGCATTTGTCGGGTTGGATTTTTAGATTGGCTTTTCGCCATCGTTTGAAAACTTCAGAAAGTCGGGCTATGTGCTCATGTATAGTCGGAGAATAAACGATAATGTCGTCCATATAGACTAAACATCTCTCGTTTTGAACACTTAAAAGAATATTATCCATTACCCTTTGGAAGGTGGATGGAGCGTTTTTAAGACCGAAGGGCATTCTAACAAATTCGAAATGGCCATTATCAACTGTGAATGCTGTTTTTTGGATGTCTTTAGTATCGATTTCGATTTGGTGAAACCCTGAAGCTAAGTCGAGAGTGGTGAAGTATTGGCATTTGCCAAGTTGGTCAAGTAAATCCGAAATGTTCGGTAGGGGATATTTGTCGTCAACAGTAAGTTCATTTAATTTACGATAATCGACGACGACACGCCATTTTTGGGTACCAGATGCGTCTAGTTTTTTGGGAACTACCCAAACCGGGGATGACCATGGCGAATTAGATGGACGTATAATGCCTTGGTCAAGCATCTTTGATATCTGACTTTTTACCTCTTGTTTGTGTATTTGAGGGTACCGATATGACTTTGTGAAAGAGGGTTTTGCGTTATTAGTGTCTATCGAATGTTTGATTTCGTTTGTAAAGGTCAGTTGGTCACCTTCTAAATAGAATATGTCGGAATATTCGAGGCAAAGTTGAGAAATAAGTTCGGCTTCCTCCTCGTTCAGATGTTCTAACCGAAGTTGTTCCATAATTGTAGTTTGTCTATCAGGCTGGGTCAAGTTTTGAGAGTAATTTTCAGAAAGAATGTTTACGGAAAAATTGTTAATCGGTTCGAGTTCCAAATTGTCGAAATTAACAGTCTTGGGGATAGCATTTGCATTTAAAACTGAAGTAAGGAATTCGCCTTTTTCATTAATTTTAACAAGGGCACGGGGAAGATAAACTTTTTCTATTTCGGCAGATGATAGGAAAGCATCAGTATTAGTGAGGTTACATTTTAATTTACATATTTGTTCTGTTCGGGGTTCTAAACAGATTGTATTTACCGGATGCAGTTATTGAAAGTTGAAGGGTTCTGAGTACGCATGACAGTATCATCCGTAACTTTGTAGAGAGGTAAAGTTTTAAAATTAGTGACAAGTTGTTTGCTGTTAAAGTCTATAACGCAGTTATAGTGTTCAAGGAAATCTGAACCCAGTAATCCGTCGAATTCAATGTCGATGTTGCAAATATATACCTTGTGTGGGTCGGCGACATTGAAAGGTACAAGGGTGGATTCGTTGATTAAGATTTTCTGATCGGTGATTCCTTGGATGACTACGTTTTCGGGAAATCGTTGTTTGAAGCGTTGGCAGGTTTCAGGTTTAAAAATTGAAAGTCCTGCACCTGTATCGATAAGAAGTTTATAGGTGTTTGAAGAGTCAGTAATATAATAAAGATTCTTTGAGTTGACGGAAAGAAGGGGTCTTACAGAAAGTTCTGTTCTGGGAAGTTGACATTGGGGCTGAAGTCGTCCAGATTCATTGTCTGAATCTGGGTTTGAATTTCTGAAATTTCTTGGTCTGGGGGTTCTGACTGAGTGGGGGTCAAATGAAAATTTACTTGAGAAGAATCAGGTTCGTCAGAATAAAATTCGTATAACTGTTCAGTATTGAAATATTCTGGTTCATTGTTTTGTTCCAAATCATTAGGGTGATAATCTTGTACGTTTCCGTACTCATCGGGTAAAGAGGTGTAATGATTTTCGTTTTGAGAGTGGTTATAGTCATTGTGATATGGTCCGAATGGCAGATTGTTCAAGTGATGAGTCTTTGGTTGTTGGCGTTGTTGATGTTTAAAGAAACTCGGGTTCGGTCTGTAATTGCCAGACATTTGGGGTTGTCTACTGGTAGATGGACGAAATTGTTGCTGTGAAAATTGTTGACTGGGATTAACATTTGTAGATTGATTAGCAGGTTGATTGGAAAAATGAGGGCGGTAATTCGAATAGTTCTGATTAGAATTCGGGTTGTGTTGAAATTGTCTCATTCTCAATAAGCATTCGTTGCTTAAATGGCCCATGCGTTTACAAAAAGAGCATTGTTTTGGAGGTGGACCGTTATTTGGTTTACGAGGGGTTTGTTGGAAACTTCTATTACCTGAAAATTTCTGGGTTTCTAAATGTGATAGTTGTAGTTCTCGTTTAATTTTGGAAATGGCAGTGAGAATACTGCATGGGTCGCTAGCGCGAACGAGTTGACCAATTTTGGGCTCTAAACCCGTGAGGAGGCTATTAAGAGCCATTGACTCTATTAAGTCAATCTGTGCTTGTTTTTCTTTGATAGTTAAATTTTGTTTGTTTATAGCTGCTAGCATTTTCGCTTGATGCGTCTGGAGTCTAGCAGAGAACGTGAGAGGGGATTCGTTAGAAGTTTGCCGCATTCGTTGCAAGTCCTGTATGAGAGCCGAGAGATCCCGAGGATCTCCAAAATGATTTTCTAGGAGGGTTTGAATTTCGGCTAGTTGACTAGGGTTTCGCGAATTAATTAACTCAGCCGCTCTACCGCGTAACTTATTTTTGATATGGAGAATTAGCAGTACTTGCTGATTATCCGTTGCCATGCTGTAAGCAGTATTACAGGAGCATATGAAAGTATTCAAAAATATCGGATTACCATCATATTCGGGAATTATGGCAACTATTTCAGATAACTTATATGGTTCTACGGTTGGTGTAGCTGCTTGTCTAGTAGTGGCCATTTTTATAATTGTATAGATTCGCACAGTAAATAAAAATTAAATGTTGAGGTTTTAAATGTAAATGGTAAATATCTAGTTTATCAAAATCCAATATCGAGCAATGTTTAATAGGGTAATAACAAATTTGAAATATGAATGTATAAATGGTAGATTAATAATAAACTTGAAATGTTTCAAATACTTCGAAATATGTAAGTCAAAGTAATAAAATAATATGATTATGTAAAATATATAGTTTCAATATTATTTAGGAATGTAAGGTTATGAGGAATAAAATATTATATAAATGAAAGAACTGGTGGTCATTCAAAAATAAAAAAAAATAGTTACTTTATGTGATTCTTACGTTATTATTCCTCGCATCGGACTGTTCTCCGCGTCACTTAGCACTGGTTAGCCTGGTTGCGTGTTCCCTTGCTAGTACTTGGTAGTTGTTGTTCTTTTCTAGTAGGTTAGGTTGTTGTCCACAATGATTTAGAAATCTCCACAGTTAGTTAGTATTCACGTGTTCTAACTGTGTTGGACAATCCTACTGACTGCGCCAATTTTATATTCACTTTGATTCAATTCACTTTTTAAAAAAAATTATTTATTTAGAAACATACAATATTAAAAGTGAACAATTAAAATAGTTAAAGTACTTGAATAACTTAATGCTATAAATGATATTATTTGAATGACTTAATACTAAAAGTGATAATATTTGAATGACAACACGAGAACGTTTCCAGTTGCTTTTATAACATTAACAAAAGTGCTGATGCAAGCCAGCGTTTTTACTGGTTAAACGGACTCGTGTAGGTTTCCGGGAAGTTGTTTGCATATAATTCAAGATGTAATTTGATATCCCTGAGAAGTTACGTACGCTTTAAATTCCGTTGACTTCTCGACTGTGTGAACTAAGTGCTGATATATTTTGCATATAACATATATATATATATATATATATATATATATATATATATGTTTTAGGTGGTTTCCGGGAATTCATCCGCGTAGTTGATAACTGATCCCTGCCGGGATCGATGGTAAAATGACGACGTTTCGGCAGAGTCACATCTGCCATCTTCAGGTCGGTTCGCATAATTCTCAGAGCCTTCTGATTTCGCTTCTAGTTACTCGAATATCTAGAAGCGAAAGCAGAAGGTTCTATGTGGAAAATATAAAGACATACGAATCACATACTGTTAATCAATAGTACTTAAATACACCTATTTTTTTCTGTGAAATTAATGAAACCTTGAAAATAGTTTGAAATCTTTTCTGACTAAATTGAAAACTTGCAACGTAATCGCTACAAAAGTAATGAAATGTCAAAATTTAAATCAAATTTCCGGCAGATGGCTAAGCATTCAGGGTTCTCAGATCTACCTATTTATCGTGAATTTGTGCATAATGTTACAATTTATTGTAATCTTGTTTAAATTATATGACAGTTATTGGACAAAAATAAAAGGACCTTAAATTAAAATTATATGGTTAAAATAAAGAAGATACTATCAGAAATGAATTGATGAGGTGCAACATAATTCTGATTTTAGTTGACAAACCATATTTACAATACAATGAATGTTGCAAACTTGCGGACGCCCAATAAACTACGATTATTATGTATTATAATTTTTCGTTGGTCCTATTTCAATAGCATGACTATGTAGGATAACTTTAGTGAAGGTGCCAATACTCTTAGTTTTACATTTAATTTAGTTTGTCTTTCACATTTGAGTCAACCTATCTTATGATTTTCTCTCTAGGCAATCTGGCGCACTGTTTAGCATTGACAGTATGCATGTAAATAATGATTTTTTAAATTATTTTATTATAATATTACACAGGCCAACGATGAAAAAACTTTTCTATAGCCCGTCTAATTAAGAAAGACGATGACGTCATTTTGGTAATTAATTCCTGCCAACTTTGACACGTAATATTCCTAAATGTTATATGGACTTTTTGGCATTATAACAGTGAAATTGAATTTTATTATTTTGCCTGAATTTTCAATATATGTTTAAAGACATATTTTATTATTTTATTTAAATAAGACTAAGAAGCAGTTATATACGAACATAACTACGTAAGTATATTCTGAATACCTATGTATATATATATATATATAGCTCTCTTGTTGGTCTGGGTGTTCGTCCGTTGAAAGTTTTGTCCCTGTAAAGGAACGGTCGCCTGACGTTTCGCCAAAATCTCACTTGGCATTTTCATAAGGCTTTTCCTCTTCATAAATTACATTTCTTATTTCACACTGCAGAGATCTCTTAAATCGGTTACTGGTTTTCTGCGGTCATGTGGTCTTCTGGGACTTTGTAGGGCCTCGTTTTTGTTAATTGAAGACGCAATTCTCTCAACAGATGTTACACTGATTCCCAAAACTTCAGAAACTTTCTGCAATTTATAAAAATATTAAATCTAAATGTTGACAGTCGCAATAGTACCTACCTAGTGGACAATATCAAATGAAAATACTTACATATTTAGCAGGTAGAGTAGGGACATCATTTTCTTTGTTAGTTGTGAAATAATTTAAAGCCGAAGCTATCATAGCTTTTTCACGGCTGCTTCCTAAAAACTGGAAAAATACAATAAATAACAGGTATTATAAACAAATAAATGCTGCAAAAAAGTAAATAAAATCGTTAAAATATCGCTTTAGGGTTTTTCTCAAACAAATTCAAAAAGGCTGTGAGCTCTGATCGAGAATTGCAGAGAAATTGAAAATTGGAGGAAATTCTCCGAGTTCCTAAAGTCACGTATAGAACAAGACCAGACACCAGACCACAGAATTGCTGACAGTATAAACCATAGGTGTAGGTATGATGTATTTAAAGGTGCTTGTACTAAAAATAAAACTATCAATTAGGCAATTCTGAAATTCGTGTATTAATAACTCTAGGAACATTGACTTCATATTTGTATATAAAAAAAAATAATTTGGTCAAGTGCGAGTTGGACTCGCATTGTAAGGGTTCCGTACCACCTTCAAGATTCGCTGTATTTAGTTTTCTAATTTGGCCCCCAAAAATTAACATTAGAGTTTTATTTTACTAATAAACTTTCAGGGAAGCCTTTTATAATCTATTGTCTGAATTTTGAGGCTCTATTGATTGGAAGATAAAGGGCACAATAGGTCAAGTTTTAAATTATAAATTATTAAATCTGTTATTCAAATTATTTAAAAATACAAATAAAATATATTTTTCAAAATTTAAATAGTATAGTTTCTAAAATGGGAATTAAGTCGATGTTTAATATCTTTGCTAATATCTTGTAAACAAATGATTTAAAAATATGATATATTTGTAATTCACATAATGAGTCTTTTATTTGATATATTACATGATTCGTTTGAAAATTGAATTTTTATTTTCCATTTAATTGTATAATTTGTCCCTAAAATTACCATGGAGGTTTTCTAATAATTTTTATTATAAATTTCAAGTGAGCCCCAGTACCCCTAATTATTTTCAAAATTTTAGGTAGTATGGTTTCGGAAATAAAGCGAGAAATGAGAATTTTTTATATCTTTATATTAATATCTTGTAAACAATTAATTTTAAAAATATATATTTGTATTTCTCATAACGAGCCCCTTCATTTGATATATTGCATGACACGTTAAAAAAATATTTTTTATTTTCCGTTTATTTCTATAAATTGCCCCCCATTATTAATATTAAAGATTTCCTCGTATTTTTCCTGTAAATAAAAAAAATAGGTCTTATAGTTTGGGGAATAAAGGGGGGAATGGGTATTTTTTTAATTTTTTTTTTTAATATATTTTAAAATATTTATTTAAAAAAAAAAATAAAAAAAATATATTTGTATTAATCATAATGAGCCCTGTGATTTGATATATTACATGATACGTTAGAAACAAGTTTAATTTTTTATTTTCCATTTAATTCTATAATTTGCCCCTCAAAATGAATATTAGGGGTTTCTCCTTATTTTTCCAGTAAAGTTAAGGTGAGGCGCTATACCTGTTTTTTTCAAAATTTTACAGCTTATGGTTTCGGAGATAAAAGGGGGGAATTGGTAACATTTTTTATATTTTTGTTAATAACTTTTAATTAATTTATTTTAAAAATATGAAAAAAATATATTTGTTTTCGTCATAATGAGTCCTTTCATTTGATATATAACATGATGGGTTAGAAACAATTTTAATTTTATATTTTCCATTTAATTTTATAATTTACCCCCCAAAATAAATATTAGGGGTTTCTCCTTAATTTTCCAGTAAAGTTCAGGTAAGGGGCTATAACTCAATTTTTTTTCAAAATTTTCCAGCTTATGGTTTCGGAGATAAGGGGGGGGGGGGAATGTGTAAATTTTTTTATATTTTTGTTAATATCTTTTAATTTATTTATTTTAAAAATATGAAAAAAATATGTTTATTTTCGTCGTAATGAGCCCTTTCATCTGATATATAACATGATGGGTTAGAAACAATTTTAATTTTATATTTTCCATTTAATTCTGAAATTTGCCCCCAAAATGAAAACTAGATGTTTCTCCTTATTTTTCCAGTAAACTTCAGGTCAGAATCTACGAAAGAATTTTTTTTCAAAACTTTACGTTTTATAGTTTCGGAGATAAGGGGGGGGGAATGGGTAAATTTTGGTATATTTTCTTTAATATCTTTTTAATTAATTTTTTTTTAAATATGAAAAAAATATATTTGAATTTTTTTTTATTTTTAAATTTTTATTTAATTCTATAATTTGCCCCCCAAAATTAATATTAATGGTTTCTCCTTATTTTTCCTGTAAAGTTCGGGCAACGTTCTATATTTTCTATTTTTTTCAAAATTTTAGGTTCAGTAGTTTCGGAGATCAGGGGGGGGAACGGTCGATTTTTTTAGTTTTTCCCCCCAGAAGTACCCCTTAAATCAAAATTTCTTCTTTTGCGATATGTGCTCCTGATCACATCACCAAACTATACCTTCATACCAAATTTCAACCTCTTCCGTTTAGTAGTTTAGGAGAAAATTGCTGTGATGTGACAGAGGCAGAAATCCTGAGTGATATTATAAGGGTATCCGTATACTGTATATACGGAACCCTAATTATCGTTGATAATGCCGAAAGTGATATATATGTATATATATATATATATATATATATATATATATATATATATATATTTGAAAACAAGTTGGCACGGACGGAACTATGTGTAGCTCTCTAGATGGTCCGGGTGTTCGTCCGTTGAAAGTTTTGTCCCTGTAAAGGAACGGTCGCCTGACGTTTTGCCAAAATCTCACTTGGCATTTTCATAAGGCTTTTCCTCTTCTTCCAACACGAAGGGTGGCTGCAAGTTCGGACCTTTCCGGACTACTTCGTATCCGAGATCGTCGGCTAGGTCGTTCTCCGCTTGGTCTGCTCTCCGTGGCGTCTGAAGGGGAAGTGAGCTCCGATATGTGCGCGCCGCTATTTATGCTATCTCCCGAGTCCCCTCCTATTTCTTTGCCCCGCCTCCGATTGTGTTGAGGGGGCGGTGCCGTTTGTTTTGATTGGGTGACACCATTGCGTTGTCGCAAATTGTACCGATGACGTGGTTCTGTTTGTACCGATGGCAGCCGCAGATGTTCGTTAGAAGGGTGGGCGTCCTGATAGTTAGCTACGAGTGACGGAATGCAACGTTGTGATATTGTTGCATTCTTTTAATTTTCTTTTCTTTTCCCGTAAGATGTTCTTCCAAACTTGATGCAGGTGTAGAGCTTCGTTACGGTTATTGATTTCTCATTCCTTTTCAATTTCTATAGCTTCCCTAATTGTTCATCTTTTGAAGTTGTTTTCTGTTGCCAGATGCTTAGAGCCCTGAAAGTTGATTCTATGTCCTGTTTGCTGTTGATGTTGGAACAGGGCCGACTTTGTGCTCTTCGATTCGGGCTTCGATCCTACGGTTTGTTTGACCTACATATGCTTGCTCGCATCCGCCGCAAGGTATCTTGTAGACTCCGTGACTCTCTAGTGGACGTTGGTCTTTGGGATTGCCTAGAATGCTTTTTATCGTCTTATGAGGTTTGTAGGAAGTTTTGATGTTGCTTTTCCTAAAGATTCTTCTGATCCGATCTGTCACTCCTTGTATGTACGGAAGGGTGGTCGCTGCCTTTGGGGGTTCTTGTTGGGTTTCTTCGTGCCTTGGTAGTTCTTGTTGATTCAGGGCTCGTCGTATGGTGTTGTTGCTGTACCCATTCCTCCTCAAGGTCTGTGAGATGGTGTTTAGTTCCTCTTGTTTGTGTTTGGCGTCTGCAATGCGCCGTGACCTGCATATAAGTGTATTTGCTACTGATTGTATTTGGGAGGGATGATGGTGGGATTTAGCATTAACGTATCTGTCGGTGTGTGTCGGCTTTCGATAGACTGTGTGTTCTAGGTTCCCTGTTGTTGTCCTTTTTAAGTAGATGTCCAGAAAAGAAAGGCATCCATCTTCTTCCATCTCCATGGTGAATTGGATCCTTTCGTGTAGAGAGTTTGCCAGGTGTAGGAAATTGCTGAGTTCCGTATCCCCATGAGGCCACATTATCAACATATCGTCTACGAATCGTAGCCAGACTTTTGGTTTCAGCGGTACTGTGTTTTAAAGGGCCGTTTCGAAATAAGACATGAAGAGGTTTGCCACCGTTGGTGAGAGCGCCGAGCCCATAGGTGCACCGTCGACCTGTCTGTAAAGTTGCCTGTCAAAGGAGAAATATGTGTTTTTGAGGCAATGTTCCGCGAGTTGTATGATGTGCGCAGCAAGGTCTTCATTCATGGCAATTTGGTCCAAGGCTTCGTCGACGGGGATGCTTGGGTAAAGTGATTTGACTTCGAGACTTGCGAGGCGGTCTTCTTCTTGTAAGTTTAGGTCCCCTATTGTTATGAGAAGATTTTTTACGTAGGATGCGGCATTTTCGACTAAAGGTTGCATGGCTGCTGCGAGGTACTTCTCGAGTTGTTGAAGAGGTGAGTTGAAAGCACTGACTATCGGGCGCATCGGGACTCCTTCCTTGTGAATTTTTGGCAGACCGTACAGCTTGGGGCATCTACTGGATTTTTCTCTCGGGATGAATCTTTTGCATATGTCCTCATCTGGTATGAGAGCCTGAATCTTGGATTTGGTTGTTTTTTCCAAGTAGGTTGTCGGGTCTCTCTTTATTGGTTTATAGGTTTGGTCCAGTAAAATTTCTTTCATTTTTGAGTTGTAGTCATTTGTGTTCATGACTACCGTGGCGTTTCCCTTGTCCGCTGGTAGGATTGTGATGTCTTTGTTTTTCCTGAGGTTAGTGAGTGCTTGGTGTTCTGCCCTGGATACGTTTGGCTCTGGTTTTTTAGCAGACCGCAGGATTCTTGCTACGTCTTGCCTTATTTCTTCGGCTTTCTCCGGTTAGACGTGGTGTAGTGTTGATTCTACGCCAGAGATGATATCTTCGACCGGTATGATTGTTGAAGTTATTGCGAAGTTGAAGCCTTTACACAGGATCTGTTTCTCGACAGCGGAGAGTGGATAGTTGGAACCGTTGTGGACCACTTTGCCATAGTCTAGCGGCCTAGTATTTGTGATCTGTACCGCCTTCCTAGCAAGTTTTTGATGTTTCTTGTTTAGTCTGGCTGTTTTGAGTTCTTTGTCTGTTTCTGTTCGAAAGAAAATTAGTTGTTCTGTTGACGTCCAGATTAGTCCGTGGAGGGTGTTGCTGAGTGACAAGTGTGAAGTCAAGAGATCCCTCTCGGTCATGGCTAAGTGTCGTCTTGTCCGGTGTATTTCCTCGCGCAGTAGCCCTCTTCTGGCATTGTTGAGGATGGTGTCGGTTTTCTTACTATGGCTGCGGTAAGAAAGCTTGGTGAAAGATGGAAGGAGATTTTCGTCTCTGCATTTTATCAGGAAATGGAGATCGCACAGGAGTGTGGTTTTTCTTCTCCTAAGGTTTTCGTAGAGCTTGATGGATTTGAGTGTCTCCTCCCCGTAGAGGTGTACAATGTTTGAAAACAAGTTTACGGACGGAACTATGTGTAGCTCTCTTGATCTTGATCATCAAGAGAGCTACACATAGTGTGAAATAAGAAATGTAATTTATGATATGTATTCTGCTGGTAAGTAAAATTCCTTATTTCAACTGCAGGGGAATATATAAACTTGAACACATTGCTGAAGAAACTATCTGAACCGGCAGCTGTATCATGGCTCTAGAAGTTCCTTAAGTAAAGTCCTGCACAAGATAGGATTTGAATTTAAGAAAGATGATCCAAGAAGGAAACTAATGGAATTGGATCATATAAGTGTCAAAAGAATTAAATTTTTGAGAGACTATATTAAGTATAAAACAAATTAAAAACTGTATAAAATTTAATACTCAATCAAAATCAAATTTTTATCATGATTTACTTAAAAATTAATATTTTAGTCTTCATGTCTTCATTATTACAACTGTTTGCTGTTTATGTGTTATGTCAATAAAATTTTCATATAAAAAAGATATATAAGAATTGCCAAACATACAATTGTGTTCAATAACAAACAATTTTCTCTCAAAAGCATTTTGAAATAACATGGATGATGGCAATTTTTTGAAGTTTTGGTGTGCCACTGATGTTCAAACAAGTTTTGTAACAAAACTCTAAATTTTAATGTTTCTCATTTTCCACTCCAAGTGGTATCTACATACTTTCCTCCATGAAGATGGCAGCTTGGTATTGAAATGTAAATAATTTTTGGTGTTAAGCTTTAAAATGTAATTATTTTATTTATCGAAGTATAGTGGTGTACTTGAATCTGTATTTCCAGATTCAAGTACACCACTAGTTTCTCAGTGACAAAAAAATCATTAATTTCTTCATAAAGAGCAGGCATGTACAACTGGGGTGATGAAGTAAATATGCCATCATATGGCAGATCAGTTTATATAAATCTTTTATTGATTGATGAACTATTAAACAGTATATATATATACATATATATAGGTCATATTCAAATAATAAACATATTTCTGTAAATGTTTTACTTAAGATAATATTCGAACCATTTTTTTCAGATCAACTCTGAAACTATTTTTACATTTAGAAATATCAGTTTGAAACTATATTACCTATATACTATAATGACTTCACCTACATTCTATTGTTAAATAAAATACTTTGATTCTCTTTTTATTATGTATATTGTTAATTATTGTTTTGGACCTGCTTTTAACTGGAAAAAAAATTGAGTCAAATTTCGTGGGTTACGGTTTTTTGGTAAAGTGTTTTATTTATAAATTTTAATATTCTATTTTGTCGTTTTTGTAATCAATTTAAATTATTAGAAAGAGCTTCAGCACGTTTAATTATTCTATAACTTATTCGTTTGAAAAAAAGCATAGTAAATTACTATGAGTGTTTTAGTTTTAGATAATGTCTAAAAAATAAATAAAAGATATTTGGTTGGGTTATTTGTTCAATTTGATTCTTCCATTTTAAATTTTCAGATATGACCCCAGGTTTTGGCCACTTTCAATTCTAATAACTTGTTTCTTATTTTAGTCTTCATGTTAGTTAGTATACTATTATAGTAGTTTCCTAAAGTCAGATATGCAGTTCGATCAATGTGTAAAATGAGTCTGTTTCCTTCTAGCCACAAGTCCATGTTAGTTAGTAATTCATTTTATTTTTGGCTTCATCCTAAGAATGCCCTCTGGTTATTACACCTGTGCCATCCACACATACAATCTCATCATCAGCCATTTCTTTCAGGAGATGTTTACAAATACATTAATAGTGATAGATCTAATATTGTACTTTGGGGTACACCTGGTTTAATTTCTTTATACTCTCCTGTGTTATTTTCAGCTAAACTCTCTGTTGTCTGTCATATGGATAATTAGTTACTAATATGTTAGCATTTCCTTGTATTGCATAGCAATAAAGTTATTCTAGTAAGATTTCATGATTGACTGTATCAGAAGCATTAGTCAGATCTATATTTGGAAGTTTCTGTTTGGCTTTGGAATGTATATCAACTTCACCAGCATTATCTTTTAATTTATTTGTTATGATTTTAATTTCTTGGAAGAATGATTTATAAAAATGCTATTCTGATTCACATCTGGCTTATTATCATATTGTTGAGTGGTGAGTTAGGTATCTTTCAACTTAAATTATACTTCAACAGAAATATTTATTGATATATTCAATTATTTGAGTTATCTATTCTATTATTTCCATTTGCAGTTAAATATTTTTTTGTAGTTTTTCTACCCAGTTTTTCATTTAGTATATTCCAAAACTTATTGTTATTATAGTTTTTTCAGTTTAATTTGTATCATTATTAACCTTGACTTCAGCTATAATTTTATCTCCATTTTTTTTATATTCACACATTGTTATCAGGATCTAATATCCAAATTTTATATAACGGTTCCTTAGTCGAACATGAGTGTATGATAGAATGTGTAATTCATATTTTCTGGGGATTTTTTAGACAATTTAATTTATTAGGCTCATATTTTTTCAATTCAATGTTCTAAACATCAAACCTAACACTAATTCAAATACTGTATTATGTACAAATCTAATTTTCAGTTTTTTATATATTTGTAAATAGTAATTTTTGTAAGCAAACATTATACGTTATCAAACTGGAATATTTAATTTTAGATCAAAAAGTGATCCCTTGTATATAGTAGATGAACTTGCCAACGCATATGGTCACAACGTCCTACGGTTACCTCCATACCATTGTACATTCAATTCAATTGAGAATATATGGGGCATCACAAAATCTTATTACAATAAACATATAGGGAAAGATGGTAATTCTATAGAACAAACAATAAAACTCTGGACAGAAGCATTAGCAACGGTTACTCCGGAAGTTTGGGATAAAACTGTCTCCCACACTGAAGTAGAAATTGAGAAGTGGTGGAATAGAGAACTTAGACTAGATAACAGTGAGTCAGAGCCTTTAGTCATCCATCTTGGTGAAGATGAAGATGAAAGTAGTGAAGAAAATTAACAAAATTTAGGGAACATTGCATTTTGTTTTGAAATATATACTTAGTAAAATTTGAGTTGTGGTCTGTTGTTCATCTCAATTTGCTTCTAGTATTTTATTCGTATTTTAATTCACTTTCGCTATTGTACAGTATGTATTCTTAGTTAAGGCATTTTATTATCGTTTACAGATTAGCTAAAAAAGCTGAATAAAATTCAGCGAAACGAACTAATGTCAATAAACTTGTTATGTAACCTCAGACAAATGTTTTTTTTAAATTGGAGCTATACCCAAGATTTAGTTAATTGATTACAGTTCTGTATTATTTCATTTAGAACTAGTTTAATTGTGTTGGGAATGCATCTCATAGATCTTGAAATAAATTTCCCTCTATATTTTTTAATCTCTATTACATAACATTTTGCATTATGTTGAAGTATTTGGCATATGTTGTTAACATCAAAAGTGCTTAAACTACCATAGATGAACTTATTTGGTTTTGATCTTTTGTTTCTTTAAACAAGCATCTATCACAACCCTGGTTTAAACAATTTTCTTACTCTTTCAAATTAATTTTTGATTTTAAAGAAATGGTATACTGATTCTACTAGTATATCTAGTGTAGTCTCCCTTTCATATTTGTTTCTGCTTTCTTTCATAGGTTTTTAGGGCTGAGTTATGCCGGTTATTTTTCAGATATCTACCCGTCTTATATTAGGAACCCTTCCTTGGCCTATTTACACCCTTGGGATATCACAGTAATTTTTGTTCTCCATCTATTACCTCCTTGTCATGCTAATGTCCACATTGCCATTTTAGGGATTTTACTGTGTAGATAACATCTGTTACTTTGTACCTGCACCTTATCATCCTCATTCTCTTTTGGTCTCTTGTTATTCCAATTATGCATTTCTCCATACCTTGATGTAACTTGAAGTTTTTATACAATTTCTGTCTTCATAATCCAAGTTTCACAACCTTATTCCATTATTGGTATTATAGAACACATTGTTCAAATACTTATTTCTTGAGAGGGTCTAACATTCTTCTAGGGCTGATAAAATCTCAACCAATGTTGGTCATTTAATTATTCTTTTAGACTATTAATATTTTGTCAATGGAGGAAAAATTCAGGCAACTACAATTTTTAGGTGTGTAGAAACACAAAAAACATGATGTTGCTGACAAATAGAGAACAATTTGAACGCAGCAACATCTTTTTCAGAAGGCTGTAATGTTTAAGGTGATTCAAATGTGTTGGGCATACTGTTTATAAAAAATGATATGTAAATAAAATTTGTGAATTGATGTGTTTTTATGTCTTAAACTAATATAACAATTTGGGCATTATTATGAGTAAGTAAAAACCAATTTAAACAAAGCTACTAATTTTTTAGGGTAGATTCTCTTTTAAGTGTATTGATCTATATTTGAAATATGACTATAAAAATGTTTTAATTTCTACCAAAAAGTACTTATGTTGATTAATAATAAAATGATTTGTTCAATATGTTATCTATAAATGCTTTATTTTTAGGATGTGAGTTAGTTCAACATATTCAACTATAATTTATATGTTTCCACAAATTACACTGTATAATGATAAAACACAAAATGTTTTTATAATTCATTTCAACAGTCCTTGCAAAAATAAGTAATTCTTGTGTTTCAGAATTAATGCAATTAGGTTCTAAAGTGTAAATCATATTCATACTCAGTTAAGTAAGTAATCTTGCTCACAAAGCTGATTCATTATCACAGCAGAAATTACACTATTTTGTATAGATTTATAAAATCATTACCTCTTAAAAAATGCTGCAACTTCTGTACATTAGTTAATTCAATAATCTTTAGAATGAATTTGTGGATTTATCTCTTTTAATGAAAAAAATTCTTAGAGAATATCCATATTAATATTAAGTTTCTGTAAATCTTGTTTTCACACAACCGAGTGAGAAAAATGAGCATAGATTTGAAGGACTTCTTGGTGTCATATAAAAAAGAATTAGAGTCTCAAAATCGAAACAGATAAAATAAAGTATTTTCATGTACTTTATTGTGTTAAAAGTATTATAAAGTACAGGTGCCAACCATAATTGCAATATAGGCATTACATAAAAATTATATAAATGGTGTGGAAGTAGTAGAGCAAGTCCGAAAACTCACAAATTTTTAAAATGGTTTTATACAGTAAGGTTGTCAACAACAAACACATTTTTTGAGAATAAAACCATTTTAAAGTTTTGAGTTTTGGGACCTACTCTACTACTTCCACACATTTCCAAATGAACGAATTCTTCATAGCAAAAATTCTATATTTATATTCTAACTTCATTTACAAATCTGTCATAAAATCAAATACTTTTCTAATCATATTTACAATTAAAAAGTTTTTCCAGTGATTTGTTGAGTGAGTTTGTTCTCTGTCACTTTAGTTCTCACACTGTGCACTTCAAATGTTTCTCAAAAAGTTGTGTAAAACAGCAGCTGGACTGCATCGATTGACAAATATTCCAAATTGAATTTCTATAACCTTTTCCTCTCTTTTTATCCAACAGTTAAAAAATCTTGTTTGTGAGTTTTATTACTCAATGGATATGGTTTTATTATCCTCTCTGGAAGGTGGAAAGACCCCATCTACCATGAGATATAGTAATATATTTCCATCAGGTAAGCCCTTACCTTTTGGTATATCTAATGGATCTGTTAGGCTGTATAATGTCTGACGCAATGAACTTTAGCAAATACTCCACCACTTGATGCACTTTTAATGTTAAAATAAAGTAATTGTGCTGATTTAGGAGTATCAAAAACAAAATGCCTTCCATCTAATGCACCAATAATATATTCAGAGTCAGAGTTGTTCTAGCAATTTTAAAAATCTTGAGCAAAGTTGTTACCTAAATCAACAAACAACATGTATTTACTACACATATATGTGATAACACTATGGACTGCACCTTCAAGAACTGTTCCTTTGCTGGGCACATTTGAAATCTAGAAATTGTTTATTCAGCTACAATAAATGAATACATTATACTTTAGTATCCCTCTCCAATGGTCAAAAATCATGGTATTTACAATTTCACCATAGCAGATACTGAAGAAAATATTCTAATGGAGAATTAAATGTGGGCTCCCCCATTTTTAAGAACTCATATTTGGTAAGATTCAAATATAAAATCTGTTCTACCATCTGCCTAAACCCACCCTTTTCGCTGCTCTTAATATCGTACGTAACCAAATATATATGCTTCTTCTTCTTCTTTCTCCTTTTATGGCCTCAATTTTGTTTAGATTATTTAGCCAGTATAACTCCGTAAAAGGGGCACAGTTTTGCTCTGAGCAATAGCCCTCTTTCAAATTCTTCTTACTTGTGCGAGATTTTTTTGAGTTTCATTTCTTGTTTGTCTTTCTGTGGGTATAAATGATTCTCTTCTAGTCTAGGTTTTGGAACTTAAAGCTAGGAGTTTAGGTTATAGAATTTTGGAGTAAAGAATTGGTTTGTGATAGTTATAATTGGATTTTGTATAAGTTTCAGAAACTCATTATTAATTCCATACTATTGTTGTTTAGCTCATTTAGTAATGAAAAAATTGATATAGGAGTAGTTATTCCACTTTTTGCTAATTCACTATATAAATCAAGTGTAGGATGAATATTTATCGGGCATTCCAACATTACATGATTTAATGTCCCTAGCTGACCGCATTCACAAAAGGCTGATTCACTGATTCCTATTTTGAATAAGTGATACGGAACTAGAAAATGCCCCGATTTCATTCTGATTACTGTTGTTACATGTCTTCTATTTTTATACTCCAAAGAAATGAACGATGGATTTCTTGGAAGTTCATTTAAAATGTTGTGATAGAATGAGCCTTTATATTTAACCCATTTTCTCCATTCCTTTTTCCACGTTTCTCTGATATCTTGTTTTATTTTTGGAATAAAGTTATTTGTTGAGATGTTTATTGCAAGAGGAATATTCATCTTTCTGCCTATTGCTGCTAGCTGATCTGCTGTTTGGTTTCCAATAATTCCCGAATGTCCAGGAATCCAGGATAAAATTATTTGATAACCGTTTTCTTTCGCTTCAATAATCCTTTTTTGGCCAATAAGGATTGGTGGTCATTCTTAATAGAAAAGGTGGATTTTGCTATTTTCTGTAGTGCACCCTTCGAATCTGACATGATGATGGATTTCATCCATTTTTTTTCCACTATAAGCTGTAAAGCTTTCTCTATGGCAGCTATCTCTATATAACATATTTGTGTGTGATCTGGAATTCTGCTGGTATATGAAAATTCTATTGAAGGAACATAGATTCCTATACCTCCTTTTCCTGATTCTGGATCTAATGATCCATCTGTATAGATAAATGTATAGTCTTCGTATTTACATTTCATTTCTTGAATTAGTGTCTGTCCTTCTATGTCATTTTTTTCTTTTAAAATATTTTTTATTGGAATGTTAAAAATTTGTTGTTCTAGTTTATATTGATAGCATGAAAATTTTTCTTCTTTTTTGATTTTACTCAATGTGTTTTTTAATGATTTCATTAATTGGATCAGCATAGGATATTTTTTGTTTCTCCAATATTTGTTATGAGGATTGCAAAACTTTTCTAATTCTGCCAAGGATCTTTGAACCGGGTGATTAGCTATTGAGTTAATTTTCATAATATATTTTGATCCCAACCATTTTTGTCTATATTTAAGTGGTATTTCTCGTGACTCAGCGAATAGTACCGATATTGGGGTGATCTCATGCAGTCTGTTATAATACGCATTCCTTGATTTTGTGATATATTCAATTTTTGAATGTTTTTTTTGGTTGAGGATTTAAAATGTGACTGTTAAAATCTAGATCCCCACCAAACTCCTCATAATGCTTTTAGAATATTTAAACTTATTTTTGACTTCTGTTCTATATGATTGATTTGTATATCCCAGTTTAAATTTTTTTGAAAATGCACTCCTAAGTATTTTTCATTATCCACCCATTCAATTATATCTGTATTATATTTAACCGGAGGTTTTATGATTTTGTTATTCCCTTTCGAGAATAAAATACATTTGGATTTACTTATTGATAATTTAAAATTGAATTGTTCCATCCATAAATATAGATCACCTAAGTTTTCATTTAATTCTTTAATCATGTTTTTTACATTTTTCCCTTGTAATATGAGACAAATATCATCAGCATATTGTATGATTTTAGTATTTCCTTTAATTATGTCAAATAAAGATCTTGTATAGATGTTGAAAAGAATTGGACTTATTGGAGATCCCTGAGCTAAACCCTGATTAGATTTTTGTGGACCCAAAATCTTTCCTAAATTGGTTTTAATATATAATTCCCTATTATTAATGCATGCTATTATCAGGTTACATAATTGACTGGGAATTCCTATGGAGGTTAGTTGTGTATATAATGATTTGATATTGACAGTGTCATATGCTGATTGTATAAAAAGGCTACTACTGTGAATTCATCTCTTGCAAATCCTATTTGAATTTCTGTAATTAATAGAGTTAGGCAATCAGTACATCCTCTCCCCCCTCTAAAACCTAATTGCATAGGATCGAGAATTTTTTGATTTTCTATAAACCAAGTAATTCTATTTTTAATTATATTTTCTAAAATTTTTAATAAATAGGAGGATAGAGCAAAGGCTCTATAATTATTTTGAAAATTTGGATCTTTCCCTGGTTTAAGAACTGCTATAATTAGCGTTTTTTTCCAAATATCTGGTATGTTTGGCAATACAAGTAGGTTTTTATAAATATTTAATAGTTTTTCTAAAGCCATTGAAGGAAGATTCTGAATCATTCCATATGATATATCATCCATGCCCGGGGAGGTTAGTTTTCTATTTTTAATCGCAAATTTTAATTCATATTTTGTGAAAGGCGGAGTTATCGATGTTAAATTATGATTGTTTTCATAAAAAATATCAGCATTTGAAGTAAGTCTATTTAAAATATCTTTTGCTATTTTTTCTTCAGGTAATTGAGAGTTAATAATGCAATTTTTATTTGTAAATGATCTGATTGTGTTCAATATTTTTTTAATTGGGGAGTTTCTATTAAGGGATCCGCAAAAATTCCTAAAACTACTAATTCTTTTTTGTTTAAATATTTTTCGTGACATAGCTATTGACTGTTTAAGCTAGATAAAATTATCTATGTTTGAATCATTCATGTATATTTTAGCCCCACCCATGGGATATTAAATTTAGATGTATTTTAAACATAAAAAATGGGGATGGTTAGCTTTGCTATTTCATTTATTTTGTGCATCTGGGGATTCTATTATGTCATTAAAGATTTGCACTCCGTACCCATAATAATCATTCCAATTTGCTTTTTTATGATTTCTTTGTCTAAAATGAATGTTTTTACTATTTTTAAAATTTCCCTGTAAAGTGCATATCGTCGAGTAATGATCACTGTTTCCCGGATCTGGATGCACTTCCCATTGACATACATAGGCCAAACTAGGAGATACAAAGGTTAGGTCTACCACTGATTTAGTTGGGGATCTTTGAATTCTTGTCGGCGAACCATCATTAAGTATGATGGTCTCGATGTTATCCAATGCTTTATATATATTTTTGCCATTATCATTTGTATTAGTACTGCCCCATAAAGGGTGATTACTGTTTAAATCCCCCATGATTACATATGGTTTAGGTAATTTATTATGTATGTCTTCCCAATTTAATTGGGAAATTTTATTATCCGAAGAACAATACATATTTATAATGTTAATTTTCCATTCATTTAAAAAAGTTATTTGAATTTGAATATCTTTAGATATGTTTAGAATGTCAATTTTGTTGAAATTTAATTGATTTATTCAGCAAAGTAGCAATACCTCCGTATCCATCTTGTCTGTCTTGTCGTAATATTGAATAAATTTTTAGTTTCGATTTGAACCTTTCATCTAGCCATGTTTCGTTAAGTAATATTATATCTGGACATAAATCTTTAATTATTATTTTCAAATTATCCTTGTTATTTATATAAGAATGCATATTCCACTGTATTATTTTTAAACTTCTCTTTATCTTACTAATTATTTTATTTATTTTTATGTAATTTATTTAATTATTATTCTTAATTATTAGTTGTATATACATTCCTTATGTACATATTTTTTTAAATATTTTTATTTATTTATTTATTTTTTATTATTATTCTTTTTTTTAATATCTTAATATTTTAATTTTTAAAGTATTTTTAAATAAAAAAATCTTCAACGTCAGACATATCTTGTTCACTACTCGATTTATTCATTCCGGTTTGGAGTTGTTTTTTAATTGAATTTCTTGTTTTCTATTTCTGTTTGTTTCGTTAGGAAGTATTGACCCCATAAAGTTCATAATTATTTCTTTTTGAACTAAATTAAGTTTTGCAAAGGCTTGGATCCAAGTTTCTTGGATATCATCTTTAAGTTATAACCTGAAGTTGATGGTGATGGATTTCTCCCATTTGGGGAAATTAAACATAAATTATGTTCTGTTTCGTCATAGTTTCTTGATGTTGCTGGTAATTTCCTTTTCTTGTTCATAATTTTGCTATATGATCTAGTTGACTGGGAATTTTCTAAAACTACTTTTCTTCTTTTATCTATATTTATTGCGGGCAATTCACCGCCTGAATTTAAAGGAGGGAAGTTTTCTTCCATCAGGTTTCTTCTTTCTTGATTAGTGTATTTAGGATACATAAGATTAGCATCATAGTATGATTTATTTGATAGTGCCATAGTTTCCTTAATGTTTCTCTGTCTGCTAAATTCTGGACAATTTTTAAAGGTCGATTCATGATCATTACTTTTGCAATGTATACAAAATATTAGGTATGGAATTTTTTCATCATGTGTTATACCACATCTGGAGCACTTGTTTTTTCCTCTGCATTGATTCTGCGAATGGCCATACAATACACAATTTCTACATTGAATAACCGGGCTTATATATGGGATGACTTTCATAGGCAGTCCATAAATAATGACCTCTGAAGGTATAATTTTCCCAGAAAATGAGAAAAGAACAATTTCGGTTGTCGCAAATGAGATCTCATTTTTATCATCAATTATTCTTCTGTTCAATCTATTAATATTTATTATTTCACTATTGTGTAAACTCGTTTTTGAGTATTCTCGCAATTCCGTTTCTGTTATTGACTTGTCCACATATCTATCTATGCCCTTACATGATATATTGTTTGACGGTATGAATGCTTCAAAATCTTTTTTTATAATTTCTTGATTCTGAACAAAATTATTTGCTAATTCTTTACTATTAAAAACTAATCCTATTCTGTTTTTGCCTTTTTTTTAATACTTCTTATGCGTTCTAATTTTAGGTTATGAATTTCTTTAGCAATTCCTACAATATGGTAATTTCCTAAATTTTTGTTTTTTTTTGTACATATACCTCAAAAGGAGGTAGATCAAATTCTGAATATAAATTTAGTCTCCTATTTTCATCTTGATTCGTGACTTTTAAATTTGTAGTTATTTCTGGAGATTTTTTATCACGGTCAGAGGGGAATTTATCCAATTCAAGGCCATTGTATTTCTAGTTACTATTCAAAATTTAACTATGTAGTTTTGTTCTCTTCAATATATTAATGAGTTTCTACCTATTTAATAAAGGAGATGGGTAATAGATAAGAATATTCTTCCTACCTTGCAAAATTCTTCTTGATTTATACCTCGCTAGTACTATTCAACCACACCGTACGAGATCTCGCACAAGAATCCAAATATATATTTTAAAGCTAAATGCCAAATAGAGGTTATTCCTTCTTCTTTCTCCTTTTATGGCCTCAATCTTGTTTAGGCCGGGCGCATACGCTCGGTTTCCTGATTAGGTTTCCTGATCAGGAATTCAGATTCCTGAAAGCTGAATGCCCCATTTACATACAAAATGTTCAACAAGGCGCACACGTACTTACTATTTCCGAACGGAAAAGAACCTGACGTTCGTTTCGGAATTTATTCCGTGCGTTCGGGTAGTCAGAACGGAACAAACCTAATGGCGTCTCCCCGAACGCAGCGCTCACATACATTTCTTATCGTTCGCCGCATACGCACGGAAATTTCCATTTGGAACCGCAATCAATTCATGCTCGTCGACCATTTGTGCTTTCACACTGACCGTGTAAATTCCTAATACAAAATAACGAATGGTTTGCGCTAGGCACGCGGAATTCCGGATCTGAATTCCTAATCAGGAAACCGAGCGTTTGCGCCCGCCCTTAGAGTATTTAGCCATAAATGAGGTTATGAATGATGAACACAGATCATACAAAAAGAAGTTATAAAGGGTGAGTTCAGCAGATACAAACTGTTGTTAACGTTTGCTTACGTTTTATGTTTTGTGCTGCACAAAACATGAAACGTGCAGCACAAAACATGAAGGAAGAAGGAATTTCAATGTATTACAGAAAATGTAGAGCCTAAATTGTTTACTCAAGTCGAGCTTAACGACTTAGTTAGGGATCTGGGCTTGACTAAAGAAAAAGCTGAACTGCTTGGCTCTAGGCTTAAAGAAAAGAACTTGTTGGCGGCACCACCAGCATTCATGTGTATAGAAAGAGGGAACAGCACTTTTCAAAGTATTTTGAACAAGAGGGGGGTTTGGTGTACTGCTCAGACATTCCTGGTCTAATGAATGAGTTTGGAATCGAGTACAACAAGGAAGACTGGAAGCTGTTTATTGATTCATCCAAAACTAGTTTGAAGGCTGTTTTACTACACAATGGTAACATGTATGCTTCTGTACCTGTCGGTCATTCTGTACATATGAAAGAGAGCTACGAAAATCTAGAAATAGTGTTAAATAAAATAGGTTATTCTGCACATGATTGGATGATATGTGGTGATTTAAAAGTAACTTGCATGCTACTTGGTCAGCAAGGTGGTTTTACCAAATTTCCATGTTTTCTGTGTGAATGGGACAGTAGAGCTAGAAATCAACATTGGTGTAGAAAGAACTGGCCTGCTAGGAAGTCTTTAAAGCCTGGTGAGAAGAAGATTCTACGCAAAAACCTTGTAGATCCCAAAAACGTGCTCCTACCACCATTGCATATTAAGTTAGGTCTCATGAAACAGTTTGTTAAGGCTTTGCCAAAAGATGGACCTTGTTTGAAATATCTCTATCAGAAGTTTCCACATCTTTCAGAAGCAAAACTGAAAGAAGGCGTCTTCACCTGACCTGATATTAGAAAAATGATGTTTGATGTTAACTTTGAATCCACAATGACCTCAAATGAAAAAGAAGCATGGATATCATTCAAGCAAATTGTCACCAAGTTCATGGGAAATGAAAAAGACCCAGAATATAAATCTATTGTTGCTAACATGTTAAAAAAGTTTGAACAGTTAGGGTGTTTGATGAGCCTCAAAGTTCACTTTTTGAACAGCCACCTTGATTATTTCCCGGACAGTTTAGATGTTAGTGAGGAACAAGGTGAACGTTTCCACCAGGACGTTAAAGTGATGGAAAAACGTTGTTAGGGCCGCTGGAATACCAACATGATGGGGGATTACTGTTGGTCCCTTCACCGGGAAGTTCAGCTAGCGGTTCATCGTAGAAAATGCTACACAAGAAGCTTCAAGGAAAAGAGGGAAAGAAAATATAGACCAATTCCAATTGAAAAGTGAACCCTGTATTATAATTTAACATTGCTATAGTAAGTAGTTCAACTGTAAATATAAACTATTTTCATGATATAACATTGTGTTTCATTAATTTCCCTATTATACTGTATATGGGTATTAGACTATTTAAAAATACATATTGCTTGTAAACTATGGGTGATACCAAAAAACTAAGGCCAGATTCGGATTCAGCACATTAAAATCTATAAAGATCAGCATTTAAATTTTAAAAAGTTTTCAAACCATTTTTTTGTTGGCCTGTGTTTTTGAACCAATATTATAAATTCATTTTAGCATTCTGCACTGAAGGTCGTCTGTAGCTCCTAAACAAAACAAAAATAAAAAAATCGGTTGACAGACAGAAGAGAAAATGGTACCTAACCGTTTTGACTTTGCCTATTTATATATGGATATTTAAACACACACACAGGTATTCTAGATATATAAGTAGGTATTATAATAGTTTATGCAATAACAATGTTTATAAGTAGTTAAAGCAAATAACGAAAGATAAGAATTTACTATTTAAAAATCTTCAACATTATTAAATATTACATATACTTATTAGTGTAATACTGTATTGACGAGATTTATAGATTTTTTAGAAAACTTCAGTTTTTGATTTTCTATCGCTAAACTGGGGCTCCATCTCTTTAAATACTAGATTGTGCTAAAATACAGAAAATGGAAATGACTAGAATTCCAAATCATTTAAAAAATATAATTTATTATTAACAAGTTATAAAAAATATTTCTAGTAATAATATATACATATAGCTAGCACGTCCTTTTCAAATAAACAAAATCTACAAATTTTCAAAATGCCTTCCGAAATTCTGTAACTGAATCATCGGCGAAATCTCGGATCCAGGTTCAGAATTGTTGCATTCAACATAATTTCGTACGCAGGCTGATAACCTGTGATGGTGATTGACAGGCAATTGCGGTGAGAATGAAGTATTCGTTGACACTGGCATGGCATTTGGTAAAATGGGAGAGGAGCTTGAAAGACCCGGTTGTCCAGGATAGTTGAAAAACCTGAAAAATTTTGAATTATTATTACTTCGATAAACGATACCTGAACTATTGGTTGTTTTTTCAATTGTTCTTAATATATATATATATATATATATATATATATATATATATATTAAATAAGTATTTAAACAGACTTTATTAAATTTACTCTTAATTATAAGGTCAAATACTGTCTTTATTCCCACATTGTAATATGATACTTGTTAGTCATTTTTATCACGTTCGACTTTTTACATTTATACTTGGTAACCAAATCTGTACACGTCTTATTTTTCAGTTCACATAAAAACTGATGACCATGCATTTTGAAACGACACGCTTAAATTGTTTTTGTTTAACTCGCGTGTCGGCTCATCATTTTGTAATGTTATAAATACTACTGTAGGACCTTCAGTCGTCAGATGATTAGTTGATTTATATTCTTATAGTTGAAAGTTATAATTATTATTTTTTGTGTTTAATTAAATACATTGTTTTTAAAAAATGAATTTTTGAAAATCGTAATATAAAAAGTGGCGCAGTCAGTAGGATTCCATTACGCTGCTAAAACCGGCCTTAGAAGAAAAGCTTAACTGGTAGCGGTGGATTCAAATCCTTTGAAGGAGAAAAAGAACCTCGAGACGTCCCAACTACAACACGTAGAACACGGCAACTTTGATGTTTTGATTAATGTAAGTACAAACAATTAAGTAATCATCTCGCAAATATTTGTTTTACCAATTTGAATTTATTTTATCGATTTATATTTTTGATTTTATTTTATCTTTACTGTTCGTACGTTCAATATCCCTGAACATTTTAAACCGAATTGTACTATTTTCCATTTGGGTTTATTTTACTTTGTGTACAATTACTGTAATCTTCTATATTCTTAAAATAAAAACGCGGTAAACGTTTTGACAATTCTAGATATTTTCTTTAATTTTGAACATTTTTATTACCGCATATTTTTAATCAACCGAAATAATGGCATCTCCCCAAAATTCAGCAGATCCGGAGACTGAACCCTACCGGCTTTCGGAAATCTTTTCCATTGTCCCCGAGTGTGAGGGCGATCAAATCTCGCTAGGGACATTCACTGATGCGTGCGACTACGCCTATAATATGTCAACGGGCGACCAACGCTATCTTTTACTTATACACATTAAAAATAAGCTGAAAGGCAGAGCGGCCCAATTAATTAATTCACGCAACCCCGCGTCCTATTTAGAACTTAAACAACTTTTAAACTCTCATTTCGGTGATTCTAGAGATTTGACATCTCTCATACAAGATTTACAACGTCTAAGACAAGTTCCCCAACGAATCGCCTCTCACATTTTATAACAGATTGCAAGTACTTACTGCAAAAATGTACGCCAATATTCAGAAAACCTCGAATTTGAATGCAGATCAGAAGACAGCCCAAACGAGTCTTATAGACACCATGGCGCTGAACACGCTTCTGACCGGTTTAGAACCGCGTTTAGGGCAAATCATCCACGCCGGCAACCCGAAAGACATGTTAGAAGCTCACGTACGAATTAGACGTGAATTACAACTGTCCTACTTCGAAAACCAAAAAACACCTAAACAAATTCCCCTTAAGCCTAATCAACCCTTTCGAAAGCCTAATCCGCAAATTAATAAGTGCCTATCATGTGGAAGATTCGGACATCACACATCCGAATGTCGATCTTGAAACTACCAGTCTATAACAATAGTAGCGGCAATAATGATAATTTTAGACCAAACCCTTTTACTAATAATTTCTCTCAAAATCAGAATCAACAACCTAGGCAAAATCAGTCACCCTTCAGACAAAACCAGTTCTCTAACCAGCCAAGAACGTTTCAGCAAAGTACGCAACAACCACGCCAATCGGTCATCCAACGAAATCCCAGTTTTCCCCCAAATCCAAATAAAACACATCACTTAAATTATACGAATTACCCTAACCAGGACGATGATTATTATACAGTTAATAATCAACCCTACGATAATTACAATAGCACTGATGATCAAAAAGAATATGATTATTATAGTCAGTCATGAAATCCAGAAGCAATTAATATTAATTATCATACTGCTGATAACTATCAAACTATCGATTTAGATCCCCTAGAGAATCAAAACTATCAGATTTTCTATCTCTTCCAAATTTAGACCACCCTCCAGACATAACGACCAGCCTCGCAACACAGATCCAAACTATCAATCTCGACGACCTGAACCCGAATATAAACTTTCCGGAACAGACATTTCTGTACCTACTCTCTATACTTTAAACTCCAAAAATCTGTACTATATTAACGACGCGACTGGAAACTATAAACTACTCATAGATACAGGCGCAGGAATTTCTATCTTTAAAGAGCATACCATCAGAAATTATTCTGAACGATTCCCGGAAAATGTCATTATTCAGGGAATTACAGACAAAAAGATCCCCATTTCTCAGTCAACCCTTATACCATTCACTCATGGTAACCCCCATAAAGTATTCATATGTAATTTCGACATCGAGTTTGATGGCATTTTTGGGTTAGATTTTTTAGAACATTATGAATGTGTAATCGATCTAAAATCTAAACACTCAAAACAAATTTCAAAGATATCACTCTTTACAAGGTTTCCTCCTTGCCCCTTTCAGATATCACTGCCTCGACAGTCCCCAACACATCGTCTTCTAAAAATTTCTCAAACTATATTTCTATAGAACCGCGTACAAAAAAAATATGTAAACTACGTTGTCACCTTTCCAACACCGACGATGTTTTACATACCATCGAGAAAGAGAAAGTCAGACTACCCAATTCCTTGGTATATGTAAACCATAACGGGGAATTTCTAACTTCAGTTGTAAATGCCAACGCCATCCCAAAAACAATTAACTTAACAATAGAACCCCTTGTGCAAACACAACCCTGTTTTAACTTCGATCGACTCTTACGAAACTCCAGAAATCGACAGAAACTTAATCATAAGACAACAACTCCGGACTGAATATTTAAACGACGAAGAAAAAGACATGATTACCAACCTTTGCTTGGATTTCCAGGGCATATTTTACTTAGAAGGAGACTCACTATCCTTTACCAACGAAATTAAGCATTCAATCGACACTAGTAATTCCAGACCCATCTTTACTAAATCTTATAGGTACCCTCAGGTACATAAAGAAGAAGTTAAAGATCAAGTAAGCAAAATGCTCAACCAAGGTATCATTCGTCACTCAACTTCCCCGTGGTCTTCCCCAGTTTGGGTTGTTCCCAAAAAGCTAGACGCCTCAGGCAAACAAAAATGGCGTGTCGGCACTGACTACAGTAGACGACAAATATCCATTGCCTAACATCTCCGATCTTTTAGATCAACTTGGCAAATACCAATATTTTTCTACATTAGATCTCGCCAAGATATTCCCAAGACAGCATTTTCAGTCGAAAACGGCCATTACGAGTTTGTTCGTATGCCGTTCGGTTTAAAAATCGCCCCGTCCACATTTCAACGTGTCATGGACAACATCCTCCTTGGAATTCAAAATGAACGTTGTCTAGTATACATGGACGATATCATTGTATACTCCCCAACAATTCACGAACACATTTCACGGTTGACCGAAGTCTTCAAACGTCTTCGCAAATCAAATCTTAAGATTCAACCCGACAAATGTGAATTCTTAAAAAAAGAGGTAGCGTCTCTTGGTCATCTAATTACGCAACAAGATGTAAAACCGAATCCCGAAAAAGTCAATTGTATCCAAAATTTCCCAGAGCCAAAAAATCCAAAATACATTAAATCTTTCTTAGGATTGGCCGGATACTATGGAAGATTCATCCCCAACTTTGCCAAAATGTCAAAACCACTTACAAAACTTCTCCAAAAAGATGCAAGATTCTTCTTTGATTCTGAGTGTAAGTCATCATTTAACGACTTAAGGAAAGCTCTCATTTCAGACCCATTCTCAACTACCCAAATTTTGAAGAACCGTTTCTTCTCACCACGGATGCCAGCGCTTTCGCGATTGGTGCAGTTCTTTCGCAAGGTCCTGTAGGAAAAGATCTTCCTATCGCTTATGCCTCTCGCACTTTATGTGCCACCGAAACTCGATATTCTACCAGCGAAAGGGAATTGCTTGCCATAGTGTGGGCAGTAAAACACTTCCGTCCGTATTTATTTGGCCGTAAGTTTACTTTAATCACCGATCACCGCCCGCTTACGTGGCTTTTCTCGATCAAAGATCCAGGCAGTAGACTTGCCAGATGGCGACTGAAACTCGAAGAGTACAATTACAAGATTGAACACAAACCTGGAAAGATAAACAAAAACGCAGACGCTCTATCGCGAATTAAAATCAATCACTTCCACCAAATAGCCAATTTTCAGTCAAAAATCCACGCCTTCAATGACACCGACTCATAAGACGAAGGTGAACAAGAATCCGAAGAACCCGAACTTAATGACGAACTACTAACTAACGAATTTAACAAATTTGTCGACTTATATAAAACAAGATCTCTAATTGACTACTCGAAAATCGAAACGACAAATTCTCAACTTCTCGACAAAACTCATAAACAAATTATTACATTCTTTTGGCAAAACAAGTTAACTGATCTCCACGATTGGATCATGGATGATATCTTCGAAGAAGATATTAACTTTAAAAACTATTCTCTCAACACCTTTGCCAGTAAATCAGTCAAAGATCGTAAATACTTTATAATCCCCTTGCCATTTGACCCAGAAACAGTCGTTCAATTTCTGTTTTTCATCATTTACAAATCAAAGAATAAATTTGATCCCGAAACAACGTACTATGTCGAAAACAATTTGGAACTTTCAATTCTCGAAACCTTTTCTTATGTCTTTGCAGACAAAGATATTAAACTGAAAATATGTCAAAACATTATAAAAACACCCTCAGAAGACGAAATACCGCAAATTTTAGAAAACTATCATCAGGGAAAAAATAATCTTCATCGCGGAATCAACGAAACGGTCAGACGAATAAAGGAAAAATATAATTGGACCGGTTTAACAAAAAATGTAGAAAATTTCATCAAATCTTGCGAAAAAGGTGAAAACTTAAGTTCCCTTATAGTTATAACAGAAACGCCGAAAACACCTTTCGAGCGAATTAATGTTGACGTTTTTGAATACCCATCGAGAAATTACCCTCTGACAGTTAGAGACGAGCTAACAAAATTCACACAAGCATATCCAATAAAGAATAAAACAGCAAAAACCGTCGTTAACACGCTTATCCTTTATCTCCAACATTACGGCACCCCGTTGCGAATTCATTGCGACTGCGGCCGTGAATTTGATAATGTTCTAATGAAAGACTTCTGTGAGCTTTACAACATAAAACATACATTTTCAAGTGTGGGTCACACACAATCCAACGGTTCCCTCGAACGATTCCACTCAACATTATCGGAAATAATCAGAACAAATATAGCCGAAAACCCAGACGAACATCCGTTTAACGTTTTGCCATACGCAATAATTTGTTGTAACAACACCAAAAATAGATCTCATGGCTTTACACCCTACGAGCTTATTTTTGGTCACACGTCTAGTAGACCCCCGGAAACGCTATATAACCAACAGAACCTCATTTCCAAATACATAAGAGATTTCATCCAGATACGTATGGAGTACTTTTACAAACTAGCGCGTTCAAAAATTAAACAACAAAAAGAAAAGGCAAAAACTCAATTCGACCATCACGTACCTGAAAACCGACTAAATTATAACATAGGCGATGAAGTATATTTGAAGGAATCGCAAATTTCTAGTAAATCACAAAATAAATTTAATGGTCTTTTCCAGATAACTGAACTCTTTCAAAATTCTGCAGTCTTACTAAATCCCGAGACAAATCAATCTACAAAAGCAAATTTTGACAGATTGAAACCGTATTTTGAGTGAAAATTACTTCTTTTCTCAATATACGATAACACCTATAAACAACACCGTGACAAAATACTTTAGTTGACACTATCCATTCAAACTTAACTACTCTTCTTAGTTCATTCAAACCACAAGTACAAACACACGTCAGCCTTCTCAAACAAATATCAGACACAGTAAACTTGAAATATCAAGAAATATTCGCGGACACGAAACTTCACTTAAACCGACAGAAACGCGGACTTATTAATGGATTACGAACAATTTGGAAATCAATAACTGGCACTCTGGATGCAAACGATGGTCAATATTTTAATGATTGTATCAAGAAGATTACTCATGACGAACAACAAATCGAAAATCTACTGAAGAACCAAATCTCTGTTACGACTTTTTTAATTCAACGGTTCGTAAACTCCAAATAGACGAAGAAACCTTTAATAAGAATATTAATGAATTCAGGCAAGCCATTGCTTTTATTTCAGACGACCTTCAGTTCTTTGAGACACTTGTCAACACTCTAGATTTATGTGAATCATTAATGGAAAGCTATGTCTTTATTCAAGATGCCCTTAATGATGTATTATCGGCAATATCTTTCGCTCGCATTAAAATGTTACATAGTTCAAACATTACACCGGCAGATTTAGTCGACTTACTTCAAATTATCTCTCACTCTTTGCACAAAAACAATTTGCCCTTATCTATTAATGCCCATAATATTGCACAATATATCGACATCATCGAATTGGAAGCATTTCAATTAGACACGAAAATAATTTTTGTATTAAGAATCCCCTTAGTAAACCATGAAACTTTTACCCTTTTTCGTTTATATCCAATTCCGATACTTGACGACCGAACAGGGTTTCATCACATTTTACCAACCACAACGAAATTTATTGCGAAAAACGATGATTCACTATTGTATACTACATTTCGGAACTTGGACAACTGCAAGTCCTTAAGCCAAGTTCAATGGATATGTTCAGACGTTCTCCCGTATTCTATAGATAGCGATTCAACTTGTGAGGCCCAGCTGTTGAAGCAGTCCACCTTCCTTCCAAAGGTTTGTCAGACTTCCATATTCTACGCCAAGGACTACAATGTATACAACGCATTCATTGGCAACACTCGAATTCATTCAAGCAAGCTGATCGACAATTTCCAAAACATTACCTACAAGAGCCATCAAATTCAAATACCGTACAACTGCTGCAAATCTATACCACCGAAAAACTATGTCCCAGATCTAAAGCCACTCAGACTAAACAAGATCGATGCAGGCGACCTCAACATAGCTCAACATAAGTTGAACCAATATTCGGAAGAGCTAGACAAATTAATAAACCAACCGTTTATTAAAAAACACATGTCATGGTTCACAATTTTTTCAATTACATTAATCGTTTTACTAATCCTTATCTACATTTTCTATAAATGCAAACCAAGAAGACAATCCAGATTGTTAGCCATAACAACAAACAGCGACGATCCACCGTCACCTTCACCAATGCGATTTCACTGGTTAAACGGACTCGTGTAGGTTTCCGGGAAGTTGTTTGCTTTAAATTCCGTTGACTTTTCGACTGTGTGAACTAAGTGCTGATATATTTTGCATATAACATATATCATCATCATCATCATCATATGCAGCTAATTTCGACCATTATTTTATGGTGTAGCCTCTCTTACATATTCGTTTCGCAAATCTCTCCATGTTGTTCTGTTGTACGCTTTTTGGGACCAGGTTATGCCTGCTATTTTCTTGATGTCATAGTCCCATCTTACATTGGGGCGTTTCCTTGGTCTTTTAACACCCCTAGGATACCATTGTGTGATTTTTGTTGACCACCTATTATCTTGTCTTCTTGCCAAATGCCCTGCCCATTGCCACTTCAGAGATTTCACTCTGTCGATAACATCTATTACCTGGGTTTTGTTCCTTATCCACTCTATTCTCTTCCGATCTCTTCTCGTTATTCCGATCATGCATCTTTCCATAGACCTTTGTGCTACTTGTAGTTTTCTTGTAAGTTCGGTTTTCAGAATCCAGGTTTCACAACCGTATGTCAGTACTGGTAGAACACGCTGATCAAATACTTTCTTCTTAAGGCGGAATGCCATTCGTGACTTGAAGATTATGGAGTTTCTTCCAAACGTCATCCATGCAAGTTTGATCCTTCTGTTTATTTCTGGTAGTAGCGAACCTGATATGTGTATTAATTGACCTAGGTATATATATTGTTCTACTATTTCCAGAACTGTGTTATCTATTGTGATGTCTTGTGAGTCTATTAGTTCGTTGTACATTATCTTTGTTTTTCCGATATTTATTTTTAGGCCTATTTCCTTGCTTACTCTGCTAAGTTCATTGATTTGATTTTGTAGTTCTCCTGCGTTATTGGCAATTAGGACAATGTCATCGGCGAATCTCAGATGGTTTAGATATTCTCCATCTAGGTTCAGTCCTTTGTGGTCCCAGTCTAATCGTCGAAAGATACTCTCTAATGCCGATGTGAATAGCTTCGGTGATATTGAGTCACCTTGTCTCACTCCTCTGTTAGTAGGAAATTCAGGGCTGCCTTCGTATATTCTGATTTTGGCTTTGGCTTCCTTGTATATATTAGCCAACGTTTCTATGTATGGCTTATCTACACCTTGTTCACTCAGGGTGTTGATTACCGCCTTCGGATATATAGTGTCGAACGCTTTTTCGAAGTCGATGAAGGCCCAGGCAAGTGGTATTTGATATTCTCTAGTTCGACTGATAACTTACCCTTATAGTGTGTATGTGATCGATTGTGCCCAAGCCACTACGAAATCCGGCTTGTTCTCGGGGTTGTGCGGAATCTAGTGTACTCTGTATTCTGTTTTGTATGATTTTAGTGAATATTTTCTACACTACCGGCAGGAGACTTATCGGTCTGTAGTTCCGAATGTCTTCTTTATTGCCTTTCTTATGGATTAATACTATGAGGGCGCTATTCCATTTTTCTGGGATGTGTCTGGTTCTTAGGCAATTCGTATATATTTTGGCTAGGCGTTTCCATGCTTCTCTACCAGCGTATTTTAGTAGTTCAGCCGTTACTGCGTCGTTACCTGCTGTCTTGCCATTTTTCATTTTGTTGACCGCTGATTCCACTTCCTCCACAAGTATTTCAGGTATTTCTTCTTTCGTCAGCTGTATTTCCAGGGATTCGGGGGCTTTGTATAGATCCGTGTAGAATTTCGTGACATGCTCCATTATTTTGTGTCTATCCGTTATTCTGATATTTTCTTCTGTCAATGCGATTACTTGTCTTTTCCCAATTATCAATGCTTTCTTAGTGTTTTTATAACTTTTCCGATTTTCAATTGCAGTTTCTACCAATTTTTCGTTGTATTTTTTGATGTCCTCTGCAATTTTCTTTCTTATTGTCTTGCATAGTTCACTGTATTCTATGCGTTGGATGTCTGTTGTCCTTTTCAGTTCTCTTCTTTTCTGAAGCAACGCCTTTGTTTCCGAACTAAGCTTCTTGTGTTCGTTTCGTTGTTGGCTTCCGCCTATTTCTTTAGCACAGGTCAGTATTGTATTCATTAGTTGTGTGTTGTCTTGTTGTTTCCGGAGCTTCTCTTCTATCAGCGTCTGATATTTTTCAGAATTTTCTTTCAGGTTGTTAATGTCTATGCTAGTAGCGGGCGTCTTCCTAGTAAGTTTAAATCTCTCCAGTTTCGTATTAAGGACAATCCTTGCTCTGACAAGTCTGTGATCGCTTCCTGTCCTGAATTTATTTAGCGTGCTTACATCTTTGATGGTATTAATCTTGTTTGTCAGGACAAAGTCAATTTCATTTTTGACTGACGCATTTGGAGCTTCCCAAGTCCATTTCCTATTAGAATTTTTCTTGAAGAAGGAGTTGGATATGTACATGTTCTGATAGTGTGCGAACTGTACTAATCTCTCTCCTCTTTCATTTCGTTCACCGAACCCGAAGTTCCCACTGATCCTTCTCCTTCTCGGTCTTGTTTTCTTCGTCAGAATGACTAATTGTTGGAGCGTAAACTTGTATTATTTTAATAGAGTATCTTTTCGAAAGCGACAATGTTAGACTTGCGACTCTGTCTGATGTTCCGGACACGCCTATAATTTTATCGGTCCATCTCTTATGGATGAGGAATCCAACACCACTAGTTCTTCCTGTTGGTGTTCCTCGGTGGTATAGGAGGTTGCCTGATTCAAGTGTTATTAGCTCTTCGTTTTTCCTCCTAACTTCACTTATGCCAATGATATCCCACTTGATTTTTACTGCTTCTTGTTCTAATTCTACAATTCTAGCTTGGTTCGAGAGTGTTCGGCAGTTATATGTTGCTAGATGTAGTGTAGTCGAATGTTTGCCTCCCCCAGAATCCTTGAGGCAGACCGGTTTCCCGGTGTGGGATTGCTTACCCACCTGGGGTACAATTCCGTGAGTTTTGTAATTCGACATGTTTGAGGTTCTGAGGCATACCTTACCACGCTGCCTCAATGCGGGTTGGTAAGGAGCAATGATTCTCTTTCTCATGGATTTTGCCAGTTACCAGAGACGACCGTACCCCCGAGATGACGTCACGTCTTTTTATTAATTAAAAGCCGTGGCATGGCTGGGATTCGAACCCGGATACGAGACTCGGTTCAGCCTCCGAATTAGTGGAGTTTTGGAGGTTCGAGCACATTCCCTCTGCGCTACCGGGGGTCTATAACATATATATATATATATATATATATATATATATATATATATAATTTTCTTTGTTGTATCCGGTGTACATCCGTTTCTCGGTTTGTGCTCTGAAAAAAACATTTTACCTCACGTTTTGCCAAAATCTCATTTGGTATTTTCAAAAGTTGAAATCTGAAAATCTGAAAACAGATTTTCAGATAAGTAAATCAGAAACAGTTAAATTTCAAGTCATTTGAGTCTGTTGTTTAGACATGTAAATAAGAGTTTTGTAAAGATAGAAAGTTTTATCACACCTAGGGCAGCCTAAAAGGCTTGTATAAAAAAGTAAAATTTAGACAATGAAATCAAATTAACAATGAAACTAGAGATTTTAGAGAAGAATTATACCAAATAAAAGGAAATTCAAGATGAAATTGAAGTACACACTCAAGAATTTGAGAAAGGATTGAAATTGATGATAGTTACTTCCATATTTGTAGTCTGATTAAAGAATAATAATAAATTAGATTTAGCTACTTAACAGAATATAATCACATCTAGTAAAAGTAACATAAAACTTCTTCTTTTTGATGCATTAATTTTGAATAACGATAGTTTAGAATCAAACACACAAACATTCTTTTATGTCAAATCATATTTCACCGGTATCCATAATTTCTCAATTAATGAATATTGAATAATGAAAAAATGTAATTTGAGTCAACTACAAAAGTTTGCAACAGACACATGTTCAATAATTAATACTTAGCTTACAATAAAGGTAGAAAATATCTTTTATTTGATGCACTAGTACTAAATTTAATAAATAGTAAACTAGATTACAATACAAAAGGTCTTTTGAGGACTCGTTCGTTAATGAAGAAAATGTTTCTATACACGATTTTTTTGAATGTATTCACAATAAATAATATATTCTTACAAATTTGTGAGCACAGCATGACACTCGTGGGAGAGATTAATCTTCTTAAGCCAATCAATCACACAAAAATTATCATTGTTGTTCAGTAGCAATACAGGATCTGATAATAATGATCATTACTGAGTTCACCTACCAAGCAAAAGACAACACCCCAGTCCTCATCTTGTTGGTTTCGTACTGTTTGAAGCATTAAGTAAAAATCTTCCAACTATAATACCTACATAGTGTAGTAAGTAAATATCGGTTTTTTTAATTTAAATTGAAACCACGAGATTTATCGCAATTTGGTGTCGAAGTGTGTAATTACGTGAAGTTAAAAGGTAACATGGTAAATTAATTCATGGCTACAACTCTAAGTATGGCAGAATTGGAAGATTAGTGAAATCTTTTGATGAAAAACGTAAAATTGATTAGAGAACTTTGTAACTAAAAAACCTTGTTTATGCGATGAAAGTGAACAACAAAACCTTGTTGCTACGATGAAAAGTGAACAACAAAATTTAATTAAAGGGTTATTCTACCAATTTGAAGAAAAAAGGCAAGACGATTCAAAGATGCATAAGGAACAGTTAGAACAACTAATGCAATTAGTAATTCAAGTTACACAATACATAAAAGATAAACGATCACAAAGGTCCTAAAAACTACTGTGGATGCTCTTGAAACCAAAAGATGGCATCGATTCCATCCAAAGTCAAGTAAAAGTTGAAATGAGTTCAATTCAAAACTCCGTCCAAAGTGATATTCAAAGAGTACAGATGGAAATAAAAAGAATGCATTAGGATTTACAGCGGGGAAAATATCTGAACACCGTGAGTACCAAAGGTGCGTTTAGCAAACCACCCACATTTCATGGTAGTACATCTTGGCAACGGTAATTTGAAGCTTTGGCTGTCGCTAATGGCAAAATTTACCTCTTTTGTAATTTCTCTAAGAGGTCCAGCATTAGGGTTCCTCCAACGCATTTCTGTAGATGAACAAGTTAATTTCGATAAGGTCATCGCAGTTCTCGACAAGAAATACGATTTCCAAGATAATTTCGACAAGATACGACAATCAATCCTTGAGCCAAGTACATTAAGTGCAACTCAGTGGAAAAACGCAAAATTCCGGCAAGAGTCTACAAGAATTCGAAGCAGAGAGTACACGATTAGTACACCTGTCCCACCCAGATCTACCAGAGGAAAAGATCAATTGGTGACACATAGTTTTATAAATCGCATCAGAGACATTGAAGTGGAAAGGAATCTAATGCTTAGTGGCTTCAAGAAGAGTAACTCTGAGCCAGCCCCCAGGACAGTATCCATCCGGGTATTTTGGAGATAGTACCAGCCTAGTCATCAGGGGTACCGGCGCCGCTGTATTCATTGCCAAGTCCAGGGTTTTGAGGTCATCGGAAATCCTGCCAATTAACAGCAGCATCCAGCTCAGAACAGTCACCGGCGAGTCCATGTCAATACAGGGTGAGAGGTAGGTAGTACTACAGATAGGGGACAACAGAATCCGGCATAGGGTCCTGGTAGCGGATATTGAGAACGATTTTATACTGGGTATGGACCTAATCAGCCAGCATGGATTTATATTCGACCCGAGATATGATGTTTTTCGATTCCTAAATGAGGAATTTATATTGAAACGGCATGTCAACAGCTGAGCGACGTCCATAAAAATTGTAGCAAAATCAGATTATTCATGGGCAGTTAGAAAGAAATCCTGGGAGCTGCGTTGGAATGGTGGAGCCAGTACATTCAGCCCTTGACTACTAAGTTGGAGGGGCCATAGTTAAAACCGGACGAGACATACCAATTAGAGTCCTGAATATGTCCAACAACGACATCAGAATTGCTAATGGTCAAGAGATAGCTTGTTTCGAGCCAGCAGAGACCGTCATCAATTGCGAAGAAGTGTACCAGACATCTGTGAAGGAGACAGGGCCCAGTAAAGAGTTTCTACAACAGTTTGCTGACCATTTGACCCACCTTACAACAGAGGAACAGAAGAAAGCCAAGCAATTTATCGCAAATCACTGGCAAATTTTTTATAGTCAAGATGGAACCACCGGTCGTACAAGCATCATCCAGCACCGAATCAGGATACCACCTAGGTGACTACCGTTGGGGCAACAACAGGCAGTTGAGGAAACATCGACTCCATGTTACAAAATGGAGCCATCCATCAGCCCGCCGTCTGCTCCCGTTGTGTTAATTAAAAAGAGGATGGAACCACCCTATTATGCGTAGATTACGGAAAAGTTGAATGACGTTACGAATCTACCCCGAATCGATGACACTCTGACCACACTAGCAGGGTCCCGTTGGTTATCCACACTAGACCTAAAGAGTGGTTTTTGGCAGGTTGCACTACCTGAAAATGGCAGAGAGAAGACAGCGTTCTCCACCAGTAAAGGGCTGTTTCAGTTCACGGTTAGGCCCTTTGGGTTATGTAATGCTCCCGCTACATTTGGGAGGCTAATGGAGTATGTATTGAGCAAGTTGACATGCTTAGTATACCTCGACAACATTCTGGTCTTGGGTCATACATTCGACGACAGAAATAAGAATGCCAACGTGAAACTCAACCCGAAAAACTGTCCCAGGTTTCAACAAGTACTAGAGTTTTTGGGCCACGTCGTTTCCGAGTCAGAAATCCGCACATACGAAGACAAGTTAGCAGCCATCCGTGATTCGCGATCCCGATAGACAAGCATGAACTACGTAGCTTTTTAGGGCTCTGTTCCTACTGCAGACGATTTATTGAGGGATTTGCCACCATTGCCGCGCCTCTACATCCGCAGACCACTGAGAAAGAGACTTTCCGTTGGAATCATGATTGACAAACATCATTCAGACGACTGAAGGCGGCCCTATGTTCCAGCCCAATCATAGCATTTCATGCACAGTCCGACAAGTTCATCTTAGACACCGATGTCAGCAACCCAGTTTTGGGGGCCGTCCTATCGCAGGTGCACGATGGTGAAGAGAGGGTGATCGAGTACTACTGCTATGGATTCTCGAAACCGGAAAGAAATTATGATCTCACCAAAAAAGAACTTCTTGCAATAATAAGGGCTGTAGACCATTTCCAGAATTACTCGTCATTTCCTAATCCGAACAGAACATGACGCCCTCAAATGGCTGGTGGACATGAAGTCACCGAAAGGACAACTGGGCAGGTGGATGTAGAAATTACAGCAATACGATTTCAAGGTCGAACACCGCGCCTACCCTGTGAAGTGGAATGCGGATATTGTCTGAAACGGAACAGGTAGACAATCCGACAGATCCGAGTGCAAACCAATGAAGACTCGACAACGGAACAGGGCAAGCAGGACTAAATGACTGATCCAGACATTGAACCAACCCTGTCACTTAAAAACTTTCAGTTTTTTGAAATTTATGAACTAAATCCAACACATACCCAATATTTTTATCGGGATGTCTCTGATGAAAAACATGAGCTCATGATTTTTTCAACTACAATTTAAAATTTTTAATTTTTTGCGATTTCTAGATTATTACTCTGTAAAAAATATTCTGATTAATGATGTGTCGAAAGATTCGCAAAAAAGAGACCTTTAAAAAGAGGTATCACATGATCCCTTTATATTTAAACTTTTAGAAGTGATAGAAGTGATATTCACCTGCTTAGGAGTTGAAACTTCAGGGTGACCGCTACGTGTAAAATGTGTCACCCCTTAAATACGAATTAACGTGTTTTTGGTTTTTTCATTTAAGGATATTTTAAAAGTAATTATCGGTGGTTAGTTTTGAAATGAAAGTCCTGTATACTATAATAATAGGTAGATTTTTACTTAGCTCTCCTATAAACCTAAAAAATAATACCAAAATGCAAATATCAGCAGTATGTAGGTCCCATGTTTTGCCAAAAGGTGAATTCAAGACAGAGTTAAAGACTTTTATGATTACGAAACAAAGAACGATAAATCATTTTATAATTGGTGTTTTTAATATTGATTTAATTAAAATTGATAACTTTAGCCATGAGCATTTCAATAATTATTTAGAGAACTGTTAAACCCGTAAATTAAAAGTAATTAGTAAAAATAGCTAGAAAAGTACATTGTAACTCGATATTATCATTACAAGACCCGAATGAAGCCACTGATTCAGTTATGGATGTAATTGGACTTGTGTAATCTGCGTATCTATAGGAATAGATCTAAATGAATTAAAAGCCTTATTATCCAGCTTCAAATAGACAAAGAAGTATTAAAAACTGAAAAATTTAATAAAGGAAACGCCCCCGATTTTATTGAAATATCGGAAAAGCAAAAACTTAGGATTAATGTTATGTGTTTCGACGTTTGGGAACTTAACCAAACTAAGTCATCGGCTGATCAGGCTGCGTGGGATAAGGAAGTTGTTTCGGATATATTGATAACAATATCTCCAGAACTGTCTAATATACACTTCAAAAAAATTAGGCTAGGATTATTTAACGAAACAAAAAGAGACCAATTAAAGTTATAGTGGAAAACCAAAATTCAGCTAATAAAATCTTAAAGAATAGCAAGAGATCAGGGAAGCACACAAAAACATCACAATATCCTCGCATAAAACAAAGAGGCAAATGGAGCATTATTGAAAGGTCAAAGAATAATTAAGCCCGCCCAACAGTAATTTCAACAGTTATTTCAGCGATAACATCAAAACCTACTATCTCAAAAACAAGATCGACGATTGTTGACAAATACAGCAGTTTATAGAGCTTATACCATTACGTCAGTAACAGTTTATAGAGAATTATTGCTAATATTTTAACAGCAAACTCGTAGAAGTAATGGAGGAATCATAATGCCGTCTACAGGAAAGTTGTAGAGAATAAGAAATCCTTCTTAATGAGTGTCATCCTGATTGAATCATTTTTTACCGAGTAAACTCAGAAAAACTGGTCAATGGCGAATTTTTTTCAAAAATTTACAACTTTCTTGTAACTGATACTGAAATATTAGTCTTCGTCAAAACGATAGTTTATGATATTAAGTTTATATGGGCTCACGATGGATACTGTTGAATAAGTAGTTTTTGAACAATTCGACAGCATTAAATGCAGTGACAATAGCTGTCAAAGCATATGAACAGATCTAGAATTTTCTTAAGGTGGGGGCACGAGATGAAAATTATGGTAAATTGTATTATTATATGTTTTTTCTAAGCAGTTTATTTTTATTTACATAACTATTGCTTACTCATACTGGCCTATTTTGTTCATTTGTTTATCAATATTTATAAGTTAATGCTTACCTGTATACAGTTTACTGATATTAATTAAACGTGGGAGGGTCCATAGTTTAAGCCAAATTTCAAAAGCAGTATTAATGCATTTTGCGGCACTATAACAAATCCAAGATATACAAAGTTAAGTGCATTTTATAAGCTTTCAAAATATATTTTCCATGCCGATTTCGAACTATAGTGGTTAATACTATACGTCCTGCAAAATATTTCTACAAATTATTTAAATTGCAATTCTGCAAGATCTACTTAACGTACAATATCAATCCTCAGCCTTATTAACGTTATAAGCTATCACTAGGAGGCAGATTTTCCAACTTTTCTCTATGAAAAATGTTGCGTTTAAAATTTATAAACATTCATTTTGAAGATTTTCTGATTCTCTACATTTTTTCTATTGACGGCATTAAGAACAGATCAATACTTTTAACACTATACGCAAAAAAACTAGGTGTTTGCTGTTAAAAATATAATTATGTATTATTAAGTTATGATTTATAAACTATTATTTCCGTGATGGCTTTGGCGATTTGCCGTTGAATTTTATGTCACCTAAAATCTCCATTGACTGGTGTAAAATGTGAGTGACGGTAAGTATAATATTGTAATATTTTTATTACAACACAGTCCAACTCACTCTAATTTATTTCCACTACTTTAACACAATTTATGTTCACAGAAACTATTTACATTTTATCTTAACTATACAATACGACCGTCGAAAACTGAATGCCTCCTATCGTCAGCTGTCCATATTTATATATTTCTCTCCGAATTGTCTGGTAAGTCCACGAACCATCGGGAAACTACTTTCATGTTCTGGAAGCTTTAAGGGAATTCCCAGTAACGGCAGCGGTCGGCCTGTTGAGAGACGAAACATTTCGGATTCCCAGAAGTATCGGAATAATGTCCCTTCCACGAATTGGTTGATGGCCGATTGCACCAGCTGTCGGATGAATTCTCGTAACATTGCCCCCTCCTTAAGACCATTTCGTCCCGGAATGTCCCAGAATCCTTCCTGGTGTGACGATATTTGCAGGACTCGACAACGGGAAGTTGCTACGAGTATTGAGGCAGCATACCAGGTTGTCGATGCCACTGAATCGAAAGATTGTTTCCATCATACTTCAACACACCACCCCCCAATTCAGTCCATCCAACCCGCAGGCTATCTTTGGGACCACCAATTTCATAAGATTCTTCTCCATCATCACATTCCTCAATTTTACCAGAACCTTCCAAAGATCGCTGTATGTTGGCTTGTCCTGAGAATGTTTTCGTTGCCAAATAAAAGATGTCTCTGGTACCCACTGGTTGTTTATCTTCGAGATGTAGGACCTTCCCTACCACTGGATCTTGCTCCCGTAGCTTCTGGAAGTGGCCGTACTTTTTGGCAAACACCTTGGCTATTCCTCTGGACATCCGGAGATCTCGAGCCACACAATGAGCCAGGGCATATTGTATGGGCAGCTCAAACAGGTCTCGAGGTTCCTCTCTCGTTACGTCGTGCTGCACTTTCTGCCCATCATAGTACAGTGCCATAAACTGCTCGAAGGTCATCTCGTCATCGGGTGGTTGGATGCTGCGGACTTGGGCTTGGTCAACTTCACTGTCATGACTTCCGGCATAAGGGGCTAACCTGTTGAAATGAACGACCTTTGGTTTTCCCTGAGGTAGCTTCTTTATTCTGTAGACAACATCGTTGATTTTCTTCACAATTTGGTACGGCTCCCAAGATCTCTGTAGCTTGGGCGAATATCTACGACGACGTTGCGGGTTATACAACCAAACAAGATCATCAACTTGGAATTCTCCGCCCTCGGCTTTGATGTAGTCGTAGGCTTCCTTCATTCGGGCACTGGCATTCTCGATGTTTAACCGGACACGTTCATGGATGTCGTTCATCTTTTGACGTAGATGGCTGACATAGTCTTCAACTGCGGTCTCTTCTCCTGGGGGACATCCAAACTTCAAATGGTATGGTAGTCTTAATTCTCGTCCCATGATAATACTGACCGGGGTCTGACCCGTGGACTCGTGCACAGACGAACCGAACGATATACCATTAGAAACAAGTGCAGATACTGGTCCATGTCTCTTTGGTGGTCAGAGACTACCTTTGACAAATGGCGGTTAATGGTTCTATTCATCCGTTCTACCATTCCATCGGATTGGGGGTGTAATGCTGTCGTCCGTGTTTATTGATCTTCAAGAGCTTGCAGACGTCGTGGAAAAGAGTAGACTCGAAACTTCTACCTTGGTCTGAGTGCAACTCCAAGGGAACACCAAAACGACTGATCCATTCCTTGACAAGGACATCAGCAACCCATACGCTTCGGCCCATTTACTAAAATAGTCCATCACCACCAGAATGTATTTATTTCCAGAGTCGGATTCAGGAAATGGACCGCCAACATCCATGGCTACTCTTTTGAATGGACTGCCCATTGCTTCATGGGAGCTTTTGGTCCCTTCTGAGGTCCCATACTTGCTGCACAAACCGTACATTTCCGGCACCACTCCTTAACATCTACTTGGCAGTTTACCTAATAGAAGCGTTCTCTCAACTTCCCCAGAATTTTCGTTACTCCCAGATGTCCCCCGGTTGTACCATCATGTAGTTCTCTTAAAACCTCTGATCTCCTATTTCTGGGAACTACAATCTGTTTTTGTCGTTTCCTTACTCTGGAGTTTTCAGGACGCGCTTGAGAAGTCCATTCTCCAGGATGAGGGAGTTCCACTGAGCCCAGTACGACTTTATGGTTGGTGAGTATCGGGAAATCTCTTGCCACGTAGGTTTGCGGTGTTCTTCCTTCCACCGGATAACTTCTTTTAGTTCTGGATCTAATTTTTGGTCTTTCTGGATCTCCTCAGGTTTCCAATGGTCATCGACGGCGGTAGTTCTACAGAGAACAGCCCCTTTTTCTTCAGCTCGCTGACAATGTTTACAATCATCAGGGCATGGTCTCCTCGATAAGGCATCAACATTCTTATGGCTTGTTCCAGCGCGATGCTCAGTCTCGAAGTCGAATTCTTGCAACCGCTTAATCTACCTGGCCACTTGTTCTTCGGGGTTTTTAAACTGCAAGAGCCACTTCAGTGCTGCATGATCAGTCCTCAGTAGGAATCTTTTACCATAGAGATACTTATAGAAATTTTCTACCCCTTTACCACAGCCAAGAGTTCCCTGCGAGTAACGTAGTAATTCCGTTCAGGGTTGTTGAACAATGGCTTAAAGTTGATCCTTTCTTTAACGCAACCGAGTAATGATTCAGGTTCATTGCTCTTACTGGCACAATCTCCTTGACCCGAAACAGACTCTTCCCCAGTGCGACTCCTCTGACTACATTTCCGTCGTTAAGTTCGGGATCAAACATCATTACTGTTCCAATTTTAGCTTTCCTAGCTAAGCAAGCATTTATAATGATTTCAACTCTTTCCTGAACATTGACATCCTCTGCTAAGATGGCTCGCAGCATTATGTCATCTTTTCCATGAAGCACCACTTCTTTATCATTCACTCGCAGAATTCCATCTTTGAAGTTTAACTGGAATCCCTTGGAGCTCATGACATCCATTCCAATGATTACTTCGTCTTCGATGCCTGCCACTAATGCCCGATGTAGGAAAATGACCTTGGGAAATACAACCGTGTTTCCCAAGGTCATTTTAACCTCTATTTCACCATGGACTTTCGCTGCTTCTCCTATGGCTGTGCGCAGTTGCCATTTTGTTGGTTTTATCATTGTCTCTAAAACAATGTTGGGCCTTATTACTGTTTTCGTCGCACTGTTAACGTGGTTGCGTAGGGAAGCGAAATATCCGTTGGTAGTTGGGACTTGTTGGTTACAGGTCGACGATGGTCCCTTTATACTCACCTTCTTTAGTTTCCCCGACGAGGAAGTCTGTACTCCATTGCTCTCCTTGCAACGACTCTGGACATGTCCTACCTTACGACACTTCCGACAACTCACTAGGCTTTTTCCGGTAAGGACTTCTTCTATTTTCTTTCTTACAGAGGCTTCATCATTTCCGATTTCTTCTGACTCTCCTTCAATGATTCGAACTCTGCCCTAACTCTACAGGTATTCTTCGCAGCCTTGAATTCCAGAGCTCGAGCCAGTGCATCGAGTCGGTCGAGCAAGGGTCAATGCTTGCCTGACTTCGTTGTCCCGCAGTCCATCCAAAAACGCTTGCACTGCTAACCTTTCTATCACATGTTCCGGCGTGGCTGGATAGGCAAGGCGAACCAGACGGGCAATATCAGCTTCAAACTCTTGTAGGATTCATTTGATTTCTAGTGGCGATTTTTCAATTAGGAGTGATAGACGTGCTCTAAATGTGTCTGGCCATACCTCAGTTCTAAATGTTTGACCAGTTGATGGTAGTCTTCTTGCTCAGAGGTATTCAACGTTTGTAAAATGTCTGTAGCGTCCCCTGTTAAGGCAAGAGTTGATGCTACTGCTTTTTCTTCTGCCGACCATCGGTTTAGCTTTGCTGCAGCCTCGAATTGGCGCCGATAATTTGTCCATGACGATTTTCCATCAAATTGGGGGGTTTCATTTTGTGTCTTGCCCCCTCGAGGCTAATTTTCCAATCCACTACTTCTGGACTGTTTCTGCTTTCGGTTTATGATTGAGTTTCTCCCCTTTGTATTGTGGATACCTGTTCTTTTATTTTACCGATCTCATCCTCCATTATCTGTCTTAGCTCTTCTATCCGCGTTTCATTTTTGACTGACTTTTCGACTATTGTCTGCTTTAGTTCTTCCATCTGAGCCTCATTCTATAATATTTTCTCTTCCAGCATTTCCGAATTTTTTTGTACCATGCTTTTCAAATTTTCTTCTAGGGATTTAGAATTTTCTGCTAATTTATCTTCTAACGCCTCTTTCAAGTTTTTAGAATTTTCTAGCAATTTCTCTTCTAGAGTTTTAGAATTTTCTCGCAATTTGTCTTCTATAGTTTTAGAGTTTTCTTGTAAAATTTGTAGCTTATCTTCTAAGGATTTAGAATTTTCTAGTAATTTGTCTTCTAACGCCTCTTTCGTGATTGTTGAATGTTCTTTTAATGTTTGCAGTTTATCCTCTAAAGTCTTTGAATTTTCTTCCATTTTCTTTAATAGCATACTCATGTCCCCATTACAAGAAACTTCAAACAAATATATATCGGGATCTTTACCTTCATTTATTAGGGCATCCCGTAGCCGTTGTATTAATTCATTTTTCAGTTCAGTTCTTGGATTTATTTAAAAACACAGTCCAACTCAGTCTAATTTATTTCCACTACTTTAACACAATTTATTTTCACAGAAACTATTTACATTTTATCTTAACTATACAATAAGACCGTCGAAAACTGAATGCCTCCTATCGCCAGCTGTCCATATTTATATATTTCTCTCCGAATTGTATGGTAAGTCCACGAACTATCGGAAACTACTTTCATGTTCTGGAAGCTTTAAGGGAATTCCCAGTAACGATAGCGGTCGGCCCGTTGAGGGACGAAACATTTCCCATTTCCATTTCCCAGAAGTATCGGAATAATGTCCCTTCCACGAATTGGTTGATGGCCGATTGCACCAGCTGTCGGATGAATTCTCGTAACAATATCATAGTTCTAGCGAAACGTGGTTAACATGTGAGGTAAACTCACATGAACTATTTCGAAATAACTTTGAGGGTTTCCACAGTGATCGCAAATTTGATCAAATGAAATGTACACATGTGATATTGTTGATATTTCTCAATTTGTTGAAAATTTTCCAGAAATTGATTAGTTTGCAGATGTTCCCACATTAGCTAAATTGTTTTATTTGTCAGTAGTCTATAGTCCACCATCTCTAGATGAATTTAAGATTTTTTAGAATGCCTTGAGGGGTGGAAAATAGTAAACTGTGTTAGGTTTATCATAATGGGTGATTTTAACTGTACCAACTTTGTCGAAAACATTGTAAATGACCCGATAACACGTTCAATTAATAATTTATTATTTTTTCTACAAGCAAAACAATCTAATAACAGTTTCTATAAGTATCTCAAGTTGTTAGAATAATGGGATATTTGTAAAGCAAATACAAAAAGCTACAACTTCAAACGGACTAACTACTTGACTATGTACCATGAGTTTAATAATGTAAACTAGAATTTTTTGAAAATTCGTCAAACTGTGACTACAATGTGCCAAAGTTTTATGATAAGTTTTATGAAATCCTTGATATATATGTTCCTTTATATATTCAAACATAATTATTCTACCTGGTAAACAAGTGAAATCATAAAACTTATTAAACACAAAGTAAGGATACACTGTAAGCTGAAGCAGTGAAATAATAATACTAGTTATACGGAATTTAGTAAATTATGACCAATAATTAAACACAAAATAAAAGAAGCATGCACAATGTACTTGGATAATATAGAAACTAATTTAAAAGATAAACCTAAACACTTCTGGTCATTTGTAAATAAGAAAAACAAGTCTTCTAGAATTCCAGGAAATATGTTATACAATAATGAAGCCTCAATCAATTGTAAATGCATTCCGGACATATTTTGAAAGTTTATTTTCCCCTCCCGAAATTCAAAACGATTCTGTAAATATAAATTTAAATTTCCTTCCTAATATTATGTCAGTTATTAGCTGCGAACCTATAACTCAAACAGAAATTCTAATTGCAGGAAAAAAAAAGATAAGCTCACTTCTGGTCCCGATAAAATTCTATCCTTTCTAAAAATGAATTGTTTGCGGGTCTTACTACAACCGTTACAAATTATTTTCAAGTTGATTCTAAAGGCATCCGTGTTTCCGGATATCTGGAAGATAGCTAAAGTTTGCCCCATATTCAAGGCTCAAGCTCGGAAATATGTCACTAATTATAGACTTATTAGTATATTAAATAATTTTGCGAAAGTTTTCGAGACCCTGCATGGATTTATGAATTCTAGATCACCAGTTAGCAACTTAGCTATAAGTTGTCAATATCTTTGTAAGCAATTAGATAATAGAGGGCAGGTTGATGTAGTCTATACAGACTTCTCGAAAGCTTTTGACAAAGTCAGTCATTCTAGACTTTTACGTAAGCTAACTTGTTTGGATTTCTGTGATAACTATCTGATACTTATAAGATTTTACTTGGAACGACGTAACCAATATGTATTTTACAATGGTTATTGTTCAGACATTTATCTTGCAACAAGTGGAGTTCTAGAAGGATCAAATTTAGGACCACTATTATTTTTATTACTCATAAACGATTTATGAAATGTGTTAGAATGTAACAAATTACTGTTTGCGGGCGATTTAAAAATATATATGTCGATCTCTTCCTCAGAGGACTGCACTAAATTACAAAAATAGATTGATCTGTTGCAAGACTGGTGTCTGAAGAATCTGTATTTTAATATACCCAAATGTAAGATCTTAACGTATTGTGGTAGAAATACACGGGTGAAGCATTCATATTCAATTATCCATACTGTACTAGAGCGCACGAATACCATCAAAGATCTAAAAGTACATTTTGACAATCAACTTAAGTTCAAAGATCATATTAATATCACCGTTAATTGGGCTTATCGTATTTATGGATTTATATAAAGGAATGTAGAAATTTTGACAACCCCTCGGCACTATCTGGCTTATACATTAGCCTAGTAAGGTCAAAATGGGAGTAGGGAGGCAACATTAAAAACCCAATGCAACACACAATATGCAGATGCTATGAAGAGAGTTCACAAAAGGTTTTTAAAATTACAAAAGTAAATTAAAGGGACGCTATCCACCAAAAGGAAGCAACTATCTGAATTTGCTTGATAGATTTGGCTTTGTTTCGTTAGCGAATCGTAGAAGTCAAGCATCAGTTACATTTTAACATAAATTGTTGAGAGGTAGTGTGGATTGTCCGCAACTACTCTCTCAAATAAACATTTTAATTAAAACCAGTATATTGTTAAATTCTCCTTTGCATTTAATGTGTTGAAATGCAAACAAGATATCTAATATTTGTAACATTTTTACCTGCAGCTTACATGATTTGAAAGAGGCTTGTCACATTATATTTAATTAAAATCATATATTTAGAAATAAATTCTTTCACTAATTTTACATTTTGAGTCAAGCAGATATTACTTAGTATTTTATAATCATCATTATTTTACTTTTATGATATACTGCGACTAGATAAGTATTATTCTGTTTTTTCTTGTCTATCCTTAATTTTTATTATGTATATTTACTGTTTTTGACCTTGTCTATACTTAATTGTTATTATGTATGTTTATTATTACGATAGTACTGACATTAGAATTATATTATTATCTATCTAATATGTATGTTTTTAATATTTTTATTTCAATTTAATATTTTTATATTGTTAATATTTTTAGATTCTTATTTTAATTTAAGATTTCTTTATATTTGTTCTATAATTTATTATTATATTGTGATATAATTCATTGTAAAATCCCTCCGTAAATGGGAAATTGTTGGGCAATAAACACTATTATTAATAAACTAATAATGAATAGTATAAAACTATTTAAGGTAAATATTAAGAAATCTTGTGATACAAAATCAATCATCTATGCAATATGGAAAATGGAGCCACACAATATAGGTACAGCTTAAGACTGAGTACAAAACTATCCGACAAGGTAATAAAGCAAGCCAAAACAATGTATGATAAAGGGCAAGTTCGTTTTAATATTATAGTTCCAAAAATCTGTGGGCATTCATAAATGTCAATCTTGAGGATAATATAAAATATGATATTAAATTGTTCGTTTTAAATATATATATATATATATATATATATATATATATATATATATAAATTTGCATCAATTTATATGAAACATATGGTCAAAGAGTCTCTAAAGTAATAAATAAACTATATATATATATATATATATATATATATATATATATATATATATATATATATATATATATATATATATATTTAATTTATTACTGTGATTTTATTTTTGCTACTGTTTGTTTTAGTACATTTTAGGTATATTATAAATATTTTTGTATATTTTAAATAATCCTTACCATAATCTGTCGCCCATAAAAATTGGCCTAGGAGTCACTATACCCATTGAACTGTAATATTGTTGAGCAAACATTTCTATATCATTCGTATATTTCCTTTTCCATTTTGTTCTTCTATTTTGAAACCATATTTTAATCTATAAACAATAGTCAACTATAAGTGTTATGTAAATCTATTTTACTACATTTAGCAAAAATAATTTGTTTAGGGAAATTGCTGAAATATTGAACTCATAGTATTACTGAATCAATAACATGGGAATTCATTACCAGAATTAAAGAAAACTACTTTTAATAGAAACTTTCACCAATAAGACATTTTTATGAATGTAAAATATCTTAAGAATTTTGTAAATTGTATTAGTGTAAGCTTATTTCGAAATTAGTTTCCCCAGTTTTACTATTATGCAGAATTGTGTGTAAGACATTGGAAGTTATGAATGTTTTGCGGTCGTAAAGTTTAAAAACCTGAAATTGCAGCTTGTACTCGCTCGTGTTAACTAAGACCCTATACAATTGTGGAACAGCCAAATTAAATACATTCATTATTGCAGATATTGTACAAATTTATAAAAAATCCCAAACAATTTTAGATGATGAATTGACATCCTGCATCAAAAAAAATTCTTACCTACTAGGAACCCCCTTAGAGTAACTGTTACAACACCATTTGTTTGAATTGGGAAGTAGGGTATTATATGTCATGCGATAGATCATTCCCTATTCAGAAATTAATATTATTTTCAAAATTATTGGAAAAATGGAGGTAATAAAAAATAATTTATGATTGTCAAAATTAGCTACAGGAAATTATGTCTCCGTAGGTTATATCTAAATTGGTTATAGATTCAAACGAAATCGGGAGAAAGAGAGAGAGAGGGACAGAGAGAGACACTATATAGTGTTGTGAAAGATTCTGTGAATAGAAAAGAAAGAAGTAGTAGGGTAGATGAAAATATCGGTGTGTGGCATATTATTAAGTATATGCCATATGCTCAGGTTGCAAACATATATATGTTATATCGTTTCACTGTACTTCGTATCTTATGCGCATGTTCGAAAATGCGTCGTTGTTTCACTTCTGTCTTTGAGGTTATGTTTTCTCCCTGTTTGATATGCGGTTAGTAGTTTCGCATCACATTTACATTCTCTTCAACAGAGTAGCAGCGCTAGCGCACAACGGGTCAAGTACAGTAAAACAATATAATTTGCTGTCTCTCTTAGTCGGTGACTCTTCCACCTATAGGTGATAGCAGTATGTTAGTATTAAGTATTTGGTGTTTCGCAGACATTATATTGGCTGCTGAGTTTGTGTTGAATTTGATGTAGTCTATAACAGAATCAGTTCCTAATTTAAGGGTTTACCAGCTACATTTGCTCTAAAAATGTCAGCAAGTTTCACAATTGTTTGAACCCTAACAGAAGATCGATTAGAAATGACTGGTGGTCCTGAACAAAATTAGATTTGTATTCTTTTTTATATAAACAATTGGTTATCTTGTTTTCTTGTTAATTACTATTATTGGGTGTCGGAAATAAAAATTCAGGGAAATGATATAGCAGTTGCATTATCTTATTAAATCCCAGGAGATTACTTTAAAAAGAAAACCCATCAGTAAAGTACTTAATGCTGAATTGGGTTCAAGGAAATATCATTTAAACTTTTAGTTATATGGCTAGCCCTATTTGTATGAATTTGTTTGTGTAGGTGTTTGAGTACGTTTCTGGATGATTTAGTCAGATTTGGATTCCGTAGGTGGCGCTACCATCAAATTCTAGGAATATACATTTTTTGAATGTATAAACGGCTGAACCGATTTTGATGATTTTTTTGTGTGTTTGAGTGGATACGTTGTAGGAGTGGTACATAAATACTCGGTCTGCTGCAGTGGAGCAGGTACGCAACTATGAGTACTCGTCGCAGGTATGACATTACAGATGTAACAACTCGAGAGTATAGACTAGCATGAAATTTTGAACTTAACAGGTGCCAAAATGAGTATGGAATATGAATATTGTAATTGTAACGCCCAAACCTAATATATTCAGAATACGAGTAAACTAATTTTGCTAATTATGTAATTAATTATTATAGGCCTTTTATCGATTTGTTGAGTATAATAATAATGGGAATATCAAAATAAATGAATGAAAATACAAGACGTTACTACTTATGGATGTAATTGTGTGAAAAGAATGTAATTTTAAAACAACCTAATATTTTGTTGACGTTGACAAAACAAAGTAATTAGAAATGGAATATCGAAGGTAGACTACAATTCATAATGGGAAGGTTATTATCTATGTTAATATTTAAATAGAAAGAGGTGAAATATGTTTGTTTGATTAGACAGTCACATAAATAACTAAAAGGTCTTGACCTGGGGGCCTCACTATGTGTACGCTATGTTTTTGGGGTTTCTGAATCCGAATCCCAGCACATATCGGTTTAGCCATAACTCCAAAAAACACTGCAAAGGCCCCGCAATTTTTTTCAAACTTTTTTTGAAAGTGCTGTACTTGTGGGTCAAAAGTCTCCATGAGCTGAAACTCAAAGCCCCAAAGTTGATATTTTTACCCCTTATGAGGTATAGCGAGAAAGTAGGTTTCTGCAAATGTTTATGAAACTTTGCTGTTTGATAATTCTGAACTTAGGGATCAAAATTCTCTATTGGCTAAACTCGGAAAGTTTTTGTTTTCGAGATATAACCCACAATATTAATTTTTTACCGAAGGGCCAGGGGTATGGAAAGACCCAGAACAGTGAGAACTCCCGAAAATGTCGCTCTAGTGAGAGCAGCTATCGAACAATCACCCGGCTCTGCCCGGAAACATGCAACTACAGTAAACATGTCCGACTGCTCTGTAAGGAGGTTTTTGAATAAAGATTTATTCTTCCATCCCTATAAGACTATGGTGGTTCAGGACTTGATGCCTTAAGATTGTCGAAACCGTCTGAATCGCGCCCAAGAATGTTAGACCGTATCCAACCAATATCAACCTTCTTCAGTAGTGATGAAGCCCACTTCCATCTATCTGGAGCCGTAAACAAACAAAATTTCCGTTATTGGTAGGAAAATAACCCAAGACAAGTTCACGAGAGACGTCTCCACTCCCCAAAAGTCACTGTATGGTGTGCCATTTTCAAATTTGTGGTTATTGGACCGTACTTTTTTGACGAGGATGGGCATAGAACCACCATCACCGGTCCGCGTTATGTTTCGATGCTCGAAAAAAATTTTGAGCCAGAATTGGCACGGTTGGCTGAAGAACAGGACCTTAGGTGTATTTGATTCCAACAAGACTGGGCTACGGCCCACACAGCGCAGATTTCACTGACAAAACTGCTGCAGATGTCCACTGCGCGCCTCGTCTCTCTGAGGGGAGACCTGGGGTGTCCGGCGAGATCACTGGATTTGAGCATTTGCGATTTTTTCTTGTAGGGCTACCTTAAGGAAAAAGATTTTAAGCATCGTCCTTACAATTGGGAAGAACGGAGGATCCGTATTATAAAGGAAATCGCCGCCGTTCCATATGTGCGAGAACGCAGTTGAAAACTTTAGAAACCGCCTACATCAGTGCATCGCTTCTGGTGAACATCATCTTGCTGTTGTGATCTTTAAAGCTTAACTGAAAAAATGGGTGTAGTACTGACTCAAGCAGAATAAAGCATTTTTCCTTATGTTCTGCGAATTTTTGTTAATAGCCTATCAAAAGTTTGTTTTGTCGCACCCTGTACTTATCGGCCATCCAGTTTGACATTTTTTGTACCACCCTGTATAAATATAAATAAAACAATTCCTATTAAATTTCACCTGAACCGCAACTGCTTATGGGGCACCGTATGTAACAATTTTTAAATTTGAACTCTACTTCACCCTATATTTCAAATATCCTATATGTGCAACTAATTATGAGTTACGCTCTTTCACAATTTTTCCTCATATTTTTGGAAGCACAGTATAAAATATAATTTCTCTCCATACTTCATTTAAACCATCCTTCAGTTACAACTTTTTTTAACCTTGTTTGAATCTTACTGTGTAACGATAAGTTGACTTCGCCCTATATTTCAGGTACTCCATATATGCACCTGCTCATGCTCTACCCTATATAAGAAAATGTTTCTAACATTTTTACCCACACTGTATAATTATTATTCTACTTCACGCTATATTTCAACAACCTTGTATATTGCACTACTTATGAGCCACCCAATATAACATTTTTTCACCACCCTGTATACTTAGAATTCTAGTCCATCCTATATTTCATATATACCTCATACGAAATAGCTTGACTATAACATTCATTTATTATAATATTTTTTAAACCCACCTGTATAGATGAAATTATACCCTGCTACATATTTCAACCATCCTATAATATGCTACTTGTGAACTGCTTGTGGATATAAAACAATTTTTAAACCACTAGATATTATATTTCAACTACCATGTATAAAAAACTGATTCTAAATTTTTTTTCAACCCATTTCATAACTACGAGTATAATAATAGCTCAAGAAATTCAAATATCCTAACTGCTTACATAACATATTTTTTTTATCCATCCAGTATAAATATAATTCTATTTTACCCATATTTCACCCACATTGTATATGAAACTACGTATGACCCTAACAATATAACATTAAGTTATCCACCCTGTAGGAATATAATAACTCCAGCCATTTTTCAACCACCTGGTATACACAATATATCTTTTTCGAACCACATCGTATCAGTTCCCCTTTTATTTCAACCACATTTATAAATGCAGCTAATTACGGGCCACTTAACATACCTTCTTTTCAAGATTTTTGCAATCCATGGAATTCTACTGCGCTGTAAGTTTTACCTATCCCATATATGACAGAATTCACTGGATATATCACTTGCATTTTCTAAAAATCGAAACATGTTACATTGTAACATGTTTCGATGTGCCATATGCCATTGGGCATATTCCGAATTCTGAATAAAAGCTAAGCTGATGCAAATATCTAATATTTGGTGCATGCGGTGGAACCAATTGACTAATTGTGTGTTACCGGACATGGTAGTAGTTTTTTAACCGACTTCCAACAAGGAGGAGGTTATCAATTTATTTTATTTTATTTATTTAGTAGCTCATACACAATACATACATAGTTTCTGGGTTAGAAACAATTTTAATTTTATATTTTCCATTTAATTCTATAATTTGCCCCCCAAAAAAAATATTAGGGGTTTTTCCTTATTTTGCCAGTAAAGTTCAGGTGAGAGGCTATACCTCCATTGTTTTTTCGAAATTTTCCAGCTTATGGTTTCAGAGATAGGGGGGGGATGGGTAAAATTTTTTATATTTTTGTTAATATCTTTTAATTTATTTATTTTAAAAATATGAAAAAAATATATTTGTTTTCGTCATAATGAGCCCTTTCATTTGATATATAACATGATGGGTTAGAAACAATTTTAATTTTAATTCTATAATTTGCCCCCCAAAATAAATATTAGGGGTTTCTCCTTATTTTTCCAGTAAAGTTCAGGTGAGGGGCTATACATCCATTTTTTTTTCAAAATTTTCCAGCTTATGGTTTCGGAGATAAGGGGGGGGATGGGTAAATTTTGGTATATTTTTGTTAATATCTTTTTAAATAATTTTTTTAATATGAAAAAATATATTTGTGTTCCTCAAAATGAGACCTTTCGTTTGATATATTACGTGATGCGTTTGAAAATTTTTATTTAATTCTATAATTTGCCCCCCAAAATTAACATTAATGGTTTCTCCTTAATTTTCCTGTAAAGTTCGGGCAACGCTCTATATTTCCTATTTTTTCAAAATTTTAGGCTCAGTAGTTTCGGAGATCAGGGGGGGGGATGGGTAAATTTTGGTATATTTTCGTTAATATCTTTTTAAATAATTTTTTTTAATATGAAAAAAATATATTTGTGTTCCTCAGAATGAGACCTTTCATTTGATGTATTACATGATGCGTTTGAAATTTTTTTTATTTTTAAATTTTTATTTAATTCTATAATTTGCCCCCCATAATTAACATTAATGGTTTCTCCTTAATTTTCCTGTAAAGTTCGGGCAACGCTCTATATTTCCTATTTTTTTCAAAATTTTAGGCTCAGTAGTTTCAGAGATCAGGGGGGGAACGGTCGATTTTTTTAGTTTTTCCCCCCAGAAGTACCCCTAAAATCTTTTTTTTCTTTTACGATATGTACTCTTGATCGGGTCACCAAACTATACATTGATACCAAATTTCAACCTCTTCCGTCCAGTAGTTTAGGAGAAAATGGCTGTGATGTGACAGAGGCAGAAATCCTGAGTAATATTATAAGGGTATCCGTATATTGTATATACGGAACCCTAAAAAAATTAAAAACTAATACAAAATTGAATTACCCTCTAAAAGAGTTATTTCTAATGACCAGCAAAAGGTTACATTAGACAAATGATACTCTCCAATTGAGGCGAACATGGCCCAATGATCCTACTTGCTAATTACAATATTTAAGTAATTACGATATATCAGTAATCATTTATACATACACGCATCCAAAATACACACATACTATCTTACGTTCTATACTCATACATATATCATACTCACATATACCGCTATACAAATATTCTTCTACATTTATCTATAGTGTTCGAATTAATTTCTACTTATTTGTTATAATATATGGACTATCTAGGAGTTGTATTTGAAACCCACAATTTTAGCTTTTTTTCTCATGTGTTTTCTACAATTCATAGCTTTAAGATTGTTGTCTAGTTTATTGGCTTGGTATTTAGAATTCTGTATACTCCAGTTTTTAGTTATTTTTGGAAGTAACAGTTTATTTCTTTTTACGAGTACACTATTCGAGTGAAAATATTTATCTTTTAAGCTATCATAATGAAACTTGAGGGATTCTAATATAAAACATGGTTTTATGCTTAAAGGAATTTGATCTACTGTTAGCTTATCTAATTTGGCTCTTTTTGGTAACCTGTTTTGTATATTGATTTGTACATCAATCACTTGATATCCCATATGTTGCAATGCTATGAAATAGTGCTCAGTAATGTTTTTGCATGCATAAATTCAGACAGTTTATATTCATATAAAGATTAAAAATTTAGATTTGCTAACTACATGGTCCATGTGTCTTTCCCATTTAAGGTGTCTGTCGAAATATGCACCTGTTGGCTTTGAGTCTCAAAAGCAAATAAATAACCTTGGCGCAGACAATTGGCTCACCTTGAATATGATTGTACCTTGGTGAAGCTTTGACAGTGCCGGAACCGGATGTCATTCACCAACGTTAGATATGTCAGAGGCACTTCCGTTTCCCTCCGCTCGAATCTGGCATCGACGTGCAGAGGCGATGAAGTACGACCAGACTGATATATTTTCTTGTGAAATATTGTTATTGATCGTTATCGATTAATGTTATGTTATTGCTCTTTTCTCTAACACACCCAAGTACTTGCATGTGTCTACTCTTTTCAATTCTTGGCCATATATGTTCAGTTTTAAATTTTCTGATGTGCTACTCATATTTACTGATTATTTTGATGTAGTTGTCCATAATGTGTTGGGTCTCGCTCCAAGAATTACCGCAGCTTATTTCTACGGTATCATTCGCATAAGACAATGTGGAATTATTGGGTAAGCTAAATAACAGGTCATTTGTCTGCAACTTTTTTTATGTATGACGAGCGATCATTCAAAAATGGCTCGGGCAATTTTGTTGATTTAAACGGCATTATATTAAGGAACATTACAGAAAGGTTCCATATAATTGTTTATAACATGAGATTTATGGTTTCTCAGAAAATTTAAAAAAAAAGTAAATAAGGGACCAGATTTCAGTGAATTTCAATGAATCTTCACTGGTTTCTGTAAAACCGCTAAAGAAATTTGAATATTATAAATTGTATTCTACAAAGATATGTTCCAACGTGATTCCGTATACTAACTTTTCGAGATTTTTCAGTCCATTTTTTCCTGAAACTCCTGGATGTCGGAATTAATTTCGCGATAAAATATTGATTCCGTATATTTTTCTATAACGTAAAACTTTTTCTGAAAATATTCCGTTAGTTTATCGAAAGAAAATTTGTTATGTCGGCCAACTTTTCTATATGGTATAAGTTGCAGGTGAGTGCGTGCGTGCATGTAATATTAGATGGCATATAAGCAGTTGTGTACATAGGATGGTTGAAATATAAGTTGGCATTGAATTAGTTATACAGGGTGGTTCTAAAAATATTGTATTGGGTGATACATAAGTAGTTGCGTATGCAAGGTGGTTGAAATAAGCGTAGAGAGTAGATATTTTCGTTATAGGACGGAGAATAATTACAATTATACAAAAGGCTTTAAAAATTGTCAGAAGCAGTTGAATATAAGAGGATGGTTGAAATATAAGGTGGAGTAGAATTACAGCTATACAGGGTAGTTGCTTACACAAGATGTTTAAGGTAAGTGTGGGGTAAAATTATTGTAATTTAGGGTGTACCTATCAAAAATTTATACTTATGCATGGTGCTGTTAAAGATATCAGGACCGTTGTAATTTTGTGTTGAGTTGAATTATAGTTGTACAGGTTCAGAAAATGACAGACCAATAACTTATATAGGTATGACCAATACACAGAAGCATATACAGTGTGGATGCAATATAGAGTGAATTTGTTATATAGAAAGTGGTCCAAATAATGAAACAAATTAAAAGTTGAAATATATTTGGAAAATATAGGCAAAGAATAAAATTTAAAGAGGGAGAAAGAGGGATGGAGAAAAAGAGAAAGAGATAAGAATACGCTAAAATGTTCAATTGAATTGTACCTTAAAGCAGATAAAAAAGAAGATGAAAATAGGGATTGACTGCATACGGTTTCTAAACGGTTTTTGTTTTAAGTCAGCTGAAGTCGGTTCTTTTTTTAACTACAAATTATTCTCTATATCTACGGTTTCTGTCAATGAAGGGAGATTAAACGTATACCAGATTTTAAGTCAAACTATAAGCTTTGCAACAAAAACAGATTTAGTAAAAACAGTTGAGTAGTTATCAAACAAACAAACAACTACAATTTTATAATAGTATATATATATATATATATATATATATATATATATATATATATATGTTGTAATGATGGAACCCAAGTTTAATAGAAAAAAGAGTATTTGTATATAGTAAATATAAGTTAGGCTATAGAAAATGTATCTTTGATTTCATAAATCGAAATTAAAATTTTAGATTATATTGTTGAAATGAAAATAAAGTTAATAGGTAAAATCAGCCGGTATAATGAATAAATAAAAGGAAATCAAAGGTGAGTTTCTTATAAGCAAGCATTTTTGCATAGAAAAAGTGAATTTGAGTGGTTATTAAGGAGATGAAAACTTTAGAAGTGATTTGACAAGTTTTTTGGGAGGAGTAATGTCAAGAAGAGATAAAACTGATTCTAAGTATTGAACAGTACAAACATAACGTAGAAGTATATATAAACGTTAAGTAGATTTGCAAATTTGGTTCCTGACAGAAATAAAAAAACTAAATTAACAAGAGTAGTAGTGATGCAGTAAAGAATGAATGACTAAACAAATTGTCATTCATAAAAGATATCCATTGCTGGAATTTAAATTGGAAAAGAATATTAATATGGACAGTGGAGATGAACAGAGTTAGCCAGGAAAGATCTTTGAAGAAAGAAATAGTGTTGTGAACAGAAAAACTGTGAGTACTTTGATTTGAATATTTGTAGAAAGACATAATTTGAATTTATCTATACATTTAATAGAAGATAGTAATAAGATTTGTGCCATTAGAGTAACTAATGTGTGTTTGTGGGTTGAAAGAATTATTTTTATAGGGTTAGTTTGTAATTTTGTTAAAACATTAAACTTGGATTATGTATTACATGAATTTTTGGTCATCATTGCAGTATAATTTGCAAAACATAAGATAATAAGAATTAATTTTGACAATAAAAAATATAACAAAATTTTATAGTAATATAGATAAAAAAAGTAAAATTGTCACCTAGAGTGAAATCAAAAGCCCAGAACCCAAGATCCGGAGAAGATAAGAGCTAGTAATAAGGTAGGAAGATAAATTATTAAACATTATTTAATAAATTCATAAAGTTTAAAATAAGTACAACCAAAAATAACAAAATAATATATATATTACAGCAGACTTTCATCAAAGTATGAACTTTTCTACCGAGAATATATGAAATAAAGCCGTAATCACTTCCGGTGCCTTCCGGAAGTGGGGAATTTTAACCGGAGGTACGTTTTTCTTCAGCGAGATATGTAAATTCTAAACTTGGATTCGGACTATATGTAGAAGTAAGCGTGGTAAGGCAGAAAACTTTGTCTCGGCACATCGTACATTTTTTGAGCTTAAAAAACGAACCCCCAAGACCAATTATCAACTTCCGGTTAGTAACTGAAGGGCTTTTGTACGTTTTTCCGTATTCTTTATTTGGGAAATCGATGTTTGATGAATATTAGATATTCGAATGTGATCATATTTAAGACAATCAGCGGCCATGTTGCTATATTGGTTTCGAGGCCAACGATGACGTATTTAAGACTCTCTGGAGTACCACAAGTTTTCACAAAAATATCACTTGTGAGACTGCGGGTAATTTGTGGAATTCGCATTTTCTGAAAGATGTAATTATGCTAGTATCCTTTATATGCAACATTGTGTTGAAAACAATGTTTAACTATAATTTTTCTAAGCCTCGTAATCTAGGTATTCATTATTTACGCTATATATTAACATGCTGCTAATATATTTTGAGCCGCCCTGTAAAACTATTTTTCTATTCCGCCCTAGATTTTAACCACCTGTTTATATAACTACTTATGGACCACCCAATATAACATTTTTGGTAACACTCTGTATAACTATCAATCCAACAATCCCCACCATATTTCACTCAATCTGCAACTGCTTATTGGCCACCCTTTATACCAATTTTATTCAACATTTTTTAAAACCAACTTATAAAACTATAACTTTACGTCCATGTATATTTAAACCTTCATGTATGTGCTGCTGTCAATTAGTCAACCATTATAACTTATTTGTCTATCAGTTTTTTAACCACCCTGTTTAACCATAAATTTATCCCACAAAATATTTCAACCACCCTGTATATGCATCTGCCCATAAGCCAACTATAACTCCACTCCAACCTATATTCCAACTATATTAACTATGCTACTTACATTTTCTGAACCGTCCTGGAAAGTGTAATTTCATTGCACCTTTTATTTCAAACACCCTTTGTATGCAACGTTTTGTACCATTGTATTAATTATATTGTTCTATATATAAATAGGCAAAGACAAAACGGTTAGGTACCATTTGTCTCTCAACTGATTTGCTTAATTTTTGTTTTATTTAGTAGCTACTAAGGATCTTCAGTGTAGAATGCTAATATTAATTTATCGTATTGGTTCATTCATTAAATAAAATATAATAAAAAATTCATTATTTACAATCATACTGTCAACGCCAAACAAATAATACTGACAGTGCCGCCAGACGGTCAAAACTCAAAACATTGAGTAATTATATATGGAGGGAGCGAGCGTTAGATGCTGTTATATTGCATGTACTTCTGGAGGTAGCATGTAATACACAAATGTCGTACCAAGAGTAAAATGAGAGGGCAAGAGGCTATCTCACTCGATTGGGAGGTGCAACAAATGAACTACATACTGCACATAGCTCTTTGGATGCAGCTCTTAATCGAGTGAAATAGCCTTTTGCCCTCTTTTTCTACTCTTGGCACGATATTTATGCATTGCTGGCTACCGCCAGGAAGTACAAGCTCTATGATTAGATTGGCTGACAGTGACAGGCTAATGCTCTTTCAGACCATCATGCGACGTCTATCTTGAATAGTTCAGCATTAAGTGTTGTTATCGTTTAGTGGTAAAATAGTCAATAGTAGATCAGTATTGATTTTTCGGACGCGTTGCAGTAACTTTCATACTAAATATTCTGTTTTTAATGTGAATTTAATTATTTGATTATTATATTATTATCACAATCTTCCCGAAGATTTGGTGTAAAAAATTGTCAGTCAGCGGACAATAGAGAATGTATGAAATATTGAAGTTCTCATAGGGTTGTTGGTCATCTCTTTTCTTTAATATTCATGAACTCGATTGAAACCCCAATTGACGAAAACTTTTAGGTTGCAAACAACAATCTTCCAATTATTATATCGAACATTTTGCCAGGAGCGGTTCCAGCCAAAAATTTGGGGGTTATTCATTTGTCAAAAATATTTTGAATACCGATATTTGATTAAATTTTTATTTTCTTTTTATTTCGGTAGATTTGTCAATATGACTGAAGGATTTTGGTCATTACATCTACTTCTTCGATTTCTCCAGAACTTTATTTCTTATAAAATATACTTTTTAGAATTTCATGAAATAGGGTCGAATTTCGACCACTGATCGACCACTAGTAATTATACTTTTACTTCGCCGCAGATATCTCATACATGCAACGGCTTATAGACTATCCTATATAACAAAATATAATGTTTTTTGACCCACTCCCTTTAACTATAATTCTACTCCACCCTCTATTTGAACCACCTTGTATATGCAGCTGTTCCTGGGCCACATTTTTTGTATCACCCTATGTAACTATAAATCCACCAATCCCCCAATATATTTCACCCAAACTGCCACTGCTTATAAGCCACTGTATATCACAAGTTTATTCAACATTTTTTTTGTTTCACCTAGTGTATATATAGTACACAGAATAACTTATATGATCCGGTATTTAGTGTTGCTTATTAGTGACCCCAGATAACTTGGGTGTCTGTGATTTTTTGAACCACATTGTTTATACAAAATATAAATAGGTAATGTATGATACCCGTTGTTTGTTTTTTGTTGACTAATTCTTTGGGAACGAATTCTCTTATTATACTAAGATTGTATGTATATGTATATTGAACTAGAAATAAACAAAGATAGTAATTAAGGTTAATAGAGTTCAGTAGAGAATAAAATAATACCAATATTAATAAACAATAGGAAGAAATGCTACGATGGTTTTTAGATGTAAACAACATAATGCTAACATCAAATGGAAATATAGATCCAGTAATCATATTGAAATTGTAAAATAATAAATCCAGGTCATGAACTGGTAACTGATAATGTAATGTTTAATAGATAGAACTAGTACAAATTTTACAGTTTTAGCAAATTTCTTAAAAAACGAGTAATAGTTTATACAAGCATAAAGAAATATTCTAGTAATTTTATATATCCTCTCGGGAATGTTTAAGCAATAGAAAGAATGAAATTTTACCGTGATTTTGATATAAAACTTTACGGAGTGACGTTTACTAAATTCAGAAGTCCATATTTTCAGTAACTTCATATTTTTGGTACAGCAAAGGTTACAAATAATGTGTTTGGGATCTTATTGGAACATTTCATGAAAAATAGCGCTTGAAAATTTATTATTTCCATCTATAAAAAGGCAAAATTGTAATAGACATGTACACTTAACTTTGGTTCAAAACGAACGGATCTATTTGAAATTTGTGCAGGACGACAAGGACACCTAGCTGGTTCGACTTAACGCATTGTTGGTAGTAAACAATGGAATATTATTTGAAATTTAGGAGCAGTTTATACTTTTGAAGTACAGGTGGCAATTAAATCGGGGAAAAAGAGGAAAGAAAATTACAGATTCTGTGAAAATGAAATGGTATTTTGAAAAACTAAGCATTTGAAAGTGAGATTTGAACAAGCGGATCAACATATGGATGAATGAAGATTGGAAAGCTAGATGAAATTTGGTTCTATGTCAATATAAAAACTATGAATACGCGACAGGGCATGTCATACGGTGTAATCAGATTTTAGCAGTGTTAATGTAAACTTTGTTCGGGGTTAGAAATTGACGTTTAACTGTCAGAAAGTTTGGCAGAGATAATTTTTTTAAAATTCAAAATTGTGTATATGGTATTACGAGTTAATTGAGAAAGCAACCATCAACCAGAGGATTTTAAGAAAGCAGGTATGCAAGCACGCTGTTGAAGTTCATTAAGTAGAAAAACCAATATATAAAGAGAGCATTCAAGGAGCAGATAGGAAGCAGCATTTGTTTGAGATTGCAGTAAATTTTTAAAGAAAGCAGGCAGAGTAAGGAGCAGGCAGATAAAGCAAGCTGTTATTTGAACTAGATTCTAGAAAGAGTAGGTGTAGCAGTCAGATACAGCTGAAGTTGCAGAAAACGCCACACCAATAGAGCAAATCAAGAGGATAAAGTGGTTGATGCTTTAAGATGAACTTAAAGTTTTAAGGTAGTACAATTTTGCAGTATGATTAAATCATAATAGAATTTACAATTGCTTTTGATTTTATATGATTTTTTAGTATCGGGTTTTAAAATATAGTAAATTGCATTTGAAACAGCATTGTGTTTTAAAATTTATTTTGTGTTAAAAAGAACCATTCGTTTTGAACAAATCTTTTTAGATTAATTCTCTGATCTCAATTCAGTTAAGTGTTTGATATTTAATTTTGTTATTGATTTGAGTTCTTGAATTTTTATTTCATATCGTTACTTTAATTGATATATAAAATATATATTTAAAATTTGAGTTTTATTGACTGATAAGTCGATTGCATATAGAAAGATTACTTTTCAGATATCGGATATTGAGTCTCAATAGCCGGAGCACGAAGAAGTTGTGGTGGAATTTTTATATTTTCAAACAGAATTAAGGTATTGAAAACAAGTAATTTAATAGATCAATTAAAAATATAAATTAAAATAAAAATTTCAATACAATATGTATACATACATATATATATATATATATATATATATATATATATATATATATATATATATATATATATATATATTATAATGGTAACGGCTGTTAAAATTAGTATGCAAACGAATTACTGTACTCTTTTTTATATGAGAGCTTTCGGAATTCTTTTATTGCTTCGTCAGTCAAATACTGAAAAAGTTACAAATATTGTTGTTACTATAAGTACTATAAATGAAATTAAATGGTAACTTACTAAAGTTGAGGTTCACAAAATAAAATTAGCATATCTAGAGAATTAAACAACGTAACATTCAGTTTTTTGGTTGTAGTTTCATGGAATTAGATCCAAATTTTTAAAATTTTTTTGATGAAATAAATAAAATGAACAAATAAATAAGTTTAAAAAAATAAATAAATTTCCAGACAAAGTTCTAAAAGTAAGTAATATATGTACATATATATCACACGTATGGGTTGATTTTTTTTATATTATTATACATATATACACATATAGACATACACACACATACATATATATATATATATATATATATATATATATATATATATATATTAGATGGCACTAATACATTTAGTGCCCGCGAAAACTTAAAAACAAATATATATATATATATATATATATATATATATATATATATATATTAATATATTTGAATTATTAATACATAAATTTAGTATCCAGTCGTCAATAGTATCAACCGAAGTATTGATAGAAGAGTTTGTTGTTAGTTGATCATTTTCCGATTTCAACAGGTTACAATAAATTACATTAAGATTCCGTACATCAGTACTTCGATTACTGGATTACTGCTGTTATCATAATTATTGATGAAAACCATTTCTAAAAAATTTCGTTTAAAAGTATTACGCTCTAGAGCTAAAATTGAAATCCGCACTGTGGTGATTACTTAGACAATGTATGGGTAAAGAGCAATTTTATTTTTTTAGCCTTATATCACTTTTATGTAATGTTATTATATGTTTCTAGATGTTTGTCCTATGTACGTAGCAGGACAATCATTGCAATTAATTTTGTACACTACGTTGGATTTAAGGTCTTTAGGTGTTTTGTCTTTAATTTTATTGAATAAATCACCAACCGTTTTTATACATAGAATAACATCACATAAAAGTGATATACGGCATATCTAGAGAATTAAACAACGTAACATTCAGTTTTTTGGTTGTAGTTTCATGAAATTACATCTAAATTTGAATTTTTTTTTTTTGTTGACAAATATTAATGCGAAACCATAGAAATGTCGGAGGTAATATTATAAGGGATGAGAGTTTTTTAATTTTAAGAAAATAAATAAATAAATAAATTTCCAGACAAATTTCTAAAAGTAAGTAACATATGTACATATATATCACACGTATGGGTTGACTTGTTGACTTTTTTTATATTATTATACATACATATATATATATATATATATATATATATATATATATGTATATATATATATATATATATATGTATGTATACATATAGACATACACACACACACACACACACACACCCGGGGTGAGAGTGGCGCTCCAAACAAATTAGGAGCAAAGATCGATGAGCTCTTGACGTTCATTGGGCCTAGGCACAATGTACATCATGAGATCAAGAAATATCTGACGTCAACGACGCAGCCATCTCCTGTAGCGAAACCTGCTACAACACAGACATCGCCAGTAAAGGTGTCAAACACTCAGACACAAGGTGAAAAGCAAAAGGAGGTCCCAAAAGCGGCTGCCTCAAAAGCAGCTAACTCAAAACCGGCTGCATCAACACCGGCGGCCCCAAAGCAGGCGGCTTCAATAAAAGTAGCCTCTGTAGCAAGGACCTCACCACCGAAGGCCTCGCCTTCAGTAGCCTCATCAAGTAAGGCACCACCACTTAAAACTCTTAAACCGGTGCTAGCTAGCAAGCTAAAGCCCGGTAAAGAAGGTTGCCAGAACATCGGGCAAACCACCCAGGCAACAACAAGTAGGGTGGTCAATTCAGAAGCGGAGAGAAACAATGGATTAAAATCCAAGTTTAAACCGCAGACCAAAAAACAACCTTCAAACCAGTTGACTGACTGGCAAGTGGTAAAGAGGAAAAAGACCCCGAGGACCAATAAGCAAAAACCAGCGCCACATTGTACGCTGCTTATAAAGAAAGGCGAGAAGAGCTCCCATGCAGATATCTTGCGAGATATCAAAAATGATCCCACCTTGCAGGATATAGGCAAAAAAGTCAATAAGATCCGACGAACAGCTAAGGGAGATCTCCTGTTTTTATTCGCGAAGGCAGACGCTCAGGAGATGGAGCGCTACTGTAACGCCATCAAGAATAAGCTCCCAAGCGGGGCCACTGTACAATCTCGAATACCGCAAATCGAGAATGAAATTAAAGACCTGGATGAGATCAGTACGAAGGAAGACGTGGTAAAGCTGCTCAAAGATAATATCGACGGCCTGGCAGAGATCACTGAGGAGGCAGTGAAATCACTTCGACGGGCATATAGATCAACACAAACGGCAGTTGTTTGTCTCCCAGAGGTTCAGGCCAAGAAAGCCATCGCACTTGGAAAGCTGAAACTTGCGTGGGGCACAGTACGTGTTCGCGAGAGGATCAGCCTTCGACGGTGCTTCAAATGCTGGCACTTTGGGCACAACGCCCAGGCGTGCAGAGGCAAGACTGACCGAAGCAGTTGTTGTCACAGATGCGGAGGCGCTGGTCACAATGCCTCGGCTTGTCAACAACCTGCCAAGTGCTTACTCTGCAAAGAGAAAGATAGTAGGTCAGACTGCCGGCACGTTGTGGGTAGTTGGAAATGTCCGATCTACCAACAGGCGATGAGAGCAGCACAAGCCCGTAAATGAAAGTACTGCAACTCAACCTCAACCATTGCGAAGCAGCCCAAGACCTACTGGTACAGCGGGTGCGGGAATTGGATTGCGACGTAGCCATAATCTGCGAGCAGTACAAAAACTTCGACACCCTGTCCTGGGTAAATGACATAACGGACAGAGCAGCGATATGGGCTTGCGGTAAACTTCCGTTCCAACAACTCCCAAATACCCTCAAACCATGGCATGTGAGAGCCAAAGTGGGAGGGGTTCACTTCTATAGCTGCTATGCACCTCCTAGTGCACAGCTTGAGGAGTTCGAGTTATTCTTGGACACCTTGGCGGAGGATGTACGGAAGCGTGAATCGGTCGCCATCGCAGGAGATTTCAACGCCTGGGCAATTGACTGGGGATGCCGGGAAACGAGCGCGAGAGGACGAGCTCTCCTTGAGCCCATGTCTTCGCTCAACCTGGTACTCCTCAACACAGGAGACGTAAGCACATATCGCAAAGGCACAGCCAGCTCCATTATCGATGTGACATTCGTTAGCAGCAACCTAATTAAAGGGGGCTGTGAGTGGCGGGTCGATGAGGAGTTAACTAATAGCGACCACCAAGCTATTATATGGGAAATCAACACCACTCCCAAACGAAGATTGTGTGTCAGTCGTGCGAGGTCACAGCCAGTCGGTTGGAACAAAAATGCTTTCGATGCTGATTCATTCGCCTTGGTTATGGAGCAGGAACCATTGTCAATAGCAACTAGCGCAGAAGCCACTGCCAAAGAGGTAATGACAAGCGTTGTCAAGTCCTGCGATGCTTCCATGCCAAGGAGACGGCAGAACAACAGCCGCCCACCAGTTTACTGGTGGAACGACACGATCTCACAACACCGACGAGAGTGTCTCAAAGCACGAAGGCTGCATCAACGAGCACGGAGACGCGACAGGGTCACAACAGAAGAACTAAGGCTCGACTATGAGATCAAAAGACAACAACTACGAAGAGCCATTCTCTCAAGCAAGAGATCCTACTGGAAGGAGTTGTGTGACGAAGTTAATCAAGATCCATGGGGAAAACCGTATAAAATCGTGATGCATAAAATTAAGGCCCCTCCCATGACATCAACGAACTGCCCCGAATCATTGCACCGCATTGTCACTCACCTGTTTCCTGCGAAGCCTGAGCTACCCGCTTATCCTTCGTGGCAGGTGAGGGACGAAGATATACCATCAGTGACTATGAATGAGCTGATGGGCGCGTGCAACCGGCTCCAAAACGGTAAGGCTCCCGGTCCAGATGGCATACCTAACATCGCGCTAAAATGCGCCATAGCCAATAGGCCTGACATGTTTCTACACATGTATGAGACCTGCCTAAAGCAGGGGGTTTTCCCGACTAAGTGGAAAAAGCAGAGGCTTGTGCTACTACCTAAAGGGGGAAAGAAACCTCCAGAAGAACCGTCATCATATCGTCCCCTCTGTATGTTGGACTCTGCGGGAAAACTCCTTGAAAGGATAATAGCAGATAGGCTGGAGCCCTACGTTGAGCCGAAACTTTCCACCACCCAATTCGGGTTCAGAAAGGGGAGATCAACCATCGATGCCGTGACACTCGTTACCAACATCGCCAGAGAGGCTATCTCGGGAAAGAGATGGAGAAGAGGTGGAAAAAAGTACTGTCTAATAGCCACCCTGGATATCAAGAACGCCTTTAACTCGGCCCGCTGGGACCGCATTTTGGAGGCTCTTGCCAGGATGGAAGTTCCGCAGTACTTGCGCAGAATGGTTTCAGCGTATTTCAAGGACCGCATCTTGTTGTACCAAACTGAAAATGGGCAAGTAGACTATAAGATCACAGGAGGTGTACCTCAGGGCTCTGTTCTTGGCCCCCTCTTATGGAACGTAATGTACAACGACCTGCTCCTGCTCGGTCTGCCTGAGGGCGTCAGGCTAGTGGCATTCGCCGAGGATGTGGCATTGATCATAGTGCGCAAGCACATAGAGGAGATACAAACAACCTTCTCATTCGCTATAGCCACAATTCAGCATTGGATGCTCGCAGCGGACTTGAGTTTAGCAGAACAAAAGACCGAAACACTTCTTGTTAGCAGTCGAAAGGCAAGGGAAACCATCACCCTCAAAATAGGCGACACCTACATACAGTCGCAGCCCTTCATCAGCTATTTGGGGGTGCTCCTGGACGCACGGCTCAACTTCAAAGAGCACATAATCGCGGCCAGCAAGAAAGCAGCTGGGGTACAGGGGGCATTATCTAGAATAATGCCGAATGTCGGAGGCCCTAGACAGATAAGAAGACAGCTACTGGCAACAGTAACTACTTCTGTTTTGTTGTACGGGGCACCGGTATGGGAGAAATCGCTCGAGCTACCATCGTACCGCCGGAAAATGAAATCAGTCCAGCGGCTCTCAGCGATTCGAGTGGCATCATCCTACCGCACTGTGTCTTACGAGGCGGTGAGTGTGATTGCCTCTACCCTACCAATCGACATCCTGGCTGCAGAAAGGGGACGGCTTTATCGCAGAAAGTTAGAGAAAGACCAACCGATAGGAAACAGCGATGAAAGAGCCATGAGTCTAGGGCAATGGCAGGAGAGGTTGGACAGCTCTACTAAAGGCCGGTGGACATATCGATTGATACCTAACATCAGTCGTTGGGTCAACCGCCAGCATGGGGAGGTTGGGTTCTACATCACTCAACTCCTGACTGGACATGGATGCTTTCGAGCATACCTGCACAGGTTCAGGAGGGCAAACTTCCCAAACTGCCCACACTGTACGGACGTTATAGAGGACGCAGAACACGTGTTCTTCTCCTGCCCCCGGTTTCAGGATCAACGTGCTGAAGTGGAGAGGATTCTGGAGACTAATATCGTTCCAGAACAAATAGTAGAAGCCATGCTGAAGGGCCCCCAAGCCTGGAACTTGGTATCAGATTACGCGGAGACTATCCTTAAAGAGCTCCGCAATACCTTCGAGGAGTAGGCTTTAGAGGCTTCCAATGTAAGAGCAGTTAACATCTGCAATGAACCACCCTTGCGAAGTAGTATTGACAAAGAGTGCCGCAGGGGAGCATGGTTGTAGGAGAAAGAGGTTAGGGTTTTAGCGGGTATACGGTATACTGGTTTCAATGCAACGATTTACTCTTGCTTTGAAGTCATTGCATCGGGAGTCCCGCACGACGGCCAGCACGTGCTAGCTAAGTACGGAATGTATTTCCCCCCTCTTCGGATAAAAAAAAAAAAAAAAACACACCCGAGGTGGTTGCTGGTCCACCACCGGGCGCCTCCCCAGGTGGCGGATAGGGGACGCTCTCCAGCAATGGGGAGTACTGAGGACTTCCTCAGGGCGGACCAAAATCAGATAGGGGAAGGAACCCCGAAAATAAACCATTCATGGATATGGGTGATAAGGTCAACTTAATACCCCAGGTGGGTACCTCTGCAGAGGATAATCCCACCACCGGTTCTGATCGAGTGAAAGCCTCGGTGGCCGGTGCACGCTCCACGGATTCTGGGGGGAGCGAATTATCACTGGTTCCGTCACATGGTGACAAGAAGAATAAGAACACTGCTAATGGTACAACATCGACCATTAAAACTAGAGCTGGCAGCAAGACACTATTCAGCCAAGTCCTCCAAAAGGCGGATAGTGCAGTTGACGCCTCCCAAAGGGCCACAACTGAGAGTGGCGCTCCAAACAAATTAGGAGCAAAGATCGATGAGCTCTTGAAGTTCATTGGGCCTAGGCACAATGTACATCATGAGATCAAGAAACTGGCACACGCCATTAAGTCAGAATATGACAAATATCAGACGTCAACGACGCGGCCACCTCCTGTAGCGAAACCTGCTACAACACAGACATCGCCAGTAAAGGTGTCAAACACTCAGACACAAGGTGAAGAGCAAAAGGAGGTCCCAAAAGCGGCTGCCTCAAAAGCAGCCAACTCAAAACCGACTGCATCAACACCGGCGGCCCCAAAGCAGGCGGCTTCAATAAAAGTAGCCTCAGTAGCAAGGACCTCGCCACCGAAGGCCTCGCCTTCAGTAGCCCCATCAAGTAAGGCACCACTAGTTAAAACTCTTAAACCGGTGCTACCTAGCAAGCTAAAGCCCGGTAAAGAAGGTTGCCAGAACATCGGGCAAACCACCCAGGCAACAACAAGTAGAGTGGTCAATTCAGAAGCGGAGAGAAACAATGTATTAAAACCCAAGTTTAAACCGCAGACCAAAAAACAACCTTCAAACCAGTCGACTGACTGGCAAGTGGTAAAGAGGAAAAAGGCCCCGAGGACCAATAAGCAAAAACCAGCCCAACATTGTACGCTGCTTATAAAGAAAGGCGAGAAGAGCTCCCATGCAGATATCTTGCGAGGTATCAAGAATGATCCCACCTTGCAGGATATAGGCAAAAAAGTCAATAAGATCCGACGAACAGCTAAGGGAGATCTACTTTTGTTATTCGCCAAGGCAGACGCTCAGGAGATGGAGCGCTATTGTAACGCCATCAAGAATAAGCTCCCAAGCGGGGCCACTGTACAATCTCGAATACCCCAAATCGAGATTGAAATTAAAGACCTGGACGAGATCAGTACCAAGGAAGAGGTAGTAAACCTGCTCAAAGATAATATCGACGGCCTGGCAGAGATCACTGAGGAGGCAGTGAAATCACTTCGACGGGCATATAGATCAACACAAACGGCAGTTGTTTGTCTCCCAGAGGTCCAGGCCAAGAAAGCCATCGCACTTGGAAAACTGAAACTTGCGTGGGGCACAGTACGTGTTCGCGAGAGGATCAGCCTTCGACGGTGCTTCAAATGCTGGCACTTTGGGCACAACGCCCAGGCGTGCAGAGGCAAGACTGACCGAAGCAGTTGTTGGAAACAGATGCGGAGGCGCTGGTCACAATGCCTCGGCTTGTCAACAACCTGCCAAGTGCTTACTCTGCAAAGAGAAAGATAGTAGGTCAGACTGCTGGCACGTTGCGGGTAGTTGGAAATGTCCGATCTACCAACAGGCGATGAGAGCAGCACAAGCCCGTAAATGAAAGTACTGCAACTCAACCTCAACCATTGCGAAGCAGCCCAAGACCTACTGGTACAGCGGGTGCGGGAATTGGATTGCGACGTAGCCATAATCTGCGAGCAGTACAAAAACTTCGACACCCTGTCCTGGGTAAATGACACAACGGACAGAGCAGCGATATGGGCTTGCGGTAAACTTCCGTTCCAACAACTCCCAAATACCCCCGAACCATGGCTTGTGAGAGCCAAAGTGGGAGGGGTCCACTTCTATAGCTGCTATGCACCTCCTAGTGCACAGCTTGAGGAGTTCGAGTTATTCTTGGACACCTTGGCGGAGGATGTACGGAAGCGTGAATCGGTCGCCATCGCAGGAGATTTCAACGCCTGGGCAATTGACTGGGGATGTCGGGAAACGAGCCCGAGAGGACGAGCTCTCCTTGAGACCATGTCTTCGCTCAACCTGGTACTCCTCAACACAGGAGCCGTAAGCACATATCGCAAAGGCACAGCCAGCTCCATTATCGACGTAACATTCGTTAGCAGCAACCTAATTAAAGGGGGCTGTGAGTGGCGGGTCGATGAGGAGTTTACTAATAGCGACCACCAAGCTATTATTTGGGAAATCAACACCACTCCCAAACGAAGATTGTGTGTCAGTCGTGCGAGGTCACAGCCAGTCGGCTGGAACAAAAATGCTTTCGATGCTGATTCATTCGCCTTGGTTATGGAGCAGGAACCATTGTCAATAGCAACAAGCGCAGAAGCCACTGCCAAAGAGGTAATGACAAGCGTTGTCAAGTCCTGCGATGCTTCCATGCCAAGGAGACGGCAGAACAACAGCCGCCCACCAGTTTACTGGTGGAACGACACGATCTCACAACACCGACGAGAGTGTCTCAAAGCACGAAGGCTGCATCAACGAGCACGGAGACGCGACAGGGTCACAACAGAAGAACTAAGGCTCGACTATGAGATCAAAAGACAACAACTACGAAGAGCCATTCTCTCAAGCAAGAGATCCTACTGGAAGGAGTTGTGTGACGAAGTTAATCAAGATCCATGGGGAAAACCGTATAAAATCGTGATGCATAAAATTAAGGCCCCTCCCATGACATCAACGAACTGCCCCGAATCATTGCACCGCATTGTCACTCACTTGTTTCCTGCAAAGCCTGAGCTACCCGCTAATCCTTTGTGGCAGGTGAGGGACGAAGATATACCATCAGTGACTATGAGTGAGCTGATGGGCGCGTGCAACCGGCTCCAAAACGGTAAGGCTCCCGGTCCAGATGGCATACCTAACATCGCGCTAAAATGCGCCATAGCCAATAGGCCTGACATGTTTCTACACATGTATGAGACCTGCCTAAAGCAGGGGGTTTTCCCGAGTAAGTGGAAAAAGCAGAGGCTTGTGCTCCCCCCTAAAGGGGGAAAGAAACCTCCCGACGAACCGTCATCATATCGTCCCCTCTGTACGTTGGACTCTGCGGGAAAACTCCTTGAAAGGATAATAGCAGATAGGCTGGAGCCCTACGTTGAGCCGAAACTTTCCACCAACCAATTCGGGTTCAGAAAGGGGAGATCAACCATCGATGCCGTGACACTCGTTACCAACATCGCCAGAGAGGCTATCTCGGGAAAGAGATGGAGAAGAGGTGGAAAAAAGTACTGTCTAATAGCCACCCTGGATATCAAGAACGCCTTTAACTCGGCCCGCTGGGACCGCATTTTGGAGGCTCTTGTCAGGATGGAAGTTCCGCAGTACTTGCGCAGAATGGTTTCAGCCTATTTCAAGGACCGCATCTTGTTGTACCAAACTGAAAATGGGCAAGTAGACTATAAGACGACCTGCTCCTGCTCGGTCTGCCTGAGGGCGTCAGGCTAGTGGCATTCGCCGATGATGTGGCATTGATCATAGTGCGCAAGCACATAGAGGAGATACAAACAACCTTCTCATTCGCTATAGCCACAATTCAGCATTGGATGCTCGCAGCGGACTTGAGTTTAGCAGAACAAAAGACCGAAACACTTCTTGTTAGCAGTCGAAAGGCAAGGGAAACCATCACCCTCAAAATAGGCGACTCCTACATACAGTCGCAGCCCTTCATCAGCTATTTGGGGGTGCTCCTGGACACACGGCTCAACTTCAAAGAGCACATAATCGCGGCCAGCAAGAAAGCAGCTGGGGTACAGGGGGCATTATCTAGAATAATGCCGAATGTCGGAGGCCCTAGACAGATAAGAAGACAGCTACTGGCAACAGTAACTACTTCTGTTTTGTTGTACGGGGCACCGGTATGGGAGAAATCGCTCGAGCTACCATCGTACCGCCGGAAAATGAAATCAGTCCAGCGGCTCTCAGCGATTCGAGTGGCATCATCCTACCGCACTGTGTCTTACGAGGCGGTGAGTGTGATTGCCTCTACCCTACCTATCGACATCCTGGCTGCAGAAAGGGGACGGCTTTATCGCAGAAAGTTAGAGAAAGACCAACCGACAGGAAACAGCGATGAAAGAGCCATGAGTCTAAGGCAATGGCAGGAGAGGTGGGACAGCTCTACTAAAGGAAGGTGGACATATCGATTGATACCTAACATCAGTCGTTGGGTCAACCGCCAGCATGGGGAGGTTGGGTTCTACATCACTCAACTCCTGACTGGACATGGATGCTTTCGAGCATACCTGCACAGGTTCAGGAGGGCAAACTCCCCAAACTGCCCACACTGTACGGACGTGATAGAGGACGCGGAACACGTGTTCTTCTCCTGCCCCCGGTTTCAGGATCAACGTGCTGAAGTGGAGAGGATTCTGGAGACTAATATCGTTCCAGAACAATTAGTAGAAGCCATGCTGAAGGGCCCCCAAGCCTGGAACTTGGTATCAGATTACGCGGAGACTATCCTCAAAGAACTCCGCAATACGTTCGAGGAGTAGGCTTTAGAGGCTTTCAGTGTAAGAGCAGTAAACTTCTGCAATGAACCACCCTTGCGAAGTAGTATTGACTAAGAGTGCCGCAGGGGACCATGGTTGTAGGAGAAAGAGGTTAGGGTTTTAGCGGGTATACGGTATACTGGTTTCAATGCAACGATTTACTCTTGCTTTGAAGTCATTACATCGGGAGTCCCGCACGACGGCCAGCACGTGCTAGCTAAGTACGGAATGTATTTCCCCCCTCTTCGGATAAAAAAAAAAAAAAAAAAACACACACACACACACACACACACATATATATATATATATATATATATATATATATATATATATATATATACAAGAAATAGATGATAACGGCTGAATTAATATAAAAAATCAATTAATTGGGAAGCAGCCAGTTCACTAGAGGATGTTAAAAAGAAATACTCTTTATTACTTTGAAAAGCTTTCAGAATACGTTTATTCCTTCGTCAGTTCAACTAAAATTACATAAAAAATAACAGTAAGAATTGTTAAATTTTTTTTAATATAAACTTACGATTACTTAAAAAACAACAAACACTTGTTTAAATTTTCACTTTTTATTTGTTTAAATTTGACACTTGTTTCGCCAAGTCTGACTTCATCAGAAATTGGAAATACAATGAATGCTAAATTTATATTTCATACAAAGGGACTACAGGTAAGGTAATAAAATGATTAAGAGGTTTTAATTCTGGGGAATTTCGGAAGAAGTGGGCTGGATATAGGTCACTTATATTATACATTTATGAAATTGTTCACAATAGATGTTAATAATATAATATAATATTATTTAGAGATGGATTTTAAGATTAAGTAATGGAGATGAATTGGTATCAGTTTGGTCGTTTAATAGATTAGGAGAATTTTTGTTTTTATTAATTTCTGGTGATTCAAGCAGATATAATTTTTGACTTTTGTTTTGTAAATGTAAAATTTCAAGTGCATTCTGAGGTACATGGTTTTGTTTCAATAAGTGGTCCGCAAATGTTTTGTTGTTGATTTTCAAAAGCCCTAGTGTGTTCACGCCATATTGAATTGAACGATCTTCCAGTGTGACCAATATAGAAATTGGGGCAACTACCACAGTTCAACCTATAGACACCCGAGTTAGAATTTTTGTCAGTCTTGTCTTTGTTGTTTTTTATATGTCTGGATAAATTGTTTGTTGTGAAGGCTGCATATATGTTCCTGTTCTGTAAAAATTGGGAGATTTTTTGTGAGGGGGTTCCATTGTTGAGTGGTGTAACCATTGTTGACTGCCATGAGTTTGATTCTTTCAAGTTCCATATCAAATTCGGTTTTGTTAAGTGGTATTGTCACGAGTCTGTATAACATACAGTGATATGCAGCAAGTTTATGTTGTATGGGGTGGTGTGAACTATTGTGGATGTTAAGGTCAGAGATGGTTTATGATATATGGAGAATGTGTGTTTGGAGTCTCGCCTTTTAATTGTTAGGTCTAGGAAACTTAGTGTGTTATCTGTTTCTGTTTCAAGTGTGAATTTTATGTTGGGGTGTATTTGGTTTAAGTAGTTGTGTAGTAACTGTAATTGTCGATGTGTGTAAAACACGCAATAATATCATCGACGTATGGGTACCAGTACAGGATTTTGTTACTGAGATCGTGTTTGAAAATTAGCGTTTCTAAATAGTCCATGAATATTTCAGATAGAAGGGGACTTAAAGGATTGCCCATAGTTAGGCCTTGAGTACTGTTGTGAATGTTGTTGTTGAATTTGAAGTAGTTTTGGTTGATACTGAGATGTAGAAGAGAAAGAATTTCATTTTTGATTATGGGATTGATATTATTCTTGTACATTAATTAGGTTTATGATTAGATTGATGCATTCATCAGGTGGTATGCTGGGAAATAGATTGACTACGTCAAATGAAAGGAGTTTGGCATTATTAGGAAGAGGGATTTTTTGGATCTTTGAAACTAGATCAATGGAATTCTTGATACTGTATTTGGGGGTAAATTTGGTATATTGTTTTAAAACTCCAAGAAAAGACTTGGAAATTTTAGAGGCTGGAGCTGAAAAATAAGAAACTATGGGCCTGATGGGGTGGTTATTTTTGTGTAGTTTAATTAAGGAATATAAGTGGAGGACTTTTGGGTTCATTATTGTAAGGGACCTTTTTTGGAAGTCATTGATTAGGAAAGTGATATCTTTAAGGGTTTAAGGATGAAGCCAGACTTGGCGAAACATATGTCAAATTTAAAGAAATAAAAAGTGAAAATTTGAACAAGTGTTTGTTGTTTTTTAAGTAATCTTAAAAATGAATTTTCATCAAGTGAAGACTGAAACAATAATAAACTTACGAAATGCGAGGTTGTTATTCAGACTAACAATTACTAGAGGAAAAAAAGGCCATACTAATATAAAACTCGTTTTGTTAGTTAAATTGCACCATTGATGTTATAATAAAATTCTTGTTAGAAATATTCTAAAAAGAGAGACTTAAGTTATTATAAAAGTATTGGTCATGAGTGATCATTTGATATGACCTTTTTTGAAATTTTAACTTCAATATCCAACAAGTTACAATAGATAACATTAAGATTTTGTAAATCCGGTCTTTTATTTATGTTGTTGACTTGATTATTAATTCACACCATCTCTAGGAAGTTCCGTTTGAAAAGATTTTTTTCTTGTTCTAATACTGTTGTATTTTTAAAATCGGCAGTATGATTGTTGTTGATGCAGTGTATTGCAACAGCACAGCTTTCTTTGCCAAGCCTTATATCACTCCTATGTGAAATTATTCTGCTGTTGAGGCTTCTAGATGTTTGCCCAACATAGGTAGCTTGACAGTCTTTGTAATTAATAGAGTACACTACATTTGATTTCTTTTCATTCGGTGTTTTGTCCTTTATTTTAGTAAATATGTTAGCAACAGTTTTAACTTATTTATAAAACACTAGCATATTGTTGTTGGTGTTAATAATTTTTGCAATTTTAGGTGAAATTAGTTGAATATATGGAATTGATACATGTATTAATACAGTATTATTGGGGTTGATAAGAGTATTATTACTGGAAGCCGCCTGGTGTCGTGTACACATATTACATCCCGTGGAGAATTATAGATTAACCTTTTTAGAAAACCAGAAGGGTATGAATTTTCTATGAATAGTTGATACATGATATGTAAGTTCTTTTCCCTTAGAGAAGGATAGCTGATTTGACATATCCTTCTTTTCATCCCAGTAATCAAATTGATTTTCATCTTCATGGGATGATTTGAGTGGTAGATTAGATATCTCCCGGAACTTAATGGTTTTCGGTACCAGTCTATTTTCAGGTAATTATCAGAGCCCCTTATTATTTTTGAATCTAAAAATGGAATACTGCAATTAATATCTTCTTCTAAAGTGAACTGTAGATGATAGTTATAATTATTGAATGTTTCTAATAGATAATCTTTAGCATCTGCTGGGATGCAGCAAATTATGTCATGTACATATTTTTTTTAAAAAGGGATATTAAAATTTAATTTGGGTAAGCAGTCATTGACTAAATCATCTATTACATATAGAGAAATTATGGGTGAAAGTTTGGAGCCCACTGGAGACCCAAAAATCTGTTTGAAATATTGATTTTGAAAAGAAAATACAGTTGTATCAAAAACGAACTTTGTGAGTTTGATAAAATTATTTTTGTTAATGCTAGTGTGTTTCGAAATGGTGGTCCAATGTTTATCAATACTATTTACTGCCAAATCTACAGGCATGTTGGTGAAAAGCGAGATAACATCTAAGCTTACTAAGTTATAATTTGCGGGTATCAAATAGTCATTGAATGTGTTCGCAAAAACAAAAACATCCTCTATATAAAATGGATTGCTTCCTTATTAGTTGATGTCTTATGAACGGCTTATAATAAAAACAATCCATGCATTAATACATGTATCAATTCCATATATTCAACTAATTTCACCTAAAATTGCAAAAATTATTAACACCAACAACAATATGCTAGTGTCTTATAAATCAGTTAAAACTTTTGCTAACATATTTACTAAAATAAAGGACAAAACACCGAATGAAAAGAAATCAAAAGTAGTTTACTCTATTAATTGCAAAGACTGTCAAGCTACCTCTGTTGGGTAAACATCTAGAAGCCTCAACAGCAGAATAATTTCACATAAGAGTGATATCAGGCTTGGCAAAGAAAGCTGTGCTCTTGCAATACACTGCATCAACAACAATCACACTGCCGATTTTAAAAACGCAACAGTATTAGAACAAGAAAAAAATCTTTTCAAACGGAATTTCCGAGAGATGGTGTGCATTAATAATCAAGTCAACAACATAAATAAAAGAACGGATTTATAAAATCTTAATGTTATCTATTGTAACTTGTTGGATATTGAAGTTAAAATTTCAAAAAAGGTCACACCAAATATATCAAATGATCACTCATGACCAATACTTTTATAATAACTTAATTCTCTCTTTTTAGAATATTTCTGTACGGTCTGGCATTGGTTGATATCAAAATAAGATTATTATTACGATGCTCTCAGTTAGATTTTTCTCGAATCATATCTCTTTCAAATAACTTCAAAACAGACTAATGTCAATCAATCATGAAATATCTAAGAAGAATTTTATTATAACATCAATGGTGCAATTTAACGAGCAAGACAAGTTTTATATTAGTATGGCCTTTTTTTCCTCTAGTAATTGTTAGTCTGAATAGGAACCTCGCATTTCGTAAGTTTATATTCAAAAATTTTTTAACAATTCTTACTGTCATTTTTTATGTAATTTTAGTTGAACTGACGAAGGAATAAACGTATTCTGAAAGCTTTCCAAAGTAATAAAGAGTATTTCTTTTTAACACCCTCTAGTGAACTGGCTGCTTCCCAATTAATTGATTTTATATATATATATATATATATATATATATATATATATATATACATATACATATATATATATTTTAATATATTTGAATTGTTAACATAAATTTAGTATCAGTCATCAATAGTATCAACCGAAGTATTGATAGAAAAGTTTGTTGTTAGTCGATCATTATCCAATTTCATCAGGTTACAAAAAATTACATTAAGTTTCCGTACATCAGTACTTCGATTAATGCTGTTATCATAATTATTGATGAAAACCATTTCTAAAAAATTTTCGTTTAAAAGTTTTACGTTCTCGAGCTGAAATTTTTTATTTTCAAAATCCGCACTGTGGTGATTATTTAGACAATGTACGGCTAAAGAGCAATTTTCTTTTTTTAGCCTTATATCACTTTTATGTGATGTTATTCTATGTATAAAAATGGTTGGTGATTTATTCAATAAAATTAAAGACAAAACACCTAAAGACCTTAAATCCAACGTAGTGTATAAAATTAATTGCAATGATTGTCCTGCTACGTACATAGGACAAACATCTAGAAACTTAAAACATAGAATAACATCACATAAAAGTGATATAAGGGTAAAAAAAGAAAATTGTTCTTTAGCCATACATTGTCTAAGTAATCACCATAGTGCGGATTTTGAAAATACAAACATTTTAGCTCTAGAACGTAATACTTTTAAACGAAATTTTTTAGAAATGGTTTTTATCAATAATTATGATAACAGCATCAATCGAAGTACTGATGTACGGAATCTTAATGTAATTTATTGGAACCTGTTGAAATTGGAAAATGATCGACTAACAACAAACTCTTCTATCAATACTTCGGTTGATACTATTGATGACTGGATAATAAATTTATGTATTTACAATTCAAATATATATATGTGTGTGTGTGTGTGTGTGTGTGTGTATGTGAGTGTATGTCTATATGTGTATATGTGGTGTATATATGTATAATAATATAAAAAAAAATCAACCCATACTTGTGATACATATGTACATATATTACTTACTTTTAGAACTTTGTCTGGAAATTTATTTATTTTCTTAAACTTAAAAAAAACTCTCATCCCTTATAATATTACCTCCGACATTTCTATGGTTTCTCATTAATATTTGTCATCAAAAAAAAATTAAAAATTTGGATCTAATTCCATGAAACTACAACCAAAAAACTGAATGTTACGTTGTTTAATTCTCTAGATATGCTAATATTATTTTGTGAACCTCAACTTTAGTAAGTTACCAATTAATTTCATTTATAGCACTTATAGTAACAACAATATTTGTAACTTTTTCAGTATTTGACTGACGAAGGAATAAAAGAATTCCGAAAGCTCTCATATAAAAAAGTGTACACTGATATAGTCTTTGGCTGCTACCCGTAATTCGTTTGCATATATATATATATATATATATATATATATATATATATATATAGTATATATACATATATTAAAAATAACTTTTAGTGCAACGCCCCCTCAAAAGCTTCCTTTTGATGAAAAACACTGGAAAACAAATTTTTTTGTTTTTTTAATTCATAACAACACGTGCCTCTAGATAATCTAAATCAATTTTTGGGTATGGCTATAATAATATTTTTTGGGAATATTTCATGAAAAATACAACGTTACTTGAAATATAAAAAATAATAAAACTCAAATCAATAAAAAAAACAATAATTGATCAAAACAATAATAAATAAAAATTTTAATTACAAATTTTTCCCAGATGATTTGGTCTATTAAAATTAATATATTTATTTTAATATTACATTAGTACAAACGATATTTTAATATCTAGATTTCTTCACTCTAAGCCTCAAGTTTTCTTTCATATTTTTAATGCTTGTTCTTACATAATCATCTAAAATTTGAATGAGGAATTGTTGAGGATTATACCCAAAAATTGACTTAGATCATCTAGACTAATCTAGAGGCACGTATAGTTATGAATTAAAAAAAAAAAGAAAATTTTCCCAGCGTTTTTTCATCAGAAGGAAGCTTTTGTGGGGGCGTAGCGACCACCCTAATATATATATATATATATATATATATATATATATATATATATATATATTAGGGTGGTCGTTAAATATATATATTATATATATATATATATATATATATATATATATATATATATATATATATATAATATGAGGAGTTCAGTCGAAACACAATATTTGTAGGACGAGCCAGCCTCATAAGGCTTGGCTCATAACCTCTACGATATTTCCTACGGAAAGAATGATAAAGCTACAAATAATAATATTATGCTGATGTATATGTTTATATTTACCTGTGTTTCTGTAAGTTTTAAGGTTTTGGATAATTGACATCTTTTAGCTACTGAAAGATATTTATTTCTTTCAAACTCTGCTTCTAGGGATTTAATTTGTGAAGCAGTGAACGCTGTCCTTGGACGTTTTTTTCTTTCTTCATCAGATTTGCCGTCGCATTGGCAATCTGCAAATTAAGCAATAATTTAGAGGTTGAATAAATAGAATTCAGTAATACAATGTCACGATATTAATCTCGTTTGTACGAAGAAGATATGATATATTAAAGATACCCTTAAAACTCAATTTTTATCATGTATTTTACCACCTCTGTTTAACTCCATTCAGACAGGAAAAATTACTTCATGTGGTAATAATGCAAACTATTTAAGTTACTAGTATTCTGAGACTAACATTTCTAAAATACTGAAATATCTGTTCCGGTAGTCTGCAGACTATTAAAAGTTGAAGAAAACAACAAGAAAGTTTTGTAGTACTTTATCCTATGCTTTTTAGCAATGACAAGCCAAACAACTTGAAATGTGATATACTAGAACTCAATAAAATTTCCCGTAAGTACAGGAAAGTGAAACATGAATGGAAAACACTATAAATTATATTTGCTCTATTTTTTTCAGTTTTACTGAAGTCAAGTACCAAGTGGGTCATCATTCCGTCTCATTATTTCAGCTACACACTATCTAATTGTTTTATTTGGAATTTCAGGACAGTAGAAGTAATTTACGATTTTAACAGGTTAGATTAGGTGTCAATTCTGGTCTCTAGAAATTAGATCAAATAAAGCACATGGAGATAGGTGAATTCATAATACAGAAGAAATGCATGGGGTTATGTCATTTTTATTCAAATAAAAGAGCAAATATGCAATTTGAAATGAAAAATAAGTTTAACTTGCAGTGAAAACATTTATGGAGGCAGTGGAGATCTTTTATGGGATGAAGTACATACAGTTGTAAACAATACTTAGTATGAATTAGTACGTAAGCAGATCAGCTTTTGAAATCAGGAAATCATGACTGTAGTAACAGGGATGCATGATTAATAAAACTTATGATACTGACTAAGAGATCCAATAAGTAAAAACAACTTGATATTTGATATTTTTGTTAGATACAAGGAAGCTTTCCCAAGAAAGTCTATTTTCCAAATCATTCAATAGTGGATGGTAAGTAATAATGAAATGATTGTTCTCAATAAACAATATAGAACTAACTATTCATTTCGAAATTACTTATGAATATAATTTTGACCAATAATCAACTTTAATGAGCTAGTAAACCTATACATGAAATGGCCTAAACTCAAACAAACTTTTCTGCGTGATGAAATGACTGATTTTCAAAAATGACATTCAAAGAAAAAAGTGATTAAAATTCAATACTATCTGTGCGGAGTGGAAGTCCCAATTAGTAGGGAAAAGCAATATACATGTTCATATATTTGTTGTACCTTATTTTTAAAACTTAAATTGCAAGAATAACAAACAAAATAGGAAATATTGTTGCTGCGAAAAATACTTCTCACGAATATGTCAGTCAACGGAATTAAAAAAAAATTACCAACTGCTGCATTGGTGAGAGCTATTAATGCGAAAGAACATTAATACTTTAAGAAAAATATTTTTTAATAGATGTTATCGCTAAACAATAACTCCGTTTACACTTTTTGTATCTAATGTCGATACAACTTATACAGTCTCGTGAAATATCAAGGTAAATAAAATGTAGGTAGATACTACAGGAGAAACAATAATAAAAAAATAATTTAATAATTTACGATAAATATGAGAATAATTAAGCAATTGTGAAATAATCTATATTAAGTAAATATGTAAGATAAATTTAAATTATATATGTATTACAATAAAAAAGATACAGTCTTGCCAGTAAATAACGAACTACAGATGAAAGACATGACTTACAGAGGAACCAGGAGATGGTAATTATAGCAGCAAAAACACCAACTTTTGCTTATTTTAGACTATATCAGTTTTGTAGGAGAAACTATGTACCTAAACGGTATTAGCATTAATGAATGAAAAGACCTAAGTTTTACATACAAATATGATTAAGATTCCCCATTACTTCTCGTAAGTTCAGTCAATCATAAATCTTCAGATTGTTTAAGTCAAGTTTCGATTTTAAACTACTACTCTAAGCATTTTCTTAATGCAATAACAAACCTAAAAAACTAAAAAGAAGTTTAGTTTGTAAAAGTGAATATACACACTTAAATTCATTTGAAGTCACAGTAGCCTTGATTTAGTGCTTAAGAATTCCTATATGTCGTTTATAACTGAAATTAATGTCAGTGATACTGCTATAATCGGCCTCAACCAAAAATGCACCTAAATAATCTGAAGTCTAAGGCAAAGCGTCATGTTCGACCGCTAATATATTACTAACTAGATAGCGGTATTTGTTTTTTTTTGTACAATTTTTCAACGCTTTCTAGATCGTTAGCTGTTTAAAATCTAATTTTATCTCGGCGCAAATTAGTGTCCTCTCTTAAAGTGTCTGCACTTCCCACAAAACATTTCCAAGCATAAATTTTGCTACGGCAAATTAAAAACAACTGTTTGGTGTAAAATTTGAGACCTCTTTTATGAAGATCTCGCTTGTCTTCATTTAATAAACTATTTCCGGTGCCCAATTATCGCGAAGATATATTACCTGGATCAGTTGGTTGTAGCTTTCAAATAAATTATACTCGAATAGAACATTAAACGTAGTTAATTACTTTATATTTGTCAATGTTTTTTTGCATCATATTCTTTATTTTTGCTTATTCTTTTCACGGTTTGTGCTACTCACAATTATGTATGTTTAATATTATTGTAATTTATGTGTATTGATGATTAAGTAAGGTTAGTTCATACATAATATAAAATTTTAAAAAAATAGCTAGAGAAATTCGTTTCTCATGTTAGAGAGTAACAAATTAGACATGTTTCATACTTGCAAAAAATAAATATGAGATTTTCCGTTGTAATAAAAATTGTCAGTTGAGTGTACCAGTAAAGGGATTCGTTTCGGTTGAAACGGAACGATATGTAACTATAACGCAAATCGCCTTGCCAATCATGATTCGCAGTCACTAAACATTTAATAGCTTTGCATTCTATCGTAACGGTATGAAATACGAGTTACAGGATACGGCTCCAGAATGGTTTACAAGGATCTGAAAAACCTCAGTAGTAACTATAGAAAGTCGTTCTTTCAAATTTATGGTACCATACTAAAATACAAAAGTTCTGACTCTTTAGGCTGTCCTTCTTATGAAATCAGCAATAATACCTTTCTGATGTATCGTAGTACTAAAATTGTTTATGATTAGGTTTGTAAGTAATTTGCAGTTTGCACTAGAACCATTATTAGACAGATTGCGGGAATTCCTAATATATTTCAGAAGAACACACTTTAACTACATTTTAACAACATTCAGGCATCTCACATAGACGTCCTACCCATAAAGCAACCAATTGTTTACTATGGTAACACCAAACCAAATTACCAGTCCATTGTTTTTTGGACACTACCAAATTTTCACTCCTAATAATTCGAGCAAATTTAAATCAATCGAAAATCAAATTTTAGTTCAGGTTTTTCATTTAATAGACCAATAAAAGCTAAAAATTGCATTAAAACATTTCCAAGTCTTCTGATACATGTTTACTCAATCGTGGTCAACATACAAAAGTCTTCAGACTCCCACAGATATTAGAAATATTGTGTTTCTATAACGCCACATCTTATCGAGCTCCACAGAACCCCCAGAATAATTATTTAAACTATTACCTTCAATTAAGGGTATACTAAATTTTTAAATTTATTTGAAGAATTTCATTATCCAAATATTTCAGATTATGCCACTTAAATATGTTTTGAGATGTAAATTACGGCAAAACGGACAATTCTACTTTAATTGTAATAATTTAAACAAAATCCTTTACTCAGCCTAGAATATCTATTAATATGAATGATATATCGTCATATTGCAAGTCAACGATTCTGCTGTTTAAAATATTAATTGGCAGTTAAAGTAAAATATTTTTGGGAATTAATATACCAACATAAGCCACCGAGTCGCAGAAATAATACGTTGACTAAGTTAAAATTAATGAATTCAGATAAAATTAAGCATATTTTATATAATTTCCTCCATCATCCAGTAAAAATGAAATCTAATTTGTCATAGATACCCAGAAAACTACTTAGTTCCATTTATATTAAAATAATTTCGGTTTTACAAAAGAATATTTTAAGAATTTCAAAAAACCATAAATTTACGGTACCGAATTCAAATACCAAGTTTTCAAACTTCATAAATATAATAAAGTGTAAAGACACATAGTAATAACATAATAGTCATGTGTTACAGCTCCAAGCTTCATATATCTAAACACCCTCACCCTTAGGTATCGTTTAATTAATCACTTAAATCAAATGACCAGGCCAATATTTTTTTGGAACTTCCAAATTTTGACTTCCAATAATCAAACCACATTTAAACAATTGATGAAACCTAAGTTTAATTATTCATTTTATAGACTAAGAACATTTCAAAAAAACAATAAAAACATCTCAACATTTCCAAGTGTTTAGACCCCCCTAAAAATATCCTAGAAAAAATTGAATATTAAGCTTCACAAAACCCAAGATAATTTTCTAAATTATTAGTTTAAATGAAGAATACCACCACATTTTTTATTTGAAAAATTTAATTAATCAAACATTTCAGATCGCGCCAAATATCCCTCAGTTGAAGATGCAAATACGCTACAAAAGTCCTTTGTCAATTCTGACATTTGTTTCAAATGAAAATTACCAAAAAACTGAACACTTCTATATTACTCATAAAGGTTCAAGTAATTCTTCTACCCAGCCTAGGATATCGAATAACGTCAATGAAACATCATTTAATTACTAGTCAATGATTTTTCAGTTCAGTTTTCAGTTTTAATCAGCCTAGAAAGTGATATATAATATTTCCGTGAATTGATATTGTTACAGACTCTGTGGGTTTGAAAATTTTTACTCACTCTTTCTTCAATCAAACTAATTCACAATACTTCCTTATTTATCAACAATGATATAGCTGATCGCTTCAATGGGGTCGATTCAATTCAACTCTGTCCGGGCCATCGAGAAGTCACCTTCTTATACCTTCATCGCTTTCGAGATGCTTCTCTCTGTGTTCTAGTACGCTAATCATTTATTTTATAATGTTTGATTCCGGAATGAATTCCAACCTGTTTGTTAATTATCCTCATATTTTCGGAAATGCTTTTCTGATCGGCCTTGTTTGACAGGTTATTGCAAACGACTTTGGATATTTTTGTTCTAAAGTCTTGGTGAATGTTTCCACCATTCTGTCCGATTATATACGCAAAAGTATGGTTCTCGGTTTCTTAATGCCCACCATCGTACAGACTTTCTGGAATACTTTGGATTCAAAATTCCGTCCTTCGTCCGAATATATATCCAACGGGACACCAAACCTGCTGAATAGCAATTCCACCGACACCGTCACCACTGTGGGTGCCTCCTTGATTAAGTATAGCACATGCCTCAGGCCATTTGCTGAAATAATCTATTGCGACCAGAATGTATTTGTTTCCCTGGTCGAACTCGGTTAATGTTCAGGAGTCATCAATGACAATTCTCTCGAATGGGACACCCACATTGTATTGCTGCAATCTGTTCTTGGTCTAAGTTTTCAGGCCCTTAAGTAAGTAACTTACCCAGTAATACAGTAGGAGAATTTTAACTAAAATTTTATTCATGTCCCATTATGCACCAAATTCGCTTTGACATTCGCGTCTCTACTCCTAGAGAGTCCATTGAGCCTACAATGACAATCTCATTCATCTGCACGAGAATCTGTCGAATGGACGTACCCTTTGCTCTTCTGTCTTCAGACTATATGACAAGGCATCAGCACTGGATCAGCCGATATCTGAATGACTCAAAGTAACGAAGTGTGTATAGATTAAGAAAATTCGTTGGTGAAATAATTAGTTGTGTATTTGTTAGGGAAAAAGGATGATATATTTTCTGAAGTAAGAGGGTTGTGTTTAAAACCACCGAAAATTTGTACCAATATGAAGTTAAGTGCTTTATTATATAAGCTTGTTTGCACATTTCTTTACATTTAAAGGTTGGTTGTAATTAAAATTTTAATATCTGGTAGTGTTCGCAGATTTCCGATAAATACTTGTAATTATGGTGTTATTTGAGCTATCTATAAATACAAGAGGTTTTAATTTTTGTTCTCCACTGTGATTATTGAAGTAAATAGTAATAGAAATCGGGATCTTCAAGATTATTTTCAAATGTCAACATTACTACTTTATACTTTTAGTTTCTGATTATAATTCCCCGTCGCTGTTTGCTCAAAATACGTTATAACTGTATTGCTAACTTAGGTGACAATGAGGAACTCATATACATTGCATACCAACACACATTAGTCCAAAAGTGAGGAATACTTCGAAGATAATTTCCTAATTATCCGCATCAGCAGAAAATCAGTTACAAATTTAATATATATTTTTTCATTATTACATACCCAATTGTTACTAGATGTTTCCAGTTACGATAATCTAGAAGTCAGATTCTCAGGTTTGGAAAGTAGGGAAATACTGCTCATCGATAAGTATAATAAAATAATGTTGATTCTATTACTAATTAGTTTCGAACAGGAAAGAAAAAAACGTCTTAGGTATGTAGCGGAAATACAATGTTTTTTAATTGTTGGACAGGGAAAATAACTACTGTGCAAAGTATTTGCAGCAAAAAAGTTATGTAGAACTGAAACAATTCTTTATATCCCGAAAAATGAATGAATCCTAAAGAAAAAGAAGACAACATCCGTAACTTCTAAAGCTCACAAAGACACTAATAAATTCCCTGTAATTCGAAATTAAAAATACTCGCAGACAAATTTGAAAATTCCCAAGATAGTTACCTGCTGGCATACCAGACCTCTTTCTAACTATATCTACAGCCATATATCAACGGCTAATTGACAGGAAGCGTTCCAGAAGACAAAGTGACACTAAATGTTGTTTAATTACTGAACACTCAACTCTTCCTTTCTTTCGCAGCTATTTAAAACTTATTTGCAATTGTTAGAATTTTTTCTTATTTTTCGTAAGTTGTGTCTTGGCACCGGCGAACCATTGACGATTGAGTTACTTAATTTGAAGCATAGAGCTCTGATTAAAAGACAGTTGACAATGAGAAAGTAAAACAAGGGTCCAAAACATTTGCCAATTAAAATACCTACCTATAATAATATAATCTAATTAAAAACAGCTTATTTCCATGTTTTAGTATGTATTATTGGTGTAATTGTACAAATGTACAAAACTACAAATAATCCCACGTTATGTACAAATATAAACTATTAATTATGAACTTGATCAATGACTATTTATTTATGTTATTTTATAAATAAGATCTCTAGAACATCATTAAAATGTGCAGCTACTTTAAGCAGATTGAATTTGCGACCTATTGAATAAGAATTATAGACGAGTTTGGATTTACCATTACATTAAACATAACGAAAAAACGTTTGAGTGAATTTCACGAATGAAATAAATTGTACATATTTGTATTGTCTGAATATACAAATTAATGAGCATAAATATATATATATATATATTTGTTCGTATTGATTCACGAATGGAGCTATGTGGTCGAAGTTTTCTTCCGGTGTACATCCATTCCTCTGTTGAATTCATTATGCGAATCCGATTATCCGAGTTTATTGGATTTTTAATTTCCTGTTTGTCTGGGTTTGGGATGATGTTCTTCCAAATGGGGGATAATTTTAGGCCTTCAACTCTTTTATTGGGGGTACATCATCTTTGGATTTCGATGGCTTCTCTAATAATTCGTATTTTTTATTTGGAAGGAGCTGCAAAGCACACGCAAGTCTAAAAACGAAACTGTGGGATCGGTACGTCAACGATGTCTTCATTGCATGGCCTTACGGCTAAACATAATAGATAATTTCTTAACCAACAATATAAAATATACGCCAGAAATGGAACAGAACAAACAAGTTTCTTTCTTGGACATACTAATTACAACACAGGTTTCAAGTTTTCAACAAACTGTGTTCAGAAAACCCACACATACCAACAGATACTTGCATGGCAGTTCACACCACTACCCGACACAAATCTAACGGGTGGCAATACACTTATATCACAATCATTACACCTAAAAGACGCAGAAACAAAAGAAAAAGAAAATAAATAGCTTTCATGAAATAGACACTAAGAAGAAATGGCTATCGCAAACATGTTATCAAAAAGGCAATGACCAGACAACAGGAAAAAAAAAATAAAAACCGAAGACCAAGACAACGTAACCCAAGTAAACTTTCCCTATATCAGATGCACAATTGACGAGATAAGGAGAATACTGAGGAAACATAACATCCAGACAACCTACAGACCAAACACAAACACAACAATAGGAAAGCTGATAGGAACCCACAAGGCAAGATACCACTGGAGAACCACGATGTATACAGCATTTCGTGTGAAGACTGTCCAGAATCCTACGTCGCACAGACAAAGAGACGAATATCTGCTCGCCGGGATAAACACAAACTAAATATAAAAAACAAACTACATCGGCATTGTTCAAACACGAACATGAAACAGGCCTCAAAATTGATTTTAGCAGCTGTAAGGAATTGGCGAACATCGACAAATACAAAATCCGAATTATTAGAGAAGTCATCGAAATCGAAAGACAAGGTAGCCTAAATAAAAGAGATGAAGGGCTAAAATTAACACAGACAAACAGAAAATTAAAAATTGAATAGCAAAATAGTATATGAAACGGACAAACACCTTAATGATCCTATAAATGACCTGCGACCACTCTAGACGAATAAACAAAATACAGTTAATATTAATGAGGATTTAGGAGGAAGGTATAAATTAAGAAACAGAAATTGAAACACTACTGTTAGATAATCACTTTTGAAAATGCCAGATACGATTCTATATATAAACAAGAGTTATTCACGTATTACGACACGGAATATTATGACTAAGATACTCATTTTAGAAGATCGTTTTTTTTTTTCTAGGTTGATATATATATATATATATATATATATATATATATATATATATATATATATATATATATATATTGTTACGAAATTTACCCAAAGCCGACCCTGTTTCATTTCAGTACGACAACAATCGCTTTGAGATAAAAAATGGTTCTCGAAAAGACTCGACAGCTGTATGAGTGATGACTGATTTTACTGGAGAATTCGACGCTGGTTTTATAAAGGAAGCAGGCCACGATCGCGAGTTGAGTTGATAGAGCGAAGAGCTTATACGTAAAATTATTATTGTGATATTTGAATCAGCTGTTTTATAGTCGATGTAAATAAAAGTTTCTAGAAAAGTGAAAGTGAATATTAGTTTTATAATTTTAAATTGAACCCACGGACTTTACAACAATATCCTTCAGAGGAACATTTTAAAATTATTTTCGTTTTATACAGGGTGTACCAAAAATGTGAAAAGTATCAAAGTTGTATTTTTTAAATTGAATGCCCTTTATATTATTACATTTTCGGTATCTACAATTAAAATGATAAGTGTTTTTGTAATATTCACTATTTTATCAAAATGTACTGATCATTTAAAGGATTACTGTGTCAGCACAGTCTTTTCTTGTTAAACACCACCCCGGAAAAAATATTGAGTTTTAATATTAAATTTAAAACCTGCCAAATTTACCTACGAATTACGAGCTCTTTACTGATGTACTGCAGATGAACACCCAATTATATTCAAACCACCCCCAAATTATGCAGTTTTTTCAAATTTAATGATTTATAAATTTTGAAAAATACGAAAATAATCTACGATTTAGGAGCTTTTCAACGGTATATTACAGAACTACTTTTAAATTATTGTAAGGATTGCAAACAACCCCTAAATAATGCAGTTTTTGCAATTTTTTCAAATTTTACGATTTTCAAATCTGAATGTTCAAAACCACACTACCTATGAATCTACAATTTACGAGCTCTTCAATGGTATATTACAGGACTACTTTCAAATCATTGTAAGGAATGCAAACAATTGCCAAATTTTGCACTTTTTCGAAATTTTCAAAATTTTTTATCTTCAAAACTACCATGCTAATCTACGATTTACGAGATCTTCAAGGCTATCTTACACGAACTATATATATATTTTTTTAATTGTGATTTTTATAAATTTGCAAAACTACCATCCTAATCTACGATTTACAAATCCTATCAGATACCAACGTCCGGTTTTATATTTGTGATTATTCACCCGATTTTCTAATGGTCTAAGTTAGAAAAAAAATAAGAATGATATTTAAAAATTCTTTCTATCTGAGACTGACTGGAATACAGCATGTCATATACGATTTTTCGTCGATTAAATTCTTGTGTTATGTACATTTAAAAAATAAACCAGGAAATATTGCTATTTATATTACAAAAACGTCTCAAAGCTGAGTTTTGTTATGTTAATTAAAAACATAAAACTCTAAAGTCACTGTCGAAACTTGGAGCAGCAAATTTTAAAGAATAAGCGAATTGAATACAAAACCAGAAGATTGATACAATTCCTCATTACATTTAATACATATCCGAGCAATGTATGTTAACTCCATAATCGTTTTTATTGGAAAGCTTATACAACGTAGATAATTCGATTTTCATGTTTTCAAAATCACAAAATTAAAAACTCTAGATTTCTAAAGTTTCATTGATTTAAAAAATCTATGAGTTTGAGATAATTAGTCATTAATGTATCATTGAAGAGCTCCTGAATCGTAGTTTAAGTTGCCAGTTTTCTAAATTTAAGAACTACACATCTGGAAAAAAACTGCATAGTTTTGTGGGTTGTTTGCACCCGTTACAAATCAGGATAGTAGTTTAAAATCCAGAAATAACAAAATTTGAAGAAAATGCATAACTTAGGAGTTATTTGCACCCCTTACAATGACTTGAAATTAGGGGTGTTATATACCATGGAAGAGCTCGTAAGTCGTAGATTAGTACTGTGTTTTGAAAATTCGAAAATCATAAAATCTGGATTTGTTGTGGAGTTGTTTGCACCCCTTACTATAATTTGAAAGTATTCCCATAATATGCCGTTAAGGAGTTCGTAGATGAGGATGTCAGGTTTGAAAATGAAAAAATCAGAAAGTTTAGAAAAACTGAAACACATGGGGGGTTAATTGCCCCACTTTCAGTAATCTCAATGTAGTTGTGTAATAAACCGTTGAAAAGCTCGTAAATCGTAGATTATGCTGGTTCTTACGAAAAAACTGCATAATTTGGGGGTGGTTTTCACCCCTTGAATATAACTAAGTGTTCATCTGCATTACACCAGTAAAAAGCTCTTAATTCGTAGATAATTTTACAAGGGTTTAAATTTAAAATTAAAATTCGATATTTTTCGGGGGTGGTTTTTGCCCCTTAGACAAATTTAGGGGTTGACGTTCAATATGTCAAATGAAAGCTCGGAAATAGCTCATAATTTGAGACGCTTCACAATTTTTTTTGTTTGTTTTTCTGAAATGGCAATGCTAACTTTACATAAAGTTAGCACCGCCAACAGATTTTTGCATTTTTTTCATAGTAAATATTGAACTTAAAAATCAGTTTAGGTAAAAATCAAGAGCTCCTAAATAGCTTGTAATTCCCATGTTTTAATTTGAGTTTCTGAAAAATGGCGGTGCTAACTTTACTGACCTAGATACTTGAGTGGTTCTTGATTCACGGTATTCTTAAATTATTTTTTTCATATACTTCATTACTGAAAATGTCGTTCGCCATGATCGACAAATAAATACTCAAAGCAATTTCTTAATTTGGAAAACATGATTCTAATGAATTATCCATTAGGAGTTGATAATATTAAATTTTCAGAACTGCCTTTTTCCCTCCAGTCACAGCCGTTTTTAGCACCGAATCGAGAGTCGAGTCATTTAAGTTGTGTTATGCATAAAAACTGACAGCCGTTTATCAGGCCGATTGAAATTTTATGTATTTAAACAAGTAACTTTTTATTGGACTTGGATTTTTACAGTATGAAATGTTGTATTTTATTTTCGTCAACAAATTAATCTTTGATTGATTGTCTTTGTTGGAAAAGGTGTAAAGTTTCAGGCCGAAGGTGCCGGGTTTGGATACGCGGGGCCAATAACAAATGCTACTCTTGCTCCGTGGTTAATCTGGCACTGCAAATATGTGAAAATTATGTAAGCTGAAAGGCCTTAAATATTTGAGCTTTAGGGTTCCGTATATACAATATACGCATACCCTTATAATATCAGTCCAGATTTCTACCTCTTTCACATCACAGCAATACTTTGGTGACTCGATTAGGAGTACATATCAATAATTTGGTCTAGTGCGAGTTGGACTCGCATACTAAGGGTTCCGTACCACCTTCAAGATTCTAATATTCCAGTTTCTAACAAGCAGGGAATGAGTGCATTTCTTATATTTACCCTTAAATCTTTTAAAGGAAACGTTTTAAATTTATAAAAAATATACACTTTGATTTTCCACACATAGACTTTTTATTTTATCTGCTTCAGGATTCGCTTGATTTTTATCAGAATACATATGTATTTAATTTTCTAATTTGGCCCCCAAAAATTAACATTAGAGTTTTACTTTACTAATAAACTTTCAGAGAAGTCTTTTATAATCTACTGTCTGAGTTTTGAGGCTCTGTAGATTGGAAGATAAAGGACAACATAGGTCAAGTTTTAAATTATAAATTATTAAATCTGTTATTCAAATTATTAAAAAATACAAATAAAATATATTTTTCAAAATTTAAATAGTGTAGTTTCTAAAATGGGAATTAAGTATATGTTTAATATTTTTGTTAATATATTTTAAACAAATGATTTAAAAATATGATATATTTGTAATTCACATAATGAGCGTTTTATCAGATATATTACATGATGCGTTTGAAAATTGAATCTTTATTTTCCATTTAATTGTATAATTTTTCCCTAAAATTGCTATGGGGGTTTTCTAATAATTGATTTTCCGTTTAATTCAATTATTTGGGGGCCAAATAATAGAATTACGAATTTTTTCATATTTTTCCTATAACCAAAAAAATTTAGGTGTTCTAGTTTGGGGAATAACGGGGGGAATGGGTAATTTTTTTTAAATATTTTTTTAATATATTTTAAATTATTCATTAAAAAAAATTAAAATAATATATTTGTATTCGTCATAATGTGCCCTGTGATTTGATATATTACATGACCCGTTAGAAACAATTATATTTTTTTATTTTCCATTTAATTCTATAATTCCCCCCCAAAATGAATATTAGGGGTTTCTCCTTATTTTTCCAGTAAAGTTCAGGTGAGGGGCTATACTTCCATTTTTTCAAAATTTTTCAGCTTATGGTTTTGGAGATAAGGGGGGAATGGGTAAAATTTTTTATATTTTTGTTAATATCTTTTAATTAATTTATTTTAAAAATATGAACAAAATATATTTGTTTTCTTTATCATTAGCCCTTTCATTTGATACATAACATGATGGGTTAGAAACAATTTTAATTTTATATTTTCCATTTAATTCTATAATTTGCCCCCCGAAATAAATATTAGGGTTTTCTCCTTATTTTCCCAGTAAAGTTCAGGTGAGGGGCTATACCTCCATTTTTTTTCAAAATTTTCCAGTTTATGGTTTCGGAGATAAGGGGGGGGGGAATGGGTAATTTTTTTTTATATTTTTGTTAATATCTTTTAATTAAATTATTTATTTATTTTAAAAATATGAAAAAAATATATTTGTTTTCGTCGTAATGAGCCCTTTCATTTGATGTATAACATGATGGGTTAGAAACAATTATAATTTTATATTTTCCATTTAATTCTGTAATTTGCCCCCCAATATTAAAAGTAGAGGTTTCTCCTTCTTACGTTTTATAGTTTCGGAGATAAGGGGGGGGGATGGGTAAATTTTGGTATATATATATATATATATATATATATATATATATATATATTTATTCCTCAGAATGATACCTTTCATTTGATATATTACATGATGTGTTTGAATTTTTTTTTATTTTTAAATTTTTATTTAATTCTATAATTTGCCCTCCAAAATTAATATTAATGGTTTTTCCTTATTTTTCCTGTAAAGTTCGGGCAACGTTATATATTTACTATTTTTTTCAAAATTTTAGGCTCAGTTGTTTTGGAGATCAGGGGAGGACGGTCGATTTTTTTAGTTTTTCCCCCCAGAAGTACACCTAAAATCAAATTTTTTTCTTTTACGATATGTACTTCTGATCGGATCATAAAACTATACATTGATACCAAATTTCAACCTCTTCCGCCCAGTAGTTTAGGAGAAAATTGCTGTGATGCGACAGAGGCAGAAATCCGGAGTGATATTATAAGGGTATCCGTATATTGTATATACGCAACCCTAAAAATGAAGAAATTTTGATTGTAGGGGTACTTTTGGGGGGAAATACTAAAAAAATCGACCGTCAAGGGGAAATATAAAATTAAAATTATTTCTAACGCATCATGCAATATATCAAATCAAAGGGCTCATTATGTCGAATACAAATGTATTATTTTCATATTTTTAAAATAAATGTTTTAAAAGATATTAACAAACATATTAAAAAATGTACTCATCCCCCCTTAATTTCCAAAACTATAAGTCCTAGAATTAAAAAAATAGGCGTTTATTTTGTTACTTTAACTTTACAGGAAAAATACGGAGAAATTCCTAACAATAATTTTGGGGGGGCAAATTATAAAATTAAACGCATGATGCAATACATCAAATGAAAGGGTTTATTAAGGAATACATATGTATTTTTTTCATATTTTTAAAATAAATTGTTTAAAAGATATTAATATGAAACAAACTACTCATTCCCCCCTTTTATTTTCTATCTATAAGACCTAACATCCAAAAATAGGCTTATATGGCCTTACTTGAACTTTACAGGAAAAATAAGAGAATACACATACTATTGATTTTGGGCGGAAAATTATAGAATTAAACGGAAAACAGAAAAAAAAATAACTTTTTAGGGTTCCGTATATACAGTATACGAATACCCTTATAATAGCACTCAGGATTTCTGCCTCTGTCACATCACAGCAATTTTCTCCTAAACTACTGGACGGAAGAGGATGAAATTTGGTATGAAGGTATAATTTGGTGACTTGATCAGTTGCACATATCGCAAAAGAAGAAATTTTGATTTAAGGGGTACTTCTGGGGGGAAAAACTAAAAAAATCGACCGTTCCCCCCCTGATCTCCGAAACTACTGAACCTAAAATTTTGAAAAAAATAGAAAATATAGAACGTTGCCCGAACTTTACAGGAAAAATAAGGAGAAACCATTAATATTAATTTTGGGGGGCAAATTATAGAATTAAATAAAAATTTAAAAATAAAAAAAATTCAAACTCATCATGTAATATATCAAATGAAAGGTCTCATTCTGAGGAACACAATTTTTTTTTTCATATTTAAATAAAAATTAATTAAAAAGATATTAAAGAAAATATACCAAAATTTACCCATTCTCCCCACCTTATCTCCGAAACTATAAAACGTAAAGTTTTGAAAAAAAATACTTTTATAGGTTCTGACCTGAAGTTTACTGGAAAAATAAGGAGAAACATCTACTTTTCATTTTGGGGGGCAAATTACAGAATTAAATGGAAAATATAAAATTAAAATTGTTTCTAACCCATCATGTAATATATCAAATGAAAGGTCCCATTCTGAGGAACACAAATATATTTTTTTCATATTTTAAAAAAATTAATTAAAAAGATATTAAAGAAAATATACCAAAATTTACCCATCCCCCCCCCTTATCTCCGAAACTATAAAAGGTAAAGTTTTAAAAAAAATACTTTCATAGGTTCGGACCTGAAGTTTACTGGAAAAATAAGGAGAAACATCTAGTTTTCATTTTGGGGGGCAAATTACAGAATTAAATGGAAAATATAAAATTAAAATTGTTTCTAACCGATCATGTTATATATCAGATGAAAGGGCTCATTACGACGAAAATAAACATATTTTTTTCATATTTTTAAAACAAATAAATTAAAAGATATTAACAAAAATATAAAAAAATTTACCCATCCCCCCCTTATCTCCGAAACCATAACCTGGAAAATTTTGAAAAAAAATTGAGTTATAGCCCCTCACCTGAACTTTACTGGAAAATTAAGGAAAAATTAAGGAGAAACCCCTAATATTTATTTTGGGGGGCAAATTATAGAATTAAATGGAAAATATAAAATTAAAATTATTTCTAACCCATCATGTTACATATCAAATAAAAGGGCTCATTATGACGAAAACAAATATATTTTTTTCATATTTTTAAAATAAATTAATTAAAAGTTATTAACAAAAATATAAAAAATTTTACCCATTCCCCTCCTTATCTCCGAAACCATAAGCTGTAAAATTTTGAAAAAAAATAGGTATAGCGCCTCACCTGAACTTTACTGGAAAAATAAGGAGAAACCCTAATATTCATTTTGGGGGGCAAATTATAGAATTAAATGGAAAATAAAAAATTAAACTTGTTTCTAACGTATCATGTCATATATCAAATCACAGGGCTTATTATGACTAATACAAATATATTTTTTTTATTTTTTTTAAATAAATATTTTAAAATATATTAAAAAATATATGTAAAAAAATACCCATTCCCCCCTTTATTCCCCAAACTATAAGACCTAATTTTTTTTATTTACAGGAAAAATACGAAGAAATCTTTAATATTAATAATAGGGGGCAATTTATAGAAATAAACGGAAAATAAAAAATATTTTTTCAACGTGTCATGCATAATATCAAATGAAGGGGCTCGTTATGAGAAATACAAATATATATTTTTAAAATTAATTGTTTACAAGATATTAACATAAAGATATAAAAAATTCTCATTTCTCGCTTTATTTCCGAAACCATACTACCTAAAATTTTGAAAATAATTAGGGGTACTGGGGCTCACTTGAAATTTATAAGAAAAATTATTAGAAAACCTCCATGGTAATTTTAGGGACAAATTATACAATTAAATGGAAAATAAAAATTCAATTTTCAAACGAATCATGTAATATATCAAATAAAAGACTCATTATGTGAATTACATATATATCATATTTTTAAATCATTTGTTTAGCAAATATATTAAACATCGACTTAATTCCCATTTTAGAAACTATACTATTTAAATTTTGAAAAATATATTTTATTTGTATTTTTAAATAATTTGAATAACAGATTTAATAATTTATAATTTAAAACTTGACCTATTGTGCCCTTTATCTTCCAATCTATAGAGCCTCAAAATTCAGACAATAGATTATAAAAGGCTTCCCTGAAAGTTTATTAGTAAAATAAAACTCTAATGTTAATTTTTGGGGGCCAAATTAAAAAACTAAATACAGCGAATCTTGAAGGTGGTACGGAACCCTTACAATGCGAGTCCAACTCGCACTTGACCAAATTATTTAAAAGCATCATTCAATACATCAAATTAAAGGGTTTTATGAGGAATACAAATATTTTTTTTCATATTGTTAAAATTACTTGTTTATTAGATATGAACAAAAATATTAAAAAATCTCATTTCCTCCTTTATTTTTGAAACCTTACTACCCAAAAATTTTGAAAATAATTTTATAAGAAAAATTAGTAGAAAACCCCAATAATAATTTTAGGGCCAAATTATCATGTCATGTAATATATCAAATAAAAGGGTTCATTATGAGAAACACAAATATATTTTATTTCATATTTTTAACAACAATTGTTCAAATGATATTAAATATGGACTTATTCCCCCTTTATCTCAGAAACTACACAATCTAAAATTTTTAAAAATATTTTTTACTTGTAATTTGTCTAAAGTATTTAATAATTTACTATTTAAAACTTGACCCATTTCCCCTTTATTTTCCAATCTACTCAGCCTAAAATTCAGACAATAGATTATATAGGTCTTCAGTGAATGTTTATTAGCAAAAATAAAACCCTAATGTTAATTTTGGGAGCGAAATTAGAAAATTAAATAAATAATTTTATAAAAATCAAGCGAATCATGAAGCATTTTTTATGAATTTAAAACGTTTAATTTAAAAGATATTAGGGGAAATATAAAAAAATGCACCCATTCCCTGCTTGTCTGAAACTGGAATATGAGAATAAAATATACTTTGATTCACCTACATTGTATCAAAGGTGATACGGAACCCTTAGTATGCGAGTTCAACTGGCACTAGACTAAAATATTTCCTATTATTTAACACTAAATGCTGTGCCAATTTATGGTAATTTATCAATAGTTGTATAATCTAAGGTTTAAAAGTTAATTGATAGGTTTTATTAAGTACTTAATAGAGCACATAATATACAAGGTGTAAACGGTACAATGATTTTGAGGAATAACTGTTAGTTCAGGAGAAAATAACTCACAAACCTTTAAAGATATTTTAAAACGAGATATATATAGCTCGTTAAAAAGAAATGAAAATGATACGAATTTCACACCCACTTTTACAATCGATAATTTTAGATTGAAAATGCTTTTGGAACTTCAAATACAGCAACTAAACACAAGTAGCTTTACTTTTTAACTTTACCATTGCTAAACCTCTTTTTTGATAATTAAAAACTAACTGAAATTAAACTGCAAACCTGATTGCGATAACTCATGTTCACTGTTCATTCCAACACACATAACGTGGCTATTAGTAGTTTTTGTAGTGTTGTTTTGTTTAAATTCTAAAGACTAGTTTAAAAGTGTAGTTTTTGGGAAAATTTTATTTATGGTCTAAAATGTTTGATTTGTTTTGATGTGCATTACATCGTGCAGTTTGGTGTAATTTTTCAATTGAGAATAATAACTTTGGAGTTTATGTATTGGGTAAGTACTTAAATTTGTCTAGCCGAATAATTTGAAATTAACTAATAAGTTTCTGAACAGCCGTTAAAATAGATTTATCGGTAGGTATAAATTAGAGAAAATTTTTAATAGATTTTATTTATATTTTTTTAAGTATTTGAAGTATTTAAGTACTCAAGTAAGTTACAATTTTTATACATACTTATCAATACTAAAGTTTTACCAACACGATGGATTTCTAAAATCTGTGGGCAGCACCCACCTACTTTTTATATTTATGTTATATTTTAAGTTATATCATACATATGTTTTTATGCATTTCCATACTATCTTAAAAATAGAGAATGATAACAACAACAAATGTGCTAACAAATGCTATTGCTAAACTGCAATTGGCAACATGGCGAGTCACATGTTTCTATCAATTGAACAATTGGGATTATGAATTATAAGATTCCAGACGGCCGCGGCGGGCAGAGTCCTTGGTGTCGGGACAAAAGTAACAAATTTTGATTTTTGTCATGTTTAAAGATAACAGGCAGTGGTCTAGCCAACTTTTTATTTTGAAGCTAGCAGATTCAGCTTTTTCTATGACGTAATCTCATGTTTCTTCTTGTACTATTATCACAGTGTTATCTGCAAAACAAACCACTGCGCGCTCATTTCCAATAAATGACATTTATAGTTAATGTAAACATTAAATGATAGTGGACGAAGCACTGTGTCCTGTGGGATACTACACACCACCGACAGCGGCTCACTTGGAAAATCCTTAATTTTTGCTCTCTGAGTTATATCGTTTAAATATTATTCAATTATATACTACCCCTCTAATGCCCTTTTTATTAAGCCTCTGCATTCGTGTGTGGTGCGTCATAGTATCAAATGCCTTCTTTAGGTCTAAAAAGATGCCCAAAACTTTTGTCCCGTTGTCCAGACCCTTAAGAATCAAATCTTTAACCTTGTTATTATTATATGTAGTGGAGCGTTACCTAAATGCCTGCTGAATTTTAAACAGTAAATCGTGTAAATCGTTGTCTTGAAAAAATGATTGAAGTTTAATTTTGATGGTATTTTCTACTAATTTTCTAATTGTGCTTTTTAAGGTGATAGGTCCGTAAGTTGATGTTAATTCATTGTTCCCATTTTATATACCGGTTCTATGATTTCTTTTTTCAGTATTTATGGACAAACTTTAAACACAATTAACAATATGCAGTAGATAATTTATTAGGTATTTATGATTTTGTTGTAAGACCTCAGATATAATTTGGTCTCCACCCCTCTGAACATTGTTATTTAATATATTTATTAAGGTGGTTAATTCATTGGCTGTGACTGGGGTGAGAAAAAATGATTCTAAGTTAATTTTTGTTTTTGCTATACTGGTATTATCTGCACTCTCTAATTCCTTAGTTAACTTAGGTCCTATATTAGTAAAATATGCATTAAATTCAGCAGCTATTTTCCCATGATCTTTGATATTTCATTAAGGATACTCTTTATTTCATTTTTATTGAATTTATCATTAGTGATTTGATTGAGGACTTGCAAAGTTTTTTTTTGATACTTTTTATAATTGGCTGGTTTATTCTTATAGAACTGATATTTAGTTTTTTTATTAAGTTTGATAAGATGCTGCGGTAACGTTTATAAACATTTAAAATTTCAACATTTCCAGGATTCTGAGCACATTGTTTTTATTCCCGATCCCTTTTTCGAATGGATTTTACCAGGTAATCAGTGATCCATAGCTTCAGCCTCATATTCTTATGACAAATTTTAGTTGCCTTGATACAACATTCTAGCATATTGTTTAAGGAAGCAATAAAACTAATGGTACAAGTTTCACCATTAAGAACATTATCCTATTTTGATCTAGAACTGAGTAAGAGTGCCATAATTTATTTTCATCGAACATTTTTTGTTGTATGACAAACAACTGTTTTTGGCTAATTTGAGATCACTTATTTCGGATTAAATCACAGATTTAATTTAACAGCTGGAGTTTCTAACATACAGGTACTATCATAAAATGTACTTACAAGACGACAACTGCTATCATTAATGGTAGCAAGCAGACCAAATAGTTATTGTGTAATTTGTTGTGAATATATGATTGCTGACTGCCACTAGAAAATCTCGGACTTTGTAAAACCATCCTGTATGAACTAGTTTGGGTGTTAATTAGACTCACACTCCAAGATTTGTATACTGAGTTTAGTGTGTCCCTACTTTTGGAGATTCTTCAGTTGGTATATTGTAGACCCTTGAATTTACAATTGACGAGCCCAAGATTTCAATTGTAAACACAGCATTGTAATATTTGGCGGGCTTTTGACTAGTTTTATTTCTTCGTAATTATTCATTATTCTCTATACGCCTATTTATTGTACAAAAAACTCTTTTTCAGGACAATACAATGCCATTTTCGGTGCAAATGGATACTTTTATTGTAATAGCACATTTTCCTAGTGCTGTACTAAATGACGATGGGTCATGGAAGTATTCGCTAAAGTCATGTTTTGAACAGTTTATTACAAAATACCCTCTTTTAGAAATTTCTGTTGAAAAGTTTGGAAAGACTGGCAGTGTACTAAAACGTAAACCTGAAAAGACGACAACGGTATTAACACAAGATGTCGTCAATGATGTACGGGACAGAATGGAAAAGAGTCCAACTAAGTCTATAATAAAATTAGCATCTCAAACAGGTAAGAATAGTATTTGTTTCTTCAATTAATCAAACACAATAAAGGCAGACATTGCTGTTTCAACTCTTTTAAGGACTGTGACCATATAGGTATACAACTTACTTCATTATCCGACTTGACCATACAATGTATGGCATCACACTCCCTCTAAGGCACACATAGTGTTAGGGGAAAATTCACTAAACCCCAGATATACTACGTATCAAAAAGGTTTAGCTCTGTGGGAGCCCTTGCCAGGTTATCAGGCCCGTGGTTGACGTCGTGGCTGCAGTTCCCCATGAATTTTCTGACCGTCCGGGCTGTTCCTAACAGGACGGTTTTTTGCATCAGTTGGTAAAGATGTTCGTCCAGACCGAGGTATTTTAAGTTGTTTAATAGATGTTTTGGGACTACTCCTGTTGTTGACATAACAATTGGTACCGTTCGAGTGTTGTTCATGCCCCATATTTGGCTATTTTCTCAGCCTGCTTAATATTTATATTATTGTTAGGGATTGCTATGTAAATTAAGGTTGTTTTTCTAGAGACTTTACCAAAATTATATCTGGTCTATTGTGAGCAACAGTCCGATCCGCCAATATCGTCCGGTCCCAGTATAGCTTGTAGTTGTTATTTTCTAAAATAGATTCTGGTTTTTATATATAATAGGGTGTTCTTACCGACTGTAATAGCTCAAGTTTAACCGCTAGTTCCTGGTGCAGTGTTTTTGCCACAGCATCGTCTCGTTCTTTGTATTCAGTTGCAGCGAACGCTTGGCAACCTCCTGTGATATGCTGGATAGATTCAGATGTTTGGCAACCATATGTGCATCGGTCGTTGTTGATAGAAGGGTCTTTAAAGATGTACTTTAGATAGTTCTTAGTTGGAATGACTTGATCTTGGATTGCCAATATAAAGCCTTCCGTTTCAGGAAACATATGACCAGAGATCAACCAGTAGTTCGACACTGAACTGTCGACATAGTCTTGGTTGACGTCATTTATATGTCTTCCATGAAGCGGCTTCTCTTTCCATTTCAGCAGTTTCTGATCAGTTGTCTGGTGGTATACTTGAACTTGTTGTTCTGTCAGTCACAGAGGTGTTGAGTCATCAACCTGAGATATGACTCTGTGTAGATAAGAAAATTCTGCGAGTTTCTGGAAATGATTACGCAAATTAGAAATTTGTTGATCAAGTAACTTGCCTATATCTGCCAATCCTTTCCTCCTTCATACCATGGCAACGTTGTACGTTCGATAGAGCTCTTTGGATGGTGATTTTGAGCTTTTGTTAGTAGAACTCGAACTTTCCGTTGTAGTTGTTCAATGTCAGTCTTGCACCATTTAACTATTCCGAATGAGTAACTGCGTACTGAGCACGCGTAGGTGTTAATAGCCTGAAACAGATTTTTACTGTTTAGCTTAGTTTTCAACAGTCGTCTCACCCTTCTATAGAACTCTGTTAATAGGTCCTTTTTCATGGTGAAGTGATCAATTCGTTGAACCTGCTTTATTCCAAGGTATTTGAAAGTATGGCCTTCCTCCATGGATTCAATTGAGGTGCCATCTCTCATTTCGTTGGGCCCCTGCTGTATTTTGCCTTTTACTATATTGATAATTTGGCATTTGTCTAGGCCAAATTGCATATGGATGTCACTAGAGACCCCTTCTACTATTTTAAGCATATCATGCAGCTGTTGTTTCGTAGCAGCCATCAACTTTAAGTCGTCCATGTATAACAAATGGTTTATCTTTATTGCTTGCACGTTGTTGTGTTTGAGACTGAACCTAAAGTTAGTCGCGGTCAGTTTGTGTGAGAGTGGGTTCATGGCAAAGCAGAACCACAGCGAGCTAAGAGAGTCTCCCTGGAATATACCCCTTCTAATTGGGATAGAGTCGGTTTGTATCGAACAGTCGGTTTCATTATTATTGATGTTGTTGAGTTTTCTATAAAACCTTTTTCTGATTTTCGGAATAGTGCGTTGTCTAGTTTCCGTTGGATATTGGTTTTGTGTATTCGGTTATTGTCCATGATAGTCTTGACAAGTCTTTCTATTCTGTTGTTCCTGACCCCTCGTTGGTACTCGGTCAGCCTTCCAATGTCTTTCCGAAGAGAATTAATTTTCCCTTCAAATCTTTTTTGCCAAGGTGGTATTCGGGGTGTTTGTCTAAATTGGGTAGGGTCTTGCTTTGGTCTTATTGCGACCCCAATTGTTCTGCAGATGGAAATTGCAGCACAGTAGATGATTGTGTGTAGAGACTCTAACGTATTAGCACCTAAAACATAGTTTGGCAAGATAAATGTGTTCATAGCCTGCAAGACAATACCCAGTTTCTTAGAAGATCTTAGTTTGGGAAGAGTTGGCGTAGTCAGTGGATCTGTTCCACTATAATCTTTAAGAGCTCCTTCCATTTCTGCTTGGATGTTCTCAAGCAAGTCAGCGTTGGTTGGCTGTTCTTGTTGAAGTTTTTGAGTCTCGTCTGCTCTTTGTACCAACGGTGTTTCAGGCTCTGTTGGATCGACTGCTTTCGACCAAATACTTGTCGCTCCACTTCGCTCTTTATTGTGTCCAGTTGTTCAGGCGAAATAAGGCCATTTCTCAAGATGACACGATATTGCTCTGCGACTCTCTGTTCGGTAACTTGAAGCTCTGGGTACTCACGACAGAACTCTTGATGTAGTGTTTGGCAATATCCAGTCTTGTCCTGGCCAAGGTTCGTAATTCTGTAAAACGTGGGCATTATAAATTCATTCATGGCGCTAGTACATTTCATGCGCTATCTTTTCAGTCCCACTTGAGTGAGCGCTGGCTGTATATCCTGCGCAATACTTTCTGCGGGTGGAGTTCTCGTTCTCGTTTGACTCCATTGGTGATGGTCACGTTGTTGCTGTGACTGTGTTGATGAGTGTTCTTGTGGTTCTTCTGGTTCTTTTTGGGCTGTAGCTCTTTGGGCAGCAGGGGCCCGCCTCCTCAACACCCTGCCACCTACTTCATTATTATTATTAAGATGATTCGTATCCTTAAGCTGGAGAGAGACGTCACGTCACATGAGCTCATGTGTTGTCACATCTGCGAAAACTTACATGCCGTCATGCCTTAGAAACAGACTATACTTACGTCACATTTGGTACCTTACTTTGTATTTCATGAGTTCGAGGCAGAATTAAAAAACGTAGCTAAATTTCTATTAATAATAATTTCGGAAATACATCATTCTATAAATTTTAATTTAATTGGGTTCGTGTTCTTTATTACTTAGTAATAGACATGCGACTTAAATGTTAAAGAAATGATAATAATTTATGAATTTAGCTAATGTGATTTAGTGCTTTATTGACCTTTGTGGTTTTGATGGAAAGAAATAAAATTTGCAAAAATAAGAATTGTGGGAATACAACACAACATTCTATGTTAACAGACCTGTTTTTAACTTTTTAACTTTGTTTATAATCATTATCATTTAATTGTCTCTGATTTATTAAAAGTCCTTATTTTAATGTTTACTTTAATATTTATGCATTAAATTTGTAAATAAAAAAAAGAGAGACAATCATTTGAGACTGAACGTTGAAAGCGAAAGCTTTTTCTGAAATATACTTTTCTTCTATCGTTATCTCCCTGTCTCTGTTTGGTTTTTCTTGTACTATTCTTAACAATGAATATAAATTTCAGGAAAATTAAATGCCACTATTTTGTTACAACTCAAGTATTAATCCTAATGTGTCATTTAATCCATAATTTCAATATAACTGCAAAGGAACATATGACGCAGTTAATTTTTAATAGAAATATAAAATTTGTTTAATTATAACAATTCAAAAATACCTAATTCACTTACAAAATTACCGAAAGAGGCAGCACTACCTTCTCTATATCACGCGTGCTTAAAACTTAAATCAGCACACTTCACTTATAACTTGCCGTGAGCTGCTTGAGATGACGATAGTGCAAGGATAATTTGCAAAGCATACGTCAAAAAGTGGCTGCTAATATTTGCACCGTAACCTTTTCTAATTAAGTTGTTATCAATATTACATTAAACAGATGAAACAAAACCAGAAAAACTCTTTAACTGTTAATAGGCACTACAACAACTTGAGAGAGGGCTTAACACACGGTGATACGTCACAAGGTGGCTGTTTCTTTTTGGAAAATAGTGTACATCTAGCTTATTTAGAAGCATGCGTAAATTGTACTGCATATATTTCACACTTGTTAAGTTAGCGAAAAAAATTACTCCTTACTTGCTTTTATTTGCGGAATTATCGTTTCCGAGATATGAAGCATTAAACAGTTGAGATTTGTCCGCTGCGATAAATCCATTTTGACCATCTATTAACACTGAAGTAGGAGCTAGACTATTAATTCAGATACGTCTAATTCCTCCTTATTTGCGGATTGTTATTCCACTTTTATTTTTATTTTCGGAATTAGCGTTTACCAAATATGTAGGTTTGAAATTTGAAATTTACTTGAATTTTTGAGATAGAAAGATTTGAAAACTTCAAAATTATCAACAATATTAAATGAATTTCTACTATTTTCTACGTTGCAGAGGTCACTAGAATAATAATTGACACGTTATATAACTCCTCCTTAATTGCGGATTATAAGGAAATTCCTAAGATTACGGGAAATGATAGTTACAGAAATTATGAATACCAAATTAAAAGATCATTTACAGCCTTTATATCATAGAGTTGTACTGATAGACTGAGCAAGCAGAAATTTTTATAAAGAGAAGATAATATGCGTTGTTTGGTTTGGTCTTATATTTTTTAACGTTATTTTAACGAGTAGCATTAACAATTAAATTAAAATATTCATGAACATAGAAATATCAACTTATGAAGTTTATGTCAGCAAAACACGACTAATTATGAAAATTTGGTACATTTAGATAACACTTTTTAGCGGTGATAGCCTGTTGAAAACGCCCAATAGACGACTCCCTTACAGAACTACAGAAACTCTAATAGTTTATATGTCTATCTGGAAAAAAAATTTGCCAGATAAAGGCCATTTTGAACCTATCCAATATAGCGAGTTTTCTTTATTAGAATTAATGGGATTGTAATATATACCGTAATCTATATGGATTCTATATGGACGTAACCTGTGGGAATCTGTTTCCATTGTAGTATGTTTTGTCTTATGGAGCTTACGCGTTTTTTCCTAATGCAGAATTAAAAAAAATTAAATGGTTTTTTAAATAATCAGTAAGTTCAAAGTTTTCTATTTGTAACTGCTATATTGAAAATATAGAACTTGTAAGGTTAGAAATGTTTACTGACAGCGACAAAAACACATTAGATTCCCATAGGCTTTTTTATTGAACTCTATGAGATTTTTCCACAGGGTGGTCTCCTTCATTTTTTTAATGAATCTGTTTTATTTAATTCATTTTAAAATTTCTGACAGTATTCAAAATAGGAACTTTCAGATTTTCCGAATATAATTGTGGCAGCTCTACTTTGAATTTAAGTTTTTTTGAGATGAGACTATACTTGAAGATTAGTCTGTATATTTCAAAGCTTCCAAACGTTTCAGGGTCTAAATCGTTATTAATGGCATTCATAACACAATTATTAATTAAAATTTTAAATTGTAGTATAACGGTAAATTGCAGTGTTATTGGTATACCAAAAGTAATTGTAGATCGTGAATTGACAGGCATCATGGGAAAAATTGAAGTACCTTGCGAACGATTTGGACTTCAGCAACAAGAAGCATTATAATGTTTTGAGCACAATAAATACAACTATATATTTACAGTTTCGAAGAACAACACTCGTAATGAAATAAATCAACTACAACTATTTCGTAACTATAAAATTAATGTAAATTTCTCGGAAGGTTTTTGAGGAATGAACATGGAGTGGTGTTAAAAAATTAAAAGTAATGGTACATGTACAGCGCATGCGTCAATGCACCGCTGACTGCTTTGAATTTGCATAAATTGTTTGTAATTTAGTAACTATATTTAAATGAACTCATGTAGGATCCGTAAGTAAGGAGGATAAATAACATATAAATTATTATTATAGCCACTTCTGCGACCTAGAAACAGGCAAACATGAGTTTCGCGCAATGAATAAATTTTGAATTTTTAAACTTTCATATCTCGGAAACGCATATTCATCAAGTAAAACTAAACGTCCAATGCTTATCAGCAAGTAAGGAGGAATTAAATGACATATAAATTATTATTTAGCCCCTTCAGGGACGGAGAAAGAGGAAAAAATTAATTTAGCCCAACATACAATTTTCAATTTTTCAAACCCTTCGTATCTCGGAAACGCTAATTCCGCAAATAAAAATAAAAGTGGAGTCTTTATCCGCAAGTAAGGAGGAATTTTTTAGACCCGTGTAGAAAAGAAAATAATCATTTTGAAAATTTATTTCGCTAACTTCACGAGTCTAGATATTTCGAGCGTGCCCCGACATGCCGTAATAGCTCACGTGATGTGACGATAGTCTGGTTCTAACTTTAATGTCATTTATCAAGCCTGCATGACTATACTTACATATATCATACTCAATGCTAGTAATTGTAATTCTGTTTTTTTTTTAATTTTTCAAATTCAACGTTTATTTGTTTGGATCATTTTATGTATAGTTTTTGCAAAATATAATAGTATGAATTTGGCCATTAGGCTTATAAGGTATCACTTGATGAAAATTTCTTCTACAAACATAATTGCTAATTTTTCATTTAACAATAGGTTGTTATTCAGTTCAGTATTAAATTCCTAGGGGATCTCTCTTATTGTAACAATTATTAGAGTCAATCGGTTTGTTTAGCCTGAGCCCATACTTTTTATTTTTAGATAATAAAAGTTTACTTTTAATAATACCTATTTTAATAAAACATGGTATTGAAACAAATATTTTTTTATAAATGTATATTTATTATTTTTAAATATATTTACTGAACAGAAGATATACATCAATGATTAAAGTAAAGGTGTACCTGTGTGTAAGGCAGTTTAGTTACATTTTAAGCTAAAATGGTAATACCGCACTAATCTTTATATCAATATATTTCCAAATATGCAGTATACTTGTAACATGTATTAGAATTTGTTCTTAATTACAAATTTATAGAAACCACTCTTTCATTGCTGTCGTCTATTCCTCTTTATTTTGATGTTTATTATTATACTTGCAGCAGTTTAAAAAATTGTCTTCTCATCAGAGTACTCTATGAAAGAGCCTTCCAGCAATAACAATAAAGCCAGACAGCACCATTCCTACATTTGTTAGAAATATGACCATAAACACAATTCTTGCATCAATTTGTATTAAAATCAACACCATTTTTGCACCAATTACATCGAATGTCTATATTTAAGAATAAGATACTAATGCAGGTAACCCTGGTTCTAGTTCAATGTGGCATTTATGTATTTGCATATTTTGAGAGTTTTGTTTTTGCAAATTATTAGCATCAAATTGGTCATTAAGCTGATTATCAGTTGATGTAAACATAATTTGCTAATTTTTCATTTAACAGTAGATTATTGTTAGTTACTCTCTTCGAGGTGTCATTCCTTTGTCTTGAAAATCCTAGATGTCGGTCTTACATATCGCGTCTTCAAATTATTGTTAGTTGTTCAATATTAGGATTCCTAGACGTTCCCTGATATCAAAGTCAATCTACTGAGACTTCATACTCTGTATTTTTACATAATAAAAAATTATTTTCTTTAATTAACTTCTTAGTTAAAGCCAGAGTCATTTCCTTGGTTGCATTTTCTGAAATGTTTGAGTATATGACTTCTGTTTTCACGAATTGACACGAAAATTTCAAATCATTCAAATGTCATAGTTAACAAATTATCAATTCTGCCAACTCATTATTCTGTGTCTTCATTTTCAATACCAACTGCTCGTTGTTGCCACCAGAATTTATGTATTGCCAACTCAGGACACTTCAGATTGATCACCCGGCATGTTGTCACAGAAGAGTAAAATCCTCCGTAATGGATAAACTCGAGTACAAGGATCACAACTGGATTATATTTGTAGAAGTAAAAATGTATTCAGAATATTTTTAGAACATTTCCCAAACTGAGTTCTGAATAGAGAAAACCGGAAAATTTTAAAAACTTTCAGATTAGGAAATTAATCAAAAATCCAAACTATATGAATTGTATGGCAAACAATGAAAAAACTTATACAACTTTATCACCATTCATTGCACTATGAGCTCAACCATCTAGACTGGTTTCTTGAAAATCCCTATAATTTAAGCATATAACATATTCTCACTACGGAGGAGCAATATCAGGGTTGCGGGAATATAATTTAGATTGAACATTTATAACACTGACAGTAAGTAGGTCGATTCATAAAAGAAAATCGCATAAAATTTTTATTAAAATTGTCTCCAGTTCGAATTTTTAATTCTAGACAGTGTAGTTTATACTTCATTAGTTTTGGTTGCGAAGTTTTGGAAGTTTGTACTTACAGTACATATCTATTGTTCGCAAACACAACTATTTATAGCATTAGCTATATAGCATGTTTATAAATGAGACTATAAAATCCTATTATTAACTATTTTATTGAAATTAAAAATGAGAATACATGGCAGTATAAAATGAAAAAATATCTAACATTTCCGTTAAATATTGCTATTACTGTACTTTATTGATGTTATTAATTAGTGAGATTCTATGTCCATCTAGAATACGAAACAGGGGAAGTGGCTGTGGGAAACACTCAAATATAGATAGTAAAATAGTTTTTCCCTCTCTTAATATATTTGATAAATATAATACTATATTATATTAATATTTGTAAATTCAGAATTTTCTAATATTTCGAAAAAAAAATGAACAACCACAATTTTTTGGGTGTATACTATTTTGTTTGCTCATAAAATGTAGACACCATATTTATCAAAATCGGATTAGCAGTTAAGGTGCTACGGTGGAACATACATAGACTGCTAAAAACATTACCAATTGCAATACAAGACATCAACTAAAAACAGAGATTTTAACAAAGAGACCAGATTTGAACAAGCATTAGACAACCTTAACAGAAATCTATTTTGGGAAACTTTGATCGAGTAATGGTATCCAAAGTCCTTAATTAAAGCAATTTAAAGCGTTTATTAAGTCCCCAAAATCCCCAAAAATAAAATAGTTATGGAAGGGAAAACTACAATGTTAGATAAATTAAATAGAACTAAGGGATAAGACCAGTGGCGAATCTAGAAAAAAAAATTAAAATTGTGATAATAAGACATGTTACCAAGGGTTATTACTCGGACTTATACTCCTTCAGTTTAACAAGTTATTGCTTTTTTGTCTACTGTTTACGATAATGTATCTGAACTCTTTCAGTACCATCCGTCCGATGATCGCTGCGTTGGCCTTTCTTCTTCTCTTCCTAGTATGTACTATTATTAATATTATTTCCCATTCTTACAAAACCTAAGGGGGGGGGGCGAATTGTCTCAAAGTATTGAGAATATGAAGATATATATGAAGAAATATTTATGAGGGAATCCATCATCTTCTCTTTTGTTTAGTTGTCCACTTTTCTCCATTTCAATACCTTCTCGCATAAGTCTTGTTTTGTATTGAGTTGTTTGTGCTATCTGTTTACAACTATCGAAATTGATTTAGTGTCCCGATTATTGTTGAATTGGCAGATGTCGTTTGTTTATTTTTGACAGTTAATCTGTGTTCATATTCATCTGAACGTGCTGAAATTTTCCTGTTCTCTTGACGCACTTCCCGCAAGTTATACTAAATACCCCTTGGTTTTCTAGCTTAATTTTTGGTTTAGGATTTCTTAGACTTGTTCCTGTAGTCTGGTGCGGTTTGTATGCCCTCGCTATGTCATGCCTTCGAAAGAAAGAAAAGAATTTAGCCAATTCTGTCCGTTGTTCCTTTGATGTAAGGTAAGACAGTTTTTGGTTTTTCAGTAAGGTCTTCTTTGGTTTTGGCTATGTGTGTTGTTATTCTATTGCCTATTTGTGTGGTTTGCGTATCCTTTTTGTCGTAGCGCAGCAGTAATCTGTTTTAATGCGTGTGTTTTTTTTTTCAAAAAAGGTATAAGTGACTGAAAGTGTCAATTTTTCAATCAAAAAACCCACGTTTCTTTCGCAAATAACTCAAAGACTAAGCATTTTATCGAAAAAAATATCTAAACCAAACAGAATAGTGTCTAAAAATGTGAAAATCACGCCCTAAAGCACCCCAATTGAAAAAAATGTTTGACACTTTAAAATTCTTTCTAATTATGTACTTGAGATATTCTCAAAAAATTTGAATTGATTAGAGTGCTTAAGTTTTTGAAAAAAATGACCTTAAAGTTACAAGAGAATATTTATTATTTTCAGAAAAAATGATTTTTTTCAAAATAACTTAAAAACTACAAATGACACCTTACTCAAAATGTTGTAGGGTATAAAACTGTAGTTTTTTATATCTCATACTCTACAAAAGTTTGCGTATTATTAGTAGTTTTTAAGTTATTTTGAAAAAAAAAGGAATTTGTTTGTTAAGGAGGTCTTTAACTTTAAGGTTAATTTTTTTCAAATCATTAAGTACTCTAATCGGTTTCAATTTCTTGAGCATATTGTAAGTATGTAAATAAAAAAAATATAAAGTGGCAACAACTTTTTTTTAAATCTACGTTTTCTTAGAATATTTTTTTCAGAAAGCATAGTTTTTGAGTTATTAGCGAAAAAAAAATTGTGTTTTTTTTTGTTGAAAAATGGGCATTTTTTTGCAGACTTGTATTGAAAGAACAATTAGGGGGTAAACAGAACCTACTGTCAAATTTTCATGCAAATCGGTGTGGTTTGACGAAACTATGAGGTTTCACCGGTTTTTGACTTCATTGATTGGACTAACAGAAAATTTATAGGAACTCTATTCAAATTTATTTTTGACGTATTTTATTGATATTTATACCAGAACTGTCGTAAAAAACTACAAAAGCAGTCCATATATAAAAACGTAGAGAAAATCAGTACCGGAAAAAGGAACAGGTCTTTTAAAATCCATAATGTATAAATTTATATCGAAACCTGTATCAAAGCACTGTTATCTTGAACATTTATTCATCTAATTTAAAAGTAATATTTTTTACTGTTCCAATAACATTAATAACTTGATATTCTGTAAAATTAAAATACATTTATATATATTTTGTTGCATGGAACTACACTATAGACGCACAAATATTTATCAGGGTATACATCTGTTCATTAGTTTTAATGAAAATGAACGGATTTATTCCCGATCATATCCGCGATGTTATAGAAATAGAGCAAGGACCCCTCTATCTCAACCGACGCAATGATAGCACCTGCCTTCCTACAGTTCTTTATTAGCGGGCCTAAACAAATCAGACATACCCACTAACACACAACCAGTAATCAAACAGCCTCTTATCACGTGACATCCTCTTCTAATTGTCCGGCAACTATAAATATACGAAGCAGAGCAGATACACACTCAGATCAGGTATCTAATGAGAATTGGGGGGTAGGCTGATTCCGAGTTTAACCTAGACTCTGAAACTTTGTTAAATCAATCTTTTAATCTGACTAAAAGCTGATTTTCGTTATTTTCAGTTTATTTTTCATTTTCTCTCTTGATAATGGTTTCAAAGCAGGAGTCGAAACGTCGTCAATTTACAAATTTAGGAGCGGTTCGCAAATATATCCAAGACTAAGATAATTCTGCATTAATCTAAGTAAAAATGAAAACAGTGGGCATTTACAGCGTCAAATATGACTTGAATAGCTGGTTCGTGATCAAAATACTCCATCTGTTAACTCATTAAATCTTCTGTTCACTTTAAAATTTAAACGTCGTGACTGTTACCACTTACCATACATCCCGTCGACTAATTGCCTTTACATGACACTTTTGTCTAAACAAAGATTAATATATCATTCATTAATTTTGACTGCCCAGAATATTCGTTGAAGAGCGTAAAATATCAACTAATTGTTTTAGATAATTAATTATTGTATATACATTTAAAGTAAATGTTTGTATGACCTAATGTATATATATATATATATATATATATATATATATATATATATATATATATGTTTCACGGATGGAAATATGTGATTGATGATTCATTCCTATGTGCATTCGTTCGTCAGCTGTATTCTGTGGATAAATCTCCTGACGTTTCGCCAAAATCATATATATATATATATACCTACCTAATACGGGATGCTATTGAAATTGAGAAAACTGGACAACTAAACAAAAGACACGAAGCCCTGCACCTCTCTAACACATGGAAGACAATTATTAAATTTAAAATTAAACCGGCAACAAGCAACACATCCGACACGGCAGCGAAGAGGGCGGAGTCAACACCGAACAATCAGGGGCGATACGACCTCCCACGGAGACAAATAAAATAATCAGCTCAGGTAAATGACCTCTCAGTTCACCATAACAAAGCTTTGAGAATGGCAAGTGAGACCTTGGCAAAACGTCTTCAGGATTCAAAGATGAATCAATATATTCCCGGATAAATATTTCTTCACATTGTTCCATCCGTGAAAGCGACTAGACATATATAAAACCTGAGATAGGTACACATACGGTTTTAATTTAGTGTATTTATACTTAATAATGAAATACATATTCGATTTTACATTTCAAGGCGAAAACAAAAATGTCTTACTTGTGTTCTGTAATTAACATTGTTACATACAATAATTTCCCGTGTTCCTAAATTGGAGGTACAAACGAAAAGGGGAGATTCCTTTCAGTTTTTGGAAGAAAAAGTCCCATAAACATGGGTCCGCAAACGTTTCGTTTTCAAGATACAGAGTGTTAAAGTTTGAAGTTTTTTTCTCATAGTATCTGCACTTCACAAGATATTCAAATGAAATTGGCATAGATATTACAATTAAGAGTTTACACCTTGTGACATGCCAATTTCGATTGCAAATGTACAGGGTGATATTTTTTCGGGAACACTGTCCACTGTTGTCCTTCAAAACTTTTTTTTGGTGAGCCACTAGTACTTTCAAAAATTGTAAAGAAAAGCTTTGTTGTTATACCAAACTTTATGTTCTCTTGTAGTTTTGTCGTATCTACTACCGGTTTCGAGAAAAAATGATTTTGAAATCCTCAGAAAATTTCGAATTGTCATAGAAATCTAGTTACCTACCTAGAAGGCTGTGGTGAAGGAATACATTTATTGTTAGTTTTGACACATCAAATTAAACTCCTGTGTTTTGAAAATTAAAGATGGTTGCATTTTAATATCAAAACATGCCGAATTTTACGAATTCCGAAATGGCTGACATGCATTTCATGTATGGTTTTGCAAATCGTAATTCAAGAGAAGCTAAGCGTCTTTACATGGAACGCTATCCCAATAGAGTGATACCTGGTCATCGGATGTTCTCTAATATTCACAGGCGTCTTTCAGAAACTGGATCTTTTTCTGCGAAAAATATTAATGCAGGTAGACCACGAAGTGTGAGAACACCACGACTCAAAGAGGCAGTGCTGAACGAAATAGAAGAACATCCAGGAACCAGTACAAGAAAAATTAGTGTTACCTTAAATACAAGTCATCAAGTTGTTTGGCGGATCTTGCGGGATTCTTTGCTCTATCCTTATCACATTCAGAGGGTGCAGACGCTCTTGCCTCGAGATTGTCATCCAAGAATTATTTTTTGCCAGTGGTACCTCAACAGACTATTGAACAATTCTCATTTTGATTGCCAAATCCTATTCACTGATGAAGCCTGTTTCTCAAGGATTTCAATCATAAATTTCCATAATGAACACATATGGGCTGAGGAGAATCCACATGAAATTGCAGAAGCTTATTTTCAAGAGGAATTTTAATTAAATGTGTGGGGTGGTAATATTGGCGATTATTTGATTGGTCCTTTCTTCTTGCCAGGGCGACTTACTGGTCAATCATACAGACATTTTTTAGAGAACGATTTGCCCTTGTTATTGGATGATATACCTCTTATGATGCGACGTGAAATGTGGTTCATGCACGACGGTGCTCCTGCTCATTTTTCACTTTTGGCTAGGGAGTATTTGAACGAAAATTATGTAAACAGGTGGATTGGACGAGGTGGACATCAGCCATGGCCCGCCAGATCCCCAGATTTAAATAGTTTAGATTTCTTTCTATGGGGCCATCTGAAATCTCTAGTGTACATAACGCCAGTGAATACCGTAGACGAACTGAGAAATCGTATGATAGGCACGTTTGATACAATTAGGAATACTCCAGGAGTGTTTGAAAGAGTTCGATCGTGTATGAGAAGAAGAACAGAAGCTTGTATAAAGGTTGGAGGAGGACATTTTCAACAATTGCTGTAGTTTAGTTCCTTTGTTGTTATTTATTTTTTTTTTATTATGATTAATTTTTGAGTTGTACGTTTCTTGCAGTAATACATTTTTTTGATGGTTATACCAGTTTATCGAATCTTTTAAGAATCATTGCTAGTTTAATAATTCAAAATTTTTTTCTCGAAATCGGTAGTAGATACGACAAAACTACAAGAGAACATAAAGTTTGCTATAACAACAAAGCTTTTCTTTACAATTTTTGAAAGTACCAGTGGCTCACAAAAAAAAAGGTCTGAAGGACAACAGTGGACAGTGTTCCCGAAAAAATATCACCCTGTAGATTTGCAATCGAAATTGGCATGTCACAAGGTGTAAACTTTTAATTGTAATATCTATGCCAAATTTCATTTGAATATCTTGTGAAGTGCAGATAGTATGAGAAAAAAACTTGAAAAAAATTGAAACTTTAACACTCTGTATCTTGAAAACGAAACGTTTGCGGACCCATGTTTATGGGACTTTTTCTTCCTAAAACTATTCAAGGAATCTCCCCTTTTCGTTTGTACCTCCAATTTAGGAACACCCTGTATAGTGCATATAACTGAATTTAATATTTTATCGCGAAATGAGTTTCGACATCCAGGAGTTTCAGGAAAATCTAACTCACAGAGACTCCAAGTCGGGAGTTGGACTGTGGGTAACGCCGTTTGCCTGTGATTCTAGGATATAAAGCACAGGAGAAAATCAATTTCGCAGTAACGCCAGAAATTATCCCATCTAAAAGAATAATTTCTCAAGTTTGAACTATCAGATATTGAGGCTGAAGATACTCGTCAGGACATCGCTAGAGTACTCCGCACATCAAAGCCTTACCAAGCTTACTTTTAGCTAGTCCGAATCCAAGTTTGAAACGTACATATATCGCTCAAGAAAAAAGTACCTACCTCCTGTTAGAATTTCCTACTTCCGGAAAGAAACAGAAGTGACGATTGCTTTATTTCAAATATTCTCGGTTGAAGAGTTCATTTTCTTCGTTAAAGTGGTAATTTTTTTGTTTTGAATATAAAGCTGTCTTATTAGGATTTACTTTTCTAATGTACTTTAGAGGACTGCAAATGCATTATATCAAAAAAAATCTAACAGAAGATGTATATTTTGCAACGTAGAATCCGAATCCGCTATGAAAATATGCATGTTCCATTTGAAAGAATCAACTTTCGGTTTGTTTAAGCGGAAGTTATTTTGCGTCCAATGGATAGAGCATAACTCTTTTACTCTTGGAAACGTTGTCAGTTTTCTAAGAAAATAGTTTGGTGGCATTTTATTGGAGGTATACTGGCGGTCTTGAATACCCGCTATATCGCATCAAATTCGAAACGAATTGCTTGAAATTTGTTCTTATAAGCAAAATAACTGAGGAGGTGAAACATACTTCGGCATTTTCGATTTTGGCTGATAAGCCTGCTGATCTTAGGGACACAGAGCAATTATCGAAAAACAATGATCGAAAACTATTATTCGCTTCTTGCAAGGTTGCAATCTTTATTTAAATAAACTTCATTCAGCCCTCAAAGGACATCATAGTTTATTTAGAGAGAGTATGTTCCAAATATAAAGCTATTTTGTGAAACGCTTTGGGCAACAGAATATAGTATCAGAATATGTCTATTTCTAGAGGAAGTTTCCCAGGACGCATCGAATTCTAAAACGAAAACCAAAGCGTATCAGCTGTACACTGCGACAACTACTCCAAAATGCATTGTGACACTTTTAATACTTGCTGCATATTCTGCTCAACTTGAAACCGTGTACCATCAATACAAGAAGTAAATATAAATATAAAGGCAATACACGATCACGTAAAAAATGTAATTATATGCTTCAATGTCACCCCGATAATTCTAAAAAATTTGCGGGAAACTGGCAGTTGAATTTAAGAGTCAGCGAGTAGTGGCAAAGCAAATTTACAAATCAAATCAACCATCTGAAAATGTGGTGTGAATTTCTTCTATATTTACTCCAAACTTAGATTCTATTATTTCGTTACTTACTAAAAAACGATTTTCTTCAACACGAATTAAAGCTTTTTCTCTTATGCAGCTTTACCCTGAAAATATGAGAAAATTAGACCAATCAGAACTTTTATCGATAGCAGAACCCCTACGGATGTCTTCTGCAAAATGTTGTTTCCAAGGCTACCACATGGTAAGAGGTAATGAAGACAAACGTAGCAAATAATGAGGTTTTATATGAATCTATTGATGAAAACGCCGATCAAATTGCTCCGGCCACTTTGTTTTGCCCAGCGGTATGTGAGTCAAACTTTTAACTATTCCAGCAACAACAATTAGCACTTTATGACGTATGAAGACGTGACAGCAGGCTAAGCGACCTCTGCATGCTCAGTGCTTACAGGAAAAGTGTAGAAGAGGCTACTGAATTTATTGACAAAATAATTAACAAATTTAGACAGCATCCTAGAAGCCTTCAGCTTTTATTAAAACAGTAACTTAAGAAAGAAATGAAATTATTGCAAAAATAAATAATAATAACTCGACATCACTACAAAGTTATGAATGCACCTGAATACATGAAGTATGAAAGTGATCGCACCATTAAATTTGTAATATATCTATTTTTTGCCATATAAAATCGATTTTATTGATTTCTTATGAAAATGGTATGTATAACCTATGTCACCCCCAAGATCTTCGGAATCCAGCGACACGTCATTTGTTAAAATCCGTCAAGCCCTTTCGGATGTTACGCGTTCTAACGAAATAGTCATATACATACAAACATACACTTATATATATATATATATATATATATATATATATATATATATATATTTTTATGTATATTCTCTCCTGAGGGTATAGGTGCACCCAATTACACCCCACTGCCGGCGCCTATGAACATGTACCATCTTTTGATATGGCAAAATAAAGAAATAAAATAAATTACTAGTTACCTTCACTTAAACTACTATTAAAAAATCCTTCAGTAGTTGAGACAACTTCACTATCTTTCTTCTCAAATTCCTTAGTTAGTGTTAATTGGCTGGTACTACACCCACTTTCAAAATTAGAATCTTTTGTTTGTGAAGACATTGTCAAATTTAAATAATGTATGTCTCCAACTAAACTACATTTTTCTTTATTATTGGTAGCTAAAAGTGAATCTATGGAAAACTTCACAGATTTTTGGCTTATGCACATTTTTTTATCCGCACTATTGTCGGCTACGTCACTATTAATGTGTACATTATCCTCCATTTTTAAATATACTGAATACACTATTAAGTCTACCGAAAGTTGTTCAACGCGACTACTACACTTATGTAAAGTACTAAAATGCTTTAATCTCTGCTTAAACACAGTGACTGCCAACCAGTCAGACCAATGGTAGTAAGTAGGAGGAGCTTGTAAAGATGTCTCGCCCCAAATGATAATTGAGGTGAGTGGTGTTATAAGCAGATGTTATATATAAAAACATTTCAAATAAAAAAACTTGGAGAGAAACCTTATATAAATATGTATATGAAAGGTTCATATTAGAAGTATAGTAACTAAAAATATTCATCCATAGGAACCATAATTCTATAAAAAATATTAGAATTGAGTCATTGTGTGGACATTTCAAGTTTAAAAATTATCATTATTTTCTAACGATTTCTTTCCTGTTTTTAAATCTCTGATACTTACTATTACTTCTTAAGAACATTTATTCTGTAATGTGAGAAAATGTTACAATATGTAGGTAGGTACATTTATCATTTATGGGGTAGGTATAGGTAAATACTTATATATATATATATATATATATATATATATATATATATATATATATATATATATATTTATGTGGAAAGGGAACAACTGTTTTACCCTTCCAAATGGTTCTCGGTCCTCGGTTTATATATTTTTGATTGAAAAATCTTGGGTTTTTCGGACTATTGAAATAATTCTAATTTAGTTTTTCGTGGTAATTATTATATTTTACGTACGTTTCGATCAATTCTTGGTCTTTTTCAAAAATGTTCTTTTTTGTAAATTAATGACAACCTATGAAATATATAAATATTATATATATATATATATATATATATATATATATATATATATATATATATTTATTATTTGAGTAGTTTTTTGTTTATTTATATATTTCATAGGTTGTCAGTAATTTACAAAAAAAAAAACTTGAAAAAGACCAAGAATTGGTCGAAACTTACGTAAAATATTATAATTACCACGAAAAACTAAATTAGAATTATTTCAATGGTCCCAAAAACCCAAGATTTCTCAATCAAATATATATATACATATATATATATATATATATATATATATATATATATATTATATATATATATATATTATATATATATATATATATATATATATATATATATATATATTTGCTGATTGGAATCACCTTGCAGATGACGCTTTATGCCAGTAGAGTCCCAAATATGTTTATTTGTCCAACTTTTCAATCACCCTGTAGAGTTATGTAGCAGTTTAGAAGGTTAGCACATTACAAGATACATGTTTTTCAAATCGTTTATTTTTAGTATCTGGATAGCTCAGTTTTTTATGGAAATATGCTAATTTAAAGGCGTGAGCGTACCGAGGAAACTGAAAAACCTGCTGTGAGCCTTAAAAGCTTCCCATAAATTTGCTAACTTGAAGGTTAAATGAAATTAATTTGTTTTGCCGATCGGGTTATTTGAGAAATTGTGATTTGTATATTACTGGACATAAATATCTCACAAAACAATTCCCATAAGTGTTGGTGAATTACAGGCTATTTAAAAATACGTAACATGTGATTTTGAAAAAAATCTTTTTATTATTACAACGTTGAAAACATAACAAGATGTTATTGCACAATTAATATCTCGTTAAAGGCACAATTTCTTGGATGTGCTTCATATAATATACAGTGTGAGCCATAAATATAGCCAGAGAAGGCATACCTATATATATTTTTTTCCTATTAATGAGTCACCCTCTAAGAACCATTCGTGCTGTAATTTTAAGAAGATGTTAAACAGATATAATCGGTCTCTTTATGCTCAACGGGATGTTAAACTGATTGCAAAAACCATACATATTGTTACGAGAATTCATCCGACAGCTGGTGCAATCGAACATCAACCAATTCGTGGAAGGGACATTATTCCGATACTTCTGGGAATCCGAAATGTTTTGTCTCGCAACAGGCCGACCGCTACCGTTACTAGGAATTCCCTTGAAGCTTCCAGAACACATGAATGAAGTTTCCCGATAGTTAGTTGACTTGTCAGAATAGTTCCGAGAGAAATATACAAATGCGGACAGCTGGCGATGGGATTCATTCAGTTTTCGACGGTCGTATTGTATAGTTAAGATAATTAGTAAATAGTTCTGTGAAATAAATTAGAGTGAGTTGGACTGTGGTTTTAAATAAATCCATTAACAGAACCGAATCCGAGTGTGAAAATAAAAACATTACATTATTGAAAAAATGTATTTTTTATACTACCCCGTAGTTTTAAATTCTCTCCGTCAACTTAGTATGTTATTACATTTTTACGTTAACAAATGTTCAGTGTTTTACTGAGCAGAATATTATTAAAATTGTATTACTAATTTTGGAGATATAGATTGTTAAACTTCGGAAATGTCACCTTTATTGTATCAGATTTCTCATAATAGATGTATTTTATTCACGTTTATTGCATAAAACGTGGTTTGCACATTGTTTGACATAAATATTGCACAAAAATTTACTATTAATTATTTTTTATTACAGGGTGTTTCCCATACACGTAACATGTTTTTTTAGAAAACTCATTTTTTATTATAAAGTTGAATACATAAGAAGATCTAATTGCCTAGTTAATATAATGTTAAAGAAATTAATTTTTGGACGTGTTCATACATTATACACTGTGAATTGTAAATATTGCCAAAGTGGGCATCTATTATTATTTCCATTAATAAGTAACCCTGTATAAACCATGCGTCCTGGAATTTTTATATTAAATTATACAAAGCTACGACTCATCAAACTAAATTCTACAGGTTTGCAAAAATTATACAAATGAAACTATTGTAGTTTATACAGGATTACTCATTTATGGTAAAAAATGGTATATGCCCACTATAGCTATATTTACGACTTACACTGTAAAATATCGTCCAAGAACTCATTTTTTATTAATTGTGCGATTACATCTTATGTATTCATCGTTGTAATAAATAATTTGGTCAAGTGCGACTTGGACTCGCATACTAAGGGTTCCGTACCACCTTCAAGATTCTAATATTCCAGTTTCAGACAAGCTGGGAATGAATGCATTTTCTTATATTTGCCCGAATACCTTTTAAAGTAAGCATTTTAAATTTATAAAAAATATACACTTTCATTTTTCACACATATACTTTTTATTTTATCTGCTTCCGGATTCGCTTGATTTTTATAAGAATACATATGTATTTAATTTTCTAATTTGGCCCCCAAAAATTAACATTAGAGTTTAATTTTACTAACAAACTTTCAGGGAAGCCTTTTATAATCTACTGTCTCAATTTTGAGGCTCTGTAGATTGGAAGATATGGGGCAAAATAGGTCAAGTTTTAAATTATTAAATATATTATTCAAATTATTTAAAAATACAAATAAAATATATATTTCAAAATTTAAATAGTGTAGTTTCTAAAGTGGGAATTAAGTCGATGTTTAATATTTTTGTTAACATCTTTTAAAGAAATGATTTAAAAATATGATATATTTGTAATTCACATAATGAGCCTTTTCAAAATTGAATTTTTATTTTCCACTTAATTGTATAATTTGTCCCTAAAATTACTATGGGGGTTTTCTAATAATTTTTCTTATAAATTTCAAGTGAGCACCAGTACCCCTAACTATTTTCACAATTTTGGGTAGTATGGTTTCGGAAATAAAGTGAGAAATGAGAATTTTTTATATCTTTATGTTAATATCTTGTAAACAATTAATTTTAAAAATATGAAAAATATGTATTTGTATTTCTCATAATAAACCCTTTCATTTGATGTATAGCATGATGCGTTAAACAATATTTTTTTATTTTCCGTTTAATTCTATAATTTGGCCCCCAATATTAATATTAGGGATTTCTTCGTATTTTTTCTGTAAACAAAAAAATTAGGTCTTGTAGTTTGGGAAAAAAGGGGGGAAGGGGTAATTTTCTTATATTTTTATTAATATCTTTTAATTAATTTATTTTAAAAATATGGAAAAAATATATTTGTTTTCGTCATAATGAGCCCTTTCATTTGATAACATTATGGGTTAGAAACAATTTTAATTTTATATTTTCCATTTAATTCTGTAATTTACCCCCCAAAATTAACAGTAGAGGTTTCTCTCTCTTCCAGTAAACTTCAGGTCAGACCCTATACCTCTAATTTTTTTTCAAAACTTTATTTTTATAGTTTCGGTGATAAGGGAGGGAATGGGTAAATTTTGGTATATTTTCGTTAATATCTTTTTAATTATTTTTTAAATATGAAAAAATATATTTCTGGTCCTCAGAATGGGACCTTTCATTTGATATATTACATGATGCGTTTGAAATTTTTTTTATTTTAAAATTTTCATTTAATTCTATAATTTGCCTGCCGAAATTAATATTAATGGTTTCTCCTTATTTTTCCTGTAAAGTTCGCGCAACGATCTATATTTCCTATTTTTTTCAAAATTTTAGGCTCAGTAGTTTCGGAGATCGGGGGAGGGACGGTTGATTTTTTTAGTTTTTTCCCCCAGAAGTACCCCTAAAATAAAAATTTCTTCATTTACAATATGTACTCCTGATCGGGTCACCAAACTATACATTGATACCAAATTTCAACCGCTTCCGTCCAGTAGTTTAGGAGAAAATTGCTGTGATGTGACAGAGGCAGAAATCCGGAGTGATATTATAAGGGTATCCGTATATTGTATATACGGAACCCTAAAAATGAAGAAATTTTGATTTTAGAGGTACTTTTGGGGGGAAATACTAAAAAATCGACCGTCCCTCCCCCGATCTCCGAAACTACTGAGCCTATGAGGAATACAAATATTTTTTTTCATATTTTTAAAATTACTTGTTTATTAGATATGAACAAAAATATTAAAAAAAACTCATTTCCTCCTTTATTTTTGAAACCTTACTACCCAAATATTTTGAAAATAATTTTATAAGAAAAATTAGTAGAAAACCCCAATAATAATTTTGGGGCCAAATTATGGAATTAAAGGTAATGTGTCATGTAATATATCAAATAAAAGGGTTCATTATGAGAAACACAAATATATTTTATTTCATATTTTTAACAACAATTGTTCAAATGATATTAAAGATGGACTTATTCTCCCTTTATCTCAGAAACTACACAATCTAAAATTTTTAAAAATATTTTTTACTTGTAATTTGTCTAAAGTATTTCATAAATTATTATTAAATTTCTTCATTTACAATATGTACTCCTGATCGGGTCACCAAACTATACATTGATACCAAATTTCAACCTCTAGTATATACGGAACCCTAAAAAATGAGTTTTCTGAAAAAACATGTAACATATATTGGAAACACACTGTAAGCAAAGATAATTAATGGTAATTGTTTTATTCAATATTTTTGTCAAATATTGCGAAAATTATCTTTCCTGGAATATAGGGAAATAATACATGTCTGTTATGAGAAATCTGATAAGAAAAAGGAGACATTTCCGATGTTTAACACCCTATATCTCGAAAACCTGTCATACAATTTTAACAATATTCTGCTCATTTAAACACGGAACATTTGTTAACGTAACAATGTTAAAACATACAAAGTTAACGGAAAGAATATAAAACAACAGGGTAGTATAAAAACTACCTTTTTTCAATATGTATAGTTTTTGCAATGAGTTTAACATCCTGTTGAGTAAGTATCAAGAGACGGATCATATATTAGTGTAGGGAACTTAGCATTATTTTAATACCATTTTTACAAAAAAATTCCACAGGTGTTTGAATGGTTTTTCTTGAAGAAGGTACGCCGCGTAACATAAAAAAAAATTGTTAACAAATTTTTACTTCTTAGTTAATTATACTAGGTGTTTAAAATAGCAAAATCTCTAATTTTGGCAGTTTTTGTGACTTCTCAGTAACATAGTAAAAATTTAAAGAATCAAAGGTAAGTGTATACATTTTTAGAACCTACTAAATGAGATGTTGATCGATAGTATTGGTTAATTAATAAATGAGTTATTCGCGAAAAATTTAAAAAAGGCGCATTTTTCAAACACTCGTCACTCTTATCTAAAAAAATTTAGTACTATAGAACTTGGCTAAAAGTTTCATTTGTCTATCTTAAAGAACTGTTCAAAATGTTAACTTCATGGCTTTCAAGGTTTTCTCACAAATGTAATTTTTTATCGAGAGTGCTTTATTTTTGGTGATGTTTACAACGCTCCCATGCTGCATCAAATTACTTTTTGATAAATCTGAATGGAACATGTTAATTATCAAATCTTTCGGTACAACTCATCATATATTAATATTCGTTTGAGTTTGTTCTATTGTCTGTAAATTTAATTTGAAATTCTGCATTTTGGTATTCGCCAACGCATACATATTAGTAGAGGCCGATCCTAATTTCCCCTCACGGTAGAATAAAAATAGCGTCATCGAATTGACATGACGTTTAAAACGTTGTTTCCAAGCAAATCACTTTATATACGAGGGTAAATCAAATCCTTAATACCTATTGTATGATGTGTCGTCAGTACAGAATTCAGCCATGACTTAGTAAGTTACATTCGTCTGTTATGCAACAGATTATCATAAAGTTTTAAATCAGTAAAAGCCTTAAAGCCTCAGATATTATAACTCATTTAAAAGTTTGGGTATAGTACACTGTCGCTGAATCGTATGTATATGTGGGTGAGAAAATTTAAAAGTGTAGGAGAATGATAACCATGATCGACGCCCAAGGACAAGCCTTACAGCTGACAATGCCAATAGTGGTCGACAGCTTATCGAACGTGAGCGCCGATTAACCGTGGAGGAATTTCCTCAGAATTGGGTGTCAGCTATGGAACTGTTTAATCAATTATCATTGATCAACTTGGTTTCAGAAAAATTTCTGCTCTATGCGTTCCAAGGTTTTTGACTGTAAAGATCGTTGAAAGACTTCTAAATAGATTACAGCGAGAAGGGAAGGCCTTTTTGAAGCGCATAGTCTAAAGTGGCGAAAAAAGAATAAAATTCAAAACTCGCCTCTCATCTGGAAAAGTCCTTGCCACAATTTTTTTTTACTCTAAGTAAATATACTCATTGATTTTCCACGTGCCCAACGTACAGTGAATGTGGATTAGTAATACCAGTTGTTACGGTTAGCAAAAGCCGCGTATTTGAAACAAAAAACAAGGAATACTGCAAGAAATGGGCTGAGAAGCCACACACCCTCCGTATAGCCCTGACTTGCCTCTGAAAGAATCACCGGGAGGAAAACGATTTGGAATATATGAAGAAGTTGAGGAGCACATGCGGAGTTGGCTTGCAACTAGCCCTCAAACATTATATGAACAGAGAATACTGAAACTCCCAACTTTCGGTGGAAAAAGTGTGTAGATCACGCAGGAGGGTATATTGAGAAATGCTAAATCAATCGTTTCTGTATAATGTATATTATTGAATAAATGTATAAAAAAATTCCGTAAATATATGATTTAACCTCGTAATTGTTTTTGTGACTTTAATTCTCAGAGTTTTCAATCAAAGTCGATCACAGTATCACAATTAATTTATTCGACAATTTTAAAACGAAAAAACTTTTGAAAGGAAATAATGAGTCAGGAAATAGAAAATCAAAGTCAACAATATAGTAATGGCAAATCATTAATATTAATGTATAGTTCTGAACTATGAATTTAGTTAACCAATTAATAAATTTAAAAAGTTTATAATGCAAATTATTCCTCAAAACACCATCTATGAAAATGGTATGCTGCCATTTTTTTGTAAAATGATTAGAAATAAAGTTATATCAACAAATAGAAATGTAACATTTCAATGAACAAATTATGATATGCCACCGTTTCTCGTCCCAGCAAACAGTTTGGCAGTTGGCATGGCATTTGTGTTAGGTAGGGAAAGAATGAAAGCGATTTGAAATGAACGTAGTAGTAAAATGAGGGGAAGGTGCTTCTCCCACCAATACATTTTATTTAATTCCGAATACCAAAATGCAGGCTTTCAAACTGAATTTACATACAATAAAATAAAACTAAAAGAAAATTAATTTATGAGGGATGGTACTCAAAGAACTAATAATTAATATGTTCCTTTCAGATGGTTAAAATATTAATTTAGCTCAAAATGGCATTGTAAACTTCACGTAAAACAAGAGCCCTGGAAAAAAATTCAGATTTGCAAAAAAAACAGTCTGAGCTGTAAATTTGAGATTCTTACCAGTTATTTACCTCGAGTTTCAAAATTTCAACGCATCTTATATAATAACTATCGACGATTGACAATTGCGTATTTTTTATAGTTTTATCCAAATAACTCAATAACTAATTATCCAGTCGGCTATATGAACCTATCATATAGTCGCTATTGAAATTACATATAAAACAAACTTAGTTTCGAACCTAGAACTTTTCATTCAGTTGCTGAAAAGTTATGAAAACTGCTAAAATTGCGATTTTTGCACTCCATATAATTAATTAAAGAATAAAAATTTGTTAACAACAGTTTTTATGTGTTATGCTATATACATTCTTCAAGAAACGCCAATCAAATATCTGTGGATTTTTTTTTTGCAATTAAAAATACTAATTTCCCTAGAGTATATCTGTTTATTGTCTTTTTAAAATTGCAGTACGAATGGTTCGTACAGGGTGACTGATTAATAGGAAAAAACAATTATTACACTGTATATTATTTAAAGCATAACCAAGAAATTATTACTTTACTGATTTATTAATTGTGCAAAAACATCTTCTTAAGTTTTCAACGTTGTAATAAAAAAAAAACAATTTTTCCAAAAGCACATGTTACGTATTTTTTAAATACCCTGTAACCCTGTTTTGTGAAATATTTATGTCCAATAATGTACAATTCACAATTTCTAAACTAACCGGAAATAATACACATCTATCATGCGAAATCTGATATTAAAAATGCGACATTTTCGATTTTTAATATCCTGTATCTCGAAACCTAGTCATAGAATCTGTTTGAGCCCATTGACTCTTTTTGTCAGATAATCAACTTCTACAACATACCAAAATTTCAAACAATTTTTCCATAAGAAAGGTGCCTGGTCCTTTACATGACATTTGACAAGAGAGATACAATGGATATACCTATTACGGACTTAAAGTCTGACATAAAAAAGCGTTCATAATTGTGTTTTTAAAAATTTTAGGTCACTTCCTCAGTTGTAATGAATACACATGAGAACCTAATTGAACTTTAATTAATTAATTTATTTTATTTTCTTGTAAATCCGAATAATATTGAATTAGATTTTTAAGCTACCTCTTACATATCCTCTACTTAATAGCTCAACATAAAAGTTACAAATTAAGATAGTTGTAAATATTATTAGATCTGAAGCTCCAATTCGCTGTAAAAATTAGAAATGAGTATCTTCATTTGTTTTAATGGTTCCTCTTGTACAAAGATGTTCCAAATTGTAAGTATCTGTTCAGCTTACCCAAGAGCGACAAAAATAAAATTCTGGTATCCAAGGATCACATATATTTTCACTATGTTTACTTCTTCGTGGTGATAAATTAATTGTTTTAAATGACTGCTCAGAAAGGAAGAGCAGGCGTTAGATCATAGAAACGTTCAGCAAAAGAAATGGATCCACAATTCATCTATCAGCAAATTCATTATTTATATGTCTGTAAACTTCTCGTCGGCAATTTGGCGGAGCACAACTTTCTAGAAACCTCACATTGAAAGGGACATATCCTAATAATCTTAACAGATTGTCCTGAAAAATGTTCCAGTTATTTTTATCCGGATTCAGTGTTGTTTTCCGGACTGTTTGCCAGCGTTTAGTGAAACATTTCATCTGCAGTTGAGGCAGACATCTTTATTGGGAAATAACACCACAATACACGAAATTACTGTATATTACCAAGGGTTACGGGGTCTAGGTCGGACTCCGTTGTCAATGGCAAAGAATCTATGAAAAAAGGCAAAATTCTAAAATTTTAAGTTATAATATGTTCAAACATTTCAGTTTTAAATTTTAGAATTGTGCCTTTTTTCATAGTTTTTTGCCATTGACAACGGGGTCTGAACGTTTGGAACTACAAAAAGGTGCCGCAGACTGTCAAGTCGAGGAGCGATGATATTTACGCCAGCCTGTGGGAGCGACGTCTGCCCTGATTAGCCAGCAGGAAGTAGGTAGACGAGGACTATGAGTAGAAGGTTTCGGTGTTGCACTTCGTAGTGAGGAATACCAAATGTTGAGGTTTGAGCCTTCTTTTTTCCTATTGGAATGTTTGGGTCTTTGTATATTTCGATGGCTTCCGGCTGAAGACGAGCATGATATTGGGATGTATTTTCAGAACTTCGGTGTGTTGGTATTGATTAAAATTTTATTCTAATAGTAAAGCATGCTTAGCAACAGCAGATTTGTAGGCTGTGATAAATGGCAATTTAGTTTGGCAACAAGAGGGTTGACACTATGCTGTGTGGTACCGATATAAACGGCGCTACAAGAACACGGTATTCTGCAAACTTCAGATGAAGAATTAGAAGGTCACTGAGATATTTAGGAGAACGGAGAATGTGCAAAGTTGTTGGGAAGGTTTGTTAAATGTTTTGACATGGTGTTTTCTAAGTAGTTCCCGAATTCCATCTGTTTTTTTTATTTAGGGCAAGCAGGTATTGGGCTACTTGGGCCTGGGAAAATTCTCAAGGTCACGTCCGTCACTTGATTACAAAATGACACCGCCCATGCTCATCCGCACGTGCCATGTTACGTAATCGCCTGGGGTCAATGACCTCGACTGACAGGGTCGTTGATACGGAACGATGGGGCGTTGACTAGGGCTCCGATGAGGGTCCCAGGGCTGCTATGAAGATAGGGGCCGCGTATAGGTTAGGATGCTGATGACAGGCTGTGATGTACTGGAGGTTATGGACAACTGGGTAGGGCTGCTGTGACGTGGATGGATTGGGGCCCGCGTAGAGGTTATGTTATTATTAGAGGTTAGGTTTCACGGAGTCGGCATATAGGTTAGACAGCTGACAGGTAGGCCATAGAGTTGGGGCGTTGACTTATGACACGGAACATTAGTATGGGGCGTTGACGTATGGCATAGAACGATTGCACAGAACATTGACAGCTGACAGGTAGGCCTTAGAGTCAGAGGTACGGAACACGGTTGACAGCTGACGTATTGTACTACAGACAGGTTATGACGTAACAGATAAGCAGTTACTCCTTGAAGCGCTCTCGTTGGTTAATTCCCACGTGCTCAGCCATACCAAGCTCTCATTGGTCAACATATCTGTTCAATCGAGCTAAATTTCAATGATGTACAAAATAATTTATATATTTATATTACAAAAACCGTTGCAGTGATGGGGAATCGAACCCCAGTCCACCGGTTTCCTATGTAAGCACTTAGCATATGCGCCATCAAGGCGACCTTACATACTCTTTCTAAAAGTTGATAGTATGTTGCAAAAAACCGGTTTAAGATGCGTAGTAATAATATCGGTCACAGGCAAGCAACGTAGACACGACGACCTTGCCGAAATTCACACATCGACAACAAGTTCGGTAGCCAGCCAGACATACCAGTTTGGTCATTCTGTTGGCGAGCGGACAAAGGTCAAAACATGGCGTGTATAGAAGACTGCACAGCAAAGACTGGAAGCGAGACGCTCCAACTGTGAGCGAGCAAACATTTTGTGTGTAGAAGACATCCGGTAGCAAGACGTAATAAACACAATGTGCGGTATCGTGTCGATAAATGGCGTTCCAGGAACAGTCAAAACATTAAATCTACTAATAAAAATATACATGGTGCCTCGGAAAAGATGTCCCATAAACACAATGGCAAAGTTGTTTAGGAAATGTGTGAAGATAAATTCGGTATAATAGATATAGGATAATAGACGTGGAGATATATGACAGCAGAAGCTAGAATACGAGAAATTAGACGTGGAAATTCGGGAGCCAGCATACAGGAATAATGTATTTGGTTTATAAGATTGTTGGATGGTAATCTTCCAGCGTCTCTGCAAATGGTCGAAGCAGGACCACTACAAATGCTAGAAATGGGTGGACCAGGACTTTTCAAATGATATAAATGACTGGAACAGAACAGTTACAAACAGGGACGCTACAAATGGGTTAGTATTATGTTAGCAATGGTAGAAACGGTAAGATGATAATAAAGACGTAACAAATGCTAGAGATGGTAGGATGGTTGAAATAGGGTCGTTACAAATGATTGGATAGTGGGAACAGGTATGTTGGAAATGGGATAGGTAGAAATGGAAGGAAGTTGAATGGATGAATGCTGGGAACAAGTCAGTTGCAAATGGGAATGTTGGAAATACCATAAAGTTGAATGGTTGGAATATGTTAGAAGTTGGTTGACGGAACTCTGGAAACGCTAATAGCGAGAATATTGGAAACTGGAACGCTGGAAAGAGGAATGCTAGGAACGGCGTAACAAGAAAAGGCTTGACTGGTTGGAAGAGGAATGTGGGAAAAGGTCGAACTGGTTGAATGGTTGAAGTAGGACAGTTGCCAAGGGTAGAAATGGTTGAATGGTTCCAAATGCTAGAAACACCCTAACAGGAACGGTAGGAACGGCGTAACCAGGAAAAAGTTTAAATAGCTGGAACAGGAATGTTGGAAAAGCTAGAACTGGTTGAATGGTTGCAGTAGGACCGGTGCAAAGGGTAGAAATGGTTGAAGCAGAAACGTTGTATAGAGTAGAAATGGTTGAATGGGTAAAACAGGGCCGTTGCAAACGCGAGAAACACCGTAACGGGAAAGGGAGGAACGGAGTAACAAGGAATATGTTTGAATGGTTGGAACAGGAATGTTGGAAAAGGTAGAAATGGTTGAATGGTTAAAGCAGAAACGTTGCAAATGCTAGAAACACCCTAACGGGAACGGTAGGAACGGCGTAACCAGGAAAAAGTTTGTGTGGCTGGAACAGGAATATTGGAAAAGTAGAACTGTTTGAATGGTTGAAGTAGGACCTTTGCAAAGGGTAGAAATGGTCGAAGCAGAAACGTTCTATAGGGTAGAAATGGTTGAATGGGTGAAACAGGGCCGTTACAAATGCTAGAAACACTGTAACGGGAATGGGAGGAACGGCGTAACAAGGAAAAGGCTTGAATGGTTGGATCCGTTGGAAAAGGTAGAACTGGTTGATGGTTGAAGCAGAAAAGTTGTAAAGGGTAGAAATGGTAGGAAGTTGGACGGATGGATAGCGGAAAAATGGATGGTTGAAATAGGCATTGTAGACTTGGGAATGTTAGAAACAGTGGGGATGGTAGAAATAGCAGGAAGTCGAATGGGTGAAACAGAGACGTTGCGAATGGTAGAAAATGGATAGTCGGAATACATTTGAAGTTCGTTGATTGACCAGTATAGAGGGAACATACTATCGATGAGAATGTTAGGAGCGGGAATACAAGAAACGATCTGGAAAGGTTGGACATGGGAATGATGGAAAAGAGAATGTTAGAAGCGGGAGAATGGGTTGGTAAGAACGAGAATGGTTGAAAAGGGTAGGTTGGAACAGGCATTATAGAGTTGGGATGGGAATGCTAGAAACGGAAAATCGGAACGTTGGGAACGACAATACTTGAAACGACATAGTGGGAACAAGAATGCTGTGATGACGCGTGGTTCATACACATGCCCAGTGAAGTTGTATGGATATTAGACATGCGCAGTGATGTTGTATGATGCTAGACATGCGCAGTGATGTTGTGTGAACGTTAGATATATGCAATGATGTTGTATGTATGTTAGACATGCGCAGTGATGTTGTCTGGATGTTAGACATGCGCAGTGATGTTGTGTGAGCGTTAGACATCCGCAGTGATGTTGTATGTATGTTAGACATGCGCAGTGATGTTCCATGAGTGTTAGACATGCGCAGTGATGTTGTGTGAACGTTAGATATATGCAATAATAATGTATGTATGTTAGACATACGCAGTGATGTTGTATGGATGTTAGACATGCGCAGTGATGTTGTGTGAGCGTTAGAGATGCGCAATGATATTGTATGTATGTTAGACATGCGCAGTGATGTTGTGTGAACGTTAGATATATGCAATGATGTTGTTGTATGTTAGACATGCGCAGTTAGTTATACACCAAATACATTATTCCTGTATGCTGGCTCCCGAATTTCCACCTCTAATTTCTCGAATTGTAGCATATGCTATCATATATCCCCACGTCTATTATCCTATATCTATTATACCGAATTTATCTTCACACACTTCTACCCTATACAACGTTTCTGCTTCAACCATTTCTACCCTTTGCACCGGTCCTACTTCAACCATTGAACGAGTTCTACCTTTTCCAACATTCCTGTTCCAACCATTCAAGCCTTTTCCTTGTTACGCCGTTCCTAGCATTCCTCTTTCCAGTGTTCCAGTTTCCAACATTCTCGCTCTCAGCGTTTACAGAGTTCTGTCAACCAACTTCAAACATATTCCAACCATTCAACTTTATGGTATTTCCAACATTCCCATTTGCAACTAACTTTTTCCAAGCATTCATCCATTCAACTTCCTGCCATTTCTACATATCCCATTTCCAACATATCTGTTTCCACTATCCAATCATTTGTAACGACCCTACTTCAACCATCCTAACATCTCTAGCATTTGTTACGTCTCTATTAGCATCTTACCGTTTCTACCATTTCTAACACTAACACGAAGCCATTTGTACCGTCCCTGTTTGTAACTAATCTATTCCAGTCATTTATATCATTTGAAAAGTCCTGGTCCAACCATTTCTAGCATTTGTAGTGGTCCTGCTTCGAACATTTGCAGAGAGACTGGAAAATTACCATCCAACAATCTTATACACCAAATACATTATTCCTGTATACTGGTTCCCGAATTTCCACGTCTAATTTCTCGAATTCTAGCATCTGCTATCATATATCCCCACGTCTATCCTATATCTATTATAGCGAATTTATCTTCACACATTTCCTAAACAACTTTGCCATTGTGAACACACCCTGTATTTTTTTACATTATGTTTATAGGACATCTTTTCCGAGACACCCTGTATATTTTTATTAGTAGATTTAATGTTTTGACTGTTCCTGGAACGTCATCTATCGACACGATACCGCACATTGTGTTTATTACGTCTTGCTACCGGATGTCTTCTACACACAAAATGTTTTGACCTTTGTTTGCTCGCTCACAGAGCGTCTCGCTTCCAATCGTTGCTGTGCAGTCTTCTATACACGCGATGTTTTGACCTTTGTCCGGTCACCAACAGAATGAGCAAAGTGGTACGTCTGGGCGGCTCCCGAACTTGTCGTCGATGTGTGCATTTCGGCAAGGTCGTCGTGTCTACGTTGCTTGCCTGTGACTGATACGCGTCTTAAACGGGTTTTTATTCAACATACTATCAACTTTTAGAAAGAGTATGTAAGGTCGCCTTGATGGCGCATATGCTAAGTACTTACATAGGAAACCGGTGGGCTGGGCTTCGATTCCCCATCACTGCAACGGTTTTTGTAATATAAATATATAAATTATTTTGTACATCATTGAAATTTGGCGCGATTGAACAGATAACGTGGTCAATGTTGACCAATGAGAGCTTGGTATGGCTGAGCACGTGGTAATTAACCAACGAGAGCGCTTCAAGGAGTAACTGCTTATCTATTACGTCATAAGCTGTCTGTAGTACAATACGTCAGCTGTCAATCGTGTTCCGTACCTCTGACTCTAAGGCCTACCTGTCAGCTGTCAATGATCCGTGCCATCGTTCTATACGTCAACGCCCCATACTAATGTTCCGTGCCATACGTTAACGCCCCAACTCTATGGCCTATCTGTCAGCTGTCTAACCTATATGCCGACTCCGTGAAACCTAACCCCTAATAATGACATAACCTCTACGCGGGCCCCCATCCATCCACGTCACAGCAACCCTACCCAATAGTCCATAACCTCCAGTACATCACAGTCTGTCATCAGCATCCTAACCTATACGCGGCCCCATCTTCATAGCAGCCCTGGGGCCCTCATCGGAGCCCTAGTCAACGCCCCATCGTTCCGTATCAACGACCCTGTCAGTCGAGGTCATTGACCCCAGGCGATTACGTAACATGACACTTGCGGATGAGCACGGGCGGTATTATCTTGTAATCAAGTGACGGACGTGACCTTGAGAATTTCCCCACGCTCAAGTAGCCCAATACCTGGTAGGGCAGGTAGGTTGTTCCCAAGGGCTGAGATGGCGACTGCTAATTTATGTGACTGCATTTCCGTCTTAAATCATCTTCTTCTTTCATACCCCGGGTAACCATTCGTCTGGAATGCATGGTCTAAATAGACTAATTCTTTTGAATAGGCAGATTTTTAGAAGGTTTACGGAGATAGCAGTCTGTATGTAATTTCTCCTAACTAGCACATTGAGAAACGCCAGTTGTAAATTTACTTTTTGTTCCATTGTAAATTGAATCCCTGAATGGTTGCTGTTCTAATGTCGTGTGAATTCCAATAGTAGATACTCTCCGTGACTCCGACCACAAAAATGTCATAACGTAACCAACATGAAAGAATGCAGTGTTTAACGCTTTTGCTTCGAAGTTTTCCACATAAAAAAATATTGATGACTGGACTAAGAGGGCTTCCCATGGCCACGCTATCCACCAGCTCATAAAATTATTGATCCATTGAAAATAGGTTGTGGTAAGGATAGGGCAAATTAACAATAATATTTATTTCAAAGTTTTGCCTTTTTAAAATTCCTAACCTTTAATTGGTAATTAATTGCAGAAGCTTTACCCTCGTTACGATTTAATTCGTCCAACCCCTTCCAAGAAACTGTGACTATGCCAACTTTAGACTAAAGCTAGCATCTCCTTATCTATATCTCCGGAAAGAACAGCGTTACCGGGACGGTTTTGCGGCGTATTTTATTGCTAACTAATTGCTATCGAATGGCACCAAAAAGTACTTCTTAATCCCCTACTACAATTCTCACTCCCTGAAAATTGATAAAATATTTATTACAATGTTTTTTGTTGTTAAAGTCAATAGACTTTTAATTGCTAGTTAATTGCCGAAGCTCTACCTTCTTTACGATTTTATTACTCCAACCCCTGCCGAGAAAGTGTGGCTGTGCCAACTTTACGCTAAAGCCAGCATAGCCACATATATGTCTCCGGAACAAACAGCTCTACCGGGGTGATCTTGGTGCCGATTTTATTACTAATTAATTGCTATCGAATGGCGCCAGAACATATACCCAAAAATTACATCTTCACCACCTACTGAATTGTTCACCCCCTGAAAATTAACAAAAAAATTATTTCAGTGTTTGTCCTTGTCAAATACAGTAGTCTTTAACTGATAATTAATTTGCTGAAGTTCGACTTTCGTTATAATTTTATTGATCCAACCCCTTCCGTGAAACTCTGACTGTGCTAACTTTGAAGTAAAGTTAGCATATCTATATTTAGGAGTATATCGCCAGAACGAACAGTGCTATCAGGGTGATCTTAGGGCGTATTTTATTGCTAATTAATAGGCACCAGAACAAATACCCAAAAACTACCCCTTCATCCCCTAGTGAATTTCTCACCCCTTGAAAATAAACCAAAATATTTATTTTAATATTGTTCGTTATCAAATTCAGTTGAATGTTAATTGCTAATTAATTGCTTAAGCTATACCTCCGCTACACTTTTCGAGAAACTATGGCTATGCCAACTTAAGATAGTAAAGTTAACATGGCGATAGCAATGTCTCCACAACGAACACCGCTATCGGGGTGATTTTGAAGGCCTATTTTATTGTTAATTAATTGCTTTCAAATGGCATCCGAGTAAATACCCAAAAACTACCATTTTACCCCCTAGTGAATTTCTCACAAGTTGGTTAATAATTTTTTTTATTATAACCCGTGGGAGTTTTGTCAGTTCCTCTATCGGACGCGTCCCCTTGTGAATAGTCAGCGAAGCTTCTAGCAGCGGCGCAGGGTAGGGAGGAAATAAAATACTCCCGCGGAACAAAAACTGGCACCAGTTCTTCAGCTGAGAATATAAAGCGCTCCCACAACAAAAAAGAGGAATACCTAGACACGCCGGGAAGATTTACCTGCAATGATCATAGGCAACAAAATCGGACAACGCAATAAAAGAACTGTGAACGCTATTCGAAATAATTCAGATAGTACCCAGAACATGACCATGTCTCAAACTGGCCTACCTGAAGCAACACCGTTATTGTCCAACTGAGTTACGAAGAAACCAAGGCAACGATGGCAAATAGAACAATATAAGGATATTATGTGGTGTTTTTAATATATTAAAATCACGAACATAGAGGGAGGAATCGTAAGAGGCACCTACAATATCTGGAGACATCCGGACATATACCTAAATCTGAACCCCAACACTCTAGCTACGTAGCGGCGATTACAGATAAAAAAAAGCTGACCGACATCAAACTTCAGCAAATCAAGGGGGATGTTGAAAAAAACTACAAATGGAAGTTCCAGTCTCACCTATTATCCCAGAGGAAAATGAAACTTAACAGGCAAATGAGGAAGACGGACCAGAACAACCAGCACAACTAAATATACTGATATCGATGTTTTGGTAATGGAGCAACTAATCAATCAAAACATACATAAAGTCGAAACCTGTGATATAAGCAATATCAAGGTATATTTGAACAATGCAGTTCAGAAAAAATACTATAGCCAACACAGCACTATCAAGAATAAAATGTACGAAACCCTTCGATCTCACTAGAATTAACCAACTGTTGTGTGCAGTTGCAGCAGTAATAGCTGGCGAAGCAAAAGAAAAAACACCAACGAAGACTGCCCAGAAGGAGCCGGAATGGAGAAATATGATAAAACAATCTATAGAATCCTTCGGAAAAGACCTTGCTGTTGATACATGAGTTTAAGAAAGGAGTCTCAACACGTCAGATATACAGAAAATCAGATACGATCAAACATAAGTATAAAGCAAGCACGGAGACGATAGAGATACTAGAAGAAAATTTAAAAATGAAACTCCAAGCAAAGGTCAGAGATTAAAACGATATAAAAAAAGAAGTGATTGCTACCACAAGAACAAAATATTCAATGAATATCCAAAAAAGTTTTATCACCGGGTAAATCACCAAACAACGATGCTAGTTAAAGAGTTCCGCAAGCTCAAATCAGGCGTGAAATACTAGAAAAAGAGGTTTTCCATAATGATAAAGCACCTTGGACGGAACAGGGAAAAAATAATCACGAAATGATAACGCCAGATAAGTGGCAGGACTTCATAATAGATGAAACAAATTCGACCCTATTTCATGAAATTGTAAAAAGTATATTTTTATAAGAAACAGAGTTGTGGAGAAATCGGAGAAGTAGATGTAATAACCAAAATTGTTCACTCATATTGACAAATCTATTGAAATAAAAAGAAAATAAAAATGTAATATCGGTAATTCGAAATATTTTTAACAAATGAATGACCCCCCAAATTTTTGGCGGGAACCGCTCCTGACAAAATATTCGATATAATAATTGGAAGGTTGTTCTTTGCAACCTAAAAGTTTTCGTAATTTGCGGTTTCAATCAAATTCAGGAATATTAAAGAAAAGAGAGGACCAACAACCCTAGGAGAACTTAAATATTTCATACATTCTCTATTGTCCGCTCTCTGACAATTTTTTACACAACACCTTCGGGAAGGTTGTAATAACAAAATATTAATCAAATAATTAAATTCACATTAAAAACATAATATTTAATATGAAAGTTACTGCAACACGTCCGAAAAATCAATACTGATCTACTACATTGACTATTTTACCACTAAACAATAACAACGCTTGCATGCCACTTCCAGAAGTACGTGCTCTAAGAATATAACAGCATCTAACGATCCATACATAATTACTCAATGTTTTGAGTTTTGACCGTCTGGCCGATGCGGCTCTGTCAGTTATTTGGCGTTGACAGTATGGACGTAAATAATGAATTTTTATTATATTTTATTTAATGAATAAACCAATATTATAAATTAATATTAGCATTCTGCACTGAAGATCGTCAGTAGCTAATAAACAAAACAAAAATGAAGAAAATCGGTTGAGGGACAGAGGAGAAAATGGTACCTAATCGTTTTGTCTTTGCCTATTTATATATAGATCATCAAGCAAACGCAGAATTAGAAATCGCCTGGACCAGATAAAGTCCAAAATTTGTGGATCAAGCAACTGAAGAACCATCTAATGACAGCTGTGAATGACATCATGAACAATATAAAAGCTATCCTTGCGTGGATAGTAGCTGGAACCACCTTTTTACTCTCAAAAGGAAAGGATAGAAGGGATCCAAAAAACTACAGCCCGATTACTTGTATCCCAACAACATACAAGATACTGACAGCCCAACGAACAGGATCTACCATCACTTGACTGAAAATAGAATCTTTCCTGATGAACAGAAAGGATGCAGAAGGGCATCCAGAGGGTGTAAAGACCACCTTCTTGAGAGTAAAATGATTGTCTTAATGGCCAAAAAATCTCTAAGAAACCTAGGCCTGGCGTGTATAGATTATAAGAAGTTGTCTGATAAGCTCCCTCATTCCTGGATTTTCACTGTCATGAAAATCTACCGAATCTATCCAACAATAATTTGATTCATTGAGGGACTTATGGATGAATAGACAATGGAAATGTGGCTATACTACTATGGAGGCACTATCAGAACACGAAACATAGCAATAAACCGAGGATTATTCCAAGGTGACTCCTGGTCCCCACTGTTATTCTGTTTGGACCTTATACCGTTAACAAACATGCTTAATAAGCAGGGTATCGGATTTAAAATTGATGATGACACATAGTTAACCACCTGTTCTATACGGATGACTTGTGGTTCACTAAAGACGAAAACCAGCTTAAAAAAAGTTTTAATATTGTGAAGGAATTCTGTGATGACATAAAAATGGAGTTTGGCTTAGATAAGTGTGCCACCTGTCTTTTCAAACGCCGCAAACTAATCAAAAGTACAAATATTCAATTAAATGATCAAACAGCTATGAGAAACATAAACATGGGTGAGACATATCAGTACTTAGGGGTAGAAGAAAGTGAAGGTGTCTACAACACTTGTAATGTCTTCGATGGCACATTACATATAATATCCAAAAAAAATTATGAATTAGGTGTTGCGGTTTTAGTTCAATGATAGTTCAATGCAAGTATGTAATTGACGAAGGACCTTTAGCGGAACAATCAATAAAACATTGTATCGTCGCGTAAATTAATCACCAAATAAAAGTTAAACACTGACCTTTTACGTCGAAGCTCGGCACGTGGTGTTTTCTTGGTTCTTCTTTCTTCAGAGGCTAGCCCCGCAGCGGCAGGAACTGTTTTTAGAGCTTCGTCTTGACAACACGTTACACCAAAAATAGCGACGTAATGTTCATTGATTGAGCAAACAAAAATGCGGGTTTAACAACAAATGATGCGCTTTTGTAAACACAAAAGAAACAAAATGAAAGCCGTTTAGCGGTTGTTACGACCGGAACTATAACTCGCGAAATCGTAACACAATAACAAAAAGCGGCCATCTTACGACGGAATCAAAAAAGCTTGGAAGTCAATACACGACTCACGAATACTGTCTATATTTTACACGCAAAAACACTTAAAATTAGCATTAGCGCGACGGAAGGTTTTGGAAAAGGTGCAGAAGTTTAAAAATCAATGAAGTAATTCAATCAAATTTAAACAATACACTAAACAAATTGCTGGATCGCAACAACACTTCTATGAAAGATAAAATCAGGAAGGAATATTGTCCACAGATTCTGAATACTGAACTCAGCTCAAAAAAACAAAGTAACAGCTATCAACACCCTAGCTGACCCAGCAGTAACGTATAGATTTGGTGTAGTAGACTGGTTGAGAACTGATATCCAGAGAATGGATAGGAAAATTAGAAAGCTCCTAACAACTGGAGGGATCCATCACCCTAAAGCAGAGGTCCAAACGCTGTATATCAAAAGGCGTAATGGTGGACGTGGATTGATTGAACTTGAATCGGCATACGATTCCTCTATCCTTGGACTAAGCACGTATATCGAGCTGGGCAAGAACTGATTTGTAAGATCGGTAGTAAAACACGATGCAGAAAAAACTAAATACCCTCTCCAAAAAGAATTGCAAAAGATACAGGAGAAATACCTAAATCCAGACTCCGAAACTGCCAACAACATTAAGCGACAGCTAAAAAATAGTATAGAAAACATAAGATTGAATCACTGAAGAATAAACCAATGCACGGCTGTAACCTGGAAAAACCATTTGAGGATAAAGAAATGTCTATGCAGTGGCTACGCAGCTCTGGTCTCAAGGGGGAGACAGAAAGCCTAATCATAGCAGCACAGGACCAGGTACTCAACACCAGATACCATCAAAAGAACATCTTGAAACTGCCAATAGATAGTAAGTGCAGACTCTGCAATAAAGCAGTGGAACACGTAAGTCATATTGTTGCGGGATGTAGCAAACTTGGTCCAACTGAATATGCGCACCGACCCAACAAAGTTGCCAGCTATGCTCACTCGATTATATGCAAACAGATAGGAGTACCAGTGAGGGATAAATATTATGAACATCAGCCTGAGAGAGTCATGAACATCAAAGAAATAACTATCATGTGGGATGTTCCAATAATAACGGACAGAACAATTTAAGCTAACAGGCCAGACATAGTGGTTCTTAACAAAAAATATATTACTTGTCTAGTGATTGTCATAGATGTCCCAGAAGACTCAAACATTATGCTTCAAGAACCGGGAAAAAAGTGTAAATACAAATATCTGAAAATCGAGGTCGGTTGGATGTGGAAGTATGGAATCACAACAGTGCCACTCATAATAGGAGCACTAGGTACGATAAGAAAAGGATGCGATCAAACTTTAAAATGATTTAGCTAAAGAAGTGCAGAAGATCGCACTAATGGACACCGCACATATCCTTCTAAAGTTTCTAGAGTAAATCGCTGTGAGCTTTTGTTGAGATCTGGATTTACCAAAGTACTGTCAGAAGGCAAGAAGATAAAGTTAATAAAAATAATAATAAGTCAAACGAGAAGGTGAACTCCTGTCGCAAAAAGTGTTGCACAGGATCAACAGCCAGCGCTTACTCATGCGGGACTGAAAAGACAGCGCATGAAATGGATTAACGCCATGAATGAAATTATAAAGCGCACGTTTTACAGAGTTACGAACCTTGGCCAGGGCACGATTGGATATCGTAAAACACTCATCCAGAGTTCTGCCGTGAATACCCAGATCTTCAGGTTACTGAACAGGGAGTCGCAGATCAATATCGTGTCATCTTGAGAAACGGCCTTATATCGACTGAACAACTAGACACAATAAAGAGCGGAATATCCAGATCCAGATCCTGAAACACAACACACACAAAGAGCGGACGACAGTCAATAACTTCGGCAAGAACAGCCAACCAACGCTGACCTGCTTGATAAGATCCAAGCAGAAATGGAAGAAGCTCTTTTAGAGTACAGTGGAATAAATCCAATAACTAGACCTACTCTACCCAAAATAAGATCTTCAAAGAAATTGGGTATCGTATTGCAGGCAATGAACAAATTTATCTGTCCAAACTATGTTTTAGGTGCTAATACGTTAGAGTAGTTACACACAAGCATCTACTGTGCTGCAATAGCCATTTGCAGAACAACTGGAGTCGTTATAAGATCAAAGTAAGACCCTTCCCAATTTAGACAAACATCTCGAGTACCACCTTGGCAAAGAAGGCTTGAAGGGAAAATCAATTCTCTGCTGAAAGATGTTGGAAGACTGACCGAGTACCAACGATGGGTCAGGAACAACAAAATAGAAAGACTTGCCAAGACTATCATGGACAATAACCGAGTAGACTCTCAGTGAGATGGAGAAAACATCACATCTCAGCAGTGTCTGGACAGTCTACGACAAAAGCTTTCCGTCTACAAAAGTCGATTGAGAAAGTACAAAACTAGTAACCAACGGAAACTAGACCACATACTATTCCGACAATCAGAAAAAGGGTTTTATAGAAAACTTAACAACATCAATAATAACGAAGTCCCTAACTATCCCAGTAAAATGAACATCGAGAAATTCTGAAAAACACAGCTTTCCACAACAATTTCCTATAACTCCAGAGCCACCTGGATTAATGAGGAGGAGGCTGAGGCATTCCAGAAGTGTGATAAGATAAGACACCAACCATTTACAACGGAAAACACATTCAACATACTGAAGCACCTCCATAACTGGAAAACACCAGGACCAGATGGTGTGCAAAATTACGTGGGCTACCCACGAAACATTAACAGCTCTTATAAATAACATAATTACCCATCCACACCGGATGCCTAGTTTCCTTACGCATGGTGCTACATACCTCTTACCAAAGGATATCCTATGTACAGATGACCCAGCAAGGTACCTACCGATCACTTATCTCCCAAACTTATACAAACCTATTACATCGTGCATTAATCATCGACTTTTCAGACATTGAGAGATGAACAACATAATTACTCAACAACAAAAGGGATGAGCGAAAAATTCGATAGGGTGCAAAGAACAATAATTGATAATTGATTCCGTTGTCTGCAATCATGCCCACACCAAACGACGAAATCTCTATATGGCATACGTGGACTACAAAAAGGCCTTTGATTCAGTTCCACATGATTGGCTCATTCAGGTACTGAAACTTTATATAGTGAATAATTGTGTATTAACATTTTAGAATATGCCTTGCCCACCTGGCAAACCAAAATCTTACTGAATGAAGCCGACTGTTTGATACAAACTGACTCCATTCCAATCAGAATGGGTATATACCAAGGGACTCCCTTGGCCCGCTGTGGTTTTGACTTGTCATGAACCCTCTATCAAACTAGAACTCGACTAACTTTGGTTTCAGTCAACAACTTACAAGCATTAAAGACAAACCATTTGTTATACATGGACGGCTTAAAGTTGATGGCAGCTACGAAACCACAGCTGCATGATATGCTGAAAATAAAGAAGGGTTTTCTAGTGACGTCCACATGCAATTTGGCCTAGACAAATGCCAAATTATTTATATAGTTAAAGGCAAAATACAGCAGAGGCCCTACGAAATGGGAGATGGCACCTCAATTGAATCCATGGCGAAAGGTTATAGTTATAAACACCTTGGAATAAAGCAGGCTTAACATATTGATCACTCCACCATGAAAAAGGACCTAACAAAAGAGTTCTATAGAAGGGTAAGACGACTGTTGAAAACCAAACTTAACAGTAAAAATCTGTTTCAGGCTATTAACACTTACGCGTGATCAGTGCTCAGTTATTTTTTCGGTATAGTTAATTGGTGCAAGACTGACATTGAACAATTATAACGAAACGCTCAAAATCACCATCCAAAGCGGTCTGTCGAACGTACTACTGCGCCACGGTATGGAGGAGGAAGAGGATTAGCCGATATACGCAAACTACTAGATTAACAAATTTTGAATTGGCGTAGTCATTTCCAGAAGCTCGCAGAATTTTCTGATCTACACAGAGTCATATGCCAAGCTGATGCCTCAACACCACTGCGACTGACAGAACAACAAGTCCAATTGCACCACCAGTCAACTGATCAGAAACTGCTCAAATGGAAAGAGAAGACCCTTCATGGAACACATATATATAACGTCAACTACTGGTTGATCTGTGGTCATATGTTTCCTGGAACGGAAGAGTTTATATTGGCAATCCAAGATCAAGTAATTCCAACTAAGAACTATCTAAAGGACATCATTGAAGACCCTTCTATAAACAACGACAGATGCAGTTATGGTTGCCAAATATCTGAATCTAACCAACATGTCACAGGAGGATGTCAAGCACTCGCTGCAACTGAATACAAAGAATGACACGATGCTGTGGCAAAAATACTTCACCAGGAACTAGCAGTGAAACTTGAATTATCACAGTCGGTAAGATTACCATACTATAGATACAAACCAGAATCTGTTTTAGAAAATAACAACTACACGCTGTACTGGGACCGCACGATACTGACCGATCGGACTGTTGCTCACAATAGACCAAATATAGTTTTGGTAGATAAGGTCTCTCAAAAAACAACCTTAATTGACATAGCAATTTCAAACAAGAATAATTTAAATATTATAGTAGGGGAGCCCAAGAGGAGATTTTGCCCGTTACTCGAGCGCGTCAGAAAATTATATAGGGAGAAACCTTACTCCTTGTAATGTATCCCTACCATATATGAACTCTTAATACAGGGGCGTGCGGTGACGGCAGCCGATCAGATTAGTAAAAAAATTGATCCTCGGAAAAACTCGACCGCGTCAGATTAAGATAAGGTAAGTTAAGTACATGGAGAAAAGTGTATATTTCAATAATCTGACGATTTGAGTGTGGCATAAAGAAATGGTCGGAAAAGTAACAGTGATGCATTGTTGAACCACGGGAAATATAACATGATTATTATTCGACAAAGATTTTCATATTTGAATTAAATATTATGGTCTTACATTTTAAAATATTTCATTGCTTATTTGCATTATTAACATTTTAATACACATTTACTTTGATTAATATTTTGTTGTTATATTTTAATAAAATTAATTTTATTTTTATTTACTTTCATATCAATACATGATAGAATTACAAATATATTTATATTATTTTTATTACATCCAGTAATTAAAAAATAATAAAAAAAAATAAAAATCAAATTCTCAGATTAACAATATTCCTCCATATAATTGTCAATTATCATTAGGAACAACTAAGACATCAAGTTGAACCATAAGTATAAAAATCTGACGCGCTCGAGTATTTCAAGGTCATATATTTTTTTACATTTTTAAAAATCGGTCATGACTTTCAGTCGCGTCCAAATCATCAGCCATTTGAATAAGACACTTTTTTGAGTCCATGTAATGTTTTTGTAGCCACCTCCTAATATATAAATGTCAGATTAATATCTCTCGGTTATCGGCAAGTTAATGCGCTTATACACTGTAAATGACTGACGCGCTCGAGTATTTTCATGTGACTGTTTTTTTACATTTTTTTAAATGTGTACGCGCTCTCCCCCCTCCCACTAAAATGAAAAACTTTACATAAACTTTCGTTCGTTTTAGGACCTAATCTTCAAGATCCAACAGGTCCCCATGACGCTTTAGTAACTGCAAATTTAGCATCCCGGGCCTCTCCTGCTATTAAGCAAGCTGAAAAAAAAGCCAAATACAGGGATTTGGAATTTCAAATAAAGTCACAGAGGGGCATGAATAACATACGAACTCTACCAATTATTATGTCCCAAAACATCTACTAAATAATTTAAAATAACTCGGTTTGGAGGAACATCTTTCAGCCATGACGCCAGCCACAGGGCTGATAACTTGGCAAGGGCTCCCACAGAGCTAAACCCTTTTGATATCTAGAATATCGGGGGTTTAGCAAGTTTTCTTGTTAAGAGAGGGTGGGCGCTGCCATACGTTGTATGCTCAAGTCGAGGGGGGGATAATCTTTATTAATAGCACTTTGCTTAAATTCTGTTAAATTATTACACATTTTAATAGAACAGGCAGTTCGTTGTATTCTTTTAAACCCTTATAAAATAAAGTATTTTGACCTAGTATTATGTTCATGGATATCCCTAACAAATTTACAATTATTTAGGAGCTGTTTTGGTAACAGATTTTTTAACATTTTGTATATAAATAACATTGTGTTGTAAGTTATTGTTTGTCTTATACTTAATAAATTTATTCTTTTTAACATACGTAAAATCCTGTTTTGTTTTGTCTGTAAAATATCTATTTCTGAATTATTCATTAAAAACAATAGTGTTACATAGTAATAAAAGTAATAAGACTATAATAGTCTTCTGAAATACATTAGTTTTTCTTCGCAATGCGAAGGAGGATCTGAATGCCAGAATTGACCATTATGAATCTAATGTACGCATCAAGTATGTTAATGGTACTCCTAAGATTACTTCTTTAAACTAAATCCTCCCAACAGTATAACTTCCATATACTACCAAAATGTATGAGGGTTAAACACAAAAGTGAATGTCGTGCACGTATGTGAATACGATCTTATATCAATCAGAGTTTAAGTTCTGCATATCAACCGATTTCCGCTTGACAGAAAACACATAACTTTGCAAAGGGTGACTACCACATCCTATACCTTGCTTTATGCGATCTTGACTGGAATTCCTTATAATACACTTATTGGTCGCTTCATCCCGCACAGATGTATTAATGGCATTCCCACGATTTAATCTAAAATATTAAGAACCACTATCACAAATTATTTAAAAGGTATAACATTGAATATTATTATCATAGATTTAGCGATATGAGGAAACTTGTAAACAAATTAATTAAGGATTCTTTCCACACCTACTTAAATACCCTACAGAACAAAATACAAACCGATCCCAAGACTTTTTGGTCATTTATTAATCAATGCTCCTCCTCACGTATTTCAGGAAGAATGTCCTACCCTGAACAACACCATACCAATCCCAAAGAAATCTAAATTCCTTTGCACATTATTTTAAAAGCGTTAACTCCCCTTCCAGCTCAGGTAAGTCCTTGGATGTGTTCATTTACTAGCCTAATATTCCTATAGCAACCTTATCTGTAAGTGATATCATCAAGTCCTCTAAAGGCCTTTTTGGTTAGAGATTTCTCGCCCGTTTTAGCCTCACTGTTAGACTCAATATTCAACTAAAACTATCGAAAATTTATCCCCTCCACAAATCTGGTAACAAAGATATCATAACAAAGTATTCGAGGTGTGCATTTATGTTCAGATGTTTCCTGTTGTCAAAACACACATATCGCCTGACCCACACGGTTTTATGAAAAATAGATCCACAGTTACTAACTTATCGATTTTCACACAGTTCACAGATGCAGCCATTGACTCCATGTGACTAGATGTGATCTATACCGATTTTACAAGGTTTTTCGATAAACTTAATCAAGCCACACAAATCGAAAAAATCGGTCTCTGGTTTCACTAACGCGCTGGTTAATCTATTTAAATCCTACTTAAGTAACCGCCATTAATTTGTAAGTTATAACGGCGTTAAAACAAACATATTTACTGTCAGTTCTGGAGTACCCGAAGGTTCCCATGTCGGTCCTTTATTGTTTCTGATATTCATTAACGAGTTATCAAGTACACTGACATCTGGAACTCTTCCTTTTGCAGACGATCTGAAATTATATATTAAAGTCGAGAGCATCAACGATAGCTTATAGCTACAACATGATTTAATTATTTATCAATTGATACAATTTTTATATTTATTGGCATATTATTATTACCAGTTCTTTCGTTTAATATTTCCACATATTTCTTATTCCTTTGAACCACATTTTAAGCTATTGAATAATTTTTGAAACAAATTTATTTTTATTTTCCATTATTTTACCTCGCTTTAATTTATTTATGTTCGCAAACTGTTGAATTTATTTAACCAATTTACTCATACCATAATTTTGAATTTTGATAAATTTTTGTGTGCTTTGCTTACTTCCATTTTACTGCTTTATTTAATTTTTTTTTCGTACCACTTGAATATTTGAAATGACAACTACAAGGCAAGGTGCTGCGACTCCTACTGTAGAGCCATACAAAATCTCTGAAATTTTCACAATAATTCCGGAATATGACCGAAACCGTATATTCTTAAAAACTTTCATCTCTTCATGCCAAACTGCACATAGTATGGCAACTGACTACCAACAAGTGCTTTTAACCCGACTCAATTAACAGAAATTCAGACACTCTTAAAGAATTATTTTAGAGATCCTAGATATCTTTCAGCCTTGATTCAGTATCTTCAGCGAATGAGGCAATTAAGCACTGAATCCTCCATAACATAACATAACCCACCAAGCAAAAATGCTTGCTGCGGTTAACAAACAAAACTTAACTCAGAAAGTAAAACAGGCACAAATCAACTTGATCGAATCCATGGCACTAAATAGCCTACTAACAGGTTTAGCGCCGAATATTTGGAAGTAATCGAAGCGTTTCAAACTAATTCAGATTTAGTCTTTATTTTGAAAATTCCTCTTGTAGAGCAACAACTCTATGCGGCCTACCACTTATATATCCTAACCCGATTTTAGATGACAGACCTAGTTTTCATCATATTCTTTCATTCACACAAAAATATATCGCGCGAAACGATGATTCTCTAATGTGCATACCCTTAAGGACTTGAGTGTATGCAAGATACTAACTCCACAACAAAAACTGTGTTCTGAGTTATATGCCTATCCCATAGAGTCCAACGCTCCGTGTGAAGCATAACTTCTGAAGAACCGGAAAGTTGCCAAAGACCCGTAGTATTCAGTGAAGGAAACAATGTCCAGAGACTAGAAACTAACACGTCGATTGTTATAGTGTCCGAGCCCATACATGTGACAACTAATAGTGCGGGAATAGATACTAAGACAATAAATTTAACAAACAATTCCATTATTCGCTTACAGACTGCAGTGCTCTCGTGGGGATCACAAAAATACAAGCGGAACCTCAAAAATTTATAAACATTTCCGACAATTCATACCCTGTATTAATCCTTTACAACTGTTGCAGTTCTCACCCCGAAACACTAGATATCCCAGAACTCAAGCCCCTGAAGCTGGACGACTTGAATATGGAGGAACTCTCCATACCGAGCCATAAGTTAGATCAATACTCGAGGGATCTGAACGACCTTATCAACCAGTCATTTGTAAACAGGAACATATCCTGGTTTACATAAGCTACGATTACAATAATCATAATCACTATTGCATACATTTAAGTCAAAATCATAAAACACGTCAATAAACCACCAAAAGAGACTCGAGCCAAAACTGAGGCCTGTGATTCAAGATGGATCCAACATAAACAGCCCAATTTGCAACATCAATTTTTCTTTATAAGGGGGAGCTGTAAGGTGTTAATTGTACACACGTGTATGATGCAACGGTATCATATTACGCTGACAGCTTCCTGGTACTTCGAAGTTTACGTGGGACCACATCGTGTGAACATCTTTTCGCTGACTTCAGATTTTAGTAAATTATAATTACAAGCGAAGCGATCCCACCGTCGTCATTATATTACTTTATTTTGTACAGTTAGTTTTTATATTCAATTTACATTATATTATTTTTCAAGTTTAATGTGTTAATTTTTGAATTTTGTGCTTTAAATAAAATATATTTTTTTAAAAAGTCTTAAGTGAAATCAAAGATATATATATATATATATATATATATATATATATATATATATATATACAGTGATGGGCAAATGTGTGGAACCAAGTAAATATCTCTGGAATTATTAGAGATATCAAAATGAAATTTGGAAGGTGGATACTGCAGTAGATTGCCTATTTGTTTCCAAATTTTTTTACAATTTTGAACTTCCTGTTTTACCGGAAGTAATGTCGACTTTAAAATTTGCAATGAAACACCCTGTATAGTATTTTAGTTTCTGATGAAACATTTTATTGTGAATACAAAATATCGGGTTTGATATTGTTTACTTCAATACCCACCGAGATATTAACAGAAAAGTAATTAAGGAAAGGAAAAATTCGATGGTAGCTAAACTCGGTTCAAATTTCATTTACGCCCCACATAATCAAACCGCTCGGTAAGGATCTGTATTTCTATTGGCCACTCGGTGGCATTATACCGTCACAGGCAACAGCACTGCTTGTTCCATAGTCGAATACACGTGCGTTTGTTTAAATCAGGCGCAAATTAAATCTGAATCAAGTTTAGTAGTCCATAAAATTCATTGCAGAAGTGACAGTAGTTGTCAAAATAAGTTATTAGTTTTTTTTATTTGAACGTAAAAATATTGTATTGTTTTAATTTGATCGTAAAATGGCCGAATTAAGTGAAAGAGAAACAATAGAAATATTAATGATGATTGGATATGGAGAGAGAAAAAGGACGCATCAAGAAGTTTGTGACCTTTTTAACATTGTTCATCCGAATACACAAATATCCCGTTCAGTAGTGACGAAAACTTTGCGAAGGTACGACACAAGTGGAACAGTTAGCAATTTACCAAAAAGTGGACTGTTAAAAAGTGCAAGTAATGAAGATGTAGCTCAAAATGTTGCTATATCTTTGGAAGAAAATCCTCACTTATCCACTACCCACCTCGCCAATATGCATGGAATTAGCCGTCGTTCAGTAGGAAGGATATTAAGGCGAGAAAAATATCATCCATACAAAATTCGCCTCGTTCAAGAACACTCCGAAGACGATTTCGACAGACGTTTGCAATTTTGTGAAACAATGATGGATATTTGTAACCATGATAATAATTTTATAAGAAATGTGGTGTTTTCAGACGAGGCTACATTTTGTTTAAATGGTTAATCGACATAACTGCCGCAATTGGTCGCAAAGTAATTCTAATTGGGTACAAGAGGCTCATACACAACATCCCCAAAAATTGAACGTTTTGGCCGGCATTTATAACAGAATCGTGGAACCCTTCTTCCTACAAGAAACTTTAAACGGAGATAGGTATTTACAGCTCTTGGAGACACAAGTTATTCCGGCATTGGAGGTAAATGGACAATTACCAAATAATATCTGGTTTCAGCAGGATTGAGCACCACCCCATTACGCTCGCATTGTTCGAGATCATTTAGATAGGACATTTTATCATAGATGGATTGGAAGAAGGGGTACTTATGAATGGCCTGCACGAAGCCCCGACCTTAATCCACTAGACTATTTTCTGTGGGGTTACTTAAAATCTAAGGTTTATGTTGATAGACCAAATAATTTGCAAGAATTATCTGCAAGAATAACTCAAGTCATCCAGAGAATTACACCAGAAGTAATAGCTAATGTTACTAGAGAATTTAAAAACCGACTTGCTTATTGTCAAGAAGTAAACGGTGCTCAGTTTGAACATCTAATACATTAAGTTTAGTTAAGTCAAGTTTCAATGTTTTGAAAATCACTTAGATTTAGTTAATAATTATGATTATGTATTTCTTTAATGGATATTAGATTTTTCCTTTCGTTAGTTACTTTTCTGTTAATATCTCGGTAGGTATTGAAGTAAACAATATCAAAACCGGTATTTTTTTATTCGCAATAAAATATTTCATCAGAAATTAAAATACTATATATACAGGGTGTTTCATTGCAAATATTAAAATCAACATTACTTCCGGTAAAACAGAAAGTTCCAAATTTAAAAAAAATGGAAACAATTGACAATCTACTGCAGTATCCACCTTCCAAATTTCATTTTGATATCTCTAATAATTCCGGAGATATTTGCTGTTAGAATTCATAAAAGATGGTGTTGTACACAATAATGAATTTCTATTTTTGTATTTAAGTTGGTACTAAATTATTACTAGAATATATTTTATGTTGGTAATGGATGGTATTGTAAAAATGTCAGGTTAAGAAGTAGATGTAAAAACGTTGTAGAACGAATAAAATGTGGTTACATCCAAATTAATTACTGTGTGTTTTTACTTTAGTTTATCGACAATTATTGATTTATTTAACAGGTTATGGACCCAGAACGTTTCTAGGTCATAACAGTGGAGAAAAGTAAACTATGTGTTTATGAACATTTAGATTTGGAACATTGGATTTTTTTTCTGTGTGAATTTATCCTTGAACTTTCTAAAAATGGATGGTGAAATTTCAAAATTAGAAAAGCTAAATGAAAACAACTATATGACATGGAGTGTAAAAATGAAGGCATTATTAGTTAGCCGTGATTGTTGGGATGTTATTGAACCGGGCTATGATATAGATAACTGGAATGACCGAGAACAGAAAAAGAATCAAAAAGCATTAAGTTTGCTACTTTTATCTGTTGATGACGTTTATTTCAACGACATTGCTGACTCCGAATTTGCACGTGAAGTATGGAAAACCCTTGAGAAAATACATATGGACTTTGGTTTATTACATCAAGTTTGTTTAATTTGTGAACTGGTGAATACAACAAAAACTGAAAGTATGACAATGCAAGAGTATATGAGCAAATTACAAGAAATAAACAGGAACTTAGCCAAAGTAAAAATTGAGTTCAACGACCAGTTAATGGGTATGTTTTTATTGGCAGGTTTGCCATTACCCAAATATGAGAGTTTAGTCAGATCATTAGAACAAGAAGAAACTAAAGTTACAGTTAGTGCTGTAAAGTCAAAGCTCCTTTTGGAAGAAAGAAGGTTGAAAACAGAAAACAAAGAAGCTAAAGTACTGGCAGTGAATAGATATAAACAGTACAAATAAATATAATAAACATGTTAGTTCAATTCCAAGAAAGGAAAACAATGAAAGTAGCAGAACAAATAGTAATAACAGACGAACATGTTACTCATGCAAAGGTTTTGGTCATATGGCAAGAGAATGTGCAAACAATAAATACAGAACAGAGAATGTAAATAAACATGAGAATTCTGAAAATGCAGCAAAAGTGTCAGAGGCAAAAGCTGAAATGGCAGCATACAATGTGTTACAAGTTAAAAGCAATAAATGTGAGTCAAAACAAATTAAAAATGAATTTAAGTGGATAATAGACTCTGGAGCAAATGAACATATGTCACCATATAAAGAACTTTTTGAGAACTATAGTAAATTGACAGATAGCAAAGTTAAGTTAGCTGATGGACGATATCACAAAATTCTGGGAAAAGGTGATGTAACAGTGAAGTTTCAGGAAAAATATGGTGGAGGTATTGTAACTTTCACAAATGTACTTCATGTCCCTAATTTAGAAGAAAATTTAATATCTGTGCGACAGTTGGACATCAAAAATGTTAAAATAATTACAGAAGCAAATACCATGAGATTTTTAAGAGAAGAAAAACTGATTTTCGTAGCTTTTGTAGAAAACAATATGTATGCATCCAGAACTGAAAGAATTTATGCAAGAATTAATTCTGAGAATACAAAGTGCATAGAAATAACAGCTTATAAAGCAGTAACTGCAGACACATGGCACCGAAGGTTTGCACATGCACTAAATACTCCAGATTGTGTTCCAAAGAAAACTAAAAGTCTGTGTGAAACATGTGTAAAAGGTACAATGAAAAGAAATAAATTCAATAAAGTTGAAAAAGAAGACAACAAGTCCACTAGAAATAGTACACACAGATTTGTGTAAAATTTCACAAACTTCATTAGGAGGTGCAAATTATTTTGTAAACTTCACAGATGATTTTTCAAGATATAGTCACATATACATGTTGAAGAGAAAAAGTGAAGCATTTGAGGCATTCAAGAATTATAAAACATTGGTAGAAAATTTTCATGATAAAAGAATTAAAGCTGTCCAATCAGACAATGGTGGTGAATACTTGCGTAAAGAATTTCAAGATTTTCTAAAAGCAAATGGAATAAGCCATAGAAAAACAGTACCATATACGCCACAACAAAATGGTGTTGCTGAAAGACTAAACCAACAATTGATGAATTTAACAAGGTGTATGTTAATAGAATCAGGACTGTCTGAAAACTTTTGGGCAGAAGCTATGAACACAGCATGTTACATTAAAAACAGATGCGAAAGTTCTAGCATAAAAGGCAATATTTCTTATGAACTATGGACTAAAAGAAAACTTTGTGAAGAAAACATTAATTTTATGAAAGTTTTTGGATGTTTATGCTATGCACACAAAAATACATCAAACAAATTGAAACCACGAGCAGAAAAATGTGTATTATTAGGATACCAAGATGGAATAAAAGCATACAGATTATGGAACCTGGAACAAAAGGACATTGTAATTTCTAGAAATGTGAAATTTGAAGAAGAAACATTTCCCATGAAAAGTGAACTGGACAAGAATGTGAATAATGAAAACATGGTTAAAATTTATTTATATGAAGATGAGACTGTGGATTTGAATTTTGATGAAGATGAAAATTCAAATTTATCAGACAGAACTGATGAAAGCAATACAGTTATTGATAATGAAATTAATGAAGAGAAAGGAAACCAGAAAGCAAGGGAAGAGAATAAAATTCAAACACAGAAAAATATAGATGAAATTGAAATTGAAGACAGTAATCAAGAATTACCTACCAATACAAGAAAGTCAGGAAGAATCATAAAAGAAAAGACATGTGGGTGTTGTAATCGAATAAAGAAAAGAAAGACCCAAAAAGTGTTGAAGAAGCCTTACAAATGGAAAATGCTCAACATTGGATTAACACAATGAACATTGAAATAGAAAACTTGAAGAAAAATGATACATGGGACATTGTTAATCGACCAAAGAATAAAAATGTAATTGGATCAAAATGGGTATTCAAAACAAAATATAATGAAGATGGCAGCATTGACAAATACAAAGCTGGATTAGTAGCTCAAGGGTACAACCAAATTAAAGGAATTGATTATTGGGATTCATATAGTCCTGTCATTCATAAAAAGTCATTACGAATTTTAATGGCATTAGCTGTGGAACAAAATTGGGAAATGCACCATATTGATGTTAATTGTGCATATTTAAACAGCTATTTGCAGGAAACAATATGTATGGAGCAACCAAAATTGTATGAAAAAAATTCAGTCAACCCATGCTATCAAGTGTGTCTATTAAAAAGAAGTATTTATGGTTTGCATCAAGCAGGGAAAAACTGGAATGATTATTTGAAAGATTTGATGATATCTATGAATTTTATCCAAAGTGTTAAAGAACCATGTGTTTTTGTCAAACAAAACATTTATGTTGGAATATATATGGATGATATTGCTGTTACTGGTGAAATAGATGAAATAAAGTATTTCAAAGAAAGGTTATCTGAAATGCTAACTATAAATGATATGGGTACAATTAAGCAATTTCTTGGGATACAAATAACAAGAACATCAAGTAGCGAGATGATATTAAATCAAGATAAATATATTTACAAATTACTGAATGATTTTAAAATGTGCGATGCAAAAGGATGCCCGAGCCCCTTAGTCAAGAGAACAGAAAGTATTAGAGACAAAGAAGGAATAGATAAATTGGACTATCGAAAACTAGTACGATCATTAATATACATTGCAAATAACACTCAACCAGATTTAGCTTATGCTACAAGTAAGATAAGTCAATATTGTCAAAATCCGAATTATGGAAACTGGTTGGATGCAAAGAATATTGTGAGATATCTCAAACAAACAATAGAAGTAAAGCTAGTTTACAGGAGAACAGGAAAGCCTATAATTACTTATGTAGATGCAGATTGGGCTAATGAAAAAGACTGCAAATCAATTGGTGGTCATCCTAACCTTTAATTGGTAATTAATTGCAGAAGCTTTACCCTCGTTACGATTTAATTCGTCCAACCCCTTCCAAGAAACTGTGACTATGCCAACTTTAGACTAAAGCTAGCATCTCCTTATCTATATCTCCGGAAAGAACAGCGTTACCGGGACGGTTTTGCGGCGTATTTTATTGCTAACTAATTGCTATCGAATGGCACCAAAAAGTACTTCTTAATCCCCTACTACAATTCTCACTCCCTGAAAATTGATAAAATATTTATTACAATGTTTTTTGTTGTTAAAGTCAATAGACTTTTAATTGCTAGTTAATTGCCGAAGCTCTACCTTCTTTACGATTTTATTACTCCAACCCCTGCCGAGAAAGTGTGGCTGTGCCAACTTTACGCTAAAGCCAGCATAGCCACATATATGTCTCCGGAACAAACAGCTCTACCGGGGTGATCTTGGTGCCGATTTTATTACTAATTAATTGCTATCGAATGGCGCCAGAACATATACCCAAAAATTACATCTTCACCACCTACTGAATTGTTCACCCCCTGAAAATTAACAAAAAAATTATTTCAGTGTTTGTCCTTGTCAAATACAGTAGTCTTTAACTGATAATTAATTTGCTGAAGTTCGACTTTCGTTATAATTTTATTGATCCAACCCCTTCCGTGAAACTCTGACTGTGCTAACTTTGAAGTAAAGTTAGCATATCTATATTTAGGAGTATATCGCCAGAACGAACAGTGCTATCAGGGTGATCTTAGGGCGTATTTTATTGCTAATTAATAGGCACCAGAACAAATACCCAAAAACTACCCCTTCATCCCCTAGTGAATTTCTCACCCCTTGAAAATAAACCAAAATATTTATTTTAATATTGTTCGTTATCAAATTCAGTTGAATGTTAATTGCTAATTAATTGCTTAAGCTATACCTCCGCTACACTTTTCGAGAAACTATGGCTATGCCAACTTAAGATAGTAAAGTTAACATGGCGATAGCTATGTCTCCACAACGAACACCGCTATCGGGGTGATTTTGAAGGCCTATTTTATTGTTAATTAATTGCTTTCAAATGGCATCCGAGTAAATACCCAAAAACTACCATTTTACCCCCTAGTGAATTTCTCACAAGTTGGTTAATAATTTTTTTTATTATAACCCGTGGGAGTTTTGTCAGTTCCTCTATCGGACGCGTCCCCTTGTGAATAGTCAGCGAAGCTTCTAGCAGCGGCGCAGGGTAGGGAGGAAATAAAATACTCCCGCGGAACAAAAACTGGCACCAGTTCTTCAGCTGAGAATATAAAGCGCTCCCACAACAAAAAAAGAGGAATACCTAGACACGCCGGGAAGATTTACCTGCAATGATCATAGGCAACAAAATCGGACAACGCAATAAAAGAACTGTGAACGCTATTCGAAATAATTCAGATAGTACCCAGAACATGACCCTGTCTCAAACTGGCCTACCTGAAGCAACACCGTTATTGTCCAACTGAGTTACGAAGAAACCAAGGCAACGATGGCAAATAGAACAATATAAGGATATTATGTGGTGTTTTTAATATATTAAAATCACGAACATAGAGGGAGGAATCGTAAGAGGCACCTTCAATATCTGGAGACATCCGGACATATACCTAAATCTGAACCCCAACACTCTAGCTACGTAGCGGCGATTACAGATAAAAAAAAGCTGACCGACATCAAACTTCAGCAAATCAAGGGGGATGTTGAAAAAAACTACAAATGGAAGTTCCAGTCTCACCTATTATCCCAGAGGAAAATGAAACATTACAGGCAAATGAGGAAGACGGACCAGAACAACCAGCACAACTAAATATACTGATATCGATGTTTTGGTAATGGAGCAACTAATCAATCAAAACATACATAAAGTCGAAACCTGTGATATAAGCAATATCAAGGTATATTTGAACAATGCAGTTCAGAAAAAATACTATAGCCAACACAGCACTATCAAGAATAAAATGTACGAAACCCTTCGATCTCACTAGAATTAACCAACTGTTGTGTGCAGTTGCAGCAGTAATAGCTGGCGAAGCAAAAGAAAAAACACCAACGAAGACTGCCCAGAAGGAGCCGGAATGGAGAAATATGATAAAACAGTCTATAGAATCCTTCGGAAAAGACCTTGCTGTTGATACATGAGTTTAAGAAAGGAGTCTCAACACGTCAGATATACAGAAAATCAGATACGATCAAACATAAGTATAAAGCAAGCACGGAGACGATAGAGATACTAGAAGAAAATTTAAAAATGAAACTCCAAGCAAAGGTCAGAGATTAAAACGATATAAAAAAAGAAGTGATTGCTACCACAAGAACAAAATATTCAATGAATATCCAAAAAAGTTTTATCACCGGGTAAATCACCAAACAACGATGCTAGTTAAAGAGTTCCGCAAGCTCAAATCAGGCGTGAAATACTAGAAAAAGAGGTTTTCCATAATGATAAAGCACCTTGGACGGAACAGGGAAAAAATAATCACGAAATGATAACGCCAGATAAGTGGCAGGACTTCATAATAGATGAAACAAATTCGACCCTATTTCATGAAATTGTAAAAAGTATATTTTTATAAGAAACAGAGTTGTGGAGAAATCGGAGAAGTAGATGTAATAACCAAAATTGTTCACTCATATTGACAAATCTATTGAAATAAAAAGAAAATAAAAATGTAATATCGGTAATTCGAAATATTTTTAACAAATGAATGACCCCCCAAATTTTTGGCGGGAACCGCTCCTGACAAAATATTCGATATAATAATTGGAAGGTTGTTCTTTGCAACCTAAAAGTTTTCGTAATTTGCGGTTTCAATCAAATTCAGGAATATTAAAGAAAAGAGAGGACCAACAACCCTAGGAGAACTTAAATATTTCATACATTCTCTATTGTCCGCTCTCTGACAATTTTTTACACAACACCTTCGGGAAGGTTGTAATAACAAAATATTAATCAAATAATTAAATTCACATTAAAAACATAATATTTAATATGAAAGTTACTGCAACACGTCCGAAAAATCAATACTGATCTACTACATTGACTATTTTACCACTAAACAATAACAACGCTTGCATGCCACTTCCAGAAGTACGTGCTCTAAGAATATAACAGCATCTAACGATCCATACATAATTACTCAATGTTTTGAGTTTTGACCGTCTGGCCGATGCGGCTCTGTCAGTTATTTGGCGTTGACAGTATGGACGTAAATAATGAATTTTTATTATATTTTATTTAATGAATAAACCAATATTATAAATTAATATTAGCATTCTGCACTGAAGATCGTCAGTAGCTAATAAACAAAACAAAAATGAAGAAAATCGGTTGAGGGACAGAGGAGAAAATGGTACCTAATCGTTTTGTCTTTGCCTATTTATATATAGATCATCAAGCAAACGCAGAATTAGAAATCGCCTGGACCAGATAAAGTCCAAAATTTGTGGATCAAGCAACTGAAGAACCATCTAATGACAGCTGTGAATGACATCATGAACAATATAAAAGCTATCCTTGCGTGGATAGTAGCTGGAACCACCTTTTTACTCTCAAAAGGAAAGGATAGAAGGGATCCAAAAAACTACAGCCCGATTACTTGTATCCCAACAACATACAAGATACTGACAGCCCAACGAACAGGATCTACCATCACTTGACTGAAAATAGAATCTTTCCTGATGAACAGAAAGGATGCAGAAGGGCATCCAGAGGGTGTAAAGACCACCTTCTTGAGAGTAAAATGATTGTCTTAATGGCCAAAAAATCTCTAAGAAACCTAGGCCTGGCGTGTATAGATTATAAGAAGTTGTCTGATAAGCTCCCTCATTCCTGGATTTTCACTGTCATGAAAATCTACCGAATCTATCCAACAATAATTTGATTCATTGAGGGACTTATGGATGAATAGACAATGGAAATGTGGCTATACTACTATGGAGGCACTATCAGAACACGAAACATAGCAATAAACCGAGGATTATTCCAAGGTGACTCCTGGTCCCCACTGTTATTCTGTTTGGACCTTATACCGTTAACAAACATGCTTAATAAGCAGGGTATCGGATTTAAAATTGATGATGACACATAGTTAACCACCTGTTCTATACGGATGACTTGTGGTTCACTAAAGACGAAAACCAGCTTAAAAAAAGTTTTAATATTGTGAAGGAATTCTGTGATGACATAAAAATGGAGTTTGGCTTAGATAAGTGTGCCACCTGTCTTTTCAAACGCCGCAAACTAATCAAAAGTACAAATATTCAATTAAATGATCAAACAGCTATGAGAAACATAAACATGGGTGAGACATATCAGTACTTAGGGGTAGAAGAAAGTGAAGGTGTCTACAACACTTGTAATGTCTTCGATGGCACATTACATATAATATCCAAAAAAAATTATGAATTAGGTGTTGCGGTTTTAGTTCAATGATAGTTCAATGCAAGTATGTAATTGACGAAGGACCTTTAGCGGAACAATCAATAAAACATTGTATCGTCGCGTAAATTAATCACCAAATAAAAGTTAAACACTGACCTTTTACGTCGAAGCTCGGCACGTGGTGTTTTCTTGGTTCTTCTTTCTTCAGAGGCTAGCCCCGCAGCGGCAGGAACTGTTTTTAGAGCTTCGTCTTGACAACACGTTACACCAAAAATAGCGACGTAATGTTCATTGATTGAGCAAACAAAAATGCGGGTTTAACAACAAATGATGCGCTTTTGTAAACACAAAAGAAACAAAATGAAAGCCGTTTAGCGGTTGTTACGACCGGAACTATAACTCGCGAAATCGTAACACAATAACAAAAAGCGGCCATCTTACGACGGAATCAAAAAAGCTTGGAAGTCAATACACGACTCACGAATACTGTCTATATTTTACACGCAAAAACACTTAAAATTAGCAATAGCGCGACGGAAGGTTTTGGAAAAGGTGCAGAAGTTTAAAAATCAATGAAGTAATTCAATCAAATTTAAACAATACACTAAACAAATTGCTGGATCGCAACAACACTTCTATGAAAGATAAAATCAGGAAGGAATATTGTCCACAGATTCTGAATACTGAACTCAGCTCAAAAAAACAAAGTAACAGCTATCAACACCCTAGCTGACCCAGCAGTAACGTATAGATTTGGTGTAGTAGACTGGTTGAGAACTGATATCCAGAGAATGGATAGGAAAATTAGAAAGCTCCTAACAACTGGAGGGATCCATCACCCTAAAGCAGAGGTCCAAACGCTGTATATCAAAAGGCGTAATGGTGGACGTGGATTGATTGAACTTGAATCGGCATACGATTCCTCTATCCTTGGACTAAGCACGTATATCGAGCTGGGCAAGAACTGATTTGTAAGATCGGTAGTAAAACACGATGCAGAAAAAACTAAATACCCTCTCCAAAAAGAATTGCAAAAGATACAGGAGAAATACCTAAATCCAGACTCCGAAACTGCCAACAACATTAAGCGACAGCTAAAAAATAGTATAGAAAACATAAGATTGAATCACTGAAGAATAAACCAATGCACGGCTGTAACCTGGAAAAACCATTTGAGGATAAAGAAATGTCTATGCAGTGGCTACGCAGCTCTGGTCTCAAGGGGGAGACAGAAAGCCTAATCATAGCAGCACAGGACCAGGTACTCAACACCAGATACCATCAAAAGAACATCTTGAAACTGCCAATAGATAGTAAGTGCAGACTCTGCAATAAAGCAGTGGAACACGTAAGTCATATTGTTGCGGGATGTAGCAAACTTGGTCCAACTGAATATGCGCACCGACCCAACAAAGTTGCCAGCTATGCTCACTCGATTATATGCAAACAGATAGGAGTACCAGTGAGGGATAAATATTATGAACATCAGCCTGAGAGAGTCATGAACATCAAAGAAATAACTATCATGTGGGATGTTCCAATAATAACGGACAGAACAATTTAAGCTAACAGGCCAGACATAGTGGTTCTTAACAAAAAATATATTACTTGTCTAGTGATTGTCATAGATGTCCCAGAAGACTCAAACATTATGCTTCAAGAACCGGGAAAAAAGTGTAAATACAAATATCTGAAAATCGAGGTCGGTTGGATGTGGAAGTATGGAATCACAACAGTGCCACTCATAATAGGAGCACTAGGTACGATAAGAAAAGGATGCGATCAAACTTTAAAATGATTTAGCTAAAGAAGTGCAGAAGATCGCACTAATGGACACCGCACATATCCTTCTAAAGTTTCTAGAGTAAATCGCTGTGAGCTTTTGTTGAGATCTGGATTTACCAAAGTACTGTCAGAAGGCAAGAAGATAAAGTTAATAAAAATAATAATAAGTCAAACGAGAAGGTGAACTCCTGTCGCAAAAAGTGTTGCACAGGATCAACAGCCAGCGCTTACTCATGCGGGACTGAAAAGACAGCGCATGAAATGGATTAACGCCATGAATGAAATTATAAAGCGCACGTTTTACAGAGTTACGAACCTTGGCCAGGGCACGATTGGATATCGTAAAACACTCATCCAGAGTTCTGCCGTGAATACCCAGATCTTCAGGTTACTGAACAGGGAGTCGCAGATCAATATCGTGTCATCTTGAGAAACGGCCTTATATCGACTGAACAACTAGACACAATAAAGAGCGGAATATCCAGATCCAGATCCTGAAACACAACACACACAAAGAGCGGACGACAGTCAATAACTTCGGCAAGAACAGCCAACCAACGCTGACCTGCTTGATAAGATCCAAGCAGAAATGGAAGAAGCTCTTTTAGAGTACAGTGGAATAAATCCAATAACTAGACCTACTCTACCCAAAATAAGATCTTCAAAGAAATTGGGTATCGTATTGCAGGCAATGAACAAATTTATCTGTCCAAACTATGTTTTAGGTGCTAATACGTTAGAGTAGTTACACACAAGCATCTACTGTGCTGCAATAGCCATTTGCAGAACAACTGGAGTCGTTATAAGATCAAAGTAAGACCCTTCCCAATTTAGACAAACATCTCGAGTACCACCTTGGCAAAGAAGGCTTGAAGGGAAAATCAATTCTCTGCTGAAAGATGTTGGAAGACTGACCGAGTACCAACGATGGGTCAGGAACAACAAAATAGAAAGACTTGCCAAGACTATCATGGACAATAACCGAGTAGACTCTCAGTGAGATGGAGAAAACATCACATCTCAGCAGTGTCTGGACAGTCTACGACAAAAGCTTTCCGTCTACAAAAGTCGATTGAGAAAGTACAAAACTAGTAACCAACGGAAACTAGACCACATACTATTCCGACAATCAGAAAAAGGGTTTTATAGAAAACTTAACAACATCAATAATAACGAAGTCCCTAACTATCCCAGTAAAATGAACATCGAGAAATTCTGAAAAACACAGCTTTCCACAACAATTTCCTATAACTCCAGAGCCACCTGGATTAATGAGGAGGAGGCTGAGGCATTCCAGAAGTGTGATAAGATAAGACACCAACCATTTACAACGGAAAACACATTCAACATACTGAAGCACCTCCATAACTGGAAAACACCAGGACCAGATGGTGTGCAAAATTACGTGGGCTACCCACGAAACATTAACAGCTCTTATAAATAACATAATTACCCATCCACACCGGATGCCTAGTTTCCTTACGCATGGTGCTACATACCTCTTACCAAAGGATATCCTATGTACAGATGACCCAGCAAGGTACCTACCGATCACTTATCTCCCAAACTTATACAAACCTATTACATCGTGCATTAATCATCGACTTTTCAGACATTGAGAGATGAACAACATAATTACTCAACAACAAAAGGGATGAGCGAAAAATTCGATAGGATGCAAAGAACAATAATTGATAATTGATTCCGTTGTCTGCAATCATGCCCACACCAAACGACGAAATCTCTATATGGCATACGTGGACTACAAAAAGGCCTTTGATTCAGTTCCACATGATTGGCTCATTCAGGTACTGAAACTTTATATAGTGAATAATTGTGTATTAACATTTTAGAATATGCCTTGCCCACCTGGCAAACCAAAATCTTACTGAATGAAGCCGACTGTTTGATACAAACTGACTCCATTCCAATCAGAATGGGTATATACCAAGGGACTCCCTTGGCCCGCTGTGGTTTTGACTTGTCATGAACCCTCTATCAAACTAGAACTCGACTAACTTTGGTTTCAGTCAACAACTTACAAGCATTAAAGACAAACCATTTGTTATACATGGACGGCTTAAAGTTGATGGCAGCTACGAAACCACAGCTGCATGATATGCTGAAAATAAAGAAGGGTTTTCTAGTGACGTCCACATGCAATTTGGCCTAGACAAATGCCAAATTATTTATATAGTTAAAGGCAAAATACAGCAGAGGCCCTACGAAATGGGAGATGGCACCTCAATTGAATCCATGGCGAAAGGTTATAGTTATAAACACCTTGGAATAAAGCAGGCTTAACATATTGATCACTCCACCATGAAAAAGGACCTAACAAAAGAGTTCTATAGAAGGGTAAGACGACTGTTGAAAACCAAACTTAACAGTAAAAATCTGTTTCAGGCTATTAACACGTACGCGTGATCAGTGCTCAGTTATTTTTTCGGTATAGTTAATTGGTGCAAGACTGACATTGAACAATTATAACGAAACGCTCAAAATCACCATCCAAAGCGGTCTGTCGAACGTACTACTGCGCCACGGTATGGAGGAGGAAGAGGATTAGCCGATATACGCAAACTACTAGATTAACAAATTTTGAATTGGCGTAGTCATTTCCAGAAGCTCGCAGAATTTTCTGATCTACACAGAGTCATATGCCAAGCTGATGCCTCAACACCACTGCGACTGACAGAACAACAAGTCCAATTGCACCACCAGTCAACTGATCAGAAACTGCTCAAATGGAAAGAGAAGACCCTTCATGGAACACATATATATAACGTCAACTACTGGTTGATCTGTGGTCATATATTTCCTGGAACGGAAGAGTTTATATTGGCAATCCAAGATCAAGTAATTCCAACTAAGAACTATCTAAAGGACATCATTGAAGACCCTTCTATAAACAACGACAGATGCAGTTATGGTTGCCAAATATCTGAATCTAACCAACATGTCACAGGAGGATGTCAAGCACTCGCTGCAACTGAATACAAAGAATGACACGATGCTGTGGCAAAAATACTTCACCAGGAACTAGCAGTGAAACTTGAATTATCACAGTCGGTAAGATTACCATACTATAGATACAAACCAGAATCTGTTTTAGAAAATAACAACTACACGCTGTACTGGGACCGCACGATACTGACCGATCGGACTGTTGCTCACAATAGACCAAATATAGTTTTGGTAGATAAGGTCTCTCAAAAAACAACCTTAATTGACATAGCAATTTCAAACAAGAATAATTTAAATATTATAGTAGGGGAGCCCAAGAGGAGATTTTGCCCGTTACTCGAGCGCGTCAGAAAATTATATAGGGAGAAACCTTACTCCTTGTAATGTATCCCTACCATATATGAACTCTTAATACAGGGGCGTGCGGTGACGGCAGCCGATCAGATTAGTAAAAAAAATTGATCCTCGGAAAAACTCGACCGCGTCAGATTAAGATAAGGTAAGTTAAGTACATGGAGAAAAGTGTATATTTCAATAATCTGACGATTTGAGTGTGGCATAAAGAAATGGTCGGAAAAGTAACAGTGATGCATTGTTGAACCACGGGAAATATAACATGATTATTATTCGACAAAGATTTTCATATTTGAATTAAATATTATGGTCTTACATTTTAAAATATTTCATTGCTTATTTGCATTATTAACATTTTAATACACATTTACTTTGATTAATATTTTGTTGTTATATTTTAATAAAATTAATTTTATTTTTATTTACTTTCATATCAATACATGATAGAATTACAAATATATTTATATTATTTTTATTACATCCAGTAATTAAAAAATAATAAAAAAAATAAAAATCAAATTCTCAGATTAACAATATTCCTCCATATAATTGTCAATTATCATTAGGAACAACTAAGACATCAAGTTGAACCATAAGTATAAAAATCTGACGCGCTCGAGTATTTCAAGGTCATATATTTTTTTACATTTTTAAAAATCGGTCATGACTTTCAGTCGCGTCCAAATCATCAGCCATTTGAATAAGACACTTTTTTGAGTCCATGTAATGTTTTTGTAGCCACCTCCTAATATATAAATGTCAGATTAATATCTCTCGGTTATCGGCAAGTTAATGCGCTTATACACTGTAAATGACTGACGCGCTCGAGTATTTTCATGTGACTGTTTTTTTACATTTTTTTAAATGTGTACGCGCTCTCCCCCCTCCCACTAAAATGAAAAACTTTACATAAACTTTCGTTCGTTTTAGGACCTAATCTTCAAGATCCAACAGGTCCCCATGACGCTTTAGTAACTGCAAATTTAGCATCCCGGGCCTCTCCTGCTATTAAGCAAGCTGAAAAAAAAGCCAAATACAGGGATTTGGAATTTCAAATAAAGTCACAGAGGGGCATGAATAACATACGAACTCTACCAATTATTATGTCCCAAAACATCTACTAAATAATTTAAAATAACTCGGTTTGGAGGAACATCTTTCAGCCATGACGCCAGCCACAGGGCTGATAACTTGGCAAGGGCTCCCACAGAGCTAAACCCTTTTGATATCTAGAATATCGGGGGTTTAGCAAGTTTTCTTGTTAAGAGAGGGTGTGCGCTGCCATACGTTGTATGCTCAAGTCGAGGGGGGGATAATCTTTATTAATAGCACTTTGCTTAAATTCTGTTAAATTATTACACATTTTAATAGAACAGGCAGTTCGTTGTATTCTTTTAAACCCTTATAAAATAAAGTATTTTGAATTAGTATTATGTTCATGGATATCCCTAACAAATTTACAATTATTTAGGAGCTGTTTTGGTAACAGATTTTTTAACATTTTGTATATAAATAACATTGTGTTGTAAGTTATTGTTTGTCTTATACTTAATAAATTTATTCTTTTTAACATACGTAAAATCCTGTTTTGTTTTGTCTGTAAAATATCTATTTCTGAATTATTCATTAAAAACAATAGTGTTACATAGTAATAAAAGTAATAAGACTATAATAGTCTTCTGAAATACATTAGTTTTTCTTCGCAATGCGAAGGAGGATCTGAATGCCAGAATTGACCATTATGAATCTAATGTACGCATCAAGTATGTTAATGGTACTCCTAAGATTACTTCTTTAAACTAAATCCTCCCAACAGTATAACTTCCATATACTACCAAAATGTATGAGGGTTAAACACAAAAGTGAATGTCGTGCACGTATGTGAATACGATCTTATATCAATCAGAGTTTAAGTTCTGCATATCAACCGATTTCCGCTTGACAGAAAACACATAACTTTGCAAAGGGTGACTACCACATCCTATACCTTGCTTTATGCGATCTTGACTGGAATTCCTTATAATACACTTATTGGTCGCTTCATCCCGCACAGATGTATTAATGGCATTCCCACGATTTAATCTAAAATATTAAGAACCACTATCACAAATTATTTAAAAGGTATAACATTGAATATTATTATCATAGATTTAGCGATATGAGGAAACTTGTAAACAAATTAATTAAGGATTCTTTCCACACCTACTTAAATACCCTACAGAACAAAATACAAACCGATCCCAAGACTTTTTGGTCATTTATTAATCAATGCTCCTCCTCACGTATTTCAGGAAGAATGTCCTACCCTGAACAACACCATACCAATCCCAAAGAAATCTAAATTCCTTTGCACATTATTTTAAAAGCGTTAACTCCCCTTCCAGCTCAGGTAAGTCCTTGGATGTGTTCATTTACTAGCCTAATATTCCTATAGCAACCTTATCTGTAAGTGATATCATCAAGTCCTCTAAAGGCCTTTTTGGTTAGAGATTTCTCGCCCGTTTTAGCCTCACTGTTAGACTCAATATTCAACTAAAACTATCGAAAATTTATCCCCTCCACAAATCTGGTAACAAAGATATCATAACAAAGTATTCGAGGTGTGCATTTATGTTCAGATGTTTCCTGTTGTCAAAACACACATATCGCCTGACCCACACGGTTTTATGAAAAATAGATCCACAGTTACTAACTTATCGATTTTCACACAGTTCACAGATGCAGCCATTGATTCCAAAAGTAAACTAGATGTGATCTATACCGATTTTACAAGGTTTTTCGATAAACTTAATCAAGCCACACAAATCGAAAAAATCGGTCTCTGGTTTCACTAACGCGCTGGTTAATCTATTTAAATCCTACTTAAGTAACCGCCATTAATTTGTAAGTTATAACGGCGTTAAAACAAACATATTTACTGTCAGTTCTGGAGTACCCGAAGGTTCCCAAGTCGGTCCTTTATTGTTTCTGATATTCATTAACGAGTTATCAAGTACACTGACATCTGGAACTCTTCCTTTTGCAGACGATCTGAAATTATATATTAAAGTCGAGAGCATCAACGATAGCTTATAGCTACAACATGATTTAATTATTTATCAATTGATACAATTTTTATATTTATTGGCATATTATTATTACCAGTTCTTTCGTTTAATATTTCCACATATTTCTTATTCCTTTGAACCACATTTTAAGCTATTGAATAATTTTTGAAACAAATTTATTTTTATTTTCCATTATTTTACCTCGCTTTATTTTATTTATGTTCGCAAACTGTTGAATTTATTTAACCAATTTACTCATACCATAATTTTGAATTTTGATAAATTTTTGTGTGCTTTGCTTACTTCCATTTTACTGCTTTATTTAATTTTTTTTCGTACCACTTGAATATTTGAAATGACAACTACAAGGCAAGGTGCTGCGACTCCTACTGTAGAGCCATACAAAATCTCTGAAATTTTCACAATAATTCCGGAATATGACCGAAACCGTATATTCTTAAAAACTTTCATCTCTTCATGCCAAACTGCACATAGTATGGCAACTGACTACCAACAAGTGCTTTTAACCCGACTCAATTAACAGAAATTCAGACACTCTTAAAGAATTATTTTAGAGATCCTAGATATCTTTCAGCCTTGATTCAGTATCTTCAGCGAATGAGGCAATTAAGCACTGAATCCTCCATAACATAACATAACCCACCAAGCAAAAATGCTTGCTGCGGTTAACAAACAAAACTTAACTCAGAAAGTAAAACAGGCACAAATCAACTTGATCGAATCCATGGCACTAAATAGCCTACTAACAGGTTTAGCGCCGAATATTTGGAAGTAATCGAAGCGTTTCAAACTAATTCAGATTTAGTCTTTATTTTGAAAATTCCTCTTGTAGAGCAACAACTCTATGCGGCCTACCACTTATATATCCTAACCCGATTTTAGATGACAGACCTAGTTTTCATCATATTCTTTCATTCACACAAAAATATATCGCGCGAAACGATGATTCTCTAATGTGCATACCCTTAAGGACTTGAGTGTATGCAAGATACTAACTCCACAACAAAAACTGTGTTCTGAGTTATATGCCTATCCCATAGAGTCCAACGCTCCGTGTGAAGCATAACTTCTGAAGAACCGGAAAGTTGCCAAAGACCCGTAGTATTCAGTGAAGGAAACAATGTCCAGAGACTAGAAACTAACACGTCGATTGTTATAGTGTCCGAGCCCATACATGTGACAACTAATAGTGCGGGAATAGATACTAAGACAATAAATTTAACAAACAATTCCATTATTCGCTTACAGACTGCAGTGCTCTCGTGGGGATCACAAAAATACAAGCGGAACCTCAAAAATTTATAAACATTTCCGACAATTCATACCCTGTATTAATCCTTTACAACTGTTGCAGTTTTCACCCCGAAACACTAGATATCCCAGAACTCAAGCCCCTGAAGCTGGACGACTTGAATATGGAGGAACTCTCCATACCGAGCCATAAGTTAGATCAATACTCGAGGGATCTGAACGACCTTATCAACCAGTCATTTGTAAACAGGAACATATCCTGGTTTACATAAGCTACGATTACAATAATCATAATCACTATTGCATACATTTAAGTCAAAATCATAAAACACGTCAATAAACCACCAAAAGAGACTCGAGCCAAAACTGAGGCCTGTGATTCAAGATGGATCCAACATAAACAGCCCAATTTGCAACATCAATTTTTCTTTATAAGGGGGAGCTGTAAGGTGTTAATTGTACACACGTGTATGATGCAACGGTATCATATTACGCTGACAGCTTCCTGGTACTTCGAAGTTTACGTGGGACCACATCGTGTGAACATCTTTTCGCTGACTTCAGATTTTAGTAAATTATAATTACAAGCGAAGCGATCCCACCGTCGTCATTATATTACTTTATTTTGTACAGTTAGTTTTTATATTCAATTTACATTATATTATTTTTCAAGTTTAATGTGTTAATTTTTGAATTTTGTGCTTTAAATAAAATATATTTTTTTAAAAAGTCTTAAGTGAAATATATATATATATATATATATATATATATATATATATATATATACAGTGATGGGCAAATGTGTGGAACCAAGTAAATATCTCTGGAATTATTAGAGATATCAAAATGAAATTTGGAAGGTGGATACTGCAGTAGATTGCCTATTTGTTTCCAAATTTTTTTACAATTTTGAACTTCCTGTTTTACCGGAAGTAATGTCGACTTTAAAATTTGCAATGAAACACCCTGTATAGTATTTTAGTTTCTGATGAAACATTTTATTGTGAATACAAAATATCGGGTTTGATATTGTTTACTTCAATACCCACCGAGATATTAACAGAAAAGTAATTAAGGAAAGGAAAAATTCGATGGTAGCTAAACTCGGTTCAAATTTCATTTACGCCCCACATAATCAAACCGCTCGGTAAGGATCTGTATTTCTATTGGCCACTCGGTGGCATTATACCGTCACAGGCAACAGCACTGCTTGTTCCATAGTCGAATACACGTGCGTTTGTTTAAATCAGGCGCAAATTAAATCTGAATCAAGTTTAGTAGTCCATAAAATTCATTGCAGAAGTGACAGTAGTTGTCAAAATAAGTTATTAGTTTTTTTTATTTGAACGTAAAAATATTGTATTGTTTTAATTTGATCGTAAAATGGCCGAATTAAGTGAAAGAGAAACAATAGAAATATTAATGATGATTGGATATGGAGAGAGAAAAAGGACGCATCAAGAAGTTTGTGACCTTTTTAACATTGTTCATCCGAATACACAAATATCCCGTTCAGTAGTGACGAAAACTTTGCGAAGGTACGACACAAGTGGAACAGTTAGCAATTTACCAAAAAGTGGACTGTTAAAAAGTGCAAGTAATGAAGATGTAGCTCAAAATGTTGCTATATCTTTGGAAGAAAATCCTCACTTATCCACTACCCACCTCGCCAATATGCATGGAATTAGCCGTCGTTCAGTAGGAAGGATATTAAGGCGAGAAAAATATCATCCATACAAAATTCGCCTCGTTCAAGAACACTCCGAAGACGATTTCGACAGACGTTTGCAATTTTGTGAAACAATGATGGATATTTGTAACCATGATAATAATTTTATAAGAAATGTGGTGTTTTCAGACGAGGCTACATTTTGTTTAAATGGTTAATCGACATAACTGCCGCAATTGGTCGCAAAGTAATTCTAATTGGGTACAAGAGGCTCATACACAACATCCCCAAAAATTGAACGTTTTGGCCGGCATTTATAACAGAATCGTGGAACCCTTCTTCCTACAAGAAACTTTAAACGGAGATAGGTATTTACAGCTCTTGGAGACACAAGTTATTCCGGCATTGGAGGTAAATGGACAATTACCAAATAATATCTGGTTTCAGCAGGATTGAGCACCACCCCATTACGCTCGCATTGTTCGAGATCATTTAGATAGGACATTTCATCATAGATGGATTGGAAGAAGGGGTACTTATGAATGGCCTGCACGAAGCCCCGACCTTAATCCACTAGACTATTTTCTGTGGGGTTACTTAAAATCTAAGGTTTATGTTGATAGACCAAATAATTTGCAAGAATTATCTGCAAGAATAACTCAAGACATCCAGAGAATTACACCAGAAGTAATAGCTAATGTTACTAGAGAATTTAAAAACCGACTTGCTTATTGTCAAGAAGTAAACGGTGCTCAGTTTGAACATCTAATACATTAAGTTTAGTTAAGTCAAGTTTCAATGTTTTGAAAATCACTTAGATTTAGTTAATAATTATGATTATGTATTTCTTTAATGGATATTAGATTTTTCCTTTCGTTAGTTACTTTTCTGTTAATATCTCGGTAGGTATTGAAGTAAACAATATCAAAACCGGTATTTTTTTATTCGCAATAAAATATTTCATCAGAAATTAAAATACTATATATACAGGGTGTTTCATTGCAAATATTAAAATCAACATTACTTCCGGTAAAACAGAAAGTTCCAAATTTAAAAAAAATGGAAACAATTGACAATCTACTGCAGTATCCACCTTCCAAATTTCATTTTGATATCTCTAATAATTCCGGAGATATTTGCTGTTAGAATTCATAAAAGATGGTGTTGTACACAATAATGAATTTCTATTTTTGTATTTAAGTTGGTACTAAATTATTACTAGAATATATTTTATGTTGGTAATGGATGGTATTGTAAAAATGTCAGGTTAAGAAGTAGATGTAAAAACGTTGTAGAACGAATAAAATGTGGTTACATCCAAATTAATTACTGTGTGTTTTTACTTTAGTTTATCGACAATTATTGATTTATTTAACAGGTTATGGACCCAGAACGTTTCTAGGTCATAACAGTGGAGAAAAGTAAACTATGTGTTTATGAACATTTAGATTTGGAACATTGGATTTTTTTTCTGTGTGAATTTATCCTTGAACTTTCTAAAAATGGATGGTGAAATTTCAAAATTAGAAAAGCTAAATGAAAACAACTATATGACATGGAGTGTAAAAATGAAGGCATTATTAGTTAGCCGTGATTGTTGGGATGTTATTGAACCGGGCTATGATATAGATAACTGGAATGACCGAGAACAGAAAAAGAATCAAAAAGCATTAAGTTTGCTACTTTTATCTGTTGATGACGTTTATTTCAACGACATTGCTGACTCCGAATTTGCACGTGAAGTATGGAAAACCCTAGAGAAAATACATATGGACTTTGGTTTATTACATCAAGTTTGTTTAATTTGTGAACTGGTGAATACAACAAAAACTGAAAGTATGACAATGCAAGAGTATATGAGCAAATTACAAGAAATAAACAGGAACTTAGCCAAAGTAAAAATTGAGTTCAACGACCAGTTAATGGGTATGTTTTTATTGGCAGGTTTGCCATTACCCAAATATGAGAGTTTAGTCAGATCATTAGAACAAGAAGAAACTAAAGTTACAGTTAGTGCTGTAAAGTCAAAACTCCTTTTGGAAGAAAGAAGGTTGAAAACAGAAAACAAAGAAGCTAAAGTACTGGCAGTGAATAGATATAAACAGTACAAATAAATATAATAAACATGTTAGTTCAATTCCAAGAAAGGAAAACAATGAAAGTAGCAGAACAAATAGTAATAACAGACGAACATGTTACTCATGCAAAGGTTTTGGTCATATGGCAAGAGAATGTGCAAACAATAAATACAGAACAGAGAATGTAAATAAACATGAGAATTCTGAAAATGCAGCAAAAGTGTCAGAGGCAAAAGCTGAAATGGCAGCATACAATGTGTTACAAGTTAAAAGCAATAAATGTGAGTCAAAACAAATTAAAAATGAATTTAAGTGGATAATAGACTCTGGAGCAAATGAACATATGTCACCATATAAAGAACTTTTTGAGAACTATAGTAAATTGACAGATAGCAAAGTTAAGTTAGCTGATGGACGATATCACAAAATTCTGGGAAAAGGTGATGTAACAGTGAAGTTTCAGGAAAAATATGGTGGAGGTATTGTAACTTTCACAAATGTACTTCATGTCCCTAATTTAGAAGAAAATTTAATATCTGTGCGACAGTTGGACATCAAAAATGTTAAAATAATTACAGAAGCAAATACCATGAGATTTTTAAGAGAAGAAAAACTGATTTTCGTAGCTTTTGTAGAAAACAATATGTATGCATCCAGAATTGAAAGAGTTTATGCAAGAATTAATTCTGAGAATACAAAGTGCATAGAAATAACAGCTTATAAAGCAGTAACTGCAGACACATGGCACCGAAGGTTTGCACATGCACTAAATACTCCAGATTGTGTTCCAAAGAAAACTAAAAGTCTGTGTGAAACATGTGTAAAAGGTACAATGAAAAGAAATAAATTCAATAAAGTTGAAAAAGAAGACAACAAGTCCACTAGAAATAGTACACACAGATTTGTGTAAAATTTCACAAACTTCATTAGGAGGTGCAAATTATTTTGTAAACTTCACAGATGATTTTTCAAGATATAGTCACATATACATGTTGAAGAGAAAAAGTGAAGCATTTGAGGCATTCAAGAATTATAAAACATTGGTAGAAAATTTTCATGATAAAAGAATTAAAGCTGTCCAATCAGACAATGGTGGTGAATACTTGCGTAAAGAATTTCAAGATTTTCTAAAAGCAAATGGAATAAGCCATAGAAAAACAGTACCATATACGCCAGAACAAAATGGTGTTGCTGAAAGACTAAACCAACAATTGATGAATTTAACAAGGTGTATGTTAATAGAATCAGGACTGTCTGAAAACTTTTGGGCAGAAGCTATGAACACAGCATGTTACATTAAAAACAGATGCGAAAGTTCTAGCATAAAAGGCAATATTTCTTATGAACTATGGACTAAAAGAAAACTTTGTGAAGAAAACATTAATTTTATGAAAGTTTTTGGATGTTTATGCTATGCACACAAAAATACATCAAACAAATTGAAACCACGAGCAGAAAAATGTGTATTATTAGGATACCAAGATGGAATAAAAGCATACAGATTATGGAACCTGGAACAAAAGGACATTGTAATTTCTAGAAATGTGAAATTTGAAGAAGAAACATTTCCCATGAAAAGTGAACTGGACAAGAATGTGAATAATGAAAACATGGTTAAAATTTATTTATATGAAGATGAGACTGTGGATTTGAATTTTGATGAAGATGAAAATTCAAATTTATCAGACAGAACTGATGAAAGCAATACAGTTATTGATAATGAAATTAATGAAGAGAAAGGAAACCAGAAAGCAAGGGAAGAGAATAAAATTCAAACACAGAAAAATATAGATGAAATTGAAATTGAAGACAGTAATCAAGAATTACCTACCAATACAAGAAAGTCAGGAAGAATCATAAAAGAAAAGACATGTGGGTGTTGTAATCGAATAAAGAAAAGAAAGACCCAAAAAGTGTTGAAGAAGCCTTACAAATGGAAAATGCTCAACATTGGATTAACACAATGAACATTGAAATAGAAAACTTGAAGAAAAATGATACATGGGACATTGTTAATCGACCAAAGAATAAAAATGTAATTGGATCAAAATGGGTATTCAAAACAAAATATAATGAAGATGGCAGCATTGACAAATACAAAGCTGGATTAGTAGCTCAAGGGTACAACCAAATTAAAGGAATTGATTATTGGGATTCATATAGTCCTGTCATTCATAAAAAGTCATTACGAATTTTAATGGCATTAGCTGTGGAACAAAATTGGGAAATGCACCATATTGATGTTAATTGTGCATATTTAAACAGCTATTTGCAGGAAACAATATGTATGGAGCAACCAAAATTGTATGAAAAAAATTCAGTCAACCCATGCTATCAAGTGTGTCTATTAAAAAGAAGTATTTATGGTTTGCATCAAGCAGGGAAAAACTGGAATGATTATTTGAAAGATTTGATGATATCTATGAATTTTATCCAAAGTGTTAAAGAACCGTGTGTTTTTGTCAAACAAAACATTTATGTTGGAATATATATGGATGATATTGCTGTTACTGGTGAAATAGATGAAATAAAGTATTTCAAAGAAAGGTTATCTGAAATGCTAACTATAAATGATATGGGTACAATTAAGCAATTTCTTGGGATACAAATAACAAGAACATCAAGTAGCGAGATGATATTAAATCAAGATAAATATATTTACAAATTACTGAATGATTTTAAAATGTGCGATGCAAAAGGATGCCCGAGCCCCTTAGTCAAGAGAACAGAAAGTATTAGAGACAAAGAAGGAATAGATAAATTGGACTATCGAAAACTAGTACGATCATTAATATACATTGCAAATAACACTCAACCAGATTTAGCTTATGCTACAAGTAAGATAAGTCAATATTGTCAAAATCCGAATTATGGAAACTGGTTGGATGCAAAGAATATTGTGAGATATCTCAAACAAACAATAGAAGTAAAGCTAGTTTACAGGAGAACAGGAAAGCCTATAATTACTTATGTAGATGCAGATTGGGCTAATGAAAAAGACTGCAAATCAATTGGTGGTCATGTCATTTTACTGGCTAACAGTCCAGTCATTTGGGCAAGTAAGAAACAGAAATTAATTGCGACGTCGTCGAGCGAGGCAGAATATATTGCAATGTTTGATGTTTGCAAGGAGCTCTCTTGGTTAAGAGCATTTCTACATGAAATTGGACAAAACGTTTATATTTCTCGACCTACAGTAGTATTTAAAGATAATCAATGTGCAATACAGATGGCAAACAAAATTGGAACAACTGAGAGAACAAAGCACATCAGAATTCGATTCCACAAGATAAGAGAATATGTCAAGAATGGAGAGGTGCAATTCGAGTACATTCAGTCAAATGAAAATTGTGCTGATCTGTTCACAAAAATTCTACCGGGAACAAAAACAAGCCATTTTCTGAAGAATATGGGTTTTAAACTTCAATGATTGTGTACAACAAGGGGAAGTGTTAGAATTCATAAAAGATGGTGTTGTACACAATAATGAATTTCTATTTTTGTATTTAAGTTGGTACTAAATTATTACTAGAATATATTTTATGTTGGTAATGGATGGTATTGTAAAAATGTCAGGTTAAGAAGTAGATGTAAAAACGTTGTAGAACGAATAAAATGTGGTTACGATTACTGTGTGTTTTTACTTTGGTTTATCGACAATGATTTATTTAACATTTGCTTGGTTCCACTCATTTGCCCATCACTGTATATATAACAATTGATGTTATATTGTTTAACTTTTTAGTATTATACTAAATATGTTAGATTATTATGTATTTAATTAATTTTTTTGGAACTTAAATGTCAGTTGCTAAACAATAACGCTCATTATTTACTAGAGTATCGCTGTCATTCTCTGTCGTATAAATACCAAGCATGCCCACTTTCTTATATTCGAGGTCCCATCAAGTGTAACTGCGATGTTGGGTCCTTTATTATTACACGGTATACTTACCTCGAATCACTCTGTCATACAGTTCCACTCGTCTTAAAATTGAAAACTTTAAAATTCGCAAACCCCTATTAGAAAAGAATTGTCTGCAGACAACCCTATATCAATGTGTTAGCAAGAAAACAGAGCTTATGTTGATATAAAAAATTCTATTATCCAAATAAGTGAAAGTAACTGGCATCGACATACCTGTTTATACCTAGCAATCCAGTAGTTCGTCTAGGACAATAATTGGCAACCTAACGACTGCACATTCTATACGTTTTATACTTTTACTCAGGATAAAATTTTCTTATTACGTTGATGAAAAAAATAGGAAATATAGATCGTTGTGTGAACTTTACAGGAAAAATAAGGAGAAACCATTAATATTAATTTTGGGGGGCAAATTATAGAATTAAATGAAAATTAAAAAAAAATTCAAACGCATCATGTAATACCTCAAATGAAAGGTTCTGAGGAACACAATAATATTTTTTCCATATTAAAAATAAATAGTTAAAAAGATATTAAGGAAAATATACCAAATTTTAGCCATCCCCCCCCTTATGTCCGAAACCATAAAACGTAAAGTTTTGAAAAAAATTAGAGGTATAGGGTCTGACCTGAACTTTACTGGAAAATTAAGGAGAATTAATTTTGAGGGGCAAATTACAGAATTAATTGGAAAATATAAAATTAAAATTGTTTCCAACGCATCATGTTTTATATCAAATGAAAGGGCTCATTATGACGAAAACAAATATATTTTTTCCATATTTTAAAAATAAGTGAATTAACTGATATTAACAAAAATATTTAAAAAATACCCATTCCCCGTTATCTCCAAACCATAAGCTGTAAAATTTTGAAAAAAAATAGAGGTATAGTGTCTCACCTGAACTTAACTGGAAAAATGAGGAGAAGCCCCCTAATATTGATTTTGGAGGTCAAATGACAGAATTAAATGAAAAATAAAAAATTAAACTTGTTTCTAACTGATCATGTAATATATTAAATCACAGGGCTCATTATGACGAATGCAAATACATTTTTTTCAAGATTTTTGTATGATTTTCCGTATTTTCCATACATTCCACAGCTGCAAACCGTCTTCAATTTTTTTGGCGAATACTATTTCAATAGCTACCAGTAACCTAAATAGCAGGCACTTTCAAAGCAAATAAAAACAATTTTTTATGAAATGAAAATTTCGTTTTCAAATTTTCGAAGGATCTGCCGAGGTTAAAATCACTTCTATAATCATTAACTATAATAATAATGAAAAAATAAAAGTAACGAGGTCCCATAAAATAGTCATTAAGTTAAACACTTCATTAGATTAAAAAAAGAACCACATGCCAGAACCAACGATATACCACATATATTGGAAAGTAATTAGTACCATAACAATATTTGAGTTTGTAACTTTTACGGTTAGAACTACAAAAAGATTATAAAAATGCCTTCCACCGCTACGGATGCAAACGCGACATCTTTTTCTGGCTGCTATAGTCGTAGTCTCTAGTCGCATCTTATCTCTTATTGTTTCAAACGCAACATTTGTTCTTTCTCTGAACTGCTCCTTGGATTCTCTTTCTATTTCGTAAACGATTTGAATTTTTAATGACCGATTTAAAGATCTTATTAGATGAAGTCCCATTGGAAGAAATTACTAATAATATTCCAAAACGATGGCTGTCCAGCATATCATAGGCAAACTGTCAGGGAGTTCTGGACAATTAATTCTCAAGCGCTTGGATTGCCTCCACAGTCCACAGACCTGATTCCCCTTGATTTTTTTTGCTATGGGGACGGGCCAAGCAACTCGTTTACGAGATAGAAAACTAAACCAAGGAGAAGTTAATAGAAGAATAAATGCGTTTGAAATAATGCGGGATAAGATGCGACTAGAGAGTACGTTTGTAGCACTCAGAAAAAGATGTCGCGTTTGCATCTGTAGCTAAAGAAGCTAGTTTGAGTTATTGCAACTTATTAGTATTATACAGGAGTTGGCAGTATAAATGAAAATTTCTTAATAAAGGAACCTACTAAGAAAGAGATTGTATTAGGTATCTAAAGGACAATAAGAATCCCGGAGAAAATAACCTAACAGCAGAAATGCTAAAGTATTGTGGGGAGACTTTAATATGTAGGATATGGAAACTAACAGAAAAAATCTGGAAAGAAGAAAGGATGCCGGATAAATGGAATAAATCGCTGCTAATACCCCTTCGCAAAAAGGGAGATAATAGCATTACAGGATGTGAAGTACAAGGTCCTAGCAAAATTAATAAAAAACCAGTTGGAAGAATAAAAAGAAAAGCACGTAGGGGAATACGAGAGTAGATTCAGGACAGGAAGATCAACCACTAGACAGAAATCTATTATGAATCAGATCCAACAAAATGCTTATGAGCAGAATTTGAATTTAGTTTACCTCTGATATTCATAGACAAACAAGCATATGACACTATTAAAAGGAATAAGCTGTATCAGGCATTAGAACAATTAGGAATCTCAAAAAAAGCTTAGAAAGTTGATATAGATGACGACCAGAAAAACAGAAAAGAAAATTTTTATCAATGGGACTCTGTCCGAGGAATTTTCAATACAGAATGGGTTGCAAGAAGGAGAGCCACTGTCTACAGTTTTGCTTAACTTAGTACAAGAAGTAGTTCTTAGGGAAAGCGGTATTAACTCTAATGGGTGGTATATGACTCCAAGCACCAGTGCTTAGCTCCATCCAAGGATGAAGCTGTAAGGACGTTCAAACTGTTGTAAGCAAAGACCAGAGAATACGGATTTGCAGTAAATGAAAATAAATTTAAATATATGGTCATGAAGGACAGCTCCAGAAGTGATCTAGTTATTAACGCCGATGGGAATAGGACATACATATTAGAGAAACTAGATAATTTTGAATACTTAGGTGTAACAATAACATGTAATGGGAATGAAGAGAAATAAATAAAAAAACGACTAGCTAGAGGAAGGAAGGCCGCAGGTACCTTTCCAAAACTTTTTTAGGGCTACAAATATAACACGAGAAACAAAACTAAGGGCGTATCAAACAATAATAAGACTCACAGTCACCTATGCGTGCGAGACTTGAACAATGACGAACATAACGGAAAGTAAGGTAGAAATTTGGGAACGTAAAATATTAAGGAAAATCTTTGGAGGAATTAAGTGCCAGGGCGAATATAGGAGAACATATTTGGAAATTGAGGAGTTATACATAAAAACAAGTATTGTTCTGGAGGTCAGAATAAAAAGAGCTACACATTGAAAGAATGTTCAACAAAACTGTTTGGAAGTGAGGTAGTAAAAAGAAGAAGAGGAGAAAGATATATTGCAACTTGTATGTTTCATTTTATGTAGTTCTAACCTTGTAAGTTACAATCTCAAATATTATTATGCTGCTAATAATTTTCCGATATATGTGGTATATCGTTGCCAAGGGGCCGAAGTAAAGAAATTCTCTATATGCTTCTTTTTTTTGAAGTGTTTAACTTAATGACTCTTTTATGGAACCTCGCCGTTGGTGCACTCATATCATTTTTTCATCCAATTATCTGTGCCAAATTGTGCCGATTGCAGAAGATCAAACAAATATCATAGATTAGGTTTAAATTTAGTTGGTGAACTTAAAGTGACAAATAAACTAAAACTACAAAAGTTGATATGAAAAAAATCTGGGAATTAATAAAAAAATTGAAATTGTAAAAAAATTAAAACCGTTAGCTATCCAGATGTTATACGGGCTACATAATATAGCACATAAACCCACCTATACGTCCTCTATGTTTAGCGACCCTTCTACAAAACACCCTGTATATACTACTGCACTATTTTTCGCTCTTCAGTGTTTTAAACCAACTATCGATCGATCACAACTTAACAACAAGAACAACAGAGTATATCTTCTTCTAAAATATATCCGGTTGTTTCGCTGTTTTTGGGTCAAGTATCGTGTTTCTTTACAGGAAAATATGTTTACTTTTTGTGTCGTCATCTTTAATCTGAAAACTCAATTCCTTACACAGATTCAAATTTTGTCGCTCAAGTAGTTTTGCAATTTTTATCAAATTAGATGTTAGATTTCCTTTAAAATGTCATTGAAAAGTAAATTAAAGTATAAGCTATCATGGAAAGTATAATTGTTATCTACTTACGCTCATACATTTTTATAACAGTACTTTTTTAAAAGACATGCACCACATCTTCAATTTTTTCTGGCTATTTTTATTAAACGCACCAAATTGAAACAGAATAACTTTAAATGAGCCCAGTTTTCTATAAACTGACACATCTGTTAACTATGAAAATGTAAATTTGAAACTTCTGAAAGTAAATCACGTGTATCCTTTTAGCGCGTTGCGTGCTTAAGTATGCTAGACAAACTGTCAAGAATTATTTTAATTGATGATTGATTGCAAAGTGTTGTTTTAGCTAAACAGGATGAAAGCAATTATAACGGTGTTAGTAATAATTAGGTTATTTGAACGATATATATATATATATATATATATATATATATATATATATATATATATATATAATATACAGGGTGAGTTTTTTTGATGATCAGTATGGGGATCTCGGAAACTAGCGGAGCAATAGTTAAATTGGAAAAGATTTGCAGTTTTACTGGCCCAATTTAATGACAGTTTCGGATTTTTGTAAAAAGTCATGGCTTATTAGATATTTTGAAAACACGAAATTCTGTCGATTTAGTCAAATCTCTCTAGCTCCTTTGTTTTTGATTTTATAAAAAAAGTGTAAATATCAAAATTGAAGGGAATTGTATCCCGAATATGATTATGATGTCCTCGTTTGCGTGATAGCTTTCGTTTTCGAGATATGACACAAAATTATCTTTTTTTGAATGGAAACCATAGTTGGCTATAACCTCAAAGAATCGGACATTTTTAGAGCTTTTCAACGATATAAATATATAGTTATTCATAAAAATAACGGAATTATGGATGCTTTTCTCTCTTATTTTCACTTTTAACGTAGTTAGCATGAAATAGATTGATTTATTAATAACTATTCCAAAAAACATTGAACAATTTTTATTAGGTATATCAGATGAAACGAAAAAGCGAAATAAGTATGTACTTAATAAAAACTTAAGAAATTAAAGTAATGGTTACAATTTTTAAGATTGACATTACCGCTTTCCTCACAGACCGCCTATCAATTTCTTCAATTGCTTGTAATACCGCCTCCCGTAGGTCACCAGCTGTCTCATACTTTCTTTTGTATACTTTGTTTTTTAGCGCACCTCATAAATAGAAGTCTATAACTGCCAAATCGGGAGACAGGGGTGGCCATTCGCGTGGGCCATTTCTTCCTATCCAAGAGTTTGAATAGATTTTATCTAAGTGTTGTCTTACTAATAACGAGTTATGAGCAGGTGCTCCATCATGTTGGAACCACTCAATTTCTAAACGAGTTCTCAAATTCAAATTATGCAACATGTCTTGAAAAGTGCATTGCAAGAAATGCAAGTAGCGCTCCCCAGTAAGTGATTCGTCATAGATAAAAGGCCCAGAATAGTAGACCCTATGATACTACACCAAACATTAAAACCAAATTTTATCTGGGGTCGTCTCTATTCTACATGGAAAGGGTTTTCTTTAGCCCAGATGTGCTCATTGTGTCTATTGAACATACCGCAGTTAGTAAATCTAGTTTCATCTGACCATAATACCTTTAATGGAAACTGTGGATTGTCAAGGCACATGTCTCTAAACAATGTACAAAACAAAATACGTCGATGTTCGTCACCAGCATGCAAAGTTTGAGAAATTGAAAGTTTGTACGGGTGGAACTTGTGCGCTTTCAGTACCTTAACTACAGTTCATTGAGATGTGCCAGCTTCTGCCGCAATCTCCCGAGTTGAAGTAGATGGATTTTGATTTATCATTACCAAAATATTTATTTGTGCTGCTTCGTTAATTTGATTACGTTCCCTTGGTGGTTTAGTAAACGATCCATATCTGCGTAAACTATCGTAAAGCCTCTTAAATGTACATAGAGCAGGTTGATGACGATTAAAATATATATGAAAGTATTCCTCAGCTTTTATGGCATATGATATAACATTCCACAATATTCAGTTTTTCTTCGTTAGAATATTCCACTTTATCACGAAAACTTGTCAATATCGACTGTTAGTTTAGCACTACTAATGGAATTACTCTCAAATGAGGAAACGTCAAAGTGGAAACAATCTTTTTCGTGGCTACCTACGTTAACAGTGAAAATAATAGAGAAAAGCATCCATAACTCCGTTATTTTTATGAATAACTATATCGAGTATTATATCATTGAAAAGCTCTAAAAATGTACGATTTTTTGAGGTCATAGCCAACTATGGATTCCATTCAAAAAAAGATAAGTTTGTGTCATATCTTGAAAACGAGAGCTCACGCAATCGAGGACATGTCAATCATATTCGGGATTCAATTCCCTTCAATTTTGATATTTACACTTTTTTATAAAATCAGAAACAAAGGTGCTAGAGGGATTTGACTAAATCGACAGAATTTCGTTTTTTCAAAATATCTAGTAAGCCATGACTTTTACAAAAATCCGAAAGTGTCATTAAATTGGGACAGTAAAACTGCAAATCTTTCTCAATTTAACCATTGCTCTATCTCCGCTAGTTTTCGAGATCCCCAAACTGATCATCAAAAAAAAACTCACCCTGTATATGTATATATATATATATATATATATATATATATATATATATATATATTATATATATTACTATAGATTAGAATTTTGGTTTGTATTTTATTGAGGTACATTGATCAAGTACACAAGGTGCCGCAATTGAGAGAGTAGCTCATATTCTAGAACTTCATATATATTAAAACAGCTGATTCAAATATCACAATAATATTCCCTTATACGCTAGTCGTCGCGGTATAACTCAACTCTCCATCGCGAATTGCTTTCATTATAAGCCCAGCATTGAAAAATCTCGTAAAAATCATCATCACTCCTACAGGTGCCGAGTCTTTTCGAGAACCATTTTTTATCTCAAAGCGTTTGTTGTCGTTCTGAAATGAAACAGGGTCGGCTTTGGGTGAATTTCCTAACACTGCCCCCCTTTAATTCTGATCGTCCCGATCAGAAATATCCCCTGCATGGTAGGGAGCGAGTCGATCTAAATGAACCACCTTCAATTTAGCCTTGGGGTTTCGACGGATCCGGTAGACGACGTCATTAAGCCTCTTGACCACCTCGTATGGACCGTCCCAGGCGGGTGTAAGCTTTGGGGATTTACCCTTGCTTCGTTGGGGGTTGTACAGCCAGACTTTGTCCCTCTCCTGGAACCCGACTGAATTGACCTTGAGGTCGTATCGCGTCTTCATCCGGTCACTGGTGGCCAACATCTGCGTTCGGGCTAATTCGTGTATTGCCAGCATGTTATGTCGGAGCTGGTCGGCATAATCGTCGATGTCTTGGGGAGGTTCATTGGGGGAGCCAAATGCCAAATCGCAGGGTTATCGCAGCTCCTTTCCGAATAGGAGCCTGGCTGGGGTCAGGCCTGTACTATTATGTACGGCAGAGCGATATGCCAACAGGAATAGTGGAATATGCTCATCCCAATCACGCTGGTTATTGCTGACGACCTTGGATAGGTGTTGTTCCAAGGTCCTGTTGAATCTTTCCACCATTCCGTCTGACTGTTGGTGTAATGGCGTTGTTCTCGTTTTCCTGATCCCCAACATCGTGCAGACCTTCTGGAATACATTCGATTCGAAGTTACGCCCCTGGTCTGAATGTAATTCCATCGGGACGCCAAACCTGCTGAATAGTTGTTCTACTAGCACCGTCGCTACCGTGGTTGCCTCTTGGTTGGGTATCGCATATGCTTCAGGCCATTTGCTGAAGTAATCCATTGCGACCAGAATGTATTTGTTCCCTCTCTCAGACTCGGGAAACGGACCAGCGACATCGATGGCAATTCTCTCAAATGGGTAGCCCACATTGTACTGCTGCAATCTGCCCTTGGTCCGGGTCTTCGGGCTCTTACTAGCTGCACAGGTGGCACATTTGCTTCACCAAGCTCGGACGTCTTCGAAGTAATTCACCCAGTAGTACCGCTGGGGAACTTTGTCAAGGGTTTTATTCATGCCCATGTGGCCTCCGGTAATTCCATCATGTACTTCGGTCAGAATGGCTGGTACCTTTTTCTTAGGAACTACCAGTTGGGACTTGGTTTCTCGTCCATCAGCGCTTTCCAAAACTCGCCATTGTCTACTCTTAGAGAGTCCCATTGAGCCCATAACGATTTCAGCACGCCGGAGTCTCTAGCTACCTCGTCCCATCGTGGCCTGGGTGCCCCTCTCGTTTTGAGTGACAAGATTGGTTCGATGTCTGGATCAGCCATGCACTGTTCCGTTGTCCAGTCTTCATTGGCCTGCACTCGGATCTGCCTGATGGAGATACCCTCTCGCTGTTCCGTCTTCAGACAATGTCCGCATTCCGCTCTACAGGGTTTCTGAATAGGGCATCGGCATTATTGTGCAAACGGCCGACACAGTGTTCCACCTTGAAGTCGTATTTTTCTCCATCCGTCTGACCAGTTGTCCTTCCGGTGTCTTCATGTCCAGCAGCCATTTGAGTGCGGCATGATCTGTTCGGATTAAGAAATGACGACCATAGAGGTATTTGTGGAAATGGTCTACAGCCCTTATTATTGCAAGAAGTTCTTTTCTGGTGACGCAATAATTTCTTTCCGGTTTCGAGAATCCACTGCTGTAATACTCGATAACCCTCTCTTCACCATCTCGCACCTGGGATAGGACGGCCCCCAAACCTGTGGTGCTGGCGTCGGTGTCTAAGATGACCTTGCCGGACTGTGTAGGAAAGGCTAGGATTGGTTTGGAACATAGTGCCTCCTTCAGTCGCCTGAATGATGTTTCGCAATCTCTTTCTCAGTGGTCTGCCGATGTAGAGGGGCAGCGATGGTGGCAAATCCCTCAACAAAACGTCGGTAGTATGAACAGAGGCCCAAGAAGCTTCGGAGTTCATGCTTGTCTCTTGGGACTGGCCAATCACGGATGGCTTCTATCTTGTCTTCGTTGGTGCGGATTCCTGACTCGGACACTACGTGGCCCAAAAACTCTACTTCTTTTTGGAACAAGGAACACTTCTTCGGATTGAGTCTCAGGTTGGCATTATTAATTCTGGAGAATACTTCGTCCAGGTTCTTCAAATGGTCGTCGAATGTCTGACCCATGACTAGAATGTCGTCAAGGTATACTAAGCACGTCCTCCATGTTAACCCGCTCAGTACATATTCCATTAGCCTCTCAAATGTAGCGGGTGCATTACATAACCCAAAGGGCGTGACCGTGAACTGAAACAGCCCTTTACTGGAGGAGAACGCTGTCTTCTCTCTGTCGTTTGCGTGTAGACCAACCTGCCAATATCCACTTTTTAGGTCTAGTGTGGAGAACCAACGGGAGCCTGCTAGTGTGGTCAAAGTGTCATCGATTCGGGGTAGTGGATAGCTGTCTTTCTTCGTGACATCATTCAGCTTTCTGTAATCCACACAAAATCGGGTGGTTCCCTCCTTTTTAACTAGCACGACGGGAGCAGACCATGGGCTGATGGATGGCTCAATAATTCCATTTTGTAACATGGACTAGATGTTTTCCTCGACTGCCTTTTGTTGCCCCAATGGTAGTCGTCTAGGTGGTATTCTGATGGGTTGAGCCTTTCCGGTATCTATTCGATGCTGGATGATGTTGGGTCGACCAGTGGTTCCATCTTGACTGTTAAAAATTTGCCACTGCTTTGTGATAAATTGCTTGGCTTTCTTCTGGTTCTCTGGTGTCAAGTGTGTCAAATGGTCAGCAAACTGTTGTAGGAACTCTTTACTGGGCCCTGTCTCCTTCACCGACGTCTGGTACTCTTCTTCGCAATTGATGATGGTCTCTACTGGCTCGAAACAAGCTATCTCTTGACCATTGGCAATTCTAATGTCGTTGTTGGGCAAATTCAGGACTCTGATTGGTATATCTCGTCCGGTTTTAACTATAGCACGTCCAACTAAGTACTCATGAGCTGAATGTACGGGCTCCACCATTCCAACGCAGCTCCCAGGATTGCTGTCTAGCTGCCCATGAATAATCTGTTCCGTTCTTCTAGCTGTAGACTTTGCCACAATTTTTATGGAGGTGACTGAACTGTTGACGGGCCGTGTCAATATAAATTCCTCATTTAGGAACCGAAGAACATCATATCTAGGGTCGAACATAAATCCATGCTGGCTAATTAGGTCCATTCCCAGTATAAAATTGTCCTCAATATTCGCTACCAGGACCCTATGCCGGATCATGTTGTCCCCTATCTGTATCACTACATCTGCCTCACCCTGTATTGACATGGACTCGCCGGTGACTGTTCTGAGTTGGATGTTATTGGTAACTGGCCGAATTTCTGATGCTCTCAAGACCCTGGACTTGGCAATGGACACAGCATCGCCGGTGTCGATGGTGATGGTAACTGCTCGCCCATTGATGGTGCCTCTGATGACTAGGCTGCCGCTATCTCGGCAAAATCCCCGGATGGATAACGTTTTGGGGGCTGGTGGAGGGTCAGTCAGCATTCGCCCCCTTATGCTGACTGGCTAACGGTCCCTGGACATGTGGCTGTTTTGTTGGTTACCCCTGGTCGGTGATCGTTCAGGTAGCGTCACTCGACAATCACGTTGGAAGTGTCCTGTCCGTCCGCAGCGGTAACATGCCCCTCTGGTGCCATTTCTTTGTGACCGTTATAATATTTTGTTCAGGCCAGCAAGCAGCGCTTGAAATGGTGACTCTGACTCTTCCTGGTTGAAGGAAACTGCTCGGACCCTCGGCTTGGACATGTTCTACTTCCAAAGCCCGAGCTTCATTACTTCTCTTGACGCCACTTAGTCTTAGATTTCGTTGTACTTCCACATCTCTGATGCCGTTTATGAAACTCTGTGTGGCCAAGTGGTCTTTCGTTTCCTCTGGCAGGTCTGGGTAGGACAAGTGAACTAACCGTCTAATCTATGCTTCGAATTCCGATGAAAGGATTTTTGCGTTTTCCCACTGAGTTGGAATTGGTATACGTGGCTCAAGGATTGATTGTCGTATCTCTTGTCCAGAATGGCGATGATCTTGTCGAAATTGCCTTGTTCTTCGACTGGAATGCTTTGGAGGAGTTCTAGGGCCCGACCTCTTAACGAAATTACCAAAGAGGTAGATTTTTCTTGATTATCCCATCCATTAGCTGTAGCCACGGCCTCAAATTGCCGTTTATACATGGGCCAAGATGAACTGTCATCAAATGTGGGTGGTTTGCTAACGGAACCTTTGGTACTCACGGTGTGCTGGTATTTCCCTCTCTGCAAATTTTGTTGCAATTTTTTAATTGCTGTTTCCACTTTATCTTGTACTTCACTGTGTACTGCGTCTTTAATTGAACTGATTTCAGCTTTTATCTGGCTTTGGATAGCACTTATTTCAAATTTCACGCTTCTAGTTACTCGAATACTGTATTCGAGTAACTAGAAGCGAAAGCAGAAGGCTACGAGAATTATGCGAACCGACCTGAAGAGGGCAGATGTGACTCTGTCGAAACGTCGTCATTTTACCATCGATCCCGGCAGGGCATTTAGTGCCCGCGAAAACTTAAAAAACTTAAAAACAAATATATATATATATATATATATATATATATATATATTATATTCACTTTGATTCAATTCACTTTTTAAAAAAAAATTATTTATTTAGAAACATACAATATTAAAAGTGAACAATTAAAATAGTTAAAGTACTTGAATAACTTAATGCTATAAATGATATTATTTGAATGACAGTATTTGAATGACAACACGAGAACGTTTCCAGTTGCATTTATAACATTGACAAAAGTGCTGATGCAAGTCAGCGTTTTTACTGGGTAAACGGACTCGTGTAGGTTTCCGGGAAGTTGTTTGCATATAATTCAAGATGAAATTTGATATCCCTGAGAAGTCAAGTACGCTTTAAACTCCGTTGACTTCTCGGCTGTGTGAACTAAGTGCTGATATATTTTGCATATAACAACTCCCCTTACATATCAAAAGTTGATGCTATAACATCAACTTTTAGGAACAGAACATAAAATAATATAAAATGATGTTTGAATGGTATGAATAATAAGTAATAAGTGTATAAAATATGAATAAAATAAAGTAATAGGTAAAAATCAAATTAATATTTGTAAAATAAAATCAAAATATGTTAAAATAAATGAGCAATAAAATAATACGAGTAATAATTAAATGCTTAACCTAAACATATCAAAATAAAATATAAAGTAAAAGGAAATGTAAATAAAAATAATGTGTAGAAAAATAAAAAGGTTAATGATATAAATCAATATTAAAAATGGTGTTTTTAGAGAACATAAAGTGTATACCTAAACTTGCGTCTCTAAGCTTTGTTCTGTTTTCAAAACAGGCCTAAGCTTGGGGAAGAATTTGAGTCTTGGCTGAGGCACTGAAGTCTGGTCAGGATTGCAGTCCTTTGGGGGTTTTACCATCCTCTTTTTGACAGCTTGGAAGGTGATGAGTGCTGCTATGATCATGAGAGCAGCTATGGTTGTATAGGTAAAGCAAGAGATATTTTTGGTTACAAACGGCTGGTTTATGAGACCATCGAGGTCTCTGGAATAATGTTCCAATTTGTGATTTGCTACGTCTAATTCTTCTACATTAAGCGTGTTCAGCTTCAGGGGCTGAAGTTCAGGAATTATAATTTTTTCTGGCACTGCGTCGCAACAGTTGAACGGCACTGTTACTGGTTGGAAGTTTTCTAGAACATCGGTTTGTTTACCAGATTCGGCTTGGACTTTTGTAATTCCTATAAACGCACTACACTCTGATTGAAGAGTCAATATGGAGTTGAGGGAGATTGTAAGAGTTTTTGGGTTTGTTTGAGCGCAATTCACTGTAACACTTATGGGTTCAGAAGTAATTATGAGCCATGTATTGGGTTCTAGTTTTTGAACGTTGTATCCTTGAGTGAATATTAGTGAGCTTTTACAGTTGTCGGGTACCTTCTGGACATTCTTTAGAAGTTGAGCTTCACATAACGCGTTTGTGTCATTAGGATATGCGTAAAGTTCAGAACACAGTTTCTTACGAGTGGATAACGGTTTACACGCACTTAAGTCTTTGATCGGAATAAACATTAAAGAAACATCATTCTTTGCAAGATATTTTTGAGTGAAGGATAGCATATGATGTAAACCTGTTCTTTCATCGTATATAGGGATAGGATATAAATGAAAGACTGTGTAAGGATGTTGTTCGACTAAAGGGATTCTTAACACAAATATAAGATCGGTATATGTTTGAAATGCCTCTAGTTCAATAATTTCCAGATATTGTGCGATGCTCGAGTACTTTACAGCCAATGGAAGGTTACTTTTGACTAAATTTTGCGATACTTCCTGTAATGAGGTAATAAGATGTTCTGGTGTTAAAATTGAAGAGTGAATTATTTTCAGACGCGCGAATGTGATAGAATTTAAAACATCATTTAAATTATCTTCTAAGTAGAGATAATTCTCCATAAGTTTTTCACACATTTCAAGTAGTGCGAGTTTTGATTCAACGTAAGCGACCTTATCATTAATTTTTCCGATAGTGTTTTCCAGCTTTATCATGTTATCGTTAAATAGTTTCTCGTCAATTCTAAGATTTTGGATAGTTTCGTTGAAGTTTTCAATTACGGATGTGGTGACACTTATTTGGTTTTTTTGTAAGTTCTCAATTTGAAGTTGGCCTTGATTTAAGCGGTTTATGCTTTCGGTAAAGTATTTTCCGTCGGCGGCGTCTAAATTGCCGGTGATTGCCTTAAAAAGGGTACCTGCCCCATCAAGTATACCTCGTTTGTGTCTTTTAGTGTCCATGTGAATGTCAGTAAATTTCTGTTTGATTGAGTTAGAAATTTGATTGAGAAGGTTAATGTGGGTTTGTACGTCTGCGCGAAAGTAGTTCATAGCAAAAGAATTGAAGTTAACAGTTTTTACAAGAGTTTGTAATATTCTGTTATTTGTTGTAAATACTTGTTCTAGTGTAGAAATGTTTCTGTGTACTAAAAGTGTCCATTTATCATTGGATACAGTTATTTCTGCTTCGTTATGGAAGTAGATACCTAAAGTATTGTTTATTGGTTGTATTTGAAATTGGGGTACTGCTGACCCGAATAGCAGGCAAAACCTGAAACAGAAATTAACTTTCTGAGAACGGTTTCATTCGGTCGAAATTTACTTTTGGTTTTTGGTTAATTTTAGGGTTTAGTACTGTTGCGGAGTTTCTGTGAAACTCCAGGATTTCGAAAGGACCATTGAATTTATTTTGGAGTTTGTCCTTGATCTGGGATTCTTTAATATAGACTTTATCGCCTATTTGATAGTTAGGGAGATTTTCAGAAACGTGTTCATCAAATCTGACTTTCGCTTTATGTTTTTGGATTTCCGTTCTTTCGCGAGCAATTTTATAATAGTGAGAGATACGATTATTGAGATCTCTGATGTACTTAGTTATCAGGGCTTGTTGGTTGTAGAGAGTTTCTGGAGTCCTACTCGAAGTATGTCCATAAACAAGTTCGTAAGGGGTGAATCCATGAGTTTTGTTTACAGAATTGTTATATGCAATGATTGCATAAGGGAGGATGTTAAAAGGGTGTTCGTCAAGATTTTCTAATTTATGGATTCTAATCATCTCTAATAAGGTCGAGTGGAATCGTTCTAATGAACCATTTGACTGGGGATGTCCCACACTAGAATAAGATAGTTTGATGTCAAATAGTTTACACAAATCTCTCATTAGTGTATTGTCGAATTCCCTGCCATAATCACAATGTATCCGTAATGGAGTACCGAAGTGTTGGAAATAGAGTAGTAAGGTACTAACAACGGTTTTTGCGGATTTGTCGGTTATGGAGTAGGCCTGAGAGAATTTTGTTAATTCGTCCCGGATAGTTAATGCGTAGTTTTTTGTCGGGACTTCTAGAATATCGATGTTGACGCGTTCAAAGGGTGTCCGTGGGGTTTCAGTAATGACAAGTGGGCTGTCGAGATTTTTCCGGTAAACTTTTGCTCTCTGGCAAGATTGACAGTTTTTGATAAAATTGTCAACGTCCTTAGTCAGTCCTTGCCAATTGTATTTTTCTTTTATTCTGCGGATAGTTTCATTGATACCTCGGTGTATATTATTTTTGCCGTTATGGAATTGGTCGAGGATGATGGGTATTTGGTCTTTCTCAACCGTTTGGACGATATTTTGGCAAACTTTCCATTTGATATCGATTTCGGAAAAGATAAACGAAAGCATTTCCAAAATGGGCAGTTCAATGTTATTCTCAACACAGAATACTTCATTTTCAGTAAACACATCTCTACTATTATACAGAGATGCGAAAAGAATCTCGTTGACTATTTCTGGGTCAGAAGGGAGAGGGACGATGTAATAGCGTCTTTTTCTGACACTTTTGCTTGCAAAGACATTTACTCTAGGGGTACGGAAATCAGCATTTTCCTCAAAAATGTCTTCGATGATGTCATGGTGAAAATTTTTCATGAGAGAGCCTTGGGGAAATACTAGGATGTTTTTGTTTCCTCGGTCTAGGAGTTGGCAATTAGAGAATTGAATTTTGTCGTAATCTATGAGAGAGACGGTTTGATATCGCTCGACAAAAGTTTTAAATTCTTCGGAGATTTGTTGGAGATTAATGGGACTTCTCGTCTGGGGTTCTTGTGAGTCATCGTCAGTTTCGTTTGTTGGGAGTACTGTAAATGGTGTTAGATGATTGTTTGCTTGAAATGATATGTATTCATTAAAGTTGTTAACTTTAATGCGAGAGAGCGCGTCGGCGTTTTTATTTACTTTGCCGGGTTTGTAAATTATTTGATAGTCGTACTCCTCGAGCTTAAGGCGCCATCTTGCAAGTCTACTTCCAGGATCCTTTATAGAAAACAGCCAAGTTAACGGGCGGTGATCGGTCAGAAGTAAAAACTTACGGCCAAAAATTATCGGACGAAAGTGTTTAACCGCCCACACTATTGCAAGGAGTTCTCGTTCTATGGTTGAATACTTAGTTTCAGCACTGCAGAGAGTTCTGGAGGCATAGGCTACGGGTAAATCTTTACCTACGGGGCCTTGAGAGAGCACTGCGCCGATAACAAATGAACTGGCGTCGGTTGTAAGAATAAATGGCTCTTCAAAATTAGGGTATATGAGTATGGGAGTAGAAGTAAGGGCTCTTTTTAATTCGTCAAAAGATTTGACACATTCTGAATCAAACTGGAAAGGTGTGTCTTTTTGAAGTAATCTTGTCAAAGGTTTTGAAATATTGGCGAAATTGGGGATGAATCGCCTGTAATAACCAGCTAACCCTAAGAAGGACTTGATATCTTTTGGGTTTTTTGGTTGGGGAAAATTTAAGATACAATCTACCTTTGAGGGGTTAGGCTTCACGCCTTCGGGAGTTATAAGGTGGCCAAGATACGCGACCTCTTTGCGAAGAAACTCGCATTTGTCGGGTTGGATTTTTAGATTGGCTTTTCGCAATCGTTTGAAAACTTCAGAAAGTCGGGTTACGTGCTCATGTATAATCGGAGAATAAACGATAATGTCGTCCATATAGACTAAACATCTCTCGTTTTGAACACCTAAAAGAATATTATCCATTACCCTTTGGAAGGTGGATGGAGCGTTTTTAAGACCGAAGGGCATTCTAACAAATTCGAAATGGCCATTATCAACTGTGAATGCTGTTTTTTGGATGTCTTTAGTATCGATTTCGATTTGGTGAAACCCGGAAGCTAAGTCGAGGGTGGTGAAGTATTGGCATTTGCCAAGTTGGTCAAGTAAATCCGAAATGTTCGGTAGGGGATATTTGTCGTCAACAGTAAGTTCATTTAATTTACGATAATCGACGACGACACGCCATTTTTGGGTACCAGATGCGTCTAGTTTTTTGGGAACTACCCAAACCGGGGATGACCATGGCGAATTAGACGAACGTATAATGCCTTGGTCAAGCATCTTTGATATCTGACTTTTTACCTCTTGTTTGTGTATTTGGGGATACCGATATGACTTTGTGAAAGAAGGTTTCGCGTTATTAGTGTCTATTGAATGTTTGATTTCGTTTGTAAAAGTCAGTTGGTCACCTTCTAAATAGAATATGTCGGAATATTCGAGGCAAAGTTGAGAAATAAGTTCGGCTTCCTCCTCGTTCAGATGTTCTAACCGAAGTTGTTCCATAATTGTAGTTTGTCTATCAGGCTGGGTCAAGTTTTGAGAGTAATTTTCAGAAAGAATGTTTACGGAAAAATTGTTTATCGGTTCGAGTTCCAAATTGTCGAAATTAACAGTCTTGGGGATGGCATTTGCATTTAAAACTGAAGTAAGGAATTCGCCTTTTTCATTAATTTTAACAAGGGCACGGGGAAGATAAACTTTTTCTATTTCGGCAGATGATAGGAAAGCATCAGTATTAGTGAGGTTACATTTTAATTTACATATTTGTTCTGTTCGGGGTTCTAAACAGATTGTATTAACCGGGATGCAGTTATTGAAAGTTGAAGGGTTCTGAGTACGCATGACAGTATCATCTGTAACTTTGTAGAGAGGTAAAGTTTTAAAATTAGTGACAAGTTGTTTGCTGTTAAAGTCTATAACGCAGTTATAGTGTTCAAGGAAATCTGAACCCAGTAATCCGTCGAATTCAATGTCGATGTCGCAAATATATACCTTATGTGGGTCGGCGACATTGAAAGGTACAAGGGTGGATTCGTTGATTAAGATTTTCTGATCGGTGATTCCTTGGATGACTACGTTTTCGGGAAATCGTTGTTTGAAGCGTTGGCAAGTTTCAGGTTTAAAAATTGAAAGTCCTGCACCCGTATCGATAAGAAGTTTATAGGTGTTTGAAGAGTCAGTAATATAATAAAGATTCTTTGAGTTGACGGAAAAAAGGGGTCTTACAGAAAGTTCTGTTCTGGGAAGTTGACATTGGGGCTGAAGTCGTCCAGATTCATTGTCTGAATTTGGGTTTGAATTTCTGAAATTTCTTGGTCTGGGGGTTCTGACTGAGTGGGGGTCAAATGAAAATTTGCTTGGGACGAATCAGGTTCGTCAGAATAAAATTCGTATAACTGTTCAGTATTGAAATATTCTGGTTCATTGTTTTGTTCGAAATCATTAGGGTGATAATCTTGTACGTTTCTGTACTCATCGGGTAAAGAGGTGTAATGATTTTCGTTTTGAGAGTAGTTATAGTCATTGTGATATGGTCTGAATTGCAGATTGTTCAAGTGATGAGTCTTTGGTTGTTGGCGTTGTTGATGTTTAAAGAAACTCGGGTTCGGTCTGTAATTGCCAGACATTTGGGGTTGTCTACTGGTAGATGGACGAAATTGTTGCTGTGAAAATTGTTGACTGGGATTAACATTTGTAGATTGATTAGCAGGTTGATTGGAAAAATGAGGGCGGTAATTCGAATAGTTCTGATTAGAATTCGGGTTGTGTTGAAATTGTCTCATTCTCAATAAGCATTCGTTGCTTAAATGGCCCATGCGTTTACAAAAAGAGCATTGTTTTGGAGGTGGACCGTTATTTGGTTTACGAGGGGGTTGTTGGAAACTTCTATTACCTGAAAATTTCTGGGTTTCTAAATGTGATAGTTGTAGTTCTCGTTTAATTCTGGAAATGGCAGTGAGAATACTGCATGGGTCGCTAGCGCGAACGAGTTGACCAATTTTGGGCTCTAAACCCGTAAGAAGGCTATTAAGAGCCATTGACTCTATTAAGTCAATCTGTGCTTGTTTTTCTTTGATGGTTAAATTTTGCTTGTTTATAGCTGCTAGCATTTTCGCTTGGTGCGTCTGGAGTCTAGCAGAGAAAGTGAGGGGGGATTCATTAGGAGTTTGCCGCATTCGTTGCAAGTCCTGTATGAGAGCCGAGAGATCTCTCGGATCTCCAAAATGATTTTCTAGGAGGGTTTGAATTTCAGCTAATTGACTAGGGTTTCGCGAATTAATTACTTCAGCCGCTCTACCGCGTAACTTATTTTTGATGTGGAGAATTAGCAATACTTGCTGATTATCCGTTGCCATGCTGTAAGCAGTATTGCAGGAGCATATGAAAGTATTTAAAAATATCGGATTACCATCATACTCAGGAATTATGGCAAATATTTCCGATAGCTTATAGGGCTCTACAGTTGGTGTAGCTGCCTGTCTAGTCGTTGCCATTTTTTAAAATTGTATAGATTCGCACAATAAATCGAAATTAAATGTTGAATAAAAGTTTTAAATTGAAATGGTAGAAAATATACGGTTTATCGATTCAGTATTGAGTAATGTTTAATATAGTAATAACAAATTTAAAATAGGAATGTATAAATGGTAGATTAATAATAAACTTGAAATAATGTTTCAAATACTTCGAAATATGTAAGTCAAAGTAATGGAAATAAAATAATATGATTATGTAAAATATATAGTTTCAAAATTATTTAGGAATGTAAGGTTATGAGGAATAAAATATTATATAAATGAAAGAACTGGTGGTCATTCAAAAAATAAAAAATAGTTACTTTATGTGATTCTTACGTTATTATTCCTCGCATCGGACTGTTCTCCGCGTCACTTAGCACTGGTTAGCCTGGTTGCGTGTTCCCTTGCTAGTACTTGGTAGTTGTTGTCCTTTTCAAGTAGGTTTTGTCCACAATGATTTAGAAATCTCCACAGCTAGTTAGTATTCACGTGTTCTAACTGTGTTGGACAATCCTACTGACTGCGCCAATTTTATATTCACTTTGATTCAATTCACTTTTTAAAAAAAAATTATTTATTTAGAAACATACAATATTAAAAGTGAACAATTAAAATAGTTAAAGTACTTGAATAACTTAATGCTATAAATGATATTATTTGAATGACAGTATTTGAATGACAACACGAGAACGTTTCCAGTTGCATTTATAACATTGACAAAAGTGCTGATGCAAGTCAGCGTTTTTACTGGGTAAACGGACTCGTGTAGGTTTCCGGGAAGTTGTTTGCATATAATTCAAGATGAAATTTGATATCCCTGAGAAGTCACGTACGCTTTAAATTCCGTTGACTTCTCGACTGTGTGAACTAAGTGCTGATATATTTTGCATATAACATATATATATATATATATATATATATATATATATATATATATATATATATATATATATATATATAGAATTGTAAATAGTAACAGCCGAATGATATATCAATTGCAGTGCAATTAACGGGAAAACGGCTTATGGGACAAATGAAACAAGAGTACTCTTTTCTTCTTTGAGAGCTTTCGTAAATTTGGTTTATTTACTTCGTCAGTCTAAGCTGCAAGTTACATTTGTTATTAATTGAGTACATTAGTTAAAACTTAAAATACTTACATAAGTTGAGATTAATAAATAAGTTAGCCAATCGTTCAGATTGAAGAATGATGATAAAAAGTTATAATTTTGACATTGAATATCATTATGACAAATGTTATTTGGTATTTAAAATAATCAAAAACAAATTTTCGTAACTAGATTAAGTGAAGACTATTATAGCAACAAGTACAAACTGCAAGAAAATTATGATGTTTGTTAGATTTGTTATTAATAAATCGATTTTATTTGTTTATTTTATATAAATTTATTTAAAAGAAACAGTATGAATTAGATCTAATTCTAATAAATTACAGTATATAAGAAGAAAACAACGTTTAAATAAATTTCGTTCGCAGCTTAAAATCTGTACATTATCAAAATCGGCTGTATGACCATTTGACAGGCAATGGGTTGACAAAGCACAGCTATCTTTGCCTAACCTTAAAAAGGAAGAATCATCTCACACTAAAGTGATATAAGTTTAGGCAAAGATAGCTGTGCTTTGTCAACCCATTGCCTCTCAAATGGTCATACAGCCGATTTTGATAATGTACAGATTTTAAGCTGCGAACGAAATTTCTTTAAACGTTGTTTTCTTGAAATGGTGCATATTAATAATGATACAGACTCTATAAATAAAAGAACAGATGTACAAAATCTAAACGTGATATACTGTAATTTATTAGAATTAGATAACAAAAAAAGACATACACATACTTCTTAGTCACACAGTTCTAATTCAGATACTGTTTCTTTTAAATAAATTTATATAAAATAAATAAATAAAATCGATTTATTAATAACAAATCTAACAAACATCATAATTTTCTTGCAGTTTGTACTTGTTGCTATAATAGTCTTCACTTAATCTAGTTACGAAAATTTGTTTTTGATTATTTTAAATACCAAATAACATTTGTCAGAATGATATTCAATGTCAAAATTATAACTTTTTATCATCATTCTTCAATCTGAACGATTGGCTAACTTATTTATTAATCTCAACTTATGTAAGTATTTTAAGTTTTAACTAATGTACTCAATTAATAACAAATGTAACTTGCAGCTTAGACTGACGAAGTAAATAAACCAAATTTACGAAAGCTCTCAAAGAAGAAAAGAGTACACTTGTTTCATTTGTCCCATAAGCCGTTTTCCCGTTAATTACACTGCAATATATATATATATATATATATATATATATATATATATATATATATAATCACCTCCGACTCTAACTTAATAGTAGCCAATTTAAAAAATGTTTAAGAGTTTCAGAGAAATATGTGAAAATTCACTAAAGGGGAAAAGCCACATCGAGCTCAATTGAAGTTTCACAGCGAGCAACATCCTCTGAATTGATTTCGATGGATTTCTATTGATTGGCATACTAAAAAATTTATAAGAATTTGCTTTAACATAAATATGAGTAGAGAATTAAAAGCGTCTGAAAAGAAAAGAAAAACAATATTTACTAGTGCTGTACCTGACAAAAATATACTTTAGGATTACAATACCGAACCCTTAAGCTTTTCTCCCGTTTATATCTTATAGCAATATTTTTCCAAATTATTGTAGACCACCAGATGTAATGATGTAATATCGTCATACCGAGCCCACAAGCACCTCGTTAAGTCTAAAAGTTTATGATCGGACTTAAGACCTTGATGACGGAACAGAAAATTTAATAATATGCACTTTTTGGGAGTAATACCACATACTTCATCAAATTTTGTTTATTTCCAAACGCTTCGTGGTCTTGATCAGCCAATGGCAATGTGAAAAAGTTTTCTTCAGAATTTTAGGAATAGGTAAGTAATTGCTTCAAACTGGGGTCCGAAACATTTGGAAATATACAGAATTATTAAAAACTGTATGTGGTGTTACTCCCAACAAGAGACTAAACATTAAGTAAAGATGTCACAAATATCATTCAGAAACAGCTGAGAAATTACAAAATAAGCTGACAAAAGCGAATTGTTTATATATTTTTTAAATATTCGGTTCACTTTCCGAATATACCAACAAATTACATTATGTTACGATATTGAGGGAATTAAGAATCTACTGTGATCTTAATAATATTTTGTACCATATCTCTTCTTGTATATGTTTGTGCGTTTGTAACCTGAAACTTATCTGACTATGAACCAATTTTTATGTTGTTTTGTTTTTGCTGAGGAGACTGTACTCTGTATCCCAAATGTAAACATACATTTTGAATTCAAGACAATTTATTTATAGCATATAGACTATAAAAGAATGTAGTATTTAGATTCGATTATTGACGAGATGTTTAGTAAATCAAACTATCAAATGAGTTGACATAAGCATGATAACGACAAAAGTTTGAAATATACCAACAAACTGAAATATCGTATAATAATGAAAATATTTATATCAACCAATTAAGCCGTATCACAACAACAACAAATTTTACATAACTTACGAATATATGACATGGACTCAATGAGCTTAGTATTAGCAGAACATAAAACTGAGGTAATATCATTTACTCTGTGAGAGCACTGCAGCGTTTTATTACCCTATATTCAGTATTTAAGTGTGAGGTTGCGTACATTGGAACAAATGTAGAGGAGTGCAGACGCTGAACGGATTTATGACAATATACGTTGTTCCTAAGTAAGTCAAATTTTGTGGCGAACTTTGACAAGGGAAGGGAGAAGACGCCTAATGCTGCCAGTAAATATGTGCCGTTTGGGCACCAATTTCTTATAAATTAAATAATTCTATACTTTTCCGTAAAACGTAATATATATTTTGTTACTTTTACCCTTGTATGCCACACAATAAATTATGCTAACAAAGCCAGTATTGAATGCTCTTTGATTCAGAAATCACAAATTATTCATTTAACGAATTAAGGAAATGGGCACCATTCCGCCTAAAGACCGGCACACTCATATCATTGCTCAAGATGTACTAGGGATATTCACAAAACATCGATGCATCGAATCCATTCGATGTTTACCATACGATACATCGGATTGATTCGATGTTTTGACAAAGATCTTTTCCATTCGATGCATCGATGTTTTTTATGAAAAACATCGAATCAATGAAAAAAACTAACTGCCTGACTAATAATGAATTAGAACATTAAAAATATATTATAATATTAGTTCATTTAATCAAGATCAAATTAATAAATTTTAAATAATTTTAATTAACACTGAGTGACATCTGTGAGCAGCTATTGGACTTAAGGTACTAAAAGTATGATTATTCTCTTCAGCCATTTTGGGTCCAGCTACCACTGCTTCTCTATGTTCACAATTTATTGGGCCTCAGTTTCAAATCAATGAAAATAGGCAGGGAATGAAGCAGAAAACGTATGTTAAGGTTCTCATAAAAAATTGTATTAAAACTACATTTTTTTGAATAAATTAGTTTTTTGATAATGAAATTTACATGTTCAAAATCACGGTATGTTTTTCTACAGAGGAATTGAAAAAAAACACTATTATTATGTGTAAAAAATCAAACGGATTGAAAAATATATCTATATCCCACTGATAACCTTAAAAGTATGAAATGGGTTCAACATATGGAACGGGAAGGAAATTGGCTATCGAAGTGCCTACCTAATCCCGTTTGTGAGAAATACTTTGTTATCATCTCCCAAAAATTCAACAACTATATGTTTTGTCTCGTTTGTTTGGCTTATTAAATTGTACATTATTTTCTGTAAGTAATATTCCAAAATTCTATACCTGGGAATTAAATTAGGAAAATAATACTTTAAAGAAAAAACCTTAAATTTTTAGGTTTTAAATTTAGTTTTAAAGAGAAAACTTTGTAAAATAACATTTTAGGGCCGAGAAACATTTCTGCTCGTGTCAAATGTGTTAATAATCAGTGGCCTAACACACGCCTTCCTGCGTTCTCAACAACTCAAATCCAACCCTCTTTAGAAGCTTACTTAATATTTTTCAGGTTTCAAATTATTAATTCATACTTAAAGGGGAGCCAAAATGCATTCATTGTAAATAGGTACAAGGCAAAACTGATAGACGAACCAAAAATGGCTAAGAAGAATACCTATGTTTTTAGTACCCTATTGAGCCCCGATTCTTGTTACCATTCGATGGCTCTACTATTCCAAAGATGACGAAAGTCGTATGAAAATTGACATAATTTAATGAAAATTAACCAGTAAATTAAACTTTAATAGTAGGTAATGTTTTTTGTAATTGTTGTTTTAGTAAAATAATTCTATTTGTATTTTTTATTTCAAGTATGAAGCTATATAATATATGGCGCTCATGTAATTAAACTTCTAACTAATACTTAAAAAACTAAATACATTATTCCAGCTATTAGCACTAGACTTCTGATACCCTGACTCTATGTTCACCTCACAAAAGCGGAACTTAACGCATTTAAGTAATTGGAAATGGCGAATATCAAACTATTACACAAAGTATTCGATGTTGAAAAAACATCGATGTTTTTTAGCGATGTATCGAAAAACATCGATACAGGGTTCCGATGTTTTACATCGAATGAAAACATCGATGTTTTTTCTCGATGGACACCCCTAAGATGTACTTTACCTGCCCTCTCCCTTCCCTTGCCAAAGTTGTTGAACTATGAAAAATACTACCAACAGAGAAACATAAAAAGTGAAAATAACTAAAAACAAAAATCTACTTTCAGGGAACGCAAACCGCTGTGCCGCTTCAGTGGTTTAATGCTACAACTCCCTGAATGCACCCATTGATTTTGCAGTGACACAAATTTTGAATACTTCACTGATTATGTGAAAGAGGGCGCTAACAATAAGGAATTGTAGGTATTTACAAGGTGTTCGGAACGGTTTTCATTTTGATTCATTTGAAGTCAGTTTCCGAGTTAATTTAATTTATAGGAAAAATTCCGAATGCAACCGCAACTTATGAATTCATAAAATTTCGAAATTCTATCAGCTATTTTTAAGACTGAAGTCTATTTTTTTCTAATAAATTATCTCGGAAACTGTGAGTCGCAGACATACGAAGTAGTTATAAAACATACCTTATATTTTTGAGTTGTAAACGAATTCATCATTAAAATTATGCAATTCCATTTAAAATAACAAAGTTATAGTCAACCACTGGTATAACTGGAACATCTAAGGTAACTTTACCAACATCTTTATTAAAATAGATAATATCTGGGCAACAGTGCCACTCATCGACATTTTGGGATGTAAATGTGTTAGTAATTATATGTCATTATATATATTTGTCATTTATATACCTCCGTCTTTAACTAGTACTGAACTCGAGTTGTTCTTGGATGCTTTTGAGCAATTCACTATCAGTCTCTCTAACATTATTATAATAGGTGACTTCAACATTCCGTTTCTCGACAGCACTAATATCAGGACTACTAGATTGCAATCTTTTATTGAATTTAATAACTTTAAACAAGAAAACAATATTATAAATGCTAATGGTGGATTGCTTGATTTAGTCTTGTCGAGTGTGTCATTTGAAGTTAAGGCTGAATTCAACCGGCTAGTAAGTATCGACAATTATCACCCCCCGCTTATTATTTCAATCAGACTCCAGACAGAGAACACATAACTTTAGAAGGGGTGACTACCACGGCCTATACCTTACTTTATGCGATCTTAACTATAATTCCTTGTCTTCCTGTACCGATTCTAATGCAGCTTGTGACATCCTTTATAATACACTTAATGCACTGTTAGATCGCTTTATCCCGCCGTATAAAAACAGATTTACAAAATACCCTACATGGTATTTCCACGATTTAATCCAAAACATTAAACTTAAGAACCACTATCACAAATTATTTAAAAGGTATAACTTTGAATATTATTATCATAAATTTAGCGATATGAGAAAACTTGTAAACAAACTAATTAAGGATTCTTTCCACACTTACTTAAATACCCTACAGAACAAAATACAAACCGATCCCAAGGTCTTTTGGTCATTTATTAATCAAAAACGCACCTCCTCACGTATTCCAGGAAGAATGTCCTACCAGGAACAATACCATACCAATCCCCAGACAATAGTTAATTCCTTTGCTCATTATTTTAAAAGTGTTTATTCCCCCTCCAGTGCAGGTAATTCTTTGGGTGGGTCCATATACTCGCCTAACATTTCTATAGCAAGTTTATCTATAAGTGACATCATCAAGTCCTCTAAACATACCTTAAAGATACTTTTACATCTGGACATGACATGAATCCCAGCTTCTTGGTTAGAGATTGCTCGACCGTTTTGGCTTCACCGTAATACTCAATATTCAACTTAATCCTAAAAACTGGGATATTCCCTGAGTGCTGGAAATTATCGAAAATCTGTCCGGTGCACAAATCTGGTAACAAAGATATCAAAACAAATTACAGACCTATCGCCATTATTTCCAATTTGGCTAAAGTATTCGAGATGTGTATTTATGATCAGATTTTTCCTATTGTCAGATCACATATATCGCCGGACCAACACGGTTTCATGAAAAATAGATCCACAGTCACTAATTTATCGATTTTCACCAAGTTCACAACTGCAGCCCTTGACTCCAAAAGTCAAGTAGACGTGGTGTATACGGATTTTACCAAGGCTTTCGATAAACTTCATCACCCTACATTAATCGAAAAATTATCGGTGTTTGGTTTCAGTTACTCGCTGGTTACTCTATTTAAATCCTACTTAAGTAATCGCCATCACTTTGTTAGCTATAACGGCTTTAAATCAAACATATTTACTATCAGTTCAGGAGTACCCCAAGGTTCCAATCTCGGTCCGTTATTGTTTCTGATATTCATTAACGACTTATCAAGAATACTGTTATCTGAAACTCTTCTTTTTGCAGACGATCTGAAATTATTTCTCAAAGTCGAGAGCATCAATGATAGCTTACGGCTACAACATGACCTCAATCAGCTCACGTTATGGTGTACCAAGAACAAACTGTTTTTGAACATCGCAAAATGCAAAGTATGTTCACATCCTTTAAAGAGGAATCCTATACTATTCGATTATTCGTTGAATAATCAAACTATTGCGATGCACTATCATAAAGGACCAAGGTGTATATTTCGATCACAAATTCTCATTCGCTGAAAATATTTCCATAACTTGCAAATCGGCACTGCGTTCGCTGGGTTTTATTTTGCGAAATTGCAACACCTTTCATTACATATCCACGCTGAAATCTTTATATACATGCTTAGTGCGCTCAAAGTTAGATTATTGCAATCTTATATGGCATCCTGTCTACAAGATTCATCATTGAATTCTTGAAATTCTCGAGTCGACGGCTCATATCCTGTCAGAGGGTACCAGCACAATTTACTTCTTGACAGATTTGGGATAATGTCTTTAGTTATGCATTGGAATTTACATAGCCTTTCATTTTTATACAAATTGGTTCACAACAGAATTGACTCTCCTGTTCTTCTGTCAATGCTCCCGATACATTCGCCAAGGATTGGTTCAAGAAATAACACATATTTTTATCTGTTTGCAAATACAAATGTACTCATAAAGTCACCATTATTTATCATCTGTAGAACTTATAACAGTATATCTAGAATCTGTGATATTAACTATGACAATTTTGACTCAATCGCTGAAGGGTATATTCAACAAATGTCAGATCAACCATGGTTCAGTTACTAGTAAAAGTCTCTTGTCAATTGTTCTTTTATTTCTTTTTTAAAACTGTGTGTAAAATTTATGATGCAATATTTGTCAATTATTATTTTATTTCTTTTTAAAACTGTGTAAAATTTATGTTGTAATATTTATAATATTCTGCGTTCTTTTTATTCTTTTTATTATTATAATTTTTTGAAGTATTTAAGATACCATAGTTTATTAGTATGTTTCATTACTTTATAATATTTGTCCTGTAATTGGATTTATTTCTGTTGGGCAATAAACTAAACTAAACTAATACACACATACATCCCCCCTCTAAAAAATCTAGCGAGTGTCGTTTAATTAGTACCAACGACACCAACGACAGCCATTCAGCTAACCATCTGGCCCCTTAGAAAAAATCCATCTGTGTTTAAGTCAAATGCAATTTACATTTACAAAATTTCTACCTGAAATCTACAAAAAATGTACTCAACAATAATCACCTAATCAAAATGATTTGATTAAAAAGGATAATGGTATAATCTATCGACAAATTAAAACCTTACCTTAATAAACATTTCTGAAATTTACTATCTCTTATGACATTGACATGATTATCTGTAATGTGTTCCACATCCTGGAAACTCAAAGTCAAATATTTGTCACCGACTGGACATCAGTTGAATTCCATCTAAACTGTTAAATCGGTTCTATACCTAATAATAACTTCAAAATCCCATCTCGAAAATAACAGCCCCAAAACGTAGATAAATCGAACTTTAAAAATTCTTAGTTAGAACATGGCTCTAAACGTAGAACAATCTACCGCAAAAAACGAATCCACCATAAAATAGGATTCAAAACGTGGAAAAATACACCGAAAACAGGATTCAAAACGTGAAAAAACCCACCGTAAGTCAACTCCACACTAACTCAAAATTCCTTAGGGAAAATCCTCCCTAGAACCCTAAAATAGAATTTGCACGTGACGAATTTATTTCGCTAAAATTGTTCTGCTTACCTTCACGACGAAGGGCTAATCTTATCCAAAGAAATCTCAACCATCAACGCCTCTTTATAACGGTATTCTTCACCAAATAACACCATCAATCAGCCAACATTTCCTGACGGGGAACAATTGAACAACTAACTTAAGGGAACGTCATTTTTATAGTAGCCTACGTCAAAATCGCACAACAGCGAGGCACGGCTTCACACTCTTCGAGATCAAAGGATACCTCCTCCCGAGTTTGCGTCTTCGAATCAAAAATCTCCTAACTCAAATGAACCAAACATGCGTAAATCTTTACAGCACAGTAGCAGCTTCAGATAAATTACGAATTACAAGATATTAATTAATCTAACAGATTTTTAAGAAGAAAAGTATTTTATAGATGGCATCAAACTTAACTGACATTGTACTGTGCTAACAAAAAAGTATTGTCCTGGATATCGCCGGCTTAGCGAAAAGTCGAACAGACAACGGACAGGGTACTCACGGAGGCACCAGAACACCAAGTGGTTCAGAGAGCCTACAAAAAAAAACAACTCTAGCCACAGCAACTCCACCGTACTAGAGGTACATAATCTCCATCAACCAAATCATAATACTAGTCAAAAGGCTATAATTTTTTACACATTACAATATATTACATATATTGTCTTGCGTACAAAAGAATGATACCTCGAAAAGAGCATCTACTTGTAGCTGAAATTGATTGTTACTCTTGAAAAACATGCTAACCTTTTACACTCTAGTTGAATGAAATTGTTTGACACCACAAATCTAAAATTCAAGGGATTATCACAAAAAGGAACGAAATAAATTTGAGTTGCTTAATTGTAATTACACAGTGTAAAAGAATCATAACTCATTAAGTTGTATATATGAAAACAAACCACATTTATTTATTACATTTCCTTTTCCCTATTAATTATATCTATAGTATTTGTATCCAATTAAAAACTATTAAATTTAAATCTTATAAACTGATTCATTATAAATTTTTATATTTGCATAAAGTATGAGTCTTGTAAAATAAAATACATTTCTATGTTCTGCAGATTTAAGTTTTTTTAAATTCCTTTGAGTTGAATGTAATGATACATCACTGTGGCTTGAAGCTTTTCACAATTTCAATCATTATTTCGGCATGTTCAACCTAAAATTATAAATAATCATCACAACCTTTGTAATTATTTATTGATTATTTAACTTGCCTATTTATTCTGAACCTGTATTAATGTGTTTATTAGTTTACGGCATATGTAATATAAACTGCCTGTTAACACCAAATACCTCCAATAATAGTATTGTTTAACTCAAAAAATAAAATTTGTTTACCAATAATTCACTTGAACACACAGATCTGTTCAATCGTTTCTAGTAAATTAACGGAGTGAAATTTATTACCTCATTACCGGCGTGGCTTAGGTTTACTACGACGGTAATGTCAGTCAACGATTTCCGTGTAAATTGTCAATTTAATAAATGTAAGTTTTTGAATTCTGAGGAGTGAGCCCGAATTACATAAAGTTTTTTGACCAAAGCGATAATCAATATGATACATATAGGTACTGTCTCAAGTCTCCCTGTGACATTTTTTATACCATTCACTTTGTACTGTTTATAATAATAACTTAAATCAACCCTCGCCTTTTATTTCCTTACTCAGAGTGCCATCATTTGGGCATTTACCGTGCTATGCAAACTTGTGTCCGTTTTTAAAAGCGTCGTTGGCGCACCTCCTTAATACACCCTGGTACTACTACTCTTCCAAATACTGTCATATAAAAGTCTCTGTCAACGAAATGTGCCGCAAGTGCCGAAGTGGCACGGTGCTGATAAATTATTGTCAGCTGACAATAATATAATATAAATATTAACATAACATGCATCCTCTTGCGAAGTCTAACATTATACGTTTGAAAATGTTAGTTTAACCATTAGGCACTTTGCTTAAATCATAATATGTGTAGTAGTAGTTTGCAAGTTACTGTCTCTACAATTAAGAACATGTAAACCTCGATACAAAAATGTCTAATGATCAAATTTTGAATGTTTGAAAATAATAAACACTAAGTGGATCATATAATAATCACATGTTTTTCACGGAATAAGAATCGTCGAAAATTGCCTTCTACATTGATATTTATTGCACTGACACCATTGTGCCGCTTTGACAACCGCGCAAGAAATGCCTTAATGTTATCAATATTCACTTTGAATCTAGTACGAATAGCGCCACCAAAAGTTGACTGCGTCACACTATTCCCTAAGGTGTTCCTGTATATCACAACTTTAGAAGAAAAATTCCATTGCATGTCAACGGCAAACCAGCCCTTACTGGATGTGCGTTAAGCTAGCATAGACACTACTCTAGAATTTATTGCTAATTTATTACGCAAAATAAATTTATTGCTCCAACATCTTCCGAGAAACAGTGACTATACTAACTTTAGACTAAAGTTAGCATAGCCATATCTATATCTCTGGAACGAGCAGCACTACCGGGCTGATCTTGGGGGCGTATTTTATTGGTAATTAATTGCTATCCAATGGCATCAGAGTAAATCCCCAAAAACTACCCCTTCACCCCGTAGTGAATTTCTCACCCCCTGAAAATGAACAAAGATATTTATTTCAATGTTTTTCGTTGTTAAAATCAGTTGACTTTGAATTCCTAATTAATTGCTGAAGATCTACCTTTGTAATGATTATAGTGCTCAAACCTCTTCCGAGAAACTGTGGCTATCCCAACTTTAAACTAAAGTTAGCATAGCCATATCTAAATCCTCTGAACGAACAGAGCTATCGATATAATCTTGGGGGCTATTTTATTGCTAATTAATTACTATCGAATGGCAACAGAGCAAATACCCAAAAGCTACTCCTTCATCACCTACTGATTTTCTCACACCTTGAAAATTAACAAAAATATTTGTTTCAATGTTTTTCGATGTTAAAATTGTTATGTATCAGCAATAAAATTGGAAAAGTAAAGGTATCATTATTTACATATAATATCCAAAAAAATGTATGAGTTAGATGTTGCGGTTTTAGTTCAATGCTGGTTCAATGCAAGTATATAATTGACGAAGGACCTTTAGCGGAACAATCAATAAAATATTGTATCGTCGCTTAAATTAAATCAGTGACCCTTTACGTTGAAGCTCTGCAGGTGGTGTTATCTTGGTTCTTCTGTCTTCAGAGGCTAGCCCCGCAGCGGCAGGAACTGTTTTTAGAGCTTGGTCTGGACAACACATTACACAAAAAAGCGACGTAATGTTCATTGATTGAAGAAACAAAAAATGAGGGTTTAACAACAAATGATGCGCTTTTGTAAACACAAAAGAAACCAAATGAAAGCGGTTTAGCGGTTGTTACGACCGGAACTAATAACTCGCGAAATCTTAACAGAATAATAACAAAAAGCGACCGTCTACGACGGTATCAAATGCGTCCGGATAGCGCGGAATACAATTACGAATACTGTCTATATTTTACACGCAAAAAAAAAACACTTAAAATTAGCATTAGCGCGACGGAAGGTTTTGGAAAGATGCAGAAGTTTAAAAATCAATGAAGTAATTCAATCAAATTTAAACAATACACTAAACAAATTGCGGGAACGCACCAATTATTATTAAACAAGTGCTGTAATGTGTTCGATACACATTCCATAGAGAGAATAATATTCAAAAAAATGTATGAATTAGATGTTGCGGTTTTAGTTCAATGCTGGTTCAATGCAAGTATATAATTGACGAAGGACCTTTAGCGGAACAATCAATAAACACGTAAAGTAATTCACCAAATAAAAGTTAATCACTGACCTTTTACGTCGAAGCTCTGCAAAGGGTGTTTTCTTGGTTCTTCTTTCTTCAGAGGCTAGCCCCTTGAACAGTTTCTTAGAGCTTCATCTGGACAACACGTTACACAAAAAATAGCGACGTAGTGTTCATTGATTGAGCATACAAAAAATGCGGGTTTAACAACAAATGATGCGCTTTTGTAAACACAAAAGAAACAAAATGAAAGTGGTTTAGCGGTCGTTACAAACGGAGCTAATAACTCGCGACTCGTAACGCAAAAAAACAACAATAAGCGGCGTCTCTTCAGACGGAATCAAAAAATGTCCGAACAGTTCGGAGCACAAACACGAAACCTTCCCAAGCGTCCTAATAGCTCGGGATGCGAACCACGAATCACAATACTGTCTATATTTTACACGCAAAAAACGTTTACAATTAGCATTAGCACGACGGAATGTTTTAGAAAAGGTGCAGAAGTTTAAATATCAATGAAGTAATTCAATCAAATTGAACACAATACACTAAACAAATGCGGGAACGCAACATTCCGCCAGCCTTGAATTACTTATTTCAAAACTAAGGGTCCACTGGCAGTGGACAAAGCTTTACAAGAGGTCGCTTCAAAGTACCACTTGCAGTTCTAACTGTAGCAACGCGTACAACACCATCACCTCCAGGATGTACGTCAATAATGCGCCCTAATGGCCAATTCAAAGGAGGTGAAGTGTCTTGCTTCAAAATAACAAGAGTACCTGGCTTAACAACCTCCGAGGGATCAGTCCATTTACTCCGTTGATAAAGAGTATGTAAATATTCTTGCGACCAACGTTTCCAGAATGCCTGATGCAAACGACTCAGTAACTGCCATCTGTTGAGACGATTAGATGGGACAAATAAGAAATCAGATTCAGGAGGTGCTGTTAAAGGTTCCATGGTAAGAAACATTCCAGGACTCAAGGCGGTAAGATCCGAGGGATCGTTGGTACAAGGGGTTATAGGTCGCGAGTTTAAAACTTCTTCGACCTGTGCAAATACAGTAGAAAGTTCTTCGTAGGTTAAGATTTGATCTCCAACGACACGTCTTAAGTGAGCTTTAACGGATTTAATTCCGCTCTCCCATAGTCCTCCAAAGTGAGGAGCCGAAGAGGGACTGAAATGCCAAGAAATGGTTTCTCGTGTAGCAGTAGCTCTAAAAGCTTTCAAGATCTGCTTGTGAGCACACACAAAATTAGTACCACAATCACTATATATATATGGCTACATCGACCACGACGTGCAATGAATCGTCGTAAAGCTGCCAAGAATGCATCAGCAGACAAATCTGATACGAGTTCTAGATGAATAGCTTTCGTTGCAAAGCACTTAAACAGGCACAGATAAGCCTTTAAAGTTTTCGACCCTCTAGTTTTAGCCATGGTTATAGTGAAGGGACCAACAAAATCTACTCTAACATGAGAAAAGGGTTTCAATTGTGAAACGCGGGAAATGGGCAAATTTCCCATGAAGGGTTGGTAAGCAGAAGGATTAAGCTTCCAACAAGAAACACATTTAGAAATGACACTACGAATTACTTTCTTTGCGGATAGAATCCAAAATCGTTGCTGCAAAAGAAATTGAACGGTTTGGATTCCTGCGTGAAAATTGGTGACATGACAATCTTCGACAATTAGATTAGTCAAACGACTTTTACTTGGTAGCAGTGCGGGAAATTTAGTGTCAAACGGCAATGGAGCATTAGCCAATCTACTACCAACTCTAAGAGTTCCCTGTTCATCAAGAAACGGCGAAAGTTTACGAAGCGATTTGGGCAAAAGTTTTCGTTCTCGAAGAAGGGAAATCTCTTTAGAGAAATATTGATCTTGAACATATCGAACAATGCGAAGCTGAGCCTGATATAACTCAGCAGCCAAAAATGATCCAGAGCCCCTACGGTCTGGATTGCGAGCGTTATCAACAAAGCGACAAATATGAGCTATAATGCGGGTAATGCGATTAATAGAAGAATGTTCTTCTAACAAAGTACCAAATAGATTTGGTGAAGCGGTGACTTGAAGCGCCACTAGACGGGCTTCAGTCATAACTAGCGGTGACATGCTTGAGTCTGAGCAAGCATGTGGCAAACAAGCGGTAATCAACAATTGTGGGCCTTTCCACCAAAGTGTATTACCTAATAACTCTGATGGCAAAGTGCCGCGGGAACCCAAGTCAGCGGGGTTATCACAAGATTGGATGTAAAACCAATGCGAAGAAGGAAATTTTTCCTGAATGTAAGCAACTCGATTACTGACAAATGTCTTCCAACGGTACGGCGAAGAACTAAGCCATGAAAGGACTACCGTGGAATCTGACCAGCAACGAATCACCTTGAACAACAAACGACTATTGAATTGCTCATAAACATAATGAGCCAACTTAGCGGTAAGAACTGAAGCACACAGTTCCAATCTGGGAAGTGACAAAGTTTTCAAAGGGGCAACTTTCGATTTAGACAACACAAAAAAACTTTGACGAAATCCAGATGCGGTTTCGAACACAAAATAAACAACAGCGGCATAACCTTTCTCAGAAGCATCACCAAATGTGTGAAGTTCACAACTAGAAAAGTTTTCTATAGCAAGCAGGCGAGGCAAAACTAAATTCTGCAAGGTCAACAAAATAACGATAATGTCTTGCTGCAATTTGGGACCGATAAATAAACAATCATTCAAAGATAACCGATGAGGTATCTTAGCGGATGCATTAAACACTACACGAAGTTTGGTTGTGCTACTATCAGGTTTCAAAACACAATGATGCGATATGTAGTAACAATCAGAAGCAGTAGATGGATCAGGAACCAACTCCACATGATCCAGCTCCAAATACTCTTTGAGAAAATCACAATATTGTTTGTAGAGATCTGGTTGCTGTAGAAGACGTCTTTCTAAAGAGTAGAAACGTTGTACGGCGAGATTATACATTCCATCAAAAGCAGGAAGTGTATTTCGAAAAGGAAGAGGCACAACGAATCCACCTGAATCCAATCTCCTGCATCCCTCGGAAAATATTTTTTCGCAGATAAGATCATCAGGGGACTGAACCAGTGCGGTAGGAACATCTTCAATTGTCCAGAACCTTTGGAGTGAATCATCTAATGATACTACATCTTCAATTTAACAAAAAAACGAAGTTGGGTTTATAACTGACTGAGAGTGAGAGTTAACAGAACTCGAAGACACTCTACCCATAAGGATGTAACCAAACACAGTGTTAATAGCATCAGGAACACCTTCCTTTCCCAGAAGACGTCCATCCAATAAAATTTGAGAAAATATATCGGCACCTAACAAAAGGTCAATAGCGCCTGGGCTATTGAAACCAGGATCAGCAAGTTTCAAATTGGTTAGATATGTCATATTAGCCATGTTAATGGGCGCAACAGGCATATCATTGCAAATGCGGGGTAAAACAATAGTCTCAACAACAAAATTGCACTCACGCTTTACTATAGAGCGAAGAGAAAGGGTAAGAGAGCCCTCAGCAGAGGGACTCTGCATAGAACCTAGCCCGTTGACTTGAATCGAAGCGGGCATAGGTCGGAAGCCAAGGCGTTTCACAGCCTTGCTCGCAATGAATGATGTCATGCTACCAGAATCTAGCAGACATCGCAAAGTTTGATAAGAACCGTGCTTATCTAATACCTCAACTAAAGCGGTAGATAACAACACATTTGAATTGTATGACAAAAGTGAACTATGACAAGAAGTCTGCGGTAGAGAAGTTTCGGGACTTTCAACAGTATCAATGGCACTGGATCCACCAGATGTGGAAGCTAGGTTTGCGGGGGAGCTTTAGATTCAGACCCAATACCAGAATCAGCACGATTTACAAAATGAAGCAATGTGTGATGGCGTTGTTTGCAGTTGCGGCAAGTGGATAAAGATTTACAGCGATTAGACTGATGAGAATCGCCTAAGCAATTAAAACAAAGTCTAAAATCTTTAACAAACTTAAACCGCGCGGATACTGATTTGTTCAAGAATTCAGAACATTTGTAAATCGCATGATCGGATTTACAAACTAAACAATTTCTATTCTTAGTTACAAAGATGTAGTGAACCGGGAAGAATGTTGCTTTGAATTCAATGGTAACTTTTTGTCAACACTTCGCTTTGCCTTGCGGGATAATTCAACATGTTCAAAGGCATCGCAATGCTTCGACAAAAAATCAACAACTTCCGAAAGGATCGGAAAGTCATCTTGAGCGGTCACAGTACCATGGTAAAGTTCAAATTTAGCGGCTAAATTCTTTGGAACTCGTTTCAACATCATCTGAACGATACAAAAATCCCACTGATTTACTGGTAAACCCAAATTCTTCAGTGCTTCCAAATTATCACTGAAGTCATCCAATAACTTCCGAACCTCTGAAGGGCTATCTGAAGTTAGTTGGGGGAATTGTTCTAAAGCTGACCAATGAGACTCCGCGATTAAACGAGTTCGCTTGAATTTTTTCAAAAGTGTTTCATAAGCACTCACGTAATTGTTTTGTGTTAGTTTAAAATTCTTAATAACCTCAAAAGCAGGTCCTTTTAAAGTTAATTGCAAATATTTGAACTTCTGCATAGTAATGAGTTTTTCATTATTGTGAATTAATGAATCAAACAAATCAATAAAAGTACCAAATTCCAATATGTCTCCACTAAATGAAGGCAAATCAATTCGCGGCAAAGCAACACTTTCCTGTTCCCGAGTTGTATTTTGTGGCGTAGAATTCTGAACAGATTTCAGTTTAGCAACAATAGACCTAATTGAATAAAACAATTTTTCAAATTTATTGCGAATGTCATCCTCAAAGTCAAAATCATCGGTTGCATCTGAAATTAATCCAACAATGGAATTGTGATGTTTAAAAAATTCTAAATGAATTGAATCAACCATATCAATCATGCTAAAAAACAATTCAACGTCGTCACCTCTTAAGGCTTTCTCGGCAGCAAAATAAATATCTTCTAATCTTCTAAACTCCGATTGTAGATGATTTTTAAATTTACGTAAATTTTCAGCGGTTTTTGACATCTTAACAATAAATTAAAATCACTGTAACGCCACTGAACAAATCTAACACGATAGAACGAAAACAAAATACTATTCCAAAATGTACAATTTTTTACTGTTGAAGTAGTAAAATATCTGACCAAATGTCAAATAAATTCAAAACAATTTAGCAAATAACCAAAACAAACAAAACGAGCTCTTGTAAGTTTTTAAGGCGGCAAAAAAATTACGGAATGAGTGAATATCCCGAACTTGCTTTCTCTTCTAACAAATAAAGAAACTAAAATTCAATGCGGTTTTCAACAATAATTGCAACGAAAAATCAATGTTTTGATCATTAAACTTTGCACGAAATTAACTCAAATGTATCCGGCCCGGAGTTGGACCAAATTATGTAATTTATTCGATAATCTTTGCACTAAATTAACTCAAATTGCATCCGGCTCGTACTTGGACCAAGTTATGTAATGTGTTCGATACACATTCCATAGAGAGAATAATATTCAAAAAAATGTATGAATTAGATGTTGCGGTTTTAGTTCAATGCTGGTTCAATGCAAGTATATAATTGACGAAGGACCTTTAGCGGAACAATCAATAAACACGTAAAGTAATTCACCAAATAAAAGTTAATCACTGACCTTTTACGTCGAAGCTCTGCAAAGGGTGTTTTCTTGGTTCTTCTTTCTTCAGAGGCTAGCCCCTTGAACAGTTTCTTAGAGCTTCATCTGGACAACACGTTACACAAAAAATAGCGACGTAGTGTTCATTGATTGAGCATACAAAAAATGCGGGTTTAACAACAAATGATGCACTTTTGTAAACACAAAAAAAACAACAATAAGCGGCGTCTCTTCAGACGGAATCAAAAAATGTCCGAACAGTTCGGAGCACAAACACGAAACCTTCCCAAGAGTCCTAATAGCTCGGGATGCGAACCACGAATCACAATACTGTCTATATTTTACACGCAAAAAACGTTTACAATTAGCATTAGCGCGACGGAATGTTTTAGAAAAGGTGCAGAAGTTTAAATATCAATGAAGTAATTCAATAAAATTGAACACAATACACTAAACAAATGCGGGAACGCACCAAGTGCATTAAAGTAAGTTAGATTCAAAGAAGTTTGTTTACTGTATTTGGGCATGAACGCAAATTGCAAACACTAGAGAATATACCTCGATTTCATATGCAGTTAATATTAGGGCAAAAATCGTGTTTTCTCATCTAATTTCTTTGAAACATTTAAGACAACGGAAAGTTTTAACCTAATGTATCTACTGTAGTTGAAATATCAATAAGTAAATCGCATTTAAGTACCCTTCAAAACTAGACATGAGTTATTTTTCTACAAATACCTCTAATAATATAATAAAAAACGACATTTTAATGATAAAAAGTGCTGTTCAAAGTTTTTAAAGTGAATTCAAATATAGTGTTCAAAATTATTTGACAAAAAATTGTTCATGAAATAACTTACTTTTAGATTTGCCCGAACGTCCTCGTAAATCTAAATTTGTTGTTGACACCGCATTGAATTTTTTTCATTTCATTTCACTTTATTAAAATAGGGCTGATACTTTCCTGCTATAAACAGTCAGTTCTTTTTCTTCATCACCTTCTTTTTATTAAAATTTGCACAAAATCACTCAAGAGCGCAAAGAATTTTCGACAACAGGTACTACAATATTAGAAAAAAAGTTAGGGACATGTCAGTTGGGGCAGTAAACAAAACTGCTCCCAGAGTAATAACTGTTCTTAGTATTTAGATAATCTATACTTATATACGTAATCTGTTAGTATTAATTTTAAAAGTAACACTCAATAATGACGAATTTTGATCATATATAAATATATATATATATATATATATATATATATATATATATATTATTATGGAATTTTAATCTAATTATGATTTTTTCATATCTTCACAATACTTATGAAAGAGTTATTAATTTAAAATTTTTCCTCGGCTAGCATATTTTTTTATTTAATTTGATTTTATAAAAAAAATTATTTTATTAGTTTATTGATTTATGAATTGTATGCAAATTCAGGCACAACAACTCTCCATCTCAGGTTGAGTTCTGGGCATTAAAATAAATTTATATTTGATTTTCACTTACCTTTTTCTATCTTATCTTATTTATATCAACTTTGAAATTATTTTTATCATCAATTATTTTTCTTTATATGTTCTTCAAAATTTACTTTAGCAACAACAAATAAATTTGGAAATTAAAATTTTACTATTTTTTATTCATATTTGAAAATGAAATATTTAGAACAATTAACATGAACTCTTTTTAATAATATTTACAACAATTAACCTGAACTCTTTTAATCATTAACAACATACTTTCAAAATTATATACTGTATAAATTATTTTTGTTTTCTTTAAGTGGAGATAGATTATTTACTCAATCAATAATTAAACTGTACATAAAACTACTTCTAACAAATAATACACATTTTCTTTATAATTTTCAACAGATTATCTATTATCTATTTACAAATCGTCCTTCCTTAACCTCACTGCTTCTGCATCATTTTCTTCTCCAAGTCGTTTTCCTCTTGATACAAATATATTCGGTTCACCTTTTCAATACCGCTCCATTATGATTTTTGGTATGCTCTAATGCTGGTTTTGTCGCACTGTATAGTCTATTACCAATCAGCTCTCTGACCACATACGAAACTTTGTAATTTACATGATTTATGTTCTGTCACTTTTATGGATTTTGTGGTATTATACGTACAAGTTCACCAAATTTGCTTTTTCTTGATTTATGAAATTTTAAATTCAAGATGTCTGAACTCTTCTTTAACACAACAAAGTTTTTTGAAACAAAAATTTTCACAAGCGTCTTGATGGGTTTTTTAAAACACGCACAGGAACGATGTTTACACTTCGAAGATCAAAATTCAAAAGAGAGTTTGACAGGTTTGTGATTATTTTTATATGATAATCAAAACAAATGAATGTTACTGATTATTTACATAATTATTTTAAAAATAATTTTAATCTATACAAATTTGTTATTACTAATTACATGAATCTACTTTTCTTAAATATTTCTATCTATTTGGATTTCCTATTTATTCAGTATTAACTTTGTAATTTCATTTCAAAGTTTGATCTGTCAGATGAATCTGTAATTTTTAATTTTCTCTCAAAATCTGTTATTTTTCGCCTTCCTATCTAATAAATCATGTTTATTGACTCCTATTCCTTGTATTAATATATTATTATGAAGCTGGATATATTCCAATGTTTTTATCACTTAAATCTTCTAATCTAAATGTGTTACATATGTTAATGTTTTCCTTCTATTGATTTCTATTCCTTTTCTATTCCTAAATTAATTTATAGTATTTAATTTATAGTTATGGTACTTTACTAATCAATTTATTTTATATCTTTTACTGAAATTTAGTGACTGTAATTGTGATTTCTCTCTTTACATAATAACCCTACTTTTTAACATATTTCCCTGTAGTTTCTTCCTACCTTTTTAGCCTACCAACACAAATTTTATCCTGCTTACATTCTGTTAATTTAATTTTATATAACTACTATTTTTTTCTTTTTTATAGAATGAATTTTTGTCAAATGTCTGGTAATTACGTTTGGATAAGCCTTGGATGTTACTTCACAAGAATTTTAAATTATAAAAGGATTATTTTATTTTTAATAACAGATTCTATTAGTAGTCCAATTACTAACAAAGTATGTCTCTTTTTTTATATTATTATATTTTACTCTATAGATTTATTTTCACACATATCAATTTTCTGACTTTACCTTTCTATAGATAAACAGATTAACCTTTGTTACATACAACATTTATTATTAATTATTAATTAACTGCTTACTCATCTAACTCCACTTTTACATTATTTATTGAGTAAATATCTTCTTACTTTATTTAATTTCCTTATCCTTAAAAATTCTTTTATCATTAATCCTCTCCGATAGGCTTTGTTATCATAAACCTACATACAACTAATATCTATATTAGTAGTGGATAGGTCACTTGGCGAAAAAAACCACGTGGTCTGCGGGGTCACTAACCTCAAGCTCGAACCTAACGGTAAGGTGGCTAACCTAACGGGAGGAGACGTCGGGACACCTAACGGCAAGGGTGCTAACCTAACGGGAGGAGGCATCAGGACTTCGACGCGTCGGCTGGGAACGGGAGCGGTCGTAGGTCGGGGGTGCGCATGCTCGGGAACGCGGTGCGTAGGGAATGCGGAGGCATGCGGTGCGTAGGGAACGCGGCGAGGATCGGGAATCAACAGGGTGGTTCCGTCGGGGGTTGCGAACCATGACGTCATTCGGGAAAAGGACTGGCTCATGTCGGGTGCTTGTCGCAGGGTATATCACAGCAGGGTGCATTGGCCGTTGCAGATACAGTAGCAAAACACATCTTAAGAACATATGGGATGAACGAAACGTATTTTGAACAACGAAATAAATTATCATATGCGCGAGAGCGGCAACTCGTTCGTGTCTCTGCTTTCGTCGGATAAACCAGGGCCACGAGGACGCCTAGTCCGGGCGTTAGATCTCTTAATATAGATAATTCGGCAATTTTAAGCAAAAAAATGTACCGAAAATGCATCGTAAATAATTAATAGGTTCCCAAATATTTGGTAATTAGAATTTCATTACAAATAATAAAATAATTCAGATTCAATGAAGGCAATAACAAAAGATAAGCGAAACCGCAACAGTATGTTGGTGAACTGATAACCATGCGAAACTCGAGCACTGTTTGAAAGTGCAGTGGCTGATTGATTGTAAACAAAATCGTTAATTATAAAAGTAGATGCGGTTTTCATTGAAGAGATAATGTGTGTTTGTAAAAAATAAATACGTAAATGAGGAATAATAATTGCGACTTGAATCGTTGGATTTTGTATCGAGTGGCGGGTAATTCGGAAAGAATACCGTTGGAGAAATGGTTGGAACCACTACAAAAGCTAGAAACAGACCGTAGAAACGACAGGGGCAGTAGAAATGGCTGCTACAATGGTTGAAGCCACTACAAAAACTAGAAATGTCCCGTAGAAATGACTGGGACAGTAGAAACATCTGGTAGAATGGTTGAAGCCACTACAAAAGCTGGAAATGGCCCGTAGAAACTTAGAAATCGCTGTTGGAAATGGTTGAAGCCACTACAAAAACTAGAAACGTCTCGTAAAAACTACTGGGCCAGTACAAATGGCTGCTACAATGGTTGAAGCCACTACAAAAACTAGAAATGACCCCTAGAAACGACTAGAAACTTAGAAATCGCTGTTGGAAATGGTTGAAGCCACTACAAAAGCTAGAAACGTCCCGTAGAAACGACTGGTAGAAATGGTTGAAGCCACTACAAAAACTAAAAACGTCTCGTAAAAATGACTGGGACAGTAGAAACGTCTGGTAGAATGGTTGAAGCCACTACAAAAGCTGGAAATGGCCCGTAGAAACTTAGAAATCGCTGTTGGAAATGGTTGGAACCACTACAAAAGCTAGAAACAGACCGTAGAAACGACTGGTACAGTAGAAATGGCTGCTACAATGGTTGAAGCCACTACAAAAACTAGAAACGTCTCGTAAAAATGACTGGGACAGTAGAAACGTCTGGTAGAATGGTTGAAGCCACTACAAAAGCTGGAAATGGCCTGTAGAAACTTAGAAATCGCTGTTGGAAATGGTTGAAGCCACTACAAAAGCTAGAAACGTTCCGTAGAAACGACTGGTACAGTAAAAATGGCTGCTACAATGGTTGAAGCCACTACAAAAGCTAGAAACGTCCCGTAGAAACTACTAGGATAGCAGAAATGGCTAGTAGAAGGGTTGAAGCCGCTACAAAAGCTGGAAATCGCCAGTAGAAACTTAGAAATCGCTGTTGGAAATGGTTGGAACCACTACAAAAGCTAGAAACAGACCGTAGAAACGACTGGTACAGTAGAAATGGCTGCTACAATGGTTGAAGCCACTACAAAAACTAGAAACGTCTCGTAAAAATTACTGGGACAGTAGAAACGTCTGGTAGAATGGTTGAAGCCACTACAAAAGCTGGAAATGGCCCGTAGAAACTTAGAAATCGCTGTTGGAAATGGTTGAAGCCACTACAAAAGCTAGAACCGTCCCCTAGAAACGACTGGTAGAGCCACTAAGCTGGAAATGGCTGCTAGAAACTGTTGGAAATGGTTGAAGCCACTACAAAAGCTAGAAACGTCCCGTAGAAACGACTAGGATAGCAGAAATGGCTAGTAGAAGGGTTGAAGCCGCTACAAAAGCTGGAAATCGCCCGTAGAAACTTAGAAATCGCTGTTGGAAATGGTTGGAGCCACTACAAAAGCTAGAAACGTCCCGTAGAAATGACTGGTACAGTAAAAATGGCTGCTACAATGGTTGAAGCCACTACAAAAACTAGAAATGTCCCGTAGAAATGACTGGGACAGTAGAAATATCTGGTAGAATGGTTGAAGCCACTACAAAAGCTGGAAATGGCCCGTAGAAACTTAGAAATCGCTGTTGGAAATGGTTGAAGCCACTACAAAAACTAGAAACGTCTCGTAAAAACTACTGGGCCAGTAGAAATGGCTGCTACAATGGTTGAAGCCACTACAAAAGCTAGAAATGTCCCGTAGAAACGACTAGGATAGCAGAAATGACTGGTAGAAAGGTTGAAGCCACTACAAAAGCTAGAAACGTCCCGTAGAAACGACTGGTAGAAATGGTTGAAGCCACTACAAAAACTAGAAACGTCTCGTAAAAATGACTGGGACAGTAGAAACGTCTGGTAGAATGGTTGAAGCCACTACAAAAGCTGGAAATGGCCCGTAGAAACTTAGAAATCGCTGTTGGAAATGGTTGAAGCCACTACAAAAGCTAGAAACGTTCCGTAGAAACGACTGGTACAGTAAAAATGGCTGCTACAATGGTTGAAGCCACTACAAAAGCTAGAAACGTCCCGTAGAAACGACTAGGATAGCAGAAATGGCTCGTAGAATGGTTGAAGCCACTACAAAAGCTAGAAACGTCCCGTAGAAACGACTGGAACCGTAGAAACGACTGGTAGAAATGGTTGAAGCCACTACAAAAACTAGAAACGTCTCGTAAAAATGACTGGGACAGTAGAAACGTCTGGTAGGATGGTTGAAGCCACTACAAAAGCTGGAAATGGCCCGTAGAAACTTAGAAATCGCCGTTGGAAATGGTTGAAGCCACTACAAAAGCTAGAAACGTCCCGTAGAAACGACTGGTACAGTAAAAATGGCTGCTACAATGGTTGAAGACACTACAAGAAATGGTTGAAACCGTTACAAAGGGTAGGGCCGTTAGAAATGATTGAACTGTTGACGCAGAAACGTTGCTACAAATGTTTTGAAACAAATCCGTAGCAGAAAAAAAGTATAGAACAGGAATGTTGGAAATGTGATAGTGTGAATAAATATATAACTTATTCTAAGTCGGGGAACAAACAAATATTTTACACAAAACGTATTCACTAGTACATAAAAACTTTTTTCTAGGTGTACAAAACTTTAACATCAATTGGTTATTAGTTATAAGTTTATCTCAAAAAGATACAACGTAATGCATATGAAACGTAGGAACAATTTGCTTCCCCAGAGGCCTACAACTCTCTCAGCATATAAGACAATATTCAGAAAAAAAATCTTGCAAGTTAGTCTAAAAAAGAGTATATTTTTACTCCTACAAACTAAAAGCAAATTTATGTCTTACAGGAGGAGGAAAAGGCTGAGAATTTGTTGCTGGAGAACGTAATTAGGTACGGTAGTGGCCATCACAGGGTTTCGAACACATTGTTGACTCATCATCATCATATATCATGGCTGAATATTCAAAATTTTTACAGTTTTATAAATTTATATTGTTTTTCGAATCAGGTAGTAGGTATTTTGGGTCTGTCTTTCAAAAATTATTATAAATAATCTATTAGAAAAAAGTTTCTCTTAAAATAAGACTGATTACACGTGTCTGTGGTCGAAAGTGATAAAAACATCGGTGATATTTTAATTACAACGTCTGAATAACAAGTATATTAATATGTGGTTTCCTGGATCTCGACAGTTAGCGACAACTATTTTATAAGACTGAGTACGTATTAACATTTTAAAATCTAGATATAATTTTATTATTTTTTTAGAAATCAATAGGTATCAAAAACGTTTAATTAGAAGGAACACCCGTATAAGGGTTCGTTTTATGAGAACACAGGTAAATAGTTGTTCTGTTGTCGTTGTTATTTTAATAAAAAATTCTTACAGGTACTGTGGATATATGGTAGAACGGGCGATACTTTACCAGAAGGCTCCCACTTTTTAATAGAGTTAGCTGGATGGCGAATAGGGTACGCCATTGGTTTATTAGGGATCCTCGTTTTCTGTGTCCCACTATAACAAGGTTTTAAAGAGACTGGCTTTTTACTAGCCTGTTTCTGTGAAACTAACTGTTTAAAATAAAAATCCTTGTGAAATAAGGAAACAAACACCTTTCTTGAGTAATTATATATATTTATAAAAGCTCTATAAATATAGTTTATTCATACAAGTCAGAAACATGACATCTCTAAACATACAAAAAAGTCAATAATCAAATATATGATGACGAATACAAATCTTAATATTCATACAACAAAGACATCTGTATTAGATGCAAAATAAAAATTTTAATATTCATACAATTCAGAAACAATACATCTCTAATCATACTAAAAATTCAATAATCAAATATATGATGACGAATACAAATCTTAATATTCATACAACAAAGACATCAGTAATAGATACAAAATAAAAATTTTAATATTCATACAAGTCAGAAACAAGACATCTCTAAACATACAAAAAAAGTCAATAATCAAATATATGATACAAAATACAAATTTCTAGCAAGTGTTTCTCTAAAAACAAGACAATGTTCAGAAAAATTTCTTACAATGTTTTATAAAAACCTATATACAGAAAAATTTCTTACCAGGTAGTATAAAAAAAAGCTGCAACTAAGGGCTATTATATTTATTACTCTTACAAACTAAAAGTTTTGTCAAGAGGGAAAAAGGATTCCATTCCATTTTCAAATGTTTCTAGATAAAAACTCTTATTCTCTACATATATTGTTTAAATCTTTGAAAGGCTTTATCCTTTTATCCTCTTTTACACAAAAAATTATTAACAGAGTTATTGGCGAGCAATAAATTCAGAATTGTTTTGTCTATGGTAAAATCTATTCTAAAAGCCCATGGAATTGTGTCAATAAAATTTGAATTATTCATGATACGTCTCTTCTTGAAATCCATTCTAAATGTTTTACTAACGCGTTTTCTGGTTTCCAGTTCTTTAGATACAACGTTTCGAGAGATCTGATCAAAACGTAATTCAACTTTCTCTGATAAACCGTCAATAATGTCCTGCATAGAATTTTTATTTAATGTCAAACTGTTTTCGTAGTTTAATGTGAACCCCTTAATCTTTGTTACTTCATTATCCTTTATGGTTTTATAATAATAACTTTTAGGACCTGTTGATAGCCATATACAAATATAATCATCGGTTCCTAATTCGTCAGACCAGTCGCCAAGTTTTGAACCTGTTGGTATTGTGTTAGAGCCATCGCCTATATATACGATTCCATCGGTATCGTAATATATTACAGCCTCTCCTAAACGATCCAACATGTCATATAGTCTAATGTTGCCGGTACACATGTCTCTTGTCCGTAGGATGCCAGGTATAATTCGGGGATACTTTACAACCTTCCACTTACATAAAAAATGTATCGCGAGCACCATCTTTAACACACTCAAACAGATCTCTATACGTCCGTCGTCCGAAAAGACGATTAGGATTCAATCTACCAATGACAAGAGCAAATTTAAGGGCATTTCAATATACAAATTTTAATAGTTGTTAAGTGTTATATCACTTAAAAATCTCCAGTAACTGAACTATGTCGAAAACTTTCTTTCTTTGGGCATTTGCAGATTTACATTTTATTACTTTTTATGGCACTCTGAATATTTTGGCCTGGCAGTTATTGAAATTTCCTACTAGGAAACGACCCGAAATCATCGATCCCTTGCATCGAGCCGCGCATTTGTAGTTACCGACCTTTGGCGGATAGGACTGACGGATCGAAAAGCACCTGCATGAATAAAATTAACACCGAAGGCAAGCAAAAAAGGGTACAAATTGGTCGAAATATCTTTCATCTTCGCAAAATGTTTGGGTAGGTCAGGGAGTAGAATGAATATATCCATTCATAAAAAACGCATTTTAAAGAAGGATACGAACCCAACGTGGGTGGTCATATCTGGCGGACGAGGGACGTATGTATTGGCACCTTTAGACGGGCATTTGAAGTAGTAAAAGAAGCGACAAAAATATTCGTGGAAGTAGAATCTTCGTAAAACAAGTCTTTGTATTTGTAAGTTACCTGAGCCATCTCATCTCCGAGAAATAAACAATTGGAGTTCTCTATTTTATCGTTTAATAATATGTTATGCCATTCTTTTAAAGACGCCACATATGCAGTTTGCGACATGTTACGCCTTTGTCCAAATTTCCCCCACAAACTGTTTAAGCAGATTTTAGAAATTTGCCGCATGCCCGGGTTAACTTTAATTTTGTCAATGTCCAAATCAATACCTAGCTGTTCTTTGATTGCCTCTTCGTAAGCTTCATTGGTTTCATAAGTATGAGGACTTGTTTGTAATTTAATTTTCATAAAATCATTGATGTAGCTTTTAAATAAATCAGTCGTTTGCTGCTTGAAATACCACACCTCGTCTATATTCAAAATTTTGTACACCTTTTCCAAAGCCTTATTAATTTCCAGAGTTGTCCAGGTGCCTGTAAAACATCTTTCTTTGTCTGTATGGTTGCAAGTCGGTGTTTCATTTAATATACAAGTACGACATAGTGCAAATGTTAGTTTGGTTGTTTTAACAGGTAAAACTGGATGGTATAACTTTCTTGGAGCTAGCACCGTGCATTGTAATAGACCGAACCAAGCAGGATCGTATGCTTCAGGCTTAAATATTTTAATAGGGTGTCCTACGGGATAAGGATCAAAATATTGTACTGTAGGATACAAAGATACTACATCAATATAACGTATCTTACAATCTGTGACCTTTAATTTTGTAGCTCCTGTTCTACCACCGTAGAAAGAATCTCTCGGTTTTAGGGGTTCAGCAAAGTTATATGTTGTATCTGATATCATGATAAAAACAACATGATACTGGTAAATGGTGTTTGTTTCCTTCTCGAAACCATCTACAGGTGATCCGCAAATAACTACTTCTCCGCCATTCAAAGCATGTTGTACGTTAGGAAATTGACTTAGCCACATTATGGACTCTTTGCTGTACGTGTCTTGTTTGTCTTCTTTGACAACAGCTATTGTATCTTTGGGTAAGTATTTTGAACGATAAATAGCCATACATACACCTGCTATAGTCACGTATTGAAAAGGGTCAATGTTAGCAATTTCTAAAAAACAATTACGAAAAACCAAACAACCCCTTCGTAGTATGTCGACATCAGAGTCACAGTATGTAAGTAATTCTTTCTTAATATCAAAAATGTAATTTTCAGCTCTTCTTTCAGCATGCCTTGAATGGCGGAGAAGTAGTTATTTGCGGATCACCTGTAGATGGTTTCGACAAGGAAACAAACACCATTTACCAGTATCATGGTTGTTTTTATCACGGCCACCCTGAATGTACAAAACCTGATACGATAAACCCTGTTAATAAAGAGAAAATGGATGACTTATACGAGAAAACAACGCGAAGAACATAACAGTTACGTGACGCAGGCTATAATGTTGTTGAAATGTGGGGGTGTAAATTTACACCGAAAGATACAACATATAACTTTGCTGAACCCCTAAAACCGAGAGATTCTTTCTACGGTGGTAGAACAGGAGCTACAAAATTAAAGCTCACAGATTGTAAGATACGTTATATTGATGTATCTTTGTATCCTACAGTTCAATATTTTGATCCTTATCCCGTAGGACAGCCTATTAAAATATTTAAGCCTGAAGCATACGATCCTGCTTGGTTCGGTCTATTACAATGCACGGTGCTAGCTCCAAGAAAGTTATACCATCCAGTTTTACCTGTTAAAACAACCAAACTAACATTTGCACTATGTCGTACTTGTATGTTAAATGAAACACCGACTTGCAACCATACAGACAAAGAAAGATGTTTTACAGGCACCTGGACAACTCTGGAAATTAATAAGGCTTTGGAAAAGGGGTACAAAATTTTGAATATAGACGAGGTGTGGCATTTCAAGCAGCAAACGACTGATTTATTTAAAGGCTACATCAATGATTTTATGAAAATTAAATTACAAACAAGTCCTCATACGTATGAAACCAATGAAGCTTACGCAGAGGCAATCAAAGAACAGCTAGGTATTGATTTGAACATTGACAAAATTAAAGTTAACCCAGGCATGCGGCAAATTTCTAAAATCTGCTTAAACAGTTTGTGGGGGAAATTTGGACAAAGGCGTAACATGTCTCAAACTGCATATGTGGCGTCTTTAAAAGAATGGCATAACATATTATTAAACGATAAAATAGAGATCTCCAATTGTTTATTTCTCGGAGATGAGATGGCTCAGGTAACTTACAAATACAAAGACTTGTTTTACGAAGATTCTACTTCCACGAATATTTTTGTCGCTTCTTTTACTACTTCAAATGCCCCTCTTAGACTATAGGACATGTTGGATCGTTTAGGAGAGGCTGTAATATATTACGATACCGATGGAATCGTATATATAGACGATGGCTCTAACACAATACCAACAGGTTCAAAACTTGGCGATTGGTCTGACGAATTAGGAACCGATGATTATATTTGTATATGGCTATCAACAGGTCCTAAAAGTTATTATTATAAAACCATAAAGGATAATGAAGTAACAAAGATTAAGGGGTTCACATTAAACTACGAAAACAGTTTGACATTAAATAAAAATTCTATGCAGGACATTATTGACGGTTTATCAGAGAAAGTTGAATTAAGTTTTGATCAGAACTCTCGAAACGTTGTATCTAAAGAACTGGAAACCAGAAAACGCGTTAGTAAAACATTTAGAATGGATTTCAAGAAGAGACGTATCATGAGTAATTCAAATTTTATTGACACAATTCCATGGGCTTTTAGAATAGATTTTACCATAGACAAAACAATTCTGATTTTATTGCTCGCCAATACCTCTGTTAATAATTTTTTGTGTAAAAGAGGATAAAAGGATAAAGCCTTTCAAAGATTTAAACAATATATGTAGAGAATAAGAGTTTTTATGTAGAAACATTTGAAAATGGAATGGAATCCTTTTTCCCTCTTGACAAAACTTTTAGTTTGTAAGAGTAATAAATATAATAGCCCTTAGTTGCAGCTTTTTTTTATACTACCTGGTAAGAAATTTTTCTGTATATAGGTTTTTATAAAACATTGTAAGAAATTTTTCTGAACATTGTCTTGTTTTTAGAGAAACACTTGCTAGAAATTTGTATTTTGTATCATATATTTGATTATTGACTTTTTTTGTATGTTTAGAGATGTCTTGTTTCTGACTTGTATGAATATTAAAATTTTTATTTTGCATCTATTACTGATGTCTTTGTTGTATGAATATTAAGATTTGTATTCGTCATCATATATTTGATTATTGAATTTTTAGTATGATTAGAGATGTATTGTTTCTGAATTGTATGAATATTAAAATTTTTATTTTGCATCTATTACAGATGTCTTTGTTGTATGAATATTAAGATTTGTATTCGTCATCATATATTTGATTATTGACTTTTTTGTATGTTTAGAGATGTCATGTTTCTGACTTGTATGAATAAACTATATTTATAGAGCTTTTATAAATATATATAATTACTCAAGAAAGGTGTTTGTTTCCTTATTTCACAAGGATTTTTATTTTAAACAGTTAGTTTCACAGAAACAGGCTAGTAAAAAGCCAGTCTCTTTAAAACCTTGTTATAGTGGGACACAGAAAACGAGGATCCCTAATAAACCAATGGCGTACCCTATTCGCCATCCAGCTAACTCTATTAAAAAGTGGGAGCCTTCTGGTAAAGTATCGCCCGTTCTACCATATATCCACAGTACCTGTAAGAATTTTTTATTAAAATAACAACGACAACAGAACAACTATTTACCTGTGTTCTCATAAAACGAACCCTTATACGGGTGTTCCTTCTAATTAAACGTTTTTGATACCTATTGATTTCTAAAAAAATAATAAAATTATATCTAGATTTTAAAATGTTAATACGTACTCAGTCTTATAAAATAGTTGTCGCTAACTGTCGAGATCCAGGAAACCACATATTAATATACTTGTTATTCAGACGTTGTAATTAAAATATCACCGATGTTTTTATCACTTTCGACCACAGACACGTGTAATCAGTCTTATTTTAAGAGAAACTTTTTCCTAATAGATTATTTATAATAATTTTTGAAAGACAGACCCAAAATACCTACTACCTGATTCGAAAAACAATATAAATTTATAAAACTGTAAAAATTTTGAATATTCAGCCATGATATATGATGATGATGAGTCAACAATGTGTTCGAAACCCTGTGATGGCCACTACCGTACCTAATTACGTTCTCCAGCAACAAATTCTCAGCCTTTTCCTCCTCCTGTAAGACATAAATTTGCTTTTAGTTTGTAGGAGTAAAAATATACTCTTTTTTAGACTAACTTGCAAGATTTTTTTTCTGAATATTGTCTTATATGCTGAGAGAGTTGTAGGCCTCTGGGGAAGCAAATTGTTCCTACGTTTCATATGCATTACGTTGTATCTTTTTGAGATAAATTCTTTGATGAGCATATGACGTTTTCTAGCATTTATAAGGTCCTGCTAGATATAAGTAAATATTTGCTACCTCCTTACACTTTGTACTAGAGATATATAAGTAAAACCCCTGTGGAATTTTTCACATAATTTGTTCATTTTACTCTCATTAGTAGAAACATACGTTTTGAGTACCTAGAAAAGATATGTTTGTACTGACTTCTGCCTTAGAAAAAAGTTTGTTCCCTGGCTTAGAAAAACTTATAACTAATAACCAATTGATGTTAAAGTTTTGTACACCTAGAAAAAAGTTTTTATGTACTAGTGAATACGTTTTGTGTAAAATATTTGTTTGTTCCCCGACTTAGAATAAGTTATATATTTATTCACACTATCACATTTCCAACATTCCTGTTCTATACTTTTTTTTTGCTACGGATTTGTTTCAAAACATTTGTAGCAACGTTTCTGCGTCAACAGTTCAATCATTTCTAACTACCATTTCTACGGCCCTACCCTTTGTAACGGTTTCAACCATTTCTAGCTTTTGTAGTGTCTTCAACCATTGTAGCAGCCATTTTTACTGTACCAGTCGTTTCTACGGGACGTTTCTAACTTTTGTAGTGGCTTCAACCATTTCCAACAGCGATTTCTAAGTTTCTTCGGGCCATTTCCAGCTTTTGTAGTGGCTTCAACCATCCTACCAGACGTTTCTACTGTCCCAGTCATTTTTACGAGACGTTTCTAGTTTTTGTAGTGGCTTCAACCATTTCTACCAGTCGTTTCTACGGTTCCAGTCGTTTCTACGGGACGTTTCTAGCTTTTGTAGTGGCTTCAACCATTTCCAACAGCGATTTCTAAGTTTCTAGTCGTTTCTAGGGGTCATTTCTAGTTTTTGTAGTGGCTTCAACCATTTCTACCAGTCGTTTCTACGGTTCCAGTCGTTTCTACGGGACGTTTCTAGCTTTTGTAGTGGCTTCAACCATTTCCAACAGCGATTTCTAAGTTTCTAGTCGTTTCTAGGGGTCATTTCTAGTTTTTGTAGTGGCTTCAACCATTGTAGCAGCCATTTCTACTGGCCCAGTAGTTTTTACGAGACGTTTCTAGTTTTTGTAGTGGCTTCAACCATTTCCAACAGCGATTTCTAAGTTTCTACGGGCCATTTCCAGCTTTTGTTGTGGCTTCAACCATTCTACCAGATGTTTCTACTGTCCCAGTCATTTCTACGGGACATTTCTAGTTTTTGTAGTGGCTTCAACCATTGTAGCAGCCATTTCTACTGCCCCTGTCGTTTCTACGGTCTGTTTCTAGCTTTTGTAGTAGTTCCAACCATTTCTCCAACGGTATTCTTTCCGAATTACCCGCCACTCGATACAAAATCCAACGATTCAATTCGCAATTATTATTCCTCATTTACGTATTTATTTCTTACAAACACACATTATCTCTTCAATGAAAACCGCATCTACTTTTATAATTAACGATTTTGTTTACAATCTATCAGCCACTGCACTTTCAAACAGTGCTCGAGTTTTGCACGGTTATCAGTTCACCAACATACTGTTGCGGTTTCGCTTATCTTTTGTTATTGCCTTCATTGAATCTGAATTATTTTATTATTTGTAATGAAATTCTAATTACCAAATATTTGGGAACCTATTAATTATTTACGATGCATTTTCGGTACATTTTTTTGCTTAAAATTGCCGAATTATCTATATTAAGAGATCTAACGCCCGGACTAGGCGTCCTCGTGGCCCTGGTTTATCCGACGAAAGCAGAGACACGAACGAGTTGCCGCTCTCGCGCATATGATAATTTATTTCGTTGTTCAAAATACGTTTCGTTCATCCCATATGTTCTTAAGATGTGTTTTGCTACTGTATCTGCAACGGCCAATGCACCCTGCTGTGATATACCCTGCGACAAGCACCCGACATGAGCCAGTCCTTTTCCCGAATGACGTCATGGTTCGCAACCCCCGACGGAAGCACCCTGTTGATTTCCGATCCTCGCCGCGTTCCCTACGCACCGCATGCCTCCGCATTCCCTACGCACCGCATTCCCGAGCATGCGCACCCCCGACCTACGACCGCTCCCGTTCCCAGCCGACGCGTCGAAGTCCTGATGCCTCCTCCCGTTAGGTTAGCACCCTTGCCGTTAGGTGTCCCGACGTCTCCTCCCGTTAGGTTAGCCACCTTACCGTTAGGTTCGAGCTTGAGGTTAGTGATTCCGCAGACCACGTGGTTTTTTCGCCAAGTGACCCTTACGCTCGGCCTTGAATCATCCGACAAAATCAGAGACTCGAAGGAGTTGCCGTTCTTGGGCAGGCTGGCACTGGCTTACAAAAACTATAGACTCGAAGGAGTGGACGTTCTCGCGCATGCAGGCTTAAGCAAAAGATTTCAAATTTTTTTACAGACAACAACACACCATATCTTTCAGACGCTTGAAACATTAAAAAAGTCTCAAAGCTCGACGTCCGACGAAAGTTGCCGCGCCACGGACTTGCGCCTTTTTACAGCCAACTATATCCCCCCATCCAGCCCCCAAATATCTAACCGAACAACACCCAAAAACACGCGCCCGCGCAATAGGCATGTACTATACCTTTTCAAATAAACATTTCTAGATTAGCGCAGCTCGTTGGACACCTGACTTTGTAATCAGGCAAGCCGCGTTCGATACCCGGCCAAGTATTTAGCTTTTTTTCTCTCTAACCACCACAACCAACAACAGATGGCGTGCACCCTGCAACCCACAATACAATGGCTTTCAATTATTAACAACAGATGGCGCGCACCTCTGCAACACACGCAACCCACAATACAATGGCTTTCATTTATTAACAACAGATGGCGCGCACCTCTGCGACACACCCAAATGTCTTTCGCGCACCCCTACGACCACCCCCAATGTCTTCTTCTTCCCAATGGCTTCTTCTGCTTATCCAAACAACAACTACCAACAGCTCGGCAGCAGCTCCCGGCGAGAACTCGATGACTGGTTACCTTTATGTCCACTTCCGCTCCAGAAACGGCTTTGTTTAACTACTTATATTTTCTCAACTTTTTAAACAATTTGCCTTTAGTGTTTCTTAAAAAAAAACTTTTGATCTATTCAATTCCATAACATATATATATATATATATATATATATATATATATATATATGTTAGGTGTAAATATCATGCACGTGTAAGATACAAAGTATCATATTTCGCTGGCCAGTTTCCTGCTTCACTTTGTAAACGTGGGAACGCATCGACTTGACCGTTCTTGATTAGTCAGCTTTCCTAATGTTATAAATCAGAGCGACGCGGTCCCTCGGTCGTCATTTATCCTTAGTATACTTGTACCATTTAGTTAGTTCATTTTAATTTTCAATTTACTGTTTTATTAAAATTGAACACGTGTACACTCACTAGTTAGTGTCGATTTCCAAATCCTTGTGGACAAGAACTTCCAGACCGAGACAACAACTGTGGCAGCGAGAACCCGGAACACGCAACCTTACAGCTAACCAGTCCTCAGCTTCTCGAGAACAGTCTCATGCCTAGGGTAGTAATAACGTATGTAGAAACATCTCGCTTTTGATTCAATTATTTATTAATTGAAACGATTTTTATATTTATTTTTATATTATTATTATCAGTTCTCTCGTTTAAAATTTCCATATATTTCTCATTCCTTTAAACCACATTTTAAGCTATTGAATAATTTTTGAAACCAATTTATTATTATAATTTTACCTCGCTTTATTTTATTTTGTGTTCGCAAACTGCTGAATTTATTTAACCATTTACTCATACCATAATTTTGAATTTTTTATAATTTTGTGTGACTTTGCTTACTTCCAATTTTTCGGCTTTATTTAATTTTATTTTTTCGTAACACTTGAATATTTGAAATGGCAACTACAAGACAAGGTGCTGCGACTTCTACTGTAGAGCCATTCAAAATATCAGAAATTTTCGCAATAATTCCGGAATATGACGGAAACCCTATATTCTTGAACACTTTCATTTCTTCATGCCAAACTGCGTATAGTATGGCAACGGACTATCAACAAGTGCTTTTAATATTGCACATAAAAAATAAACTTCGCGGCAGAGCTGCCGAACTTATAAATTCTCGCAACCCGACTCAATTAACTGAAATTCAGACACTCTTAGAGACCCACTTTGGAGATCCTAGAGATCTCTCAGCCTTGATTCAAGATCTTCAAAGAATGAGGCAATTAAATACCGAATCCCCCATAACATTTTCAGCCAGACTACAAACCCACCAAGCAAAAATGCTTGCTGCGGTTAACAAAACTTGACTCAAAAAGAGAAACAGGCACAAATCGACTTGATAGAATCCATGGCACTAAATTGCCTCCTAACAGGTTTAGAGTCGAAGATAGGGCAACTAGTTCGTGCTAGCGATCCTAAAGACATTCTGACCGCTGTTTCACGCATTAAACGTGAGCTCCAACTCCATCATTTAGAAACTCAAAAGTTTTCGAATTTTAGAAACCAAGGTCCACCTCCTCGAAAACCACTTTCCAGTACAAAAACAATGTTCATTCTGTAAAAGAATGGGGCATACTGTTAACGAATGTCTCACCAAATCGAGACAAATGCAACAAAACCAAAATTACGGAAAAAACTTTTCGAACATACGTCCTAACCCATTTTCACAACAACCGGGCCAATTCCAGAATAGGCCACAATTCCAACCCAATACTCAAAATTTCCAGCAGAACAGAAACTTTCAACCATCTCGTCCTCCGACAAGTGCACAACCCAAAGTTCAGGTCAATATAAACCTAATCAAAACTTTTTCCGGCAACAACGAACACATCACTTGAACAGCTCTTATAATTATGAGTACGACCAACCCAATACTAACTTATACGAAACTCAATACCAAAATACTGATTTCGAAAGTTACGACCAAGACTATTCCGATTCAACACAAACTGATTACGACTATTACTCAAAAACAGATAACGCAGAATGTGACAACTATGTTGAAAATGAACACGAATTTTCCTCCGTAAATTTTCAGAACCTCCCTATCCAGACGGAACCCCCGGAAATCACAGAACTTCAGACCCAATTTCAAATGCTAAATCTAGACAGTTTCGACCGAATTTGAACTTCCCCGAACAGAGCTTTCTATAAGACCGCTTCTGACCGTAAATTCTAAAAATCTATACTACATCACAGATTCCTCTAACACATATAAAATCCTAATAGACACCGCTGGTGGTCTTTTAATTTTCAAACCAGACACTTGCACACGCTTCAGAGATAGATTTCAGGAAAATGTGGTAATTCAGGGAATTACCAACCAGAAAATCCTTATAAATGAATCGACCCTCGTCCTTTTTAATATAAAAGACCCACACAAGGTTTACATCTGCAACCTTGATATAGAATTCATTCATATAGATTTTGACAAAAAACAACTAATAACGAACTTTAAGACACTTCCTCTGTATAAAGACGATACAATCAATGCCACTGAATCTATTATACAATGTCCCTTTTCTTATACGTCCATTAATACAATTTCAATTGAACCCCGTACCGAACAAATCTTTAAACTTAGCTGTGAACTAAGAAACACCGAAGCCCTTCTAACAGGTATGGAAATTGAAAAGGTTCACCTCCCTAATGCTGTTGTTACAGTAGACAGCAAAGGCCAATTTCTAACCTCCATTCCAAATGCGAATGCCATCCCTAAAATAGTAAATTTTTCAAATCTAAAACTCGAACCGTTACAAAACTTTTCTGTGAATTCACTCTCACAAAATACTCCTTTGAACTATAACGAACCCGACAGACAAGAGGAAATCGTTAAACAACTCCGACTAGAACATTTAAACGACGAAGAGTCAGACTCAATCTTACAATTATGCCTTGACGTTTTAGACAAATTCTACCTCGAAGGCGATCATTTATTATTCACAAATAAAATCAAACATAGTATTGATACCAACAACGCGAAACCCGTTTATACAAAATCATACCGTTATCCCCAAGTACACAAACAAGAAGTTAAGTCCCAGGTAGCAAAAATGCTCGATGAAGGCATAATACGACCCTCTAATTCGCCTTCGTCCTCCCCCGTCTGGGAAGTGCCAAAGAAATTAGACGCCTCTAGAAAACAGAAGTGGCGTGTTGTAGTAGACTACCGCAAACTTAACGAACTTACAGTCAATGACAAGTACCCTCTACCTAACATCTCAGACTTGCTAGACCAACTAGGCAAATGCCAGTACTTCACGACTCTTGACCTCGCCTCTGGCTTCCACCAGATAGAAATAGACCCAAAAGACATCGCGAAAACTGCATTCACTGTCGAGAACGGACATTTTGAGTTCGTCCGGATGCCCTTCGGATTGAAGAATGATCCTTCTACCTTTCAGAGGGTGATGGATAACATTCTTATGGGAATCCAGAATGAAAGATGTCTGGTTTACATGGATGACATAATCATTTATTCGCCTACAATACATGACCATCTATCACGACTGACAGACGTCTTTAAAAGACTCAGAAGGGCTAACCTTAAAATACAGCCTGACAAATGCGAATTTCTCCGCAAGGAGGTCTCTTACTTAGGACATCTTATAACTAAAGACGGTGTAAAACACAATCCATCAAAAGTAGACTGTATTTTAAACTTTCCACAACCAAAGAACCCTAAAGACGTAAAATCTTTCTTAGGGCTTGCTGGTTACTACCGTAGGTTCATTTCTAACTTTGCAAAGATCTCCAAACCACTGACAAAACTATTACAAAAAGACCAACCTTTCAATTTCAACGAAGAGTGCGTAAAATCCTTCAATGAATTAAAACGAACATTGACTACCACCCCTATACTCATTTACCCAAATTTTGACGAACCGTTTGTACTGACTACAGACGCCAGTGCTTTTGCTATTGGCGCCGTATTATCTCAAGGGCCAATAGGTAAGGATTTACCGATTAGATATGCTTCTAGGACCCTTTGTAAAGCCGAAACCCGGTACTCCACCATTGAGCGAGAGCTCTTAGCCATTGTCTGGGCGGTTAAGCATTTTCGTCCAATAATCTATGGCCGTAAGTTCCTACTACTAACCGATCATCGCCCGTTAACCCGGCTATTTTCTATAAAAGATCTCGATAATAGACTTCCCCGATGGAGACTCAAACTAGAAGAATACGACTATGAAATTATTTACAAGCCTGGTAAAGTTAATAAGAACGCTGATGCTTTATCACGGATTAAAATCAACCATCTTGACGAATGTTGATCATTTCAGTCAAAATCGAAACTAACACCCTTCAAAGTCCCTAAACGAAGAAACCGAAGACGACAGTCCTGAACCCGAACAAAATGAAATATCCCTTGAAACTATGTCCGAAGAATTTAAAACCTTTATAGAACGTTATAAAACTACTTCTTTAATTGACTACAGCAAAATTGAATTCTCCAACTGTCAACTACTAGACAAAACTAATAAAAACATTTTAATTTTCCCCGAATCATCCAATCTTCCGGAATTTCATCATGACATCTTCGAAGATATTTTCGAAGAAGTCGCTGACTTCGAAACCTTTAAATTTAATATATTCGCCAGCAAAACCGTAAGCAGAAGGCAATATTTCATAATCCCACTTCCAAATGATCCTGACATTGTAAATCAAGTTCTTTTTGCATCAATATACAAACATCAAGATACTTTATCTCCATCTAAAACATACTGTGTCGAAAACAATCTCGATCTTCCAATTTTAGAGATGCTCTCTTTCATTTTCGCTGAAAAAGAAATCAAATGGAAAATTTGCCAAAACGTTACAAAAACCCCCGAAAAAGACGAAATACCGCGAAAAATAACTTGCACCGCGGCATTAACGAAACCGTCCGCCGTATTAAGGAAATGTACACCTGGCCAAGTTTCACAAAAGACATTGAAAATTTCGTTAAGAACTGCGACATTTGTCAAAAAACTAAAGCGTGTCGCAAAAACCTAGACAATCCCCTCGTCATTACGGAAACGCCTAAAACACCGTTTGAGCGAATTAATATTGACATACTAGAAATACCTAACAGAAACTATATCTTATCTGTAAGAGACGAACTGACAAAATACTCACAAGCTTATGCTTTGGCAGACAAATCAGCCAAATCAGTTGTCAGTACTATGATGTTATACTTCCAACATTTTGGTACGCCATTGCGTATACATTGTGACTATGGTAGGGAATTTGACAACGCCATATTCAAAGATTTGTGTAAACTGTACGACATCAAACTAACTTATTCAAGCGTAAGACATCCGCAAACAAATGGCTCTGTAGAACGATTTCATTCTACTTTGTTAGAAATGATTCGAATCCATAAAGCCGAAAATCCAGATGAACATCCCCTAAATGTACTCCCGTATGCGGTTATTGCTTACAATAACTCGACAAACAAAACCCATGGCTTTTCGCCTTACGAACTAGTGTTTGGACATACGTCCAGCAGACCACCTGAAACCACTTACAACCATAAGGAACTGATTAGTAAATATATACTACAAAGTAGCCCGCGAAAAAACTGACTTATAAAAGCAAAAGGCTAAAGAACGTTTTGATAAACACGTTTCGGACAAACTTCCCGAATTTGAAATTGGTGACAAAGTTTACGTCAAGGAATCCCAAATTAAAGACAAATTTCATAACAAATTCAACGGTCCATTCCAAATTTTAGATATTCACAATAATTCAGCCACACTCTTAAAACTCAAAACAAACCAACGAACGAAAGTTAACTTTGACAGAATGAAACTCTATTCTGAAAACTAACTTTCTTTTCAGGTTACTACTGCTGTTCGGATCAGCAGTCTCACAGTTCAACATCAAACCAATAACAACTCTTGGTATTTACTATCACGACGAAACTAGAATAGTCATCTCCAACTATAAATGGACATTACTAGTTCATCGTAACTTGACGATACTTAAAGAAATCTTTGAAAACAACAACAGAATCTTCAAAACATTAGAAAACACTGTCGATCCCATTCCAGGTTTCAAATTTCATGACACAAGTGCATTCCGAATTGATGTACAAACTCACATCAGTCTCTTATCCCAAATTTCAGATTCAATTAAAACTAAATTTTCAGAAATATTCATGGATACTAAAAGATCCAAACGAGGACTAATTAACGGTGTAGGAACTATCTTTAAAGCCATCACTGGAAACCTTGACGCAACCGATGGCACATTCTTCACAGATAGTATCAATAAACTTAGCCAGGGACAATTACAAGTAGAGAATCTCCTACAAAATCAAATAAGCGTAACTACTTCTATTATCAAAGCTTTCAATGAAACCATTCAGAAACTCCAGATTGACGAAGAAAACTTTAACGAAAACATTGACGCAATCAATTTGGCAATACATACTCTAAACGACAAAATAGCTCTTATCCAAGCAAAACATTTTTGGGAATATGCGAAAAATTAATGGCAAGCTATTTATTTCTTTAGGATAATCTCAATGATATTTTAAATTCCATAACATTTGCTCGCTTAAACATAATTCATTCCTCAATAATCACACCTGATCATTTGATAAAGTCACTACAGGAAATTTCGCAAAATCTTGTCAAAAACAATCTACCGTTACCTGTCAGATATTCAAGTGTCGCCCAATATTTGGAAGTAATCGAATTAGAAGCGTTTCAAACTAATTCATATTTAGTCTTTATTTTGAAAATTCCTCTTGTAGATCAACAACTCTACACCGCCTACCACTTATATCCTATCCCAATTTTAGATGATAGAACTGGTTTTCATTATATTCTTTCATTCACACAAAAATATATTGCGCGAAATGATGATTCTCTTATGTACATACCGATCAAGGACTTGAGTGCGTGCAAACAGCTGACTCCACTCCGAAAACTGTGCTCCGATTTATACGCGTATCCCATAGACTCAAATGCACCCTATGAGGCACAGCTCCTGAAAAACATTCGTAGTGTCCCCGAAACTTGTAAAAGTGCCATCGTTTTCAGTGAAGGGTACAATGTTCAAAAACTTGAAACAAATGCGTGGATTGTGATCATATCGGAACCCTTACATGTGACGGTTAATTGTCCAGGAATTGACGCCAAAACTTTAGTGCTAACGAACAGTTTCTATCATTCGGTTACAAACGGAATGTAGTGCTTTTGTTGGGATTACAAAAATCTAATCCGAACAGAAAAAATTCATGAACATTTCAGACAATTCTCATCCAGTTTTAATTCCATTCAATTGCTGCAATTCTCATCCTGAGAAACTTACAATCCCGAATCTTAAACCGCTTAAACTGGACGATTTAAACATGGAAGGACTATCCATAGCCAACCACAAGCTGGACCAGTATTCAAGGGATCTTGACGATCTCATCATTTCCTGGTTCACGTATGCTACAATAATTATCATTTTAACAATTGTTATTGTATACAGCTCATTGAAAATCTTAAGGCACGTTAAGAGACCTCCGAAAAACGGCAACTATAATCCAGAGAGTCTGAGAACCTTGGCAAAACCATTCTCCAGGCTCATACCAAAACTGAGGCCCCACATCGGAGAGGAACCAGAACATCCAGACCTATAGAAGTGAGAACTTTTCTTGATACGTTTCTATGGACTAATTTCACTTTCTGTGTTTGATATATTTTTTGTATTTTTATGTAACCTATTTAATCTTAATCATTATGTTCATTTTACTTTTATTTTATTTTCATAATTGTATTTTTTTGCTTATCTAGCTAGCGTCTAGTAAATTCCAAAAGTTGATGTTACAGCATCAACTGTTCTTGGTAAAGGGGAGCTGTTAAGCGTAAATATCATGCACGTGTAAGATACAAAGTATCATATTTCGCTGGCCAGTTTCCTGCTTCACTTTGTATACGTGGGAACGCATCGACTTGACCGTTCTTTTGATTAGTCAGCTTTCTTAATGTTATAAATCAGAGCGACTCGGCCCCACGGTCGTCATTTATCGTTAGTATACTTGTACCATTTAGTTAGTTCATTTTAATTTTCAATTTACTGTTTTATTTAAATTTTTAATTTTTTGTATTTCAATAAATAATTTTTTTTAAAAACTCAAAAGTGATTTACAAGATATAATATATATATATATATATATATATATATATATATATATATATATATATATATATATAGGGAATTCCAACTCAAACGAGCCACCTTGAATATCTTGGTTATTTTCAAAAATATTGCAACAAGAAAAAACAGGTCGATTTTTGTTTCCAGGGAAAAAATTTTGAGGTGAATTAGCGCTTGCGCGCATTCAACATAAACAGGCCAATTCAATGACCTTGAGATAGGGAAAATAGGTGTTGTCGTATATCATTTGAAAGCCCGTTTTACGTACTATACCGTCATAATAAAATTTTTGATTGCAATTTCTGTAAATGTAACAGAAAACCTAACGGACCTAGAAGTAAAACCGGATTATTAAATTAAAAGTTTTTAGCGTATGGAAAAGTATTAAAAAGTACTTCTTGTATAGTCCGTTCTTAAATAATCCTGTTTCACTGCCGCACCTTGTCCTATAGAATGGCCTGCCCGATCACCTGATCTGAACCCTTTGGATTTTTTTTGTAGACACATGTTAAATCCAAAATTTTTATGACTAAGCCTGAGAATTTGAACGAATTAAAGCAGAGTGTCGTCAGATAACACCGACTATGCTGAACCATGTCAGAGACGGCTTTCAAAGTTGTACTATTGTACGGAAGTCAATGGAAGACACTTTGAACATTTGCTTTAGAGGCATTGCATTGTAAATTCGTTTTTTTAATACACTTTTATCATTACATGTACAGAAATAGCAATAAAAAAAATTATTATGACGGTATAGTCCGTAAAAAGGACTTTCAAATGATATACGACAACATCTATTTTCCCCATCTTAAATCTCAAGGACATTGAAATGGGTTGTTATGTTGAATGCGCGCAAGCGCTAACTCACCTCAAAAAATTTCCCCCTCGAAACAAAAATCGACCTGTTTTTTCTTATTGCAATAGTTTTGAAAATAACCAAGATATTCAAGGTGGCTCGTTTGAAATGGAATGCCCTGTATATACATATATATCTATATAGAATATATAGAGAGAGATTAACTATAAATGACATTAACAGCATCAATCTCATGAAAAGCTTTTTTTACTTTAGAATCAGTGAAATGAGTTATTATGCACTTTATCAATTTGATAAATGGAATTTATTCGATTGTTTCCATTTAAAAAATATTCCTGAATTGTTAAAAAAAAAACTAATGCTCTAATTAAATAATTTTGATGTATTTATTGATGCCAATAGTAGAACTCGTCTCTTGACTCGCAGTGACTAAAATGAGGAAAATTTCTTAACGCATTATTGATACAACTATATAAAATATAATAAGTGCATGCTCATAAAACTGATCTTTTGTTTCTTTGATATTTTATTCCAGAATAATTTTTGTATACTGAGTATTATGTCAAATAATTTAACAATTATCGACAACTTATAAAATCTATTGTTTCAAACTCTCTATTGTTTTCTGAGACTTTTTCGTGGTAACTTTTTGGTTTCTTCGGGAAATAACACGAGATTGAATGTAGAGTTTTTTTTTTCAAGGCGGCTTTATTTCTCAACGCAACCTAAAATAAATTTCCTATTATTTGAGATTTATTAATGAAATGTTTTTTATGTTTGTTCAGCGATTACTTGTAAACGGCTCAAGGAATTTCGACCGTTTATACTGGATTCTGTTTCGGGGTATCGCGAACTGGTCCCATATTTTTTTCATTAACCAAGCTTGTACCGTTTCTTAGAAAATGGGGGAAAACTTTTTGTACCGATTTTCTTATACACTATGCTTTGGTGGAGTCGCCGGTCTTAAACTTATGAAATTTTTTCTATTCGGAACATGGGATAAATTTAAAAAAAAAATGGATTATTTCTGGGATATCCCTAAGTGGTGCCATTTTTTCCACTAACATAGCTTGTAGCGTTTCTTAGAAAATCGGGAACTTTTTACCGCCTTTTGTATACAGTAAACTTTGGTGGAGTCGCTGGTATTAAAAATATTGAAACATTTTCTGTTCCGAACATGGGGTATAATAAATTAAATTAAAAAAGAGCGGCAGTCTTACGAACTATACTCACTTTCTCTATTTTTCTTTATTTGTGTCACTCTTACTAATGGATATAAATATCAGGCGAATTAAAATAATTGTCACTATTTTGTAACGAGTCAAGTATTAATTCTAATTTAATTCTTAAATTAAATATATCTGCAAAGAAATATAAGTTTATAGATTGAGTAAGTGTGTAAACAGTTTTGTTCATTTGAATAGGTAACTATTTGATGACAAGATTTCAAAGAAAAGTTCGTTTTGTTCTTAGCTAATATCATTACAAACACAACATTTGTACAAAACAATAAATTATATAGGTATATATTCAACGATATCAACAATTTAAAATTCTTTAAGTTCTTTGTAATATTAAAATGAGTTTTACTCACTTTATGTCAATTGAAAAGAGTACATAAAATTAATAATGACACAATATTTTAAAAAATTTGGTCAAGTGCGAGTTGGACTCGCATACTAAGGGTTCCGTAGCTCCTTCAAGATTCTAATATTCCAGTTTCAGACAAGCAGAGAATTTTCTTATATTTACCTTAATATATTGTTGTAAAGTCCTTGAGTTCAATTTCAATTATAAAACTAATATTCACTTTCACTTTTCTATAAACTTTTATTTACATCGAATATAAAACAGCTGATATCACAATAACAATTTTACATATAAGCTCTTCGTACCACCAACTGATCCGCGATCGTGGCCTCCTTCCTTTATAAAACCAGCATAGAAAATTCTCGTAAAAATCATCATCACTCCTACAGGCCGAGTCTTGTCGAGAACCATTTTTTATCTCAAAGCGTTTGTTGTCGTACTGAAATGAAACAGGGTCGGCATTGGGTAAATTTCGTAACACTGCCCCCTCTTTAATTCTGATCGTCCCGATCAGAAACATCCACTCCATGGTAGGGAGCAAGTCGATCCAAATGGACCACCTTCAACTTAGCCTTGGGCTTTCGACGGATCCGGTAGACGACGTCATTAAGCCTCTTGACCACCTCGTATGGACCATCCCAGGCGGGTGTAAGCTTTGGGGATTTACCCTTGCTCCGTTGGGGGTTGTACAGCCAGACTTTGTCTCTCTCCTGAAACTCGACTGAATTGGCCTTGAGGTCGTATCGCGTCTTCATCCGTTCACTGGTGGACAACATCTGCGTTCGGGCTAATTCGTGTATTGCCAGCATGTTATATCGGAGCTGGTCGGCATAATCCTCGATGTCTTGGGAAGGTTCTTCGGGGGAGCCAAATGCCAAATCGCAGGGTAATCGCGACTCCTTTCCGAATAGGACCCTGGCTGAGGTCAGGCCTGTACTATTATGTACGGCAGAGCGATATGCCAACAGGAATAGGGGAATATGTTCATCCCAATCACGCTGGATATTGCTGACGACGACCTTGGATAGGTGTTATTCCAAGGTCCTGTTGAATCTTTCCACCATTCCGTCTGACTGTGGGTGCAATGGTGTTGTTCTCGTTTTCCTGATTCCCAACATCGTGCAGATCTTCTGGAATACATTCGATTCGAAGTTACGCCCCTGGTCTGAATGTAGTTCCATCGGGACGCCAAACCTGCTGAATAATTGTTCTACTAGCACCGTCGCTACCGTGGTTGCCTCTTGGTTGGGTATAGCATATGCCTCAGGCCATTTGCTGAAGTAATCCATTGCGACCAGAATGTATTTGATCCCCCTCTCAGACTCGGGAAACGGACCGGCGACATCGATGGCAATTCTCTCAAATGGGACGCCCACATTGTACTGCTGCATTCTGCCCTTGGTCCGGCTCTTCGGGCCCTTACTGGTTGCACAGGTGGCACATTTGCGGCACCAAGCTCGGACGTCTTCGAAGTAATTCACCCAGTAGTACCGCTGGGGAACTTTGTCGAAGATTTTATTCATGCCCAGGTGGCCTGCGGTAATTCCATCATGTACTTCGGTCAGGATGGCTGGTACCTTTTTTTTCGGAACTACCAGTTGGGACTTGGTTTCTCGTCCATCAGCGCTTTCCCAAACGCGCTTGAGCATTCCATTGTCTACTCTTAGAGAGTCCCACTGAGCCCATAACGATTTCAGCAAGCCGGAGTATCTAGCTACCTTGTCCCATCGTGGCCTGGGTGCCACTCTCGCTTTGAGTGACAAGATTGGTTCGATGTCTGGATCAGCCATTTGATCCTGGATGCACTGTTCCGTTGTCCAGTCTTCATTGGCCTGCACTCGGATCTGCCAGATGGAGATACCCTCTCGCTGTTCCGTCTTCAGACAATGTCCGCATTCCGCTCTACAGGGTCTTCTGGATAGCGCATCGGCATTATTGTGCAAACGGCCGGCACGGTGTTCCACCTTGAAGTCGTATTGCTGTAATTTCCCCATCCATCTGGGCAGTTGTCCTTCCGGTGTCTTCATGTCGAGCAGCCATTTGAGTGAGTGCGGCATGATCTGTTCGGATTAAGAAATGACGACCATAGAGGTATTTGTGGAAATGGTCTCCAGCCCTTATTATTGCAAGAAGTTCTTTTCTGATGACGCAATAATTTCTTTCCGGTTTCGAGAATCCACGGCTGTAATACTCGATCACTCTCTCTTCACCATCTTGCACCTGGGATACGACGGCCCCCAACCCTGTGTTGCTGGCGTCGGTGTCTAAGATTAACTTGCCGGACTGTGTAGGAAAGGCTAGGATTGGGCTGGAACATAGTGCTGCCTTCATTCGCCTGAATGATGTTTCGCAATCCTGATTCCAATGGAAGGTCTCTTTCTCAGTGGTCTGCCGATGTAGAGGGGTGGCGATGGTGGCAAGTCCCTCAACAAAACGCCGGTAGTATGAACAGAGGCCCAAGAAGCTTCGGAGTTCATGTTTGTCTCTTGGAACTGGCCAATCACGGATGGCTTCTATCTTGTCTTCGTTGGTGAGGATTCCTGACTCGGACACGACGTGGCCCAAAAACTCTACTTCTTTTTGGAACAAGGAGCACTTCTTCGTGTTGATTCTCAGGTTGGAATTATTAATTCTGGAGAATACTTCGTCCAGGTTCTTCAGATGGTCGTCGAATGTCTGACCCATGACTAGAATGTCGTCGAGGTATACTAAGCACGTCCTCCATGTTAACCCGCTCAGTACATACTCCATTAGCCTCTCAAATATAGCGGGTGCATTATATAACCCAAAGGGCATGGCCGTGAACTGAAACAGCCCTTTACTGGTGGAGAACGCTGTCTTCTCTCTGTCGTTTGCGTGTAGACCAACCTGCCAATATCCAATTTTTAGGTCTAGTGTGAAGAACCAACGGGAGCCTGCTAGTGTGGTCAAAGTGTCATCGATTCGGGGTAGTGGATAGCTGTCCTTCTTCGTGACTTCATTCAGCTTTCTGTAATCCACGCAAAATCGGGTGGTTCCATCCTTCTTTTTAACTAGCACGACGGGAGCTAGTTGGAATAACTCCATTTTGTAACATGGACTCGATGTTTTCCTCGACTGCCTGTTGTTGCCCCAATGGTAGTCGTCTAGCTGGTATTCTGATGGGTTGAGCCTTTCCGATATCTATTCGATGCTGGATGATGTTGGTGCGACCGGTGGTTCCATTTTTACTGTTAAAAATTTGCCAGTGCTTTGTGATAAATTGCTTGGCTTTCTTCTGGTTCTCTGGTGTCAAGTGTGTCAAATAGTCAGCAAACTGTTGTAGGAACTCTTTATCGGGCCCTGTCTTCTTCACCGACGTCTGGTACTCTTCTTCGCAATTGATGATGGTCTCTACTAGCTCGAAACAAGCTATCTCTTGACCATTGGTAATTCTGATGTCGTTGTTGGACAAATTCAGGACTCTGATTGGTATATCTCGTCCGGTTTTAACTATAGCCCGTCCAACCAAGTAGTCATAAGCTGAGTGTATGGGCTCCACCATTCCTACGCAGCTCCCAGGATTGCTGTCTAGCTGCCAATGAATAATCTGTTTTGTTCGACCGGACTTTGCCACAATTTTTATGGAGGTGACTGAATTGTTGAGGGCCCTGTCAATACAAATTCCTCATTTAGGTACCGAAGAACATCATATCTCGGGTCGAACATAAATCCATGCTGGCTAATTAGGTCCATTCCCAGTATAAAATTGTCCTCAATATTCGCTACCAGGACCCTATGCCGGATCATGTTGTCCCCTATCTGTAGCACGACATCTGCCTCACCCTGTATTGACATGGACTCGCTGGTGACTGTTCTGAGCTGGATGTTATTGGTAACAGGCCGAATTTCTGATGCTCTCATAACCCTGGACTTGGCAATGGACACAGCGGCGCCGGTATCGATAGTGATGGTAACTGCTTGCCCATTGATGGTGCCTCTGATGACTAGGCTGCCGCTATCTCGGCAAAATCCCCGGATGGATACTGTCCTGGGGGCTGGTGGAGGGTGAGTCAGCATTCGCCCCCTTATGCTGACTGGTTGAAGTTTCCCTGGTTCGTAAGGTCGGTTTGTTGGCTACCCCTGGTTGGTGATCGTTCCGGTAACCTTAATCGGCAGTCACGTTGGAAGTGTCCTGTCCGTCCGCAGCGGTAACATGCCCCTCTGGTGCCAGTTCTTTGTGACCGTTCTAATATTTTGTTCAGACCAGCCAGCAGCGCTTGAAATGGTGACTCTGACTCTTCCTGTTTGAAGAAAACTGCTCGGACCCTCGGCTTGGACATGTTCATGACGGCATCTACTTCCAAAGCCCGAAGTAGAGCTTCATTGCTCTTCTTGACACCACTCAGTCTTAAATTTCTTTGTACTTCCACATCTCTGATGCCGTTTATGAAACTCTGTGTGGCAGGTCTGGGTAGGACAAGTGAACTAACCGTCTAATCTCTGCTTCGAATTCTTGAAGGTTTTCACCGGATTTTTGCGTTTTCCCACTGAGTTGGACTCGGTATACCTGGCTCAAGGATTGATTGTCGTATCTCTTGTCCAGAATGGCGATGATCTTGTCAAAATTGCCTTGTTCATCGACTGGAGTGCTAGTTCTAGGGTCGGACTTCTTAACGAAATTACCAGGGAGGTAGATTTCTCTTGATTATCCCATCCATTAGCCACGGCCTCAAATTGTCGTTTATACATAGGCCAAGATGAACTGCCATCAAATGTGGGTGGTTTGCTAACGGAACCTTTGGTACTCACGGTGTGCTGGTATTTCCCTCTCTGCAAATCTTGTTGCAACTTTTTAATTGCTGTTTCCACTTTATCTTGTGCTTCACTGTGAACTGCGTCTTTAATGGAACTGATTTCAACTTTTACCTGGCTTTGGATAGCACTTATTTCAAATTTCACCTGGTTCTGGATGGAATCGATGTCATCTATTTTGGTATCCACGGTATTTTTAGGACCTTTATGTCATCGTTTATTTCTCTTATGTCTGATTCCACTATTTGCATTCGTTCATTAACTGTGTCATTAACTTGCGATACTATTTGCATTAATTGTTCAAATTTCAGTTGTCTTTTCTCTTCAGTTACTTTAAAATCATTTTGTTGTTTTTCTTCTAGTATTTTAAATTCATTTTGTCTGTGTTCATCTAATAATTTAAATTCATTTTGTCGTTTTAATTCAATGTGTTCTTGTTTTTCTTCAAATTTCGAGAATAATCCTTCAATTAAATTATGTTGTTCACTTTTCATCGTGGAAACAAGATTTTGTTGTTTTTCTTCCATCGTGGAAACAAGATTTTGTTGTTCGCTTTTCATCGTAGTGACAAGATTTTCTAATTATATTTTACGTTTTTCATCAAAAGATTTTACTAACCTTTGTTGTATTTCTTCTTGATGTTGTTTCTCCTTCTTGTCACGTTTTTCTAGAATCTGGGCTATTTTTTCGTCTAGTCCCTCGGTAACCTGCTTGACTATTTTTTTGGCAGTTTCGTCTATTTTTTCCATGCTCCGTGTTTCCATAAATCAAATTACGATTTTAACTGCACTTAATCCTTTACTTCTGATCACAAAATTTGTTGTAAAGTCCGTGGGTTCAATTTAAAATTATAAAACTTATATTCACTTTCAGTTTTCTAGAAACTTTTATTTACATCGAATATACAACAGCTGATTCAAATATCACAATAACAATTTTACATATAAGCTCTTTGTACCACCAACTGGTCCGCGATCGTGGCCTCCTTACTTTATAAAACCAGCATAGAAAATTCTCGTAAAAATCATCATCACTCCTACAGGTGCCGAGTCTTTTCGAGAACAATTTCTTATCTCAAAGCGTTTGTTGCCGTACTGAAATGAAACAGGGTCGGCTTTGAGTAAATTTCGTAACAGTATTTTAAAAGAAGCGTTTTAAATTTATAAAAAAATTATTTTGCACACATAGACTTTTTACTTCATCTGCTACATGATTCGCTTGATTTTTATAAAAATACATATGTATTTAATTTTCTGATTTCGTCCCTAAAATTAACATTAGAGTTTTATTTTACTATTAAGCTTTCTCGGAAGCCTTTTATAATCTACTGTCTGAATTTTAGGCTCTGTAGATTGGAAGATAAAGGGGAAAATGCGTCAAGGTTTAAATAATAAATTATTAAATCTGTTAGACAAATTACTTAAAAATACAAATAAAATATATTTTTCAAAATTTTACATGGTGTAGTTTCTAAAGTGGGAATTAAGTCGATTTTCAATATATTTGGTAACATCTTTTAAACAAATGATTTAAAAATATGATATATTTGCAACTCACATAATGAGCCTTTTATTTGACATATTACATAATGCGTTGAAAATTGAATTTTTATTTTCCATTTAATTCTATAATTTGTAGCCAAAATTAATATTGGGGTTTTCTACTAATTGGTCTTATAAATTTCAAGTGAGCCCCAGTATCCCTAATCATTTTCAATATTTTAGCTAGTATGGTTTCGGAAATAAAGCTGGAAATGAGAATTTTTTATACTTTTTTGTTAATATCTTGTAAAAAATTAAATTAATTAAAAATATGAAAAATATATATTTGTAGTCCTGTTAATGAGCCCTTTCATTTGACCTTAAAAAATATTTTTTTATTTTCCGTTAAATTCTATAATTTGGCCCCCAAAATTAATATTAGGGATTTCTTCGTATTTTTCCTGTAAACAAAAAAATTGAGGTATTATATTTTAGGGAATAACGGAGGGAGTGTGAAATTTTTTAAAATATTTTTGTTAATAGGTATATTTTAAAATATTTATTTTAAAAATACGAAAAAAATATATTTGTATTCGTCATAATGAGCCCTTTGATTTGGTATATTATATGATACGTTAGAAATAATTTTAATTTTATGTTTTCCATTTAATGCTGTAATTTACACCCTAAAATTAATAATAGGGGTTTCTCCTAATTTTTTCAGTATAATTTAGGTGAGGCCCTACATTTCTAATTCTTTTCAAAATTTTACGGCCCATAGTTTCGAAGATAAGGAAGGTATGTAAAAAAATATATTTGTTTCCGTCATCATGAGCCGGTTCATTTGATATCTTACATGATGTGTTAGAAACAATTTTAATTTTATATTTTTCATTTAATTTTGTAATTTACCCCCCAAAATTAATATTAGAGGTTTCTCCTTATTTTTCCGGTAAAATTCAGGTGAGGCCCTACAGGCCCTACATCTATAATTTTTTTAAAAATTTTACTTCTTATAGTTTTGGATATAAGGGGGAAACGGTCAAATCAAAATTTCTTCATTTACGATATGTACTCCTCATGGGGTTACTAAACTATACACTAGTACCAAATTTCAACCTTTTCCGTCCAGTAGTTCAGGAGAAAATTGCTGTAAAGTGAGAGAGGGAAAAATCCGGAGTGATATTATAAGGGTATCTGTATATTGAATATACGGAACCCTAAAAAGTAATATTTGCTCTCGGTTTCGAACCTGAGAACTTTGAATTCCAAACCGTGCGCATAAACTCTAGACCACTTGTCTTTAGTAGATTTAAAAACTCCGTATGTATATAATACCCCAGTCCCTCTATTTAGTAGTTTGTTTATTATGATAACAAAGCGATGTAAACAAAGGACATGTTTTGCTTAATGTGTATCCTTCTATGAGTCTATATTCGTTGCTAATATGAAAGTTTAATGCCAAGTTGCCTTTTTGTGTGGTATTATTTATAATTTCTGACGTATGAGACTTATCAAAAAGAAAGAAGTGGAGTGTTTATTAGAACGAAAAGCAAATTTGCTATATTACTTAGATCTTCTATTGGTTTATTTCCTATTTATTATTGATTTTCTGTAAAATTATTATTCAAAAGTCTTAATGTAAAATGTTTACTTGATAATATGAAGCTAGTCAATACATAAGTTTAATGGTGTTCTTTCTAATGTCTGAAGTATGTCAAGCCTCTAATTTAATATATCGCAAAGACAAAATTGGAGTTTTTATTAGAATGAACAGCAAATGTTGTGCAGCTATTGTATATTAGTTTATTTTCTATATATTATTGATTTTCTATGAAAGAAGAGACTCTTAATATATTATCTGGTGCCTGTTTCTTACACAGGGAACTGAATTGGGTGGGCATTTCAAAATGAAGCAGTGTGTAGCAATATATTGCAAAGAGAGAATTGGAGTTTTTATTAGAAAACCAATTTTGTGCAGGTTTTCTATATTAATTGGATATTATATTAGTTTATTTCCTATATATTATTGATATTATATAAAAGAAGAAACTCATAATGCATTTTACCAGGTCTCTGTTTCTTACACAGTGAACTGAATGGTATGGGTATTTCAAGATCAAGGTCCTGTGTGGTGCCCGTGTCGGTGTTGAAACAAATGAAATCTCAAGTTATCCAATTCATTCCCTTGCTCATCTATTTTCATGTGTAAATGTGGGCCCCCGTTAAGAAGCTTTCGCTTCTAAAAGAAATTAGGTTAGTTCCGGGGGACCCCATATTTTTATGATTGTTATTAAGTACATATTTTATTAAGGTGTTTCTTTTAATTCAATGCCTTTTTCGATAATGTCCAAAGTCGGGCCAAGTTTTGGAATTAAATCCCTGAAACTCCTTTTGGTTGGTGGTGGCGCTTTTTTGTGCAGGTGGGTTTATTTATCGGTATATGATTTAGGCAACTGCAATAGATACATTTGTAAACGATGAAATATGTTTCGTTATAAACGGCTGAATAATTAAGACATCAAGTCCCTAGAGTATGGGTTGAGTTTATGATTGGCTATATCTAATTATTCGATATTAAGATCGTCCAGGTTTAAGAGTTTAAGTTCTGGAACTTTGACTTTACCTGATACAAGTTCGCAACAATTATAAGGTATATCAACTGGATGAGAATTATCAGTGATATTTATAACTTTCCGATTTTCGGTTTGTACAAATAAAAGCACTGTACTCCGAATAAAGATTAACAATTGATATTGTGGTTTTTAGATCACTTTCTGTAGAGTTTATTCTGATTTTTATGGGTTGTGAAATTATTATTAGTCATGTATAGACTGAAACTAACGGAACTTTTGCAATTTTTCGGTACATTTAAATTTTCTCAACAGTTGTGTTTCACACAGGGTCTTTGTGTCTATAGGGAAAACATATAATTTGGAGCAATGTTTATGGCGAAAATTTAACGATTTGCACACATTTAAATCTTCTGTTAGGATGTATAATAAAGAAAGTGTAGACCTGGATTATCGTCATAGATAGAGATAGGATAAAGATGGAAGACGGTGTAGAGTTGCAGTTCTACGAGTGGTATTTTGAGAATAGAAAAAGATCTGAACGGGGTTGAAAAGCTTCAACATCTATAATCTCTAAATATTTGGCATCATTTGAATATCTTACCGGAAAAGGAAATTTTTTTTAACTAAATTCTGTGAAATTTCATGTTGGACTGTTATTAAATGTTCTGAAGTTCAGATTGATCTATGTATAATTTTTGTCTTGCAATAGTAATAGCTTTTAATAATTAGTTTAAGTTATTTTGTAAATAAAGCAACTTTCCAATTAATTTGTCACATATTTCAAGAAACATTAGTTTGGTTTCAGTACAAGCGTTTTGTCAGCGAAGTGCATGTTTGTTCTTTAAATCCCTTTGACGTATTCATTAAAGTTCTTTTGTAATTTCGCGATTGTCTTGTTAACATTTCTGATAATTGATGTTATACTGATTTGAGTTTTTATTAAATTTTCGATTTGGAATTGCTTCCGATTTAAGTTGTTAATTCTGTTTGTGTAAAATTTACCATGTGACCATGAGTAAATTTCTAAAAACTTCTCTATCAGGAATGTAAAGATTTGTGTTAACAAGCTGAAATGAGTTTGAATTTCAGCTCTAAAACTGTTCATGAAATGTATGGGGGCCATTCAAGTATTACGTAAGCAGATTTATTACAATTATTTAGCCCCCCCCTCCTCCTTGCCAGCAAAAGTAAGCAAAGCTCTTACCACCAATGTCATCAAAAATATCAAAAATAAGCAAAGCAAAGACCCCCCCCCTATAGTGCTTAAGTAATACTTGAACAGCCCCATGCCAGGACTTAGTGCTTCAATTAAGATGTTGAGTAAGTGATTGTTTGATTTAAAAACTAGTTTTCAGTTCAAAGTGGAATATTGCTGTTCCAAACAGCAAGAAGAATCTAGAACAGCCATAAGCTTTATGAATAAGGTTTCACTCTATCAAGGTTAACTTTAGTCCTTTGTTACTTGGTAAGTTTAGGAGAGTTGCAGAATTGTTGTGTAGTTCCAAAATTTGAAAGGGGTTAAATTTATTTTTTAGTTTATTCTTAAGCGGCAATTCTATAACATAGACTTTGTTGCCGATTTGAAAATTTGGAATGTTTTCAGAAGCATGTTTGTCGAATCTTTCTTTTGCTTTTTGATTTTGATTCGGTTGGGTCGCGTGTAATTCTGTAATGATTGGATTTGCGGTTATTAAGGTCACGAACATATTTCGGAATTGATTATTGTTGGGTATAGAGTGTTTTGGAAAATTTGCTGGCTGCGTGTTGAAGTATTGCATGCTATCACGGGAACAAGTAATATGTTGAACGGATATTCAACTAGGTTTTCTGATTTATGAATCCTTATCATTTCTAGAAGTTTCGAATGAAAACGTTCAAGTGAATCATTGGATTGTGAATGTTTTATACTGAATAATGACACTTGATTATCAAAGAGTTTCTAGAGACCTTTGAGGAGAGCATTATCAAATTTTCTGCCGTAGTCGGAATATAGGGGTATTCTATAGTGCTCGAAGTAACGTAATAAAGTGTTGACAACTGTTTTGACGGATTTATCGCTGATAGGATAAGCTTGTGAGAATTTAGTAAGTTCCTCACGGCTAGTAAGTGCATAGTTTTTAGTTGGTAGGTACTACGAGGATATCAGTGTTAATTATTTTCTCCAAAGGTGACCTAGGTGTTTCAGTAACTACAAGTGGATTGTATAAGTTTTTGCAATATGCTTTTGTATTTTACTAAAAATACGCAATATCTAATAAAGTTTTTCTAGGTCTTTAGTTAAACTTAGTCTTTTTCGACAGTTATCTGTAAGGTTCTAGCAATTTTTCCATTTTAATTCTTCTATAAAAGAAAAGATTTCTGAAATGTGTAGTTGAACGTTGTTTTCTAACAGTAAGTTATGTGGGATTTTAGAAGATTTCTATTTTTATATAGAGAATCGCATAGAACCTCCTTAATAATTTCAGGGTCGGATGGAATTGGAACCTTGAAATATTTTCTTCTGCACCCTGATTTACCTGAGTAGACATTTATCTTGAAAGTTTATAAGTCTGCGTTTTATTAAAAAATATCGTCAAATGTTTTGTAGTGAAAGTCTTGGATAATTGTTATGGGTGTTTTTGTTTTCTCGTTCAATTATTTGATTATCTAGTCTCACCTTACTATAAGATTCTAGAAGCGTATGCAATCGATAGATCTTTACCTATTGGTCCCTGTTACAAATACAGCGCCGATTGCAAAGGCGCTTGCATGTATAGTCAAAATGAATTGTTCACTGAAGGTTGGGTATATTGATATTGCTATTGAAATTAATACTTATTTTAGATCGTTGAAATATTTAATACACTCTCAATAATCAGAATGGTATATCTTTTTGAAGTATTCTTGTTAGGGGTGTGGAGATTTTTGCAATATTTGAGATAAAGTGTCTGTAGTATCCGGCTAATCCCAAGAATGATTTAATTTCTTTTTGATTTTGGGATTGAAGAAATTTTATTATATATTGAACTTTATCTGAATTTGACTTTATGTCATCAGGAGTGCTGAGTTGTGTTAAATATGCTATTTCCTTATAATAACTATCAGTTGTCGGGCTGCATTTTCAAATTTTATTTTCTAGGGCGTTTGAAGTTGAAGCATATGTTCTTTTCATTAATTGTGATAATGATGTCGTCCATGTAGACAAGACATTTTTCATTTTGTATGCCTCGAAGTATGTTGCCCATGATGCAATGGAACGTGGATGGGGAGTTTTTAAATCCAAACGGTATTAAATGCAGTTTTCTGGATATCTTTAGGGGTTGACTTCAATATACTGAAAGTAATGAGATATTGACTTCGTCCATTTTGATCTAATTGATCAGTAATATTGGGAAGGAAGTAAATATCATTGAGTTGGAGGTAATTTACGAATACACTATTTTTGCTTGTACAAATTGGGGGAGACCAGGAGGAGTTCGAAGGTCGGATTATTGCTATCTGTAGAGTGCTTAACTTCATTAGTAAATGACCGCAAATTTGCTTATTTGGAGTTTGGTTTTGGCTAAAATTGTAATGATCTGTTTTTAAGGGTTCCAATATTACTTTTTTCGAAAATGAAGGTTTTCGGAATGGTGTTTGCTTTTAGAATGGATGTTAAAAATTTACCGATATTGTTGGTTTTTACTATAGCCTTTACAATATTATTTTGTCTTTTTCGGTCCTTATGAGTATAGCGTCCATGTTCATAAGACTATTTTTGAATTTACAAATTTTTGCGGTTCGAGGTTCAAAAGTTACCATATTAACTTATTGTTATTGAAGGGTTTGTGAAATTTTTATTTCTTGGAGTAGGAAGTATCGAGTTGGAGGAGATAGCTTATTCTGTTACTGTTACTGTGTTAGTGGCGAAGTTAGTTATTAGCTTTTTTTCTTAAAATCAATTATGCAGTCAAAATGTTTGAAGAGTTCGAATCCTAAGAGTCCGTCAAAATCTATATCTAAATTGCAAATGAAGCCTTGTGGGGATCGTTTATGTTAAAGAGTACAAGAGTTAATTCGTTAATTAAAATTTTTAGGTTGTAATTCCTTCAATTACAACATTTTCTGGAAATCTATCTAAGAATCGTGTCTATCAAAATTTTGTAAGAATTGAAAGCATCAGTTATGTAAAATAAATTTTTGGAATTAACAAATAGAAGGGGTTTTACAGAAACTGCTGTTCTGTCTTAAATGAGTAGGGATTAACTTTTTTAATTTCACGGATTTCATATTTGAAGTATTGGTGCTTCGAAATGGGTTGGTTTTGAATTTGAAAATTTCCGTGTTTTGTTTAGTCCAACATTGGTTAGTACGAGAGACAATTATCATATTCTGCATTTATTGTTTCTTGTTGATGCCCGAGTACGTAAATATGAGCAATCTTCTGAATAGTCGTAGGGATATTAATAATCAGTCAGTTGATATCTGTCATATTGACTTTAATGTGCAGTATCATAATGGTCATACGGTTCAAAGTATTCAAAGTTGTTCACGTGATGAGTTCTTTTTTGTCTAAAGAAGTTATGATTTTGTCGGTACTGACCTGAACTATGAAGAGTTTGGTTTGAATTTCATATGAATTGATTCTTTAGTCGTGGATGCGTAATAGTTTAAGGAATTGATTGCTGACTGATTCTAAAGTATTATTGAAATTGTACACGAAATTTTTTTCAAGGGAAATGTTTTATTGCCGCATCATTGCTTGGCATTCAGTATACGTATGCAATAAAAATTTGCAAAAAAGACATTGTTTTGCAGATGGAGGAATCATTGGTCTACGGTTTGGAGTTGGTTGTTGCTTATTAATTTGAAATTTAGGTTACTGAATTTTCACATACTCTCGGCGGAAATTCGCTTTCGTCAGTCGTCAAGCGGTTAGTCGGAAGAAGGCACATGATTAGATCTTGAATATAATTTTTTTATATAACGTTATCTTTTAACACATTATTAGCTCTCAAACGTAATTGTTTATATAACTGATTTACCGTTAAATTTTACCTGTAATTAATAATTGATTTGGTATTTAAATCTAAATTAGTTTGAAATTTACCTTAAGTCTTATCGTTATCTATATTTAACCGACTTCCAAAAAGGAGGTTATCAATTCGTTGCGTATTTTTTCGCTTTTTTTGTTTTTGTATGTATGTTATCTGATTTCTTCTCCTGTGGTGCACCATTTTGAATGAATATGGTCTTGTTTAATAGAGTATATATCAGGATTGGTGAAACTTCAAATTTTGGTAAAGTGATAAAATTTGTGAATGAACACATGCGTGCATGAAAATCCACCAATATCCCTAATATTTTAGTCGATTTTTCGATAACTCCTTATGGATGTCTATAGTTTTTTAACGTTTAATCTATTAAGGAAGGTCCTTAGGTGATCTCATATACTTTTCTGCGACATGCAACTTGCAGTTTTGCAGAAAATCGCCGAAAATTCCAAAATTTTTATCAAAAATTTCATCGAAATGACATAACGGACATTTCCTCATAAATATTTTAATTCCAACGTAATAGTACGGTAATTTTACGCACTGGAAGTTTTAATTGCGAATTTTAAAATTTTCTATGTACATCTCAAGCATATAGGTAGTAAAGCATAGTATTTTCGGCTCCTTAAATCAATGAGTACCAAGCTCGTTTTGTTTGTATACCTATTTAAATGAAATTAAAATTATATAGGGTGATTAAAAAACTGTTATATGATGTGGACAAAAGCAAATCATATACAAGATGGTTAAAATATATGCTGGAGTTGAATTATATTTATACAGTGTGATTAAAAAAATTTCTTTTATAGCCCATAAGAAGTGGCATAAAGTGTGGAGAGGAATTAATGTTACACAGGACGATAATATAAAATGAAAAAAAATGAACTAATTTATGGGCTAGCCCACAAGGAGTTATATACTATGGTTGAAATATAGGACGGATTTGACTCCGTAAATATTGGATGGATTCTACTCCGTCCTATAGAAGTCAGCTAACAAATTTATGCTTCTCCGTGGGCAGTCGTATGTACAGGATGGTTGGTACATAGGTTGGAGTGGAATTATTTATAGTTATACAGGGTTGTCAAAAAGAGTTGAAAAAAAGTTACATGGCGTAGTCCATAAGGCATAAATATATTTTGGGCTTATTAATTCAACGAGTACTAGTACATTTTGTTCGTAAAGATTTACCTGTCAATTTAAAATGAGAAAGTGTCATTGTGTAATGTTGAGGCTTTCGATGTTACCTGGTTCTGTCTATTAAGGTTATACATACAAAATAAAAAATAAAGAATGAAAACTACCTGAGTTCAAAAATACTAAAAAGTTGAAAAAAAAAACATTTTTAAAAGAAATATAACCGACTTCTACCTATAACTAAAAAGCTAAAAATAATTATAACAAAATACAACTCTAGCAAATAAATAGCACATTCAATGTTGTGAGGTACCTACCCAGGAAGTAAAAAATTTAAACATTAAAAGGTGCTCATTCTGTACAAATTAATTCCCTACCAATCTAGTATATTTTTGAAGTCGGTGCCAAGCAACAACCCAGTGAACACATTTACATAAAATTTACGTCAGAATGACGTCATGCTGTGTCACGATTTACTTAATATAGAAGTCATATTTGAATCATAGGGGTCAGAATTTCACACTTCTTGACGTAAGATCCTTATGTAATATATATGACGTAAATATGACATCCAAGATGATGTCAAGATGACATAACAATGACATAAAGGAGATGTAAAATTTCTTTCATATATGACATAAATATGACATCAATCTGATGACATAATAATTACGTCCTTAACATATATATATATATATATATATATATATATATATATATATATATAAAATTCTAGAATTCTATCGGGAAGCAGCCAATATATAAATGTATACTCTTTTAACTATATTTTGAGAGCTTTCGAAATCATTTATTTCTTTATCAGTCAAAAAGTTAGTTGAAACTGAATTTAGAATTAACTTTACAGCACAAATTGAACATTGGAAATTGGAAAGGTTATCCAGTAAAAGATAATATATTTACATTAGAAATGTATAGGAAAAAATATATATTTTTTAAAAGAAAATATTTTTACATTTGAAATGTATAGGAATATATATATATATATATATATATATATATATATATATATATATATATATATACTAAACGAGGCCCGCGTTGCACTTACGAGTCCCGAAATTGGGCCTCGTTGTTCTAAAGCTTGTATTTAAGATTGTTTTTCCTCTCACGATCCCACAAAGCCATAATCCATTTTTTTGGGCTCATAAGTTATGTGCATATAGCGACTTATATGGTTTTTAGTTCATCAAAACTTGAACTAGGGGTCGCGTGAGTCGTTCTGTATATACTTTCTATTAACTATGCGAGGCCTCCGTATATGCACTGATTTTATAGGGTTTATAGTTGTTGAGACATCAATCGTTTGGCATTCACATTAGATATTGAACTAAATACAAACTGCAAGGGCGACTGCCGTCTCATGTCATTAAAATCGCTGTGTCAGTGGGCAACAGAAAGAGAACGCATGAGCCTGAGATATTTGTCTCTTTTCATAGGATTATTAATGGTGTTTACATGTTATTTGGTAATTTAAAAATAAATAAATTCTTGTATTTTGTTTTTATTTTATAGCGTGGTCATTGTATTATGTGAATATTACTAAACTCAAATATCTAAAATTATGGTTAATTGGGTAGCTTTTGGGTATAAAAAAATGCAATCAAAGAATTCAAATGTCAAATATAACACAAGAATTCTTTGATTGTTAAAGATCACAATGGATTTTAAAGCCTGGTAATTAGAAAAACATTTTAATTATTGATTAAGGTCGAAAAATGCTTAACTTAAAAATAATATAGTGCACAAAAATCTAAATCAGAAGTATTTTTTAAATTTAAATTAAATGATTTGAATTCGTGTATTTAGACGTCAGTGATCAGAAACTTGATATATAAATTAAGAGTAATATCTATACTGTTATAAAATCGTAAGTTGGTCTATTTGTTTGTTTGTCATCACGAAAGAACTGATTTTGCTGAATGTTTTTTGTTGCAAAGCCTATAGTTTGACTTAAAATCTAGTAAACATTTTACTCTCTACATTGACAGATCGGTAGATATAGCGAAAAAACTTCTACCACGTTAGGTAACACAATTATTCTATTGGTTCCATCGCGCACAACAAATATTAGATGATACTTGCATCAGCTTAGCTTTTGTTCAAAATTCGGAATATGCCAATGTAAAACGTTTCGATAAAAAAAATCCACTGATATATCAAGCGTAATTGTACAGGGTTTTCCATACATAGGATAGGTGAAACTTACAGCAGGTTTAAAAATATAAAAGTGATATTATTAGGTGGACCTTATAGACAGCTGCATGTATACAATGTGGTTTAAATAAAAGGGTAGTGGAATTAGTTATAAGGGGTGGTTCAAAAGAGTTGAACTGGGTGGGCCATAAATAGTTGTATATATCAGGCAGTTGAAAAACGGGTGGAGAATTATATTTATGCAGGATAACAAAATCTTTGACTTATAAATAAAAAAACTTAGAAAAAATGTGTTACGTAAGCAGTTAGGATATTTGAATTATCTTCTTGAGTAATAGTTATGAAACGGGTTGAAAAGATTTTAGAAGCAGTTGGTTATAAAGTGTTGTTGAAATATAAGATGGAGTGGAATTTTAGTTTATAGGGTGGTTAAAAAATTGTTTGATATCCACAAGTAGTAGCTTATATAGGATGGTTGAAATATTTGTCGGAGTATAATTACAGTTATACAGGTGGGTTTAAAAAATATCACAAAGAAATGTCTAAGTATAAAAGGTGGTGCAAACTGTTATATTCTGTGGCCCATGAGTAGTTACATATACAAGGTTCTTGAAAAATAGGGTAGAGAATGATTATACCGGTTGGGTAAAAAAATATTGTTTTATAGAGTAGAACATGAGCCGTTGGGGCGAAGTAAAATATGAGAAAAAAGTGTGAAATAGCTTAGCCCATGTTAGTCTGAAGCTGTAACTCGTTCCTCGAAGTTTCCTTGGAATTCCATCGTCTTGAAATGATTGATCTCACAACGTTTCAATAGCTTTGGATCTGCTAGTTTATTTTAAGTATTCTAAAACTACACAATTGTGAATGGAAAATGCCCCCACATGCAAAATGTGAGAATTATTACAATACCCCAATATTAAATTGGAAAAAATGTCTTCAACATAAACTGAATTACTTATAACTATTCGACTTCAGTCTCCAATATGTAATTTCGAAATGATTGTTGAGGAGCTCCTTACTTCTTCTGTCTATTCTTTTTTTCTTTTCATTTCTTCTGTAACATATAAATATTTGAAAATTGTAACGGAAACAAACTGTAGTAGGAGCAACTTCGAATAGTTATTTGACAGAAAATCATCCCCACAGGCGTTGTAAAACAAAGACGTAATTCAGCATTTGAACTATACAAGAACTAACGTATAACAAATATATATATATATATATAGTAATTGACAATGTATCATTTCAAGAGAAGCCATCCTAAATAATTTTTAAAACATCTTTAAAAGAAAAAGACAAAAAAACACATTAATTTATATTTGCGGGGGGAACATTTTATGCGAATCAGTCACCCTGCAGTTTAAACCCCTATGCGTGGGTGAATATCACTTCTAGAGGTTTAAATACAAAGGGTATCATGTATTACCCCTTTTTAAAGGACTTTTTTGCCAATCTTTTAACACTTCATTTTTAAAATCATATTATTTTTTAGAGTAATGACTAACAAACCGTAAAAAATTAAATTTTTAAAATAATTGTCAATTACACCAAAATTGGGTTAGGGCCGTATTTAGGGTCTCTTGATTACGAATCCGAGGTTAGATTTGCAAAATTCAAAATAGTGCAACCAAGATGGCGAATGAAAATTTAAAAAATCAGACGTATTACACAAAACTTCTTATAAGGGGGTTTTTAGGTTCTCTGATCACGAATATGAGACAAAATTTAAGATGGGGGATCAAATGTGAACGAAAATTTCGTCAGCCATCTTGAATTTTGCAAGTTCCGAGTTCATTATCAGAAACCCCAAAATTCCCTATATACCAATTTTGGCGTATATCAGTTGATTTATAAATTTTCATTCTTTATCTTGGATCCACCACTTTGAATTTTGCAAATCTGACCTCGGATTCGTAATCAGAGACTCTAAAATCCACCCTTAACCAATTTATAAAAAATATACGCTTTGATTTTCCACACATAAACTTTTTGGCCCCCAAAATTAACATTAGAGTTTTTTTTATTTTACTAATAAACTTTCAGGGAACTTTTATAATCTACTGTTTCAATTAAGGCTCTGTAAATTAGAAGATAAAGGGGAAAATAGGTCAAGTTTTAAATAATAAATTATTAACTCTTTTAAATTATTTATTTAAAAATACAAATATATTTTTCAAACATTTAGATAGTGTAGTTTCTAAAGTGGGAATTAAGTCGATGTTTAATATTTTTGTTAATATCTTTTAAACAAATGATTTAAAAATATGATACTCGTATATTTGTTATTCACATAATGAGCCGTGTATTTGATATATTACATGCTGTGTTTAAAAATTTAATTTTTATTTTCCATTTAATTCTATAATTTGTCCCCAAAATTAATACTGGTGTTTTCTACTAATTTTTCTCATAAATTTCAAGTGAGGCTCAGTACCCCTAATTCTTTTCAAAATGTTAGGAGGTATGGTTTCTGAATTTTTTATATTTTTTTGTTAATATATTGTTAACAATTAATTTTAAAAATATGAAAAATTTATATTTTTAGTCCTCGTAATGAGCCCTTTCATTTGATGTTTTGCATGATGCGTTTAAAAAGTTATTATTTTTTTCTTTTCCGTTCAATTTAATAATTTTCCCCTCAAAATTAATATTAGGGCCATTTCCTTATTTTTCCTGTAATGTTAAAGTAAACCCATATACCTAAGCCTATTTTTTCTTATAGGTCGGAAATAAAATGGAGGAATTGGTAATTTTCTTATATTTTTGTTAAACAATTTATTTTAAAAATATGAAAAAAATACATTTATATTCCTCATAATTACCTCTTTCATTTGATGTAGTGCATGATCCGTTAAAAAATATATTTTTTATTTTCCCTTTAATTCTATAACTTGACCCCCAAAAATTAATATTAAGGATTTCATCATATTTTTCCGTCAACAAAAAAAAAATATTATAATTTGGGAAATAATGGGAGGAATGGGTATATTTTTTAATATATTTTAAAATATTCATTTTAAAAATACGAAAACATTTGTATTCGTTATAATGAGCCCATTGATATTATTTGATGATGCGTTAGAAATAATTTTAATTACATTTCCATTTAATGCTGTAATTTGCCCGCTAAAATTGATATTAGAGGTTTTCCTTTATTTTTCCAGTAAAGTTCAGGTCAGGTCCAATATCCTTAATTTTTTCAAATTTTTACGTCTTATGATTTCGGAGATAAAGAGGGAAGCGGTTTTTTTTTATCCTTTTGTTAATATCTTTTAAATAATTTATTTAAAAAATATGAAAAAAATATGTTTGTATTTATATTACATAATGCGTTAGAAACAATCTAAATTTTATATTTTCCATTTAAATCTGTAACTTACTCCCCAAAATTAATAGTAGATTTTTCTCCTTATTTTTCCGGTAAAATTTAGGTGAGGCCCTATCTATATCTTTTTCAAAATTTTGCGGCTTATAGTTTCAGAGATAAGGTAGGGTGAATGTGTAATTTTTTTATATTTTTGTTAATATCTTTAAAATAATTTACTTTAAAAATATGAAGAAAAAATGAGTCCTTATTTAATATATAACATGATATGTTAAAAACAATTTTAATTTTATATTTTCCATTTATTTCGGTAATTTTCCCCCAAAATTAATAATAGAGGTTTATCCATATTTTTCCGGTAAATTTCAGCTGAGGCCCTATACGATTTTTCATAATTTTACTTCTTACAGTTTCGGAGATAAGGGGGGGTTGTTTTTTTTTGGATTTTCCCCCCAGAAGTACCCCTAAAATCAAAATTTCTTCATGTACTCCTGATTGGTGGGTCACTATCACTATACACTGATACCAAATTTCAACATTTTCCGTCCAATAGTTTAGCAGAAAATTGAAGATTGGCAAAAAAGAGACCTTTAAAAGAGGTATCAGATGATACCCCTTTGTATTTAAACTTGTAGAAATGAGATTCACCCCCGCTTAGGGCTTAAAACTACAGGGTGACCGATACGTGTAAAATGTGTTACCCCGTAAATATAAATTAACGTGTTTTTTGTCTTTTTCTTTTAAATATATTTTAAAAGTTATTCTGGTGGCTAGTTTTGAAATTAAAGCCCTGTATAACAAATATACAATACACCTTTTGCACTCAGGAAGACTGTTAACCATATTGCAGACTTTTGATTCTCTCAGAACAGATGTGAGTTTACTTCCTATAAGGGTCAATCAGTAATCCGCACAATTTTTAGTAATTGCCCCTCTACATTTTGTCTCCATCACAAATTTCAACTAATTATCAGTTACAGAAAAGAAGTGAGAAGAGGGAAAACTCAATAAACAGACATAGTAGTAAAGAATATGTGTTTAAGAAAAATAAATAATACTGTATAACAAGTTACTTTGATCTTAAGAAAAGCATTTTCGTCTAATTCAGAGTAAGTGATAAGTAATGTGCAGAATTTCAAGGCCATAATTTGCATACAGTTTAAATTACTATCATTTAGGTCAGATTATGTTATATTCAAATTGATCTCATGGCGGCCATTCATGTAGTAGTTTAATCCCAGGTTAAACAAAAAACCGGAAATATGAATTAGCCGGAGAAAACTGTTTAAAGTTCATTTAACTCATAGATTTTGTAGAAACATTATTAGCTATTATTAAAAATATATAAAAAAAAGAAAATAAAGAATAAACTAAATTTTATTTTATAATAAACAAAAACTTGTATAAACTTAGTACCGTGGAATGGGGTTACTTAGAATCCAAGGGTGACTTTGATAAAAATTCGTTTCGTTTTTAAACTAAGATTGTGGAAATTCTGAAAGCATTTTTTTGTTTTTTTTTGTGGTTGGCAGTACTGAACGTCACTTCTATCATGTCATAAGTCGCGGTGGATGTATCTGTGCCGGTTTATAAAAAAATATTTAAAATATGTAGAAAGTACTAGTTTTTTTTTAATATTGAAAGCTTGAATAACATATCAAATGTTTACAGTTCATTACACACTATAACCATAAAAGCGACCTTTACTGCCAGCCATAACCTTGAAGTTCATTTTTTTTGGTAGCATATTTTGTACGAGGTGTCATTGATCACCTATGCGGGTTTACTTTGTTCAATGATATCAATGTTACCCCATAAGGTTATTTAGTTTGAGCTACTTAGACTTTAGACTGATTAATGATTTTATTAACGACAATGTTTTTTTATTGATCTGTCAGCATGCCAAGGACATATAAAAAGCGTTTAGGCTCTCGAAAAACTGGAATTAGGAAGAGATTCTGAATAAGGTTATTACTGAAGTAATTGAAAACCGATTGACGTTACGTGGAGCGTCTGCAAAGAATGTCATTCCTTATGGAACAATATATAGGTAACAAGTACCATGGAAAATTTTCACAAAGATCTATTGCAAAAACCGTTTTCTCTGAAAATGTAGAGAATGTGATATTGAAATGGGTAGCGAAAAGTGCGGGAATTGATTTGTAGAATTCTTACCATAAGTTAAAAGTTAATAACATTTCCTAAATATTTATTATATTTTCAAGACAAATGTGTGTTTTCATAACAAAGTTGTATATTTCGTAAATTTCCTTTTTCTTAGCCTAAGTAACCCCAAATACATAAAAAACGATATAAATCCTAGACCCATGGATAGATTTAACAAAATATATTTGTTTTGTTCCTGGTTAGGAATATTTTCGAATTCTATACGAAAAAGGATGGTATCATAGTAACCCTAGTCACAGTTTAAAATTAAATAATGAGAAAATTAATATTTTTATGCCAGAAGTGGACAGTCCAGACAAAACCAATATTTACATTTATTCTTGTATATTTTTTAGCATATTTTAAGAAAAAAATGTTTTAATTCTGAAACTGATCAAAGTTACCCCATTCTACGGTACTGTACATCTAAAGTTATCAACACCAAACATTGCTTCACTGATTATAGCACTCTTGTGATATTAGTTTCGGTACTGATTGTAAACGAATGTTTTAATTCGGGCCCAGTTTACTTTTGCGAAAAGTTTCTTTTCTTTCTGCTTGAACTCTTCAACCTCTTGTTTTTTGGGTGGTTTTTTATTAGTGATGAACTCTTTGAAATATTTAATCATACAATTGTTTTCTTCTTGGTTCCACTGCTCCCTGTTCTGGCTGAAAATATTTGTAAATATAAAAGGCTGTACATAATTCAAATTATATTTTTGTCTTACATTGTTTGATTTGCTTATTAGGAACACCACTTTCGTTATATACATTTTTTGTCTCGTCTTCAGGACTTGTAAGTGCATGTGTTTTAAGATAGTTTTTGTTATTCAATTCTAGATTTGCATCTAATGGCTTTGAGGTACTTGTTATGTTTACTTCTGTGTTATCTGAATTTTAAAATAATACATTATACAAATTTGCTTCCCTAATCACTTAAATATTAAGCAATATCTACAACTTACCTTTTCTAGAAATAGCAAAGTTTTCTTCAATTTCTAATACATCTGTCTCGCCTACATTAACAGCCTCCAGGCCTTTCCCTTTGTATAGGTGAGCTTTTCCCTGGTCGATCTTTAATAGCAGTTTCGCCATTTTAGCAGTTTGATATAGATCTTGCGGCAATCTACAATTTTTCATTTAAGTAAACCCGTTTTAGGGTTGTAAAATTTCATTTATAAACCTCTCGCTATTTAATTGTGGTAGAAACATCATTTAAAATAATAAAACCTGGTTATACAATAATTGTTTTCTTAGTACCGTAAAATTCATAGGGACTAATTTCAAAAAGCATATCAAGTAATTTTAAATTTTAAGGAACGTTTAATTTAAGAAATCTCCTTTAATTTAATTAAATTATATTTTTTCTTGTTTATTTATTTATCAGAATAGCTTGCTTGTAGGTTACCATAATTTGTTCGAGACACAATACTAAATAGCCAGATAGAGGGAGAGAGGGAAAGAGGAAGAGAGGGAGCGAGAGGGAGAATAAAAGAGGGCTGAGCTTTTTGGCGTGATAAAAATACGCTGAAATAATAGATTGGTGCCAATTAAATTATGTTTAGAGCTGAAAAGGGACTTAAGGATATTTTTTCCTGTCTAATACTACATTAGATAATCTCTTTAAACATTAGACTACATAAGGATAAACATGTTTCATTATAGCGCTTAAGATTTTTATAAACTCAAATATTACTAACCTATACAATTCTTCGTGGGTTTTTTTCGTGTGCCCCATAAATATGGCTAATTGCTCCATATCATTTTCATTTATATTCATTACTTGCAATATTGTTGCGGTTTGCTTCCTAAATTTGGTAGATGTTAATGATCTGGAGTTTTGTGCACCACAGGCACAAACAAATCTTCGAATTACACTGACACCGTGATACCATCCTTTCGCTGAGTCGGGATTTCCAAAAAAAAATTACTTCTCAAGATTTGGGGAGCCATTATTTTTATATTTTTCTCGCTGATGTTTTTGGTGACATTACTCTATAACAGAAAGCACAAAAATTGCTGTTAACAATGCACAGAACTGTTACAGATCTTTTCTAAACATTTGGGTTGGGTATTAATCGTGCAATGTTTTTGAACCTCACCTTTTTCAAACTGCCGTATGTATATGTTTTTCCAATGTCTACATTCTCATCTACAAACTCATAAATACATTTCGAGGTTTTCACGGGTTCTGAGGTATTAAAATATCTTGTTACTTTTGCAAGTAAAGACTCCATTGGTATACTAAGAGAATTCGTTAGAGCATGATATTCCTGGTATAACATTTCATTTTCTATGGAGTTTTCAGTAATGTTAGGACTGTCTTTTTGAGTAATATTTCCTGAAAATATTAATAGTCATTATCATTATATGCTTTCTTCTTGACAAAACCTCACAAAATGTTATAAATCCTATAAGCACATTCGGCATAAACAAAAAATAGCTTCAGGCATTTTTTTAATGTTCGATAAGAATAATTTGTTTAAGTGCGAGTTGAACTCGCATACTAAGGGTTCCGTACCACCATATCAAGATTTGATACAATGTAGGTGAATCAAAGTATATTTTTTTCTAATATTCCAGTTTCAGGCAAGCATGAGTGTATTTTCTTATATTTAGCGTTTTAAATTTTTATAAAACATAAACTTTTATTTTCCCAACACAGATTTTATATTTTATTTGCTACATGATTCGCTTGATTTTTATAAAAATATGTATTTAATTTTCTAATTTGGACCCAAAATTAACATTAGTGTTTTATTTTACTAATAAACTTTCAAGATGGTCTTTTATAATCTACTGTCTAAATTTTAGGCTCTGTAGATTGGAAGATAAAGGGGAAAATAGGTCAAGTTTTAAATAATAAATTATTAAATCTGTTTAAAAATCCTAAATAAATATATTTTTCAAAATTTTAAATAGTGTAGTTTCTAAAGTGGAAAAACAAATGATTAAAAAATATGATATATTTGTAATTCAAATAATGAGCCTTTTATTTGATTAATTATATGATGCCTTCGAAAATTAAATTTTTATTTTCCATTTAATTCTGTAATTTGCACTAAAAATTACTATTGGGGTTTTCTTCTATTTTTTCTTATAAATTTCAAGTGAGCCCCAGTACACCTAATTAAGTGGTATGCTTTCGGAAATAAAGCGGAAAATGAGAATTTTTTATATATTTTTTTAATACCTTGTAAACAATTAATTTTAAAAATATGAGAAATATATATTTGTATTCCTAATAATGATCCCTTTCATTTGATATATTGTATGATGCCTTAAATTTTTTTAAATTATTTTCCGTTTAATTCTATAATTTGGCCCCCAAAAAATATAAGGGATTTCTTCGCATTTTTCATATAAACAAAAAATTTTAGGTCTTATAGTTTGGGGAATAAAGGGGGGACTGGTTAATTTTTTTTTTAATATTTTTGTTAATATATTTTAAAATATTCATTTCAAAAATATGAAGAAAAAAAATTTATTCCTCATAATGAGCCCTTTGATTTGATATATTACATGATGCGTTATAAATAATTTTAATTTTATATGTTTCATTTAATTCTGTAATTTGCCCCCCAGAAATAATAGTAGGGGTTTCTCCTTATTTTTCCGGTATAATTCAGGTGAGGCCCTATATCTATATTTTTTTTCAAAATTTTGCGGCTCATAGTTTCGGAGGTAACGTAGGGGGAATTGGAAAAAATTGTTATATTTATGTTAATATATTTAAAATAATTTATTTTTAAAATAATTTATTTTTGATGAAACAAATATATTTGTTTTCGCCATAATGAGCCCTTTCATTTGATATATTACATGATGTGTTAGAAACAATTTTAATTTGATATTTTTCATTTAATTCTGTAATGTGCCTACCAAAATAAATAGAGGTTTTTTCTTATTTTTCTGGTAAAATTCAGATGAGGGCCTATATATCTAATTTTTTTTCAAAATTTTACGGCTTATAGTTTCGGAAATAATTTATTTTAAAAATATGAAAAATATATATTTGTTTTCGCCATAATATGAGCCCTTTCATATGATATATTACATGGTGTGTTAGAAATAATTTTAAGTTTATATTTTCCGTTTAAATCTGTAATTATTAGTAGAAGTTTCTCATTATTTTTCCGTTAAATTCAGGAGAGGTTCAATACGACTAACTTTTTTCAAAATTTTACTTATAGTTTCGGAGATAAGGGGGGGGAACGGTCCATATTTTTAGTTCCCCTCCCCCCCAAAAGTACCCCTAAAATCAAAATTTCTTCATTTACGATATGTACTCCTGGTCGTATCACCAAATTATACACTGGTACCAAATTTCAACCTTTTCCGTCCAGTAGTTTAGAAAAAAATTACTGTGATGTGAAAGAGGTAGAAATCCGGAGTGATATTATAAGGGTATCCGTATATTGTATAAACGGAACCCTAAAAAGTATTGTTTCATCGACCAATATCGTTAAAATATTATTGAAGATCATTATTTCCCTGAAATTGTTTCATGTCTGTTACGCCTACTACAGATTTTTATCCGTCTATTATTGAAAATCAACCGGTAAATGGTAATTAGAGCTGGCTTTTTAAAAACAATAATTTACACATTACTTTTAAACTAATGTGTAGTTATAGGTTGAAATGATTATTAAGTAAAGACTGTATTACTGATCACCCTATGATGTAATCGATAACAGATGATTTTAAAACAGGGTGTTGATATTCCATGTACACTCCCGAGGAAAAATATTGTACGAGTAATTAATCTCCCGCACGACTGTGGGCGAATTAAAATCTGGATACAAACCAACCAAAATATAACTATAAATAATCTGGTCAAGTGCGAGTTGATATAATATATTTTTCTAATATTCCAGCAAAGAATGAATGCATTTTCTTATATTTATTTTAATATATTTTAAACCAAATTTATAAAAAACATATACACTTTTATTTCTCACACAGAGCCTTTTTATTTCATCTGCTACATGATACGCCTAATTTTTAAAAAAATATTTATTTAATTTTCTAACTGGGCCCCCAAAAATTAAGATTAGGATTTTCCCTTTATTTTACCAGTAAACTTTCAGTAAACCCCTATATAATCTTTGCCTGAATTTTAGGCTCAGTAGTTTGGAAGAAATTTGTACATTTATAATTATTCCTTTCATTTGAAGGTTGTACCTTAACATTTTAGTTTCAATTTGAGTTTATAAATTAGATAGAATTTCTGTTTTACTTTTTTTAATGGGTCGAATTTTGTAGCTTTATATTTTTATTTTTTTTTACAAACTATTTTAAAAATTATTTTAAAGACAATATACTTGTCTTTCTTCCATTATAATTCTGTAAATTGCCCCCCAAACTTAATATCTGGGTTTCTCCCTATTTTTTCCTGCAAAGTTCAAGTGAGACCTTATATTTCTAATTTTTTCCAAATTTTAGATCGTGTAGTTGAGATATAGAAGGGGGGTTATAAGTCGATGTTTTATATTTATGTTAATATATTTTAAACAAATGTTGTTAAAATATGGGAAATATATATTTGTATATCTCATAAAGAGCCCTTTCATTTGGTCTAATACATGATGCTTTTGAAAAAATATATATTATTTTCCATTTAATTTTATAATTTTGTCCCCCAAAATTAACATAGGGTTTTCTACTTATTTTTTTTATCAAGTCCAAGTGAGGAAATAAACGGGGACATGGGTATTTTTTATGTTTCTGCTAATATCATTTAATCAATGGATTTTAAAAATATGAAAAAAAAATTGTATTCCTCCTAATAAGCCCTTTTAATTGATATATAGTACGATGCCTTTTAAAAAAGTTTAATATATTATTTCCCGTTCAATTTTATACTTTCTCCAAAATTAATATTAAGGATTTCTCCTCATTTTTCCTGCAAAGTTGAAGTATTTTTTTTTATTTTATGTCTTATAGTTTCGGAAATAAAGGGGGTTAGATAATTTTTTAAATAAGGGGGGAATAGGTAATTTTTTTTAATATCTTTTAAACTAATTATTTAATATATATTAAATATGATGTAATACATGATGTGTTTGAACAATTTAATTTTATATTTAATACTATAATTTGCCCCCCCCCCAAAAAATAAAATTAGAGGTTTCTACTTATTATTCCTGTAAACTTTGGGCAACGTTCTATATTTCCTTTTTTAAATTTTAGGCTCATTAGTTTCGGAGATTTTTTCGATTTTTTTAAATTTACCCCAGACGTACCCCTAAAAATTTTGTTTTTTTTTCATTCAACTACTAAAATATCAAATTTCAACATTTGTCGTCGAGTTTGGAGAAAATGGCTGTGATATGAAAGACGGAGAAATCACGAGTGATTTCATATGGTTATCCGTATATTTTTATAAACGGAAATCAAAAAATCAGAAAAATTGAGAATAATAACAATAATATTACCAAAATAGTGAAACTCTTCAGTATTTTATAATACAGTATTGTACTTATTGTAATTCCGCAAAACGCACTTAATACTTTTATTTCTTGTCAATGCAACAAAATACTTAATTTTATCTATTTCGATTTTTAAAGATTTTAATTATTTTATCGTAACATAACCAAAAATTTTAATCTGTGCGTATTTTTCCCAATCCACTGTGCGGAGACAAGAATTTAAAATATCATAGAATCTGTAGATGGAGAATTTCATGAACACCCAGTGCCTGTGTAAGAACTCTTTCTCAGATACATACAATCATAGGCGAACCGAAGGGGGGCAGCTGCCGGACCTGAAAAACCGGCCGTGAGCCATTCAACCTTCCCATAAATTTGCTGACTTGCTCCCCCCCTCAGGCCCAAAAATTTTCCCACTTTTTAGGAAATTTTTTTTCGTTTGTCCTCCTCTAGGACAAGTTGTTTCCTAATTAGCGCCTCCCTAAACCAAAACTGCACCCTTGCATGAAATATTTTATTGTCTGAACTGTCAAAAATTTTACAAAATGTATTGTTGCAGAATAACAATGATGATTAAGACTTTGGTAGTTACATTTTATATATTAAAAAAAAAACTGTAAAATTCTTAAAAGGGAATAATATAGCAATTTTGGATGTATACAATATTATGTACAATCTTAGGAAAGAAATAATCAAAAGAAAAGATCTATTCTTTGGGTATCAAACTGGAAAATGATTTAAGACACTGAAGTTAGTCAGAATTTTTACAGACATTTCATATTGTTCTTGGACAAGGTCGTGGTGCACCGAGACACGTGGTTTGATTTCAGCCACACAAATTGACTCTCTTCATTGACCAACATAAAAGAGCAGTTTGTTCACATAGTTGAAACTATGAAACTACAAAAACATAAAATTAATATGAATGTTCTGTATGAATAAATTTATTCATTTAAAGCAAGTTCATTCATTTTTTTTATTAAGAACTTCACAGAAGTGCCAACAATTTTTAGGAGGTAATGACTTTATAAATATATTTACAATAGTGTCATTTTTGCTGTCAATTTCCGCCACTTCTGCATTTACGGAGATAGTTTTTTCTCTGAAGAAGGCTAAGTGGCGGGATGAAAGAAACAACAATGGACTATTAATATATCTTAATATGGATATAGAGTGCAAACATATTGTTTAAATATTCTTTAATAACAAATATTTGTTAGATGTTGCTTGAAGTAACAAAAATATGTATGAAAAAATGTTAACAAAAAATATTTTATATTCAGATGTACTTTATTTTTTTACCTTGAACAGTAAATATACTTTATTTTCTTTAGAAAAAGGTGGCAGCCCTACCTACGAGTGTACTACATATTATCATGTATTTGATAAGTATAATAACATTTAAACGGAAAATTGTCGTCGTTGTCACAGAATAATTAAACTCAGAAGCGAAACTCTCCGTTGCCGCCAGAATGTACGCTATCCTCAGGGTAAAAGCTACAAAAATAATCCCATTATTCAGAAAGAATATGTTAAATACATGTTACTTACATGTAGACAATATTCAACTACATATCAATTATCAAACATATTCTAACTATGAGGTGAAATTTATCGTGTTTAAAAAACAGTCCAAGGATCGCATTATTAGCACTAAATCTTATAAGATTTATTTATGATTTTAAATTGCATCAGAACGAGGTAACTATACAAGTCAAAAAAATTTTGAGAATTAAAATATACTTTAAAAAGATTGTGAGTTGGACCTATTCTTCCACACCATTTGAAGTGGAACTTTTGGTATACGCTAGTAAAGTATCTTTGACAATAGATATTTGTGCCATCTGGTGTCTTATTTGTGGAGCGCTGGTTCTGTCAAAGCCGTAATTTATGTTTCCTGTGTTATAGATTAAAAATTTTAATTTAAAATTTAGTTATCCCATAAAATGGAAAGAAAAACATCAAACCGAAAGTGCGGTGTAGTTGATTGTAAAAATACACCAAGAAAAAATCCAAAATTACAATTATACCATTTTCATGGATTTCCATAGCAATTAGAGATGAAGAAAAAATGAATTGCACCAGTTCGACATCATGTGTAAATAAATTTGATTTCGACGTTGTTAGTCATTATTGTATTTATAAAATTAATCATAACTGTTGTTCTATTAACAAAACTGTTATTTTTAATTACAGCAGTGGGGCAATCCATCTCAACCAGAAACAAATTCAATGATTTGCAGTGGTCAAATTGTTTGGGAAAAAAGTAAACAATGCACATAACAAAAGTTACAATCCAACTATATTCCCTGCAATATGTATATAAAAAAGCAAAATCTTCATGCTGGTCTGTGGGCTGAAAGATTACGAGTACATACGACAAGAAAAAATTGCATCTTCAGGTGTCGATGAAGCTCCAATTGAGATTAACAATAGTAAGTAAATATATATAAGAAAAAAAAATTAACCGTATTCATTATATATAATTTATTGGTAGATTTCACTGACAATGAAGTTTTAATGGACCAAGATAAAAATTTTGAAGTTCGAACAAGGATAATAAAGCAACAACAGATGCAAATATACATTATTTTGTCTATTCATGGGTTTTCTCTCCTCCAAATTTTTTCCTGTAACAGATAAGTATTTAAAAAATTGTATATGTAGAACAAAGTGTAGTAAGGCAATTTCGTAAAATTGCCCGGATTACTGGTTGTCTGTACAGAGATTCTTCCTCACAGTTTTTCTGAGAGAAAGAGATGTCTATAAAATGATCAACCAGTATTCCTGTATATAAGTAATGTATTGTATATGGTGTAATACTTATCTGTGTATGGAGATGTTTCAACTCCGAGTCTGGAGTCGTTGTCAATCGTTTAGTGTTGTTTTCGAGGTTTTTTTCTAAAAAATTTTCGCATTGATTTTGAATTTATTGTTTGTCAAAAAATTTGACACTGACAATTTGTCGTTTGGCGATCACTTGACGCTGAGGTTACCGTTTTTTTGTTCTGTTAGCAGTAAATTCTTCCAGTCCAAATGAAGGTCGGCTGAAGGTGCTCCGATTTCAGTGTTGTTTATCATCATACAGCTGGCTTCTTTAAGTTTTCTCTTTTTTAAGTTTTCTTCTTTCAACAAGATCTTTGTTTTATCCCAGTCTATCCTATGGCTGCCGGTGCTCGTTAATACATGATTGGCCAAATTTGATTTGTCCACATGTCTTCTGGAAATGTTATATTGATGTTCTTTTTTCCTTACTTCTAAAGGTCTTGAAGTTTCACCGGTATAAGAATGGCCACAGTCACACAAAACACTGTACACACAATTTTTAGAACTCTGGGTTGCGTTAAACGGTTTGGTATGTGTGAGGATAGAGCGCAAGGTATTATTTGTTTTAAAAACAGTTTTAACGCTGTATTTATTTCCTAACCGCTTAATTTTTTCCGATACACCTGGGATATATGGAATTATGTTCATAATTTGGTTGTCTGTTTGTGTTTGGTTGGTATTAGTGTGATGGTTATTTGTGCTGATTTGTTGTTGCGATTTTCTTTCTAACTGATTTATAGTTTTATTTATAAAGTCTTGGGGATATTCGTTTTGAAGTAGATGTTCTTTGATAATATTGACTTCTTTGTTAAAGATTTGGGTGGATGAAGATATGTTTTTTGCTCTATCATATAAGCACTTTACAACACCTTTCTTTACATTTAAAGGATGGTTGGAGTGAAAATTCAAATATCTATTAGTATTTGTAGGTTTTCGATAAGTACTTGTACTTATTGTGTTGTTTGTTCTATCTATAAGTACATCAAGATAAGCAAGTTTATGCAAATTTTCCATCTCCATTGTAAATTTTATTGTGGGTTCTTGACTATTGATGTAATCTAGAAATGAGTGCAGTTCTTCAGCACCATACTCCCAAACCACAAAAATGTCATCAACGTATCTCCACCACACTTTTGGTTTATTTTTATATTTGCCTATGAATCTTTCTTCAAAATATGTCATGAATATATTACTGATTATAGGAGATAATAATAATTATCTCCTATAATCAAACCAAAAGTGTGGTGGAGATACGTTGATGACATTTTTGTGGTTTGGGAGTATGGTGCTGAAGAACTGCACTCATTTCTAGATTACATCAATAGTCAAGAACCCACAATAAAATTTACAATGGAGATGGAAAATTTGCATAAACTTGCTTATCTTGATGTACTTATAGATAGAACAAACAACACAATAAGTACAAGTACTTATCGAAAACCTACAAATACTAATAGATATTTGAATTTTCACTCCAACCATCCTTTAAATGTAAAGAAAGGTGTTGTAAAGTGCTTATATGATAGAGCAAAAAACATATCTTCATCCACCCAAATCTTTAACAAAGAAGTCAATATTATCAAAGAACATCTACTTCAAAACGAATATCCCCAAGACTTTATAAATAAAACTATAAATCAGTTAGAAAGAAAATCGCAACAACAAATCAGCACAAATAACCATCACACTAATACCAACCAAACACAAACAGACAACCAAATTATGAACATAATTCCATATATCCCAGGTGTATCGGAAAAAATTAAGCGGTTAGGAAATAAATACAGCGTTAAAACTGTTTTTAAAACAAATAATACCTTGCGCTCTATCCTCACACATACCAAACCGTTTAACGCAACCCAGAGTTCTAAAAATTGTGTGTACAGTGTTTTGTGTGACTGTGGCCATTCTTATACCGGTGAAACTTCAAGACCTTTAGAAGTAAGGAAAAAAGAACATCAATATAACATTTCCAGAAGACATGTGGACAAATCAAATTTGGCCAATCATGTATTAACGAGCACCGGCAGCCATAGGATAGACTGGGATAAAACAAAGATCTTGTTGAAAGAAGAAAACTTAAAAAAGAGAAAACTTAAAGAAGCCAGCTGTATGATGATAAACAACACTGAAATCGGAGCACCTTCAGCCGACCTTCATTTGGACTGGAAGAATTTACTGCTAACAGAACAAAAAAACGGTAACCTCAGCGTCAAGTGATCGCCAAACGACAAATTGTCAGTGTCAAATTTTTTGACAAACAATAAATTCAAAATCAATGCGAAAATTTTTTAGAAAAAAACCTCGAAAACAACACTAAACGATTGACAACGACTCCAGACTCGGAGTTGAAACGTCTCCATACACAGATAAGTATTACACCATATACAATACATTACTTATATACAGGAATACTGGTTGATCATTTTATAGACATCTCTTTCTCTCAGAAAAACTGTGAGGAAGAATCTCTGTACAGACAACCAGTAATCCGGGCAATTTTACGAAATTGCCTTACTACACTTTGTTCTACATATACAATTTTTTAAATACTTATCTGTTACAGGAAAAAATTTGGAGGAGAGAAAACCCATGAATAGACAAAATAATTCAAGACCTCCTCAACAATCTTTTCGAAATTACTTGCAAATATACATGTTAATTCACAAAGAAATGAATATTGATTATATATTATTTATAGCTTTTGTAATAACTAAAAATAAAGAAGCGCTCATAAAAAAATAAAAATAATGAGAATATAAAGTGTTATTCATTTAAAAGAATATAAATATTGATATATTGCAGATAAGATAGTTGAATTGTACATTTTGTTATGTATCTACATTGTTTGATTTTTCTGCTCCATCCAAATGAGCAAATCCTTGAATATGTTCCTGGTTGCCATAGCTTATCATCACTCCTATAACTAAAAAGTTACTTTTTTTCTTTATTGCTAAAAAATCTTATTAATTAAAAAACTCAAAATTATGTTAACCTCAAATTTCAATTTATTTTGGAAAGAAAAGTATTTACATTATTAACTTATCTGATTACAAGAGTTCTTGAATCTCATTTTTGTTAACAGAACAACAATTGTGATTAATTTTATATATTTAGTAATGACTAAAAACGTGGAAATATAATTTAATTGCTCTTGACGACGAACTGCTGTAATCCATTTTTTCCTTCCTCTCCGATTGCTATAGAAATCCAGGAAAACGGTATAATTGTAATTTTTTATTTTTCCTTGATGTATTTTCAAAATCAACTACACTGCACTTTCGGTTTGATGTTTTTATTTCCATTTTATGATAAAACTAAATTTTAATCTGTAACACAGGAAACATAAATTACGGCTTTGACAGAACCAGCGTTCTACAAATAAAACACGAGATGGCGCAAATGCCTATTGTCAAAGATACTTTACTAGCGTATATCACAAATATATAAACACAAACCTTTATTTTCACATGACTTCTGATTATTATTTTTTTATTCAAATGACTTTAAAAATTACATTTTTCAAATATGTTGTTCCACCTTTAATACAAATTCCTCCTTATATTTAATTTAAAGTTACCGCCCGGATATCGTTACGGTCAAAGTAGAGGCCGATTTTGTTCAAGGTCACGAAATCTTGACCCCAAAACATCAAAGGTTCCGACAAGAGTTTGGCTTCTGGGTTTGATTATTCTGTGTCGTTGTCGCCAATTTTCTATTTTATATAAATTAAGTAATAGGACCTAAAAATAAAAAAGTAAACTTAAATTTTATTTATTGTGGAAAAAAATCCCTATACTTTGCTTTTAAAATTGGTAAAAATATTTTTCGTCTACCGCGACACTTGGAATTCATGCTTTATATGATCAAAACAAAAATGAAGGGGGAGCTAATATATTTCAGTTACTGATTTAAATATTAGACTTACCTGAGTGCTGGCTTAAAACCATGTTCAAAATTTTGTTTGAGCGCGTATTCATTTTTAAAGTACACAACACCACTTCACTGCACAGCCTAGAATGTTAAAAAACAAGATATGCACAATGTCTATGCAGGTAGTTCGTAGAAACTCAATACTTATTACATTAGGTTAGGTTAGGTTATTGTAACCCTCGTGTGAATTCGAAGGCACTATTGGCGTGGCGGGCACACGATACCCCTGTAACGGTATGCCGACTTGTGTTCCCAAATGTGACCAAGTCTGCGCATGACATCATCTGAAATGTTTATCTTCATGCATTGAATATAATACTAAAACATTTAATTTAAAACATTTTGAGGGGTTACGGTAGGTTGAAGAGCGTAATTTCATTGTTCATTTGTAGATGTCTAGTGGAGAAATAGTTTTCATTCGGGTTTGTGTGTTTACAGATAAATTTGGCAGTTTATTTATAGTATAATTGGTCCCCAAATTTGTCTGTTAATTTAATTGAAAAACTTTGAATTCATTTCTATTAAATTCAAAGGACGAGTTGTGGTGTTGCTACATTAAAGAGCAATAAAGACTATGTAAATGGGCAATTTTCACCCTGTATTTAGAATTTTCACGAAAAAACACATTTCCAAAAAACACACTCAGAAAACTATGTAAACCAACTCCTGTGAAAATGTAGATTTGTAGGTACATACCTTTTCAATAATTGGGCATTTTCTCACTTACGTTTCATTTGAAGCTATACGGCCTTAGTCGGTGACCCGTCAACTTGGCGATAGCAGTATATTAGTATATGACTAGCTGTCGCCCAGTGGTCGAAATTCGACCAATTGTGTCAATATCTCTGGCAGGTTAAGTAACATGAAAATTTTATCGTGACATTCTATCCTAGGACTTTAGGGAGAACAGCAATTACACAGAACGGATCCAGATTCGGAACCTCTGTGTGATAGTTTCCTCGAAAATCCTAGATGTCGGTCTTACATCTCGCTTCTACAAATAAGTAACGAAATTCAAGTTTTTTTCAGATATAATTCATAGAACTTTATTTGTGTTCAAATTCGTAATTCTTAATTTAATATGACAACAATTCAACCGCTAATGGGCTACCCTACATATTTATTTTTTCTAACCCCCCTGTATAGCTCATTATATATTTCCACGACCCTGTATATGCAACTGCTCATGGACCACGCATAATATTTTTTAGCATTTTTGAACCACCGGATAAACCATTCTGTATATGCCACCGCCTATGACCCACCATATTTACTCTTTTGTTTATGAAATTTTTAATTATCTTCTGTAACTATAATTCTACTCTGACCTATATTTCAATCATTATATATATGGAACTCTTCGTGGTCTACTCTATAAATCATTTCCTTTTCTAACATTTTTTATCACCATCCTGTATATCTATAATGCCTCTCACCCTATATTTCATCTTAACTATAGATACAACTGCTTATGGGTTACATTTCCATTTCCGCCACTCTGTATATGCATCTATGTATAAAATTTTTTGCACCACCCTGTATAATTGTAATTCTACTGCACCTTCTATTCCAAGAACCCTGTAAATTCAACCGCTAATGGGCTTCCCTATATAATTATTTTATTAGTTATAATTGCACTCTTCTCTATATTTTAAACACTCTATATATGCAACTGCTTATGTGCCACCCACGAAAAAAATGATTTCTAACATATCTGGAATCTCCCTGTATAATTATAATATACAACGATTACTTTACCTACTAAACAATAACAACACTTGCATGCCACTTCCAGAAGTACATGCTCTAAGTATATAACAGCATTGGTCTGTCTATATATAATTACTCATTGTTTTGAGTCTGGCGGCGGCGGCACATTCAGTTGTTTGGCATTGACATTATTGACGTAAATAATGAATTATTATTATATTTTATTTAATGAATGAACCAATATTATAAATTAAGATTAGCATTCTGCACTGAAGGTCGTCAGTAGCTACTAAACAAAACAAAAATGAAGAAAATCGGTTGAGAAACAGAGGAGAAAATGGTATCTAATCGTTTTGTCTTTATATATAGATAATGATAACAATATAGAGTCTTCCGTTGTTTCAAAACTTTTTTAGGATCGAATGCAATTTTTGAGCTCTTCATTTTTGAAAAAATTTACCTGTGATAAATTTTTGATAACAGTTTGTAGTTACTATTTTAAATTCTCATAAATTCATATTATTTTGTAATTTGGTGTACTATAAATAATTATCAAAATTTAATATTAATATATGTACTGTAACTGCAAGGAAATTTTATTCCAATTTTAAGATATACTGTGATTTAAAGTATATATGTGCCTAGCAGTTACTTATTACTTATAATTGAAACTGTAGGTTGTCTGAAAATTCTATTATTAAGATTTTATGTGTCAACTAAGGTACAAAAATTTAGCATTTAAAATTATTTTTTTTTATTCAAACATAGTGATGCAGCAGACTATTGAGTAACAATATTTTTATTTTATTTTGAAAGGTAAAACTACTTGACTAAAAATATTTAAATTCACAATACACAAATGTATTCTGGTGTGTACCTCATGTACCTGTTATAGCCTATCCTTGTATTTGTTCTTACCGATAATTTATATTATACACGCCCATTCATAAAGTTTAGCAAGATTTTCGTTTGGTTACAAGGTAAAATTCCAATACTCAGAGAGCTCTTGATATGATCTTTAAAGGTGTTGATCTAAAATATGAAGAAATACGTATCTACTTTTTATAAGGTACATTTATTTCTAAGAGTATAACATGGTTTTATTAAAAAATTAATTTTTGTTGACAACGTGCACTTGTATAGCCAGCTCAAGCACCTTTAAAAATATTTGCATGTTAACAATACAGCTAAAATTCAAGTACCTGAAAAAAAGAACTGTAATGTGTAATCAAATTGTAATATAATGATCACTGTTTTAAGATCTAGCTATAGTTTATATACTGGCTGCTAAAATTTGATTCTTTAATTAAAATGAACTTAAAGTTTTGTTAGGAGGAAACTTTATAATCTTTATTTAGGTATAATAAATATAAACAGAATAAAATATATGAATTAATAAGTCTCGATGAAAATTTTACACCTTTTATGTTTAGTTCATGAATTATTTATATATACAAACTTATAAGTCACTACATACTCACAAATTATTAATTTTGTTAAAAATGTTGCCTGCACTGGCTTTTTGCCCTTTCTTCCTAACCAAATATATTTCTGTAACTTTTGGTCCTGAATTATACTGGGCATTGTTCATAGATTGGGCCCCAATTTTTGAGAGCTCAACCTGTAAGTTAAAAACAAAATTAAAATGATTAGATATACCTAAGATTTAAAAATAAGCAAAGTCCTGTTGTTTTTAAAGATTTTCGTATTTTGGTTCATTAACTCTAGCAATAATTTGGTTTTCAAAACAATACATGTTTTTTCATTACATACCTCAAACTTCAGTAACCTTAAAAATTTTTATACCTAATTGTATACGATAAAATATTCTTACTTTTGTTGGGAAAGTTCCCAAATCATCGAATGCTAATTCGAATTAGTATTATACAATGAGTGCTCAAAATTATTATTATTGCCACAAAATTCAGTTCACTAAGCGTTCATAACTTTCTTCAAACAACAAGCACCAAAATTGAGTGAGGAATCAAAATGGCTAACCACAACACAATCGTCACAATCTGAATCGGTAACGATCGATTTTATTCGTACGCCATCATTTAATCAGTGTTGTCGCATTGTTACTCTTAGTCGTAACAAGCTGCTTACATTCTTACATACAAATCCGTTGTACCACATTTAAATTTAAATGATGCTAAAATAATTGTGAAACAATGATAAATAAACAAAAAGATTTATTTTACAATAATATTCAGTAAAAGTATACTTACGTAACAATTAGTTAACTGTCACTTAAAGTTAACGTTTTTAGTGAATTGCTCGAAATTAGTTACAATCTGGCAATGGGATGCAAACTGTCGTTTAGATTTCAGAAAATGCGGTATGTTTAAAATCATTTATGTTTGATAACACAGTTAAGGTACCAATTATTATTTAAATTGGAAATACATTCCTTATTAAATAGAATACGAGTCTCTCAAATTATTTTATTTACCTGTGGTAGAAATATAGAGATTAAATATTTGATTTGAATTTATTTATCATGTAATAGGTGTATGCAATTAAGTTTAGGTAAGAAATATTGAACAGGTACTTCAATGTCTAAAAATTGTTTTTCCCAAAATTTCCGAAAAAGAATCTTTATGGATGTTCCTGGTACGTACTGATGGAGGTCCATACTTAAATTTCCATATTGAGACGGTAGAGGACATCCTCAGGATGTCCGATTAAGGTGTAGGAGTGGTCTAGGACATTCAGATCTGAATAGGATCAAAAACGAACGTCATGGGGAAGACCTGTGCTTTGTGGGAAGGAGCATTAATGATGTAAAAACTTGCACTTATCGACTTATCGACATACAGAGTATAAAAATAAAAACATGATTTGTTAGATAAACATGACTTTAATTTGATATCAGTTATATGTAAAAGGATGACTTGTAAGTGACGTGTGAGTATGATGGCCTCCTTATATCAGTTTTACGTAAAGCTCAGACTTATTTCTTACATAAGGTTATGACGGCATTATTATATCACTTTTACCTTACATCATGACGTGTAACTTATGTAACTGTATAATTTACTTGTTACGTAAATAATATATAAATATATGACTTTGAAGTAATGTCACAATATGATGAAAATATTATATATTATTTATCTAATATTTAAATCATAATTATGACGTCATATTAAAGTCAGTATTATGTCATAATGATGTCACACTAGATAACATCAAATAAAAGTCATCAATAGAGTCACTCTTATGTCATATCTATGTAAAAATTGTATGATCGCTCTATGATCTATCTATGACGTCATATGAATGTCATGTGTTCACTGGGAATCAAGTTTGATGAATTAGTAGATAAGTACGCAGTGAAGGATTTTAGATTTGCTTGGCACCGGCTTCAAAATATACTAGATTGGTAGCTAATAATTTGTACAGAATGAGCACCTTTTAATGTATACATTTTTTACTTCCTGGGTAGGTACCTAACAACATTGAATGTGTTATTTATTTGCTAGAGTTGTATTTTGTTATAATTATTTTTAGCTTTTTAGTTATAGGTAGAAGTCGGTTATATATATATATTTAATGTTTTATTATTAGAATTTGAAGTGTTTCAAATTTACTGTTATTTGTTAAAGTGTTTTCATTCATTTTGGTAGTATTCAAATAGTTAATTTAGGGTGAAGAAATTAGGGAAAATTAAGGTAGGATGCCTTACCTCATAGACGTGCCGAACCGATCCTATAGAGCATATATACGCCTATACTAGTCAGGGGAAAAATTCAGTATCGATACTCTAAGGACTATAACTAATTGGCCAACAACTTTTTCATGCATGTTATCAACCGGGGCTAAGAGTGCCCAGATACGTAACCACTAGCCTCAAATCAAGGGAGCAGAACTCTGGCAGTACTACCTGATTCGAATTATCCTCTGGTAGGACAGTGGCAACTCCTGGCCGCCCTAAATTCTTGGAACCCCGGCTGCTGTTAGGCATATATAGCTCCAGGATCAAGACCTTGAACGATAGACCGACCACTACCGAAGGGCATTCCTACCGAGGGTACTGTAAGACAAGAATTTATAGATTATTTGTTGTAACTTCACTCTAACTAACTCATGTATACCTAGATTGCTTAATTTTGTTCTCTGATACCGACAAATATATAGGAAATTCTGTTAATTTAAAGAACAAGAATAAATTGTAAATATTCGTTATCTTGTCGTTTTTCTTGTAAACTGTGTGTGTCCATTGGCCTGGTGCCCTTGCATAGTCCTTCTGCCAATTGAACAATGAACTCACGCCACCGGATACTAACTGAGCAGCCTATCGGCACAATATCGCCAAGAAAGGTGAGAGAGAGGTGTATTGTCTAACCAACCAAATATCTCGAGCGGGTTTTGCTACAAAATTGGCGCTAGCAACGTTGGAGCTTCCGATTATTGCTGCAAAATTGGCCTACGAACGCAGGGCAAAAATTGGCACATTATCTTATAAATTTGGCCTGTGGAGGTGCACAGCGAGACAAGAAAAAAATTGGTTGCAACTGGAGTTCCATTTTTGAGTATCGAATATCTAGTAATCTATCAGTTTCAATTATCGTGGAAATTTAAATCATCTGTTGATGAACAGTATCGTTTAATAACCTCAATATTTTGATCATATTGTTTTATCAAATTGATTAACTTGAACCATTTATCTAACATAATTGAGAGATTTAATAATTGTTTATTTGTCGTATCTTATAAATATGTATACATATGAATATATATTCTTATTTACCTTCTATCTTATCTTGATCTAATTTACCGTTATCTTCTTTACCGTATGGAAGAATTATTTCAGTTATCGTTGCACCCTCTTTATCTTTTATCGCTGTTGAGTGAATTGGAATTATTTTACCGTATCTTAATGTATCGTTTCCATTTCATTCAATATTTAATTACCGTGGGGATAAACAAACCTCTGAAATACCTTCCTTCTAGTAACTCTATTATCTTACTGGTTTCTCTTCTTTATTTATCTTTTATCTCATGTCCGTTTTTCTTGCGATGGAACCCAACCATTTAAGAATTAAGAATTTGGATTATGAACTGCAGATTGGGAGGATAAAGCCCATTGGGGCTGTCGACTCTAAACGTAAGTTACTTAGAGTAGCCTTAAGTCAAGAAACTGCAAACCGAAGTTTTGTGCAGAGTAGTGTTGGTAGTCATCTTTCCCCTGATACCGCCGAAATTAGGGAAACTATCAATGACTTGAATACCCAAATTGCTAACTTTACTGGTTCTATCTCCTGTCCATTGTATAAAAGAATCTCGACTCGTTTGACCCATCTCTCAGGTAGAATCCATAGGCTGTCAGAAAATTCAGAAGAAGAAGAAAGGACAAAGGCCCACTTGCAAACTGAACTTTTAATGTTAGAGGAGGATTTAGCCTTCAAATTAGTACCTTCTGCTTCTACTCCCCAAAGGATCACTTCTGGCCATGAATTTACTCCCAGTCCTTCTGTCTCTTGATCTATCGCACCTTATAAGTGGAATCTCCATTTTTCCGGATACAATCCAAGGGAATCCGTTCATTCTTTCCTTGAAAAGGTTAAGAGTCTCCGTATTGCTCGAGGTTTCACCAAAGATGAGCTATTTACTTCCGCTTGTGACTTATTTAAAAGGACATCCCTAACTTGGTATAACAGTATTAAGGATAAAGTCAGCACTTGGGACCAGCTAGTTCAGAAACTCAAAAGAGAGTTCTTACCGTACTTTTATCAAGAAGACCTACATAGGGAAATTGACTCTCGTACTCAAGGAACTAATGAAAAGGTCACCCTATATATAGCTTGTATGGTTGGTTTGTTTAATCGTCTTACCGTCAAATTAGATGAGAAAACTATCGTTAACAAAATTCGTCGAAATTTAGCTCCTCATTTTCTTTCCCATCTCGCCCTAAGAATCTATTTTGCTTTGGATGTGGTGCTAAAGAAGTCACGAAGAGAAATTGTCAGCGTTGCCTCTCTAGGATTCCAAAAAACGTAGTACCGACTGGAGATGGTCATCTGGATGCCGTCGCCAGTACTTCCAACCAAAGTCCAGGAATCAGTTCCGTTACTCCTACCGATGCCCAAGGAAAAGGCAAGGGAAAGAAGTCCACGTAAAACCCCCTATATCTTCCACCCGCAAGAAGTGGAATCTTTGGCTTGAAAAAGTCAGAAAATTTTGTCGTCCTTCCTGTAATCTAAGCCCTCTTTTCGTTAATAAACCTCATGACAACTGGCCTTATCTATCTGTTAACGTTTTTGACCGTGAAATTACCGCTTTGGTGGATAGTGGTAGTACCTCTTGCGTTTTAGGTTCCTCAGGGTTCTCTATCCTAAAAGATTTCAAGTTACCGATTCAATATCATAATACCGTGTTAATAACTACCGCTGATGGGAAACCACAAGACCTAATATATGTTGTCTTACCTATTTCCGTAAATAATATCGTTAAATCCCTTAAGGTCTATGTCATTCCATCTGTTAAGCACACTCTTATCCTGGGAATGGATTTTCTTCAACTGTTTCAGATGAAAGCTAACTTCTCCTCATTATCATAAGATTTCGCAAATGTCTACCCTTAATATCGTTCCAACAGATTCAGACTTAACCAAAACTCTACAGCCTGATTTTAAATAACAAGATGTACCTCTAAAGGGCTTTCCTAATGTTGTTGTTGATTCCTTGTCTCAGCCCATTCCGAAAACATCCATTCAGGGATCTTATCGAAATATCGACCTTTACCGTTCTCTGTAGAAATAATGCTGAATATCTTTAGTTTTTCTAGTAGAAAATTAAATTTTTTATTTTTGATTCAGGCAAATCTTGTCTGTGCGTTGGTGCAGTGGGGATTTTCAAATATGCCACCGCAGTTGTCTAAATTCAATATCGAGTCTCGTTTAGCTGTAAATAAAAAGAATTGTGTTGTCTCGTGTATCTTTTGAAGGGTTTTCTGCATTTTATATGGAGAGTAAAACCTATTATTTTGTTGTGTCTAAGTGCTTCTTGGGGAATAACACCACAGTTTAAAGAACAGAATAACAAATTACCATTCTTAGACATTTTAATAACCAAAACACATCGACATTTGAATCAGAAGTTTACAGAAAACCAACTCATACTAACAGGTATCTCAACTTTAACTCTAATCATCCAAGTTCAGTAAAAAGAGGTATGATTAAATCTCTATATGACAGAGCAAAAACCAACTGTTCTAATATCAATAAATTCAATGAAGAAAAAACGTTTATAAAAAATGTACTTTCTGCCAATCATTACCCAAATAAATTTATTAATAACGAGTTAAACAAAATGGAATACCAAACAATCCCTAACAACCAACATCAAACTTCACCAAGCAACACTGACTCCCAAGATAATCAAATTAATACAATAACTATACCATACATACAGGGTCTATCAGAAAGACTAAAAAGAGTGGGAAACAGATATAATATCAAAACATCATTTAAGACAAAAAATACACTAAAATCAATTATATCCAAAACCAAACCAAATAACACAACTCAAAATACAAAAAATTGCATTTATAAAATCCCGTGTGAATGTAATAAATTCTATATTGGAGAAACCTCTAGACCTCTGAATGTTCGAATAAACGAACACAAAAATTACATAAAAAACGGCAATTTGAAAAATCCAAAATTTGTGAACATGCTTGGGACCTTGCTCATAAAATACAGTATATTACACAAAAAAGAACACAACACCAAAAGAAAACCAAAAGAGTCTAAATCCCTTAAGTTCTATGTCATTCCGTCTGTTAAGCACACTCTTATCCTGGGAATGGATTTTCTTCAACTGTTTCAGATGAAAGCTAACTTCTCGTCATTATCTTATAAGATTTCGCAAATTTCTGCCCTTAATACCGTTCCAACAGATTCAGACTTAACCAGAAGTCTACAGCCTGATTTTAAATAACAAGATGTACCTCAAAAGGCTTTCCTAATGTTGTTGTTGATTCCTTGTCTCAGCCCATTCCGAAAACATCCATTCAGGGATCTTATCGAATTATCGACCTTGCTTTTCAGAAATTTTCGGCTGATTTATTAGGTCCGGACCCTTGTTTCCGATTGAAAAATCAGTATATAGTAGTAATAGTAAATTGGGTTATTAACTGTGTAAAGGGCTCTGAGGATGAACATGTATCAGATGATTCTTCGGACTCCGAACATGATTCTGCTCTGGACTAAGTTGTATAGTACCTATCTATTCCCTATTCTCTTTATCGACTGATCTTCATTACCGACTTATCTTCTCGTTATCTGACTTTGATTTTGTATTATCGTATCTTTTATCTTTCTTTACCTTATCATACCCTTTATCTTTCCTATCGTTTCAGTGGTCTCTTGGGTGGGCCCACGAATACCCCCAAGGCGGTGAAACCATGCGCGGACGTAAAAGCCGTCCAACTGGATTCTATCTATTGCCACAACATCTAGGTCTTCTGTAGACTAATTCATATCTTTCCTATCTATCGTTTCGTGGTCTCTTGGCTGGGCCTACGAATACCTCAAGGCGGTAAAACCAAGCGCAGGGGTAAAAGTCCCCTAACTGGCCCTATATCTTTTCTTTTACCATCTAGGTCTCGTAGGACTAAGTAACATTTTTTTCTAGGTCTCCAGGAGGGCTTGGAGAATACTTCTGGTAGTCCATGTTACCAACTAGGGAGTAAAAATCTTCCAAGTGGTCACTTGCCTTTATCTATAACATCCATGTCGTTGTCGTTTCATGCTGATTTGCTGTTATCTGGAAATTATCGTCCCTTCAGGATTGCCAAAGCTGATGACATTTTTATCTTTGATAGTATCGTTAAATATTATGCACATATCTAATTTTGTTTCCCTTATCTTTAATCCTCATTATTTTTAATAGGTATTATCTTTCTAGAAGATCGATACCGTGGCTTAATGCTTTTACCTTATTTAAATTAGTTGAGTCATTCGTGCCTAGAATTTAGGGCTGATAGTTAATTTATCTTGCCACCTTTTAGTGATACCGTCCCTGGGGATGAAAAGTCTATATTGCCATCACTTTCTGATTTTGATATCTCTACCTTTGTACCGTTACTGATAATTTTTCACAAAAAATACCGTGTTTAATGCAACTTTTCTTGGGCGTAGGCTCTTACCGATATGAAGTGCATTTTTAAATTGGAGATTTGGTGTTCTTGCCTTATCTGATGTTGTTTGAGAACAATTATCTTGAATTCTAATATCCCCATTTCTCGTGTATAGTTGTTGAAATCTTATCTTTTTCTCGTCGACTTAGGTTGTTAACGTTACCTATTGGCATTCCCTTACCTTGCTTATTTTATGGTAAATACCTCTTTAAATCTATCTATATTTAACTTTTAGAGGAATATTCTTTTGAAGTATGATGAAGTGAATTATCTTATCGTTTATTTTGTAATCTCGTCTATCCTCTTACCGTTTGACTGCTAGGAAGCAGTGTACCGTATCGTACCTTGCCGTGGCCATGAAAGCCAGTTATTGTTTTTGGAGAGACTCCAGGCTCTGGACAGTGCGTTAGGGCTGTTATTTGGGTTGTAGGCTGGAGTAGCTCTGTTTTGGAACTTGGCATATAGTGCAGTGTTGCCGTCCTAGGTTCTGTGTTTATGTAGCGGATGGAAGTTTTGCGCAGTGTGTTAGAGCTGCTTTTTCTCACTTTTCCCGCTTCAAAAATATTTACCGTTCTACCTTACCGTTCGTTTATCTTTTTTTATCTTCCTCTGAAAAGTAACAGTTTTTTTTATATCTGATTTAGGTGTACCTGAGCGAAAGCTGTTATCGATTTTCAATACCTTATCCCTTTATTGAATGTGAAGTACTTATTTAGATTTGATGTTCCTTGCAGAACAATTTTTGGAACTCACTATCCTTCTGGATATCTGACCTGTGACAGCATATCGTTTTCTATATCTCAATTTCTCTTAGATAATTTACCATATTTTCGTGATTTCCATTTTCAGCAATACGACATCTGACAAAGGTATATTTTCTGAATATTTTCTTTTCCTTTTTCTATTTGTGGGTTTACCTTGTATTATCGTTCCTTTTCTTTCAGGGATTTATCGTAATGTACCGTTCTCTCATTCTCTTATTTACTTTCCATTTCCAAAATATATTTTGGGTGGAATTGAATATTGTACCGTTCCCTGTAGAAATAATGCAAAATATCTTTAGTTTTTCTAGTAGAAAATTAAATTTTTTATTTTTGATTCAGGCAAATCTTGTCTGTACGTTGGTGCAGTGGGGATTTTCAATATGCCACCGCAGTTGTCTAAATTCAATATCGAGTCTCATTTAGCTGTAAATAAAAAGAATTGTGTTGTCTCGTGTATCTTTTGAAGGGTTTTCTGCATTTTATATGCAGAGTAAAACCTATTATTTTGTTGTGTCTAAGTGCTTCTTGGGGAATAACACCACAGTTTAAAGAACAGAATAACAAATTACCATTCTTAGACATTTTAATAACCAAAACACAATCGACATTTGAAACAGAAGTTTTCAGAAAACCAACTCACACTAACAGGTATCTCAACTTTAACTCTAATCATCCAAGTTCAGAAAAAAAAGGTATCATTAAATCTCTATATGACTGCAAAAACCAACTGTTCTAATATCAATAAATTCAATAAAGAAAAAACGTTTATAAAAAATGTACTTTCTGCCAATCATTACCCAAATAGATTTATTAATAACGAGTTAAACAAAATGGAATACCAAACAATCCCTAACAACCAACATCAAACTTCACCAAGCAACACTGACTCCCAAGATAATCACATTAATACAATAACTATACCATACATACAGGGTCTATCAGAAAGACTAAAAAGAGTGGGAAACAGATATAATATCAAAACATCATTTAAGACAAGAAATACACTAAAATCAATTATATCAAAAACCAAACCAAATAACACAACTCAAAATACAAAATATTGCATTTATAAAATCCGGTGTGAATGTAATAAATTCTATATTGGAGAAACATCTAGACCTCGGAATGTTCGAATAAACGAACACAAAAATTACATAAACAAACGACAATTTGAAAAATCCAAAATTTGTGAACATGCTTGGGACCTTGGTCATAAAATACAGTTTCAAAATTCAGTTATATTACACAAAGAAGAACACAACACAAAAAAAAACTAAAAGAGTCTGCTTTAATTTTCTTAAATGAAAACGATTATATCAAAATATTATATCGCTACTACCTCCGTAGAATTCAGTCGTTCCTGGTTGGCGATGATTAAGGAAGAAATTGCTAATGGTCATGTCCTTGTGAACAACCCAATATCGGGATAGTTTATAAGGTTTTTCCTAGGTTTTCCCTTATGATTTTAATGGGATCACTGAATCAACATAGTTCTTTGGTCGCTTTTTTGGCGAATGCACTATCTTATAAGAAAGTCGCACCTAGGAGCGCCACTTAAAATTCTAAAGATCTCCCTTTCAAATTCTTCCAATTTGAAAGGAACTTTATAATTATATGATCTTCAGAAATTTCTGTGCTACCCTGCATATTATAAATAAAATTCTCTTAGGTACGTCAAAAATCAAATAATACACATTGTCAAATATTTTAATTTACATCTTAGAATTGTGCCTTTTTAATCCGTAGTTTCTTAACCATTGACAATGGGGTCTGATCTAGACCCCGAAACGTTTGGAATATACAGCAATTTTCTTTAAACTATGGTGTTATTCCCCAAGAAGCACTTAGACATTGAAAAATATGCCACAAGTATCATTCAGAAAACAACTATTATTTTTGAAGACGCGAGATGTAAGACCGAGATCTAGGATTTTCAATTTTGTTGTCATACCAATCCTGTTACATCGTTATCGTTATGACTTTAGCTTTCTCGTAATAATTAGGCTTTTATTTGTTTTCTATCTTTATAGGCATCTATTTGCTTTCTCTATAATAGCGATTATTAAAAAAGTATGCCTTACCTCACATATCGTCCCTGTTAAATACGGAGCCTTTATTCAGGTGTACTTTTGATACCTAAGTGTTCGCTAGATTGTGGATTATGCATTTACCTTACTGTTTGTACCTTATTAATTATCTCGTTTGCTTTCCACAGTCGTTAAGGAATACAATTATCTGGGTGGCAACAATTCATTATTGTATTATATCATTACCTTTATCAATTTATCTGCATTTGACTTGCATTGTAAATATTACCGTGTCTTGTTTTTTGAGTTATCCTAACTTAAGGCCTATATCCATTTTTTTCTCTCGCTAATTGACTTGGAACCATTCCCTTGTATTATTATAATTTTTACAGACTTTGTAATTTTATACCGTTAAAATATTTTTTTCCTTTTATCTACCCTTTACCTTTCCGAATTTTAGTACCGATATCAACTGTCTGTTGTTGACTTGAATTTAGTAGTCATTATCTTATTCATTTAGTTGGTCAAACGTTTCGTAACTCACATACAGGGACCACCTAAAGTAGGTACCTTTTATCTTATAAACCTAATCTTTCCGAATTGAATACTTTCATATCTTATCTAAGAGTAATTATACTATTTAGCTTCCCATGTCGCTCAATTCATTTTCAGACTGTATTATCTTGGTAAAATTTATGAAATTGATTTCGTAAATCTAGTATCGTTGCTTATTTTATAGGTTCTCTTATAGCTTACGAAAGGTTTTTTTTCAGGTTGACCTTTTCAAAAATCCTTTCTTTACTTCGGGTTAGAGGGGTGTGTAACGGGTGAATTGCCGTTCTCTCCGTTACATTGTTATTTACTAATATTTGTCGCATTAATAAATTACCTTTTATATTTTTCAAATCACTTTTCTAATTATATCGTTTTCTAAACTGAGTTCTACCTTAATAAACCAGTGTCTTTACCTTAATAAATAAACACGTAAATAAATACTATTTTAATCGCTTACGCAATCGCTTTTTCGCTTTTAATTGCTAAATAACAGTTAATTCGATTGGAAAATATTCCGAGTCCGACTCAGTCCCTAGGATTTAGCGCCATATATGTGTTGACAGAACGAACATCACGTGCTATTTTGATGTAACTTCCGCCCAAACTGTAAATATTAAATAAATATAATTTTGTTGGAAAGAAGGAAACTGTCATTAATAAAATTTATCTATAATTTAATTAGTAAAATTTTGCTTTGTTCTTTTATCGAAATTATCTTGTATTAGTTCCTGTATGGACCAACTCTTGATTAATATTATCATTTGATAGGTGGGAGAAATGCTTGTTGAAGAAGGGAGATTTTGCTTTCTCTTCTGTTCTGACCGCCATAAAGACGGTATGTAGGCGAATTCCGTTCTGAGTTTAATTTTTTATTGGGAAAATTCTTTATCTTTATCGTGAAAATATCTGCTAGAATTTGCTTAATTTATCGTTTTTCTTATTACCGTATCTTTGATTGTAATTAAGCAGATTCAGCTTATCGTTATACTTTGATCTATCGAATGTATTTTTTTGTATAGTTTTTTTATCGGCTATAGTTCATACTTTATCGTATCTATTAAGGATTTTGGAAAGAAATCTTGGGTGAATCTGGTTTCATATTCATCTTAATATCGATATACCGCGTTTTATTGCAACGATAAATCGTTTGTGGCTTAACTGCGTAGTTCATCAATTTTTTTTGTAATTTTTTTTGCTTTGCATCTGCAACGTAGTTGGCGTCGATAAGCAATCGTTAGTTGCTAGAGATATCACACGTATCGTGATAAAGAAATAAAGGAAAAGGGAACAATTATTGCCGGCCTTTTTTGCATTTTTGAGGTATTGGTGAATCTGGAGAGTTTGATTGACGATATCTACCAAACGTAGGAAAGGACAAATTGATCCACTAGACGAAATCTCCTGTGAGCCTAAATTTAGTAGCTGACGAAGCTCACCAACTGGGTTAGTCTGCAACTAGGGATGATCATGTGAGTGGCTTAAACATTTCTATTATTTTTATTTTTTTGTATTTCGTTCAGTATTTCATATATATTTCTATTTAATTGAATTGGATTTATGTACAGATATACCAGTAAATATATATATATATATATATATATATATATATATATATATATATATATTAAGTCACTCGCTGGTCTTTCATTATTCATTTGGTTGCTTGTCTGCTTGGTTACAGATAAATCACATTTAGCTGTATATGACCAGATTTCATACCTGATTTTTCTATATATTTATGAATATAGATGCAATAAACAATTTTATCGTTTCTTAACTTATAAATTTTAAACTACCGTACCTTGATTTCAAAATTTACTGAATTTTCCCATAATCTCGGCGGAAATTCGCTTTCGTCAGTTAAATCAAAGTGCTAATATAAATTCCTTGAAAACCTTTTAAATTTAAGAATTTTGTTTTTATTATTTAAAATATTTTCGAAGGCGGAAATACTATTTTTGTTTTATTATCGGACAAATATTTTCGGGGGTGGAAATATTTAAGAATTTTCAATTATCGGAGATATATTTTCGAAAGTGGAAATATTCAATTTTTAAAGAAAAGCGATATAGTTTTAATACGTTTCAAAAGCGATTTAGTTATTAAGAAAATTTTTATTTATTAGTTATTTTGATGAACATTGCTACAAAAACGAACGAAGAAACGCAAATAGAAAATTACAAATTATCAGAGATCTTTTCTATTATCCCAGAATACGATGAGATCAAATTTTCCTCCAAACATTCCTTAATGCATGTGACCGTGCATATAACATGGCCCTCGGTGACCACCGTTTTCTTTTAAGTATTCATATTAAAAATAAATTGCGTGGCAGAGCAGCACAACTCGTAAGCTCTAGAAACCCCACAACGTTTCCAGAAATTAAACAATTATTAAATACTCATTTTGGAGATTCAAGAGATCTCTCGTCATTAATCCAAGACTTACAAAGACTCAAACAAATCCAAAATGAATCCCCACTTAACTTTGTCAGTCGGTTACAAGTTTTAAATGCTAAAATGCACGCAGTCGTACAAAAATCTCAAAATCTTATTCCTCAACAGAAAATTGCTCAGTGGAATTTAATTGATACAATGACTTTAAATAGCCTTTTGACTGGTCTAGAATCCAGATTACGACAAATCTTCGGGCAGCAAATCCTCGATATATTAGAAGCACAAGCTTTCATATTTTGAAAACCAAAAGTTTTCAAATTAAATTCCAAACAATCTACAAGTCAAATTAAAAAACCGAACACTCAAATAGAATGTCTCAAATGTGACAGAAATGGACACATTGCCCCTAATTGTCAATTAGAAGGGGTTGCCCCACTTGGTAGTGGGAAAATTCGCAAGGTCACATCCCCCACTTGAGAACCAAGATGACACCGCCAGGGCTCATTCGCACGTGCCATCGCCTGGTGGTCAATGACCTCGGATCACAGGGGCGTTGACAGGGAACGATGGTATAGAACGACGAAAGCTTGGTACGGGGCCTATGGCATAGAACGATGGAACGTTGACAGGTAGGCCATAGAGTTGGGGCGTTGACTTATGGCATAGAACGATGGCATGGAACGGTAGTTTAGGGCGTTGACGTATGGCATAGAATGATGGCACGGAACGTTAGTATGGGGCGTTGACGTATGGCATAGAACGATGGCACGGAACATTGCCAGCTGACAGTTAGGTCATAGAGTCAGGGGTACGGAACACTGTTGACAGCTGACCTATTGTACTACAGACGGGTTATGACGTAATAAATAAGCAGTTACCCCCTTGAAGCGCTCTCATTGGTTAATTACCAAGTGCTCAGCCATACTAAGCTCTCATTGGTCAATAGTCACCACGTGATCTGTTCAATTACGCCAAATTTCAATGATGTACATAATAATTTATATTACAAAACCGACGCAGTGATGGGGAATCGAACCCCAGTCTATCGGTTTCCTATGTAAGCACTTAGCATATGTGCCTACAAGACTATTGCATTTGAATTTTCTAAAAGTTGATAGTATGTTGAATAAAAACCCGTTTAAGACGCGTAGTAATAATATCACTCACAGGCAACGTAGAGATAGCTGTTGGTTGGAGACACGACGACCTTGCCGAAAATTCGCAGATCGACAAGTCCGATGACCGGCTAAACGTACCAATTCGCTCCCTCTGTGAGTGAGCGGACAAAACAAAACATTGTGTGTGTAGAAGACTATCGTCACACAGCCATGGTTGACAGAGACAGGTATTAAACAATGTACGTGTCGATAGATGACGTTCAAAACATTATATATATATATATATATATATATATATATATATATATATATATATATATATATAGATATATATATATTCACTTTGATTCAAATCACTTTTTAAAAAAGATTATTTATTTAAAACTTACAACATCAAAATTTAAACAATTAATTACTTGAAATACTTAATACTAAGTGATAATATTTGAATGACAACACGAGATCGTTTCCAGTTGCTTTTATAACATCGACAAAAGTGCTGATGCAAGTCAGCGATTTTACTGGGTAAACGGACTCGTGTAGGTTTGCATATAATTCGAGATGAAATTTGATATCCCGTACGCTTTAAATTCCGTTGACTTCTCGACTATGTGAACTAAGTACTGATATATTTTTCATACAACAACTCCCCTCACATGTCAAAAGTTGATGCTATAACATCAACTTTTAGGAACAGAAACATAAAATAATATAAAATGATGTTTGAATGGTATACATAATAAGTAATAAGTGTATAAAACGAAATATGATTAAAATAAAGTAATAGGTAAAAATCAAAAAATCAATTTGTAAAATAAAATTAAAAGATGTTAAAATAAATTATCATAATTAAATGCTTAACCTAAACATATCAAAAATATATATCTATAATTTAAAAGGAAATGTGAATAAAAATACTGTGTAAAAAAATAAAAAGGTTAATAATATAAATCAATATTAAAAATAGGTGTTTTTAGAGAACATAAAGGGTATACCTAAACTTGCATCTCTAAACTTTGTTCTGTTTTCAAAACAGGCCTAAGCTTGGGGAAGAATTTGAGTCTTGGCTGAGGAACTGAAGTCTGGTCAGGATTGCAGTCTTTTGGAGGTTTTACCATCCTCTTTTTGACAGCTTGGAAAGTGATGAGTGCCGCTATGATCATGAGAGCAGCTATGGTTGTATAGGTAAACCAAGAGATGTTTTTGGTTACAAACGGCTGGTTTATGAGACCATCGAGGTCTCTGGAATATTGTTCCAATTTGTGAATTGCTACGTCTAATTCTTCTACATTAAGTGTGTTCAGCTTTAGGGGCTGAAGTTCAGGAATTATAATTTTTTCTGGCACTGCATTGCAACAGTTGAATGGCACTGTTACTAGTTGAAATGTTTCTAGAACATTGGTTTGTTTACCAGATTCGGCTTGCACTTTTGTAGTTCCTATAAACGCACTACACTCTGATTGAAGAGTCAATATGGAGTTGAGGGAGATTGTAAGAGTTTTTGGGTTTGTTTGAGCGCAATTCACTGTAACACTTATGGGTTCAGAAGTAATTATGAGCCATGTATTGGGTCTTTCATCGTATATAGGGATAGGATATAAATGAAAGACTGTATAAGGATGTTGTTCCACTAAAGGGATTCTCAACACAAATATAAGATCGGTATATGTTTGAAATGCCTCTAGTTCAATGATTTCCAGATATTGTGCGATGCTCGAGTACTTTACAGCCAATGGAAGGTTACTTTTGACTAAATTTTGCGATATTTCCTGTAATGAGGTAATAAGATGTTCTGGTGTTAAAATTGAAGAGTGAATTATTTTCAAACGCGAGAATGTGATAGAATTTAAAACATGCTTTAGATTATCTTCTAAGTAGAGATAATTCTCCATAAGTTTTTCACAAATTTCAAGTAATGCGAGTTTTGATTTGACGTAGGCGACCTTATCATTAATTTTTCCGATAGTGTTTTCCAGCTTTTTCATGTTATCATTAAATAGTTATTCGTCGATTCTAAGATTTTGGATAGTTTCGTTGAAGTTTTTATTTACAGATGTGGTGACACTTATTTGTTTTTTTTGTAAGTTCTCAATTTGAAGTTAGCCTTGATTTAAGCGTTTTATGCTTTCGGTAAAGTATTTTCCGTCGGCGGCGTCTAAATTGCCGGTGATTGCCTTAAAAAGGGTACCTGCCCCATCAAGTATACCTCGTTTGTGTCTTTTAGTGTCCATGTGAATGTCAGCAAATTTCTGTTTGATTGAGTTAGAAATTTGATTTAGAAGGTTAATGTGGGTTTGTATGTCTGCGCGAAAGTAGTTCATAGCAAAAGAATTGAAGTTAACAGTTTTTACAAGAGTTTGTAATATTCTGTTATTTGTTGTAAATACTTGTTCTAGTGCAGAAATGTTTCTGTGTACTAAAAGTGTCCATTTATCATTGGATACAGTTATTTCTGCTTCGTTATGGAAGTAGATACCTAAAGTATTGTTTATTGGTTGTATTTGAAATTGGGCTACTGCTGACCCGTACAGCAGGCAAAACCTGAAAAAGAAATTAACTTTCTGAGAACGGTTTCATTCGGTCGAAATTTACTTTTGATTTTTGGTTGGTTTTAGGGTTTAGTAATGTTGCGGAGTTCCTGTGAATCTCCAGGGTTTCGAAAGGACCATTGAATTTATTTTGGAGTTTGTCCTTGATCTGGGATTCTTTAATATAGACTTTATCGCCTATTTGATAGTTAGGGAGACTTTCAGAAACGTGTTCATCAAATCTGACTTTCGCTTTATGTTTTTGGATTTCCGTTCTTTCGCGAGCAATTTTATAATAGTGAGAGATACGATTATTGAGATCTCTGATGTACTTAGTTATCAGGGCTTGTTGGTTGTAGAGAGTTTCTGGAGCCCTACTCGAAGTATGTCCGTAAACAAGTTCGTAAGGGGTGAATCCATGAGTTTTGTTTACAGAATTGTTATATGCAATGATTGCATAAGGGAGGATGTGAAAAGGGTGTTCGTCAGGATTTTCTAGTTTATGGATTCTAATCATCTCTAATAAGGTCGAGTGGAATCGTTCTAATGAACCATTTGACTGGGGATGTCCCACACTAGAATAGGATAGTTTGATGTCAAATAGTTTACACAAGTCTCTGATTAGTGCGTTGTCGAATTCCATGCCATAATCACAATGTATCCGTAATGGGGTACCGAAGTGTTGGAAATAGAGTAGTAAAGTACTAACAACGGTTTTTGTGGATTTGTCGGTTATGTGGTAGGCCTGAGAGAATTCTGTTAGTTCGTCCCGGATAGTTAATGCGTAGTTTTTTGTCGGGAGTTCTAAAATATCGATGTTGACGCGTTCAAAGGGTGTCCGTGAGGTTTCAGTAATGACAAGTGGGCTGCCGAGATTTTTCCGGTATACTTTTGCTCTCTGGCAAGTTTGACAGTTTTTGATAAAATTGTCAACGTCCTTAGTCAGTCCTTGCCAATTGTATTTTTCTTTTATTCTGCGGATAGTTTCATTGATACCTCGATGTATATTATTTTTGCCGTTATGGAATTGGTCGAGAATGATAGGTATTTGGTCTTTCTCAACCGTTTGGACGATATTTTGGCAAACTTTCCATTTGATATCGATTTGGGAAAAGATAAACTTAAGCATTTCCAAAATAGGCAATTCAATGTTATTCTCAACACAGAATACTTCATTTTCAGTGAACACATCTCTACTATTATACAAAGATGCGAAAAGAATCTCGTTGACTACTTCTGGGTCAGAAGGGAGAGGGACGATGTAATAGCGTCTTTTTCTGACACTTTTGCTTGCAAAGACATTTACTCTAGGGGTACGGAAATCAGCATTTTCCTCAAAAATGTCTTCAATGATGTCATGGTGGAAATCTTTCATGAGAGAGCCTTGGGGAAATACTAGTATGTTTTTGTTTCCTCGGTCTAAGAGTTGGCAATTAGAAAATTGAATTTTGTCGTAATCTATGAGTGAGACGGTTTGATATCGCTCTTCAGACTTCTCGTCTGGGGTTCTTGTGAGTCATCGTCAGTTTCGTTTGTTGGGAGTACTGTAAATGGTGTTAGATGTTTGTTTGCTTGAAATGATATGTATTCATTAAAGTTGTTAACTTTAATACGTGAGAGAGCGTCGGCGTTTTTATTTACTTTGCCGGGTTTGTAAATTATTTGATAGTCGCACTCCTCGAGCTTAAGGCGCCATCTTGCAAGTCTACTTCCAGGATCCTTTATAGAAAACAGCCAAGTTAACGGGCGGTGATCGGTCAGAAGTAAAAACTTACGGCCAAAAATTATTGGACAAAAGTGTTTAACCGCCCACACTATTGCAAGGAGTTCTCGTTCTATGGTTGAATACTTAGTTTCAGCATTGCAGAGAGTTCTGGAGGCATAGGGTACAGGCAAATCTTTACCTACGGGGCCTAGAGAGCACTGCGCCGATAGCAAATGAACTGGCGTCGGTTGTAAGAATAAATGGCTCTTCAGAATTAGGGTATATGAGTATGGGGGTAGAAGTAAGGGCTCTTTTTAATTCGTAAAAAGATTTGACGCATTCTGAATCGAACTGGAAAGGTATGTCTTTTTGAAGTAATCTTGTCAAAGGTTTCGAAATCTTGGCGAAATTGGGAATGAACCGCCTGTAATAACCAGCTAACCCTAAGAAGGACTTAATATCTTTTGGGTTTTTTGGTTGGGGAATATTTAAGATACAATCTACCTTTGAGGGGTTAGGCTTCACGCCTTCGGGAGTTATAAGGTGGCCAAGATACGCGACCTCTTTGCGAAGAAACTCGCATTTGTCGGGTTGGATTTTTAGATTGGCTTTTCGCAATCGTTTGAAAACTTCAGAAAGTCGGGCTATGTGCTCATGTATACTCGGAGTATAAACGATAATGTCGTCCATATAGACTAAACATCTCTCGTTTTGAACACCTAAAAGAACATTAGCCATTACCCTTTGGAAGGTGGATGGGGCGTTTTTAAGACCGAAAGGCATTCTAACAAATTCAAAATGACCATTATCAACTGTGAATGCTATTTTTTGGATGTATTTTGTATCGATTTCGATTTGATGAAACCCTGAAGCTAAGTCGAGAGTGGTGAAGTATTGGCATTTGCCAAGTTGGTCAAGTAAATCCGAAATGTTCGGTAGGGGGTATTTGTCGTCAACAGTAATTTCATTTAGTTTACGATAATCGACGACGACACACCATTTTTGGGTACCAGATGCGTCTAGTTTTTGGGGAACTACCCAAACCGGGGATGACCATGGCGAATTAGACGGACGTATAATGCCTTGGTCAAGCATCTTTGATATCTGACTTTTTCCTCTTGTTTGTGTATTTGGGGGTACCGATATGACTTTGTGAAAGAAGGTTTCGCGTTATTAGGGTCTATTGAGTGCTTGATTTCGTTTGTAAAGATCAGTTGGTCACCTTCTAAATAGAATATATCAGAATATTCGAGACAAAGTTGAGAAATAAGTGCGGCTTCCTCATCATTCAGATGTTCTAACGGAAGTTGTTCCATGATTGTAGTTTGCCTATCAGGCTGGGTTAAGTTTAGTGAGTAATTTTCGGAAAGAATGTTTATGGAAAAATTGTTTATCGGTTCGAGTTCCAAATTAACAGTTTTGGGGATAGCATTTGCATTTAAAATTGAAGTAAGAAATTCGCCTTTTTCATTAATTTTAACAAGGGCACGGGGAAGATAAACCTTTTCTATTTCGGCAGATGATAGGAAAGCCTCAGTGTTAGTGAGGTTACATTTTAATTTACATATCTGTTCTATTCGGGATTCTAAAGAGATTGTATTAATTGGGATGCAGTTATTGAAAGCTGAAAGGTTCTGAGTACGCATGACAGTATCATCTGTTACTTTGTAGAGTGGTAAGGTTTTAAAATTAGTGACAAGTTGTTTGCTGTTAAAGTGTATAACGCAGTTATAGTGTTCAAGGAAATCTGAACCCACTAATCCGTCGAATTCAATGTCGATGTTGCAAATATACACCTTGTGTGGGTCGGCGACATTGAAAGGTACAAGGGTGGATTCGTTGATTAAGATTTTCTGATCAGTGATTCCTTGGATGACTACGTTTTCGGAAAATCGTTGTTTGAAGCGTTGGCAGGTTTCAGGTTTAAAATTTGAAAGTCCTGCACCCGTATCGATAAGAAGTTTATAGGTGTTTGAAGAATCAGTAATATAATAAAGATTCTTGGAGTTGATGGAAAGAAGGGGTCTTACAGAAAGTTCTGTTCTGGGAAGTTGACATTCGGGCTGAAGTCGTCCAGATTGATTGTCTGAATTTGGGTTTGAATTTCTGAAATTTTTTGGTCTGGGGGTTCTGACTGAGTGGGGGTCAAATGAAAATTTACTTGAGAAGAATCAGGTTCGTCAGAACAATATTCGTTAAACTGTTCAGTGTTAAAATATTCTCGTTCATTGTTTTGTTCGAAATCATTAGGGTAATATTGTTGTACGTTTCCGTACTCATTGGGTAAAGGGTTGTATTGATTTTCGCTTTGAGAATAGTTATAGTCATTGTGATATGGTCCGAATTGCAGATTGTTCAAGTGATGAGTCTTTGGTTGTTGACATTGTTGATGTTTAAAGAAACTCGGGTTCGGTCTGTAATTGCCAGACATTTGCGGTTGTCTACTGGTAGATGGACGAAATTGTTGCTGTGAAAATTGTTGACTGGGTTTAACATTTGTAGATTGTTTAGCAGGTTGATTGGAAAAATGAGGGCGATAATTGGAATAATTCTGATTGGAATTCGGGTTGTGTTGAAATTGTCTCATCCTCAATAAGCATTCATTGCTTAGATGGCCCATACTTTTACAAAATGTGCATTGTTTTGGAGGTGGGACGTTATTTGCTTTACGAGAGGGTTGTTGGAAACTTCTATTACCTGAAAATTTCTGGGTTTCTAAATGTGATAGTTGTAGTTCTCGTTTAATTCTGGAAATGGCAGTGAGAATACTGCAGGGGTCGCTAGCGCGAACGAGTTGACCAATTTTGGGCTCTAAACCCGTGAGGAGGCTATTAAGAGCCACTGACTCTATCAAGTCAATATGTGCTTGTTTTTCTTTAACAGTTAGGTTTTGTTTGTTTATGGCCGCATTTTCGTCGGATGCGTCTGAATTCTAGCAGAAAATGTAAGAGGGGATTCATTAGGAGTTTTCCGCATTCTTTGCAAGTCCTGTATAAGAGCCGAGAGATCCCTAGGATCTCCAAAATGATTTTCTAGGAGGGTTTGAATTTCAGCTAGTTGACTAGGGTTTCGCGAATTAATTAACTCAACCGCTCTACGGCGTAACTTATTTTTGATATGGAGACTTAGCAATACTTGCTGATTATCCGTTGCCATGCTGTAAGCAGTATTACAGGAGCATATGAATGTATTCAGAAATATCGGATTATCATCATATTCAGGAATTATGGCAAATATTTCTGATAGCTTATAGGGTTCTACGGTTGGTGTAACTGCTTGTCTAGTGGTGGACATTTTTATAATTGTATAAATTCGCACAATAAATAAAATTTAAATGTTGAGGTTTTAAATTTAAATGGTAAATAACTAGTTTATCAAAATCCAATATAGAGCAATGTTTAATAGAGTAATAACAAATTTGAAATAGGAATGTATAAATGGTAAATTAATAATAAACTTGAAATAATGTTTCAAATACTTCGAAATATGTAAGTCAAAGTAATGGAAATAAAATAATATGATTATGTAAAATATATAGTTTCAAATTATTTAGGAAGGGTAAGGTTATTAGGAATAAAATATTATATAAATGAAAGAACTGGTAGTCATTCAAAATAAAATCAAAATAAAATAGTTACTTTATGTGATTCTTACGTTATTATTCCTGGCATCGGACTGTTCTACGCGTCACTTAGCACTGGTTTGCCTGGTTGCGTGTTCCCTTGCTAGTACTTAGTAGTTGTTGTCCTTTTCAAGTAGGTTGTATTCTGCAAAGGCTTGGAAACGACCACAACTACTTAGAAATCTTTCGGCAGAGTCACATCTGCCCAACGTCGTCATTTTACCATCGATCCCGGCAGGGATCAGTTATCAACTACGCGGATGAATTCCCGGAAACCACCTAAAACATATATATATATATATATATATATATATATATATATATATATACTTATTTATTTTAATTACAGATCTATTTAATTTTATTTATAAATACGAAAATTACTTCTACATAAAACCATCAACTTAAATTATAATTATTGATATTCAGTCAATAAAAAGCCTTATTTATAACTTTTTTGTTCAAGCTGTTGAGGGAAAAATACACAAAGAGAAAGGAGAAATTGTACAAAAAATAAAAATATTGACCTTTCTATACTCTGAAGCAACTCGCCCCCGTAAATATGTCGCGCTATCGATACAAGCCTTTCTCAAACTTAGTAAAAGCTGTTCTTTGTACATTTTCCCTCTTTAGTTTTGTGTATTTTTTCCTCAACAGATTGAAAAAAACTGTTTCAAAGCCATCATCTAAAAGAATGTCATGAGATGGATTGAAATATTTATAAGTGATAAAATCAGGTACCATAAATACATAATTTCCGTATATTCTGTATGGTTATTAATAAACAACTTAAGGAAATGTTGCAGCCTAGACCTACAAAATTATATAATTCCTGTTAAAATTTTCGGCTGTTAGTTCCTGTCATGTTCATTTACCATAATAAATAATATTTTTCCGACTAATGTCATTTAAATCTCTCGGAATCGTATCCCTTGGTCCACTAGCGACACCAAACGATGGAATAACGCGGATTACTTATTGGCCGTAAGTAAGGCGCGCGCTTGTAGCGCGTAATTCAAATTTCTAGCATACATACTTTAATAAGAAATCTGGTGTACTCTGGGGGACATTAACGCCTGGATCAGCTCTTTATTTCCTAGCTATTGAATTTCCTACCTAATAGTTAGTGGTTCACTAGCAAAAATTTATCAGTTGGTTGATAATGTAGCGCCACTCCATTATAAAGTAGATGTCAGACAAATAAATTGTATTTAAATAAATAACTAAGAGTGGAATCATCGGCGAACTAGTTCGCGTTGTTCACGTAACAGAGCGGTCTTCAGACCTAGGTCGTTCGCGAACTACCCAAGCCTAAGTCTTTCCACATGTTTTAACCTTTTCTTTTTAAAAAAATTAAATGCAACAGGTTCTGCAAAATTACATATATTGGTAAACACTAATTTTTAATGTAGTAATAATTGTAGTTGTAAATCTATTGTTTTTTAACCCGTATTTTGTTTCGAGTCATTAGTATTTTAATTTTTTATATGGTTCACAATTGTATAGTAGGTATTTCCGTAGTTAAGGCTGTTTTTTTTATGTTATGTAATGATGTAACTACCTCTACCAACTGGTTTGTTTGTTTTTTTATATGATTGGAGCAATACCCAATAATTTTACTACTATATATATATATATGTATATATATATATATATATATATATATATATATATATATATATATATATATATATATATATATAAAGGTATCGTTGTGGCCTCAAAAGCAGGTATACGATATACGTTGTCACCAACGCTCCTCTCGGATTTTGGAGGTCACAACGATTAGCCTTTATTTGAGAATATTTATAGATTTTATGGTAACAGAATGTAAAATCAGCAAAATTTTAGTGGAGGCTTAAACCGTATCTCAAGTATCCTGGAGTCGTCCATTTAGTTCAAGGGTTCACCACTGGAGCTAGTGTTGCCTAAGAGTGATACAACAAGTGAGTTCTGACCTCCGGATTGTACGTTCATCGTTGTTACCTCAAAGTTTTAGCAATGCTGTTAATTTGAACGTTAACTTGTTATCAGGTCTTCTTCTTCTTCTTCTACTTCTTGTAAAATCGAAAATGTGTAACAGAGCATCTGTGTTACATTTTATTAAAATTCGCTGTGGGTAAAGATAAGCCATATATTTTTTAATTTAATTTTACAAAGTTTCATAATAGTAATTTATATTTTAGAGAACTCAATGATCTATTTAAATGTAAAATTATTCAATCGTTTAATAAGGGTCTTTATTGCAAATTGCGATTTCACGGGTTATGCTATTCTATGAAAATATTCAACTTTTTCGATTTTGAGTGGAATTTTAGGTGAGTTAATTTTAGTTGTTAGGCATTTATTTATATAATTGGGGCTGTCTGTATATACCTAAGGGTAAAATCAAAGGAGGGCACATTGTGCAAACAAACATCATCTCGCTGTTTATTCACCGTGGTTAAATGAAGTTGAAAGACACTATTATTTATTACTTAATAAATATCACTTTAAATCTTATAATCCTATATATAATAGCAAACCTAACAATAATCATTATTTTTTTCAGATTTCAAACAGAAAATAAATATTACTTTTCAAAAAACCGAGGTAAACTATATTTCTACCATACGTGTGTTTTCAAAATCCGATTTGAACAAATATTTATTATGGCATTATGAATGTCAGAACATGCGTTTTATAGCAATCGCGGTGTATATAGTAGCATTATTTAAGGTATTGGTATCTCTAATATGTAAAAATATCGTGATACGGTGTTTGTGATCGAACTTCTCCACCGATTTTCATGATTTTTTGTATACAGGTATGGAAAACGTTTGACTGGGGTCGGAGAATGCTAACGTTAAACAAGGACGGAACTGCTACTATATGCATGAGACGAGGATTGTCGTTTTAAGTACGTCTGTTTCACGAGCATTCAAGGTAAAGCACGAGAATATCGTATCGTATGGGGGCGGGGCATCGATAGTCACAGAGCGACCGTCCGTCGTCCGTCTCTTTCCTCGTCAGTAAGGTTTTATCAACGAAGGAGTATGATTATTTACGCAAATAATACGGATTTCGGAGCATTTTTCCTTTTCATGATTTTTGCGATGAAAAATTAATTGTCCGCTATTACGCCAGAACGAAAACTTAACATTTTTTCTGTTTTAAAAATGAAATAAAATAGATATTCTTAAAAATAAAATAAATTAGTAACTGTTAAAAAAATTATTAATAAGAAATTAATCATTAACCTTATAATTATTTACAACATATCGTATGTTTTATTTTTAAGCGATTGGAATCGTCGGAATGTGGTGATAAAAAAAAAGTATTTACCGCCCGAATACGTCCGAACTCGCGTCACACCGACTTCATTCTCCTGGTGCGTATTGCGTTGATTGATTCAAAATCGCATGGGATTCTACCCGACCCCAGAGAACGAATTTCCACACCTGTATATATTTGATAGGTACGACAATAGGTTGTAAAGTATATTTCATACGGTTAAATGTCCATATCAAAACAAATTGTTTGGTAAATATAATTTTTAAAAAAAGTCTAATGTCAAAATAAATTATAGTTATGAATTCAGTACAGTGGCAATCATGAGATAATAACATATTAGTAGTGTGAGAAAATTAGGTTTCAATAAATGTTATTGATAAAATAACACATATGTGTTATAAGTGAATCAATAGTTGAATTAAATAGATACATTAACCCCGAACCCAAGTCCTGAGGAATGAAAAACAGAGTAATCAAAAGGTAAGGACCCAAAATTTTAAACATTATTTAATAAATTCTTAAATATAAATAAAAATGAAAAGTAAAATTTGCACAAAATCTGATATATAAATCTCTCATGTCACGGTGTTTGTGGTCGAACTCCTCCGAAAGGGCTCGACCTATTTTTATGATTTTTTTTGTATATTTGATATGTATGAGAGTAGGTCGTAAAGTATATTTCATTTTCAGCTGATTATATTGTCCCCATCCAGAAAAACAACATGAAACATGAAAATTGGTGTATATACTCCTCTCTCAATAAGTACCATCATTCTGAAAAAAATTTAATTAACTCATGGGGGACAGGAGGGGAAATGTTTTTTTTAAATTTTCTATTTTCCGGAAACTAAAGCAAAGAATTAAGAGGTTGAGTCCTTTTTTAAATGAAGTAATACTTGAGTCGTCATTTTGTCAAAATGGATTAAAAGGAGGGTTAATATTGTTTTATAAAGAATTTAATATATCCGAAACAAAAAGTAATACTGGTGTGAATCTTGTTTATATACTCTTCTAAAACCAACAGAGCGACAAGAGGTGAATGTTTTAAGAAAAAATGACTATTTCGGGAACAGAAAATAATACAGAGATGTGAATTATAATAGTTCCTTAAATTTATTGAGATTTGATGTGTCATTATATATAAACTCTGTTATTAAATGGGGACGATGGGTGTCATCAATTTATAAGGAACAAAAAAGATGCAGGCGCGAAAGTTGGTATACATGCTCTTCTCATGAAATGACTAGAACTGAATTAATCACTTAGCGATCATCAAGTAGCCGATAAATGGAATGTGAAGTATTTATTTATTGCATGAGAGTTGATAAATGGATTCTGTTCTTAAATGTTTGCCAGTAGTGTGAGGGTGGGGTCTGTTAAATATCCACTATCAGATTTAGTGCACGCAATATCTTTAATAATTAGAAAATGTTGAGATTTTCAAGTGATAATTAAGAGAAGATAAGCTATAGGCGTACGAGCCCATAATCGTCAACTTTTACATGTAATTTCCCATAATAGAATTTAAGGTCCCAAAACCACGAAATTGAACCAAATTTACCCCCTCCACTCCCACTTCGCTGGTGTAACGTCACAAGCCACGCCCTCATTGAAGCGCCCTCATTGGCCAGTTACCATGTCACAGAACGATGGCACGGAACGATGGTATGGGGCGTTGACGTATGGCACGGAAGGTTATGACGTAATAGATAAGTAGTTACCCCTTGAAGCACTTTCATTGGTTAATTACCACGTGCTCAGCAATACCAAGCTCTCATTGGTTAATAGCCACCACGTGATCTGTTCAACCGCGCCAAATAATGATTTATAAAACAATTTATATATTTATATTACAAAAACTGACGCAGTGATGGGGAATCGAACCTCAGTCCATCGGTTTCCTATGTAAGCACTTAGCATATGTGCCAACAAGGCGACCTTACTTACTCTTTCTATCAGGTGATAGTATGTTTAAGACGCGTAGTAATAATATCAGTCACATAGCTGTTGGTTGGACACACGACGTCCTTGCCGAAATTCGCAGATCGACGACAAGTCCGATAACCGGCCAGACGTACCAGTTCGCTCATTCTTTTGGCTAGCGGGCAAAGGTCAAAACATCGCGTTTATAAAAGACTGCACAGCAACGACTGGAAGCGAGACGCTTCCTCTGTCAGCGAGCAGACAAAGGGCAAAACATTGTGTATGTAGAAGACTATCGTCACACAGCCATGATTGACAGACAGGTATTAAATAATCTACGTGTCGATAGATGGCGTTCAAAAAATTATATATATATTGTTATAAAGTCCGTGGGTTCTATTTAAAATTATTAAACTAATATTCACCTTCACTTTTCTAGAACTTTATTTACATTCAAACAGCTGATTCAAATACAATAACAATCCCATATACGCTAGTCGTCGCGGTATAACTGAACTGCGATCGTAGCGTGCTTCTTTTATAATACCAGCGTCGAATTCTCCAGTAAAAATCATCATCACTCCTTCCGCTGCCGAGTCTTTTCGAGAACCGTTTTTTTATCTCAAAGCGTTCGTTGTTGTACTGAGATGAAACAAGGTCGGCTTTGGGTAAATTTCGTAGCACTGCCCCCCCCCCCCTTTAATTCTGATCGTCCCGATCAGAAACATCCTCTCCATGGTAGGGAGCGAGTCGATCTAAATAAACCACCTTCAATTTAGCCTTGGGGTTTCGACGGATCCGGTAGACGACGCCATTCAACCTCTTGACCACCTCGTATGGACCATCCCAGGCGGGTGTAAGCTTTGGGGATTTACCCTTGCTCCATAGGGGGTTGTACAGCCAGACTTTGTCCCTCTCCTGGAACCCGACTGAATTGGCCTTGAGGTCGTATCGCGTCTTCATCCGGTCACTGGTGGCCAACATCTGCGTTCGGGCTAATTCGTGTATTGCCAGCAGGTTATGTCGGAGCTGGTCGGCATAATCGTCGATGTCTTGGGGATGTTCATCGGGGGAGCCAAATGCCAAGTCGCATGGTAATCGCAGCTCCTTTCCGAATAGGACCCTGGCTGGGGTCAGGCCTGTACTATTATGTACGGCAGAGCGATATGCCAACAGGAATAGGGGAATATGAACATCCAAATCACGCTGGTTATTGCTGGCGACCTTGGATAGGTGTTGTTCCAAGGTCCTGTTGAATCTTTTCACCATTCCGTCTGACTGTGGGTGTAATGGTGTTGTTCTCGTTTTCCTGATCCCCAACATCGTGCAGACCTTCTGGAATACATTCGATTCGAAGTTACGCCCCTGGTCTGAATGTAATTCCATCGGGACGCCAAACCTGCCTCATGGTTGGGTATCGCATATGCCTCAGGCCATTTGCTGAAGTAATCCATTGCGACCAGAATGTATTTGTTCCCCCTCTCAGACTCGGGAAACGGACCGGCAACATCGATGGCAATTCTCTCAAATGGGACGCCCACATTGTACTGCTGCATTCTGCCCTTGGTCCGGGTCTTCGGGCCCCTACTGGCGGCAGAGGTGGCACATTTGCGGCACCAAGCTCTGACGTCTTCGAAGTAATTCACCCAGTAGTACCGCTGGCGAACTTTGCTTATGGTTTTATTCATGCCCAGGTGGCCTCCGGTAATTCCATCATGTACTTCGGTCAGGATGGCTGGTACCTTTTTCTTCGGAACTACCAGTTGGAACTTGGTTTCTCGTCCATCAGCGCTTTTCAAAACTCGCCATTGTCTACTCTTAGAGAGTCCCAATGAGCCCATAACGATTTCAGCACGCCGGAGTATCTAGCTACCTCGTCCCATCGTGTCCCTCTCATTTTGAGTGACAAGATTGGTTCGATGTCTGGATCAGCCATTTGGTCCTGGATGCACTGTTCCGTTGTCCAGTCTTCATTAGTCTGCACTCGGATCTGCCTGATGGAGATACCCTCTCGCTGTTCCGTCTTCAGACAATGTCCGCATTCCGCTCTACAGGGTCTTCTGGATGGGGCATCGGCGTTATTGTGCAAACGGCCGGCAACTCTTATTGCTGTAATTTCTCCATCCACCTGGCCAGTTGTCCTTCCGGTGTCTTCATGTCCAGCAGCCATTTGAGTGCGACATGATCTGTTCGGATTAAGAAATGGCGACCATAGAGATATTTGTGGAAATGGTCTACAGCCCTTATTATTGCAAGAAGTTCTTTTCTGGTGACGCAATATTTTTTTTCTGGTTTCGAGAATCCACGGCTGTAGTACTCGGTCACCCTCTCTTCACCATCTTGCACCTGGGATAGGACGGCCCCCAAACCGGTGTTGCTGTCGTCGGTGTCTAAGATGAACTTGCCGGACTGTGTAGGAAAGGCTAGAATTGGGCTGGAACATAGTGCTGCCTTCAGTCGTCTGAAAGATTATTCGCAATCCTGATTCCAACGGAAGGTCTCCTTCTCTGTGGTCTGCCGATGTAGAGGGGCGGCAATGGTGGCAAATCCCTCAAGAAAACGCCGGTAGTATGAACAGAGGCCCAAGAAGCTTCGGAGTTCATGCTTGTCCCTCGGGACTGGCCAATCACGGATCGCTTCTATCTTGTCCTCGTTAGTGCGGATTCCTGACTCGGAAACGACGTGGCCCAAAAACTCTACTTCTTTTTGGAACAAAGAACACTTCTTCGGGTTGAGTCTCAGGTTGGCGTTATTAATTCTGGAGAATACTTCGCCCAGGTTCTTCAGATGGTCGTCGAATGTCTGGCCCATGACTAGAATGTCGTCGAGGTATACTAAGCACGTCCTCCATGTTAACCCGCTCAGTACATACTCCATTAGCCTCTCAAATGTAGCGGGTGCATTACATAACCCAAAGGGCATGTCCGTGAACTGAAATAGCCCTTTACTGGTGGAGAACGCTGTCTTCTCTTTGTCGTTTGCGTGTAGACCAACCTGCCAATATCCACTTTTTAGGTCTAGTGTGGAGAACCAAAGGGAGCCTGCAAGTGTGGTCAAAGTGTCATCGATTAGGGGTAGTGGATAGCTGTCTTTCTTCGTGACATCATTCAGCTTTCTGTAATCCACGCAAAATCGGGTGGTTCCATCCTTCTTTTTAACTAGCACGACGGGAGCTGACCATGGACTGATGGATGGCTCAATAACTCCACTCTGTAACATGGACTCGATGTTCTTCTCGACTGCCTGTTGTTGCCCCAATGATAGTCGTCTAGGTGGTATTCTGATGGGTTGAGCCTTTCCGGTATCTATTCGATGCTGTATGATGTTGGTGCGACCGGTGGTTCCATCTTGACTGTTAAAAATTTGCCAGTGCTTTGTGATAAATTGCTTGGCTTTCTTCTGGTTCTCTGGTGTCAGGTGTGTCAAATGGTCAGCAAACTCTTGTAGGAACTCTTTACTGGGCCCTGTCTCCTTCACCGACGTCTGGTACTCTTCTTCACAATTGATGATGGTCTCTACTGGCTCGAAACAAGCTATCTCTTGACCATTGGCAATTCTGATGTCGTTGTTGGACAAATTCAGGACTCTGACTCGTATATCTCGTCCGGTTTTAACTATAGCCCGTCCAACTAAGTAGTCATGAGCTGAGTGTACGGGCTCCACCATTCCAACGCAGCTCCCAGGGTTGCTGTCTAGCTGCCCATGAATAATCTGTTCCGTTCGACCGGGAATTCTAGCTGAAGACTTTGCCACAATTTTTATGGTGGTGACTGACGTGTTGACGGGTCGGGTCGAACATAAATCCATGCTGGCTAACTAGGTCCATTCCCAGTATAAAATCGTCCTCAATATTCGCTACCAGGACCCTATGCCGGATCATGTTGTCCCCTATCTGTAGCACGACATCTGCCTCACCCTGTATTGACATGGACTCGCCGGTGACTGTTCTGAGCTGGATGTTATTGGTAACTGGCCGAATTTCTGATGTTCTCAAAACTCTGGACTTGGCAATGGACACAGCGGCGCCGGTATCAATGGTGATGGTGACTGCTCGGCCATTGATGGTGCCTCTGATGACTACGCTGCCGCTATCTCGGCAAAATCCCCGGATGGATAACGTTTTGGGGGCTGGTGGAGGGACAGTCAGCATTCGCCCCCCTATGCTGACTGACTGACGGTCCCTGGACATGTGGCTGTTTTGTTGGTTACCCCTGGTCGGTGATCGTTCAGGTGGCCTTACTCGACAATCACGTTGGAAATGCCCTGTCCGTCCGCAGCCGTAACATGCCCCTCTGGTGCGAGTTCTTTGTGACCGTTCTAATATTTTGTTCAGGCCAGCCAGCAGCGCTTGAAATGGTGACTCTGACTCTTCCTGGATGAAGGAAGCTGCTCGGACCCTCGGCTTGGACATGTTCATGACGGCCTCTACTTCCAAAGCCCGAAGTAGAGCTTCATTACTCTTCTTGACGCCACTCAGTCTTAAATTTCTTTGAACTTCCACATCTCTGATGCCGTTTATGAAACTCTGTGTGGCCAACTGGTCTTTCGTTTCCTCTGGCAGGTCTGGGTAGGGCAAGTGAACTAACCGTCTAATCTCTGCTTCGAATTCTTGAAGGCTTTCACCGGATTTTGGCGTTTTTCCACTGAGTTGGACTTGGTATACCTGGCTCAAGGATTGATTGTCGTAGCATTTGTCTAGGATATCGATGATCTTGTCGAAATTGCCTTGTTCATCGACTGGAATGCTCTGGAGGAGTTCTAGGGCCGGACCTCTTAAGGAAATTTCCAGAGACATGGATTTTTCATGATTATCCCATCCATTAGCTGTAGCCACGGCCTCAAATTGCCGTTTATACATAGGCCAAGATGAACTGCCGTCGAATGTGGGTGGTTTACTAAAGAAACCTTTGGTACTCACGGTGTTCTGGTATTTTCCTCGCTGTAAGTCCTGTTGCATTTTTTTAATTTCTGTTTATAGTTTATTTTGGATGGCACTGATTTTATCTTGTACTTCACTGTGTACTGTTTGCTTGATGGAACTGATTTGATCTTGAACTGTGTCTCTACGGAGTTTGATACTCGGCTAATGGTTAAGATGTGGATTGGGTATTATTGACACATGTTATGGGAGGCATACTGTAAATTTATAAATTTTCGGAACTGTTAAAAAATGTATTAAACTAAAATTAATTCATTCAGTGGTTGATATTGGAAACCGTACGTATAACTTGTCGGTAGTCAGAGGAAGAATTAAATTCTTGGAATACATTTATTTCGGCTGAGTGTAAGAATTACCGATGGCCGTTTTTAAGTATTGGTATATTAATTCATAGAAATATTTCACTTTCGAAGCTGATTAATACTTTAAACGGTAAAATCATTTGCTAGCAATATAAGGATGTTCCTTTCACGTTATGCAATATCATACGCTGAGTAGAGGAATTACTTGAACCTTTATAATTAATATGGGAGTTTCCGGTTTTGCAGTATTTTTATGTGAAACATATATCAAAATTTAAAAAAGAAATTTGTTGCATTTTTGCATCAAATGATTGTTATTCAACAGGGTGGTACATGAAATATTTGTTTGGCAAAATTCTTTAAATGAAAAATATAGTGGTGTTCTTAATTGAAATTATTGAAAAAATCGGTAAATAGGTCTTGACTGAGCATTTATCGGTAGACTTGGAAATGTTGAAGTAATGTAGTTTTGAAAATGTGTTAGTTTATTTAGGTAAAATAAAATTAAACTTATGTTTCATCGGTTGATTAAAATTCAGGATTTTCTATAAAACATTGACTTTGTAATTTGAATTAATTGATTAATTAAACGTTACCTAAGATTGTGTGTGGTGCAGTTTAGTGGGGATATATGAAGTTTGAAGCTGTAACAACTGACTATTATCTATCTAAATTGCACATGTATCTATAAAGATTGAAAATATTACTAAGGGTTGAGATTTGAATTTGGTAATATGTTCACAAATAGTGTACAGTAAACAAATGGTTTTACGGAATTCTTAAAAATGTCGTTTACAGAATCTAAATTCTTTGAATACAAGGGAAATAAAGTATTTTTGTGGGTACCTATGTAGAATTATATTTTATTTTTTGCCGATGATTGTGGAAATCATATAAGATATGTTTAATTTCACAAGAAGAATTACATTTTTACAATTCATTTCTTTAAACTGATAATAAGTATAATCTCGCCCATGGCTGATATTGCTCTAGGTTATATTGATTAATAATTTAAACTGTAAAATCTTAGACCTGTAATTTGAGCATGTATCACTCACGTTTTTCTATATTCTATGCAGGCTAGAGGAATTCTTCAAATAAAAAATCTGGTGGTATTCTTAAATAAACGTAATATTTTAGATAACTATTTTCAGGGTTTTGTGGAGCTTGGTCAAGTTTAACAAACATATTATGAAATATTCCAGATTATTTTTATGTGGGGTCGGAACAGTTTTCCTTGGGAAAGTTCTGTAAATAGGTCTTTATTGAACAGTTTATCAGCAGATTTGGCAATGCTAAAGTGGTGTTTCTATTGTAGTTTTGAAATGTTATTAGTCCATTAAATAATAATTAAACTTTGGCTTAACAAGTTGATTAAAATTTGGCACGATTATTGGGTGTCAAAATTTGGAACTTTCTTAAAAACACTAGCCTGGTAATTTCGACCAATTGATCAATTAAACCTTACCTACGTTTGGGGTGGTGTAAATAGTTTAGGGGGATATATGAAGTTTGAAGCTGTAACATGTTATATTTATAAAGTTTGAAAATTTTACTAAGAGTTGAGATCTGAATTCGGTACTATTGTCATATGATGTAGGTGGTGTTCCGTAAAATTATATTATATATATATTCTTAAACATTTCGTTTGTAGGAACTAAACTCTTCCAATATTAAGCGAATGGAATGAGTAGTTTTGTGGGTACCCATGACGAAAAGTATATTTCAATTTTGGTGAATGATTGTGTAAATCATATATGATATACTTAATTTCACAAGGAAAATTAAATTTTTACAATCCATTTCTTATTACTAAGAATAAGTATGATCTTGGAGACAGCTGATTTTCACCTATGCGTATGTTGATTAAAAAATCTAACGGTAAAATCGGTAAGTAACGATATTGTGATGTATCATTCACGTTAGTGGATATTCTTCTATGTTGGGTAGAGGAATTGCATGAACCAGTACCAAAACTCGGTTTTGCTGTAATTTTCTTTTCAAACATATGGCAGAATAGCTAAAGAAATTTTCACAGCTATTATTGTTCTTAAATAGGAAGCTTTTCAGTGACATAATTTGAAATGTTTGTATAATGAACTTCTTCCACTAAAAAATTTAGTAGTACTCTTAGTTGAATTTAATAAATTATTATTTTGAGGATGTGTGGTGCTCCATAATATTAATATATTTGTATATAACATTTTCCGTAAACTTGTATGTATAAGTCGGAAGAATTCCGTAAAATTTCTGTTAATTTGAACTTAATTAACTTGAATTTAATTTTAGTATAATTTCGAAATTTTGTTGGTCTATTAATTGAAGGGTTAACATTTGGTTTCACACGTTGATTTAAATATGTTTAGATTTGAAGACGAGAGATGTAAACACCGACATCTAGGACTGTCGGGGAAACAGCACATAGAGGTTCCGAATCTGGAGCCGTTCCATGTAATTACTGTTACCCGTAATTCCTAGGTTAGAATGTCACGATGAAATTTTGAGGTTAACTTCACCTGTCAGAGATATTGAATACTCTCTTCGAGGTGTCATTCTTTTGTACGCATGACAATATATATAATATATACTGTTTCTGGTTAGGGAACCCTCATCAGTTGCGCTTCCCACAATTGAATGTCCTCTCGAACACTTCTTTACGTATTTGATACATTTCGTTAAATTTGAAGACGCGAGATGTAAAGACCGACATCTAGGATTTGTGTGTCTCTATACATGGATCTTGACTCCTATTATACCTACAGCAAAGGTTAAATAGGAATAGTTTTAGAGAAAACCTAGTGCATTCGATACTTAGCTTCAGATTTACAATCGGTCAATTGGTTTTGGAAATAACCGGCAATGGCGGATTTCGTTTTTTGAAACGAAAAATTTGATCGCTATCAAGATGTGTCATTATTTGAATACATTTTATTAATCGAATAAAATGGCATTTGTCACATGTCTCAATAGTCTTTTGTCATTCCGCAAACTTTCCATATTTCTTATGGCCTCTATATTAGATTTTTTAATTTTTTAAATCTGCGTAAAATTACCAGTCTAGTAATACACCACAAGTGCATAAAAGATTTGAGAGTCAACCAAATATCACACTCCGTAAAGTTAGGCCTTAATTTTTCTAAGTTGCTTTATTTGTCGCAAAGTAACATTAATAAAAAAATAATGTATTAACGCATTGAATTTGCAAATAAAATATGAACGTAAATAAGGAGAAAAAATGATTTATTTGTCTCAAACAAGATTAATAAGTAACATGTCTTATTTTCATTAGAATATGAACCTAAACAACGACTTCTCAACAAATCAGGATTCATAAAAAATAGCCCCATTATGCAATAGTTTAAAATCTAATTAAGTTCTTATCTGCTTCGTAACTAGGTATTAATTTAGAGAATTGCAAATTGGCGTCCATTTAATGTGTGTTAAGCTAGCAGAGCCATTTCATAACGCCCAAATGGGACCTAGTCCAGAATTTATTGCTAATTTATTGCTAATTTATTACACAAAAATTAAATTTATTGCTCCCACCCCTCCCGAGAAACAGTGGCTATGCTAACTTTAGACTAAAGTTAGCATAGCCATATTCTATATCTCCGGAACGAACAGCGCTACCGAGATGATGTTGGTGGCGAATTTTATTGCTAATTGCAAATAACCAAAAAATACCCCTTCATCCCCTATTGAATTTCTCACCCCCCGACAATTACGAAAAAATTTTATTTCAATATTTTATGTTGTTTAAAATCAGTAGACTTTTAATTGCTAATTAATTGATGAAGTTTTACCATCATTACGATTTCATTCCTCCAACCCCTTCCGAGAAACTGTGGAGACGCCAACTTTAGAATAAAGTTAGCATAGCCACATCTATATCTGCGGAACGAACAGTGCTACCGGGGTGATCTTGGAGGCGTATTTTATTGCTAATTAATTGCTATCGAATAGTACCAGGGCGAATACCCAAAACCTACCCCTTCATCCCCTACTCAAGTTTTCACCCCCTGACAAGAAACAACAATATTTATTTCAATGTATTTTGTTATTAAAATCAGTAGACTTTTAATTGTTAATTAATTGCTAAAGGTCTATCTTCGTTACGATTTATTGGTCCAACCCCTTGAGAGCCAACTTTAGACTAAAGTTAGCATAGCCATATTCTATATCTCCGGAACGAACAGCGCTACCGAGGTGATCTTGGTGGCGTATTTTATTGCTAATTAATTGCTGTCAAATGGCACTTGAGCAAATAACCAAAAAATACCCCTTCATCCCCTACTGAATTTTTCACCCCCCGACAATAAAGAAAAAATTTTATTTCAATATTTTGTGTTGTATAAAATGAGTACACTTTTAATTGCTGAAATTTTACACTCATTACCATTTCATTCCTCCAACCCCTTCCAAGAAACTGAGGACACGCCAACTTTAGACTAAAGTTAGCATAGCCACATCTATATCTCCGGAACGAACAGTGCTCCTGGGTTAATCTTGGGAGCGTATTTTATTGCTAATTAATTGCTATCGAATGGCATCAGTGCAAATATCCAAAAACTACCCCTTAATCTCCGACTGAATTTCTCACCCCCTAACAAAAAACAAAAATTTTATTTCAATGTTTTTCGTTGTTAACTTCAGTAGACTTTTATTTGCTAATTAATTGCTGAAGCTCTTCTTTCGTTACGATTTTTTTTCTGAGATACTGTGGTTATGCCAACTTTAGACTAAATTTAGCATAGCCATATCTATATCTACGGAACATATGTCGTTATCGGTATCGTCTTGGGGGCGTATTTTATTGCTAATTAATTGCTATCGAATGGCACCAGACCAAAAACCCAAAGCTACCCCTTCATCCCCTACTCAATTTCTCACCCCCTGACAAGTAACAAAAATATTTAATTCAATGTTTTTCCTTATTAAAATCAACAGACTTTTAATTGTTAATTAATTGCTGAAGGTCTACCTTCCTTACGATTTTACTCCACAACCCCTTGCGACAAATTGTGGCTATACCATCTTTAGACTAAATTTAGCATAGCCATATCTATATCTACGGAACATATGTCGTTATCGGTATCGTCTTGGGGGCGTATTTTATTGCTAATTAATTGCCATCGAATGGCACCAGACCAACAACCCACCCTCTGACAAGTAACCAAAATATTTATTTCAATGTTCTTCGTTATTAAAATCAGTAGACTGTATATGATTAGGAAAATAAAACTATACTTATTAATTATAGATATAATTATAAGATGGTTGTCGAGTAATACGTATCCATGAATGTTCTCAAATTATACATTACCCTACTTATTTTTTCGGAATCCCGTTTATGGTAATCTTTCCTCTAGCCTTACTGCAATTGGAACTTTGTTGTTATAATCGATATTCAAGATTGAATTTAGAATTTGTGCCATTCTTATTTATTTTTAGTCAGTTTATTTCAAAAAATTTCATTTAGATACTACCAAGCCTGGCTTTTAAGTTTCCTATACAAATGGCCAACATACATCTAACAAAATGCTATTTCAAAAGAACCTGCACAAAGTATACGAATGATGCTATTGGTTACTCCATGTAAGTAACATAATATAGGTACCAAACAATACTACGCAATGTAGGAAGATACCTATAAGAAATAAAAACTTTATTATCATTTCCGCAGTGCTAAGACACACCAAAACATCATTTATTTAACGTTATTTAAAAATATACTATTAAGATAAAGTTTAAAACATTTAAATCACTTATCGTTAATATACCGGTACAAATCAGAATGTTTGACAACCTTGTAAAAGACTCGATCTAATATTGGGAATTTACGTTACTGCGAAAAAATAGTAAGTGTCTCTCCGAATAATAGGTCAAAATTATCGATATACAGGTGGATTCAACTTAAAAGTTAACTAACTGAGTCATTATTCACCTTATTATCATTATTCACCTTATTATGCATGTTGTATTTTCCGACAATTGTAGTTAACTTTCAATAAATTGTTATATGTAAAGTATTTGGGACAGTCTATTTTCTGATCTGAAAATATGTAAAACACTTTCCAATTTATGAAGAATTAAAAATAAATTCTGAAACTATTTAAAAAACGAAAATATATAGGAAAGACTATTGATGATAATGCTGTAATTTGAATATTTATTTACCAACTTTTCTTAGAAGGATTATTTGAGGCAGTTCTTCCGTCGGCAGATGGTGCATAAAAAATATTCATAGAAACATGAATAGTGGTAGTATTTTATCCTTACATATATTAAGTTCAGCAGTACGTCAACAAATGCGTGCATATTATGTTAAATTATTTTCAGTATTATTAAAATTTTACAAGGACAATCGAACATGATATTAATCGTGATTGATCTGTATTGTAATAGAAGAAATGTTCATGTTAAATATACAGATACTGAATAATATAAGTAAGGATTTTACCAAACTGAAATTAAGTAATTGAAGTTAAAGGTTTTAATTGATTTGCTCATTTCTTATTTGGTTGTATTGCTGAAGCCCGAAAGATATAAAACACGTATTTAAGGCAAAATCTAAGCTCTACTGAAATGAGATAGAGTGTGTCTCAAAATAAAACGAAGTTAGTTTTCAATTCTCGATAAGTATTCTACTTTAATTGATAATCTGTCATACACGTAAAAAACAATGTCATATTTTTAACTGTTTCTTTAAATTAATAATTGATTTCAACAAATAGAGTAATATAGTTTGGTATAGAAAAAATCTTACAGTTAGTTAGTTTTTTTTATTGAAGGAATTTGATTTAATTATCTGTTTCAACATCTGATTTTTGATAAAGTTTATGTAGAATTCAGTTTAGTAACTTAATCTTTGGATTTGGGAATTTTTAGTTAAGGTTTTTTACTAAAATACAAACATTTTCGATGAAACAATTCGATCAAATATCTGACTTGTTAGGATGTTATTACCTGTAATTTTTGAGTGAATATTGATTATTCAACATATTCGTTAAAAGTTATGGAATTTTTCTATATTCAGGCCGATAGTCAATTTAAATTATACCGCAATTTGGTGAAATTTTTTAATACCGCTTATTGAAATATTAAACTCCACGACACATGATAGTTCGTATTAGTTGTGGTGAAGTAGACCTTCTATCTCCTAACATATTCAAGTAGAGCCAAAAATTAACAAAAAAATTAATATGAGTTGTCTCCGTTTGTTCAGTATGATTAGCCTCTGATATTTATACTATTTATTATAAATAAACAGTCAAACTTCGAAATCTTGTCTCTTTACCTAGGTATATGCTAACCATATATTGACCAAATACCTATACGCTGAGTAGTTTTCAATTGTTGAGGTTAGCTAAGATAATAATATTCATAGTTTAAAACATTCCCATTCAAGCATTTTCTTGTATTTTCACAATTATATCCCAGACTGCTTCAAATCAAAATAAAATACAACGTTTCTAGATGTCATTATTTAATTGGCGTTTAAATAACTAATTGTTGATGTTCATCATAACTAAAACAAACAGTAGAAAAACACTTTCTATGAACTAATCTCACTCAATTATACATTCTTAAACATTACTAAGTACAAAGGTAGTCTTGTCTTAAAATGTTTAAGTGCACCAATCTGCATATATAGAGCACCGTATAAAGTTTTACAATTTATATTTAAAAAAGAACCGACTTCAACTGGCTTAAAACAAAAACCGTTTAGAAACCGTGTGAAATTAATAAATATTTTCTGACATACATTCTATTTTATCTGATTTACGGTACAATTCTATTGATTATGTTAGCGAATTCTTATCTCTCCCTCTCCCTCTAATTTCTATTTTTTTATATTATCCACATATTTTTTTACCTTATTTAAGAATAGTCTATTCTTTGAAACGTTTGGTTTTCCTTCAATATACGTCGTTTTATTTCGATTGTGGTGTTATTGCCCAAAAAAACATAAAAGTAATCATAGTTACATTGATATTAATTCTTTATAACTGACATTCACATACTCTATGCTGAAGAAAACAAAATTTGATAATCAAAATACGTATTTACTAAATTGTTCACAAGTGTTCAATTTCAATTTCTTTAGTATTTAAAACGAAACTTCCGAGTCCGATTCGGTGAATTTAGTGGACCTTGCACCCAAAAAACTATCCACTCCCTGCAAAACAATAACAAGAACGTTTCAAGCCATTCTTCGGTTTCCCCGAACGAACAGCGTTGCCGAACTGAACTTGCATACTATTAAAATAGGATAAAGGTAATTAATTCACAATAACAAAAGATTGTTCATAAACAATAAATATTCGTAATTTTCTCTTTAAAAAGTGTATTAAACTAGTTGAGACGCTATTTTATAATTAACATTAATTCCATTCAATTTCTCTCATGGGTTCCAATATTAACAATTTTAAATGAATGATACATTTCTTAATTAATCTGTACTTCTTTCTTTGATATAACAGTGAATAATTTATGTGCTTGAAAAATATATCATACAGTGTCGATAGTTGCTTCTGTTGAAGGTCTGTAAAACCGCAGGTTCCAGCTCAAGTTTAATTATTTTCATTCTTTCCTAATAGTATGTCGGATGTTTTTTCATTATTGAAAATATACTTTACATGTTTAAATTAATTGTTCTTTTTTACTTCTTTACTATATCTTGCATTTCAATACTTCTACTAATGATGTTTTACTACTTATTCACCGACAAATGTTAAGAGTATATTTATCAACCTTTTAAGTATAAAATCTCATTTAATATACTCCTACCTAGCAGAATTAATTTAATCGCGAGCTAATGATGGTATGCTTAGTATTCATGTTGATTTGAGATGAGATAGTAACAGTCCTCATATGATACTATGGATACATAAATGTCCTCAAATAATAACTTGTATTTCTTTCAAATTTTCGTTAAACATTATTCCCAGTTTGCATACCGTTTAATGCAGTAATAGCTTCATGAGTAAGGTTGAAAGAAGGGTCCTTTAATTAGTTTATGTTTTTCTCATCAATTTCTTAATAATCAAGGTCAGAACTGTATTAAGACCTGTTGTTATGTTCATATCAGAACCTTTGTTTAGAATAATACTTAAATGGCTTTAAACTGCAACGGATGAAGTGGTCTTTCCAGTCTAGAATCAAAGCTATTTGAATCTGTACATGTATAATGTTTTTTTGAGTCCTGTCCCCCAAAACATACAAATGTCCTTGAATAATACGTTGGACATATAATATTTTTATGACCAGGTCACAAACCATACAAATGTCATCAAAAAATACAAGTATGACGTAACACACAACAATCGTAACAAAGGTAGACCTTCAGCAATTAGTTAGCAATTAAAAGTCTACACATTTTCACAACGAAAACATTCAAAATAAATATTTTTGGTAATTGTCAGGGGGTGAGAAATTGAGTAGGGAATGAAGGGGTAGAGTTACTGAGTTACTCTTCTGGTGCCATTCAATAGCAATTAATTAGCAATATAATTTGGTCAAGTGCGAGTTGGACTCGCATTGTAAGGGTTCCGTACCACCTTCAAGATTCGCTGTATTTAGTTTTCTAATTTGGCCCCCAAAAATTAACATTAGAGTTTTATTTTACTAATAAACTTTCAGGGAAGCCTTTTATAATCTATTGTCTGCTCTATAGATTGGAAGATAAAGGGCAAAATGTCAAGTTTTAAATTATAAATTATTAAATCTGTTATTCAGATTATTTAAAAATACAAATAAAATATATTTTTCTATAAAATGGGAATTAAGTCGATGTTTAATATCTTTGCTAATATCTTTTAAACAAATGATTTAAAAATATGATATATTTGGGTCTTTTATTTGATATGTTACATGATTCAAAATATTGGTCCCTAAAATTACCATGGAGGTTTTCTAATACTTTTTCTTATAAATCTCAAGTGAGTCCCAGTACCCCTAATTATTTTAAGGTAGTATTATTATTTTTTAATCTTCTGTTAATATCTTGTAAACAGATTATTTAAAAATAAAAATAAAAAAAATATATTTTTTTTGCCCCCCATTATTAATATTAAAATTTATTCGTATTTTTCCTGTTAAAAAAATTAGGTATAGTTTGGGGAAAAAAAGGGGGGAATGGGTTTCATGTTTGTATTAGTCATAATGAGCCCTGTGATTTGATATATACATGATACGTTAGAAATAAGTTTAATTTTTTATTTTCCATTTAATTCTATAATGCCCCCCAAAATGAATATTAAGTCGATGTTTAATATCTTTGCTAATATCTATTTTAAAAATATAAACAAATGATATATAACATGATGGGTTAAAAATATAATATATTTGTATTTCACATAATGAGTCAAAATTTTCCAGCTTATTTGATATTTTTGTTACATGATTCGTAATGAGCCCTTTCATTGATATATAAATGATTAGAAACAATTTTAATTTTTATTTTCCATTTAATTGAAAAGTAGAGGTTTCTCCTTATTTTTCCAGTAAACTTCAGGTCCTATAAAACTATTTTTTTTCAAAACTTTACCGGAGATAAGGGGGGGGAATGGGTAAAGGTATATTTTCTTTAATTCTATATATTTGTGTTCCTTTTTCATTTGATTATACATGATATAAATAAAATTTAATTCTATAATTTGCCCCCAAAATTAACATTAATGGTTTCTCCTTATTTTTCCTGTAAAGTTCGGGCAACTTTCTATATTTTCAATTTTTTTCAAAATTTTAGGTTCAGTAGTTTCGGAGATCAGGGGGGGAACGGTCGATTTTTTTAGTTTTTCCCCCAGAAGTACCCCTAAAATCAAAATTTCTTCTTTTGCGATATGTGCTTCTGATCAGGTCACCAAACTATACCTTCATACCAAATTTCAACCTCTTCCGTCCAGTAGTTTAGGAGAAAATTGTTGTGATGTGACAGAGGCAGAAATCCTGAGTGATATTTTAAGGGTATCCGTATACTGTATATACGGAACCCTAAAAATACGCCTCCAAGATCACCCCAATAGATATAGCTATGTTCACTTTAGTCTAAAGTTGGCATAGCCAGTTTCATGGAAGGGGTTGAACGAATGAACTCGTAACGAGGGTAGAACTTTAGCAATTAATTAGCAATTAAAACTGGTTTTAACAAAGAAAAACATTGAAATAAATATTGTTGTTAATTATCAGGGGGTAATAAATTGAGTAGGGGATGAAGGGGTAGTTTCTGGGTATTTGCTCTAGTGCCATTCAATAGCAATTAATTAGCAATAAAATACGCCCGCAAGACCATACCGATAACGTAATTTTTTCCGGAGATATAGATATGGCTATGCTAAATTTAGTCTAAAGTTGGCATAACCACAGTATCTCAGAAAAACAATCGTAACGAAAGAAGAGCTTCAGCAATTAATTAGCAAATAAAAGTCTACTGAAGTTAACAACGAAAAACATTGAAATAAAATTTTTGTTTTTTGTCAGGGGGTGAGAAATTCAGTCGGAGATGAAGGGGTAGTTTTTGGATATTTGCACTGATGCCATTCGATAGCAATTAATTAACAATAAAATACGCCCCCAAGATCAACCCGGGAGCACTGTTCGTTCCGGAGATATAAGGGGTTGGAGGAATGAAATCGTAATGAGGGTAAAACTTCAGCAATTAAAAGTCTACTGATTTTATACAACACAAAATATTGAAATAAAATTTTTTCTTTATTGTCGGGGGGTGAGAAATTCAGTAGGGGATGAAGGGGTATTTTTTGGTTATTTGCTCTAGTGCCATTTAACAGCAATTAATTAGCAACAAAATACGCCACCAAGATCACCTCGGTAGCGCTGTTCGTTCCGGAGATATAGAATATGGCTATGCTAACTTTAGTCTAAAGTTGGCTCTCAAGGGGTTGGAGCAATAAATCGTAACGAAGGTAGACCTTTAGCAATTAATTAACAATTAAAAGTCTACTGATTTTAATAACAAAATACATTGAAATAAATATTGTTGTTACTTGTCCGGGGTGAGAACATGAGTAGGGGATGAAGGGGTAGGTTTTGGGTATTCGCCCTGGTACTATTCGATAGCAATTAATTAGCAATAAAATACGCCTCCAAGATCACCCCGGTAGCACTGTTCGTTCCGGAGATATAGATGTGGCTATGCTAACTTTATTCTAAAGTTGGCGTCTCCACAGTTTCTCGGAAGGGGTTGGAGGAATGAAATCGTAATGATGATAAAACTTCAGCAATTAACTAGCAATTAAAAGTCTACTGATTTTAAACAACACAAAATATTGAAATAAAATTTCTTCGTAATTGTCGGGGGGTGAGAAATTCAGTAGGGAATGAAGGGGTATTTTTTGGTTATTTGCTCTAGTGCCATTCGATAGCAATTAATTAGCAATAAAATACGCCACCAACATCACCTCGGTAGCGCTGTTCGTTCCGGAGATATAGAATATGGCTATGCTAACTTTAGTCTAAAGTTAGCATAGCCACTGTTTCTCGGGAGGGGTGGGAGCAATAAATTTAATTTTTGCGTAATAAATTAGCAATAAATTAGCAATAAATTCTGGAGTAGGTCCCATTTGGGCGTTATGAAATGGCTCCGCTAGCTTAACACACATGTCCATTTACATAGGGACAATTTTGACGATTGGTGACTGTTTTTCGTACAAGTTCGCAAGTGTATTTCCGGCAATACTATTTATAAATGTATCTGAAATTCTATGTCTCAGGTAAGTTAGATTAAATTACCAACGTTCCCACACCAAAAGTTACTTCCAAATCTAGTCTGTACTCATCTCTTTGACAATTCGTGAGGGATTTCCATATCACATTGATAAGTACATATTGTGCTTATTACAACCTTCACAATTCGTAAATCAACTCTCATAGGACCACAAGATATAATTTACATAAATGAAATATTCATTACTCTTTCTAATATTCACTTATAGAAACGCATTCGTCTTGGAAAATCAGTTTCCTTAAATCCTTGAACTATTTTGGGTTTGTATGGATGGTACTTATTCTTTTTTATCACTCTCTTTACCGTTGATTTTGGCACACGAAATTGCCGTTCAACAGTTCTTACCTAGGCATTAGGCTTTCGTTGACAGGTCGTAAAATACTTCTGTTTCGATTTTCTTTTTCAATATTGTTTCGGCATCTAGATTGTTCATAAGATTAATTAATTTTAACTAGGATTTTTTGAATTGGGCTTTATGGGGCTGTCGTCGTTCAGGATACATCTCTAAATACCTTGCTGAGGTAATGTCGGTGTTTGTACTTAATGTAAGTACAGCGCTAAATGTCAAACATTTCTTCATTTGAATAGAGAATACCGGTCATTTTTAACAGGTTTCGATAATTTTAATCAGAGAAAAATGTATTACTTACTAAAAAACAACTTTCACACTGAATTTTTTAACAACAGTCAGATGTGTTATAGAAGGCGATACAATATTGAAAATAAAAATGGCGATAGAAACATTTTACAAGTTGTCAACGAAAACTCTAGTACATTGGTAAGATCTGTTGAAAGGGGATTTTGTGTGTCACAATAAACAATACAGAGCGTGTTAAGAAAGAATAAGTACCAATAACCCATAATAGATCAACAACGTAAGGAAACTAATTTTCAAGACAAATGCATTGGCCTTAAAAGATAGTTTCCTTAAGTAATAAAAATTCGTATTTTGTAAATCATATCTTGTAATACGATGAGAGTAGGTTTACGAATTATAGAATATTAATAAGCACAATACTCATAATTGGGATGTTGAAAACCCCCACGAAGTAGCAGAGAGATGTTTATAGACGAAATTTGGAAGTAACGTTTGGTGTTGCCTCATTGGTAATTTCATCTTACTTACGTTTTTTAATTGGGTACCCATTATAAAATTATAAATATTTTCAGGAAATCGACTTATAAGACCATATTTGTTTGACTACAATTCTTTAATGTTATTTTGATACAAACAAGTCATGGCCTTCTTAAAAAAATAAGGCCTAACTTTATGAAGAGTGATATTTCGATGAAACTAAAATTTTGTATGCACTTGTGAGACATATAAAAAAGTTGAGGCAGTTTTGCGGGATAACAAAAGACCTTTGAGATATGTGATACATGCCATTTTATTCGTCTTAAAAAAGTGTCACATCTTGACAGCTGTCAAATTAACCGGTTCGGATTTACTGAAGAAAACATTTTCGGGTTTTGCCGATTATTTTCAAAACCAAATGATTGATCGTAAATCCGAAGCCAGATTTCAAATGCACTAAATGTCCTCTAAAACATTCCCCGTTTGACCTTTGCTGTATAGAGAAGGGAATTTAAATATACTTGTCCTCAGAAAATTATAATCAAAAATATAATATGATTTTGTTAACCGTTATTTTAGATAAAACATCTTATAATATTGGGATAAATTGGTTAAAATAATGTAAACCTCACATATTTGTATGCACATGAAATAGTTATAAGAAATTACTTTATTATCTAGCCAATGTGACTTTTTAGATGATCTTCTAAAGCTTTATTGTGTCTCATTTGTCTTTTAGTGTTACACCTGATTTTTTTAATTTTTTTTTAATAGAATTGGGATTTCCATGCAGATATATGACGGTAGCTTTCTCATATATATTTTCAAGAAACATTTTATATCGGTATTCTGTTTTCAGATATGTTAGTGTTGTCCACTTTGAAAAAAATACATTGAAGATCACATATTTCTGTTAAAATTCAACTCTGTTCTTTGCTAATCATTTCTATAACAATTGCGTTTACTGGTTTACTATTTTTCTTTCCTTCATTGAGTTTTGTTGACTTATTTTGTTAAGAATTTTAAATTTTATTTTACTACACAATAATAAGTTTACCATTTATTTAATTTGTATTTTTGCAATTCCTCTCTTCCTTCTTCAGTTGTTTAATTAGTTTTCTATCTTTACTTCTGAGCCATGACTGTTTTTCTTGTGGATTTTGGAAAACTATGATTTCTTTTCGTATGGAAAATGTCCTGTAAGAACATTTAAGCGTTTTTCACTTACATTTCTTTCGTTATAGCTGATGTTCTTTACATATTTTAAGCACTATATTTTTTTATTATTAACGTGATGTAGACTTTTGTACTGTGTTACTTTGCTGTATAGCAAGTGCTCATATTACACCTTATTACCTGAAGTCCAGTGGTGGTCCATTTTAGCGCATTCAGTGTTTCTTCATCTACATAGAGATGGATGTTTCTTATCTGGGTTCGTATATTTACAGTTCCGACAATCATTGATTATTATTTTTCCGTGGACAGTTTCGCACAATACATGAACATGTTTTGTTTCTCAATATCCTAAATCAAAACTTAACCCTTTAAGTTTCATAACGTTCTAAATTGTCTTATTGGCTTAGAGAGTTTAGGCTATCGTTGACTAAGGCACCGGATATCTTACTACAATATTTAAAAAATTCATAAAATTCTTTTATTTTACAACTCGAGAAAAATATGTCTAATTTTTTATGCTTCGATATATATATATATATATATATATATATATATATATATATATAATATCGTCTGATATTGGTGATAACAACTATGAAAATATGCCTTCCCCCCAAGAAAATATTTCTCTCAAAAATAAAGACACCTCGGAAGAAGCTAATATATATTTTAATGTATATCGCCATTTTCGAATATACTGCAAGTTTAAATAATATTTCATTCTGTTTTTTACTTTTCAACTCAGCCATAGACTAAGTTTCCAAAAATTATTTTAAATAAGAAATGATCAATTTCGGACAAACTTTGTAAACCCTTACATACAATATTATACCTTTATCCAATATCCTAAAATTTCTAATATTTCTCATTAGTTTATGAGTTAAATAAAATGAAATTCGTCACATAACAAATTCATGCGACATTAGATATTATTGAACCTTAATCATAAAGGTTACTCAAACTTTAGAAATTACTAAAATGCTATAGGGCATATCTCAAAAACTCCATTCGAAATTATGTTCAAGACAGTTGAATATATGAGCAGTCCCAATACGGCACTCTATGAATATGAATATTCACAACAGAAAATATTTTCGGAAGGATAGATCTAGATACGTCCACTATCAAAAAACTAGTAAGCACAAAATTTCTAACTATTATTTTAAGCTTTTGTGCTAACATGCATTGTAACTTCCCTTACAATTACAGAGATAGCAAATAATTTTGTTTATTATATTTTTTATCGTGGAATACCCAACTCAATTGTGGTACACAGTGGTACAGAATTAAACTAAAAAGTTGTTTCAAAATTCGCTCTCTTCATAACTTCACATTTACACATCAAACTACCATCAATTCATTGTTATAAAGATTACATTCCATCTCAAATGAACAACTTCCACTTATAAATAAATCTTTTACAAGTAGCACTATGACGATTATTGATGCAAGACGAAATTTTCGAGATTTTTCAATTCATTGAACGCAAGACAAATATATTGTTTCTAATCGAGAACTTTTATCAGTTGCGCTCCCCTCAACTGATTTAATTTTCAAATACTTATTTATGTATATAGTACATATAACTTAATTTATTTATTTCATCGTTAAATGTATTCCTACACCCAGAAGTTTTAGGAAAATTGATATCACAGACTCTCCAAATCGGGAGTCATACTGTGTATAACGTCGATTCCCTGTGATTCCTAGGATATAAATCACACAAAAAAAATCGTAGAGGTTTACTAAAACCTGTCAAAGAAATGACGATACTAACTATTCGACATTTTTCATTCCACTGAACGCAAGATATTATTGATACAGTATACTGATCGGTGCCATTCTTGCATATAATCACTCAATCCAGTTAGTAAACTGTTAGTGAAAATGGAAATGCTGTGGAACCTCTACTGTGTCACAAATGTAAAAACACGGTTTTACACCCTAACACCAAACCTTTATTTAAACACTCAACAGTTGGTTTACTCCTTGATGATGATAGGCAAGCGATCAGTGTTTAAACAAAGGTTTGATGTTAGGGTGCAAATCTGGTTTTTACATTTTTTAGTGACAATGTTAATGATTTTAACGCATCAATGTTCTCTACAAGAATGTTGACTTAATTACTAACAGTGGACAAACTATGCAAAAATTCAGTCAATACTGTAGTGAACAGAACATTTTGATAATTTCCATATGGACAACACAAAGCGCTCTTTAAAAAAAGAATTTTGATGTGGTTCTAATGCTTACTTCTAAATTTAAAGTATATCTGAACTGTAAAATATCTAATATATATCACTGTTCCAAGCTCAAAAAAAAGATCCAACATAAACATTAACATAAAAAATAAAGTCGTAAGATAATAAATGATAACTTTGAAAAATAACAACTGTTTTTATTGACAATTTACTTTAGTCACAATACAAAATTTAATTAGGCACACAGTCTTACAATTCAATTTCAGAGTCAATAGCCAATATGGCGGAATTAAATAAACAAATCTTTGCTCATAATCGCCAAGAAGAAAAGAAGATGTCCCATTCAACACCTTTTAATTAATAATGTAAAATTACAAATATCCTTCAATTTCATTAACAACGTTTTGATATTCCCATTTTTAGTTTATTTTCATACAATTTTGAAATGTTCTGTAATTATTTGTATTTTAATTGTAGGACTAAAATAACAATTAAAAAACACAAAGAAATTAATAATTTGCCATGAATTGTCTTACACGATTCTATTAGAAAGGGACGTATCATATTAATCTAATATTTGTTAAATTTCAAACATTCAAATTCAAACATTTATAATACAACTTCATAATATCTAATGTTAAAAATTTCTTATTTATTATGGGCTGGAATGCCGAATGCTTTTTTATCACAGTGGCCCGTGGACGATTTTCGAATAATCGCCTTTCAGGGAAATGTCGGTATAAAGAAGCAGAGATCAAATACACGACCGAAATATTGGCATATTTTTTATATACCAACAGTTTAAAGATTCGGTGAACTAACAAACCAAAACAATTGTTAGAATAGACCAGAACAATATTATTACGAAGGCGATGTGTGGCGTCTTTAATAATGAATTACTTATCTATACGACAATGAAATTTGTCACTTTGAAGGATAGTTGCTAACTGCGTATGCAGAAGATCAGCTGGGTATTGAGGATTAATATATTTCAGAGATTCGAAGCAGTCATAAAATATTTTTTTCTCTATAAGAAATTACCACTATATATTGTTATATTAAACTATAATAACCAAAGAAATATAATTATTAATAGTATAAATTTATGATGCGGACACCCATTTAGTTTTGTTCAAATATATTTCATTACATAACATAAAAAGTTGTGTATTACAAGAAAACAATAATTTATTTAGTTTTTTAAAACAGAGAAAATTAAAAATCTGATTTATGCTAGAGAGCATTTGGAGTTTTAAATACAGCACGGCTCTCAATTTAGAAACAATGTGAACTAGTTTCCCCTTAAACGACTAGATTTTCAATTTTAGTTAAAATGTTAAATTCAGCCTTAAATGCAATACAAAAATAATTATTCAAGATTTTAATCGCCGAGGGGAGCGTAACATTTGAAGACTATCGACTAGAAATAACATATTGTCACATAATCGCTTTGTGGGTTTTAGTTAACATATAAATTTGTTTCGTGTGACTTATATCATATGAATCAAAGGGTAAAAGCATTACACATTAGTTTTCTCTAAAACCCCTAATAATTGTGCGTTAAATAGTTAAGCTTAAAAAAAGTTGCAAACATATAATGTAATTTAGCATTTGTTGCATTATTATTTAAATTTGTGTCTTAAATCATATATTTAATCTATTTATTAATATGTAAAAGGAAATGTTGTATCCCTATTTTAAGAAATTTGGGTAAATAATGGAGTGCAAGATTTGTCACGGTTAAAATACATAATGTTAAAATTTACTTAAAATATATTTATTTTATAAACTAAGCCATAGCTTAGTTTATTAGTTTTAGGTAAAAAAGTCAAAAAGTAAATGAATCAGTTTTGCTTGGTTGTATGCAAAAATTGTCTTTGGCATGTATAATGAGATGATTTAGTTCATCATTTAAATAATATTTTTATAGTACCCAAAGCAGAAAAAACTATAGCTCAAAGATGTTTTTGGTCCTAAAATATTCAACTTTCTGTCTGATAAGATTAAAGGGTTAAATTCACTTTCATTATTGAAAAAGAAATCCAAACAGTGGATACAGTTAATTCAAAGGGTACAAAAGCATGAATATTAAATATTAGAAATATGTACAATTTTTAACATGTTAATAAAATCGTCTTCATAGTAAAACATGTTAATTACCTTTTATGGGATTTTCATTATATTTATTTCAACTTATGTTTTAATTAGGAGTACAAACGTGATATTTTATTAAGACTAATTTTTGTGTTATAAAAAAGAACTGTATGATGATTTTTTTCTTGTTGTTTGTATCAAAAATGGAAAAAAATATATTATGAGAAACAGCCAATTGAGTAACTGCATAAAATGGTAATATAAAGCCAATAATTAGTTCTTACCATCAGTGAAATAAATAGTCATGGTGAATGATTTTATATTAGTTTTGTTACAAAAAATGTGTCCCTTATTATGTGTCGTGTTTTCAGTAATTAAATTTAGGATTTTTGGAGTTTCCAATCCCAAATCGCAAAACATTTTACAAAAAAAGAGTACTCGTCATCTAATGATTAAAAATATTACATTTAAAATTTTATCAAATTATTTAATGTTATTAGCGTTTTGAAATGTATTTGCAATATTTGGGCCACTAGTTTTTAGTATTCTAATTACGCAGGCCATCTGATGGGAAATATTATTACGAACACATCTGATATCTTTGCAAAGGTTGTGAATTTCCACTTTAGTTAACATGCGAATTTAAACTCTACGGCTTTCATGACCAAAATTATTGCATGAATAATAAGAAAACACACAATAATCAAAAAATATCATGATTTCTCGAACTCTTAACGAACTGTTAGAAACGAATTATTGGGTTCCATTGAAAAATCAGATTATCCGTGGTTAGTTAACCTTTTCAAAATTGGACTGACGATAACTGGCACGATAAACAGAGTTCATCATAGTCATTCTGGCTCTTGGTAGTATAAAGGGTGGCCAAGAGTTATCCTCCAAGTAAATCCTGCTATGGCATCAGACACTTCTGATATTTAACAGTGTCTAGAAGTCACACAAATTTTCGAATAACACAATAACACCCAAATAGTGGGTTTTAGGTATTATTAAGTATACATACGTCATACTGAAATTGACTGAGTAATCCACTTTTCTCAATCTCTCACTAAACCTCATCTTCTCCTAAGAGCAGAGTTTAAAAATATATATCAGCATAGCCACAATCTTAGCGAACGCCTCGTATAAAAGTGAAACAATACCGAATTACTGCAGTTCATATGTACAATTTAAGTAATTATACATATTTACATCGCTATATTAATAGGGGTACATAATGAGGTTAATAGGCACATTAATACATATTTCTTTATTTTTTAGGGGTTCTTGCATAGGGGGATTATTTCAATTTTTAATTTTACTTTTATTTTACTGTGTAATCTCGTTATCAATCTTATTTTAAAATAGCTATCTAGATTGAAGGTTACAAATGTAATCTAGTAGGGCCTTTCCTCTTTAGACATCCTATGAATATCAAATGTGGCTTCAAATTTCTAAAAACCCGAATGTTTCATTTTATTGGTGATATGAGGAGCAAATATAGTAGCAATCCAACGAATCACCATGTTACAGTAAAATAAATGTTGAATGGTTCGTCTGCAAATTTCAAAGGAAAAATATTGAAACCAAGAAGAAAATGAAACTCTATGTTTTTTTTTATTTTTGATAGCTGTGGTATTTTATTAAATAGATGAGTAACAACCTTCGGTTCTGTCTGAAGTTAAAATTGGAAATGTTCCTAAGAAACGGCTTAAGCATAAAATTGTTGATGACGCTATAAGTACCAAAATTATATTTAGTGAAGTCTTGAGGCTGTAAAATACAACTGAATAGATATTGACAATTCTATGATATTTTTGTTAAGTGTGAGAAATCGAGTACCTAGTATCATTATCATTATCCCCTTGAAAATAAACAGTACATTTTTATTATCATGCTATTAATTTAAACCCTTTAGGCATATAGATATTATAAGACTCACATTCCTATTTAGTAGTATCATTGCAGAGCTTTTCACCTCGATAACGCTTAATAATAAGAATTAGTCTATACAGCGACAATTTAAACAAAATAGCAATGTAATACGATAATAAATTTGTTTTTATATTTGCTTCATATTGAGCAAGCAAATTTTAATCGGATTGGAAGTAATGCACTAGCAATTGTACCCGAAATTGTCCCCCGGAAACGGGCCTCGTTTTTCTAAAGCTTGTATTTGAGATTGTCTTTCCATTCTGAGTTCCATAAAACCATAAACCATATTTTTTTGGGCTCATAAGTGATGTGCATATCGCGACTTATACGGTTTTTGGTTCATCAAAACTTGAACTAGGGGTCGCGTCAGTCGTTCTGTATATATCTTACATTAACTATGCGAGGCCTCCTTATATGCACTGATTTTATAGGGTTATTGCCAATTCCGACTCCCTAAGCATGGCAACAATGTTGTTGAGACCTCACATCAGATATTGAACTAAATACAAACTGGAAGGGCGACTGCCATCTCATGTCATTGAAACCGCTGTTTCAGGGCAACAGAAAGAGAACGTATGAGTGTGAGATATTTCTTTGTCTTTTCACGGCATTATTATTAATGGTGTTTACGTGGTATTTGGTAATTTAAAAATAAATAAATTTTTGTATTTTGTTTTTATTTTATAGCGTAGTGTTTCATTGCATTAAGTGAATATTACTAAACTCAAATATCTAAAATTATGGTTAATTGGGTAGTTTCGGGTATAAAAAAATTCAATCAATAAATATCTCAATGGATTTTTATGCTTGGTAATTAGAAACATATTTTAGTTATTGCTTAGGGTCGGAAAATGCTTAACTTAAAGATAATATAGTGCATTAAAATCTAAATCAGGAGTATGTTTTAATTTTAAATTGTTTGTTAGGGCATCACGTAAGAACTGATTTTGCTGAATCTTTTATTTACAAAGCCTATATATGGTTTGATTTAAAATCTGGTATAGATTTTATCTCCCTACATTGACACAAACGGTAGATATAGCGAAAAAACTTCTACCATGTTGGGTAACACAATTATTCACTAAATGTTAGATACTTGCATCAGCTTAGCTTTTATTCAATATGCCAATGTAACATGTTTCGATAAAAAAAAATCGACTGATAGATGAAACGTACAGGGTGTTCCATATATAGCATAGGTTAAATATAGAGCGGAATAGATTTACATGGGTTTAAAAAATCTTTTTGAATAAAAGTGATAGGTGGACCTTAAACAGCTGCATATATACAATGTGGTTGAAATAAGAGGGTAGTGGAATTAATTATTCGGGGTGGTTCAAAAGAGTTGAACTGGGTAGGCCATAAATAGTTGTATATACCAGGCAGTTGAAAAACGGATGGAGAAAAATTATATTTATACAGGGTAGATAACAAAATGTTATAATTTTTGGCTCATAAATAAATAAGGGTAGAAAATATTACATTTATACGGGGTTTATAATTTTTTTTAGAAAAAATGTGTTATGTAAACAGTTAGGATATTTGAATTATCTTGTTGAGTAATAGTTATGAAACGGGTTGAAAAGCAGTTGTTTCTAAAGTGTTGTTGAATTATGTGATGGATTGGAATTATAGTTTATAGGGTGGTTAAAAATTGTTTAATCTCCACAAGTAGTTGCTTATACAGGATAGTTGAAATATGTATCGGAGTATAATTACAGTTATAGAGGTGGGTTTAAAAAATATCACAAAGAAATGTTATGATCTGCAAGCTGTTTTATATATAGGGTGGTTGAAATATAGGGTGGAGTAGAATTCTAAGTATAAAGGGTGGTGCAAAAAAATTATATTGTGTGGTCCATAATTTTAATTATACAGGGTGGGTAGAACAAATTAAAAAAATATTTTATGGAGTAGAACATGAGCAGTTGGAGCAAAGTAAAATATGAGAAAAAAATTTTAGTCTGAAGCTGGTAGATAATGTAACTCGTTCCTCGAAGTTTCCTTGGACTTCCATCGTCTTGAAATGATTGATCTCAAAACGTTTCGAGACGATGGAAGTCCAAGAAAACTTCGAGGAGCTTAGCCCAAAATCAGCTGCACAGATAGGATAGTTGAAAAATAGGGTGGAGTAGCGGTATAGTGAATTATTTAAAATATGCTATATTAGGTAAACAATAAGAAGATGCATATACAGGGAATATTTAGTAAAGGAAAATTAAAGGTAATAGGGTAATAGGGGATGGTTAAAAAACTGATAGGCAAATAAGTTATAATGGTTGACTAATTGGCAGCAGTATGAACAGGATGGTTTAAATATAGATGAAAGCCGCCTTGTACTTTCATATATATTCATATCACATCATATTCATTCAATAAAAAAGTTGAACAAAATTGTTATATTGAGTGGCCAATAAGCAATTGCAGTTTGGGTGAAATACGTTGGGGATTGGTGCATATAAATCCATTTAAGTTATACAGGGTGATACAAAAATGTTATACAGGGTGGTCTATTAGAAGTTGCGTATACAATAGTTGAAATAGAAGGAGGAGGAAAATTATAGTTAAATAGTGTAATTAAAACAATGTTAGAAAAACTTTCATATAAGGGGGTTTAAAATATAAGGTGGAGACATATAAGTTATTATGGTTGATTATTTGGCAGCAGTATAAACATACTGGTTTGGATATAGAAGCAAGTAGAGATATAATTATAAAAGGCGGTTCAAACAAATGTATTAAAATCGTTATATGGGGTAGTCAATAATTAGTTACAGTTTAGGAAAAATTTGTTGGAGATTGATGAATTTATAATTTTACAGAGTAGTACAAAAAAGGTTATAATAGGTAGTTGTATGTACAAGGTGGTTGAAATCAAGAGTAGAGTAGAACTACAGTTTTACAGCGTGGATAAAAAAACTGTAAAAAAAATATAAGGTAGACCATGAACAGTTGCATCCTACTATGTGGGTGGTGTATATGGACGAAGCAAAATTATAGTTATACAGTTTCTTTAAAACAATATTAGAATAAGTTGCATATAAGGAGTGGTTAAAATCTAGGGTATAGAGAAATTATACTTTACAAGGTGGCTCAAAAATTTTCAAAAATAATTGTTACATAACGTAGATCATAAGCAGTTGCATAGCTAATATATAGGGTGTAGTAAAGTTATAGTTAGGTGTTTAAGAAATGTTTTGTGTCGTGACAAATAAACAGCACTTTCTTCAGGATAGTTGGGCTAAAGCGAGAAGTAGAATTACAGTTATACAAGGTGGTTAAAAAAAATGTTGAATAAAACTTTTACATAGGGTGGCTTATAATCACTTGCAGTTTGGATGAAATATATTCGGGATTAGTTAATTAATTCTTATGTTTGGTGGGTCACAAATTAGAAAAAGTTGTTATATAGGATGATAGCCCATATGTTTCTTAATGTATTTCTTTTTACACAGAATTGTACATTCCATACGCGGGTAAAATCAAGGGAAACGGTTAATATATTATAAAATTATGCTTATAAAATTTGAATTATCCGTTCTTTAATCTGTCATTAATCCCAATAAGTAAGACTGAGACGGAAATCCCGCTGAATAGTAGGTTGCATAAATTTTCATTTTGCCTCACTATATGAGTCGAAAAAAATTGACTTCGCAGTTGTGAAAAATGAACTTTATTTTAAGTTTTCTAAAACTACATAATTGTGAATAAAAAATAAATCAAAAATTGTCTTCACACATAAACTGAATAATAAAAATTCGACTCCAGTCCCCAATATGTAATTTCGAAATGATTGTTAAAGAGCTCTCTAACAGATAATAATTTTAAAATTCAGAAACAGACTGTAGTAGGAGCAACTTCGAATAGTTATTTGACAGGAAATCATAGATGTTCTAAAACAAAGAAATAATTCAGCATTTGAACGATACAAGAAATAATAAATATATACAGTAATTGACAATGACTCCAGACTTGTAGTTGAAACGTATTCACAACAGATACAGTATACAGGGCTTTCATTTCAAGTGTACCACTCTAAATATGTTTAAAAGAATAAGACAAAAAACATATTAATTTATATTAACAGGGGAGCACATTTTACACGTATCAGTCACTCTGCAGTTTCAACCGTAAGCGGGGGTGCATATCACATCTACAAGTTTAAATACAAACAGGCATCATGTGATACCTCTTTTTTGCCAATCTTTTGACACATCATTTTTTACCGAGTACTTAGTAGGTAACTATGAAACTGTAAAAAATATATTTTTTAAAATAATTGCTTATTACACCAAAATTGGTTTAGGGCAGCTTTCAGGGTCTCTGATCACGAATCCGAGGTCAGATTTGCAAAATTCAAAATGGGGCATCCAAGATGGCGAATGAAAATGTAAAAAATCAGATGCTTTTCACCAAACTTCTTATAAGGGGTTTTTTGGGTTAGTTGATCACGAATCTAAATCAAAATTTAAGATGGGGGATCCAATATGGACGATGAAAATAACCAACGAGACGAAAATTTCGCCCGCCATCTTGAATTTTGTAGTTCCGGGCTCATAATCAGAAACCCCAAAAACCCTTATATACCAATTTTGGTGTATATCGGCCATTTTGAATTTTGCAAATCTGACCTCGAATTCGTGATCAGAGACCCTAAAAACCACTCTAAACTAATTTTGGTGTAATTGGCAATTATTTTCAAAAATTTAATTTTTTAGTGTTTCTAGGTCATTACTCTGTAAATAATTTGGTCAAGTGCGAGTTGGACTCCCAAACTAAGGGTTCCATACCATCTTCAAGATTTGATACAATGTAGGTGAATCAAAGTATATCTTTTTCTAATATTCGAGTTTCAGACAAGCAGGGAATGAGTGCATTTTCTTATTTTTACACTAATATCTTTTAAAGGAAGCGTTTTAAATTTATAAAAAAAATTTTATTTTCCACAAACAGACTATTTATTTTAGCTGCTACGTGATTCGCTTGATTTTTATAAAAATATGTATTTACGTATTTAGTTTTCTAATTTGGCTCCCAAAATTAACATTAGACTCATTAGAGTTTTATTTTACTAATAGGTAAACTTTCTCGGAAGCCTCTGATAATCTACTGTATGAATTTTAGGCCATGTAGACTGGAAGATAAAGGGAAAAATATGTCAAGTTTTAATAATAATAAATTATTAAATCTTTTAGACAAATTATTAAAAAATACAAATAAAATATATTTGTTATTATTTTTTAAACAATTAATTTAAAAATATGAAAAATATATATCTTTATTCCTCATAATGAGCCCTTTCATTTGATGTATTGCAGAAACAATTTTAGTTTAATATTTACCGTTTAATTCTGTAAGTTGCCCCCCCCCCCAAATTAATACCAGAGGTTTTGCCTTATTTTGCCGGTAAAATTTATGATTTTATTTCACCCCATATTACATTTATGCAACTGCTCATGGTCTACCCTATATAACATAATTCACTTTTTTAACCACATTTTATGACTATAACTTTACTTTACCATTTATTTCAAACACCCGGTATTTGCAACTGCTTCTAAAATTTTTTTAACTCCTGCTTATAATTATACCCTGTCCTACGTCCTATAATAGCCATGATGACTTATTTTGAAAAACTACCCCACGAAGTTTTTACGCATTGACATTACCCAAAATATATTTTATTTCTGCAAAAAATTAGATTTTGAAGGAAGATTTGACGGTTTGAATAATAAAATTTAAACTTTGCGCCAAAACGCTATAGTAGTGCCGTCGTGTGACGTCATGCTTTCATAATTCGTTTTGACAGTTTGAATGTTAATCATTACATGTTTATTGTGAGACATTATTTTAATTATTTTCTGCGATAATCATGAATGCTAATGTGTATCGATGGTGTGCCGTTCCTCAATGTAATAATACCTCGGTAAAAACTCCTAACAAGCTGTTTATTAACGTTCCAATGAAAAAAAAGTTAGAAATACGTGGCTAAATCTTGCAAGACGTGACCCATCAGCTGTTTCCTGAAATTCGGTAATTTATTTCTGCGAAGACCATTTTGATGTAAGTATTTAATTTATTTACTTTACCTTTATAATGTTTGAAGTATAAAGTAAACATAATATCGGGATTAATAATAAATTGTTAATAACATTGATTACAAATTTAAAATTAGGTTACATTTGTTTTGGTAATTGTTTCCATATCGCTGTCTCTGTATATGAGTACGTAAAAACTTTATTATTGTTCCAGTTACCAAGTGATATGGAAAATTATATTCGATATCTTGTGATGGGTTCAGTTTCACAAGTATGTATGAAATCAGTGTGTATTCCCACAAGATTTGAATGCCAACCATAAGAGAAAGAGCTTCTATACACCAGAACAACCATATGCTATAAAAAACAGCGGAAAATATTAATTGAAGATTGAAAAAGGTTTAGCAGAGGAAAGGACACCTACAAAATCTTTAAAAACCACCTGCAGTTCATCAGAAAGTTCAGGTATGTCCCCAATTCTTTTTTCACATTATTGTCAATAAGTTACTACTTGTTTGGTTCAAGGATAAAGATTTCCCATTTATGTGTTATGTTATTCCTCTTAATAATGTTAACATAATTTAACTGTGTGCTTAGCTTTTGCAGAAAATTATAGGCAGTTCTGATTTAAAACCATTTGTGTATACAATATAGTCTGTTGCAAAAAATAGTACACCCATAATACCTATATAATAATATGTACTTCCTAATAGTTTATTTTATATTTTTAGTTGTGCAAAAATTAGAAGGTACCTACCCAAAATTGCCTGACAAATCTGTACAAATACATATAATACCCAAATTAGAAGTAAAGCAGTCCAGACTGAAAGTAATGTAGTAAGCCTAATGACATCACCTATGAAACCTTATTGCTCTTCTGTTTCTACTTCTCCATTAAAAATTGAAAGTTGTAGTACAACAAAATCAAGGACATCAAGCCTATTTAATAAAAGAACCTTAGAAGATAAATCTGGCAGTGATAATTCATCTGTCACTCAACAAGACTCATTACCATCAATACAATCTCTTCAGGTGGAAACCACTTCAGACTCCAGTGAATTATCTGAATAGGCAAAGGAAGAAGAGGCATCAAACATCCTGAAATACACATTACTGAATATTATGAGAAACCCATGTTGTTACATAGGTCTTCCTAAAAGCTGTTGTTTTTTATTGGATTTAATTGAAGAAAATACAAAAATGGCTATTAATCATATATTGCTTTGTTTAAAAAAATAAGACTACATAGTCCCTTTAGACAGATTGCTGATGATTTTTCTATACTCCCTACATACACAAGTAAAATATTTTTTAAAAATATACCAATTATAGCCAGTGTAATGCAACCTTTTTTTGTCTCATTAGAGAAAGATTTAACAAAACACACATTGCCCATGGCTTTCAGACACAAATCTCATCATGTAAGTTGTATAATATACTGCTTGGAAATTGAAATTCAAAAGTCTTAAAAAAGCTAACACTATCAAGTATCTAGTATCCTGTACACCAAATGTTTTCATGAATTATATTTCACTAGGCTATGGAGGAAGAACAACTGATACATGTTTAGTTGAATCATGTGATTTTAACAAATGTTTACAGTCTGGTATGTGTGTAATGACAGACAGAGATTTCAAACATGTTGAACAATACTTACATATATAGGTGTAGAACTTGTACGACCCCCAAGTGTTATCACTGGTGGTAGTTGTCTAAAAGTGAAGTAAAAGCAACCAAGCAGATAGCTAGTTTAAGGATTCATGTTGAGAGGGTAATTAGATGTATACGAGAGTTTAATATGTTAAAGCCCCATGTATGTCTAAACATAAAATTTTTAAAAGTATTTGGTGGAGTTATGATAATTGCATGTGCACTTATAAATTTACAAGACTCACTTATTAAATAAAACTACAAAATTACAATCTGTCCATTTTATTTACATAAATATTACAATGTACTTTGGTACTACACTGGATAAACTTTTTCTTTCCACAGACTTGCTAAAAGTTTAAGAAAATCAGACATATATGTGCCATTAAATGTCACACATATAATTTCAACTTTCTTGTTTGTGCTGTAGCTATACAAAAGTAACCCTTTTGTAGACCTGTCAAATACATTTGTATCTGCATCTCTATATTAATTTTTTCTGTAGGTTTCCCATTTTTAAGATAATTTTGATATGTCTTAGCACTTGTGGGACACTTGATTTGAATAATACCATCTTCACATATATCATCTGGTGATCCTGCTATCATTGGGCACTGTTTAGACATGAGCCCACATGTCTTAATTTTCTTGCCAAGTATAATGCTGACAGTTTTTCTCACTTCATTTTCTAATATTCTACCACGTTTCATAGAAGGTGTGTCTGGACCACTCCCTCCCATTATCAGTGCTATAAGAGTTCCATCATTCATTTTACTCCAACTAAATTCATAAGCTCTAGATGCTGTGATTCTGTCATATTGCAGTTCAAACCAAAGATGGTTTTGATGCTGTTCTCTACTCTCAACCTCTATTTTAGTCATAACTTCAGTAGAGAGTATTAACGTTTCCAAAAATCTTGTGCAGGATTTCTCCTTACATTTCAGAACAAGTTGGTGCATTGATAAACTTTGAGTACTATTACAAATATAACTAGACTGAAATTTTAATAGCTCACAATTACCAAGTTTTCTTTTTTTTCCCATGTCCAAGAACTTATCAAGACCACTACGATTTGATGGTAAGCTAGGTCTACCATTTGACATTTCCTTTGCTGTCATACTCTTGAGGCTAGTTCCAACCCTGGATAGTTTGAGTTTCTTCCAGTAGCATGCTAAAGCTGTACAGGGTGGTTTTTCATGCCTTCTGTGGATCCACATAAGGAATGCTATTGAGTGCTTACAGCCTCCTTTAGAAGGGAGACAATCCACTACTACTATTACTGAGACAGTGTATAACTTTGCGTGTACCTTATGTTCTGGGCAAATTTTAGCCTTTACTATAAAAATCTTTCCATCGCGCTTAAGCTGTACATAGCTCACAGCGTCATCACCATATGATGGTCGTGAAGATCTGAAATAAAAAAATAATAGTATTACTTTCTTTTATTATATATTGAAAGGTTGTATATAACTAACCGCGTAATGCGGATAAAATCCGTATTTTTGTAGAAATTTGAATTCTACATTGTGTATTAGTTAATAAATATAGGCGATACTTGCATTGAAGTTTTAACATTTCGACATTCGGCTGACAAAAGTCATTGTTGGATGCAAAAAATCCTCCCAACATCAACAAGTCGATTCTTGGCAAATTTGCACTATTTGCCTTGATAAAACCCTGTTCCATATAACACTTATTTTCGGATTTTTTGGTAGCACAAATTCTTACTATGAAATATCCGATATTTGGATATTTCATAGTAACGAAATATTTCATATTTGGAACGAAATCGTCAAAAGAATACAAGTTTACAATATATACAAAATATCAAAATAATGTCTGTGAAAGTGCGAAGTCACGCGCATCTGATTGGCGTTTAACATAATATGGCGGATTTCTATATTTTGTATTTTTGTCTTCACTAAATTAAATGTAATCGCACTTATAATCTAAAAATAAATGATTTTTTAGAATCTCTCCAACCTACATTATTAAAATAAATTACAATTTTAGTGATTTTTTGTTACTGTCATCATGCGTATTCAAATATCCTAACTGCTTATATAACAAATGTTTGATACACCCTGAATTGCAATAATTTTACCCTACCCTTATCTCAAAGACCTTGTCTAAGCAACTGCTTATGCTCCAAACTATGTAACTGTTTTAAACCGCCCTGTATAACTGCAATTATACTCGACCTTATATTCAACTGCTTCTGACAATTTTTAAAGCCGTTCGTCCTATAACGCTTTTATAACTATAGTTTTGCTCCACTCTTATTTCAACCACCTTGTATATGCAACTATTTTAGTGCCACCCAATACAAATATTTTTAGAACCACCCTGTATTCAATTCAATTCCAACTTATATTTCAACCATCATTGTATGCAACCGCTTATGTACCACCTAATATAACGTGTACGCACGCATACACCTTCAACCGTATTACACACAGAAGAGATCGCCTGAATAACAAATTTTCATTTTAATAAGCTAATGGAATATTTTCTGCAATTTCACGCGACTGTAACTTAACTTCGTATTTGAAATAAACTGACATAAAAGCATCAAAATGGGTGCATTCAGCAGATACAAACTGTTGTTAACGTTTGCTTACGTTTCATGTTTTGTGCTGCACAAAACATGTTTTGTGCTGCACCATCTCCATGGTGAATTGGATCCTTTCGTGTAGAGAGTTTGCCAGGTGTAGGAAATTGCTGAGTTCCGTATCCCCATGAGGCCACACTATCAAGATATCGTCTACGTATCGTAGCCAGACTTTTGGTTTCAGGGGGGCTGTGTTCAAACTTCGCAATAACTCCAACAATCATACCGGTCGAAGATATCATCTCTGGCGTAGAATCAACACCACACCACGTCGAACCAGAGAAAGCCGAAGAAATAAGGCAAGACGTAGCAAGAATCCTGCGGTCTGCTAAAAAACCAGAGCCAAACGTATCCAGGGCAGAACACCAAGCACTCACTAGCCTCAGGAAAAACAAAGACATCACAATCCTACCAGCGGACAAGGGAAACGCCACGGTAGTCATGAACACAAATGACTACAACTCAAAAATGAAAGAAATTCTACTGGACCAAACCTATAAACCAATAAAGAGAGACCCGACAACCTACTTGGAAAAAACAACCAAATCCAAGATTCAGGCTCTCATACCAGATGAGGACATACGCAAAAGACTCATCCCGAGAGAAAAATCCAGTAGATGCCCCAAGCTGTACGGTCTGCCAAAAATTCACAAGGAAGGAGTCCCGATGCGCCCGATAGTCAGTGCTTTCAACTCACCTCTTCAACAACTCGACAAGTACCTCGCAGCAGCCATGCAACCTTTAGTCGAAAATGCCGCATCCTACGTAAAAAATTCCGAACTTCTTCTCATAACAATAGGGGACCTATACTTACAAGGAGAAGACCGCCTCGCAAGTCTCGACGTCAAATCACTTTACCCAAGCATCCCCGTCGACGAAGCCTTGGACTAAATTGCCATGAATGAAGACCTTCCTGCGCACATCATACAACTCGCGGAACATTGCCTCAAAAACACATATTTCTCCTTTGACAGGCAACTTTACAGACAGGTCGACGGTGCACCTATGGGCTCGGTGCTCTCACCAGCGGTGGCAAACCTCTTCATGTCTTATTTCAAAACGGCCCTTTAAAACACAGCCCCGCTGAAACCAAAAGTCTGGCTACGATACGTAGACGATATCTTGATAGTGTGGCCTCATGGGGATACGGAACTCAGAAATTTCCTACACCTGGCAAACTCTCTACACGAAAGGATCCAATTCACCATGGAGATGGAAGAAGATGGATGCCTTCCTTTTCTGGACATCTACTTAAAAGGGACAACAACAGGGAAGCTAGAACACACAGTCTATCGAAAGCCGACACACACCGACAGATACCTTAATGCTAAATCCCACCATCATCCCTCCCAAATACAAGCAGTAGCAAATACACTTATATGCAGGTCACGACGCATTGCAGATGCCAAACACAAACAAGAGGAACTAAACACCATCTCAGAGACCTTGAAGAGGAATGGGTACAGCAACAACACCATACGAGCCCTGAATCAACAAGAACTACCAAGGCACGAAGAAACCCAACAAGACCCCCAAAGGCAGCGACCATCCTTCCGTACATACAAGGAGTGACAGATCGGATCGGAAGAATCCTTAGGAAAAGCAACATCAAAACTTCCTACAAACCTCATAAGACGGTATAAAGCATTCTAGGCAATCCCAAAGACCAACGTCCACTAGAGAGTCACGGAGTCTACCTTGCGGCGGATGTGAGCAAGCATATGTAGGTCAAACAAACCGTAGGATCGAAGCCCGAATCGAAGAGCACAAACTCAGCATACGAAATAAGACCACAACCTCGGCCCTGTTCCGGCATCAACAGCAAACAGGACATAGAATCAACTTTGAGGGCTCTAAGCATCTGGCAACAGAAAACAACTTCAAAAGAAGAACAATTAGGGAAGCTATAGAAATTGAAAAGAAAGGAGAAATCAATAACCGTAACGAAGCTCTACACCTGCATCAAGCCTGGAAGAACATTTTACGGGAAAAGAAAAACAAATTAAAAGAGAGCGCAACAATACCACAACGTTGCATTCCGTCACTCGTGGCTGACTATCAGGACGCCCATCCTTCTAACGAACATCTGCGGCCGCCATCGGTACAAACGGAACCACGTCATCGGTACAATTTGCGACAACGCAATGGTGTCACCCAATCAAAACAAACGGCACCGCTCCCTCAACACAATCGGAGGCGGGGCAAAGAAATAGGAGGGGACTCGGGAGATAGCATAAATAGCGGCGCGCACATATCGGAGCTCACTTCCACTTCAGACGCCACGGAGAGCAGATCAAGCGGAGAACGACCTAGCCGAATACGAAGTAGTTCGGAAAGGTCCGAACCTGCAGCCACCCTTCGTGTTGGAAGAAGAGGAAAAGCCTTATGAAAATGCCAAGTGAGATTTTGGCGAAACGTCAGGCGACCGTTCCTTTACACGGACAAAACTTTCAACGGACGAACACCCGGACCATCAAGAGAGCTACACCTAGTTCCGTCCGTGCCAACTTGTTTTCAAACATATTTGTATATATATATATATATATATATATATATATATATATATATATATGTTTTTAAGTTTTCGCGGGCACTAAATGTTTTAGGTGGTTTTCGGGAATTCATCCCTGCCGGGATCGATGGTAAAATGACGACGTTTTGGCAGAGTCACATCTGCCCTCTTCAGGTCGGTTCGCATAATTCTCGTAGCCTTCTGCTTTCGCTTCTAGTTCTAGTAACTCAGCCGAAACGTCGTCATTTTACCATCGATACCCGCAGGGATCAGTTGTCAACTACCGGATGAATTCCCGGAAACCACCTAAAACATATATATATATATATATATATATATATATATATGAGACACCAACAACCAAGGCTTATTTACCGTATGTCAAGGGGACCACGGACAGTATTGCAAGAAGGCACATTATCGATACTATTTTCAATACAGACAGGAAAATAAGCACGGTGTTGAGGACTCCGAAGACGAGGATCCCTTTAGAACAACAGGGAGTGTACGAGATTCCATGTGCAGACTGTCATAAAACCTATGTGGGGCAAACTAATAGAAGAATTCAAGTTAGACGCGATGAACACCAGAACGCTGTAAGAAAGCAGGAAAAAACAACATCCATTGCGGAACACGCCCCACGATGTCACACCGAATAGACTTTGAGAACACCAGAGTACTGGCAAATATAGAACACCCGAAATCAAGACTCGTAAGAGAGGCAATTGAAATAGCGAAGAGGCCTCACAGTCTAAACGCACGCAATGAAATTCAGAACTTATCGAATTGTTGGAAAATTCTATTAAACAACGTACCGGCCCGAACCCGTCCAATAACAACTCAAACATAAATTACAAATCAGCAGGCGGGAGGCGTGCCCACTGAGCGCCCAGGACCAATCACACGCAGCCGTTCACGGTGCCAACCAATAGGCGCCGAGCCGCGATTAAATAACAGCGCGAGCGCTTCTGAAAATCTTAGTATTCGAGTAACTAGAAGCGAAAGCAGAAGGCTACGAGAATTATGCGAACCGACCTGAAGAGGGCAGATGTGACTCTGCCGAAACATCGTCATTTTACCATCGTTCCCGGCAGGGATTAGTTATCAACTACGCGGATGAATTCCCGGAAACCACCTAAAACATATATATATATATATATATATATATATATATATATATATATATATACAGGGTGTAAATAGTTTGAGTGGATATATTTTAGGTGGAGGTAGTATACACCAAATTAAACAAAAAACTTTTATACCACTATGGTCAGTAGGCCTTAATAACCAAGAAAATCCCAAAAACATATTAAGTAAATTATTGTCAATCCGGCAACGTCGCTGGCGTTCGAAGCAGATTCACTCTTAGCGCGAATAATAAAGGAATGACTACGCCGACAAAAAAATAAACACCTGTGTTTTTGTATTGACTGATGATATTGTCCTTAGAGTTAAATAAAAATGTATGAAATATTTTGTTGAAAATATTTACGTTTTTAATACAAGGTATTGCAATTAGAATTTGTATTTGGCGGTTTCTTTTATGCAATTATACAAAGTTGGGTAAATATGATATTCAACTCAAGAGATCTGTATATGTAGTTTTTTACCAGTTAAATTATTCGAAGAGTCATTATTACTGATTTAATTAATATTATTTATATTAGACAAGTAAATATGTAATCCTACTTACCGAATTTATTATAATGATAGAACTGAGTTGAAACAACGGATTATTCACAGCAAATGTTCAAAATGCCCACCATTACTATCGACACAAGCACGACACCGTTTAATCCAATTTTCACGTATGCGAGAAAAAATTCCTGGAATAATTCGGTTTTCTTCAGCAGCGTCAAAAATGCGTTGTCTAAGGTCATTCTCGTCAATAATTGGAGTCGTGTAAACCTTACTTTTCATGTGTCCCCATAAGTAGAAATCTAAAGGATTGAGATCAGGAGATCTTGCTGGCCAACGTATATGTCCGTTTCGACCAATCCAACGACGGGGAAATGTTCTATTTAAGAAGTCGACAACTAGATGACTTGCGTGGGCAGGTGCTCCGTCATGTAAGTACCACATATTGGAACGTGTTTGTAGGTTCACTTCATCTAACAAATCTGGTAGCGTGTTGTTCAAAAAATAAAGGTAATTCTCACCTGTCAAAACGTGCAGGCAGTATAAATGGCCCAACCAAGTATTCACCAACTATTCCAGCCCACACGTTAACTGAGAATTGGTGTTGAAATACTGACTGGCGTATTTCGTGCGGATTTACCTCAGACCACGAATGCGTATTATGAAAATTTATTATACCATTCCTATTAAAACTTGCTTCATCTGTTGTTAAAATATTGTTCACAAAATTAGGGAATTGTCGATGTTTTCTGAGGAACCAACGACAGAAATTGAGTCTTGGTTGAAAATCATCAATTGAAAGCCCTTGAACCCGCTGCATGTGATATGGATAGAGCAATTGTTCCCGTAATGTTCTATGAACAACAGTGTGAGAAATTTGCAGCTCACTTCCAATACTCCGGGTGCTTCGATATGGGTTGATGTCGATAAGGTCTAGTATTTGATCCTCAGCAGCTAAGATACGATTATGTCGTTGTGGTCTGCGATTGTTTATTTGTGGTATTACACTACCTGTTTCCAGAAGCCTCGGCGAAACAGCTACGAATGTCCTAGCATTGGACAGGCGTCTGTTTGCAAACCTTTCCCTGTATAACATTCTTGCTATTCTGCAATTACGTCTGCTTTCCCCATAAATTAAGAGCATGTCATGTCTTTCCCTAATTGTATAATGGGCCATTATTTATCACAAATAAATACTGTCGCACTATTCTTAATTTTCGAACTTTCACACTAATCACAACCGATTTTATTTATTTAAAAAATATATTAAATGGAAAGCAAACCACGAAGTCTACATCAAATAGATATCATTCAAATCACTTTACCGTTTATCTATTCTTATTTACAAGAATCAAAATCGCAAAAAACAATCGTAACTCTCAGTCGTCCTTAAAGTAAAAAATGTAGTAAATAAGTTGGTCTGTATGCCACGTTGTCATATCTATTCGGAGAAACTTACACTAAATTATAAAAGCATATTTCGAGTTTAAATAATATAATCAATTTTCATTTTTGATGTGGCTATTATAGATGTATAAGCTTTTGAGTATTTACATATTTAGATTTACCGACATTTTGAAATCGAAATTATTGTATTATTCACTGTAGCAAGGGCTACATAAAATCTAACTTTATGTGTTCTTTTTGGCAAAACTATAGTTTATTTTAGAAAATGTTATAAAGCTTTTTGATTTGTTTTTGCCTGAAGTATTGTTCTTCAAAATCTTTGCACTCAAACCGTTTACACCCTGTATATAGGATTGTTGGTCAGTTAGCCTCCAGTCTGCCACGTTACAACCAGTTGTATGTAGCAGGCTGTTGTAGTTGATATAGTGATAAAAATGTACAGGATGTCTCGGAAAATGTATCCCATAACCAGAATAATACAGGGTATGTTCACAATGGCGTGTTGTTTATGAAATGTTTGAAAATAGATACAGGATACTTGATTTGGGAATTAGATGTGGTAATTCAGGATAATAGAAACGGGAATGTGGGAATTAGACTAGAAATGGTTGGACCAGGACCGTTACAAATGATCGAAATGACTAGAACAGAACCGTTACAAACAGGGATGCTACAAATGGGTTAATGCGAATGTTAGAAATGGTAAAAACGGTAAGATGGTTACAATAGAGACGTAACAAATGCTAGAAATGGTAGGATAGATGAAGTAGGAATGATAGGATAGTGGGAACAGGTATGTTGGAAATGGGATAGGTAGAAATGGCAGGAAGTTGAATGGATGAAACAGCGACGCTACAAATGGTAAAAATATCGGGAAGTCGAATGGATGAAACAGGAGCGCTACACTTGGAAATACTAGAAAAGACCGGAATGCTGGGAACAAGTCAGTTGCAAATGGGAATGTTGGAAATACCATAAAGTTGAATGGTTGGAATATGTTTGAAGTTGGTTGACAGAACTCTGGAAACCCTGAGAGCGAGAATGTTGGAAACTGGAACGCCGGAAAGAGGAATACTAGGAACGGTGTAACAAGGAACAGGCTTGAATGGTTGGAACAGGAATGTTGGAAAAGGTAGCACTGGTTGAAGTAGGACCGTTGCAAAGGATAGAAATGGTTGAATGGTCGAAGTAAGACCGTTGCAAAGGGTAGAAATGGTTGAATGGTTGAAACAGAAACTTTGCAAATGCTAGAAACACCCTAACGGGAACGGTAGGAACGGCGTAATGGCTGGAACAGGAATGTTGGAAAAGCTAGAACTAGTTGAATGGTTAAAGTAGGACCCTAGGACCCTTGCAAAGGGTAAAAATGGTTGTATGGTTGAAGCAGAAACGTAAAGGGTAGAAATGGTTGAATAGGTGAAACAGGGCCGTTACAAATGCTAGAAACACCGTAGCGGAAATGGGAGGAACGACGTAACAAGGAATAGGCTTGGTTGGATCCGTTGGAAAAGGTAGAACTGGTTGAATGGTTGAAGTAGAATCATTGTAAAGGGTAGAAATAGTAGGAAGTTGGACGATTGGATAGCGGAAAGATGGATGATTGGAACAGGCTTTGTAGAGTTGGGAATGTTAGAAACAGTGAGGATGAAAGAAATAGCGGGAAGTCGAATGGGTGAAACAGAGTCGTTGCGAATGGTAGAAATTGGATGGTCGGAATACGTTTGAAGTTAGTTGACTGAACATGTTACGTTATATTTTTGCCCTAGCTACTCAGTATAAATGAACGCGTTTAAGACCGTTCAAAATATTGCTTTTATTCGTCCGTTCCGTTAGCGATCGTTAACCTACCGTTTGCGCGCTGATTTCGTCGTATTTATTGTTTTCGTTCTGATTTATTTTTGAAGGATGTTTGAATTTGACCTGTTGAGACGAATTGATTTATCGAATATTTTTGGTTGGCATTGTGTGTTTCTTGACAGTTGTCATTGTCGTCGACAAGGCGGGAAGGATATGCGTGTAGAAAATTGTGTGAGGTTAACTGGAGAAGTCGTGCAGTTGTTTTTAAGGGATTTTCCACTAGTATACTGGCTTTTGATAAGCCATCCGAGTTCGGGAGTTATATGGAAATCCCTACATTGTGTTCCAGCATATTGTAGTACTGTTGATTAGTTGCTGGGATACTTCTCTCATTGAGGATTTGAAAACTTCTGTTACGTAATTCTTCAGAGTGGTCATGATATTTGGGGCCACCCTCACAATGGAACCTTTGATATAAGAACCCCTTTGGTTGATAGGGTAAGTGATTTTTGTTTGTTCACTAGCCGATTTCTCGTATTGTCAGACTATTGATAGATATTTTCTTTTTTTTAGGGTTCTTGTCTTCTTTCTACTTCTTTTCTTCTGTCGTATTTCTTCCATTTGTTTTTTGTTTCTACGTGCTGCGTTCCTGGTTTTGTTCTCCATCCAGTGAGATTGGGGTTATATTTTGCTGTTCTATTACGACACTAGAACACAGACCTGGTTTGGCATTATGGTATGATGCCGATCATGGACTTAGCATGCAGATGAACTAGTTGATGGTACATACACGAACACTGTATTTCTGGTATTTCTATCATCAGAGTTTCAGTGGTGGAGTTAGAGCAAGGGACTCTAACTTCAGCTTCAGCTGTGGTTTCAGATAAGTGACAATTTGTGTATCTGGTTACTGTTTCATTATCAGTCATTTTTACAATAATAATATAAATCTTCGTATTTGATTTGAAATTAGTAAAATGGAATTTGTTAACCGAAAGTAAAGACCAATAGCCTACTATAGGGTTTATTATTATTATTCTGATCGATTGCACTTACCCTCGAGCTCGAGTGTAGTATAGATGACACCAACGTCGGAATTCTGAATTTTATTGAATGATAAATATTAGGTAATTTATTATCGGTTCCCATTAATGTAGTATTTGATATTGACGATTTATTTAAATATTCTATTGATTAGAATTACTGTATTAGAGGAATATCTAAATGTTTGTATCCAGATAATTCAGGATCTCACATGTTTATATGTACAGTTTGAATCTCTGTCTTTAAGTGTATATTTGTTTCATTTCATTTTTTACTTAGGTATATTTAACTTTAACATTCTAAGACTGTTTGCATTAATAAAGTGCCCTGTGGCATATTTTAGCGCCTTGTACTAGTCTGTTCGCGCAAATTAAACTTATATTTTGGAACTGTTGTATGCTTATTATTCCTTTTGATTACAGCATTTATTTATTTATATTTAGAAATCTAGCGCCCCCAAATTAGCAAAAATTACTACAGCAGATATTTTAGGACGGGTAGGTGTCCTGATTATGTGTATTTAGAAGGTATAGGGGAATCTACCTGGCGCCCTTTATTTTCTCTTTATTTATTTATCCACCAAGTAAAATCTGGCATATACGTTCAAATAAAACGAATCCCCCCCCGTCTTCACTGAGACTACCGGACATACCTTCTTGCTACCCCTAGCACAACTAGGGTGGGTAGAAATTTGGTGTCACGGAACATTTTGGTGTGGCATTTTAGCACCAACGTGTAGCGTGGCAAACTGGCAACCAACGTGTGGGGCCCGATAGCAATTTTGGCACCCAGTAGCAATTTTTGACACTCAACGTGTGGGGCCCGATTTTTTTTCGTGCATACACAGTTTTAAATTCAAGTACTGTAGGTTTCTATTTATTTGTTTAGTTCATATTAGCATTTTCAAATCATTGAATGGTACGTTTAAGATTCTTAGCTATCCGGATTACTCTAGACCGTTCGTTATCCAGATAGATGCTTCTGGTTATGGGATAGGTGCCATGTTGTTACAACCATATGAAGACGGTGACCATGTGATTTGTTACCTTAGTAGGTCCCTCACCAGGCAAGAACGTGTTTATTCAACTACCGAGAGGGAATGTCTTGCCGTGATATGGGCCCTTGAAAAGCTGAGACCTTATATTGAGGGTGTAGAGTGTAGTTTGTGTTGGTTGCATAATTTGAAGGATTTATCAGGTAGACTTTCTCGTTGGGCTGTAAGACTCCAGCAGTTTTGTTTTAAGATTATACATCGTAAGGGCAAAGACCTCGTTCTACCAGACACTCTTTCTCGTAGTGTTCCCATAATTGACTACGTTGATCCCTGCAATATGGATTTCTTGTTGTCGAAGCCGATTACAGATAAATGGTATGTAGCCATGTTAGAACGCGTTAGGAAGAAACCGCTCAAGTATTCTTCTTATAGAGAGCAGGATGGGCAACTTTGGAAGCATGTTCCCACTGACTTTTCTGAACTATCGGTACCTGCTGATTCATGGAAACTGGTCTTACCTAAAACCGACCGACTTCGGGTAACCTCTGCTCATGAACCCCCAACTTCAGGACACTGCGGGGTGTATAAAACGTTCGCTCGTGTAGCTGAAAAATATTATTGGCCAAAGAGGCGCTTTGACGTCGCTCGCTTTGTTAAAGGTTGCCGTAAAATGTTGGATTTCGCTTCCTGTTGGTAATCACGTGAGAGTCTGAAAGGTTAAACGACAAGACTGAAATAGCAAGAATGGAATGAACGGTCCTAATGGTTTGATTCAGTTGACCATTGGTTATCACGCGGAAGGTTAGAATGTTTAATGATAAGAACGGTATACAAGGAATTCAAAGAATGATTATAATGGTTGGATTCCGTTGCCTGTTGGTACTAACGTGAGAGTCTGGAAGGTTGAATGCCAAGAATGGGATACCAGATACCCAAGGAACAGTCCTCATGGTTGGGCGTAGATGATCGAGGCTTATCACTTGGGAGAATAGAAGGTTTAATGACAAGAATGGTCCAAAGCGTTGGATTTCGTTGTCTGTTGGTAAGCACGTGGGAGTCTGAAATGTATAACGACAAGACTGAAATAGCAGGAATTCAAGAAACGGTCCTAACGGCTAGGGTCCCATGAGCCGTTGGTTATCACAAGAGGGACTGGAAGGTTGAATGATAAGAATTGGATACCAGCAATTCAAAGGAATGGTTTTGACTGTTACGATTCCATTGGTCGTTGGTAATCACGTTGGAGTCTAGAAGCTTAAATGATACCAGAAATCCAAGAAACATTCTAAAGCATGTATTTTGTTGACTGGTATTGGTTACGAGGGATATTAGAAAGATGGGTGGTAATGGTAGGAGCTACGATGCGAAAACCGGTATAAGACATAAGGAATTCAAAGAATGGTCCTAATGGAGAGGTGTCATAGAATAGTAATGAAATAGAAAGAATAGGAGTTTTAAGTTTGAACGATTGGAACGGAATAGCGGGAATCGGACAAACAACCTACAGAACCCTGTCTGGAAGTTTGAACGATTGGAACGGAATAGCGGGAATCTGACAAACAACCTACTGAACCCTGTCTGATTGATCGAGATGGCATAGCTACGTTATGTTTCTCTTGGACAGTAGAAATTATGATGGAAAACTGAAAGAATTCAAGCGAGTGGCTTTAAATATATAACTGATGAGGTCATTAAATTATGTAACAAAATTTTTCTTAGACAGGACTTAAGCACGCTAGGTACTCAATGTTCGACTGTGTTTACTTTAACTACATTACTTTACCTTAGCTACATTAATCATTGAACAACAATTTCATTTGAGTCAAGCCTCTCTAGTGTGTTTTCCGAGATCTAGGTATTTTTCTCATCAATACCATATATAAAGGAGCAACATGTGTTATTGCGACATGTTAGGAGATATACGACAATCAGACGAACTAGTTTCTAGTTTATCTGATTCATACAGTATAGTGTTTGAAATAAATGCCTACCATCAGTTGAATTCTTCAATGTGTTTGCTTTAAACTAGGCAACAACGCACCAGTTGCTTTTCGTCTTAACTTTTGAACACCAATTTCATTCAAATAAAGCAGCTCGAGTGTAATTTCCCTAGATCTAGGGAGTTTTCTCAAAATATCATAAGAAGACAGACATATGTTTTTCTAAGATCTAGAGAAATGTATGATATCTAACATCAACAGCTGTTCGTATGCAGCCCCCTTCCAGTTTTCTATGACGTCACCAGCCATCACTTTCATTGGGTTTTACAAACCGACCATTATGTTACACTATAATTCTGTAATGGATTGGTCAAGGAAATCATCTTCTCTGTGGTGAATCTCTGTTGGTGAATCGTCTATCATCAAGGAATTGTCAACATAATGGAATTTTGGTGGTAGACTGTTAGACGCAGACTGGTAAGGACCTCGTACCAATCATCCACATTGGAAATTGGAACATCTGCCTGCATTACATAAGCTGAACAGAGCTAATGACTAATGGCGACAAAACCAGCTGTTTTATCAGACATGTGTCGTTGAATTGAAAGGTGAAGGATATCGGTGGAAACGTTCGAAAATAATCAACTCTTCCAATAAGCTGTAAGAAATCGATCGATCGAACCTAACCTAAGTCAATAGACGGTATTGAACCTAACCTAAGTCAATACCGTCCAACTGTAATATACGATGACGTCACAGCTGTACATATCAATCCCACTTCAGTTTGCTGTGACGTCACCAGTTATCACTCGATGATGTCACCACTCTCATTGGTATTCTAAAATTTAATAATCCATCGTTATGTTATCAAAATAATATTTGTGTACACATCATTAGAAAATCATTAAAATATTGATCAATTTTCTGGCATTGAAAGTTTTATGCTTTTCTCAAGACAACAATATGAGGAATGGTCCTACAGCAGGGAAAAGCTTATTAGAAGAGTTGATTATTTTCGAACGTTTCCACCGATATCCTTCACCTTGCAATTCAACGACATTAGTCACTAGCTCTGTTCAGCTTATGTAATGCAGGCAGATGTTCCAGTGTGGATGATTGGTACGAGGTCCTTACCAATCTGCGTCTAACAGTCTACCACCAAAATTCGATTATGTTGACAATTCCTTGGTGATAGACGATTCACCAACAGAGATTCACCACAGAGAAGATGATTTCCTTGACCAATCCATTACAGAATTAATATACATAATGGTCGGTTTGAACAACCCAATGAAAGTGATGGCTGGTGACGTCATAGAAAACTGGAAGAGGCTGCATACGAACGGCTGTTGATGTCAGATGTCACATATTTCCCTAAATCTTAGAAAAACATATGTCTGTCTTCTTATGATATTTTGAGAAAACTCCCTAGATCTAGGGAAATTAGACTCGAGCTGCTTCATTTGAATGAAATTGGTGTTCAACAAATAAGATGAAAAGCAACTGGTGCGTTGTTGCCTAGTTTAAAGCAAACACATTGAAGAATTCAACAGATGGTAGGCATTTATTTCAAACACTATACTGCATGATTCAGATAAACTAGAAACTAGTTCGTTTGCTTGTTACCTATCAAGGTTTGGTATACTTTAACGTCTGATTGTCGTATATCTCCTAAGATCTCGAAAAACACACTGGAGAGGCTTGATTCAAATGAAATTGTTGTTCAATGATTAATATAGCTAAGGTAAAGTAATGTAGTTAAAGTAAACACAGTCGAACATTGAGTACCTAGCGTGCTTAAGTCCTTTCTAAGAAAATTTTGTTACATAATTTAATGACCTCATCAGTTATATATTTTATATATTTAAAGCCACTCGCTTGAGTTCTTTCAGTTTTCCATCATAATTTCTACTGTCCAACAGAAACATAACGTAGCTATGCCATCTAGATCAATCAGACAGGGTCCAGTAGGTTGTTTGTCCGATTCCTGCTATCCCGTTCCAATCGTTCAAACTTAAAACTCCTATTCTTTCTATTTTATTACTATTCTATGACACACCTCCCCATTAGGACCATTCTTTGAATTCCTTATGTCCTATACCGGTTTTCGCATCCTAGCTCCTACCATTACCACCCATCTTTCTAATATCCCTCGTAACCAATACCAGTCAACAAAATACATGCATTAGAATGTTTCTTGGATTTCTGGTATCCCACTCTTATGATTTAACCTTATAGACTCTAACGTGATTACCAACGACCAATGGAATCGTAACTGTCAAAACCATTCCTTTGAATTCCTGGTATCCAATTCTTATCATTTAACCTTCCGGTCGCTCTTGTGATAACCAACGGCTCACGGGATCCTAGCCGTTAGGACCGTTTCTTGAATTCCTGCTATTTCAATCTTGTCGTTATACATTTCAGACTCCCACGTGCTTACCAACAGACAACGAAATCCAACGCTTTGGTCCATTCTTGTCATTAAACCTTCTATTCTCCCAAGTGATAAGCCTCGATCATCTACGTCCAACCATGACTGTTCCTTGAGTATCTGGTTTCCGATTCTTGGCATTCAACCTTCCAGACTTTCACGTCAGTACCAACAGGCAAAGGAATCCAACCATTAAAATTATTTTTAACTTTAAATTTGAAGCTACATTCTTTGAATTCCTTGTATACCGTTCTTATCATTAAACATTCTAACCTTCTGCGTTATAACCAATGGTCAACTGATTCAAACCATTAGGACCGTTCATTCCATTCTTGCTATTTCAGTCTTGTCGTTTAACCTTTCAGACTCTCACGTGATTACCAACAGAAAGCGAAAGCGAAATCCAACGTTTTGGACCATTCTTGTCATTCAACCTTCCAATCTCTCACGTGATAACCATTGGCCAACGAAATCCAACCATTAGGATCATTCTTTTGCGATTCTGAAGTCCTATAACTGCTTTCACATCCAAGCTCCTACCATTACCATCTATTATTCTACTGCCCCTCGTAAACGACACCAACCAACAAAATACAAGCATTAGGACCGTTCGTTGAATTCCTGCTATTTCAGTCTTGTCGTTTAACCTTCCAGACCTTGCCAAAAGGCAACGAAATCGAACGCTTTGAACCATTCTTATTATTTAACGTTCTAGATTCTCACGTTGGTACCAACAGACAACGGAATCAACATTCTAACCCCCCACTTGATAACCAATGGTCAACTGAATCAAACCGTTAGGACCGTTCATCCTTTCTTGCTATCCCATCTTTACATTTCACCTTCTTTACTCATGCGTGATAACCAACGAAATCCAACCATTAGGATCGTTCTTATTATTATCCGACCTTCGAATCTCCTACATGATAACTACCGACCAACAAAATCCAACCATTAGGATCATCCTTTTGAATTTCCCGCTCCTGTCATCACCATATACCTTTCTATTATTCTTCGTAATCAACATCGACCAACATACCCCATTCGTTAGGACCATTCATTCCATTTGTATTGTCCCGTTCTTGTCACTCAATCTTCCAATACCCCATTACAAACAAGCAACATAATCCAGCCTATAGGACAGTTCCTTGACTAACTGGTGTCCCGTACTTGACATTTAACTTTCTAATTTTCATTCCAGCCTTTAGAATCGTTGAACAGGTGCGGAGCTTGATACCTATAGCGGTAATGTTGAATGACCAATGAGAGTGAGGACTGGTGACGTCATAAACAAGGGAGTAGAAAGTGAAAGAAGCTGCTTGTATGCAGCCTACTTTGACTTTTCTGTGATAGAAACCAGGTGCGGAGTTTGATACCTATAGCGGTAATGTTGAATCAGACAAGTTACATTGAAATGTTGGTATATTTCAGAATTTTGGTTAATGTTTGGTTTAGGCCTCCTATATTTCTAAAGACAGGTACATCAGCTTGTGACAACATGTGGTTCTGTACGCAGAGTCGTAACGTTAGATTCTCATATATTTCCCTAATCTGCAAGAACAAACATATTTATACCTTCTTATTGCTTATATGAGAAAAATCCTTAGATCTCGGAAAACCATTATTGAGAGACGTGATTTGTATGAAATTTCAGCGTTCAATGGTTAAGACAAGAAGTAACAGCTGGGGTGTTTGTTGACAATTATGCAAAGCAAACTCACGCAACATACAATACACAACGCACGTCAAACACTCATACAACATCACCGTCTATCTATCTATCTATCTATCATGTCTATCATTCTCACAACATCATTGCGCATGTCTATCATCCATACAACTTCACTGCGCATGTCTAACACACATACAACATCATCGCATATGCCTAACGCTCACCCAACTTCACTGCGCATGTCTAACACTCATGGAACATCACTGCGCATGCCTAACGCTCACTCAACATCATTGCGCATGTCTAGCATCCCTACAACATTACTATGCATGCCTATCACTTACAAAACATCATTGCGAATGCCTATCAGCCATACAACTTCACTGCGCATGTCTAACATACATACATCATCATTGCGCATGTCTAACGCTCACACAACATCACTGCGCATGTCTAACATTCATACAACATCACTGCGCATGTCTAACATAAATACAACATCGTTGCATATATCTAACGTTCACACAACATCACTGCGCATGTCTAACGCTCATGGAACATCACCGCGCATGTCTAACATACACACAATATCATTGCGCATGTCTAACGCTTACACAACATCACTGCGCATGTCTAGCATCATACAACATCACTGCGCATGTCTAACATCCATACAACTTCACTGGGCATGTGTATGAACCACGCGTCATCACAGCATTCTTGTTCCCACTATGGCGTATCCAGTATTGTCGTTCCCAACGTTCCGATATTCCGTTTCTAGCATTCCCATCCCAACTCTATAATGCCTGTTCCAACCTACCCTTTTCAACCATTCTCGTTCCTACCAACCATTCTCCCGCTTCTAACATTCTCTTTTCCGTCATTCCCATGTCCAACTTTTCCAGCTCGTTTCTAGTATTCATTCATTCTCATCGATAGTATGTTCCCTCTATATTGTTCAGTCAACCAACTTCAAACGTGTTCCGACCATCCAATTTCTACCATTCACAACGTCTGTGTTTCACCCATTCGACTACCCGCTATTTCTTTCATCCCTACTGTTTCCAACATTCCCAACTCTACAAAGCCTGTTCCAATCATCCATCTTTCCGCTATCCAACCGTCCAACTTCTTACTATTTCTACCCTTTACAATGTTTCTGCTTCAACCATCCAACCAGTTCTACCTTTTCCAACGGATCCAACCATTCAAGCCTTTTCTTTGTTACGTCGTTCCTCCCATTTCCGCTACAGTGTTTCTAGCATTTGTAACGGCCCTGTTTCACCTATTCAACCATTTCTATCCTTTACAACGTTTCTGCTTCAACCATTCAAACATTTTTACCCATTGCAAGGGTCCTACTTTAACCATTCAACTAGTTCTAACTTTTCCAACATTCCTGTTCCAGCCATTCAAACGGTTACGCCGTTCCTACCGTTCCCATTAGGGTGTTTCTAGCGTTTGGAACGTTTCTTTTTCAACCACTCAACCATTTCTACCCTTTGCAACGGTCCTACTTCAACCATTCAACCATTTCTATCCTTTGCAACGGTCCTACTTTAACCAGTGCTACCTTTTCCAACATTCCTGTTCCAACCATTCAAGCCTGTTCCTAGTATTCCTCTTTTCGGCGTTCCAGTTTCCAACATTCTGGCTCTCAGGGTTTCCACAGTTCTGTCAACCAACTTCAAACATATTCCAACCATTCAACTTTATGGTATTTCGAACATTCCCATTTGCAACTGACTTGTTCCCAGCATTCCGGCCTTTTCTATCATTTCCAAGTGTAGCGCCCCTATTTCATCCATTAGACTTCCCGATATTTCTACCATTTGTACCGTCCGTGTTTCATCCATTCAACTTCCTGCCATTTCTACTTATCCCATTTACAACATACCTGTTCCCACTATCCTATCATTCCTACTTCATCTATCCTACCATTTCTAGCATTTGTTACGTCTCTATTGTAACCATCTTACCGTATCTACCATTTCTAACATTCACATTAACCCATTTGTAGCATCCCTGTTTGTAACGGTTCTGTTCTAGTCATTTCGATCATTTGTAACGGTCCTGGTCCCAACATTTATAGTCTAATTCCCACATTCCCGTTTCTATTATCCTGAATTACCACATCTAATTCACAAATCAAGTATCCTGTATCTATTTTCAAACATTTCATAAACAACATCCCATTGTGAACACACCCTGTATTATTCTGGTTATGGGATACATTTTCCGAGACATCTTGTACATTTTTATCACTATATCAACTACAACAGCCTGCTACATACAACTGGTTGTGACGTGGGAGACTGGAGGCTAACCGACCAACAATCCTATATATACATATATATATATATATATATATATATATATATATATAAATTTAGCTGTAGTATAAAGTGAGGGCCTACTGTAGAGCACATGATGTGAGAACCGGCAGAAGGGATAAAAATTAAGGCAATTTTTTTATCCAGCAAATATTAATTCTAAAATAGCCTCAATTTTCTCACTAATATACGCACAAAAAATGTAAGATAAAATTTTTTTGTTCCCTAAATATATTAAAACGAAGTGAGAACCTTATAAGCTACTATTCAACTCAGGCCCAACAATAATTTTAATGTACTACTAACATTCTGAGGACAGTATATAACTTGGACCTACCAAAGCGAGAGCTACGCATAGTTGCAACATTTAAGTAGTTATGTATATTGTGGCGATAACGTCCTATAAATCTACGCATGAAGTGAGGTCCATAGATTTTTATTCCGGCAAATTCACAGTTGTTTTGACTAGTTGTTATATGTTTACGTTTTTTATATTGTGGCGATTCAGGGTCAGACGTTCTGACTCAGAACGGTGCGTTTGAAATAAATTCATTTAAACATAAGATGTTTTTGCTCAATTAATATCTCATTAAAGTAATAATTTCTTGGATATGCTTCATACAATATACAGTTTGAGCCATAAATATAACTAGAGAAGACATATATTGATTTTTTCCCATTAATGAGTCACCCTATATGAACCATTCGTACTGCAATTTTAATAAGACAATAAACAGATATATGTTCCGTCTCTTGATACTCAATAGGATGTTAAACTCATTGCAAAAAGTATACATATTGAAAGAAAGTAGTTTTTATACTATCTTGTAATTTTAAATTCTCTCCGTCAACTTTGTATGTTATAACGTTGCTACGTTAACAAATGTTCAGTGTTATTATATTGTTAAAATTGTATGACAAGTTTTCGAGATACAGGGTGTTAAACATAGGAAATGTTTCCATTTTATTATCAGATTTTACCATTAATTATCTTTGATCACAGTGTGTTTCCAATATATGTAACATGTTTTTTTTTATTACAACGATGAATACATAAGATGTAATCGCACAATTAATAATAAATGAGTTATTGGATGTGTTCATATATTATACAGTGTAAGTCGTAAATATGGCTATAGTGGGGATATACCATTTTTTACCATTAATGAGTAACCCTGTATAAACCACAATACTTTAATTTGTACAATTTTTGCAAACCTGTAGAATTTAGTGTGACGAGTCGTTGATTTTTATAATTTAATATAAACATTCCAGGACGCATGGTTTATACAGGGTTACCTATTAATGGAATAAATAATAGATGCCCCCTTTAGCAATATTTACAACTTACACTGTATAATGTATGAATACGTCCAAAAATTAATTCCTTTGACACTATATTAACTGAGCAATGAGATCTTCTTATGTATTCAACATTATAATAAAAAAATGAGTTTTCTAAAAAACATGTTACGTATATGAGAAACACCCTGTAATAAAAAATAATGAATAGTATTTTTTGTGGAATATTTAAGTCAAACAATGTGCAAACCACGTCTTCTGCAATAAAGGGAAATAAAACACATCTATTATGAGAAATCTGATGCGATAAAGGTGACATTTCTGAAGTTTAACACTCTATATCTCGAAAACTAGTCATACAATTTTAATAATATTCTGCTCAGTAAAACACTGAACATTTGTTAACGTAAAAATGTAATAACATTCAAAGTTGACGGAGAGAATTTAAAACTACGGGTTAGTATAAAAAATACATTTTCTCAGTATGTATAGTTTTTGCATTCAGCTAAACATCCCGTTGAGTATAAAGAGACGGATAATATATCTATTTAATGTCTTATTAAAATTTCAGTACGAATGGTATGGACAGGGTGAGTCATTAATAGGAAAACATAATATATGCATTCTCTAGCTATATTTATGGCTCACACTGTATATTATATGAAGCACTTCCAAGAAATTATTAATATAACGAGATATTAATTATGCAATAAAAAAAATATTTTTTCAAAAATCACATGTTACGTATTTTTTAAATACCCTGTAATCCACCAAAACTTATGACAATTGTTTTGTGAAATATTTATGCCCAATAATGTACAAATCACAATTTCTCCAATAACCGGAAATAAAGCACGTCTATCATTGGAAATACGATATCAAAAAGCGGCATTTTCGATGTTCAACACTCTGTATCTCGAAAACTAGTCATAGAATCTGTTTGAGCGGACGGACTCTTTTTATCAAGACGTGAACTTCTACAACATACCAAAATTGCAAACAATTTGACAGAAGTCCATTTTTCCATAAGAAAGGTGTCTGGTCCTTTAGTGATTTCTATAGTTGAACAGATTTGAAAAAAAAGGAGAAACAACATCAAGAAGGAATCGAGCAAAGGTTAGTGAAATCTTTTGATGAAAAACGTAAAATAGAATTAGAAAACCTTTTAACTAAGATTGATAAACAATTAATGCAAATAGTAGCACAAGTTAATGAAACAGTTAATAAAAGAATGCAAATAGTCGAGTCAGACATAAAAGAGATAAATGATGACATTAAGACCATAAAAAATACCATGGATACTCTTGAAACCAAAGTAGATGACCTCGATTCCATCCAAAGCCAAGTAATATTTGAAATCAGTTCAATTCAAGACCAAGTCAGTTCCATTAAAAAAACAGTACAGTGAAGTACAAGATAAAATCAGTGTCATCCAAATCAAGGTAGAAACAGAAATTTAAAAAATTCAACAGGACTTACAGCGAGAAAAATACCAAAACACCATTAGTATCAAAGGTTCCGTTAGTAAACCACTCACATTTGATGGCAGTTCATCTTGGCCCATGTATAAACGGCAATTTGAAGCCGTGGCTACAGCTAATGGATGGGATAACCAAGAAAAATCTACCTCTCTTGTAATTTCGTTAAAAGGTCCGGCCTTAGAAATCCTCCAAAGCATTCCAGTCAAGGCAATTTCGACAAGATCATCGCCATCCTGGACTAAGTGAAAAAACGCAAAAATCCGGAGAGAGCTATCAAGAATTCGAAGCACAGATCAGACGGTTAGTACACTTGTATTACCCAGACCTGTCCGAGGAAACGAAAGACCAATTGGTCACACAGAGTTTCATAAACGGTATCAGGGATGTGAAAGTACAAAGAACTATAAGACTTAGTGGCATCAAGAAAGGTAATGAAGATTTACTTCGGGCCTTGGAAATAGAGGCAGCCATGAATATGTCCAAACCGAGGGTGCAAGCAGTTTCCTCCATCCAGGACGAACAAGAACCATCCTTCCAGGCAGTGTTGTTCGGAATCCATAAACTTCTAGAACGATCACAAAGAACTGACCACAGAGGAGCATGCTACCGGTGTGGACGGACAGGGGACATTCAACGTGACTGCAGAGTGAGGTTACCTGAACGATCATCAACCAGAAGTAGCCAAAACAACAACTTCACCAACCAGGGAAACTCCAATCAGTCAGCATAAGGGGGCGAATGCTGACTAACCCTCCACTAGCCCCCAGAACAGTATCCATCGGGGATTTTGCCGATATAGCAGCAGCCTACTCATCAGGGGCACCATCAATGGCCGAGCAATTACCATCACCAACGACACCGGCGCCGCTGTGTCCATTGCCAAGTCCGGAGTTTTGAGGCATCAGAAATCCGGCCAGTTACCAACAACACCCAGCTCAGAACAGTCACCGGTGAGTCCATGTCAATACAGGGTGAGGCAGATGTAGTACTATAATTAGGGGACAACCGAATCCGGCATAGGGTCCTGGTAGCGAATATTGAGAACGATTTCATACTCGTATGGACCTAATCAGCCAGCATGGATTTATGTTCGACCCGAGATATGATGTTCTTCGGTTCCTAACTGAGGAATTTGTATTGACACGGCCCGTCAACAGTTTAGCCACCTCCATAAAAATTGAGGCAAAATCCTCAACCAGAATTCCCGGTCGAACGGAACAGATAATTGATTGGCAGCTAGAAAGCAATCCTGAGAGCTGCGTTGGAAAGGTGGAGCCCGTACACTCGGCTCATGACTACTTAGTTGGACGGGCTATAGATAAAACCGGACGAAATATACCAATTAGAGTCCTGAATTTGCCCAACAATGACATTAGAATTGCTAATGGTCAAAATATAGCTTGTTTCGAGCCAGTAGAGACCATCATCAATGGCAAAGAAGTGTACCAGACATCAGTGAAGAAGACAGGTCCCAGTAAAGAGTTCCTACAACAGTTTGCTGACAATTTGACACACCTTACACCAGAGGAACAGAAGAAAGTAAAGCAATTTATCGCAAAGTACTGGCAAATTTTCAACAGGTAAGATAGAACCACCGGTCGCACCAAGATCATTCAGCACCGAATAGACACCGGAAAGGCTCAACCCATCAGAATACCATCTAGACGACTACCATTAGGGCAACAACAAACGGTCGAGGAAAACATCGAGTCCATTTTACAAAACGGAGTTATTGAGCCATCCATAACCCCATGGTCTGGTCCCGTTGTGCTAGTTAAAAAGAAGGATGGAACCACCCGATTTTGCGTGGATTACAGCAAGCTGAATAACGTCACGAAGAAAGACAGCTATCCACTACCCCGAATTGATGACACTCTGACCACACTAGCAGGCTCCCGTTGGTTCTCCACACTAGACCTAAAGACTGGATATTGGCAGGTTGGTCTACACGAAAACGACAGAGAGAAGACAGTGTTCTCCACTAGTAAAGGGCTGTTTCAGTTCACGGTCATGCCCTTTGGGTTATGTAATGCTCCCGCAACATTCGAGAGGCTAATGGAGTATGTCCTGAGCGGGTTAACATGGAGAACGTGCTTATTATACCTCGACGACATTCTGGTCATGGGTAAAACCAGAACTCCAGATATTAACGCCAACCTGAGACTCAACCCGAAGAAGTGTTCCATGTTCCAAAAAAAGTATAGTTTTTGGGCCACCTTCTTTCCGAGTCAGGAATCCGCACCAACGAGGACAAGATAGAAGCCATCCGTGATTGGCCAGTCCCAAGAGACAAGCATGAAGTCCGAAGCTTCTTGGGCCTATGTTCCTACTTCAGGCGATTTGTTGAGGGATTTGGCACCATTGCCGCGCCTCTACATTGGCAGACCACTGAGAAAGAGACCTACCGTTGGAATCATGATTGCGAAATATCATTCAGAGACTGAAGGCAGCACTAAGTTCCAGCCCAATCCTAGCCTTTCCTACACACTCCGGCAAGTTCATTTTAGACACCGACGCTAGCAACAGAGCAAGGTGCAAGATGGTGATCGAGTACTACAGCCGTGAATTCTCGAAACCGGAAAGAAATTATTCCGTCACCACAAAAGAACTTCTTGCAATAATAAGGGTTGTAGATCATTTCCATAAATAACTCTATGGTCGTCATTTCTTAATCCGGACAGATCATGCCGCCCTCAAATGGCTACTGGGCATGAAGACACCGGAAGAACAACTGGCAATACGATTTCAAGGTGGAACATCGGCCGTTTGCACAATAATGCCGATGCCCTATCAAGAAGACCCTGTAGAGTAGAATGCGGACATTGTCTGAAGACCGAACAGCGAGAAGGTATCTCCATCAGACAGATCTTAATGCAGGCCAATGAAGACTGGACAACGGAACAGTGCATCTTGTCGCTCAAAAAGAGAGGGGCACCTAGACCACGATGGGACGAAGTAGCTAGATACTCGGGCGTCCTGAAATCGTTACTCTAAGAGTAAAGAATGGTAAGCTCAAGTGAATTTGGGAAAGCACTAACGGTCGAGAAACCAAGTCCCAGCTGGTAGTTCCAAAAAAAGGTACCAGCCATCCTGACCGAAGTACATGATGGGATTATCGGGGGTCATCTGGGTATGAATAAAATCCTAGACAAAGTTCGCCAGCGGTACTACTGGGAAATTACTTCGAACACGTCAGAGCTTGGTTCCGGAAATGTGACACCTGTGCAGCCAGTAAGGTCCGAAGACCCCGACCAAGGACAGAATGCAGCAGTACAATGTGGGCGTTCCCTTTGAGAGAATTGCCATCGATGTCGCCGGTTCATTTCCCGGGAGTGTGAGGGGGAACAAATACATTTTGGTCGCAATGGATTACTTCAGTAAATGGCCTGAGGCATGGACGACTCTTAAGGTAGCCACGGTAGCGACGGTGCTGGTAGAACAGCTATTCAGCAGGTTTTGCGTCCCGTTGGAACTACATTCAGACTAGGGGCGTAACTTTGAATCGAATGTTTTCCAGAAGGTCTGTACGATGTTGGGGATCAGGAAAACGGGAACAACACCATTGCACCGACAGTCAGACGGAATGGTGGAAAGATTCAACAGGACATTGGGACAAGACCTGATTGGGATGAGCATATTCATCTAATCCTGTTGGCATATCGCTCGGCCGTCCATAATAGTACAGGCCTGGGCTCCAGCCAGGGTCCTATTCGGAAAAGAGCTGCGATTACCCTGTGATTTGACTTTTCGCTCCCCCGAAGAACCTTCCCAAGCCATCAACGATTATGCTCCGACATAACATGCTGGCAATACACGAATTAGCCCGAACGCAGATGTTGGCAATCAGTGACCAGATGAAGACATAATATGACCTCAAAGCCAATTCATTCGGGTTGCAAGAGAGGGACAAAGTCTGGCTATACAACCCCCGACTGAGCAAGGGTATATCTCCAAAGCTTACGCCCGCCTAGGATGGTCCATACGAGGTGATCAAGAGGATTAATGACGTCGTCTACCATATCCGTCGATACCTCAGGGCTAAGTTGAAGGTGGTCCATTTAGATCGACTCGCTCCTTACCATGGAGGGGATGTTTCTGACCGGGACGATCAAAGATTAAAAGGAGGGCAGTGTTATAAATTATCTATTCCGTCCTTGGCGAGTAACGTTATTTCAATACATCAATCACTGAGAGGATAAAAAAAATTTATCTCGAAATAACTCGACAACTCTAAAATTGACACTCGGTTTTGCTAGAAGAATTCGATGCGGATTTTAAAAGGAGTTAGTTATTTATTGCGGCGAAGAGATTATTTCGTGTTATTATTGTGATATTCGAATCAGCTCTTGTGAATATTTGATGTAAATAAAAGTTTCTAGAAAGTGATACTTAGTGAATATTAGTTTTTAATTAATTGAACCCTCGGAGTTTATAACAATATCTAGCCTCAAATATTTTATTCCTGAAGATTGTCGAAGAATAAACGGAAATTAGAATTTTCAGTTTAACTGTAAACATCGACCAAAGAAATTTACTACTTACTTAAACGTCAATGGAAATAACATGTATATTAATAAATAGAATGTTATACCAACCTACACTCTTAGTGAGGACTGTACATGGTTGCCGATTATACGTCCTCACTTATTGCATAGCATAATATTTGAATAGTCGTAAAAATATACGTCGTGAAAATATACATACGGTGAAGTGCCCTCAGTCTAAAATTCGGTGAACTAAATTTTCATTTTTCGTCAAAGTGAGGTCCAGTCAAAATAATGCTAGAATTAATAATTACACATTTTGGGATTATTTGAGAGTGATATACAAAGTGAGGACCGTATACGGTCTCTTTGACTTGGACCTCACTATTACCGGGAATTTCTTTGAGAGGTGGCTCACTTCTTGCTCTGGGCATATTTATATATATATATATATATATATATATATATATATATATATGTTTTAGGTGGTTTCCGGGAATTCATCCGCGTAGTTGATAACTGATCCCTGCCGGGATCGATGGTAAAATGACGACGTTTCAGCAGAGTTACTCGAGTAACTAGAAGCGAAAGCAGAAGGCTACCTGAAGAGGGCAGATGCAGCTTACGCCCGCCTAGGATGGTCCATACGAGGTGGTCAAGAGGATTAATGACGTCGTCTACCATATCCGTCGATACCTCAGGGCTAAGTTGAAGGTGGTCCATTTAGATCGACTCGCTCCTTACCATGGAGGGGATGTTTCTGACCGGGACGATCAAAGATTAAAAGGAGGGCAGTGTTATAAATTATCTATTCCGTCCTTGGCGAGTAACGTTATTTCAATACATCAATCACTGAGAGGATAAAAAAATTTATCTCGAAATAACTCGACAACTCTAAAATTGACACTCGGTTTTGCTAGAAGAATTCGATGCGGATTTTAAAAGGAGTTAGTTATTTATTGCGGCGAAGAGATTATTTCGTGTTATTATTGTGATATTCGAATCAGCTCTTGTGAATATTTGATGTAAATAAAAGTTTCTAGAAAGTGATACTTAGTGAATATTAGTTTTTAATTAATTGAACCCTCGGAGTTTATAACAATGTCTAGCCTCAAATATTTTATTCCTGAAGATTGTCGAAGAATAAACGGAAATTAGAATTTTCAGTTTAACTGTAAACATCGACCAAAGAAATTTACTACTTACTTAAACGTCAATGGAAATAACATGTATATTAATAAATAGAATGTTATACCAACCTACACTCTTAGTGAGGACTGTACATGGTTGCCGATTATATGTCCTCACTTATTGCATAGCATAATATTTGAATAGTCGTAAAAATATACGTCGTGAAAATATACATACGGTGAAGTGCCCTCAGTCTAAAATTCGGTGAACTAAATTTTCATTTTTCGTCAAAGTGAGGTCCAGTCAAAATAATGCTAGAATTAATAATTACACATTTTGGGATTATTTGAGAGTGATATACAAAGTGAGGACCGTATACGGTCTCTGTCTTGGACCTCACTATTACCGGGAATTTCTTTGAGAGGTGGCTCACTTCTTGCTCTGGGCATATATATATATATATATATATATATATATATATATATATATATATATATATATATGTGTGTGTGTGTGTGTGTTTTAGGTGGTTTCCGGGAATTCATCCGCGTAGTTGAAAACTGATCCCTGCCGGGATCGATGGTAAAATGACGACGTTTCGGCAGAGTTACTCGAGTAACTAGAAGCGAAAGCAGAAGGCTACCTGAAGAGGGCAGATGTGACTCTGCCGAAACGTCGTCATTTTACCATATATATATATATATATATATATATATATATATATATATATATCAAAATATGAAATCAGAATATCAACTCCCCGAATTCCTGTATCTAATTCCCACATTCCCATTTCCATTATCCTGAGTTTCCACATCTAATTCCCGAATCAATTATCCTGTATCTATTTTTAAACATTTCATAAACAACATGCCATTGTGAACACACCCTGTATTATTCTGGTTATGGGACATATTTTTCCGAGACACCCTGTATATTTTTATCACTATATATTGTAACGCAAAACCCGATCGAGAGAGATATTTTTTTGGTTAGACAATACACCTCTCTCTCACCTTTCTTGGCGATATTGTGCCGATAGACTGCTGAGTTAGTATCCGGTGGCGTGAGTTCGTTGTTCAATTGGCAGAAGGACTATGCAAGGGCGCCAGGCCAATGGACACACACAGTTTACAATAAAAACGACAATTTACAATTTATTCTTGTTCTTTAAATTAACAGAGTTTCCTATATATTTGTCGGTATCAGAGAACAAAATTAAATAGTTGATATATACATGAATTAGTTAGAGTGAAGTTACAACAAATAATCTATAAATTCTTGCCTTACAATACCCTCGATAGGAATGCCCTTCGGTAGTGGTCGGTCTATCGTTCAAGGTCCTGATCCGGAGCTATATGCTTTACAGCAGCCGGGGTTCCAAGAACTTAGGGCGGCCAGGAGTTGCCACTGTCCTACCAGAGGGCAAGTCGAATCAGGTAGTACTGCCAGAGTTCTGCTCCCTTGATTTGAGGCTAGTGGTTACGTATCTGGGCACTCTTAGCCCCGAATGATGACATGCATGAAAAAGTTATTGGCCAATTAGTTATAGCCCTTAGAGTATCGATACTGAATTTTCCCCCTGTCTAGTATAGGCGTATATATGCTCTATAGGATCGGTTGGGCACGTGTATGAGGTGAGGCATCCTACCTTAGTTTTTCCTAACTTCTTCACCCTAAATTAACTATTTGAATACTACCAAAATGAATAAAAATACTTAACAAACAACAATAAATTTGAAACGCTTCAAATTCTAATGAAATAGATAGCGATAAGACTTAAGGTAAATTGCAACTGCTAGTTATAGTTACAAACTAATATAGATTTAAATAACAAATCAATTACTAATTACAGGAAAAAATTAACTTTAAATCAGATATATAAACAATTACGTTTGAGAGCTAATAATGTGTTTAAAGATAACGGTATACAAAAATAATATTCAAGATCTAATCATGTGCCTTCTAATCTGACAAATCGTTCGCCAACTGAATGAAAGCGAATTTCCGCCGAGATAATACAAAAACTCAGTACTCTAAATTAATATCAATGTACGGTACTTTAAAAATGATAAGGTAATAAACGATAAAAATGGTTATTGCATCTATATTCACAAATATAATAAAAAAATCAGATGTGAAATCTGGTCATAAACATTTCCCCCAAGTTAAACAAATAAAATAAAGGAACCTAGGCGTAGCTAAATACTTTAGCCCAGAACCTGCTTGGCTCTCTACTGCAAACTTAGAGAAAGAAAATTAAAATTTTAAATGTGATTTATCTGTAATTAAGCAGACAAGCAACCAAATCTGGGCCAATAAATAATGAAAGACCAGCAAGTGACTTAAAAAATATAGATATTTACTGGTATATCTGTATCTAAATCAAATTCAATAAAATAGAAATATATATATGAAATACTCAACGAAATACAAAAAAAAATAATAATAATAGAAATTTTTAAGCCACTCACATGATCATCCCTAGTTGCAGTACAACCCAGTTGGGAAGCTTCGTCAGCTAGTAAATTTAGCCTCACAGGAGATTTCGTCTAGTGGATCAATTTGTCATTTCCTGAATTCTGGTAGATATCGTCAATCAAACTTTCCAGATTCACCAATACCTAAAAATGCAAAAGAGGCCGGAAATAATTGTTTCCTTTTTCCTTTATTTTTTTATCACGATACGTATGAAATCTCTAGCAACTAACGATTGCTTATCGACGCCAACTACGTTGCAGATGCAAAGCAAAAAAAATTACAAAAAAAATGAACCACGCAGTTAAGCCACAAACTATTTATCGTTGTAAGGAAACGCGGTATATCGATATTAAGATGAATATGAAACCAGATTCACCCAAGATTTATTTCCAAAATTATTAATAGATACGATAAAATATGAACTAGAGCCGATAAAAAACTATATAAAAAAATTCATTCGATAAATCAAACTATAACGATAAGCTGAATCTGCTTAATTACAATCAAAGATACGGTAGTAAGGAAAACGATAAATTAAGCATATTCTAGCAGATATTTTCACGATAAAGATAAAGAATTTTTTTTCCCAATAAAAAAATTAAACTCAGAACGAAATTCGCCTACATACCGTCTTTATGGCGGTCGGAACAGAAGAGAAAGCCAAAATCTACTTCCTTCGACAAGCGTTTATCCCACTTGTCCAATGATAAAAGTGGGGAAAGGAAATGACATGTTAAATTTCAACCATCTCGCTGTGTGACGATAGTCTTCTAGAAGCAAAATGTTTTGACCTTTGCCTGCTCGCTCACAGAGGGAGCGTCTCGCTTCCAATCGTTGCTGTGCAGTCGTCTATACACGCGATGTTTTGACCTTTGTCCGTTCGCCAACAGAAGGAGCGAACTGGTACGTCTGGCCGGCTACCGAACTTGTCGTCGATGTGTGAATTTCAGCAAGGTCATCGTGTCTCCACCCAACAGCTATCTCTCTCTACGTTGCTTACATGTGACATATTATTACTACGAGTCTTAAACGGGTTTTTATTCAACGTGCTATCAACTTTAGAATATTCAAATGCAGGGTCTTGTTGCCACATATGCTAAGTGCTTACATAGGAAACTGGTGGACTGGGGTTCGATCCCCCATCACTGCAACGGTTTTTAGTAATATAAATATATAAATTATTTTGTACATCATTGAAATTTGGCGCGATTGAACAGATCACGTGGTGGTGGTGGTGACTATTGACCAATGAGAGCTTGGTATGACTGAGCACGTGGTAATTAACCAATGAGAGCACTTCAAGGGTTAACTGCTTATCTATTACGTCATAACAATCTGTAGTACAATACGTGCGCTGTCACTGGTGTTCCGTACCTCTGACTCTAAGGCCTACCTGTCAGCTGTCAATGTTCCGTACCGTCGTTCTATGCCATACGTCAACGCCCCATACTAACGTTCCGTGCCATACGTCAAGGCCCCAACTCTATGATCTACCTGTCAGCTGTCAATGTTCCGTGCCATCGTTCTTTGCCATACCTCAACGCCCCATACTAACGTTCCGTGCCATACGTCAACGCTTAACTCTATGGTCGTCTACCTGCCAGCTGTCTAACCTATATGCCGACTCGGCGAAACCTAACCTCTAATAACGACATAACCTCTATGTGGGCCCCCATCCACGGCAGCCCTACCCATACCTAACTTATACGCGGCCCACATCTTCATAGCAGCCCTGGGCCCTCATCAGAGCCCTAGTCAGCGCCCCATCATTCCGTGTCAACACCTTGTCAGTCGAGGTCATTGACCCCCAGGCGATTACGTAACACGGCACGTGCCGATGAGCGTGGGTGGGCTCATCAAAGGATGCCGCTTTTTCCCACCGTCTTGAAAATTTTCCCAGTCTCAAGTGCGGGGACTCCTGCTAAAGGTGAAAATTACGCGATGACGCATAACAAATTTGTGCGCAATCCCTCGTATCAGCCAGTATTCTCACGTAATTTAGCTTTTATGAACTAAAGATTGCCAATGCCAAGTACCGACCAAAGCCTTGGTTGCCGCCAACAAGCAGTACGTTGATAAGAAAATAGCTAACGGATTGCAACAAATATGTAATGATTTTCAAATTTTCAAATTTACTGATGAAGTTCAGCAAACATTATCTGTGTTTAATGAAAACCAGAAGATTAGCGATGAACGTGAAGACCAAAACTTTGAAGCCTCGTTCAATGACAACCGCATATCTCAACAAAAACGTATAGATGATCTAAAACTTGCTGTTTAAGAAGCTCCTAAAGGTGTTGGTCTAGTAGAATTATTAAATGTTGTTCGAAAAGATAAGACTAAAGACTCACTTAAATGAATTTGGAGACAAGACGACTAAAGTAGTGCCTGACCTATACAGAGATATGCAAAAACTACATGACGATATTGCAAGTCAAATGTTGGAACAAAATGAAAAACTTGAACCAGTCGCTGATGATGTTGCTAAGATAAAGATACATCACTAATACCTCGTGTACTTCCTTTAGTCGTTAGATTTGTTAATTTGTTAGCGCTATAGCAGAACGCAGTGCCATTGTTGTCAAATTTAAAGGTAATTAGCAGAATTATCTTGCAAACAATAAAAACCTGACTACCTAATTTTGGTCAAGGTCGCTCCATTGACTAACCAATCTAAAGAAAAGGTTCAGGTCTTTACTGAACTGAATCTGTCTGTGAGACGAAAGTTTCCTCGACGTCGTGTAAGAATCAAGGGTTTCGATGACCTATTGCAGTCTGATCTTGGAGAAATGGATCAGTATGCGAAATCCAACAGAAATTTCAAGTTTTTCCTAGCAGTGACTGATTGCTTGTCAAATTACCTGTGGACGAGGCCGCTGAAAACAAAATCTGGAAAAGAGGTGCCTTTGAGAGTGTTCTTGGCGAACGTCAACTGAATCTCCAAACCGATCCTGGCAAGGAATACTGTAACAATCACATTCAGAAACTAATTAAATCATATAGAATCAACCATTATAAAAAATGTAGTACAATGAAAGCCGCAATAGCCGAACGAACAATTAGAACTTTCAAAGAGCGCGTCTTCAAATACTTTAGTTGGAACAATTCTCACAAATGGATCAATATTTTGCCAGAATTGTCAAGGATTACAACCATCACAGTAAAATTTGCTGAACCCAGAAAACTGAAAGTTGGAGATGTTGCTCGAATCAGAAAAACCAAACACGTCTACCGAATTGGACCACAGAATTATTTAAAATCATTAAGATTCAGATAACTAACCCCGTTACGTAATATGGAAGATATGTCTGGCACTACGATTCAAGGAGGTTTTTACGATGAAGAGCTACAAAAAGCCGCTTACCCAGATGTTTACCTCGAAGAGAAAATACTGCAGCGAAAAGGCAGACAAGTTAAAGTTCGCTGGCTAGGATTTGACGACCCACGATAGTTGGATTGACTCCAGCAGTTGTAGAACTACTTTTTAATCTTGGCGTAGGAACATAATATTGAAATCAGCCTCAATGTTTGGGTGGAGGATCAAAAGTATAAAACAGTGAAAATTCTCTCTCTGAATTTCAGTTTTGGACGCTGATGAAGGTTATGTCAGCGCGTATAGGGTCTACTCTGAGAGGACGGCGACATTTTCACCAAGCATTCAGAGCAGCAGCATGAGCTTAGAAGTTGGCTTTGAAGTTGGCTTTGAAGATACGATGGAGCGAGGTTACAGCAGCGATTTCACAACTGATTACATTGTCGACTTGGGCCGAGTGTTACAGTATGAAGAGGCAGCCATTAAAGAAAAATATTCTTTAATGGCTGCCGCTTATTTGTTGCATTCGTTTCCTCTGATGAATTCCGAGTGGGAGGTCCAGCGTGCCATCAGAAATCATATTATCCTGTGGTGTTCCTACAAAAAACACTACAATTAGACCACCAGTAAAAATAGTAATATCCACCATCAAATGGGGAGACGCCATCTATCAAGACCTTCATGCAAAGGCATTTGACCAATATTTGCTGCTTAAAAACTATACCCTAAAACCCGTCAGTCTCTAAATTTGTTTTTATGCCTGGTAGATATTTGGCTAGATGCTTAGAATGTTCTTGAAAATGGATAACTGTTTCTTATGTAGCACAGCTAAGTTATTTAAAAAATGTTAATAAATATCTTAATTAATAAATAAAAATGCTTATTTGAATATATGTTGTTTTATTTAAAAATATAAAACTAGATATGTACAGTAGATTCGGTAACATCTATTGCTACCATTGATACAAATATAATTATTATACAAATAAATAAACTGTTTTATTTGGGGATGGTAATGTGTTCTGCATCATTGAAAATCTCCATGACAATGTTTTCAATCATGATTGATTGTATATTATCCACCAGGTCAAAATTATACAATGGCTCATAAAAATGGGGCTGATTTCGCATTGTGTTGCCTCCAGCGAACAATTTTAAGTTCCTAAGGCGGGACTGGAGATGGTTTCCGAGGTCTACGGAATGCGAGACATTATACCATTGTTTAACTAGTTGAGCCTCAGCTGTATTCTTCACTTGTATCATAATCCGCTTAAGTTCATCCAACTCAGTCATCAAATGCTTTTTTGAGTAGAGATTAGGTCGTTGTTTGCAGAGAGTTTCTTGAGGCATCATTTTTGCTAATACTTCTCGTACTTGACATATTTCATAGAAATACGTTTAATTAAACGTGTATGTAGGGAGTGCGAATCTCTGTGGCCTTTTTGATCCGTATCTGCATAAACAGCATTTCCAAGTCGATGACGCTTATAATAATTTATTTCTTTTTAGTATTGTTTTCATCCTGAATTTCGTGGTACTCTATAGCAGGTTGTTGCTTTTTGAGCAAATGCAGAAAGTACACTACTCTACGACAGAGTCATTAATGAGAACTTGCTTGCTTGAAGTTAGCTGCTAGAGGAAGGCATCTCGTTTATCATTTTCAGTGTCTAGCGCATGTTTGACAAACACTTCGGGTAATTTTTCCATTGATGTAACCCATTATTTTACTTCTTGATCCCTTTCAAACAAATTCGTTTGGATTGAATTGGTAGCATCTTGTAAATGTACCACACTTGAAAATCTGTTTATGGCTACGTTAATGAACTGTGTGTGATGGAAAGTGGTGGTCGGTATAACTCGGCCAAAAATGATGAATATGTGTGGCTGATGACGTCACAGAAAAAAAAGGGTGGGAGGTACGACATACCGTACCTTGTTACTGAACTGGAAACTGTAGAGACAACAAGCTTCGCTGTGGCAGGCGTTGTTATTGGAAGCAACTTCCGGACACTTATCTATTGTATGTTAAGGCAGTAAATAATGTCTTGTATTTACAATTTGATTTCAAACAAAGCAGATGCATTCAATACTTTGCATTATATTTTATTCAAATATGTTATGATATACCAGCGCCAATTTCAAAGGCATTAACATTTATTTACAAAGATATGATGCGTTTCAAGTCCCATCCGCCCTGTTGAAAATTCTTCGACAGAATTCATAATTGTGTCCTTTACATGATTATCAAGTCATTGTCCCAAGTCTGTGCCCTGACCAATAACTTCGTTTTTAGTATTAAAATATTTGTAATTCATAATTTCATCCACTTCTGACTTCTTTATAAACTCTTTACAAAAGCAAGTATTCACTTTAATCATATGCAGTTTTTTCAAAATGTTACTAATAATGGACTTAAACACATCTATCAGATACGCATGTTTCAAGATAGTTTTTTCTTCATCGTTTTGTCATTTCTCCTAATCGTGTGATGTTTTTCTTGCTTTTTAACTTGTCAACTTGTCCCGTATATAACATAAACATAATAAGTTCAACTGAAGATGCTGTGGTAGTTTTTGAAACAGTATAAACATATCTTAAAGCTACCAATATTAATAACAACTAATCTGTGCATTAATCATTTCTTCAAAGGATATCCTACATACATTGCTAGTATATATATATATATATATATATATATATATATATATATATACATTTTAAGTACTCATCAATATTTTTATGTATTAAAAATATTTATAATAACCCAACTTTTTCCCATAAAAATAATTTGTCATTAGTCTACCGATAGAAAAACTAATATTTAAATCTAATCGCTAAACAAATTATTTCAATGATTCTTTCCTATGTTCTACAACAATCACAGTTGGTCGTTATTTACATTAATTCTCAGTTTCTAGTATTTTATTCCAGTAATATAATTAGTTTTAGTTAATTTGAAATTAAATAATTAACTTATTAATTCCTGGAAGTTTCCTTAGACTTCCATCGTCTTGAAATGATTGATCTCACAACGTTTCAATAGCTTTGAATCTGCTATCGTCATCAGATGAATGATTGGAAATTCAGAATATCATACACATTGGATTGCTTAATCCCTTATCTCGTCCAATCAGCGTGGCCATACCAGACAATTGAACCCCCAGACCCCCCCCTCCCCCGCTGGCTACGGGCTTGCCTGTAATCTGAACAGAGAATTAAAAACTTTGTAGTTCATGTTCGTCTATCTTGTCCTCGTTAGTCCTCTCTTTGAAACATGTAAGATATCTGAGGGTTGAGTGTCAATTTGGCATTCTTAATTCTGGGAAGTACCTCTCAGAGGTTTTTCACTGAGTCATTGAATGTGTGGTCCATGATTAAAATCTCTTAGAAGTATATCAGGCACGTTCTCTATGTCTGACTGTTTGTGTTGGTGGAATAGTTGCGTTGGTTACCCTGGTAGCCTCAACCCGTAGCACCGTTGGAAATGTTCTGTACATCCGCAGCGATGACATACGCTCTGGTTCCTCGTTTCTGGCTCGTCTCAATTATTAGTACAGCGCCCGGGGAGTTAAATACATGAAAATGTCGGATTTCTGTTTCAGTGAATGAAATTTAAAAAATCAAAATGGAATGTTCAGCTAATGATACATTTAAAAAAGTTTACCTATTAAAAAATTGTGATCTTTTTTTTCCAAATTTGAAAAAAATATATAATAGCAATTAAATAAATTAGATATTTTTATTAAATAAAATAGTAATTAAATAGAAAAGACAATTATTAATAAAATATTTGTTAATTTATACAGTGTACATTTTCATGTATAACACATATTTTCTTCGACTTCATTTATTTGAACAACAGGTGGTGTATTAGAAGAACTATTTCCGGTGCACTGTAGAAATGCTACACTACAGTACAAGCCACTCTTTCGACAACCACAAGCAGTCGCACATCCTTTTTTGCAATTACAAAATAATATTTGCAATAAATGATCCGGGGCTGGCAATTGATTCATTGTTATTAGGATGAGTATGTTATTGAAATGCTTCCTAGCCATATCTGGATTTGCAAGTACACTCTTTTTAGATGTTCAAATGCTGCATCAGTTGTAGGAGGTAAGGATGATAAGGGAACACTTGTATTTTTCGCCGTTGCTTTTATTAAAGAATTGTATCTCAATGTAATCAAATCTTTAATTTTTGCCGGTGCTCCATATAAACCGAAAATACAATGGTGCCTCTTTGTATGAAGCACAGAAGCCTAAGCAGTGATATATGTTTTTGGAGCCAAATTTCATATCACAGCTAAAGTAATATGTAAAGGTGATAACAATGATCTTGGTCGCACCGCTGATATAATGGCATGCGGGATAGATTTGCACTTTTTTTCATACGTAGAAATAGTTTCAACTCTTATCTTTTATTTTTATTTTTCTTATCTTTCAATATTATTTCTGACAGAACACAGTTTAACGATTTTGGAATTGAGTCATCAATATTTTCGAGCATTTTGTCACTTGGTGTATAATATTCATTATCGTATTATCCTCTTCTTCTTTACTCTTATGTTTTTGATTGTACCAATTTTCTGTTAGTATATTATGGTTTCTTTTTTAGGGTTCCTTATATACAATATACGGATACCCTTATAATATCTGCCTCTGTCACATCACAGCAATTTTCTCCTAAACTACTGGATGGAAGAGGTTGAAATTTGGTACCAATGTATAGTTTGGTGGCTCGATCAGGAGTACATATCGTACATGAAGAAATTTTGATTTTAGGGGTACTTCTGGGGGGAAAAACTAAAAAAAATCGACCGTTCCCCCCCTGATCTCCGAAACTACTGAGCCCAAAATTTTGGAAAAAATACGAAATATAGATCGTTGTGCAAACTTTACAGGAAAAATAAGTAGAAACCATTAATATTAATTTTGGGGGGGGGGGGAAATAAAAGGAAGGCATAATGTAATATATCAAATGAAAGGTCCTATTTTGAGGAACACAAATATATTTTTTTCATATTTAAAAAAAATAATGAAAAAGATATTAAAGATAATATACCAAAATTTTGAAAAATACAGGTATAACGCCTCACCTGAACTTTACTGGAAAAATAAGGAGAAACCCCTAATATTTATTTTGTGGGGCAAATTATAGAATGCTTGTCTGAAACTGGAATATTAGAATCTTGAAGGTGGTACGGAACCCTTAGTATGCGAGTCCAACTCGCACTTGACCAAATTATTATTTTTAAAACATAAGATAGTATTAGATCAAAATTTACAGGATATCACAATATCATCATGATAGCGGTTTATTAGTGGTTTTCTTATAGACTTTTCATCCGGGATACACTCAGTAGTGAAGACATTTCTCAACTCATGTATGGCAAATTGGCAGTCGTCATTTTCCTCTATGTACGTGTATATTTGCTCCATTGCTGTATCAATCATCAAAGATCTCGGAGCAACTTTCTTGTCAACATTACTCAGAAGAATAAAAGTCATAACACTGCATGATATTTTGCTTGAAGTGCCTTTAGGTCTGCTATACCAGAAATTCTTTTATGAGTTTCTCGATAATTATCTTTCTGTAAGGCAATAAAGTTTATTTTTTTCCTTATCAACTTCGTGCCCACAAAGGAAACAGTTTTTTTCCAATCGAAGTTTGATGAATCAATTCTACTCCGGAGCTTCTTTTTGGAGGCGAAATTGAAGTTTCAACTGGCTTCTTTTCATACGCTTCAATATATTGTGTATTTATATATTTTTGCCGGCAACTTATATGGGCATAAACAACATCAGTTTGTAAGTGAGGTAACAATCCAAACTGTCGTTCGCTTGAAGCAGTTCTCAACGTGGTTACTCCTCTAATTATTTTTCCAATATCACCCAAATCTGAATTGTTTTCAGACGATGAACCCAATTTTTCACATATTATGCAGCTATGCTCGCCAGTCATGCTACTGGTTGTTGGTTTATCCATTGTTCAAAAACTGTAATAGAAAATAATTAAATACTTCATTAATTAATTTATTGTGTTTTATTCATTCTTATTTTTTTCACTCGAATTTGACCTTTGATACTCAATTCAACTATTATTTAATTGATTTTTTAATAAATAGCTGCATATTTTTAATGTACTTACTTTAACGAAGAAATCAAAATTCTTATGCAGAAGTTTAATGGGAAAAAAATCGTTTTCAATATAACTTCCGTCAGAAAAACACAAAAATTTTCGTAAATTCACAAAATTTTTTCACTTTTAAATATACACAACGTGCACAAGACACGTGCCATTTATAGCTGAACTAGCCCGAAAAATTGCGAAAAAATCCGTTCAGATGAATCTTGCAGCTGGTCTCCCCTGTTGGTTTTACTAAATTGTCAAGGAGGTCCCTACGACCCTTCACACACTCAAGTATGTTTGAAAGATGTTCGTTTATGTAATCTATGTCTACTTAGGTGAATTCAAATGTATACATAAAAAAAATATTTGAAGTAGAATTGTAAATGCCCGAATTTGAATTGTTTAAATTTTTTGTTTAAATAATAAAAAAATTAAAAGCACAAAAAAATTAGGTAAACATTGCAATTTATAGTACAAAAACAAAATCTTACGTCAACCATATAAATTCATTCACTGTAACGAAAGTGCGAGGTCAAAATCCCCGGGCACTGCACTATATTTAGTTTATTCCAGGCAGCACTGACTGATGGGAGAGCTGTCGGAAACTTATTGTACCTTTGTTTTAAACATACTCATGATAGCTTCATAACTCTTCTTTACGTCACTGTCATATTTCTTTGAATTTCGACATCTCTAATATTATCAATAAGGTGTTTTGAATAGTTTGGCGGTTCTTTTGCGTTATTAAGATTATGAGTCATTCCTTCACAATATTAAAATGTTTAAGGTAGCTGATGTAGTAGTAATTGACACAGTGAATAGAAATCCAAAAGAACTTTTTGCCTTGGGAGTTAAAGCCTATGTCTTGCAAGATTATGATGCTTCAGTGACAGCTCTACGCAAGGTAAGCGAATTATTAGTGGTGGAACATAAAGATGACCTTCATAATTTTCTTGGTGTTGTATATTTGCATTATGGGAAAGCACTATTGGGCTTATCAAGAGATCCGTCGAATGTTTTGGGAGAAGCAGTTTCAAAGGAAAATTAAGACTCGAAGGAAGATAATAATGAATTACAGTCAGAAGAAAATTAAGATGTTGTGGATGGAAAAACAGGAAAAGTAGCAAAGGAGATAGCAAAAAAAGAACAAAGTGGTGCAAAATACTGAAAAAAGAAATGAGAATACTGGGGAATCTAGAGATAATGACGATGAAAAGGGTCAAAGCACAGACGTTAAAACTGAAGAAAATTAACATAAAGCTAGTCATCTTCAGTTAGCTTGGGAAGTTTTAGAATTGTCTAAAAAGATCTATGGGTAACATGGCGAAAGTGGGAAAAAGCATTTATAATAATAATAATAATCGCCAAATACTCCATCAAGAATTCTGTCGTGAGTACCCAGAGCTTCAAGTTACCGAACAGGGAGTCGCAGATCAATATCAATGCATGTTCAGTGCTCAGTTACTGTTTCGGTATAGTTAACTGGGGCAAGACTGACATTGAAAAATTACAACGAAAAGTTCGAGTTTTACTAACAAAAGCTCAAGATCACCATCCAAAGAGCTCTGTTGAATGTACAACTTTGCCACGGTATGAAGGAGGAAGCGGATTGGCAGATCTAAGCAAACTATTAGATCAACAAATTTCTATTTTGCGTAGTCAGTTCGAGAAACTCGCAGAATTTTCTGATCTACACAGAGTCATGTGCCAGGTTGATAACTCAACACCACTGCGACTGACACAACAACACGTCCAATTACACCACCAGATCACTGATCAGAAACTGCTGAAATGGAAAGAGAAGCCCCTTCATGGAAGACATATAAATGACATCAACCAAGATTATGTCGACAGTGCAGCGTTGAACTACTGGTTGATCTCTGGTCATATGTTTCCTGAAACGGAAGGCTTTATATTGGCAATTCAAGATCAAGTAATCCCAACTAAGAACTATCTAAAGTACATCGTTAAAGACCCTTCTATTAACAAAGGCAGATGCAGGTACGGTTGCCAAACATCTGAGTCTATCCAGCATATCACAGGAGGTTGTCAAGCGTTCGTTGCAACTGAATACAAAGAAAGACACGATGCTGTGGCAAAAATACTGCACCAGGAACTAACACTGAAACTTGAACTATCACAGCCGGTAAGATTACCATACTACAAATACAAACCAGAATCTGTTTTAGAAAATAACAACTACAAGCTGTACTGGGACCCCACGATACTGACTGATCGGACTGTTGCTCACAATAGACATAACAATTCCTAACAACAATAATATAAATGTCAAGCAGGCTGAGAAAATAAATAAATATAGAGATTTGGAATTTCAAATAAAGACTCAGTGGGACATGAACAACACACGAACTGTACCAATTGTTATGTCAAGGACAGGACTAATCCAAAAACATCTATTAAACTATTTAAAATACCTAGGTCTGGACGAACATCCTTACAAACAAATGCCGTCCTGTTAGGGACAACCCGGACGGTCAGGAAATTCATGGGAAACTGCCGCCACGACTCCAACCACGGGCCTGAAAACCTGGCAAGCTCTCCCACAGAGCTAAACCCCTTTTGATATCTAGGATATCTGGGGTTTAGTGAATTTTCCCCTAAAGGCACCCTTAGCGTGCTTTAGAGGGAGTGTGATACCATACATTGAATGGTCAACTCCGGGATACTAATAATAATAGTTCCACTGTACCGTCCCGTGTGGTGTCCGGGTTAGAATAGGACCAAGGTATCTACCGCCTGTCGTATGAGGCGACTAAAGGGGCAGCTGTCCGCTGACCTACTACTCAACCTTCCTCCCTTCCCCAAAACCCGCACGGGATGATCTGGTTTAAATCATTTCATCTGGGTACTGACAACCCCACGGTTCCGAGTTACCCGGGTCACCAGGGTCAATTGGTGACACCACCCATGAAAATGGAGCTACGGAGTAGATGCCTCGGAAAAGAGCCGCTGCCTGGGGATCGCTAGGGCATGTCTGGAGCCGGCGCTGGACATGACAGCATGCGGGACGTCGGTGGCAGGGTGCTGAGGAGGCGGGCCCCTGCCGTCGAAAGAGCTACAGCCCAAGAACCAGAAGAACCACAACAACACTCACCAATACAATCGCTTACTCAAGCGGGACTGAAAAGACAGCACACGAAATGAACTGGGACTATGAATGAATTTATAATGCGCACGTTTTACAGAATTACGAACCTTGGCCAGGACAAGACTGGATATCGCCAAATATTCCATCAAGAGTTCTGTCGTAAGTACCTAGAGCTTCAAGTTACTGAACAGAGAGTCGCAGATCAATATCGTGTCATCTTGAGAAATGGACTTATTTCGCCTGAACAACTGGATAGAATAAAGAGCAAAGTGGAGCGCGAACTATTTGGTCGAAATACAATCGATCCAGAGCCTGAAACGCCTTTGGCACAAAGAGCGGACGAGGCTCACGAACAACAACAAGAACAGCCAACCAACGCTGACCTGATTGAGAAGATCCAAGCAGAAATGGAAGGAGCTCTTAGATAGTATAGTGGAACAGATCCACTGACTAGACCAGCTCTCCCCAAACTAAGATCATCTAAGAAACTGGGTATCGTCTTGCGGGCTATGAACAAATTTATCTTGCCAAACTATGTTTTAGGTGCTAATACGTTAGAGTCGCTACACACAATCATCAACTGTGCTACAACTTCCATCTGTAGAACAATTGGGGTCGCAGTAAGACCAAAGCAAGACCCTCCCCAATTTAGACAAAAACCTCGAATACCACCTTGTCAACAAGACTTGAAGGGAAAATAAATTCTCTTCGGAAAGATGTTGGAAGACTGACCGAGTACCAACGAGGAGTCAGGACAACAGAATAGAGAGGCTTGTCAGTGGGATGGAGAAAACATCACATCTCAGCAGTGTCTGGACAGTCTACGACAAAAGCTCTCCGTCTACACAAGTCGATTGAGAAGGTACAAAACCAGTAACCAACGGAAACTAAACAACACACGTTTCCGACAATCAGAAAAAGGGTTTTATAGAAAACTTAACAACAAAAATAATAATGAAGCACGTAGATACCCCAGTAAAACAGACATCGAGGAATTCTGGAAAACACAGCTTTCCACAACAATCTCCTAAAACTCCAGAGCCAGCTGGATTAATGAGGAGGAGGCTGCATCTCAGAACTGTGAGGCCATGCAACACCAACCAATTACAACGGAAGACACATCCAACATAATGAAGCACCTCCATAACTGGAAAGCACCAGGACCAGATGGTGTACAAAATTACTGGATAAAGAAACTGTACGCAACCCACTAAACATTAACAGCTCTTATAAATGACATAATTACCTACCCGCAGAAGATGCCTAGTTTCCTTACGCATGGTGCTACATACCTCTTACCAAAGGACAACCATTGTGCACAGGACCCAGCAAAGTACCGACCAATCACTTGCCTTCCAACCTCATAACCTCGTGCATTAATCATCGCATTTTCAAACATTTGTGAGCTGAACAACATAATTACTCAACAACAACAGGGATGCGCGAAAAATTTAATGGACTGCAAAGAACAACTGATAATTGATTCCGTTGTCTGCAATCAAGCCCACGCCAAACGACGAAATCTCTACATGGCATACGTGGACTACAAAAAGGCCTTTGATTCAGTTCCACTGAATGTAGCCAACTGTTCGATACAAACTGACCCCATTCCAATCCAGGGAGACTCTCTTAGCCCGCTGTGGTTCTGCCTTGCCATGAACCCTCTCTCAAACAAACTGAACTCAACTAATTTTGGGTTCAGTCTCAAACACAACAACGTACAAGCATTAAAGATACACCATTTGTTATACATGGACGACTTAAAGTTGATGGCATCTACGAAACAACAGTTGCATGATATGCTTAAAATATTAGAAGGGTTCTCTAGTGACATCCATATGAAATTTCTCCTAGACAAATGCCGAATTATTAATATAGTTAAAGGCAAAATACAGCAGGGGCACTTCGGAATGGGAGATGGCACCTTAATTTAATCTATGGGGGAAGGTCAAACTTATAAATACCTTGGAACAATTACAACGAAAGTTCGAGTTTTACTAACAAAAGCTCAAAATCACCACCCAAAGAGCTCTGTCGAACGTACAACTTTGCCACGGTATGAAGGAGGAAGAGGATTGACAGATCTAAGCAAACTATTAGATCAACAAATTTCTATTTTGCGTAGTCATTTCCAGAAACTCGCAGAATTTTCTGATCTACACAGAGTCATGTGCCAGGTTGATGACTCAACACCACTGCGTCTGACACAGCAACATGTCCAATTACACTAGCAGACCACAGATCAGAAACTGCTGAAATGGAAAGAGAAGCCCCTTCATGGAAGACATATAAATGATGTCAACCAAGATTATGTCGACAGTGCAGCGTCGAACTACTGGTTGATCTCTGATCATTAGTTTCCTGAAACGGAAGGCTTTATATTGGCAATCCAAGATCAAGTAATTCCAATTAAGAACTACCTAAAGTACATCGTTAAAGACCCTTCTATTAACAACGACAGATGCAGATACGGTTGCCAAACATCTGAATCTATCCAGCATATCACAGGAGGTTGTCAAGCGTTCGCTGCAACAGAATACAAACAACGACACGATGCTGTGGCAAAAATACTTCACCAGGAACTAGCACTGAAACTTGAATTAGATCTCATTCGTTACCATATTATAATTACAAACCAGAATCTGTTTTAGAAAATAACAACTACAAGCTGTACTGGGACCACACGATACTGACCGATCGCACTGTTGGTCACAATAGACCAGATATAGTTTTGGTAGATAAAGTATGTCGGAAAACAACTTTAATTGACATAGCAATTCCTAACAATAATAATATATATACTAAGCAAGCTGAGAAATAACCAAATATAGAGATTTGGAATTTCAAATATAGACTCAGTGGGACATGAACAACACACGAACGGTACCAATTGTTATGTCAACGACAGGACTAGTCCCAAAACATCGATTAATCAATTTAAAATTCCTCGGTCTAGACGAACATCTTTGCAAACAAAAGCAAAAAGCCGTCCTGTTAGGAAGAGCCCGTCCGGCAGGAAATTCATGGGAAACTGCCGCCACGACTCCAACCACGGGCCTGAAGGGCTCCCACAGCACTAAACCCTTTTGATGGCTAGGATATCTGGGGTTTAGTGAATTTTCCTTAAAGAGAGTGTGATGCAATACATTGTATGGGCAAGTCGGTTCCACTGTACTGGGGCCGCACGATACTGACTGATCGGACTGTTGCTCACAATACACCAGATATAGTTTTGGTAGATAAAGTCGCTCGGAAAACAACTTTAATTGACATAGCAATTCTTAACAACTGTAATATAATTATCAAGCAGGCTGAGCAAATAACCAAATATAGGGATTTCAAATAAAGAGTTCGTGGGACATAAACAACACACGAACTGTACTAAATGTTATGTCAACGACAGGAGCAGTTCCAAAACATCTATTAAACAATTTAAAATACATCGGTCTGGACGAACATCTTTACCAACTAATGCAGAAAGCCGTCCTGTTAGGAACAGCCCGGACGGTCAGGAAATTCTTGGGAAACTGCCGACACGACTCCAACCACGGGCCTGAAAACCTAGCAAGGGCTCCCAGAGAGCTAAACCCTATTGATATCTAGGATATGTGGGGTTTAGTGAGTTTTCCCCTATTAGAGCGAGTGTGCTGCCATACATTATAAGGTCAAGTCGGGATAAATCATTTTTATTAACAAAGCATCCACGCATTTACAATTAAACATAAATATGAAAAACAGGTTACAAAAAAATTAATGAATAAAAACCAGAATAGAAGATAAAGCTTTGCCCCTACAAGGCGAAGATTAGCTAAAGGCTACTCTGACTCTTAACCTTGCAGGAAACATATAACACTAAGACATATCACAGAAAGAAACATTAAATAAAGAAATCACAAAAATCTTATAAAATCGTGTTTTTACTGTCCCGACTATAGTTGCACTTTAATTACTTTACTAAATGAGCATATTGGCAATGAAACATATGCGTAATTTGCATTAAATAGTTTCACCGCATTGTAAGTAAAACGTTGCTGGAACAGTGCGGTGGTGAGGCATTGTGAGTTTTAAGCTATATCTTATATTCTGTTGTGAACATATTGTCTGTATATTAACTTTTTGAAAAGGTATTCGGATAACTCAGTCTTTACCAATCTATAATACAAAAAGGTTAGAAAAAGAAAATTAAAATTATTATGGACTTTCAGCTAATTTAGTTCACAAATTAGCCGATACCCTACCATATTTGCGGATATTACACACTTATCTACAGCAACAATTTTGAACGTACTGTAGTCTCCTTTTCGAAGAAACATTCAAACAGGGGTAGTAAACAATATTACAATAATTAAGTATTGACAGTACTAACGATTCACAGTTTTTTAGGTATTTTATAATTTACTAGCCGTTACCCGCGGTTTCACCCGCGTACGGAATATTCAAGATTTCGCAAAAAGAAATAACTTATGAAACATGTGGCTTATCCTATATAAAAAAATGTACTAACTTGTTTGAACCACCCTACCTAACTATAAATCCACCAATCCCGAACATATTTCACCCAAACTGCAAATACTTATGGGCCTCCCTATATAACAATTTTATTCGACATTTTTTTAATCACCTTGAATAACTATAACTCTACTTCACCTTATATTGCAACCATCCTGTATATGCTGCTGTTTATTTCTCTTTATAACTTTTTGAACACCTGACTATAACTCTTTTTGAACCACCTGTTAAAGTAAAATTTCTCTTTACTCTATATTTTAATCAACCTTTATATGCAGGTTTTTCTAATATTGTGTTAAACACACTCTAAAACTATAACTTTGCTTCTCCACATGTTTCAGATATTCCATATAGTAGAATGTAACTGTTTATGGTCTACCCTATACAACAACTTCTTTAAAACTTTTTTTGATCCATCCCAATGGAAATGCCTGTGGAACCGTTGGTGTGTAACAAATTTAAAATCACACCAAACTTTTATTTAAGTCCTTACCCAAACTGCAACTGCTTATTGACCACCCTATATAACAATTTTATTCAACATTTATTTAACTGCTTTGTATAACTCACTCTACTTCCATCTACATTAAAACCATCCTGTATACCCCGCTGCCAATTTGTCAAACATTACAACTTATTTTTGAACCATCCTGTATAACCATAATTTTAACCTACAAAATATTTCAACCACTCTGTATGTGCATCTGCTTAGGGGCCACCAAATATAAATTTTTTAAACACTTAACTATAACTCTGGTCCACTCTCTATCTTATATATGCAACTGCTGATGGATTATGCTATATAACCATTTTTGACCTTGAAAGCATAATTTGTCTTCATCTTTTACTTCAGCCACACCTTATATGCAGCTTTTTCTAATATTGTTTTAATCACACTATATAAACTATAATTTTACTTCAATCCATGTTTCAGATATTGCATATATGCAAAAGCTCATGTTTTATACTACAAAAAAAATATCTACCCTGTTTAACTATAAATCTAGTCCACCCGCTATTTCAACCACCTTGTATTTGCAACAACTTATCGGTCACCCAGTATAATATTTTTGAACCACCCTGTATAACCATAAATCCATCAATGTCAAATATATATCACCAACACCGCAACTGCTTATTGGGCACCGAATATAACAATTTTGTTCAACTACCCTGTATACGCTATTGCTTATTGGTCAACCAATATAACATTTTTGAAATAATTATCATAACACTTCTTCACGCTACATTTTAACTATCATATCTATACAACTTATTATGAACTACGCTATTTCACAATTTTTCCTGAGATTTTTTCAAGACATGTTAAAGTATAATTTCTCTCCACACTTCATTTAAACCACCCTTCATTTACAACTTTTTCTAAGCTTATTTGAATGACACTGTATAACTGTAACTTTACTGCGCACCATATTTCAGAGACTCCATATATGCAATTGCTATATAACAAAATTTTTCTAGCATTTTTTACCCACCCTGTATAATTATAACTACATCACCCTATATTTCAACAACCTTTTATATGCAACTACTTATTTCCACCAAATATAATATTTTTGTACCACCCTATATCCTTAGAATCCTATCCCACCCTATATTTCAACCATCCGGTAGCTTGTAGATCATAACATTACTTTGTAATATTTTTTAAATCCACCTGTATAGCTGTAATTATACTACGCCACATATTTCAACAATCCTATATATGCAACTACTTGTGGATATAAAACAAGTTTTTAACCACAACATAAACTATAATTCCACTCCATCTTATATTTCAAACACCCTGTATACACAACTGCTTCTAACATTTCTTCAACCCATTTCATAACTATAGTATCTTATGAACATAATTCAAAGATCCTAACTGCCTACCTAACAATTTTTTTAAAGATTTTATATTCACTGTATAAATATTCTACCCTTTTTCAACCACTTGGCATATGGCCTACTCAATACAACTTTTTTGGACCACCCCGTATAACTAATTCTACTCCCCCTTATTTCCACCACATTGTATATATCCAGCTACTTATAGGTAAAATTACTCTTGTTATATCAGTTGATTTTTGTTAAATCGCAACATGTTACATTGGCACATTCCGAATTTTGAATAAAAGCTAAGCTGATGCCAGCATCTAATATTTTGTGCGTGCGGAGGAACCAATAGAGTAATCGTATTACCCAATATGGTAGACGTTTTTTCGCTATATCAACCGTTTCTGTCAATTTAGAGAGATACAATGTCTACCAGATTATGTCAAACTATAGGCTTCGTAACAAAAAAAGATTTAGCAAAATCAGTTAAGTAGTTCTTACGTGATGCCCGAACAAACAAACAGACAAACTTACAATTTTATAATAGTATGGAAGATTATGTACCTATTAATATACAAAAGTCTTAGACGTATGTAACATTTTTTTAGAAGAATTTTAACATCATCTCGAAATCTAAGTGAACTATCCACAATCAAAAGTTTCAGAATAATTCAATCTAGTATCATTCAATGTGAGTTGGATAGTGCTTTCGAGTTGAGCTCTTCTCGGCTTAGAACAAAATAGGATTACAGATGTTTTATTTGTATTTAGACTTAAATTGTGTTCAGTAGAAAACTGGAAAACACCATCTAAATCTCGGTTGATATTTGCTGTTACATTTCTGATTCTGAAGAGGAGAAATAATGAATTAATTGGGTATCATCTGCATATAATTGAATATCCGAGTTCGAAACTATTTTCGACAGGTCTCACGTATAAAGAAGAAACAGAAGAGGCCCTAGTAAGGATCTCTGGCGTACTCGTAAAACAAGCATTCTTGGCTGTAAAAGCATGTTATTCAGGGAAACAGTCTGCGATCTTCTCCAGAGATAAGATTTAAAGAATGAGAGGGAGCGGTCATTAAAGCCATAATAGGCTAATTTGGCACATAGAAGGTCATGGTCTATTATATCAAAAGCCTTTGAAAAGTCCAACGACACCAGTATAACCGACAATCCTCCATCGATTCCTTGTATAATATTGTCAGTACGATTGAGCAATGCAGTGGCAGTTCAATGCCCCTTCCGAAATCCAGATTGCATATAGGGCAGAAGATTGTTGATGCCCACATAGTTCAGGACTTGCTCATAAACAACTCTCTACAAAATTTTCGAAAGGGCTGGAAGTAAACTAATCGGACGTAGATCACGCACAGCAGCAGGAGTGGAAATTTTAAGAATTGGGCGGACAACAGCTTCTCGCTGAGTTCTAGGAAAATAGCCATATTCAAGGCAATACTTTATGATGTGAGTAATGTGATTCAATATTACCGGCAAGGAGAGTTTGATCATGGGTAACGAAATACCATCTCTTCCTGCGGCGTTTGATTTCAGTCTACAGATAGCATTTAATATTTCACTCTGACTAATTAGACTAAATTTGAATATAGTATGGCCAAATTTAGAAGTTAAGTAGAAGTTAATTTTCTCTCTACAATTGTCATTTTTAGAAAAAAATCCAGAAAAATACTCGTTAATTGCATTTGCGTTTTGTAATGTTCTGAAAGGCCATGGTGGCGATTATTACTACTAATATTTAGATTTTTAAGACCTTTCTACAAACCATTAGTTTGCGCCTTTGCCATATGGCGACTTTTTCTGGTGGAAGCTAATGCAAAATTTCTAAGCTCTTTATATAATTCTCGTCTGTTCTAACTAATTTATACTTTTGTAGTGCTTGATAGCGAACATTGTATATTTTCTTTAAAGCAACAGTAAGCCAGGGTGCGGGAGCCTTGGACACACGTATAGTTCGAGCTGGAGCAAGATAAGAGTAAGTCCATTGACTAGAAAAGATACTTTGTCGTTAATATTATCAAAGTAGTAGATTTTGTCCCAGCAATACGCTTTAAGATCAGCCATAAAATTATCTTCGTTTAAATATTTGAAACTCCGCACATTTAAACTAATGGAACAGTGCGCTATTTGGTTATGGTCACATATGTCACAAGGCACGATACTACAATTGCGATAAATTCTCCTATCAGTAATGCAAATTGGATCCAAAAGGGAAGCAGAGCAAGCAGAAATACGTGTAGGTTCGCTGATGGGCTGAAAGAAAATAAGAGATTTTTTTCTTTTCGAAGGGGTTAAATTATAAGTTTAGATGATTAATAGTTCAGTTTTATTTTAGTATTCAAAGAGAGCAGAAGCAAAAACAATGTTAGCGGTATTTTTTATAGCATGCTACTTTTCACTGGTACTGAGTGAAGTGAATGTTGAGGACTATTTAAAGCGTTATGGGTTTTTAACGGAACCTAATGGAACATCTATATCAGACGTGAAAGAGGGATTGATTAATTTTCAAGAACTATATAATTTGAAAGTCGACGGTACTGCTAATGAAGAAACTTTAAATTTAATGAATAAACCACGTTGCGGTTTACCTGATTTCCCTTTGAGTTTTCGTACAGCTTCCCAAAAAGGGAAAAAAACTAAATTAAAGTGGTACTTTGTATTTGCTGATTCTGAAAGGAAATTAGTGGCAGAAAAAGCCTTTGAAGTATGGCAAAATGTGTCAAATTTACAATTCACCTATTCAGCTACCATGCCGGACATAGTAATTTCCTATGCCGACGGACAGTTCCGGCACTCAAACAACAGAAGGTGTCAAGATGCGGGGAATTGTTATTATCTATTTGATGGACCTTCTGGTGCATTGGGACATGCATATCTCCCAAATAATGACACATGTCGTGAGATTCATTTAGACCGAAGTGAGATGTGGTATTTAGGGCTGGATAAAATAGAAGATATTCCAGCAAACCAGGCGAGTTTGCTTTCTGTTTTGATTCATGAAATAGGTCACAGCGTCGGAATGGAGCATTCCCCTTTTTGGAGCTCAATAATGTATCCATATTATGGCCGTTTACAACTCGATGAAGATGATATCCGAGCAATTCAATTTTTATATGGAGCGAAAAAAAATTCTGAAAGCACCCCAAAGACAACACAGAAATATACTCATGAGATTCCTTCGAGTACACAAAAAAATATTATTTCCACAACTACCACTAATACCACTGTAAAAGGTACACAAGAGAAAGCAATAGACTTATGTCAAGTAGATGTTTCGAGCTTACAGTTTTTAGTATTACGAAGCAATCTGTATATTATTTCTAAAGACAGGCTGTGGATCATGGATATGGAGAGCAGGAACATAACATCAAAAAACGTAGATTTACGCAAGGTCCTACATTTTCTACCATCGGATGTCGATGAAATAACTTCAATATATCAACGACCTTCTGGTGAAATAGTTATGATTGGAGATAAGAAAAGATTATTCTACATATCTGATGAGAATTTTAAACTAATGAAAAGTCTAAACATTAATGATTTCAAGCTCTCAATACCAGCTAATGAAATTATTGCCACTGTAACAAGTTATACAGGACAAACTATTTTTTTCCTTTCAAATAATATGTACGCCGAAATCAATGAATGTTCTCTTGAAGGGAAAAATTATGGTTATATAAGCAGAGACTTTAGCGGAATACCAGAAAATATTAGAGGTGCATTTCGGTATACCAACGGAAGAATCTATTTTTTTGAAAAGGATAGGTATTTTGAGTATAATGAATTTTCAAATATTCTTGTAGAAACTAATAAGTTAACATTAGATTTGTTTAATATTAAATGTCCCGATTTGACATTGTTCGAACAACTGAAGGAATTGTTGACTAGAATTTTAGCTAGAGAAAATATAAATTAATAACAAATTATTCTGTGAGTATTATTTTTAACTTATTCCAAGATGAATCTGTGGAAACTAATTTCACAGCACTTGCATGAGACCAGTTTTAGTATTTATCGAGTACGTATGAGAGAGAGGAAGATAACTGGTTGTTGATTTTTTTTTACCACTAGCAATTCCAATCAAACGAAGAAATGCGAGTATGAACCTGCAAAAAAAACTCAAACCACAGGCGAGAGCAAGGAATGAAAATTTAACAGGGTAGTACGGTGAAAAGAAGAACAACAGAAAACAATTGGTTTGAAAATATGGTTGACGTCAAAGCATATCCTGAAAGCGCTGATCTTGATGTGTTTATATATATATATATATATATATATATATATACATGTTTGAATATAATTCCTCTCCGAAAATAAGGGAAATGTTAACATTATGACAGAATTTCTTAAAATCCAAAAATCATTTATATTACTTACTTATTTTCACCCTGTAAAATTCTTTAAGCTATAACACACAACTTAACTTTATGTTAAAATCTCTCGGTATAACCAAACCATAAAAGTATATCGGAGGAATGTTCACGGATCTACCCACACGAAACAAGTTTTCAGATTCGCCAAGCGTTCGCTAAAGCAAATTCACGTAGGAATTAATTACCTTGTCTGGGTGATGCAATAGGAAAAACATCTTTCGTAAGGTAACAGGATTGTCTGCAGGCTTGTGTATACTCATGTGGCGAGCGAAATTGTATAAAAGCAGAGGCAGTTGCGAAAAGTAGTCAATTGCAAATGTGCCTTTCTTGTGAATACTAGTTGTATAGTGTTGCAGTGAATTATAAGGTAAGTACTTTTTGGTTAATATTATTTTAAATATTTTTTCTTTTGTTGTTTGTTTGGTTAGCGGACTAATACTATTTCGATTTTATGTGTTGAAAAAATTATCTTCTTGCTCGTAACGTTTATCGTTACAGTAAGATGTCTGTGGAAATATTTAAATATATTTTTATTTAAATATGTTTTCATTTTGAAGTCTTATTAACTAAAGCTATGTTTCTTATACCATGCCTTCTGTAAAATTTTATTTTGCTAGGGATTTCTTTTACCCATTATTTAGTTTCTTTGCTGTTTTTTTTTGTTTCCCTGGAATGCGTCTATTTCGATTTTATATACAGTATACATTATTGAATAATACTTTTGTTTCTCGTAAAGTTTATGGTTTTCAGTAACAGGCCAGTGGAAAATGTTTAAGTATATTTTTTCGTGTTTAAGTCTCATCAGCTTTAGATATGTTTGTTATATCGTGTCTTCTGTTATAGAAAGTGTAAAATTTCATTTTACATTGTAGGTGTTTTATCTAATTCACTTACTTGAATATATCTGATGGGTTACTAAAATATTTCATTGTTGTTACAGTTAAAAACAGTATCTTGGTGATCTCCAAAGAAAAATTGCTACCAGTCATTTCTGTTGAAATACTCGCCGTTCAAAAAACAACCTGCTATCAGTCAACCTGCTACCAGTCAACTTGCTACCAGTTATTTCTATTGAAATACCCTAATACCAGCCAACCTGCTACCAGTCAAGTTTTAGAAGCAGCGATAAAAGAGTACAAAGTAAGTAATTTTTTGTCTACATTCAGAGCGATCACTTATACTTATTTATAATTTCGCAGATGAGTTTCCTTAATGAAATCAATAAACTTTCCTCTGCAGAAGCGACCCAGAAGCCGAAAATTAGGGTGCGAGATTTGGAGGTGAATTCAAAACACCGAATTCTGCGTGCAAAGCTCATAAACTCGAAGTACGGGGAAAGCATATTGGTAGAGCTGGAAGACAAGGTAGCATTCCTTCCCAAGAGGGTAACAGATACCTTCAAAGCGCACATCACAAAATTCGAAGGAGGACGGTACTACCTATCTTTTAAAGGGTTGCAACAAATAGCTGGTTTTCAACCGAGGACCCTTTTTACCATTGAGGAGGAGAACGCAACGCCAACCAGCTCCTAGAGGCCGAATATCAGCATATCAACTAACTGTAAGTCTTTAACTTTCTGTTGTCGTTATTTGTAAAGAAAAAAAAATGAATTCAGAACAAATTGCCTCTCTTAGCAGTGACATTATCATAAAAATTAGGGACTTGGAAAGAGTTTTATCGAAAAAGACAAAACCGCTATCGCAAAGGGAAATTGAGTTCTGGCTGAAACATGTTAAGATTCACATTTTTCTTTGCAATAGAGCTATTCGGAAAGCAGATTTAAGTATGGGAACGTTGCGGAAACTACAAACCAATATAGGTCACCTTAAGAAATTTAAGTTGTTTCTACAGAATTTAAACACAGTTGGTATGGGGCTTGTAAATAAGAATAATTTATCAAAGAGGGTCAAGTGGGAAGATATTATTTCAGCATTTAAAAGTAGACTTAGGACTGGCGTCATAATAAATAAAAATCATAAAGATATTATAGAGTTTTTTAAAGATTGCAGTAAACTTTTTGAAGTTAGAATAAAAAATATTTTAAAGAAAATAGCTATGATTAAGGTAAATGTCGCTTTCTGTGGAGAGTTCTCCAAAATGTCCGGAGATACCGAGATTTTGGATAAAAAGTACTTTTCCACGAAAAACGAAGTAATAGATTTAGGAACAGATTTAGGATATTGGTTTGAAGTTTTCGTTAAAGATCGTATTTTAAATGAGCTTTCTGAGTTTGCTACCGAGGGGTCTGGATGGTGTTTACAGCAAATAATTTCTTTAGAAGTGAACATAAATAAGTATGCCGTGGGGGCTGGGATGGGTGCCACATCTTTCATTGACTTGCCTAAAAAAATTAAGTTAACCAAATCTTGCGTCAATGTTAAAAACAGATTTGATGAAGCTTGTTTTCTGTGGGCAGTAGTGTCGGCATTATATCCCGCATTAAATCATTCTGACCGAACCAGTTCCTACCCTCATTATAGAAACGTTCTCAATTTGAAAGGTTTATCCTTTCCAATAACTCTAAATCAAATTTCCGTGTTTGAGAAAAATAATCAAAAAATTTCCGTTAACGTCTTTGGTTTAGAAATGGATACACATTCCAATTTTACCGTCGTTCCAGTTCGTTTATACAAAGAGAAGCGTGAGGAACATGTAAATTTATTAATAATTCAAGACAAATATTTTCCAAAGAAAAGCCATTTAGAAAATGTTTATGAGGAAGGTCCAGGCAGTGAAAATGATGACGATGATCATGATATTCAGTATCATTACTGCTGGATAAAAGATCTTTCCCGGCTTTTAAATAAACAAGTTTCTAAACATAATGGGAAAAAACATGTATGTGATAGATGTTTAAATTATTTCAATTCAGAGGAAAAGCTGAAAAAGCATACCGTCGACTGCGTAAAGTTAAATGACTGCAGAATCGAGTTTCCGCAATTTTCACATGTCGAGTTTAAAAATTTCATGTTTCAAGAAAAAGTTCCTTTCGTCGTATACGCTGATTTCGAGTCTCTTTTGGAACCATTCGATGACAGACATAATAAAAGCAATAGCGTAAAATATCAAAAACATAGGGCATACAGTGCCGGGTATTATTTTAAATGCAATTATAATAATGATTATTCATTTTATAAAAGTAATAGGGGTCTAGATTGTATGTCTTGGTTTGCAGAGGAAATGGAGAAGGTCGGCAAGTTTGTTGAATCTAAATTTGTTAATATTGAGCCAATGAATACCGAGGTAAACTTAAAGGATGCTACTGGGGTTTGCCATATTTGTCGAAAACCCTTTACTCCCTCAGATAAAATAGAGACCGTGATCATCTTTCCGGGGACTTTGAGGCTTTTCACATAATAAATGCAATATTTTATATCGTAAATCATTTGTAATTCCCATTGTCTTCCATAATTTGAGCGGCTATGACTGCCATTTTATTATTAAAGGTTTAGCCAAAAGAAATCATATAACATTGTTGCCTGTGAATAAGGAAAAATATATAAGCTTCACTGTACACGATAATGAAACTAAAATAAAATTTAGATACATCGACTCCTTTAGGTTTATGGGGTGTTCATTGGACGCTTTGGTTTCGACCCTCAATGAGGATAATTTCCAAATTTTACACAGCGAATTCAAGGATTTAACAAACGAAAAGCTAAAGTTGTTGCAACGAAAGGGTGTGTTTTTTTATGACTACCTAGATAAAATAGATCGATTACAAGAAACGGAATTACCTAAAATTAAAAAATTTTACAACAGACTCTTAGATGAACATATAGATGAAAACGATTATAAACATGCTAAATTAATCTGGAATCAGTTTGGTATGAAAACTTTAGGAGACTATAGTGATTTATACATGAAAACCGATATCTTGTTATTAGCATGTGTTTTTGAGACTTTCCGCAACACCTGCCACAAGACATATGGCTTAGACCCCGCGCATTATTATACCATCCCCGGCTACACATGGGACTGTATGCTTAAATATACCCAATGTAAACTCGAAACAGTGCAAGATGTAGATATGCTACTATTTATGGAACGCGGAATACGAGGAGGTATATCGATGTGCTGCAACCGCTATGGAGAGGCTAACAACAAGTATGTAGAAGGTTACGATCCCAGTACACCCTCCAAATTCCTGTTTTATTGTGACGTGAATAACATGTACGGGTGGGGAATGAGTCAGCCGCTCCCCTACGGAGGGTTTAAATGGGTTGACACAAATATTAACATTACCAACATACCTGATGATTCGCCTATGGGATATATCTTGGAAGTGGATTTGGAATATCCCGAGAGCCTCCACGATCTACATAAAGACTTACCCTTCTGTCCTGAACACAAAGTACCAAACAATTCGAAAATGTAAAAACTTTTAACCACTTTAGACAACAAGGAAAAATACATCATTCATTACAGAAATTTAAAACAAGCTCTGAAGCATGGATTGATATTGAAAAAAGTTCACAGAGTTTTGGAATTTCACCAGTCTGCTTGGCTCAAACCCTACATCGACCTGAACACACAAATGAGAAGTCGAGCCAAAAATGAGTTTGAAAAGAACCTCTATAAACTCATGGTAAATGCCGTGTTTGGAAAAACAATGCAGAATGTTCGAAAACATCGACAGGTGAAATTAGTTAGAAAGTGGGGCGGTAAGTCAGGAGCACGGAATTTAATTTCAAGCCCGAATTTTCATAGTCGGACTATATTTGAAGAGGATCTAATAGCGGTTGAATTGAAAAAGCACAGTATACTGTTTGATAAACCTTTATACATTGGAATGTGTATTCTAGACATTTCAAAACTCTGTATCTATGAATTTCATTATGATTATATGTTAAATAAATTTCCTGTAGATAAATGCAAATTACTGTACACAGACACCGACAGTCTCATCTATGAGATTCAATGTGCTGATCTCTATGAAGAGGTTATCAAAACTGACATTCACCGTTTTGATACTAGCGATTATCCTTCAGATAATCGCTGGAATATTCCTTTACTGAATAAAAAAATACCAGGACTAATGAAAGATGAGGCAAACGGCAAAATTCTTTTGTTCTTTGTAGGGTTAAGATCAAAACAGTATACGTACAAGATGCAAGGGAACAAATGTATCAAAAAAGCTAAGGGTATTAAACGGAATGTAGTTAAACGTCAAATCACATTTGATGATTATCTGGAGTGCTTACAAAATTTTACGAAAGACTCTACTCAAAATTGTATACTAAATAAAACTCAACGTTGTATTCAATCCAAGCTTCATGAAGTTTACAGCGTTGAGCAAACAAAAATTGCTTTAAATCCATTTGATGATAAACGCTTTCTAATACCTAATAGTTATGATACTTTACCATGGGGTCATTATAAGATTAGGCAATACTAATATGAATTCATTTCTTTCTCTTATAGACGGCAGAAAAATGGCTACAACACTACAACAGGAATGTATTAAAAGTATCTGTCAGAACATTCAGAGTCTAAGTATATTCATTTCCCGGTCTCCACTTCCTTGGTGCTTAACCGAGGAAGTTATTAGGAGTTATCCAAAGTATAAATATGAACAGTTCATGTCTGAATACTCAAATTCTAATCTAAATCGAGAATCCATTCTTGAGGGATTTGAGTATTACATAGACATGACTTCAGAACTTCGACTTGTCCTTTTAAATTGTCACTATCTAGCACCCTACGTCGAGCATGATGACTATTGCGCATGGTATACATACTACGAAATTATTGAATATGGTCTCGTAGTATGTAGATTATGTTTTCGACAACTGAAAACAGTGTTTGATTTAAAAGGGAAAACAAAAGTTCCCTATAAAATATCGAAATGTCACGTGCGGTATAAGCCTTGCGAGTTACATACTATTTACGAGGACAGGAGTTCATGGTGCTCTCATTGCTGGGACCCCTTATTCGAGTTAAAAAATCGGGTTGAATGTTTTGAAGATTTACACTTTAATAAGATGATAAAATTCTAATAGTATTCGATGTAGCCATCTTGAGGACTTACAGTTAGTATAGATTAGAAATAATATTAAATAAAGATACTAATATTTGTAATGTACCTACTAATATAATATAAAAATAAATAAATAAAACACTGTATTGTTCTAAAAACGCCTCTTTATTTCACGAAATAAAAACCTTTAAATACCCGCTAATTTCAGATCTGCAGATACAACATTTATCAATATCTATAAAACAACTTGAGCAGCAGGCTAAATGTCTACATGGAAGAAGTACAACAGATATTTCATTAGTTAAACAAATTTTGCAAGATAAGTTAGTGGCTTTTGAATCTTCTATTGTTTTTTGAATCATTAGACAGTTGTTGGATATCATCAAATGTCGTTCAGCAACATCATCGTTTGGCAGCAAGTTTGAAATCTGTATGCCACAACAATAACATATGATTCTATCTCCTGAACCACTATAAAAGAATCCAAGTTTTGCTAAATCATTAGGTCTCTGCTTTAGAGCTATAGGCCAATTGCCAAACGTAGAAAATCTGCTGGAAACACTTATTTTATCTTTATGAACAACAGGTTTTTTTCTATTTATTAAGTATACGCTATCTGTATCGAAGAAGGAACAATTTGGATTCCAATCTAAATGGTCAGCTACAGGATCGTCTGTCATTTGCCAGTTGAATCCTTCAGTCCCACAAAATGCACATTTTACTACATCATTTTGACCAAAATAAATAAAGCCAGCCCTTGCTAGTCTGGAAGCTGGGAATTCTGATGGCCAGTTTTCAAAGGTACGTAATCTGTGTTCGTATACTTCATACCAATCTCTACACTCCATGATTGTAATATATCAACTGAGGGAAAATTAAAAACGAGATGATTTTATACATTTTATTGAGGTTTTCTCGCTACAATGTCGGCTACAATTTTTTCTCTGTAATAATAAAGATACTCTCTTAAAGCAATACCCAGTTGAGATGTATTATCAAAACAAAAAGATGATAGTAGTCGTTCAACTGGTTGCGAACAAATTAAATGTTTCCATGAACAAACTTCATTCAAAACTTTGAAATAATATTTACAAAAGTTCATTTCTAAATATGCTTCTACTCGACTAGAAATTATATGTTCAATTCTAAAAAGTTCCACTACATCACTATGAGAGAAATATAACGCAATAATATTTTGCATCAACAAGATTAGTTTCTCGTCATCCTCAGATCTTGTTTGGGTTATATGTAGAAATTCTCCACAGGAAATTGGTGCTGCAACCTCGTGACTAGCAATATTTGGGTTTTCTAAATAATTCTGATTCATCAACTTCAGAACGCACAAAACATCTGCCCATTCGAAGCTGTTCAAGACAATTTTCACATTATTTTTTTGTAGAATAATTACTGGTGCAAACGTTCGAGCTGGACTTAATGCACATTGGATTTCCAACTCAGAATTGATGAGAGGAAATTTGGTGTGTAACAGGTAAAACGCTTCTGTTTTAACTGCTTCTTCGTACATGTTTAAGATTCTATCTAGGTCGGCGTTGTAGTCAATTTCTTCAAAACTAGTATCACTCATACTGCTGCTCACTAAATTGAACTGCTCTTACTGAAGGTAATGGGAAACTCAGAAGGTTTTTATAACGTCTCCGTCGTTGTCTTGCCTCCTATTCCTGTTTTACAAGTTATAGCCTGTTGCTGGAATCAATCCAGCTGTCGTGACTTTTATCAAAACCCAACCATCGAACTTTGACTTTATTGCCTTTTTTCTGCAACACTTTTTCCACGAGATAAACGTCAGGGTTGACGGTTTTTTGCAATTCTTCCTCATAAAATCCCCCTTGAATTGGTCTACCACTCATATCTTCCAACAGGTAGGTAATGGGATTCGTTAACTGATATTGACGTACCTTGAATAGCTCTGTAGTCCAATTCCTGGTGTGTCCTTTTTCAAAGACGTGTTTCACTTTACTTATTCGCACCACATCACCGACCTTGAGTTTCCTAGGTCCGGTGATTTTCAATCTATTGAATACTGTAATGTCTTTAGCATTAGCAGCAGTTACGTCGCTAGGGCGCATTTTCGTCGTCTGATGTTTTTGATTGTTAAGAAGACTGAACGATATCAGGTAAAATGTCAATCCACTTGTAACTGCCATTTAAACTGAAATACTTGAATAATTTCTCCTTTAGCGTCCTTATCACGCGCTCACATATAGCTGCTTTCATCCCACTAAATGTACTATAGTGGTTAATCGAATATTTTTGCATTAGTTTCGTAAAGTGACTATTGTAGTATTCTTTTCCGTGGTCTGTTTGCAAGTTTTTCGGACGGCGCCCACCATTAGCAGTGAGAATACTCTCGAAAGCCTTTGTCACCTCCTCTCCTGATTTTGATTTCAGCGGCCTCGTCCACACGTACTTGGAAAAACAATCAATTACCACTAAGATATACTTAAAATTTCTATTAGTTCCCGCATAGAGATCTAATTGTCCTAAATCAGACTGCCATAAATCATCGAAACCCTTAATGACGGTGTGACGTCGTGGAAATTTTTTTCTCACAGGTCGATGCAGCTCCTTTACAACTTGAACTTTTTCCTTGGAATAATTCATGATGACTACTATAATTTAACATGGATGATGACTTTTTATTTAGTCTTTAGAGCAGATTGCTGTTGCTGCTGCTGCTGTTGAATGGCTACAATTTTGGATTAATCATCTTTAGTTGATTGTTGATTTGCGAAGAGACTTCGTTTTTGTGAGATCGTAGTTCGCTCTTGATGCCATCTGATAATTTTTTCATCTCTAAGTTCATCTTATTAACTTTATCACTCATTTCATCGTGTAATTTTTGCATATCCACATATAGTTCGGGTACAACTTTCAGCATTTTCTCTTTGATGGCCTTCACTTCATCAATATCGTTTTTCAATTCCGAAATTTCATCACTTATAGTCTGTTTTAGATTCTCTTCAATTTGCTGTGGCAATTTCGTAAGCTGGTTAAGCTGGACGTTGGTATTCGACTGAAATTCCAGAAAGGTCTGTTGATTAACCCTTAAGCTGCTATCAGTAGTATGTTGATTTTTCTCAAGTTTTCGCATACTGCTGTAAACCTTATCGCTGAAATCATTGAATGCCACTTGAAAGTCCTTTTTAATTTGAGACAACTTGTCGCGTACTCTGTCATCGACATAGAGTTTATTGGCGGCATCCATATCCGCTTTGGGATCTCCAACATTTGAAATTATCACTTTCTCTACATCGATATTTCCATCGGCTGTGAAGGAAAATGGTATTTTTGCACGCTCATAATCACTCGGTTGCTGTTGTTGAACAGCACTTCGACCAAATTTATCGAGAGACATTTTACTAATGACTGCTTTGGTTATTTGTCACGTATAATATTAGCTTCTTTGAGCTCATTTATTATCGCTACAATTTCGTTGTCGTGGGATGTGTTGCCGGCCTCTTTCGATGCAACAAGTAACCTTAAACGATCTACCAATTCATTGGGATCGTCCCAGTAGACGTATTCCATAGGCTTTGTATTATATTTCAACTTCATACCTCTTCCTTCGCTGCTGCTGCTTGGTTTAATTGGTTTTATAAACGTAGGTTTAATGACATCCTTGTATTTGGATATTCCTGAGGGTTTCAAATGTCCTTTTACATTCCGGTGTACTAATGTCCGCTCCAAAACTTTTTGGTACACGATTTTGTCATCTGGAGTGTATGCGGGGTCCTTGTAGAATATCAGCTGGTAAAGACCAGGTGATCCTCGAAACGCAGCATCTCCAACAGTAAGACGTCCTGTCCTCATATCAAAGTTGATTTCTTTGTTACCGAGATACCATTTGGAGGTTTTCGAATTGTATGAGGGTCCATAAATGTTGTCAATTTTATCACTCTTGTGGAAATATTCGCTTACATATTTTTGCACCATTGCTGGATACTGGTCCATATAGGACTCAAAACTTTTGTCAGAGTAATTAGTCGGATCATCTTCCTCTTGTTCCGTTTCCTCGGCTTCAGCATCGGTATAAAAACTAGTCTCTGCGACTGGTTCTTCTTCGAGGAATAGACTGGATTTTGGTGTTAACGGCTCTATTTTTTCTTTTTTCACAATTGTTTCTCGTTTGATAGATGGCAACATCGGAGATGATTTTGTTGACGCTGGTGGTATTTTGGTTAGAACTTTTGATGTAGTCGAAACTATTTGTTTCAAAGGTCCGACCACCGGTTCAAAGAGTTTATTGAGGGTCTCATCGTTTTCCGATTTACCCAGTTTCAGACTGAGGTACTTCTTGCGAATGGACCGTGCTAGTTGTTTGATTTTTTCTTGCGAAAAGCTTCTGCAATGCTGTTGCTGCTCACTGAAGACATTTTTGTTGACTGACTGATTATTTTTCGCTTTGTAGTCTTATATATTTATCAAAACCTTTACGATATCGCCCTTCATTTAAATTGAAGTCTGTAACAATAACCACGAACCCGTAGCGATCCTGCCAACACTTTGAACACAAGTCTTTAAACTGTTCGAATGACATATCTGGAGATACGTGTTCATCATAGGCATGCTTTAAATTGATTTCATCTTGTTTGAATAGCACAATCACATTACAATTGTCTCGTATTAGTTGCTTGGGCATTTTACTATACGTCTGCATCAAATAAATTGAATCGATGTGTCGGTGTCGTCCCATGGAAAAGAAATTCTGAATCTTTTTCTGTTTATCACCAGCCACATCATCAAACATAAACACAGAATACTCACAGGCGTCTGATGGATCAATTACATTTTCGTTTTCGCTGAAAGGGAAATATGACACACCTTTAACGCTCTTGAGAACCTCTTGTAGTAGTTGGTATTTTGGTTGGTACAAAGATTTCGAGTACACATAGACATTTTTAAATCGCAATCCGTTTTCGTTGAACAAAAGCGAAAGCAGCGCATTGGTTTTCCCGCAGCCGCTGGGGCCGCAGAACGCCGCCCGGACGGAATTTGGCCATAGTTTCCCATTTTTCGATGACACACTACCATTGTCACCCCCTTCCGCCACAAAATCTAGATTTTCTATAGGCAATTGAATATCTTGCTGCTTTATGTGCATCTCAAAGTAAACTGATCTACATGTGTTTTGGGTGGACGTTTAAATATAAAATTTACTTTCTGAACGTCAGTCAGTCAGTATTATGTTAACCGCTGAAGGTAGTGGAAGTGTAGTGAACACTCTAATCAACAAGTTACCCTTTGAAATTCACCTTCCTGGCTATCAATTTTGTGGACCGGGTACGAAACTCGAAAAACGCTTAGCTCTAGGACAGCGAGGTATAAACAAAACGGACGCAGCTTGTCGGGATCACGATATTGCTTACAGTAAAAGCACTTCTCTAGCAGACCGTCATAAGGCTGATTTTGAGTTGGAGAATAGGGCTTGGGAGAGATTCAAATCTAAGGACGCTTCACTCGGTGAAAAAGCAGCTGCTTGGCTCATAACAACGACTATGAAAACCAAACAGAAACTTGGTCTTGGTATGAAATCTCAAAAGCGGAAGAGGAGTAGAGGTGTGAAAAAATCTTCGCGTAAGCGAAAATCTTCAACACGCAAAACCCTTTTACCATTTCGAAAGCATGTCATGCTACCTACGAATAAAGCTATCGCTAACTCTCCTGCAGGACAAAGTCTACGACAGTCATCGTTGATGGCTTTGAGAGCGGCTAGGATGGCAATTAAGAAAGCTGGCGGTCGTAAGAAAATTCGAGTTCCTCGTGTGATACCTTTCGAGTCGAAAGTCGGTGGAATTCTCCCATTACTCCCGCTATTTGCAGGACTCTCAGCTCTTGGAACCCTTACTGGTGGAGCTGCAACTTTGGGTAAAACACTAATAGACGCAAAAAATGCTAAAAAGAAACTCGAAGAGGACAGACGACACAATCAAGCTATGGAGGAGATTGGAAAGAAAGGGTCCGGGCTCTACCTGAAAAAGTCCCGCAAAGGAGGCTTCGGTCTCTATTTGAAAAAGCAACAAAAAAACTCCCGATAAAGCTACCCAGTCGAGCACTTTACACCAGTGAGCTTGTTGAATACGCCAAAAAATTGAAAATACCAAATTTTAAAGGTGTATTTATGCGTGATGCCTTACCTAAAAACAAACAACCATCAAGAACCGAGTCGGCAATCATCAACTTGGATTCTAGTCGCAACAAAGGCACACACTGGGTAGCTTACATTAAAAATGGAAACGTTGCGCAATATTTCGATAGTTTTGGTAATTTGAAACCGCCTCGTGAATTGGCTGAGTATTTAGGAAATAATGTATCAATACTCTACAACAACGACTCCTACCAAAATTATAATCAATCTAATTGCGGTCATTTGTGTCTGCAATTTCTCTATAATAACATCTAACATTGAGGGAAATCTTCAGTCATGTCTTTGATATTAACGCTGAAAGGACGCAGTTCAATACTGTCCATTGATTTTCAACCACCTATTCAACTACATCCTGACTACAATTACGGTCTAGCCTTGCTGAGTTTCCACTCCTACAACAGCATCCCGAACATTGAGAAGGGTAGCAAAGTGCATTTAATCGACTCGAAAAAGAAACCAACCACCATCGAATTACCTGAAGGCAGCTACGAAATTGGTGATATTGAAGCGCACATTAGAAAAGTATTGGGTGTGCAGCATTCGAAGGATGTGGATGAGATTTTCTCATTGAAACCCAACAATAATACACTCAAGTGTGAAATATATAGCAGTAAATACGCAATAGACTTTCAAAAGGAAAACAGCATCGGTGCCATACTGGGTTTTTCCAAGAGACTGCTCACACCTCTTCAAGTGCACAGCTCTGATTTACCAGTGAATATTATAAAAGTGCGAACAATCCATCTCGATAGTAACATCACATCGGGAGCATTCTACAACGACAGACCGTCACATACGATATACGAATTTGCCATTGGAGTTGATCCTGGTTTCTCTATTGACGAAACACCTCAACATCTTATCTACCTACCTATCAACCGAAGAGAAATACACAACATAACTTTGAGAATTCTCAATCAGGAATCTGAACTCGTCAATTTCCGAGGGGAGGAAATCATTGTGAGACTGGAACTGAAACAGCTATTGCAGCAATAATGGGACGCTTACTCATATTTGAGCATCCTCATAAAAGTACAAACATACCACAGCCAAAGTCAGTATCAACGAAACCTTTGAAGAGATCACTTACGTTCTCCAATAAACTATTTCTACAATCGCTAGGCTATCATGTCAACTCAAGCATTCGATATCTTCCGAAAGCCCAGTTTCGATGACAGCATTCGCAGAATGGAAGTCAGAACCTACTATCCCTATGTAAAGTCATTTGGGAACAACGACATAGTGGAGATTACTGTGAACCAAGCCGACTCCTGGTTATCCATGGCGGACTCGTATATCGCCGTTAAGGGTCAAATTAATGTAACGGCAGGTGCAGGTGAAGTTTCCCCTAATGCAGGAGCATTTTTCTTCGATAATATGGTTTACGAACAGTGTGGTAAAGAAATGGAATCGGTTCGCGATCCCGGTCGCGTCAGTGCCATACGAGGTTATCTGTGCTATGATCCTACCAGTTCAAGAGAATTAGCTATTGCTGGCTGGAATTTTCCCGGTAAACCAATTGTGAATGCAGCAGACAGATCTTTCCGAATGTACATCCCGCTCAAGCATTTGTTTTCCCTCTTCAACGACTACCAGCGAGTAACCTGTGGAAAGCAAACAATACGTTTAGTGCGAGCAAGAAATGATGATGATTGTCTTATTATTACTGATAAATCTACAAAAGCAAGCGTGACGATTGACAGCATTGAACTCAAAGTCCAGCATATATTCCCCAACGATGATATGAAACTTGAACTGCTGCAAGCCGTTAAGCAGGATACCGGCATTATTATTCCCTTTCGTAAATGGGAACTTCATGAGTTGCCTGCTCTGAAGACAGGCGCCACACGAGAAATTTGGGCTGTGAAAACTTGTGCTGCTGTAGAGAGTCCTCGATACGTCATCGTTGCCTTCCAGACCAATAAGCACAGCAACATAGCGGCTGATCCCACAGAATTTGATCATATCCACATATCTAATATTCGTCTAACTCTTAATGGAGAATTTTGGCCGAACGAGAGATGGCTATTGGATTTCCCCAGGAACGAATACGGAGAAGCCTACAAACGCTACACGGACTTTTATCCCAGTTTTGCTGACAAAAGACACCCGCTCCTAGACTATCTCACCTTCAAGAATCACACTCTCTTCGTAATCGATTGTTCCCGACGTGAAGACAGCATGAAATCCTCCACTGTGGATGTACGCCTGGATATTGAATCTCAAACAGGTTTTCCTGACAAAACACGTGCCTTCTGTATAATCATCCACGATTGTTTGATGGAGTTTCTCCCACTCAGCGAAATTGTTCGTAACCTATCATAAAAGGGCATATCTTCACATCACGACTTCAGTTCACCATGGAAATCGCAATCGTTGACATTCAAGGCTTCATTCTTAACGGGGAATTTGTTCCCAAAGAATTGGCTATCAAGACACATGCAACGGGTGTCATACATTACCTGTTTAAGCCTCCTCGGCCATTTGAATTGCTGTGCAAGGAAGATCGACGAACCGTGAGATATTGTGAGAATTTTCTTCATGGTCTTAGCTACAACGGTGGAATCTGGGATGTAAGCCAGTTGAATAGGATTTTGAATTTTCTTCTCTCCAGATGTACTCATGTCTACGTCAGAGGTCACCAAAAATATGACTTACTAGTTAGAAAGTGTAAGAATGAGCTTGGGCTCAATCATGTGAAGGTAGTAAATTTGGATCGAATAGAATGATTCTATACAAATGTCAGGTTCAAATTCGACGTCCTAGTGTAGTTTGTTGTAGTAGTTAGATTGATGCTTTTTACAATTATCTATCGCTAGCAATCTTGCTGTAATCATTCAGAAATTTTGACTCTATTCATATGTATATTTGTACAAATTTGTAAATTATTAAAATACTTTCGGCAACGGCCATACCACGATGAATACGCCAGTTCTCGTCTGATCACTGAAGCTAAGCATCGTCGGGCGCGGTTAGTACTTGGATGGGTGACCGCTTGGGAACACCGCGTGTCGTTGCCTTTTTTTGCTGCGAAGCAGACGTTGAATTTACCATAGTAAAATTTTAATTGTTGAGTTATATTTATTTATTTATATATATACGTTTATGGATTTATCGTTCATGTCGGTTTAGACAAAAAAAAACAGCTTTTTGACCTCTACAGTATGACATCTATTTTCAGAAAAGGATGAGTGCGAATTAGGCCAAAGCGAAAGGTTTTAATTATATTTAAAACCTTTCAATCAACGCCGTAAAGTTGAGAGATGTAAGTAAGAAGGACCGTGAGACAAGTAAATATCCTATAGTCTGCGGCTATCACTATGAAGATTCTAATGAAGAATACGCAGAATACAAATGTGCTATAAAAAATTGTAATGATATTTATGATTGGTTACTCAATAAGATTTTACCTTAATAAATGAATGAAATATAACATGTATTTTTATTTCCAAAAATTATTTTATTATCAAGTGTATAGATCTTATGCATTTTAACATAACTTTAACTAACAATAATATCAAAGATATAACAGCAAAGCATAATAATATTAATAAGTTATTGAGTTCCCTCTGAAGGGAATTTGGTAGCTGTTGTCTACTAGTCGTTGCTGTTGCTTCGGCTTCCTGCTGACAATCATAATTTGCTGTTAATATATCAAAATCCTCCACAGTGCCATTGTAAAAGAAAATTTTAAGTTTGTAGCGTAATATGGTTCCATTTTTTGGAAATTGTGCAAAATATGCTGGTAGTAGTCCATCATTTAGCAATGTCCGCCTCATTAGGGAATAATCAGATCTATTTGAGCAGTTCAGAGAAAAGCATACTGCTACATTTTCCACGCCCTGCGGTATATTTGTGTATAGAATGTTTTGTGATATAAAAGTCAATATCACAAAACCAGTAGTAATAGTAGCTCTCACTAATATCATTATTGAAAATGATGTATACGTCTTTATTCTTCAGTTAACAATTTTATAATGCAACATTTATACCTTTACACCCTGTTTTGTATTCACCCAGAAATGGCTGAGTAGAAAGAGCGCCGAGTTAATCACAAAGGTAAGTATATTCCCCATTACAGGTCCCGGGTTCGATCCCATTTCTCGGCTAACATTTCTGGGCAAAATTTTTTTTTAATATTTAATTTATCTCTGGTGGGAGAGTCAACCACATTCGTGGTAGTGGTAGTGAAAAACATACATTTCAACGCAAACACGTATCCCCTCAGTATCTCTTGAAGTGAGTAAGATGTCTTACAGTGACCTTATGTCAAACAACCATCGCTGTAATTTTACTAACAGAAAAACTACCACGAGAATTACACCCAACTACTTAGTAGCCCACTACAAATTCGCAAATATTCTGGAAATAGTATTTACTGATGAAAAAGTAGTCCTGCGTTCAAATAATCATGAAGCTGTTCTTCAAGATGAGTGCCATCAACCGAACCCCTTTCCAAAAGACAAAATATCTTCTGTCACTTTTACATCACGAGGATTCGAACGATTTCTAAATTTTATCAGTAAATACAGAGACGACAACAACGTACTGGTTTCCGAAGATTACGACAACAATTTACGGGTCACCATATGGGCAGAGGATGGGGAAAACTACTTATTTATTGAAAAAACTAAAAGTAATAATTATGAAATTATAATTCCTCTTAATGTAGTTGCTCGAATAGATTTAAAAAAATTGTATGATATTTTTTATAATTTTAATAAAACATTTTCTTTGTAATTACTCTCTTTTATTTGTTCCCTCTAACAATCCACCTGAAATTGCAAAAATCAAATGGCTTGCCGGAATTCGACTAGTTGACCTTCACCAGCACACCGATGATGAGAGCCACGACTTGTGAATATTTTACAAGTATATACTCGCAAAATCAAGACTAATAAGAGGCTCTTGTAGGTTAATTCACTGTATGAAAACCAGATATTCCTCTCTCTGGTAATATCATCACATACCGTGACGTCAACCTTTTACAAGCCATTACTTGCAAAAATCGTGAATCCAGCCGGCCGACCTTGACGGGGAACCAATGCTGATGACCCGCGTTTACCGACGACCAAGTGTGCAGGTGTCGCGTATATTATGGTGAATGCGCTAGTACCAGTCTTGAACTAAATAATAATAATTATCTCAACAATTACACGTGTATTTTTAATTACACATACATTTCCAAACAATACACACATTATTCATACATACACATGCAATAAATAACGCGCCCGAGGCGATTCCACCGCGTACCAGCTCGATTTCAAAAAGTGATTTTTAGTCCCATAAGAAAAGTGGTCTGTGGCTCTCTTGATCTATCTACTAGCATATCAATATTAAAATCCCCTGTAACTATTGAGTAATCATATTCGGAACAAAGCTTAGCGAGGAGATCATCTATAAAACTTCTAAACTGGGAGAAATTTGATTTTGGGGGCCTATAGACAATAGCCACTAGGACTGTGCTTCATCAATTTGAGTCTAAGAAGTAAATGCTCAAAATCAATACTGTCGAAATTAGAATTTACAGTCTCACAGAAAAGACATGTCTTAATATAACACCCTATCCCTCCACCCGGCCGGTCAGCTCTAGCCCTTCTATAAAAGTTATATCCAGGAATAGCAATTGTTTCAGAACTAATGGGATTATAAGCCATGTTTCAGTTATACACACAATATCATAATTAACAGCCATTAATTTTCTAAAATCAATGGAGCTAGGTAATAGCGATCTAAAATTGGTATTTACAATATTTAGCAATGTTTGTTTAAGTGTAGACATGAATATATAATTAACAGAAAGAAGAAAAAATAAAACAAGAGAAATATGTATTAGGATCCGTAGCAGCATGCTCACAATTGAACTTCAACTTGTAGTTCTCATTTGAAATGAGACAGTTTTTGCAACACTTCTTCTGCTTGCTGCACCGACTTTCTTCATGTACCTCACTGCATATAGGACAAACTATGTTGTCACGACAGTTCTTACTTTTGTGGTAGTAGCCCTGACATACGAAACATCTAGTTACATCCAGATCTTCATAAACCGGCAGGCTTTCTCAACCGACAAATACGTTTTTGCATTATTTTACTGAAACAAGAACCTGAGCATTCACAGATCTGATAACCTTTTTTGTCTTTCCGGATATGGACAATATCAATTCCTTCTTCTGGTAAATTATTTTGGTCAACCAAGCTCCTGAAAATATCTTCCTTTGTCATAGTGGAATTTAACTTCACGATTTTTATTCGAGGTTTTCTCATTTTTTATAGATCAACATCGTAATTACTGCACAATTTCATTTTCAGTTCCTTCACTAATTTATCCGTATCGGAGTGAGACTGGCATTTGATAACGATTCCACCTGATTTAGCTGTTCTCATATGTTGGATTCCCAGTTTCAAACTCCTCAAATCAATACTCTTATTAATAACATCCTGGGTAAGTCTGTGATTTTCTGGCTCTCGTGGTTTGATAATAATTTGAGGGAAATTGCTTAGGCGTTTCACATCACCAACGGCATCCTTCCTAACAGCATTGGTATAGCTATTATTATCGTCGCAAATTTCGTTTTTCTCTTCATAAATGCTATCTCTTTGAAGTAACTCAATGATTTTAACTTTATCATTAATAATCTCTTTTTTGTCTTCAAGTCTATCTTGGAGTATTTTGATCTCAAGTCAACTTCTCGACATTTTCGACAGTGAAAAATAAGATTGCGTGTAACTAAAGACAAACATTTTAATTCTGAAGCAGTAGGCTGAGAATAATCATTACATACAAGACGTTTGCAGAAGTCGCAAGGGAAACAAGGGCGCTTCAAATCCTTTGTTGGGTTTTTAATTTTTTACAAAGATTGCATTTCATATTTATTTTGCGCAGCTCTAAGTATTTAGAAATAAATAAAAGGATTAACGTTATTCAATGCAAGCACCGATCTCCATGAGCTATAAACTGATTTTACTTAATGGACTAACTTATACACAGATTAACCAAATATCCTCTTGTAATTTTCTTCGAAAACCTAACCTTTAGAACGGGCTGGCAATGTCGGAATAAGTTCAGCGCGAACCTGCTTCAAATTTGCTCTCATACTGGATTAACCTCACTTTATATAGGTACTTTACAATAATCACAGACCTACGAATTTAATAGACCCAATTGTTTACATTTTTATGCGCTCCAACATGGAAACTATCTCTTTATTCTCGATACACTGTAGCCAGATTTAACAAAATCACTATAAGCTAATTGACAGGAATATAGAAACTAAAATACTTTACTGATTTACACACAACATATAACATGCAACAGAAAATATAAACCATAATTTACTTAATTATATAAGATGCTTAATGTAGCGCTGGAACATTTACTACAGAAATATCTCAAATTATTCTCATATTGTAGTATAATACATAAAATGGCTACATTTGGCAACGCTTTTACTACTTTTACAATGGGATAACGACCAGTATGGATTTATGAATGACCCTGTGTTCCCTAATTTGTATCGGTTTTCGTAAGTAACAATTTTAGGTTGGCAGTTCTGTTTTCATAACTAACCGAGGACCGTTCCAGTAACGTTCCAAATTTGGCTGCATTTAAGCAAATTCCCGAGAGGCCTCTGCCTAGAGCGTTACCGTCAAGCTGGCGGACAAGGGTAAATTTGTCAAAAATAGGGGTGAACTTCGTTATTAAGTAAAAAGAACGCCATTGCACCATTTTTTTGCTTAAAATTTCCTCAGGGAATGGTGGGGCCAAAAAAATAGTTCTCATTGGCTATAATGAAATTAAATTCGTTAATTGAATGGAAATTGCCCATCAAATCTTTATCCTAAAATTAAAGGTTCATTCCACCTAATGTTGATAATCGTAAACAGTTATACAAGGTTATTATGACTTTAAAAAGGAACAACATTTTATGCAAATTACAAGATTTCAACAAAGTACTAAAAAAGGATTAAGGTTTTTGGGAATTTCAATGCGTAACAATAAAATATTTAAATTTGGTGACAAAGAAATAATATCACCATTCTCTGAAGGGTACAATTCAGTGGCTAACAAAATAATCCGATTTAAGTGTTTACAGCAAAATGAATACATAGAAAATTAATTAGGATTATTTGATTTTGAATAAATACAACTATTTATAAAGATACAAAGTGGCTGAATTATATGTAACAAATATTAAAATTAAAATAAATGAAATATCGACTTAGCTCATAATAATAAAAAAAAAACAATAAACAGAAATTGAGAAATTGATACAATTAAGTCTCAACACAGGTTAAAGCGAAAGCATCATCCAGCAAAAACAGATGAACTATGTAAAGCAATATGGGGGCCAGGTCAAGAACTTGCCTTTCTGAGTAACCGATGACTGATTACAACTATATAAATATAAAATATCAACTGCATTTTTATCTTTCTTTCGAAATGTCGTGAGATCAAAATATTTCAAAACCAGTTGAACTCCACTCCATAAATCAAGCAACGTTGTCTACCACGTTTAAATAAACATATAATTTGTAACATACATTTTATCTTTAATTGTTTCAACTCTGACTCAACCTCTTCCGAAATGGCCACGCCGCCTAAATAATTGATAACTATGGATACCAATATTGAAAGGTATTTAGTGTAGAATTATTTTCTATTTATCTTGTGTTTTATATTGCCATCGTTTCCAATGAAATAATTTGTTTTAAGAATTGAAGATTCCAGCATTGATTTAAGAAACGTCCCTCGCCCTTCAACTATTAAGTATGTCCATAATTGTATAACTTTTTCATCAAAATCTGAACTAACAAATGAGACTTTAGGGGACAGTGATGAATGGTTTTCTGTAACACAAACTGCTTCAGAAGCAGAACCGCATATTTCTGGCGAAAATAAGATGTCTGGATTTCATGTCGCAGATGCGCAAGTAAAAAGAGGTATTTATATTTCATTAGCCTAAAATTCTTCAAAAAATAATTCAATTATGTTTAAGACACGGTTTTTCAACGTACTTTTCTTTTTTAATGCCGAAAAAAATGTTATACTTATAAAACGTACAATAAAATCCCTCCAATTTATGCACGTTTTTTTTTTAGAAAGAGATATATTGGTGATATGGACAGCAGCGGCTTTTCTAGCCCCAATAAACGAAGAAAACATGTTAGAATTTTACAAACAACAATATTCCAGCAAAGAAAAACAATACATAATTTGCAAAGTCAAGTCAAACGTCTCAAAATGCGCGTGAGATCATTAAAAGACTTGAGTAGTTAAACAAAGCGGTTTCTGGAGCGGAAGTGGGCATAAAGGTAACCAGTCATCGAGTTCTCGCCGGGAGCTGCTGCCGAGCTGTTGGTAGTTGTTGTTTGGATAAGAAGAAGAAGCCATTGGGAAGAAGAAGACATTGGGGGTGGTCGTAGGGGGGGCGCGAAAGACATTTGGGTGTGTCGCAGAGGTGCGCGCCATCTGTTGTTAATAAATGAAAGCCATTGTATTGTGGGTTGCGTGTGTCGCAGAGGTGCGCGCCATCTGTTGTTAATAATTGAAAGCCATTGTATTGTGGGTTGCAGGGGTGCATGCCATCTGTTGTTGGTTGTGGTGGTTAGAGAGAAAAAAAGCTAAATACTTGGCCGGGTATCGAACGCGACTTGCCTGATTACAAAGTCAGGTGTCCACAGAGCTGCGCTAATGCGGTTAATCGAGAAATGTTTATTTGAAAAGTACATGCCCGTTGCGCGGGCGCGTGTTTTTGGGCGTTGTTCGGTTATATATTTGGGGGCTGGTTGGGTGGGATATGATATTTTGTTGTCTGTAAAAAAATTTAAAATCTTGGTATTTTGTTGTCTGTAAAAAAAATTTAAAATCTTTTGCTTAAGTCTGCATGGGCGAGAACGTCGACTCCTTCGAGTCTATAGTTTTCGTAAGCGAGCGCCTACCTGCGCAAGAAAGGCAACTTTCGTCGGACGCCGAGCGACTATTGTTTAAATAAGTTAGCATATAGTATATTATGAATATTCAGAACATCCTTAATACCTAAAACTATTTGTGATCTTGTCTTTGTACAAGTTATAGTAAGGCCGCCATCATCCAACCGCATATTCAGATTCAAAGAAATAATAATTTATCTAGCGACTAGTTCAAGTATGCCTTTAATACCGTCAACGGAAATGGTGATCGCAACGAAAAGACACTGTGATATCATGTTTACGCTAAAGGATTTTTTCTTGTCAAAATAAACACCATCAAATATATCGTTAAAACAAAATACCCGAGATTAATACTATCCAAATGTAATGCTCCCATAATATACTTAATAATGGTCTGTTATAATATTTTATTTCATACCGAAACACAACCAAATATTTTACCAAAATACCTGAGAATACCATCGCAATAGCATTCTCCAATTAATTTACTGTGTGTATATAGAACATTGGAAAATAAATAGCTCCGATTATAAATATATCTGTCTGACCTGAAAGAATTCAACGATGACAATAACAAATATAAGGAAACTAAACCACAACTGCAAGATAAAAAAATGTGTTGTCACATTTAGAACAGAAAATGTGATATAAAAATTCAATAATTTCTAAGAAATTATGGAAATATACTAGGAATGGACAGCCAGGTTGGTTTAAATAAAAAATATTATTCTGAATGGTAGAAATAGCTGCAAAGGGCTGTTAGAAATAATTGAATGGTTGAAGTAAGGGCGTTGCAAAGGGTAGAAATGTTTGAAACCGTTACAAAGGCTAGGGCCGTAGAAACGACAGCAACCGTAGAAATGACTGGTGAGTTTAAACAAAGCCACTACAAATGCTAGAAACTGTTGCTACAAATGGTTTGAAACATATCCGTTGGAAAAAGTAGAGACCAGGAATGATGGAAATGGGATAGTGGGTATAAAGATATAACTTTTTGTAAGCCAGAGGTAGGAACAAACAAATCTTTTCTAAGACAGGTATTCAAAACTTTATCATCAATCGGTTATTAGTTATAAATTTTTTCTAAGAGAAAACAAGAAACATTAGCCATTTGCTGCTACTCACTTATAACTTTTTCTAAGACAGAGGACAGTACAAACAAATCTTTTCTAGGTACTCAAAGCGTTTGTTTCTAACAACAAAAGGTACATAAATCTTTTTTAAGACAGGTACTCAAAGCTTATTCAGTGGTACATAAAAACTTTTTTCTAGATGCACACAAATTTAGCCATCAAAAAGAAAACATCAGTCGTTTGCTACAACAAATAAATGTTTCTATCACATGTAAGTTTTTCTAAGACAGACGTTAGTACAAATAAATGTTTTCTAGGTACACAAAATGTATGTTTCTCCCAACGAATTGTTGATATGAGAGTAAAGTGAACAAAGTATTTGAAAAATTTCACAGGTGTTTTACCTATATGTCTCTAACAGGATCTTATAAATGCTAGAAAACTGCTACAAATAGTAGAAACGTTATAACAGAAGCAAGAATGATCGAAATGATTGGTACAGGAACGCTACAAATGTTAGAAACCCCTGCAAATACTAGAAATGACAGGTACAGGGACGTTACAAATGATAGAAAAGATATGAATGCTAAGAACAATCCCAGCGCAAATAACTCCGATAGACTGCTATATTTAATTAGTATCCGCAATAAGGATGATGTCGCTATATCGTAAGATGTATATGAAGCAACAAGATGGCCAACTGCCTATCGAAAATTTCGACTTTGTTGAAGAATCGTTGTCATCAGCAAGTCGACACGGACAATTGTTATCAAATTCCCTACGAGCAGCAGTCTGCGGACCTAGTGGTTACGGAAAGTTTCAAATTAGGAATGGTTGAAGTCTAGTAGTTAAGTTCTGGCAGGTCGTAACTTTTACTTGAAACGCATTATTTCTAAACATAAATGTCATAGAAATTAACACTGATATATTATAATATATCATAATATATTTTGTTTGAAAATGAATTCTTAAAATAATTTTGATTGTTGTACTATTTTTTATCGATTTAAGTGCTTCAACAGCGTCTTAATATTATAATATTATTAGTATTAGCTTTTATAACGAACAAAGAAGATAAAATGAACTTGTGTACGTTTTCAGAGATCTAAAGAAATATGGCAATGTTGCTTCATCACTCTAATCATATGACTAAAATGACGCATTTCCGGGAAATCTAGGGAAATATCGAAATCTGGCGTCGCTGGCCCCTCTTAGCGGGCTTTCCGGTCATGACGTCATAAGCTGCACTCTCATTGGCTGGATTATTAGCAGACCACCTGCTAACCATCAGTTTGTTTATCTTATATGCTTATAAAGAACAGATATGTCCTGATTTCAAAGTTTCCAAAGCAGGATTCCGTTTCATATTTGACGAGTGTCTTTATGCCACTAGAAATACTAGAAATGACTGGTGAGTTTAAACAAAGCCGCTACAAACGGTTAAAATGACTGGTACAGGAATGTTGCAAATGGCTGATGCCACTAGAAATGGTAGGTTATTTGGAAACTCTAGAAATGGTAGGAATGATGAAGCAGGGACGTTAGAAATGTTGCACAAGGGTTCGATATTTGGATATGTAATGATGACAAAGAGTTTTTCTAACAAAAAAAACTGGTACATATAGCTTTTTCTAAGACAGGTATTCAAAACTTTATCATCAATCGGTTATTAGTTATAAACTTTTTTTAAGAGAAAACAAGAAACATCAACCGTTTGCTGCTACTCACTATAAATCTTTCTATCACATGTAACTTTTTCTAAGACAGGTACTCAAAACTTTAGCATCAAAACTAATTTCAGTACTTACACATAAACTTTTTTCTAAAAGAATACAACCAAGAAAATCAAGTCGTTTGCTGCGTTTTTCAAATGTTTCTACTAATGAATTGTTGATATGAGAGTAAAGTGTACAAAGTACTGTATAACATTTTATTCTTGAACCAGCTGAACCTAAATTAGGTCGATCCGTTAAACAAATATTTACCAAAGAACGCTGTCTTTAAGAGGGAAGATTAAAAATTATTACTTATATATCTCATATTATATTGTTGAAATAACTTCGTTGATATTCAAATTCTAAGTTTAAAAAAAGTTATGAAAAAACAATATTTAACAAGATGTCAGAGAGGCACCTAATTTCCAGAAGTACATTGTAGCAAACAACCTCAAAATGGAGATAACAAAACCATCGTCTCAACAAAAGTTTCTCTTAAAAAAATGCAACTCAACAAACAAGGTAATTTAACGCGCATATGAAACGTACGAACAATTTGCTTGATTTATGAATTACTAAAAATATTTCTTAAAGTTAAATATAAAAATATTCTTGACTGCTATTTTGCTTTGAATAATAAACATAAATAAAATATAGAAAAAAGATCGAAGCTCGTACTTACACCTCTGCCAGACCACTAGAAGGCTTTCATGCAGGATTATGGCTTGCTAGCTTTCGACATGTTGAAAGACAAAGCAACGAACCACCACACGCAGCCGAAACTGAGAATTTGTCACTGGAGAACGCTACTAGACCCAGTCACAACCAAAGCAACTCCGGTAGCAGAAAAAAGACAAGTTCAATTCATCATTCCACATGCTTATAACCCTGCTTTGATATACACAATGAAGATAAAACAGCAAAAGCATTCAAAAGTTTGTAAATGGAGCCACAACAAAATTCGTAGCATCAAATTAATATGTTTTCAAATAATTATACGCGTATTAAATAATCTATTGCAAGACTTAATGGCTGAGATTATTTCATTATTTATCATAGCTGAATATTTAGTTCAAAAGGCAGCCATTCAACATTGCACACAGACAACAACACACCACCGAAAAAGAAAATTATTTAAAAGAAATGTTGTAAAATACTGAGTAGAAATTCTTCTTAAATTGAAATTAATCATTCAAATATTCTAAAAATATACGATGTTTGTGCTTTATTGGATATCTGCATCACTATCAATTATTGCGGTTTTTTAACCTCGAGTGAAGATGTTAGCGAAGGATATAATTTGTCAAAACAGTATCTTAGAGTATCAATCAATCATTTGAAATACTGTAAGGGTGTTTGATGTAACAATATTGTTCTTCCAATAACACTTTGCTTTGAATTAAATTACTGTTGGTGGAAAGAGTTGTCAATCTAAACTGTGAAATAAAAGTCTTAGGGTTCAAATATATATTCAACAGGCCAGAAAATCTTGATCAAGAATGGGTGGACTTCATTGTGCAACAAACAAAAGCCCTTAAACCATGTGTTGGCATGTCATCCTTCAATATCAATGTGAATAACACGAATTTGTTTGAAAGATGTACGATTGTTAGATAATAGAAAACACATGCACGAGTGTATACATAATGAATAACATATAAGAAAACGTAACGAACCTATTAAACTACACACATACAAATTTAAAACTGGCAACTCACAGGGTTATAATTGTGAACATACTAGAAGCAATATAAGACAAAAGAAAGCTGCAACCAGGCCTCGTGTTATCCAGTTATAATTATCGGTCAGCATCGATCTCCATCACAACAAATAACGGAAACATAATCCATAAGTTTATAAGCATATTGTATGAAATTGAAAAATTTACTCCAGGCATATATATATTGAATCAAAAATGTGCTATTGAACAGCATTGTCATGAGTATCAATTTCTGTGACGTCATCACTGTCATTGTCTAGTTTATCAGCAGACCACATGCCATTAGTATATATATAACTCATATGTGTGCTTTTGGATTATAACATAGGAAGCATTTGCCACTTAAGATCAAAGCCATAATTTTCTGAGATCTAAGGAAATATGGTAATCTTTTTTTTCTGCGGCGTCATTAGTCGGTCATTTCCTCTATATAACAAGAAACATAACCTGTTCAAGGAATATGTTGTCTCACTCTGTCTCACTAAAAAACATGAAAGAAGAGATCGGTTGTCAAATTACGCTTAAGTATCTATCAAAATGATTCCTCTCTCATTGGTTTATTCAAACAAACCACGAGACCTCAACATGTCAATCATTAGGGATGGAATGCGTACTAGGACTCTAACACACCCTAACCTATATTAAGAAACATTATTCATATAAGGCATACAATATATGGAAAATGTCACTTACTCTCTTTAATGAACTGTCTCAAAATGATTGAAGACAATGAGAAATACATAAGGCTAAATCATTCTGCACTGATTATAAAAGCTTTCGATTCAGCTTAGTGAAAAGATTTCCACTGCACGAACGCCACTCTTTAAAACAATTCAAGTGAGATTGTTCTATTTCCATTTAAATAATAAAAAAATTAGATAGTTGAGTACTAGTTACCGAGAATATGTCTATAGCATTATAGCAACAGTGTTTCATTTGTAAAATTTTGAATGCAGTAAGATTATTATTATTCACAACTTGGGTAGTTTGTTGATGCCAAACACAAACGTAAATAATTCGCTGGACTTTTAATAATTCTGTTCAGGCATTCGTACTTTAAATGAGTAAACTAATGAAGTCTTTCTATAACGCTTACGGTGACATATGAAACGAAACTAGCTTGGAAACCTGTACAGTGAAAAGTAATTTTCTAGACATAAAAATTTTAAAGATTTGTTGTCAAAGGGCTTTGTCCATCTGCCATTTTTCAATCAGTAACTGAAAGCAGAGTCTGTGTACAAAAAAAAAATTTTCTAGACATAAAAATGTTGGTGAAAATAAAACGACGTATATTGCAGGAATAATAAACTGACTTTAGATATTTTCGGCATTGATTGTCCCATCATATCTTTGTATGATCAACTTAAAACTCTATTAAATAAGATTTCAGCTACATATTAAATTGTTATTATTTGAAAATAAAATTATAACTTTGTGACATTGTTTTTCTATCAGGTTTTAGATAAGGTACATACTATGGAAAACTCCAGACGGTGTAGTCAATACTCGCACTAGTAATGTGCCTAACCTCAAGTAAAAACATTTTCTTACGACTTGTGCCTGGGGGATCCCTCAAAGTGATGTACATCTTACCTTATGATAATAGGCGCTAGAGAAGAGACATGGTTGGTAGATAAGTCTTAGACATTTGTTAACAAAAATTTCAAAGTTTTTGATGTAAATCATACAAAAACATCTGAGTGATTTGTACACAGAAGCTGCTTTCAGTTACTGATTGAAAAATGGCAGATGGACAAAACCCTTTGACAACAAATCTTTAAAATTTTTATGTCTAGAAAATTATTTTTCACTGTACAGGTTTCCAAGCTAGTTTCGTTTCATATGTCACCGTAAGCGTTATAGAAAGACTTCATTAGTTTACTCATTTAAAGTACGAATGCCTGAACAGAATTATTAAAAGTCCAGCGAATTATTTACGTTTGTGTTTGGTATCAACAAACTACCCAAATTGTGAATAATGATCTTACTGCATTCAAAATTTTACAAATGAAACACTGTTGCTATAATGCTATAGACATATTCTCGGTAACTAGTACTCAATTGTCTAATTTTTTTATTATTTAAATGGAAATAGAACAATCTCACTTGAATTGTTTCAAAGAGTGGCGTTCGTGCAGTGGAAATCTTTTCACTAAGCTAAATCGAAAGCTTTTATAATCAGTGCAGAATGATTTAGCCTTATGTATTTCTCATTGCCTTCATTTTGACATAGTTCGTCAAGATGTCATTTTCCATATATTGTATGCCTTATATGAATAAGGTTTCTTATTATAGGTTAGGGTGTGTTAGAGTCCTAGTACGCATTCCATCCCTAATGATTGACATGTTGAGGTCTCGTGGTCTGTTTGAATAAACCAATGAGAGAGGAATCATTTTGATTGATACTTAAGCGTAGTTTGACAACCGATCTCTTCTTTCACGTTTTTTAGTGAGACAGAGTGAGACAACATATTCCTTGAACAGGTTATGTTTCTTGTTATATAGAGGAAATGACCGACTAATGACGCCGCAGAAAAAGTTTGGACATCTTGACGGTTTAGCTATATTTCCTTAGATCTCGGAAAATTATGGCTCTGATCTTAATTGGTAAATGCTTCGTATGTTATGATCCAAAAGCAGACATATGAGTTATATATACTAATGGCATGTGGTCTACTGATAAACTAGGCAATGACAGTGATGACGTCACAGAAATTGATACTCATGACAATGCTGTTCAATAGCACATTTTTGATTCAATATATATATGCCTGGAGTAAACTTTTCAATTTCATACAATATGCTTATATGGATTATGTTTCCGTTATTTGTTGTGATGGAGATCGATGCTGACTGATAATTATAATTGGATAACACGAGGTCTGGTTACAGCTTTCTTTTGTCTTATATTGCTTCTAGTATGTTCACAATTATAACCCTGTGAGTTGCTAGTTTTAAATTTGTATGTGTGTAGTTTAATAGGTTGGTTACGTTTTCTTAAATGTTATTCATTACGTATACACTCGTGCATAGGTATGTGTTTTCTATTATCTAACACTCGTACATCTTACAAACAAATTCGTGTTATTCACATTTATATTGAAGGATGACATGCCAACACATGGTTTAAGGGCTTTTGTTTTTGTACAATGAAGTCCACCTATTCTTGACAAAGATTTTCTGGCCTGTTGAATGAAGCTTAAGACACTTGAATGTGAAAGACCCTCCATGTTCAATTCTTAATCTACATGATTCAAAACAAAAAATATTTAAACCATAAGACTTTTATTTCATAGTTTAGATTGACAACTCTTTCCACCAACAGTAATTTAATTCAAAGCAAAATGTTACATTGTTACATCAAACACCCTTACAGTATTTCAAATGATTGATTGATAGATACGAATACATTCATTTCTAATGGATACTTCTGTTTTGACAAATTATAACCTTCGCTAACATCTTCACTCGAGGTTAAAAAACCGCAATAATTGATAGTGATGCAGATAAATATTGAAATAATCTCAGCCATTAAGTCTTGCAATAGATTATTTAATACGCGTATAATTATTTGAAAACATATTAATTTGATGCTACGAATTTTGTTGTGGCTCCATTTACAAACTTTTGAATGCTTTTGCTGTTTTATCTTCATTGTGTATATCAAAGCAGGGTTATAAGCATGTGGATTGATGAATTGAACTTGTCTTTTTTCTGCTACCGGAGTTGCTTTGGTTGTGACTGGGTCTAGTAGCGTTCTCCAGTGACAAATTCTCAGTTTCGGCTGCGTGTGGTGGTTCGTTGCTTTGTCTTTCAACATGTCGAAAGCTAGCAAGCCATAATCCTGCATGAAAGCCTTCTAGTGGTCTGGCAGAGGTGTAAGTACGAGCTTCGATCTTTTTTCTATATTTTATTTATGTTTATTATTCAAAGGAAAATAGCAGTCAAGAATATTTTTATATTTAACTTTAAGAAATATTTTTAGTAATTCATAAATCAAGCAAATTGTTCCTACGTTACAGATGCGCGTTAAATTACCTTGTTTGTTGAGTTGCATTTTTTTAAGAGAAACTTTTGATAAGACGATGGTTTTGTTATCTCCGTTTTGAGGTTGTTGGCTACAACGTACTTCTGGAAATTAGGAGCCTCTCTGACATCTTGTTAAATCTTGTTTTTTCATAACTTTTTTTAAACTTAGAATTTGAATATCAACGAAGTTATTTCAACAATATAATATGAGATATATAATTTTAAAGCTTCCCTCTTAAAGGCAGCATTCTTTGGTAAATATTTGTTTAACGGATCGACCTAATTTAGGTTCAGCTGGTTCAAGAATAAAATGTTATACAGTACTTTGTACACTTTACTCTCATATCAACAATTCATTAGTAAAAACATTTGAAAAACGCAGCAAACGACTTGATTTTCTTGGTTGTACTCTGTTAGAAAAAAGTTTATGTGTAAGTACTGAAATTAGTTTTGATGCTAAAGTTTTGAGTACCTGTCTTAGAAAAAGTTACATGTGATAGAAAGATTTATAGTGAGTAGCAGCAAACGGCTGATGTTTCTTGTTTTCTCTTAGAAAAAGTTTATAACTAATAACCGATTGATGATAAAGTTTTGAATACCTGTCTTAGAAAAAGCTATATGTACCGGTTTTTTTTGTTAGAAAAACTCTTTGTCATCATTACATATCCAAATATCGAACCCTTGTGCAACATTTCTAACGTCCCTGCTTCATCATTCCTACCATTTCTAGAGTTTCCAACTAACCTACCATTTCTAGTGGCATCAGCCATTTGCAACGTTCCTGAACCAGTCATTTTAACCGTTTGTAGCGGCTTTGTTTAAACTCACCAGTAATTTCTAGTATTTCTAGTGGCATAAAGACACTCTCCAAATATGAAACGCAATCCTGCTTTGGAAACTTTGAAATCAGGACATATCTGTTCTTTATAAGCATATAAGATAAACAAACTGATGGTTAGCAGGTGGTCTGCTAATAATCCAGCTAATGAGAGTGCAGCTTATGACGTCATGACCGGAAAGCCCGCTAATAGAGGCCAGCGACGCCAGATTTCCATATTTCCCTAGATCTCGGAAATGCGTCATTTTAGTCATATGATTAGAGTGATGAAGCAACATTGCCATATTTCCTTAGATCTCTGAAAACGTACACAAGTTCCTTTTATCTTCTTTGTTCGTTATAAAAGCTAATACTAATAATATTATAATATTAAGACGTTGTTGAAGCACTTAAATCGATAAAAAATAGTACAACAATCAAAATTATTTTAAGAATTCATTTTGAAACAAAATATATTATGATATATTATAATATATCAGTGTTAATTACTATGACATTTATGTTTAGAAATAATGCGTTTCAAGTAAAATTTACGACCTGAAAGAACCTAACTACTAGACTTCAACCATTCCTAATTTGAAACTTTCCGCAACCACTAGGTCCGCAGACTGCTGCTCGTAGGGAATTTGGTAACAATTGTCCGTGTCTGACTTGCTGATGACAACGATTCTTCAACAAAGTCCAAATTTTCGATAGGCAGTTGGACATCTTGTTGCTTCATATCATCTTACGATATAGCGACATCATCCTTATTGCGGATACTAATTAAATATAGCAGTCTATCGCAGTTATTTTCGCTGGGATTGTTCTTAGCATTCATTTCTTTTCTATCATTTGTAACGTCCCTGTACCTGTCATTTCTAGTATTTGCAGGGGTCCCATTTCTAACATTTGTAGCGTTCCTGTACCAATCATTTCGATCATTCTTGCTTCTGTTATAACGTTTCTACTATTTGTAGCAGTTTTCTAGCATTTATAAGGTCCTGTTAGAGACATATAGGTAAAACACCTGTGAAATTTTTCAAATACTTTGTTCATTTTACTCTCATATCAACAATTCATTGGGAGAAACAGACATTTTGTGTACCTAGAAAACATTTGTTTGTACTGACGCCTGTCTTAGAAAAAGTTATATGTGATAGAAACATTTGTTTGTTGTGGCAAACGACTCCAACTATTTCTACCATTTCTACCCTTCAGAATAATATTTTTTATTTAAACCAACCTGGCTGTCCATTCCCAGTATATTTCCATAATTTCTTACAAATTATTGAATTTTTATATCACATTTTCTGTTCTAAATGTGACACATTTTTTTATCTTGTAGTTGCCGTTAAGTTTCCTTATATTTGTTATTGTCATCGTTGAATTCTTTCAGGTCAGACAGATTATAATCGAAGCTATTTATTTTCCAATGTTCTATGTTTACTGTGTGTATGTAAATTAATTGGAGAATGCTATTGCGATGGTATTCTCAGGTATTTTGGTAAAATATTTGGTTGTGTGTTTCGGTATGAAATAAAATATTATAACAGACCATTATTATGTATATTATGGGAGCATTACATTTGGATAGTATTAATCTCGGGTATTTTGTTTTAACGATATATTTGATGGTGTTTATTTTGACAAGAAAAATCCTTTAGCGTAAACATGATATCACAGTGTCTTTTCGTTGCGATCACCATTTCCGTTGACGGTATTAAAGGCATACTTGAACTAGTCGCTAGATAAATTATTATTTCTTTGAATCTGAATATGCGGTTGGATGATGGCGGCCTTACTATAACTTGTACAAAGACAAGATCACAAATAGTTTTAGGTATTAAGGATGTTCTGAATATTCATAATATACTATATGCTAACTTATTTAAACAATAGTCGCTCGGCGTCCGACGAAAGTTGCCTTTCTTGCGCAGGTAGGCGCTCGCTTACGAAAACTATAGACTCGAAGGAGTGGACGTTCTCGCGCATGCAGGCGTTCGTAAAAGATTGTAAATTTTTTTACAGACAACAAAACCATATCTTTCAGACGCTTGAAACATTAAAAAAAATTCTAAGTCTCAAAGCTCGACGTCCGACGAAAGTTGCCGCGCCACGGCCTTTTTACAGCCAACTAAATACTATATCCCCCATCCAGCCCCCAAATATCTAACCGAACAACGCCCAAAAGAACGCGCCCGCGCAACGGGCATGTACTATACCTTTTCAAATAAACATTTCTCGATTAACCGCATTAGCGCAGCTCGGTGGACATCTGACTTTGTAATCAGGCAAGCCGCGTTCGATACCTGGCCAAGTATTTAGCTTTTTTTCTCTCTAACCACCACAATTTCAATTATTAACAACAGATGGCGCGCACCTCTGCGACACACCCAAATGTCTTTCGCGCCCCCCCTACGACCACCCCCAATGTCTTCTTCTTCCCAATGGCTTCTTCTTCTTATCCAAACAACAACTACCAACAGCTCGGCAGCAGCTCCCGGCGAGAACTCGATGACTGGTTACCTTTATGCCCACTTCCGCTCCAGAAACCGCTTTGTTTAACTACTGACTTGAGAAACGTTTTAACAGATAGATTTTCCATTACCGAATCAGCCCAGTCATCTATAAGAGTAAGCAATCTTGGTTTTAAATACAGAAAAAAATATTTTGAATCATTTCTTATTTTTCTTAGGCATCAGTAACAGGTCCTGCACCAGATATTTTTAAAACTTTACTAGCGGGTAAGCAAAGATACAATGAGTCGCTGAAAACGTTTGCCCTTACCTTAGCGTTCTACTCAGCAAAAGCTTATAATTTCGTAAGGAAAACATTTAATAAATCTTTGCCACACATTGAAACTATATCAGGCTGGTACAGAACGATAAATGGAGCTTCAGGATTTTCTGCGGAAGCACTTGATACCCTAAAAAACAAACAACAAAATACTAGTTATCCATTGCTGTGTAACTTAGTTATGGACGAGATGTCTACGAGTATAAGCAAGATAGAGTGGACAGGAAAGAAGTTCACTGGCTACGTTGACATTGGAACGAATATTGAAGCAGATATTCTTCCAGAAGCAAAAGAAGTTTTAATTTTTATGCTAGTATGTTTAAACGGAATGTCGAAAGTTCCAGTAGGGTATTTTTTATTGGATGGTTTAGCAGCAATGGAAAAGGCTAACCTCGTTTCACAATGCCTACAGTTAATCCAGGAAACTGGATGGGGCACCTGTAAACTTCATTCAACCACCCTGTGACCAACGAAGATGTATTTGTTTTCTTAGATCCGTGTCATATGATAAAATTAGTTAGGAACTGCCTTGCAAGTCAAGATGGTATAACTGATTATGCTGATAGAAACATCAAATGGAAATTTATATCTGAATTAGTTAAATTGCAAAACACAGAAGGTTTCCATGCTGCGACTAAATTACGTCTGTGACATTTGCAATGGGAACGGTAAAAAATGAAAGCTCGGCTTGCAACTCAAACTATAAGTAGGAGCGTTTCCGATGCGATTAGTTTTTTGATGGAAGATTTGAAAATAACTGAATTTCTTGACTCAGAAGGTACTACAGATTTTTTACTAAAATTTAACAACTTGTTCGATATTTTTAATTCAAGAAATCTGTTTAATAAGTTTAAATACAAAAAACCTTTTTCTTCTAATACCGCCGAGTTATTAGAAAATAATTTTTTTTGAAGAAATAAAACATTACATTAAAGCCCTTAAATTGAACGGCAGTTTAATTTTAAATTCACCTAGGAAAACCGGATTTTTGGGATTTTTAATTTGTATTGAAAGTTTAAGGAAAATGTATCAGAAGTTAACGAAAGAGAAACAAACACTAAAATGCATCTTTACGTATAAACACAAGACCATCTGGAATTATTTTTTGGGGCATAATAATAATCCTACTGCCAGACAATTTGAAGCCATTATTAAACAAATCAATGCACCTGAAACAGGAAATATTTCAAATTTAAATAATCTAGATATTTTGACCTATTCCAATAAAATTACAAAGGAAAAAACTACAGAATCGACTGACGTTATTGAAGAAATTAAGAAAGACATTGAGCAGAATTTTGTGAACTCACAGGCTTGGGATCTAACCTTATTATTCTGAAGATATTGTAACATACATATCCGGATATGTGTTTAGATCCATGAAAAAATGCATAACATGTAATAAATGTTTACGTTTATTAGAATCTGAAATTGCTAAATCGCTTCTGTTACAGCGAAAGCAATATGGAAACTTAATTAAAAGTAGTCAGTTTGTTATGGACACGTGTATTACAGCTGAACGTTTTTTTTTTTAGGTTTTTTCATAAAACAAAAAATATTTTTAATGCAACCATTAAAAACCTTATTGACATTTTAATATTAAATACCGTAAGAAATTTGCCATCCACCAAATTCGATTGTTTCGGTGAACATTTGTTTGAAGATGGAATATTAAGTGAGCACCATACACAACTAGTGAAACTCATATTAAAGAATTATTTTAAAATTAGAATTCACTACGAAACTTTTAAAAAATTAGATATGGAAAGACAAAACAGGAGCAGGAGCATAAATACAAAATTAATTACATTTAGAAACCAGTAAATTGACAAAAAGATTACTAGATTTAGATTAGGGCTAGAAAGATGTATTAAATTATAAATAATTAAAATAATAAAGATTATAAGTGCTTTAATAGAGAAATGTACCTGATTTATGTAAAACGTCAGTAATAGTGCCTGTGCAGAAAATAATCAACACAAAAAATGTGAAGTTTTCCCTCTTATAAATATTCACTAACAAACAGATTTTGAAACATTTAATATGTTAATAGATAATCAATCGAGTTTGGAAGTTTCATTACAACAAGTATTAAAATGCAGGGAAATCAAAGATCAGGATATAGTTGTAATCATGGTCTTTATAGGCTCTAACATGTATATAAATCAATTACAGTTCTATTTTATTGTGTATACAAAAGAACAGCAAAGTAGAGCAATGTGCATTATATTGAAAATTGACAAATGTACCAAAATTAAAAATGTGCTAATTTGCCCTACACTTATGAGTGTAAACCAAAGACTAATTTAAAAGAATATGTTTTTCATTATTAATATGTTGCCTAACTATATGTATAAAAGAATAACACTGATGGAAAAGCTGTGGAACCTTTGGTGTGTCACAAATGTAAAAACACAGTTTTGCACCCTAAGCCCAAACCTTTATTTTAAACACTCAATGCCGTTTCAACAACTCTAAGTTGTCATCTTCAAGGAGTAAACCCAAACTAAATGGAAATTACAATTTTCTCTAATTTATACCTACCACTAAACTATTACTTAAGTAATTAGTACAATAAATAAACCCTAAGTACCTGAATTCTAAAAAACATATTTCAAAGATAAGGCAGATTTTATATAATGCAAATATGTAAATTAGGATAATTACCTGTAGTTGTTCTTCCAGAGTTTGTTGTGGCGAGTGTTGAAAGTTCAATTCAATACTTACCAGACAATTCTAAAGGTTTAATCCGTGAACAGATTCGAAATCATTTAACAAAAAATCTATCATCTATTAATAAACACACGAAAAAGAACACACAAAAGAAAGTTATTTAACGATTGAGAAACAGGGACGTTTTTTACTTGAAAGCCGATAAAGGCAATAAAGTAGTGATCCTCGACAAATCAGATTATTTTGATAGAATTAATAACCTGATTACGAACGGCCCGTATTCAAAATTAATTAAAAATCCTTTATGAAAGATGACATCAGAAGTAAACAATGTCCTTAAAGCATGCAACGATCCCGAAACTATATGGCCTTCCAAAAATTCACAAACCAGGAAAAACAGTACGTCCGATTGTTTCAGCGATTGACGCCCCATCTTATAAGTTAGCGAAGTGGTTAACAAAACGATTCAAAAATTTACCTTGTCCGCAGCAAAACTTTAGCGTAAAGAAATCTTAGAGTTTATTCAATCTATACCAAACGTTTCGCTGCAACCTGGAGAAATTTTGGTATCGTTTGATGTTAGTTCTTTATTTACTAGTGTACCCATTCCACAAACTCTGAAGTACCTGGAGGACTTACTGCGAGAAAACTCTTTTTGTGAGGCAGAAATTAAGGAATTAATTTCCCTCACAAAATTATGTATGAGCCAAAATTGTTTCCAGTTTGGAGGTTGCTTTTATGAGCAATGCAATGGGAAACCCCTTGTCGCCGTTCCTTGCAAACTTGTTCATGGGCAGGTTCGAAGTTGAAGCAAAAAACGACTCCCAGTATTTTCCTAGGGTATGGATACGGTACGTGGATGACATATTTGCTATATTTAATACTAATGAGCTCAATGTTATGTATCTTAACAATAGGTTTGCTTCTATTAAATTTACATATGAACAGGAACAAAAGGGTACTATACAATTTTTAGATGTATTAGTTTTAAGAAATGATAGTGATAAGTTAGAGTTTGATGTATATAGGAAGGATACTAGCACATATAGATATTTACCTAATACGTCTTTTCACTGTCAACAACATAAAATGGCGGGGATTAATTTCCTTGTACATCGGTTGTTGACATTCCCTCTCAATAAAGAGAGGTTTGAAAATGAAAAGAGAAATAGCTGCATGTAATGGTTATCCAACAGATATTATAGATAAATTAATTAGGAAGAAACGGCTTCGGTTACGAATGAAAGAAGTGTCAACTTTTCGAAATGAGTCATAAGAACAAAAGTTTGTCTCGGTTCCGTACAGTTGTTATACTAGGGGCTTTAAGAAAGTTTTTACAGAGCTTGGTATGAAGGCGGTGTATAGAACATCTACAACACTACAGAAATTGTTGGGCAATCCTAAAGATAAACTTGCTGATTTCGAGAAGTCCGGTATTTATGAAATCAAATGTAATGATTGTGATTTAAAGAATTATGGACATACACGCAGATCTATCGGTACCCGTTTCAAAGAACATATTGCCCATTTGAAATACGGAAGAGCGGATAAATCTAGTGTTGCACATCATGTTTTAGAACACAACCACTCTGTAGATTTATCCTCTTTAAAATTAGTTAAACAAGTAAATAATTATAGGGAATTAGACTCTTACGAAAGCATAATGATTTATAAAAATAATAAACTAATGAATTCAGATAAGGGTCCTATTCCATACAGTCCATTGTATAGTTTACTTTCTAAGAATCCATAAAATAAGTATTAAAAATGTCATTAATAATGTAGCCTAAAAGTAGGTAGGTAATTATCCTAATTTACATATTTGCATTATATAAAATCTGTCTTATCTTTGAAATCTGTTATTTAGAATTCAGGTACTTAGGGTTTATTTTTTGTACTAATTACTTAAGTAATAGTTTAGTGGTAGGTATAAATTAGAGAATATTGTAATTTCCATTTAGTTTGGGGTTACTCCTTGAAGATGACAACTTAGAGTTGTTGAAACGGCGTTGAGTGTTTAAAATAAAGGTTTGGTGTTAGGGTGCAAAACTGTGTTTTTACATTTAAGAATAACACTGGTGCGTAAAATTCTTCAGTACAACACCAGTACTTCATCAAGTAAGGACCTGGTACCAATAAGCTTCCTTTTCATACAAGATATACAAATAGTCTTCATATGTTTAAGTAAAATGTGGCATATGTAAAAACTAATTATATTTAAATAATAGATTTAATTGTAATAGTTTAAGTACGAAATAATAATAATTAGATATATAAGTTTTTATGTAACAGAATATTTGCTAATAAATACTACTACTACTACATATTGGATTTTTCATTTTGAATTTCGAAAATCTGTCTTCATATCCACAATCATCGATATCAAAAACCCCTATTTATATATTTTTACGCAGATTCATTTAGTTTGACTTATACGCCATATAGGATTTTTCATTCTGAATTTCGAAAATTGTGCCTCGAATCTATAATCAGCAACACCGAAAATCCTCTCTGTTTTTAGGTAGATTCATTGAGTTTGATTAGCAGTCCGCCATATTGGATTCTAGATTTTGAATTTCGAGAATCTGTCCTTACATCCATAATATGCGACACCAATACATGCCTCTGACCCATTACAATTGACACCTTTACCACTCAATATGGAGTTTTCAAAAATAATTAAGTTCCCAATTGCAAATAAATATTTAGAAATTTTAACGTTTGATCAGATGTGTTTATAACCATTATCCAAATACATTAAACAAATTATATTTATTTTATCATCATAATTGTTGTATTAAATTTTAAAAAATGATTTTGTAATTATTGAATTTAAAATATGTAATACCTAGATGTTAGATTACATTTAGAACTATTTAATATTTCTACGTTACGCTATTGGATATGATACGACAACAAGTCTCAAGCTGTACATTGATGCCAGCCGGCAACTCATGATGCTCTGTCTTTTTCTCACTCATTATTTGTTTACATTTAATGTTGGATGGGTTTTGTATCTGATTTATCAATGAAGCTTTCCGTCTCTTGAATTTATAGGTCTGTGACAATAATAGATCAAATTATTTTCTACTTGCGTTTTCTGTGGTAGTTATGAAACCATGCATTTGTTGCAAAATTTCACTCAACCTTCTGCTATCAGTCTTTAATTAATTTGCACAAAATTACTATTTTTATCGAAATATTAATCGGTACGCTTCGCCATGAACGTTAACGTCGAAGCCACGCTGAGACTTTCATCATTCTCGGGGAAATATCTTTCGAAAGTGAAATTTTTTCTGCTGCTATAGACCTTTACATAACTGAAAAAAAATTATACGCATGCGTCAACGCCTGTCAATTTTTTCGTGCACTTTTATGTTTGTTTATAACGTGAATATAATATTTTCAATGTAATTTACTAATTTAGTATTAGTAGTAAAATTTTAATAGTTATATACTTAAGTGAACTATCAGTATAACGATTTTAATTAACATGTATAACATTTTATCAATAAAGAATGGAGCAAAAAGCATTAAAGTCATGGAATATGTGGGAGCCATATGTACAGTAAATTATTTTTGGAGAATTTATTTGATTTAATTAGTTTTCCAAAGCCTTGTGTCGAATCTCGTCGGAAGCTTATTAGATCAACGAAAAGAATAAACAGTTCAAAGTTTATCTCAAATGTGCTAAATGTGATTTGAGTTCGAGATGTGAACTAAGTGATGGTCGATTAGAAGTAATTGATTATGTAAATAAATATACATATATGTGTTTATGTGTTGTATGTGTTTTTAAGACAATAACTTGCTAAAAGATATAACTAGAACAAGTGTTAACTTTTTCCAATTCAGTTGTACAGTGCATCCTATTTTGGTTGAGATTGCCAGGTTACTCGGTTGTTATTGAAGATAGAGTCTTGTGGTTTTCACATACCTGTTTTACTTTTTTGTGAAACTCAGGATGGCCATATCAGATTTTGCATAAGTGTTTCCATTTATAAGATACAGGGCGATTTTGATAATTTCTACTTTTTGGACCCCCTTCTATATCTACGAAGTTATTAGAAATACTCTTGCACTAAGAACAACGTCTAATAGAAAATTTTGCATAGAATCCAGTGGAGTACTCAATTTTTTTTCCGAGTATGGTTTTGAAGATACTAAACAACATTATATATTTTTAAATGGAACGCCTTGTATTTTATTATTTCATTGAATTCGTTATTTTTTTCCCTTTAAAATAATGTATAATGGTATTATTAGAAATGCTAAAAAACACTAAAAAGCTGAGTTTTTTGCTAGTAGGCCATGTATTTTCCATTTAAAAGAAAAATCAAACAAATAATTCCATTTGAGATTTTTTATAGGAGTTTATCAGCAAAGAAGAATAATGTTAACAATAATTCAATAACATGAAACACGAAATTTAGGTACCTAAAAGCAACTAATAAATAGTTATACATCGTTCATTATGTATAAGAAACAGAACAAGTATTACAAATCACATATCTATCTTAAAATTAATTTTGGACATTATTTATTACCTTATTGATTTAACTGTTCAAATTGTTGTCAATTTTCCCTAACACATAATTGGCAAACCTTTTCAATACGCCTGGGTGCATTTAAAATTATAACAGGTCGCCTTTGTAAATCCCGAAAAGCTGCCTCCGTTGCGGCACGAAGTTCTTCGCGACTGTTGTGTCTGTTGGTATATATTTTATTTTTCAAATAACCCCACAAAAAAAGTCCAATATAGATAAATCGGGTGATCTTGGAGGCCACCTAATTGGTCCATGTGTTCCTATCCAACATCCTTGAAAATTATTTTCTAAAAAGCGCCCAATTAATCTAGAATCGTGGGCAGGGGCGCCATCTTGTTGAAAGTGTATAGAATTGCGAAAGGCGAGGGGAACATCTTCCAATATTTCGGGTAATAAGTCTTTTAGGATTGTCAAGTACCTATTGGCGGTAAGGGTTCCTTCAAAAAAGCGGTACTTTATTTTTGTCCCCAGTATGAAACAGGCTACATTAAAACCAAATCAACCCTGCTGTTGTCGCTCAAAAATTAAGTGGGGGTTCTCATCATATCAGTATCTTGTATTCTGCCTGTTAAATATGCCGGCACTGCTTATATGAGATTCGTCTGACCAAATAACTTTCCTTACAAAACCATTGTCCCTTCGGTTTTGGTCTAAAAACCAATTGCAAAAATTTAACCGTCTTGCTGCATCACCAGGATATAAGTGCTGGGCAATATTGACTTTGTAAGGTTTAAATTTATATTTTTTTAAAATTCTTTGGACCCGTGATTGAGAAACTCCAGTGTAATTTTCTAATTTCGCACAAGAAGTCTGGGGATAGGCATGAACGCTAGCTAACACATTTATTTCATTCATTTCTCGATTTTCTTTGTTATACACCTTTGATCGAAGTAGATAGAACAGGAGAACGACAGACCACTTTTTCTTATGGGACTAAAATCACTTTTTGAAATCGAGCTGGAACGCGGTTGAATCGCCTCGGGCGGGTTATTTATTGCAAGTGTATGTATGAATAATGTGTGTATTCTTTGGTAATGTATGTGTAATTAAAAATACACATGTAATTGTTGAGATAATTATTATTTAGTTAAAGACTGGCACCAGCGCATCCGCCATAATATACGCGATACCTGTATACTTAGTCGTTGGCAAAAAAAGTCTATCGACATTTGTACCGGCGAATGTTGGCCGCTAGCCGGATTCTCGGGTCTTGTTTCTTCATATTCAAAAAACACTAGCCGGAATTCTTTTTTTATGTAATAAATTCTATTTACGAATATCCTCAAGGTATCCTAAATTGCAAATCTCGTACGATAGCTAACATTAAAATAAGATTTATTAAATTGATAGTGAATATTAAAAACCCACATATCAAGGTGGATTAAATTAAATACGAATATTCAACTCGCGGATGACGTCAATACATATTCAAATATCTCCGGTATCGGGGACATCCAACTAAAGGTTAACCATTGAGAATCACACTTGAACATACAGGGTAGATTACTATTGGTACAATTTTTCATGATAACTAAAATGAAGGGATTGTATTAATTGAAACAAAAAGAAAATAAGAGATTTTTTTTCGAAGGGGTTAAATTATAAGTTTAGACGATTAATAGTTCAGTTTTATTTTAGTATTCAAAGAGAGCAGAAGCAAAAACAATGTTAGCGGTATTTTTTATAGCATGTTACTTTTCACTGGTAATGAGTGAAGTGAATGTTGAGGACTATTTAAAGCGATATGGATTTTTAACGGAACCTAATGGAACATCTATATTAGACGTGAAAGTCGGATTAATTAATTTTCAAAAACTATATAATTTGAAAGTCGACGGTACTGCAAATGAAGAAACTTTAAATTTAATGAATAAACCACGTTGCGGTTTACCTGATTTCCTTTTGAGTTTTCGTACAGCTTCCCAAAAATGGAAAAAAACTAAATTAAAGTGGTACTTTGTATTTGCTGATTCTGAAAGGAAATTAGTGGCAGAAAAAGCTTTTGAAGTATGGTAAAATGTGTCAAATTTCACCTATTCAGCTACCACACCGGACATAGTAATTTCCTATGTCGACGGACAGTTCCGGAACTCAAAGAACAGAAGGTGTCAAGATGCGGGGAATTGTTATTATCTATTTGATGGACCTTCTGGTGCATTGGGACATGCATATCTCCCAAATAATGATACATGTCGTGAGATTCATTTAGACCGAAGTGAGATGTGGTATTTAGGGCTGGATAAAATAGAAGATATTTCAGCAAACTAGACAAGTTTGCTTTCTGTTTTGATTCATGAAATCGGTCACAGCGTTGGAATGGAACATTCCCCTTTTTGGAACTCAATAATGTATCCATATTATGGCCGTTTACAACTCGATGAAGATGATATCCGAGCAATTCAATTTTTATATGGAGCGAAAAAAAATCCTGAAAGTACGACCGTAAAAAGCATTAAAAAGACGACGAAAAAAATCCTCGAAACTGTGACGGTAAAAAGCACCCCAAAGACAACACAGAAATATACTCATGAGATTCCTTCGAGTACACAAAAAATTATTATTTCCACAACTACCACTAATACCACTGTAAAAGGTACACAAGAGAAAACAATAGGCTTATGTCAAGTAGATGTTTCGAGCTTACAGTTTTTAGTATTACGAAGCAATCTGTATATTATTTATAAAGACAGGCTGTGGATCATGGATATGGAGAGTAGGAACATAACATTAAAAAACGTAGATCTACGCAAGGTCCTACATTTTCTACCATCGGATGTCGATGAAATAACTTCAATATATCAAAGACCTTCTGGTGAAATAGTTATGATTGGAGATAAGAAAAGATTATTCTACATATCTGATGAGAATTTTTAACTAATGAAAACACTAAACATTAATGATTTCAAGCTCTCAATACCAGCTAATGAAATCATTGCCACTGTTACAAGTTATACAGGACAAACTATTTTTTCCCTTTCAAATAATATGTACGCCGAAATCAATGAATGTTCTCTTGAAGGGAAAAATTATCGTTATATAAGCAGAGACTTTAGCGGTATACCAGAAAATATTAGAGGTGCATTTCGGTATACCAACGGAAGAATCTATTTTTTTGAAAAGGATAGGTATTTTGAGTATAATGAATTTTCAAATATTCTTGTAGAAACTAATAAGTTAACATTAGATTTGTTTAATATTAAATGTCCCGATTTGACATTGTTCGAACAATTCAAGGAATGGTTGACTAGAATTTTAGCTAGAGAAAATATAAATTAATAACAAATTACCCTGTGAGTATCATTTTTAACTTATTCCAAGATGAGTCTGTGGAAACTAATTTCACAGCACTTGCATGAGATCAGTTTTAGTATTTATAGAGTACGTATGAGAGAGAGGAAGATAACTGGTTGTTGATTTTTTTTACCACTAGCAATTCCAATCAAACGAAGAAATGTGAGTATGAACCTGCAAAAACCTCAAACAACAGGCGAGAGCAAGGAATAAAAATTTAACAGGGTAGTACGGTGAAAAGAAGAACAACAGAAAACAATTGGTTTGAAAATATGGTTGACGTCAAAGCATATCCTGAAATCGCTGATATCTCAATGTATTTTAATATATATATGTATATATATATATATATGTTTGAATATAATTCCTCTCCGAAAATAAGGGAAATGTTAACATTATGGCAGAATTTCTTAAAATCCAAAAATCATTTATATTACTTACTTATGTTCACGGATCTACCCACACGAAACAAGTTTTCAGATTCGCCAAGCGTTCGCTAAAGCAAATTCGCGTAGAATTAATTTCCTTGTCTGGGTGATGCAATAGGAAAAAATCTTTCGTAAGGTAACAGGATTGTCTGCAGGCTTGTGTACACTCGATGTGGCGAGCGAAATTGTATAAAAGCAGACGCAATTGCGAAAAGTAGTCAATTGCAAATGTGCCTTTCTTGTGAATACTAGTTGTATAGTGTTACAGTGAATTATAAGGTAAGTACTTTTTGGTTAATATTATTTTAAATATTTTTCTTGTTGTTTGTTTGGTTAGCGGTCTAATACTATTTCGATTTTATATGTTGAAAAAAATTCTCTTCTTGCTCGTAACGTTTATCGTTACAGTAAGATGTCTGTGGAAATATTTAAATATATTTTTATTTAAATATATTTTCATTTTGAAGTCTTATTAACTAAAGCTATGTTCCTTATATCGTGCCTTCTGTAAAATTTTATTTTGCTTGGGATTTGTTTTCCCCATTATTTAGTTTCTTTGTTGTTTTTTTGTTTCCCTGGAAAGCCTCTATTTCGATTTTATATGTAGTATAGATTATTGAAAAATACTTTTGTTTCTCGTAAAGTTTATGGTTTTCACTAATAGGCCAGTGGAAAATATTTAAGTATATTTTTCGTTTTGAAGTCTCATTAGCTTTAGATATGTTTGTTATGTCTTCTGTTATAGAAAGTGTAAAATTTCATTTTACATTGTAGGTGTTTTATCTAATTCACTTACTTGAATATATCTGATGGATTACTAAAATATTTCATTGTTGTTACAGTTAAAAACAGTATCTTCGTGATCTCCAAAAAACTTGCTACCAGTTATTTCTGTTGAAATACTCAGCCGTTCAAAAACAACCTGCTACCAGTCAACCTGCTACCAGTCAACTTGCTACCAGTTATTTCTTTTGAAGTACCCTACTACCAGCCAACCTGCTACCAGTCAAGTTTTAGAAGCAGAGTACAAAGTAATTTTTTGTCTACATTCAGAGCGCTCACTTATACTTATTTATACTTTCGCAGATGAGTTTCCTTAATCAAATCAATAAACTTTGCTCTTCAGAAGCGACGCAAAAGCCGAAAATTAGGGTGCGAGATTTGGAGGTGAATTCAAAACACCGGATTTGAGGGCAAAGCTCATTAACTCGAAATACGGGGAAAGCATACTGGTAGAGCTTGAAGATAAGGTAGCATTCCTTCCCAAGAGTACCGGTAACAGATACCTTCAAACCGCACATCACAAAATTCGAAGGAGGACAGTGCTACCTGTCATTTAAAGGACTGCAACAGATAGCTGGTTTTCAGCCGAGGACCCTTTTCACCATTGAGGAGGAGGACGCAACGCCAACCAGCTCATAGAGGCCGAATATCAGCAAATCGCTTAACATCATTGCAGATCAACTAACTGTAAGTCTTTAACTTTCTGTTGTCTTTATTTGTAAAGAAAAAAAAATAATTCAGAACAAATTGTTGCCTCTCTTAGCAGTAACATTATCATAAAAGTTAGGGACTTAGAAAGAGTTTTATCGAAAAAGACAAGAATAAAAAATATTTTAAAGAACATAGCTATGATTAAGGTAAATGCCGCTTTCTGTAGTGAGTTCTCCAAAATGTCCGGAGATACCGAGATTTTGGATAAAAAGTACTTTTCCACGAAAAACGAAGTGATAGATTTAGGAACAGATTTAGGATATTGGTTTGAAGTGTTTGTTAAAGATCGTATTTTAAGTGAGCTTTCTGAGTTTGCTACCGAGGGGTCTGGATGGTGTTTACAGCAAATAATTTCTTTAGAAGTGAACATAAATAAGTATGCCGTGGGGGCTGGGGTGGGTGCCACATCTTTCATTGACTTGCCTAAAAAAATTAAGTTAACCAAATCTAGAGTCAATGTTAAAAACAGATTTGATGAAGCTTGTTTTCTGTGGGCAGTAGTGTCCGCATTATATCTCGCATTCAATCATTCTGACCGAACCAGTTCCTACCTTCATTATAGAAACGTTCTCAATTTGAAAGGTTTATCCTTTCCAATAACCCTAAATCAAATTTCCGTGTTTGAGAAAAATAACCAAAAAATTTCCGTTAACGTCTTTGGTTTAGAAATGGATACTCATTCCAATTTTACCGTCGTTCCAGTTTGTTTATGCAAAGAGAAGCGTGAGGAACATGTAAATTTATTAATAATTCAAGACAAATATTTTCCAAAGAAAAGCCATTTAGAAAATGTTTATGAGGAAGGTCGAGGCAGTGAAAATGATGACGATGATCATGATATTCAGTATCATTACTGCTGGATAAAAGATATTTCCCGGCTTTTACATAAACAAGTTTCTAAACATAATGGGAAGAAACATGTGTGTGATAGATGTTTAAATTATTTCAAGTCAGAGGAAAAGCTGAAAAAGCATACCGTCGACTGCGTAAAGTTAAATGACTGCAGAATCGAGTTTCCGCAATTTTCACATGTCGAGTTTAAAAATTTCACGTTTCAAGAAAAGCAATAGCGTAAAATATCAAAAACATAGGGCATACAGTGCCGGGTACTATTTTAAATGCAATTATAATAATGATTATTCATTTTATAAAATAATAGGGGTCTAGATTGCATGTCTTGGTTTGCAGAAGAAATGGAGAAGGTCGGCAAGTTTGTTGAATCTAAATTTGTTAATATTGAGCCAATGAATACCGAGGTAAACTTAAAGGATGCTACTGGGGTTTGCCATATTTGTCGAAAACCCTTTACTCCCTCAGATAAAATAGAGACCGTGATCATCTTTCCGGGGACTTTGAGGCTTTTCACATAATAAATGCAATATTTTATATCGTAAATCATTTGTAATTCCCATTGTCTTCCATAATTTGAGCGGCTATGACTGCCATTTTATTATTAAAGGTTTAGCCAAAAGAAATCATATAACATTGTTGCCTGTGAATAAGGAAAAATATATAAGCTTCACTGTACAAGATAATGAAACTAAAATAAAATTTAGATACATCGACTCCTTTAGGTTTATGGAGTATTCATTGGACGCTTTGATTTCGACCCTCAATGAGGATAATTTCCAAATTTTACACAGCGAATTCAAGGATTTAACAAACGAAAAGCTAAAGTTTTTACAACGAAAGGGTGTGTTTTTTATGACTACCTAGATAAAATAGATCGATTACAAGAAACGGAATTACCTAAAATTAAAAAAATTTACAACAGATCAGTTTGGTATGAAAACTTTAGGGGACTATAGTGATTTATACATGAAAACCGATATCTTGTTATTAGCATGTGTTTTTGAGACTTTCCGCTTTCACCTGCCACAAGACATATGGCTTAGACCCCGCGCATTATTATACCATCCCCGGTTACACATGGGACTGTATGCTAAAATATACACAATGTAAACTGGAAACAGTGCAAGATGTAGATATGCTACTATTTATGGAACGCGGAATACGAGGAGGTATATCGATGTGCTGCAACCGCTATGGAGAGGCTAACAACAAGTATGTAGAAGGTTACGATCCCAGCACACCCGCCAAATTCCTGTTTTATTGTGACGTGAATAACATGTATGGGTGGGGAATGAGTCAGCCGCTCCCCTACGGAGGGTTTAAATGGGCTGACACAAATATTAATATTACCAGCATACCTGATGATTCGCCTATGGGATATATCTTGGAGAGAGCCTCCACGATCTACATAAAGACTTACCCTTCTGTCCTGAACACAAAGTACCAAACAATTCGAAAATGGAAAAACTTTTAACCACTTTAGACAACAAGGAAAAAATACATCATTCATTACAGAAATTTAAAACAAGCATGGATTGATATTGAAAAAAGTTCACAGAGTTTTGGAATTTCACCAGTCTGCTTGGCTCAAACCCTACATTGACCTGAACACCCAAATGAGAAGTCGAGCCAAAAATGACTTTGAAAAGAACCTCTATAAGCTCATGGTAAATGCCGTGTTTGGAAAAACAATGCGGAATGTTCGAAAACATCGACAGGTGAAATTAGTTAGAAAGTGGGGCGGTAAGTCAGGAGCAAGGAATTTAATTTCAAGCCCGAATTTTCATAGTCGGACTATGACTATATTTGAAGAGGATCTAATAGCGGTTGAATTGAAAAAGCACAGTATACTGTTTGATAAACCTTTATACATTGGAATGTGTATTCTAGACATTTCAAAAATCTGTATCTATGAATTTCATTATGATTATATGTTAAATAAATTTCCTGTAGATAAATGCAAATTACTGTACACAGACACCGACAGTCTCATCTATGAGATTCAATGTGCTGATCTCTATGAAGAGGTTATCAAAACTGACATTCACCGTTTTGAACAAAAAAATACCAGGACTCATGAAAGATGAGGCAAATGGCAAAATTATTTTGTTCTTTGAAGGGTTAAGATCAAAACAGTAAACGTACAAGATGCAAGGAAACAAATGTATCAAAAAAGCTAAGGGTATTAAACGGAATGTAGTTAAAAGTCAAATCACATTTGATGATTATCTGGAGTGCTTACAAAATTTTACGAAAGACTCTACTCAAAATTGTATACTAAATAAAACTGAATGTTGTATTCAATCCAAGCTTCATGAAGTTGACAGCGTTGAGCAAACAAAAATCGCTTTAAATCCATTTGATGATAAACGCTTTCTAATACCCAATAGTTATGATACTTTACCATGGGGTCATTATAAGATTAGGCAATACTAATATGAATTCATTTCTTTCTCTTATAGGCAGCAGAAAAATGGCTACAACACTACAACAGGAATGTATTAAAAGTATCTGTCAGAACATTCAGAGCCTAAGTATATTCATTTCCCGGTCTCCACTTCCTTGTTGCTTAACCGAGGAAGTTATTAGGAGTTATCCAAAGTATAAGTATGAACAGTTTATGTCTGAATACTCAAATTCTAATCTAAATCGAGAATCCATTCTAGAGGGATTTGAGTATTACATAGACATGACCTCAGAACTTCGACTTGTTCTTTTAAATTATCACTATCTAGCACCCTACGTGGAGCATGATGACTATTGCGCATGGTATACATACTATGAAATTATTGAATACGGTCTCGTAGTATGTAGATTATGTTTTCGACAACTGAAAACAGTGTTTGATTTAAAAGGGAAAACAAAAGTTTCCTATAAAATATCGAAATGTCAGGTGCGGTATAAGCCTTGCGAGTTACATACTATTGACGAGGACAGGAGTTCATAGTGCTCTCATTGCTGGGACTCCTTATTCGAGTTAAAAAATCGGGTTGAATGTTTTGAAGATTTACACTTTCATAAGATGATGAAATTCTAATAGTATTCGTTGTAGCCATCTTGAGGACTTACAGTTAGTATAGATTAGTAATGATGCTAAGACACTAATATTTGTAATAGTTAGGACTTATGTATTGGTAATAATGTAAAAAGATTAAATAAAAATGCTAATATTTGTAATGTACCTACCAATATAATATAAAAATAAATAAATAAAACACTGTATTGTTCTAAAAACGCCTCTTTATTTCACGAAATAAAAACCTTTCAATACCCGCTAACTTCAGATCTACAGATACAACATTTATCAATATATATAAAACAACTTGAGCAGCAGGCTAAATGTCTACATGGAAGAAGTACAACAGATATTTCATTAGTTATACAAATTTTGCAAGATAAGCTAGTGGCTTTTGAATCTTCTATTGTTTTTTGAATCATTAAACACTTGTTGGATATCATCAAATGTCGTTCAGCAACATCATCGTTTGGCAGCAAGTTTGAAATCTGTATGCCACAACAATAACATATGATTCTATCTCCTGAACCACTATAAAAGAATCCAAGTTTTGCTAAATGATTAGGTCTCTGCTTTAGAGCTATAGGCCAATTGCCAAACGTAGAAAATCTGCTGGCAACACTTATTTTATCTTTATGAACAACAGGTTTTTTTCTATTTATTAAGTATACGCTATCTGTATCGAAGAAGGAACAATTTGGATTCCAATCTAAATGGTGAGCTACAGGATCGTCTGTCATTTGCCAGTTGTATCCTTCAGTCCCACAAAATGCACATTTTACTACATCATTTTGGCCAAAATAAATAAAGCCAGCCCTTGCTAGTCTGGAAGTTGGGAATTCTGATGGCCAGTTTTCAAAGGTACGTAATCTGTGTTCGTATACTTGATACCAATCTCTACACTCCATGATTGTAATGTATCAACTGAGGGAAAATTAAAAACGGGATGATTTTGTACATTTTATTGAGGTTTTCTCTCTACAATGTCGGCTACAATTTTTTCTCTGTAGTAATAAAGATATTCTCTTAAAGCAATACCCAGTTGAGATGTATTATCAAAACAAAAAGATGATAGTAGTCGTTCAACTGGTTGCAAACAAATTAAATGTTTCATTTCTAAATATGCTTCAACTTGACTAGAAATTATATGTTCAATTCTAAAAAGTTCCACTACATCACTATGAGAGAAATATAACGCAATAGTATTTTGCATCAACAAGATTAGTTTCTCGTCATCCTCAGATCTTGTTTGGGTTATATGTAGAAATTCTCCACAGAAAATTGGTGCTGCAACCTCGTGACTAGCAATATTTGGGTTTTCTAAATAATTCTGATTCATCAACTTCAGAACGCACAAAACATCTGCCCATTCGAAGCTGTTCAAGACAATTTTCACATTATTTTTTTGTAGAATAATTACTGGTGCAAACGTTCGAGCTGGACTTAATGCACATTGGATTTCCAACTCAGAATTGATGAGAGGAAATTTGGTGTGTAACAGGTAAAACGCTTCTGTTTTAACTGCTTCTTCGTACATGTTTAAGATTCTATCTAGGTCGACGTTGTAGTCAATTTCTTCAAAACTAGTATCACTCATACTGCTGCTCACCAAATTGAACTGCTCTTCCTGAAGGTAATGGGAAACTCAGAAGGTTTTATAACGTCTCCGTCGTTGTCTTCCCTCCTACTCCTTTTTTACAAGTTATAGCCTGTTGCTGGAATCAATCCAGCTGTCGTGACTTTTATCAAAACCCAAACATCGAACTTTGACTTTATTGCCTTTTTTCTGCAACACTTTTTCCACGAGATAAACGTCAGGGTTGGCGGTTTTTTGCAATTCTTCCTCATAAAATCCCCCTTGAATTGGTCTGCCACTCATATCTTCTAACAGGTAGGTAATGGGATTCGTTAGCTGATATTGACGTACCTTGAATAGCTCTGTAGTCCAATTCCTGGTGTGTCCTTTTTCAAAGACGTGTTTACTTATTCGCACCACATCACCCACCTTGAGTTTCCTAGGTCCGATGATTTTCAATCTATTGAATACTTTAACGTCTTTAGAATTAGCAGCAGTTACGTCGCTAGGGCGCATTTTCGTCGTCTGATGTTTTTGATTGTTATAAGACTGAACGATATCAGGTAAAATGTCAATCCACTTGTAACTGCCATTTAAACTGAAATACTTGAATAATTTCTCCTTTAGCGTCCTTATCACGCGCTCACATATAGCTGCTTTCATCCCACTAAATGTACTATAGTGGCTAATCGAATATTTTTGCATTAGTTTCGTAAAGTGACTATTGTAGTATTTTTTTCCGTGGTCTGTTTGCAAGTTTTCCGGACGGCGCCCGCCATTAGCAGTGAGAATACTCTCGAAAGCCTTTGTCACCTCCTCTCCTGATTTTGATTTCAGCGGCCTCGTCCACACGTACTTGGAAAAACAATCAATTACCACTAAGATATACTTAAAATTTCTATTAGTTCCCGCATAAATATCTAATTGTCCTCAATCAGACTGCCATAAATCATCGAAACCCTTAATGATGGTGTGACGTCGTGGAAATTTTTTTCTCACAGGTCGATGAAGCTCCTTTACAACTTGAACTTTTTTCTTGGAATAATGCATGATGACTACTATAATTTAACATGGATGATGACTTTTTATTTAGTCTTTAGAGCAGATTGCTGTTGCTGCTGCTGTTGTTGTTGTTGAATGGCTACAATTTTTGGATTAATCATCTTTAGTTGATTGTTGATTTGCGAAGAGACTTCGTTTTTGTGAGATCGCAGTTCGCTCTTGATGCCATCTGATAATTTTTACATCTCTAAGTTCATCTTATTAACTTTATCACTCATTTCATCGTGCAATTTTTGCATATCCACATATACTTCGGGTACAACTTTCAGCATTTTCTCTTTGATGGCCTTCACTTAATCAATATCGTTTTTCAATTGCGAAATTTCATCACTTATAGTCTGTTTTAGATTCTCTTCAATTTGCTGTGGCAATTTCGTAAGCTGGTTAAGCTGGACGTTGGTATTCGACTGAAATTCCAGAAAGGTCTGTTGAATAACCCTTAAGCTGCTATCAATAGTATGTTGATTTTTCTCAAGTTTTCGCATACTGCTGTAAACCTTATCGCTGAAATCATTGAATGCCACTTGAAAGTCCTTTTTAATTTGAGACAACTTGTCGCGTACTCTGTCATCGACATAGAGTTTATTGGCGGCATACGTATCCACTTTGGGATCTCCAACATTTGAAATTATCACTTTCTCTACATCGATATTTCCATCGGCTGTGAAGGAAAAGGGTATTTTTGCGTGCTCATAATCACTCGGTTGCTGTTTTACTAATGACTGCTTTGGTTATTTGTCGCGTATAATATTGGCTTCTTTGAGCTCATTTATTATCGCTACAATTTCGTTGTCGTGGGATGTGTTGCCGGCCTCTTTCGATGCAACAAGTAACCTTAAACGATCTACCAATTCATTGGGATCGTCCCAGTAGACGTATTCCATAGGCTTTGTATTATATTTCAACTTCATACCTCTTCCTTCGCTGCTGCTGCTTGGTTTAATTGGTTTTATAAACGTAGGTTTAATGATTTAATTAAAAATGGAATCTTTGTATTTGGATATTCCTGAGGGTTTCAAATGTCCTGTTACATTCCGGTGTGAGGTGATCCTCGAAACGCAGCGTCTCCAACTGTAAGACGTCCTGTCCTCATATCAAAGTTGATTTCTTTGTTACCGAGATACCATTTGGAGGTTTTCGAATTGTATGAGGGTCCATAAATGTCAATTCTATCACTCATATTCGGTTACATACTTTTGCACCATTGCTGGATACTGGTCCATATAGGACTCAAAACTTTTATCAGAGTAATTAGTCGGATCATCTTCCTCTTGTTCCGTTTCCTCGGCTTCAGCATCGGTATAAAAACTAATCTCTGCGACTGGTTCTTCTTCGAGGAATAGACTGGATTTTGGTGTTAACGGCTCTAGTTTTTCTTTTTTGACAATTGTTTCTCGTTTGATAGATGGCAACACAGGAGGTGATTTTGTTGGCGCTGGTGGTATTTTGGTTAGAACTTTTGATGTAGTCGAAACTATTTGTTTCAAAGGTCCGACCACCGGTTCAAAGAGCTTATTGAGGGTCTCATCGTTTTCCGATTTACCCAGTTTCAGACTGAGGTACTTCTTGCGAATGGACCGTGCTAGTTGTTTGATTTTTTTCTTGCGGAAAGCTTCTGCAATGCTGTTGCTGCTCACTGAAGACAATTTTGTTTACTATTTTTCGCTTTGTAGTCTTATATATTTATCGAAACCTTGCCGATATCGCCCTTCATTTAAATTGAAGTCTGTAACAATAACCACGAACCCGTAGCGATCCTGCCAACACTTTGAACACAAGTCTTTAAACTGTTCGAATGACATATCCGGAGATACGTGTTCATCATAGGCGTGCTTTAAATTGATTTCATCTTGTTTGAATAGCACCATCACATTACAATTGTCTCGTATTAGTTGTTTAGGCATTTTGCTGTACGTCTGCAACAAATAAATTGAATCGATGTCGTCCGATGGAAAAGAAATTCTGAATCTTTTTCTGTTTATCACCAGCCACATCATCAAAAATAATTACTAAATACTCACAGGCGTCTGATGGATCAATTACATTTTCGTTTTCGCTGAAAGGAAAATATGACACACCTTTAACGCTCTTGAGAACCTCTTGTAGTAGTTGTTATTTTGGTTGATACAAAGATTTCGAGTACACGTAGACATTTTTAAATGGCAATTCGTTTTCGCTGAACAAAAGCGAAAGCAGCGCATTGGTTTTCCCGAAGCCGCTGGGGCCGCAGAACGCCGCCCGGACGGAATTTGGCCATAGTTTCCCATTTTTCGATGGCACACTACCATTGCCACCCCCTTCCGTCACAAAATCTAGATTTTCTATAGGCAATTGAATATCTTGCTGCTTTATGTGCATCTCAAAGTAAACTGATGTACATGTGTTTTGGGTGGACGTTTAAATATAAAATTTACTTTCTGAACGTCAGTCAGTCAGTATTATGTTAACCGCTGAAGGTAGTGGAAGTGTAGTGAACACTCTAATCAACAAGTTACCCTTTGAAATTCACCTTCCTGGCTATCAATTTTGTGGACAGGGTACGAAACTCGAAAAACGCTTAGCTCTAGGACAGCGAGGTATAAACAAAACTGACGCAGCTTGTCGGGATCACGATATTGCTTACAGTAAAAGCACTTCTCTAGCAGACCGTCATAAGGCAGATTTTGAGTTGGAGAATAGGGCTTGGGAGAGATTCAAATCTAAGGACGCTTCACTCGGTGAAAAAGCAGCTGCTTGGCTCATAACAACGACTATGAAAACCAAACAGAAACTCGGTCTTGGTATGAAATCTCAAAAGCGGAAGAGGAGTAGAGGTGTGAAAAAATCTTCGCGTAAGCGAAAATCTTCAACACGCAAAACCCTTTTACCATTTCGAAAGCATGTCATGCTACCTACGAATAAAGCTATCGCTAACTCTCCTGCAGGACAAAGTCTACGACAGTCATCGCTGATGGCTTTGAGAGCGGCTAGGATGGCAATTAAGGAAGCTCGTGTGATACCTTTCGAGTCGAAAGTCGGTGGAATTCTCCCATTACTCCCGTTATTTGCAGGACTCTCAGCTCTTGGAACCCTTACTGGTGGAGCTGCAACTTTGGGAAAACGCTAATAGACGCAAAAAATGCTAAAAAGAAAGTTAGAAAGTGTAAGAAGAGGACAGACGACACAATCAAGCTATGGAGGAGCTCTACCTGAAAAAGTCCCGCAAAGGAGGCCAAATTTTAAAGGTGTATTTATGCGTGATGCCTTACCTAAAAACAAACAACCATCAAGAACCGAGTCGGCAATCATCAACTTGGATTCTAGTCTCAACAAAGGCACACACTGGGTAGCTTACATTAAAAATGGAAACTTTGCGCAATATTTCGATAGTTTTGGTAATTTGAAACCGCCTCGTGAATTGGCTGAGTATTTAGGAAGTAATGTATCGATACTCTACAACAACGACTCCAAAACTACCAAAATTATAATCAATCTAATTGCGGTCCTTTGTGTCTGCAATTTCTCTATAATAACATCTAACATTGAGGGAAATCTTCAGTCATGTCTTTGATATTAACGCTGAAAGGACGCAGTTCAATACTGTCCATTGATTTTCAACCACCTATTCAACTACATCCTGACTACAATTACGGTCTAGCCTTGCTGAGTTTCCACTCCTACAACAGCATCCCGAACATTGAGAAGGGTAGCAAAGTGCATTTAATCGACTCGAAAAAGAAACCAACCACCATCGAATTACCTGAAGGCAGCTACGAAATTGGTGATATTGAAGCGCACATTAGAAAAGTCTTGGGTGTGCAGCATTCGAAGGATGTAGATGAGAGAGAACAATAATACACTCAAGTGTGAAATATACAGCAGTAAATACGCAATAGACTTTCAACCGGAAAACAGCATCGGTGCCATACTGGGTTTTTCCAAGAGACTGCTCACACCTCTTCAAGTGCACAGCTCTGATTTATCAGTCAATATCATAAAAGTGCGAACAATCCATCTCGATAGTAACATCACATCGGGAGCATTCTACAACGACAGACCGTCACATACGATATACGAATTTGCCATTGGAGTTGATCCTGGTTTCGCTATTGACGAAACACCTCAACATCTTATCTACCTACCTATCAACCGCAGAGAAATACACAACATAACTTTGAGAATTCTCAATCAGGAATCTGAACTCGTCAATTTCCGAGGGAACGAAATCATTGAGACTGGAACTGAAACAGCTATTGCAGTAATAATGGGACGCTTACTCATATTTGAGCATCCTCATAAAAGTACAAACATACCACAGTCAAAGTCAGTATCAACGAAACCTTTGAAGAGATCACTTACGTTCTCCAATAAACTATTTTTACCATCGCTAGGCTATTATGTCAACTCAAGCATTCGATATCTTCCCAAAGCCCAGTTTCGATGACAGCATTCGCAGAATGGAAGTCAGAACCTACTATCCCTATGTAAAGTCATTTGGGAACAACGACATAGTGGAGATTAGAGTGAACCAAGCTGATTCCTGGTTATCCATGGCGGACTCGTATATCGTCGTTAAGGGTCAAATTAATGTAACGGCAGGTGAAGGTCAAGTTTCCCTATCCCCTAATGCAGGAGCATTTTTCTTCGATAATATGGTTTACGAACAGTGCGGTAAAGAAATGGAATCGGTTCGCGATCCCGGTCGCGTAAGTACCATACGAGGTTATCTGTGCTATGATCCTACCAGTTCAAGAGAATTAGCTATTGCTGGCTGGAATTTTCCCGGTAAACCAATTGTGAATGCAGCAGACAGATCTTTCCGAATGTACATCCCGCTCAAGCATTTGTTTTCCCTCTTCAACGACTACCAGCGAGTGACCTGCGGAAAGCAAACAATAAGTTTAGTGCGAGCAAGAAATAATGATGATTGTCTTATTATTACTGATAAATCTACAAAACGACGATTGACAGCATTGAACTCAAAGTCCAGCATATTTTCCCCAACGATGATATGAAACTTGAACTGCTGCAAGCCGTTAAACAGGATGTGCTGCTATAGAGAGTCCTCGATACGTCATCGTTGCCTTCCAGACCAATAAGCACAGCAACATAGCGGCTGATCCCACGGAATTTGATCATATCCACATATCTAATAATCGTCTAACTCTTAATGGAGAATTTTGGCCGAACGAAAGAATGCAGTTGGATTTCCCCAGGAACGAATACGGAGAAGCCTACAAACGCTACACGGACTTTTATCCTAGTTTTGCCGACAAGAGGCACCCGCTCCTAGACTATCTCACCTTCAAGAATCACACTCTCTTCGTAATCGATTGTTCCCGACGTGAAGACAGCATGAAATCCTCCACTGTGGATGTAGGCCTGGATATTGAATCTCAAACAGGTTTTCCTGACAAAACACGTGCCTTCTGTATAATCATCCACGATTGTTTGATGGAGTTTCTCCCACTCAGCGAAATTGTTCGTAACCTCTCATAAAAGAGCATATCTTCACATCACGACTTCAGTTCACCATGGAAATCGCAATCATTGACATTCAAGGCTTCAATCTTAACGGGGAATTTGTTCCCAAAGAATTGGCTATCAAGACACATGCAACGAGTGTCATACATTACCTATTTAAGCCTCCTCAGCCATTTGAATTGCTGTGCAAGAAAGATCGACGAACCGTGAGATATTGTTAGAATTTTCTTCATGGACTCAGCTACAATGGTGGAATCTGGGATGTAAGCCAGTTGAATATGATTTTGAATTTTCTTCTCCCCAGATGTTCTCATGTCTACGTTAGAGGTCACCAAAAATATGACTTACTAGTTAGAAAGTGTAAGAATGAGCTTGGGCTCAATCATGTGAAGGTAGTAAATTTGGAGCATACCATCAACGCCATAAAGTTGAGAGATGTGACTAAGAAGAACCGTGAGACAAGTAAATATCCCATAGATTCTAATGAAGAATACGCAGAATACAAATGTGCTATAAAAAATTGTAATGATAGTTATGATTGGTTAATCAATAAGATTTTACCTCAATAAATAAATGAAGTATAACATGCATTTTTATTTCTAAAAATTATTTTATTAACGAGTATATAGATCTTATACATTTCAACATAACTTTTACCAACAATAATATCAAAGATATAACAGCAAAGCATAATAATATTAATAAGTTATTGAGTTCCCTCTGAAGTGTTGTCGACCACATGTTGCTGCGACTTCGGTTTCCTGCTGACAATCATAATTTGCTGTTAACCGATCAAAATCCTCTTCAGTGTCATTGTAAAATAAAATTTTAAGTTTGTAGCGTAATGGGGTGCTATCTTTTGGAAATTCTGCAAAATATGCTGGTAGTAGCCCATCATTTAGCAATGCCCGCTTCATTAGCGAAAAATCAGATCTATTTGAGCAATTCATAGAAAAGCATACCGCCACATTTCCACCCCCTGTGGTATATTTGTGTATAGAATGTTTTGTGATATAAAAGTCAATAACACAAAACCAGTAGTAGTAGTAGCTTTTAATAATATATATTATTGAAAATGATGTATACGTCTTTATTCTTCAACTAACAATTTTATAATGCAACACTTATACCTTTACACCCGGTTTTGTATTCACCCAGAAATGGCTGAGTGGAATGAGCGTCGAGTTAATTACAGAGGTAAGTATATTCTCCATTACAGGTCCCCGGTTCGATCCCATTTCTCGGTTAACATTTCTGGCAATTTTTTTTAAGTATTTAATTTATCTCTGGTGGGAGAGTCAACCGCATTCGTGGTAGTGGTAGTGAACAACATACATTTAAACGCAAACACGTATCCCCGCATTATCTCTTGAAGTGAGTAAGATGTCTTGCAATGACCTTATGTTAAACAACCAACGCTTTAATTTTACTAACAGAAAAACTACCAAGAGAACTACACCCAACTACTTAGTAGCGCACTACAAATTCGCAAATTTTCTGGAAATAATCTTTACAGCTGAGAAAGTAGTCCTGTGTTCAAATAATCATGAAGCTGTTCTTCAAGATAAGTGCAAGCAACCGAATCCCTTTCCAAAAGACAAAATATCTTCTCTCACTTTTACACCACGAGGGTTCGAACGATTTCTAACTTTTATCAGTGAATACAGAGACGACAACAACGTACTGGTTTCCGAAGATTACGAGAACAATTTACGGGTCACCATATGGGCAGAGGACGGGGAAAACCACTTATTTCTTGAAAAAAATAAAATCAATAATCATGAAATTATAATTCTTCTTAATGTAGTAGCTCGAATAGATTTTTTATAATTTTAATAAAACTTATTCTTTCTAATACTCTGGTTTATTTGTTCCCTCTAATTTCAACAATCCACCTGAAATTGCAAAAATCAAATAGCTTGCCCAAATCCGACTAGTGGACCTTCACCAGCATACTGATGAGAGCCATGATTTGTGAATATTTTACAAGTATGTACTCGCAAAATCAAGATTCCTGCTAACGAGCTGACCTAGACCGGACATTGGTCTTTAAGAAACCCGAACTAATAAGGTTAATTCAAAGTATGAAAAACCAGATATTCTTCTCTCTGGTAATATCATCACATGCCGTCTTCGCGAAAAACAACGGTTGACCGACCTTGATGGAATACCAATGCTGATTACCCTTGTTCATAGGAGACCAAGTGTGGAGGTGTCGCGTATATTATGGCGGATGCGCTGGTGCCAGTCTTTAACTAAATAATAAGAATTATCTCAACAATTACACGTGTATTTTTAATTACACATACATTACCAAAGAATACACACATTATTCATACATACACTTGCAATAAATAACCCGCCCGAGGCGATTCCACCGCGTACCAGCTCGATTTCAAAAAGTGATTTTAGTCCCATAAGAAAAAGTGGTCTGTCGTTCTCCTGTTCTATCTACTGATCGAGGTTTAGAATATGCACCAAAACTTAGTAAATTATTCTTTAGTCTAAATATATAGTTGCTCGAGTAGGTTGATGCCTCTCTGGATATCTGAAAGTTTTAAAAACGCGATTTCATGAAATATCTTATGGTAAAATACTCGTACTTTATACATGTGGAAATATAGTTGTAAAGCTTCTTCAACATTCTCATAACATTGATTTAAACATTGTATCATATCGTATTTTTCGTTATTTTGAAAAACGAATTCTCTTCCAGCCATTATCAATTATCAACCAGCAAACTCACGAATAATTATTTATATAATGATCTTGCAAACTCAAACACGATAAAACACAATAGTTACTAACAATGACAGCTTGATCAGATTTGCGTTTTTCTCTCCAGCGCTCACTAGATAAAATATTGTTCCGAAAGGCGGAATTCTATAATAATTTTAAATGGATTCATGCGAGATGGAAAGGGTTGCCAATTATGTGTTAGGGAAAATGGACAACAATTTGAACAGTTAAATCAATAAGGTAATAAATAATGTCCAAAATTAATTTTAAGATAGATATTTGATTTGTAATACTTGTTCTGTTTGTTATACATAATGAACGATGTATAACTATTTATTAGTTGCTTTTAGGTACCTAAATTTCGTGTTTCGTGTTATTGAGTTATTGTTTACATTATTTTTCTTTGCTGATAAACTCCTATAAAAAATCTCAAATGGAATTATTTGTTTGATTCTCCTTTTAAATGGAAAATACATGGCCTACTAGCAAAAAACTCAGCTTTTTAGTGTTTTTTAGCATTTCTAATAATACCATGTGTATTGTATTATACATTATTTTATAGGGAAAAAATAACGAATTCAATGAAATAATAAAATACAGGGTGTCCATTTAAAAATATATAATGTTGTGTAGTATCTTCAAAACCATACTCGGAAAAAAAATTGTGTACTCCACTGGATTCTATGCAAAATTTTCTATTAGACGTAGTTCTTAGCGCAAGAGTGTTTCTAATAACTTCGTAGATATAGAAAGGGTCCAAAAAGCATAAATTATCAAAATCGCCCTGTATCTTATAAATGGAAACACTTATGCAAAATCTGATATGGCCATCCTGAGTTTCACAAAACATACTATTTTTGTACAGATTTCGTGTAAATCTTATAAATTAACTTTCATATATCTGTCAGTCCAAAAGATGAATAGCCAACATAATTTAGATCACAAATTGTAATAAAAAAGACAATGACTGATAACACCATAGTAATAAATGAATTAATTAAATTTGTATTTTGTATTAATAATATTAATTTTATTAATTATCAGTATATTACTTTAAATCTGATATGAGTAACATATTTGTCCTAATCTGCCAAATAGATCAGCATTATTTTCGTCTTGTGGACGAAAATATTACTTCAACCACAATTATAATTTGGTGCAGTTATTTGCTTTAATTGAAAGATGTACAAATAAGCCTGCACTAATTAATATTTCAGTTAACTGCATTGTTAATAAGGGTATTGCAATATAGTCCGTGGGTTCAATTCTAAATTATAAAACTAATATTCCTTTCACTTTTCTAGAACTTTATTTACATTAAAACAGCTGATTCAAATACAATAACAATCCCATATACGCTAGTCGTCGCGGTATCACTTAACTGCGATCGTGGCGTGCTTCCTTTATAACCCCAGCGTCGAATTCTCCAGTAAAAATCATCATCACTCCTTCCGCTGCCGAGTCTTTTCGAGAATCGTTTTTTTTATCTTAAAGCGTTTGTTGTCGTACTGAAATGAAACAGGGTCGGCTTTTGGTAAATTTCGTAACACTGCCCCCCCTTTAATTCTGATCGTCCCGATCAGAAACATCCCCTCCATGGTAGGGAGCGAGTCGATCTAAATGAACCACATTCAATTTAGGCTTGGGGTTTCGACGGATCCTGTAGACGACGTCATTAAGCCTTTTGACCACCTCGTATGGACCATCCCAGGCGGGTGTAAGCTTTGGGGATTAAAACGTGCTCCGTTGGGGGTTGTACAGCCAGACTTTGTCCCTCTCCTGGAACCCGACTGAATTGGCCTTGAGGTCGTATCGCGTCTTCATCCGGTCACTGGTGGCCAACATCTGCGTTCGGGCTAATTCGTGTATTGCCAGCATGTTATGTCGGAGCTGGTCGGCATAATCGTCGATGTCTTGAGGAGATTCTTCGGGGGAGCCAAATGCCAAGTCGCATGGTAATCGCAGCTCCTTTCCGAATAGGACCCTGGCTAGGGTCAGGCCTGTAGTATTATGCACAGCAGAGCGATATGCCAACAGGAATAGGGGAACATGCTCATCCCAATCACGCTGGTTATTGCTGACGACCTTGGATAGGTGTTGTTCCAAGGTCCTGTTGAATCTTTCCACCATTCCGTCTGACTGTGGGTGTAATGGTGTTGTTCTCGTTTTCCTGATCCCTAACATCGTGCAGACCTTCTGGAATACATTCGATTCGAAGTTACGCCCCTGGTCTGAATGTAGTTCCATCGGGACGCCAAACCTGCTAAATAGTTGTTCTACTAGCACCGTCGCTACTGTGGTTGCCTCTTGGTTGGGTATCGCATATGCCTCAGGCCATTTGCTGAAGTAATCCATTGCGACCAGAATGTATTTGTTCCCCCTCTCAGACTCGGGGAACGGACCGGCGACATCGATGGCAATTCTCTCAAATGGGACGCCCACATTGTACTGCTGCATTCTGCCCTTGGTCCGGGTCTTCGGGCCCTTACTGGCGGCACAGGTGGCACATTTGCGGCACCAAGCTCTGACTTCTTCGAAGTAATTCACCCAGTAGTACCGCTGGCGAACTTTGTCTAGGGTTTTATTCATGCCCAGGTGGCCTCCGGTAATTCCATCATGTACTTCGGTCAGGATGGCTGGTACCTTTTTCTTCGGAACTACCAGTTGGGACTTGGTTTCTCGTTCATCAGCGCTTTCCCAAATTCGCTTGAGCATTCCATTGTCTACTCTTAGAGAGTCCCACTGAGCCCATAACGATTTCAGCACGCCGGAGTATCTAGCTACCTCGTCCCATCGTGGCCTGGGTGCCTCTCTCATTTTAAGTGACAAGATTGGTTCGATGTCTGGATCAGCCATTTGGTCCTGGATGCACTGTTCCGTTGTCCAGTCTTCATTGGCCTGCACTCGGATCTGCCTGATGGAGATACCCTCTCGCTGTTCCGTCTTCAGACAATGTCCGCATTCCGCTCTACAGGGTCTTCTGGATAGGACATCGGCGTTATTGTGCAAACGGCCGGCACGATGTTCCACCTTGAAGTCGTATTGCTGTACTTTCTCCATCCATCTTGCCAGTTGTCCTTCCGGTGTCTTCATGTCCAGCAGCCATTTGAGTGCGGCATGATCTGTTCGGATTAAGAAATGACGACCATAGAGGTATTTGTGGAAATGGTCTACAGCCCTTATTATTGCAAGAAGTTCTTTTCTGGTGACGCAATAATTTTTTTCCGGTTTCGAGAATCCACGGCTGTAATACTCGATCACCCTCTTCACCATCTTGCACCTGGGATAGGACGGCCCCCAAACCTGTGTTGCTGGCGTCGGTGTCTAAGATGAACTTGCTGGACTGTGTAGGAAAGGCTAGGATTGGGCTGGAACATAGTGCTGCCTTCAGTCGCCTGAATGATATTTCGCAATTCTGATTCCAATGGAAGGTCTCTTTCTCAGTGGTCTGCCGATGTAGAGGGGCGGCGATGGTGGCAAATCCCTCAACAAAACGTCGATAGTATGAACAGAGGCCCAAGAAGCTTCGGAGTTCATGTTTGTCTCTTGGAACTGGCCAATCACGGATGGCTTCTCTCTTGTCTTCTTTGGTGCGGATTCCTGACTCGGACACTACGTGACCCAAAAACTCTACTTCTTTTTGGAACAAGGCACACTTCTTCGGATTGAGTCTCAGGTTGGCATTATTAATTCTGGAGAATACTTCGTTCAGGTTCTTCAGATGGTCGTCGAATGTCTGACTCATCACTAGAATGTCATCGAGGTATACTAAGCACGTCCTCCATGTTAACCCGCTCAGTACATACTCCATTAGCCTCTCAAATGTAGCGGGTGCATTACATAACCCAAAGGGCATGACCGTGAACTGAAACAGCCCCTTACTGGTGGAAAACGCTGTCTTCTCTGTCGTTTGCGTGTAGACCAACCTGCCAGTATCCACTTTTTAGGTCTAGTGTGGAGAACCAACGGGAGCCTGCTAGTGTGGTCAAAGTGTCATCGATTCGGGGTAGTGGATACCTGTCTTTCTTCGTGACATCATTCAGCTTTCTGTAATCCACGCAAAATCGGGTGGTTCCATTCTTCTTTTTAACTAGCACGACGGGAGCAGACCATGGACTGATGGATGGCTCAATAACTCCACTTTGTAACATGGACTCGATTTTTTCGTCGACTGCCTGTTGTTGCCCCAGTCTAGTCGTCTAGGTGGTATTCTGATGGGTTGAGCCTTTCCGGTATCTATTCGATGCTGGATGATGTTGGTGCGACCGGTGGTTCCATTTTTACTGTTAAAAATTTGCCAGTGTTTTGTGATAAATTGCTTGGCTTTCTTCTGGTTTTCTGGTGTCAAGTGTGTCAAATGGTCAGCAAACTGTTGTAGGAACTCTTTACTGGGCCCTGTCTCCTTCACCGTCATCTGGTACTCTTCTTCGCAAGTGATGATGGTCTCTACTGGCTCGAAACAAGCTATCTCTTGACCACTGGCAATTCTGATGTCGTTGTTGGACAAATTCAGGACACTGATTGGTATATCTCGTCCGGTTTTAACTATAGCCCGTCCAACTAAGTAGTCATGAGCTGAGTGTACGGGCTCCACCATTCCAACGCAGCTCCCAGGATTGCTGTCTAGCTGCCCATGAATAATGTGTTCTGTTCGACCGGGAATTCTAGCTGAAGACAAATTCCTCATTTAGGAACCGAAGAACATCATATCTCGGGTCGAACATAAATCCATGCTGGCTAATTAGGTCCATTCCCAGTATAAAATCGTCCTCAATATTCGCTACCAGGACCCTATGCCGGATCATGTTGTCCCCTATCTGTAGCACGACATCTGCATCACCCTGTATTGACATGGACTCGTTGAGCTGGATGTTATTGGTAACTGGCCGAATTTCTGATGCTCTCAAAACCCTGGACTTGGCAATGGACACAGCGGCGCCGGTATCGATGGTGATTGTAACTGTTCGTCCATTGATGGTGCCTCTGATGACAAGGCTGCCCCTATCTCGGCAAAATCCCCGGATGGATACTGTCCTGGGGGCTGGTGGAGGGTGAGTCAGCATTCGCCCCCTTATGCTGACTGGTTGGAATTTCCCTGGTTGGTAAGGTCGGTTTGTTGGCTACCCCTGGTTGGTGATCGTTCCGGTAGCCTTACTCGGCAGTCACGTTGGAAATGCCCTGTCCGTCCGCAGCGGTAACATGCCCCTCTGGTGCCAGTTCTTTGTGACCGTTCTAATATTTTGTTCAGGCCAGCCAGCAGCGCTTGAAATGGTGACTCTGACTCTTCCTGGTTGAAGAAAATTGCTCGGCTTGGTCATGTTCATGACGGCCTCTACTTCCAAAGCCCGAAGTAGAGCTTCATTACTTTTCTTGACGCCACTTACTCTTAGATTTCGCTGTACTTCCGCATCTCTGATGCCGTTTATGAAACACTGTGTGGCCAACTGGTCTTTCGTTTCCTCTGGCAGGTCTGGGTAGGACAAGTGAACTAACCGTCTAATTTCTGCTTCGAATCCTTGGAGGCTTTCACCGGATTTTTGCGTTTTTCCACTCAGTTGGACTTGGTATACCTGGCTCAAGGATTGATTGTCGTAACGTTTGTCCAGGATGGCGATGATCTTGTCGACTTCCTCGACTGGAATGCTTTGGAGGAGTTCTAGGGCCGGACCTCTTAACGAAATTACCAGAGAAGTAGATTTTTCTTGATTATCCCATCCATTAGCTGTAGCCACGGCCTCAAATTGCCGTTTATACATGGGCCAAGATGAACTGCCGTCGAATGAGGGTGGTTTACTAAAGGAACCTTTGGTACTCACGGTGTTCTGGTATTTTCCTCGCTGTAAGTCCTGTTGCATTTTTTTAATTTCTGTTTCTAGTTTATTTTGGATGACACTGATTTTATCTTGTACTTCACTGTGTACTGTTTGCTTGATGGAACTGATTTGATCTTGAACTGTGTCTTGAATTGAACTGATTTCAAATTTTACCTGGCTTTGGATGGAATCGAGATCATCTACTTTTGTTTCAAAAGTATCCACGGTATTTTTTATGGTCTTAATGTCATCTTTTATATCTGACTCAACTATTTGCATTCTTTCATTAACTGTTTCATTAACTTGTCCTACTATTTGCATTAATTGTTCGAACTGCAGTTGTCTTTTTTCTTCAGTTATTTTAAATTCATTTTGTCGTTTTAGTTCAAGTTGATCTTGTTTTTCTTCAAATTTCGAGAATAATCCTTCAATTAAATTATGTTGTTCACTTTTCATGATGGTGACAAGATTTTCTAATTCTATTTTACGTTTTTCATCAAAAGATTTTACTAACCTTTGTTGAATTTCTTCTTGATGTTGTTTTTCCTTCTTGTCACGTTTTTCTAGAATCTGTGCAATTTTTTCGTCCAGTCCCTCTGTAACCTGCTTGACTATTTTTTTTGGTAGTTTCGTCCATACTACGGGTTTCCATAAATCAAATTAGGATTTTAACTGCACTTAATCCCACTTCTGACACCAAATTGCAATATAGTCCGTGGGTTCAATTTTAAAATTATAAAACTAATATTCCTTTCACTTTTCTAGAACTGTATTTACATTAAAACAGCTAATTCAAATACAATAACAATCCCATATAGCTAGTCGTCGCGGTATCACTGAACTGCGATCGTGGCGTGCTTTGTGAAAAGTGCACCAAACTTTCATATTCCCGCCTTTTTAACATGCCAAACGCGCCTGCGCATTACAAAGGATAAAAAGATCTATTTGAAGATATGATTCAAGGCCTAGAAATTCAAAATTCTTTGTTCGAAAGTGATAGTAGAATAGTCGCAGGAACATACTATAAACTTGGTATTGCTTTTGCTTATTCTTCAAATTCTCAAATAGACAAGGCCGTTGAGAGCTTCATTAATTCTATACAATACCTGAAAAATTGCATTGCGAACTTAGATAAAAAAGATTAAACTGTCGAGGAAATTAAAGGCCTTATACCTGATATTGAAGAAAAATAATGCCTATATGAAGACTTATAAAGATGAGATACGTCAGTGTGATATTAGAACAGCATTTAAAAACCTGGAGGAAACACCTAGGTTCGTTCAAGTTGATGTACCTACATAATATTAATAAGTTACAAGTCAAAAGACATCCTGATACTGAGCCGGCAATCGACATTGAACAATATCAAAATATAAAATAAATATTTGGCTTTATAATTGTGGTTGTGTTTGTGACCTTCAGTACCTAAAATTATTTATAAATAAATTGTTCTTTATAATGTCCTGATAGATCTGGATATGCCAAGTGTGTGAAACGACTATAATACTCTAGAGAAGTTAGTATTTCCAATTGCACAAAAATTCCATAGATGTTTGATTGGCTTTTCTTGAAGAATGTATATAGGATAACACATAAAAACTGTTGTTAACAAATTTTTATTCCTTAATTAATTATACGGAGTGTTTAAAGTTGCAAAAATCGCAATTTTAGCACTTTTTGTAAGTTTTCAACAATTGAATGAAAAGTTCTAGTGTCGAAAGTAAGTTTGTTTTATATATAATTTCAATAGCGATTAAATGATAGGTTCATATAGCCGATTGGATAATTAGTTATTGAGTTATTTGGAAAAAACTGTAAAATATACGCAATTTTCAATCGTCCATAGTTATTGTATAAGATTTGAAATTTTGAAACTCGGCAGAATCAAAGAACATATTAATTATTAGATCTTTGAGTGTAATCCCTTATAAATTAATTTTCTATTGGTTTTGTTTTATTGTATGTAAAATCAAAGAAAATTTCCATTTGTCCGTATAACTTTTTTTCTAACCATTTTACAAAAAAATGACATCAGACTATTTTTATAGATGGTGTTTTAAGGAATAATTTGCATTATAAACGTTTTAAATTTATTCATAAGTAAAGTACCTTCATGGTTCATAACTATATATTAAAAATTAATATTAATGATTTGCCATAATTATATTGTTGACTTTGATTTTCTATTTTCTGACTCATTATTTCTTTTCTAAAGTTTTTTCCTTTTAAAATCGCCGAATAAATTAATTTTGATACTGCGATCGACTTTCAAAACTCTGACAATTAAAGTCTGCAAAACGATTACGAGGGTAAACCATATATCAACAGAAATTTTTTCATACATTAACTGAATAACATTCTACAAAAATGACTGATATAGCATTTTTCAGTATACCCTCCTGTGTGATCTACACACTTTTTCCACCGAGAGTTGGGAGTTTCAGTATTCTTTGTTCATAGAATGTTGAGGGCGAGTTGCAAGCCAACTGCGCATGTGCTCCTCGACTTTATTTATTCCAAATCCTTTTCCTCCCGGTATTAAAATAATGTTAAGTTCCCTACACTATAATGTCTGCTTTAAACGCTTGTAAACTCTCTCCATATTTTTGTGTTTTTCCTCTCACTTAGTTTTGGTATACCTGACTCAGTGATGGATTTTTTTGTCTCATCTAATACCTGAAAGCATTTCCAAATTACCTTGGACCACTGGAATACACTGAAGCAGTTCCAATGCTGAGGTCTTTAAGAAATTACAAGAAAAGTAGATTTTTTTGGCTATCCCAACCGTTAATTGCAGCCACTGTGTTATTGTGTTGACTGGTTCCGGTCCTAATTATTTCATACATTTTCTAAAAAAATTGTAAGGGTCGTCAACCCCCCTCGAAAAAACTTTCTGGCTACGGCCTTGCCTTGAACTTTGCTTTGAATATTGATCTCCAACTGTATTTTTGACAATTCATTGTGAACATTTTAGAATTTTAATTTCACTATTTATTGCCTTTATGTAAAAACAGTTTTGCACCCTAACACCAAATCTTTATTTTAAACACTCAAAGGCGTTTCAACAACTCTAAGTTGTCATCATCAAGGAGTAAACCAAACTAAATCTAAATTACAATTTTCTCTAATTTATGCCAACCAGTAAACTATTAGCAACTTACAGTAATCAGTACAAAGGGTAAATCCTAAGTACCTGAATTCTAAATAACAGATTTCACAGATAATGCAAAGATTTTTTATAATGAAATTATGTAAATTAGGATCATCCTTTATAATTACCTATTTTATGGCTTCTTACAAAGTAAACCATACAGTGAGCTGTATGGGATAGGACCATTATCCGAATTCATTAGTTTATTATTTTTATGAATCATTATGCTTTCGTAACAGTCCAGTTCCCTAAAATTATTTACTTGTTTAACTAATTTTAAAGAAGTTGAATCTACGGATGAGTTCTAAAACATGATGTGCAACACTAGATTTATCCGCTATTCCGTATTTCAAATGCGCAATATGCTCTTTGAATCCATAAGTCCATAATACTTTAAATCACAATCGTTACATTTGATTTCATAAATAACCGATTTCTCGTAATCAGCAAGTTTATCTTTAGGATTACCCAACAATTTCTGTAGTGTTGTAGTTGTTCTATACACCGCCTTCATACCAAGTTTATTGAAAATAATTTATTAAAATAATAATAAACTAATGAATTCCGACAAGGGTCATAGAGCTCATTGTATTGTTTACTTTTTAAAAATCCATAAAATAGGTATTAAAATGACTTTATAATGTAGGGTAATTTGATTTTGAAGGATTATCCTAATTTACATAATTTCATTATACAAATTCTTGGCATTATCTCTGAAATCTGTTATTTAGAATCCGGGCAGTTGAGCTTTACCCTTTCTACTAATTACTGCAAGTTGCTAATAGTTTACGGGTAAGTATAAATTAGAGAAAATTGCAATTTAGTTTTAGTTTGGTTTACTCCTTGATGATGACAACTTAGAGTTGTTGAAACGGCGTTGAGTGTTTAAAATAAAGGTTTGGTGTTAGGGAACAAAACTGTGTTTTTACATTTGTGACACACCAAAGGTTCCACAGCATTTCCATTAGAAGATGGGTCAAAGGAACAAAATTTGTATTGTAAGTATTCTACTAAAATTAGACTTGTTGGTGTAGATATGTGGTTTCTAAAGTCTTGAAAAAATAAATCAATCTTTCCAAAATTTATTCAAGTAAAAGTTTCTAATAATTCTGTAGGTTTGAAAATAGCTTCATAACTATTCTTTATGTCACTGTCATATTTCTTTGAATTTCGACATATCTAAGATCATCAATAAGGTGTTTTGAATAGTTTGGTGGTTCTTTTACATTATTAAGATTTTGAGACATTCCTTCACAATATTAAATTGTTTAAGGTGACTGATGTAGTAACTGACACAGAGAAGAGAAATCCAAAAGAACCTTTTGCGTTGGGAGTTAAAGCCTATGTCTTGAAAGAATATGATGCTTCAGTGACAGCGCTGAGCAAGGTAAGCAACCTATTAGTGTTGCAACATAAAGATGACCTGATTCTCTTGGTGTTATATATTTGCCTTATGGGAAAGCACTATTGGGGTTATCAAGATATTCGTGGAATGTTTTGAGAGATACAGTTCCAAAGGAAATTTAGGACTCCGAGGAAAATGATAATGAATCACATTCAGAAGAAAATTGAGAAGTTGTGGATGGAGAAACAGAAAAGGTAGCAGAAGAGACAGCAGAAAAAGAACAAAATGATGAAAAATACTGAAAAGGGGGATGAGAATATTGGGGAATCTAGCGATAATATTGATGAAAAGGTTCAAAGCACAGACGTTAAAATCGAAGAAAATTAACATAAAGCTAGTGATCTTTAATTAGCTTGGTAAGTTTGAGAATTGACTAAAATGATCTATGAAGAATAGGGTGAAAGTAGGAAAAAGCATTTAGCTGAGACTTTCATTATTCTCGGGAAATATCCTTCGAAAGTGAATTTTTTTCTGCTGCTACTGAATTTTATATTTTATTTGTATCAACTATACAGCCTTCAATAATATTTCATACAATCATTGTACAGATTTCGTGAAAATCTTATAAATTAACTTTCATATATCTGTCAGTCGAAAGATGAATAGGCAACAAACTTTAGATCACAAATTGTAATAAAAAAGACAATGACTGATAAAACCATAGTAATAAATAAATTAATTAAATTTGTATTAATAATATTATTTTTATTAATTATCAGTATATAATTACTTTAAATCTGATATGAGTAACATATTTGTCCTAATCTGTCAAATAGCTCAGCCTTATTTTCGTCTTGTGGACGAAAATATTACTTTAATCACAATTATAATTTAGTGCAGTTATTGGCTTTAATTGAAATGTACAAATAAACCTGCACTAATTAATATTTCAGTTAACTGCATTGTTAATAAGGGTATCAATACTAGTTCCCCATGCATATTTGTGAAAAGTGCACGAAACTTTCATATTCCCGCCTTTGTAACATGTCAAACGCGCCTGCGCATTACAAAGGGTAAAAGATCTATTTGAAGATATGACTCAAGGCCTAGAAATTCAAAATTCTTTGTTTGGAAGTGATAGTAGATTAGTCGCTGAAACATACTACAAAGTTGGTATTGCTTATTCTTCAGATTCTCAAATAGATAAAGTTGCGGGCTTCATTAATTCTGTACAATACCTGAAAAATTGCATTGCAAACTTAGATAAAAAAAATTAAACTGTCGAGGAAATTAAAGGCCTTTATAAAGGATATTGAAGAAAAATGGCCTATATGCAGACTTATAAAGATGAGGTATGTCGACCTAGTCGAAGAACCTCGATTTGTTCAAGTTGATGTACCTACATAATATTAATAAGTTACAATTTATCAGAACAAGAAGTGAGAATTCAAATCGGACAAAATCTGGGTATTGCATTGATAGCAACCGAAATGCAAACTTCATCAAAATCAGCTACGATAGGAGGGTCATTTGCGAAAGTAGGAACGAAGCCGGAAACCACTGGTTCGATTGCATTAAGATAATTGGCATCACCGTGTAGAAAACGGCTCAAAGAATATTTCTGCAGCTATGTGTAGCAAAGTAAAACTCGCAGAAAAACACAAGACCGGATGAAGGACAAAAAAAATCCTGATTCCCCCTACCCTGAAGTCTATACCTCATAGACTTAATTTTTTCCTCCGGGAAAGATTATCATAACATTTCATAAATTCCATGGACTAGCCGTTGAATACCACAATAGTTTACCTTACGAAGAATATTCTATTCTAAAATATATAAATCTATTTTAGTCCGAATGTGAGATTAACCTTTTTTTTGCCGGAGATAATTTTGGTCTCCACCTGTAAGTTTTTTTTTGTACAATATATTGGCGTTAACAATAAAACCATTTTACTTGCGAAGATAATTGTCAAATTTTAGTTTCGACATTAGAGTCCGAAAAACATATAACTCAAGTGAGAAAATGTTGAATCACTCTGAACCTATTGTATTGCAAGCGTCGATGACCTAAAAAGGGTTGTTAGTGCCCAACTTGTGAATTTTTCCGCAGAGTTGTAGGTTCATTTCTGAACCCAGGGTAGAGGTTTCTTAGACCAGCAAACGGCCGAGAAGAAACCTGGCGATAGGGACCAATTAGCGTCGGCGTACGCAAAGATAGTTGTGAAATTATAGAAACTTCAGCAGACCCTTGAGTCGACAAAGGAATGGAACAGCAAGAGGTTGTTTGCTTTTCTTCAAATATCACAATTGATGTGGTAATTACGCTGTGACCTACTCGTTAACTCGTTGGTTGAATTGGCTTACGAACGGCTTCAGATGCAAGGTCCGTATAGGGCTTAGCTAGGTCTGAACTGCCTTCACATTCACCTTACTAGTGGATATGATTTAAAGTATAGTGTTATACTACAAGAAATGTTCGACAACTTTTGACTTTCCTTTGTTTTTTTGTTGTTGTTTATAAGTCCATATTTGCTGTTGTGATATAAATTTTTGCATTGTTTCAGTAGCATGATGGCACTGATGCAATCTCTCTAGATTTTATTTTGGGTTGAACTGGTGTCTCTAAGTTTTAGTTTAACTGGTTATTATTCTTGTTTTGTTTTTTTATATGTCATTTTTTGTTGTTGTTTACGGTTAACTCCTTCCTTCTTCCCATACAACCACCAGCATTTGGGAAGCCTGGGGACTTACCCTCTTAGAGGAGGCTAGGTGCCGAGAATTCAGTAGCTACCAAGAACTGAGAGTGAAGACAGATCAGGAGCAGCAAATTTCCGTTAGTATATTTTTTTCAGCACATACACACAGGGAATTCTTTCTCTCCAACAAAAATCCTATTCGGATAGTGGCAGCGTTACTCCTTATCTCTCAGGTCTTGCTTTACTTACAGGATCGGAGTTGTCTAATAAAAACAGTAAACCCGTAGAAAAAGCGGGTTGTTACATTGCACTAGGTGACAGCAGTGGCATTTTGCTGAAACCAGAGGGGTGAATTGTTACACTCGCCTTTTTGTGACGCCAGAAGGGTGAGGGCTGTTACACCCCGCTGACTTGGGTACCCGCGGCGCTTTGCCAACGGAATTGTTAAGCAATATAGTTTGGTGGAAAGGCCCACAATTGTTAATTAATGCGTGTTTGCCACATGCTTCCTCTGACTCAAGCATGTGGCATCGTATCATTCGATATGTTCAAGATCAATATTTTTCTAAAGAGATTTCCCTTCTTCGAGAACGTAAACTTTTGCAGAAATCGTTTCCTAACCTTTCGCCGTTTCTTGATGAACAGGGAACTTTTAGAGTTGGTAGTAGATTGGCTAATGCTCCATTGCCGTTTCATACTAAATTTCCCGCACTGCTACCAAGTAAAAGTACTTTGACTAATATAATCGTCGAAGATTGTCATGTCACCAATCTTCACTCAGGAATCAAAACTGTTCAAAATCTTTTGCAGGAACGGTTTTGGATTCTATCTGCAAAGAAAGTGATTTGTAGTGTCATTAGGGATAAAATTCTAACCTACGAAGTTTCTACTGTATTTGCGCAGGTCGAAGCAGTTTTAAACTCACGACCTATAACTCCTTGTCAGAACGATCCATCGGATCTTACCGTCTTGAGTCCTGGAATGTTTTTTACAATGGAACCTTTAACAGCACCTCCTGAATCTGATTTGTTATCTGTCCCATCTAATCGTCTCAACAGATGGCAGTTATTTCGTCGTTTGCATAAGGAATTCTGGAAACATTGGTCGCAAGAATATTTACATACTCTTCATCAACGGAGCAAATGGACTGATCCCTCGGAGATTGTTAAGTCAGGTACTCTTGTTATTTTGAGGCAAGACACTTCCCCTCCTTTGAATTGGTCATTAGGGCGCATTATTAAAGTACATCCTGGAAGTGATGGTGTTGTAAAGCTCTGTCCACTGCCAGTGGACCCTTAGTTTTGAAATTAGTATTTCAAGGCTGGCGGAATGTTGCGTCACCGCAACTTGTTTATTCTTAGTTTTTAAAGTCGATTGAATTAGTCAGTGGATTTTTAAACTTTTGCACCTTTTTCAAAAACTCTCCGTCGCGCCAATGCTAATTTATATTTGTACTCTTTTTTTGTCTCTAAAACAGAGAGAACTAAGTGACTCGTGTTTTGACTGCAGATCTAATCGGGCGCTTGCTGTTTGATTCCGTTTAAGACGGCCGCTCCTTTTTGTTGTTTGATATTGTGTTATGATTTGCGAATTACTAGTTCCAATCATAACAACCGCAAACTGCTCTAATTTGTTTCTTTTGTGTTTACAAAAGCGCATAATTTGTTTGTTCAACCCGATTCTTTTTGTTTGTTCAATAGAGGAACATTACGTCGCCTATTTTTTGCGTAACGTGTCGTCCAGATTTAGTTTAAGAACACTGAAGTCCTACAAGTGCTTCTGCTGCTGCGGGGCTAGCCTCTGAAAAAAGATGAACCAACAAAACATCACATGCAGGGCTTCGACTTAATCGGGTAATCCTAAAGATAAACTTGCTGATTTCGAGAAGATATTTTGATTTTAGAATCCATGTATCCCATTGACACTACTAGTGAAAATAATTTTCTTTGGGTTGAAAATAATTTTCTTTGGGTTGAAAATAATTTGTCGACAACGAAATAAATTTTCTTTATTTTAACCCATTAAATTCACAACTCAATATCTCACTAGGCTAGGCTCGATAAGTATTACTCACTCGAGTGTTAGTTGCTTTACTATTGAACGGAACCCCTGCTGCACGTAGGCGTTAAAGATTCATTTCTAAAAGGATTACTTTTTAGTAGCGTAAAAATTAAACACTGCAACAATATTATAGCAACTTAGGATTATTTGTCCACGTAATATGTATTGTTAAATTTACGTCAATAAAAGGCAAAAATAGTCAAAATATGTATATATTTTATTACATTTTGCAGTTACTTATATATATATATATATATATATTTGTTCTTAAGTTTTCGCGTACACTAAATGTTTTAGGTGGTTTCCGGATGATTTCCCGGAAACCACCTAAAACATATATATATATATATATATATATATATATATATATATATATACATATATATATATATATATATATATATATATATATATATATATATATATATATATATACACAGATTGTTATATATATAAGTGTTTGGCAGTCTATAGGTAGAAATTTTAGAAAATTCTTAAAAATAATTTTTAAATCATGAGTGTAAAAAATTCAACATGAAGATACAAAAACATCAAATGGCATGTTGCATACGCAGAGATAGTTGTGAAATTTATAGAAACTTCAGCAGACCCTTGAGGCGACAAAGGAACGGAACAGCAAGAGGTTGCTTTTATTCAAATATCACAATTGATGTGGTAATTACGCTGTGACCTACTCGTAAACTCGTTGGTTGAATTGGCTCACGATGGTTCTGATGCAAGGTCCGTATAGAGCTTAGCTAGGTTCGAACTGCTTTCACATTCACCTTACTAGTAATTATGATTTAAAGTATAGTGTTATACTACAAGATACAAAAACATCAAATGGCATGTTGCATACGGAATGTTAATATTGCTTATTTATAATTTTGATTTTTGTCACCCTGTATAGGTACTTAAATAATTGCATAGTTACGATTTGGTAACAAAAAAATTTCATAATTAATCCAGGTATGCTTTCACCCGGTTGTGAAAGCATACCATATTCATAAAATTAAAATTTTCGCTCTTATTGACCGTGGTCTGTTAGAATTTCATCGCATCATAGGTTAGTGGTCTAAGTGACCTTCTCCGTTGCTTGTCAGTGACTAAAAGAGGGCTTGGTGTCTGTAGTTTTATATACATTCGAGTAGTGCATGGCTTAAGGATGTTTGAAAGGTCTTAATGTTTCTTAATGTTGGGATACAAGATCGAACCCTTTAATTTTTCTGTTAAGGTATATATGTACGTATGTATTGAGAAGCTATTGAAATACGAATACACCACAACAACTTAAACAGAACAAATGAAGGATTCGATCCAAGTAAAACATGGAACCCCGGACTGCCACACTACAGAGTCTACAAGCGCTGTTTCAGTCACTGACAAGCCACGAAGAAAATGTCTGCCTCAGCAGCAGATGACACGTTAGGCAGAAATTCTAATAGACCACAGTCAATAAGTTAGGAAAAACTATTTTATGAAAAAATGTCATCTTTGTATGATTCTAATTATCACACCTAAATCACTCGAATGGTTTTTGTCCGACAGACACACAACTGATTAACAACATTTTGACTTAACAGGGTTTCCATGGGCAACACTACTAATACTGACATTAACAGTTTCCACATTTGCGACGTCTGTAGGTTCAAGTTCACTAGATTTTGCCATCAAGTCGTCATTATACACTCGTAGATTATTTGTTGGATTTTGACCGGACATTCTTAATAAGCCATGTGCTAAGTTGTCAAAAATAACCCCAACACCCTAAAAATAGCAATAAAAAAATTAATATTTAATATTTTTTGGCGATATAAAAAATCACCACTATTAACTATATAAGTAATATTATTTTTTGTTTGAAACTAGTTTTGAATATTAAGATATTGTAACGAAATTTCCCTAAGCCGCCCCTGGTTTCATTCCAGTACGACATCGATCGCTTTTAGGACAAAAAAATTGAAATGGCTCGGCAGCTGTAGAATTGATAATGGATTGTTCAAGAGTTTTCGATGCTGATTTTAAAAGGAGCAGCGCATTATCGCAGCAGTTAGTTAGTGCAACGAAGAGCTTATGTTTTATTATGTTTCTGATATTCGAATCCAGCTGTTGATGTAAATAAAAGTTTCTAGAAAGTGAGAGTAAATAATAGTAGTTTTTTTTGTAAGTTTAATTGAACCCACGGAATATATAACAAATTTGGTGATCAGAAGTGCAGGAGTAAGTGCAATTAAAATCGTAATTTGATTTATGGAAACCCGTAGCATGAAAAAAATGGACGAAACTACCAAAAAAATAGTCAAGCAGGTTACAGAGGAACTGGACGAAAAAATAGCCCAGATTCTGGAAAAAACGTGACAAAAAAGAGAAACAACATCAGGAAGAAATACAACAACGGTTAGTAAAATCTTTTGATGAAAAACGTAAAATAGAGTTAGAAAATCTTGTCACTACGATGAAAAGCGAACAGCAAAATCTAGTTTCCACGATGAAAAGCGAACAACAAAATCTTGTCACTGCCATGGAAGAAGAACAACAAAATCTAGTTTCCACGATGAAAAGTGAACAATATAATTTAATTGAAGGATTGTTCTCGAAATTTGTAGAAAAACAAGATCAAATTGAATTGACGAGACAAAATGAATTTATAATATTAGAAGAAAAAAGACAACTGCAATTTGAAGAATTAATGCAAATAGTAGCGCAAGTTAATAAAAGAATGCAAATAGTTGAGTCAGACATAAAAGAGCTAAATGATGACATTAAGACCATAAAAAATACCGTGGATAATCTTGAAACAAAAGTAGATGACCTCGATTCCATCCAAAGCCAGGTAAAATTTGAAATCCGTTCAATTCAAGACACAGTTGAAGACCAAATCAGTTCGATTAAACAAACAGTACAAAGTGAAGTATAAGATAAATTCAGTGCCATCCAAAATAAAGTAGAATCAGAAATTAAAAAAATGCAACAGGACTTACAGCGAGGAAAATATGAGAAACCGTGAGTACCAAAGGTTCCGTTAGCAAACCACCCACATTTGATGGCAGTTCATCTTGGCCCATGTATAAACGGCAATTTGAAGCAGTGGCTACAGTTAATGGATGGGATAACCAAGAATAGAGAGGTCCAGCCTTAAAACTCCTCCAAAACATTCCAGTCGATGAACAAGGCAATTTTGACAAGATCACGCCATCCTGGACAAGAGATACGACAATCAACCCCTGAGCCAAGTCGACCAGGTGCAACTAAGTGGAAAAATGCAAAAATCCGGAGAGAGCCTTCAAGAATTCGAAGCAGAGGTTAGACGTTTAGTGCACTTGTCCTACCCAGACCTGCCAGAAGAAACCAAAGATTAATGGCCACAAAGAGTTTCATAAACGGTAACAGAGATGTGGAAGTACAACGAAATCTAAGACTAAGTGGCGTCAAGAAAACTAATGAAGCTTTACTTAGGGCGTCAGAAGTAGAGGCTGTCATGAACATGTCCAAGCCGAGGGTCCGGAGAGTTTCCTTTAAACAGGAAGAGCCAGAGTTACCATGTCAAGCGCTGCTGGCTGGTCTGAACAAACTATTAGACCGGTCACAAAGAACTGGCACCAGAGGGGCATGTTACCGCTGTGGACGGACAGGACAATTTCAACGTGACTGCAGAGTAAGACTACCGGAACGATCACCAACCAGGGGTAGCCAACAAACCGACCTTACCAACCAAGGAAACTCCAATCAGTCAGCATAAGAGGGCGAATGCTGACTAACGCTCCACCAGCCCCCAGGACAGTATCCATCCGGGGATTTTGCCGAGATAGCACTAGCATAGTCATCAGGGGCACCATCAATGGCCAAGTCCAGAGTTTTGAAGCCATCGGAAATCCAGCCAGTTACCAACAACATCCAGCTCAGAACAGTCAATACAGGGTGAGGCAGATACAGTACTGCAGACGGGGAACAACAGAATCCGGCATAGGGTCCTAGTAGCGGATATTGAGGACGATTTTATACTTGGTATGGACCAACATGGATTTATGTTCGACCCGAGATAAGATGTTCTTCGATTCCTAAATGAGGAATTTGTATTGACACGGCCCGTCAACAGTTCACCCACCTCCATAAAAATTGTGGTAAAATCCTCAGCCAGAATTCCCGGTCGAACGGAACAGATTATTCATGGGCAGCTAGAAAGCAATCCTGGGATGGTGGAGCCCGTACACTCAGCTCATGACTACTTAGTTGGACAGGCTATAGTTAAAACCGGAATAGATATACCAATTAGAGTAGATAGGGGACAACATGATCCGGCATAGGGTCCTGGTTGCGAATATTGAGGACGATTTTATACTGGGTATGGACCTAATTAGCCAGCATGGATCTATGTTCGACCCGAGATATGATGTTCTTTGGTTCCTAAATGAGGAATTTGTATTGACACGGCCCGTCAACAGTTCAGTAACCTCCATAAAAATTGTGGCAAAGTCTTCAGCTAGAATTCCCGGACGAACGGAACAGATTATTCATGGGCAGCTAGCAAGAAATCCTGGGAGCTGCGTTGGAATGGTGGAGCCCGTACACTCAGCTCATGACTACTTAGTTGGACGGGCTATAGTTAAAACCGGACGGGATATACCAATTAGAGTCCTGAATTTGGCCAACAACGACATCAGAATTGCAAATGGTCAAGAGATAGCTTGATTCGAGCCAGTCGAGACCATCATCAATTGCGAAGAAGGGTACCAGACATCGGTGATGGAGACAGGGCCCAGTAAAGAGTTCCTACAATAGTTTGCTGACCATTTGAGAAACCAGACACCAGAGGAACAGAAGAAAGCCGAGCAATTTATCACAAAGCACTGATAAATTTTTAACAGTGAAGATGGAACCACCGGTCGCACCAACATCATCCAGCACCGAATAGATAGCGAGAAGGCTCAACGCATCAGAATACCTAGGCGACTACCATTGGGGCAACAACAGGCAGTCGAGGAAAACATCAAGTCCATGTTACAAAATGGAGTTATTGAGCCATCCATCAGCCCATGGTTCGCTCCCGTCGTGCTAGTTAAAAAGGAGGACGGAACCACCCGATTTTGCGTGGATTACGTCACCAAGAAAGACAGCTATCCACTATCCCGAATTGATGACACTCTGGCCACACTAGCAGGCTCCCGTTGGTTCTCCACACAAGACCTAAGGAGTGGATATTGGCAGGTTGGTCTACATGAAAACGACAGAGAGAAGACAGCGTTCTCCACCAGTAAAGGGCTATTTCAGTTCACGGTCATGCCCTTTGGGTTATGTAATGCACCCGCTACATTTGAGAGGCTAATGGAGTATGTCCTTAGCGGGTTAACATGGAGGACGTGTTTAGTATACCTCGACGACATTCTGGTCATGGGTCAGACATTCGACGACCATCTGAAGAACCTGGGCGAAGTATTCTCCAGAATTAATAACGAAAACCTGAGACTCAACCCGAAGAAGTGTTCCGCACCAACGAGGACAAGATAGAAGCCATCCGTGATTGGTCATTCCCAAGAGACAAGCATGAACTCCGAAGCTTCTTGGGCCTCAGTACCTACTACAGGCGATTTGTTGAGGAATTTGTCACCTTTGCCGCGCCTCTACATCGGCAGACCACTAAGAAAGAGACCTTCCGTTGGAATCAGGATTGCGAAACATCATTCAGACGACTGAAGGCAGCACTATGTTCCAGCCCAATCCTAGCCTTTCCTACACAGTCCGGCAAGTTCATTTTAGACACCGACGCCAGCAACACAGGTTTGGGGGCCGTCCTATCCCAGGTGCAAGATGGTGAAGAGAGGGTGATCGAGTACTACAGCCGTGGATTCTCGAAACCAGAAAGAAATTATTGCGTCACCAGAAAAGAACTTCTTGCAATAATAAGGACGGTAGACCATTTCCACAAATACCTCTATGGTTGTCATTTCTTAATCAGGACAGATCATGCCGCCCTCAAATGGCTGCTGGACATGAAGACCCCGGAAGGACAACTGGTCAGGTGGATGGAGAAATTAGAGCAATACGATTTCAAGGTGGAACACCCTGCCGGCCGTTTGCACAATAATGCCGATGCCCTATCCAGAAGACCCTGTAGAGCAGAATGCGGACATTGTCTGAAGACGGAACAGCGAGAGGGTATCTCCATCAGGCACATCCGAGTGCAGGCCAATGAAGACTGGACAACGGAACAGTGCATCCAGGACCAAAGGGCTGATCCAGACATCGAACCAATCTTGTCATTCAAAACGAGAGGGACACCCAGGTCACGATGGGACGAGGTAGCTAGATACTCGGGCGTACTGAAATCGTTATGGGCCCAATGGAATGCTCAAGCGAGTTTGGGAAATCACTGATGGTCGAGAAACCTAATCCCAACTGGTAGTTCCTAAGAAAATGGTACCAGCCATCCTGACCGAAGTACATGATGGGATTACTGGGGGCCATCTGGGCATGAACAAAACCCTAGACAAAGCTCTCCAGCGATACTACTGGGTAAATTACTTTGAAGATGTCAGAGCTTGGTGCCGGAAATGTGACACCTGTGCAGCCAGTAAGAGCCCGAAGACCCGGACCAAGGGCAGAATGCAGCAGTACAATGTGGGCGTCCCATTTGAGAGAATTGCCATCGATGTCGCCGGTCCGTTTCCCGAGTCTGAGAGGGGGAACAAATACATTCTGGTCCCAATGGATTACTTCAGCAAATGGCCTGAGGCATATGCGAAACCCAACCAAGAGGCAACCACGGTAGCGACGGTGCTAGTAGAACAACTATTCAGCAGGTTTGGTGTCCCGATGGAACTACATTCAGACCAGGGGCGTAACTTCGAATGGAATGTATTCCAGAAGATCTGCACGATGTTGGGGATCAGGAAAACTACAACAACACCATTGCATCCACAGTCAGACGGAATGGTGGAAAGATTCAACAGGACCTTGGCACAACACCTATCCAAGGTCGTCAGCAATAACCAGCGTGATTGGGATGAGCATAATCCCCTATTCCTGTTGGTATGTCGCTCAGCCGTACATAATAGTACAGGCCTGACTCTAGCCAGGGTCCTATTCGGAAAAGAGCTGCGATTTGGCTTTTGGCTCCCCCGAAGAACCTTCCCAAGACATCAACGATTATGCCGACCAGCTCCGACATAACATGCTGGCAATACACGAATTAGCCCGAACGCAAATGTTGGCCACCAGTGACCGGATGAAGACGCGATACGACCTCAAGGCCAATTCAGTCGGGTTCCAACAGAGGGACAAAGTCTGGCTGTACAACCCCCAACGGAGCAAGGGTAAATCCCCAAAGCTTACACCCGCCTGGGATAGTTCATGAGGTGGTCAAGAGGCTTAATGACGTCGTCTAGCGGATCCGCTAAGGGCTAAGGACTAAGTTGAAGGTGGTCCATTTAGATCGACTCGCTCCCTATCATGGAGAGGATGTTTCTGATCGAGACGATAAGAATTAAAGGGGGGCGGTGTAACGAAATTTCCCTAAGCCGCCCCTGGTTTCATTCCATTACGAGATCGATCGCTTTTAGGACAGAAAAATTAATCTCGAAATGGCTCGGCAGCTGTAGAATTGATAATGGATTGATTGTACGAGAGTTTTCGATGCTGATTCTAAAAGGAGCAGCCCATTATCGCAGCAGTTAGTTAGTGCGACGAAAAGCTTATGTTGTGTTATATTTGGGATATTCGAATCAGCTGTTGATGTAAATAAAAGTTTCTAGAAAGTGAGTCAATTCAGACCTATATTACACAAACGGTTTAGTAAACTTAGGTAATAACCGAAATAAAATGACATTTGATAACTTCTGTTAAATTCTGCTTATGCTGCTATTTTCAATAAAGTGCAAATTTGAAAATTACTATTTTTAATACTAATAACGCTACGTTTGCGAATTCTCATCCTTCACCATTGATATTGTTATAAATTTCGTGGGTTCAAATTAATTAATGTTTAAAAACTAATATTCACTGCACTTTCTAGAACTTTTATTTACATCAAATATTTTCAACAGCTGATTCTATTCAATTACATCGAAATCATAACAAGAAATAAGCTGAACACACTAAACTAACTAACTTTACTGAAATTAATATTGCTTTATATAGCGTACGAAAAATTTTCTGGTAGTTCTACCTTTGTCCACAGTTTTTTTCCCATCGGAACCTTCTAGCTCTTTCGCCAGGGACGGAGTGGAATAAATTTTATAACACTGCCCTCCCTTTAATTCTGATCGTCCCGATCAGAAACATCCTCTCCATGGTAGGGAGCGAGTCGATCTAAATAGACCACCTTCAACTTAGTCCTTAGCCCTTAGCGGATCCGCTAGACGACGTCATTAAGCCTCTTCACCACCTCATGAACTATCCCAGGCGGGTGTAAGCTTTGGGGATTTACCCTTGCTCCGTTGGGGGTTGTACAGCCAGACTTTGTCCCTCTGTTTTGGAGTACATTCCATTCGAAGTTACACCCCTGGTCTGAATGTAGTTCCATCGGGACGCCAAACCTGCTGAATAGCTGTTCTACTGCTTGCCTCTTGATTGGGTATTGCATCGGGCCATTTGCTGAAGTATTCCATTGCGACCAGAATGTATTTGTTGCCCCTCTCAGACTCGGGAAACGGACTGGCGACATCGATGCCGATACTCTCAAATGGGACGCCCACATCATGCTGCTGTATTCTGCCCTTGGCCCGGGTCTTCGGGCCCTTGCTGGCTGCACAGGTGTCACATTTCCGGCACCAAGCTCTGACGTCTTCGCAGTAATTTACCCAGTAGTACCGCTGGCGAACTTTGTCTAGGGTTTTGTTCATGCACAGATGGCCCCCGGTAATCCCATCATGTACTTCGGTCAGGATGGCTGGTACCTTTTTCTTCGGAACTAACAGTTGGGACTTCCTACTCTTAGAGTGTCCCATTGGGCCCATAACGATTTTAAGACGCCCGAGTATCTAGCTACCTCGTCCCATCGTGGCCTGGGTGCCCCTCTCTTTTTGAGTGACAGGATTGGTTCGATGTCTGGATCAGCCAGTTCAGTCTTCATTGGCCTGTACTCGGATCTGTCTGATGGAGATACCTTCCCGCTGTTCGGTCTTCAGGCAATGTCCGCATTCTGCTCTACAGGGTCTTCTTGATAGGGCAGCGGCATTATTATACAAACGACCGGCACGATGTTCAACCTTGAAATCGTATAGCTGTAATTTCTCCATTCACCTGGCCAGTTGTCCTTCCGGTGTCTTCATGCCCAGCAGCCATTTGAGAGCGGCATGATCTGTTCGGATTAGGAAATGACGACCATAAAGGTATTTATGGAAATGGTCTACCGCCCTTATTATTGCAAGAAGTTCTTTTCTGGTGACACAATAATTTCTTTCCAAGGCTGTAGTACTCGATCACCCTCTCTTCACCATTTTCCACTTTGGGATAGGATCGCCCCCAAACCTGTGTTGTTGGCATCGGTGTCTGAGATGAACTTGCCGCACTGCGTAGGAAATGCTAGGATTGGGCTGGAACAGAGTTCAGTGGTCTGAATGATGTTCCGCAATCCTCATTCCAACAAAAGGTCTCTTTCTCAGTGGTCTGCCGATGTAGAGGCGCGGCAATGGGGGCAAATCCCTCCACAAATCGCCTGTAGTATGAACAGAGACCCAAGAAGCTTCGGAGTTCATGCTTGTCTCTTGGGACTGGTCAATCACGAATAGCTTCTATCTTGTCCTCGTTGGTGCGGATTCCTGACTCGGAAACGACGTGGCCCAAAATCTCTACATCTTTTTGGAACATGGAACACTTCTTCGGGTTGAGTCTCAGGTTGGCGTTCTTAATTCTGGAGAATACTTCACCTAGGTTCTTCAGATGGTAGTCGAATGTCTGACCCATGACCAGAATGTCGTCGAAGTATACTAAGCATGTTCTCCATGTCAACCCGCTCAATACATAATCTATTAGCCTCTCAAATGTAGCGGGAGCATTACATAATCCAAAGGGCATGACTGTGAATTGAAACAGCCCTTTACTGGTGGAGAACAGTCTTCTCTCTATCGTTTTCGTGTAGACCAACCTGCCAATATCCACTGTTTAGGTCTAGTGTGGAAAACAAACGGGAGCCTGCTAGTGTGGTCAGAGTGTCATCGATTCGAAGAAGTGGATAGCTGTCTTTCTTCGTGACGTCATTCAGCTTTCTGTAATCCACGCAAAATCGGGCGGTTCCATCCTTATTTTTAACTAGCACGACGGGAGCAGACCATGGGCTGATGGATGGCTCAATAACTCCATTTTGTAACATGGACTCGATGTTTTCCTCTACGACCTCTTGTTGCCCCAATGGTAGTCGTCTAGGTGGTATTCTGTTGGGTTGAGCCTTTCCGGTATCTATTTGGTGCTGAATGATGTTGGTGCTACCGGTGGTTCCATCTTGACTGTTAAAAATTGGCCAGTGCTTTGTGATAAATTGCTTGGCTTTCTCCTGTTCCTCTGGTGTAAGGTGTGTCAAATGGTTAGCAAACTGTTGTGGGAACTCTTTACTGGGCCCTGTCTCCTTCAATGACGTCTGGTACTCTTCTTCTACTGACCCGAACAAGCTATCTCTTGACCATTGGCAATTCTGATGTCGTTGTTGGATAAATTCATTATTCTGATTGGTATATCTCGTCCGGTTTTAACTATAGCCCGTCCAACTAAGTAGTCATGAACTGAGTGTACAGGCTCCACCATTCCAAAGCATCTCCCAGGATTGCTTTCTAGCTGCCCATGAATAACCTGTTCCGTTCGACCGGGAATTCTGGCTGAGGATTTTACCACAATTTTTATGGAGGTGGGTGAACTGTTGACGGGCCATGTCAATACAAATTTCTGATTTAGCAATCGAAGAACATCGTATCTCGGGTCGAACAAAAATCCATGTTGGTCCATACCAAGTATAAAATCGTCCTCAATATCCGCTACTAGGACCCTATGCCGGATTCTGTTGTTCCCCGTCTGCAGTACTGTATCTGCCTCACCCTGTATTGACAGTTCTGAGCTGGATGTTGTTGGTAACTGGCCGGATTTCCGATGGCTTCAAAACTCTGGACTTGGGAAAGGACACAGCGGTGCCGGTGTCGATGGTGATGGCAATTGTTCGGCCATTGATGGTGCCCCTGATGACTAGGCTGCTGCTATCTCGGCAAAATCCCTTGATGGATAATGTTTTGGGGGCTGGTGGAGGGGCAGTCAGCATTCGCCCCCTTATGCTGACTGGGTGACGGTCCCTGGACAGGTGGTTGTTTTGTTGGTGACTTCTGATCGGTGACTGTTCAGGTAGCCTCACTCTGCAGTCTCGTTGGAAGTGTCCTGTCCGTCCACAGCGGTAACATGCCCCTCTGGTGCCAGTTCTTTGTGACCGTTCTAATAGTTTGTTCAGACCAGGGAGCAGTTCTGTGACTCTGACTCTTCCTGGTTGAAGGAAACTGCTCCCACCCTTGGCTTGGACATGTTCATGTCGGCCTCTACCTCCAAAGCCCGGAGCAAAGCTTCGTTACTCTTCTTGATGCCACTAAGTCTTAGATTTCTTTGGACTTCCACATCTCTGATATCGTTTATGAAACTCTGTGTGGCCAACTGGTCTTTCGTTTCCTCTGGCAGGTCTGGGTAGTACAATTGTACTAACCGTCTAATCTCTGCTTGGAATTCTTGGAGGCTCTCTCCGGATTTCTGCGTTTTTATACTTAATTGCACCTGGTATACTTGGCTCAATGACTGGTTGTTGTATCTTTTGTCCATTTGTCCACGATGGCGATGATCTCGTCAAAATTGCCTTGTTCATCGACTGGAATGCTTTGGAGGAGTTCTAAGGACGAACCTCTTAAGGAAATTACAAGAGAAGTAGATTTTTCTTTGTTATCCCATCCATTAGCTGTAGTCACTGCTTCAAATTTATACATGGGCCAAGATGAACCATCAAATGTGGGTAGTTTACTAAAGGTACTCACGGTGTGTTGGTATTTCACTCTCTGCAAATCTTGTAATTGTTTAATTTCGGTTTCCACTTTGTTTTGGATAGAACTGATTTGGTCTTGAACTGTGTTTTGAATTGAACTGATTTCAAATTTTACCTGGCTCTGGATGGAATCGATGTCATCTACTTTGATTTCAAGAGTCTTTTTAGGATCTTTATGTCGTTGTTTATTTTTTTTATGTCTGATTCCACTATTTGCATTCTTTCATTAATTGTTTCATTTACTTGTGACACTCTTTGCATTAATTGTTCAAATTGCAGTTGTCTTTTTCCTTCAGGTTGACCTTGTTTTTCTTCAAATATTTGAAAATCATTTTGTCGTTTTAATTCAATTTGTTCTTGTTTTTCTTCAAATTGCGAGAATAATACCCCAATTTTAACTTCACTTAATCCCACTTCTGACAACAAATTGTTATAAATTTCGTGGGTTCAAGTAATTAAAAGTTTAAAAACTAATATTCACTGCACTTTCTAGAACTTTTATTTACGTCAAATATTTTCAACAGCTGATTCTATACAATTACATCGAAATCATAACAACGAAATAAGCTGAACGCACTGAACTAACTAACTTTAATGAAATTAATATTGCTTAATATAGCTTACGAAGTATTTTCTGGTAGTTCTACCTTTGTTCGCACAGCGTCCAGATTAACAGTTTTTTTTCCCATCCGAACCTTCTAGCTCTTCTTTTTTACTATCCCAGCGATTGATGTTTAATTGGGATGAATAATGCTTTACGCTGTTTTTGCCTGGGACGGACTGGAATAAATTTTATAACAATATTATATTACTGACGTGCTGTGAAAGTACAAGCCGTCACCGCTTTTTAATTACCCATATTACCACTCGAATTATATGTTTTTAAAACACTTTTTATTGTCATTAAGTCATTATAAGCATTTTTTTCTTAGCTATATCGTTTCTATTTCAAAAAGATTACTGAGGTCTTGGATCATTTTGTTAATTCATTAGGGTTTTCTCTCCTCAGATTTTTCCTGTTACATATAGATATCTGAAAATTGTAAATCGAGAACAAAGTGTAGTAAGGTAATTTCAAAATTTCCCGGATTACTGGCTGTCCGTACTGTCGCAGTTATTCTGAGAGAAAGATATGTCTACAAAATAAGCAACCAGTATTCCTGTATATAAACAGTGTTTTATACATTGTGTGATCCCTAGCTGTGTTTGGAGACTTTTCAATTCCAACTCTGGAATTACCATTCATTTTTCACTTTGATTCTGACTTTCTTTCTTTTCTTGTTTGACAAAAAATATTGACAGTGACAATTTGTCGCTTGGCGATCACTTGATACTAAGGGTACCGCCTTTTTGCCCTTCCAGCAATAGATTTCTCCAACCCAAAAATACATAAAATAAATTCACCATTACAAAACCTATCAAAATGTTTACTAAATATAATTAAACCTAATGAAAACAATCCAAACAATTAAAAAAAACAAATGATTTTTTAAAGTAATTAAAAAGCATTATTATCAACAGAAATGATATACTAGTAAGTTTCGACATAGTCTTTTTACAAATGTACCTGGTGATAAATCATTATAAATTATAAAAAAATAAATTACAAGGTATTTCCTTATAGAACAAAACAAAATTAAACATTGACACAATTATGGAACTAGCCGAACTCTGCTTAAAAACAACATATTTTCAATTTGAAGATTTCTATAAACAAGAATTTGGTATGGTCATGGGTTCTTCTTTGTCACCTATAATCAGTAATATATTAATGACATGAAGAAAGATTCATAGACAATTACAAGAATAAACCAAAAGTGTGGTGGAGATACCTTGATGACATTCTTTTGGTTTGGGAGCATCGTGCCGAAGAACTGCATTTATTCCGGGAGCACAGTGGAATTGATCCACTGACTAGACCAACTTTTCCCAAAATTAAAAATTCAAAGAAATTGGGTAGCGTATTGGAAGCAATGAACAAATTGATCTAGCCAAACTATGTTTAGGCGCTAAATCACCATCATCTACTGTGCTGCAATAGCCATCTGCAGAACAATTGGAGTCATTATAAGACCAAAGCAAGACCCTCCTCAACTTAGACAAACACCTCGAATACCATCTTGGCAAAGAAGGCATGAATGGAAAATCATTTTTCTTCGGAAAGACATTGGGAGACTGACCGAGTACCAACGAGGGGTCAGGAACAACAGAATGGAAAAGCTTGTCAAGACTGTCATGGACAATAACCGAAAACACTCTCAGTGGGATGGAGAAAATATCACATTTCAGTAGTATCTGGACAGTCTACGACAATAGCTCGCTGTCTACACAAGTCGATTGAAAAGGTACAAAACCAGTAACCAAGGGAAACTAGACAACACAGTATTCCGGCAATCAGAAAAAGGGTTTTACCTATAGAAAACTCAACATCAATAATAATGAAACCCCTAGCTATCCAATTCAATTCTGGAAAACACAGCTTTCCACAACAATTTCACATCATTTCAGAGCCAACTGGATTAATAAGGAGGAGGCTGCATTTCAGAATTGTCATAAGATGTGCAACACCAACCATTTACAACGGAAGACACATTCAACATAATGAAGCATCTCCATAATTGGAAAGCACCTCCATAACTGGAAAGCACCAGGACCAGATGGTGTGCAGAATTACTGGTTAAAGAAAATTTACGCTACCCACGAAACATTAAAAGCCCTTATAAATGATATAAATATCAATTCACACAAGATGCCTAGTTTCCTTACGCATGGTGCTACATACCTCTTACAAAAGGACAACCTCTGTACACGGGACCCAGCAAAGTCCCCCTGGCAAACCAAAATCTTTCTGAATGAAGCTAACTGTTCAATACAAACCGACCCTATCCCAATCAGAAGGGGTATATTTCAGGGAGAATCTTTTAGCCCGCTGTGGTTCTGCCTTGCCATGAACCCTCTCTCACACAAACTGAACTCGACTAACTTTGGGTTCCGTCTCAAACACAACAACGTATAAGCATTAAAAATAAACAATTTGTTATACATGGACGACTTAAATTTGAAGGCAGCTAAGAAACAACAGCTGCATGATATGCTTAAAATAGTAGGTTTTGGGTTGATACACCGCTGTTCAGATGAAGACATAGCACCATCTGTCATGATTGTTAATTATTGAACATAAAAATACGTGTGAGGTGGGGGCTGTTGATCTGTGGGGGCTCGTATCCTGATTAATAATTTTCGGGCTTATTAAAAGAATATCATTACTGTTGTTGCACGAGGCATATAAGAACAGAGTTTTGACAATGGCTCTTCGGCCCTGTTGTGTTCCAGGATGTAATGATAAAACATTCAAGAGGTAATGAAATATGATATTCAAAGCATATATTGTATTTAATTACCTTTTTTTCAGACATTATTTTACAACAAACAAAAAATTGCAAGATATATGACATAGGACAGTGTGCGAAGCACATTTTGAGATGTACATGGTAGATTATTAAATGTCCAGGAGACCATTTTATCATTTGATGATCCAAGAAGCCAATAGTTTATGATGAAAATGATATGAACATCCCAAATCAAGGTTCTTCTACTGCCTCCAGCTCCTATGATTCAGTGGATGTGCAGTTTCAAAGGAAGAGGCTGTTTGAATAGGATTGTTTACAATCTGGAGTTGAGGAAGTGATAGAACATGCAGCACATAAGAGCTTTGAACAATGCAAGGGTTAGCATTTTAATAATAATAATAATATCGTCGCTGGCAGGGTGCTGAGGAGGCGGGCCCCTGTCGTCCAAAGAACTACAGCCCAAGAACCACAACAACACTCACCAATACGGTCACAGCATCAACGTGACCATCACCAACGGAGTCAAACGAGAACTCCACCCGCAGAAAGTGTTGCGCGGGATCAACAGCCAGCGCTCACTTAAGCGGGACTGAAAAGACAGCGCATGAAATGGACTAGCGCCATGAATGAATTTATAATGCGCACGTTTTACAGAATTACGAACCTTAGCCAGGATAAGACTGGATATCGCCAAATACTCCATCAAGAATTCTGTCGTGAGTATCCAGGGCTTCAAGTTACCGAACAGAGAGTCGCAGATCAATATCGTGTCATCTTGAGAAATGGCCTTATTTCGCCTGAACAACTAGACACAATAAAGAGCGAAGTGGAGCGCGAAGTATTTGGTCAAAATGCAATCGATCCAGCAGCGCCTGAAACACCTTTGGCACAAGGAGCGGACGAGACTCAAGAACTTCAACAAGAACAGCCAACCAACGCTGACCTGCTTGAGAAGATCCAAGCAGAAATGGAAGGAGCTCTTAGAGAGTATAGTGGAACTGATCCACTGACTAGGCCAACTCTTCCCAAACTAAGATCTTCTAAGAAACTGGATATCTTCTTGCAGGCTATGAACAAATTTATCTAGCCAAACTATGTTTTAGGTGCTAATACATTAGAGTCGCTACACACAATCATCTACTGTGTTGCAATTTCCATCTGCAGAACAATTGGGGTCGCAGTAAGACCAAAGCAAGACCCTCCCCAATTTAGAAAAAACACCCCGAATACCACCTTGACAAAAAAGACTTGAAGGGAAAAAATAGAAAACTCAACAACATCAATAATAATGAAACCCCTAGGTATCCCAGTAAAACGGCCATCGAGCAGTTCTGGACAAAACAACTTTCCACAACAGTTTCCCATAACTCCAGAGCGAGCTGGATTAATGAGGAGGAGGCTGCATTTCAGAATTGTCATAAGATACAACACCAACTATTTACAACGGAACACACGTCCAACATAATGAAACATCTCCATAACTGGAAAGCACCAGGACCAGATAGTGTGCAGAATTACTGGATAAAGAAACTTTAAGACCCTCCCCAATTTAGACAAACACCTCGAATACCACCTTGACAAAGAAGGCTAGAAGGGAAAATTAATTCTCTTCGGAAAGACATTGGAAGACTGACCGAGTACCAACGAGGGGTCAGGAACAACAGAATTGAAAGACTTGTCAAAACTATCATGGACAATAATCGAATAGACTTCCACTGGGATGGAGAAAACATCACATCTGGACAGTCTACGACAAAAGCTTTCCGTATACACAAGTCGATTGAGAAGGTACAAAACCAGTAACCAATGGAAACTAGACAACGCACTATTCCGAAAATCAGAAAAAGTGTTTTATAGAAAACTCAACATCAATAATAGTGAAACCCCTAGTTATCCCAGTAAAACGGCCATCGAGCAGTTCTGGAGAACACAACTTTCCACAACCGTTTCCCATGACTCCAGAGCGATCTGGAATAATGAGGAGTAGGCTGCATTTCAGAATTGTGATAAGAGGCAACGCCAATCATTTACAACGGAAGACACGTCCAACATAATGAAACACCTCCTGGAAAGAACCAGGACCAGATGGTGTGCAGAATTACTGGATAAAGAAACTTTACGCCACCAACGAGAAATTAACAGTACTCATTAATGCCATAATTATTCATCCACACAATATGCCTAGTTTCCTTACGCATGGTGCTACATATCTTTTACCAAAGGATAATTTATGTACACAGACCCAGCAAAGTACCGACCAATCACTTGCCTCCCAACCTTATACAAACTTATAACGTCGTGCATTAATCATCGTGAGCTGAACAACAAAAGGGATGCGCGAAAAACTCGATGGGGTGCAAAGAACAACTAATAATTGATTCCGTTGTCTGCAATCAAGCCCACGCCAAACGACGAAATCTTTACATGGCATATGTGGACTATAAAAAGGCCTTTGATTCAGTTCCACATGATTGGCTCATTCATATGCAGAAACTCTATAAAGTAAACAATCGTATTGTTAACTTTTTAGAATATTTCATGACTACCTGGCAAATCAAAATCTTTCTGAATGAAGCCGACTGTTCGATACAAACCGACTCAGAATCAATCAGAAGGGGTATATTCCAGGGAGACTCTCTTAGCCCGCTGTCGTTGTGCCTTGCCATGAACCCACTCTCACACAAACTGAACTCAACTAACTTTGGGTTCGGTCTCAAGAACAACAACGTACAAGCATTAAAAATAAACCATTTGTTATACATGGACGACTTAAAGTTGATGGCAGCTACGAAACAACAGCTGCATGATATGCTTAAAATAGTAGAAGGGTTCTCTAGTGACATCCATATGCAATTTGGCCTAGACAAATGCCGAATTATTAATATAGTTAAAGGCAAAATACAGCTGGGGCCCTACGAAATGGGAGCTGGCACCTCAATTGAATCCATGGAGGAAGGCCACACTTACAAATACCTTGGAATGAAGGCTCAACGAATTGATCACACCACCATGAAAAAGAACCTAACAACAGAGTTTTATAGAAGGGTAAGGCGACTGCTGAAGATCAAACTTAACAGTAAAAATCTGTTTCAAGCTATTAACACCTACTCGTGTTGAGTGCTTAGTTACTCTTTCGGCATAGTTAACTGGTGCAAGACCGATATTGAACAATTACAACGGAAAGTTCGAGTACTACTAACAAAAGCTCAAAATCACCATCCAAAGAGCTGTGTCGAACGTACAACATTGCCCCGGTGTGAAGGAGGAAGAGGATTGGCAGATATAGGCAAGTTACGTGATCAAAAAATTTGTAATTTGCGTAATCATTTCCAGAAACTCGCAGCATTTTCTGATCTACTCAGAGTCATATGTCAGGTTGATGACTCAACAACAACTGATCAGAAAATGCTTAAATGGAAAGAGAAGCCCCTTCATGGAAGACATATAAATGACGTCAACCAAGATTATATCGGCAGTTCAGCGTCGAACTACTGGTTGATCTCTGGTCATATGTTTCCTGAAACGGAATGTTTTATATTGGCAATCCAAGATCAAGTAATTCCAACTAAGAATTATCTGAAGTACATCGTCAAAGACCCTTCTATCAACAACGACAGATGCAGATATTGCTAAACATCTGAATCTATCCAGCATATTACAGGAGGTTGCCAAGCGTTCGCTGCAACTGAATACAAAGAACGACACGATGCTGTGGCAAAAATACTGCACCAGGAACTAGCGCTCAAACTTGAGCTATCACAGTCGGTAAGAACACCCTACTATATATACAAACCAGATTCTATTTTAGAAAATAACAACTACAAGCTATACTGGGACCGGACGATATTGGCCGATCGGACTGTTGCTCACAATAGACCAGATATAGTTTTGGTAGATAAAGTCTCTAGAAAAACAACCTTAATTGACATAGCAATCTCTAACAACAATAATATAAACATTAAGCAGGCTGAAAAAATAGCCAAATGATTTAGAATTTCAAATATAGAGACAATGGGACATGAACAACACTCGAACGGTACCAATTGTTATGTCAACAACAGGAGTAGTCCCAAAACATCTATTAAACAATTTGAAATACCTCTGTCTGGACGAACATCTTTACCAACGGATGCAAAAAGCCGTCCTGTTAGGAACAGCTTGGACGGCTCGAAAATTCATGGGAAACTACAGCCACGACGCCAACCACGGGCCTGATAACCTGGCAAGGGCTCCCACAGGCTAAACCCTTTTGATATGTAGTATATCTGGGGTTTAGTGAATTTTCCCCTAAAGGTACGCTATGCGTGCCTTAGAGGGAGTGTGCTGCCATACATTGTATGGTCAAGTCGGGATAATAATATTATAAATATAATAATATAAAAAGGCACAAGTGTGTCATCCCAATTGACATATATTTAAGAAAACAGTTGTTGAAGGGGAAGAGAATTACAGGGAGCACAACCAAAATGAGTGTCAAGTGGTGTTTACTGCTCATACAAAACCAGACATCTGAATTACGGTATTTAAACAATTTTAATAGTCCAACTATAACTTTCATTTTAACTCAAGTAAAAAATCAAAAGTTAAAGCCGACGGTTAGTTTATTTGTACATTAATTCAAATATTTATATTCAATTCTTTAGTTTAGCTTTAACTTCTTTTCTTAATTTTTGAAACATTCATTCAGTTCTTCAGTAATTCTGTTCCTCTCATTGATTTTCTGAAAATTCTTCGTCATTCTTTCACCTCTCCATGGAAAGCATTTCACGAAACAATTTTAGTATAAAGCTAAAAGTAGGAAAAACAAATGTATTTTCTTTAATTCTTAATACTTGATTTATTGTCATTATCTAACCCGTTATATTATATGTTACATGTAATGTTTAATTTTTATAGTAAATTAATATTGTACAGTATTATTAGTGTAAATAAGGTTAAAATTTGTCATTGGTGTTTAGTTATGTTCTAAATTAACCCGTGTAAAACTAAAACATCTTTTCTCAATCATTTGAGTCCATGTATGCTTCTCACAAATCTGCTGAGCTCGTCATTTGTACTTCTCAGTACCTTAATTTTTTCAGATCATCTCTTCAAGATCTACATTAATTCAGGCATTCATGATCATATCCAATCTTGTTGTTTATTTTTCCTTATTTGAGAGAAGATTAGGTCCTAAACTTTGGTATATGAGTTTTTTGTGATATGTGATTTCAGTAAAGAATGAGCCATTCTGTCTGCAATGGTCATTAGGAAAATCTTAATATCTCAATTTTTACAAAGAACGATTTACTTCTATCCTATCAAAAAACCTCATCTTCATTTTAGGTTTGAAACTTCTTACATATATTTCTTTGAAAATTACCAGGTGTATACACACATATAATTGTAAAGCAGGTTTATAACTGAACTGTATTTATATTGTAAATAAGTTTCAATTTTGAAAATTTTATTTCTTTTGGTAATGCGGACCTCTATTCGGAATTTTGGTAAACAATAAGCGTGGGTCGTGAGCAGGTTCCTTTTAGTTCATATGGCAACGAAGAGAGGCGCTACATGTCTTATATTATGACACATTTTTCAACACAGAGTTGCTGCTTATCTATCTTCTTATCTATGCACTTTACCCCAAGTCAACTATATGAAAATGTTTAACAAATCAGATTAAATACTACAAAATATATATAATACAAAAGCAAAGGGAAGAACAACGTACCTAGATACCGAAATAAAATAATGGTACTAAAAAAAACTAGTTAATAAGATTTGATGTTAAAATGAACGATATTAAGCACTGATAACATATACAGTGTGTCCGATTATGGACAAGCGATAATCTAAATACATGTAAAGCAACTATTTTAATTCACAAATACACAATATACTAGGGCTCAATACCCCACCCCGTCATATGGCAGCCATTTTGTTTTTTTGATGACCCATTCTCTACGTGTGAACAAAAACCTTTATATCTCTTAAAGTTTTGGTCTTACTGAGATAAAAATAGGCTTATTCGACGGACAATAAAACTGTCTATTAACAACATTTCAAAACAAAGTGTTAACGTTTTCTTAACTTTTGAAAAAAAGATGAAATGCAAAAAAAAGGGTAAAAAAATTATGCAAATCAACAAATTATTGCAAATCAATGCAAAAGTAGTCTCTCTCTCATTTTTTTTCACTAAATCGAAAGTTTTTGAGTTAAGCTACAATACAACATTAACTTCATAAGGTATGTTTATTACTTTAGGAGTTATTGTTGTTTGAACATAGCGTATGCGCAAGCACAAAAGACCTTTATTAAGTGACATCTGACATTAGCTGCGTGCTGTCCAAGAAAAGGCTAGCAATGCTATTCGCGACTAGCAGGAGTAAGCGAAATGGAACATATTGACTAGTTACGTTAGTTGTACCTTGCCCTGCCTTGTGATCCCTACTTTTACTTACCGTCCGTGCTGTTTACGTTCTGTATTAGTGGTTATCTTCTGATATGAATATGGCAAATCGTCAATATTCAAGGCAACATATTGCTGACATACACTTCGTTTATGGTTTCAGCAAGTAATAAGACTTTAATGTGGTTTTAATGTTTACCTACCTGTTTAAAGTCCCGACAAAGGTCTTTTGTGCTTGCGCATACGCTATGTTCAAACTACAATAACTCCTAAAGTAATAAACATACAGTTGTGAATTTAATGTTGTATTGTAGCTTAACTCAAAAACTTTCGATTTAGTGAAAAAAAATTAAAGGTTATCGGGACTACTTTTGCATTGATTTGCAATAGTTTGTTGATTTGCATAATTTTTTTACCCTTTTTTGCATTTTATCTTTTATTCAAAAGTTAAGAAAACGTTAACACTTTGTTTTGAAATGTTGTTGATAGACAGTTTTATTGTCCGTCGAATAAGCCTATTTTTATCTCAGTAAGACCAAAACTTTAAGAGATATGAACGTTTTTGTTCACAAGTAGAGAATAGGTCATCAAAAAAACAAAATGGCTGCAATATGGCGGGGTGGGGTATTGAGCCCTAGTATATAGTGTAATTGTGTATTAAAATAGTTGCTTTACACGTATTTAGATTATCGCTAGTTCATAACCGGACACACTGTATACAAACACAGGAACACAGATACATACATTTACATATAGTCATATATATATTTATATAATATATATAAGGTCTCACTTGGCATTCTCAATGCTTTGTTACGGTGAAGGTCACCGCAGTATTCAAAGATGAATCAATATAACGAACGGATGTATTCCCGGATAAATATTCTTCATATATATATATATATATATATATATATATATATATATTGAGCAGTTGTTTTTTTAAAAACAGTCGTTTTCTTTGTTGACTTAAGTGATTTTATTAAAATATTTATTGCATTATAAGTAAACTAAATTTTCGCTAGCTTTTTCCTTGTTTTGAAATTCTGTATATATCGACTTATATGCAGTTGCTTTAGTCTGATATATGTGCGTTTTAATATGTTTTTAGAGTTCTGTGATCGTAATTTTGAATGGATTGTAACACCCAAGATTTTGATATTATCTACAAAGGGATCATAAAATTCTTTAATTTAATTTGATATTCCTGGCATATATGTCGTAGAAATTATTCTGAGCAAATAGGATAGTTGTCTCTGGTTAAAATTAATTTTCAGAGTATTAAGGCCACATTTAACTTTATATGAAACTTCTTTCAAATGAGCTACATCAAAGGAGTAATATAGTTGTATTTCATCGGCATATGTTTTTACCGTACAGTGTTCAAAGCATGTATGTAAATCAAAAGTATATATAAGATAAAGTAACGGACCCAGAACTGATCTTTGTGGTACTCCCGATGGTACATACCCTATACTAGCAACACCATTAGACGTTTTAACCATTTGCTTCCTATCTGAGGTATGATCTGAAAAAACTCAAAGGGAAGCTAATCCATAATACCGTAACTAGCTTGCTAGAATCCTAAGGTTTACCATATCGATGTTTTCGAAAGAGCAATTGTACCAAGTATAGTTCTAATGTGGTTGTCTAGATTACGTATGATGTTATCTGTTAAATTTAATAAAGCTGTAGTTGTGCTATAGCCTCTACGAAACCCTGATTGATAGTTGGGAAGTGTATTATGTATTGTGAAGTAGTAACTGCTTATATACAGCTTTTGCGACAACTTTTGAGAAGAAACATATAAGACTATATAAGACTATAAGAAACATATAAGACTATAAGACAATGTCTGATATTTTCCAATTATGAGGAGAGTGACCTGTTTCAAGGCAGACATTAACAATATGTGTTATATTGTTTATTATGTACGGTATGCTTAATATAAGCATGCCCTTATTCATATTATCTGATCCTGAGGTTGATGATTTAATTGAGGAGACTATATCTATTATTTCGTCTTGATCCAATGATCGAAATTCAAAGGGAGTTATACTATTCGGGTAATAAGCTTCATTGAACATATTAACAGTGTTATTATTTCTATTGTTTTCTTCATTTGTGTGCCGATAAATAGATAGCATATAGTTATTGACTAGCTTCCACAAGGATTTGTAACAAAAAATCTATCAATCAACTAGAAAGAAACTCGCAACAACAAACCAGTACAAACGACCAAGACACCACTAATACCAAGCAAACACAAAACAAAATTATGAATATAATTCCATATGTTCTAGGTGTATCGAAAAAAATTAAGCGACTACGAAATAAATACGATGATAAAACTGTTTTTAAAACCAATAATACATTGCGCTCTATCCTTACACATAGCGAACCATTTTACGCTACTCAGAATTCCAAAAATTGTGTGTAAGGAAAAAGGAATACCAATATAACATTTCCAGAAGACATGTGGACAAATCAAATTTGGCCAAGCACGTGTTAACTAGTACCGGCAGTCATAGGTTAGACTAGGATAAAACAAAGATCTTGTTGAAAGAAAAAAAATTTAAACAGAGAAAATTTAAAGACGCCAGCTGTATAATGATAAACAACACGGAAATCGGGGCAGTTTCAGTCGACCTCGATTTGGGTTGCAGAAATCTATTGCTAGAAGAGCAAAAAAGCGGTATCCTCAGTATCAACTGATCGCCAAACGAGAAATTGTCAACATTTTATGGCAAACAAGAAAATCAGCATCATACCAAAAATTTTAGAATAAGGCTCGAACTACAATATAAAGCGATTGACAACGACAATAGAGTTGTAGTTGAAACGTTTCCAAGCATAGATATGTAGCACACAATACCCCAAGCACTATTTATATACAGGAATACTGGTTGATCATTTTGTAGATATATCTTTCTCTCAGAATAGCTATGAGGAAGATTTTTCCGAACAGGCAGCCAGTAACGCGGGCGATTTTTCAAAATTGCCTTACTACACTTTCTCCATTTCAATTTTCAAATACATATCTGTTGCAGAAAAAAAAATCTGAGGGGAGAAAACCCTATTGAATAGACAAAATATCTCGTATCCGTAAATTTAGAAGTTAAATTTTGGACGTATCGCTTATAAATCTGTCAAGATGCCATTCATTATTTATTCTAGAAGATTTTATAAAAGAAAAATTAATATAAATATCATATGTTCAGCTGTCATGTAAACAATGATTTTAGATTAAAGTGTGTTGATTAGTACACCGTTTTTCTATCCCCTTCAAAGTTTTATGATCTGCGATTTTTTTACCGCAACTTTAAATGTATATAAATGATATAGCCTTTAATTACTTTGTACATGATGTACATATCTTTGGTAACCCTAAAATTTCTATGAACCTTTGCAATTTAAAAGAATGTACACTATTTACATAAATTCAGTGGCAATTAATACTTGAATATTTTAGAAGCTTAGTACCTCCTTATTAAATAAGTTTTATAAATGTACCTGATCACTTTTCGCGGAAGATTCAAAATATGATGCATCAATCGTTTTTGCATATTGTAACGCTTCGTCTCTTGAAACCTGGAATAAAAGATATTTATCATTCATCAATATTTGTAATTGAGACTTCGGTCACGTAAGCCTAATATATATCACAATAACAATAATATATCAGTGCTTACACAATAAATAATCCTGAAGAAGAGTGGAATAATTGAAATATAGTACAGTGGTCGCATTGTTTCCCCAATGTAGAGATTTCCTCATTCACAGGGAATGATGTATATACATTTGACATTACAGGAGTATCCATCTTTGTTTTTGTAATCATGCTCCCCAAGGTGTTGCTGCTCTTTACAATCATTTAATTTATGGGAATAATACCTGCCCAGCTGGTTTATACAGTTCTTCAAACGCATTGTTAATGATGATTTCCGGATATCCATTCGTCAGATGGTCTTCTCAAAGTTTCACTTTTTCTTCTTTAATTGTCTCTAGTGTATTGCAGATATTTTTGGCTCTATAGATTAGTGTTAGTGATGGGTGGTTAGAATTGTAATGTAGGTTTAACCCTGTATGTGTAGCCTCCCCGTAGCCTACTGTTATAATACCGGTCCTAGTACTTCGGCACTTCACATCAAGGAATGGTACGCACCCACTCTCTTTCCTCTTTATGATGAATCTAATGGGTGGTTGGTATTGGTTTAGGTATTCCAGGAATGTATGTAGTTCTCTCTCTGTGTTGCCAAATAATGAAAATGTCATCGACATATATCAACCAGAGTTTAGGTTGTTTCTCGTACCTCTTCAGTGTATGTTCTTCGAACCATTCCATGTAGATGTTGGCGATGGTTGGCGATAACGGGGAGCCCTTAGGCCATCTTCTTGAATGAAGAACAGATTCTTCTCCTGAAAATGGCAGTTCTTGAGACAAAATTCTAGTATGGCCATAGTGGAATATATTGGCAGATCAGTCCTCTCAAGCAGGGTTTCCTCCTCAGTAAGTTTCTTTCTTACTACGTCGAGAAATTAGTCTAATGGTACGTTTGTTAAACTTCGACCATAACATCGCATAGTAAGTTTGGACGTTGAAAACCTCTTCACGAAGGTACAATTAGACGAATCTCTCGACATAGTGAGAAAGAGATTTACTGAGTACGAAACCCTGATGGAGAACGGAGCTGCCAATAGATTCGGTCATGAACTTACCACAATGTTCCCTCAAGAACTGCTACTTCCAGGACTGTTTCTTCTGACAAAAAGATGAATTGCCTATGGACTCCCCGTTCTCGCAACCATTGCCAACATCTACATGGACTAGGACCGGAATCCAAACAACACTCTAGACAAAGGCTGTACATATAGGGTTACACGACAATTCTAACCACCCATCAGCAACGAAAACCGGCATCATCAAAACACTAATCCAATTGAGCCACAAATATCTACAGCATACCCAAGGCCCTCAAAGAAGAACAAGTTAAACTTAGAGAAGATCAACAAGGCGTTTGAAGAACTGGATAAAGCACCTAGACAGGAAGAGGAAACCACGATAGCAACTTATTAATTATTATCATACACTAAAGGCTTGTCGGAAAAACTTAGACGTATTGGATCACAATGATTTTCAATTGCAGCATCTTGAGCAGCATCACTACAAAAACAATATCAAATAACTGTGTATGCAGCATACCCTGTAAATGTGACAATCTCTACATTGCGGAGACAATGCGACCACTGGACACCAGGGTTATGGAACATTTTGATGGAACATTACTTTTCTTTTGCAAACACAATGTAACACGCTTTTATTTATAAAGAATTGGATCTGTGATAAAAACTCAAAGATATAATACAAAGTATAAAGTTTTGGGGTTTAATAAAAATATAAACAAATATCGGGACAGGTGAAACTAAATAAAATCTTGTAACAATTAAAAGACAATGTAAACATAAACAAGAAAAATTGCATGAATTCTTAAAATAAATGTCACCCCCACCCCCGGCGCTGCCAAATTTCTAAATGAATCACAGGTTTTGTCGAATCCGTCGTAGCATAAATTTGCCAAATTTCAAAAAATTCAACGCCTAAAAAAGAAGTTTACATGGATTCAAACTTTTACCCAACCCTTTATATTTTTAGTCATACCTGTCTTGTTTCAGCCAAGTCCATTTTGTTACCTACAACAACTAACAACATTGTTCCTTCAACATGCAGCCTCAGTTCTTGAACCCAACTTTTCATACTTTCAAAAGAAATGCGCGATGTTATGTCGAAGACTAACAGAGCTGCATTTGCATTCCTATAAAACATTGGTGCCATGGCTTTAAATCTTTCTTGGCCGGCAGTGTCCCATACCTTTAACATAAATAATCTCATTAATCAAACTAATCAAAAATTTGTTTTGTTAAATAACTTTCTGTTATCTTTATGGCTATTGTCGGCTGGGGTTAATCCCAATCTTCAGTTATATACAGGGTGGTTCTTACTGCCTGTACAGTCCTTACAAAGTGAGGAAAAATCATTATTTAAAAAAAAACACTCAGTAATATTGTCTGGCTGTTTCGAATACGCAAAATATAACTTCCGTTTTCATACCGGAAGTGGGTGATTCAGATCGGAAGTCAGTTTTTTAAATGGGAAATGCCCCGTTTCACTTTCGATTTTCATTTACTGGTGAAAAATACTTAACTTTTGGGTGAAAAACTTTTCTTTAAAATGTCATTTAAACCCTCTAAATGATCTTGAAATCAGCAAGTTGCAACTTTAATAAATAAGATTCTTATTCGATGTGCGATGGTATGTTCAAATGCAAGTGTAAGATCAACATCTTTGATTAATGTAATTTTCCACCTTAGGACCTAAGTAACTTATACCGGAAGTGCCATTTTTTAATGATTAATTACAACTACTAGCTCTTACTATGACCCAATAAGCCAATGGAATAAATGTACCGTCAAAAAATATATTGCTTCTTTTGCACTTTTACAATTAAATGCGGATTGAAAATTACCCTTTCCGGTATGAAAGCGTAAGTGACTTTATGCGCATTCGAAAGAGGGTGCCGACATTACTGAGGTTACATCCACTTTTTCTGAAATAATTGGTTTTTCTGATTTTATGACGGCTGTACAGGTGATCTGGACCACTAACCACCACCATATATAACAACTAATTAACTTTTATGATTTTGAGAGCTTTATTTAGAAATTCGTTATATGTCACTAATTGGGGTACAATATATTGATGATGCGTAAGCAAATTATTATGGTAGGTATGTATTTGATAATTTTGGAGTGATTTCAAATGATGACTTAAATTCTGCTTTAAAAATGTATGAATACATGGTAATTATCTAAATCTAAGCTATTATAAAATGGAAAATATAATTTGTTTCGCACTTTTTATTTTCGTTTGTTTGAAATTGGACTATTTAATATCAAAAACAGAAATGAATATACATTACAAAGTAACATGTTAAGAAAATTTAAAAAGAAGACTAAGTGATTATTGGGGTATCAAAACGTAACTATCTTGATGACAGATATCGTGTTAATTTAAAAATGAACCGACTAACTTCAAACGAAAATATCACACGCTAAAACAATGTAATAAAAAGTATATTAAAGGTTTTGGCAACTACTATACTATTTATAGTATATAATACTTTTCAGTTTGAGTTATTCATAAAACTTAAAATGTTAATATCTTTAGGCCTTCTTGTTTTTCCTGGGGCACTTTGAGACCTATAACTTTAATCATAATTCATTTTTCTCTTCTAAAATTGTTCTGAAGATATATTATACTACAGCTTTATCAAATTAAACTATTTAATATCAAAAACTGAAATAAACTACAAATTAACATGTTAAGAAAATTTAAAAATGGGGACTACATGGTTATTGGAGTAAAAAGCTTCAATCGAAGATTTCTCCAGTTCTAAAAAAGCTGAAACAATGTAATAAAAGGTATATTGAAGGTTTTGGCATAGACTTTGAGATTATATTTATAGTAAACAATACTTTTCGGTTTGAGGTATTTATAAAACTGAAAATATTTATATTTTTACGTCTTTTTGTTTTTTCTAGGGCACTTTGTGACCCATGACTTTAATATAATTTTATTTTTATTTTCTAAAATTGTACTCAGAAGATATATTATGGATTGACGCTACTAGATAAATGGAATTACTGAGGTTTATTTATGATTTGAAGTCAAGAGATACATCTAGAGTTATAAAATTTATACGCCGCCACTGGAGAAAACATTGGTCGGTCCGACGAAGACAAAACATCAATCATTGAAAATAAAAAGAACGGCACTGACTGGAAGGTTCTACAGGACAACAAGAAGTATTGAATCGGAAGCTAGGCGAACACTAAAAATATTCTTTAGAACAGCATTAGAAGGCCAACGAAAATGCGAGAAAAATTGATGTGAATATATAAACATTGGACCGTTGAAGCAGTTTAGTCCGCTTAGATAGCCCCGTTATTATTTTTGACGTAGATATATATATATATATATATATATATATATATATATATATATGTATTAGATGGTTTCCGGGAATTCATCCGCGTAGTTGATAACTGATCCCTGCCGGGATCGATGGTAAAATCGGTTCGCATAATTCTCGTAGCCTTCTGCTTTCGCTTCTAGTTACTCGAGTATTCTAGTATTCGAGTAACTAGAAGCGAAAGCAGAAGGCTACGAGAATTATGCGAACCGACCTGAAGAGTTCAGATGTGACTCTGCCGAAACGTCGTCATTTTACCATCGATCCCGGCAGGGATCAGTTATCAACTACGCGGATGAATTCCCGGAAACCATCTAATACATTTAGTGCCCGCGAAAACTTAAAAACAAATATATATATATATATATATATATATATATATATATATATATACTAGCCGTTCCAGAGAATTCGTTGCAAAAAGAAATAGTTTACGAAACATATGGGCTATCAAATAAAACAATTTCTTCTAACTTTGTTGAACCATTTAACATAACTATAAATCTGTAAGTCTTATGGGCTACATTATATAACAATTTTATTCAACATTTCTTTGGAACTACCTTGTCTAATTGTCACTGCTGCCCCCTAGAGTGCAACCATCCTGTATATGCTACTGTTTATTTGTCACTCAATATAACATTTTCTAATTACCTAACTATAGTTCTACTCCACCCTATACGCTATATAACAATTATTTCTGATAATCTTTGAGCCACTTCGTTAACTATAATTTTAACCGGCCTTTATATGCAACTTTGTCATATTTCAGGTATTTCTAATAGCAGGATGCAACTGTTCCTGGTCTACCTTATACAACTTTTTTTAACATTTTTTAATCCACCCCGTAAAACTATAATTCTACTAAGCCCCGACCTCAACCACCATATATATACAACTACTTATGGGCCACCCAATATAACATTTTTTGTACCACTCTACATAACTAAATTCACCAATCCCCAACCCATTTCACCTAAACCGCAACTATTGATGACCACCCTACATACCAATTTTATTTAATTTTTTTCAGAACTGCCTTCTATAGCTATAACTTCCATCTATATGTAAACTATCTTGTATATACCAATTAGTCACCCATTATAACTTACTGGTCTATCAGTTTTTGAATATCCTGTATAATTACGCTAAATAACCATTTTTGAGATATTATTTAACTATCCTGGAAAATATAATTTATCTCCACCTTATATGTCAACTACCCCGTATATGCTAACATGTTTTAATCACACTGTATAACTATAATTTTACTTCGCCCCATATTTCAGATATTGCATATATCTCCACCCTTTATTTCAACCACCTTGTATGTGCAACTTATCGGCCATCCAGTTTGACATTTTTTGAACCACCCTGTATAAATATAAATCCATCAGTTCCCAATAAATTTTACCAAAGCTGCAACTGCTTATGGAGCACCCTATGTAATAATTTTTAAAGATTAAACTACTTAACTCTACTCCTCCCTATATTTCAAATATCCTATCTGAGCAACTGATTATGAGCTACGCTTTTTCACTTTTTTTCCTCGGATTTTTTAAAGCACAGTATAAAATATCATTTCTCTTCATTTAAACCATCCTTCATTTGCAACTTTTTCTAACCTTTTTTGAATCATACTGTGTAACGATAACTTGACTTCGCCCCATATTTCAGGTACTCCATATATGCAACAGCTCATGCTCTACCCCCTACCCTATATAACAAAATTCTTCTATTTTTTTATCCACACTCTATAATTATTTTTCTACTCTACGCTATATTCAAGAACCTTGTAATAGGCAACTCCTTATGGGCCACCCAATATAACATTTTTTCACCATTCTGTATACTTAGAATTCTAGTCCACCCTATATTTCATCTATCCGGTATATGAAGCAGCTTGTGGATAATAACATTCCTTTATAATATTTTTTAAACCTTCCTGTATAGCTGTAATCATACTCTGCTACATATTTCAACCATCCTATAATATACTACTTGAAAACTTGTGAACTACTTGTAGATATAAAACAATTTTTTAACCACCCTGTAAACTATAATTCCACTCCATCTTATATTTCAACCACCCAGTATAAACAACTGCTTCTAACATTTTTTTCCAACCCATTTCATCACTTTAATAATACCCCTAACAATATAACATTATGTTGTCCACCCTGCATAAATATAATTCAATTCCTCCCGTTTTTCGACAACCTGGTATATACAACTGTTTATGGTCCACTTAATATATCTTTTTCGAACCACCCCGTATAACTTCCCCCTTATTTCAACCACATTGTATATATGCAGCTACTTACGGGCCACCTAATATACCTTTTTGTTCAAGATTTCTTAAATATATGTAATTCTATTCCGCTCTAAGTTTTACCTATGCTATATATGGAACACCCTGTAAAATTACACTTGATATATCAGTTGATTTTTTTTAAAGCGAAACATATTGCCATATTCCGAAATTTGGGATAAAAGCGAAGCAGATGCAACTATCTAATATTTGGTGCCTGCGGTGGAACCAATTGACTAATTGTGTATTACCGAACATGGTAGTAGTTGTTTTTTCCCTATATCTACCATTTCGTTCAATGTAGGGAGATAAAATGTTTACCAGATTTTAAGTCGAACTATAAGGTTTGCAATAAAAAAAGGTTCAGCAAAAAGAGTTCTGTAGTTATTACGTGATGAGGTAACAAACAAACAAACAGACAACTACAATTTTATAATAGTACTAGCCGTTACCCGCGGTTTCACCCGCGTATGGAATGTAGAATTCTTTGCAAAAAAATAACTTATGAAACATATGGGCTATTCAATATAACATTTTTTTTGTAACTTTGTTGAACCACTTTACATAACTATAAATCTACCAACCCCGAATATATTTATCCGAAACTGCAAGCACTTATGGGCCACCCTATGTAACAATTCTATTTAACATTTTTTGGTACCACATTGTATAACTGTAATTCTGCTTCACCCTATAGTGCAAACATCCTGTATAAGCTGCTGTTTATTTGTCACCCAATAAAACATTTTTTAATTACCTAACTAAATTCAACTTCACCCTATATGCTATATAACAATTATTTATGATAAGTTTTTAGCCACTTCGTAAAATATAATTTCCCCCTCCCTATATTATAACCACCCTTTATATGCTCCTTTTTCTTAAATTAACTATAATTTTGCTTCGCCCCATATGTCAGGTATTCTATATTTCAAGATGGAACTGTTCATGGTATACTTTATACTTATACGCCACCCAATATTACTTTTTTTGTGCCACTCTGTATATCCCCAACATATTTTAACCAAACCGCAACTTTATATGGTCACCCTATGTAATAATTTTATTCAATATTTTTTTGAACTGCCTTCTATAGCTATATAACTCTACTTCCATCTTTATTTAAATCATCTTGTATATACTCCTGCCAATTAGTAAACCATTATAACTTATTTGTCTATCATATTTTGTACCATCATGTATAACCATAATTTTATCCTACAAATTATTTCAACCGTATATGCATCTTGCTTAGGGGTCACCATATATAACATTTTTTAAACACTTAACTATAACTCTGATCCCCTCTATATTTCAACTATCTTATCTATGCTACTGCTTATGGACTACGCTAAATAACCATTTTTTAATATCTTTTAACAACCCTGGAAAATATAATTTGTCTCCACCTTATATGTCAACCACCCATTATATGAAACTTTTGTTAACATTGTTTTAATCACACCGTATAACTATAATTTAACTTCACCCTATGTTTCAGATATTTCATATATGCAACAGCTCATGTTCTATTCTAGAAAATTTTTCATACAATTTTTTATCCACACTGTTAAACTATACTTCTACTAATTCACCCTCTATTTCAACCACCTTGTATGTACAACAACTTATGGGCCACCCAGTATAACATTTTTTGTACCAACCTGTATAAATAAAAAAAGTATATATTTGGTGCATGTGGTGGAACCAATTGACTAATTGTTTGTTATCGAACATGGTAGTAGTTTTTTTTTTCGCAATATCTACCTTTCCTGTCAATGTACCACCATGTATAAATATAAATCCATCAATTCTCAATAAATTTCACCAAAACTGCTAATGGGGCATCCTCTGTAACAATTTTTCAAATATCCTATCTGTGAAACTAATTATGAGCTGCGCTATTACCTGATAATTTTTGAAGCAGAGTATAAAATATAATTTCTCTCCCCACTTCATTTAAACCATTCTTCAGTTGCATTGTGTAACGATAACTTCACTTTGCCCCATAATTCAGGTACTCCAAAATTTTTCGATTTTTTTTACCTACACTGTATAATTATTGTTCCACTCCACGGTATGTTTCAACCACCTTGTATATGCAATTACTTATGGGCCACCCTGTATAACATTTTTTCACCACCCTGTATAATTAGAATTCTAGTTCACCATATATTTCATCAATCCGGTATATGAAACAGGTTGTAGATCATAACATTTTTATAATATTTTTTAAACCCACCTAAAGATATAGCAGTAATTATATTCAGCTACATATGTCAACCATCCTATAATATGCTACTTGTGAACTACTTGTGGTTATAAAACAAATTTTTAACTACCCTATAATCTATAATTCCACTCTAACATTTTTTCAACTCATTTCATAACTCAAGAAAATTCAAATATCCTAACTGCTTACATAACATACTTTTTATCCCACCTGTATAAATTTAATTCAATTTTATCTTTATCTCACCCACATTGTATATGCAACTACTTATTACCCTAACAATATAATATTTTGTTATCCGGCAACTACTTACAGGCCACCTAATATACCTTTTTTCAATCCATTTAATTCTACCTATACTATATATGGAACACCCGGTAAAATTACACTTGTTTTTTTTTTTAAATTGTATGATGTTACATTGGCATATTCCGAATTTTGAATAAAATCTAAGCTGGTGCAAGTATCTAAAATTTGGTGCATGCGGTGGAACCAATTGACTAATTGTGTATGTATTACCGAACATGGTAATAGATTTTCCACTATATCTACCGTTTCTGTCAATGTAGGGAGATGAAATATATACCAGAATTTAATTCAAACTATAATCTTTGCAATAAAAAAAAAAACAAAACCAGTTCAGTAGTTCTTACGTGATGAGGTAACAAACAAACAAACAAACAGACAACTACAATTTTATAATAGTATATATATATATATATATATATATACTATTATAAATATATATACGAGTATACAACGCAACGATACAACTAACCAGTCGGCACTTCCGCAGAACAAGTCCTATGCCTGGGGTACTAACGTAGGTAGAAACATCACGATTTTGATTTAATTATTTATCAATTGATACGATTTTTATATTTATTGTTATATTATTATCAGTTCTCTCGTTTAAAATTTCCATATATTTCTTATTCCTTTGAACCACATGTTAAGCTATTGAATAATTTTTGAAACGAATTTATTATTATTATGCATTATTTCAGCTCGCTTTATTTTATCTTCGCAAACTGCTCGATATATTTAATCAATTTACTCATATCATAACTTTGAATTTTGATAATTTTTTGTGTGACTGCTTACTTCCATTTTACTGCTTTATTTAATTTTATTTTTCGTAACACTTGAATATTTGAAATGGCAACTACAAGGCAAGGTGCTGCGACTCCTACTGTAGAGCCATACAAAATCTCTGAAATTTTCGCAATAATTCCGGAATATGACGGAAACTCTATATTCTTAAAACACTTACATTTCTTCATGCCGAACTGCATATAGTATGGCAACTGACTACCAACAATATTTCACATCAAAAATAAACTTCGCGGCAGAGCAGCCGAACTAATAAATTCTCGCAACCTGACACAATTAACAGAGATTCAGACACTCTTAGAGAACCATTTTGGAGATCCTAGAGATCTCTCAGCCTTGATTCAGGATCTTCAAAGAATGAGGCAATTAAATACTGAATCCCCCATAACATTTTCAGCCAGACTACAAACCCACCAAGCAAAAATGCTTGCTGCGGTTAACAAACAAAACTTGACTCAAAAAGAAAAACAGGCACAAATCGACTTGATCGAATCCATGGCATAAATAGCCTACTAACAGGTTTAGAGCCGAAGATAGAACAACTAGTTCGTGCTAGTGATCCTAAAGACATTCTGACCGCCGTTTCACGCATAAAACGGGAACTCCAACTGCATCATTTAGAAACTCAAGTTTTCGAATTTTAGAAATCAAGGTCCACCTCCTCGAAAGCCAGTTTCCAGTACAAAAACAATGTTCACACTAAATCAAGACAAATGCAACAAAATCAAAACTACGGGCAAAACTTTTCGAACATACGTCCTAACCCATTTTCACAACAACCGGGCCAATTCCAGAATCGGCCACAATTCCAACCCAATACTCAAAATTTCCAGCAGAACAGAAACTTTCAATAACCTCGTCCTTCGACAAGTGCACAACCCCAAAGTTCAGGTCAATATAAACCGAATCAAAACTTTTTCCGCCAACAACGAATACATCACTTGAACAATTCTTATAATTATGGGTACGATCAACCCAATACTAACGTATACGAAAGTCAATACTACAATACTGATTTCGAAAGTTACGACCAAGACTATTGCGATTCGACACAAACTGACTATTACTCAAAAACAGGTAACGCAGAATGTGACAACTACGTTGAAAACGAACACGAATTTTCCCCCGTAAATTTTCAGAACCTCCCTTTCCAAAAGAAACCTCCGGAAATCACAGAACTTCAGACCCAAATTCCAACACTAAATCTAGACAGTTTCGACCCGAATTTGAACTTCCCCAAACAGAGCTTTCTATAAGACCGCTTCTGACCATAAATTCTAAAAATCTATACTATATCACAGATTCCTCTAACACGTATAAACTGCTAGGCGTTCTACTACCTCAAGTTTGATCCCCCGCCTATTGTGGACTTTGGAGAAGTAACAAGTTGATGTTGTGTATACTGACTTCTTCAGTAAAATTGCTTTCACGTCGAACGTCTCCCAGGGAGTGCATTTAGCTCTAATATTATTTAATATATTTGTGAATGATATGGTTAATAAATTTGAATACTGTGAATGTTTACTTTATGCTGATGAACAAAGGCATATTCACGGAGGGCAATTGCACCTCTCCAAAATTTATTTGGAATGAGTATTCGATTTTTCGTGCCTCCAAAGAAAATGATAAAATATGCTGAAGATATGCCCCTGCTGATAACCTCAAATTGTTTAAGATTATTGAACATCCTAATGACTGCAGAACACTGCAAATAACTTGAATCGATTGATGCTAAGGGGTAATAATGAGTGTATTATAGGTTCCAAATTAGGATAACTTGTAGACCAAATTAATTGTAATGTCATTGACAATTTATTAAATTTCAAGCTTCAAAAGCCACAGATATATGTACATTATTTAAGTTTAAGTCCCATTACTAGGCTGTGTAGACTTGCAAATAATGATTGCGGAGAACTTGATTTTTATGGTACAGTGTGAGTTCTTTCTAAGGAAGACTAGATTGGTCAGTACTTTGATAGCAACAGGTACCATTTTTTGTTTTATTTTTATTTCATATTGCTTTGTCCTCTCAACAGTTGCATATTTATGGCAAATTGTACTAGTTTAACAATGGGAAACCATCAGTAAATTGTTTATTAAATAAATATGAACGCAATTTTTCAAGAGTTTTTTTTATTTAACAAAGAATAGATATGTATGTACATTTGAAACAGCGAAATATAAACTATTATTTATTAATATCTCAAATATAACATTCTATTACCATCTAATATATAAATTTACCTAGTCTAATATCCATGAGACTATTTTTGAGAGTGTCTCGATTAGAGAACTGTGAACTGCAAGAGACTTTTAAAATTTGATTTCTCTCTCTATCATTTTCCACCATTAATTTTAATGTGTTGGCAAACATAATCAAAATCATATTTCATAAAATTTGTGGAAAATATGGTATTGAAAATAAATAATTTGATTCAACAAGTTACCTCCATACATGCTACTTGTCAATAAAACAAATTTATTAAATAATCATCAACATTTGCCTTTAAGCCTAACCTTTATCGACCTTAAAATTAGAACAAAATTTACCATTGTGTTAAAACTAATAAAGCGCAAATAAAAAACTTAAAATCTGTTTTACAAATAATTCAAACTTGAATTTGGTGTTGGATCTCAAGAATCTTGAGTCAAGACAATAGTGGACACGGAATCACAAAACAATTAACAACTTTGCATTCTAAGAATTTTACACCACGGAATCTCCATTCCGTTTCATTCGAAATGATAACGATGACGTCGTTTGAGTATCGATAAAACATTCGATATGTTTTAGGGTGCGCCCTGATAGAGAAAGCCAAGACGCTGGAACGCCAGCGTCAAATTAGGTCACGTGGTACTTTTTGAATTTACCGCCTAATTCGAGCGTCTTGGCGATAAAGCTGAAAATTTTCAGCTTTGTTGCGAGGACGCCAAGAATATAAATGTAATGGGAAGATGGCGGTAAGCGAAGGGGGAAAATTGCTGATAAGATAATTAAAGACGGAAAACCATTTTTCCTTGATTATATATCAATATTAGAATATGGTCATTTGCAGACTTTGGGGTACGGGATGAGGGTCAAGATTGAAAGTAAATGAGTAATATGTTCATAACTGTACCTAAATAGCATTTACAACAGTAAAAAGATACAGATTTATTGATAAACGTAAGTGAAAAATATACATATTTACTAAATAGTTTATACTGTACAGTGCATCCCATTTTGGTTGAGATTGCCAGGTTACTCGGTTGTTATTGAAGATAGAGTCTTGCGGTTTTCACATACCTGTTCTACTTTTTTGTGAAACTCAGAATGGCCATATCAGATTTTGCATAAGTGTTTCCATTTATAAGATACAGGGCGATTTTGATAATTTATACTTTTTGGACCCCTTCTATATCTACGAAGTTATTAGAAATACTCTTGCGCTAAGAACTACGTCTAATAGAAAATTTTGCATAGAATCCAGTGGAGTACTCAATTTTTTTTCCGAGTATGGTTTTGAAGATACTACACAACATAATTTATTTTTAAATGGAACACCCTGTATTTTATTATTTCATTGAATTCGTTATTTTTTTCCCTTTAAAATAATGTATAATACAATACACATGGTATTATTAGAAATGCTAAAAAAACACTAAAAAGCTGAGTTTTTTGCTAGTAGGCCATGTCTTTTCCATTTGAAAGGAGAATCAAACAAATAATTCCATTTGAGATTTTTTATAGGAGTTTATCAGCAAAGAAAAATAATGTTAACAATAATTCAATAACATGAAACAAGACATTTAGGTACCTAAAAGCAACTAATAAATATACATCGTTCATTATGTATAACAAACAGAACAAGTAATACAAATCAAATATCTATCTTAAAATTAATTTTGGACATTATTTATTACCTTATTGATTTAACTGTTCAAATTGTTGTCCATTTTCCTTAACACATAATTGGCAAACCTTTTCAATACGCCTGAGTGCATTTAAAATTATAACAGGTCCTTTTTGTAAATCCCGAAAAGCTGCCTCCGTTGCGGGACGAAGTTCTTCGCGACTATTGTGTCTGTTGGTATATATTTTATTTTTCAAATAATCCCACAAAAAAGTCCAGTATAGATAAATCGGGTGATCTTGGAGACCACCTAATTGGTCTATGTGTTCCTATCCAACATCCTTGAAAATTATTTTCTAAAAAGCGCCCAATTAATCTAGAATCGTGGGCAGGGGCGCCATCTTGTTGAAAGTGTATAGAATTGCGAAAGGCGAGGGGAACATCTTCCAATATTTCGGGTAATAAGTCTTCTAGGATTGTCAAGTACCTATTGGCGGTAAGGGTTCCTTCAAAAAAGCGGTACTTTATTTTTGTCCCCAGTATGAAACAGGCTACATTAAAACCAAATCGACCCTGCTGTTGTCGCTCAAAAATTAATTGCGGGTTCTCATCATACCAGTATCTTGTATTCTGCCTGTTAAATATACCGGCACTGCTTATATGAGATTCGTCTGCCAAATAACTTTCCTTACAAAATCATTGTCCCTTCGGGTTTGGTCTAAAAACCAATTGTAAAAATTTAACCGTCTTGCTGCATCACCAGGATATAAGTGCTGGGCAATATTGACTTTGAAAGGTTTAAATTTATATTTTTTTTAAAATGACCCGTGATTGAGAAACTCCAGTGTAATTTTCTAATTTTGCACAAGAAGTCTGGGGATAGGCATGAACGCTAGCTAACACATTTATTTCATTCATTTCTCGATTTTCTTTGTTATGTACCTTTGATCGAGGTTTAGAATATGCACCAAAACTTAGTAAATTATTCTTTAGTCTAAATATAGTTGCTCGACTAGGTTGATGCCTCTCTGGATATCTGAAAGTTTTAAAAACGCGATTTCATGAAATATCTTATGGTAAAATACTCGTACTTTATACCTGTGGAAATATAGTTCTAAAGCTTCTTCAACATTCTCATAACATTGATTTAAACATTGTATCATATCGTATTTTTCGTTATTTTGAAAAACGAATTCTCTTCCAGCCATTATCAATTATCAACCAGCAAACTCACGAATAATTATTTATATAATGATCTTGTAAACTCAAACACGATAAAATACAATAGTTACTAACAATGACAGCTTGATCAGATTTGCGTTTTTCTCTCCAGCGCTCACTAGATAAAATATTGTTCCGAAAGGCGGAATTCTATAATAATTTTAAATGGATTCATGCGAGATGGAAAGGTTTGCCAATTATGTGTTAGGGAAAATGGATAACAATTTGAACAGTTAAATCAATAAGGTAATAAATAATGTCCAAAATTAATTTTAATATAGATATTTGATTTGTAATACTTGTTCTGTTTGTTATATATAATGAACGATGTATAACTATTTATTAGTTGCTTTTAGGTACCTAAATTTCGTGTTTCATGTTATTGAATTATTGTTTACATTATTTTTCTTTGCTGATAAACTCCTATAAGAAATCTCAAATGGAATTATTTGTTTGATTCTCCTTTTAAATGGAAAATACATGGCCTACTAGCAAAAAACTCAGCTTTTTAGTGTTTTTTAGCATTTCTAATAATACCATGTGTATTGTATTATACATTATTTTAAAGGAAAAAAAAATAACGAATTCAATGAAATAATAAAATACAGGGTGTTCCATTTAAAAATATATAATGTTGTGTAGTATCTTCAAAACCATACTCGGAAAAAAAATTGAGTACTCCACTGGATTCTATGCAAAATTTTCTATTAGACGTAGTTCTTAGCGCAAGAGTATTATTTCTAATAACTTCGTAGATATAGAAGGGGTCCAAAAAGTATAAATTATCAAAATCGCCCTGTATCTTATAAATGGAAACACTTATGCAAAATCTGATATGACCATCCTGAGTTTCAAAAAAAGTAGAACAGGTATGTGAAAACCGAGTAACCTGGCAATCTCAACCAAAATGGGATGCACTGTACACTCATTTGTTTTATTTCATTTCAGATGGTTCCTCAAAACGTTGACTTTCAAGTTGTAATATGAAAAGGCATTTCTGCAAGTTATAAGTAGCAGATGATTAGTATGTGCTAGTAAATAAATTTCATTGGGGATGTTTGTTATTTTTATCTACAACCAGGTCGATAATTGAATTAAGTATTTCGAAAGGTGCCATGAGAAAGAACATATAAAACAGTGGCAGCATCATAATGATATCTTTAATTGGAATTATAGTTTGTACTAATGTACCAAAATCAAACCATTTAGTAGGAAAAAAGAGGAACTGTTACATGAAATTGAATTAAAACAGATGAGCCAAACAGTTGAACAAATATATTGAAAAGTGGCAACAGACACAGAAGAAAGTTAATCTACTGAAAGTTAGTATATTTATACAAATGAAGAAAAAATAATACTATTTTCTTATTATTTTAAGGAAACAAATAGGATAGATTTATGAAGCCCCAGAAAATACAACAAATACAACTGTATGTGAGCTGTGTCTCCATACCATTCCAGTTTTCTTAGGGTAACAAAAATGAAAAGTTTTTTTTGAACCAATGGAGCTTAAATTGAAAAGAACAAAGCAAGTTATACAGTGTTGAAAATACATAATTTACTGTAAAATATATGTGATTAATTACAATAAGTTGTAATAAAGGTTCCACAAACTTTTGTATTACTTATTTTTATAACTATAAATACCAAAGGAATATTTAAACAAGTAGGTACTGATATGATTCATTTTTTTTACATCTAACACCTCCATGATATGGTCTCCAGTAGACCTTCAATGGAAAACTTCATCTTCAATACAATATGGAAATTTTCCTGCTGATCCTTCAATTCTTATTAACTTCATTAGTTTAAAATTTCTGGACAAAAAGTTCCTTTAAAAATTTCCATCACTTCTACTGTTAGTCCAATATCTACCATTAAACACATGACACAAATAGCTCGAGGGAATATGCTGCCATTTCATAATTATTTGTTGAAATAAGTTGCAATGATAAACTGACTATATTCTGTGTAAAGTATTTCTAAACTGATATTTGCAGCAGTTGTAGGATCAATTAATGTATGACATTGATGAAATCTCTGACCATGTACCAGAAAAGTAGAATTTTTTAAATATTTTTACAGTAGACTATATTAAAACACTTCTATTACCAGATGAGTAGTTTATCAAAGGAAGGCATTTATCATTTTATTATGAATCATAAATCTTCCAGAACCATGCTGAACCCAATCTTTTTTTGTATATAAATGGCTCTCTTATGAGTACTTAGCACTCATAGTGACCAATTCCCTTCATAAAAGAACAATGTTAATATTAAATTGTGGGGAAAGTCAATAATACCTTTAAAAAGTTTGCAGTAGTAATATTTAAAATGTAATATATGAATCACATAACTCGTTTGCAATTTCATTTCAATGAGGTCCAATATTTGGTTTGTTGGCAAAAAAACCAAGGCTATTGAAACTACTTCACTGGACAATTTACCTGAATATAAATTACAAATAAATGTACTAAAATTTTTAATTTCAGTATTCAACTTGTTTTAAATAGCCGAAATATATGACATATTTTGGAACATTTATAAACTAATTTTTTTAGAAAATGCTTTTTTAACCGACTTCCAAAAAGGGGAAGGCGATTTAAATCAGTCAATTGTTCATAACAAATGTTGAATAATTTCTAAAGTATAGGTATAGAGGTTAGTTCATTGCGTTGTTTAGTTTATTTCCAGCGGCAAGTGTCAAATGTCAATAATTTGACAAGACAGTACCACGTGATCTAATTTGACGCTGGCGTTCCAGCGTCTTGGCTTTTTCCATCAGGTCGCACCCTCTAAGTTGCACTACATACTTGCCAAACTGAACTATGTATCGCGAATTGGGCGAATTTGGCTACAAATAGCAGTTTAGCCACTTTTTACTGACAGTCCTCGCAATTAACTTGAAGTTTTTTTTTTAATTATATTTATATATAATTTGAATTAAATTCAAATTCAATTTACTAAGATTATTTAGAAAACTCAAAGGATAATCATTATTCGGAGGTGTAGTTGAGTAGTATTTGTTACCATTTCACTAGCGTTGAATTAAAACAATGTAGGTACGGTATATTCTCAACTTTTTATCTAGATATTTTAAATGTTGCGCCACATGGTAGGTACATCCGAAATTTTTCAAGTTCTCACAACTTATTATTTTGATATTTTAAATGTTGTCTGACATTATACATTCGATAATCAGTCATATCCAAATTCAAAATAAATGATAATATATGTTTATAATAAGAAATAAGTGTGCTTATTTGGTACTTTAGGGCATACATGGGACTTAGACGAAAATCTTTTGGCAACCCTGTCGTATATAACGACAGTCGATATTCATATCGAAACGTTACGAAGATAACGAGATACAGAATACGGCCACTGGGCTTGTATAGCCAGACCTTGTCTCTCTCTTTGAACCCGACTGAATTTGTTAATCGGTATAATAGTTGACTTCTTGAGGCGATTCTTCTGGTGAATCAAAGGACAAACTCACAAGGTAATCTCAGCTTTTTTCCGAATAGTATCCTGGCTGAGGTTAGTCCGGTGCTGTTATGTACCGCTGGGCGATAGACCAACAGGAATAGGGGAATATGCTCATCCCAATCACGCTGGTTATTACTGCCAACCTTGGATAGCTGTTGTTGAAAGGTCTTGTTGAATTTTTCTTGATTTCCAACATCCTACAGACCTTCCGGGTTCAAGGTTACGCCCTTGGTCTGAATGTAACTACAAAGGGACTCCAAACCTGCAGAATAACTGTTCTACCAGCACCGTCGCCACCGTGGTTGCCCCTTGTTTGGGTATAGCAGACGCCTCAGGTAATTTGCTGGAGCAATCCATTGCGATCAGAATGTATTTGTTCCCCCTCTCAGACTCGGGTAATGGACCGGCGACATCAATAGCAATTCTCTCAAATGGGATGCCCACATTGTATTGCTGCATTCTGCCCTTGGTCGGGGTCGTCGGGCCCCTTAAGGGCTGCAGAGGTGCATCAAGCTCTGACTTAGTCGAAGTAATTTACTCAGTAGTACCGTTGACGAATTTTATCCAAGCTTTTATTCATGTCCAGATAAGCTCCGGTAATCCCATTATGTACTTCGGTAAAGATGGCGGGTACTTTTTTCTTTGGGATTATCACTTGGGACTTGGCTTCTCTGCTGTCACTGTCTTCCCAAATTCTCTTTAACACCCCATTTCTAGTCTTAGAGAGTCCCATTGGGCCCACAATGACTTCAGGAAGCCCGAGTATCTTCCCTTCAAGTCTGGGTGCTCCTCTCTTGTTGAGTGACGGATTGGTTCAATATCTGGGTTAGCCATTTCCTGGATACTTGCGTTGTCCAGTCTTCGTTCCATCAGTACGCGAAACTGTCGGATGGATATATCCTCTCGCTCTTCTGTCTTCTTATTATGCAAACGGCCGGCATGGCGTTCAACCTTGAAATCATATTGCTGTAATTTCTCCATCCACCTCGTCAATTGTCCTTCCGGTGTCTTCATGTCCTACAGCCATTCGAGGGCGGCATGATAGGTTCTGATTAAGAAATGACGACCACAGTGATACTTGTAGAAATGGTCTACAGCCCTGATTATTGCAAGAAGTTCTTTTCTCGCGACACAATACTTCCTTTCCTTTTAATTCTGGAAAATACTTCGCCAAGATTCTTTAGATGGTGGTCGAATGTGTGACCCATGACCAGAATGTCGTCGAGGTATATTAAGCATTCCCTCCATGGCAACCCGCTCAATACATACGCCATTAGCCTCTCAAATGTAGCGGGAGCATTACATACCCAAAGGGCATAAACGTGAACTGAAGCAGCCTTTTACTGGTGCAGAACGCTTTCGTTTCTATGTCGTTTTCAGGTAATCCAACCTGCCAATATCCACTCGTTAGGTCTAGTATGGAGAACCAACGGGACTCTGCTAGTGTGGTCAGTGTATCATCGATTCGGGGCAGTGGATAGCTGTCTTTCCTTATTCTTATGGGTTGAGCCTTTTATCTATTTTGCGCTAGATTATGTTTGTACGACCGGTAGTACCAACTTGAATGTTAAAATGTGACAATGGTTTACGATAAATTGCTTGGCCTTCTGCTGTTCCTCTGTTGTAAGGTATGTCAAATGAGTGGCAAACTGTTTTACAAACTCGTAACTGGGATGTTGTTATTGGACACATTCAGGACTCTATTGGTATGTCTCGTCTGGTTTTAACTACAGCCCTTCCAACCAAGTCGTCATGAGCTAAATGTACGGTCTCCACCATTCCAACGCAGCTCCCAGGATTTCATGTTAACTGTTCATGAATAATTTGGTCTGTTCGATTGAGAATTCTGGTTAAGGATTCCGTTACAAATTTTATGGAAGTGGCTGAGTTGTTCCTCATTTAGGAATCGAAGAACATCATATCTCGGGTCGAATATGAATCCATGTTGGCTAATTAGGTCCATATCTAGTATAAAATCGTCCTTAATATAGGCTCCTATGGCGAATTCTGTCTTGCCTCTATCTGTAGCACAACGTCTGCGTCCCTGTATTGACTGTTCATAGCTTGATGTTATTGTTAATTGACCGGATTTCCGATGACCTCAAAACTTTGGACCTGGCAATGGACACAGCGGCGCCGATTGCTAAGCCATTGATGGTGCCTTTGATGACATGGTTGGTCCTGTCTCGGCAAAATACCCGGTTGGGTATTGTTCCAGGTTAGCCAGCATTCGCCCCCTTATGCTCACTGGCTGACTGTTCCAGGAGTTTGTATTCTTACGATGGCCAACTCTCGACTAGTGATCTGTCTGGTAACCTCACTCTGCAGTTACCTTAAAGATGTCCTGTCCGTCCACAACGGTAATATACTCCTATAGCCTCAGTTCTTTTCGACCGTTCCACTAATTTGTATGATTTAGGTCAACCCTACGTAGAGAGATGGTTCTGGTTCTTCCTGGCTGAAGGAAACTGCTCGTATCCTCGGCTTGTACATGTTTATGATGGCCTCTACTTCCAAAGCCCGGAGTAATGCTTCATTGCTCTTCATGATGATACTTAAATTTCTTTATAAAACTCTGTGTGGCCAATTAATCTCTAGTTTTCTCTGGTAGATCTGGGTAGGACAGGTGTACTAAACGTCTAAATCTCTGGTTACAATTCTTGTAGACTCTTCCCAGATTTTTAAGTAACTTAGTTGTACCTGGTATACTTGGCTCAAGGATTGATTGTCGTATCTCTTATCTTGGACTGCAATGATTTTGTTGAAGCTACCTTGTTCATCCAGTGGAATGCTTTGAAGGAGTTATAATGCCGGACCTCTTAAATAAATTACGAGGAACATTTTGCTTTGTTATCACATCCATTAGCTGTGCTTCAAATTGCCGGTTGTACATTGGCCAAGATCAACTACCGTCAAATGTGGCTGGTTTGCTAAAGGAAGATTTGGTACTTACATTGTTCTGATATTTTCCTCTCTGTTGCATTTTTATCATTTCTGTTTGTACTCTTTGAATATCACTTTGTACTGTTCTGAATTGAACTGATTTGAACTTTTACCTTGCTTTGGAAGGAATTGATATCAAGTACTTTGGTTTCAAGAGCATTTTTTAGGACCTTCATGTCATCATTTATCTTTCTTATGTTTGATTCCATAATAATTACTATTTTCTGGTTAACTGCTTCGGTAACATGCACTTCTAATTGCATTAGATGTTCTACTTCTTCCTTTTGCATCTTTGACTCATCTTGCCTTTATACTTCAAATTTCGCAAATAACCTTTCAATTAAAATCTGTTCACTTTTCATCATAGAGAGAGGAATTTGTTGTTCACTTTTCATCGCAAAGACAAGGTTTTGTTGTTTTTCATCTATGTTAGTGACAAGATTTTCTAACACAATTTTACGTTTTTCATCAAAAGGTTTCGCTAATCTTTGTTGCATTTTATCTTGATTTCTCTGTTTTGTCACGTTTTTCCAGGATCTGACTCTTTTTTTGCCAGCTTCTCGGTAATCTGTTTCAATATTATTTGCTAGTCTTGTCCATTTCTGCCATACTTGTACTGGTAGCCATATATCAATTTGAGATGTCAAACTTCACTTAATTCCACTTTTAGACACCAATTACAATAAATTCTGTGGGTTCAATTTAACAAATATTTACACTCACTTTAAACGTCTTTATTATTATCAAAATAAACTTATTTACAAAATACAATGACTAATACTACACGGTGCTTTCAAACAAAACTTACTCGCCACCAACCAGCCGCGCTTTATATACAGTTCCTTTGTTCGAGGATGATTCCAGTCATCTCTAGTCTGCCAGTCTAGATGGCATTCAACTTCGGAATCACGTCAACCTTAGTTTTTTACTGCAATCGGGGCTACGGTTTTTGCTTTTTTATATGTACCTGTTTTTAATTCGTATTCGCAATGTTTTAATCAGACTGATTAACTTAGAAGGTTTCTTAGTTTTTGGCGCCGTAAAATAAATTTTATAACAATACATACACACTTCTTTAGAGACTGAATACAAATTTATTATATGTAAAACAAAATCCATTCAATTCACAAATTAGTCTGAAATCCATCCGTAACTTCACAAATTCTGAATATATATCTTCAATTTTAGATTATTGCTTCTAAGTCTAAGGAACTTTACTGGGCGGTTGTGAGCCCGCCAATAACTTGATTGTAACTAAACTCTAAACACTCCTTTAATTAGGGAAATATATATACGTAGCTAGAAGTGTATCTGGCATTCGGTGCCACCAAGAAATTTCCTTCATAGTGAGAATCATGCACTTTATCACTTGCACAATATAAAATTGTAATTTTATACTTGGAATGAACTTATCTTGTTTCTGTGGAAAAGTCCACTAGCAACAGCCGCCTTCTGGGATTTTGATTTGGGTTCCAAAGTTTTTGCCTTGTCAGAGTCCTCTTCAAGTGATATGTTTTCCATCTTCTATGCGCATTCGCTTTTTTTCGTGGGTCTTTTTCTGAATTCATGTATCCCATTTGATGAAGAGAATGAGTTAAAAAATTGTTCATTTTCTTTTCACTATCATTAGTATCAGGTTCAGTTGATGCCTTTGAAAGCATTTGTGTAGAATTTTTCTGAATTTCTCCTAACAGTTTCATAAGAAAACGCGGCAATGTTCTTCTGGAAATTGTCGGCTTCTTCATTCCTAGCTCTCGCTTCCAGTTCGTAAAAAATTTTAGCCATACGATTTGGAGATGGGTTAACAGAGGGGAATAGTTCAGTAGAAATATAAATCGAATATTGTGTACTGTGAACTAAGTAACGGTTTCTGCCAACAAATACGAAGAGAAGAAAGATTCCTTGTTGTCCAATTACGACGCACAACGAAACACTGTGTACTGTGTGGGAACGAAGCATGGCACATTGTGCTTTACTTCTTCAAATATGCTACACCTGTTATTCATAAAAAAGATTATTCAGTCAGAATATATTGTAAAAATACTAGTTATAAAAATAAACATATCTCTAGTGATGGAATAAAAAATAAAATATAAGTGAGAAATGTACTTGTATTACACAATATGTAACTCGTTTTAATAAAGTATATAATTCAATAAATTTTTGAAAACTGTTACTAATAAATAAGTCTGTAAAATATGAACACTAAAAAAAATGTGATTTAAAGTGGAAATTAAAGAAAATTTTATTTGCAAATTCCCTAATTATAGATTTTTTTGTATCTTAGGTATAGATCAACGAAAACGTAGTAATTGGTATATTAATGTGAAACATATTCATCAAGTCGTGACACTTCTACAAGTTATAATGATAGTTGGAGTGGTTGGAGTAGTATGTTATCTGATGAAGATCAAGGCCGTAACTAGCGGGTGAACTTTGTCTTAAGTTAATTTTATATATATATAAATATATGTAAATAAATGTGTTAGGTGGTTTCCGAGAATTCATCCGCGTAGTTGATAACTGATCCCTGCCGGGATCGATGGTAAAATGACGACGTTTCGGCAGAGTCACATCAGGTCGAATACTCGAGAAACTAGAAGCGGAAGCAGAAGGCTACGAGAATTATGCGAACTGACCTGAAGAGGGCAGATGTGACTCTGCCGAAACGTCGTCATTTTACCATCGATCCCGGCAGGGATCAGTTATCAACTACGCGGATGAATTCCCGGAAACCATCTAATAGATTTAGTGCCCGCGAAAACTTAAAAACAAATATATATATTTTATATCTTTGATTTCACTTAAGACTTTTTAAAAAAAAAATATTTTATTCAAAACATAAAAATCAAAAAATTAACACTTTTAAACTTGTAAAAATAATGAAATGTAAATTGAACTTAAAACTAACTGGACAGAATAAAATATTATAATGACGACCGTGGGATCGCTTCGGTTCTATTTATGATTTAATAAAAGCTGAAGTCAGCGAAAAGATATTCACACGATGCGTTCCCACGTTAACATCGGAGTATCGGAAGCTGTCAGCGTAATATGATACCCTTGCATCATACACGTGTGTACAATTCACACCTAACATATATATATATATATATATATATATATATATATATATATATATATATATATATATATATATATATATATATATATATATATATATATATATATATATATATACATACACATATATTTGATTGGTGAAAGGCTGATTAGTACTGCAAAATGTATTAATATAAAATTAATTTAAGACAAAGTTCACCCGCTAGTTACGGCCTTGATCTTCATCAGATGACATACTACTCCAACTATTATTATAACTTGTAGAAGTGTCACGACTTGATGAATATGTTTCACATTAATATACCAATTACTATTTTTTCGTTGATCTATACCTAAAATACAAAAAAATCTATAATTAGGCAATTTGCAAATAAAATTTTCTATAATTTCCACTTTAAATCACATTTTTTTTAGTGTTCATATTTTACAGACTTATTTATTAGCAACAGTTTTCAAAAATTTATTGAATTATATACTTTATTAAAACGAGTTACTTATTGTTTAATACAAGAAAATTTCTCACTTATATTTTATTTGTTATTCCATCACTAGAGAGATGTTTATCAGCAAGCGGGAGGCGTGCCCACTGAGCGCCCAGGGCCAATCACACGCAGCCGTTCACGGTGCCAACCAATAGGCGCCGAGCCGCGACTATATAACAGCGCGAGCGCTTCTGAAAATCTTAGTATTCGAGTAACTAGAAGCGAAAGCAGAAGGCTACAAGAATTATGCGAACCGACCTGAAGAGGGCAGATGTGACTCTGCCGAAACGTCGTCATTTTACTATCGATCCCGGTAAGGAAAATAGTATCGATATTGTGTCTCCGTAGAATTCTTGCAATACTGTCCGTGGTCCCCTTGACATACGGTAAATAAGCCTTGGTTATTGGTGTCTCATGCTCCTCGTCTGTTTGTCTCGTTTTGACTTTAAGGCTCTTTGTATATTTCGGTCTGTAAATCCGTTTTGTCTCAGAGCTGTTTTTAAACTGTCCATTTCCTGTTTGATGTTATCCTGGTCAGCTAGTCTTTGTGATCTGGTTACTAAAGTCTTGACGACGGCTTGTAGTTGGGCTGGGTGGTGATGAGAATTAGCATGGAGGTATCTGTTTGTGTGAGTTGCTTTCCAATATACTGTATGGCCAAGGGTTCCATCTTCCTTCCTATTTTTGAGAACGTCAAGGAACAGCAGTTGATTGTTGGCTTCAACATCCATGGTAAATTTTTATTTTGTGATGGATGCCGTTAAGTTGGTCTAAAAAAGTATTGAGGTTTTCCCTCCCATGAGGCCAAATCACAAATGTATCATCCACATATCGCAACCATAAACTGGGTTAAAGAGTTGCTGCTCTTAGTGCCAACTCCTCAAAGTTCTCCATAAAAAGGTTCGTTAAAACTGGTGAGAGTGGCAATCCCATTGGAGCTCCTTCCACTTGTTTGTATCGTTGGTTCTCGTAAACAAAATAGGTGTTCATCAGACAGTGCCTTGTTAAGTCTACAAGGTGTTGAGGTGGTTTGTATTTTTCTATTATGATATCCAAGGCTTCGTCGATAGGGATGTTGGTGAAAAGGGACACTACGTCAAAACTTACAAGAAGACACTCTGGTTGTAAGACGTAAGTATTTCGATGAAATGTGTCGAATTTTTCACATATGAGTCTGCCTCCTCTGCAAACGGTTGAAGTTGTTGGGCTAGATATTTGGCTAGGTGTTGTGTTGGGGATCCAATTGAGCTTACTATTGGCCTCAAAGGTGCACCTTCTTTATGTACAGTTCCAACTGCAACTCATTCCGCGTGAAAAGTCATCGAGATGTCCGAAATTCTATGGGTTGCCAAAAGTACATAAAGAAGGTGCACCTTTGAGGCCAATAGTAAGCTCAATTGGATCCCCAACACAACACCTAGCCAACTACCTGGCCCTACAAATTCAACCGTTTGCAGAGGGGGCAGACTCATATGTGAAAAATTCGACACATTTCATCGAAATACTTAGAAAAACGGTCTTACAACCAGTGTCTTCTTGTAAGTTTTGACGTAGTATCCCTTTTCACCAACATCCCTATCGACGAAGCCTTGGATATCATAATAGAAAAATACAAACCACCTCAACACCTTGTAGACTTAACAAGGCACTGATGAACACCTATTTTGTTTACGAGAAGCAACGATACAAACAAGCGGAAGGAGCTCCAATGGGATCGCCACTCTCACCAGTTATAGCGAACCTTTTTATGGAAAACTTTGAGCAGATGTCACTAAGAACAACAACTTTTAAACCCAGTTTATGGTTGCGATATGTGGATGATACATTTGTGATTTGGCCTCATGGGAGGGAACACCTCAATACTTTTTTAGACCACCTTAATGGCATCCATCACAAAATAAAATTCACCATGGTGGTTGAAGCCAACAATCAACTGCCGTTCCTTGACGTTCTCATAAATAGGAAGGAAGATGGAACCCTTGGCCATACCGTATATAGGAAAGCAGCTCACACCAACAGATACCTTCATGCTAATTCTCATCACCACCCAGCCCAACTACAAGCCGTCGTCAAGACTTTAGTAACCAGATCACAAAGACTAGCTGACCAGGATAACATCAAACAGGAAATGGACAGTTTAAAAACAGCTCTGAGACAAAACGGATCTACAGACCGAAATATACAAAGAGCCTTAAAGTCAAAACCGAGACAAACAGACGAGGAGCATGAGACACCAATAACCAAGGCTTATTTACCGTATGTCAAGGGGACCACGGACAGTATTGCAAGAATTCTACGGAGACACAATATCGATACTATTTTCAATACAGACAGAAAAATAAGCACGGTGTAGATTCCATGTGCAGACTGTCATAAAACCTATGTGGGGCAAACTAATAGAAGAATTCAAGCTAGACGTGATGAACACTAGAACGCTGTAAGAAAGCAAGAAAAAACAACATCCATTTTGGAAAACGCCACCAAGATGTCACACCGAATAGACTTTGAGAACACCAGAGTATTGGCAAATATAGAACACCCGAAATCAAGACTCGTAAGAGAGGAAATTGAAATAGCGAAGAGGCCTCACAGTCTAAACGCACGCAATGAAATTCAGAACTTATCGAATTGGAAAATTCTATTAAACAACGTAGGCTTTCACGGATGGAACAATGTGAAGAAATATTTATCCGGGAATACATCCGTTCGTTATATTGATTCATCTTTGAATCCTGCAGACGTTTCGCCAAGGTCTCACTTGGCATTCTCAATGCGTTGTTACGGTGAACATTAACCGTAACCGTAACAACGCATTGAGAATGCCAAGTGAGACAAAGATGAATCAATATAACGAACGGATGTATTCCCGGATAAATATTTCTTCATATATATATATATATATATATATATATATATATATATATATATATATATATGTTAGGCGTAAATATCATGCACGTGTAAGATACAAAGTATCATATTTCGCCAGTTTCCTGCTTAATCATGTAAACGTGGGAACGCATCGTCTTGACCGTTCTTTTGATTAGTCAGCTTGCTTAATGTTATAAATCAGAGCGACGCGGTCCCACGGTCGTCATTTATCGTTAGTATACTTGTACCATTTAGTTAGTACATTTTTAATTTTCAATTTAATGTTTTATTCAAAGTTTTAATTTTTATAATAAATATATTTTTTAAAAACTGAAAAGTGATTTACAAGATATAAAATTGGCGCAGTAAGTAGGATTGTCCAACACAGCTAGAACACGTGTACACTCACTAGTTGTGTCGATTTCCAAATCCTTGTGGACAAGAACTTCCAGACCGAGACAACAACTGTGGCAGTGAGAACCCGGAAAACGCAACCTTACAGCTAACCAGTCCTCAGCTTCTCCAGAACAGTCTCATGCCAGGAGTATTAACGTCGGTACTATTACAATCATCATGTTATTGATTTTTATTATTTTATTGATTTATTCGATACGATTTATGTATCTTGAATATATATGTCAAAGAAAGGTTCAAATGGTCGGGATTTACTAAAGACTTTGAAAACTTCATAAAAAACTGCGAAATCTGTCAACAAATCAAAGCTTGTCGAACAATCCCCTCGTCATAACTGAAACAACTAAAACACCCTTTGAAAGAATTAACATCGACATTTAAGAGATTCCTAATAAAAACCATATTTTGACGATAATAGACGAGCTGACTAAATCCTCACAAGCCTATGCTTTGGCAGATAGCTCCGCTAAATCTGTGGTTAGTACTTTTATGTTGTACTTTCAATATTCCGGTACGCCATTGCGTATCCACTGCGACTATGGCAGAGAATTTGACAATGCCATACTTAAGGTACTATGCAAACTTTATGACCTCAAACTTACTTACTCTAGCGTGGGACACCCGCAAACAAACAGCTCCGTGGAACGATTTCATTCTACTCTACTAGAAATGATTCGCATTCACAAGGCTGAAAACCCCGACGAACACCCCTTAAACGTAGTTCCGTATGCTATTATTGCCTATAACAATTCAACCAATAGACCCATGGCTTCACCCCGTCCGAACTCGTTTTCGGACATACCTCCAGAAGACCCCCAGACTCTTTATAATCAAAAAAACTAATTAGCAAATATAAACGAGACCTAAATAACCGAATTTCTTACTATTACAAAATTGCACATGAAAAGACTAACTTACAGAAACAAAGAGGGAAAGAAAGAAATCGGTGACAAGGTATACGTTAAAGACTCACAAATAAAAGACAAACTCCAGAACAAATTTAATATCCCATTCCAAATTATTGAGATCCACAATAACTCTGCTACACTTCTAAACCTAAGAATTAACCAACGAACGAAGGTGAACTTTGATAGAATGAAACCATATTCTGAAAACTAACTTTCTTTTCAGGTTTCTTCTGCTGCTCGGATCAGCAGTTTCACAGTACGACGTCAAACCGATTAACAACACTCTCGCTATCTAATACCACGACGAAAGTCGAATAATTGTATCAAACTATAAATGGACTCTTATAAGTTCACCGGACCTTGACAACCCTTAATCAACTATTTGAAAATAATAACAGAATCCTCAATACTTTAGAACGAACTGTCGATCCTATGCCTGGCTTCAAATTCCACGATTTAGGTGCATTTCGTGTGGACGTCCAAACACACATTAGCCTTTTAACACAAATCTCCGACTCCATCAAAACAAAATTTTCAGAAGTATTTCTAGTCACTAAAAGACCCAAACGCGGATTAATAGACAGTGCTGGAACCATCTTTAAAGCAATAACCGGTAACCTAGACGCATCCGATGGCGAATTCTATACTAGCAGCATAAACAGACTTAACCAGAAACAACTACAAGTCGAAAATCTTTTAAAGAATCAAATGAGCGTTACAACCACTATTATTAAAAACTTTAATGAAACTATTCAAAAACTTCAAATAGACGAGAAAATCTTTATCGAAGACATTAACGAAATCAACCTCACGATACATGAACTAAATGACCGGATAGCCACTATTCAAGCCAAACAATCATTTCTTGAAATTTGTGAAAAACTAATGGCTAGTTATTTGTTTCTTGAGGATAACCTTAACGATATTTTAAATTCAATAACTTTTGCTCGTTTGAACATTATTAACGTATCTATTATTACACCAGATCATTTGATTGCCGCATTACAAGAGATTTCTCAAAACCTTGTTAAAAAATAATTTACCGTTACCAGTCAGATTTTCAAGTGTTGCACAGTATTTAGAAGTAATTGAACTATAAGCTTTTCAAACTCACTCAGATCTAGTATTCATTTAAAAAATCCCTCTAGTAGAACAACAGCTTTATACAGCTTACCATTTATACCCCATTCCGATTTTAGATGATAGAACTGGTTTTCATCACATCCTTTCTTTTACTCAAAAATATGTAGCGCGAAATGATAATTCTCTTATGTACATACCGATCAAGGACTTGAGTGCGTGCAAACAGCTGACTCCACTCCGGAAACTGTGCTCCGATTTATACGCGTATCCCATAGACTCAAATGCACCCTGTGAGGCGCAGCTACTGAAAAATATTCGTAGTGTCCCCGAAACTTGTAAAAGTGCCATCGTTTTCAGTGAAGGGTACAATGTTCAAAAACTTGAAACAAATGCGTGGATTGTAATCATATCTGAACCCTTACATGTGATGGTTAATTGTCCAGGAATTGACGCTAAAACTTTAGTGCTAACGAACAATTCTATCATTCGGTTACAAACGGAATGTAGTGCTTTTGTTGGGATTACAAAAATCCAATCCGAACCGAAAAAATTCATGAACATTTCAGAAAATTCTCATCCAGTTTTAATTACATTCAATTGCTGCAATTCTCATCCTGAGAAACTAACAATCCCGAATCTTAAACCGCTTAAACTGGACGATTTAAACATGGAAGAACTATCCATAGCCAACCACAAGCTGGACCAGTATTCAAGGGATCTTGACGATCTCATCAATCCTTTGTTAATAAAAACATTTCCTGGTTCACGTATGCTACAATTATCATTGTAACAATTGTTATTGTATACAGCTCATTGAAAATCATAAGGCACGTTAAGAGACCTCCGAAAAACGTCAACTCTAATCCAGAGAGTCTGAGAACCTTGACAAAACCGTTCTCCAGGCTGATACCAAAACTGAGGCCCCACATCCAAGAGGAACCCGAACATCCAGACCTGTATAAGTGAGAACTTTTATTGATACGTTTCTATGGACTAATTTCACTTTCTGTGTTTAATATATTTTTTTTTGTATTTTTATGTAACCTATTTAAACTTAATCATTATGTTCATTTTACTTTTATTTTATTTCCATATTTGTATTTTTTGCTTATCTAGCTAGCTTCCAGTAAATTCCAAAAGTTGATGTTACAGCATCAACTTTTCTTGGTAAAGGGGAGCTGTTAGGCGTAAATATCATGCACGTGTAAGATACAAAGTATTATATTTCGCTGACCAGTTTCCTGCTTCATCATGTAAACGTGGAAACACATCGACTTGACCGTTCTTTTGATTAGTCAGCTTGCTTAATGTTATAAATCAGAGCGTCGCGGTCCCACGGTCGTCATTTATCGTTAGTATACTTGTACCATTTAGTTAGTACATTTTTAATTTTCAATTTAATGTTTTATTCAAAGTTTTAATTTTCATATTTCAATAAATATATTTTTTAAAAACTCAAAGTGATTTACAAGATATAATATATATATATATATATATATATATATATATATATATATGTCAAACGACGAGTTCCGGGACCTGATATACATAAAGAAAATTCGATGTTTTATTGATATACATTGATATAAGCTTTCAGAAAAACAACTTTTTTTTTTCAAACCTAATTTTTGAGATGTACAACCAATACATGTATGTATGTACATTTACCTATTGTATGTTTCGGGGACCTTGATTTCTATGCTTTCATTCTGGCAAGTGGAGCGTATTAGGTAAGGATAATGTAAAACCGCTGTTTATCAAATTCTTTTGTGCAAAGTTTTGTTCATAGCTTATTTTAACTTCTGCTTCAGCTGTTTACTTTTAAGACATTATCATTTAAGTTATATAAATATATGTGCAAAATTTATTTACATGATAATATGGTAAGTTATCTTTCGCTATATTTTCTGAACTGCATATACTGTGAAATAATACTATAATAACTAATAAATCTGTTATAGGTTATAATATACAATAATTTATCTAGTACAGATTGATGACTCAATTTATAGTTTTATATTTTATTTCTGAAAACTCAGCTTTTGTTATAATTATTTTAACGAATATGAGTTTGACATGTTTACGTTATTATACACCCAAATTCTTGAGACATAAATACCCCCATTTTGATCAATACTTTAATTAATACGTGATATGTTTTAGTTTACAGAATGTTAATACGGTTGAACAAAAATATATTTATTTTTTTTCTTTAGTTTTGGCACACTTAAATTCGTGCCCAAGCAACTGATAAATCTCATACACAAATTACAAATATCAATTTTTGATTATTTCAAGTAAATAATAATTAATAAATACAGATTAGTATATAATCATTCCGAAAAGAACATAGTCAACGACTATGTATTTTTAGAAATAATGCCATATATGATTTATATTATTTGTATATACATTCCCTATAAACACTATACCTACTGTTTACTTCCAAACTCATGTTTTACATATTACATTAATTTATTGAAAAAATATTTTCTATGCACTCAGGGTCGATAAAATCTCTTGTCATTAGAAGGATGATAGCTATGGGTTTGGGTTTGGTAATTATGCTGAACATTACAGTATGTCACAAGTGACCTATATCATTTTTAATAAACGTTTCTGTAATCTAAGTAAAAACACAAATGTGTTCTCATGTTTTTTACTTGAGACATGGCCTCTGTAGAGTACCTACTACTTACTTTCGGAACATTTTTTCAAATTTTGTAAATCAGCATAATCAAAGTATTTGTTTTTTTTGTGAAATATGTATATATACCTCGAAGTTTCCTTGGACTTCCATCGTCTTGAAGTGGTTGATCTCACGTTTCAATAGCTGTGTATCTGCTATTGAAACGTTGTGAGATGAACCATTTCAAGACGAAGGAAGTCCAAGGAAACTTCGAGGAACGAGTTACATTGTCTACCAACTTCAGACTAACAATGTATATATACTTTCGGCCAAACCAAAATTTATTACTCTCTTCGAGGTGTCATTCCTTTGCACGCAAGACAATATATATTTTATATAAATATAATATATATTGTTTCTGGTCGGGAACCTTCATCAGTTGCGCTTCCCACAATTGAATGTCCTCTCGAACACTTCTTTATGCATTTGATGCATTTCGTTAAATTTGAAGACGCGAGATGTAAGACCGACATCTAGGATTTTCAAGCGGTATTCATGAGATATTTCAAGGACATTCAATTGTGGGAAGCGCAACTGATGAAGGTTCCCGACCAGAAACAATATATATTATATTTATATATAATATATATTGTCTTGCGTACAAAGGAATGACACCTCGAAGAGAGTTTTCAATATCTCTGACAGGTGAAGTAACCTGAAAATTTTATCGTGACATTCTGTCCTAGGAGTTAAGGGAGGACAGTAATTACACGGAACGGTTCCAGATTCGGAACCTCTGTGAACTGATTCTCTTGAAAATCCTAGATGTCGGTCTTACATCTCGCGTCTTCAAACCAAAATTTGCCAAATCCTTATTTTGTAACTTTACGACTCATATGTACACTTTACCCATTGCTTACTTCCGAGACATTATGTTACACATTTATAATTAATATAATTACATACTTACAAAAATATTTTATATCAATTATCAGCCGATATGTGTATCGTATCAGACGACACCATTCAATACATTCCACCTTAACAACAAATTTTAATCTTTAAAACTCGACAACTTTCACAATTACATATTATTAGAAGTCATGTTATATACTTTTTCCGTAAGATAATTATGATGAACTGGGTAGTATTTTGGAAATAATATCACATATGCCACATAAAAGTTTTATATTCATTTCATACTGTTCAACACTCGAAGACTTTAAAAATCACTTGTGAAAATGCATGTTAGATATTTGTTTCACTATGATTCAATCTAATAATTATGGTTATCCCCAGAGTGTTTAGAGAAGAATAATATCAAACTGTTGGTATTATTTGGCACTATTGGCAAAATGTGTATACGAACAAATGTGGTGTCAATTTCTTAAAATGTAAACAAAGAGTGAGATGGCTCCAGGTACATATTAAGTTCAATTTTAAAGTATAAAAGTGTAAAAATACTTGTGACGGGAATTCATCCGATAATTAATGGAAGCGGTATTCATGAGATATTTCGGGGAATCCAAAATATTGTTCGGCTGGCGCATCGAGGTTGACGGCTTGCTTTGATGTAATTCTCGAAGAATCTACTCTAGTCCTGGCGGTTCTTTGATGTTCTGTTGCATTCCGAGAAGAATAATAATAAATACAGAGAGCTAAGGAAGAATTCAGTCAGTATTCGACTGCCATATAGTTAAGATAAATTGTGTTAAAGTAGTGAAAATTACAGTGTGTCAGGTGTGGGGTATTAGTGGAAGAAAAGTGAATTAATACAACGGCTGCAAGATGGCATAACAAATGAAGGTAACGATCCCGATACTTATTTGTTTAAAGTTTCCGGTAATGGTGACATGAGAATGCTATTAAAAAAATGGAAGAAAATTTAAAAGAAACATTGCAAGATAAGTTACCAGAAAATTCTAAGACGCTCGAAGACAAATAACTAGTTAAACAAAGGAAAGCAAAGTTAAACGGATGATCGACAGAGGAGAAGGCAATAGCACTAACCCTCGCCTTAAGAGGGGATGCTACAGATATTTTGCAAACCGTGAATGCCTCTGAACAAGAAGACTACGAACAACTGGTCAAACATATAGAACTGAGGTATGGTCAGACCCATTTGGAGCACGTTTATCACCCTCAATTGAAAAATCGCCACCAGATAACGAATGAATCCCTACAAGAGTTTAAAGCGGATATTGCCCGTCTGGTTCGCCTTGCCTATACAGCCACACCGGAAAACGTGATAGATAGGTTAGCAATACAAGCATTTTTGGACGGACTGCGGGACAACGAAGCCAGGCAAGCTTTAACACTAGCTCGACCGACTCAATTAGTGGGTGCACTTACTCGAGCTCTGGAATTCGAGGCTGCGAAGAATATGTAGAGGTCAAGCCAGAGTCTGAATCCTGGACGGGGAATCCTAAGATGGCGGAAACGATGAAGCCTCTGTAAGTCCTTACCGAAAAAAGACTAGTGAGATGTCGGAAGTGTCGGAAGGTAGGACATGTCCAGAGTCGTTGCAAGGAGAGCAACGGAGTACAGACTTCCTTCTCGGGGAAACTAAAGAAGGTCAATGTAAAAGGACCATCGTTAACCGACAAGCCCCAACTACCAATGCATATGTCACTTCGCTACGCAACCACATTAACAGTGTCTTTGTAGATGGACTTATTAATAAGAAGCAATGTGCAATGCTGCTAGATACAGGTGCGACAAAAACTGTGGCCCAACATTGTTTCAGACAAGACAATGATAAAACCAACAAAATGGCAACTGCGAACAGCGACAGGAGAAGCAGCTAACATTCATGGTGAAATAGAGATTGACATGGTCTTGGGAAATGCAGCATTTCAACATCGGGCATTAGTGGCGGACATCAAAGACCAAGTCATCATCGGAATGGATGTCATGAGCTCCAATGGATTCGAGTTAAACTTTAAAGAAGGAATTCTGCGAGTGAATGACGAAGAAGTGGTGCTCCATGGAAAAGACGACATAATGCTTCGAGCAATCTTAGCAGAGAATGTAAACATAACGACAAAAATTTAGGCAGAGGAATCTCACTGGGAAATACTCTGTTTCGTGCCAAGGAGATTGTGCCAGTAAGAGTAATAACCTGAATCATTACTTGGTTGCGTTAAAGAAAGGAACAATTTTAGGGCACTGTTCATCCGTTCCTCTGTAGTCAGAAGCAAGCAACATACAACAATACCACCAGACAAACTATCGGAAGAACTGTAAAAACATCACAGATTCTTCCAGGAATTTATAGTCAAACCATAAAAAAAATGAGGGACATCGTTAGAAACTACCAGAATATCTTCGATGTGCGAACGGGAAAAGAGGACGAACTGATCTGGTGTTACATAAATTAATACTGGGGACGCTCAACCTATTCGACAGTTGGTTAGAAGACTGCCCCTAGATAAAAGAGAAGAAGCTGAAGGATAAGTGGCCAGGTGCATTGAGCGTTTACAAGAATTGGACTTCCAGACTGAACATCAAGCTGGAACAACCCATAAGAATGCTGATGCCTTATCGACGAGACCATGCCCTGATGATTGCAAACATTGTCGGCGAGCTGAAGAAAAAGGAGCTGTTCTCTGCCGTCGATGAGCATTGTCAACCTGAGGAGATCCAGAAAGACCAAAAATTTGATCCAGAGCTAAAAGAAGTTATCCGGTGGAAGGAAGAAAACCGCAAACCTACGTGGCAGAAGATTTCCCTATACTCAAAAACCCTAATGTCATATTGGGCTCAGTGGAACTCCCTCATCCTGGAAAATGGACTATTGAAGCGCGTCATGGAAACTCCAGAGGAGGGCAAGAACAGAAAATTGATCGTAATCTATAGAAATAGGAGACCGGACGTTTTGCGGGAGCTACATGATGGTGCAACCGGCGGACATCTGGGGGAAAATGAAACATTTTCGAAAATAAAATCAAAAACAAAATTTTGTACCTACATGTTCATAATATTGTATGTAATCTTCCAAACAGCATCAGTTCAGTAATATAAAATCCAAAGTTTTGTCTAAAAGACAAAAACCGGACAACCCACCCCTTTTTTGTGTTTATTTTAAAAGGAGTGTAATGAAACGTATATCATAGATATATTTATTGAATAGATAAAGAATCGTTATTTATTTCTTTTGAAATAAGTAAATTAAATATTAATTACTACAAAAAAAAAACAACTCCGGTGGCATGCCGTATGAACAAGTAGCTTAAGCATAGTTACAATACTTAAATATAGAGTACGATAGGCTCCGAGAGAAACGTAACTGTGAGAGCAAGAGAAAACCAAGTAGTCGTATCTAACTCTGTTTAAGCTCGCTTCTGATTGGTGCTTATTTGATCCAGTCAAGTGCTTGCAGCCCTATACACTCGGCTGCCTTCCTCTTTCATCTAGCGTACTCAGAGCATATACGTCTCGAGACAGCCTGCAATGCACAAATGTCGAGACAAGACTAGAAAAAAATGACAGTACAAAGAGCATCATGTTGTGTCACGTGGTGGGTGGAAGAAGTAAATGAACTACATGCTGGATGCATTTCATTGAAAGTTGCTCCCATCCAGTAAAGTAGCCTTTTTCTCTCTCTATTGCCCTCTGTTTTTAGTCTTGTCACAAAATTTGTGAATTGGGGATCAACCTCCAGAAGTATAGGCTCTAAGCTAGCTTGCGATTTGACTAGAACAGGCTCTTATACCCAAAGAGATTAATACTGTAGAGCACGTGAAGTAGCGAAATTCATGTAATATTAATAGAAAGAGAGAGAGAGAATAAGCGTGTCGTTTCTGATTGGTCAGTGTCAGTGGTGACGCCTACTATTGGTAGGGTAGAGACATAGCAAGCGCTCCCTGATATTTTCTTTCTCTTTCTACTGTTATTACACTGCCACTTACAATAACGCCCATACCTAATTCACTCTACGTATAAACCTCTTTGCTTATACCTCACGCACTTTATTTTAGATATTACTCTATGAGCGTGAGCCTGAAAGTGCTCGAGATTTGACATTTGGTCGTTATGCAACCAAATATACTAGAAGTCAACAGCGGATTGCAATCTATTCATAATATGTAAAATACTTAACAGGAATACTAAAGTGACAATGATGAACCTAACGATGGAAAATAAAAATACGATACAAAGCAGTTTTTAAAGACTGAAATTTGCATCTTAATTCAAAATATAAATATTTATATCGAAACCTTAGGAGACCTAACGAAAATATTACTAGAGCTTAACTGACTCGATATACTATGATTAAGTTTATTACCACTTCGCAATTTCTTAGATGAGATACTAAATTTGCACACGTCTACCAATGAAATGCAAACAAAAATTAATATCAAAGTATGTAGGCTTTCACGGCTGGTGTCAAAGAATATTGAAACAGTTCAATGCTTTATATATTCACAATTCACATCAATTTTTCTCGCACTTTCGAAGGTATTCCACTGTCGTTCTGGATAGCATTCGAGATCAATAGTTTTTGCCCCATTCGAATATTCCGGTTCTTGTTTTATTATCCCAGAGATTGATGTTTTATCGGAATGAATAATGTTTTCTCCTGTGGTGGCGTATCAATTTTACAACAATATCAAATCAAAGGGCTCATTATGACGACATAATTTTTTCATATTTTTGAAATTTAAAATATATTAAGAAAAATATAATAATATTTACCCATTCCCCCCCCCCCTTTATCACCAAAACTATAAGACGTAAAGATTTGAAAAAAAATAGGGATATAATCCCTCACCTGAACTTTACTGGAAAAATAAGGAAGGAGAAACCCCTAATATTAATTTTAGGGGGCAAATTACAGCATTAAATGGAAAACATAAACTTTAAAAATTATTTCTAGGGCACCATGTAATAAATCAAAAACAGGGCTCATTATGACGAATACAAATATATTATCTTCATATTTTTAAAATGAATGTTTTAAAATATATTAACAAAAACAAATAAAGATTACCCTTCCCTCCCGTTATTCCCCAAACTATACGACCTACAATTTTTTGTTTATAGAAAAAATAAGAATAAATCCCTAATATTAGATTCGGGGCCAAATTAAACGGAAAATAAAAAAATATATGCTTTATGATATACATCAAATGAAAGAGCTCATTATGAGGAATACTACCATACTACCTAAAATTTTAAAAATAATTTGGAATACTAGGGCTCACTTAATTTATAAGAGAAATTAGTAGAAAAGCCTAATATTAATTTTCGGGACAAATTATAGAATTAAATGGAAAATAAAAATTAATTTTCAAACGCATTATGTATACCTATATTACATTATGCGTTTAAAAGGCTCAGTATGTGAATTACACATATATATTATTTCAAAAATTAATTGTTTAAAAGATATTAACAAATAAATATATTAAATATCGACTTAATTATTAAAAGTCATATACACTTTTAATTTAAATATAAGAAAATGCACTCATTCCCTGCTTGTCTGAAACTCGAATATTAGAATCTTGAAGCCTTAGTATGCAAGTCCAACTCAGACTTGACCAAATTATTTTTTACATACCTATTTAAAAATGTTGCCACTTCTGTACTTTAGAAACTTTAGAATAAACCGGTGTCTTTAAACGAAGAAACTTCTTCATATAGAATATCCATATTAATATTATTTTTTTGAAGTTTTATAGTTTCAACTATGTGAACAAACTGCTCATTTATGTTGCTCAATGAAAAGCGTCAATTTGAGTGACTGAAATCAAACCACTGGTCTATATAGGTACACCATGACTTTGTCGAAGAATATGAAAATTCTGTAAATTTTCAAACATCTCAATTTCTATAATCATTTTTCCAGTTTGATACCCAAAGAATAGATATTCTTTTCTTTTAATTAATCTCTCCTAAGATTGTATACAATTGTTATATTATTCCCGTCTACGAATTTTACGGTTTTATTCAAAATATTTAAAAGGTAACTACAAAAATCAAAATAAACATCAATCAAGTCATGATTATCATTATTATCCAGCAACGACAAATTTTGTAAAATCATTGGGCAGCTATCTAGTTCCTACATGGTGTTTGAGTTCATTTTTATTTATTAGGAAAAAAGAATTAAAATCTTAAACATTGAAACAGATAAAATAAAGTATTTTCTCGTACTTTATTGCCCCGATAAAATATAAAATATTTTTTGCTGAATTAAAGAACAATACTTTATTTTAAAGTATGAGTGGCAACCCTAGTTGGAGTTGACCTTTGTTTTAATCATCTATGGACTAACCAGGTACCCTATAAGTAAGTAATAACGTTTTTGTGCTGATTCTATTGTGTGGGTTATTGCAACAGCATTAACTTGATACAAATTGTTTGAAAGTTGTCAGCAAAAAAAATAGTCTGTCTGACATAATATACCGGTTTATTTGTGTTAATTATTTTATAGTAGTTTCAAATAAAACTAATTTCTTTTAATTAGGTACTCTTAGGTAACTCTAATACTCATACATCCATTAAAAAGCAGCATACTCATGTCATTTAAAACTGAAAACTTCAAGTATTTTGTCTCTGAATATTACTTCTAAAAAAGAAACAGAGTGATTTCTATTCTACATAACAAATTCACGATGGCCAGCGATAAATTATTGCGAGTTTCAACCTTAACTTACTGTGCGTAAGAGGCTAAATCGCATAAAGCACATGTCCGAAGGTTAGGTATATCCAAAAAAAAATTGTTTACGTGTTCTCGTTTACAACTATTTTTTATGAAATATTCATAATTTGCCTAACAGTTGTTTTGGATTAAAAATAACTGAATGGAAATATATTAAATTAAGAGATGAGATTTTTGTTTCATTGTGTAATATTTGAACTACTGCCTAGATAGGTTTAGTATGCAACTAAATTTTTCAATGTAGCAGAATCAGCGATAAAATATATATACTCAATGCGCTGAAGGAATACAATGAATGACTGCCAATATAATAATGGGATTCTCGAATCGAATGAAATTAAACAACTGCTGTTTTTAATCAGGACTCCAGGAGATACTGATTAAATTATAATTGTGAATATATAGCTAACGATTAAGTGTGTAAATAATAGTGTTACTGTTTTCTGGGGAATATTTTGTACATTATAGAAGTACAAACTAACTTTATATCGTTCATTAAAAATCACAAATGTGCATTAGTACGGTGACCGGGAAGATAAAAACTCTGAACCTGGAAAATTTTTGCCAGAGAACCTATTTTTATGAAAATTTGGAATTAAGTTCATTTTATCCTCTGGATCAAAACTTATATAAGCTTGAGTCGTGCTTTGTATTTTTAAGGGGAGAAAACCATCCCCTAAGCTAAAAAATAAGTAAAACATAAAAATAGACGTTTTTTAGGCTAAAATTATATCCAAATGAGTAGAGAACAAGTATTATTTAACATTTTACAACATTACGTTACTTATACATTATTATATAGTATTTATAATATTTCAACCCTTAAAAGCCACCCTTAACGAGAAATTACAAAAAAAAATATAAATTTTTATCATTTTCAAATATTTTCTAGATGTATATATGCAATATAAAAGTCTTCTTTATAGTTATAGTACAATAAACAATTTATTACTATTTCAACCCTTAAGAACAACCCTTAATGACAAAATAACGAACAAAAATCCTTTTTATTTTCAAATATTTTTTAGACGTATATATGAAAAATAAAAATCTTTATAGTTATGGTATATGAAACAATTTATTACGATATTTCAATCCTTAAGAAGTACCTACCCTTAATGGCAAAATTTAGAAAAAAATTATTTGTTTTATTTTCAAATGTTTTTTGACTGTAACAATTTTCAAAATACACTGACCACAGCCAAGTAAACACAGCGTCATGAGCAGCTGCTGGGTTTGTTTTTTTTTCCTCGTCTGCCACTGCTTGAACATACTAAATCGTGTTTTATAACGATAACTTTCTTAATTTTGAAGCTATCGGAAAAATTCTAAATCCATTTTACAGGGAATTGTAACAACTCCTATGAATTTCAGTATTTTTTAAGGCGTTGTTGTCAAGATTTATTAGATTAAAGTGCATGCAAAACATGGTCTCTACTCTCGACTGCGACCTTCTAACCGTGAAAGCTCGGTTAATTTTTGTGCCTCGCAAATAAAAATAGTAAAATATTCTACGGAAAAAATGCAAACTTTTTTTTGTATCTCTTATTTTTCATGTTATTTTCAAATAAACTGCAATTATTTGAAAATTAAATAAATTATAATTATTTTTTTACGTTAAAATTTTCAAAAATATGCATCCTAAATCGCTGAAACTTTAAGAATATTTTATAAGCATCTAAATAAAGTAAATTGTAGGATATCCTTTAATTTAAAATCTGGTGGTAAATATATCAGTTTTATTGCAGTTTCTAAAAAAAACAATTAGCTGCTTTTTGACCATAACTCCGTCAATTATTATGCTATTGGCTTATTTGGAAGATTTTCTGAAGCACTTCAAAGAATGTTTAGTGTATTTTTTTTCTAAAATGTAATTTTTGAGTTATTTCACGTTAAACGCTGCAAATTTAGAGGTCATCGAACAAGAACTTACCTTCAACCAGTAGTATATCTAACATCTATTGCCCCTATATAAATTAAAAAAAGCAAACTTTTGCTTTTCTTATAAGCTTCATTCTCTTTAAAATTTATCCCTCTATCGATTTCTGTACTTATTTTTACCATTTTAATTTCCACCCACTAGAAGGGACTCTCGCCCCTTGAGCAAGATCACACATTGAAAGAATATAAGTTTTGTTTTTTATGCTATTTTCAACCTACTGTCAAAATTTCAGACAAATCGATTTACTGGTAAAAATTTTCCAGGGAAATTCCCCAGTCACTGCACCACATATCAAACTAAGTAAATTTGTAGATTGGGTTATAATTAAAAAGTACTATTGATAGATTATAGATATTTTATATATGATCAGGTTTAGAAAATATGAATAGTGTAAGATAGGCAGTTTTCACAAAAAATCGTGCAAGATGGGCAGTTTTCACAAAACTTCATGCTGTAGAGTCTACAGAAATTAGGGGTAAGGAGTAGGCATATGAAGTTTAGGTAATGTGTTTCTCCGTGTACAGAAAATATCTGTAATGCGTAATGCTCAGAAAGCAAGTGAATTTACGTTTTTATATACATATATCTGCTTTTAATCTAAACAAATTCTTATATGTCTAAGTACTTCTTGGGATATAACACCACAGTTTAAAGAAAATTGCTGTATATTCCAAACGTTTCGGGGTCTAGATCAGACCCCGTTGTCAATGGTTAAGAAACTACGGATAAAAAAGGCACAATTCTAAGATGTAAATTAAAATATTTGACTTTTTTATCCGTAGTTTCTTAACCATTCACAACGAGGTCTGATCTAGACCCCGAAACGTTTGGAATATACAGCAATTTTCTTTAAACTTTGGTGTTATTTCCCAAGAAGTACTTAGACATTGAAAAATATGTCACAAGTATCATTCAGAAAACAAATTCTTATATGTTTTAACGGATGTAGCATATCTTTTACGACACTTTTTATGGGAATTTTTGGAACGACTAAAGATATCAAAACAATCTTTTTTTCCAAAATCAAGGGGAATTATTGTAGATTACTAAAACAGATTGATGCAAATGGAATCCAATGGAAATCCGTTGATTTCAGTATCAATTATCCACCATATTGATTGGCCTATATTGGCTCTGCCTATTGATTCTGATTTAAAAAATTTTCAAAACTAATAGCAGATTTGAAAAATTCAGTAAATTTACAAACAAAAAGTTTTGGCCATATTGGATTCACCATATTAAATTTAAAAAAATCAATAACATATTCTTGAGCAGTGACACATAAACCCAATTATGATTTACACTAAAAACGTTATTTTTGCATTTTCGGATTTTACCTGGTTATATGTATCTATCAGGAAGCTTGGTTTCTGAGGAAAGAGAAAAATATGGACATATAGGAAATATTTAACCTATGTTTGATTTCAACACACCTAAACTTATAATTTATTGAACTAAATAATTCAGTCAGTGCCAATATATTTTGTTTCTTTGCTATAGAAATTTCAGATATATTTCATCACAAAATATACTTGAACTAGGGAACTAGCTGAACTATGCTTGAAAAACAGATATTTTCAACTTGAAGAGGATTTCTATAAATAACAATTTGGAATGGCCATGGTTTTTTCTTTGTTATCCATAATTAGTAATATATTTATGACATTTTGAAGAAAGATTCACAAACAACTGCAACAAGAAACCAAAAGTGTGATGGAGACATGTTAATGACATTTTTCTAGTTTGAGAGTATGGTGTTGAATATAACTACATGAATTCCTGGATTATATCAATAGTCAAGAATTAACAATAAAATACACAATGTAGGTGGAAATATTTATACAATTACTGATCTATCTTGATATATTTATGATAAATCAAACAAAACTCTAAGTACAAGAATGTATGGAAAACTTGAAGTAATATTTTAACATAAGTGAGGAAATCCTAAAATTGAAATCCATGGAAATTGAAGAAGGAAGAGCTATATAATTACTTCCTGACTATTTTGTAAAAAGCATATACTAGGCTTCTATTGAATTTAATTTATGAATAAATATTTAAGAATAGGTATATGGCGTAATTTTATTTCCTCATCTCTCTCTAATATCAAATCACTGTTTTGAAAATATTTCAATCGATTGAAAAATTTTCCTAACCTAAAAATTGGATTTTGTCAGTGTTTATAAATTTGCATTTCCAGATTTATAGATCGCCTCTAATAACTTTAATTGATGCATTCATGAGAATGGCTGACTACTAATTATAGGTTTTTACAGCAATATATTTAAAAATTTTCCTGCCTCTCTATTTATCTTAAATACAAGTAGCTGATTTGCCAGATATTCTTTTCAATATAAGATCCTGGAAAGTAATAGATCCTAGGAAAAAAAGTCTGATAATATGTTCAACTATTTATTAAATAGTATTTTAGTGATATTATTTGAAGATGTAATAACTTATGTGTATTTCCAAAGCCGCCCCCAGATTATTACGCCATAAATGACTACTATTGATGTGCCGGATATCCGTATCCGTGTTTGGTATTTTCTTTCAATATACAGCTTTTTTATTTCAATTGTGGTGTTATTCCAAAGAAAACAAAAATAATTAGGACATTGATCAGCTCTGACTACCGGCATATAAACCAGAAGATCTCTTATATATATATTGGATTCTGAGTAGTATTAATGAATAAAGAATCAAATTTCAATAATAAATAATATTAATTAAAAAGGAACAGTAAAATTCAAACAAACAGAAAAATTTATTCATGCCAATAACAATTGAAACAACATAATTATAAATGAATACATTTTCAAATAAATAAAATATATTTTCTATGTCATAAATATATTAAAAAAAAAAAAAATATATAAATAAAATATAATTTCCAATATCATATTATTATCTTTTTAACCAGGCGCCGCCCTATGGGTCAATTGGCATTTTTTAAAATGGAAACCTCATATAATTTGAAAAATTAGAGATGTAAGATTTTTTTCTTAAATTGAATATTATGTTTTGTAGATTAAGGGATAATTATTTCGAATGTCATCAGTCACTATTACAGGGGTGGAAATGGGGAGGTGAAATGGTGTACTTTACAAAATTCAATCTTTTGTTCTTTTGTTTATGGTATATCTCAAAGAAAAATAGAGATATTTAGACATGTTTTTTTAAATAGTAGAGTTATTAACATAGATTGAAAAAATATTTATTGCACTCTTACCCTCCCAAAAGTATTTGTGAAAATAGGGGAGAGCGGGTGAAAATGCAAATAAGCGACAAGAAATACTGTTTAGTTATTTAGTGAACGCTGACCACGATTCTAAAAACCATTTCGTTATCATCTCCCACTTTGGAGAACAGTTACCATTATCATTTTTCACTATAAGAATGAATCGGGGTATGGGAGTGAAAAAAAAACAAAAATTGTTGTTAAATTCCTTTAGTGAATTATTTTAATATTTTTTCAAAATGCTTAGTTACATTAATATTTTTTTATTTTTGCCACTTTATTAGTTAATTGTTTGTGAAGTATGATTAGAGCCAATGAATCATATCTGAACTTTTTCTTTCTTTTTTTTTATGATCTGATAATCTTTGGGTTCCTATTAACAAAAACATATGCAATTATTGTTTTTTATAAAAGAAAATTGCATTTTGTGAGAGACTAGAATGAATCAACCGTTTTTTAGGCCTATAGGGGAAAATGATAACGATAAACGATCTCCACAGTGAGATATACAACAAAATGGTTTGTAGAAGCCTGGTCAGCATCACCAACATACACTATACACCAACGAGTCCGGTCAAATATCGAGAATGCCAGTGCCCGAATAAAGGAAGCCTATGACATCAAAGCCAAGAGCGGAGAATTCCAAGTTGACGATCTTGTTTGGTTGTATAACTCGCAACGTCGTCGTGGATATTCGCCCAAGCTACAGAGATCTTGGGAGGCTTAGATCATTTACCATCTAGATATAGCCTGTCAAGCATAAAATCGTGGCAATGCTAGAAAGAGAGGGTATAGAGACAGTAAGAGGCTATTTCACTTAGTGGGTGGAAGCAGCTCCCAACTGAGTGAAATAGCCTCTTGCCCTCTCTATTGCCCTCTCTCTCCTTAGTCTTACCACGACATTTGTGCACTGCAGGGTATCTCTAGAAAGTAAATGCTCTAAGTTGGGAGGGGCCATACCAAATCGTGGAGAAAATCAACGATGTTGTGTACAGAATAAGAAAGCTGCCTCGAGGAAAGCCAAAGGTGGTACATTTCAACAGGTTAGCACCTTATGCCGGAAGTAATGACAGCGAAGTTGACCAAGCCCAAGTCCGCAGCATCCAACCACCCGATGATGAAATGACCTTCGAGCAGTTTATGGCACTGTACTGTAATGGGCAGAAAGTGCAGCACGACGTGACCACAGAGGAACCCCGAGACCTGTTTGAGATGCCCATAGAATATGCCCTGGCTCATTGTGTGGCTCGAGATTTCTGGATGTCCAGATGAATAGCCAAGGTGTTTGCCAAAAAGTACGGCCAGTTCCAGAAGCTACGGGAGCAAGATCCAGCGGTAAGGAAGGTCCTTCATCTCGAAAATAAAGAACCAGTGGGTACCAGAGACAGCTTTTATTTGGTAACGAGACCATTCCCGCAGGACAAGCCAACGCAGCGATCTTTGGAAGACTCTGGTAGAATTGAGGAATGTGATGATGAAGAAGAATCTGATGAAATTGGCGGTCCCAAAGATAGCCTGCGGGTTGAATGAACTGAATTGGAGGATGGTGAGAAGTATGATGGAAACAATCTTTCGATTCAGTGGCATCAATATCCAGGTTGACTGTTACTTCCACCAAACTTCCCGTTGTCGAAATGGAGAGACCTGCAAATATCGTCACACCAGGAAGGATTCTAGGTCATTCCGGGACAAAATGGTCTTAAGGAGGGGGCAATGTTACGAGAATTCATCCGCCAGCTGGTGAAATCGGCCATCAACCAATTCATGGAAGGGACATTATTCCGATAAATTCTGGGAACCCGAAATGTTTGTCTCTCAACAGGCGGACCGCTGCCGTTACTGGGAATTCCCTTAAAGCATCCAGAGCATGAAAGAGTTTCCCGATGGTTCGTGGACGTACCAGACAATTCCAAGATAAATATATAAATATGAACAGCTGGTGAGAGGAGGCATTCAGTTTTCGTCGGTCGTATCGTATAGTTAAGATAAAATGTAAATAGTAGTTTCCGTAAATATAAATTATTGTGTTAAAGTAGTGGGAATAAATTAGAGTGAGTTGGACTGTGTTTTTAAATAGATCCATGAACTGAACTGAACCCGAGCGTGAAAATAAAAACATTACAATATTAATATTATGTTTTTGAAGTTTCATAGCTTCAACTATGTGAACAAACTGGTCATTTATGTTGCTCAATGAAAAGGGTCAATTTGAGTGACTGAAATCAAACCACTGGTCTATGTACACCATGACTTTGTCCAAGAATATAAAAATTTTGTAAATTTTCTAACTTCAGACATCTCAATTTCTTTAATCATTTTTCCAGTTTGATACCCAAAGAATAGATATTCTTTTCTTTTAGATAATTTTTAATTGTACATAATTGTTATATTATTCCATTCTAAGAATTGTACAGTTTTATTCAAAATATTTAAAAGGTACCTACAAAAACGAAAGTAAACCTCAACCAAGTCATGATTATCATTGTATTTCAGCCACGTTAAATTTTGTAAAATCATTGGGCACTCTTCTCCTAAACTCAGACAATAATTTATTGACATTCCAATTTAACAATATTTTCTCTATTCAATTTAGCAGAGAGCTATCTAGTTCTTACATGGTGTTTGAGTTCATGAAAATCTCCAGATTCTATGATTTTTTTATGAGCATAGAAACATTTTTATTTGTTAGGAAAAAACGAATTAAAATTTAAAAAAATCGAAACAGATTAAAGTACCTACGTTTTGTTGAAATAAAGAACAATACTTTATTTTAAAATACGGGTGGCATCCCTAGTTGGAGTTGACTTTTTTTTAATCATCTACGAGTATAGACTAACTACCCTTTAAGTCATTGTAATAACGTTTTTGTGCTGATTTTATTTTGTGGGTTATTGCAACGGCATTAACTTTATCATACAAAATGTGTGAAAGTTGTCAGCAAAAAAATAGTCTGGTTTGACGTAATATAGAGGTTTATGTGTGTTCTGTTAATTATTTTATAATTGCTTCAAATAAACCTAAATTTATTTTAATTGCCTACATAATCTTAGGTAACTCTCATACATATACAACCATTACAAAGCGGTATATTCATGTCATTTAAAACTGAAAACTAGTAAGTTGTAGTAAGTATGTCTCTGAATATTTCTTCTAATACAGAAACCGAGTGATATGTAACTAATACACGATGGCCACCTATGAATTGCGAGTTTGAACCTTAACTTGCTGTCCGTAAGATACTAAATCGTACAAAGACAAAGCACATGTCTGAAGGTTAGGTATATGCCAAAAAATTGTTTGCCTGTTCTCATTTACAACTGTTTCATTTTTTATGAAATATTCATAATTTACGTAACAATTGTTTTGGATTAAAAATTTTGGGCAACTATCGCTGCTAATTGGATATGGACACTATCGATGTATTCGAAGCAATTATTTGAAGCAGTACCCATTTGATTGCTTTCCATAGAAAATGAATAACTGAATTTAGGCATGCAAAATATATGCAAAATAATAAGAGAATGAAAATATATTAAATTACGACATGTGTTTTTTTCCATTGGGCATTGTGTAATATTTGAATTAATAGGTTAAGTATGTAACTAAATTTTTCAGTGTAACTGAACCAGTGAGTAAATATATATTTACTCAATGAGCTGAATGAATACAGATAATGAATGCATTCTAATCGTCAATATAATATGCGACTCTCAAATCGAATGGAATATAATAACTGCTGTTTTTAATCAGGACTCCATGGGCCTATTTCATAATCAATTTGTAAATTGTAGTTTTGTAACTTGCAGAATTTTGTTTCGTAATTCAATAAAATTATTCTACAAATTACAACTAGTAAAATCTATAATCTATAGGTATTGGAAATGTGCATGACGTTCCCAATTCGAATGAAACTTGTAGAATAATTTTGTTTAATTACGAAACGAAATTCTACAAGTTACAAATTGATTATGAAACAGGGCCCAGGAGATACTAATTAAATTATGATTGTGAATATATAGTTAATGATTACGTCAGTAAATAACAGTGTTACTGTTTTTTGGGGACTGTTTTGTACATTACAGAAGTAAAAACTAACTTTATATCGTTCATTAAAAATCACAAATATGCATTACCTAGTACAGTGACTGGGGAGATAAAAACTCCGAACCTGGAAAAATTTTGCCAGTGAAAATTTTGATTTAAGTTCATTTACTCTCTAGATCAAAATTTATATAAGCTTGAGGTGTGCTTTGTATTTTTAACGGGTGAAAACTACCCCTTAAGCTAACAAATAAGTAAAACATAAAAATAGACGTTTTTTAGGCTAAGATTATATCCAAACGATGAGAACAAGTATTATTTAACATTGTACAACATTACTTACACATTATTATATAGTATTTATAATATTTCAACCCTCAAAAACCACCCTTAATGACAAAATTACAGAAAATATATATTTTTAACATTTTCAAATATTTTGTAGACGTAGGTACATATGCAAAATAAACATATTCTTTATAGTTATGGTACAAGAAACAATTTATTACGATATTTGAACCTTTAAGAACCACTCTTAATGACCAAATTACAAAAAACTTTTTTTAATTTTCAAATTTTTTTTAGCCGTATATATGAAAAATAAAAATCTTCTTTATAGTTATGGTACAATAAACAATTTATTACGATATTTCAACCCTTAAGAATCGCCCTTAACGACAAAATTACGAAAAAAATTTCAAATGTTTTTTTTTACAGTAACGATTTTCAAAATACACTGACTACAGCCAAGTAAATACAGCAGATATTCAACAGCTGCTTGGTTTGCTCATTTATTCCTTGTCTGCCACTGTTTGAATATACTAAATTGTGTAAATGACGTCAGTTTTATAACGATAACTTTCTTAATTTTAAAGCTATCGGAAAAATTCAAAATCCATTTTAAAGGAAATTGTAACAACTCCTATGAATTTGAATATTTTTTAACGCGTTGCTGTCGAGATTTTTCAGATTAACGTGCTTGAAAAATATGGTCTCTACTCTCGACTGATACCTTCTTGCCGTGATATCTCGATTAGTTCTTGTGCATTGGAAATAAAAATAGCAAAATATTTTACGGAAAAAATGCTAAATTTTTGCTTTCTAAAATTTTTTTAATCTTTTATTTTTCATGTGTTTTTTTGATAAATAAATTATAATTATTTTTTTAGTTTAAAATTTAAAAAATATGCATGCTAAATCGCTGAAACTTTGGAGATATTTTATAAGTATAAAGTAAATTGTAGAAGGATAGCCATTAATTTAAAATCTGGTGGTAAATATATCAGTTTTATTGCAGTCTTAATAAAAAATCAATTAGCTGCTTTTTTGATCATTATTGACAATTATTATGCTAATGGCTTAAAATCAATATTTTTTCGAAGATTTTTTGAAGCTCTTCAAAAAATGATTAGTGTATTTTTTTCTAAAACGTAAGTTATTTCAAGTTAAACGCTGTAAATTTAGAGGTCTTTGGACATGAACTGACCTTCAACCAGTCGAATTTAACATCTATTGCTCCTACATAAATTTAAAAAGCAAAACTTTTCCTTTTCTTATAAGCTTCATTTTCTTTAATACATTTTTTGTAGGACGTCAATTTTTCCACTTATTCGAGAAAAACCGCAGATAAATGTTTTTTTTTGACGAATCATAAATAACTCAAAAAATATTGATTTTTCGAAAAATATTAATAGGGAACTTTTTACTTAGAATTTATCCCTCTATCGATTGCTGTACTTGTTTTTACCATTTTAATTTTCATTCCCTAGAAGAGGTGACTTTCGTCCCTGAGCAAGATCACAAATTGGGATATTAGTTGTGTTTTTTTATGCTATTTTCAACCTACCGTTAAAATTTTAGACAAATCGATTTACTGGCAAAAATTCTAATTCTCCAGTCAATGCACCAAATGTCAAAGTAGGTGAATTTGTAGATAGGGTTGTAATTAAAACGTACTATAAATAGATGGTAGAAGATATTTTATATATGATCAGATTTAGAAAATATGAATAGTGTAAGATAGGCAGTTTTCACAAAGATTCGTGCAAAATGGGCAGTTTTCACAAAACTTCATACTTTAGAGTCTGATACACTTGCTACATTAAATCAATTTTTCTACAGAGGTAAGGGGTAAGGAGTAGGCAAATGAAGTTTAGGTAATGTACGTTTATATGTACCTATAAATATCTGCTTTTAATCTAAACAAGCTCAATGTTTTAAGGGATGCAGCATATCCCTTGCAACTCTTTAATCCAAGGGGTAATGTTATTGAAAAATCGCGTATCTTCGGAACGAATAACGTTATCAAACCTAACTTTTTTTTCAAAATCAAGGGGAATTATTGTAGATTACTAAAAGCAGAATGATGTAAATGGAAAACAATGCAAATCCGTTGACTTCACTAACGATTATCCACCATATTGATTGCCCCATATTGGCTCTGCCTATTGATTCTGATTTGAAAGTTTTCAAATTTAATAACATATTTAAAAATTCAGTAAATTTTCAAAGAAAAATATTCGTCCAGATTGGTTTCTCCATATAAAATTTAAAAAAGTCAATAACATATTCTTGAGCAGTGACCTAGAAACCCAATCACTATGATTTACACTAAAAACGTTAGTTTCGCAGTTTGGGATTTTACCTGGTTATATGTACCTATCTATCAAGAAACTTGGTTTGTGAGGATAGAGAAAAATATGGACAGATAGGAAATACTTGCCCCATGTTTGATTTCAATACACCTAAATTTATCAAAAATAAATTCAGTCAGTGATAATATATTTTGTTTGTTTGCTATAGATGAAAATTTCAGATATATTTGATCACAAAAAATACCTGAACTATTGAACTAGTCGAACTCTGCTTGAAAAACAGATATTTACAACTTGAAGAGGATTTCTATAAATGACAATTTGGAATGGCCATGATTTCTTCTTTGGTATCCATAATTACTGATATATTTGACATTTTGAAGAAAAATTCACAGACAACTGCAACAAGAGACCAGAAATGTGATGGAGACATGTTGATGACATTTTTCTAGTTTGAAAGTATGGTGTTGAATAAAACTACACTTATTCCTGGATTACATCAATAGTCAAGAATTAATAATAAAAATCACAATGTAGGTGGAAATTTTCATAAAATTACTTATCAATCTTGATATATTTATAGATAAATCAAACAAGACTATAAGTACAAAAATGTATGAAAAAACTTGAAGTAATGTTTTAACATAAGTGAGCAAATCCAAAAAATGAAATCCATTGGAGAATGAAGGAAAAGCTATATAATTACTTATTGACTATTCTGTAAAAAAGCATATATTAACTAGGCTTGAGACAGCTCATTTATTAACATGAACAGTCTAGAGTTTTCATTTTCTCCTTTGCATAGTCTACAGTTCTAATATAGAATCATATTCTGATCTGAATTTGAATCTGATATAGCACCATGACATCACTGCTTGAATAGATGGAATTGAAATTATTAATTTAAATGATAAAAATTTTTATTATAATAACTGATCATCATTAATAAATCAATTAACAAACATTTACATAAATCTAATCCCCTCATTGAATAACATACAAAATTCCATTAACACAAAATTTACACTTCTACTGTTTATAAATTATATAGGTAAATACTTAGCATTTTTCTTCAAATTAAATAAAAATTCCTTAAAAATAATTCAACATTTTCCATTACCTAACACTATAAAATGATTTTATTAGTTAATATCTTATAAACTAGAACACTTAAACTTCATGACAATCATAGCACATGTTGCCTCATATGTTCTCAAACAACCTTTTAGGTGACATGAAAAGGTCTCCAAATTGTTCCTTAATGCTAATACGATGAAGTGTAAAATTGTTTTATTGAGTATTTCTCTTAAATACTGAAATTGGATATCTGTAAGCTTGGTTTTCTTATGCTGAATAGCTGGATTTTTAATTAACCCCACTGCACTGAAATTGATATCTTCTGTATGCCACATAACTATGTCACTAGTTTTAAAATCCATATGAGTTCTTCTGTAGTTGACATGCAGCTATGTGTCCTGCATCAGTTGGATAAGGTTTTGACTGATTTATGTTAACACCAAACAATAACACTGTTCTCCCCACTTGATTAAGTATCTAGTTGTTGTTTTTCTAGTTGAAGTATTCCCCACAAAATATGCACCATTGTTATTTAAAGTAAGTATTATTCATATCAGTCCAATATTAGTAGTGCCTTTTAAGTATTTTATAAGCTTCTGCATGCATGATTTACTGCAAAGATAATATCTGTTCTGGTACATGAATGCAAGTAACTTAGACTTCCTACATCTTCTCTATATGATACATTAAGTTCTTGTAATCTCCATGCTGGTATAGTAATAGAGTTTGCATGTTGAATCAACAATAATTATTTTAACATAAGTAGATTGATTTAAATAATAGATCCACTTCTGCTGTTATATTTCCACACTTAAAAAGATTCTAATACTTGATTCCCAGATTTCAAAGTATTTTTTTTAAGATAATAGAATTTCTTCTGTTGATAAATCTTGAGTAAGCAGAAGTTTATGATCTATGAGAAACTCAATAATGGTTCTTGTTCTTTTGTACTTATTAATACTTGTGAAAACACATGGGGACATAATTTACAAAAATTTACCAAATTATACAATCCAACATTTGGAAGATTATTTGAGTCCACAAATACTATTCTTCAATTTACAGACTTCTTCAGTGACATCAGCAAAACCATCTGGTGGTTTCTTAATTATATTAGCATCCAGTTTTCCATTTGTTATGCTCTTTTTATAAAACAACATTTGATATATAATTTTTTTGTAGCTAAGAATAATGTCAAATTTAGTCAAATCTAACCACTGGACTAAATGCCTTTTCATTATATTCCTTTGTTCAAAGCCTCAAGGTTCTAGCCTGGCTGTGTAACAAAGAATGTTGGCTTTTGAGTCCCTTTTTAATTTGAACAGTCAACAGTTATCTATGGTGTTTTGTTTTCTGGGGGATCAACCAGTTGCCATGCATCATTTTTATCTTAGTTAATTTGGTTAATCAAGTTGCTTCTTGTAATGTAGATAATTCATTCTCCAATGATAGAAACTAACATTCTATATCCAAGTGGATGTTAATAATTTACAAGATGAATAATAACATATTTATTTACAATTGATATAACCTAACCCTAACCTAACCTATAAAAATTTCATAGATCCGCGATCATAGAGATATTAGTAAAATTAAGACAGGCTCCTAGAAAAACACTTAGAGCATACAGCTTCTTTTCCATGAAGCTTGTACTTCTGGAGGTAGACTGCAATTGTTTTCTGAATGATAATTGTTGCATCTTTGGTTTTATTTTTTCTGAGTTCTTTGGGAATAACTATCACATAAACTTGAAAGTCTGTATATTTCCAAAGTCCAAACGTTTCAAGGTCTAAATCAGAAATCGTCTTCAATGGTGAATACAAATTGAACAAAAAAATAAAAATAAGAAGATTTGCAATGACAAATATCGAAATGAGAAGAATGTCAAATTGTGATTTCGATATTTGTCATTGCAAATCTTATTTTTTAAATTTTTTGTTCAATTTGTAATCATGCTATTGTAAACGAGGTCTGACTTAGACCTTGAAACGTTTGGACTTTTAAAATATATAAACTTTCAAGTTTATGTGGCAGTTATTCCCAAAGAACTCAGTAGGCTGCAATGAACAAATATCGTACCAAGGTTAGGAAGAGGGCAATAGAGTGTGCGAGGCTATTTCACTCGATTGATAGCTGCAGTTCCCAATCGAGTGAAATAGGGTCGCACTTGAGAAACCTTTTTTACAGTTAACAGCGACTCTAGGACGAATGAATGGGCAACTACCGTTTGCTACTCTTCTGTTGATCCAGTTTTTGGTCTTTCAAATTCTGGACGATTCTTATGGATGTACATGCCAAATTAAGCGAAATTTGACTTATTTAATAAAACTGGTTCGCCATTTTGGATTTGCCATCTAGGAGTACAAATTCTCAAATTCTGATTTAAAATTCGTAATTAGCGACCCCAAAAAACCCTGTGTAGCAAATTTGGCGTAAATTTATTGCTTAAAAAATTTTATCCGCCGTCTTGGAGTACTAATTTTCCAAAATTGTTTTCAGATTCGTAATTAGCGACTGCATAAACCTCCATTGTATTTAAAAAATTGTGGATTGTTTATCGAAGTCTCGAATTTCCCAAACATTTACTCTCTCTGTTCAGAGACCGGTCCTAACCAAAACAATTGTTACGAAAATTGAATATCATACTATTTAATAATATTTAATAGTTTTCACGAAAGTGCTACAGTAATTATAAGGAATGAAGTCCCGAAACTAGTCAAAAAACATATTTATGTCCCGGAAGTAATCAATAAACATATTATATGTCCCGGAACTATACATATGACATATACGATTTTGAGACCAGTCCCCAAACTATACAAATGTCTCGGAAGTGATCAATAGTCAGTAGGGAAGGTCCTGGAACTGTGCGTTTGACATATATATATATATATATATATATATATATATATATGAGCAATATTTCTACTTTTAGAGGAATTTTGTAGGGGGGGGTCCTCGGATTTTCTTCAAATTTTAGTATGTTACTGAGCCTATTGAAAAAACGTTATACTGAGAGGTACAGCTCTCTAGAGTCCTTAGGGCCCTAGATAGAGCCCGACAAAGACACGAAAAGGCCGTTTTTACCCTATATTTGACAGGCTGTATCTCGGAGCCCAGTGAACCGATTTCAACTCACCAAACGTCATTTGTTTTGTAATTTTAAGTAATTTTTTCAGTAAAAATTTCAAGTCTCTAATTAATAACGCTGATTTTTGGGAGCATTTTAAGTAAAGTTAAAAATTTCAAAAAATTGTCATTTTCAAAAATTTGCCAAAATTCGAATTTTAATCGGATTTTAGTTTTCTCGACGGCATTTGAAAAGTTAAAAAAAACACCTTCAAAATAAATTGTGGTGAGTTAAAATCCGTTCAGTAGATTCGGAGATACAGCAGATTGAAAATTGTCATTTTTGTAAATATCGCGTTTTTATGATGCATTTTCAAAGTACTGGTGCTTGGTGTGGTAAACTTTAAAATACACAAAATTTTTTTTGGAGGTATCTTTTTATAAAAATAATAACGTCCTATCGGAGATTTTCTTGGCCCGAGCCTCTATCTACCTCATTTAACCCTCTAAAAAATGATTATTTTGCTGCTGAAGTAAGCCAATTTAATGAAAACTTACGGCTTATTTCTATCAACCAGAGAGCCTGAAGACATAAATATATTACAGATTATAAAAGTAGAGCTTAAAACCTTTGATTTGAGGGTTCCTACAAACCTCTAGGTAGCCTAAAACTACAGTTATGATAATTCAAAGGCTTAACTAAAATCAAAGTATCAATTCTGTGAACGCTAATTTTACCTAATTGTGAAGTTACTTCTCAAAATCCTCTATCTCCGTTCCAGACAACATGGAACTTTGTTAACCTTTCAAATTACAAGTATTTTGATGTAGTTTGCTAATCTTTTATAGTTTTGAATTATATTTTTGGAAACTTAGAGCTAAGGCTTTGTAATGTAGAAATTTAGTTTGAATGGCATTGATTCCAATTAATTAGAATTAAATAATCCAATAGATTTTTTGGACGATTACATTGATCTTCTGAGGACAAATATATGACTTAAAAAAAGTCAAAATATTGGGGAAAAGTAAAAGTATAAAGGGATTCAAAAAGTAAATTAAAAATAAAACGAAAACGTATTTTAACAAAATTTTAAATAAAATACAAATTAAAAAATTAAATAAGGTAACGCAGAAAAACCTGTACCTCTTCAGTTTTAAGATCCATTTTCAATTTACTCTTAAAAATTTCTTTATATTTTCACTTTTAGACTATTTCTTTTAAATTACATTACTCACTTTTGCTTCAAAAATTTATTTTATGTTAATAATATAACTCAGTTTGAGGTTATGGGTACTATCATAGTATCTTAGTAGCTTGTAGCGTGGTAGCAACATCAAAGCAACAAAGCAAGAATTTGTATGTCCAGACCCTGAGAGCAATTTTACATTGATGGTATAAGTCGCGACCAGTGAGTAATGTATAGTTACTCACTGGTCACGACACGACACGACAAAATAGAGTCAACTATCGATCTATGTTCATACATAATGGTCTTTGTCATGTCCAGACCCTGAGAGCAATGGGCCTTTTCATATTCGAAAATTTTTTGTTCACGTGCGTCATTTTTTTCGAGCAGTTTTCACAACATTTGCATGTAAATACAATATTGGTTTTGCCCGAAAAAAATAACATAAGTTGACGCATACCCACTAAAAATTTTCAAATATGAAAAGGCCTATTTTACATTGATGGTATAAATCGCGACACGACACGACAAAACAGAGACAACTATCGATCAAAGGACGCATGTAACAAAACAAGGTCAGCCATCTATGAATTCCCGGCTAGCCTTGTTTTAAACTGAGGCCCGGGACAGACAGAGATATGAGATACGAATGGGGATAAGAAGCTTAAAAACATGCGCTAAGAAAAATTTTGCTGCGCGCATGCTTCATGTCTTACGAAGTTTTCAGTCTTTGGGATAGTTTCAAAATAATTTAATGTGGGCACTTCTATACTGGAGTTGCTGCAGCTGCTCGCAGTTACTAGTCTATCAAGTTTGTAAGCCATGGAGTATGCGTGCAGTAAAATTGTTCTTAGAGCGGTGCTAACTTTCTTATCCCCATTTTTTAAACTTCTTATCATTCGTATCTCTATGTCTGTCTGAGCCTTAGCTTAAAACAATGCTAGCTGTGAAGATTTAGGTAATGAATTCATAGATGGCTGACCTTGCCTTGTTACATGCGTCCGTTTCATGACAAAGACCATTATGTATGAACATAGATCGATAGTTGACTCTATTTTGTCGTGTCGTGTCGTGACCAGTGAGTAACTATACATTACTCACTGGTCGCGACTTATACCATCAATGTAAAATTGCTCTCAGGGTCTGGACATACAAATTCTTGCTTTGTTGCTTTGATGTTACTACCACGCTACAAGCTACTAAGATACTATGATAGTACCCATAACCTCAAACTGCGTTATATTATTAACATAAAATAAACATTATTTTTGGAGCAAAAGTGAGTAATGTAACTTAAAAGAAATAGTCTAAAAGTGAAAATATAAAGAAATTTTTAAAAGTAAATTGAAAATGGATCTTAAAACTGAAGAGGTAAAGGTTTTTCTGCGTTACCTTATTTAATTTTTTAATTTGTATTTTATTTAAAATTTTGTTAAAATACGTTTTCATTGTATTTTTAATTTACTGTTTGAATCCCTTTATACTTTTACTTTCCCCCGATATTTTAACTTTTTTGAAGTCATATATTTGTTCTCAGAGGATCAATGTAATCGTCCAAAAAATCTATTGGATTATTTAATTCTAATTAATTGGAATCAATGCCATTCAAAATAAAATTTCTACATTACAAAGCCTGAGCTCCAAGTTTCCAAAAATATAATTCAAAACTGTAAAAGATTAGCAAATTACATCAAAATACTTGTAATTTGAAAGGTTAAACAAAGTTCCAGGTTGTCTGGAACGGAGATAGAAGATTTTGAGAAGTAACTTCACAATTAGGTAAAATTAGCGTTCACAGAATTGATACTTTGATTTTAGTTAAGCCTTTGAATTATCATAACTGTAGTTCTAGGCTACCTAGAGGTTAGTAGGAACCCTCAAATCAAAGGTTTTTTTAATCTCTACTTTTATAATCTGTAATATATATATATATATATATATATATATATGTCTTCAGGCTCTCTGGTTGATAGAAATAAGCCGTAAGTTTTCATTAAATTGGCTTACTTCAGCAGCAAAATACTCATTTTTTAGAATTTTAAATGAGGTAGATAGAGGCTCAGGCCAAGAAAATCTCCAATAGGAGTTATTATTTTTATAAAAAGATACCTCCAAAAAAATTTTTGTGTATTTTAAAGTTTACCAGACCAAGCACCAGCACTTTGAAAATGCATAAAAACGCGATATTTACAAAAATGACAATTTTCAATCTGCTGTATCTCCGAATCTACTGAACGGATTTTAATTCACCACAACTTATTTTGAAGGTGTTTTGTTAAACTTTTCAAATGCCGTCGAGAAAACTAAAATCCGATTAAAATTCGATTTTTGGCAAATTTTTGGAAATGACAATTTTTTGAAATTTTTAACTTTACTTAAAATGCTCCCAAAAATCACCGTTGTTAACTAGAGACTTGAAATTTTTACTGAAAAAACTACTCAAAATTACAAAACAAATGACGTTTGGTGAGTTGAAATCGGTTCACTGGGCTCCGAGATACAGCCTGTCAAATATAGGGTAAAAACGGCCTTTATTGTGTCTTTATCGGGCCCTATCTAGGGTCCTAAGGACTCTAGAGGGCTGTAACTCAGTATAACGTTTTTTCAATAGGTTCAGTAACATTCTAAAATTTGAAGAAAATCCGAGGACCCCCCCCCCTACAAAATTCCTCTAAAAGTAGAAATATTGCTCATATATATATATATATATATATATATATATATATATATATATATATATATATATTTGCGACGCTCCCTCAAAAGTTTTCTTTTGACGAAAAAACACTGGAAAAATTTTCTTTTTAGGGTTCCATATATTGTAAATACGGAATCACTCCGGATTTCTGCCTCTGTCACATCACAGCAATTTTCTCCTAAGCTACTGGACGGAAGAGGTTAAAATTTGGTATCAATGTATAGTTTGGTGACCCGATCAGGAGTACATATCGTAAAAGAAGAAATTTTCATTTTATGGGGGAAAAACTAAAAAAATTGACCGTCCCCAACTGATCACCGAAACTACTGAGCCTAAAATTTTGAAAAAAATAGGAAATATAGAACGGTGTCCGAATTTTACAGGAAAAATAAGGAGAAACCATTAATATTTATTTTAGGGGGCAAATTACAGGATTAAATAAAAATTTAAAAATATTTTTTTTCAAACGCATCATGTAATACATCAAATTAAAGATCCCATTCTGAGGAACAGAAATATAGTTTTTTCATATTTAAAAAAATAGTTAAAAAGATATTAACGAAAATATACCAACATTTACCCCCCTTACTTCCGAAACTGAAGTTTACTGGAAAAATAAGGAGAAACCCCTACTTTTAATTTTGAGGGGCAAATAACAGAATTAAATGGAAAATACAAAATTAAAATTGTTTCTAACCCATCATGTTATATATTAAATGAAAGGGCTCATTATGACGAAAACAAATATATTTTTTTCGTATTTTTAAAATAAATTAATTGAAAGATATTAACAAAAATGTAAAAAATACCTATTCCCTCCCCCCACTTATCTCCAAAACCATAAGCTGTCAAATTTTGAAAAAAATGGAGATATAGCCCCTCACCTGAACTTTACTGGAAAAATAAGGAGAAACCCCTAATATTCATTTTTAGGGGCAAATTATAGAATTAAATGGAGAATAAAAAATTGTAATTGTTTCTAACGGATCATGTAATATATCAAATCACAGGGCTCATTATGACGAATACAAATTTATTTTTTAATTTTTTTAAAATGAATATTTTAAAATATATTTAAAAAAATATAAAAAAAATTACCCATTCCCCCCCTTTATTCCCCAAACTATAAGACCTAAATTTTTTTGTTTACAGGAAAAATACGAAGAAATCCCGAATATTAATATTGGGGGCTAAATTATAGAATTAAATGGAAAATAAAAAAAATATTTTTTAACGCAACATGCAATACATCAAATGAAAGGGCTTATTATGAGGAATACAAATATATATTTTTCATATTTTTAAAATTCATTGTTTACAAGATATTAACATAAAGATACAAAAAATTCTCATTTCTCGCTTTATTTCCGAAACCATACTACCTAAAATTTTGAAAATAATTTTACTGGGGCTCACTTGAAATTTATAAGAAAAATTATTACAAAACCCCCATAGTAATTTTAGGCACAAATTATACAATTAAATGGAAAATAAAAATTCAATTTTCAAACGCATCATGTAATATATCAGATAAAAGGCTCATTATGTGAATTACAAATATATCATATTTTTAAATCATTTGTTTAAAAGATATTAACAAAAATATTAAACATCGACTTAATCCCACTGTAGAAACTACACTATTTAAATTTTGAAAAATATATTTTATTTGTATTTTTAAATAATTTGAATAACAGATTTAATAATTTATAATTTAAAACTTGACCTATTTTGCCCTTTATCTTTCAATCTACAGAGCCTCGAAATTTATAAATTTAAAACGCTTCCTTTAAAAGATATTAGGGTAAATATAACAAAATGCACTCATTCCCTGCTTGTCTGAAACTGGAATATTAGAATCTTGGTACGGAACCCTTAGTATGCGAGTCCAACTCGCACTTCACCAAATTATTTCTTACCTCAAAACCACACGTGCCTCTAGTCGACCTAAGTCAATTTTTGGGTAAAGGTATAGTCATCTTTTTTGGGAATATTTCATGAAAAATACCATTTTATTCGAATTATAAAAAATGATAAAACTCAAATCAATAAAAAACAATATTTTATCAAAATAACAATAAATAAAAATTTAAATTCAAAAATTTTTCCAGTTGATTTGTTCTATTAAATAAAGAATGAAAGATATTCAAGTTGATATTTTTATTTTAATATTACATTAGTACAAAAGAGATTTTAATATCTAGATTTCTTCAGTCCAAGCCTCAAGTAAACTTTCTTTCGTATTTGTAATGCTTTTTCTTCTATAATCATCTAAGATTTGAATGAGGAATTGTTGATGATTATACCCAAAAATTTACTTAGATCGTCCACAGGCACGTGTTGTTTTGAATAAAAAAAATAATTGTTTCCCAGTGTTTTTTCATCAAAAGGGCATCCGAATGGCCAATGGTCAAGATATAGCTTGTTTCGAGCCAGTAGATACCATCATCAATTCCGAAGAAGCGTACCAGACATCGGTGAAGGAGACAGGGCCCAGTAAAGAGTCTCTAGAACAATTTGCCTACCATTTGACACACCTTAACCAAAAGAACAGCAGAAAGCCAAGCAATTTATTGCGAATCACTGGCAAATTTTTAATAGTCAAGATGCTACTACCGGTCGTACAAACATCATCAAGCACAGAATAGATACCGGGACGGCGCAACCCATAAGAATACTACCTAGGCGACTGGGGCAACAAGCAGTCGAATCGTGGAAAACATTGAGTCCATGTTACAAAATGGAGTTATTGAGCCATTCATCAGCCCATGGTCTGCTCCCGTTGTTTTAGTGAAAGAGAAGGATGGAAACAACCGTTTTTGCGTTGATTGCAGAAAATTAAACAACGTTACAAAGAAAGACAGCTATCCACTCCCCTACACACTACACCTAAAGAGTGGATATTGGCAGGTTGGATTACATGAAAAGGATAGAGAAAAGACAGCGGTCTCTACCAGAAAAGTTCACGGTCATGCCCTTTGGTTCATGTCATACTCCCGCAACATTTGAGAGGCTAATGGAATATGTATTGAGCGAGTTGACCGAGAACATGCTTAGTATACCCCGACTACATCCTGATCATGGGCCACACATTCGACGACCATTTAAAGAATCTTGGCGAAGTATTTTCCACAATTAAGAACGAACCTGAGACTCAAGCCGAAAAAGTGTTCCATGTTCCAAAAAGAAGCCACTCGTGATTGGCCGGTCCCGAGAGACAAGCCTGAACTACGAAACTTTTTGAGTCTATTCGTACTACAGGCGATTTGTTGAGGGATTTGCCATATCTCTATATCGGCAGATCACTGAAAAATAGGCCTTCTATTTGAATCAGGATTGGCAAACATCGTTCAGACGACTGAAGGCGGCACTATGTTCAAGCCCAATCCTAGCGTTTCCTACACAGTCCGACAAGTTCATCTTAGACATCGACGCCAGCAACACAGGCTTGGGGGCCGACTTATCCCAGGTGCAAGATGGTGAAGGGAGGGTGATCGAGTATTACCGCCGTGGATTCTCGAAACCGGAAAGGAATTATTGTGTCACCAGAAAAGAACTTCTGGAAATAATCAGGGCTGTGGACCATTTCCACAAATATCTCTATGGTCGTCATTTCCTAATACGATCATGCCGCCCTCAAATGACTGTACCGGCCGTCTGCATAATAATGCCGATGCCTTTTCAAGAAGACCCTGTAGAGCGGAATGGGGACTTAACAGCCAGTGGGTATCTACATCCAACAAATTCACATACACATGAATGAAGACTGGACCACGGAACAATGAATCCAGAACCAAATGACTGACCCAGACATTGAACCAATCCAGTCACTAAAGAATCTATAGCAAAATTTGACTTTTATCAATACCTTCAGTATCCTGTATGCTTATGTTTTCGTCACATCATTATTCATACTTCTCATGTATTATGACGGCAACTCCTGAGCGTACATATGGCCATGGTGGCAGAACGAGCTATATGTCGAAATTTTCTGTTGCTGATTCTTAAATATACTTGTAATTGCAAAAGTAGCAACAGAATAAATCTCTCATTGCCGTTTTTTTTAAATTGTTTTTTAGGTCTTACAGCAAGACATTTTGGTATATTTGTTTTTTGAGTACCTCATATCATATATTAGTGCAACAAATTTTGATATATTTGATTTTTTGATTATTCTTGTTTAGGAATTTTTTCTTGCTACCTTTACGTAAAGTTGTAGTCAATTTCTTGAAAACTGTTCCAAGTAACAAAATCGATTTCTTTTTGTTTTAGTGGGGTCCAACAGCAACAAATTAACAACAAATTTTGATATATCTGATTTTTTGATTAATCATATTTAACTAATTTTTGATCCTACCTTTACATTGTTCGCGATTTCTGGAGCTCGGTTAGAGCAATAGAATATATTTCTTTATATTAATAGTCATATATAACTATTTTTCTTGTTACCTTTAGGTAAAACTACCATTTTCGAGATCGGTTCAAGCAACAAAATCGATTTATAAAATTTTTTAGTGGGGTCTTACAGCAACAAATTTTGGTACATTCGTTTTTTGATTATCTCATATTTAGGTCTTTTTCCTGTTATCTTTAGTAGCACTGTCGACGATTTCTCGAGATCGTGTCAAACAAAAAATTAATTTTATTTTTTAACTTTTTTCTTTTAGTGGGGTCTTACAGCAACAAATTATCAACAAATTTTGGTATATTCGTTTTTTTTATTATCTCATATTCAGGTATTTTTCCTGCTATGTATGGGTAAAGCAACCATTGTCGATTTCTCGAGCGAAATCGATTTGAAAGCAACTAATTAGCAACAAATTCTGAAATATATTTTTTTAATTTTTGCCTATTAGGAACTGCCACTTTTATGGAGCTCCAGATATTAACTTAACCTGAGAACTGTTCTTTTTTTACACTTTTAGACTTGAGACCAGGCTGCATGAGTACTGGTTGACTCCATTCACCCACAACCACACAGGCAGAGTTGTCACAAAATAGACTTATTGACTTAAAACAAACCTTCAAATATACAGTATGATACCAAACAAAGTGTTGCAGAACACCTATATCACCTATTACACATATATTTGGTGATTACCTTCCATAAATATGTAATACATAGTATTCTCTTTGGCTAACAATATCATTGATATACTTTTGCCTAGGATATGTCACACATGATTGTGAAGATTGTTGTATTGAGAGGTTATAATTTTCATTGGATGTAACTGAATTTAATCGGTACAGTCTCAACTACACTCATTATACATTATGTAGTATATATAGTAGGTATTAATCAGTAACTACAAAAAAATTAAACCTATTTTGAAGGTTTTACAATGCGAAAAATAGTGTAGTTTAAATGGGTTTTGTTTGAATGAAGGTAAGTATTTAAAAAGTTTAAAAAGCGGCCACAACTTTGCTTTTATATCCTCTCTAGTGGAGATACACTTTACTTTCCAATATTACCTAACTATTTCATTTTGACTGTTGCCACCTCTCTAAAATCTTCATTAGTTTATTAATTTTGATGCAACTTTTTAAATTATAAAGAATATTGATAACTATTTTATACAGAAATTTTAATGTTTAAATAAAAAAAGTAAGGTCTACTAAATAAAATTTTATAAAGGAATGCTAGTGATTATTTTATTCAAAATTTTATGAAACCATTGTAGTTTCAACCATCGAAAATGAAATTTTTAAAAATACTTTAATTAATAACAGAATTATGGGTAGAATTATTCATGTAAATTTTAAGGCTTTTTCTAATTATAGGTAAAAGTCAAATTTTGACCCCTAGAAGACTTTCTGATATTTTAAAATTGAAAAATTCAATCTAGTAGCCAGTTTTTTTCAGATTTAAACATCAAGATATTTGCATAAAATAACTATATTTATGACCTATAATTTAAAAAATATCTGATAAAGTCACACTGACTGTATATTACTTACTTAGCTTACAAAAAATAGTTTATGTAGTTAAAACAAAAATACTTTTTAATTGATTATTGCTACAGAATAAAAGACAGCAATTTTAGAAACACAATTCACACTGTGAAGTACAAAATAATTACCTTGACTTTTTCATTAAAAAGCTCGTAAACCCACCTGCAAAGTTGCTGTTTGATCATTGATTTTTATCTTACAAGTGAAGAAGGAGGCACCCACAGTAGGAGCAATGTGTTGGGTAAATGTATTTTCCACATACCTTGTTATTGTTGAGGTTTTCCCAACACCTGGAAATGACAACACTTGCTTACATAAATGTTTAATATTATTTATAAAAAGGTAGTGGTTTGTTTGATAACAAAACTCCTTAGTTTCGACTGAAGTCGTTTTTATTTCCTTCTATAGAAGTAAAACATTACCTTGATGACCCAAAACTACGACTTTTCCCACTATATTTTTCATTTTTGCACCATAAATGTTCAAAATCATTAACACATTATTGCTTAATTAAAATTTGAGTATTAACAAACCCTTTTAAATTGTTGATTACTTTGTTTTTTGTTTTTAATGGCTTTGTTCGTAGATAGAAACCAGTTGCCCACAGATCATACAAAGATAAAAGTTGCCACTAATCCTTTCGCGGAAACAGTTCTGCACGATTCAGAATCAGTTCATTATTTTCTTAGAGCTTGTACTTCTGGAGGTAACCTGTCATGCACAAATATCCCGCCAAGACTAAAAGAGAGGGCAAAGTTTCATACCCATAATAATTGCGCCTACTGGGCGCGCTATAAAAACGTTTTAAACAAAATTGCGCGATATTGTGTTTTCGAGATATTCCAAAAAACAATCGGGGTGCTGGACAATTTTTTCACCCCTGTTTTCAACAATGAAACAGTCTTAATTGTAATTATTTTTTGTATCAATCGACGGCGCGTGTCGAAATCTATGTGTCCAAAGTGTTACATTTGCAAAAATCCAAATAATTAAGTTCTAAATGAAAAATTATATATATATATATATATATATATATATATATATATATATATATATATATATATATATATTATATATATATATATTTGTTTGTGGTAAATACTTTTAATTCTGTGTACCACAGGTCATCTTATCAACAGCTAGGTGCTAGCAGTGAGTAAATACATCCACTGAGTGCTAGGTATGCAATAAGTGACAAAATTAATATTGTTTGATCTGTGGTTACCAGTGGTTACAATCTAAGGTTACAATAGGTATAGAGAATTTGAGATGACAATTTTTGAGGTTAAAAGAGTGTAATTCTGACGATAGTAGGTAGTAAATATGCATTTTAATTCAAAAGAATCAGATTTATGTGGTAATATTAAATAATTAAATACCTGTTAGAAGAAAAGAGGTAGTGGTAAACTCAAATCAAGCGGAAGATTTATATTTTGGAAAACCACTTGCCTAAGAGTAATAGTAGAAGTGTGTCTTTAATAGGCTTAACTGGTTTATTTGGGTATTATGTGTAGACCGTAGGTGATCAGTCCCATTCAACATTAACATAGGCCCATAATAATTGTAATTCAAATCTCCTATCTCTTTCAATACTGCTTACAGGGATGATCCACCTTCTAGTGAACAAGCGATTTTAAGGAATTAGGATTTAATTATTTTGCTTTATAACACTGCTAATTCCAATGATACAAATGATTATTTGTTAATCAAGTATTGTCATGGCCAACTGCCAACATTGCTCATTCACATAATTTTTAAAATCATTGGAAATTAGCAACTGGTTGCTATGAAAAACCTAAAAACAATAAAGAGCCAACTGCAATGCAAAAAACTGTTTATGCTTTGCAACAGTGTAAAGCAGACTTTATTAAATTATCAGAGTACCTTCAACAAGGACTATAAATATATTAGTATGAAACTGACAGGTGTAGCTGAGGAAGACAGTCCAGAAACCAATGATTGTTACTACAATGACCTGATCATCACTAAAGAAACTCAAAGTTTACAGGTAAATAACGCTGTATGTCTTATTTTATTAATATCAGGCTATATGACTAGCATCTTCTGAGCTGAATTAATGGGTTTGTGCCAGTTACTAATAATTCCAACAGTTTGAAAAATTCCATGAATGAATTGAGTATTGGCACAACTAACTTCTCAGATTATTGATTCACTGATAATTTCTCAAAACACTTGTTATTACTGGCTTCTACAAACCTAATAATAATGCACAGATCCAAACTTGAGGAAGGCTTATTGATATTAAAGAATGATAAAATTTATTTGTTGCTAATCTGACATAAGTTATTTTGCCAGCAAACAGCACCAAAATATTTACTTATTTTATATGCTTAAACTATTGAATTGCCTCTGGTTCTTTGAAATTGTGAAAGTTTCATCAATCTTCAAATTGGGTATCTACTTCACAGTAGCTGATGAACAATGACAATTACACGTAAAATTGTGTAAACATTACTTTGGGCACTGCCTTGTAATACATAAATTACTGTTTCTTGTATTCATATTGATTTTTTAGTTATACTTCTTTATGTTACAGAGTATGAACAATAGCATACAACATCTGCTGATCAGGAATTGCTATCCCCTATGCCCTACAACTATAGGAGCAACTTCATATTCACCAAAGAGATAAAAAACATTCTTCACAAGATTCAACTTAGGAATCAGACAGTTTAGCTACTGCATATTCAGGAAGCCCAAAAATGAAGCTGAAATAATGGCTGCAAACTAGGAATATTTCAGCAGAAAAACTATGAGTGACACATTGAAGCAGAATTGGACACATTAACAAAGCATAGAGTAAGGTTTTTAAAACATTAGAACCAAATTCTTTGGACATCTCCAGCAAAGTCAGTGTTGGAAATTCCACAAAAATATGAATCACATTAATTACATGAACTGTAATAATCTTCAGTACTTACAATATAGTCAACATACCACTCTGAAAACCCATAGCAACCAGCTGGAGCATGGAGATGTTGATAATAGGAAAATTGCACAATTTTTTGTAATTTTTCATCATTTTTTACACAAATGATCTGGTAATTTTACAATAACTTTTATTAACAAATACAATTTAATACTGTTTTAGTAATATTTTTAAACTGTCTGTATACTTTGTATGGTTGTTCTTGTGCTTGTTGTTTTTCTATTTATTAGTTTCTGATTGTTGTGAAGAAAAATAATATTAAAAATTCGTAAAGGCCTGAGTACTGTCTCTCAGTCTTTTTCAGGATGTTAGGCCTATTTAGCTTCAGCAGCATATATTGTTCTTTGCCCAGTGAAAGTCATTGCTAAGAAATCCAAAGCTGAAGTGGTATTCAATGTGAATTCACAATAAAAATATTTTTGCTAGAATAAGTTTCAATGCTAACATTGATGTTTAGAGTCTAATTAATGTACTGCTTACTAGTGAATAATAAAATTTGGTTATGGGCTCAATTTTAACAGGTGTTCTAAAACAGATAAAGACTTACAACAATCCAAGGTATATATTGTGATTGAGATTAGATTGTATGAAAAGCACCTTCATGCAATTTAGCCCATATGAATCATTCCATATCTAGGCAGAGATTAATACATTTTGAGTCATTACATATAGAAATAGGTCTGCAGATTAAATTCCAGAGACAAACAGTTATTTCAGTTAAAATATTTAATTTACAATAAAAAATTATACAATATATTTTGTTATAGATAATTGATTAAATGAATGTGTTTAAATTGTATTTAACATTTATTTGTATCAATATAAAGTATGAAAAAAATGTAATTAAAACAAAAATGTATATTTATTCTTTACATAACAATCTTAATTAAAATTTGGTTATACAGTTAATGGTTTATTTTGTTAAATTTTATAGTAAAATAAAGCTGAAATTTTTGTATTCATGTCGATTTTATCTACATTAATGACCTGTTTGACAATACCATCTTTCTTTAACCATTTTCCATTTGAATAACAGTATGGAATGTAATGGCAAGGATTTGACTTCAAACAAATTTCAACAAATCCAAATATTTCAAATTCTTCTTGGTTAATTTGTATCCTCAATGGAAAGTTCAGAGTAGTACTATCTGAACTTACTTCATTTGATAAAAAAATATATTCAGTTTCTAAGATTAAAATGGATTTGATATCATACTTAATTTCACAAGTGTTTTGTTTACAGAGCACACATTCACAATATGAGTTTTCAAAAATTTGCCTGAAAGCTTCTTTAATATTATTTAACTGTATCTTGTTATTGAAGACTACAGTGTCCCTCAGTATATCATGATTTATTCAGATCGTGTTGAAATTTGTTTGTCGTCTGAAAGTACAATATGAGCATGACTTTTTACAACTAATTAATGTGTTTGGGTTTTGAGGCAATAACTTCTCAATTAGCTCGTTAAGGTTGGATTGACAGTCAATAATACTTCCTGCAGACAGAATTTTATACCTGTATGGATATAAAAGTTTAGCTCTATCATTAAATAACTGTTCTAAATCGCCATTTTTAGCATAATTGCTTACTGCCATAAGGTAAGAATTAGTTTGATTTTCATTGATATAATTTTTTATATTATTATTATTATTTATATATCCAAAAGTTAATATTTCAGTGACAGAATCAAATGGACAAGTATTTATAAATCTTCTTTCCTCACCTTCATGAATTACAGTTCCTAACAGGTTTCCATTGGTTATTATTGTAGGTACATTTGCAGTCCCTTTCTCTTGTAAATGTGATTTTGATAAATTAAAACTGGTTTCATTCATTTTCTTTTTGTAGTGAATTGCCAGATCCTTATCCATTCTTTTAGCATTTGTTTTCAAATGTGCTTTTGCTTGAATGACTGATGCATTTATTACTTGCAGATCATTCAAGAGAAATTTGTTGGCATTAATTGGATATGACAATGTGTTATTATTTTTTCTATCTTTAAAGTATTCTTCACATATAGAGGATGTAGGTACTTTATTGTTAGATTTATAGTGAGGTACCATTTATGTTTGTAAAAGATGGAAACTGGGAAAATAAGTAATATATATTTTCTTTAATTTTTGGACAGTGAAATATATTTGGTTTGGATTTCCAATTTTCACTATAACTAAGCAATGTTAATGATTTTCTGTAAATTTGATCCAAGTGGTTTTTGACTGTACTATTAACACCTGTTAATTCCTGGAATTCCTCTACAGTGATATCTAATTGTTGATCATCTAAATCTTCATAAATGAAAGTTTGTATCTTGACTTGCAATAGATTTACCCTGGTGGCACATTCGGAATTTTCTTCAAGAACATTGCTGTGTGATATTATAAAAATTGACAAAAGGAAATCAAATAGCATTGTTAATGACGAAATATCCAGTGCATAACCAATGCAACGAACATAAAAATCCTTTACTCTTTTGTCTTTTCTTGTAAAACATTTCCACCTTAATGCTGCTTTAATAACATGAGATTTGTCCGATCTCACATAGCAAGGTTTCAATTCTGTCACTTCACCTGTTAAAAATCTCAAACAGTGATTTTGAAATGCTGTTTATGTACATTCATTGAATGCTAAATATATAGCATTTAATAAAGCCAGAGAGCCATCACATGTTGTTTCATGTGGAACAGGTGCTCCAGAACGGAGAGCATCTAATAAAAAAAACTTGAGCTTGTTTGTATCATGTTTCTCTGTAATCATTTGAAGCACTGGAACTACTTTTCCTGAAACACTTACCACTGCAACATACAACAGCAAATAATTTGTTGTATGGCCTGGCATTTTGATAGACTTTACAAAACCTCCAGTTGCATCTACAGCTAGTGAAAGAAATCCCGTTTCTGACAACTCTTTCATTAATATAGTAAAGCAAATGGATATTTTTGAACTGATCTTATTGCATTAACAGACTGCATCAAGTACTGCAATGAATCATAGACTTGTTTGGGACCAGATAGTTGTAGATCTTACTCAATTGCCCTCTGTCTTGCTTTGCGGTATACATATGTTCTTTGCAGGAAAGCTGGTTCCACATCTCCATATTTCATATGTTTTATTGTTTTTCGTTGCTTATAGTGTTTGGCATTTACAAATCGAAGATCTTTGTTGCCTTGCTTTGCTGCTACACCAGCAAACTTTCTTTTCTTTATATGTGGTATGTTTCTTGTGTCATAAGTTTTTATTGTTATAATAACTGATTCACTATTTTCATTATAATTATTAGAACAAACACCATAAAGAAAAGTTTTGCATTCTGAACATAATCCATAGAAATCAAAAAAGGGACCATCCTCCATGGAATATACATGTTGTTTTTTAAAAAAAATGGCACACCCAAACTGTTTATCATAGTAATACAATTGCTTAGCTATTATATTAGACCACCCATAATTTAAGCGCTTGTAAGAACGTTTGTCAGCATGGTCTACTTTAATAGGTTTAATTGCATTCCAATTTTTGGTTGAAATTGGAATATCAAATTCATACATATTACAATTCAAAGGATTTTGTTTTTGCATGGGAATGTTGAATTTCCCAAACTCAACCTCCTTAGTACTTTGTATCTTATGAAGGATAAATTTGTTATTGGAACAATCATCATTTTCACTGCTGTTACTCAAATCAAGAATCTGGTTAGAAATATCAGACACTTTATGATGACATTTTAACTTATCAAGAATTCCATGCTTAGCTAGTACTGATAAATATAAATTGTGTATTTTAATTTCCTTTTCACCTCCCAAAAGCATACACGCTTTTTTCCATACATTGTCTTTTTCCACTTTTAATTTTCCATTTTTATAAAATATAGAAAGACTTTTCAATATTTTAAACCTTTTACTGAAAGTAACTTTAGGTTTTTGACCCATTTCTAAATGTATATATTTATCGTTTACACACTAGTTACTCTACTAAAGCTTCAAGCTTCATAATTTTTGAAAGAAGAAAGAACTAAAATAATATCTACAATTTAACTTTCCTCGCTTAAGTTCAAATACCGCCCAACTAAAAATGGGTCATTATAAAAATGGCCCTTATGAAGTAGTTCATTCGATAGAGAATCGAAGGACCATCGAATTGGAATTACGCGCTGTTAGAACTTAAAGAACGTTCTGTTATTCCCAAAAAGTCAGCCCGCCTTGGGAGCAATAATTTAAAGTATACTGAAACTATGTGGCAATGCTGCCACTTCTACCTACTGGCAAGTTGTTTTACCCATTTAACTTGGCTCCGGTAATTTACGGGAAAAAAAGACCTTTTGTTGGCAGAATTAATAGTAGAACCAAACCAACATTAACGTGTTTTAATGATAAAACATGACTAACCGACATAAAATTCATCATTTTTTGTCGATGCGTTTTTGGTTTATAACAAAAATTGCATGAAAAATCGGTAAAAATTTAGTTTTTTACCTTTTACAGAAAATCCACCTATTAAACCGTGTTTGCTACTATGCGCAATGTTGAAGAGGAATGAAAAACCTACAAAATGAGCTACTATACGCTCAATTTCGTTAATTGGTTTCTGAGATAATGGAATCAATTCATATTCTAAAAATAAATACTGTAGCCCCCGAAGTTTTTGCAAAATTTCAGTCAATCTTATGGAAGTCATTTTTTTGAAAGGCCATATAACCTCACCGGATGACCCTATTATCATTATGAATAAACCACCGATGGAAAGTAGCACAGGTGATCTCGAGACCCCTCATCTCACTTTTACAAAATTTAACGTATACATACATATAAGTACTGAAAATATCTAGCCATTCACTAGATTTTTTCTGGACCAGTCCATTTGAAAAATTGTTAAGGGGTGGTACCTGTATAACTAGCCTCTTAATAAATAATCTCAATAAATAATTGTTTTCACTACTATGTGTTTATACTTTAAATTTTGAAACCTTGAACCTAACCAAGAAATAGAACAACTGGCAACCACTCAACAAATTAATCTTGAAATTGAAAAATCATGTGACATTAAAGATTTTCAACAAATTGAGGATGTTACTTCAGCTTTCAGAAGTGATGACTCTCAAGAAATTATTGATCATTATAACACAGATTTCATGCAGCATTCATCTGGATAAATGAAGAACATTCCTATAGCAAGACATCGCTGACAATACATAGCAAAGAAAATATTACACCACAAACTGCACACAAAAAAATATCCAAATATTGCTCTGCATTTCCTAAAGTACATGCCTATTATGCAAAGGAACAAAAAAATGAGCCAAGACCAAAATTAATAAGGAATGGAAGTAAACTGTCAATGCAAAGAATAAAAAAACAATCATATGCTCTCCAAAACACATCCTGTTTGGATTCCATTGCTGAGGTTTTAGTCCATGCAATTAATAATTACTCGAAATTTAGTAAATACATGAAAAATAATGCAAGAAATCTGTGTCAAAATACATTTTTGAAAACTGTTGTAGATTTTGCTAGCACTCAGAACCTCCAAAGCTTTTTACAAGAGTAGATTGAGCATATTATTAGAAGTTGGACACTTGAATGGGGATAACATTTATTGTCCAAATAAAATTGGATTTTATTTTTCCACATTAATGCACAATAATCCTAGCTTTGTGGAAATGTTTTCTTGTACTTGTGGTAAAATTGAAATACGTGATCATGTTTCTAGTACATCTATTTTTAAGGTCCCGAATGAAGATATATTAAGTAAAAACTTATTACAATCATATTCAAAAAAAGTTCCCACAAATTGCCCAAGGTCTTTACAGATTACACAAACCAGTTATGAATTCAAGGAGTACATAATGATAGACATTGAAGACAATAATCTACATGTTCAAATTGAACAAATCCAAAAATATTTAAACCTTAGTGATAAATCATATGTTTTATCTGGTATAATAAGCCACAAGCCACCAGAATTATCTTTCAGCAAATCTCATTATGTTGCATATTGCCGTAGCCTCACTGGAATGTGGAAAGAATATAATAATTTAAGCAAAAGTATTAAAAATGTATCAAGTATTAATATATCTTTAGCAATTTTATTTTATGTGCATCAGTAATATGTATATCTAAATGGTTCTAAGCTACACAAATTGTTATTCAAAGTCCAGTTACATTTATTTAAAATAAACAGTTTAAATCTGTATATTAATGGCAACTATTTTTATGCATATTAGACAAACATTGAATAAAAAAAAATGTTGTTCAATATTTTGTACAGTGCATATTTAAATAAACAGATTGCTATTAAATCTTTACCATTCTATATTATTATGTATCTGCCACCTATACATTTAATAATATATTCATTCATGTAGAAATAGGAAAAACTAAGCAGTAGCATTTTGGATTCAAAAGGGTGTGTATACACTTTCGTTTTCTGTCATTCTTTAGCAATATAGTATATTTATTTGTTTCAATTGCACCAGAGATATAATTTAATGTGTGATTTACTGAAGATTTTTCGTGATATCAAAATATATTTACAGAGAAATGGTAATTCAGTCATTGTTGACTATATTTTGCAAAATTCTATAGTTTCATCTTAATAAAGTCTTTCAATGACTATTATTACATTATATTTCTTTAGATAATATTTTATGCTTCACCACATAATTCAAGGATCCTAACTGCTTACATATCACATTTTTGTCTTCGATTTTTTTATCCACCCTGTATAAATATTTTAATCTTATTTCAAATTCTATATGCCACTACTTATGAGCCAATTATAGCATTTTGTTGTCCACCCTAGAAAAATATAATTCTACTCTGTCCGTTTTTCAACCCGCTAGTAGGTATATGCCATTTATGGCCAATTCAAGGTAACTTTTTTGAACCACTCCATATAACTAATTCAACTCCCTCTTATTTCAACCAGAATGTCTATATGCAGCTACTTATGGGACGACAAACCAAACTTTTTTTTAGTTTTTTTAAATCCATGTCATTCTACTCTGCACTAAGTTTCCTATATATAGAACACCCTGTAAAATTACACTTGATATATCAGTTGATTTTTTTTAATCAAAACATGTTATATTGGCATATTCCAAATTTTGAATAAAAGCTAAGCTGATTCAAGTATCTAATAATTAGTGCTTGTGATGACACCAATAGAGTAATTGTGTTATCCAACATGGTAGAAGTTTTTTTATTATATCTACTGTGACAAACTTTGCAAGATAATGATTTTATAAATATATTAAAAAAATTTCATTTCTGATATCAGTTCCCACAAATTTAGCATTTACAGATATAGTTTTTTCTCTGATCAAGGCTAAGTGATGGAAGGAAAAAAATAGGGCACCCCTAAATTTAATAAGGAGTAAGCTATTAATATATCTTAATGTGGATACAGAGTGCAAAGATGTTTAACATTATTTAGTAACAATTATTTTTAAGCTGTAAGAAATAAAAAATATTTATGTATGAAAAAGTGTTAAATAAAAAATACTTTAGTTTCAGATTTTATTCCAGTTGAAAATTTACAAGAAACACAATATTTATTGCAAATCTTACAAAGGTAATGAAACCTAAGACTAAACATACATACTAACATACAAAATATAGACATATAAACTACTATACTAAAACACTATTGACTAAATTCTATTCAAGTATTGCTAATTTTTTATTTTTACACAATACCAATTAATGCAAAACTTAGTACCCCCTTATTCTGGACGAAATGCATGTTGTATTATCAAAATATTTAAGAAACAAACAACAACAACACAATAATAAGAAAATTAAAAAAAAACAAATTTTGTGTACTCACAATTTGTTTCACAAATGTATCCTTACTTGTTATTAAAAATATATTCTTGTATTTTTCTTTTTTTGAGATTGCTGTCTAAGATTTAGCCATAAGTACACATGTGTTATTATTTATTACTTTCAAAATCCTGTTTTTGGTTTTGGACAAGATTCTAAAGTTTGTTTAGGCCCCTCCCCATGTTATTATTCCATAATTAATTATGCTATGAAATAAGACATAATATATCATTCTAAGGGTTTCACAGTTCATTAATCTAGATAATTTGACAAAAATAAAACAATATATTTGGTTTTATTAATAAAGTATGAATATTTTATTTTAAATTCTGATCAAAAATAATCCCTAAATATTTAAAGGTTTGTACTCTAGTAATGATACTACCTTTTATTTGTGTATTAAATATTTCAAGGACACTATCAGAATAATTCCCAAAGGTCATACATACAGTTTTCTTTGTATTTAAGGGCAGTTTGTTTAACAGAAGCTGGTCAAAAATGTGGTCGAGATACTCATTCATTTTCATTTGAACTCCCTCCAAAGATTTATCTGTTGAGAAAAAGACAGTATCATCTGCAGACGATATATTGAAAGGCATATCCACAAGATGTCAATAATGTATAAAATTAAAAATAGTGGCCCAAAATTGTTCCCTGAAGAACCCTTGTTTTGACAGTAAAAAATTTAACAAAATCTTCATCTATCTTAATTCTGTGTTGCCAATTTTCTAAGTAATTTGTTAAAAGTTTATTAGCTTTCCCTCCAACCCCATATCTCTCCAATTTATCAAGTAAAGTTTTTTGGTTGACCACGTCGAAGGCCCTTGCTAAATCAAGAAAAATAATTGCTATTTGCTGGCTCTTATCTAGGTTTTCTATTACCAAATTTGTTATCAAATATAAAGCAACTTGTGTTCCCTTATTTTTTTTGAAGCCGAATTATTTATTTGCAATGATTTTAAATTTGTTTATAAATCCAATTAGTCAGTTGTAAAAATTTCAAAAAAATTTCACAAATTTGATATCATGGAAAAGGGGTCTATAATTAGATGGAAGGCATCTCACATTGCTTTTGTAAATAGCTACAATATCTGCTATTTTGAGAACATCTGGCCAGATAGATTAATTAATATTTAAGTTAATAATAAGTACAATTGGTTCAATTGAATATACATATTTTAATAGTTTTGGCACTTATATTGTTGACACCCTCATTTTTAAATTTTAATTTGTGTATATTGTTATTTATTTCATTATTTGTGGTAGGATTAAGAAATATAGATTTAGGCTTTTTGTTGGTAATCTTACTTTACAGTTATTGTATTTTTTTCACATTTCACTTTCAGCAAAGATTTCATTTGGAGAGTTGCCAGTTCCTGTTTTATTAGTTATTTTGTTCATATTATTATTTATTATGTACTTAATAGCTTTTTCATTCCTACTCTAGTTTCCTAACTTATTGTTTATTATTCTCCATAATTTTTTATTGTTATCATAACACATTTCAACTTGGTCCTTATCATGCATTAATTTAGCCTCATATATCACCTCATCAAGTATTTTAACAAACTGTTTGTGTTACATTCTTACTTTATCATTACTTGACTCTTGGCTCAAACTTCCATATCATGTACAATAATTCTTTTATTAGACTTGATGTTAGAATTCTCCTGGTTATCCATTTACTTCTGTGTTTATTTTTCGATTTATTATTGTATTGTTTTGTGATGTGGGCCATTAAAATGCTGCACTTTATTTTTTACCTTACATAGTAAATATAAAGTATAATTACTCTTTTCTTTAAAAAAAAGGTAGCGACCATACTCACACCACCTGTTGTTCTATTTTTGTTGAAGACCTTTAAGGGATATCTTAAATTTTCGCCATTATCGAGCGTTGGAATTTTAATCTATATATAAACTACTAAAATCTTCATAAACATACAGTGGTGTATAACCATAAACAACGAATATAGACTCTTATATTCGTTGCCATAAACTATCTCATAGATAATAAACAAAGTTCCACCTAATGATAAATGTTAACCTGCTTGTAAAGTTGTAAACACAGATCATACAATAAAGATAGATGGGCAACTCAATGTTATAATATGTGTTCACATTTTGTCCCATGCTAGGTTAGAATATGCATAAAAAGCATCTTCAGAACTCCTTCAAGTACTAAATTTGACGTTTGTTGAATTTGACAGATCATCACCAACTAAAAAGAAGGAATCTGCAGTTTCTGGTTCCAAATATCACCAATAGAGGGCTGTACCATCGAATTATTTTTATGCGTTCTTCGAAAATAACACCACAATCAAAACAAAAATCTGTATATTCAAGAAAAAACCAAACGTTTCCAGGTCTATTCTAGGTAAAATGCAAAATGAAAGTTTGATTAAATGTCATATATCAGACTTTCATTTTGCATGTTATATTTTCAATAATTTTAAAGCCATTGAAAACGAGGTCAGAATAGACCTGTAAACGTTTGATTTTTCCTTGAATACAGATTTTTGTTTCTATTGTGATGTTATTTCCTAAGAACACATAAAAACAATCAAGAATATGCCACAAATAAGATTTAGAAGACAACATACCATCAAAATAAATTAAACTAATATTGAAATTAAATTTATTTATTTACAAAAGATAAATTAACAAATACAGTTGAAATTGGCACTACTTATTTATATATTAAAATGATCCATAGTTAAAACTAACAAAAACAGTATAAATATCAATATTATATGTACAGTGTGAGATGTGTTTGTAGAAACAGTTACATCAATTTATAAAAAATGCACAAATGGTTGGAGTTCTCAATTTTTAATTTTGCTTGTGTTGTGACTGTTACAGAAAAACTAATCATACCATTATTACTTAATACAATTTCAAATTTTCATATATACTTCCATAAACATTCTTTCAACATAAATACTAATGCATGGACTGAAAAGTGTTGATCACCAAATTATAAGTAAGGCCACAACTTAAAGACACTTCATCAAACATTAGAATACAATATTTCTCTTTTTTTGTTAGTTTATCAACAATTCTATTTAAATTTTGGAAGATATGTTCATTATAGCTGCTATTAAAAGGAACAGTACTTACAAGCACAGATCATACAATAGAGAATAGATAGGAAACTCTGTGTTGAAAATTGTGTCAACAAAATGGCGGATTTAGCCATCTATGATTCTTCCGGGTAAATAAAAATGTGAATTTGAGTTACAGTAATCTGCATTTGAACAATTGCCGATAAAGAAGGAATCTGTACACCATCTAGCTGGTGTATTTCTCTGCTAGTTCTAAAACCACACTATAGATGTCGGTATCAGCGAAATAATAATCCCCATATATATATATTTTTTTATTTACAAAATTAATTACAAATTCAATTAAACATTGAACTATTCACACATAATAATAATAACAAAATTGGTACAACCATAATATACAGTTTACAAATATTTGTTGTATATTTAGTTTCCCTGTTGTTTACGGTATACATTTGTGTTTTTACTCTAGTCGGGATGAAAAAGTTAACTTATTGCTTCGGTAAACTCGCATTTAACATATTCAAAGGTAAGATTTTGAAATTAACTTTAAAATATTGCCTTCAGAAAGGACAAATATGAGTTTACATAAATGTTAGGTTAACTGTTGCGTCCACAACTTAAATCTAAAAAAACACAGATGTACCCCAACAACGAGGAATCTACATATATTTATATATATATATATATATATATATATATATATATATATATATATATATATATATATATATATATATATTGAAAGCAATATGTGATGACTGCTTCTTTATGTAATATTCTGTATATTTGAATTTTCATTTTCTACCTTTTGCATTTAGAGTATGACACTATACAATACAATATAAATAATACTTAAATATTAGTAAATACATTTAACTCCCACAAAATACTCAAAATACTAAGTAAATTGTACATATTTAAAAAATAGGGCCCTATACAAATGTCATACAATAATTGTTATCAAAATATATAATACTCACAATTACATCTAAAAAAAACAAGAAATTTTTCTTTGAATTTTGAAAAATATGCTCATTGTAACAAATAAAGAATGCTATTTACAAGATTACTTAAGAGTTTTTAATAAGAAAAAATCTTGATGATAATTTATAACTTTTGGCACTTTGTTTATATATTGATAAGTAAAGCAAATATTTTGTCATTCAATGAACAACATTTGCCCTTTGGCTTTAACTGTTGATTGCACATTTGAAAGAAATTAATAGTCGTACTGTTTATATTTTTTAAATACCTTCCATTCTCTTCCATTGTGATAGTTCACTCCTCACTCTTGTCTACTGAAACTACAAACTTCTTTCTCACCACCTTTTTGTGTGCTGCAAAATACATAAAGAAATTATGAATAATTTGAAAACCAATATTAAATTGGTTACCTTGGAATCCCAGTATAATTTGGCATTCAAAACTGGTAGACTCTGATGCATGGTGATTTCTAAATACATACTGAAAAGCCTCTTCTTACCACCATATACTTTTTCAGGAATTTTCAGTCATTTGGGGGCTGCAAATGGTAACAGGACCCTTTTCTGGTGAAAACCATGTAAAAGTATCTCCCACAGTTCTCTCATTACTTAAAATGAAATAATATATGAACTACAAGAATATATGAGAAATGTGAACATACCGAGAAATTTATTCTTGCCAATGCACTTCTCAGTAGTATGCTATCCTCTCCAAGGCACCCTCCTTAGAATGAGCTTCACAAATTACCGAATGCCGGGCATTTGAAATACAGTTTTTTTATTGTTGATTGGCTGAAGCCGTATTTCTTGCTTTTGGGGATAGTTTACTTGTAATATGCTGTCAAAAAAATATAATTAATAAATTACCTTCTAAATACTGTAATTCATTACCTTATAGACCATTGATTGGAACATTCAGAAATCGAAAAAAGAAATGCTCCAATATTATGTATTTTTTGTTTGATGCACGATATGTTTTAAATGTTTTAATTAGATATTACATTACTATATAACAAAATGGACGACAACGTCGACAACCGATCACCAACCGATAACAACCGACGATCTGACAATCTTCAAACCACCTTCAAACGATCGATAATAACTATTTCGCCATCTGCATGTAATACGAGCAACCGTCAGATTTAGTATTCGGGAAGAAGTCTAGATGACTCGTCGAACTGTGGTACAATGTTGTGTATTTCAGTTCCCACCCCCTGCTTACAAGATTACTAAGATTCTTAGGAGATGGCAAACTAAAAACTTTTGATAGAAATCTATAACATTTGTCACCTTGTTTATACAGAGATAATGCAAATATTTTATCATCTAATGAAAAACGTCTTCCTTTTGGTTTTAATTTTTGATTCCTCATTTGACTCAAAAAGAAATTTGTAGTTGTGCTATTAACATTATTCAAATACCTTTTTTCACATTTCTTCTGATGTAATAGCTGTAAACGATTGTTTATGTTCATTTTAGTAGCTCTTCTTGCTATTCTCTTCCACTTCAATTTCTAAGGTTCTGGGCATTGTGGCTATTTGCAGTTGAAGACTTCGTTCTTATCATCCACTTTGTTGGCGTTCTGTCAAGTACATCAAAAGTTATAAATTATTAAACAATCACTTAAAAAATGCTTACCCTTGTGTACTTGTTTCTTACCAAAGATATTCTATTACTGCTACAAATTATTCAATACCTTAAAACAATGTATAAATAGTCCAAGAATGCGATTTAGTACAAAATTCCATTCGAAATAAGAAAAAATTACAGAGCTTTCACAGACAAAAATCACATTAGTAATGGCCGACAAAAACAATTAATCGAGCTTGATTCTTGCAGCTCGGTCGATAAAGAAGATCACATTGTGTCACCTGGATATATTCAATTAGCTGTCAAGAAATAGTACTTGAAGGCGTTCTGAAGGGGGCTACGTTTACAGTTCACCGACAGCTGGACCAACATTGCCTATCTAAGTTACCACCCCCTGGTTGTAAATTCTTCTTGTCTATGTGTAAATTGTTAAAGTGATATGGAGATATATATATGACTATGACTTATATGACATTGTGTCATGTGACATATAAAGGTCCTTCTTCTTCGTTTCACGTGGGTTATACAACTTATGCCAGCAATAATCCAATATTGCGATTTGTGATCTGTGATTTACATTTACCACAAAAAAATATATATAATTTTTCATTTACAACTTAGTTATTTGAATTTTTGCAAATGTAACACTTTGGACATATAGATTTCGACACGCGCCGTCGATTGATACAAAAAATAATTACAATTAAGACTGTTTCATTGTTGAAAACAAGGGTGAAAAAATTGTCCAGCACCCCGATTATTTTTTGGAATATCTTGAAAACACAATGTCGCGCAATTTTGTTTAAAACGTTTTTATAAAGCGCCCAGTAAGCGCAACTATTGTGGGTATGAAACTTTTAATTTCATTACTTACGGGTGATGGGGTCACGAAGCTCCCTTAAAAGGATGTAACTCTCTTATGTTAAACCACATGCATGTTACGGCAATAGACCTTTACATAATTGGAATTTCACCCTTTGTAATGCGCAGGCGCGTTTGGCATGTTAAAAAGGCGGGAATATGATAGTTTCGTGCACTTCACAAATATGCATGGGGGACTAATATTAATACCCATATTATCAATGAAGTTAACTGAAATATTAATTAGTGGAGCTTTATTTGTACATCTTTTAATTAAAGCAAATAGCTGCATTAAATTCTAATGGTGGTTAAAGTGATATTTTCGTCCACAAGGTGAAAGTAAGGCTGATGTATTTGACAGGTTAGGACAAAAATGATACTTATATTAGATTTAAAGTAATTAATATACTGATAATTAATAAAATAAACATTAGTAATACAAAATACAAACTTAATTAATTTATTACTACTATGGTTTTATCACTTTTTTACTACAATTTTTACTACAATTTGTGATTTAAATTACGTTGGCTATTCATCTTTCGACTGACAGATATATTAAAGTTAATTTATAAGATTTTAATGAAATCTACAAAAATTGTATGTAATATCACCAACGAATATAGGACTCTATATTCTAGAATATAGATTCGATATTCGTTGATATTACTGAAAGCTGTACAGTTGGTATTACTTATTTACATAATCAATTACTTGTAATCGATCATCACTTAGTTCACATCTCTACCTCATTTAGCACATTTTATATCAACTTTGAACATTGTTTATTCTTTTCGTTGATCTAATAACCTTTCAACGAGATGCGATACAAGACTTTGGAAAACTCAAATAAATTCTCCAAAAGTGATTTACTCTACATATGGCTCGCACATATTCCACGACATTAATGCTTTTTGCTCCATTCTTTATTGATAAAATGTTATACATGTTAATTAAAATCGTTATACTGATAGTTCACTTTAAGTTTAAAACTATTAAAACTTTACTGCTAATAGTAAATTAGTAAATTACATTGAAGATATTGTATTCACGTTATAAACAAATATAAAGTGCACGAAAAAATTGACGGGCGCTGACGCATGCGCATAATTTTTTTTTTCAATTATGTAAAGGTCTATTGAAAATATTTAGATCCTAAATTTTCTATTTTACTTGTAATAACTGTACGACGTTCAGTAATATTACATACAATTTTTGTATAGATTTCTTGAAAATCTTATAAATTAACTTTCTTATATCTGTCAGTCCAACAGAAATTAAATCACAAAATGTAGTAAAAAGGGCAATGACTGAGAAACCAATAGTAATAATAAATAAATTAAATTTGTAATTTTTATTACCAATTTTTATTTTATTAATTATCAGGATATTAGTTATTTTAAGCGTAATATGAGTATCCTTTTTGTCCTAACTTGTCAAATAGATCAGCTTTATTTTCACATTGTGGATGAAAATAACACTTTAACCACCATTGCAACTCAATACAAATATATACTTTAGCTGAAAGATGTACAAATAGAGCCCCAGCACTTAATATTTCTTTTTATTTCATTCATAATAAGGGTAATATACTAGTCCCTATGCATATTTGTGAAAAGTGACCGAAACTTTCATATTCCCGTCTTCCCTTCCCTTCCTTCCCCGCCACTGACGAACACGCCTGCGCAATACAAATGGTGTGAAGATCTATGCACAAGGTTAGAAAGAGAGGGCAATAGAGACAGTAACTGGCTATTTCACTTGCTTGGTGGAAGCAGCCAATGAACAACATGCTGAACGTATTTTATTCATAGAGGTATTATACGTATAGTGAATTATGTATGGGCGTTTCTGTAAGTGGCTGTGTAATAGCAATAGAAAGAGAAAGACAATATCAGAGTGCGCTTGTTATGTCTCTACCCTACCAATAGTAGGCGTCACCACTGACACTGACCAATCAGGAACGTGCCGCTTATTCTCCCTCTCTTTCTATTACTATTACATGAATTTCGCTACTTCACGTGCTTTACAGTATTAACCTCTTTGATTTTATTGGAAGCAGCTACCAACCGAGTGAAATAGCCTCTTCCCCATTCTATTCTTTCTTTTTAGTCATACCACGATATTTATGCATTACAGGCTTCCTCCATGTAGGTATTAGACTAAGAGCCGGACGGGAAAAATTTACTACTCATTTTTGGGACCATGAGTGTCGACTCAAATACTAAAGCCTAAAAGAAAACGTTTGGCACTATGCTGTCAATTCTCAGTGGCACATGGGTTGCTTGCGGAAAGCCAAACTTGCTAATGTCGAACCCGGTAAATTAATTAAACTATAATTGACGGCATTTTGAACTAAGCTAGATATTGGAGAAGTAAGACACAAAAACCTTGCGCGTACAAATTTTCATTTTCCAAAAATTTTCTCCACTGGAGAAATTGTAGAAAACTAATAAATATACTTATTTAAAAGTAATATTTTACTACGGTGTATCATTGCTCTGGCTGTAAGGGCTTTTACTCTCACGCCAATTTTCTTATTTCAATCCCTATTCCAAAAAAATATTAGAGGAACCCTAAAATAAAAAAAAATAGAAAGTACAATATAAAAATATACCTTAAAAAATCGTGCAGTACATTTTTCTTGGCACATGAGATCACTACAGGGAAATGAATTTTCAATTCAATTGTGCCCTTACCGAATTCATGGAAAATTAAGTATTAAAAAAATATTGCCGTATAAATATCGTGGCTCTGGATGGAAAAAACCTAAAGTTACAAAAAAACGTTTGCACATATGTAAAGTAAGTGCAATATAGTTTTTTGTACTGTAAATTGGTACATGTGCGTATTATACACGCGTTCGGTCTCACTCTCACAGCGTAATAGTCAGTTTTAAATTGTTGCGCACGCCATTAATATGTGCGAAAGCGAGGACAATACGGAAAATTCCAGTGCTAGTGACATTGAAATACAGAAAAAAGTGTTTTTTTGTAATTTACCGGGGGATCCCATAAATAATAAACTTAAAGATTTAAATTCGGATGTATTGAGCAAGTATATCAAAGCTATAGAAATAAGAAAAAATCAACGCAAAAGCAGAAAATCAATCTACTGCTGTGAAATTCAATTGCCCAGCAATTTCAATGAAAAAGGATACCACCAGGTGTGACTTTTAATCGCTGTAAGAGACTGCATCCTCTAATCGCACTTGCAATTGCAATGTTACACTTTCAATTTTTTACGGATTCAGAAAGTATTATCGTCAATATTGAAGAATTAGATTATTTACAATCTTTTCAGAAAATTGAAGGTTCCGAGGATCCTGTAACAAATACTTTAAGTGATTTGTCTGCACAAAGTACAACCTATGAATCGAAATGTACATATTGGCCAGTAGAAAATGCTAAATTGTTAAATTTACTAAAATCTTATGAACAGTTTAGAAATCAAACTTTGAATGGCGAACATGGAATGACTCCTCAATACTACATATTGTAGGTAAATTATATAAGTACAACATGCCTTTTATCACCAGCATTTTCTTTTCTTTGAACCACCAAAATATGCCTCGTTACCTCGTTTTATATCATCACGAATTACAGAGGGCGCCTATTGCATATCCTGGTTTGAATATAAATATAGGAGTCAAAAAAAAAACAAATAAGCCATTTTCCAGAAATCCGGTTGACTACACATTAAGGACCACGCGCACTGAATCGACATGGACCGGTCGACTCGGCACAATCGGCATGTTTTGTTATACGTGAAATTAAATGGTACTGCCGAACGGTCCGACCGTTTTCAGCTATTTAGTAATAGTATTTCGTAAAACTTCAACGATGAGTGATAAAATATTAATTGAAAATGTACATGAATATGTTGTTTTGTATGATCCTCAAGATAGGTACTAGCATGACAATATTCTAAGGAGAATGCTTGGATTGAGGTTGCCAAAAAATCAGGAACTCCTAGTAAGGAAGATATATTTATAACTGAACAACCAAAAATAGTGAAATGAGAAACTTATTATACAGAAGGTTGATTGCTACTACAAATTATGTCCAAGTTTAGAGTTATGTTCTTCTAATAATTAATCAATAAATGTAGGGTCAAATAATAAGTAAAGAATATATTTGATGGGTATGTCAAGTTACTACCAACTTTGTTAACTTATGGTATAAATTAAACTTTATTTAAATATCTTCCTGCATTGATTTTTTCTCGCAGCCAGTCAACACTTCTTTGGTTTGACACAAAATATTGGTTAAATTATTTCCTGGTATGAAAAGCGTCACGTTAAAAATTACCACCAATATAAACCAGGTTATTAAGACCTACTGGTACTTCGGTAGATTCAAGCTTACATGGTTGCCATGCACAAGAATCGTTCCTCAGGAAATTGTGCAATGCAGTACAAGCTAAGGTTCTATTTGCCTCATTCACTCATTCTTGCTTGCTTGACTTCCTGGGTATGGTCTCATTACCTTAGGGAGCAAAGGGAATGCTTCATCCCCAACAATTACATGCGGTAAAACAATATTTGTTTGGGGTAAATCACAAATACACAAGAAATGGCCTCACCGTTAAAAGTACTAAAAGAAAACACCGAATGTGCTGATTGCCGATTCAGTGCGTGGTGTATGCCGCCGTGCCGACCTAAACGAATTACAGGAGTTACTTGTTTAACTAATTATATATCAGCACGTCAGAGGCGGAGCAAGAGTCATTCAATACGTACCCAGGTGATTTCTCATATAATTTCTGAAGTACGTTTGAAATCAACCGATGAAATTACAAAACGACTTAAGGCCAAGCTGAATTAAAAAAGCACATTCTCAAATTAAAGATTTTCAAAAAGGTGTCAATGAGCGTTTAAATCCGTTTTCAACAAATTTGAAAAAAGATGTTTTATACAACATTTATACTGGAAAGTCGTGCAGTTCTGAAGCTACAACATTTTTATTAATTGTACAAAAATTGAGCGATGAGCAACGGCGACAGTTTTTGTAAGAGTGCTCGAAAAACAAAAATAGATTTGAAGAACCTATTAAAAAAAGGCATTGACACCTTTAAAGAAAAGAAAAAAAAGTAAACGTAAAGCAGTTGAGGAGGTTACAGTTCAACGAGACTTGTTCGGGCGACTTCTAGGAATTTCTTTAGAAGCAAAATCGGATATTGAAGCTGTACTTGAATACCCGTTAATACCGGTGCCGTTATCGTTTTGTCACTTGGATGGATCCATAAACAAAACCGATAAATTTAAATTAATTGTTCCAATACTTCGCCGCGATCTAGAACAGAAACAGATTTCAGTAAAATTGGATGCAGTTATAATTATTTATTATTATTTACATATGTTGAAAGATCTTTCGTCTACATTTGGTGGATTAAGTCATAACTTATTTTTTAATTTAACAAAATATAACGCCAAAGAAATTCGCATTGTTTTTGATACTTACCCTATACCAAGTATAAAAGACAATGAACATGAAATTCGCCAGAACTTGCAGTATGCAAATTTTGTAATTGAAGGTCCAGAAACAAGGACCCCCTGCCAACTTTATTGCCGAACTAAAAAATGTCAAGTTTAAAGAGGCACTTGTTAAATTTTTAATTAAAGATTGGATGACTGAATCAAAATATGGTATCATAAAACCGACTCAAATAATTTATATGAATTATGATATATGTTACGTATACAGACCTTTTGCAGGTAAAATTATCAGAGAAATTTCTGATGAATTTACATGTAATTATGAGGAAGCGGATAGTAAAATTATTTATCATGTCTGCCAGTTACCAAAATATTCGAATATCCTGATAAAATGTTCAGAAACATCTTTATCATTATATTGTCAAATATGAAGAATCTCGTAGAAGAAGAAGTTGGCAGTGATTCATTTGTTGACAGAAATATTTGGATGCAACTCGGCGTTGGAAATAATATGAGAAATTTAGATATGTCTGCCATATTTTATAAATTAGGGAAAACTTTATGCAGCTCCTTAGCTGCATTTCATGCATTCACAGGGTGTGATTTCAATTCTGCCTTTTTTACAAAAGCTAAAAATCGACCATTCAAAATTTTGGAATCACATCCTGACTGTCAATAATTATTCTCAAAAATAAGTGATCCTCATATCTTAAATGATAATGAAGCTATGAATGATATTATCACAAATATTCAAGAAACAACAATATATATATATATATATATATATATATATATATATATATATATTGCGCAAATTTGGGGCAATGCGCATATGAAGACCCCAAGCACAATACATCCGACCAATTATGGATGGAATCTCTAAAATATAAATATGTATTCCATTGGTTTGATGGGGATGAAATAATACTGCATCAGATGAAATGGATACTGATAATGGTAAATATTATATATTTAACAGTTAAGTATAAGTTATTTTAAATTTATAATAACATTAATTTATTTTATTATTTTAGATAATGATGATGATGACACTGATAATGATGATCCCGATAAAGATTCCGAAAGCGATCTCCAAAGTGGAACTGAGGAAGAAAGGGAAGAAGATTTTGATTGATTATATATTGATTGATTATATTTCTAAAAGTAATTTAATTTTCTATAAATAAAATTTTTGTTCAAAAAATGTGGCTCTAAGAAGAATCACTTAAGTCCATTTTTTATGTTTTTGAGATAATTAACTTTTAATGTTTTTTTAACATTGAGTCTTATGGAAAGTATTTTTTCAAAACAATGTAAAATCGTTAATTATTACGCTTGCTGCAGGTTCCAAAATATGTTCGGTTAATCTAAACTTTTTCTTCAAATTGATCAGGTCAACTTAAATATTTAAAAAATTACATTGGGTAAAAATGTACGGCATGCATAATTTTGTTTATATTAACCTTTAAACAGTTTATAACAGCAATAAAATTGAATTTAGAATACTACTAGAGTTGCTGTAAATGAATTTTCAAAATTGGAAAAATTATAAAAAATTTCTTTTAGTTATATTCAATATTTTTTTTCTGGTGCCAATAAATTTGTACGGCACTTTTCTATAAAGAATAAAATATGGAATAACTTGCTTCTAAAATTTTTGCCGTTCAGGAAAATATCATTTTTACCACAAAACGAAGGACTTTAACTTCAATTTTTTTTTGACAAATTGACGGCACTTAATATAATTTTCTTTATATCATAAGTAAACCCTTGAATTCGGTGCCGTACATTTTCTAATATTTTTTTCGAATAGGGGCTGAATGAGAATATTGGCGTCAGAGTAAAAGCCGTTAGAGCCGTAGCAATGATACGGCATAGTAAAATATTACTTTTAAATAAGTATATTTATTTAAAATCAGACATGCTGTACAGTTCTCTATATTTTTTCCATAGTAGAAAAGTTTCGAAAAATGAAAATTTTTATTCTTTCCAGCACCGTTATTGTTGTACGGCTCAAGGTTTTTGTGTCATACTTCTCCAATATCTAGTTTAGTTCGAAATGCCGTGAATTATAATTTAATTAATTAACCGGGTTCAACATTAGCAAGTTTGACTTTCCGCATATAACCCATGTGCCACGGAGAATTGACGGCATAGTATTCAAACGTTTTCTTTTAGGATGTAGTATTTGAGTCATAGACACTCATGGTGCCGAAAATGAGTAGTAAATTTTTCCCGTCCGGCTCTTAGTCTATATAGTACAAGCTCTAAGTTGATAAACCTGTAGTAGAACAGAACCGGAAATGGCCATAACATGCATGTTGTTTAAGATACATCATAAGAGGGATTGAATTCTATGGATTTGGAGGAGAACTAGCAAAGCAACATATCCAATGTTACCAGACCTCACGATTTTTGTTTCATACATAAGCTCACTGTCTTATGATTTACGATAATATGACGAAATCTCATGAATATTTGCGCCTTTGAAGTTTTTTCATGTTTACCTAGAGCTTGAAATAAGAAATAGTCAAAAATAAACTTCAAACATCGATTGAGCGGTTAAAGTTATTAAATATGCAATACTTTTTACATCCGCAGAAAAATGCCCTATAGTTATGTGACGTTGGTTGCCTGCTTCCCGTAGCCTTTAAATCTATATCTACTCGAATATATAAAGAAGAAAAATTTGTCTATTTGTTTGTTTCTTGGTAGAGATTATTCTCTGGAAGTAGAGAATCGATTTTAAAAATTACTTAACTAACAGAAAAGTGTACCTTTCTGTTAGTTAAATAAATTTTGAAATCGGTTCTCTACGAATACAATGGCTATATTTTATTTTGACAAAATGCTTGATTAGGCGATAATTTACTACAATTTTAGTTCTTTGAAACAAGAAGTGATAGAGGCGGTAAAATTGGTGTAGGTACTCTTCTCCTCAAATAAATAAAAACAAGTTTAATCAATTTGCAAAAGTCAATTATCTTTTGGAGGATAAGTGGGGAATTTTTTTTAAGTTTATTTTTTTTTCGGGAACCTAAAATGTTAGAACCATGAGAATTAACAGGTTAATTCTTTTCTTTCAGTACGTACATGATTCGTCATTTCGCGAAAATTGAAATATTATATGGGAGAAATGGGGGTGGGTCTCTATTGTTTTAGGGAGAATCCAATATATTCGAAATGAAAGTAATATTGGTGTAAATCTTGATATAAATAGTCTCCTAAATAAATAGAAGTGGGTTTTATCATTTTGCGAAAATTCATTTTTACGATAGGGTTAAGTGGAGTATTTTTAAAGAGAAATTCACTATTTCTGGATGACCGAAAATAATACAGATATGAGAATTGTAATAATAATTCCCAGCCGCTGCCTGGGGATCGCCAGGGCATGTCTGGAGCCGCCGCTGGACATGACAGCATGCGGGACGTCGGTGGCAGGATGCTGAGGAGGCGAGCCCCTGCCGTCCAAAGGCTACAGCCCAAGAACCAGAAGAACCACAACAACACTCGTCAATACAGTCACAACGACAACGTGACCATCACCAACGGAGGCAAACAAGAATGAGAAGTCCACCCGCAGGATCAACAGCCAGCGCTCACTCAAGCGGAACTGAAAACACAGCGCATGAAATGGACTTGCGCCATGAATGAATTTATAATGCGCACGTTTTACAGAATTACAAACCTTGGCCAGGACAAGACTGGATATCGCCAAACACTACATCAAGAGTTCTGTCGTGAGTACCCAGAGCCTCAAGTTACCGAACAGAGAGTCGCAGATCAATATCGTGTCATCTTGAGAAATGACCTTATTTCGCCTGAACAACTAGACACAATAAAGAGCGAAGTGGAGCGCGAAGTATTTGGTCAAAATGCAATCGATCCAGCAGCGCCTGAAACACCTTTGGCACAAGGAGCGGACGAGACTCAAGAACTTCAACAAGAACAGCCAACCAACGCTGACCTGCTTGAGAAGATCCAAGCAGAAATGGAAGGAGCTCTTAGAGAGTATAGTGGAACTGATCCACTGACTAGGCCAACTCTTCCCAAACTAAGATCTTCTAAGAAACTGGATATCTTCTTGCAGGCTATGAACAAATTTATCTAGCCAAACTATGTTTTAGGTGCTAATACATTAGAGTCGCTACACACAATCATCTACTGTGTTGCAATTTCCATCTGCAGAACAATTGGGGTCGCAGTAAGACCAAAGCAAGACCCTCCCCAATTTAGAAAAAACACCCCGAATACCACCTTGACAAAAAAGACTTGAAGGGAAAAAATAGAAAACTCAACAACATCAATAATAATGAAACCCCTAGGTATCCCAGTAAAACGGCCATCGAGCAGGTCTGGACAAAACAACTTTCCACAACAGTTTCCCATAACTCCAGAGCGAGCTGGATTAATGAGGAGGAGGCTGCATTTCAGAATTGTCATAAGATACAACACCAACCATTTACAACGGAAGACACGTCCAACATAATGAAACATCTCCATAACTGGAAAGCACCAGGACCAGATAGTGTGCAGAATTACTGGATAAAGAAACTTTACGCCACCCACGAAAAATTAACAGTCCTTATTAATGATATAATTATCCATCCACACAAGATGTCTGGTTTCCTTAAGCATGGTGCTACATACGTCTCACCAAAGGATAACCTATGTACACAGGACCCAGCAAAGTACCGCCCAATCACTAGCCTTCCAACATTATACAAACTTTAACGTCGTGCATTAATCATCGCCTTTTCAGACATTGTGAGCTGAACAACATAATTACCGAACAGCAAAAGGGATGCGCGAGAAACTCGATGGGGTGCAAAGAACAACTAATAATTGATTCCGTTGTCTGCAATCAATCCCACTCCAAACGACGAATTCTCTATATGGCATATGTGGACTACAAAAAGGCCTTTGATTCAGTTCCACATGATTGGCTTATTCAGGTGCTGAAACTCTATAAAGTAAATAATTGTATTGTTAACTTTTTAGAATATGTCAAGACTACCTGGTAAACCAAAATCGTTCTGAATGAAGCCGACTGTTCGATACAAACAGACTCTATCCCAATCAGAAGGGGTATATTCCAGGTAGACTCTCTTAGCCCGCTGTGTTTTGTCTTGTCATGAACCCACTCTCACACAAACTGAACGCGACTAACTTTGGGTTCAGTCTCAAACACGAGACGTACAAGCACTAAAGATAAGCCATTTTAAAAAATACAGCAGGGGGCCAACGAAATGAGAGATGGCACTTCAATTAAATCTATGGAGGAAGGCCATACTTACAAATACCTTGAAATAAAGCAGGCTCAACGAATTGATCACTCCACCATGAAAAAGTACCTATCAACAGAGTTCTATAGAAGGGTAAGACGACTATTGAAAACTAAGTTTAGCAGTAAAAATCTTTTTCAGGCTATTAACATCTATGCGTGCTCAGTACTCAGTTACTAATTCGGAATAGTTAAATGGTGCAAGACTGACATTGAACAACTACAACGGAAAGTTCGAGTTCTACTAACAAAAGCTCAAAATCACCATTCAAAGAGCTCTGTCGAACGTACAACGTTGCCACGGCATGATGGAGGAAGAGAACTCGCAGAATTTTCTGATCTACACAGAGTCATATGTCAGGTTGATGACTCAACACCTGTGCGACTGACAGAACAACAAGTTCAAGTATACCACCAGACAACTGATCAGAAACTGCTCAAATGGAAAGAGAAGCAGCTTCATGGAAGTTATATAAATGACGTCAACCAAGATTATGTCGACAGTTCAGCGTCGAACTACTGGTTGATCTCTGGTCATATGTTTCCTGAAACGGAAGGCTTTATATTGGCAATCCAAGATCAAGTAATTCCAACTAAGAACTATCTAAAGTACATCATTAAAGATCCTTCTATCAACAACCACCGATGCAGATATGGTTGCCAAACATCTGAATCTATACAGCATATCACAGGAGGTTGCCAAGCGTTCGCTGCAACTGAATACAAAGAACGACACGATGCTGTGGCAAAAATACTGCACCAGGAACTAGCGCTGAAACTTGAGCTAGCACAGTCGGTAAGAACACCATACTATATATACAAACCAGAATCTATTTTAGAAAATAACAACTACAAGCTATACTGGAACCGGACCATATTGACCGATCGGACTGTTGGTCACAATAGACCAGATATAGTTTTGGTAGATAAAGTCTCTAGAAAAACAACCTTAATTGACATAGCAATCCCTAACTACAATAATATAAATTATAAGCAGGCTGAAACAATAGTCAAATATAGGGATTTAGAATTTCAAATACAGAAACAATGGGACATGAACAACACTCGAACGGTACCAATTGTTATGTCAACAACAGGAGTAGTCCCAAAACAGTTATTAAACAATTTGAAATACCTCGATCTGGACGAACATCTTTACCAACTGATGCAAAAAGTCGTCCTGTTAGGAACAGCCCGGACGGTTAGAAAATTCATGGGGAACTGCAACGCCAACCACGGGCCTGATAACCTGGCAAGGGCTCCCACAGAACTAAACCCTTTTGATATGTAATGTATCTGGGGTTTAGTGAATTTTCCCCACACTATGTGTGTGCCTTAGAGGGAGTGTGATGCCATACATTGTATGGTCAAGTGTGGTTACATTATTTAAACTAATACAGAATTTATGTGAAAATTTGTCGAAACCTAAATTTAAAATAATCTAAAAAAATTAAAATATACAAAATGTCAACTTCACCGTAAATGTGAAAAAAGGAAAAATCTCAAAAATGTCAGAAACGTCAAAAATATTGCGTAACATTACATATTTGTTGCAGTTCTGAAGCTGGAACCTCCACCAATCTATGCTAAATGTTACCCCCACATAAGTGGGGACTAGAGCAATGTTCAGGAGCTTCAAAAGGAATTTCAGTCACTGCTTTGTTCGAGCAGATAGAAGAACTTCGTAGTGCAAGACACTTACCTAAGAATATTTTGCTGGATTCTGGATACGATTTATTTTCGTGCAAGGCGTACCAATTCTATAAAGAATGTAGATCGAGAGTTACAACCTGGCATGAATTGATCTCCGAATTTCCTAAAGAATATCTTACCGCGAATCATAATAATTGACTGTTTGAAGAACTTCAAAGAAGAACTCAATGCATTGGAGTTTATTTAACTATTATGTGCAGTTACTTTAATCGACTTGGATGCCAGAAGTCCGAAAGAACTAAACTATCGATCATTCTTAGAAATATTCATTCGTTTTATCAAGACAGACTTCGTGAACCCACCTCAATTAATAACTTCGTGATGTTTGTCGGACCATGGAAGCCACAAGAGATCGTATTAATAGTTATGTGGAACCCTCGAGTAGAAGATCGAATATAATTGGAAAAGATTATTGTGGACTCGTCGGAACAATTACATAGACTTGATACAGAATCATCGAACAGTGGAAGTACCTCTAGAGTTGTGAGATGTTACAAATGTAAGCAGGAAGGACATGTTGCGAAAGGCTGTGGTAAAGTACTACCAACTAAAGTTGGAAAGTACTGTTTCAAGTGCAAGAAATAATGATATACAACGAAGACTTGTCCTGCTTGTTGTAAGAAGACGGAAAACATGCGGGGACGCAATTAGATGGTCGTAGGAGTTACATTTTAGAGCACGCTAATAATGATGAAAGACCCTACCTCAAGGTAAATGTTTTAGGGAAGACATTGTTAGGACCCCTTCCACTATTCTCGGTCTTCATGGATGGAAATTGTTGAGCACCTTAGGTATAGAACTGGATACCTCGAAGAAAATCAAATGTACTGTCGCTAATGGACAAATTTGTGAATCCACTAGTATATGCTCTGTACCTTTTTCTGTTAGAGATCCACTGAAAGTTATTAAATGTTTAGTTGTACCTGATTTACCCCATGTACTTATACTAGGAGCAAATTTTTGGAAAGCTATGGGAATTGTTCCTGATTTGAGACATGATGAATGGTATTTTTCGGAAGTCTGTACTGTAATGGATACGGTCGATCACATAAGGTCTGAAACAGCCATAACGCCTTCTCAAAAGGCAAGGTTAGATGCTGTAATTCAACGAAATTTCGAATTGATTGGAAATGACCTGGGATGCACTACTGAAGCCGAACATAAAATTGTAACCAATGCACCCCCCAAAACTAGATAAGATGTTGGAATTTGGAGTTATTGAAAAATCTAATAGCCCTTGGCCGTCACCCAGATTATTGGTTAAGAAGAAAGAGGGAGGATTTCGGTTTTGCGTAGATTATCGTAAGTTAAACAAGTTGACCGAAAGAGATTATCTTTTACCATACATTTCCAGTATTTTAGACAAATTACGAGATGCACACTATATATCTTCTTTAGATATTAAATCTGCCTACTGGCAAGTACCCGTTGAAGAATCATCTAAACCACATACTGCTTTTACAGTAACCAATCGAGGTTTATTTCAATTCAAGCGATTAGCCTTTGGATTAAATAACGCTCCTGCTACATGGCAGAGACTTATTGATAGAGTGCTTGAACCCGAATTAGAACCACATGTTTTTGTACATCTTGATGATGTGGTAATCGTAACTCAAACCTTTGAAAAACACTTATCCATATTGGAGGAGGTCTTTACAAGGTTAAGAAAAGCCAACCTCACCGTAAGCTTCGAGAAATGTAATTTTTCTCGTCCGGAATTACGTTACTTAAGGTATGTAGTAGACAAAAATGGTTTACCTGTAGATCCGGAAAAAGTGAAAGCCATGTTACAATTACCGGTACCAACTAACGTGAAGGAAGTTCTCATGGTATAGGAGATTCGTGAAAGACTTCTCTTCCTTAATATCACCACTAAAAGACTTATTGAAGGATGGCCTCCCGAATGCGACTATTCTTTTGAACGACTGAATGAATGTCTTATTACCGCACCAATCCTTAGCTGTCCGGACTACAACTTGCTCTTCGTAGTCCAAGGTGATGCTTCTGGATTCGGTTTGGGAGCAGTTCTGGTTCAACCACATGAAACTGGAGATCGTGTCATCAGTTAACTCAGTAGATCCCTTACGAAACAAGAACGTAATTACTCTACAACGGAGAAAGAATGCTTGGCAGTATTGTGGGCTGTTTAGAAGCTAAGACCTTACCTGGAAGGAGTTCCATTCACTGTCATAACAGATCATTACTCTTTAGTTTGGCTTAAAAATCTTAGGGATCCTACAGGGAGCTTAGCAAGATGGGCAGTGGGCCTCCAACAGTATGACTTCAAAATCGTAAAGGAAAAGTACATGTCGTACCAGATGCCCTTTCACGATCTGTTCCTGTCATTGAGATGATCAGCAAACAAACTTTAGTGGAGGATAAATGGTATAAGAGAATGTTAGCGAACATTCAAAAGAAACCTTTGAATATTCCCCAATGGAATATCAGGGAAGGAAGATTATTCAAACACGTCAAGATTTCCCAGATATTAGAGATAAATCATATTACTGGAGAGCAGTGTTGCAGCTATCTTTGAGTCGCACAATCCTACAACAGCCGGACATGCAGGTGTTTTGAAGACGTTTGGTAGTCACTCAAAAATATTACTGGCCAAAGAAGCGGTCCGATATTGTTAGATATGTCCGCAACTTTAATGTGTGTGCAGCTCATAAGGGAGAGATCAAACAACCGCGAGGTCACATGTTTCCTCAACCTAGGACTACTCAACCTTGGGAAGTTGTTGCTACTGATTTAATGGGCCCGCTTCATCGCTCCACAAAAGGACACCAGTCTATTCTTGTCGTTATTGATATCTTTAGTAAATTCGTATTGACTTTTACTTTAAAAACCGGAACAGCCAAGGCAGTCGCTATGAAGATTGAAGATGAAGTGTTTCTTAAGTTTGGCGTTCCGAGGTTACTGTTGTGTGATAATGGACCTCAGTACCGCTCTAATGAGGTTCGAAACTTGATGGTAGAATATGGAGCAAAGGTCAATATAATGCAAACTATCACCCTCAAGCTAACCCTACCGAGAGGTATAATCGAACCTTGAAAACAATGCTAGCAATGTACGTTTCCGAAAACCACAGGACTTGGGATGTGAATTTGACGAAGATTACTTGTGTAACTAACACAGCCATACATGAATCAACAAATCAGACTCCTTATTTGGTCAACTTCGCCCGAGAAATAGAACTCAATGGAATGAATTATGAAAAGCAGAAGTTGTTTGAATATGATAGGGAAGAAATGATCAGAGTTATGGGACCTAAAATGGAAGCCATGCAGAAATTATTCACAGACATCAGGTTACGGCTAGATAAGGTAGCGCAACGGTCTATGAAAACATATAACTTAAGCCTGAAGAGTTGCAGCCAAAGCAAATGGTGTGGCGAAAGAATTTCGTATTGTCGGATGCTTCAAAGTATTTTTCGAAGAAGTTGGCACCTAAGTACATTGGGCCACTTTATGTTAAGAAGAAAGTTTCGACTTGGACCTATGAATTAGAAGATGCAGAAGGCAATCCAAAAGGTATATGGAACACCAAAGACTTAAAGCCAGCTAGCGCTGAAGTAAATTTTCTTGAAGTAAGGGGGGGAAATGTAACATTTTTGTCGCAGAGTATAACTAGCAGTATATTCCATAAACCCGTTAAAGAACAAGTAAACGAAGAAATATATGAGGCTTGAATTTTCAAAACGTATTTAAATACCCTAAACTGAAGTTGAAATGTAATTAAACACTTTTGTCAGTAACTAAGTTTTGGCTTCATATTTGAGAATAACATTGCGTTCATTGAATTTGATATAATTTTTAATTATTCACAGTTGAAGATGTCATTATTGACTTTGATATTATTTAGAATATTGCTCATTTAAGTATCTCATTTCTGATTTTATATATATATTGTGCATGTTTACGGATCACAACAACATGTGAATATTTTGCTTAATGCTTCTGATAACATTTGTTTATTTTATCTAAGTTCATTTGATCATTAATTTATTATTTAGTTTGTTGATTTTGGTAATAATTTGATCTTAGGGTATCAGGTATGTAATGTTGATTCTTGGTTGAACTATAGATATGTATATGAAGTCTGCGACCTGTCGACTTGTGTTTGACATTTTGGCAGGATTGTATTGAGATAATTTACAATTTCCTTAAATAGTTTATTGTTTTATTAAAAGTTTTATTGAGGTAGGATTTTTGTGACGTACCTGATAATATAATGAGGTTTTGTTAGCCAGGGAGCCCTTATCTATAGATTCCTTGTAGCCGCAGAGGATTGGTGGGTTATCTTAGGCGGTTAGCTGGGGTGAATAGGCAGAGAATCTACCTGGCGCCCAGAACATCTTTATATTGGAAAGTTAACTTACAGTTGGTTTGGCCCTTGTTTGTTAACCCACTCCCGTCTCCATTGAAGCTGCGGGGCACTCTGGTGTCAACGTCTACCACGTGAGCCGTAATAAGGTGGTAGATTTTGCATTACAATTAAAAAAGTAAAAAAAGTCAAAATATTGCAATAGATTCGGTCGGTTTAAACATTCACAATTATTATATGTAATATGCTAATCCCAATCACGCTGCTTATTGCTTATTGGATAGATGTTGTTCCAAGGTCCTGTTGAATATCTGTCCACCATCCCGTCTGACTGTGGATGCAAAAGTGTTGTTCTCGTTTTCTTAATTCCCATCATCGTACAGACCTTCTAGAATACATTCTGGTCGAAGTTACGCCCTTGGTCTGAATGTAACTCCAGCGGTACACAAAATCTGACGAATAGTAATTCTAAGTTTTAACATCTTCGAAGTAATTTACCCTGTATTACCGTTGGCGAATTTTAGTCAAGGTTTTATTCATGACCAGGTGACCTCCAGTAATCCCATTATGTACTTCGGTCAGGACCTGTTTTTTGGAACTACCAGTTTGGATTTGGTTCGCTTCAGTCAGTACATTCCAAATTTTCTTTAACATTCCATTCTCCAATCTTAGAGAGTTCCATTGGGCCCATAACGACTTCAGAGGCCCGACTACATAGCTACGTCGTCCCATAGTGGCCCGGGTACCCCTTTCTTCTTGAGGGAGAGGATTGATTAAATGTCTGGGCCAGCCACTTTGGTCCTGGATACATTATTCCATTGGCCAGTCTTCATTGGCCTGTATGCAGATCTGTCGGATGAAGATACCCTCTCGCTGTTCTGTCTTCAGACAATGTCCGCATAGTAATATTTTTCTTTACCAAAAATAAAAAGTTTTTTTGCACCGGATAAATAGTTACAAGTTTTACTGAATACTAAAAGCTACAAAGTTGATGTCCATTCTAATAGTAAAAACAAAAGTATCATTACATGTGAATTCACTAGAAACTATGCTGAGTTGGCTGCACGTGTTGCTGATATGCTATTTCTTTATGTTGTTGTTCTCTTATGGGAACGGGATACATAACTGCAATTCGCTCTACAGGGTATTCTTCACCAGGTATCAGCATTATTATGCAGACGACCGGCATGGTGTTCCACCTGGAAATCGTATTACTGTAATTTCTCCATCCATCTGGTCACTTGTCCTTCCCGTCCAACAACTAGTCGGTTCGGATTAGGAAATGACGACCATAGAGATATTTGTGGATATGTTTAATAATTGAAAGAATTTTTTTCTGGTGACACAATAATTCTGTTTAGGTCGCCTAGGTGGTATTCTAATGGGTTGAGCCTTCCCGGTATCTATTAGGTGCTGGATGATGTTGGTGCGACCGGTGGTTCCATCTTCATTGTTAAAAATTTGCCAGTGCTTTGTGATAAATTGCTTGGTTTTCTTCTGTTCCCCTGGTGTAAGCTGTGTCAAATGGTCAGCAAACTGTTGTAAGAACTCTTTACTGGGCCCTGTCTCCTTCACCGAAGTCTGGTACTCTTCTTCACAATTGGTGAGGGTCTCCACTGGCTCGAAACAAGCTATTTCTTGACCATTGGCAATTCTGATGCCGTTGTTGGACAAATTGAGGACTCTAATTGGTATTTTGCGTCCGGTTTTAACTATAGTCCGTCCAACTAAGTAGTCATGAGCTGAATGTATGGGTTCCACCATTCCAACGCAGCTCCCAGGATTGCTCTCTAGCTGCCCATGAATAATCTGTTACGTTCGACTGGGAATTCGGGCTGAGGATTTTGTTAAAATTTTTATGGAGGTAGCTGAACTGTTTACGGGACGTGTCAATACAAATTCCTCATTTAGGAACCAAAGAACATCATATCTCGGGTCGAACATAAATCCATGCTGCCTGATTAGGTTCATACCCAGTATGAAATCGTCCTCAATATCCGCTACCAGGACCCTATGCCGGATTCTGTTGTCCCCTAGCTGTAGTACTATCTCTGCTTCACCCTGTATTGACCTGCACTCGCCGGTGACTGTTCTGGATGTTGTTGGTAACTTGCCGGATTTCTGATGCTCTCAAAACCCTGAAGTTGGCAATGGACACAGCGGCGCCGGTGCCGATGGTGACGGTAATTGCTCGGCCATTGATGGTGCCCCTTATGACTAAGCTGCTGCTATCTCGGCAAAATCCCCGGATGGATAACGTTTTGGGGTCCGGTGGAGGGTTAGTCAGCATTCGGCCCCTTATGCTGACTGGCTGACGGTCCCTGGACACGTGGCTGTTGTGTTGGTTACCCCTGGTCGGTGATCGTTCAGGTAGCCTGACTCTGCAGTCGTGTTGAAAGTGCCCTGTTCGTCCACAACGGTAACATGCTCTTCTGGTATCAGTTCTCTGTGAATGTTCTAAAAGTTTGTTCATACCAGCCAAGACTGCTTGAAATGGTGACTCTGGCTCTTCCTGGTTATAGGAAACTGCTCGGACCCTCGGCTTGGACATGTTCATTACGGCCTCTACTTCCAACGCCCGAAGTAAAGCTTCATTGCTTTTCTTGACGCCACTTAATCTTAGATTTCTTTGTATTTTCACATCTCTGATACCGTTTACGAAACTCTGTGTGTCAGTTGATCTTTAGTTTTCTCTGGCAGGTCTGGGTAGGACAAGTGCACTAAATGTCTAACCTCTGCTTCGAATTCTTGAAGGCTCTCTCCGGATTTTTGCATTTTCCCACTTAGTTGCAACTGGTATACTTGGCTCAAGGACAGATTGTCGTATCTTTTGTACAGGATGGCGATGATCTTGTTAAAATTGCCGTGTTCATCGACTGGAATGCTTTGGAGGAGCTCTAAAGCCGGACCTCTTAAGAAAATTACAAGAGAGGTAGATTTTTCTTGGTTATCCCATCCATTAGCTGTAGCTACTGCTGCAAATTGCCGTTTATACATGAGCCAAGGTGAACTGCCATCAAATGTGGGTGGTTTGCTGATGGAACCTTTCGTATTCCTGGTGTTCTGGTATTTTCCTCGCTGTAAGTCCTGTTGCATTTTTTAATTTCTGTATTTACTTTGTTTTGGATAGCACTGATTTCAAATTTCACCTGGCTCTGGATGGAATCGATGTCATCTACTTTGGTTTCAAGAGCCTCCACATTATTTTTTAGGATATTTATGTCGTCGTTTATCTCTTTTATATCTGACTTTACTATTTGCATTCTTTCATTAACTGTTTCATTAACTTGTGATACTATTTGCGTTAATTGTTCAAATTGCATTTGTGGTTTTTCTTCTAAAATTTTAAATTCGTTTTTTCTGGTTAATTCAACTTGTTCTTGTTTTTCTTCAAATACTTTAAAATCATTTTGTCGTTTTAATTCAATTTGATCTTGTTTTTATTCAAATTTCGAGAAAAACCTTCAATTAAATTCGGTTGTTCACTTTTCATCGTGGAAACTAGATTCTCTAATTCTATTTTACGTTTTTCTTCAAAAGATTTCACTAACCTTTGTTGAATTCCCTCATGTTGTTGTTTCTCTTTTTTGTCACATTTTTCCAGGATCTGAGTTATTTTTTGATCTAGCCCATCCGTAACCTGTTTGAATATATGTTTTGGTAGTCTCATCCATTTTTTCTTTTTCCATTCTTCGGGTTTCCATAAATCAAATTGCGATTTTAACTTCACTTAATCCTGCACTTCGACACCATTTTGCAATAAATTCCATGTGTTCAAATTAATTAAAGTTTAAAAGCTAATATTTACTCTCACTTTCTAGGAACTATTACTTACATCAAATATTCACAACAGCTGATTCGAATATCTAAATAATAATACAACATAAGCTCTTCGCCGTCTAACTAACTCCTGAGATGATGGGCCGCTCCTTTTAAAATCAGCATCGAATTCTCTCGTACAATCGAGTGTCAATTTTACAGTTGTCGAGTTATTTCGAGACAAGTTTTTTTTTCCGTCCGAACCCTCTAGCTCTTCTTTTTTTTCTATCCCAACGATTGATGTCTCATCGGAATGAAACCAGGAACGGACTGGATAATTTTTTATAATAATATGTTAGGTAGTCCATAAGAGTTGCTATACAGGATGGTTAAAATACAGCGTGGAATGGAATTATAGTATTGTTATAAAATTTATCTACGCCGTCCCTGACTAACTAAAAAGAACTGGAAACTTCAGATGGGGCAAAAACTACTGATCTCGAAGCTGGGCGAAAAAATGTAATACCCATCCAGGACGATGGGAAAATTCTATGTAGGGTATATAAGACAATATTCAGGACTTAGTACAGCTTAGATAGTGTTATTATTTCGATGTAGATTGTATTCAGAATCAGCTGTTGTAAATATTTGATTTTTACGTGTAAATGAAGTTCTAGAAAGTGAAGTGAATATCAGTAATTAAAAGTTTTAATTTGAACCCACGGAGTTTATTGCAATTTAGTGTCGAAGTGTGGAATTTATTGAAGTTAACATCGTAAATTGAAGTATGAAAAAAATGAAGAGATTACAAAAAAAATATTCAAACAGGTTTCTGATAAATTAGATGAAAAAATAACTCAGATCCTGGAAAAACATGTCAAAAAAGAGAAACAACATAAAGAAGAAATTCAACAAAGGTTAGTGAAATCTTTTGATAAAAACGAAAAATTGAATTAAAGAACCTTGTAACTAACATAGATGAAAAACAATAAAATCTTGTTTCTACGATAAAACATGAACCACAGAATTTAATGGATGGATTAGTCTCGAAATTTTAAGAAAAAGAAGATCAAATTGAATTAACAAGACAAAAGGAACTTAAAATATTCGAAGAACAGAGACCATATGAATGTAAAATAGGAAGAAAAAGACAACTGCAATTTGAACAATTAATGTAAATAGTATCGCGAGTTAATGAAATAGTGGAATCAGATATAAATGCTGACATAAAGAGCCTAAAAAATAATGTGAAGTCTCTTGAAATCAAAGTAGATGACATCGATTCCATTCAGAGCCAGGTGACATTTGAAATCAGTGCTATCCAAAAAAAAGTTGAAGCCGAATTAAAAAAATGCAACAGGACTTATAGCGAGGAAAATGCCAGAACACCGTGAGTACCAAAGGTCCCTTTAGTAAACCAACCACAATTGATGGCAGTTGTCCTACCCAGACCTGCCGGAGGAAACTAAAGATCAATTGGCTACACTGAGTTTCATAAACGGTATCAGAGATGTGGAAGTACAAATAAATCTAAGACTAATTGGCATTAAGAAGAGTAACGAAGCTTTGCTCCGGGCTTTGGAGGTAGAGGCCGTCATGAATATGTCCAAGCCAAGGGTACGAGCAGTTTCCTTCAATCAGGAAGCGCTGCTGGCTGGTATGAACAAACTGTTAGAACGGTCACAAAGAACTGACACCAGACGAGCATGTTACCGTTGCGGACGGACATGACACTTTCAACGTGACTACAACAAAACAGCCATCTGTCCAGGGACCGTCAGCCAGTCACCATAAGGGGGATAATGCTGACTAACCCTCCACCAGCATCCAAAACATTATCCATGCGGGGATTTTGTTTTAGTTTTGATACGGGTCCAGGGTTTTGAGGTCATCGGAAATCCGACCAGTTAACAGCAACCTCCAGCTCAGAACAGTCACCGGCGAGTCCATGTCAATATAGGGTGAGGCAGATGTCGTGCTACAAATAGGGGATAGCGGATATCGAGGACGATTTTATACTGGGGGGCCGTTCAAGTATTACGTAAGCACTATAAGGGGGCGGGGGTCTTTGATTTGCTTATTTCTGATGACATGGGGTATGATGGGGTCTAGATCGTGATTACGTCAGCAGTAGTTATTTACTTTTTTACTCAAATTACAATCCACACATTGTGTATTAGAGTGTCCCTTATTTTTCAAAGTTTTTATTTTTTAAAGCATAGGTTTTAGTTTTGTTCATTTGCTTATATAAATTAATTTTGAACTTAATTGGATTAATATAACTTGTGCAGACTTGCATCGAATCATGTCCATACAAGTTGGGCAGAAGTAGTCGTACTCGCGGTATTTGTCATTTATTCATATGGCAGTGAAATTAAGAAGTAATAAAATTTCTAGAGTGTTTTTGGGAAAAAGCTAGGATCCCTAAGAGAGTTATTCCTAATTGTGTAAGAAAATTTGTGGATCTTCACCATGCTTGGAGACAGTTGTAAAAAGATAAAAAAAAGATGTTTACAACCACCGCGAGGAGAACTTTCAAAATAATTTAGATAATTTATTCAATATACACACGCTGATGCTTTAGAACGGCTGAAAATAGACGAAGACAAAATATTTTTACTAAAACAGAAAGAACCAGGAAGTTTAGCAGGAGTAGACAAAAAAATAGCTGAAAAAGAAGAAAGGACGAAACTGAGAAAACTAAAAGAAGAGAAAATAATACTACAGATTTTATACAAGCGCATGAACATGATGATCAACTTATCAGTTCTGATAAAAGCCTTGCGGAACCCTTGCCATCCACCTCTCAAACGGTAAGTTCAGAACCTACTCGTACAAAAAGAGGAAGAAAAGACTTTATCACGCCTAAGTTAGTTGCTGCTTTAGATAGATGTCAATTAAGTATAAGGGATTTTGTCTATATAGGTACTTCAGGCTGTAGTAGAAGCACTAGAATGACAGACATTGAATACTCTCTTCGAGGTGTCATTCCTGACAGGTGAAGGTGAAAAATTTTATCGTGACATCCTGTCCTAGGAGTTAAGGGAGAACAGCAATTACACGGAACGGCTCCAGATTCGGAACCTCTGTGTGCTAATTCTCTCGAAAATCCTAGATGTCGGTCTTACATCTTACGTCTTCAAATTTAACGAAATGTATCAAATACATAAAGAAGTGTTCGAGAGGACAATCAATTGTGGGAAGCGCAAGTGATGAAGGTTCTCTGACCAGAAACAATATATGTTATATATAATATATAATGTATATTGCCTTGCGTACAAAGGAATGACACCTCGAAGAAAGTATTCAATATCTCTGACAGGTGAAGTTATTTAAAAAATTTTATCGTGACATTCTGTCCTAGGAGTTAAGGGAGAACAGCAATTACACGGAACGGCTCCAGATTCGGAACCCCTGTGTTTCCTGGCCACCGCCTTGACTCCAGCAACTTTTAATGTTTAACCCTGCTCTTTATTAATTTTCGTTCCAAACGCTAGTTTTACGGGAAATTGTAGCCATTTAAATTGGAAAGGCAATTTTGAGGGTATCATGGGAATTCTTGGTATAAAAACAGTTTCACCAGTTGCATGGCCAGTTAATATGATACATTTGATCAAAAAAAATTTTTAAATCGTCTGCTTTGAATCTTGTATCTTTCCACAGTTTCAGTGGACTCAAATTGCGGAGCAATATAATAGAAGCACCTACTTTTAATATTAATTTGAAACCAATTTAATTTCTTAGTGGATATGTTACTAATATCGGGATAAAATTGTTCTATAACTTTTTCCACATTTTGTACCAATACACAAATATTGTTAAAATGTACATAGAGATTTTCTGCTTAAAATTCATCATTTCCTATTTGGAGCAAGTCGTTAGAAAATTGCCAATTATCTTCGCTAAACGATAAAATCCTCATATTTGTTTTTAAGTTCATATTTCGTTATATGTGAGAAAGATGCGATCTTTTGAACGATGCATTGAATTCATCTGCTCACGTTCCCCTAGTGATACCTGGCAAAACTTGACGGAAATAACTAGAGAATAAAACAATACAACCACCCATTGGCCAGTTACTGTTGAGCAGATCTTGCATTGACCCTGTCTGGTGCCTCAACTGAAGTTTTATGAGACAAAGAAGCCTCATCCCACATAATCAAACTGCAAACCCTCATTATTTTTTCCGGCACTACTCTGTTTTGAGATATTGCCAATGCTAGTGACGTCATCACTACATATTTTTAATGTCAGTTTGAATTTGGAATGGGTAGTTCGCCCACTTTCCAAAAGTGTGACTGTTATGCCGGACGATGCCACAGCTTGGGCAATTTTTCTGTCGGATCGTACTTTTGCTAATAATAAATTTATTAAAATGTTTTATATGTGTCTCCAGGGGCATCTAAAAAAATATGTTACCTTCATTACTATTATTATTTGAGGACATTTTTGTTCAACATTCAAGCGACATTCATCTTGAATGACTTGTAAAAGTTTCAACTGGTTATAGTTAGTTTCTCGTAAATACTCTGTATTGAATGTTGCAATTAAATTGTAATTTAATGTTATTGTTAATCAAAAATTGTATAGATTTTCCTGACAGAGATTCCACTTGTTTATTCAATGCAAATAAAGCTTGATAAAATAGTTGAGTCAAAATTATTTAATGACAATTCTTGACGTCGGCGATGCTTACACACAGAAATCTTCAGTCATGCTTTGACGATCATTTTGTCAAAGAAGATGTGGGTCGGTAACTTGACTGAAGGATATCATGATTGTAAATAAATAACTAACTGATTTAGCGGAACAGCATAAGGCAGCTTTAGAAAGCGTACTTTTAATTTTACAATATTTTCTTACTCCTACCCTCCAATACAAAGCCTATGGAGAGAAGTAGGGCCTTTTACTACGAGGAGTAACATCTACGGCTCGGACGCGAGGCGCGGGGTCACGGGAAGCCCGTCCGGGCCGGTCAAATCAAGGCGACACGAAATTAATTTCGTTGCCTGTTACAAATTTTGATATATCTCCTAAGTTATTCATTTATTTTGTATAGTGTTAAGGGAAAAAACTTCTTCATGAAATGATCAAGCCAACTAACGTATTTAAAATGATAAGGATTAATACCGTATTTGTCTAAATAGCGTTCCAAATACGCTTTATAATTGCCCATTTTTTAAAAGTATTAAAATGATTGTAGCATGTTATCCTTAAGAGATAGACATATGCCGTCCCTAACTTTTATGTAGACCTCTATAAGATACACAATTTCACCATACATTATTTTGTTATATCTCAAAGGGTTTAGGCAGACATATCCGACTGCAGGCCCACGAAGACTAGACAACGGAGCAGTGCATCCAGGACCAAATAGCTGATCGAGACATCGAACCAATTCTGTCACTTAAAAAGAGAGGGGCACCCAGGCCAGGATGGGACGAAGGAGCTAGATTCTCGGGCGCCCTGAAATCATTATGGGCCCAATTGGTCTCTCTAGGAGTAGAGAATGGAATGCTCAAGAGAATTTGGGAAAGCTCTGATGGCCGAGAAAGCAAGTCCCGACTGGTAGTCCCAAAGAAGAAGGACATCCTATCCGAAGTACATGACGGGATTACTGGGGGTCATCTGGGCATGAATAAACATTCAGACCAGGGGCGTAACTTCGAATTAAATTTATTCCAGGAGGTCTGTACGATGTTAGGAATCAGGAAAACGAGAACAACGACATTGCATCCACAGTACGACGGAATGGTGGAAAGATTTAACAGGACCTTGGAACAACACCTATCCAAGGTCGTCAGCAATAATCAGCATGATTGGGATGAGCATATTCCTCTGTTCCTGTTGGCCTATCGCTCAGCTGTACGTAATTGTACAGCCCTGTCTCCAGTCAGGGTACTATTTGGAAAAGAGCTGAGATTATCCTGGGATCTGGCCTTTGGCTCCCCTCAAGAACCGTTACCGGATGAAGACGTGACATGACCTTAAGGCCAATTCAGTTGGGTTCCAAGAGAGTGACAAAATCTGGCTGTACAACCCCCAACGGAGCAAGGGTAAACAGGACCTTGGAACAACACATTCCAAGGTCGTCAGCATTAACCAGCGTGACTGCGATGAGCATATTCCCAAATTCCTGTTTGCATAGTTTGCTCAGTTGTACATAATAGTACAGACCTGACTCCAGCGATGGTCCTATTCGGAAAAGAGCTGCGATTACCCTGTGATTTGGCTTTTGGCTCCCTCGAAGAACCTTCCCAAGACATCAACGATTATGCCTACCTGCTCCGACATATCATGATGGCAATATTCGTAGATGTTGGCCACCAGTAACCGGATGAAGACGCTTAGTACATCTTAGATAGTGTTATTATTTCGATATAGATTGTACCTGTTGTAAATATTTGATTTTTACGTGTAAATAAGGCTCTAGAAAGTGAAGTGAATATCCGTAACTAAAAGTTTTAATGTGAACCCACGGGGTTTATTGCAATATGGTTAGATAAAAGCAAAAAAAATAGTTATATAGGGTAGGCCATAAACAGTTGGAAATTGATGATAGATATAGGGAATGTATACCTATAGGGTAGCTCATTAGCAATTGCATTTACAGGGTGGTTGCAATATAGGATGTACTGGAATTATAATTATAAATGGTGGTTCAAAAAATGTAACAATGAGTGGACATAAGCAAATGCATATACTGGGTAGTTTAAACATATAGAGGTGTGAAATTATAGTTACACAGTGGGATTTCAATTATGTTAGCACAAAAATGTTATATTTGGTAGCCTATAAAAATTTGCATATATAGAGTGGAGCGGAATTACAGTTATACAAAGTGTTTAAAAAAATGTTAGAATATAAATGTATTATAGCGTAGCTTGCAACGACTTGCATATATATTATGCAAATGAATTGCGGGTAGCAGCCAAAGATTAAATCAGTATACTCTATTTTATGTGTGAGCGTTCGGAATTCTTTTATTCCTTCGTCAGTCAAATACTGAAACAGTTACAAATATTGTTGTTACTATGAGTACATATTACAGAAATTAAATTAAATCCTAAATTTCTAAAGTTGAGATTCAAAAAATAAAATTAGCGTAGCCCAGTGAATTAAACAACATAACATCCAGTCTATCGGTTGCAGTTTTATGAAATTAAATCTAAATTTGAAACAAATAAAAATGAGAAACCATAGATATGTCGGAGGTAATATTATAAGGGATGAGAGTTTTTTTAAAGTTTAAGAAAATAAGTAAATAAATAAATTTTTAGACAAAGTTCTAAAAGCAATATATATTGGGTATTCCATATCAAACGAGCCACCTTGAATATCTTGGTTATTTTCAAAAATATTGCAATAAGAAAAAACAGGTCGATTTTTGTTTCGAGGGGGAAATTTTTTGAGGTGTATTAGCGCTTGCGCGCATTGAATATAAACAAGCCAATTCAATGACCTTGAGATTTGAGATAGAGAAAATAGGTGTTGTCTTATATCATTTGAAAGCCGTTTTTACGGACTATACTTTCACAATAAAATTTTTAATTGCGATTTCTGTACAACGGACCTAGTGGTAAAACCGGATTATTAAATTAAAAGTTTTTACTGCATGGAAAAGTATTGAAAAGGAGTTCTTGTATAGTACGCTCTTAAACCATCCTGTTTCACTGCCACATCCTGTAATAACACACAATACAAGAAAAACATTAAATGTAAACATTAATTTATTTTACATTATTTTTTGCTGATATTTACAGCAAGTTTGTTTATCTGTTCTGACCTTTATTCGATCATTTGAAGCATTGTACATTTATCTGTCAAGTTATTACTTTACTGATTTGTTGAAAATTTAAAAGATGGTATACACATTGCAAGAACGTGTTGAGCTGGTAAGTCTTTATTACCAAAATCAAAATTGGGCTCTATCTGCTGCAAGGGTTTTTAACTAAAACCATCCCGAACGTAACGTTCGTCATAAATACGTATCAGTACTCAGTAATGAATGAAGAAAGAGGTCCCATTGGAATTGTAAATGATGAAGGGGTAGCTGTGGCTACATTGGGCCATGTTCAACTTATACGAAACACGCAGTCTGTCCAGAAAATCTCTGCAGCTTCCGGTATTAGCAAAACTAACCTTTTTAGAATTTTGCATAAGTACAAATTCCATCCGTACATTATTAAATTACTTCATGAATTAAATGAGCATCATTGGGATCGAAGGCAACAGTTTTGGGAAGTTATGACCCAGCGTATGATCGAAAACCCGAATTTCTTGTACAATGTTTGCTTTTCGTACTATTTCATTTCATGGGGAGGTTAACCGACATAACTGTAGATTTTGGAGCGATATAATTCCTATTTATTTCAGGAAGCTCATAGTCAACATCCGGTAAAACAAAACGTTTGGTCAGGGATTTTGGAAAATCATCTAATTTGACCCCTGTTTATGCCTGGTAATTTAAATGGTGAAATGTATCACAAGATATTGGAAGATGAAATTAATGCATTGATAATAGAAAAATTAGAAATATCGATTACATGAAGAACAATTGCATTTCCAACTAGATGGAGCTCCTCCTCTCTACGCCGCACCAGTTCGTTAATACCTCGATTTTGAATACCCTGGTCGCTGGATTGGAAGAATACGTCCTATAGAATGGCCTGCCCGATCACCTGATACGAAACCTTTGGATTTTTTTTGTGGGGACATGTTAAATCCAAATCTTTTATGACTCTGAGAATTTGGACGAATTATAGCGGAGTGCCGTCAGATAACACCAACTATACTGAGCCATGACGACTTTCAGTCAAGGTTGTACGATTGTATGGAAGTCAATGGAAGACACGTAGAACGTTTGCAAATTCGTTTTTTTTAATACTCTTTTATTATTAAATGTACAGAAATTGCAATAAAAAAAAGTTGCAAATGAAGGGTGTTTTAAATGAAGTGTGGAGAGAAAATATACTTTATAATGTGGTTAAAAAAAATATAATGAAAAATTGGGAAATAGCGTGGCTCATAATCAGTTGCACATATAGGATACTTGAAATATAGCGTGGAGAAATGTTATAGTTAAGTCTTTAAAAACTGTTATATTGGTTGACCAATAAGCAGCAGCGTATACAGGGTAGCTGTAATAATGTGATTAAAAAATATTGGGCATTTATGGATTTATAGTTATACAGGGAGGTACAAAAAATGTTATGCTGGGTAGCCGATAAGTAGTTGTATATACCATGTGGTTAAAATAGAGGGTGGAGTAGAATTATAGTTAAACAGGTTGGATAAATTTTTTTTGTAGAATAGAAGATGAGCTGTTGCATATATGCAATATCTGAAACGTGGATTATTATAATTCATAGAGTGTGATTAAAACAATGTTATAAAAAGCTGCATATAAGGGGTGGGTGAAATACAAGGTGGAGACAAATTATACTTTCCAGGGTGGTTCAAAAAGGTTATATAGCGTAGTCCATAAGCAGTTGCATATGTAATGTACTGAGTGGACCAGAGTTATAGTTAAGTATTTAAAAAATGTTATATTTGGCGCCCCGTAAGCAGATGTACATACAGGGTGGTTGAAATATTTTGTAGAGTATTATGGTTATACAGGGTGGTTAAAAAATAAGTTGTAATGTTTGACAAATTGGCAGCGGTGTACACAAGATGGTTTTAATGTAGATGGAAATAGAGTTAGTTATACAAAGCAGTTAAAAAGAAAGTTGAATAAAATTGTTCTATAGGGTGAAGTAGTTGCAATTTGGGTGATGGTTTAAATAAAAATTTGGTTTTAGGGTGCAAAATTGTGTTTTTATATTTGAGTCACACCAAGGGTTCTACAGACATTTCCATTAGGATAGATCAAAAAAAGTTAAAAAAAAATTGTTATATAAGGTAGACCATGAACAGTGTTCATTCTACTATATGCAATATCTGAAATATGGGGAGAAGCAAGATTATAGTTTTAGAGTGTGTTTAACTCAATATTAGAAAAAGCTGCATATAAAAGTTGAATAAAATATAGAGTTAAGAGAAATTTTACTTTAAAAGTGGTTCAAAAAATATCAGAAATCATTGTTATGAAGCGTAGACCATAAGCAGTTGCATAGCTGAAATATAGGATAGAGAAGAGTTATAGTCAGGTGTTCAAAACGTTATATTGGGTGACAAATAAACCGCAGCATATTCAGGATGGTTGCAATGTAGGGTGAAGTAGAGTTACAGTTATTCAAGGTTATTCAAAAAAATATCGAATAAAATTGTTATATAAGTACTTGCAGTTTGGGTGAGATATATTCGGGATTGGCGGATTTATAGTTAAGTAGGGTGGTTCAAACAAGTTAGGATGTGTTTTATATAGGATAACCCATATGTTTCATAAGTTATTTCTTTTTGCGAAGGCTTGAACATTGGGTGCGCGGGTGAAACCGCGGGTAACGGCTAGTATATATTATTTCCTTATATTCATATTATTACCCAATTTATATGTGTCTCCTCGATCTTGTCTGATACATTAAGAGAAAACAGTGCAAACGAGTTAAATTTAAGAGAACAAAATTTTGAATTTTTGAATTTGATTTGAGTACAGTAATTTCCGTTTTAAACATTTCTAATAGTCCAGTTGACGATTCAAATATTTTAAATATAATGAATCGCAACAGACAAGCAGGTAACGTTCCAGTTTTTGAACCCAAGTTACTACAAATAATTCCACAATTTGATGGAAACCCATTAGAACTTTCATCATTTCTTGACACTGCTAATACTATCATTAATCAGTATTGGAATCCAAAAACAGAAAATATCCAAAGCGTACAAAACATAACAATTATATACGGTATATTTCTAAACTAATAGGTAAAGCTAGAGAAGTTTACAGTATTTGATAAAGATTGGCACACTGTCAAAAACGCGTTAATAGCACATTTTGGAGATCAGCGCAATGAGAATGGTTTACTTTTTGATTTAGATCAATTAAGACAATTTCAAAATGAACCTTCTATACAATTTTATACAAGAGTTATGTCCAATTTAAGCGCATCACATAACTATGTTGACTTTCACGAAAATCTTGTTCAAAATAGAACAGTCAAAAACACATTTTATAACACCCACGCTTTAAAAATACTTTTAGTAGGACTAAAAGAGCCCTTAGGTTCTCCTATTAGAGCTATGAAACCCAGCACATTAGCTGAAGCCAGAAAGTACATTATTGCCGAAAACAACATTCGACACTTACCAAGACCTTCCAATTTTGACAACAATTATCACAAAAGCAATTTCCAACATCAAAAACCACATAATCACAACCAACACTACAAACAAAACCCAAATCAATTTCAAATGCAAAATCAATTTCAATCTTTGAATAGAAATCAAATTCCATGTCAATTTCTACCAAATAATTTTCAATATCAACAACAACAATTTCCAAGAGGACCCATACAAATTCAACAAAGACCAGTTAACCTTAACGAAAAACCCTACATAGAACTACATTCGATCTATGACAAAAAGGATCTTCCTTACATAAAAATATCCAATCCTCCATTGAAACTTTTAATAGACACGGGTGCAACAAAATCATTTTTGAATCCCGAAGTAGCAGAAAACTATTTTTCAGATTTCATAAAGAAAGAACCCTTTACACTTTCTTCAATTTTTCAAACAACCACCAAAAATTATTGTATCGAAATCCCAGCGTTTCCAGAATTTAATTCTAAAAAAATATTAAATTTTATTTATTTAAATTCCACAATTTCTTTGACGGCTTAATACGCTATGAAACAATGAAACCTCAATGTTCAAATTGATATGAGAAATTTCACTTTGAAACTCCAACTCCAAAATTAATCTAGATCATTATGAAAGAAAGAACAAACTTTTATTCTTTGCCCGACTAGAACACCATACCATTGAAACCCTTAAAGTTCCAGTTAACATTCAAAATGGCGAAATTGAGATAAATACAATTAAAATAGGTATAACAACCGCAATAAATGGTTACGCCAATGTGGAAATTCAAAATAACACTAATGATCCCCATGAAATAAAATTATATTCTCCCATATCTGTAAAACTTTACAATCAAAATGACTCATGCAACAAGATATCCCAATGAAGAACAATACATTCCAAAAACTGAAATTACGCACTTAATCCGAACTCAACACATGAACTCAGAATAAAAATATCACATTGAAAAATTATGTCATTCATTTTCTGACATTTTTAAAACTAATGATGAAACTTTCACTAACCAAGTAAAACACAAAATAAAAACTTCTCACGAAATTCCAGTTTATTCAAAATCGTATCGATATCCTTTTATCCGTAAACCCTAAATTCAAAGACAGATCAAAGAAATGCTCGATAATGAAATGATTCGACCAAGTAATTATCCATGGTCTTCCCCGATCTGGATAGTTCGGAAAAAAGCCGATGCTTCCGGTATTAAAAAATAGGGTATAGTAGTAGACTATCGTAAACCAAATGAAAAAACAATTGATGATCGTTATCCCATTCCAAACATTTCCGATATTCTCGATAAACTTGGCAAATGCCAATATTTTACAACTTTAGACTTAGCGAGTGGCTTTCACCAAATTGAAATGCATCCCGACGATATCAAGAAAACAGCTTTCAATGTCGAACACGGTCATTACGAGTATCTCCGTATGCCGTTTGGTTTAAAAAACGCCCCCGCAATGTTCCAGAAAGTCATGGACAATGTCTTTGAAGGTCTACAAAATAATATTTGTTTTGTGTATGTCGACGATATCATTTGTTTTCCTCCTTACTTCAAGAACATATTGTTAATTTGAAAAAAATATTCCAAAGAACACAATTTAAAAATCCAAATCAGAATTATTATGTAGAGAAGTTTCTTTCCTCGGACATTTAATTACTCCTGATGCTATTAAACCTAACTCTGATAAAATTAAAGCAATTTTAAATTACCCAATTCCAAAAACAGACAAGGGAATAAAACAATTCCTAGAACTCTTAGGTTATTATAGGAAGTTCATTAAAAAATTCGCTCACATTACAAAACCATTTACAACTTGTTTGAAAAAAGGTGCTAAAATCAATATTAATGACCCTGAATATATTAAAACTTTCGAAGAATGTAAATCACTTCTGGCAAACGATCCAATTTTGCAATACCCAGACTATTCGACAATTGACAAAGAATTGTTAGCCATCGTCTACGGCACAAAGGTCTTTCGAAGTTACATTTTTGGTCGACCCTTCACAATAGCGTGTGACCACCTTCCCTTAAAGTGGCTCATGTCTTTAAAAGAACCCAATTCACGTTTAGTACGTTGCAGATTACGTTTAGAAGAGTTTAACTATGAAATAGTTCACAAGAAAGGTAAGAAAAATACTAATGCAGACGCCCTGTCACGAGTAGAAATTTACCCTAACGAAACCGAAAGAAATACTCCCCCAATTTTTCAATATATTCAAGAATTTATCGAGAATCCAAAATTACAAAAGAACAGACCTACTTCTCGAGAAATCGATAACCAATCGACAATAGGACAAGTTGACCCTGACGAAAACAGTGACAACAATACTATTCATACCAGCGAAGAAGATCCAATACTTTCAATTAAAATAACAGACAAACCAGTGGATTACTTTCTAAATAAAATTTTTATTATTATTTTTAAGTCCAAGACAATCCCCGAAAACAGATAAAGAAAATTTTTGAAAACCCTGTAATTCGAACAAGTTTCTATTTATATGTCACAAAGAACTCTTTCCGATAATAACTAATTCAGTTTATAAAAGAGTACGCAGGAAATACTAGACAATACGCATTTTACTTCCAAAATGACCCAAATAATTATTCTTACGAAGAAATGTGTAGATTCATCCCCCAAATATTCAAAAATTCTGCATATAAATTTTTAAAATCAAATAAGTTACTTACACAACACCGACAACAAAATCTTAAGAAAAGCCAACACGAAGGAATAACAAATCACAGAAGAATTTTAGAAACCTCTAACGAACTCAAACAAAAATATAATTGGCCCAAATTAATTGATGATGTGAACAAATTGGTAAATAACTGTAATGTATGCCAAGTAAAATATGAACGTCGTCCCCCATCTAATAAAATTTCCTTTGAAACAATTCACATAGATACTTTCAAATTCGAAAATTCAATTGCTCTTACTATATGTGACAGCTTTTCAAGGTTTGGACAAGCTTATATTATTCCCAGTTTATCAGCCCTTCATGTCTATACATTACTTTTACAATTTATCAGTACATTTAAAATTTCAGGAAACATTGTTTCTGACAATGGTTCAGAATTCACTCAACATCTCATAAAAGATTTTGCAAATTTATATAAAATAAATTGGCATTATACCTTGTCCTTAAATCCAAATAGTAATTCCATCGTAGAGAGATTTCACTCAACTCTACGCGGACATTTGAGAACACTTACATTAACAAAACCAGATATAAGCCCTTTTGAAAAACTTTCTTATGCAATTATAGGTTACAACAATTCCCTTCATTCAGTCACAAAATATAAGCCCATTGATCTTATTTTTGGTCAATTAGAATTAAAAGAACCAATTGAAATCGATCTTCAAGCCCAAGTTCTTAAACACGAACTTGAAAAACATTAAGAAATCATGAAAACTTTATACCGAAATGTTGCTGAAAATATGCAAAAACAAAAAGCAACTCTTATTCAGAAAATTAATGAAAAAAGGAATGACCCTGCTGATATTCAACCAGAAACTACAGGTTACAGAAAATTAACGGAAAGACAAGGCAAAATACATATTCCACAAAATACCGATTTAACAGTAACAACACCTCAAAATACTTATCACAAACAAATATTTAAACCGTCTCGAAAATTTATTGACAAAAACTTGTTACAGGTTGATGACACTACACCTGACGATGAGTCAGAAAGTTCAAATTCGGAATCTCAAAACTAATCCCGGAGTCCTTCCCTTTAAACTTGGAAGTTCCCGACTAAAAATCGCCTCTCACACTTTCCTACATTATGTCCGAATTGAACCAATCAAATCACAAATTTTATCAATCACCAATATTTATGATAACTTTGAACACGTAATACGTAACGTCAGGTCTGTTCAAAAAGAACCAATTTTTAGTTCATATAAACACTTATAATATGAAGTCAGATTATTACTGTTCCCAAATACTAGAAATAAAAGAGGATTAATTAACCCCTTAGGATCTGTAATAAAATCTAATCAAAATAAAATTGTTAGAAAAGTTAATAAACAAATATCATTAACTTCGGCACTAATGAAAAATATTAATGAAACAATTACTAAAATATCAAGTAACCAAAATTTGATTGAAAATAAAATTGAACAATTAAGAATAGTTTGAAGACGCGAGATGTAAGACCGACATCTAGGATTTTCGAGAGAATCAGCACACAGAGATTCCGAATCTGGAGCCGTTCCGTGTAGTTGCTGTCACGATAAAATTTTCAGGTTACTTCACCTGTCAGAGATATTGAATACTCTCTTCGAGGTGTCATTCCTTTGTACGCAAGACAATATATATTATATATAAATATAATATATATTGTTTCTGGTTAGGGAACCTTCATCAGTTGCGCTTCCCATAATTGAATGTCCTCTCGAACACTTCTTTATGCATTTGATGCATTTCTTTAAATTTGAACATGCGAGATGTAAGACCGACATCTAGGATTTTCGAGAGAATCAGCACACAGAGATTCCGAATCTGGAGCCGTTCCGTGTAGTTGCTGTTCTCCCTTAACTCCTAGGACAGAATGTCACGATAAAATTTTCAGGTTACCTCACCTGTCAGAGATATTGAATACTCTCTGCGAGGTGTCATTCCTTTGTACGCAAGACAATATATATTATATAAAAATATAATATATATTGTTTCTGGTTAGGGAACCTTCATCAGTTGCGCTTCCCACAATTGAATGTCCTCTCGAACACTTCTTTATGCATTTGATGCATTTCGTTAAATTTGAAGACGCGAAATGTAAGACCGACATCTAGGATTTTCGAGAGAATCAGCACACAGAGATACCGAATCTGGAGCCGTTCCGTGTAGTTGCTGTTCTCTCTTAACTCCTAGGACAGAATGTCACGATAAAATTTTCAGGTTACTTCACCTCTCAGAGATATTGAATACTCTCTTCGAGTACAAAAGAATGACACCCAGTGTGTTTATCTTAATAAATAACGTAAGTAAATACTCCTATTTTAGTCACTTACGCAATCGCTTTTTCGCTTTTAATTGCTAAATAACAGTTAATTCGTTTGGAAAATATTCTAATTCCAACTCTGTCCCGTTAATATTTTTTTTGGGAAGAAGGAAACTGTCATTAATAAAATTTTATCTACGATTTAATTAGTAAAATTTTGCTTTGTTCTTTTATCGAAATTATCTTGTATTAGTTCCTGTATTGACCAACTATTGATTAATATTCCTGCTTTCGCGCTCAATAAAATTTGAAATTTTAACATGTCATTTCCTTTCCCCACTTTTATCAGTGAGATAAACGCTTGTCGAATGAAGTAGATTTTGCTCTCTCTTCTGGTTCGACAGCCATAGGGACAGTAAGCGAATTTCGTTCAGAGTTTAATTTTTTTATTGGGAAATTTTTTTATCTTTATCGTGAAATTATCAGTTAGAATTTGCTTAATTTATCGTTTTCCTTATTACCGTATATTTGATTGTAATTAAGCAGATTCAGATTATCGTTATAGTTTGATTAATCGAATGAATTTTTTTATAGTTTTTTATCGGCTATAGTTCATACTTTATCGTATCTATTAATAAATTTGGAAAGAAATTTTGGGTGAATCTGGTTTCATATTCATCTTAATATCGATATACCGCGTTTTCTTGCAACGATAAATAGTTTGTGCTTAACTGCGTGGTTCATTAATTTTTTTTCTAATTTTTTTGCTTTGTATCTGACACGTAGTTGGCATCGATAAGCAATCGTTAGTTGCTAGAGATTTCACACGTATCGTGATAAAAAAAAATAAAGGAAAAAGGGAACAATTATTGCCGGCCTCTTTTGCATTTTTAGGTATTGGTGAATCTGGAGAGTTTGATTGACGATATCTACCAAAATTCAGGAAAGGACAAATTGATCCACTAGACGAAATCTCTGGTGAGGCTAAATTTAGTAGCTGATGAAGCTTCCCAACTGGGTTGGACTACAACTAAGGATGATCATGTGAGTGACTTGAAAAATTTTATTATTTTTATTTTTTTTGCTTTTCGTTCAGTATTTCATATATATTTCTATTTTATTGAATTGGATTTATATTCAGATATACCGGTAAACATATATATATATATATATATATATATATATATATATATATATTTTAAGTCACTCGCTGGTCTTTCAGTATTCATTGGCCCAGATTTGGTTGCTTGTCTCCTTGGTTACAGATAAATCACATTTATTTTTTTAAATTTCCTTTCTCTAAGTTTGGAGTAGAGAGCCAAGCAGGTTCTGGGCTAAAGCATTTAGCTACGCCTAGTTTCCTTTATTTTATTTGTTTAACTTGGGGGAAATGTTTATGACCAGATTTCACATTTGATTTTTTATTATATTTGTGAATATAGAGGCAATAAACATTTTTATCGTTTCTTAACGTCGTCAAGCGGTTTGTCGGATTAGAAGGCACATGATTAGATCTTGAATATAATTTTTTTATACCGTTATCTTTAAGCACATTATTAGCTCTCAAACGTAATTGTTTATATATCTGATTTACCGTTAAATTTTACCTGTAATTAATAATTGATTTGTTATTTAAATCTAAATTAGTAGTAGTATAACTAGCAGTTGCAATTTACCTTAAGTCTTATCGTTATATATTTTTACTTAGAATTTGAAGCGTTTCAAATTTACTTTTATTAGTTAAAGCATTTTTTCAGTCATTTTGGTAGTATTCAAATAGTTAATTTAGGGTGAAGAAGTTAGGGATAACTAAGGTAGGGTGCCTCACCTCATACACGTGCCGAACCGATCCTATAGAGGTATATACGCCTATACTAGTCAGGGGGCTAAGAGTGCCCAGATACGTAAACACTAACCTCAAATCAAGGGAGCAGAACTCTGACAGTACGCCCTGATTCGACTTGTTCGCTGGTGGGACAGTGGCAACTCCTGGCCGCCCTGAGTTATTGGAATCCCGGCTGCTGTTAGGCATATAGCTCCAGGATCAGGACCTTCAACAATAGACCGACCACTACCGAAGGGCACTCTTACGGAGGGTATTGTAAGCAAGAATTCATAGATTATTTATTTTAACTTCACTCTAACTAATTCATGTATATATAGACTGTTTAATTTTGTTCTCTGATACCGACAAATATATAGGAAACTCTGTAAATTTAAAGAACAAGAATAAATTGTAAATTTTCGTTATCTTGTCGTTTTTCTTGTAAACTGTGTGTGTCCATTGGCCTGGCGCCCTTGCATAGTCCTTCTGCCAATCGAACAACGAACTCACGCTACCGGATACTAACTGAGCAGCCTATCGGCTCAATATCGCCAAGACAGATGAGAGAGGGGTGTATTGTCTAACCAACAAAATATCTCTCTCGAACGGGTTTTGCGGTTCATTATATCGAACATTTTACCACTAGCTGTTCCAGCCAAAAATTTGGAGGGTCACGCATTTGTTAAAATTATTTCCAATACATATATTTGATAAAATTTGTATGTTCTTTTTATTTCAATAGATTTGTCAATATGACGTGAACAATTTTAATCATTACACCTACTTCGCCGATTTCTTCTCAACTTTATTTCTTATAAAAATATACTGTGACAAAAGAATCCCAATAATGTAATAATAATAAATTTGATGAAATACGGTCGAATTTCGATCACAGGGCGACCACCATTTGTTATAAAAATGCCAGAGAGTGAATATACCTAGTGATAGTGATGACCATAATGTTGCAGTAACATCAAAAGTCAAGCAAAAGAAATTATCCTATAAACAGAAATCAAAAAATGATTGAAAGGAAGAATTTAAATGGATTTCAAATATTAGAAATGGTCCAGAATTTACATGTTTGGTATTTGATATGTTTTTACCGATAGTATAATTAAATTTTTATGATTAAGGTGCAAGTCTTGAAATTGTGATATTACAAGTACCCATGGAAAAAGTGACTCAGTTAGACATGGGGACACCAAGAAACATAAAGCGGCTAGTAAAGCCAGTGTAGTTTCATCGATAAAGGAAGTAGGTATTAATATTAAAAGAAAAGAGGTAGATATTAGAATGGCAGGATTGATTGTAGAACACAACTTGTCTTTTAGATAAATGAAGCACATCGTCAAAAATCTTGTATGTGAAGGAACTAAAGTTGAGTTAGTAATCACCAATAAAACATGTGATCTGAGAAGCTACGAATGACAGTTTAAGGTGAGAAAACAAATTCAGCGTTATAGTGGACGAATTGACTGATCGTTCGTGTACGAAAACAACGTGCATTGTTTCTCATCTTATGTAGAACAAGAAATTAACGATTAATTTCTAGCGATAGAACCGTTTAATAACGTTCTTCAATGAGCATCAATTTCCATACAAATCTAATTGAATAGGGTTTACTTCCGACGGCGCAAACGCCATGATGGGTGAACACAATTCAGTGGTTACCAAACTAAAATAAGATATTCCAAACTCATATATAGATATATATCCACATATTTAGAACTATATCATTCAACGTATGACAGCCGTTTCGAACCAGGAGTTCTCGTCAGATACGCTTCCTTGAATGACAAGTTCTAAAGTGAAATACTTTGATGTTATACACATCTGTAAGAGAACAGTCAGTGTATTGAACCTAATAGATGTCGGTGACATCTACCGTCTATTGAGTAAATTAAGTATATGAAGGCATACTATGCTATAACATATACCATACTCTTGACAGATGGTTCGAGTGTTTTATATAAAAACACATATGTAAATATATATATAGATATATATCCACATATTTAGAAGTATATCATTCAACGTATGACAGCCGTTTCTCTCCACTCGGTGGTACACAAAACAAACATGGTCTGCTAGATGTCTTAATTTTAATTCAAACCACTATCACAGAAAAAAGCTGTAATACTAAATCGAGCCAAGAGAACTATAAAATTATCTGACACAGAATACCGACATCTTGCAATAAATAAAGCTAAAGAGGCGTTAAAGTCTAGTAGCTACACAAAAGAAATTATTAATTAAATTTTTAATGAACAACTAAAACAACACCATAGAAGTGAAGGAAAAAACTCATCGTCTAAGAAAATAACTACAAAAAACAACAAATATATAACTTTACCATATATAAAAGAGTTGTCTACACAATTTCAATGATTAGTAAAAAAGCACGAGATTACTGTCATAAAGGACATATTTTGCTATCAAAAAATGTCAGTAAGTTAAAATCTAAAACTCCAAAGAACATAAAAAGTAATGTCATATATGAAATACCCCGTACAGATTGTAACGGTGTGGACATAGGCCAAACTTCCCAATACCTTGAGAACGGCATAAAGTCTCATAAATATGACAAAAAAATCAGACGGTACTAACAAAGCTCGAAAATTCAAAAACTCATGCATTCGATTTCGAAAATACTAAGGTAATAAGAACTGAACCAAACACCAGAAAGAAAGAACTTTATGAATAATTACATATTCAGAAAAATTAAATGGCAATTAATGATAGAAAATACGTAAATTACAAGTGCAAAATGTACGCCGCTACCCTCTAAATGAAATGAAGACCCAATTTGTACAGATGTATGTGAGTTGTCATTCGATTTTAAACTGTTCTAAAGTGAACGGTGGCGTAACATAAATTTAGTAGCAATAGTTTTGTGATATACACATGAATGTCTAGTTGGTAAGTTAATGTTAAATTATATGTAACGAAATTTTAAAATTAGACCTTTTAGTTGATGATAATATGTGTTGAAGAGGACACATGTAGGTACGAAACGTCTAAGTAAAATAAACACATATTGACCAAAAACCAAGAATTTAATGTAAACTAACACTATATATCACTGGTCAAAGAATCTTTGAAAATAAACATATATATATATATATATATATATATATATATATATATATATATATATATATATATATATATATATATGCCAAGTGAGACCTTGGCGAAATGTCTGCAGGATTTAAACATGAATCAGTAAAACGAACAGATGTATTCCCGGATAAATATTTCTTCATATATATATATATATATATATATATATATATATATATATATATATACATAGATTTGTTTTAAAGTTTTCGCGGCAATAAATGTGTTAGGTGGTTTCCGGGAATTCATTCGCATAGTTGATAACTGATCCCTGCCGGGATCGATGGTAAAATGACGACGTTTCGACAGAGTCACATCTGCCCTCTTCATGTCGGTTCGCATAATTCTCGTAGCCTTCTGCTTTCGCTTCTAGTTACTCGAATACTAAGATTTTCCGGAGCGCGCGCTTTTATATAGTCCTCGTCCTCGAAGTCCTCAACACCGTGCTTATTTTTCAGTCTGTATTGAAAATAGTATCGATATTGTGTCTCCGTAGAATTCTTGCAATACTGTCCGTGGTCCTATTGACATACGGTAAATAAGCCTTGGTTATTGGTGTCTCATGCTCCTCGTCTGTTTGTCTCGGTTTTGACTTTAGGGCCCTTTGCATATTCCGGTCTGTAAATCCGTTTTGTCTCAGAGCTGTTTTTAAACTGTCCATTTCCTGTTTGATGTTATCCTGGTCGGCTAGTCTTTGTTATTTGGTTACTAAACTCTTGACGTCGGCTTGTAGTTGGGCTGGGTGGTGATGAGAATTAGCATGAAGGTATCTGTTGGTGTGAGTTGCTTTTCTATATACCGTGTGGCCGAGGGAATCCATCTTCCTTCCTATTTATCAGAACAGCAATAAATGACTTTTGATTGTTGGCTTCAACCTCCATGGTAAATTTTATTTTGTGATGGATGCCATTAAGGTGGTCTAAAAATGTGTTGAGGTGTTCCCTCTCATGAGGCCAAATCGCAAATGTATCATCCACATATCGCAATCATAAACTGGGTTTAAGAGTTGCTGTTCTTAGTGCCAACTCCTAAAAGTTCTCCATAAAAAGGTTCGCTATTACTGGTGAGAGTGGGGATCCCATTGGAGATCCTTCCAATTGTTTGTATCGTTGGTTCTAGTAAACAAAATAGACAGTGCCTTGTTAAGGTTACAAGGTGTTGAGCTGGTTTGTAGTTTGCCATTATGAAACACTGAGCGCCAATAGGCAATCACAGGAAGCCGTTCACGGTGCCAACCGAGAGGCGCTGAGCCGCGACTACATAACAGCGCGCACATTCTTAAAAATCTTAGTATTAGAGTAACTGATGCCAAAACAGAAGGCTACGAGAATTACGCGAACCGACCTGAAAGGGCAGATGTGACTGTGGCGAAACTTCGTTATTTTACCATCGATCCCGGCAGGGATCAGTTATCAACTACGCGGATGAATTCCCGGAAACCACCGAACACATTTAGTGCCCGCGAAAACTTAAAAACATATATATATGTATATATATTTATATATGAGGGAATATTTATCCGGGAATACATCCGTTCGTTATATTGATTCATGTTTGAATCCTGCAGACGTTTCGCGAAGATCTCACTTGGCATTCTCAATACGTTCCATCAAATTTGGTATACGAGGGTTTTTCAGGTAGCGGATTACGAATCCGAGGTCTGATTTGCAAAATTCAAAATGGCGGATCCAATATGGCCGTCAATTACATATGGTGGCTGAATATTTGTCATGGCAGCGAAGCTTTAGAAAAACTACAGATTAACATCTTATTTGATTTGAGGTGGCTTAATGCAATAGTTTATAAAATTCATTCATTTATCGTAAAATGAGTCATTATTGTGGAATGGGCCATCATTTCTGCACAGTGAAGATGTAAATATCAATACCTTCCTTTCAGATGAGTTTCCTGCACTTTTTGTGATGTGAGGTACTCATTGAAGTATTTGTGCATTTATGATCAGTTTTATGAGGAATATTTTCTCTTATGTCAATGAAGTAATTAATATTGCTTAAAACGAGCATCTTTTGCGTTAGAGAACTTCTTAATTTCAAGTTTATTTCCAGGACAAGGAATAAATGCCTAACTACTTTGAATATTCGGCACAGGAGGTGGGTTATGATAGAGCCTATCAAGTTTTTATACAATTTTTTTATGTTCTTCTTTGGTATAGTGAAAAAGGTTATGTTTTGAAATTTTGATTTTGTCCAATTAAAAAGTGATAGAGAATAGCATCATTTGGACGGGCTTGTAAGCTATAACGTGTCGCTTCGGATTTCAGGCATGTTCCAGCCCCATTACATGAATTTTTGCCATGGGAAGTAGCAGTACAGTGCCATTCAGCATCTATATCAAATATGTGCTTATGATGCAACAAGAAGTTCATTTGAGTCTTATTTTTATGTTGTTTGTCAGTCAGATAATGTTCGAAAATTTCGCCACCATATTGCATCAAGCATCCTAGGTCCGCCATCTTGAATTGAACATCTTTGACAATTTTGACACCAATTCGTGTTCACGAACTCAAAAATTTCCATATGACGTATTCGGTGCAAATCTGTTGATTTTCGGAAAAACTTTTCGCCATATTGGATCCGCCATTTTGAATTTTGCCTCGGATTCGTAATCCGCTACCTGAAAAACCCCGTATACCAAATTTTATACAAATCGGATGATTTCCAAATATTCATCCACCATGTTGGATATTTGAACGCCATATTGGATTCTTGATATCGAAATTTTCAGATCTATGGTTTGGGCTTTTTCAAGGCATCTACCAGTTACAATTTGAACTAAAGAAACGGCACCATCATTATTTAATTTTAGTTTTTACAAGCTTTTTCTTCTGGTACTTGGAATTGCTCTGGCTTTCGACCACTATATTGAAGTCGCCATTTTGGATTTTTTCAAAGGCGTACTCGGCATTCGAAAGTAGAGCTTCAAATTTTGGGCGTAGCTCTGATCCGGTTGACGCGGATCGTCCCATATAATATATATATATATATATATATATATATATATACATATGGTTATGGAGTTTTTATGGCACCTTGTTGGGCATGCCAATAATAATTTTTATTGAGTTTTTATAAGGTTTTTTATTTTAAAATTTTATTTAAATGAATGTTTTTCAATTTTATTATTTTACCTTCTTATAAGCACTTCACAAAATTACCTTATACTGCTCCAGCTTTTGATACTCTTCTCAGTTAGGGTTCTAGAACGTATGCTGATCAATTAAAATTTGTAATCACCTTAAAGACTTACCAGTTATTATTATAAAAAGTAAAACACAGTATATGGTGCGTTCCCGCAATTTGTTTAGTGTATTGTTTTCAATTTGATTGAATTACTTCATTGATTTTTAAACTTCTGCACCTTTTCTAAAACATTCCGCCGCGCTAATGCTAATTGTAAGTGTTTTTTGCGTGTAAAATATAGACAGTATTGACATTCGTGTTTCGGTTCCCTAGCTATTAGGACGCTTGGGAGGATTCGTGTATTGTTCTCCGAACTTTTCGGTCGCTTTGATTCTGTCTGAAGAGACGGCGCTTATTGTTGTTTTTTGCGTTACGATTTCGCGAGTTAGTAGCTCCGTTCGAAACGACCGCTAAACCGCTTTCATTTTGTTTCTTTTGTGTTTACAAAAGCGCATCATTTGTTGTTAAAATTTGTTGTTTTGTATGCTCAATCAATGAACATTACGTCGCTATTTTTTTTGTAACGTGTTGTCCAGAAGAAGCTCTAAAAAACTGTTCCTGCTGTTACGGGGCTAGCCTTTGAAGAAAGAAGACCCAAAAAAACACCAGAGCTTCGACATAAAAGGTTAGTGATAACTTTTATTTGGTGGTTCGTTTATGTGACGGCACGTGTTTATTGATTGTTCCGCTAAAGGTCCTTCGTCAATATATATATATATATATATATATATATATATATATATATACTTGCATTGAACCAGCATTGAACTAAAACCGCAACATCTAATTCATACATATATTTTTTTGGATATTCTCTATGGAATGTGCCATCGAACACATTCCAGTATATTATATATTTTGTATTATAAATATTTTCAAAATCATCAACACAAAATCAATATGATATCAATAAAAAATCAAATGTATCTATCATTAAAAAAACAAACCCTTAACTATCAAATAATGAAATTAATCTAAAAGAATTTGTTGTTCTCGAATAGTTCTTTTCTTATTTACAGACAATTTAAAATGTAATGTAATCATTCATTACATTTTAATGCAATTCTGGAATTTAATTTTGATAGCCGTTACTAAAAAATATTTCCAAGTAAATAAACATTTTGAATTAGTAATAAAATTAAAATAGTTGAGCGCCAAATAAATTGTTGTAATAAATTATAAATTGAAATACCTTGTATCACTTTAACAGTTTCAAAGTGTTCTCACTTAATCCTCCAACTGTTCCATTGTCCATGAGCTATTGTTTCACCTTTTGATCTCTGAATGATGTCTCAGTACTCTGCTATATATCAATCTGCTTTCAAACCTTACAACTGTTAATCCTCGTAGATGTTTTTTTCAGTTTTTTGTGTGATCTGCTTTACTTGATTATATCCAATTGAATTGCTGCTGCTATACCTCCAATAATCAATCAACTGCTTTCCATTTACTGCTTATCGCCTTCTAGTGCAACATTATATATTTTATACACTTGTACTTCTTTATCTGTCTAGGATATAGTTGTTTTATTTCGGTTTACAACCATTCTTGAAAATTCTTTGACAAGTCTTTGACACACTGTTGATGTTTCCAATTCGTTTGACGAAGATTTCTTATTACTACAAGATCTCCTTTTTTAAATCTAATCTTCTTCTTGTTGTTCATACTTTTTACATATTTTCCTGCTGCTTTCTCCATGTTTCTATGAACCTTTTGTTCTTGTTGTTCTAATAGTCTTTCTGGATGCTTCCCCTTCATAACAGCTTCTGGTGTTTCTTCTGTCACATTATAGTATGTATTATTAATAGTCCCTTCCACTTGATTTAATTTTTCTTTCCATCTGGTATGCTGTTTTACACAATATATTCTTAAATATTTTATTACTTCCCATATATATCTTTCTGCTGGATTAGCATTAAGATGTCGGATAGCAATAAATTTTGATTGTATTTGTGTGTCTTTTAAAAATTGTAGAAACCTTGAATTTTGAAAATATGTTGTATTGTCTAGTGTATAATGTAATTCTTTCATTAATGCTGCATAAACCGATTGAATACCAAAAGTCACTACTTTGAACCTGTATACTACCCCATCTATTTGGAAACCATTGTAGTCTCTTGACTCTCTAATGGAATCAGCCAAAAACTATGTTTTAAATCAATTTTTGTGAAGAATTTTGCATTTGTTATTCTGCTAAATATTGAATCGATGGTCATTGGTGCTTCATACTGTGGGATACTATATTTGTTAATTTTACTTGCATCCAAGCAAACTCTAATCTCGCCATTCTTTTTCTTTACCACCGCCATAGGATTAATGTAACCAGAATTCGATCTTTCGATTATTCCAGTTTTTAACAATTTTTTAATTTCTAAATTTACTTGTTCTCGGTATCTAAATGGTATTGGGTATGTTTTAACTTTAAATTTTTTTAAATCTTTCACTTGAATTTTAGGCACATACTCTTTTGTAACTCGATTTTCTTCATTAATTAACTTTTTATATTTTTGTATTAAATTTATTATTTCATTTTTTTTTTCACTGGGACATATCAGCATTTCATCACCTTGTATTTGACTAATCTAATGATTTTGTCCTGTAACATAGTTGTTTTTTGTTCAATATTTATTTCCACATCGAGTTTCCGTAGCATGTCTATGCCTAAAATTGCATTGTATGAAAGATTCTTTACAATTAAAAATTCAATTAACCCTTATATTTATCTTTTTTTTTTACCTCAAACGTTTTTTATTATTCGCAGCTATTATAATAATCCTTTTTATTTTTATGATATTATTTTCTTCAATTTTTAACGTTCCTAATATTTCTTCATCAACAAACTTCCTCCCGATCCTGTATCTATTAAAATTTTAAGATTTTGATTATTAACTTTTCCATTTCTTCTGGTTCCACAATTTCAATTATCTCTTTTAAATGTTTGTAGGTACTTACATTATTAGGTAACAAATAGTTTTTGGAAATTTTATTTGCATTGTTGTTTTGGTATTCGGCTTCTTTAAAAATCCTGATTATTACTTCGGTCTTGTTGGTCAGCACTGGGTACTCTGTTCAATCCATGATTCCTCTGTTGTGCTTCACAACTTCTACTCCTTTTAATATTTCTTCTGTTTGTTTCATTCATCTTATTTTCTTCTGTATTGGCTCTAGTCTCTTCGTGACTGGTTCTTCTCCAAAGGTTATTCATTCTCGTGTTTTCATCTCGTTGTCTTGGTTGATCATAATTTCTTCCATATTCTTGATTCATATTTCTTTCGTTCCCATTTGATCTTGAATTAAAATTTAGATTTTGAAATCCATTTCCCCTAAACTGATTCCTGCCATTGAATTGATTGTTACCACTTCCATCATTGTAATTTCTGTTTTGGAATCTTCGATTGTCACCATAATTCGTTCTATAATTGTACCGATTTCTATTATCATTCCATCTAGGTTTATTTTCTTGACTTCTGCTTCTTATTTGATTTCGATGATTCCCTGGTTTATTATATTTCACTCTTTGAATTCCATTTAAATAATTTATAAACTGATCCATTTTCTTGATATTCTGCACTACTATGGTTTCAGCAATTCCTTCTTCATACTATCTTGATATGTTGAGCAGATATTATCAACCTCAGAGCATAATCAATCACATTTCCCCTTTTTTCATTATACTTTCCGAAATATAATTTTCCCTGAGTTCTAGTTGTTGAGTTTCTCCCCAATAATAATTTAAAAATTTTTCTTCGATTTCTTCTAATGATGTAACTCCCCGTTCTATGGACGCAAACCATATAGCTGCACTATCTACCAAACCTTGTCTCATCCTGATTTTTATTTCTTCTATGTTTCTTACACTCTGTAATTGAGTTTTCATTCTCTTGATAAATATACATGGATGAATCTTCCCATATTTCCCATTAAATTTCACACTATTGTCTATTATCATTGATCTCTCCCTCATCATAGGTATTCTTGTTTTTTATATGCGATTAATCTCTTGCTACTATTGTTCTTGAAAATCCTTTTCATTTTGTGATATCTTCTCTTCTAATTCTTTGATCTGCTTCTCATTATCTTGCATTTAATTGAATTGAACGGTTCAATCTGGCCTTGACATCTCTTTTTTCCACTGCTAAATCATTGCTAGCTTTTTCTTGTTCTTGATGCATTTCTTCTCTAATTTCCTGCATTTCTTGTCTTAAAGTTCTTTCCAAGTTTTGTATCTTGTTATCTATTGATGTGTTCAATTCTTGTTTTGTCTCCTCCATTTTAGCCATTAAATTACCAGTTGATTCATTTAATCCTTCTCTCAAATTCCTTAGATTATCATTAAACTCTTCTCTTTGTTTATTTATTGCACTTAAAATCATGCTTAGATCTACTGCCATTTCCGGTGTTCTTCTCTTCGGTGAATGTACTTGTGCTATTGTCTCCACTACTCTTCCATCCCTATCTTCAACATCTTCCACTTCCTGGTTTCTGACTCTTTCCTCAGCTCCATAGTCCATAAGTAATTTCGAAAAGATTGTTGAGGAGGTCTTGAATTATTTTGTCTGTTCATTGGGTTTTCTCTACTCCAAATTTTTTCCTGCAACAGATAAGTATTTAAAAATTGTATATGTAGAACAAAGTGTAGTAAGGCAATTTCGTAAAATTGCCCGGATTACTGGCTGTCTGTACAGAGATTCTTCCTCACAGTTATTCTGGGAGAAAGAGATGTCTACGAAATGATCAACCAGTATTCCTGTATATAAGTAATGTATTGTATATTGTGTAACACTTATCTGTCTATGGAGACGTTTCAACTCCGAGTCTGGAGTCGTTGTCAATCGTTTAGTGTTTTTTCTAAAAATTTTCGCTTTGATCTTGAATGTGTTGTTTGTAAAAAAATTGTCATTTCGTAGACATCTCTTTCTCTCAGAATAACTGTGAGGAAGAATCTCTGTACAGACAGCCAGTAATCCGGGCAATTTTACGAAATTGCCTTACTACACTTTGTTCTACATATACAATTTTTAAATACTTATCTGTTGCAGGAAAAAATTTGGAGGAGAGAAAACCCAATGAACAGACAAAATAATCCATAGTCCATCTCCACCATAATATCTTCTTGTACCTTCTGCTTATCTTCTTAGCCTTCCTGGTTAGTATTTTTCATATTTTCTTTTCTTGTTATTGCCATTTTATTTGGTGTTTTAAAATTTAGACTTTTTAATTATATTTATAAAATTAATAATAATAATGTTTTAACTTTTTATTTTAAATTTGTTATATCGCCCAAAATTTCCCAGTAAATATATTCAACCAATTCAAATTAAATAAATTAAAATATCTAATTAAATCAATTAATAGTATACCAATATTAAATACACAATCGAAACCTTGTTTCAAATCTTTTTACAACTACATATTTTTGGGAAATATCTTTTTAGTAATTCTATCTTTTTAAATTAATTTTGCAATTTCCAAACCTTATTTTCCTCCTGGTCAGTCAACTGTTTGCAGAGGAGGCAGACTCATACGTGAAAAATTCGACACATTTCATCGAAATACTTAGAAAAACGGGTTTACAACCGGAGTGTCTTCTTGTAAGCTTTGACCTAGTGTCCCTTTTTATCAACATCCCTATCGACGAAGCCTTGGATATCATAATAGAAAAATACAAAGCACCTCAACCCCTTGTAGACTTAATAAGGCACTGTCTGATGAACACTTATTTTGTTTACGAGAACCAACGATACAAACAAGTGGAAGAAGCGTCAACGGGATCACCACTCTCACCAGTAATAGCAAACCTTTTCATGGAGAACTTTGAGGAGTTGGCACTACAAACAGCAAGTCTCAAACCCAGTTTATGGTTGCGATATGTGGATGTTATATTTGTGATTTGGCCTCTTGGGAAGGAACACCTCAACACATTTTTAGGCCAGATAATGATATCCATCACAAAATAAAATTTACTATGGAGGTTGAACCGCCATTCCTTGATCTTTTGATAAATAGGAAGGAAGATGGAACCCGTGGCCATCCAGTATTGCAATAAATTTCGTGGGTTCAAAGTTAATTAATTAAAAAATAATAATAATCACTTCACTTTCGAGAACTTTTATTCACAAGTAAACATCAATTATTCTCAACAGCTGATTCTAATACAATAACATCGAGATCATAACAATAGGTAAGCTCTACTAATTAACTACTGAAATTAATATAGCCGTATATAGCGTAGGCCGATTTTTCTGGTCGTTCTATCTTTGTTTGCACAGAATCCAGATTGATAGTTCTTGCTCATTTTGAAGACTCTAGAAATTGATGTTTTAATGTTGTTTGGGATGAATACTGTTTTTACGTTGCTTTCGCTAGGGATGGACTGGATAAATTTTATAACAGTATATAGGAAAGTAACTCACCAACAGATACCTTTATGCTAATTCTCATCACCACCCAGCCCAACTACAAGGCGTCATCAAGACTATAGTAACCAGATCAGAAAGACTAGCTGACCAGGATAACATCAAACAGGAAATGGACAGTTTAAAAACAACTCTTAGACAAAACGGATTTACAGACCGAAATATACAAAGTCAAAACCAAGACAAACAGATGAGGAGCATGAGACACCAATAACCAAGGCTTATTTTACCGTATGTCAAGGGTACCACGGACAGTATAGCGAGAATTCTACGAAGACACAATATCGAAACTATTTTGAATACAGACAGAAAAATAAGCACGTTGTTGAGGACTCCGAAGACGAGGATCCCTTTAGAACAATAGGGAGTGTACGAGATTCCATGTGCCGATTGGCATAAAACCTATGAGGGGCAAACTAACAAAAGAATCACGCTAGATCAACACCAGAATGCCATAAGAAAGCAGAAAAAACAACATTCATTGCGGAACACGCAATCACAACGTCACCCCAAATAGACTTTGAGAACACCAGAGTACTGGCAAATATAGAACACCCGAAATCGAGATTTCTAAGAGAAGCAATGGAAATAGCGAAGAGGCCTCACAGTCTAAAGGCATGCAATGAAATCCAGAACTTATCGAATTGTTGGAAAATTCTATTAAACACCGTACCGGCCCGGCCCCGCCCTATAACAACTCAACCGGAAATAACCAATCAGCAAGCGGGAGGTGTGGCCTCTGAGCGCCAAGCGCCAATCATACACAGTCGTTCACGGTGCCAACCGATAGGCACCGAGCCGCGACTATATAACAGTTCGCGCGCTCCTGAAAATCTTAGTATACGAGTAACTATAAGCGTAAGAAGAAGGCTACGAGAATTATGCGAGCCGACCAGAAGAGGGCAAATGTCCCGGCAGGGACCATGTATACACTATGCTGATGAATTCCCGGAAACCACCTAGTTATTTAGTGCCACGAAAAATTATAAATATATTATATATAATATATATACATATATATATATATATATATATATATATATATATATATATATATATAGATGTTGCGGTTTTAGTTCAATGCTGGTTCAATGCAAGTATATAATTGACGAAGGACCTTTAGCGGAACAATCAATAAACACGTAAAGTAATTCACCAAATAAAAGTTAATCACTGACCTTTTACGTCGAAGCTCTGCAAAGGGTGTTTTCTTGGTGGTTCTTTCTTCTGAGGCTAGCCCCGTGAACAGGAACAGTTTCTTAGAGCTTCGTCTGGACAACACGTTACACAAAAAATAGCGACGTAATGTTCATTGATTGAACATACAAAAAAATGCGGGTTTAACAACAAATGATGCGCTTTTGTAAACACAAAAGAAACAAAATGAAAGCGGTTTAGCGGTCGTCACGAATGGAGCTAAAGAACTCGCGAATCGTAACGCTATAACAACAAAAGCGGCGTCTCTTCAGACGGAATCAAAGCCACCGAAAAGTTCGGAGTACATTGCACGAAACTCCCAAGCGTCTTAATAGCTTGGGATCCAAAACACGAATCACAATACTGTCTATATTTTACAAGCAAAAACACACTTACAATTAGCATTAGCGCGACGGAATGTTTTAGAAAAGGTGCAGAAGTTTAAAAATCAATGAAGTAATTCAATCAAATTGAACACAATACACTAAACAAATGCGGGAACGCACCAATATATATATATATATATATATATATATATATATATATAATAAAATGACGACGTTTCGGCAGAATCACATCTGCTCTCTTCAGGTCGGTTCGCATAATTCTCATGGCTTGTTTCTTACGCTTATAGTTACTCGATAAATTAATGACTGAAGGAAATGTATATACTCAGCTTGGTGACGATCGTAAATAAAATATATCAATTAGCTTTAAATTCTCGAAATAATTATTGTACTTACGTGAAATTTTTCATGTGGATTTTTTTGTAAATGGGGAAACTTCTTATAAACAACTTCAATTTGTTACTTTAATAGTTGCTGTAATCATCGTTTTTGTAAAAAATGTCGCCACAAATGTATAGAGAAGAAGGTTTTAGAGTGACTGCTGTCAAAGATCTCAATGTCCAATTCTTAACTCTGCACATTAGATGAAGGTTTAAGCTACTTGTTCATAGATGACACCTTCTCAAATAATTTATATTTAATTTAGTTATTTTAAAGGAAATAAATAAAGATTCTTTATACATTCTGCACATCTACGGCACATTACCTTTCGAATGGTATACGTTTCATTACCCTCCTTTCAAAATACAGGCCGAACAATGGGTAGTCCGTTTCACTCTTCACGTATTAATAAAAGTACGATTTATTTTAGCCATCTGCACTGAAGGTCGTCAGTAGTTACTAAACAAATCAAAAATAAATAGAATCGGTTGAGGGACAGAGGAGTAAATGGTACAGAGCCGTTTTGTCTTTGCCTATTTATATATAGATAGAAGAGGTGTACTTTAGATCTATTATACGTAGGAGTCCAGCAGAAGCTAGTCTTTTACGTGATGTTAAAATTAAATGTCTAGACTTTTATGAAGTTTAAAGTTTAAATAACTTTTAACAAGATTTACCTTAAAAAATTGGCTATATTAAAATTTATTGACAGTTCTTTGATCCAGAAAAATTACAAAAATTGCAGATATCGATTTACAATTTTCACATTTAATCGCAGATATTCAAAAAATTCATACGCAACTTAGACTTTCGTAATTTTAACTTAAATGTTGACGACGTTACTAAATTTCTGAACAATTATTTCCAACATTAAATTAGGAAGTGGGGAAAAACAAGTTCAATTACTTAGTAGTTTTATATTTAATTTACTTAACCACATTCCAGTGCAAATGAAGAGAGATTTTTCCTTCAGGTAAATTTTATTAAAACAAATTTGAATAATAATATTAAAAATAAAACTGTAGAACGACTTCTTGTCATAAAAAGCTTAGTGACATAGCTTTAGAGTTCCATCAGATTAACAAACAAAATGAACTCTTCTACACTATATGATTGCAGCAGACGAATGGAATTCGATTCAGATTCATCCGAATAAAATATTGAAGTAACTTGCAGTCTTGGTCGATTTATTTATTATTATTATTATCATCCCCCACTTGACTATACAATGCATGGCATGCACAGGCATGCATAGCGTGCCTTTAGGGAAAATTCATTAAACCCCAGATATACTAATTATCAAAAGAGTGTAGCTCTGTGGGAGCCCTTGCCAGGTTATCAGGGCCGCGGTTGGCGTCGTAACTGCATTTTCCCTAAATTTTCTGACCGTCCGGGCTGGTCATAACAGGACGGCATTTTGATTTGTTCGAAAAGATGTTTGTCCAGACTGCGGTGTTTTAAATTGTTTAATAGATGTTTTCGAACTCCTCATGTTGTTGACATAACAATTGGTAAAGGTCGTGTGGTGTTCATGTTATACTGTCTCTTTATTTGAAATTTCAAATCCCTGCATTTGGCTATTTTTTCAGCCTGCTTAATATTTAAATTATTTTTGTTTGGGATTGCTATGTCAATTAGTTTTTTTTTAGAGACTTTATCTACTAAAACTATATCTGGTCTATTGTGAGCAACAGTCGGATAGTATTGCACGGTTGTAGCTGTTATTTTCTAAAACAGATTGTGGTATGTAAATATAATATGGTAATTTTACCGACTGTGACAGTTCAAGTTTCAGTGCTAGTCCCTGGTGCAGTATTTTTGCCACAGCATCGTGTCGTTATTTATATCTGTATCTGACGTTGTTTATGGAAGAGTCTTTAATAATGTACTTTAGAGCGTTCTTAGTTGGAATTGCTTGATCTTGGATTGCTAATATAAAGTCTTCCGTTTCAGGAAACGTATGACCAGAGATCAATTAGTAGTTCGACGTTAAACTGTATACATAATCTTTGTTGACGTCATTTATATGTATTCGATGAAAGGGCTTCTCTTTCCACTCGACCAGTTTCTGATCAGTTTACTGGTGTAATTGGATTTGTTGATCTGTCAGTCGCAATGGTGTTGAGTCAACAACCTAGCATATGATGTAAATCAGAAAACTCTGCGAGTTTCTAGAAATGACTACGGAAATTAGAAATGTGTTGATCTAGTAGTTTATCGGCGAATCCTCTTCCTCCTTCGTACGGTCGCAAAGTTGTACGTTCGACAGAGCTCCTTTGGATGGTGATTTTGAGCTCTTTCCGTTGTCTTGCACCAATTAACCATACCGAAAGAGTAACTGAGCACTGAATAGCTTGAAACAGATTTTTACTGTTATGTTTAGTTTTTAACAGTCGTCGTACCCTTATATAGAACTCTATTGTTAGGTCCTTTATCATGGTGGAGTGATCATTACGTTGAGCCTCCTTTATTCCGAGATATTTATAAGTATGACCTTCCGCGATGGATTCAATTGAGCTTTCGCCTTGAACTGTATTATTAATTCGGCATTTGTCTAGGCCAGATTGCATATGGACGTCTCTAGAAAACCCTTCTTATATTGTAAGCATATCATGTAGCTGTTGTTTCGTAGCTGCCATCATAACATGTAAGTAGGCATCGGGTCACTTGAGGCAGACAGGCCGCCAGACACTCAATGGTGGGGGTGTGCATCTCAGCCGTCACTATCGGGACTGTCTGGCTGACGGAGGTGGTTGGGGAAGATGGCTGCTGGGTAGTAGATGAGTAAAGCGGTTTCTGGAGCGGAAGTGGGCATAAAGGTAACCAGTCATCGAGTTCTCGCCGGAAGCTGCTGCCGAGCTGTTGGTAGTTGTTGTTTGGATAAGAAGAAGAAGACATTGGGAAGAAGAAGAAATTGGGGGTGGTCGTAGGGGTGCGCGAAAGACATTTGGGTGTGTCGCAGAGGTGCGCGCCATCAGTTGTTAATAAATGAAAGCCATTGTATTGTGGGTTGCGTGTGTTGCAGAGGTGCACGCCATCTGTTGTCAATAATTGAAAGTCATTGTATTGTGGGTTGCAGGGTGCACGCCATCTGTTGTTGGTTGTGGTGGTTAGAGAGAAAAAAAGCTTGGCCGGGTATCGAACGCGACTTGCCTGATTACAAAGTCAGGTACCCATCGAGTTGCGCTAATGCGGTTAATTGAGAAATGTTTATTTGAAAAGGTATAGTACATGCCCGTTGCGCGGGCGCGTGTTTTTGGGCGTTGTTCGGTTAGATATTTGGGGGCTGGATGGGGGGATATGGTATTTTGTTGTCTGTCAAAAAATTAAAATCTTGGTATTTTGTTGTCTGTAAAAAATGTAAAATCTTTTGCTTAAGCCTGCATGCGCGAGAACGTCCGGTGTCTATTGAGTAGTTGTGTGAGTTTCATAAATTTGGTTGTAGTGTTAAGGGAGAAAAATGCGTATATTGTTTGGTAATGTATGTGTATTTAAAAATACACGTGTAATTGTTGAGATAATTATTATTATTTAATTAAAGACTGGTACCAGCGCATCCACCATAATATACGCGACACCTGCACATTTGGTCGCCTATGAACAGAGGTCATTGGCATTGGTATCCCATCAAGGTCAGCCGGCTGGATTCACGATTTTTGCAAGTAATGGCTTGTAAACAGTTGACGTCACGGTTGGAATCGCGTTTCGCGATTTTTACGAGTACAGACTTGTTTTGCAAAGATCAAGGTGCTGGGTATGGGGTCAATAGACTGCTATCATAGTCAAGGTTATTTATTGCATGTGTATGTATGAATAATGTGTGTATTGTTGGAAAAATTTTTAATGATGAATCAAGAATTTGATGTTATGGTTTCTAATAGTCTGCTAATAATTTTTAGAATAAAGTAACGAACGAGGTGCAAGATGAGCATAGTGTCTCACCAACTACTGTTGAATGCAGATTGATAAAAATGACTTTACTTAAATCAAGCTTTATAATATTCACATTAATTTTGAAAAATGTCTTGTATGTTAATATACCTTATGGAACCAAGGACATGGCGGTATGCCCTTCAGGGAATTGTTTGAACCGCTCCAACTATACATTGATGGCTCGAGATAGATTAAACGATAGACGGTTGCCTGTATATTTTGCTCGCCTGTCAAACACAACAAAAAATTTCAAATTGAAGCTGATATTTTCTGATGGCACTGAAGGTGACACTGACTGGATTTCAGCAGCTTCTTGCCAAGATGAAAAAACTTTACTATCGAACAGCTCAATGACTATACGTGATGCTAACCTACAAGAGGAGCTCCACAAAGTGCTAATTCTTATTTGTGTAACACTCTCTACAATTACAACATTATTAATTAAATTAATTGTGAAATGTATAAGGAAAAGAATGAATAATTAAAACACATAGTTATATACAATGTTTTATTTATGCAAAACACTATTCAGTAGCCAATAATAAACTACATCAACATGTTCTTTTGCACATCGTACTGGTTCATTGCAGCGGCAGTGAAAAATGCATGGAGAGTCAGAAGGTTTCAGTTCAACAGCGCCTTTGAAGTTTTCCAGATTGATTAGGTGATAGTGTGATTCCCCATCTTCGTTAAGCAGTTTTCTTAAATTGTGAATTTTCAGCTCTTCAAATAACTTGATAAATAAAAAGTCATATTTCTGATGACCTCGTACATATATGTGCGTGCATTTGGTTAGAAAAATTCTCAAAATGTCGTTCATAGTATTCAAATCATAGTGGCCATCAGAGTAGTGGAGTCCATGTAGCCGTTGTTCCAAATATCGTACTTGTCTTTTGTCTGCTGCTGATAGATAGTTAAACGGTTTGGGTGGTTTAAATAAAAACACACCTGTGCGTTTACGTGTCTTGATAACCAATTCCTTGGGAACAAATCTTCCCTCGATTTCGAAACCTTGAATGTCGACAATTGCAATTTCCATGGTGAACCGTTGAAAAGCTGTACCGAAACTGATTTTCTAAACAGCTGAGTGATCTAATATAAGCTTCGAACAATTTCGCTGAGTGGGAGAAATTCCATTAGGCAATCGTGGATAATTATGCAGAAGGCTCGGGTCTTATCGGGAAATCCCGTCTGGCTTTCAATATCCAAGCGAATATCTACAGTCGAGGATTTCATGGAGTCCTCACGTCGGGAGCAATCGATGACGAATAGGGTGTGCGTCTTGAATGCAACATAATCCAGTAGAGGGTGTCTGCCGCCGCCAAAGCTGGGATAAAAGTCCGTATACCTTTTGTACGCCTCACCGTACTCACTCTTTGAAAAATCTAAATCAAATCTCTCCATAGGCCAAAATTCGCTGTTTAAATTTAGACGAATATTGGAAATGTGAATATTATCAAATTCCGTCGGATCTTCTTTGAGGTTGCTGTGGCGATCCGTTTGGAAGGCTAAGATAACGTAACGAGGGCTTTCCAGTGCGGCACACGTCTTCAAAGCCCAAATTTCACGAATAGCACCTGTTTTGAGAGCAGGCAACTCATTTAGCTCCCATTTACGAAACGGTAAAATTATACTGGAATCCGCTTTGACGGCTTGCAGTAAATCCAATTTAACGTCATCGTTTGGAAAAATGTGACGGACTTTGAGTTCGATGTTGTTTATTGTCACTTTGCCCTTGGTTGCAGCATCCGTGATTATAAGGCAATCATCATCGCTACGACTTCGCACCAGACGAATTGTTTGTTTACCACACATCACCTGCTTGTAGTCGTTGAAGATGGAAAACAAATGTCCCAATGGAATGTACATGTGAAAAGTTTTATCGGCGGCATTCATATACGCTTTATGTGGAAAATTCCACCCGGCTATGAATAGGTCCTTTGAACTGTTGGGGTCGTAGCAGTCCACGAATTGTACTCACGCGACCAGGGTCTCTCACGGTTTCAATTTCCTTGCCGCACAACTCGTACGTAATGCTGTCGAAGAAGATAGCTCCAGCATTTGGTGATAGAGAAACATCTCCATTGTCTGCTGTCTTCACCACTTGTCCCTGGATTGAGATGCAGGAATCAGCCATGGAAAACCAACAATCTGTTTGATTGACGGTGATTTCAACGATATCATTGTTGCCGAATGACTTGACGTATGGATAGTAGGTTCGCAACTCCTCGCGTCTTACACTATCATCAAAATTTGGTTTGCGGAAGATATCGAACATTTGAGGAGTTGACATGGTAGCCGAGCGTTTGTAGAAACAATCTGTTTGAGAGCGTGAGTGATCTCTTGAGAGGTTTCATAGAAACTGATGGTGGTCGAGGAGCGGTTGACCTCTTATATGGTTCTTCATCAAATACAAGTCGACCCATTATTATTGTAGTTGTTTCAGCTCAAGTCGAATGATGATTTCTTCACCACGAAAATTCACAAGTTCAGAGTCTTGATTCAAAATTTGCAATTTGAGGTTATGTATTTCGCTTCTGTTAATTGGCAAATAGATTAAATGCTGAGGTGTTTTGTCGATGGCAAAACCAGGATCAACTGCAACGGCAAACTCGTAAATGGTGTGTGAAGGAGTGTTGTTGTAGAAGGCTCCCGATGTGATGTTGCTATCGAGATGAATCGTTCTAACTTTTATAATGTTCACTGGTAAATCGGAACTGTGAACTTGATTGCGTGGTAGCAGCTGTTTAGAGAAGCCCAGAATATCACCGATGCTGTCTTGCGGTTGAAAGTCCACAGCGTACTGGCTGCTGAAAAGCTCACACTTGAGAGTATTGTTGTTGGGTTTCAATGAGAAAATATTCTCAAAGCCCTTTAACAAATGAATGCCAAGTGCCTTTCTAATATAAGCTTCGATGTCACCAATTTCGTGTGAACCTTCGGGCAAGTCGATGAATGTTTGCGTGTTGTGATCGTCAAACAGGTAGATCTTGTCACCTCTCTCAATGTTTGGAATGCTGTTGTACGAGTGAAAACTCAATAAAGCTAGTCCGTAGTTGTAGTTGGGATGCAACAGAATAGGTGGTTGAAAATCAATCGACAGTATTGGGCTGCGACCTTTCAATGTGATGATCACAGACATGACTGAAAATTGGATGCTTGTTAGCTGCTAATATAGGTAAAGGTAAAACAACAATAAGACAAAATATTTATTTTTTATTATAGAGAAATTTCAAGAATAAATGGCCACATTGCTCTAATGAGTACACTTTGTTATCACGTTGATAAGGCCTATAATAACTAAATAATATACCCTCTCCAGGGTTAATCACTACATTAATTTTTAGTAGGTACTCACACTCAGCCATGGTTAATAAATGATATGATGTTGGATATTTTTAATTTATAAAAGCCTAAAAACATTTTGCAAATCAGATTGTGTGTGTGTGTGTTTTTTTTTTATCCGAAGAGGGGGCAAATACATTGCGTACTTAGCTAGCACGTGCTGGCCGTCGTGCGGGACTCCCGATGTAATGACTTCAAAGCAAGAGTAAATCGTTGCATTGAAACCAGTATACCGTATACCCGCTAAAACCCTAACCTCTTTCTCCTACAACCATGGTCCCCTGCGGCACTCTTACTCAATACTACTTCGCAAGGGTGGTTCATTGCAGATGTTTACTGCCCTTCCATTGAAAGCTTCTAAAGCCTACTCCCCGAACGTATCGCGGAGTTCTTTGAGGATAGTCTCCGCGTAATCTGATACCAAGTTCCAGGCTTGGGGGCCCTTCAGCATGGCTTCTACTAATTGTTCTGGGACGATATTAGTCCCCAGGATCCTCTCCACTTCAGCACTTTGATCCTGAAACCGGGGGCAGGAGAAGAACACGTGTTCCGCGTCCTCTATCACGTCCGTACAGTGTGGGCAGTTTGGGGAGTTTGCCCTCCTGAACCTGTGCAGGTATGCTCGAAAGCATCCATGTCCAGTCAGGAGTTGAGTGATGTAGAACCCAACCTCCCCATGCTGGCGGTTGACCCAACGACTGATGTTAGGTATCAATCGATATGTCCACCGGCCTTTAGTAGAGCTGTCCCACCTCTCCTGCCATTGGCCTAGACTCATGGCTCTTTCATCGCTGTTTCCTGTCGGTTGGTCTTTTTCTAACTTTCTGCGATAAAGCCGTCCCCTTTCTGCAGCCAGGATGTCGATTGGCAGGGTAGAGGCAATCACACTGAGTGTGTGTTTTTTTTTTATCCGAAGAGGGGGGAAATACATTGCGTACTTAACTAGCACGTGCTAGCCGTCGTGCGGGACTCCCGGTGCAATGACTTCAAAGCAAGAGTAAGTCGTTGCATTGAAACCAGTATACCGTATACCTGCTAAAACCCTAACCTCTTTCTCCTACAACCATGGTCCTTTGCGGCACTCTTACTCAATACTACTTCGCAAGGGTGGTTTATTGCAGATGTTTACTGCTCTTACATTGGGAGCCTCTAAAGCCTACTCCTCGAACGTATCGCGGAGTTCTTTGAGGATAGTCTCCGCGTAATCTGATACCAAGTTCCAGGCTTGGGGGCCCTTCAGCATGGCTTCTACCAATTGTTCTGGAACGATATTAGTCTCCAGAATCCTTTCCACTTCAGCACGTTGATCCTGAAACCGGGGGCAGGAGAAGAACACGTGTTCCGCGTCCTCTACCATGTCCGTACAGTGTGGGCAGTTTGGGGAGTTTGCCCTCCTGAACCTGTGCAAGTATGCTCGAAAGCATCCATGTCCAGTCAGTAGTTGAGTGATGTAAAACCCAACCTCCCCATGCTGGCGGTTGACCCAACGACTGATGTTAGGTATCAATCGATATGTCCACCGGCCTTCAGTAGAGCTGTCCCACCTCTCCTGCCATTGCCCTAGACTCATGGCTCTTTCATCGCTGTTTCCTGTCATCTGGTCTTTTTCTAACTTTCTGCGATAAAGCCGTCCCCTTTCTGCAGCCAGGATGTCGATTGGCAGGGTAGAGGCAATCACAATCACCGCCTCGTAAGACACAGTGCGGTAGGATGATGCCACTCGAATCGCTGAGAGCCGCTGGACTGATTTCATTTTCCGGCGGTACGATGGTAGCTCGAGCGATTTCTCCCATACCGGTGCCCCGTACAACAAAACAGAAGTAGTTACTGTTGCCAGTAGCTGTCTTCTTATCTGTCTAGGGCCCCCGACATTCGGCATTATTCTAGATAATGCCCCCTGTACCCCAGCTGCTTTCTTGCTGGCCGCGATTATGTGCTCTTTGAAGTTGAGCCGTGTGTCCAGGAGCACCCCCAAATAGCTGATGAAGGGCTGCGACTGTATGTAGGTGTCGCCTATTTTGAGGGTGATGGTTTCCCTTGCCTTCCGACTGCTAACAAGAAGTGTTTCGGTCTTTTGCTCTGCTAAACTCAAGTCCGCTGCGAGCATCCAATGCTGAATTGTGGCTATAGCGAATGAGAAGGTTGTTTGTATCTCCTCTATGTGCTTGCGCACTATGATCAATGCCACATCATCGGCGAATGCCACTAGCCTGACGCCCTCAGGCAGACCGAGCAGGAGCAGGTCGTTGTACATTACGTTCCATAAGAGGGGGCCAAGAACAGAGCCCTGAGGTACACCTCCTGTGATCTTATAGTCTACTTGCCCATTTTCAGTTTGGTACAACAAGATGCGGTCCTTGAAATACGCTGAAACCATTCTGCGCAAGTACTGCGGAACTTCCATCCTGACAAAAGCCTCCAAAATGCAGTCCCAGCGGGCCGAGTTAAAGGCGTTCTTGATATCCAGGGTGGCTATTAGACAGTACTTTTTTCCACCTCTTCTTCATCTCTTTCCCGAGATAGCCTCTCTGGCGATGTTGGTAACGAGTTTCACGGCATCGATGGTTGATCTCCCCTTTCTGAACCCGAATTGGTTGGTGGAAAGTTTTGGCTCAACGTAGGGCTCCAGCCTATCTGCTATTATTCTTTCAAGGAGTTTTCCCGCAGAGTCCAACATACAGAGGGGACGATATGATGACGGTTCGTCTGGAGGTTTCTTTCCCCCTTTAGGTAGGAGCACAAGCCTCTGCTTTTTCCACTTAGTCGGAAAAACCCCCTGCTTTAGGCAGGTCTCATACATGTGTAGAAACATGTCAGGCCTATTGGCTATGGCGCATTTTAGCGCGATGTTAGGTATGCCATCTGGACCGGGAGCCTTACTGTTTTGGAGTCGGTTGCACGCGCCCATCAGCTCATTCATAGTCACTGATGGTATATCTTCGTCCCTCACCTGCCACGAAGGATACGCGGGTAGCTCAGGCTTCGCAGGAAACAAATGAGTGACAATGCGGTGCAATGATTCGGGGCAGTTCGTTGATGTCATGGGGGGGGCCTTGATTTTATGCATCACGATTTTATACGGTTTTCCCCATGGATCTTGATTAACTTCGTCACACAACTCCTTCCAGTAGGATCTCTTGCTTGAGAGAATGGCTCTTCGTAGTTGTTGTCTTTTGATCTCATAGTCGAGCCTTAGTTCTTCTGTTGTGACCCTGTCGCGTCTCCGTGCTCGTTGGTGCAGCCTTCGTGCTTTGAGACACTCTCGTCGGTGTTGTGAGATCGTTTCGTTCCACCAGTAAACTGGTGGGCGGCTGTTGTTCTGCCGTCTCCTTGGCATGGATGCATCGCAGGACTTGACAACGCTTGTCATTACCTCTTTGGCAGTGGCTTCTGCGCTTGTTGCTATTGACAATGGTTCCTGCTCCATAACCAAGGCGAATGAATCAGCATCGAAAGCATTTTTGTTCCAACCGACTGGCTGTGACCTCGCACGACTGACACACAATCTTCGTTTGGGAGTGGTGTTGATTTCCCAAATAATAGCTTGGTGGTCGCTATTAGTAAACTCTTCATCGACCCGCCACTCACAGCCCCCTTTAATTAGGTTGCTGCTAACGAATGTCACGTCGATAATGGAGCTGGCAGTGCCTTTGCGATATGTGCTTACGGCTCCTGTGTTGAGGAGTACCAGGTTGAGCGAAGACATGGTCTCAAGGAGAGCTCGTCCTCTCGCGCTCGTTTCCCGGCATCCCCAGTCAATTGCCCAGGCGTTGAAATCACCTGCGATGGCGACCGATTCACGCTTCCGTACATCCTCCGCCAAGGTGTCCAAGAATAACTCGAACTCCTCGAGCTGTGCACTAGGAGGTGCATAGCAGCTATAGAAGTGAACCCCTCCCACTTTGGCTCTCACAAGACATGGTTCGGGGGTATTTGGGAGTTGTTGGTACGGAAGTTTACCGCAAGCCCATATCGCTGCTCTGTCCGTTGTGTCATTTACCCAGGACGGGGTGTCGAAGTTTTTGTACTGCTCGCAGATTATGGCTACGTCGCAATCCAATTCCCGCACCCGCTGTACCAGTAGGTCTTGGGCTGCTTTGCAATGATTGAGGTTGAGTTGCAGTACTTTCATTTACGGGCTTGTGCTGCTCTCATCGCCTGTTGGTAGATCGGACATTTCCAACTACCCGCAACATGCCGGCAGTCCGACCTACTATCTTTCTCTTTGCAGAGTAAGCACTTGGCAGGTTGTTGACAAGCCGAGGCATTGTGACCGGCGCTTCCGCATCTGTGACAACAACTGCTTCGATCAGTCTTGCCTCTGCACGCCTGGGCGTTGTGCCCAAAGTGCCAGCATTTGAAGCACCGTCGAAGGCTGATCCTCTCGCGAACACGTACTGTGCCCCACGCAAGTTTCAGCTTTCCAAGTGCGATGGCTTTCTTGGCCTGGACTTCTGGGAGACAAACAACTGCCGTTTGTGTGTGTGTGTTTTTTTTTTTTTTTTTTTTTTTTTTTTTTTTTTTTTTATCCGAAGAGGGGGGAAATACATTCCGTACTTAGCTAGCACGTGCTGGCCGTCGTGCGGGACTCCCGATGTAATGACTTCAAAGCAAGAGTAGATCGTTGCATTGAAACCAGTATACCGTATACCCGCTAAAACCCTAACCTCTTTCTCCTACAACCATGGTCCCCTGCGGCACTCTTAGTCAATACTACTTCGCAAGGGTGGTTCATTGCAGATGTTTACTGCTCTTACATTGAAAGCCTCTAAAGCCTACTCCTCGAACGTATTGCGGAGTTCTTTGAGGATAGTCTCCGCGTAATCTGATACCAAGTTCCAGGCTTGGGGGCCCTTCAGCATGGCTTCTACTAATTGTTCTGGAACGATATTAGTCTCCAGAATCCTCTCCACTTCAGCACGTTGATCCTGAAACCGGGGGCAGGAGAAGAACACGTGTTCCGCGTCCTCTATCACGTCCGTACAGTGTGGGCAGTTTGGGGAGTTTGCCCTCCTGAACCTGTGCAGGTATGCTCGAAAGCATCCATGTCCAGTCAGGAGTTGAGTGATGTAGAACCCAACCTCCCCATGCTGGCGGTTGACCCAACGACTGATGTTAGGTATCAATCGATATGTCCACCTTCCTTTAGTAGAGCTGTCCCACCTCTCCTGCCATTGCCTTAGACTCATGGCTCTTTCATCGCTGTTTCCTGTCGGTTGGTCTTTCTCTAACTTTCTGCGATAAAGCCGTCCCCTTTCTGCAGCCAGGATGTCGATTGGTAGGGTAGAGGCAATCACACTCACTGCCTCGTAAGACACAGTGCGGTAGGATGATGCCACTCGAATCGCTGAGAGCCGCTGGACTGATTTCATTTTCCGGCGGTACGATGGTAGCTCGAGCGATTTCTCCCATACCGGTGCCCCGTACAACAAAACAGAAGTAGTTACTGTTGCCAGTAGCTGTCTTCTTATCTGTCTAGGGCCTCCGACATTCGGCATTATTCTAGATAATGCCCCCTGTACCCCAGCTGCTTTCTTGCTGGCCGCGATTATGTGCTCTTTGAAGTTGAGCCGTGTGTCCAGGAGCACCCCCAGATAGCTGATGAAGGGCTGCGACTGTATGTAGGAGTCGCCTATTTTGAGGGTGATGGTTTCCCTTGCCTTTCGACTGCTAACAAGAAGTGTTTCGGTCTTTTGTTCTGCTAAACTCAAGTCCGCTGCGAGCATCCAATGCTGAATTGTGGCTATAGCGAATGAGAAGGTTGTTTGTATCTCCTCTATGTGCTTGCGCACTATGATCAATGCCACATCATCGGCGAATGCCACTAGCCTGACGCCCTCAGGCAGACCGAGCAGGAGCAGGTCGTTGTACATTACGTTCCATAAGAGGGGGCCAAGAACAGAGCCCTGAGGTACACCTCCTGTGATCTTATAGTCTACTTGCCCATTTTCAGTTTGGTACAACAAGATGCGGTCCTTGAAATAGGCTGAAACCATTCTGCGCAAGTACTGTGGAACTTCCATCCTGGCAAGAGCTTCCAAAATGCGGTCCCAGCGGGCCGAGTTAAAGGCGTTCTTGATATCCAGGGTGGCTATTAGACAGTACTTTTTTCCACCTCTTCTCCATCTCTTTCCCGAGATAGCCTCTCTGGCGATGTTGGTAACGAGTGTCACGGCATCGATGGTTGATCTCCCCTTTCTGAAGCCGAATTGGTTGGTGGAAAGTTTTGGCTCAACGTAGGGCTCCAGCCTATCTGCTATTATTCTTTCAAGGAGTTTTCCCGCAGAGTCCAACATACAGAGGGGGCGATATGATGACGGTTCGTCGGGAGGTTTCTTTCCCCCTTTAGGGAGGAGCACAAGCCTCTGCTTTTTCCACTTACTCGGGAAAACCCCCTGCTTTAGGCAGGTCTCATACATGTGTAGAAACATGTCAGGCCTATTGGCTATGGCGCATTTTAGCGCGATGTTAGGTATGCCATCTGGACCGGGAGCCTTACCGTTTTGGAGCCGGTTGCACGCGCCCATCAGCTCACTCATAGTCACTGATGGTATATCTTCGTCCCTCACCTGCCACGAAGGATTAGCGGGTAGCTCAGGCTTCGCAGGAAACAAGTGAGTGACAATGCGGTGCAATGATTCGGGGCAGTTCGTTGATGTCATGGGAGGGGCCTTAATTTTATGCATCACGATTTTATACGGTTTTCCCCATGGATCTTGATTAACTTCGTCACACAACTCCTTCCAGTAGGATCTCTTGCTTGAGAGAATGGCTCTTCGTAGTTGTTGTCTTTTGATCTCATAGTCGAGCCTTAGTTCTTCTGTTGTGACCCTGTCGCGTCTCCGTGCTCGTTGATGCAGCCTTCGTGCTTTGAGACACTCTCGTCGGTGTTGTGAGATCGTGTCGTTCCACCAGTAAACTGGTGGGCGGCTGTTGTTCTGCCGTCTCCTTGGCATGGAAGCATCGCAGGACTTGACAACGCTTGTCATTACCTCTTTGGCAGTGGCTTCTGCGCTTGTTGCTATTGACAATGGTTCCTGCTCCATAACCAAGGCGAATGAATCAGCATCGAAAGCATTTTTGTTCCAGCCGACTGGCTGTGACCTCGCACGACTGACACACAATCTTCGTTTGGGAGTGGTGTTGATTTCCCAAATAATAGCTTGGTGGTCGCTATTAGTAAACTCCTCATCGACCCGCCACTCACAGCCCCCTTTAATTAGGTTGCTGCTAACGAATGTTACGTCGATAATGGAGCTGGCTGTGCCTTTGCGATATGTGCTTACGGCTCCTGTGTTGAGGAGTACCAGGTTGAGCGAAGACATGGTCTCAAGGAGAGCTCGTCCTCTCGCGCTCGTTTCCCGACATCCCCAGTCAATTGCCCAGGCGTTGAAATCTCCTGCGATGGCGACCGATTCACGCTTCCGTACATCCTCCGCCAAGGTGTCCAAGAATAACTCGAACTCCTCGAGCTGTGCACTAGGAGGTGCATAGCAGCTATAGAAGTGGACCCCTCCCACTTTGGCTCTCACAAGCCATGGTTCGGGGGTATTTGGGAGTTGTTGGAACGGAAGTTTACCGCAAGCCCATATCGCTGCTCTGTCCGTTGTGTCATTTACCCAGGACAGGGTGTCGAAGTTTTTGTACTGCTCGCAGATTATGGCTACGTCGCAATCCAATTCCCGCACCCGCTGTACCAGTAGGTCTTGGGCTGCTTCGCAATGGTTGAGGTTGAGTTGCAGAACTTTCATTTACGGGCTTGTGCTGCTCTCATCGCCTGTTGGTAGATCGGACATTTCCAACTACCCGCAACGTGCCGGCAGTCTGACCTACTATCTTTCTCTTTGCAGAGTAAGCACTTGGCAGGTTGTTGACAAGCCGAGGCATTGTGACCAGCGCCTCCGCATCTGTGACAACAACTGCTTCGGTCAGTCTTGCCTCTGCACGCCTGGGCGTTGTGCCCAAAGTGCCAGCATTTGAAGCACCGTCGAAGGCTGATCCTCTCGCGAACACGTACTGTGCCCCACGCAAGTTTCAGCTTTCCAAGTGCGATGGCTTTCTTGGCCTGGACCTCTGGGAGACAAACAACTGCCGTTTGTGTTGATTTATATGCCCGTCGAAGTGATTTCACTGCCTCCTCAGTGATCTCTGCCAGGCCGTCGATATTATCTTTGAGCAGGTTTACTACCTCTTCCTTGGTACTGATCTCGTCCAGGTCTTTAATTTCAATCTCGATTTGGGGTATTCGAGATTGTACAGTGGCCCCGCTTGGGAGCTTATTCTTGATGGCGTTACAATAGCGCTCCATCTCCTGAGCGTCTGCCTTGGCGAATAACAAAAGTAGATCTCCCTTAGCTGTTCGTCGGATCTTATTGACTTTTTTGCCTATATCCTGCAAGGTGGGATCATTCTTGATACCTCGCAAGATATCTGCATGGGAGCTCTTCTCGCCTTTCTTTATAAGCAGCGTACAATGTTGGGCTGGTTTTTGCTTATTGGTCCTCGGGGCCTTTTTCCTCTTTACCACTTGCCAGTCAGTCGACTGGTTTGAAGGTTGTTTTTTGGTCTGCGGTTTAAACTTGGGTTTTAATACATTGTTTCTCTCCGCTTCTGAATTGACCACCCTACTTGTTGTTGCCTGGGTGGTTTGCCCGATGTTCTGGCAACCTTCTTTACCGGGCTTTAGCTTGCTAGGTAGCACCGGTTTAAGAGTTTTAACTAGTGGTGCCTTACTTGATGGGGCTACTGAAGGCGAGGCCTTCGGTGGCGAGGTCCTTGCTACTGAGGCTACTTTTATTGAAGCCGCCTGCTTTGGGGCCGCCGGTGTTGATGCAGTCGGTTTTGAGTTGGCTGCTTTTGAGGCAGCCGCTTTTGGGACCTCCTTTTGCTTTTCACCTTGTGTCTGAGTGTTTGACACCTTTACTGGCGATGTCTGTGTTGTAGCAGGTTTCGCTACAGGAGGTGGCCGCGTCGTTGACGTCTGATATTTGTCATATTCTGACTTAATGGCGTGTGCCAGTTTCTTGATCTCATGATGTACATTGTGCCTAGGCCCAATGAACTTCAAGAGCTCATCGATCTTTGCTCCTAATTTGTTTGGAGCGCCACTCTCAGTTGTGGCCCTTTGGGAGGCGTCAACTGCACTATCCGCCTTTTGGAGGACTTGGCTGAATAGTGTCTTGCTGCCAGCTCTAGTTTTAATGGTCGATGTTGTACCATTAGCAGTGTTCTTATTCTTCTTGTCACCATGTGACGGAACCAGTGATAATTCGCTCCCCCCAGAATCCGTGGAGCGTGCACCGGCCACCGAGGCTTTCACTCGATCGGAACCGGTGGTGGGATTATCCTCTGCAGAGGTACCCACCTGGGGTATTAAGTTGACCTTATCACCCATATCCATGAATGGTTTATTTTCGGGGTTCCTTCCCCTATCTGATTTTGGTCCGCCCTGAGGAAGTCCTCAGTACTCCCCATTGCTGGAGAGCGTCCCCTATCCGCCACCTGGGGAGGCGCCCGGTGGTGGACCAGCAACCACCCCGGGTTTGTGTGTGTGTGTGTGTTTTTTTTTTTTTTTTTTTTTTTTTTTTTTTTTTTTTTTTATCCGAAGAGGGGGGAAATACATTCCGTACTTAGCTAGCACGTGCTGGCCGTCGTGCGGGACTCCCGATACAATGACTTCAAAGCAAGAGTAAATCGTTGCATTGAAACCAGTATACCGTATACCCGCTAAAACCCTAACCTCTTTCTCCTACAACCATGGTCCCCTGCGGCACTCTTTGTCAATACTACTTCGCAAGGGTGGTTCATTGCAGATGTTAACTGCTCTTACATTGAAAGCCTCTAAAGCCTACTCCTCGAAGGTATTGCGGAGGTCTTTGAGGATAGTCTCCGCGTAATCTGATACCAAGTTCCAGGCTTGGGGGCCCTTCAGCATGGCTTCTACTAATTGTTCTGGAACGATATTAGTCTCCAGAATCCTCTCCACTTCGGCACGTTGATCCTGAAACCGGGGGCAGGAGAAGAACACGTGTTCCGCGTCCTCTATCACGTCCGTACAGTGTGGGCAGTTTGGGGAGTTTGCCCTCCTGAACCTGTGCAGGTATGCTCGAAAGCATCCATGTCCAGTCAGGAGTTGAGTGATGTAAAACCCAACCTCCCCATGCTGGCGGTTGACCCAACGACTGATGTTAGGTATCAATCGATATGTCCACCTGCCTTTAGTAGAGCTGTCCCACCTCTCCTGCCATTGCCCTAGACTTATGGCTCTTTCATCGCTGTTTCCTGTCGGCTGGTCTTTTTCTAACTTTCTGCGATAAAGCCGTCCCCTTTCTGCAGCCAGGATGTCGATTGGCAGGGTAGAGGCAATCACACTCACCGCCTCGTAAGACACAGTGCGGTAGGATGATGCCACTCGAATCGCTGAGAGCCGCTGGACTGATTTCATTTTCCGGCGGTACGATGGTAGCTCGAGCGATTTCTCCCATACCGGTGCCCCGTACAACAAAACAGAAGTAGTTACTGTTGCCAGTAGCTGTCTTCTTATCTGTCTAGGGCCTCCGACATTCGGCATTATTCTAGATAATGCCCCCTGTACCCCAGCTGCTTTCTTGCTGGCCGCGATTATGTGCTCTTTGAAGTTGAGCCGTGTGTCCAGGAGCACCCCCAAATAGCTGATGAAGGGCTGCGACTGTATGTAGGTGTCGCCTATTTTGAGGGTGATGGTTTCCCTTGCCTTTCGACTGCTAACAAGAAGTGTTTCGGTCTTTTGCTCTGCTAAACTCAAGTCCGCTGAGAGCATCCAATGCTGAATTGTGGCTATAGCGAATGAGAAGGTTGTTTGTATCTCCTCTATGTGCTTGCGCACTATGATCAATGCCACATCATCGGCGAATGCCACTAGCCTGACGCCCTCAGGCAGACCGAGCAGGAGCAGGTCGTTGTACATTACGTTCCATAAGAGGGGGCCAAGAACAGAGCCCTGAGGTACACCTCCTGTGATCTTATAGTCGACTTGCCCATTTTCAGTTTGGTACAATAAGATGCGGTCCTTGAAATACGCTGAAACCATTCTCCGCAAGTACTGAGGAACTTCCATCCTGGCAAGAGCCTCCAAAATGCGGTCCCAGCGGGCCGAGTTAAAAGCGTTCTTGATATCCAGGGTGGCTATTAGACAGTACTTTTTTCCACCTCTTCTCCATCTCTTTCCCGAGATAGCCTCTCTGGCGATGTTGGTAACGAGTGTCACGGCATCGATGGTTGATCTCCCCTTTCTGAACCCAAATTGGTTGGTGGAAAGTTTTGGCTCAACGTAGGGCTCCAGCCTATCTGCTATTATTCTTTCAAGGAGTTTTCCCGCAGAGTCCAACATACAGAGGGGACGATATGATGACGGTTCGTCTGGAGGTTTCTTTCCCCCTTTAGGTAGGAGCACAAGCCTCTGCTTTTTCCACTTAGTCGGGAAAACCCCCTGCTTTAGGCAGGTCTCATACATGTGTAGAAACATGTCAGGCCTATTGGCTATGGCGCATTTTAGCGCGATGTTAGGTATGCCATCTGGACCGGGAGCCTTACCGTTTTGGAGCCGGTTGCACGCGCCCATCAGCTCATTCATAGTCACTGGTGGTATATCTTCGTCCCTCACCTGCCACGAAGGATAAGCGGGTAGCTCAGGCTTCGCAGGAAACAAGTGAGTGACAATGCGGTGCAATGATTCGGGGCAGTTCGTTGATGTCATGGGAGGGGCCTTAATTTTATGCATAACGATTTTATACGGTTTTCCCCATGGATCTTGATTAACTTCGTCACACAACTCCTTCCAGTAGGATCTCTTGCTTGAGAGAATGGCTCTTCGTAGTTGTTGTCTTTTGATCTCATAGTCGAGCCTTAGTTCTTCTGTTGTGACCCTGTCGCGTCTCCGTGCTCGTTGATGCAGCCTTCGTGCTTTGAGACACTCTCGTCGGTGTTGTGAGATCGTGTCATTCCACCAGTAAACTGGTGGGCGGCTGTTGTTCTGCCGTCTCCTTGGCATGGATGCATCGCAGGACTTGACAACGCTTGTCATTACCTCTTTGGCAGTGGCTTCTGCGCTTGTTGCTATTGACAATGGTTCCTGCTCCATAACCAAGGCGAATGAATCAGCATCGAAAGCATTTTTGTTCCAACCGACTGGCTGTGACCTCGCACGACTGACACACAATCTTCGTTTGGGAGTGGTGTTGATTTCCCATATAATAGCTTGGTGGTCGCTATTAGTAAACTCCTCATCGACCCGCCATTCACAGCCCCCTTTAATTAGGTTGCTGCTAACGAAAGTCACATCAATAATGGAGCTGGCTGTGCCTTTGCGATATGTGCTTACGTCTCCTGTGTTGAGGAGTACCAGGTTGAGCGAAGACATGGTCTCAAGGAGAGCTCGTCCTCTCGCGCTCGTTTCCCGGCATCCCCAGTCAATTGCCCAGGCGTTGAAATCTCCTGCGATGGCGACCGATTCACGCTTCCGTACATCCTCCGCCAAGATGTCCAAGAATAACCCGAACTCCTCGAGCTGTGCACTAGGAGGTGCATAGCAGCTATAGAAGTGAACCCCTCCCACTTTGGCTCTCACAAGCCATGGTTCGGGGGTATTTGGGAGTTGTTGGAACGGAAGTTTACCGCAAGCCCATATCGCTGCTCTGTCCGTTGTGTCATTTACCCAGGACAGGGTGTCGAAGTTTTTGTACTGCTCGCAGATTATGGCTACGTCGCAATCCAATTCCCGCACCCGCTGTACCAGTAGGTCTTGGGCTGCTTCGCAATGGTTGAGGTTGAGTTGCAGTACTTTCATTTACGGGCTTGTGCTGCTCTCATCGCCTGTTGGTAGATCGGACATTTCCAACTACCCGCAACGTGCCGGCAGTCTGACCTACTATCTTTCTCTTTGCAGAGTAAGCACTTGGCAGGTTGTTGACAAGCCGAGGCATTGTGACCAGCGCCTCCGCATCTGTGACAACAACTGCTTCGGTCAGTCTTGCCTCTGCACGCCTGGGCGTTGTGCCCAAAGTGCCAGCATTTGAAGCACCGTCGAAGGCTGATCCTCTCGCGAACACGTACTGTGCCCCACGCAAGTTTCAGCTTTCCAAGTGCGATGGCTTTCTTGGCCTGGACCTCTGGGAGACAAACAACTGCCGTTTGTGTTGATCTATATGCCCGTCGAAGTGATTTCACTGCCTCCTCAGTGATCTCTGCCAGGCCGTCGATATTATCTTTGAGCAGGTTTACTACCTCTTCCTTGGTACTGATCTCGTCCAGGTCTTTAATTTCAATCTCGATTTGGGGTATTCGAGATTGTACAGTGGCCCCGTTTGGGAGCTTATTCTTGATGGCGTTACAATAGCGCTCCATCTCCTGAGCGTCTGCCTTGGCGAATAACAAAAGTAGATCTCCCTTAGCTGTTCGTCGGATCTTATTGACTTTTTTGCCTATATCCTGCAAGGTGGGATCATTCTTGATACCTCGCAAGATATCTGCATGGGAGCTCTTCTCGCCTTTCTTTATAAGCAGCGTACAATGTTGGGCTGGTTTTTGCTTATTGGTCCTCGGGGCCTTTTTCCGCTTTACCACTTGCCAGTCAGTCGACTGGTTTGAAGGTTGTTTTTTGGTCTGCGGTTTAAACTTGGGTTTTAATCCATTGTTTCGCTCCGCTTCTGAATTGACCACCCTACTTGTTGTTGCCTGGGTGGTTTGCCCGATGTTCTGGCAACCTTCTTTACCGGGCTTTAGCTTGCTAGGTAGCACCGGTTTAAGAGTTTTAACTAGTGGTGCCTTACTTGATGGGGCTACTGAAGGCGAGGCCTTCGGTGGCGAGGTCCTTGCTACTGAGGCTACTTTTATTGAAGCCGCCTGCTTTGGGGCCGCCGGTGTTGATGCAGTCGGTTTTGAGTTGGCTGCTTTTGAGGCAGCCGCTTTTGGGACCTCCTTTTGCTTTTCACCTTGTGTCTGAGTGTTTGACACCTTTACTGGCGATGTCTGTGTTGTAGCAGGTTTCGCTACAGGAGGTGGCCGCGTCGTTGACGTCAGATATTTGTCATATTCTAACTTAATGGCGTGTGCCAGTTTCTTGATCTCGTGATGTACATTGTGCCTAGGCCCAATGAACTTCAAGAGCTCATCGATCTTTGCTCCTAATTTGTTTGGAGCGCCACTCTCAGTTGTGGCCCTTTGGGAGGCGTCAACTGCACTATCCGCCTTTTGGAGGACTTGGCTGAATAGTGTCTTGCTGCCAGCTCTAGTTTTAATGGTCGATGTTGTACCATTAGCAGTGTTCTTATTCTTCTTGTCACCATGTGACGGAACCAGTGATAATTCGCTCCCCCCAGAATCCGTGGAGCGTGCACCGGCCACCGAGGCTTTCACTCGATCGGAACCGGTGGTGGGATTATCCTCTGCAGAGGTACCCACCTGGGGTATTAAGTTGACCTTATCACCCATATCCATGAATGGTTTATTTTCGGGGTTCCTTCCCCTATCTGGTTTTGGTCCGCCCTGAGGAAATCCTCAGTACTCCCCATTGCTGGAGAGCGTTCCCCTATCCGCCACCTGGGGAGGCGCCCGGTAGTGGACCAACAACCACCCCGGGTGTGTGTGTGTGTGTGTGTGTGTGTGTGTGTGTGTGTGTGTGTGGGTGTGTGTGTGGGTGTGTGTGTGACTGTGGTTAATAGTAAAAGAAAACAAAAATCCGATAGAAGACATTGTTGCAGTTTGCGGTTAGAATGAGCAAGAATAAAAGTAATGTTGGCATGATAACACTCATCTAATACTATATTTACAGTACCCAGATAAATTTTTTTCAGGATATGCGTATCAATGTCGAGTAATAAAACAAGGAACTGCTTATGCAAGTGGGAAAAATGTGGTTGTATATAAAGCTACAGTTTTATTTTGCAACCTTATTATTAAAAATGAACAAGCAAGTGTAAACAACTTGAATCAACTTTTATAAACTAATGACATATATTTTAGGGAAGAATTCTTAAACAAATTTAAAAATTCATCAGTATACCAGCGAGCGCAAACTGGGTCTCGCTGGGTATTTTGGGTGGACGGAGGTCCATTCGTAATAATAAAAAATAAGTGTGAGTATATGTAAGCTTGGTGTTAAGTGAAATTTAAAACTTATTTTTCTGGGGTGAATCTTGAGATCTAACGCGTAAGTAAAAAATATAAAAATTATAAAACTAATCTAAATTGATAACTATACTATTTCAGCGAACCTACAGAATTGTAAGTATAAATAAAGGATTAATAGTAGATTTTCAATCAGAAACTGAAATCTTGGTTTCTTCTTCATTCTAGCATATCCACAGATATAGGTGTTGTTATCATCAACGACCCGTAAGTATATAATACTTTTTTAAAAACCAGCAGCAAATAATTATTAACATATCTTTTTTTTTGCAGCGATGATTTTTTTTAAATGCTGTAAGTATTTTGTTCTATTTTTTTTTTTGTAAATTGTAACCCTAATTTTAGTACTGCTATTTTCAGAGCTAATATAAGACTATAAAATCGTTTTTAATTTGTATTACTATCACACTCATACCTATATAACACTGATTCCTTTGTGTTCCAATACTCTCCTGACAGAATGCAACCACCAACTTCCCGTGGTTTCTGTTGTTATTTTCTATTTTTTTAGTTAATAAAGTCTATTTATTCGACTGAGAGTGGTTAAAAGTAGCAAAAAGATTTGTTAAAATATTATTGTAAGTTAGTTATTTTAAATAAAAGTACCGATTTCTGTTGTAGGGTATAAATGACAACGAGTATGGGGAAAAAGCAACAAAATAATGTTTAAAAAGTGCGGATATCAGTTATTTCTGTTAAAAGACAAAAAGACGTTTAGTAAAGGCTTACTAAAGCTTATGCTTCTACGGGGGAGCGGGGCTATGGATTACATGTGAGGCTTTACTAAAAATGGTTTCAAATTCCACTATCTCCACTTCGCCCTCTTCGATAAAAAGTCAAGCCCCTAAACATTACGTTAGGAAGGACATATCGCCTTGCTATAATTGTTTTTGTTCATTATTTTAGGGATAAGCAACAAAGTTGGAATTTTAAGATAACACACCATAATAAATTTGTGGTCACTTATAAACTTACATAGTGTAAATAAGTCAATACCTAAACAAACATTTCTTTTCAAACGACCTTTTTATAGACTGTTAATGAGTATGAATAAAAATGTATGACAAACATGCTAGAATAAGAAAAATGCCACACGTAAAAACACTGATATACCTCATAGTCCCTTCTGATACACTCTGGTACCCCTCTGGTACCCCTCTGCTACCCCTCTGCTACCCCTCTGATACCCCTCTGATACCCCTCTGCTACCCCTCTGCTACTCCTCTGCTTCCCCTCTGCTAACCCTCTGCTACCCCTCTGCTCCCCTCTAATCACAAGCGTATACCGAGGTTATAAATAGAGACACATCTGCTAGTTTTTTCATTTAATATCATGACGTCACGTAAGCAACACGTATTAGAGCTCGCAAGAGCTGTTCGTGAAAAATATAATTCACTCAAAAGAGCTGAGTGTAATCGAGAAGAGCATCTCGAAAATGTTTTTAAGCCTGTGACAGAACCTCTTGAACAAATAGCAACTTCATTAGGAGATGTAAACCAATCACTTGCATTTCAAGCAGCAGAACCCAAGAACACAACCATGTTTGATAGTTCAGGGGAATTTAATGAACTTGGTCAATCTTACGGTACCCATTTATCAAAGCCTGTAACTAATGCCATAGGAGAACATAATGAGTCTGATCAAGCGTATGGGCCGCATTTATCAAACGGTCAATGGATACTTGGAAATACCTGTCTAGACTTCAATAATGAACATGTAGTTGTTGGCAACAAAACTTTCCAAAATACATCTGGCCTACAACAGCTAATATTTTATAAGAATCCTAAAACCTTTACACCTTTTGATTTACAAATATACAGTCAAATTCTAGAGCTATCTGGTGTACATCGAGATGTCCGAGGACATCTGAGACACCAAGCGTGCCCAACAAAATTCAACAATATAATAAAACCTCTGTTTAAATGTCAAAAACGTAGATATGACACAATACCCAGAAAACATGATGAAAAATCAGCCAAATTTCTGCATACACCTGTAAGTTTTAATATTCTAAATAGGTCAGAACCAAAAAAAAAAATTGGTGAGACTTTGCCTGTATGTCCACCTAAAAGCTACAACATGCTTCGTAATTGGACAGATCCGAATATTCTAGTAGATAGACTTAAATATCTAAAAGAAGAAGATGATGAAGTTCAAGAAATAATCGAAGAACTTAGATACGCAGGCATAATCGAATAAATGGCATCTTCTTTACTGTTCGATTTCATTTATCAACTAACAGTTCTAGAGTGAAGATACCTAATTGTAATTGGGGTAGAGTGTACAACTGTAGCGATTGCTTCAAGTTTTTGTATTTTTTTTTGTGGTAAAGAAGAAGTATACCGTCACGATGAAGAATATAATTTCTACCGGAAAGGAATCGGATACTACATGTTCACAGCTTAGTGTAAAGAATGTTCGTTCAAGAAAAAAAAAGTTCTATATATTAAGCAACTCATTTGCACCTAGTCCATTCTTGTCTTAACTCTTGTAGAGAACAGACATATATTATGGAAAAATTTATAATAATTAAAGATGATTCACTAAAATGTAAACGCTTTGGTGTATCAGCCAGAGCTTTGGAGTTTCGAATTAAAGAGATCTCAGAAGATGCAGACCCAGTAGCATGGTTAAAAGAGGCGATCTCCCAAATTGTGCGTAAAGGAACTGAAGAATTGTCACCCAAAGACTATGTAGGCTTCACTTTCTGCTCCAAAGACCTTACTAAAGGGCAAGGGTGGATTAATTTCAAGACAGTCAAAGATGTGTCTATTAGTGACGTGTGGGATGCTATATCTACCATCTATCAGTCCAACTCAACGGGAGTTAGCACAGAAACATTTTGTTTGAAAATTACTTCAGTAAAAACCTCTGATAGTGATTAGTTTTGTATAAAATTTATGTTCTAATAAACATTTTCCGATTTATAACATTTTTTATTTATAACCCTTTTCCTAAAGACCTGATGTAAATATAGAGCTAAAAAAGGGATGTACAAACAAGTTTTGAAAAAATATTATAATTTTTTTTTAATGCTTTAACCGAGTATGTTAAAGAAAACCGTTAAGTCAGAACTATAAATAAAATTTCTTATCTACATTTCCATTTGATACATATGGCACAAAAACTTTTTCCAATAAAATGGCTTATCTATATTTCAGCAATTGACTACGATATCACAATTTCCACCATTTTGTAGTTTTGTTTCTTCAAGTATTATGTAAATGATATACTGTATTCAATAAGATTTCAATTTATCACATTTGTTCTTATCTAAATTTTCCGGTTTTTGTCCAACGACCCTAAACTTTATCAGACATATTTAATGTTTCTGATGAAATCTTTAATTATTTTGGATCTTTCCGAATACAAATTTTAGTAATTTCAAAAAAATATTTTTAATTAAAATTATTACTTAAAAGGAGATACCCAAAATAAAATTTTAAATGAATCATGTTTTATTAAAAACAACAGTTCATTGTAAAGCTTATCGAAATAATAAAAGTGAGATTATCTCTAACCACACACTGGTAAATTGTTTTTCAACTCGAAAATTAACGTCTATATCATTATTAATTATTTCACGATGGCATTCCCCTGATAAAATATTATTGAAAGTAAATAACTACTTGAACAAAACTCACCTGAAAAAAGATATTTTCACATGAGAAGATAGTGTGACGTCACCAGACCACACCCCTGAAAGCCACAAGGCATCACGCTACATTCAGCTGACCAATCACGTTACAGGATTTTCCTCATTATCTTATATGGACATCACTGTCATATTCGTACGTCATACCGAGGTTATAAATAGACCTAAATCATACACGGACGTCATTTCTGTTCTTGTTTTTCGTCACGATCAGACGTGTCTCTCCTGCTCTTGTTGTGCTCAGGTGCTCCTTAGCAGGCTCTCTCGTGGTAAATCTAAAGCAATTTTCAGTTTACACTTTAATCTTTGTGTGATTTCAGACGCTCTGGTGGTAAGTCTAATACCAATTTTCAGTTTACGCTTTAAGGTTTGAGTGTTTTGAGATTTTTGATTTTTTGAGATTTTCAAATAACTTTTACGATTTTTTATATTTTTTCAAAAATTTAGATTTTCGACATTTTATTTTTTCAATTTTTTTATTTTTAAAATTTCCAATCGTAGTTGTAACTTTTCTGATTTATTTTTTCAACTCCTCTGATTAATTAATAATGGAGAAATTTTTAATAACCAAAGACATTATTAAGAAAGTGTGTAAATTTAATTTAACTGGTAGAACTGTCGAATTTAAGATTAGGCCAGTACCTGAAGAGACTGAACCGCTGAAATGGGTCACAGAAGGTCTTAAGGGAGTTGTTAATAAAGTAACAGAAGGAACAGAGTCTAGTGACCAGATCGGTTTTACTTTTTGCTCTAAAGAGTTTACAGGTGGTGTTGGATGGATGGCTTTTCGACCGGCTTCACAAATAAAGTTTGAAGATATATGGGAAATGATTTCGAAAGTGTACCAGTCTAATTCGTCAGCATTCGATACCGAAACGTTTTGTCTTGGGGCAACAACTGTAAAAATGCCTAAAGGTAAGGGACGAGGGCGTAAATATAACAACTTTTACGAAGAATGTGCTCGTCGTAATGGCATTATAACAATAGTTAACAAAGGGTACATATGTCTGGCTAGAGCCATAGTTGTGGCCAAAGCATATGTTGATAATGACCCCAACAAAGAGAAGCTTCGTAGAACCAATACTCTTCAGACACAAAAAGCAATCGAACTATTGCAGTCTAGTGGTATTGAGATACCCAAAGAGGGTGGTGGTGTACCAGAACTTAAAAAATTACAAGATTATTTGGTCGACTATACTATAACAGTTTACAGCTATGGTAAAAACGGACATGACGTCTTGTTTGAAGGAATAGGTGGATGTAAGAAAATTAACCTATTGTATCACGAAAATCACTATAATGTAATAATTTCTTTAACGTCTGCTTTTTGCTGTGTATATTTCTGCGAATTTTGTCACACACCATATAACACCAAAAACACTCATCGTTGTGAACGAACTTGCCCTGCCTGTGAACAAGCCCCACCTTGTACGTCTAGCGAAAAAATTGTGTGCAGCAAGTGTAATCGGTATTTTAGAGGACAAAATTGTTATAATTACCACATACAGTCTAAACTCTGTGACCGGGTGGAAGCTTGTACATTATGCCTAAAAACTTTTAGGAAAGATAGAATGCATACATGTAATGAGTTTTTCTGTAAAGTGTGTAGAGAATTTAAATTCTCTCCACACAACTGTTACATGCCCGTAGATACCCGTAAACCCACAATGAACGGTACTCTCTTCATATTTTACGACCTCGAGTGTACACAAGAAGAGATTATGTTCGACGGTACTCATCGCCATAACTGTAATTTGTGTGTGTTTGAACAACATTGTGTATTATGTATAGGTACCGATATAAAGTTGTGCGATTGTGGGGTTAGATATCAGGTTTTAAAGATCGACCCAGTGGCTCGATTTATGGAATATGTATTGAATCAGAGAACATTATTTAAGAAAATAATTGTTATTGGTCACGCTGGTGGGTTATATGATAACCAGTTTATGTTAAATCATATAATGACAAAAACAGATTTAACACCTGATTTGATCACCAGGGGTACAAAGTTATTACAATTAAAAGTTGGTAATGTTAGTTTTATCGACTCATTAAATTATTTCCCGATGGCTCTATCAAAGCTACCAAAAGTCTTTGATTTAAAAAATATATAAAAAGGGTACTTCCCCCATTTATTTAATAAAAAAGAAAATTGGAACTATGTTGGTCCTTTACCTCTAGAATACTATGACCCTGACAGTTTAAAATATGTTCCAACCTTGGACGACACAAAGGACGCTAGAAATCAACTTATATCTTGGCATAAGACTCTCTCTGACCAGAACTATGTTTTTAATTTCCAAAAAGAAATAATATCTTACTGTATAGATGACGTCAGTATTCTCGCACGCTCCTGTTTGAAGTTCAGAGATTTACTTTTAACAGAAGGGGGAGTTGACCCGTTTACAGAGGCCATTACTTTACCAGGGGTGTGCAATAAGATATTCCGTAGAAATTTTTTGAAGCCAAACACCATCGGGTTGATCCCAAAGAATGGCTATAGATGTCGGGATAAACAATCTAAGATCGCCATTCAATGGTTATTATGGGAAGAACAGCAGAGAGGAATAAGAATAGAACAAGCGTCTCGAGGTAGAGAAGTTGTTATTAACGGGCTTAAGTTGGATGGGTACTGTAATGCCACACGAGAAGTCTTTGAATTTGAGGGTTGTTATTTTCATGGGTGCCCAAAATGTATTAAATACAAACGCAATACAACTACCTATGAGGATCCATCCCTCACATATGAACAACGATACGAAGCAACCTTGACAAAAAATGAAAAATTAAGACAACTTGGTTACGAAATAATTATGAAATGGGAGTGTGATTTTCGTCGGGAGATGTCTGAAAATCCTGAAATCAGCAATTACACTGAAAAACATACTCTCTATTCTCAATCACCTCTACAGCCCCGGGAGGCTTTTTATGGAGGACGAACAGAAGCTACGAAATTATATTATTCATGTAAAGATGGGGAGAAAATCAAATATACAGACATATGTAGTCTATACCCCTTTATTAATAAGTACGGGAAATATCCTATAGGGCATCCTGAAGTTTATGTGGGTGAAGAATGTTACAACTTAGATTTGAATCACACTGATGGTCTAATAAAATGCCAAGTGTTACCACCTACAAACCTCTATCACCCCGTTCTTCCATATAAAACTAACAACAAATTAATGTTCCCTCTATGTCGTACTTGTTGTGAATATATGATAAAGGAAGAGTGTTATCATGCTGACGAAGAGCGTGCAATTACGGGGACTTGGGTAATGGACGAGGTGACAAAAGCTTTGAAAAAAGGCTATAAAATATTAGAAATATATGAAATCTGGAAATATGAAACGGTACAGTACGATCCTTCCACAAAGTCTGGCGGCCTTTTTGCTGAATATATTTCAAAATTTTTGAAAATAAAACAACAAGCTAGTGGGTGGCCTCCAGAGTGTAAGACCGATGAAGACAAACAGATGTATATAAAAGAATATTTATATAAAGAGGGGGTAGAGCTAAGCCCCAATGAAATTGAGTACAATTCTGGGCGTAGACAGGTCGGAAAATCAATTGTCACATCATTTTGGGGGAAACTAGGTCAAATGGAGAACCAGAGCAGGTGTTCTATTGTTAACGATCCAGCAAAACTATTAGAAATTCTGTCACAACCTTACACAGAAGTTAGCCACGTATTTCCTATTAACGAAAACACTCTCATCGTTAACTGGGCCTTTAAAGATGAGGCATACACTTCTCTAGCAACGGTAAATGTAGTTTTGGCAGCCTTCACGACTGCACTAGCTAGACTAAAACTATATTCTTATCTCGAGAAACTAGGCGATAGAGTATTATATTACGATACAGATTCTGTAATATATATCTCTCGCCCTGGAGATACTTATGAAGTCCCCATTGGAAGTTATCTCGGAGAGATGACTGATGAGCTAGTTGGTTACAGTGAGGGTAGTTATATTACAGACTTTGTCTCAGATGGACCTAAACTCTATGGCTATAGGGTTTATTCAACATTTAAAGATAAGACCCTAGATATTATAAAAGTAAAAGGAATAACACTTAATTATAACACGCATAGGCAGGTAAATTTCGATAAACTAAGAGACATGGTCCTTAATGATGCCCCCGACGAGTACATAACTACCCGAAACATATTAAGAAATACTGACCATTCTGTAGCCACCAAAGAGGTGACTAAAGTATTCCGCACCACTTTTACTAAACGAAAAAGGGTTGAAAACTATGACTCTGTTCCTTATGGGTACAAACGCCAATGTAAATAGTATTAGTAATATGTACTTTTTAAATAATAATAAGGCTCTTTTTTTTAGTTTTTGTAAAAATTTTAACTTCAAATTTTTGTGTAAAGTTATCTGCTTAAGAAAAACCAGAGAATATGTATTAAACCAGCTGTTTTTTATAGCTATTCCCTTCCTACACCTTTCCTTATAACTATAAGTTGTCAAATGTTTGTGATTTTGTTCTGATGTAGTGTATCCTGCTTAAACAAGTGTCATGATTGTTTTTATAATTTTTATATCTATACCTATTTTAAGTAATCTTAAATGATTTAGCTTTACATATTTGTAATTGTGTTTTATCTTTTCTTTTTTAATTTGTTATACTGTTATGATCTTATATTTGATTTACTGTATAGATTACTCTGTTAATTATAAGATGATGGGTATTAAATACTAATAAATAATTGTCTTCACACATATTAGTTTTTTATTTTAGCATTCCTAGCGAGTTGTCTCTCTCTTTTTTAGCTGTAAAAACGGCCCTTTTTAAAAAATATATCGCTAAAGTAAATCAAAGTGGGTGTCGTGGCTCCATACAGATATGATTTATACGTCAACAAATCTGAATATTTTCTTTCTTATTTGATGTACTTTTTACATTGAGATGTGAAACTGAGTCTTAAATATCATAAAAATAAAATAACAATCTTCACACATATGAGTTTTATTTAGCATTCCTAGTGAGTTGGCTCTTTTCTTACTAGTCATATAGTATTATTTATTAAAAAGAAAAAAGGCTCCATTTCTTAATTGATTTTTGTTGCTGCCGTTTTTTATGACTGTTACACAAAATGTTTGCCTTGACATCAGGATAATAGTAAAAACATTTAGACTCATATTGTTGTAATTAAAAAGAAGAATAGGTGGTGACATTCGTCTGAATGTTAATGTGACATGAATATGAGGTTTGTGTTGTGCAATATTACATTAGTCCTCTTAATATTTTTACGATGTAAAAGTATGAAATTTGTGCACCTCGTAGTTACTAGCAACCGTTATTGAAATCATCTTACTCGTGTTTGTAATAATAAAGAAGATGAGTTGCTAACACCTGTCCAGGGTAGAGTAAATATGACCTATGAGTTGCCATATTTGCTGTAACATGGTGGTTACCACGTTTTCCGTTATGTTTTTCTTCCCAAAAAAATACCCCACCTTACCCTTTTGTTTTTAGTTTATAACGGCAAAATATAGAAACAAGTCTTAATTCATGGAAAATGATACTTCAGCTTGTCAGTCATATTTGACGGTCATTTTTAAAATTAAAAGCAACTTACCTTTTTTTGTTTTATATCCTCATACATTGTTCACGAAATCAAAATGGCACTATTCGACACTTTTTCACCATTTTTATAACTATATGCACATTTTCAACATATTTTTTGACAATTATTCGTACAATAAAACCGCGCCCTCGTCAGTGTTTTACTAAATTGTCTTCTAGTACTTCCACATATTAAAATCGCATCGTCGTAACGACTATTTCATATTATCATGTAAAAATTACAGGAAGCCGGCGGTTTTTTCAGATATCATTTGTGTAGTTGATATTTTAATGTACTTTTCTAGAGATTATTCCATAAACATTTGAAGGAATATTTATATAGACGGCTTTAAATTTATGTAGAACCTGTTCGTAGACATTTTTATTGGACTCCTGGAATTTGCTGTATTTTACGCTTTTTATTTTTGCGATAAGACACTCCCCATGACTTGGAAAATGATTTCTAACACAAAATTATTCATTTTAAAACATTATTATCGTTTTCGGGGCGACCTTGAAGCAAACATGAAACATTGTGCAGTACGGAAGTGAAATACCACAATATGAAGATTCCATAAAACGACTAGACTTGACCTTTCAATTATATTAATAATTTTTTCGAACATGATTTTATACCAGAGTAATTTTAGTAGCATTTTTCTCTTTGCCCAAACTTACCAAGATTTTCACAGACAACACATATCCCCCAACACCCATCCGCCCCGACCACCAGCCCTCCGACAACCGACCCAACGCCATCCCTTTCCCAGTGACCACACCCAGCAGCCATCTTCCCCAACCACCTCCGTCAGCCAGACGGTCACGATAGTGACGGCTGAGATGCACACCCCCACCACTGAGTGTCTGGCGGCCTGTCTGCCTCAAGTGACCCGATGCCTACTCATGTATAACAAATGGTTTATCTTTAATGCTTCTACGTTGTTGTGTTAGAGACTGAACCCAAAGTTAGTTGAGTTCTGTTTGTGTGGAAGAGGATTTATGACAATGCAGAACTACAGCGGGCTAAGAGAGTCTCCCTGGAATATATCCCTTCTGATTGGAATAGGTATCCCAGCTTATAGAGCAAAATTGAACTTATTTTCGGACATGAAATAGGGATTAATTGCTAAGATTTTAACTACGAACTCGTAGAAGTGTCGTAGAAGTAAACTATTAAAATAACAATAACCCGAAAAAATTCGAATTTCCTTTGTTTTTTGCTAATATAATGAAAAGTAGTGACGGAATCGTAATGCCGTCTACAGAAAAGTTGTACGGAATCAGAAATCCTTCTTAATGAGCGTTCATATATCCTGATTGCAACATTTTTTACCGAGTAAACTCAGAAGACCTGGTCAAAAGTAATTTTTTTCATACATTTATAACATTTTAATATTAATCATCGTCAAAACGATAGTTTATGATGTTAAGTTGATATGGGCTCACGATGGATACTACTGAATAAGTAGTTTTTGAAGAACTGGAATTTAAATAATTTAGAGAGATATTTTGCACATCTCACTGTATTAACGAGAATAGTCCAATCAGGATACACTAAAGATATTTTGAAAGTTCATAAATTCCGCTTTGTCTACTCTGAATTTTCGCTATAATGCAGGGAAATTGGTTTAAAATAATAGTAAATATTGTATTAAATGTACGAATATGCGACAGCCAGTCAGCGGGGCACTGACTGGCTGTCAAGGTGGGGGCAGTTCATTAGGTTTTATTTACATAACTATTACCTGCTCGTATTAGTCTATTTTCCATTGGTTTATTAAGTTCATGGTTATCTGTATACGGAGGAGAAATAAGGGTCGGTTGTTTAATCAATATTAATACCTTTTACGGCACTATAACAAAAATCCAAGATATACGAATTGAAGTGCATTTTATGACCTATCAAAACAGATTTTGCATATCGCTATCGAACTAGCGTGGTTAATATGATGCAGAATATTTCAACAAATTATTTAAATTGCAATTCTTTGTGAAAAATGCTGCGATCAAAATTCGTATACACTAATTTTGAAGATTTTCTGATTCTCTTGAATTTTTGTATGTACAGTATTAGGAACAGATCCTTACTTTTTACACTATAACAAAAATACCCCACATTTTTTGGAGTTTTTAAGGCTCCAATAATTTACTTCACCGAGTTTGCTGTTAATATTATGTCAGTTATGAGTTATAAATTACTATACGTGATGACGTTTGCGATTTTCTGTTGAATTTTGTTACCTAAAAATCACTTTTGATTGGTGTAAGTTTGTATAAGGTTGAGATAAAAGTGATTGGTCGGTACTTTGCTGGGTCCTGTGTGCATAGGTATGTAGCACCATGTGTAAGATAACTAGGTATCAAGCGTGTATGTATAATTATGTCAATTATAACCGCTGTTAATGTTTCGTGGGTGGAGTAAAGTTTCTTAATCCAGTAATTTTGAACACCATCTGGTCCTGGTGCTTTCAAGTTATGAAGGTACTTCATTATGTTGGATGTGCCTTCAGTTGTAAATGGTTGGTGTTGCATCTTATGACAATTCTAAAATGCAGCTAGGGGCTTCATTATTGTCGATGTTGTTGAGTTTTCTACAAAACCTTTTTTCTGAATGCCGGAACAGTGTGTTGTCCAGTTTTCGTTGGTTACTGGGTTTGTACCTTCTCATTAGACTACTGTAGACTGTCCAGACACTACTGTGATGTGATGTTTTCTCCATCCCATTGAGAGTGTATTCAGCTATTGTCCATGATAGTTTTGACTAGTTTATTCAGTGGTTCCTGAATTCGTTGGTACTCGCTCAGTCTTTACTCTTTACGAAGAGAATTAATTTTCCCTTCAAGCTTTCTTTGCCAAGGTGGTATTCGAGATATTTGTCTAAATTTAGAAGGGTCTTGCTTTGGTCTTATAATGACACCAATTCTTGCGAATTGCAGGCTACCTCCAGAAGTATAAGCTCTAAGGTTTGCACAATTAATTGTCGAGATCGCTGATTTCAGGCAAGTATAGTAAACCAGGACTGATCAAAGTTACAAATTTTCCAAACATTGACACGTAATTGGCCTCGCCTACCTAATATTATTTCCACTCGTCTCTTTTTTGCGGAACAATGGAACATAAACTGAAAAAATTATCTCAGAATAAAGTAGGTGTCTTGATTATGTGTATTTAGTAAATATAGTGAAATCTACCTGGTGCCTTTATATTCTCTCCTTACTTACGTTCAAACAAAACGATCCTCCCCGTCTTCAATGAAACTACCGGACATTTCTTCTTGCCGCCTTTATCACAACATTAGGGGTAGCAAAGGCAAGTTGTACAATGTTGAAAATACATGATTTACTGTTATATACACTCACTGAAAAAACACCCAGAAGAAGATGTTTAAATTTAATATTGTTTTCGTAAAACATAGATTCTATAGTACGGAATACATGATTAAAATTTGAATAAAAACTACCAAGGATTTTAATTTTTTTTGATAATAATGTGTTTGTCCACCGTTTGTATTTTATAATAAGATGGTCTATTTCTTCTTGAAGAATCTTGTCCCAAGCTACCTGTAGAACCTCTAAAGTTCGTGGGGGCTGGTATACATTTCCGAGCCTGGTTCCCATCATTCCCAAGCATGTTCTATGGATGAAAGATCGGGGTATTTGGGCGGCCATGGTAACAGATTCACATGGATTTCTTCCGAAACTTTTAAACTAACTCAAGCAACAAGACAGAGCATTATCTTGTTGGAATATGGGATCCATTAGCCGATTAAAATTAAATACTCTCACACGCCGTGGCATCGATCGGACGCGTTTGCGGGTGCTCCAAACATTTTTCAATGCCCTATAAACATTAAATAGCGTGTTACGGTTTAAAAAAAAAGAGAACATTAGGATGTTATTGGACCCTCCCGTTAACCAAAAAGTGTATAAACAGTGTATTTTGGCAAAAATAACTAGGGTAAAACATCCACCATTACGAGCGATTCCAACAACTCTAATTCGGAAATTATAATACTATAGTGTGGTAACACTGAACATCTTGTTAACCCCTTGTGGCTTTAAGTGCCGATTAGAAGCTTAGAGACATTAACCAGCATTAGGGAACCCGTACAACTACCCTCCAGCATCATCAACTATCCACTCTGGGCCAGGAAATACTTTTTCACCAGCAATTAGGTACGGGTAAGATGAATTCCTGATCCCAATACAACTGTACTGTTTCTCCATCAAAAAAACCCATCCACACAAAAAAAACAGTGTTTGACGGACCTCGATCATTTCTCCGATAGCCTAACTTAAAACGGACGGACCGATCTCTGAACACCCTGAACAACGATGTTTTCAAATGTGATTCACTAGGCTCCTCCCACAGCCGAGATATTTACGCTCGTCAGAAAATTGGATCCATAAGGCTCCTCCCACTTCATTCGAGTTATTGGCGGGAAGATAAGTTGATGACCATAATACAGGTTGCTTTATTTAATACAATTCTAAATATTAAATCTTAATGTAACAGCTAAAAGCTGCTTATATTTTAACTCATAATTCCCACGCTGAATCGGAGCCAGCCTACATTCAAGTTAACCGGAAATTTTTTTACCAACGTGTGTTTCTTCAAATGCTAATAACATGAACTTCCACTAAAGATCCTCTAAGTGTTATGTGCAGTGTTAAGTGTTGTTTAGAACTCATAATCACGATAATAACAGTTAATTGCTTTTTAGTAATGTGTTAAATGTCCGTTTTGTTGAATAGCGTTAAATATTATTATACAAACTGTACACTGGTTATTTATTAATTAATTTTACTCTTTTTGGTATGTTCTATATCATTTGTCTTGTATGTCCTATTTAAATTTACTTCATTTCAGTCTATAACCTTTAAATTGACCAACACCGAGAGTTAATTCCGCTGTTATGCGATTTACTAAACGGACTGTGTCTACCAAACTATCTTTTTGCTTATGTAAAGGCATTATTTCTGGTTCTACTTTCTCGGAACCTAGCACTTTTCCAACTTCAGTTGGTTTCCCTAAATTAATTTTTAGTGTTTATTACCCCATCTATTCCCCTTTTTATATTTTAATAAAATAAAATAATTCGAAGAATAAGTTCTCGAATTGTTGGGGAATTCGTCTTATTTCTCCCTAGCTTTTTACTTAAATTGTTACCCTTTCTTATTACCGCCCTGAACTTGACAATGGATGACGAACCTGTATACGTTTGTCCTTGTGGCAAATCATTTACCACCAAGAAAATTTTATATAACCATCAGCGAAGATACTGTAGGTTATTTCGAATCTCGGATAATGATAAGAAAGTCACCTGCGAGCTATGCAATGAGAAATTTACAAGCTACTTAGGCATGAGGCAATACATCGCTCGCTCACATCCTGTAGAGTACAATTTAGAAATGGAGAATGAAGCTACACGAATCTCTACATGGTCTGCTCAGGAAACCTTAGATATGGCTCGAGCTGAACTGAGATACGAGGGAAGGACGGCTAATAAACATCTTTCAGATATTTTCCCGTCACACAGCTTAGAATCGATCAAGAGTAAGCGACGGAGGAAATCGTATCAGGACCTGCTTGCCCTCATTAAAGCTGATATACAAGAGGCTGGCGGATCTCCGTCCAATACCCCTCTGCCCTCCCCTCAACCGCCTCAAACACCACCCCAAAACAACGAGCAAACTTCCTTCCACTCCATTGAGTATCCTAGTATTCTAACAATTTCTCCCTCTGTCTTTTCCCCTGGCAATAATCCTAACACTATACGACATACATTGCCTGAACCTACTATCTCCTCGCACCTCCCTGCCTCTTCAGAATCTATTCCAAGTTTACACCCCTCAAACCTTGATTCTCCTGTCCCTACATTAAATTCTGGTGTTCCTATTAGACATCTCCTACAAATATAAATGCTCTAACTGATCCAGTCAAAGAAGCCTTAGCCACCTCCTCACACTCTTTCCAATTAAGCTGCGACCGACATCTGGCCAACCGAATGAGTGACTCTAATGCCACTCTTGATGAAAAAATTGAGCTCTTCGAAACATGGATTCACAAGCTATTAAAGAAACGTACAAACCATAAACCAAAAAGAACATAAAATATTCCATCAAAGATACATGGGCCGAACTTGAGAACTTATGAACGTGCCCTGAATTATAAAATATGCCAGAACCTATATAAATCAAACAGAAAAGATCTTGCAAAGAAAGTAATCAACAATATACCACTAATCCACCAAGACAAACCTCCGGAGTCAGCGTTAATTAATTGGGAATCTATTTGAGATTACCAAAATAGTCAATCCGTGCCCCCTCCAACACATAGACAATCAATTAGGTTATAACATATACAGTGTAATAACTAACGAGGAGATACTTAGAGCTATTAACGAGACCAAGTCTATTGCTAAAGGTTTAGACGGCTATAACGTCAAAGACGTTAAACATATTCCTGTTGAAAGAGTGTGGCTTCTACTTAATTCTAAAATGGTTACGCAATATATACCTTTGAAAATGAGACCATCTAGGACAATTTTGATCCCTAAGGCAAACAAGGATCTAAGAAATATCATGAACTGGCGTCCACTTACCATCGGCTCTATTTTTATTCGTCTGTTAAATAAAATACTAAGCTGGAGGTTTAAAAATTTACCCCTTAATTCTAACCAGCAGGGCTTCATATCAAGAGATGGCACCCTTATAAATAATTGTATCCTTAATGGTACAATTAAATATGCTCGAGCACATAAAAAACCGCTGGATATAATTTCATTAGACTTGCAAACAGCGTTTGACTCCATACCAAAAATTAGAATACAGGAAGCCCTAAATAAATTCAAATTCACCCGAATATTAACAACTATATTATGAACTCCTTAATTGGAGCTGAAACCTTTATTCAAAACGGTGAGAACCCTCCTATACTGGTTAAACTAAACAACGGGGTTAAACAAGGAGATCCATTATCCCCAGTGCTATTTAATTTATTTTTTGAAGAATTGTTAGACCTCCTGGCTCTAAAACACCCACCACGTGTTAACTACATTGAGCGAAATAGCCTTGCCTACGCGGATGATTTAATTTTAATATCGGGATCCACTAAAGAATCTAATGCCTTGCTAAAAACTACCTGTGATTTTTTTAGCAATTCAGGCATCTCGCTAAACACGGAAACAAGCGATTTTTCCGTGTTTTCCGTGTCACTTCGTGTAGTTCCACGGAAGAAAAATATGTACTCAACCACCAAGAGCTTATTCTTTATAAATGGTCGTCCTCTGCCGCAAGTAGGTATGGATTCCATGTGTTATCTCGGTCTTCGATATAACCGCCTGGGAGCTGAGTTACCTTGCCTTACAGTCCTTCGATCCCAACTAAATAATATCCTTCGTGCACCTCTTAAGCCCTATCAGAAATTCAATATCCTTTCCAATTTCCTAGTCCCTCGATGGATTAGTGCTCTTCAGAACGTTTCAATAACCAGAGCACTTCTTAAAGAAGCGGACCGTCTAATCCGTCGCTGTACCAAAACTATCCTGCACCTCCCATCCTCCATTTGCAATTTCCTAATTCATGCTCCCAAACGAGGCGGAGGCCTTGGAATCTTTTCCTTTATGACAAAAATACCTACTATTCTTGTAAAAAGGCTCAACAACATCCATCAATTCCTTCCAATGATACCCCAAAAATATATCGAAAATACCATCGCTAAAATTGCCGCTTTTAACAACTTCAGAACATCTAATGAGGCCGACAACTTCCTACTTCCAACTTGACACTTCATGGTCCGGAAACGGACTACGACAATGTGCTGCCTCCTCCGCCTCAAATAATTGGCTGCTTAACCCTCCGACTACATGGACTTCGAATACCTTTATTAGGGCTGTCCAACTTCGTGGAAACCTACTTCCCTCCCGAGACTTGCCCTTTAATGATGTTCAACACAGACGTTGCACAGGAGGATGTGACAAGAGGGAATCCAATTGTCACATCCTTCAAAACTGCTATATAACTCATGCGCCGCGGATTGCCAGACATAATAACCTGGTTAGCATCATTAAAAACGAAGCCATCAAGCAATGATGGGTGGTTGAGGTTGAACCTAGAATAAGGACTAGTAGCGGCACTCTGAAAATTCCAGATCTTGTCTTGACCAAAGGACTCAAAACAATTATTAGCGATGTTGGAGTGCATTGGGAAGGTCAAAGAGCCCTTGCGACAGGCTATAATACCAAAAGGGAATACTATCAAGACCCGGATTTTCTCAAAACAGTTCAATTAACACGTAACTCTACTGATATATCAGTTATGCCTCTTATCATCGGCGCTAGAGGCGTTTGGTGCGGGAACAATGATCATCTACTAGAAGCACTGAACATCAATCGCCTCTATATCAAAAGGCAATTAGTCAACAGCGCCATCGTCGGTTCTCTACATTCACATTCCTTCTTTAATCGAGCGGTGTGGCGATAATTGTTTTTTAAACCATGTTTCTAAACTTCCACCTTTTTTTTCTCGTCCTTTATTATCTCGCCACTATTGTTTTCCCATATTCATACTCTATTTCGGTGCTACAATTAAATAATCCCCCCCCATCTATATTTTTCCATATTATAAGACTATATCGGAATAACTTCTTAGTCCCCAATAGCCCATAAGGCAATCGTATTCTCAACGAATCTCGCTCAACCGGCGCCGACCATCGATCATCTCGCGCGTTGGTCTAAAGTTAGTTGACAAGGAATGTAAATAGGATCATGGTATTTGGTAGTCTTATATATTTGTTTGTGCTTTAACCGTTCAAGTTATATTGTTCTTTTACTCAGTGTGGTTATAATCTTTTTATAAGTTTTGTTTGATTGTCTAAATGTATATACCTAATTTTGGCTAATATTTTTGTTTTTTATAGGGTTTTTAATCGATTATTTTTGTTCGTATCTTTAACTATATCTCTTTTAACTATTTTATATACTATGACTATAGATTTAATTTTAAGGTAATTACTTAGTTAGGTGACCCTATGCCCCAGTTATACTGGGTGCTATAATAATATATAAATCTAACAGCCGGGGAAACAACTTGGCTGAAATGTCTTGTAAACTGGTATTTTATTACTGAATAAAGAGATTTAATAAGGGAGTTCATACTGCTCCACTACTTCCTAAAGATAAGGTTGCGCTGTCATATTGCCTCCAACAAATACTAACGCCTACTGTTCGGTGTACTCTTCTTTAACCCTCATGTACACCTAAACAGAATCTAAATTCATCAATAAAGACAACCTGATGCCATTCCACATTACAGTGTTGTCGTTCTCTGCATCACTGTAGTCGTTGTCGTCAATGCTCAGCGGTCAGAGGTAGCACAAGATGGGGTCTATAATGATGCAGGCCAAAGGACCTTAAACGTCAGTAAACCGTTCGCACACTGCTGGAATTATGGCCGAAGTAGAGTCGTAATCCAGTCTACATTATGCCGAAGTGCACCGGGAAATGGGAAGGTAAGTATGAAGAGCAGTATATAAACACTATACTTATAATTATTATATATATAATGTTGCGGCTCCAACTCGCACTGCTTAGTGCTCCACAACAGACCGGTTTTTGTGTGGCAGTCATAGGGCTGACCCGTTCATCGATCGTTTATAGTCCAGTTAATTTAAATAAATCCTGAACAAAATTGTTTTCTAGTCTGACTCTGGCCCGTTCATCGATGTTTTATAGTCCAGGTGATTTAAATATATGCTGGACAAAATTGATATCTGCAAATGAACAATTGTAGGCATTTGCCGCAAAGTTCAACATTTTTTATCAATGGATATTTTTTAATTAAACAATAAAATTTTTAAATAAGGCCAAAAATTTAGTTCATTGCTTTTTGTGCAAAGTCTAATCGTAAAATCGTCGTTGGTATAATGGACATTGTTAAAGAGAATTTAAAAAAATACAAAACAAACTACACTAAGTTTAACTTTCTCAATGTTTAAACTAAATACTTTAAACAAAGGCAAATAAGGCAATTTTTATACTTCTAATTTGTTTAATTTACTTTTAAACATTTTTATTATTAATAATGTAGATTTTAAAACACCCAATCTACGTTGGGATGTGTAGGTTCAGTGGTTGGAGTAAAAATATTGAGTTGATTTTATATTTAAATGTAATAAAAGAATCCAAAGATTAGAACTATAATTACGTAATATGGGTTACATAATATAAAATTATCACTATTAAATAAAATATTTCAATAAACTCCGTGGGTTTAAATTACTTTCACTTTCTAGAAACTCTATTTACACTTAAAATTTCATCATAATATCAACACCACTATATAAGCTATATTAACTAAATCATTAAATCTATATTGTCTTATATATCCTACATTGAATTTTCCAGTCGTTCTGAATGGGTGTTACATTTGTTCTCCCATTGTCCAGATAATTTTTGCCCCATTCGAATACTTTATGTTGCATTAGTCAGGGACGCCGTAGATAAATTTTATAACAATGCCCACCAGTTAATTCTGATCGTCACGATCAGAAACATACTCTCCATGGTTGGGGGCGAGTCGATCTAAATGAATCACCTTCAACTTAGCGCTGGGGTTTCGACGGATACGGTAGACAACGTCAAAAGTCCTCTTGACCACCTCGTATGGACCATCCCAGGCGGGTGTAAGCTTTGGAGATTTACCCTTGCTTCTCTGGGGGTTGTACAGCCAGATCTTGTCCCTCTGCATCGTACAGACCTTCTGGAATAAATTAGATTCGCAGTTACGCCCCTGGTCTGAATTTATTTCCAACGGGACGCCAAATCGGCTGAATAGCTGTTCTACCAGCACCGTCGCTACCGTGGTTGCCTCTTGATTGGGTATTGCATATGCCTCAGGTCATTTGCTGAAGTAATCCATTGCGACCAAAATGTATTTGTTCATCCTCTCAGACTCGGGAAACGGACCGGCGACATCGATGGCAATTCTCTCAAATGGGACGCTCAGATTGTACAGCTGCATTTTGCCCTTGGTCCGGGTCTTCGGGTCCTTACTGGCTGCATAGGTGTCACATTTCCGCACCAAGCTCTGACGTCTGTGAATAATGTACCCAGTAGTACCGCTAGCTAGGGTTTAATTCATGCCCAGATGACCCCCGGTAATCCCATCATGTACTTCGGTCAAGATAGCTGGTACCTTTTTCTTGAGACTACCAGTTGAGACTTGGGTTCTCGGCCGTCAGTGCTTTCCCAAATTCGCTTGAGCATTCCATTCTCTACTCTTAGAGAGTCCCATTGGGCCCATAACGATTTCAGGACGCCCGAGTATCTAGCTATCTCGTCCCACCGTGGCCTGGGTGCCCCTCTCTTTTTAATTGACAGGATTGGTTCGATGTGTGGATCAGCCATTTGGTCCTGGATGCACTGTTCCCTTGTCCAGTCTTCATTGGCCTGCACTCGGATCTGGCTGGTGGAAATACCCTCTCGATGTTCCGTCTTCAGACAATATCCGCATTCTACTTTACAGGGTCTTCTTGAATGGGCATCGGCATTATTATGCAAGCGACCGGCACGATGTTCAATCTTAAAATTATATTGCTGTAATTTCTCCATCCACCTGGCCGGTGTCTTCAGGTCTAGCAGCCATTTGAGGGCGGCATGATCTGTTCGGATTAGGAAATGACGACCATTGAGATATTTGTGGAAACGGTCTACAGCCCTAATTATTTCAAGAAGTTCTTTTCTGGTACACAATAATTCCTCTCCGGTTTCGAGAATCCACGGCGGTAATACTCGATCACCCTCCCTTCTCCATATTGTACCTTGGATAAGTCGGCCCCAAGCCTTCAGTCAACTGAAGGATGTTTCGCAATCCTGGCTCCAACAGAAGGCCTCTTTTTCAGAGGTCTGCCGATGTAGAGGTATGGCAAATCCCTCAACAAATCGCCTGTAGTACGAATAGAGTCCCAAAAAGTTTCGTAGTTCATGCTTTTCTCTCGGGACCGGCCAATCACGAGAGGCTTCTTTTTGGTACATGGAACACTTCTTCGGGTTGAGTCTCAGGTTGGTACTTAATTCTGGAAAATACTTCGTCAAGGTTCTTTAGATGGTCGTCGAATGTGTGACCCATGATCAGAATGTCGTCGAGGTATACTAAGCATGTTCTCGGTCAACTCGCTCAATACATATACCATTAGCCTCTCAAATGTTGCGGGAGCATTACATGAGCCGAAGGGCATGAACGTGAACTTTACAGGTAGAGAACGCTGTCTTTTGTCTTTCCTTTTCATGTAATCCAACCTGCCAATATCCACTCTTTATTTCTATTGTGGAAAACCAACGGGAGCCTGCTAGTGTGGTAGGAGTATCATCAATTTGGGGTAGGAGATAGCTGTCTTTCTTCGTAACGTCATTCAGCTTTCGGTAATCCACGCAAGATTGGGTGGTTCGATCTTTTTTTTAACTAGAATAACGGGAATAGATCATGGGCTCAATAACTCCATTTTGTAACATGGACTCGATGTTCTCCTCGACTGCCTGTTGTTGCCCCAATGGTAAAATTAGCGGTCGTTACCAACGGAGCTAAGAACTCGCGAAATCGTAACGCAAAAAACAACAATAAGCGTCGTCTCTTCAGACGGAATCAAAGCGACCGAAAAGTTCGGAGAACAATACACCACTCTCCCAAGCGTCCAAACAGCTAGGGAACCGAAACACGAATGTCAATACTGTCTATATTTTACACGCAAAAAACACAATTAGCATTAGCGCGACGGAATGTTTTAGAAAAGGTGCAGAAGTTTAAAAATCAATGAAGTAATTCAATGAAATTGAAAACAATACACTAAACAAATTGCGGGAACGCACCATTCCGCCAGCTTTGAATTACTTATTTCAAAACTAAGGGTCCACTGGCAATGGACAAAGCTTTACAAGAGGTCGCTTCAAAGTACCACTTGCAGTTCTAACTGTAGCAACGCGTACAACACCATCACCCCCAGGATGTACGTCAATAATGCGCCCTAATGGCCTATTCAAAGGAGGGGAAGTGTCTTGCTTCAAAATAACAAGAGTACCTGGCTTAACAACCTCCGAGGGATCAGTCCATTTACTCTGTTGATGAAGAGTATGTAAATATTCTTGCGACCAACGTTTCCAGAATGCCTGATGCAATTGACGCAGTAACTGCTATCTGTTGAGACGATTAGATGGGACAGATAAGAAATCAGATTCAGGAGGTGCTGTTAAAGGTTCCATTGTGAGAAACATACCAGGACTTAAGGCGGTAAGATCCGATGGATCGTTGCTACAAGGGTTTATAGGTCGCGAGTTTAAAACTGCTTCGACCTGTGCAAATACAGTAGAAAGTTCTTCGTAGATTAGGATTTGATCTCCAACGACACGTCTTAAGTGAGCTTTAACGGATTTAATTCCGCTCTCCCATAGTCCTCCAAAGTGAGGAGCCGAAGAGGGATTGAAATGCCAAGAAATGGTTTCTCGTGCAGCAGTAGCTCTAAAAGCTTTCAAGATCTGCTTGTGAGCACACACAAAATTATTACCACAGTCACTATATATATGGCTACATCGACCAAGACGTGCAATGAATCGTCGCAAAGCTGCCAAGAATGCATCAGCAGACAAATCTGATACGAGTTCTAGATGAACAGCTTTCGTTGCAAAGCACTTAAACAGGCACAGATAAGCCTTTAAAGTTTTCGACCCTCTAGTTTTAGCCATGGTTATAGTGAAGGGACCAGCAAAATCTACTCTAACATGAGAAAAGGGTTTCAATTGTGAAACGCGGGAAATGGGCAAATTTCCCATGAAGGGTTGGTAAGCAGAAGGATTAAGCTTCCAACAAGAAACACATTTAGAAATGACACTACGAATTACTTTCTTTGCGGATAGAATCCAAAATCGTTGCTGCAAAAGAAATTGAACGGTTTGGATTCCTGCGTGAAAATTGGTGACATGACAATCTTCGACAATTAGATTAGTCAAACGACTTTTACTTGGTAGCAGTGCGGGAAATTTAGTGTCAAACGGCAATGGAGCATTAGCCAATCTACTACCAACTCTAAGAGTTCCCTGTTCATCAAGAAACGGCGAAAGTTTACGAAGCGATTTGGGCAAACGTTTTCGTTCTCGAAGAAGGGAAATCTCTTTAGAGAAATATTGATCTTGAACATATCGAACAATGCGAAGCTGAGCCTGATATAACTCAGCAGCCAAAAATGATCCAGAGCCCCTACGGTCTGGATTGCGAGCGTTATCAACAAAGCGACAAATATGAGCTATAATGCGGGTAATGCGATTAATAGAAGAATGTTCTTCTAACAAAGTACCAAATAGATTTAGTGAAGCGGTGACTTGAAGCGCCACTATACGGGCTTCAGTCATAACTAGCGGTGACATGCTTGAGTCTGAGCAAGCATGTGGCAAACAAGCGGTAATCAAGTGCCGCGGGAACCCAAGTCAGCGGGGTTATCACAAGATTGGATGTAAAACCAATGCGAAGAAGGAAATTTTTCCTGAATGTAAGCAACTCGATTACTGACAAATGTCCAACGGTGCGGGGAAGAACTAAGCCAAGAAAGGACTACCGTGGAATCTGACCAGCAACGAATCACCTTGAACAACAAACGACTATTGAATTGCTCATAAACATAATGAGCCAACTTAGCGGTAAGAACTGAAGGACACAGTTCCAATCTGGGAGGTGACAAAGTTTTCAAAGGGGCAACTTTCGATTTAGACAACACAAAAAAACTTTGACGAAATCCAGATGCGGTTTCGAACACAAAATAAACAACAGCGGCATAACCTCTCTCAGAAGCATCACCAAATGCGTGAAGTTCACAACTAGAAAAGTTTTCTATAGCAAGCAGGCGAGGCAAAACTAAATTGTGCAAGGTCAACAAAATAGCGATAATGTCTTGCTGCAACTTGGGACCGATAAACAAAAAATCATTCAAAGATAACCGATGAGGTATCTTAGCGGATGCATTAAACACTACACGAAGTTTGGTTGTGCTACTATCAGGTTTCAAAACACAATGATGCGGTATGTAGTAACAATCAGAAGAAGTAGATGGATCGGGAACCAACTCCATATGATCCAGCTCCAAATAGTCTTTGAGAAAATCACAATATTGTTTGTAGAGATCTGGTTGCTGTAGAAGACGTCTTTCTAAGGAGTAGAAACGTTGTACGCCGGGATTATACATTCCATCAAAAGCAGGAATCCCTGATTTACCTGATGCTATTGAATGTTGAAAATAATGATTATCGTTTTGGACTTTAGCCCTCAATTGTAAGTATGCTTTATATTTATTCCACTAGATCTATCATATTTAGGGTTTTTACAATACATTTAATCATTTACACCATTACAATGTCATGTTTCCCTCGTGAACAAACATGTTCGCTTTTCTATTTCAAATACAAATTTCAAATCTCATATCTGGTTATCACTATTTTTAATTAAATTTTAATTCTTTGAACCTATATTATTACACTCAAACTTTATTTCATTACAATATATATATATATATATATATATATATATATATATATATATAAATATTTTTATTAATAACAAACAAAATAATAACTTAAATACAAATGAAAAATAATGATATAAAGTGACAGAGTTACTGAGTAATAATGAAACCGAATAAAGGAAATCTTACAATATATAACGTTTACAATAATGAATCAGCACTGCACACACGACAATTCTCACGAATGTTCTTCGGATCGTAATACGATACGGCACGTGATGCTGAGTCAGCTGGGAACGACGAAATATAGTTGCTTCATAAGTTCACACAAAGTTCATGTTATAAACTTATTTAACAACTCCCATCCATTTGAAAAAGTTGATGCTGTATCTTCAACTTTTAGGGAAAGTTCTGAAGTTCTAAGTCTTTGGTAGGGCTTAGTAGACTGTGAAGCTTTCCTCTGGAATTGCTGTTTCGGGGCCTAGTAATGGTGCTAGGGCTCGCTAGTAGGTTTAGGCTTAGTAAACTTACTAAACTTTTTCTGGATTGCTGTGGTGGTGAGCAGGACAACAATTACTGCTAACGTGTTTGCACTAATTGTGAATACGGATGCCTCTCCACGAATGGTTGGTTCATAAGTTGTTCCAATTCTCTGGAGTACTGGCTGAGTTTATGATTGGCAATGTTATGGTCTCGAACATCTAGTTCTTGTAGTTTTAGGGGTTCAATACTGGGAAGTTGACTGAGGGTAGGCATGTTCTAACTAAAGGCATTTTGAGTACAAAAATGATTTTAGTGTTGATTTGAAAAGCTTCTAATTTTATCCAATCGATGTACTGAGCAACATTTGAACTGTAAATAGGAAGTGGTAAATTATTTTCATGGACTGAGAAATTTTTTGAAGGGAATCGACCAAATCTATTGGGTTTATAACATTTTTTAGCGGGCGAAAGAGACTGCAGTTAAAACATTGTTTAGAGTGTTTTCGATAAATATATAGCCCTCTATTAGGCTTTCACACAGATCCAGGATATTGATTTGGAATTCATGAAAGTCAAGATCATTCGAAATGTATAGAAGTGACTGTCTTATTTTTTTGATATTACTTGAGAATAGTTTCTCTTCTAATTAGAATTTTTGTAAGGTGTTGTTAAGGCTTGTCATGACTGAAGTAGTTACGGATATTTGTTTTTTTTTACTAGTTCTTGAGTTTGGTGTTGGTATTTAGTAATTTTGGTTATACAGTCATTTATGTATTCACCATCTGCCGCCTCTAAGTTTCCTGAAATGGCTTTCCAAACTGAGCCCCGTCCGTTAATAAGTCCGCGTTTTCTTCTGTTAAAAGTACAAGTTTGAGTGTCAGCGAAAATGTCTGTATATTCAGAGTTAACGGATTTTGAAATTTGTTTCATGAGGTTCACATTTGTCTGTACTTTTGGTTTAAATGATTTTGAGTTAGTTGTGTTTTCATTAATAGTTTCTAGAATTCGGTTTAGTATAGCGTCATTAGTTGAAATAGCGTCTCTGGAAGGGTTGAGGTCATTGAAGACAAGACGTGTCCATTTGTCGTTAGAAATTTTAAGTGTGCCTTCTTCATGAAAGAAAACTCCTATTGTATTTTTAATGGGTGTAAGAGAGTATTGTTGAAGGTTGACGACTGAAATAGTCCAAAGAATCTAAAAAGAAGGGATTTGTTCAAAATAAGGTTTTAGTCTGCCAAAGTTAATTTTACTTATTTGGTTAGTAGGTTTATGACTGTTGCAGAATTTTTGCATATCGCGGTAATTTCAAATGGTCCTTTGAATTTGTTTTCGGATTAGTTTTTAATCTGAGATTCCTTCACGTAAACTTTGTCGCCTACTTTGTATTCCGGTTGGTTAGTTGAATGATGTTGGTCGAATCGTACTTTTGATTTTTGTTTTTGTTGGTCGGTTTTAGCGCGGGCAAGTCTATAATAGTAATTCATTCTGTTATTGAGGTCCCTAACGTAATTGGAAATGAGTTTTTCCTGATCGTATATTATTTCCAGAGGTCTACTAGAAGTGTGCCTAAAAATTAGTTCGTAGGGCGTTAAACCAGTAGTCTTGTTTTTAGTATTGTTGTAGCAGATAACTGCGTAAGGGAGGACGTTGAATGGATGTTCAGTAGATAAGCAAGGTAACTTCAACGCCACGACTAGGTCCAGAACGGCGGGAACGTTGGTTGTTGAAATTTTAAATTGAAATTGTTGTGTTGAGGGTTGCGGCGCGCGCAGGTAGTGGCGGTTTGAATAAAAATGGCGCCACCATGCGGCGGTTGTGGTAAGTAAATAGAAAAAAAGCTTTGGTTGGGTTTCGAGCCCGGGACGGCGGCGTGTGTGTTGAAGTTTCCACTATATGGGCTGGCAAGCCAGTTGAATAATGTTGTCTTTTGGGTGGGTGGTCTCGTGTGGGTTGTTCGTTTCCGCGATAGCTGACAAGTCATTTGAATAAGATTGTCTTTTAGATGGTGGTTATCTGAGTGTTGTTTATAGGAATATGTTATTTGGTGTGAAAATTCGGGAAATTGGATTTCGGGAATAAAAGTCGGGAAATTGGATTTTGGGAATAAAAGTCGGGATATTAGAAGTCGGCATATGAGATCTAGGAATAAAAATATTTGGTGTATATATTAGTTTTAGAATAAAGTATAGATCCAGGAGAAGACGGTCATAGTTTCTTGTCAACTAGAGACGAATGCAGATCGTTAAAAAATGCCTTTATTTAAATCAAGCTTTGTAATATTCACATTAATTTTGGAAAATATCTTGTATGTCAATATACTTAGTGGAACCAAGGGCATGACTGTTTTTTCTGCAAATATTTAGATCCCTCTGACTCTGTTAAACAGCACTGAAAAGTTCAAGCTGAAACTGATATTTTCAGACGGTACGGAAGGTGACACTGATTGGGTTTCAACAGAGACATCATGTGAAGATAACATTTCATCATCTAATAGCTCGGTTGCTACTCGGGATGTCTTACAAGTCAACATTCAACAGGAGCTTCACAAGTTGCTAATTCTTATTAGCACAATACTATCTGTTTTCACAGTATTGTTACTTAAATTAATTGTGAAATGTATAAGGAAGAAAATGAATTAGAACACATAATTGTAGATAATTCTCTTTATTTATGTAAAACACTATTCATTATCCAATTATAAATTGTAAAAATATTTTCTCTAGCGCAGCATACGGGGTCCTTGCACCAACAGTGAAAAAAGCAAGGAGATTCAGAAGATTCCAAGTAAACAGAATTCTTGCAGTTTTCAAATTTATTAGGTGATAGTGCGGTTGTCCATCTTCGTTGAGTAGTTTCCGCAGATTGTTAATTTTCAGCTCCTCGAATAACTTGGAATATAAAAAGCCAAATTTCTACTCACCTCGCACATATATGTGTGTGTACTTGGTGAGAAAAATTCTCAAAATGTCATTCAATGTGTCCAAATCGTAGTGGACGTCAGAGTAGTAGGGTCCATGTAGGTGTGCTTCCAAATATCGAACATGTTTTTTGTCTGCTGCTGATAGAGAGTTAAACGGTTTGGGTGGTTTAAAAAAGAACGCTCCCGTGCGTTTGCTTGTCTTGATTACCAGTTCGATTTCGAAGCCTTGAATGTCAACAACTGCAATTTCCATGGTGAACCGTCGAAGAGCTGAACTGAAACTGAACATCTGAGGCTTCGAATAATTTCGCTGAGTGGGAGAAATTCCATTACGCGGTGGTGGATAATTATGCAGAAGGCTCGGGTCTTATCGGGAAATCCCGTCTGGCTTTCAATGTCCAGGCGAATATCTACAGTCGAAGATTTCACAGTGTCTTCGCGTTGGGAGCAATCGATAATGAATAGGGTGTGCGTCTTGAACGCCACATAATCCAGAAGAGGGTGTTTGCCACCACCAAAGCTAGGATTAAAGTCCGTATACCTTTTGTAAGCTTCACCGGACTCGCTCTTTGAGAAATCTAGCTGCATTCTTTCCATAGGCCAAAATTAGCTATTTAAAGTTAGACGAATAATGGAAATGTGAATATTATCAAATTCCGTGGGATCTTCTTTGATGTTGCTATGGCGGTCAGTTTGGAAAGCTAAGATAACGCATCTGGGACTCTCCACGGCGGCACACGTTTTCACTGCCCAAATTTTACGAGTGGCGCCTGTTTTGAGAGCGGGCAACTCATGAAGCTCCCATTTACGAAACGGTAAAATTATGCTGGAATCTGTTTTGACAGCTTGCAGCAAATCGAGTGGGGGAAAATATGTCTGACTTTAAGTTCGATGTTGTTTATAGTTACTTTGCCCTTGATGGCAGCATCTTTGATTATAAGGCAATCGTCATCAATACGGCTTCGCACCAGGCGTATCGTTTGTTTGCCCCACATCACTCGCTTGTAGTCGTTGAAAATCGAAAATACATGTCCCAGCGGAATGTACATATGAAAGGTGTTGTCGGCGGCATTCATATGGGCTTTATGGGGAAAATTCCAGCCGGCTATGAATAGATCCTTGGAACTGTTGGGATTGTAGCACAAGTATCCTCGAGCTGTGCTCACGCGGCCGGGATTCTCACGGTTTCAATTTCCTTGCCACACAACTCGTACCTGGCGCTGTCGAAGAAGAAAGCCCCCGCTTTGGTGTCAGGGAAACATCTCCATTGCCTGCTGGATTGAGATGCAGGAATCTGCCATAGAAAACCAGCAATCTGTTTGATTGACGGTGATCTCAATGATATCATTGTTCCGGAAGGCTTGACGTACGGATAGTAGGTGCGTAACTCCTCTCGTCGTACACTATCATCAAAATTTGGTTTGCGGAAGATATCGAACATTTGAGGAGTTGACATGGTAGCCGAGTGTTTGTAGAAACAATCTCTTTGAGAGCGTGAGTGATCTCTTGAGAGGTTTCATGGAAACTGATGGTGGTCGAGGAGTAGCTGTCTTCTTATAATACGGTTCTTCATTATCAAATATATGTCGACCCATTGTTATTGCAATTGTTTCAGCTGTAGTCGTACGATGATTTCCTCACCCCGGAAATTCACGACTTCCGAGGCTTGCTTCAAAATATGCAGTCAGGTTATGAATTTCTGTTTCTGTTTATCGGTAAATAGATGAGATGCTGCGGTGTTTCGTCGATAGCGAAACCCGGATCCACTGCAATAGCAAATTCGTAAATTGTGTGAGAGGGTGTGTTGTTGTAGAAAGCGCCCGATGTGATATTGCTGTCGAGATGAATGGTTTGAACTTTGATAATGTTCACAGGTAGATAGGAGCTGTGACGCTGATTGCTGGACAACACTCTTCGGGAAAAGCCCAGAATCTCACCGATGCTATCTTGCGGTTGAAAATCCTCACCTAAGTAATGGTTGTTTGTTTGAGAAGTTAGTTTTTAAAAAAATAAAAATTAACAACTCAAAATCTACCAATTTTGAATTTGAAGAACGTGTTGAGAGGAAGAAGACAACTTTTACAATGACAATTAAAACAATTAAAATAATATAATCAGTTTTGTACAATCATAAAGATGCAGATTAATAATAACAGGATGTGCAAGATAAACAATAATTTATATCTATAGTGCGGAATTTACTAACATAATTCCTCCCTGGCGAAATGGAACTTCAGGGGTGGCATGAAGTTCTGACGACTCCTGGCGTTTTGGCTTGGGTTTTCTTGACCATGGCTTGAACTTCTTGTATAATTTGAATGCAATGATTACAAGTACTGCAATGGTTATTAGTATTATTGTAATATTAATTGGGTGGCTAGTTTTCTCCAAGGGGTTGATTTCCAAGGGTTGAATTTCATGAGACAATTTGTGTAGCTCTGAAATTTCGTCTAGCTTGATTTGGCGAAGCTGTATGTGATTGAGGGTTGAACTTTCATAATCTTCCGGTATTTGTATTTTTGGGAGTGAAAATTTGTTTGTTTTCGGAAATTCTTGGCTATAGGCGAACATTTGACCATTTATGGTTATTTGGCATCCTTCAGGAATATTGATTATACTCGGTTCTGTGATTAACTGAATTCCATTTCCATTTTTGCAGTTAAAAGGGGTTTTAATTGGATTTGCTGGAACGGCAATAATTTCGTTTTGGGCAACTTGTTCGATTATATTTGCTGAAAGCCTGGTAGTTCGTACGATGCATTGAGATGAGTCACTTTTGGAAATTATTGAAATTTCGCAACTATCATCTATAGGCTGTGGCTGTCCTCGGCATATATATGTGTCTTCAATTTTTGGGCAATTTTCGGCTGGTATTAGATAAGAAGTAAGACTCATGAGGATATATGGATGTGGAATTATAAGGGTTCGGTTTTTCCATGGAATAGGGAACGAATGGAAATAATTATATTGTGTAACATCAAATAAATGGTACATACATTATAAAATAGATCAAATTTTCTTCAGTGTTAATATTTACTGAAAACATTTTATAATAATTCCGTAGGTCTTTAAGGTGAAGTATTTATTTTTGGGAGAAAATTGTATTTAATTCTTTTAATATTAAAAGTAAATCTGATTTCGATAAAATTCCTGGGTGTAATTCTTTCAGATGAGCAAAACTTACTGCGTTTTCAATAGTCATTATAAATTCTTTTATTCTATCTAAATTCATATAAAGCTGTGAAAATGTGTTTTGGATTTTTGTTATAATTTTATGATCTCTAGTTGTCATTTTGAGTTTATTCAAGGCATGTTCTAATTGTTTCATTAAAATATTTTGATTTAAAGCTAATGTTGAAACTGTTTTGTTATAATGGTCGAGAAGTTTAGTTGTAATTGATGTTTGGACTTCAATTCTTTTTGCTATCTTATACTGATTTTCTTCTAGGGTCGATAGGGCTTTATTGATTGATTCACGGTCTTCGTTGTCCATTGTTCCGAATAATATTTTTTGAATATTTCCAATGGGGTTAATTAATCCTCTTCGTACGCGATTTGAAGTAAAAGGGGCTATTCTATTTTTTATCTCTAATATTTGATTAAGATTATGGGTTACCAATTGATTAAATCCCATATGGTTAAGTGATATATTTAAGTTAATAGAATTATTTTTTAATTTCTTATTTTCTATTATATTCTTTAAGGATATTAATATATTTTCATTATTTCCCAATTCTACGTTTAAGTCAGTGAGGTTAATATAGTGAATAAACTTATGATATGTTGAGGGTATTCTAGCTGAACCTAATTCTTGAGTATATATATAATCGTTAATTGGGGTTATAGTTATTTGGGTATTTATTAAAGGGATTGTCAAAATACAGTTAAGTATTACTAGTAGTTGGTTGTTCTTCATCTTTGTCTCGACTGGGTGTTCCTGTAGGTGTTCCTGGAATAAATCATTTTTTCTTTACTCTACTTTTATGTACAAGTCCTAGTTTTGTTTTGGCAATAATGTTTTTATCTTTGATTACCTGAGTTTTAATGAATTTTGGTCTAGTTTTAGTTCTACCTTGGTTAGTTTTTATATAAACGTTTTGGTCAATTTCTACCGTTTCAGGGTCGGATTTCTTTTCATTTATTTTAGAAATTGTTTTGTTTTTGTTAAGTTCGATCGAGTTTCTAACTCTGTCGTATATTTTATCTGCTAGAGATTTGTGATTTTGGGCATATTCTGAAGTAATAGCTTTTTCAGAAAGATCAAAAGGATTTATGTCGGTATGTCCAAGTATAATATTAAAAGGAGTTTGTTGAGTAACGCTGTGTATAGAATTGTTATAACTAATGATTGCAAATTTTATTAAAGTGTCAGTGTCTTTCGTTGGGTTATCTTTTCTTAAGCATCTAAGTTCATCGAGTAGGGTTGAATGAAATCGTTCTACCGGGGAATTAGAATTTGAGTTTCCAGGGGTAGTAAAGTGTAAGGTTATTTTGTGAAGGTTACAAAAATCAACACCTAAATGATTTTTGAATTCGGTTCCATTATCACAAATAATCATTCTGGGAAGTCCATAAAATGAAATAAAAGTTAGAAGATTATCGTATATCTGAATTGAGTTTTTATCTTTTAAGGGTAGTGCTTGTCCAAATTTCGAAAAGGGATCCATTATTGTTAAGAATGTTTTATTTTCACAGAAAAATGTGTCAATGTGAATTATTTCTAAAGGTCGTTTAGGAGTGGGTGTTAATTGAAGTTTTATATTAAATTTGTCGATAGGTATCTTCATCTCCATCATTCGCTATCATCGATTGATTTTCGTCTCCAATGGCATTCATATTAGGGTTGTTTTCTAATTTTATTCTTGAAAGAGCGTCTGCGGCTTGATTTTCTTTTCCTTTCTTGTATTTTATCTTGAAATCGAATTCTTCCAATTCTAGTCTCCATCTGTGAAGTTTTGAGTTTGGAGTTTTAAGGGAAAATAACCATTCTAAGGGTTTGTGGTCACAAAAGGCTGTAAACTTCTGATTATATAAATATGGTCTAAAATAGCGGCATGCCCAAACAATAGCAAGTAATTCCTTTTCTATTGTTGAGTAGTTTATTTCTGCAGGGTTTAAAGTTCTTGAAGCGTAGCTGATAGGGTGTCCATTTTGTGATAAAATTGCTCCTAATGCAAAATTTGAACTATCCGTAGTTAGTTGAAATTCCTTCGAAAAATCTGGGTATGATAAAATTGGTTCATTACATAAAAGTGTTTTGCAATAATTAAAAGTTTTCACGAATTCATCATCAATGATTATCTTTTCACCTTTCTTTAGTTTTTGTGTAAGGGGTTTTACTATTTTAGCAAAGTTTTTATAAATTTCCGGTAATAACCTATAAGTCCTAAGAAGCTTTTAATTTCGCGGTGAGTTTTGGGAAGTGGAAATCTTTTAATTGCATCAATTTTCTTTGGATTTGGCTTTATTCCGTTTGGTGTAACAATATGTCCTAAAAATTCTACTTCTTTTCTTAAAAATTCGCTTTTATCTAATTGTACTTTTAGGTTGGCATTTCTGAGAGTTTGAAAAATTTGTTTCAGGTTTTTTATATGTTCTGTAAGGGATGTCGAAAATACTATTATATCGTCCATATATACTAAACAGATTTTATTTTGAAAATTTCTGAGAACATTATCCATTACAGTTTGGAATGTAGCTGGTGCGTTTTTTAGACCAAAGGGCATACGTAAAAATTCATAGTGTCCATTTTCTGTATTAAATGCGGTTTTTTCTATGCTATCTGGGTGCATCTCTATCTGATGAAAACCAGAAGCTAAATCCAGAGTTGTGAAATATCTACATCGTCCAAATTTATCCAAAATGTCATTAATATTTGGAATAGGGTAGCGGTCGTCGATTGTCTTTTCGTTGACTTTTCTATAATCTATTACTATTCTCCATTTTCTTCTTCCTGATGCGTCAAGTTTCTTCGGTACTATCCACACAGGGGATGACCAGGGTGAGATAGTAGGTCGTATAATTCCATCGTTCAACATGTGTTGTATTTGTTTGTGAATTTCATCTTTATGTACTTGAGGGAATCTGTAACTTTTTGAATGACAGGGTTCTTCATCCTTAGTTCTAATTTGGTGTTTAACAATATTTGTGAAACTAAGTTGATCTTTTGGTTTTTGAAAAATGTCGTTGAATTCTTCGCATAAGTTTAATAGAACATTTTTTTCTTCGTGGTTTAAGTGATTTGTTCTGATAAGGGATGAAATATCTACTTTATCAGATTCAGGTGGAATTAAATTGAAATTATAAATTTCGTGTTCGTCGGTAATTGGGGTACAAGGATAAGGGTTGGTAAATGTTATTAAATTTTGGTTTGAACAAGTATTATGGATTTCGATTTTTGCAAAACCATTTTTAGCATATGTAAGAATTTCTGGTATATAAATTCCATTTTTATTGTAACAATGAATAAGTATTTGTCCTTCTCTTATATTTACTGGTATACGTTTTGTTACGATTTCTAAGGGGTTAAGATCAAATGTATAGGTTGAAAAGTCTTCACGGAAATACAGGGGAATGACAGTGTATTTATTTACGAGTCGATTGTTTTCTACATCAATTGAGAGATTTAATTTTTGAAGATCTCGAAAACCTATTAGTCCGTCAAAATAGTCATGAAAGTCATATAAAATAAATTCTATGTTTTGGTTTGTATTAAATTCAGCAAAGGGTGGTACTGATGCTTTGTACTCAGCAATGGCTTTTCCAGTACAAATTTTTTAGTTCAGTTCTGTTTATATAAATACATTCAGGGTGATATTCGTAAATTATATAGGGTCTTATAATTGAAAATGAGCATCCGGTGTCAATTAGTAGTTTATAGATTTTATTTTTAATTTGGATTTTTATGTAAGGTAATGAGTTTGCGGTTATTTGGTTTAATTTATATGTTAAGTTAGATTGTTTGAATTGTGATCGATTGGAAAATCCTGGTTAAAATTTGGGGATTCTTCTAAATAATCTGTGTTTTGTTGCTGGGAATATCTGTTTTTTTCAAAATATTGTTCAGGATTGATATTTTCAACATTAAAATTTTCTATGCCAGACATAGGGGTAGATAAGTTTTGTTTCGAGGGTCCTGGAAAATTATTAGTATTTCTCTGAGCATAGTTTTCCACACCAGACATAGGGGTAGGAGCTTGAGGTTTAAAATGTCTGTTTGTGGTAAAAACATTTCTGTTTGGGTTTGATCCTTGTTGATTATTAAAGTTGGGCCTTTTTGTAAATTGAGGGATGAAAGATCTTTGTTGAGGTTGATTGTGTTGATTCGGAAAAGATTTTCCTCTAAAATTTCTAGAAAAGTTTTGGTGATAATATTTAGGATTAGAGTTTTGGGAATTAAAATTATGATTTTGTTGAGAATTTCTGTTGTTTTGAAATTGGGGTTTAGAGTTTGTCTGTCTCTATTGTGGATTTCCTAGATTTCTTTCAGCGATACGGTTTCCATATTCCTGTTCAAGTCCAGAAAATAAATCGATGGCTTGTTCAAGGGCAACAGGGTTAGATAATTTTAAGTCAGTTTGGTATCTTTCGGGGATGAAAGTTATGAAGCGGTTTTTTGCATTGCTTTCACAAAATTCAATTTTTGATATTTGTCTATTAGGGTCTGTTTCAGTTAGGTGTATCTTATCAATTATTTGGGATCTCATATGTTGCAAACGAGAACCAAAGGCTAGAAGAGATTCATTGGGTTTAGGAAAAGCTTGATTCATTTTCATTTCGAGGGTTTCTAACGTATCATTACATGAATAAAGGGAAATTAAACGATTTTTTAAAGCGTCCCATCTATTAAGTTCAATTCTTCCTGCACAAGTTATTTTTGCGGCACCTTTTAATTTTTGTCGCGCATGAGCAAAAACAAATTTGTGTGTAGGTTGGGGAAATTCTGCAAACATATTTTCTACCTGGGCAATATATTGTCTTAATTCCAAAGTGTTACCGTCAAATTCAGGAATGAATTCAGCAAAATATTTAATTAAATTTACATCAATTGCTACCTGTGAACTTTGGGAAGTGTTCGCGGATGGCAATTGCGTTGGTTGACTCAAGATGATGGCTAATTTATTTTTAAAATAAGAAAGATTTAATTCGGTTTCAGACTCACTGGAATCAGTTTCAAAATTGCTTTTGGGATTTCTAAATTCGTTCATATAATTTTATATAACAGGAAGTAAAAATAAAAATTTGTTAACACATAAAACAATAATAATATATAAGAAATTGTCTTGAATAATAAAATTTAATTGTGAACTGATTGATTTTTCAAAAATAAATCAATTCAATAACATATCATCAAATAAATAAATAATGTCAAGTTCAAGTCTATATAATATTTGTTAACTTTCGCTTTTGTTTGTATTGAAAGTAAATCTTATCATTCGTGAATTAAAACACAAGATTGCAGTTTCGTCTAAATGAAAAATATCAGTTAGTAATCTGCGATAGTGATTTAAAACAAAGTCAAGGTATAGAATACAAAGAGCTATTATATTCTCATCTAAATATAACTTATCTCTTATCTTTATCTTTTCTCTTCAAGTGAAAATGCAGTTGTAAATATAAATTGTAATTGCAATAATAATTCGCTTTCAATTAGTGAATTATGGAATATTATAAAATTAAAGATTTCAAAAATTCGAAAAACTTAGTCTATGTGTAATATAACACTCTTGATACTACCAATGATAACTGTCAGAGGAAATATCGGTTTGATTGGAAAAGAGTCTCACTTACCTCAAGTTTTCTTTGGGTGTAGGCTATGTTCAATTTGGCTCAAAAACCTCAGTTTTTCGTCTCTTTTTCAAAAACTGCTGAACTTTGCCACTGACTGCGCCAGTAATGGTTGTTTGTTTGGGAAGTTAGTTTTTAAAAAAATAAAAATTAACAATTCAAAATCTACCAATTTTGAATTTGAAGAACGTGTTAAGAGTAAGAAGACAACTTTTACAATGACAATTAAAACAATTAAAATAATATAATCAGTTTTGTACAATCATCAAGATGCAGATTAATAATAACAGGATGTGCAAGATAAACAATAATTTATATCTATAGTGCGGAATTTACTAACATAATTCGTATTTGCTGCTAAAGATTTCGCACTTGAGGGTGTTGTTGTTGGGCTTCAAACTGAAGATTTTGTCAGCGTCCTTTGCCGAGTAAACGCCGAGCACTTTTCTAATGTGAGTTTCGATATCACCAATCTCATAGGAACCTTCCGGCAATGGTATGGTTGTTTGCTTGTTTTGATTGTCAAACAGGTAGATTTTGTCACCACTCTCAATATTTGGGATACTGTTGTACGAGTGAAAACTCAGTAACCCGTAATTGTAGTTTGGGTCCAATTGAATAGGTGCGACCTTTTAGGGTGATAATCACAGACATGACTAAACAATGTACCAGCGTGCTGTCTATTAATATACTCCTGCTATACTTATCTGATACTCGGGGAATTAAAAAAGTGTTCGAAATAGTACTATTTTTTATTATAGAGAAATTTCAAACATAAATGTCCACAAATCGATTCGTTATAGATTTGATAAGAGTCATTATTGTAGAGGATCCTGACTCTGTGACCAAAGTAGTCGGCTAATTTTTGGGCTGGTTTCAAGTTGCCAAAGCTGTCAAAGTAGTGGACGGTGTTTCCTTTTCGCACATAAGCTACCCAATGCGTACCTGTTGTTGCTGTTATCCAAATTAACGATACCAGACTCCTTTAGATGTGAGCGTACGGGTAAGGCGTTTCGCATAAATACACCCCTGAAGTTGGGGATTTTCAATTGATTGACGTATCGCTCGAGCTCATAATTGTACAATGCTCGATTGGGTAGCTTTATTGGACTTCTTCAGGTAAAGCCCGAAGCCGTTCCTGGATTTTTTCAGAAAGAGACCGCTCCCTTTCTTCGCAATCTCTTCCATGGCTTGATTATGACGTTGATCCTCCTCCAGCTTCTTCCTGGCGTTCTTCGCATCGATCACGGCCTTGGCTATTCCACTAGCCCCTCCTGCTAACGATCACAAAGCGCTAAGGCCTGCAAACAGGGGTATGAGAGGGAGAAAACCACTCTTAGACTCAAATGGGATCATCCGAGGAAAGCAGATTTTCTTTCGTCCGCCAGCCTTCTTAATGGATGCCCGGGCTGCTCTCAACGCCATTAATGAGGATTTGCGCACGCTACCACTAGATCCAGCCATAGCTTTGATGGTGGGCAGTAGCACATGTTGCCGGAAAGATTTTTTCCTGAGTCTTTTCTTCATGCCAAGTCCCATCTTACGTTTTATTTTCCAACTCGTAATCGGCCTTCTGCCGATCTGCCAATGACTTGTATTTGCTGTAGAAGATATCGTGTGCACGACAAGCAGCGTCTGTCTTGTTGATTCTCTGTTGGCCCTTGAAGAGACGGTCTTCAAGTTTCGTACCGGGTCCACAAAACTGATAACCGGGTAGATGTAGCTCAAAAGGTAATTTGTTGATGGCGCTATTCAGTAGACTATCTCCTTGGAGAGCTAGCATAATACTGAATACACTTGTCTAAAGTGCGGTATGAAGACGTGAAGCAGATTATGGTTATGAAACACATATTGATTGTGTACCTAGACTATAGTGACGTGTGTGGACTTTTAGATATAGACCCTATAATTTTAAGTAAAGTGACATCGCTAGAAACATTAAATTTTTGTAAATTTTATTACGAAATATTGGATAAAATTTCTACATGGACTTGTTTATTGCGTAAGTTACCTATTGAGAAAATAATAAGAGCATTTTGTTTAGATGACACCTCACAGTTATGTATTGCATTAAAAGAGCAGTTGTGTTATTATAAAGATGTCATCTTACACGATTTAGAACTTAGAAATATTAAATAAATGTATAAATTGATTGTTTTGTTTGATTTCATCAGTTGATAATATGGAGAGTCGTGAGTACCATCGATCATATGAAAATCGATTACGAACCTTTGATAGTTGGCAATCTGACTATCCTGTGAAAATGCTAGCCCGAGCAGGCTACAAACGCGACGGAATAAGTGACGATGTCGTTGCATGCCCTTTTTGTCAAACTGAGGGGTACAATTATCAACCTGGTGACGATCCAATGGCCGACCATTTAGATTGGTCTCCGTATTGTAGTTTTTTCGATATGGATGACGCTTATCGCATAAATCGACCTGCCATTTACCAGAGCAAAGTAACACTTGACAGTCGACTTGCAACGTATACCGACTGGCCCATTTCTCTAAGACAAACACCAGAGGAGCTCTCCAATGCTGGCTTTTTCTACACGGGATATTTTGACAGGATAAAATGCTACTGTTGTGGGATAGAACTGAAAAATCTCTTATCTTACGACAACATTGAAGAGATTCTTGCATGAGCGTTCGATAATTGTTTGCTACCTAAAAATAACCCCCCAAACCCCACTGGCTCTAACACTTGTAAAATTTGCCTCACTAATGACATGTCAATTGTTTTTCTCCCTTGTAGGCATTTAGCTACTTGCTTTGATTGCTCACTGAAGATCGATCACTGTTGCATATGCAGAAAACCTATAGCTGGATATTTAAAAATCTTTTTATCTTAAATAATAAAATAAAAAGCTGATTTCAAAATATTCTGTTTTATTTTAAAAAAATGCTTGATTAATAGTAACCAGTCATCGAGTTCTCGCCGGGAGCGAGAGCCGAGCTGTTGGTAGTTGGTGTTTGGATAAGAAGAAGAAGCCACTGGGAAGAAGAACACTTTGGGGGTGGTCGTAGGGGTGCGCGAAAGACATTTGGGTGTGTCGCAGAGGTGCGCGCCATCTGTTGTTAATAAATGAAAGCAATTGTATTGTGGGTTGCGTGTGTTGCAGGGGTGCACGCCATCTGTTGTTGGTTGTGGTGGTTAGAGAGAAAAAAAGCTAAATACTTGGCCGGGTATCGAACGCGGCTTGCCTGATTACAAAGTCAGGTGTCCACCGAGCTGCGCTAATGTGGTTAATCGAGAAATGTTTATTTGAAAAGGTATAGTATATGCCCGTTGGGCGGGCCCGTGTTTTTGGGCGTTGTTCGATTGGATATTTGGGGGCTGGATGGGGGGATATGGTATTTTGTTGTCTGTAAAAAAAATTAAAATCTTTTGCTTAAGCCTGCATGCGCGAGATCGTCCACTCCTTTCTAGTTTTCGTAAGCGAGCGCCTACCTGCGTAAGAATGGCAACTCCTTCGAGTCTCTGATTTTTTAAATAAATTTTTTAATGATGAATCAAGAATTTAATGTTATGGTTTCTAGTAGCCCGCTAATAATTTTTAGAATAAACTAACGAACGACCATAGATGAGCATAGTGTTTCACCAACTACTGTTGAATGCAAATCGATAAAAGTGACTTTACTTAAATCAAGCTTTATAATATTCACATTAATTTTGAAAAATGTCTTGTATGTTAATATACTTTATGGAACCAAGGACATGGCTGTATACCCTTCAGGGAACTGTTTGAATCGCTCCAACTATACATTGATGGCTCGAGATGGATTAAACGATGGACGGATGCTTGTATATTTTGCACGCCTGTCAAACACAACAAAAAATTTCAAACTGAAGCTGATATTTTCTGATGACACTGAAGGTGACACTGATTGGATTTCAGCAGCATCTTGCCAAGATAAAAAAACCTTACTATCGAACAGCTCAATGACTATACGTGATGCCAACCTACAAGAGGAGCTCCACAAAGTGCAAATCTTTATTTGTGTAACACTCTCTACAATTACAATATTATTATTTAAATTAATTGTGAAATGTATAAGGAGAAGAATGAATAATTAAAACACATAGTTATATACAATGTTTTATTTATGTAAAACATCAGCGGCAGTGAAAAATGCATGGAGAGTCAGAAGGTTCCAGTTCAACAGCGCCTTTGAAGTTCTCCAGATTGATTAGGTGATAGTGTGATTCCCCATCTTCGTTAAGCAGTTTTCTCAAATTGTGAATTCAAATAACTTAATAAATAAAAAATCGTATTTCTGATGGCCTCGTACATATATGTGCGTGCATTTGATTAGGAAAATTCTCAAAATGTCGTTCATAGTATTCAAATAGTAGTGGCCATCAGAGTAGTGGAGTCCATGTAGCCGTTTTTCCAAATATCGTACTTGCCTTTTGTCTGCTGCTGATAGATAGTTAAATGGTTTGGGTGGTTTAAACAAAAACACACCTGTGCGTTTACGTGTGTTGATAACCAATTCCTTGAGAACAAATCTTCCGTCGATTTCGAAACCTTGAATGTCGACAATTGCAATTTCCATGGCGAACCGTTGAAAAGCTGTACCGAAACTGATTTTCTAAACAGCTGAGTGATCTAATATAAGCTTCGGACAATTTCGCTGAGTGGCAGAAATTCCATTAGGCAATCGTGGATAATTATGCAGAAGGCTCGGGGAAATCCCGTCTGGCTTTCAATATCCAGGCGAATATCTACAGTCGAGGATTTCATGGAGTCCTCACGTCGGGAGCAATCGATGACGAATAGGGTGTGCGTCTTGAATGCTACATACTCCAGTAGAAGATGTTCGCCGCCGCCAAAGCTGGGATAAAAGTCCGTATACCTTTTGTACGCCTCACTGTACTCACTCTTTGAAAAATCTAAATCAAATCTCTCCATAGGCCAAAATTCGCTATTTAAATTTAGACAAATATTGGAAATGTGAATATTATCAAATGCCGTGGGATCTTCTTTGATGTTGCTGTGGCAATCCGTTTGGAAGGCTAAGATAACGTAACAAGGGCTTTCCAGTGCGGCACACGTCTTCACAGCCCAAATTTCACGAGTAGCACCTGTTTTGAGAGCAGGCAACTCATTTAGCTCCCATTTACGAAATGGTAAAATTATACTGGAATCCGCTTTGACGGCTTGCAGTAAATCCAATTTAACGTCATCGTTTGGAAAAATGTGACGGACTTTGAGTCCGATGTTGTTTTTTGTCACTTTGCCCTTGGTAGCAGCATCCGTGATTATAAGGCAATCATCATCGCTACGGCTTCGCACCAGACGAATTGTTTGTTTACCACAGATCACCTGCTTGTAGTCGTTGAAGATGGAAAACAAATGTCCCAATGGAATGTACAAGTTTCCACGAATTGTACTCACGCGACCAGGGTTTCAATTTCCTTGCCACACAACTCGTACGTAACGCTGTCGAAGAAGAACGCCCCAGCATTTGGTGATAGAGAAACATCTCCATTGCTTGCCGTCTTCACCACTTGTCCCTGGATTGAGATGCAGTAATTAGCCATGGAAAACCAACAATCTGTTTGATTGACGGTGATTTCAACGAAATCATTGTTGCTGAATGACTTGACGTATGGATAGTAGGTTCGCAACTCCAACCTGATGCCTTTTCCTGAAATTCCTCTAATTTACGTAAAATTTCGTTCCGAATGTGTTCATAGAACGACCTATTCAAATCTGTACCCCTAACTATTATCGCGTTTTTCGTATTAAAATGTTTATATTCCATAATTTCCTCCATTCCAGATTTATTTAAAAATTCACCACAAAAGGTCGTATTTACTTTAAGAGTAGGCATTGTTTCCAAGTATTATTTATGCGCCCCTTAAAAAGGAAAATGCATCATCTAAAAATTTAAAAATATTGATATGAATGAGATTAATGATTACTCCTGTTCGAACACGTGAGCGAAACGCTGACTCTATATCATACCATTTAACGCGATCACTTCTTTTTGATTTCTCACCAATTCCCCCACCCCTTTTGATGTTAGAATAATTTTTAAAATCATTTCTAAACTTTTTATGACTAATTTGAGATTGAAGCTTATTCAAAGTTCCTATATGTAAATCTGATCCCCGAATAGCTCTGTTACATAAAATTAATGGTTTTTTACTTAATTTCAACCAATTAGATATTTGATCTGGACGTTTCTTCGAGAAAATTATATTTGATGCTAATCCAAACTTGTTAATAATGTCGGTGCTAATATTCGCAATAGCCTCTGAATTCATTTTGACTCGTATAACAATATAATAAACTATTACAAACGTGAGAAGTATCAATGGAATATTAACAGTAAAAGTATAAATGAAGCATGCACAATTTATAATAAAAACTTACAACTAAATTTTTTTATGTTCAATCCGCAGAAATTTGAAACAGAACTTGGGGTTGTAGTTTGCCTCCAAGTTGCTGCAGCCCGATGAATTCGATGTGGAACTTTCCACCGCCAAATTTGTCTAGGTGTGGTTTATATACTTGAGTGACCCGTTTCGGCAGGAAGGTTACGTGGTCCTCTAATTCAAGTACGATGGTTTCACCGTATCTTGGGTTCACCAGTTTGGTTGCCACAATTCGATACTTCTGGTTAAGCTGCAAGTCTTGAATTTTTATTGCCGGCTTGTTTTCAATCTCTGCGGAGATTTTCTATAACAAAAATAAAATACTATGAACTTGGTGGCGTCTAAACTCTAATAATTTTTGAAAGACAGGCACAACATATTGGAAGCAAATTACCAAAAATTTAGAAATAGAACATTGAAACTTTTAAGAAAAACAGACAGAAACTACTTGATTCGAAAAACAAAACTACAAATTTATAATGAATCTAAACACTCCTAATAATTTTTGAAAGACACACACACAATATTAGAAGCAAATTAACAAAAGTTGGAACTAGAACATTGAATTGAAAAGCAGCCAGAAAATATTCAATTCGAAAAACATACTCTATTAATTTCAAATATTTTGAAGGGCAGTCACAAAATACTAGAAGCAAATTAACATAAATCAAATTAAGTAAATACTCACATAATATTTTTAGAACAACACACACTATCACTAGATACACTTAAGAAGCGATCTTTTTGAAAGTTGAATTAGCAGTTAATTTAACACAGCACAAACACACTCACTAGATGTAGTTGATATGTGATCTCTTTGAGAGTCGAATTAACAATGAAATAAAAATTCGCAATTATTTTATTTATCAACATCGAACTACGTCATTTGCGTATAACGAAATTGCAGTTAGTTCTAAAAAACAACTAATTAATGCTTATCATATGGGAACTTCCTGCAAAAGTTTATTGCTGCAAACAACATGATAACTTACAGCTTCCTGTAAATTCATATAGCTCGGTTTCATAAACAAGATATTACAGTTTCCTTTCGCTGCGGTCATCATTTCCGTTGCGGTTTCGATATCTAACATACCAGATATAATGTGAATTTATTATCAGGATTTTTTAAATAATTATGGATTCATGATTTATATTATTTTTCTATTTTATTAACATTATTTTTAAATAAATACAGATTCATGATTTGAAAATTTATTATCAGGAATTTTTAAATACATGATTATTTATGATTTTATTGGCATGAATTTTTAAATAAATACAGATTTTTATTCATTCCTCAAGACGTAAAAAATTCCTGGTTCCACCACGAGTAAACTAATCCTATCTGGGAGCCCTCCTATTGCTGGACGCTGAGTTCTACCTCCTCCACGGGCGAACTGAGCCTCTATGAAATCAGTACGATTGCCCATACCTGCACGTTTCATTTGGGGTGGTCCTATATCTATTTCAACTCCATTTGGTAATCGATGGCTAAACAAGCAAGAATTTCCAAACGGACATTTGGGTTTGTGTAGCAATTTTGTATTTTCTTTATTTTTCGTTTTTCTCAACTATATAACGATCTCTTACCGCTTTCTGATAATAAACCTCAGATTGATAGACATAAGGAGACACAATACGGCATTCTGGACAGCCTCTGCGAATATCTTTAGAAGTCTTTATTTTGATGCCATCTTTTTATGCATGGGAAGCAGAAACAATGGTTACAATTTGGCAATAGTCCAAAATTGTTAGTTATCTCTTCCAAACATATTCCACAGCTTTTATTCATAGCGAATTGAATAAGACTGCACCTATAGCCACACAAATCTCATATTTGGAGTGTTTGCTGTCGTCACACACTCACGAAAATAAGTTAAAAGGATTGATTTCTTTTATTCAGTCTTGAGTTGAAGCTGTAACAATCCAGACATGAATTTGGAAAGTTTACTTGATGACCAAGAAAGATTTAATATGAGTGCAGTGTCAACGAGAACTATACAGCCGAAAGATTTAACTGGAAAGCTAAATCCCAAAAATGGATGTCTCAAAATTATTGCGCTCGGCCTTGAATCATCTGACAAAATCAGAGACTCGAAGGAGTTGCCGTTCTTGCGCAGGTAGGCGCTCGCTTACGAAAACTATAGACTCGAAGGAGTGGACGATCTCGCGCATGCAGGCTTAAGCAAAAGATTTTAAATTTTTTTACAGACAACAAAATACCATATCCCCCCATCCAGCCCCCAAATAACCAACCGAATAACGCCCAAAAACACGCGCCCGCGCAACGGGCATATACTATACCTTTTCAAATAAACATTTCTCGATTAACCGCATTAGCGCAGCTCGGTGGACACCTGACTTTGTAATCAGGCAAGCCGCGTTCGACACCCGGCAAGTATTTAGCTTTTTTTCTCTCTAACCAACACAACCAACAACAGATGACGTGCACCCCTGCAACACACGCAACCCACAATACAATGGCTTTCATTTATTAACAACAGATGGCGCCCACCTATGTGACACACCCAAATGTCTTTCGCGCACCCCTACGATCACCCCCAATGGCTTCTTCTTCTTATCCAAACACCAACTACCAACAGCTCGGCAGCAGCTCCCGGCGAGAACTCGATGACTGGTTACCTCTATGCACACTTCCGCTCCAGAAACCGCTTTGCTTATTTACTAATGCTAATTGTAGTCCAAGTAAGCATACATCACATAGGAATAGGTTATATTTATCAATCCTACTGTATATGAACCAGGCACAGTAGCTGTCATGATCACAGTATGACTCAAGATAGTTGCTATTTAACAAAGTAACCTTAAGTTCTAATGACATATCATATTTATCTATATACTCAAATTCACTTAGAATAAGATCAATATCACCAGTTAAATTTACATAGGTATCAGTTAAATATTGATATTTGTAAATGGGGAAAAAATTTATAACTTCCTTAATTAAAGACCATGGAAGCGGTGCAACATGTACAAATTTTGTTAGTTTTTTATATTGGCGCAAATAGTTTTAAGACAAGCTAGTTGTAAAGTAGTTGGAGTTGCGGTTGTAGCCATAATTTCTAACCCAATAAATAAAATAAATATTTACAGATATGCTTAACAATGATCAAAATGAACTCAGAGAATAATGGCCCCATGGTAAGGTATCAAAAGGTATTCATGATATATCTCTTATCATCGAAGGGGCTGAGAGCAATTTTTGTCTGTTCGATGCTAAAAACATTATGCGCGTAGAACCTAATGCATCGCTGGGATACAGTAGTTTGCTTTTTCTCTTGCAAACATGAGAGATAATCGTTAAAGGTAATTTTATTTTTAACAATATTATTTTTTACGCCTTTAGATTTTTTTACGCATTTGCCTCCTAGAATTAAGTATGTATACATCTTTGATCTAAGACCAACAAAATGGGAAATGATGTAACCCTTGGTCTCATCCTTCATTAAACCTAAGACCTTTTTATTCACCAATGGAATACCATAAACATTATTTGGAACGTAATTTGAAGTACCAAATGTGTGTAATTCAGACTTGATTACTTCCAGATATGCATCATCTGAAATTATTTCAAGGATGTAACTGTCGGTGTCCATGTACAAAAGTTTAACGCGATCTTGTGGAAATTTTTTATAGATGAAATTATATAGAAAGTCGTACATAATAATTTTAGAGATCCAAAATTGCACATCCAATATACAAGGGTTTATTGAACAACAAATCAGTTTTGTTAAGTTCAATTGCTACTAAATTATCATCAAAAATAACTCGGCTATGAAAAGCTGGAGAAGCAATTAAATTTTTAGCACTATACCTGCCCTCCCATTCGCTCACAAGTTTGACAGAACGGTGCTTGCGAATATTTTCCATGGTTTTTCCGAAAACGGCATTGTTCAATAATTTAAACAGGGTCACTTCGAAATCATTTTGGGCTTGCGCTCTTAGAGTGGTATTTAAATCAATATAAGGTTTTAGCCAGGCCGACTGCTGAAATTGTAAAACCCGATGAATTTTAGTGAGAATTAATCCATTCTCGAGAGCTTGTTTTAGATTGCGATAATGGATGATATATTTTTCTTTATGGTGAAGGGTGGTCAGAAGTTTCGGAAGTTTGCAGCCTGGAGGAATTCGTTTTTCGGAACAAAAAGGCCGATCTTTATGCTTGTCATGAAGGTGTTGAGGATATTCAAGATCAACTTCCAAGAAATAGCCAACCTCAGAATCATCTGGAATTTGGGTGATGTCAATATTGGGATCGGTCCATTGAAAGCTACCATAAGGAAGGGGTTGACTTTGGGACCATTCATATAAATTATTGGCGTCCACGTGTAGAATAAATTTGGAGGGTTTGCACGGATAAAAGTTAGGCATATACTTGTTACTAGCCTCAGAAAACCTGTTGGAACATTGTGAAATACCTCCACGAATACCCCGCTCAAGGAACATCAGCATATCAACATCTTGAATTGTTTCAAGTTTAACTTGAGTTTTATAAAGCATACAATCCCATGAGTATCCTGGGATTGTATAATAATGAGCGAGATCGAGCCCATACATTTTATGTGCACTCTCCCTGAAATTTTCAAAGACATCGGTGAGGAGAAGAATGTCGGTTTTCAAATATAATTCCATGTAATCCCTGAGATTTCTACACTTGAACTTACGCCATATTGTTTGAGCATGATCATAAGCTTCTTGACTGACATTTGAATCATATAGTTTGTTATAAAATTTTTCCAAGGGAGGTAACTGAGTTTCGTTTAATTTAATACTGGAATCTATATAGTCATAAGGGAATATTCCCTTTCTCATAAGAAGCGCTAGTCTGTCAGAAGTCGGAAAATTCATTCTTGAGATTAGACAACTGGTGAGGCTTTAAATATGATGCTAACTCCTCCAATGGAGAATCGAGGAACCTAAATGAATCAATAAAGCGAAATTTTATTTTGCTATTTTTATCATGGTTGGTAAACGATATATATTTCTCTTTATTGCATGGAAGTAGAGTTATATGATCCTGCTTGACTAGATCGCGAATAATAAAGTGGCTGTCATATCCACTTATGTTGTGGAAGACCACTGGAACGAAAAAGGACTCCCTGTACCTGAGATTGCAGTAATTATGTGAATAGCCTCTAAATGCACCGGAAAGGTGACTATGTTCCCTAACTATCTTGTCCTACGGTAAAAAGGGTTTTTCACAATATGATATGGATATGACATTGACTAGAAGCATCCTCAAGCTAACCTCTACATTGAGAGGCACAACATCAGTTAATTTAGATTGAACGAATTTAGCTAAGTCAGACATTTCTGAAGCAAACCACTCCAGAGTAATTCCTATAATACGATAGGCTATCATCATAGAAACATTCAAAATAATAACCGCAGCTACGGCAATATGTTTTTGGTATTTACGGGTTTTGGATGTAGAAGTAGTATCGAAAACCTGCTAAAGAATTGACTCACAGTCCCCATAAACAACGAAGGGAAGTCTCTCATTGTGACTATAATTTTTAAACTCAATGTGATGTTATTTTGGAAATGAAATTTTGCAGTTATTCATATCTTTACAGTAAACTGAATGACTCTCAAGTTTACCTTGACTACTGAAGTAATTCAAGCAATGGTCGCATATAAATTTTTTAGTACGTTTCATTGTAAGTGACAAATTTTTATTCAGGCAAAAATGGTACTTTATTTCTTACTCATCTTCATCCTCATCAGCACCATGGGTCCTAGCGATTACCTCTATGTCATTACCAAATTCATTAGTTTTAGGAAAATATTTGTTTTGAATCATGAGTAAATTAATGTGATTTTCTAATTTATTCTTTCTGACTAAAACTGGGGCTCTTTGGAAATACTCTTTATCTTTGACTTTTAATAATTCTAAGGCATATACATTTACAGAAATATGATTTAATTTTTCAAATTTGCTTACTTGCTTCAAAGTCATAGGAAATGTCAAATCTGTTAAATTTAGTACCGCTGATGGATGAGGATAAGATGATGTTGGATTAGGGTGGTGTCTATATTCAATTGGATACAAATGAGTAACAATACTCCAGGCAAAGCACAAATTGTCAGCATAATTTTTGATGTTAACTACGGCATGTTTTTTTACAATTTCTTCAGGTAGTTTTATAAAAGAGGAGGCCCCGTTATTCATTTCAATCTTATTTATGTTGATTGCTAAGTTTAAAATTTTATATAATGGCCATCCCGACATTTTCTCTGAAAATTCCTCTAATTTTCTTAAAATTTGTCCTTGAACATTTGTGAAAAAACACTCCTGTAAATTTAACCCACTATCAATATTTGCGTTCTTTGTGTTAAAAAATGTATAATCTATCACTTCAGACATACCTGATTTCTTTATGAATTCTCCACAAAATATAGCATTAACTTTAATGATACGCTTTGTTTTGAAAGCATTATTAATCCTGGACTTAAATAGGAAAAACGCATCTTCCAAAAAGGGTAAAATATCATTATGTTCAATATTAATAATTACCCCGGTTCTAACTCTGGATGAAAAAAGCAGACTCTAAATTTTCCAATTTCACACGACTACTCCGTTTATTGTGTTTATTATTGGTCGCAGCCCCCTGTTTGCGGTTTGAATAAAGTTTAAGCTGATTTCTAAATCTTTTAATGTGAGCTAAGTCAGTTTGTAATTTATTCAAAGTACCAATATTTAAATTGCAATTTTTAATAGTTGTGTTGCATAAAATCAGTTGTTTTTCACTTAATTTTAATCAATGTGAAATTTGCTATGGAGAACACGGTTTGTTTTCAATGAAAATTAAATTTGCTGCACATCTAAATTTTTTAACAATTTTATCGCTAATTTGGACTATTTGCTCAGAATTCATTATGATCACCCTCACAATATAAAAATATTATACAAATATTTAACTAACTACTTACGACTAATAATCTCGCACTAGCCCTCTTGGCTAATTTCGAACAGCACCCTGAGATGAAGTCCACCTCCAAGCTCCTGCAGTCCGATGAAATTAATATATAATTTTCCTAGAGAAAATTGGGCTAGATAGTTTTGGTAAAAAGGCCACGTGATCCTTTAACTCTATCAAGATTGTTTCCCCAAATTTCGACTTGACCAGTTTGGCAGAAATTATTCGATATTTTTTCCCTGGCTGCGGTCTTGGATTTTGATGCTTGGCTTGTTCACAGCTTCTGCGGAGGACGCGGCGTTAATTTTAGATAGGAAATTCATTTCTATAACAAATACACACAACCTAATATGTATTTATTTATAAAATCATTTGTGAAACTCACTTTTTAGTTTAGAAATCGGTTGAAAATTTACTAGTAGTCCAATAGAATGCTGTGCGCTCTGTATGGACAGTAGAATGCTGTGAGCTATAAAGATGTCCCAACTACTGAAAATGTATTAACTAGTTGCGGAAGATTAAATCTGTAATTAAAAATACATGGATATGAGAACTATATTTTCACATTTAATAAAGAAATTAAAAATTCAAAAATGTTAGGATTAATTTTATTTATATATATATATATATATATATATATATATATATATATATATATATATATATATATATATATATAGAGGGTGTAAATAGTTTGAGTGCATATATTTTAGGTGGAGGTAGTATACACCAAATTAAACAAAAAACTCTTATACCACTATGGTCAGTAGGCCTTAATAACCAAGAAAATCCCTAAAACATATTAAGTAAATTATTGTCAATCCGGCAACGTCGCTCGCGTTCGAAGCAGATTCACTCTTAGCGCGAATAATAAAGGAATGACTACGCCGACAAAAAACCTGTGTTTTTGTATTGACTGATGATATTGACCTTAGAGTTAAATAAAAATGTATGAAATATTTTGTTGAAAATATTTACGTTTTTAATACAAGGTATTGCAATTAGAATTTGTATTTGGCGGTTTCTTTTATGCAATTATACAAAGTTGGGTAAATACATATGATATTCAACTCAAGAGATCTGTATATGTAGTTTTTTACCAGTTAAATTATTCGAAGAGTCATTATTACTGATTTAATTAATATTATTTATATTAGACAAGTAAATATGTAATCCTACTTATCGCATTTATTATAATGATAGAACTGAGTTGAAACAACGGATTATTCACAGCCTTTCCCTGTATAACATTCTTGCTTTTCTGCAATTACGTCTGCTTTCCCCATAAATTAAGAGCATGTCATGTCTTTCCCTAATTGTATAATCGGCCATTATTTATCACAAATAAATACTGCCGCACTATTCTTAATTTTCGAACTTACACACTAACCACAACTGATTTTTTATTTATTTAAAAAATAAATGGAAAGCAAACCACGAAGTCTACATCAAATAGATATCATTCAAATCACTTTACCGTTTATCTATTCTATTACAAGAATCGAAATCGCAAAAAACAATCGTAACTCTCAGTCGTCGTTAAAGTAAAATGCCACGTTGCCATATCTATTCGGAGAAACTTACACTAAATTATAAAAGCATATTTCGAGTTTAAATAATCAATTTTCATTTTTAATGTGGCTATTAAAGATGTATAAGCTATTGAGTATTTACATATTTAGATTTACCGACATTTTGAAATAGAAATTATTGTATTATTCACTGTAGCAAGGGCTACATAAACTCTAACTTTATGTGTCCTTTTTGGCAAAACTATAGTTTATTTTAGAAAATGTTATAAAGCTTTTTGATTTGTTTTTGCCTGAAGTATTGTTCTTCAAAATCTTTGCACTCAAACCGTACACCCTGTATATATATATATATATATATATATATATATATATATATATATATATATATATATATATATATGGTATGAAAAATAGTTTAAATTACTGGAGTTGAATATACAATTAATTCAAATGAAAGTAGAAAACTCAAAAGGACCCTTAAAACACCTAAAAATGTGCGTGTTATATTCAATAGGATCAATCGGACATTCAATTTAGAAAAGTTGCAAAATTTGAAGATATAAATACTTACATGTATTTTAAATGCACCCACTATAAGGTTATTGTAGGAAGAGTAGATTATCCCTGGACCAATGGGCAGTAGAATGCTGTAAGCTCTAAAGATGTTTCAACTACTAAAAATGTATTAACTAGTTGCGTAAGATTAAATCTGTAATTAAAAGTACATGGATATGAGAAATATATTTTCACATTTCATAAAGATATTAAAAATTCGTAAATATTAGGATTAATTTTATTTGAGAAATATATTTTCACATTTCATAAAGATATTAAAAATTAGTAAATGTTAGGATTAATTTTATTTTAACATTTAATAAAGAAATTAAGAATTTAAAAATGCTAGGATTAATTTTATTAATTCAAATAAAAGTAGAAAACTCAAAAGATATAATGTTAAATAAATACTTACATGAATTAGAAATGCACCCACTAAGAAACTGTACTTGTATCTTCGAACACTTGATAAAGAGCAATATTAATTTCCTAGAATCTCGCTTATTTATTTCAACACAGTAACCGGGTCGATCGTTAATTAGATATTCTACTTATTCAGATATTTTGTTTGTCTTCAGAACAGCATTCTTATATTGTTTTTAAAGTTTCGAAATATGTGTCAAAATGTTATGGGAATATATAATTAAATAGTGATAATCGTATTTTCAGAGTCAGACTGATTCCATATTTGGTTGACCGCCCGGTACAACAATCTTATCTTGTTTTTGTCGTTCCGAAAATGTTTCGTAATGATGCCAGAATATTTAACTAATTAGTGCTTATCGTATTTTCTTGGCCTCCGAGACCAATATATTTGTTTTGTATTTACCAAACAAGATTGTGAAATTGAGTCCTTAATTATTTATATTACTGACTTGCGATATATTCTTGACTTCGAGGTCAACAGACTTATCGTTGTGATAATGAACTAATTACATATTGTTGATTTTTATTTAGTAAATTTACATGGTTGGGAATGAATGATTTAAAATAAAAATTCGGATCTCAGGAATATCAGTTCTTCTAACACGATTATTTCAGTAATAAAACAATTAAATATCACTTCCTATTCCAGGTAGTTCATTATTATTTGTAGATCTTAAGTTTAGGTGACATGTTTATATCTGCACGTATTTCTCAAAGAACATTTTCTGTCAACTTTTCTAAAATATCGGTAATGAGTATTTTTTAGCGATATTCTACAAAGATCTATGATAGTGAAAAATATCTTTTATATATTATTTACAATCAAACTTTGCATATCGAGTTCAGTTAAAATTGTTCACTCAAAGCAAGCGGTAGCTATGAATTTAGAAAAATTAATGACTGACATCAAGCGTTTTAAATTTGATTATTCGCTGACAACTCGTAGAATGCAGTCCAAAGATCTAACTGGAAAACTTAATGCCTCCGTTGGCTTCTATGAAGTACCTGACGTTTTATCAATTAACATTACGAAAAATCATGTTACTCTCAAATCTCCGAAAGCAACTCTTGATCTAACTCCGGAAAGCTTTAAAGTTTTCAAGACCTACTTGGAGTATGCTAATCAATTTGACAATGAACCTGAAATGGGAAAGGATGATCCTGAAAGCCTGTGGGATGAACAAGAACGATTACCAGATATCTATATATCTCTTGGAATATGGTTCAATGACCAAACCTATGTCATGTATAACGTTATCAATACCTGATGCTCTTAAAATTCACAAAGTCTTGTATTCAAAATAAATGCAGTTAAACACTGTTCTTGTTTTATTTATTTTTTTATTTCCAGTTGAGATGCAAATATAAAGAAATTCTAATTATTTCAAAGACTTTCAGCGCAAAATCAATTTTTAAAATTGTCTTTCATATAGTATTTACTTCTAAGTAATTACTATTTATATTCCAAACATTAAGTTCTCTATATTAATTTCACAAAATTTTACAAGTACCAAAATTTAAGCTCGACCTGATGCAATCGATGCAGACCAACATATTAATATACACCAACTATTTTTGTTACTAGATCTCATATCCCGACTTCAAATATCCCGACTTTTATTCCCAAAATCCAATTTCCCGACTTTTATACCCGAAATCCAATTTCCCGAATTTTCACACCAAATAACATATTCCTATAAACAACACTCAGATAACCACCATCTAAAAGACAACCTTATTCAAATGACTTGCCAGCTATCGCGGAAACGAACAACCCACAGGAGCCGACCCTCACATAGCTATCATCCAAAAGACAACATTATTCAACTGGCTTGCCAGCCCATATAGTGGAAACCTCGAAACCCAACCAAAGGTTTTTTTCTATTTTCTTACCACAACCGCCTGCATGATGGCGCCATTTTTATTTAAACCGCCACTACCTGCGCGCGCTGCAACCCTCAACACAACAATTTCAATTTAAAATTTCAACAACCAACGTTCCCGCCATTCTGGACCTAGTCGTGGCGTTGAAGTTACCTTGCTTATCTACTGAACATCCATTCAACGTCCTCCCTTACGCAGTTATCTGCTACAACAATACTAAAAACAAGACTACTGGTTTAACGCCCTACGAACTAATTTTTAGGCACACTTCTAGTAGACCTCTGGAAATAATATACGATCAGGAAAAACTCATTTCCAAATACGTTAGGGACCTCAATAATAGAATGAATTACTATTATAGGCTTGCCCGCGCTAAAACCGACCAACAAAAACAAAAATCAAAAATACGATTCGACCAACATCATTCAACTAATCAACCGGAATACAAAGTAGGCGACAAAGCTTACGTGAAGGAATCTCAGATTAAAAACTAATCCGAAAACAAATTCAAAGGACCATTTGAAATTATCGCGATATGCAAAAATTCTGCAACAGTCATAAACCTACTAACCAAATAAGTAAAATTAACTTTGACAGACTAAAACCTTATTTTGAACAAATCCCTTCTTTTCACTGTTGGTGCAAGGACCCCGTATGCTGCGCCAGAGAAAATATTTTTACAGTTTATAATTGGATAATGAATAGTGTTTTACATAAATAAAGAGAATTATCTACAATTATGTGTTTTTATTCATTTTCTTCCTTATACATTTCACAATTAATTTAAGTAACAATACTGAGATAGCAGATAGTATTGTGCTAATAAGAATTAGCAACTTGTGAAGCTCCTGTTGAATGTTGACTTGTAAGACATCCAGGGTAGCAACCGAGCTATTAGATGATGAAATGTTTTCTTCACATGATGCCTCTGTTGAAATCTAATCAGTGTCACCTTCGGTACCGTCTGAAAATATCAGTTTCAGCTTGAACTTTTCAGTGCTGTTTGACAGATCAGCAAAATATACAGGCAGCTGTGCTTCGTTTAATCGTTCTTGACGCATCAACGTATAGTCAGAGGGATCTAAATATTTGCAGAACAAACAGCCATGCCCTTGGTTCCACTAGGTATATTGACATACAAGATATTTTCCAAAATTAATGTGAATATTACAAAGCTTGATTTAAATAAAGGCATTTTTAACGATCTGCATTCATCTATAGTTGACAAGAAACTATGACCGTCTTCTCCTGGATCTATACTTTATTCTAAAATTAATATATACACCAAATATTTTTATTCCTAGATCTCATATGCTGACTTCTAATATCCCGACTTTTATTACCTAAATCCAATTTCCCGACTTTTATTCCCGAAATCCAATTTCCCGAATTTTCACACCAAATAACATATTCCTATAAACAACACTCAGATAACCACCATCTAAAAGACAATCTTATTCAAATGACTTGTCAGCTATCGCGGAAACGAACAACCCACACGAGCCGACCCTCACATAGCCATCATCCAAAAGACAACATTATTCAACTGGCTTGCCAGCCCATATAGTGGAAACTTCAACACACACGCCGCCGTATCGGGCTCGAAACCCAACCAAAGCTTTTTTTCTATTTACTTACCACAACCATTTTTTATTCAAACCGCCACCACCTACGCGCGCCGCAACCCGCAACACAATAATTTCAATTTAAAATTTCAACAACCAACGTTCCCGCCGTTCTGGACCTAGTCGTGGCGTTGAAGTTACCTTGCTTATCTACTATGTTCGTTCGAATGTTTTGCCCTTATCATTTCCGCTAAAGACGCGTGAAACCTTTCGATTGAACCATTTGATTTGGGATGGTGGACGCTTGAAAAGGATAACTTTATGTCATATAGTTCGCACAGGTCTCTTATTAGAGTATTGTCAAATTCACGTCCATGCGAAGAGGTGTACCGTAATGTTGGAAAAATATTAAGAGGGTGTTTACGACTGTTTTAGCTGTTTTCTCACCAATAGGGTAAGCTTGAGTAAATTTGGTTCATCCCTAATAGTCAGTGCGTAATTTCTCGTTGAATATTCGTAAATATCAATGTTGATACGTTCGAATGGTGTTTTTGGAGTTTCAGTAATAACAAAAGGAGTACTTAAGTTTTTTCTACAAAACTTTACCTTTTGGCAAGTTTCACAAGACTTAATAAATTGCTGTACAATTTTGATTAGCCCAGTCCAGTTATACTTTTCCCTAATACGTCGAATGGTCTTATTAATTCCACGATGTAGGTTATTTTTGCCGCAGTGGTACTGTTGCAGTATAATGGGAATTTCGTCTTGGGAAGGGGTCGTCACAATGTTTTGAAAAATTTTTAGTTTTATGTCTTTGTCTGCGAGTATAAAAGATAAAGTTTTGAGAATAGGTAGTTCAACGTTGTTTTCAATACAGAAGGTTTCTGATTCGTCGAACTGATCTTGGTTATTATACAGGATGTTAAAATGATGTGAGACAACAGTTTCGGGTTCTTGATCATTATCGAAGTCTGGTTGTTCTAGATCGGGTTCGTTATTTGCAAAAATGTTGATTTTAGAAATAAAGTCGGTGCATTGTTTGAAGTGATTAATTTTGATACGGGAAAGAGCGTCTGGGTTCAAGTTTACCTTGCTGGACTTGTATTGGATTTTATAATTATACTCCTCTAGCTTGAGGCGCCATCCGGCTAGACGACTGCCAGGATCTTTGATAGAGAAGAGCCAAGTAAGCGGGTGGTGGTCGCAGAGTAAAGTAAACTTTCTCCCAAATAGATAAGGTCTCTAGTGCTTGACCACCCAAACAATGGCTAGCAGTTCCCGTTCGATAGTGGAGTATCGAGTTTTTGTGGCGCAGAGAGTATGGGAAGCATATGTATACTATAGGAAGATCTTTTCCTACAGGGCCTTGTGAGAGAACCGCACTAGCACTAGCATCAGTAGTGAGCAGGAGTGGTTCTTCGAAATTTGGGTAGATCAAGATAGGGTCAGATACAAGGGCTTGCTTCAGTTCGTTGAAGGAAGACTTACAATCTGCGTCGAAGATGAATTTGACTTCTTTTTCTAGGGGTTCTGTTAAGGGTTTCGAGATCTTAGCGAAATTGGGGATAAAACGTCGGTAATATCCGGCGAAACCAAGAAAAGATTTAACGTCTTTAGGAGTTTGGGGCTGATGAAAGTTTTGGATGCATTCAACCTTTGAAGGGTTTGGTTTTACTCCTTCTTGGGTACTAAGATGGCCACGGGAAGCAACTTCCTTACGAAGAAACTCACAGTTGTCTGGTTGAATTTTTAAGTTTCACTGTCTAAGACGCTTAAAGACTTTTGTCAAATGGGGCATATGCTCATGGATGCATGGTGAATAGACTAACATGTCATCCATGTGCACGAGGCAACGTTCATTCTGGGTACCCAAAAGAATGTTGTCCATGACCCTCTGAAACGTAGAAGGTGCATTTTTCAAACCAAATGGCATACGAACAAATTCGTAATGGTCATTGTCAATAGAGAAGCCGGTCTTGGGAATGTCTTCCTCAAGGATTTCCAACTGGTGTCGAAAAGTATTGACACTTACCAAGTTGGTCGAGGAGATCAGAAATGTTGAGCAGAGGATATTTATCGTCTACAGTGAGTTCGTCTAACTTTCTGTAGTCAATAACAACTTGCCACTTTTGCTTAGCAGAAGCATCGAGTTTCTTAGGGACAACCCATACGGGGGAGGACCAAGGAGAAGAAGAGTGCCCCGATAATGCCTTGATCAAGCATTTTGGAAATTTGGGTTTTCACTTTCTCCTTATGGACTTGAGGGTATCTGTTCGATTTTGTGAAAACCGACTTGGCATTATTGGTGTTTGACGGCGTTAGTAAACGTCAAAACATTGCCTTCGAGATAGAAAATATCTTCGAATTCTAAGCAGAGATTCGTGATAAGTTCTCGCTCTTCGACGTTAAGATGTTCTGTCCGACTTTGTTCCCTGATAGTAAAGTTTCTGTCTAAGTTTATAGGTTCATAGTAATTGTGTGTATTCAGATTTAAGTTTAAGTTAACAGTTTTGGGCATTGCGTTTGCGTTTATTATCGAAGTCAGAAATTCTCCCTTTGAATTAACACGTACAACTGTGTTGGGCAGTCGTACTTTGTCAATTACTTGAGTCGGTAAAATTGCGTCAGTATTTCTAACAACACATTTAAGTTTGAAAATTTGTTCTGCTCGTGCCGGGTTTGTTATTTGTTTGTTATGAGTATGAGGTTGTGCGTTGGTACAGGGGGTGTCTGTTAGTTGTGTGTTAGATTGGTCGTGATCGGGCACTTTATGTAGGGGGATAGTTTTAAAGTTAGTAATTAATTGTTTGGATTTTAAGTCGACAATATATTCATAATGCTCAAGAAAATCAAGACCTAATATTCCATCAAACTCAATATATAAATCGTAGATAAAGACCTTGTGTGGATTGCCTAGAGCGAAAGGAATGAGGGTGGATTGTGACATCGGGATTTTCTCATGAGTAATGCCTTGAATTGTTACTCTTTCGGGAGATCTTTGTGAGAAGTTTTTGATAGGATTTTCTTTGAAAATGGAGATACCAGCTCCGGTATCAATTAGGAGTTTAAATTTTTCAGAAGCGTCGTTGATATAATGAAGGTCTTAGGAATTTACTGTCAGAAGGGGACTTAAAGAAATGTTTGTTCTGGGAAGTTCAGGTCGGGGTTGAAATCTTCCAAATTCAAGTTCAGTATTTCAGTTTGGACCTCTAAAAGGGTAGTTGTCGTATCTGGGGGTTGATCTAGGCTCAGAAGCGCTAGAAAGCCCTGGTATTCATTAGGGCTGAAAGGTTCGACAGGGGTATTATCTCCCACTTGTTCAAACCCATAGCTTTCATAGTTTTGGGTGTTGTCATCGAAATACTGCTGATCATTATCAGTATAATAATCATACTCTTCTGCAGAATATTCGTGATAGTGCCATTTTGATGGTGATTAAAATGGTGCGTCCTTTCTGGGCGGAAATTTGGCTTTGTCTGTATTACAGACGGTCGAAAGTTCGGCTTGAAAGGAGGTCTTTGAAAATTATTTGGTCGAAATTGTTGGCCGTAATGATTGCTATTATTATTGACTGGATTTGGTCTCGATGATTGATTCGGCCCAGTGAAATTTGGTCTATTATTTTGGTTAAAAGGCTGAGGGTTATTTTGATATCTTAACAGACAGTCTGCAGCAATGTGGCCTAGTCGCCCACAATTTAAACATTTAGGAGGTGATGTTGGTTTTCTAGCCTGAAAAGATGGCTTAGGTCGAACGGATTTATTTACTTTTTGTTCCTCAAAATAGGATAATTGAAGTTCTCTTCTTATTCGCGAATGTACCTCAAGAAGATCCATCCGATTACTGGCACGAATAATTTATTCTAATCGTGATTCTAAACCGGTAATTAGGGTGTTTAGAACCATTGTGTGGACAAGAGTAGTTTGAGCGTCTTTCTGCTCGTGGCGCAGACTAGGAGCTTTTTGGATACATGAGTGAATTTGCACACTCAAAACCTGAAGTATATTATAGAATGTTAGGGGAGATTCATTTGATAGTTGTTTTAACCGTTGAAGATCGTGTATTAATGAAGAAAGATCACGAAAATCCCCAAAGTGAAAAATTAGTAGTTATTTTATTTGGAAATAAGACGCAGGGTTCCTAGAGTTGATTAATTGCGCCGCTTATCCCCTTAATTTATTTTTGATGTGAATTACCAACAAGTAATTTTGTTCGGCAGTAGACATGTTATACGCACAATTGCACGCATGTATAAATGTGGCCAAAGAAATTTGGTCGCCTTCAAACTCTGGAATTATTGAAAATATTTCCGACAACCTATATTTTTCAATTTCATCGACAACCGGGTTGTCTGTGATTGTGCCATTTCGATTTAATAGAATTTGAAACAGGAAAAAAGGTTCAAATAAAAATAATAAAATAGTATAGAAAATAGTATCAATAAAAGAAATGGTGTAAAAATCAAGAATCAATAAATTTGTAAATGGGGAAATTCCAAAGTTATTTGGATGATAGAATGGTATATAATTAAATAAATGCAAATAAAATCAATAATTCACTCAATCGAATGAATAAAAATCAAAGTAATCAAATAAAACAAGTAAAATAAATCAATAATTCAAATAACTGAATTGAATAAAAATAAAATAATCAAAATATTAAAATCAATGAAATATTAAAATCAATTATTAGTAATCTTAAACGTTAGACTATTCACTACTACTCACATCAACAGGAACATTGGAAGATCCGTGTGCTCCGTGTTATCGCAGTTGGGACTTCTTCCAGGTTCTTTGCTCCATTGAGGGATAGATTCCGCCGCTACCAATTAGAATTAAGCTCGGGTTCTAGTAACGTTGACGGATCCTACTGGCTGCACCAATTTGGTATATCACACTTCTCAAATTAAACTTTTAAAAAAATATTTTTATTAATAACAAACAAAATAATTACTTTTAAATACAAATGAAAGATAACGATATAAAGTGACAGAGTTACTGAGTAATAATGAATTCGGAATAAAGGAAATCTTACAATATATAACGTTTACATTGATGAATCAGCACTGCACACACGACAATTCTTCGGATCGTAATATGATAAGGCACGTGTTGCTGAGTCAGCTGGGAACGACGAAATATAGTTGCTACATAAGTTCACACAAAGCTCATGTTATAAACTTATATAACATATATATATATATATATATATATATATATATATATATATATATATACGTATCCAGATACAAAACCGAGGCCCGATATGTTCAACAGGCCACCAGAGGCTCACATGAAGGGATAGTTTTCAAAAAATATATTTTGATGTTTTGGAATATTTTTAAAACGTTTAATCGTAATTCCTTTAGAGGGGTAAAATATTAGCAGAAGTAAATTTTTTTATATATCATGCACATTCGAGTCCATTCGTCAATATTAACACACATGCGAGACCTGCTGTATATAAAATTTTTTTCACTGTATAATCGAGTCCTTGCAACGTTGCCACGATATGCCCATGGAGTGTCAGTCGTGGCCTGTCATCGTTTTTATCAGGCAACAGTAATGTTCTGCAACCTCGGGTTTACTCGATGCTTTCGCCTTTATATATCGAATTTTGATATTTTACTATTATTTTATTTAGTTTTGTGATGTTTGTTAGGTTACGGCTGGCTATACAACTGCAAGTTGTCAACAAAAATTTATTTTTTAATAAGAAGTAACTGCTATGCACATATATACTTTAAATAACAGTATATCTTAAAAGTGGAATAAAATTTCTTTGCAGTTACAGTACATATATTTATATTAAATTTTGATAATTATTTATAATACACCAAATTACAAAATAATATGAATTTACGAGAATTTAAAATAGTAACTACAAGCTGTTATCAAAAATTTATCACAGGTAAAATTTTTTCAAAAATGAAGAGCTCAAAAATTGCATTCGATCCTAAAAAAGTTTTGAAACACCGGAAGACTCTATATTGTTATCATTATCATATACTAATATACTACTATCGCCCATAAGTGGACGGGTCACCGACTAAGGCTGTATAGCTTCAAATGAAACATAAGTGAGAAAATACCCAATTATTTAAAAGGTATGTACCTACATATTTACATTTTCACATGAGTTGGTTTACATAGTTTTCTGAGCGTGTTTTTGGAAATTTGTTTTTTCGTGAAAATTCTAAATACAGGGTGAAAATTGCCCATTTACATAGTCTTTATTGTTCTTTAATGTAGCAACACCACAACCCGTCCTTTGAATTTAATAGAAATGAATTCAAAAAATTTTCAATTAAATTAACAGACAAATTTGGGGACCAATTATACTATAAATAAACTGCCAAATTTATCTGTAAACACACAAACACGAATGAAAACTATTTCTACACTAGATATCTATAAATGAACAATGAAATTACGCTCTACAACCTATCGTAAGCCCTCAAAATGTTTTAAATTAAATGTTTTAGTATTATATTCAATGCATGAAGGTATCGTGTGCCCGCCAACACTGCCTTCGAATTCACACGAGGGTTACAATAACCTAACCTGTTGGGTATTATTATCGTTATTTAATAAGTATTGAGTTTCGAGGAACTACCTACATAGACATTGTGCATATCTTGTTTATTAACATTCTAGGCTGTGTAGTGTACTTTAAAAATGAATAATGGCTCAAACAAAATTTTGAACATGGTTTTGAGCCAGCACTCAGGTAAGTCTAATATTTAAATCAGTAACTGAAATATATTAGCTCCCCCTTCATTTTTGTTTTGATCATATAAAGCACGAATACCAAGGGTCGCGGTAGGGGAAAAATATTTTTACGAATTTTAAGGGCAAAGTATAGGGATTTTTTTCCAAAAAAAATAAAATTTAAGGTTACTTTTTTTATTTTTGGGTCCTATTACTTAATTTAGTATATTAATTATAAAATAGAAAATTGTCGACAACGACACAGAATAATCAAACCCAGAAGCGAAACTCTTGTCGGAACCTTTGATGTTTTGGGGTCAAGATTTCGTGACCTTGAAGAAAATCGGCCTCTACTTTGACCGTAACGATCTCCGGACGGTAACTTTAAATTAAATATAAGGAGGAATTTGTATTAAAGGTGGAACAACATATTTGAAAAATGTAATTTTGAAAGGCATTTGAATAAAAAAATAATAATCAGAAGTCGTGTGAAAATAAAAGTTAGTGTTTATATATTTGTGATAATAGGTCCAACTCACAATCTTTTTGAAGTATATTTTAATTCTCAAATTTTTTTGACTTGTATAGTTACCTCGTTCTGATGCAATTGAAAATCATAAATAAATCTTATAAGATTTAGTGCTAATAAGGCGATCCTTGGACTGTTTTTTAAACACGATAAATTTCACCTCACAGTTAGAATATGTTTGATAATTGATATGTAGTTGAATATTGTGTACATGTAAGTAACATGTATTTAACATATTCTTTCTGAATAATAGGATTAATTTTGTAGCTTTTACTCTGAGGATAGCGTACATTCTGGCGGCAACGGAGAGTTTCGCTACTGAGTTTGATTATTCTGTGACAACCACGACAATTTTCGTTTAGATGTTATTATACTTATCAAATACATGATAATATGTAGTACACTCGTAGGTAGGGCTGCCACCTTTTTCTAAAGAAAATAAAGTATATTTACTGTTCAAGGTAAAAAAATAAAGTACATCTGAATATAAAATATTTTTTGTTAAAATTTTTTCATGCCTATTTTTGTTACTTCAAGCAACATCTAACAAATATTTGTTCTTAAAGAACAATATCTTTGCACTTTATATCCATATTAAGATATATTAATAGTCCATTGTTGTTTCTTTCATCCCGCCACTTAGCCTTCTTCAGAGAAAAAACTATCTCTGTAAATGCAGTAGTGGCGGAAATTGGCAGCAAAAATAACACTATTTTAAATATATTTATAAAGTCATTACCTCCTAAAAATTGTTGGCACTTCTGTGCAGTTCTTAATAAAAAAAAAATTAATGAACTTGCTTTAAATGAATAAATTTATTCATACAGAACATCCATATTAATTGTTTTTGTAGTTTCATAGTTTCAACTATGTGAACAAACTGCTCTTTTATGTTGGTGAATGAAGGGAGTCAATTTGTGTGGCTGAAATCAAACCACTTGACTCGGTTCACCACGACCTTGTCCAAGAACAATATGAAATGTCTGTAAAAATTCTAACTAACTTCAGGTGAAGACATCTCAGTTTCTTTAATCATTTTCCAGTTTGATACCCAAAGAATAGATCTTTTCTTTGATTATTTATTTCCTAAGATTGTACATAATATTGTATACATCCAAAATTGCTATATTATTCCCTTTTAAGAATTTTACAGTTTTTTTTTAATATATAAAATGTAACTACCAAAGTCTTAATAATCATTGTTATTCTGCAACAATAAATTTTGTAAAATCTTTGGCAGTCTTTTCCTAAGTTCAGACAATAAAATAGTGCATGCAAGGGCGCAGTTTTGGTTTAGGGAGGAGGAGCTAATTAGGAAACAACTTGTCCTAGAGGAGGACAAACGAAAAAAAATGTCCTAAAAAGTGGGACAATTTTTTGGTCCTGAGGGGGGCAAGTCAGCAAATTTATAAGAACGTCGAATGGCTCACGGCCTGTTTTTCAGGTGAGGCAGCTGCCCCCCTCGATTCGCCTATGATTGTATGTATCTGAGAGAGAGCCATCTAGTTCTTACACAGGCATTGGGGTTCATGAAATTCTCCATCTACAGATTCTATGATATTTTAAATTCTTGTCTCCGCACAGTGGATTGGGAAAAATACGCACAGATTAACATTTTTGTTTATGTTACGATAAAATAATTAAAATCTTTAAAAATCGAAATACCTAGATAAAATTAAGTATTTTGTTGCCTTGACAAGAAATAAAAGTATAAAGTGCGTTTTTCGGAAATACAATAAGTACAGTATTATAAAATACTGAACAGTTTCACTATTTTAGTAATATTATTGTTATTATTGTCAATTTTTCTGATTTTTTGGGTTCCGTTTATAAAAATATACGGATAAACTTATAAAATCACTCGTGATTTCTCCGTCTTTCATATCACAGCCATTTTCTCCAAACTCGACGACTCGACGACAAATGTTCAAATTTGGTATTTTAGTGCTTGAATGAAAAAAAAGTTTTTAGGGGTACGTCTGGGGGTAAATTAAAAAAAATCGAATATCCCCCCCACCTATCTCCGAAACGAATGACACTAAAATTTTAAAAAATAAATATAGAACGTTGTCCAAAGTTTACAGAAATAAGTAGAAACCTCTAATTTTAATTTGGGGGGGGGGGCAAATTATAGTATTAAATGTAAAATTAAAAATTATCATGTATTACATCATATTTAATATATATTAAATAATTTGTTTAAAAGATATTAAGAAATAATTTGTTCAAGTGCGAGTTGGACTCGCATACTTAGGATTCCGTACCACCTTCAAGATTCGAATATTCCAGTTTCAGACAAGGAGGGAATGAGTGCATTTTCTTATACTTACCCTTATATCTTTTAAAGGAAGCGTTTTAAATTTATAAAAAATATACACTTTGATTTTCCAAACATAGACTTTTTATTTTATCTGCTTTAGGATTCGCTTGATTTTTATCACAATACATATGTATTTAATTTTCTAATTTGGCCCCCAAAAAGTAATATTAGAGTTTTATTTTACTAATAAACTTTCAAAACTGCCTTTTATAATCTACTGTCTGAGTTTTGAGGCTCTTTAGATTGGAAGAAAAACGGCAAAATAGGTCAAAGTTTAAATTATAAATTATTAAATCTGTTATTCAAATTATTTAAAAATATAAATAAAATATATTTGTCAAATTTTAAATAGTGTAGTTTCTAAAGTGGGAATTAAGTCGATGTTTAATATTTTTAATATCTTTTATACAAATGATTTAAAAATATGTTATATTTATAATTCACATAATGAGCCTTTTATCTGATATCTGATCTGCGGTTGAAAATTGAATCTTTATTTTCCATTTAATTGTATAATTTGTCCCTAAAATTACTATGGGGGTTTTCTAGTAATTTATTTTCCGTTTTGGCCTCCAAATAATAGAATTAAGGATTTTTTTTTCATATTTTTCCTATAAACAAAAAAAAAAGAGGTCTTAGAGTATGGGGAATAACGGGGAGAATGGGTAATTTTTTTAAAATATTTTTTTAATATATTTTAAAATATTCATTTTAAGAAAATTAAAAAATATATTTGTACCTATTTGTCATAGTGAGCCCTGGGATTTGATATATTATATGACCCGTTAGAAACAATTATAATTTTTTATTTTCCATTTAATTCTATAATTTGCCCCCCAAAATGAATATTAGGGGTTTCTTTTTATTTTTCCAGTAAAGTTCAGGTGAGGGGCTATACTTCCAGTTTTTCAGAATTTTTCAGCTTATGGTTTCGGAGATAAGGGGGGGAATGGGTAAAATTTTTTATATTTTTGTTAATATCTTTTAATTAATTTATTTTATAAATATGGAAAAAATATATTTGTTTTCTTCATCATGAGCCCTTTTATTTGATATATAACATGCTGGGTTAGAAACAATTTTAATTTTTCCATTTAATTCTATAATTTGCCCCCCAAAAAATATTAGGGGTTTTTCCTTATTTTTCCAGTAAAGTTCAGGTGAGGCGCTATACCTCCATTGTTTAAAATTTTCCAGCTTATGGTTTCGGAGATAGGGGGGATGGGTAATTTTTTTTATATTTTTGTTAATTTCTTTTAATTTATTTATTTTAAAAATATGAAAAAAATATATTTGTTTTCATCATAATGAGCCCTTTCATTTGATATATAACATGATGGGTTAGAAACAATTTTAATTTTAATTTTCTATTTAATTATATAATTTGCCCCCCCCCCCCCAAATAAATATTAGGGGTTTCTCCTTAATTTTCCAGTAAAGTTCAGGTGAGGGGCTATACCTCCATTTTTTTAAATTTTCCAGCTTATGGTTTTGGAGATAGGGGGGTAATTTTTTTTATATTTTTGTTAATATCTTTTAATTAATTTATTTTAAAAATTCGAAAAAAATATATTTGTTTTCGTCGTAATGAACCCTCTCATTTGATATATAACATGATGGGTTAGAAACAATTTTAATTTTATATTTTCCATTTAATTCTGTAATTGGCCCCCCAAAATTAAAAGTAGAGGTTTTTCCAGTAAACTTCAAGTCAGAACCTATAAATCTATTTTTTTTCAAACCTACGTTTTATAGTTTCGGAGATAAGGGGGGGGGGAATGGGTAAATTTTGGTATATTTTCGTTAATATCTTTTTAAATATATTTTTTAAATATGAAAAAAATATATTTGGGTTCCTCAGAATGAGACTTTTCATTTGATATATTACATGATGCGTTTGAAAAATTTTTTATTTTTAAATTTTTATTTAATTCTGTAATTTGCCCCCCAAAATTAATATTAATGGTTTCTCCTTAATTTTCCTGTAAAGTTCGGGCAACGCTCTATATTTCCTATTTTTTTCAAAATTTTAGGCTGAGTAGTTTCGGAGATCAGGGGGGAGAACGGTAGATTTTTTTAGTTTTTGTCCCCAGTATATTGTATATACGGAACCCTAAAAATTACCTATTCCCCCCTTACTTAAATAATTATCCAACCCCCTTAATTTCCGAAACTATAAGACATAAAATTAAAAAAAATACTTCAACTTTGCAAGAGAAATGAGGAGAAATCCCTAATATTAATTTTGGAGAAAGTATAAAATTAAACGGGAAATAATATATTAAACTTTTCTAAAAGGCATCGTACCATATATCAATTAAAAGGGCTTATTAGGAGGAATACAAATATTTTTTTTTCATGTTTTTAAAATCCATTATTTAAATGATATTAGCAGAAACATAAAAAATACCCGTTTCCCCGTTTATTTCCTCACTTGAACTTGATAAAAAAAATAAGTAGACAACCCTATATTAATTTTGGGGGACAAAATTATAAAACTAAATGGAAAATAATATATTTTTTTCAAAAGCATCATGTAATAAACCAAATGAAAATGCTTATGAGATATACAAATATATATTTCCCATATTTTTAACAACATTTGTTTAAAAGATATTAACGTAAATATAAAATATCGACTATAACCCCCCTTCTATATCTCAACTACACGATCTAAAATTTGGAAAAAATTAGAAATATAGGGTCTCACTTCAACTTTGCAGGAAAAATAGGGAGAAAACCTTGATATTAAGTTTGGGGGGCAATTTACAGAATTATAATGGAGGAAAGACAAGTATATTGTCTTTAAAATAATTTTTAAAATAGTTTGTAAAAAAATTAAAAATATATAGCTACAAAATTCGACCCATTAAAAAAAGTAAAACACAAATTCTATCTAATTTATAAACTTAAATTGAAACTAAAATGTTAAGGTACAACCTTCAAATGAAAGGAATAATTATAAATGTACAAATATATTTTAGGTATTTGTATTATTAAAATATTTTTTAAATTAATAAATAATTATTTAAAATTTGACCAATTCTTCCAAACTACTGAGCCTAAAATTCAGGCAAAGATTATATAGGGGTTTACTGAAAGTTTACTGGTAAAATAAAGGGAAAATCTTAATCTTAATTTTTGGGGGCCCAGTTAGAAAATTAAATAAATATTTTTTTAAAAATCTAGCGTATCATGTAGCAGATGAAATTAAAAGGCTCTGTATGAGAAATAAAACTGTATATATTTTTTATAAATTTGGTTTAAAATATATTAAAATAAATATAAGAAAATGCACTCATTCTTTGCTGGAATATTAGAAAAATATATTATATCAACTCGCACTTGAGCAAATTATTTCTAGTTATATTTTGGTTGGTTTGTATCCAGATTTTAATGATTCGCCCACAGTCGTGCGGGAGATTAATTACTCGTACAATATTTTTCCCCCGGAGTGTGCATGGAATATTAACCCCTGTTTTAAAAGACATATTTTTTATTGGAATCTCACCGTATGACTACGTTACACATTAATGTGTGTTAATATAAATAATATTTTAAATACTTCTATTATCGCTTTAAACTAATGAGAGAAACTCATATTTATGTATTCGTACTGAACCGGAAGAAAGTAAGCAGAATCAGCATTTTTGCCGGTATATGAATTTGTTGGAAATCACTTCTTCACAATCATCTGTTATCTATCACATCATAGGGTGATCGGTAACACAGTCTTTACTTAATAATCATTTCAACCTATAAATACAATCAATAGTAGATTCTACACATTAGTTTAAAACTAATGTGTAAATTATTGTTTTTAAAAAGCCAGCTCTAATTACCATTTGAAACAATTTCAGGGAAATAATGATCTTCAATAACTTTTTAACGATATTGGTCTATGAAACAATACTTTTTAGGGTTCCGTTTATACAATATACGGATACCCTTATAATATCACTCCGGATTTCTACCTCTTTCACATCACAGCAATTTTACCAGTGTATAATTTGGTGATACGACTAGGAGTACATATCGTAAGTGAAGAAATTTTGATTTTAGGGGTACTTTTGGGGGGATGGAACTAAAAATATGGACCGTTCCCTTATCTCCGAAACTTCTCCTGAATTTTACCGGAAAAATAATGAGAAACTTCTACTACTAATTTTGGTGAGGCACATTACAGATTTAAACGGAAAATATAAAATTAAAATTATTTCTAACACACCATGTAATATATCATATGAAAGGGCTCATTATGGAGAAAACAAATATATATTTTTCATATTTTTAAAATAAATTATTTCCGAAACTATAAGCCGTAAAATTTTGAAAAAAAATAGATATATAGGCCCTCACCTGAATTTTACCAGAAAAATAAGAAGAAACCTCTATTTATTTTGGGAGGCACATTACAGAATTAAATGAAAAATATCAAATTAAAATTGTTTCTAACACATCATGTAATATATCAAATGAAAGGGCTCATTATGGCGAAAACAAATATATTTGTTTCATCAAAAATAAATTATTTTAAAAATAAATTATTTTAAAGATATTAACAAAAATATAACAATTTTTACCAATTCCCCCTACGTTATCTCCGAAACTATGAACCGCAAAATTTTGAAAAAAATTATAGATATAGGGCCTCACCTGAATTATACCGGAAAAATAAGGAGAAACCCCTACTATTATTTCTGGGGGGCAAAATTATTTATAACGCATCATGTAATATATCAAATCAAAGGGCTCATTATGAGCAATACATTTTTTTCATATTTTTGAAATGAATATTTTAAAATATATTAACAAAAATATTTGAAAAAAATTAACCAGTCCCCCCTTTATTCCCCAAACTATAAGACCTAAAATTTTTTGTTTATATGAAAAATGCGAAGAAATCCCTTATATTTTTTGGGGGCCAAATTATAGAATTAAAGGAAAATAATAAAAAAAATGTAAGGCATCATACAATATATCAAATAAAAGAGCTCATTATTAGGAATACAAATATATATTTCTCATATTTTTAAAATTAATTGTTTACAAGGTATTAAAAAAATATATATAAAAAATTCTCATTTCCGGCTTTATTTCCGAAAGCATACCACTTAAAATTTTGAAAACAATTAGGTGTACTGGGGCTCACTTGAAATAAAAAAATAGAAGAAAACCCCAATAGTAATTTTTAGTGCAAATTACAGAATTAAATGGAAAATACAAATATATGATATTTTTAAATAATTTGTTTTTCCACTTTAGAAACTGCACTAAAATTAAAATTTTGAAAAATATATTTAGTTAGGATTTTTAAACAGATTGAATAATTTGTTATTTAAAACTTGACCTATTTTCCCCTTTATATTCGAATCTACAGAGCCTAACATTTAGCCAGTAGATTATAAAAGACTTTCTTGAAAGTTTATTAGTAAAATAAAACACTAATGGTAATTTTGGGTCCAAATTAGAAAATTAAATACATATTTTTATAATAATCAAGCGAATGATGTAGCAGATAAAATATAAAGTCTGTGTGGGGAAAATAAAAGTTTATGTTTTATAAAAATTTAAAACGCTTCCTTTAAAAGATATTAGGGTAAATATAAGAAAATACACTCATGCTTGCCTGAAACTGGAATATTAGAAATAAATATACTTTGATTCACCTACATTGTATCAAATGTTGATATGGTGGTACGGAACCCTTAGTATGCGAGTCCAACTCGCACTTGACCAAATTATTCTTATTGAACATTAAAAAAATGCCTGAAGCTATTTTTTGTTTATGCTGAATGTGCTTATAGGATTTATAACATTTTGTGAGGTTTTGTCAAGAAGAAAGCATATAATATAATATTTTCAGGAAATCTTACTCAAAAAGACAGTCCTAACATTACTGGAAACTCCATAGAAAATGAAATGCTATACCAGGAAGATCATGCTCTAACGAATTCTCTTAGTATACCAATGGAGTCTTTACATGAAAAAGTAAAGATATTTTAATACCTCAGAACCCGTGAAAACCTCGAAATGTATTTATGAGTTTGTAGATGAGAATGTAGACATTGGAAAAACATATACATACGGCAGTTTGAAAAAGGTGAGGTTCAAAAACATTGCATGATTAATACCCAACCCAAATGTTTAGAAAAGATCTGTAACAGTTCTGTGCATTGTTAACAGCAATTTTTGTGCTTTCTGTTATAGAGTAATGTCACCAAAAACATCAGCGAGAAAAATATAAAAATAATGGCTCCCCAAATCTTGAGAAGTAAAATTTTAATTCCGAAAATAGAAAATATCCAAAGTATAGTGAAAAGCAATTCAAATGAAAAAGAGGAAGAATTTACGAACAAGGTGTGTTTGAAGTACTTGAAAATTAATGTTTTCCTCTAATATTAATATTAAGTGTTATTTTAGAATATAGTTGAACAAGAAGTTAATTACTTTTATGTTTTTTTGGGGAATAACACCACAATAGAAATAAAACTACGTATATTGCAGGAATACCAAACGTTTCAAAGTCTATTCTGACTTCGTTGTCAATGGCTTTATATTTATTGATGTGATTGCAAAATGAAGTTAATATTAAAGAAGATCCGAACAGCGAAAGAAGTTCTCAGAAAAGCGTAGTAAAATCTGATGACGGATCAATCTTTTGTACTAGTGATAATGACATCGACTCTAATTCTTCGAAATCAAGCATTCGGGTCTTAATGGAGGTATGGAAAAATTAATTAATTAGTTCTCTGTATTAACTTGGTACACTTTCACTGGTGGTTTAAGTTGAATTAATAATTAGTTTCCTAGAGAAACGGAATTTTGACAAATATCCTTTCCACTGTTTTGCAGTAAAAATTTCAAAATAAACAAGTAAAAATTTCAACAGTCTGGCTATAGTTAAAAGTTACGTTATTTAATTGTATAATTTAAGTTAATACTTCAATTTTCCAAAGGCGAATTATGGTATAACGTAATTGTGAATTAGTGTCAAAACCTATAATTTTTATTTTTAGACAGTTCTTGAAGAAAGCAGCCCTGACCTACAATTATCTACAAAACCTGAAAAAGAGGTTAAAAAATTAGAAAGCCTGAAACAGACTGGCTTTATGAATGGAAAGGTAATACGAGTGTTTTCAATTAGTCTTATTCACAGATTGCATATTTTATGACATATATTCTAATATAATAACCAAAACATTTTGGTCTACTCCTTGATGATGACAACTTAGACTTGTTGAAATGGCGTTGAGTGTTTAAAATAAATGTTTGGTGTTAGGGAGCAAAACTGTGTTATTTGATATGTGACACACCAAAGGTTCCACAGCATTTCTATTACATTAGTTATACCTGAGACTAGAGAATACGATGTCTAAACATAAGGCAATGTGTGGACTAGATGAATTGAAAAGGCTAGAAGTACTTCTAGAAAATAATGTTTTTTAATATTACTATCAATATAAAGTAAAAAAATGCACTGTTTAAAGTTTTCAAGGTTTTCTCTTCTTGCAAAATAAGTAACATTAAAAACATTATCCTATGAGTACCTACCTAATTTAGTTAAGTACATTCCATTTTTTATAAAAATATTTAACCTTTTGTTATCTACACGCAGGTTCTACGATTTAATGACCAAGTTGATGTTTCTCGAAGAAAATTTAGGATATGGGATAGGAAAAATGTATGTCCTTTCTGTTTTATCGAACAGACAATATATTATATGGAGCAATTAGCCATATTTATAGGGCACACGAAAAAAACCCACGAAGAATGGTATAGGTTAGTAATATTTGAGTTTATAAAAATCTTAAGCGCTATAATGAAACATGTTTATCCTTATGTAGTCTAATGTTTAAAGAGATTATCTAATGTAGTATTGGACAGGAAAAAATATGCTTAAGTCCTTTTTCAGCTCTAAACATAATTTAATTGTCACCAATCTATTATTTCAGCAAATTTTAATCACGCCAAAAAGCTCAGCCCTCTTTTATTCTCCCTCTCGCTCCCTCTCTTCCTCTTTCCCTCTCTCCCTCTATCTGGCTATTTAGTATTGTGTCTCGAACAAATTATGATAACCTACAAGCAAGCTATTCTGATAAATAAATAAACAAGAAAAAATATAATTTAGTTAAATTAAACGAGATTTCTTAAATTAAACATTCCTTAAAATTACAAATTACTTGATATGCTTTTTGAAATTAGTCCCTATGAATTTTACGGTACTAAGAAAACAATTATTGTATAACCAGGTTTTATTATTTTAAATGATGTTTCTACCACAATTAAATAGCGAGAGGTTTATAAATGAAATTTTACAACCCTAAAACGGGTTTTACTTAAATGAAAAATTGTAGATTGCCGCAAGATCTATATCAAACTGCTAAAATGGCGAAACTGCTATTAATGATCGACCAGGGAAAAGCTCACCTATACAAAGGGAAAGGCCTGGAGGCTGTTAACGTAGACGAGACAGATGTATTAGAAATTGAAGAAAACTTTGCTATTTCTAGAAAAGGTAAGTTGTAAATATTGCTTAATTTTTAAGTGATTAGGGAAGCAAATTTGTATAATGTATTGTTTTAAAATGCAGATAACACAGCAGTAAACATAACAAGAACCTCTAAGCCATTAGATGCAAATGTAGAATTGAATAACAAAAACTATCTTAAAACACATGCACTTACAAGTCCTGAAGACCAGACAAAAAATGTATATAACGAAAGTGGTGTTCCTAATAAGCAAATCAAACAATGTAAGATAAAAATATAATTTGAATTATGTAAAGCCTTTTATATTTACAAATATTTTCAGCCAGAACAGGGAGCAGAATGCGGTGGAACCAAGAAGAAAAAAATTGTATTATTAAATATTTCAAAGAGTTCATCACTAATAAAAAACCACCCAAAAAACCAAGAGGTTGAAGTTCAAGCAGAAAGAAAAGAAACTTTTCGCAAAAGTAAACTGGGTCCGAATTAAAACATTCGTTTACAATCAGTACCGAAACTAATATCACAGAGTGCTATAATCAGTGAAGCAATGTTTTGTGTTGATAACTTTAGATCTACAGTACCGTAGAATAGGGGTAACTTTGATCAGTTTTTTTCTTAAAATATGCTAAAAAATATACAAGAATAAATGTAAATATTGGTTTTGTCTGGACTGTCCACTTCTGGCATAAAAATATTAATTTTCTCATTATTTAATTTTAAACTGCGACTAGGGTTACTATGATACCATCCTTTTTTCTTACAGAATTCGAAATTATTCCTAACCAGGAACAAAAACAAAATATATATATATATATATATATATATATATATATATATATGTTAAATCTATCCATGGGCCTAGGATTTATATCGTTTTTTATGTATTTGGGGTTACTTTGGCTAAGAAAAAGGAAATTTAAGAAATATACAACTTTGTTATGAAAACACATTTGTCTTGAAAATATAATAAACATTTAGGAAATTTTATTAACTGTTAACTTATTGTAAGAATTATACAAATCAATTCCTGCACTTTTCGCTACCCATTTCAATATCACATTCTCTTCATTTTCAGAGAAAACGGTTTTTGCACTAGATCTTTGTAAAAATTTTCCATGGTACTTGTTACCTATATATTGTTCCATAAGGAATGACATACTTTGCAGACGCTCCACGTAACGTCAATCGGTTTTCAATTACTTCCGTAATAACCTTATTCAGAATCTCTTCCTAATTCCAGTTTTTCGAGAGCCTAAACGCTTTTTATATGTCCTTGGCATGATGACAGATCAATAAAAAAAACATTGTCGTTAATAAAATCATTAATCAGTCTAAGTAGCTCAAACTAAATAACCTTATGGGGTAACATTGATATCATTGACCAAAGTAAACCCGCATAGGTGATCAATGACACCTCGTACAAAATATGCTACCAAAAAAAATTAACTTCAAGGTTATGGCTTGCAGTAAAGGTGGCTTTTATGGTTATAGTGTGTAATGAACTGTAAACATTTGATATATTATGCAAGCTTTCAATATTACAAAAAAAAACTAGTACTTTCTACATATTTTAAATATTTTTTCATAAGCCGGCACAAATCCATCCACTGTGACTTATGACATGATAGAAGTGATGTTCAGTACTGCCAACCACAAAAAAAAAAACAAAAAAATGCTTTCAGAATTTTCACAATTTTAATATAAAAACGAAACGAAATTTTTATCAAAGTCACCCTTGGATGTTAAGTAACCCCATTCCACGGTACTAAGTTTATACAAGATATTATTTATTATAAAATAAAATTTCGTTTAGTCTTTATTTTCTTTTTTTTTATATTTTTAATAATAGCTAATAATGTTTCTACAAAATCTATCAGTTAAATGAACTTTAAACAGTTTTCACCGGCTAATTCATATTTCCGGTTTTTTGCTTAACCTGGGATTAAACTACTACATGAATGGCTGCCATGAGATCAATTTGAATGTAACATAATCTGATCTAAATGATAGTACTTTAAACTGTATGCAAATTATGGCCTTGAAATTGTGCACATTACTTATCACTTATTCTGGATTACACGAAAATGCTTTTCTTAAGATCAAAGTAACTTGTTATACAATATTATTTATTTTTCTTAAACACATATTCTTTACTACTATGTCTGTTTATTGAGTTTTCCCTTTTCTCACTTCTTTTCTGTAACTGATAATTAGTTGAAATTTGTGATGGAAACAAAATGTAGAGGTGCAATTACTAAAAATTGTGCGGATTACTGATTGACCCTTATAGGAAGTAAACTCACATCTGTTCTGAGAGAATCAAAAGTCTGCAATATGGTTAACAGTCTTCCTGAGTGCAAAAGGTGTATTGTATATTTGTTATACAGCGCTTTGATTTCAAAACTAGCCACCAGAATAACTTTTAAAATATATTTAAAAGAAAAAGACAAAAAACACGTTAATTTATATTTACGGGGGAACACATTTTACACGTATCGGTCACCCTGTAGTTTTAAGCCCTAAGCGGGGGTGAATCTCATTTCTACGAGTTTAAATACAAAGGGGTATCATGTGATACCTCTTTTAAAGGTCTCTTTTTTTGCCAATCCTTTGACGCATCATTTTCTAAAATCAGATTATTTTTAGGGTTCCGTATATACAAAAACGGATACCCTTATAATATCACTCCGGATTTCTCCCTCTTTTACATCCCAGCAATTTTCCGCTAAACTACTGGACGGAAAATGTTGAAATTTGGTCTCAGTGTATAGTGATAGTGACCCACCAATCAGGAGTACATGAAGAAATTTTGATTTTAGGGGTACTTCTGGGGGGAAATCAAAAAAAAACAACGAAACTGTAAGAAGTAAAATTATGAAAAATCATATAGGGCCTCAGCTGAATTTTACCGGAAAAATATGGATAAACCTCTATTATTAATTTTGGGGGAAAATTACCGAAATAAATGGAAAATATAAAATTAAAATTGTTTCTAACATATCATGTTATATATTAAATAAAAGGGCTCATTGTGACGAAAACATATATATTTTCTTCATATTTTTAAAATAAATTATTTTAAAGATATTAACAAAAATGTAAAAAAATTACACATTCACCCTACCTTATCTTTGAAACTATAAGCCGCAAAATTATGAAAAAGATATAGATAGGGCCTCACCTAAATTTAACCGGAAAAATAAGGAAAAAAATCTACTATTAATTTTGGGGAGTAAGTTACAGATTTAAATGGAAAATATAAAATTTAGATTGTTTCTAAGGCATTATGTACTATATCCAATGAAAGTGCTCGTTATGGCGAAAACATATATTTTTTCATATTTTTAAAATAAATTATTTAAAAAAATATATAAAGAAAATTACCCATACCCCATATTATCCCCGAAACCATAAGCCGTAAAATTTTGAAAAAAATTAGAGATATAGGGCCTCACTTAAATTTTACCGGAAAAATAAGGAGAAACTCCTAATATTAATTTTGGGAGGCAAATTACAGAATTAAATGAAAAATATAAAATTAAAATTGTTTCTAAGGCATTACGTAATATATCAAATACAAACATATTTTTTTCATATTTTTGAAATAAATTATTTAAAAGATATTAACAAAAGGATAAAAAATTACCCCTTCCCTCTTTATCTCCGAAATCATAAGACGTAATAATTTCAAAAAAAAATAAAGATATTGGACCTGACCTTAACTTTACTGGAAAATAACGGAAAACCAATTTTAGGGGGCAAATTGCAGCATTAAATGGAAATGTTATTAAAATTATTTCTAACGCATCATCAAATCATATCAATGGGCTCATTATAACGAATACAAATATTTTTCGTATTTTTAAAATGAATATTTTAAAATATATTAAAAAATATAAAAAATACCCATTCCCCCCATTATTCCCCAAATTATAATACCTTTTTTTTGTTGACGGAAATGTATGATGAAATCCTTAATATTAATTTTTGGGGGTCAAATTATAGAATTAAAGGGAAAATAAAAAAAATATTTTTTAACGGATCATGCACTACATCAAATGAAAGAGGTAATTATGAGGAATATAAATGTATTTTTTTCATATTTTTAAAATAAATTGTTTAACAAAAATATAAGAAAATTACCAATTCCTCCATCTTATTTCCGACCTATAAGAAAAAAAATTAGGCTTATATGGGTTTACTTTTACTTTACAGGAAAAATAAGGAAATGACCCTAATATTAATTTTGAGGGGGAAATTATTGAATTGAACGGAAAAGAAAAAAATAATAACTTTTTAAACACATCATGCAAAACATCAAATGAAAGGGCTTATTACGAGGACTAAAAATATAAATTTTCGTCCACATTTGATCCCCCATCTTAAATTTTGTCTCATATTCGTGATCAGAGAACCTAAAAACCCCCTTATAAGAAGTTTTGTGTAAAACGGCTGATTTTTTAAATTTTCATTCGCCATCTTGGTTGCACTTTTTTGAATTTTGCAAATCTAACCTCGGATTCGTGATCAAGAGACCCTAAATACCGCCCTAACCCAATTTTGGTGTACTTGACAATCATTTTAAAAATTTAATTTTTTACGGTTTGTTAGTCATTACACTAAAAAATAATGTGATTTTAAAAACGAAGTGTTAAAAGATTGGCAAAAAAGACCTTTAAAATGGGGTAATACATGATACCCTTTTGTATTTAAACCTCTAGAAGTGATATTCATCCACGCATAGGAGTTTAAACTGCAGGGTGACTGATTCGCGTAAAATGTTCCCCCCGCAAATATAAATTAATGTGTTTTTTTGTCTTTTTCTTTTAAAGGTGTTTTAAAAAATTATTTAGGATGGCTTCTCTTGAAATGATTCATTGTCAATTACTGTATATATTTGTTATACGTTATTTCTTATAAAGTTCAAATGCTGAATTACGTCTTTGTTTTACAATGCCTGTGGGGATGATTTTCTGTCAAATAACTATTCGAAGTTGCTCCTACTACAGTTTGTTTCCGTTACAATTTTCAAATATTTATATGTTACAGAAGAATAGACAAGAAAAAAAAAAGAATAGACAGAAAAAGTAAGGAGCTCCTCAATAATCATTTCGAAATTACATATTGGAGAGTGAAGTCGAATAGTTATAAGTAATTCAGTTTATGTTGAAGACATTTTTTCCAATTCAATATTGGCGTATTGTAATAATTCTCACATTTTGCATGTGAGGGCATTTTTTTCCATTCACAATTGTGTAGTTTTAGAATACTTAAAATAAACTAGCAGATCCAAAGCTATTGAAACGTTGTGAGATCAATCATTTCAAGACGATGGAATTCCAAGGAAACTTCGAGGAACGAGTTACAGCTTCAGACTAACATGGGCTAAGCTATTTCACAATTTTTTCTCATATTTTACTCCGCCCCAACGGCTCATGTTCTACTCTATAAAACAATATATTTCTATCATTTTTTTACCCACCCTGTATAATCATTCTCTACTTTTTTTCAACAACCTTGTATATGTAACTACTCATGGGCCACAGAATATAACAGTTTGCACCACCTTTTATACTTAGACATTTCTTTGTGATATTTTTTAAACCCACCTGTATAACTGTAACTATACTCCGACAAATATTTCAACCATCCTATATAAGCTACTACTTGTGGATATCAAACAATTTTTTAACTACCCTATAAACTAAAATTCCACTCCATCTTATATTTCAACAACACTTTCTAATCAATTGCCTTCCTTCCACTACCCTCTTATTTAAACCACATTGTATACATGCAGCTGTCTATAAGGTCCACCTAATAATATCACTTTTATATTTTAAACCTGCTGTAAGTTTCACCTATCCTATATATGGAACACCCTGTACAATTACGCTTAATATATCAGTCGATTTTTTTTATCGAAACGTTTTACATTGGCATATTCCGAATTTTGAACAAAAGCTAAGCTGATGCAAGTATCATCTAATATTTGTTGTGTGCGATGGAACCAATAGGATAATTGTGTTACCTAACACGGTAGAAGTTTTTTCGCTATTTCTACCGATCTGTCAATGTAGAGAGTAAAATGTTTACTAGGTTTTACGTCAAACTATAGGCTTTGCAACAAAAAACATTGAGCAAAATCAGTTCTTTCATGATGCCCGAACAAACAAACAAACAGACCAACTTACGATTTTATAATAGTATAGATATTACTCTTAATTTATGTATGAAGTTTCTGGTCACTGACGTCTAAATACATGAATTCAAATCATTTAATTTAAATTTAAAAAATACTCCTGATTTAGATTTTTGTGCACTATATTATTTTTAAGTTAAGCATTTTTCGACCTTATTCAATAATTAAAATGTTTCCTAATTAACAGGCATTAAAATCCATTGTGATCTTTAACAATCAAAGAATTCTTGTGTTATATTGGACATTTGAATTCTTTGATTGCATTTTTTTATACCCAAAACTCACCCAATTAACCATAATTTTAGATATTTGAGTTTAGTAATATTCACGTAATACAATGAAACACCACGCTATAAAATAAAAACAAAAATACAAGAATTTATTTATTTTTAAATTACCAAATAACATGGAACACCATTAATAATGCTATGAAAAGAGACAAATATCTCACGGTCATGCGTTCTCTTTCTGTTGCCCACTGACACAGCGATTTTAATGACATGAGACGGCAGTCGCCCTTGCAGTTTGTATTTAGTTCAATATCTAATGTGAATGCCAAACGATTGCCAACAACATTGTTGCCATGCTTAGGGACTCGGAATTGGCAATAACCCTATAAAATCAGTGCATATACGGAGGCCTCGCATAGTTAATAGAAAGTATATACAGAACGACTTACGCGACCCCTAGTTCAAGTTTTGATGAACTAAAAACCGTATAAGTCGCTATATGCACATAACTTATGAGCCCCAAAAAAAATGGAATATGGTTTTGTGGGATCGTGAGAGGAAAAACAATCTTAAATACAAGCTTTAGAACAACGAGGCCCAATTTCGGGACTTGTAAGTGCAACGCGGGCCTCGTTTAGTATCTTGCACATGTATAAACGAGACTCGTATGTGATGAATATAGGTCTATATATATATATATATATATATATATATACAGGGTGTAAACGATTTGAGTGCAAAGATTTTGAAGAACAATACTTCAGGCAAAAACAAATCAAAAAGCTTTGTAACATTTTCTAAAATAAACTATAGTTTTGCCAAAAAGAACACATAAAGTTAGATTTTATGTAGCCCTTGCTACAGTGAATAATACAATAATTTCGATTTCAAAATGTCGGTAAATCTAAATATGTAAATACTCAATAGCTTATATATCTTTAATAGCCACATTAAAAATGAAAATTGATTATTTAAACTCGAAATATGCTTTTATAATTTAGTGTAAGTTTCTCCGAATAGATATGGCAACGTGGCATACAGACTAACTTATTTACTACATTTTTTACTTTAACGACGACTGAGAGTTACGATTGTTTTTTGCGATTTCGATTCTTGTAAATAAGAATAGATAAACGGTAAAGTAATTTGAATGATATCTATTTGATGTAGACTTCCTGGTTTGCTTTCCATTTAATATATTTTTTAAATAAATAAAATCGGTTGTGATTAGTGTGTAAGTTCGAAAATTAAGAATAGTGCGACAGAATTTATTTGTGATAAATAATGGCCGATTATACAATTAGGGGAAGAATGACTTGCTCTTAATTTATGGCGAAAGCAGACGTAATTGCAGAATAGCAAGAATGTTATACAGGGAAAGGTTTCCAAACAGACGCCTGCCCAATGTTAGGACATTCGTAGCTGTTTCGCAGAGGCTTCTGGAAACAGGTAGTGTAAAACCACAAATAAACAATTGCGGACCACAGCGACATAATCGTATCTTAGCTGCTGAGGATCAAATACTAGACCTTATCGACATCAACCCATATCGTAGCACACGGAGTATTGGAAGTGAGCTGCAAATTTCTCACACTGTTGTTCATAGAACATTACGGAAACAATTGCTCTATCCATATCACATGCAGCGGGTTCAAGGGCTTTCAATTGATGATTTTCAACCAAGACTCAATTTCTGTCGTTGGTTCCTCAGAAAACATCGACAATTTCCTAATTTTGTGAACAATATTTTAACAACAGATGAAGCAAGTTTTAATAGGAATGGTATAATAAATTTTCATAATACGCATTCGTGGTCTGAGGTAAATCCGCACGAAATACGCCAGTCAGTATTTCAACACCAATTCTCAGTTAACGTGTGGGCTGGAATAGTTGGTGAATACTTGGTTGGGCCATTTATACTGCCTGCACGTTTGACAGGTGAGAATTACCTTTATTTTTTGAACAACACGCTACCAGATTTGTTAGATGAAGTGAACCTACAAACACGTTCCAATATGTGGTACTTACATGACGGAGCACCTGCTCACGCAAGTCATCTAGTTGTCCACTTCTTAAATAGAACATTTCCCCGTCCTTGGATTGGTCGAAACGAACATATACGTTGGCCAGCAAGATCTCCTGATCTCAATCCTTTAGATTTCTACTTATGGTGACACATGAAAAGTAAGGTTTACACGACTCCAATTATTGACGAGAATGACCTTAGACAACGCATTTTTGACGCTGCTGACGGAATCCGAAATATTCGAGGAATTTTTTCTCGCATACGTGAAAATTGGATTAAACGGTGTCGTGCTTGTGTCGATAGTAATGGTGGGCATTTTGAACATTTGCTGTGAATAATCCGTTGTTTCAACTCAGTTTTATCATTATAATAAATTCGGTAAGTAGGATTACATATTTACTTGTCTAATATAAATAATATTAATTAAATCAGTAATAATGACTCTTCGAATAATTTAACTGGTAAAAAACTACATATACAGATCTCTTGAGTTGAATATCATATGTATTTACCCAACTTTGTATAATTGCATAAAAGAAACCGCCAAATACAAATTCTAATTGCAATACCTTGTATTAAAAACGTAAATATTTTCAACAAAATATTTCATACATTTTTTTTTAATTCTAAGGTCAATATCATCAGTCAATACATTATTTTTTTGTCGGCGTAGTCATTCCTTTATTATTCGCGCTAAGAGTGAATCTGCTTCGAACGCGAGCGACGTAGCCGGATTGACAATAATTTACTTAATATGTTTTAGGGATTTTCTTGGTTATTAAGGCCTAATGACCATAGTAGTATAAGAGTTTTTTGTTTAATTTGGTGTATACTACCTCCACCTAAAATATATGGACTCAAACTATTTACACCCTGTATATATATATATATATATATATATATGAACTGGGCTAGGTTCCGGGTGAGAACCGCGTCTGAATTTATTAAATGCTCGACGTTTCGACTCTTGCTTTGGAGCCATTATCAAGAGACAAAAGTGAAAAAGAGTCTAGATCGAACTCGGGGCCTAAATCTGCCTACTCCCCAAGACTCACTAGGTAACTGGACTGAATTTGAATCTGCTCTGCTTCTTTTATTTATAAATATCCGTCGGTTAGAAGGGTATGTAACATGATGAAGGGACTGTGCTGTGATTGGTTCGGTCTGGTGGGCGTGTCTACTTTGTTTACTCTGGCAATTACGGAGGTCCATGCTGAAGGATGTAACCTAACAAGCTGGAGAGAGAGATATATAGTGTATATGTGTATAGAAAATACACATCCCTCTCACCTGTCTTGGCGATATTGTGCCGATAGGCTGCTCAGTCAATTCCCGGTGCGCTTGAATTCTTTGTTCAATTGGCAGAAGGAATATACAGGGGCGCCAGGCCAATGGATACACACAGTCCCCAAGAAAAACGACAAGATAACGAAAATTAACAATTATTTTTATTTTAAATTAACAATATTTTCTATAGATCTAAGTCAGTAGCAGATAAATAAATTTAAACAATCTAGGTATATATAAATATTTGTTACAGTGAAGTTACAAACCAAATAATCTATAAAATTCTTGCCTTACAATACCCTCGGTAGGAATGCCCTTCCGTTGTGGTTGATCTGCTGTTCAAGGTCCTGATCCTGGAGCTATATGCCAACCAGCAGCTATTTGAATACTACCAAAATGAATGAAAAATACTTTAACTAAAAAGAGTAAATTCGAAAGGCTTCAAATTCTAAGTAAAAATAAATAACGATAAAACTGAAGGAAAATTCAACTGTTCATCATCATCATCTATATTCATATATATATATATATATATATATATATATATATATATATATATATATAATAAATCAGATGTGAAATCTGGTCATATACATTCCCCCAAAGTTAAACAAATAAAATAAAGAAAACTAGGCGTAGCCAAATGCTTTAGCCCAGAACCTGCTTGGCTCTCTACTGCAAACTTAAAGAAAGGAAAAATTACTGTGTGATTTATCTATAACCAAGCAGACAAGCAACCAAATCTGGGCCAATGAATAATGAAAGACCAGCGAGTGACTGAAAAAAAAATATTTACTGGTGTATCTATATATAAATCAAATTCAATAAAATAGAAATATATATGAAATACTGAACAAAATAAAAGATTAAATTTTTTAAGCCACCAACATGATCATCCTTAGTCGCAGTCTAACCCTGTTAGAAAGCTTCGTCAGCTACTAAATTTAGGCTCACAGGAGATTTCGTCTAGTGGATCAATTTGTCCTTTCCTGAAATTTTATGGTAGATATTGTCTATCAAACTCTCCAGATTCACCAATATCTAAAAATGCAAAAGAGGCCAGCAATAATTGTTCCCTTATTCCTTTATTTTGTTTATCACGATAAGTGTGAAATCTCTAGCAACTAACGATGGCTTACCCACGCCAACTACGGTGCAGATGCAAAGCAAAAAATTACAAAAAACTAATGAAGCTCCAACGATTTGTCGTTGCAATAAAACATGGTATATCGATATTAAGATGAATATGAAACCAGACTCACCCAAGATTTCTTTCCAAAATTATCAATAGATACGATAAAATATGAACTATAGCCGATGAAAAAACTATAAAAAATATTCATTCAATATATCAAACTGTATATATAAGCGGAATCTGCTTAATTACAATCAAATATACGGTAATAAGGAAAACGATAAATTAAGCAAATTCTAGCTGATAATTTTCCGATAAAAAATGATTTTTCCCAAGAAAAAAATGTAGTATCTCAGAACGAAATACGCTCACGTGCTGTCCCTTTGGCAGCCGGAAAAGAAGAGAGCAATTCTGTTTCCTTCAACAAGCATTTCTCCCACCTGTCCAATCATAGAAGTAAGGAAAAGAAATGACAAAATTTCAAATTTTCTTGAGCGCGAAAGCACGAATATTAATCAATAGTCAATACAAGAACTAAAACAAGATAATTTCGATAAAAGAACAAAGCAAAATTTTACTAATTAAATCATAGATAAAATTTTATCAATGGCAATTTCCTTATTTCCAAAAATATATATATTAAATTAATATTTCCAGTTTAAACGGAAGATATTTATCGCGCTAAATCATAGGAACAGAGTTGGACTTGGAATATTTTTCAACTGAATTAACTGTTATTTAGCAATTAAAAGCGAAAAAGCGATTGCGTAAGCGACTAAACTAGGAGTATTTACTTACTTCTTTATTTATTTAGATAAAGACACTGGTTTATTTCGGTAGAATTCAGTTCAGAAAACGATATAATTAGGAAAGCAATTTGAAAAATATAAAAGATGATTTATTAAAGCAACTAATATTAGTAAATATCAATTAGTAAATATCAACAGGGAGAACGGCAATTCACCCGTTACACACCGCTCTAACCCGGAGTAAAGAAAGGTTTTTTGAGAAGGTCAACCTGAAAAAAAACCTTTCGTAAGCTATAAGAAAACATACAAAATAAGTAACGATATTATATTTCCCAAATCAATTTCCTAAATATTACCAAGATAATACAGTTCTGAAAATTAATCAAGAGATATTGGAAGCTAAATAGTATAACTACTATTAGATAAGAGATGAAGATATTTAATTCGGAAACATTAAGTTCATAATGTAAAAAGGTATATACTTTAGGTGGTCCTGTATGTGAGTTATGAAATGTTTGACCAACTAAATGAATACGATAACGACTAATAAATTCAAGTCAACAACAGAAAGTTGATATCGGTACTAAAATTCCGAAAGGTAAACGGTACATAAGAGAAAAAATATTTTAACGGTATAAATTTACAAAATCTGTAGCAACAATAATAATAATACAAGGGAATGATCTCAAGTCAATTAGCGAAAAAAAAATGGATATAAGTTAGGATAACTCAAAAAACAAGACACGGTAATATTTACAATGCAAGTCAAATGCAGATAAATTGATAAAGGTAATGATATAATACAATAATGAATTGTCACCATCCAGATAATTGGGTTACTTGACAATTGTGGAAAGCAAACGAGATAATTCATAAGGTACAAACGGTAAGGTAAATGCATAATCCACAATCTAGCGAACACTTAGTCATCAAAAGTACACCTGGATAAGACCTCCCTATTTAACAGGGACGATAAGTGAGGTAAGGCATACTTTCCTAGATAAAACGGCATTAAAGAAAAAGGAAATAAACCCTTCAACAGATACACGTGACAACACAATTATTTTTATTTACATCTAAACAAGACCCGACATTGGATTTAGAACAACTGCGGTGGTATATGTGAAAATCCCCACTGCACCAGGGTACAGACAGGATTTCCCTGAATCAAAAATAAAATAAAAAATTCTAAGAGAAAAACTAAATATATTTATCCTTATTTCAATAGGGAACAATGCAATATTCAATTCTACCCCAAGTGTATTTTGGACATGGAAAGTAAATAACGAAATATAAATAACGGTACATAAAGATAAATCCCTGAAAGAAAAGGAACGATGACACAGCAAATATTCAGAAAATATACCTTTGTCAGATGTCATATTGCTGAAAATGGAAATCACAAAAATATGGTAATTTATCTGAGATAAATTAAGATATTGAAAACGATATCCTGTCACAGGTCAAATATCCAGAGGGACAGTGAGTTCAAAAATTGTTCTACAATGAACATCAAATCTAAATAAGAACTTCACATCCAATGAAGGGATAAGGTATTGAAAATCGATAAAAGCTTTCGCTCAGATACGCCTAATTTAGACATAAAAATAACCTGTTACTTTTCAGAGGAAGATGGATAAAGATAAACGAACGGTAAGGTAGAAAGGTAAACATTTTTGAAGCGGTAAAAGCGAGAAAATGTAGCTCTAACACACCATCCTCTACATAAACACAGAACCTAGGACGGCAACACTGCACTACATGTCCAAGTCCAAAATAGAGCAACTCCAACAATCAAAATAACAGCCCTAACACACTGTCCAGAGCCTGGAGTCTCTCCAAAAAAACAATAACTGGCTTCCATGGCCACGGTAAGGTACGATATGGTACACTGCTTCCTAGCAGGCAAACGGAAAGAGGATAGACGAGATTACAAGATAGATGATAAGATAATTCACTTCATCATACTTCAAAAAGTAAATTTCTCTTAAAGTTAAACATAGATAGATTTAAAGAGATATTTACCATAAAATATGCGAGGTAAGAGAATACCAATATGTAACGCTAAAAAGAAAAGATAATATTTCAACCACTATACACGAGAAGAGAAATTGGGATATTGGAATTCAAAATAATTGTTTTCAAAGAACATCAGATATGGCAAGAAAACCAAATCTCCAATTTAAAATGCACTTCATAACGGTAACGCCTGCGCCCAAGAAAAGTTGCATTAAACACGGTATTTTCGGTGAAAATTATCAGTAACGGTACAAAGGTAGAGATATCAAAATTAGAAAGTGATGGCAATATAGACTTTTCATCCTCAAGGATGGTATCACTAAAAGGTGGCAAGATAAATTAACTATCAGCCCTAAATCCTAGGCCCGAATAACTCATCTAATTTAAATAAGTTAAAAGCATTAAGCCACGGTATGGATCTTCTAAAAAGATAATACCTATTAAAAATAATGAGGATTAAAGATAAGGGAACCAAAATTAGATATACGCATAATATTTAACGATACTATCAAAGATAAAAAATGTCATCAGCTTTGGCAATTCTTAAGGGGCGATAATTTCCGCATAACAAAAATTAGCATGAAACGACGACATGTATGTTATAGATAAAGGCAAGTGACCATTTGGAAGACTTTTACTCCCTAGTTGGTAACTTGGGCTACCAGAAGTATTCTCCAAGCCCTCCTGGAGACCTAGAAAAAATGTTACTTAGTCTTTCGAGACCTAGATGGTAAAAGGAAAGATATAGGGTCAGTTAGGGGACTTTTACCCCTGCGCTTGGTTTTACCGCCTTGGGGTATTCGTCGGTTCAGCCAAGAGACGACTTGAAAATAGATAGGAAAGATAGGAGGTCTGTTGAAGACCTAGATGCCATAGGAAACCTAGGGCTCCAGATAGACGGCTTCTACGTCCCCACTGGGATCCTGGCTTGGGGTATTCGTCGGCCCACCCAAGAGACCGCTAGAAATGATAGGAATTAGTCTACAGAAGATCTAGATGTTGAGGCAATAAATAGAATCCAGTTGGATGGCTTTTATGTCCGCGCATGGTTTCACCGCCTTGGGGTATTTGCCGGCCCACCCAAGAGACCACTGAAAATAGATACGAAAGACAAGGTAAAGAAAGATAAAAGATACGATAAAACAAAATCAAAGGCAGATAACGAGAAGATAATTCGGTAATGAAGATAAGTCGACAAAGAGAATAGAGAAGAGGTACGGTACAACTTAGTCCAGAGCAGAGTCATATTCAGAGTCCGAAGAATCATTCGATACATGTTCATCCTCAGTGTCAGGGTCAGAAAGATATGGTTTCAAGTCTTTGACATGCCAATTTCCCAACCAGAAAACCAGAAAAGTCCCTTAAGTTATAAACGAGATTCGAAAGTTTCCTATTTACCATATAGGGAATAAACTTTGGGGCTAGTTTGGCGGAATAGTCGTTAATAGCCTTAGATAACGTGTAATTTCGCTTCCAAACACGGTCACCTACATGAAACTGTACATTCTGCTTACGCAAATTATAGTGATGGGCATTCCTCAGGTAGGCTTCACGTAAGCGTTCAAGAACATCCTCATACACTTGGGGCAGTTCCTGTATATCATCAAGTCTCCGGAGTTTATCGGATATTTGTGGGAAACTATTGTTGTTGTCAGATATTTTCCATAGTAATCGCCAGAAAGTGGAATGTTTTGAGTGAAAACTATTAATGATGGAAAAAGTTGGTAACTTCATGTTTCGCTAGACGATGGCTTGGGCGATTTTAAAAATATTAACGTCCCAGTCTTTATGGTTGTCGAAAATGAAACTTCGAATGTAAGTGACAATTGACCTGTTAACCCGCTCGGTATGGTTAACGTGGGCATGGTAGTTGGCATTATAAAATATTTTTTGAACTTTATATTTCACCATAAGGGCTTGGAAGTCCTTCCTAATAAATTGACTGCCATTATCACAACAGAAAACCTGAAGGACACCATAGATAAGAAACAGTAGGGTTTTCAATGAATTTGGTGATGTTCTTTGAAGTGGCTTTTGGCATCGACAACTAACAATTGATCCCTATTCTTCGATCTAGGGTAAGGACCTAATAAATCAGCTGACACCATCTGAAAGGAAAAATTAATATTGCGGTATGAGCCCATCAATCCAGCACTAGGTAAGGTGGATGCTTTGCAAGAGTTACAGGTATCACACATTCGGACATAACGATAAACGTCTCGTCTCATTTTTGGCCAATAATACAATTCCTAAATACGATTTAGGGGACTACTATTTTCCAATTTGAAGTGTTACTAATGATATTATGGTGGTCAAAAACATGTTTATACAGGATGGTGTTCTCTATTCGAAAAGAAGGATATTTATAGGACTGACGATTTACTTTCTCAATCATGGAAGAGTCAGGTTTGAGGTCTGCGAGATCTAAAACAGCTATTTCGGGGATGGACCTAGATAGAGCATCGGCCACCACATTTAGGGATCCTTTCCGGTGAACCACCTGTAAGTTAAACTGAGATAACCGAACTAACCAACGGGCTAATTTTCCAGAGGGGCTCGACATATTGGTCAATCATTTAAAGGAGGCATGATCGGAAATTCCGGTAAATTCAGTACCTTCAATGTACCCACGAAATTTTTCTATACCAAATACTTATTCAAGGTCTATTCAAGGGTGTTCAACCATCACATTCTTGGTACAGGATAGCCCCTACACCTGAATCGGAAGCATCACACTGAACAACAAAAGGTTTTGAAAAATCGGGACTGGCTAAAACAGGGGCGGAGGTTAAGCTCTTTTTAATTTCACCGAAATCTTTGTCGGCTTCTGGGGTCCAAACAATGGTCTGACCTTTTTTCCTTCCTTGTAGCAAGTTAGAAATGTGAGCGGAAATAGCAGCAAAATTCTTAATGAACCTCCTATACCAACTCACTAGGCCAAGAAGACGACGAATCTCGGTAGTGTTCTTTGGTGTGGGATAATTCAGTACAGTAGAAACCTTTTCGGGGTCGGTACGTAAACCTTCCCTATCGACAATAAAACCCAGATAATTTAGGGATGGTCGGCAAAATTCACATTTCTTCCAATTTACTGTCAGGTTTGCATCTCTGAGGCGTTGGTAAATAGATTTAAGAACCTTAATATAATATGTTGCAACGATAATATCATCCAAGAAAATAAAACAAAAGGGTTCTATAACAGTGTCCATCAATCTAACCATAGTTTTGGGATTATTCGATAAACCAAAAGGCATAACACAAAATTCAAACAAACCTTTTCCATAAACAGCAAAACTAGTTTTAGGTCGGGAAGACTCAACTAAAGGGATTTGGAAGAACGCTTGCTTCATGTCAATGGAAGTTAGATATTTGGCGTTCCTAAGTTTATTCAAGATAGAATCCACCAAAGGCATAATTAATTTAATTTCGTCGAAACAAACTTGGTATTCTCCAGAACGTTTTGCTACCAACCACAACGGGCTACACCAAGGTGATTTAGATGACTGAATAATTCCAAGCTTCAACATTTCATCCAACTGTTTATAAAGCTCCTTCTGCATCGTTGGTGATAAAGGGTACTGACGGGAACAAATAGGTTTTGCATTTCGAGTGTCGATGGTATGGGTTATTAAATGGGTCCTGCCAATTCTATCAGCAGGCGATAAACTCAGGAAAAGCTCCTTGACGTTATTTAATTCGGTAGCTTGCTTACGAGTTAAATCGGAAACCGTTTGAATAATATTTATGGCTCAAATTTGCGAGAGACCATAATAATAAGATAGGGAAGAAAAATTTGCCTTTACCTTGAAAAGCAGTAGAAAATCCATACCTAAAATAAGGTTATGCTTGACAGACGGAATGAGTAACACTTTGAGGTGTCTAACGATACCATTAAGGGAAATCGGCAACATGACATAGCCCAACAAGTCTTGAGGGTTACCATCGGGGGTAGTTATTAACACGGTATCATGATATTGAATCTGTAACTTGAAATCCTTTATAATGGGGGAACCCTGAGGAACCTAACACAGAAGAGGTCAATGTCAATTTTAAATGTCATAAATCAAATTTTCATTTTGCAATCACATCAATAAATATAAAGCCATTGACAACGAAGTCAGAATAGACTTTGAAACGTTTGGTATTCCTGCAATATACGTAGTTTTATTTCTATTGTGGTGTTATTCCCCAAAAAAACATAAAAGTAATCAAGAATATGCCGCAAACAACGTTTAGAAGACAAACAGACTATCAACGAAAGCGGTGATTTCACGGTCAAAAACGTTAACAGATAGATAAGGCCTGTTGTCATGAGATTTATTAACGAAAAGAGGGCTAAGATTACAGGAAGGACTACAAAATTCTCTGACTTTTTCAAGCCAAAAATTCCACTCCTTGTGGGGGTTTTACGTGGACTTCTTTCCTTTGCCATTGTCTGTTCCTTGGGCATCGGTAGGAGGAACGGAACTGATTCCTGAACTTTGGTTGGAGGTACTGGCATCGTCCAGATAATCATCTCCAGTCGGTACGTTTTTTTGGAACCCTACAATGATGACAGTTTCTCTTTGTGACTTCTTTAGCACCACATCCAAATCTTCTTAGGGCGGCGGCAATCGGAATAAGTATGTCCTACGGTATTGAAGTTCGAACAACGAAGGCCAGATACGGTAACGGTACTTATATTGGGAGATGACGATAAAATAGGGGAAAAACTTTGATTACGATAAGAGTTATTTTTGGGTACACCAGGTAACGAAGCAGAAAAACTTAAGTCAGGCTCTAATAAATTACTAGACTCCACGACATAGACTCTTCTAACTGTCTACAGATGTCAGACAGCTGGTCAACGGTATCAATTTGAAGTAAAGCGAGATGGGAAAGAAAATGAGGAGCTAAAAGTAGTTAAGATGGGGCGTTCCTGTGACAACTCGATGGCATGTCCATCAAAGTGTCCACCGTAATAGGGGGGTCCTCAGTTCTTGTAGAATGAATCGTCAATGTCTAGAGGGTAGTTTGTCACTTTGTCATCAAGAAATTGTCTCAAACAATGGATTAGGCGACAAAAGGACATCTTAGGTGTGACAAAGTTGACAAAAAGTGACAATTTGGCTAGACGTAGATGGTGAAGAGATCGCCAATAACCAGAAGGGTTTGCTGGGAAAAGCGTATCGCTTATCAGTAGTTTTGCTCTCTTCTTCTTCGCTAGCAGTTCGTCTATCCTTGTTTAGCGAAGGCTGTCCTTGTCTGGCTTGTACGAGGGGTGGGCTAACCTAGCGTATCGCTTATCAGTAGTTTTGATCTCTTCTTCTTCGGTAGAATGTATATTTTTGCTGTCTTTGTTTATCACGTATACTACTTAACTTTCATTGTTTAATAGTTTTACACTTTTTAGACATTTCTTTACTTTGTTATTTTAGTTTGAAATGAAAGTTTAAAATGAGCTTATAATTACCAGGTAAAAGAAAAAAAAGACCCATGTAAGATTAGAACCTATCATATTAATGATTAGCATGGCACTTTAACCAACTGAGCTAATGAATCATTTATTTTTCTTTTAAGTATTATTCTACATTAAATAAAAAATGATGATTTTTAATTCAATTTATTTAGATATAAACAACTAAAATTTATTCTCAGAAAAATACATTCATTTTTATAGTATCATTTACATATTATCCGAATATTCATTAACAAAATTTTCAATTTCACATAGGTTTACAAGTCCTTCTTCACATTTTTCAAATCATCGTCCATTCCCCAAGCGGTAGTTTACTGACATCTCGAGAAAGAGAATTGGTAATGAAACTTCATCTTTAGGTAGATAATAGTAGGCAAATTTGTCCTCTGATAGATAGTAGAAAGCATCATAATATTTTGAATTTCCACATGGTAAAAAGTCTGCATTCGTTAAAATGTTTTCACTTTTTTGAGTAGGTGACACCAGTTTGAAACTATCAGAACACTTTTTACATTTTGATGATTGTAATATCATATCATTGTTAAAACACCAAGGAAATTCTGAAACTTCATCACAAGGCTGACAATAGACAATAAGACTGTTCATGGCTAAATCTTGAGACAAACTAATGTGTTGCATTGTTAACATCTTGATTTATTTGTATAGGAGTAATGCGCTTTAAAGAAATTTTTGCTAGATTATGAAATCTTTTTCTATTCTCAAAGACGTCTTGATTCCAATTTTGCTTCAAATTTTGTTTTTCTGAAATTGACATTGGTGCTAATATCAATTTACCATACAAATCTATGATTTCATGCATGTTAAAAGAAGAACAATGACTGCACTGTAGAGCAATATGTCTTCCAAACGGGTAGTATTCATCTTTGATCACATCTTTGTCAGAATAACTTTAACACTTTAGACATGTAATTAGAACTGTGACCTTGTAAGGCATTTTGTAGACTGATTTTTGTTTGTACATAATGTGTGTTTTATTGTGATCATTTCAAACCTCGATGTCATTATTCATAATTTTATTATGAAGCTGTCTTCTTTGGATGGTTAATTGATAGGTCTGTTGAGAATCATGTAACAATTTTTCATCCAAATGGGTAGAGCTCATTTTTTTCTTGTTGAAAGCAGATCTGATACTGTAAACACTTTGAAAGGGTACTACCATCTTTATATACTTCAATCAGTGCTTAAATGAAATGCATTTTTTATTAATTTCTGAAAAAAGTTACTGTTATAGTTAGTCTGAACAAAAAAGAATATCATCCATAGGGTTCTAAAATTATATGCATCCCCAAGGTAATGTATCAGGTGAAATATAGTTAATAATACGCTTATCATCGAATGGACTCAATGCGATATTTTTTTGTTCTTGTTGTTGTGAATAGACCTCATGTTTATTTGATCTTATTAGGTTATGTGATGCCTCCTTTACAGAGTTATAAAACAGACATTGATAGAATTCTTCAAAAGTAATTTTTCTCAAAGCAGATTTTTTTATACCTTTAACTTTCTTAATAATTGCATTTAAAATTCTTAAGGCATACATTTGAGGAATTTGATATATATTATCTGGAGGATAGTTTGACGTATCAAACCTATGGAGTTCTTTTTTTATTTCTTCGTAAATATTGTCTACAAAGATGATAAATTAAAGAATCTGTGTCCATATATAAAAGTTTTGCTTTTTTTCCAAAAGTTTTTAGAATATAGTTATAGTGAAAGTCATATAGGTATGTTTTTGAAATATCTAGAATGGAAAATCCAATATATATATATATATATATATATATATATATATAATCACCATATTCTCTTCAAAGATATGACTACTATGAAAATTTTGGTTGAGATATACAGTAGTTTGCACCGAATCGCCCTTTCCATCTGTTAACCAACTTTACGTTTTTATATTTTCTAAGGTTCTCCATTGTTTTACAGAACACACTGTTCTTCATTAGTTTGTAAAAGTTTTTTTTAATTATTAGTGCTTTGCATTCTACACTGTGTATTCAGTTCTATATATTTTTTCATCCATCGTGACTGCTTAAATTTTAGAAGGTTATGTGTTTTAGATATTTTCAACCCGGCTTCAAGTGCCTGTTTCGAATTTTTATAATGAATCACATACTTTTGTTTATTGTAAAGTGTTGTTAATAATTTTTTATTTTTAGAACGTGAAGTTGGTGGTACCATACGTTTCGGACAGAAAGGGAGATCTTTATGACTTTCATGTAGTTCCTTTGGATAATCTATATCAACTTCAAAAATGTAGCCATGGTTCACTAGGGTTGAACTCTTTCTTCATGTAGGGATTGTTAGCCCTTCCATACCGGTTTGAGCATTGTGATATGCCACCTCTAATTCCAGATTCAATGAACATAATCATATCAATGTCTGTTAGAAGTTCTAATTCAATTTCCGTTACCTTTAACATGGCATCGAAAGCTAGCCCTGGAGCTGTGTAATAATGTGCTGGGTCTAACTCATAAGTTTTTAGACAAGTCTTTCTAAAATTCTCAAATATATCAGGTAACAACAATACATCAGTTTTCAGGTACAATTCAGAATATTCTTGTATGTTCCTAATATTAAACTTTTGCCAAACATTTTTCGCATGATTATAATCATCTCTAGAGATACTAGTTTCTTCTTACTTGTTATCAAAACATTTTATATCTGGTAGATGAGTTTCCTGTAATTTTTCCCAACTATCAATATAATCATAAGGAAAAACACCTTTACGTTGAAATAAATTAAATTCATGATCAGTATTACAGTATTTTCGTGTGATCAACTTTTGACTAGGTTCTAAATATGATGCTAAGTCACTTAACTTACTGGCCATGAATCGAAATGAATCTAAAAATCTAAAGGAAATTTTGGTATTGGCAATTTGTTTGGTAAAGGAAATGTAACGTTCTTTATTAATTGGCAGTAAACTGACAGTTCCATTAATAGCAGTACTTAACGCTTTTATAAAGAAATGACTGTCATATCCTGATAAATTGTGAAAAAATACAGGAAAGTTATAATCATCCTTATAATTAATATTGCAGGAATTATGAGCAGCCCCTCTAAATTCACCTGTAAGTTGACAGTGATTGTGCACTTTAATGTCACCATCTTTTTTACAACAAATGTGTTTTGAATTAGTGGTAGTGATAGTGGTTTCATTGGCAAGGGATTGTTAAAAATATTATCAAGTTTATAAGCTACTTCTTGAAGTTTTTTAACAAACCATATATCACAATCCCTACCAGTATATTGATAGAATTCAGAAAGTGAATCATTATAAGCACATTTTACATAAAAAGCTATGCTAAATGGTATGTGTTTCTGATATTTTTGTGTAGAACTTGTTGATTTTTGATCTTCATACCTCTCTAGAATACTTTCTAGATCAGCATATATAGTAAAAGGGACAAGTTCTTTATTTTTATGATTTTTAAATTTTAAATTTTTATCTGTTTCTGAAGGAGTGACAATTTTGGTAGTATTCATAACTTGACATTTTATGAAATGTTTATCTAAATTTTCCTTTGTTTTAAAATGATTTAAACATTTTTCACACAATCAGTTTTTATGAGAAAAATTTCCCATTTGTCTGTTTAAGATTTTGGATAAGTCTTTTATAAGAGCAAAATGGAAAATTCTATTTTTTCAGTATTATTTTCATTGTCATCATCTGAATTTGAATTAACAGAATGATCGAAAGTTGACAACATGGGTAAATTTATGCGAGGTGAATAATTATTTTTGCTTAAACTCACAGAAACTATACTCTTTTTATTAAACATAAATAAGTTAATAGACAATTTGTTATTTTTTTCAAATTTTGGGATGTCTTTCAAAGATATAGGAAATTGAATGTTATCATATTTTAAAACTCTACTAAAATGCTGATAAGAACTGATTGTACATGGGTTTTTGTTAGCATCACATGGATGCAATGCTGCAACAATTGACCACAAAAAACAATACTAATCATTATTTTTTATATTTAAAACTGCTTTTGTTTTCTTAATAAATGCTGGTACGTCCACAAAAGTTGACATACCAACATTTATTGCTCTATAATAATTTATATTTACTTTTAAATGCAATATTTCATACAAAGCCCTTCCAGAATAACGTTCCTGAAAATTTTCCAATTTACTTAAAATCTTATTTTCAACATTTTCCATAAACCACTCTTTTAAGTTAGTATTAACGTCTATAACTTCATTTTTTTTGAAAAATGTTTAATATCCGTTTCTCCGTTAGATGTTTTTATAAAGTTTGCATAAAATATACAATTAACTTTTAACAAAGACTTGTTTAAGTCCTTTTTAATTTGTGCTGAAAAACTTTTAAAAGCTTTTTTAAGGAATTCACATGAATTCCTTTATTGTAAAATTTACAATGATTCCTGATTTTATCCTATTTTTAAAACATGACTGTATCTTGCCAAACTAAGTTTCTAACATATTTACAAGATTTCGATTTTTTAAGTTTTAATTTATTTTTAAATGCAAATAATAATATTTAAGAAAAGTTAAATTAGCTTCTAATTTCGAATAATTTTTTATCAGCCCCTCCTTTTTTTAAGTATTTTTTAAGTAGAAGTATAATTTTTTTCAAAAAATGAACCAACTGTAAATATTCTGTTTTTGTTTTAACTAACTTACCAACAGTTTCAATTTTCTTAACTACATTAGCAACAATACACTCCATCTTACACGAAAGAAATTATAGGTTAACAAAAATTTAAGATATGTGCTTCACTATTAGGTATGCGGCCTTTTATTTTCTTTATTAGCTTCTCTGCGGTCATCATCACTCTCATGGAATGTGATACGTTGGCAATCAAAATAATAAACAATTCTACTTTGAAAGCCACTACGTAAATTATTTACATTAAAACAAATGGTACAGTACAACATCTTCTCAATGACTATTTTAATACAGTGAATTACTAGCAGATAAATAAAGTGCATACGTAATTCATTGAAACTCATAAATGTAATTAATGTAACAAACATCATGTGATTTTGATTTATCCCAAAGGTTAACAAAAATATCATTTTTCGAGAGATAACTATTTTTACAGACAGACTGGCGTGTTATGTTTATGTAAATTGCATTTTTAACGACTTACTGGGGTCGATCATCAATTTTTTTAAAGATAAGCGATGTAAAATTAATGTTTCCATATTGCTGACGTAAATTGTTTATCACAATTATATGTGATTTATTAATACAAGGCATATAGTTGGTCAGCAAATTTAGTTTTCAATTTGTTTGCATAAATAAACAAATTACTACTCCTTCTACATAAACTATTAAAAGTGGTTTTCTATTTGTAAGCTCCAATAAACAAATTACAGCTCCTCCCATATAATATTTTGATTGGTGATTAACAAGACTAATCTAAATTATACGAGTTTGTTTATTTGTGTTTTCTATCTTAAAGGGTGGGATTTTATATACAAAATGGTTGCAATAATATAATATTTTTTTGTAAAGATGTAACTCCACCCGTGAGAATTATGGTAGCAATTCTATATTTGTATTAAAATATAAAGTATAATATAATAACAAATAAGAATTTTTATATACAAATGGAAAATATCTTAAATGTTGATGATTTGTAGAAATTCAAGTTTCATAAGCATGTTTTATTTTTTCTCTTAACCTTTAATATAAAAGCAAGTTGAATAATAAGGAATGTTAGTTCAAAATATTAATTCATCTGTTATATACTTAAGTCTACTTATTAGATCAAAATGACAACAATTCCAAGTACCCTTTTAATTTCCACCAAAGATGAAATTAATTTTCCTTTGAGAATGCTGTATGCAGTAATGAAACAAATTTTGCGGTATGTATTTTTGTGAATACGTATTTTTTTGTTGAATTGTTGTTTATTTTATTTCTTGTTTATATTTATAGTTATGGTGTAAAGGAAGTAAAAATTTAAAAAAATGTAGTGCTAGTATCATTATCATATTCTCCAAAAGAAGTTACGTTAAGGCGTAAATTTGGTAATCTTCCTCTAAAATATATTAGAATGAATGTTAATAATGAAGAGGAAATAGGTCTATTTGAAAAGGCTGTAAAAAGGTACAATTTTAATTTAGAGGAAGATGAAGGAGAAAAAAATGAAACAAGTGGATCTTCAGCTGCTAAAAAGTTAAAGTGTTCCAACTTGAAGGAAATAGACGAAGACGAATTCCAAGAGTCTCAAATATTTCAACATGGACAAGATTTTTTTATAGATAGTTAGTTTTACTTACTTACTAATTTAAGTAAATATAAAAAACTAAAACATATATCTAGTTCTAAGAGCATTATTTCCTAAAATACACATACCAATTTCTTAACAAATTTACATTTTCTACTGCACAGTTTAATTTATTACTATATACATGTTGATTACAATGATGTGACTTTAAAAACAGCTTTAATTTCTCTATGGAAGGACAGCTTTCTTCTAATAAGTCCACAACCTTATTAGGAATCATTTTCTCCAGCCAACGTTTCTTCTCTAATCCTTTGACCAGTACCAGAGTCTTATCACACTTAATACAATTTTTATGTATTCAGATATTTGTTCATACCTTAAACAATCATTATTATTCCATTCTAATCCATGATGCTCTTTTTTGTATACACCATGTGTTGTTGAATGGTATCAGTCAAATGATTAAAACTGACAGGCATTGTAACAAATTTGTTTGAGTACCAGCCGTTTTCTACATTATTGATTGAAATTTCCTTACACAAAATAGCATCTCCATACTGAAAGTATTGCAAATCCACGATAAACATTGTAACTGCACAAATACTTGACGACTCGAACTGATTAAGTTTAACAATAATAAAATATTAATGAAAGTGATAATTATTTAACAGTTTTATATCAATTTTCAAGGTCATCTGCCTGTATCCAACTGTTATGTTTATCATCAAAACCTAACCACTTTACAAAACTCTTATTAGGTTTCTTTCTTTTCAAGATCCGTTCAATTAGAAATGCATTGGGATATTTAACTGTTAACAATTGTTCTTCATAGAAACCACCCAAAATGTCATGATTGTTTTCATCAACCAGCAGGTATGTTGTTGGATTTGTAAGCTGAACTTTCCTTATCTTGAATATCTCTGTGGACCAATTTGGTTGGTATTTTTTATCAAAAACTCCTCGTAATTTTGATATACGAACATAATCACCAACTTGAAATTTTCGTTTCTTTGATGCCACTTGTATTCTATTATAGACTGTTTTTAATAAATGCTTTTCATCCTTTTTCATGACCTCAAATGGTTTCATACCTATGGTTCTATGTTTGGTATTATTATATTTTCTCACGATTTCCGGTAGAATATTCAACCATTTGTAATGACCCTGTAAACTGAATTCTTTCCACATCATGTTTTTCAAAGTTCGATTTACTCGTTCCACAATTGACGCTTTTTTCTCGCTAAACACCTCTTAATGATTCACCTCATATTTATTCATTAAATTCTTAAAATATTTATTGAAAAATTCTGTACCAGCATCAGTCTGCAGATTCTTAGGTGTTTTAAAACTTTCTCCATGGCTGAGCAAACCTCAGACTTATTTTTTGACTCTATGGGATAGGCCCAAACAAATTTTGAAAAACAATTGATTACAACCAATATGTATTTATAGCCTTTATTTTCTCTAGCGTATGGTATCATTTCCACTAAATCAGCTTGAAAGAGATCATCTAAAGATTTAATAATGACTTTTCGTATTTTAAAATTTATCCTGGCTGCTTTATGGATTTCTTCAACAATTTGCCTCTTCACAGTACTATTAGAGTTCATTTTTTAAATAATTATACCGGCCTCTCTCAATTTCTCAATAATTGATGTTATTTCGTTTGTGTAGCCTGTATGTCCTGCTGTTTGTGAAGCGAGTAGTAATCGTAACCTATCAACAAGTTCATTTGCATCATCCCAATGAACGTAATCAATTTTATTGTTATCCACTTTCATAAAAATTTGTTTCCCTGCCACCATAGGAGCAATAATTTTTTTATATTTTTTCATTTTGCTACCATCTATTTGTTTGTTAGGTTTATAATAACGTATATGGGCATTAGTTTTTGCTACAATTTGTTTACAATTATCTTCATCTTCTTTAGAGTAGCCTTTCGGACGTTTTTTGAACAATAAGTCATATAACCCCATACTACCTCGATATCGTTTCTTCTTAACGATAATATCAGATCCATCAATATCTAATCTTGAGTCACCAATCATTAGTTTCTCAGTATCGGTATCTAATCTGACGCCATGCTTATGATCAAATTCCTTATTATCATCATCATAATACATGTCATTTATATATTTTCTGGGTAATGGATCATACTGGTCTAAATAGTCAACATAGGATTTTTCAGCAATGTCAGCAAACCGTCCAGGTGTTGCAGGAGAATGTAATGATCCTATCTCATCATCAGATGTGTTTTCTTGAAGAATGGTCATTTTATTTTCACTCGAATCTTCATTTTCATCTTGCAATAATCGTAACTGACCTGTAGGTGTGGATAAACTCGTTGAGAGTTTACGAGGAATCTTCGGTGTTTGCTGATACAGCGATTCAGCTTGATGTGATAGTATTGATGGGTATAGTTCATCGTTGAAAATAAAATCTTTTTCCTTATCAACATGACTAGGATCCTCAGTTTTAAAAAAAGTTTTCTCTTCTTCCATCTTACTAGCTCCATCCATTTTCTGTTCTTTGTAACTCAGTTTACTCTCAATGTCCTTTAGATGCTTTGTTATGGGAGAAAATAACTTTTCCTTAACAATTTCACCATGTTTGAGAAGCTGTAATTTTTCTTTTACAATTCTACGTTTCTGTACAAGACGTTTTTTTAGTTCCTTCTCTGATAGATTTATGTTGCTAATTAGACAGTTAGTATCTGGTTGTCATGAGCTTTTGATCCGCTTTCAATCCGCTTTCGATCCGCTTTTGATCCGCTTTTATCTGCTATTATCCGCTATTGATGTGGTTTAATCAGTTTCTGATATATCTTACACTTATGATGTTAATGATTATACTGAAATTAATTGTCTTATTCGAAACATACATAGTGATCAAAACCTCTTCTGTAACGTCCCTCATTGATGTTGCTGTCTTTAGAGATACATAAAAATCCATATGGTCTGTACCAACACATGGCGCATAAGCTTTTAAACTGTTCAAACGACATGTCACTACCAATATGATCATTATAAACATGTTTCAAATTTAAATCATCTTGTTTGAAAAGAACCAAAAAATTTGCGTTATCTCGAATGAGATGTTTTGGAACCTTCGCATACGTCTGAAACAGATAAAACGAGTCCACTAGACGGTGCCTTCCCATAGAGAAATATTGACGTATAACATCTTGATTGTCACAAGCCATATCATCAAATATAAATATTGAATTTTTTTTTGCTTCTGAAGGATGTAGAATATTTTCGCTAGCATTGAACTTTTCCAGATAAACATATTTCGGTTGATACAAGGACTTTGAATAAACATAAACATTCTCAAATCTCAGTCCGTTCAAGTGTTCAATTAGATTAACCATAACATTGGTTTTACCGCAATTGCTTGGTCCCACCAGAATACACCTCACAGTTGACGGAAACAATGGACCATGCTATTTATTTTCAGGTATATTATTAAAATTATCATTTTCAATAGCTAAAGAAGTTTTTTTGTTTTACCACCCTCATTCTTTGACACATTACTATACAATGAGATAAATATTAACAAAACAAATAATATATGTTAGTTTTAAGTTGATAGTTAATGAAATAACATCATGAAGTTATATTCAGGTCAAGGTTTATTAAATTCAGCTATCAATAATTTACCGTTTGAAATGCATATACCAGGTTATAATTATTGTGGGCCTGGAACAAAACTCAAACAACGTCTATTGCAAGGAAGTCTACCAACAAATCCACTAGATGCTAGCTGCTTAAAACACGATAAATTTAATGAAAGTGAAAGTGATACAAAGTTACGTCATAAGGCATATAAGATATTAGCTGAAGAAGCTCTTCAGAGATTTCATTCTAAAGACGCATCTGTAGGTGAACGAATAACAGCTCTCGGTATTGCAGGAGCAATGAAAACTAAAGTGAAATTAGATATGGGCTTGAAAAGACCTACTAGTAAACAAACGATTCGAAAGTGTATAAAGTTAATGGAAAAAACTAAACTTATGATTGAAAATACTCTCAAGAATATACAAGACGGCATAACAATTTTGAATGGTAATGATGTGGAATCCATTAAAAAAATACCATCACAAAGGAGAAGAAAAAAACCAAAGGTTCAAATAAAAAAATAAACAAAAAAGAAAAACCTGTAAATGAACCTCAAGAGATTGATATGAATATGGAAATTGAGGATAACCGAAAACGTAAAAGGGATACCAGTGATGATGACATTTGTAATTCTGAAAATATAAAACGTCGTCTAATATCTCCTCAAACTCGTAAATTTCGAGTGGGTAAAAGAAAATTACAACAAATTAATGATGAAGAAGTAATTCCTAAAAAGTTAAAACTTGATTTTGATGAACCTCTTATTTTTGGCAATCAACAAAATCGAAAAAGAAAACTAGATGATAGTGATGATAGTGGTTTTGAACATGACACTACCCCAGTGGCAAAAGTGAACAGAATCAATTAGTATAAAAAATAGTTTTACTTAAAATTTTATCAGTATTTACTGAACATTCATATAAAACGTATAATCAAGAGAGAAGTATGGTTAAAATAAAGTCAAGGTGTAAAACAAAAAAGTTAAGAAAAAGTGGAATGTTGAAGAAAAAACCGAGCAGAAAATTTCTAGGGTTTACAAGAGCTATAAGTCAAATAAGGAAACATGTGCTTAAACATAAACCTCGTACTTTAGGTGCTGCCATAAAAGTTGCATTGAAATCTGCTAAATCAATTAAGAAACATATCAAGTCTACTCCACCTCGTATCATACAAGTACCTAAGAAGGGTGGTATTTTACCCCTTATTCCCATTTTTGCAGGACTTTCTGCTTTGGGATCGATCGCTGCCGGAGGATCAGCTGTTGCAAAGGTAATAAATGATGATAAGATGGCAAAACAAAAATTAGAGTTAGCTAAACGACATAATAGACAAATCGAGTCTATTGCTGTAGGAGGAAAAGGAGTATACTACCACAACGTTCGCTAACAAATATTGATATAGATAAATATGCAAAAATCTGGACAATTCCAAATTTCCGAGGAGTGTTCATGAGAGACAATTTACCTTAAAAAATTCATAAAATTGAAAGAGGAATTATCATCTTAGATTCTACCATTGTTCCTGGAACTCATTGAACAGCATATAAGAAAAACCGTTCAACAGTAACCTATTTTGATAGCTTTGGAAACCTTAGGCCTCCATTTGAAGTTATAACATATTTTAATTCCACTGAACTATGTAAAATTGTATATAACTATAATAAGTTTCAGAACTATAACAGTTTTAATTGTGGACACTTATGTTTATATTTTTTATCTCAACAAAAGGCGTAAACAAATCAAATTTGTCTCATTACTTTGAAAACCTTTGAACAATATACATTCATATTTTTTTATGAATGCCTGTTCCTACCGATGAACATTATCAGTTCTTATGGACTGCTGGTGTAACAAGTGTGGAACTAAAAGAATAATTACTGAAAAACGTAGCTCTAGCTCTACTGTTTATTGCTTATATTGTGGAACACCCATGCAAAGAAAATTACTAAATTCAAGCTGCTCTGTGTGTTGTGCTTCAAGAGATAATTAAAAAAAAACAAAATGGCAGACAATAGAAGAGGTATAATACTAACTTTTAAACGTGATGATTGCGGTGCAAGTTTTCAAGTTAACAACTCTGGTATATGTACAGATTATGGAATTCAAAGGGTCTCATATTGTACCAGGTGCCGAAAGGAAACATTAGTATTAATGCGAGTTGAAACTTGTTAATAACTACGTAATAATAATTTAGTTGAAAATTGTAAATAGTAAAAATAATTAAGTGAATATATTTAATAAAAACATACAAATAGTTTTAGTTATTTGGTAACCTTTGACAGATTAAGATGTCTTCATATACATTTACGTTCTCTGCACGTGCTTCTATTCTCAGTAACAAGATTTACCCACCAATTATTCTAGAAGATGTATGTCATGGGGTTAATTGATTTTATGACTTTTAATACCATCTCAAATATCGATGAAACCAACAACAAGTTTTACATTAACGGTATGAAATTAGAATTACCGGTGGGCACCTATGAAATACAGGATATTGAAAAAACGCTTCACGCTTTGCTAACTGATCATGAAGAACAACAAAAGGAAACAGCTGTACCATCTGTATTATCGTCACAACCTATACAGAAGAATTTGAAACCTGTGGAAAAAGATGATAATAAGAAAAATAAAAAAACAGAAAAACCTGTTTTAATATTGAGAGCTAATCATAACACATTTAAATGTGAAATAAAATGTAACAAAGAAATTGATTTTGAGAAATCTAACACCATTGGTCCTTTATTAGGATTTAAAAATAGAAAATTTAAACCTAAAAAATGGCACTATTCAGATTATCCAATCAGCATTTCAAAAGTAAATGCTATTTGCATTGAATGCAATTTAATTCAGAATTCTTTCAACAATGATATGCCAGTCCATATAATATATATGTTTTACCCAAATGTCCCGCCTGGTTACAAAATTGTTGAAAACCCCACCAACGTTATTTATCTACCAATCAATACAAGATATATAAATGAGATTATTATTAAAATAACAGACCAAAATGGAATTTTGGTTAATTTTAAAAGTGAAGTTGTTATGATAAGATAGCATTTAAAACGACTTAATTGACATGGTTTTCATATATGATAATCCATCTAATTATTTATCACAACAGGAACAACCTATAAAATATCTACAGCCAATCTATAAAAACGCCAGTATCAAGCAACAAGTGAAACAGTTAACACCTACCAATAAGCAATTTTTAGTATCTTTGGGATTCAAGGTACGAACTTAACAACGGCTAAACATAAATAAGAAAAAAAAAGAACAAAAAGAAGAAAACTATAGAGAGAGGACAATTCAAAGCATTCATTTGCAGAATAAAATTAAGTATAAGTGTAAGACTTAAAAAACTTTTCCGTTTGTTCTTGTGTGTGTTTAAACAAAAAAAAAATGACCCTTAACATACTAAGAGTGGCTGATAATGTTCTTGTGGATAATGCTATAACCAATTTTGAATATCATTCCTACACACCTTATGCAAATACTACATTTTTCAATAATGATGAGATAAGAATCCCTATACAAACTCAAGACGTGTACAATCTACCTTCTCAAAGTTGTCTGTACCTGGAAGGAAAACTTTTAAACTCAGAAAATAAGTACAGTCCAACATTAAGATTCATTAATAATGGTTTTGCATTCCTCGTTGAAGAAATTCGTTATGAACTTGGTGGAACAGTAGTCGATCGAACAAGAAATCCTGGAGTCACATCAACGATTAAGACCTATCTATCATATTCCAAAAACGAAATAATTCGATGGTATAATGCAGGATGGAATCTTGAAGGCACTCCAAATATGTGTGACGCCATGTGTGATTTGAATTTTGCAGTATGCATTCCTCTAAAATTACTACTTGGCTTTTGTGAGGATTTTCGTCGCCTAGTGATATCAGCAAGTCAAAATTTAATTCTGGTACGTGCCAATACAGACACCAACGCTGCAGTTAGTTCTGTAGCTACAGAAAAACCAAAAGTTCACCTAAATAAAGTTGTTTGGAAAGTACCTCATGTGTCATTATCTGATGCTCACAAAATCCAATTTTTGCAATATATAGAACGTGGAAAAGATTTGCCTATCGGCTTTCGTTCCTGGGAGTTGTTAGAGTATCCACTTTTAGAGCAAAGTCAAAAACATACCTGGGCAGTGAAAACGACAAGTCAACTGGAAAAACCTCGTTTTGTTATTGTAGCATTCCATACTGATCGAAAAAATAATATTCACAAGACTATGTCAGAATTGTAAAATCACAAAATATAAAATTGTATTTAAATTAAATAATTTAAATAAAGTTTACCCATATGATAATTTAAATCTCAATTTTGATCAAAAGAATTTTGCAACACTTTGCTAACTTCCAAGCGGTATATTATAACAGAGAGTTCATTCAAGTTTCTCTAACTCCAGAAGACTTTTCTAAACAAACCACATTATATGTAATTGACTGTAGCCGACAAATAGATACCATTAAAGGTGGAGCTGTTGGTGTCAGAATAGAATTCGAAGCAAGCAAGAATATACCAGAAAAAAACTACTGTATATTGTCTCATTCTTCATGATCGCCTTGTAAAATATAATCCTTTAACTAATGTTGTAAGAACAATGTAAAAATATTATGTAATATAAATAAAAAATATTATAAATTGTTTATTTAGAGCCATTACAATTTTTTGTAAGAGCGCAACTCTTTATCTTAAACTAAAAGAGGGGAGAATCTTAAATATATATCAAATACAGTCTATTAAATTAACAGTATGAATGTATCCATTTCTTATACTTATACAAATTGTTTCAAAAACACTGAAAGTTTACTCTTTACTATTGTAACTTTACAGTGTGCAAGAAATACAACAAGAAGTTTCACTCAAAATACACCAAGAAGATCAAAATACAAATATTGTAGTATTTGTCTACAGTGCACGTTGTGGTTATTAAACGAAGAATAAATAATAAGGAAAAATGTTCATAAATATTATTCTAAATTTATGTTCACTGTGTATTGTTATTGGAAATGAACCAAACTTCTTTACAAATCAGTTTTAGTAAACTGTTATCAAAGTATCCTGAATTTAAGTTGTACTCTAAAAGACAAGGAAATATAACAGAATTAAAAAATAAAACTAGTAATTTTGCAACTGCAGTATCTGAATCATTAATTGAAAACGAGAACACAACCCTTAGTATGATGAAAACTGAAACAGAGTATCAGGCAACCATTAAACAGTTGGGAGAAACACATATGGCTACTTTAAATGAATTAATTGCTCTAAAAAATTCGCTAAATGAATCAAAAACAAATCTACTAGAAGTTCGATCAGATTTGGCAGCATGCCTCTCACTCAGTGCAGGATTTAAGGCAGACAGTGACATATGGGCATCTAAGTATGCGGAACTAAGATTTAGAGTTCCACCGTGTACAACAACCTCATCTAATGATTTTAGTCAAAATATATCACATCATTATGTTGCTTTATTACAGTGGAACTATACAAGTTGTATACAAGAATTAAATAGATGTAATAAAAAAATCTTATTGAATTAGAAATATTTTAATAATAAATAGTATATATTTATTTACATGTTGTTTTGTTATTTTTGCACCTTTTTACACTGAAACTCACTTGTTTTTCACTGCAAGTTCTGTACCTTTTATAGGCAGTAAATTATTATTTCCTAGAGATTTTTTCCAGTTGTATCAACATCTTAGGTTTACAAAATTTTATCTAAGCACTAATTATAAATGAAAAAATCACATCATTTCGAAAGAGAATTTCACATTGCAACATTTTATTAATGCAGAGATACAGACATATAAACTAAAAAATCAGACGTTTGTAAATAAAATTTCACATGTTTGGTCTTCTTTCATGATAATTAATTAATAATTAAAATTTGCAGTGTTATCAATGCAGCGATAAACACTTGTAAATAATTAGATGTTTGTAAATAAAATTTCACATGTTTGGTCTTCTTTCACGATAATGAATTAATGATTCAAATTATTAAGCATTCCTGACCTTGTTATTGGAATTAATAATGCAGCTGTTTTTAATTGTTTATATTATTTTTAGAATAAGGTAATTTTTAGCAAAATTTGTCAATATAAAAAGTTTAAGTTTTTTATTTATACATATATTAGGTACACTAATTAATAATACGGTAACTATTAAAAAGAGAGTAAGTGGCTCATTTTTCTTTATCATAATGAAATTTATTTTATTATAGAAAGGAAGCAAAAATTTTATTTTTTAGCAAAATTGCAAAATTTGTCAATACAAAAAATTACGTTTTTATATTTATACATATATTAGGTACATTAATTAATAAAACGGTAACTATGTATTAAACAAAGAGAGTAAGTGGCTCATATTTTTTTATTATAATGAAATTTGTTGTGTTAGACAAATACCACAAAAATATACATTCTACCGAAGAAGAAGAGATCAAAACTACTGATAAGCGATACGCTAGGTTAGCCCACCCCTCGTACAAGCCAGACAAGGACAGCCTTCGCTAAACAAGGATAGACGAACTGCTAGCGAAGAAGAAGAGATCAAAACTACTGATAAGCGATACGCTTTTCCTAGCAAACCCTTCTGGTTATTGGCGATCTCTTCACCATCTACGTCTAGCCAAATTGTCACTTTTTGTCAACTTTGTCACACCTAAGATGTCCTTTTGTCGCCTAATCCATTGTTTGAGACAATTTCTTGATGACAAAGTGACAAACTACCCTCTAGACATTGACGATTTATTCTACAAGAACTGAGGACCCCCCTATTAAGGGCACACTCTGATGGACATGCCATCGAGTTGTCACAGGAACGCCCCATCTTAACTACTGCTAAATTTCGACGAATTTATTTAACGATAGTTTTCTCATCTTATTTGACGGTAAGACGATTAAACAAACCAACCATACAAGCTATATATAGATTGACCTTTTCATTAATTCCTTGTGTTCGAGAGTCAATTTCCCTATGGAGGTCTTTTTCATAAAAGTACGGTAAGAAATCTCTTTTGAGTTTGTGAACTAGCTGGTCCCAAGTGCTGACTTTATCCTTAATGCTGTTATACCAGGTTAGGGATGTCCCTTTAAATCAGTCACAAGCGGAAGTATATAGCTCATCTTTGGTGACACCTCGAGCAATACGGAGAATCTCAACCTTTTCAAGGAACGAATGAACTCCCTTGGATTGTGCCCGGAAAATGGAGATTCCACTTAAAAGGTGCGATATATAGAGAGACAGAAGGACTGGGAGTAAATTCATGGCCAGAAGAGGTCCTTTGGGGAGTAGAAGCAGAAGGTACTAATTTGAAGGCTAAATCCCCCTCTAACATTAAAAGTTCAGTTTGCAAGTGGGCCTTTGTCCTTTCTTCTTCTTCTGAATTTTCTGACAGCCTATGGATTCTACCTGAGAGATGGGTCAAACGGGTCGAGATTCTTTTATACAATGGACAGGAGATAGAACCAGTAAAGTTAGCAATTTGGGTGTTCAAGTCATTGATAGTTTCCCTAATTTCGGCGGTATCTACATCAGGGGAAAGAGTACTACCAACACTATTCTGCACAAAACTTCGGTTTGCAGTTTCCTGACTTAAGGCTCCTCTAAGTAACTTCCGTTTAGAGTCGACATCCCCAATTGGCTTTATCTTCAGTTCATAATCCAATTCCTTAACTCTCAAATGGTTGGGTTCCATCGCAAGAAAAACGGACAAGAGATAAAAGATAAATAAAGAAGAGAAACCAGTAAGATAATAGAGTTACTAGATAGGGAAGTATTTCAGAGGTTTGCTTACCCCCACGGTAATTAAATATTGAATGAAATGGAAAGATAAATTAAGATACGGTAAGATAATTTCAATTCACTCAATAGCGATAAAAGATATAGAGGGTGCAAACGATAACTGAAAAAATTCTTCCACACGGTAAATAAGATAACAGTAAATTAGATCAAGATAAAAGGTAAATATATATATATATATATATATATATATATATATATATACAGGGTGTAAACGGTTTGAGTGCAAAGATTTTGAGGATCAATACTTCAGGTCAAAACAAATCAAAAAGATTTATAACATTTTCAGAAATAAACTATAGTTTTGCCAAAAAAAAGAGAAAAAGTTAGAAATTCTGTAGCCTTTATTACAGTGAATAATAGATTATTTCCGGCTTCAAAATGATTGCAAAGATAAATATGTAAATACTCAATAGCGTATACACCTTTAATGAATGTATTAACAAAGAAAATTATTATTTAAACTCTAAATATTCTGTTATAATTTGCCCTACGTTTCTCCGATCAGATGTGGCAACATAGCATATACTCAGTACTACAGCTGGCCGCTGCCATGAATGCTTTTTTGCTGCTCGGTTCTTTTAAGAAAGTGAATGTGATTTTTGCGTGACATTCGACATAGCGTAAGTTATTTGATTTTCATTTTAAAATATAAATTGGAAAAATAAATAAAATCTGTTGTGAATTGTGAGTTCGAGTGTATTATTTTGTGACAAACAGTGACAATCATACAATTAGGTAAAGACCTGACATGCTATTAATTTGTGGGGAAAGCAAATGTAATAACAAGAATTTTGAATTTTGAATATTTACTATAAATAATCCGTTTGCTCGCCAGAGCTCTATCATAATGACATCCTGCAGGTCAAAGGTTTTTATTTGTCTAAGATAAGTAATATTAATTTCTTAGTAACAATTATTTCTCGAAGAATTTAACACATAAAAGAACTACATATAAGAAATGTTTTGTTTAATATAGTTTGTATCGCATTATTTTTGTATCATAATGTAAACAACTTTGTATCCTCCCTTCTTCAACTTGATGCATAAAATATCGCCAAATATAAATATTCATTTCAATAAATAGATATTAAAAGGGTACATTTTTGAAAATAATATTTCATAAAATTTTATATACCTAAATAAATCTACCGGCACTCGAAACTATGAAATTATTTAATACAAAAAAATAACAGGTGTTCATTTTCTTGTGGTGACTCATTCCTTTATTATTCAGGCTACAAGCAAATCTCATTTTTAGCGCGACGTTGCCACATTGACAATAATTTACTTAACATGTATTTCAAATTTTCTTGCTTATTAAGGCCTTTAGACCATAGTGTTATAAGAGTTTTTTTTTGTTTGGTGGGTACTATCTGCACCTAAAATATATGCAGTCAAACTATTTACACCCTGTATATATATATATAAACAAAAAATAAAGTCTTGTGTATCGGTCCGGATCTATGTAGGTCTATGTATTTGGGGTCGCTGAATCCGAATCCGGTCAGGGTCAAGGTTATTCCAAGGTCAAATTGCCATAATCTAATCAAAAACTCTGGAACCTGAACTGATGAGGTCAAACCGAATTCAGCGACCCCAAAAACATTTTTACGAATTTTTTCAGATTTTTTGATTAGATTATGGTCATTTGACCTTAGAATGACCTTGACCTTGACCTGATAAAGTCAAACTGACCCCGAATTCGGATTCAGCGACCCCAAAAACATTAACTTACATAGGTCGGGTCCGATGCACAAGACTTTTTTGTGGGGCTGTGTTATTAAATCTCTCAATTATGTTGGATAAATGGTTTAAGTTAATAAATTAGATAAAACAATATGATCAAAACATTGAGGTTATTAAACGATACTGTTCATCAACAGATGATTGAAATTTCCACGATAATTGAATCTGATAGATTACCACATATTCGATACTCAAAACTGGAACTCCAGTTGCAACCAATTTTTCTTGTTTCGCTGTGCACCTCCACAGGCCAAATTTATAAGATAAATCCTTCAGCCAATGTGCCAATTGTTGTTAATTTTGTGAAACAACAATCGAGAGCGCCACGTTGGGCGCCAATTTGTAACCTAACAAGCTGGAGAGACACATATATACTGTTGGTTAGACAATACACATCCCTCTCACCTGTCTTGGCGAAATTGTGGGCCAGGCCAATGGATACACACAGTTCCCAAGAAAAACGACAAGATAACGAAAATTTACAATTTATTTATATTTTAAATTAACAATATTTTCTATAGATTTAAGTCAGTAGCAGATAACAAAATTTAAACAATCTAGGTATATATATATATAAATTTGTTATAGTGAAGTTACAAACCAAATAATCTATAAAATACTTGCCTTACAATACCCTCGGTAGGAATGCCGTTCCGTTGTGGTTGGTCTGCTGTTGAAGGTACTGATCCTGGAGCTATATGCCAACCAGCAGCCGGGGTTCCAATAACTTAGGGCGGCCAGGAGTTGCCACTGTCCTACCAGAGGACAAGTCGAATCAAGGAGTACTGAAAGAGTTCTGCTCCCTTGGTTTGAGGCTAGTGGTTACGTGTCTGGGCACTCTTAGCCCCTGTTAATGGCATGCATGGAAAAGTTATTGGCCAATTAGTGATAGCCCTTAGAATATAGTATGCTCTGTAGGATCGTGTATGAGTTGAGGCACCCTACCTTATTTTTCCTTAACTTCTTCACCCTAAATTAACTATTTGAATACTACCAAAATGAATGAAAAATACTTTAACTAATAAAAGTAAATTTGAAACGCTTCAAATTCTACGTAAAAATTATTAAAACACAAGTTAAAATAAGGGTTAATTAGATATATAACAATTACGTTTGAGAGTCAAAAATGTGTTTACAGATAATGGTAAATGAAATCTGAAAACTTATAATCCAAGATCTAATCATGTGCCTTCTAATCCTACAAACTTTTCGACAATTGACGAAAGCGAATTTCCGCCGAGATGATGGGAAAACTCAGTACTCTAAATTAATATCAATGTACGGTACTTTAAGAATTATAAGGTAATAAACGATAAAAATGGTTAGTGCATCTATATTAATAAATATATATACAAAAATCAGATGTGAAATCTGGTCATATATATTCCCCCAAGTTAAACAAATAAATAAAGAAAACTAGGCGTAGCCAAATGCTTTAGCCCAGAACCTACTTGGCTCTCTACTGCAAACTTAGAGAAAGGAAAAATTACTATGTGAATTATCTATAACCATGAAGACAAGCAACCAAATCTGGACCAATGAATAATGATAGACCAGCGAGTGACTTAAAAAAATTAATATATTTACTATATATAAATCAAATTCAATATAATAGAAATATATATGAAATACTAAACAAAATAAAAAATAGCAATTTTTAAGCCACTCACATTATCATCCTTAGTCGCAGTCTAACCCAGTTGGAAAGCTTCGTCGGCTACTAAATTTAGGCTCACAGGAGATTTCGTCTAGTGGATCAATTTTTCTCTTTCTGAAATTTTTTTGGTAGATATCGTCTATCAAACTCTCCAGATTCACCAATACCTAAAAATGCAAAAGAGGCCAGCAATAATTGTTCCCTTTTTCCTTTATTTTGTTTATCATGATAAGTGTGAAATCTCTAGCAACTAACGATGGCTTACCCACGCCAACTACGTTGCAGATGCAAAGCAAAAAATTACAAAAACTAATGAACCACGCGGTTAAGCCCCAAGGATTTATTGTTGCAATAAAATTCGGTATATCGATATTAAGATGAATATGAAACCAGATTCACCCAAGATTTCTTTCCAAAATTATTAATAGATACGATAAAATATGAACTATAGCCTATAAAAAAACTATAAAAAATATTCATTCGATAGATCAAACTATAACGATAAGCTGAATCTGCTTAATACAATCAAATATACGGTAATAAGGAAAAGGATAAATTAAGCAAATTCTAGCTGATAATTTTACGATAAAGAATGATTTTTCCCAAGAAAAAAATATAATATCTCAGAACAAAATACGCTCACGTGTTGTCCCTTTGGCAGCCGGAAAAGAAGAGAGCAATTCTGCTTCCTTCAACAAGCATTTCTCCCACCTGTCCAATCATAGAAGTAAGGACAGGAAATGACTCAAATTTTATTGAGCGCGAAATCACGAATATTAATCAATAGTTGGTCAATACAGGAACTAATACAAGATAATTTCGATAAAAGCACAAAGCAAAATTTTACTAATTCAATCATGGATAAAATTTTATTAATGACAATTTCCTTCTTCCCAAAAAAAATATATTAAACTAATATTTCCAGTATGAACTGAAGTCACTTCGAAATAGCACGTGATGTTCGTTCTGTCAAGATATTTATCGCGCTAAATCATAGGAACAGAGTTGGACTTGGAATATTTTTCAACTGAATTAACTGTTATTTAGCAATTAAAAGCGAAAAAGCGACTGCGTAAGCGACTAAACTAGGAGTATTTACTCACTTCTTTATTTATTAAGATAAACACACTGGTTTATTTCGGTAGAACTCAGTTCAGAAAACGATATAAGGAAAGCAATTTAAAAAAAATATAAAAGATAATTTATTAAAGCCACTAATATGAGTATATATCAATTTAACAGGGAGGGATTTGAATCTGCTCTGCTTCTTTTATTTTTATTATTCTATTTTACATGTGATGAAGGGGCTGTGTTGTGATTGTTGGGCGTGTCTGCTTTGTTTAATCTGGTAATTACAGAGGTCCATGCTATAGGAAGGCGAGAGCTGTCATCGCGTCGATTTAGACAGAGGGGTATTTTCTCTATTTCTATAGCTTCGCGAATAGTGGATGCCAAAAGGGAATTAACAGATATGATAGTCCTACTGCCCGCGAAGTTGGTAGTGTCCTGTTTGGATATGATGATGCGCTAGAACTGTAGTCGGATCTTTTTTGCGAACTGACAAAGAATGTTCATATACTCGATGGTTGACGCACCTTTTAGAATATATATATATATATATATATATATATATATATATATGTTATGAGTGGGTTCTCATAAACAAAGTTTTAAAAAAGATTTTATTTTATCAACACAAAAGTTCACACTTTGAATTACTTTAAAACTTAACTTTGGATTTAGCGATTTTAAATACGCGTTTAATAAATGTGATAGAACTTTAATGTAGTAGAGCTTGTGAACTGAACTGTATGAAGAACGAACGTGATAGAGCTTTACTCGGCGAGGGACAAAATGTAATAGAGCTACGAGAAAGCATATTTGAATGAATTTATAAGTTTAAGAATGCTTAGGCATCATTTCCGTTCTGTACACCTGCAAGCCTGCAAAATAGCGGAGTAAACAAGTAACAATGAGCTATTGTTTAATACAACGTAGTTACTTTGTTGAAGGTTAATCCAATGTTAAGTTTTACATATAACATAAATATTATTCTGAAATTAAAAGTTCACAAAAATTAAATGTTTTTGTTTTCACTCACATTTTTTTTTTGTTTAACCAAGTTCAATATCGTTTTCGTCTTCTTCTGGATGGACACTTGGTCTTCTTCTTGGTAAGAATCTGGCGAATGTGAAATGTCTTCTTTTATGTGGAGGAGGCGGATTTGGACCCATGATACTTATTCTTGTCGGTCGTTTTCTTCAACACTTGCAAAATGTGCAAAGGGCTATTAGGGCTACGATTAGTCCAATGGTGAAATAAGTAAACCATGATATATTTTTATTTACGAAGGGCTCATTTATTATTTGATCCAATTGTTCGGAGTATTGATCCAATTTATGTTGTGCTATATTCAGATCGTCTACATTAATTTTGTTTAGTTTTAAGGGTTTGAGCTCTGGTAATTGTTTCTTCTCTGGAATGTTACTGCAACATTCATATGGTATTTGCACTGGGACAGTATTGTATAATTTTTTCGTGTTTCTGTCGTTGCTGTTTCTGGCTCTTATTCTTGTTGTTCCAATGAAGGCGTTGCACTCTGGAGTTAGTGTTATAATTGAATTGTTTTTTATTATAATTGTTTTTGTGTCTTGATTTACACATTTACTTGTTATTGGTAGTGGATCAGATACAGTTATCAACCATGTATTGATCTGGATTTCTTTCACCTTGTAGCCATTTGCACAAATTAATGACGTTTGACAAGTTTTTGGCAATTGGAATTATTGTTTAAGTAGTTGAGCTTCACATATTGAGTTTGTATCGATTGGTAGTGCGAGTACATCAGAACATATCTTTGAATTTGCATCTAGATTTTTGCAATTGTCCAAATTTTGGAATGTAACATAGAGTAAAGATTCATCATCTTTTGCGATGTATTTTTCTAATAATATTATTGAATGATGTAACCCTGTTCTACTATCTTCAATTGGTAGAGGATATAGTTGAAAAAGAGTATAATTCTCGGATTCTACTAAGGGAATCTTTAAAACAAATATTATTTTTGACTCTGTTTGAAAAGCACGCAACTCAATTATTTCAAAATATTTAGCAATGTTTGTTAATTGAGGGGATATTGGTAAATTGTCTTTTGTTAGAGCTTGAGATATTTCTTGCAATGAATTGACTAAATCTTTTGGTGTTATTATTGAGGTGTGTATTATTTTTAATCGTGAAAAAGTTATTGAGTTTAATATATCATTAATTGAACTTTCGAGAAATGTGTAACTTTCCAATAATGTTTCGCAAATGTCTAATATTTTTAATTTACTTTCGTAAAATGCTAAATCATCATTAAGAGTATAAATTGCTTTATCAATTTTCTTTAAATCTTCATTAAAAGTTTCCTCATCTATTTTAAGCTTTTGAATTGTATTATTAAAGTTTTTAATTACCGAAGTGGTAAGTGATATCTGGTTTTTCATTAAATTTTCAATTTGATGTTCATTATGATTTAATTTTTCAATACAATCTGAGAAATATTTCCCGTCTGAAGCATCGAGGTTTCCCGATATGAATTTCCATACAGTTCCTATATCATCTATTAGACCTCTTTTATACGCTCGTTATTCGCTAAAGTGTCTGCAAATATTTCCGAATATTTATTTTCAAGATCTTTGGATATTTGACTTAATATATTGATGTGTGTTTGCACATGTGTTTTAAAACTTTTTATTTGTAGATTCTGATATTATACTTTTTATGTGTTCCAAAATATTGTTGTTATTATTTAAAGCATTTCTTATATTTTTCAAATCTTTGTAAACTAATAATGTCCACCTGTTATTTGATAATTTCATTAATGAGTCGTAATTATAATAAATTCCTACCGTGTTGTTTACTGGAGTGATCTGAACTTGACATTGTGAGATGATGAGTAGGTATGTAATTAATCCGATAAGCGTTAAATGTGTTCCATTCATCTGAAAAGAAATTATTTTTCAAGATGTGGTTTCATTCTGTCGAAATGTATTTTGTGTATCTGGCTTTATTACGATAGCTGAGTTTTTCAAAATTTCAGTTATTTTATATGGACCATTAAATTTGTTTTTCAATTTGTCTGAAATTTGAGATTCTTTTATAAAAACTTTATCTCCTACTTTAAAATTGTAACGATTTTCTGAAATTCTTTTATCAAATCTTTCCTTTGCTTTTTCTTTTGATAATTGGGTTCTTTCCCTGGCTAATTTATAAAAATAATTAATTCTGTTATTTAAATCGCGGATGTATTTGGAAATTATTTCTTTTTCATTATATAAATTTTCCGGTGGTCTCGAAGATGTATGACCAAAAATTAACTCGAAGGGAGTAAATCCGTGTGTCTTGTTTTGAGACTCCATCTTTTGTAACAATGTGGCCTAGATAAGCTACTTCTTTTCTCAGAAATTCACACTTATCTGGTTGTATCTTTAGATTTGAATTTCGTAATCTTGTGAAAACTTCTTTTAGTCTTTTATTATGCTCTTGTGTTGTTGGTGCGTATATGAGTATATCCATGTAAATTCCGGCTCTTTCATTTTGAATTCCTAGTAAAATTGAATCCATAACTCTTTGAAACGTTGTGGTGCGTTTTTCAATCCAAACGGCATCCTGACAAATTCATAGTGACCGTTCTCTACTGAAAATGCTGTTTTTTCTATGTCTTTGGGATCGACTTCTACTTGGTGAAAGCCGGACGCTAAATCGAGGGATGAGAAATACTGACATTTTCCTAACTGATCGAGTAAATCTGAAATGTTTGGTAGGGGATATCGATCGTCTACTGTTACTTCGTTGAGTTTCCTGTAGTCTATGACTATCCTCCATTTTTGTTTTCCTGACGCATCTATTTTCTTAGGAACTACCCACACTGGTGAATTCCATGGGCTGATTGAAGGTTTGATTATTCCTTGTGATAGCATTTTTGAAATTTTGTTCTTTACTTCTTCTTTGTGTGCGTATGGATATCGATATGATTTTGTCATAATTGGTTTTGCGTCACCTGTATGTAATTTATGTTTTGTTTCATTCGTGAACGTGAGGTTATCTCCGTCTAAATAAAATATATCTGAAAAATCTGTGCAAATTTGGATGATGTCTTCCTTTTCTTCGTCATTTAGATGATAAAATCTTAGTTGTTGTAATATTTCGTGTTCTCGGTCAGTGTATGAGTTGTTTTCAAAATTTGAGTTTGAGAAATAATTTATTGAATAACTTTCGAGAGGTTCGATTTGTAAATTTTCAAAATTTCTGGTTTGATTGATTGCATAAGGATTTATTACTGTGGTATAAAATTCACCTTTATCATTTGTTTGTATTAACGCATTTGGTAACCTGACTTTATTTATTTCTGTGGCTACTAATACAGCTTGTTTGTTTTTTAAATTGCATTTTAGTTTTACGATTTTTTCACAGCGGGGTTCTATTTGAATTTCATTTGAAATATCACTGGGATTTGAATTTTTATTTGTCATTGTTGAAATATTTTCTGTGGGTTGATCGTTAAAATGATCTTTGGTAAATTTAAAAAGAGGTATTGATTCAAAATTTGTGATTAATTGTTCATTTTTCAAATCAATTACACATTGGTATTGTTGTAGAAAATCTGACCCTAGAATACCGTCAAATTCGATATCTAAGTCATAAATGTAAACTTTGTGATGACTATCGTTTCCGAAGGGAATACTGATTCCCTTATTAAAATTTTTTGATTCGTTATGCCTTGTATAGTGATGTTTTCTTTGTTTCTCTTTTTATAGTTTTTGCAAGTTTGGGGCCTATATCAATTAAGATTTTAAATTGGTTTGTAATATCTTTTATATAATAAAGGTTTTCTCCATTTACTGTTAAAAGGAGGAATTTATTTTTGTAAGTAATCTGTTCTCTGTAAGGTTGAGAGTTTGTATTTGGGCTGTTAGATTTTCTAGGTAAGGTGGAGCTTCTGAAATGAAGTCCTCTTGAAAATTTTCCTTTTCTAAAAATGTTTCATGATTTTCGTAATCAATTTGTTGGGATGAGTCAAAACATTGTTCAAAGTTGTCTTGATTATAATGGTTTGTTCTTGGATTTGTATTTGTATTTAGTTGTCTTTGATTGAAATTCATTGACTGAGGTCTAGGAATTGTTCCTGTGTTTGAGGAATTACCCTGACTTGTTGAAAGTTGTGAATTGTTTCGAAAATTTGGATTCCTTTGGAAATTGCTTTGATTATTTTGATTTTGATTTCTCTGGAAATTGTTAGAGAAATTCGGGTATCTTTGGAAATTGTTTTGATTTCTCTGGAAATTGTTTTGAATGTTATTTGAGTAATTGTTTGGATGATTATTTGATGGTTGTGTTGGTCTTTTCCTACATTCATTGTATAAATGTCCTATTTTTCTGCAATAAGTACATTGTTTTTTTGAATTTTGATTTAAAAAAGGGCGTTTTTGCGAACGCGGTAAAAGATCGTGTTTTTGTTTCTCGAATTGTTGCAACTGAAGTTCTCTCTTTATCAAAGTCGTTGCACTTACAATATCTGCGGGATTTGAAGCTCTGATTACATAACCTAATTGACCGTTTAAACTTGTTAATAAAGCATTTAAACACATATTGTCTATCAAGCGAGTTTGAACGGATTTCTCGATTGCGGACAAAAATTGTTTATTTATGGAAGCATATAACTTTGAATTTAAACTTTGTAATCTTGATACAAAAGTTATTGCATTTCGTTTTCTAACTGATGCATTTTTTGAAGGTCGTGTATTAAACTTGAAAAGTCTCTCGTGTCGGCAAAATGTAATTCTAATAAATTTTTTATTTCAAGCCAAGTGTTTGGGTTTCTCGAATTGATTAATTCAGCGGCTTTTAATTTTAATTTATTCTTAATGTGAATAGTTAAAAATAAATTTTGGTCACCTACTGCCATGCGATTTGCGGTTTCGCAAGCGTTTATAAATGTTTGTAGATTAGTTTGATTTCCGTCAAATTCTGGTATCAAACTGAAAATTTGTATGGCTCTATAACATGTTCCTCTGTGTGTGACATTTTTGAAAAGTTTTGAAAGTTCTCTTTTTTTTTCCTTGAAAATTAATTAAATTGTTTTATAACAGTTTTTTGTTATTTTTAAGGATTATTTTTACCGTTTGAAGATATTAGAACATACAATTTTTTATTGTTGTTATTTAATTAAGAAGATGATTCCTACCTTGTTTCCTAAGTTCTGCCAGTGGAGTGAGCAACTAATTCAGGACTTACGCGGGTTCTGTCACTGTAGACTTGGAGACTGGTTTTTCTCTTCGGCAATTCTGCTTCGTTGAGTGAATCTGCTTTGTTTCCTAAGTTCTTCAGTGGAGTGAGCAACCAATTCAGGACTTACGCGGGTTCTGTCACTGTAGACTTGGAGACTGCGATTCTGTTTCTGTTGAAGGATTCTGATTCTGCTGAGCTTCCTTTTTTGCGGGGTTCGTTTTCTTGGTAAAGGATTGGAATCCAAAGCCGGAGTGAGTAACCAATTTAGGAATTACGCGTGTTCTGTCGGCGTCCAAGATCTGGATGACTGCACCAAATTTTGTGTTAGCGTACAGGATAATCCTACTGCCAAATGTTGTCAGCGACCAGGATATCCGATTGTTTAAATGGTATGTCAGCGTACAGGATCCTACTGACTGCGCCAAATGTTATGAGTGGGTTCTCATAAACAAAGTTTTAAAAAAGATTTTATTTTATCAACACAAAAATTCACACTTTGAATTACTTTATAACTTAACTTTGGATTTAGCGATTTTAAATACGCGTTTAATAAATGTGATAGAACTTTAATGTAGTAGAGCTTGTGAACTGAACTGTATGAAGAACGAACGTGATAGAGCTTTACTCGGCGAGGGACAAAATGTAATAGAGATACGAGAAAGCATATTTGAATGAATTTATAAGTTTAAGAATGCTTAGGCATCATTTCCGTTCTGGACACCTGCAAGACAAAATAGCAAGCCTGCAAAATAGCGGAGTTAACAAGTAACAATGAGCTATTGTTTAATACAACGTAGTTACTTTGTTGAAGGTTAATCCAATGTTAAATTTTACATATAACATATATATATATATATATATATATATATATATATATATGTTATATAGGAATTTAATAGACTCTTTAAAATAATAAGTTCTAATATTATGTAATATTATAGTCTTTATTCAAATTGTCACGTAGTATATCTTATTTCACATTTTAATCTCTCATATTATATTACTTTCGCCTCGTATAGATAAAATCTGCACATCTGCTGTTTCGACTTAACAGAATTTCTTTCCTCTTCATTTTTTTAAGTTTATATAGAGTCAGCACATTATTTCTTATAAATTGTTATTGACGACCTTCAGTCCGGCAGATGATTTCCTTTACTTCCAGTGTTAATATTATTGTACTCAAGTTTATCAAGTATTAAAGATTGTTATTTAATAAATAATTTTTTTAAGTCATTTTGAAAAGAAGTGATATAAAAAGTGGCGCAGTCAGTAGGATTCCCGAACGTAACTAGAACCGGCGAACGAGCTTAACTGGTAGCGGCGGATCCTAATCCGTAAAACAAGGCAACTAACTACAACTTCAGAACACGGCGGACGACCAAGAAACCCGAACCATATTTTTAACCATACCAATTTTATTTTTGTTCCTTATATTTTTGAATTTCTCGATTTATTTTATTTTATTCTTTTACCATACTTTGTTTGCAAATAGTGTACACTAACTATTTTCCTCCATTATATGTTTTATTGTTTTCGTAACAATTTGAAAAATTTATTGCACTTTAACCAATTTATACATTTATTTTGAACAAATTTTATTTTTGCTTAAATTTTTCAAACAATTGTCCAATTCTCCCATTTAATAAATTTAAAAAATGGCACAACAATCTCCCAGAGACGGCTCTGAACCTGAGCCCTATCGGTTATCTGAAATCTTCTCTATCGTCCCAGAATTCGAAGGAGATCAGATCTCCTTGGGAACATTCATTAATGCGAGCGACTGTGCTTACAACATATCGACGGGCGATCAAAGATACCTTTTACTCATCCATATTAAAAATAAATTAAAAAAAATTGAATCTTCATTTTGGAGATTCCAGGGATTTGACGTCCCTGATACAAGATCTACAACGCCTTTAGCAACTATCCAACGAGTCACCACTTACTTTCTACAACCGACTACAAGTCCTAACAGCAAAAATGCACACCAATATTGAAAAGGCATCCAATTTAAACGCAGACCAAAAGGTAGCGCAAACGAGTCTAATAGACACTATGGCGCTTAACACCCTTCTAACCGGGTTAGAACCGCGTCTGGGACAAATCATCCGTGCCGGTAACCCTAAAGACCCTAGAAGCCAATGTAAGAATCAGACGCGAACTACAGTTATCGTACTTTGAGAACCAGAAAACTACGAAACAAATTCCCCCGAGGCCCAACCAATCTTTCCGAAGGCCTAATTATCCAAATAATAAGTGCTTATCTTGCGATAGACTCGGACACATCGCGTCCGAATGTCGTTCCCAAAATTACCAAGCACCCGTTTACAATAACAATAACGGTAACAACAACTATATGAGACCAAACCCTTTCGCTAATAATGGTTCCCAAAATCAGCCTCCACAATTTCGGCAAAATCAGCCTCCACAATTTCGGCAAAATCAACCCCCACAATTTCGGCAGAATCAGCCAACCTTCAGGCAAAATCAGTCACCTTTCAGACAAAATCAATATCGTAATCAGCCAAGACATTTCCAACAAAATATGCAACAACCTCGTCAGTCAGTGATTCAAAAGAACCCTAATTTCCACCAGAATCCAAACAGGGCACATCATTTAAGTTGCACAAATTCTTTCGATGATTACAACGATTATTATACAGCTAATAATCACCCATATGAAGATTATCATACAGCTGATAATCAAAGAAATTACGACTACTATACAGATAATAGTTATTCATACGACACAGGAAATACTAGTCATCATACTGCTGATAACTTCGGATAACAAACTGATGATTTGGACCCACTAGAAAATCAAAACTACCAGGATTTTCTTTCTCTCCCAAATCCAGTCCAGTCTTCACACTGTCAACCCCAAAAACTTATACTACATAAACGACGCTATTGGTCAATACAAATTGCTTATAGATACAGGCGCAGGAATTTCAATTTTCAAAGAGCAAACTGTCAAAAACTTTCCTCTAAGATTCCAAGAACATGTAATTATTCAGGGCATCACTGATCAAAAAATTTCAATTTCCCAGTCAACCATTTGTTCTTGGTACCCCCACAAGGTTTTTATTTGTAATCTTGACATCGACTTTGATGGCATCTTAGGTTTAGATTTTTTGGAACATTATGAATGCGTAATAGACTTAAAATCTAAGCAACTTTGAACAAATTTTAAGGATATCGCTCTTTATAAGGTCCCTACCTTGCCTTTTTCAGATATCGCACCTCCATCAATTCCCAACACACAAAAAACCAATAATTTCCCGAACTATATTTCTATAGAACCTCGCACCGAAAAAGTATGTAAACTGCGATGTCACCTTTCTAATACTGACGCTGTTCTACATGCTATCAAAAAAGAAAAAGTAAGATTACCCGACTCCTTGGTATATGTAAACCAAAATGGCGAATTCTTCATTTCAGTTATAAACGCCAACGCCATCCAAAAAAAAATAATTTTGTTAACTTCACTATAGAACCCCTTACTCAAATACAACCCTGCTTCAATTTTAACAACTCTTATGACCAGTTGACAGAAACTTATTAATACGACAACAACTCAGAACAGATCACTTAAACGTTGAATAAGAAGATATGATTACGAGCCTTTGTCTAGACTTTCAAGACATATTTTTCTTAGAAGGCGACGCATTATCTTTTTACGAACGAAATCAAACAGTCGATCGAGACAAATAACTCCAGACCCATCTATACCAAATCTTATAGGTACCCGCAGGTCCATAAAGAAGAGGTTAAAGAACAAGTCAGTAAAATGCTTGATCAAGGCATCATTTGTCATTCTATTTCCCTTTGGTCTTCCCCAGTTTGGGTCGTCCCCAAAAAATTAGACGCCTCAGGCAAACAAAAATGGCGTGTCGTCATTGACTACAGAAAACTGAATGAAGTCACAGTCGATGACAAATACACTTTGCCAAACATCTCCGATCTTTTAGATCAACTTGGCAAATGCCAATATTTTTCCACGTTAGATCTCGCCTCCAGTTTTCATCAGATAGAGATGGATTCTAAAGACATCCCCAAGACAGCATTTTCAGTTGAAAACGGCCATTACGAGTTTGTTCGTTCACGAACACATTTCCCGGTTGACCGAAGTCTTCAAACCTTAAGATTCAACCCGACAAATGTGAGTTCTTAAGAAAAGAGGTAGCGTATCTTGGTCACCTAATTACACAACAAGGTGTAAAACCGAACCCCGAGAAAATCAGTTGTATCCAAAACTTCCCAGAGCCAAACAACCCGAAAGATATCAAATCTTTCTTAGGATTGGCCGGATACTATAGAAGATTTATTCCCAATTTCGCTAAAGTGTCCAAACCTTTAACAAAACTGCTTCAAAATGACACTAAATTCTTCTTTGATTCCGATTGTAAGGCCGCATTCAATGATTTAAAGAAAGCTCTCATCTCAGACCCCATCCTTTTCTACCCAAATTTTCTTCTTCTTCTCACCACAGACGCCAGCGCTTTCGCGATTGGTGCAGTCCTTTCACAAGGCCCAGTTGGAAAAGACCTTCCGATTGCTTATGCCTCCCGCACTTTGTGTGCCGCCGAAACCAGACCATTGAAAGGGAAGTGCTTGCCATTGTGTGGGCACTCAAAGCCTTCCGTCCTTATTTATTTGGTCGTAAGTTTACTTTAATCACCGATCACCGCCCGCTTACGTGGCTTTTCACCATCAAGGATCCAGGCAGTAGACTTGCCAGATGGCGACTGAAGCTGGAAGAGTACAATTATAAAATTGAACATAAACCAGGCAAGATAAACAGAAACGCCGATGCTCTCTCGCGAATCAAAGTCAACCACTTCCAACAAATCGCGAATTTTCAGTCAAAAATCCATGCCTTCAATGACACCGACTCCAGAACCAGAACCTGAACTTACTGACGAACACCTTACTAACGAAATTAATAAACTTGTTGACTTGTATAAAACAAGATCAATAATTAACTATTCAAAGATCGAAACTACTAATTCCCAACTTCTGGACAAATCCCATAAACAAATTATTTCATTTTTCTGGCAAAACAAGTTAACTGATCTACACGAACGAATCATGGACGATATTTTTGAAGAAGATATCACATTCGAAAACAATTCCATCAACACCTTCGCAAGTAAATCAGTTAAAGACCGCAAATACTTAATAATCCCCTTGCCATTTGACCCGGAAATAGTCGTACAATTTCTGTTTCATTATTTACAAATCACAAGATAAATTCGATCTTGAAACCACATATTACGTTGAAAACAACTTAGAACTCCCAATCCTCGAAACTTTTTCTTATGTCTTTGCAGTCAAAGATATTAAATTAAAAATATAATCATAACTACACCCTCAGAAGATGAAATACCTCAAATTTTAGAACACTACCATCAATGCAAAAACAATTTGCATCGCGGAATTAATGAAACAGTAAGGCGAATAAAAGAGAAGTATAACTGGACCGGTTTGACAAAAAACGTTGAAAAGTCATGCGAAATTTGTCAAAAAGTCAAAATATGCCGAAAAAATTTGAGTTCCCCTCTAGTCATCACACAAACGCCCAAAACACCCTTCGAGCGAGTCAATATCGATATCTTTGAATATCCCACTCGAAATTATGCTCTAACAATCAGGGACGAGTTAACGAAATTTATACAGGCGTATCCTATAAAGGATAAAACGAGAAAAACTCTCGTTAACACGCTCATTCTTTATTTTCAACGCTACGGCACCCCGTTGAGAATTCACTGTGACTACGGTCGTGAGTTCGATAACGTATTAGTAAAAGACCCCTGTGAACTCTATGAAATAAAGTTAACCTTCTCTAGTGTAAGTCACCCACAATCAAATGGTTCCCTTGAACGCTTCCATGCGACACTATCGGAAATGATCCGGGCAAATATCGCCGAAAATCCAAACGAACACCCGTTTAATGTTCTGCCATACGCAGTCATATGCTATAACAACACCAAAAATAGGACTCATGGTTTCACTCCTTATGAGTTGATTTTTGGTCACACGACGAGTAGACCACCGGAAACGCTTTACAACCAAAAGAACCTCATTTCCAAGTACGTTAGAGATCTTAATAACCGTATGGAATATTTTTACAAATTAGCGCGAGCCAAAACCGAACAACAAAAAGGAAAAGCCAAAGCACGTTTCGATCAACAAGTACCCAAAAATCAACCCACTTATAACATAGGCGACCAGGTATATTTAAGAGAATCCCAAATTTCAAGTAAGCCCCAAAACCAATTTAATGGCCCTTTCCAGATAACTGAACTTTTACAAAATTCTGCAACTCTTCTGAACCCCGAAACAAATCAATCTACAAAAGTAAATTTTGACAGATTGAAACCGCATTTTGAATAGAAATTACTTTATTTCAGACTACTTGGACTCTTCACAATCGTGACGTTCCAATTTTCAATAACTCCCATAAACAACAAAGTAGGACCCTTCTTTCATGAAGAAGGAACTGTCAAAATATCAAACGATAAATGGACCCTACTTGTCTACAAAGATCTTCACCCTTTCGTTGACGCAATTGCCAACAATGACAACATTTTGAGTACTTTAATTGATACTATCCACTCAAACTTAACTACCCGTATGACAGTATTTAAACCTCAAGTACAAACTCATATTAGCCTCCTAAAATAAATATCTGACACAGTAAACTTAAAATATCAAGAGATATTAGCAGACACTAAACTTTACAACTCCAACAGGCAAAAACGAGGACTTATTAATGGTATAGGAACAATTTGGAAATCAATAACTGGAACTTTAGACGCTAGTGATGGTGAATACTTTAATGACTGTATCAACAAGATAACACATGACGAACAGCAAATCGAAAATTTACTAAAGAACCAAATTTCAGTAACGACTTCCGTAATCAAAAACTTCAATGCAACAGTTCAGAAACTTCAAATAGACGAAGAAACATTTAACAGGGACATTGCATTTTTCGAAGCACTAGTCAAAACATTAGATCTATGCGAATCATTAATGGAAAGCTGTCTTTATACAAGACGCTCTAAATGATGTATTGTCAGCAATATCTTTCGCTCGCATTAAAATGTTACACAGTTCAATAATAAACCCCGCCGATTTAGTCGAATCTCTTCAACTTGTTTCTCAATCTTTGCATAAAAATAATTTACCTTTATCAATTTACGCCCATAATATTGCACAATATATTGACATTATAGAGTTAGAAGCATTTTAGTTAGATACAAAAATAATTTTCGTTTTGAAAATCCCTTTAGTGAATCCTGAAACTTTTATCCTTTATCGTCTATACCCAATCCCCATTCTGGACGACCGAACAGGATTCCATCATATTTTACCAACCATAACTAAATATATCGCGAAGAATGATGATTGATTGTTGTATACCACATTTCGGAACCTAGACAACTGCAAGCCCTTAAGCCGAGTTCAGTGGATATGTTCAGACGTTCTCCCGTATCCTATTGACAGCGATTCCATCTGTGAGGCTCAGCTTTTGAAGCAGTCCACCTTCCTTCCAAAAGTTTGTTAAACTTCGATACTGTATGCCAAAGACTACAATGTTTACGAAACCAGTTCAAATGTATGGCTTATTTCTGTTTCAGATCTTCTCCCAATCATCATAAAGTGTAGCGGCAACAACGTTGTAACCAAAACCATTGCAACCAATTCAATCCTCCAATTGCAATCAGACTGCAATGCATTCATCGACAATACCCGAATCCATTCAAAAATGTTAATTGAAGATTCCCAGAATATTACATACAAGAGCCATCCAGTTCAAATACCTTACAACTGCTGTGAATCCATGCCACGAAAGAAGTACGTTCCAGATCTGAAACCCCTCAGATTAAACAAGATCGACGCCGACGACCTCAACATAGCGCAACACAAGCTCAACCAATATTTCGACGAATTAGACAAATTATCAACCAGCCGTTTATTAAAAAACATACATCTTGGTTCACAATTCTAACCATTACTTCCATCATCGCATTAATACTTTTGTACATTTTCTACAATTGCAAAAGCAGAAGAAAGTCCAGACTACTAGCCATAGCCACCACAAGTCATGACCCGCCATCACCTCCACCAAAGCGAAGTCGAAGCAAAACCAGACGCTTCAGATTCTTCCCCAAGCCTCCAACTCCAGAAACCCATAGAATAAGATGAACTCAAACCAATGGTCTGAAAAGTTGAAGCATTGCATCAACTTTTTCGGGATATAGGAATTTAATAGACTCTTTAAAATAATAAGTTCTAATATTATATTTTATAACATTGTAATTCAGAACACATAACACTTTTTTCTCATAATGTAATATTATAGTCTTTATTCAAATTGTCACGTAGTATATCTTATTTCACATTTTAATCTCTCATATTATATTACTTTCGTCTCGTATAGATAAAATCTGCACATCTGCTGTTTTGACTTCACAGAATTTCTTTCCTTTTCATTGTTTAAGTTTATATAGAGTCAGCACATTATTTCTTATAAATTGTTATTCACGACCTTCAGTCCGGCAGATGATGTCCTTTACTTCCAGTGTTAATATTATTGTACTAAGTTTATCAAGTATTAAAGTTTGTTATTTAATAAATAATTTCTTTTAAAAAGTCATTTTGAAAAGAAGTGATATAATATATATATATATATATATATATATATATATATATAAATATATATATATATATATATATATATATATATATATATATATATATATATATATATATATATATATATATATAATTTATTAAATATTACTCCTGATGACCAAAAAAGATTGTAAAATTATGTAATCTATCGTTAAGACTATCGGTTTTTTAACAGTAAACGCGTTTCGTTACCCAAAAGTCATAAATCATTAATCTGAAATTTTGAGCCATATAAATTCTTAAAATAAATTTAATTCTCTACAATAAAGCTCTATTAATAAATTTACATAATACGAGTTTTCTTGTAATCGTCCCTTAAACATTGATTTGTTTTTTTTTCATTTTTTTGTTTCGATTTTGGATTTTTGAAACTACCAGAAATATCAATATTTTTATTGGTCAAAGTACTTACTCTTAAAGAAAATTGAAAACGCTGGAAAAAATATTTCTTAACATTTTTCATTAAATTCACTACTTTTATAGTTATTCGTTATTCAAAAATAATTTCAACGTCGAATAACTTTAATGTTAATAACCTTTTTGTAGAGTAGTGTAGATAAGTATTTAGATCTATATAAATATGGAAATTTATGGTATAACTAAAATCCAAAATCGAGCACTGGCTGAATGTATACACTCACCCTGCCGGTGTGCTGCCAGTACTTTGACAAAAACCGCTCTTTTGACGAGTATCAAGGAGCGGTAGCAGAAGTGTCAGTAACTAAAGAAGTATACGGTTTACATTCTCGCACTGCCAACTTCCATGCCCAATTACCTGCTCACTTCGGCATAATCTAAACCATGACAAGATGGCCTTGTTCTCCTAACGACTCATCAGCCAAATTTCGAGTTGTCGAAAACCGGTCTGTAAAGGCCATCAGTCAGACCATGCAAAAAACGACTACCATATTAATTGATAAACAAAAGTTTACACGATAAAACATTCACCAAATTTACTTCTTACTATAGCGTCTATGTTTTACCAAAACAATATTAAATTTAAACATCTCGTTCTGGGTGTTGCGATTTCTCAGCCAGTAAATGTATATTGATATACATAAGATGTTAGTGATAGTTAACTGTCTTTTTTTATTTAATGTCACATTAACTTATAATAAAGGTCCCCAAAAACCTTTGTATTACGTATTTTTATATTTCTAATAACAAAGAAAACGTTTTTTTTACATCTAGTCCCTCCAAGATATTGTCTCAGGTAGATCATCAGTGGAAAAACTTCATCCCCAATACAATATGGGAACTTCCCTGCTGACACTTCAATTCTAATTAATTTCATCAATTTCTGCCCAAAAAAAGTTTCTTTAAAAAATTCACTTTTGTCGTTAGCCACAACATTTACCTTATTGAAAAAAGTCACAAAAAGCTATAAGAAGTATGCTGCCTTGTTTACATAAATCTTTGTTTAAATAAGTGGCAGTGTTAATCTTATTATATTGTGTAAAGTTTCACATGTTTCTAAACTGATATTTGCAGCTGTTGTAAGACCAATTAATATATGACTGATCAAATTTTCAAAGAAAAGTAGAATTTTTTAAAATATTACTCCAATAGACTATAATTATTAAATACTTTCACTACCAGTTTCTCTAATAAAGAAGCAGACATTTATTATTTAATTTATGAATCATAAATCTTCAAGAACCAATGTGGGCAAAGTATAAAAAATCGTTCTGGTATAGAAACGTCCCCATTATGAGTATTTGGTACTCGTAATGACAAATTCGCTACATAAAAGGGCAACGTTAACATTACATTGTGGGAAATCAATAATATATTTATCAAAGTTTGCAATAGTATTTTTATGAAAAAATATCTTAATAATTAGTGGATTTTGTAAAAGTATACAAATTTTAAATGGACTTCTGATAAAGATGGCGGAGCATCGCACCGCATGTGTGTGTGTCTTAGGTTAAGAAAATTAGTTTTAGTGAGCAAATAGTGTTTTTAACCGACATCCAAAAATGAGGTGATTATCAATTCGTCACCACGTTTTTATTTATGTGTGCTCATTGATTATTCAAAACCGGCTTGAGCAAGTTTTAAATGTTTTAAACGGTATTGCATTAAGGAACGTTACAGAAAGGAACCATATAATTTTAAAGTCAGATTTACGGTTTTCCAGAAAATCAGAAAAAACAGTAATTAAGGGACTACACTTCACTGAATTTCAATGAATCTACACTGTTTTCGCTAAAACGGCTCAATCAATTTGAATATTTTAAATTGTATTCTACAAAGAGATGTTCCAGGTTGATTCTGTATAATTTTCTATATCATAAAATATACAGTTTTTCCGGAAATCGAAAAAATATGTGCAAAAGACGGTAAAAATTAATGTAAATGTCAAATTTTCATCATAAATATCTAGCTTAAATGTCAAGATATGCCATAAAAGTATATCGTACAGGGTGATTGTAACGGTTTTCAATTTACGGGGCTTAAACTCGAGTGAAATGTATCGAAAAGAAAAATTGTTATGTGTTATCTTTTCTTTAAGGTATACGGTGGTGGGTGCGTGTGTGCGTCCATGATTCTAGTAGCAAGTAATGTACGCAGTTGTAATATAGGGCGAAGTAAAATTACAGTTATACATATGGGTTCAAAAAATCTTACAAGTAAATGTGATATTGGGTGGTACATAATCAGTTGCATATATAGGATGGTTGAAGCATAAGGTGGAATAGAATTAAAATTATACATAAGTAGTTGCGTATACTAGGTAGTTAAAATAAGTGTAAAGAAGATGTAAAACTATAGTTGTAAAGAGTGGATCAAAAAACGTTAAAAAATTGTCAAGTAAGCACATACAGTAAGAATATTTGAGTTATAGGGCCGAGTGTTCGAAAAACATTACAAGCAGTTGCATATACAGGATGATTGAAATATAAGGTGAAGTGGAATTATGTTATACAAGGTGGTTAAATTATAATTGACATATGGGGTGAAGTAAAATAAAAATAGAAACAGTCAATAGTGTGGAGAGGATTAATATTTATACAGGGCAGTGGCAACATCGTGTGGAGTTCAATTATAGTTGTAAAGGGTGGTTCAAAAAATAGACAAATAATTTATATTGGGTGACCAATATTCACAAACATATACAGGGTGGTTGCAATATAGGGTGAATTAGAAAATGGGTAAAATAATAAAACTAATAAAAAAGTTAAATAATATGGAAAAAATACAAACAAATACAAATTAGAGAGGTGGAGAGAGAGAGAGAGAGAGAGAGAGAAGAATACGCTAAAACAATCAATAGAATTGTACCTTAAATCAGATAAAAAAAGAATATATTGGAAAATAGAGATTGATTGCAAACGGTTTGTAAATGGTCTTTATTCTAAGCCAGTTGAGGTCTGTTCATTTTTAAATAAAATTATTGGGGGGTTCAATACTTGATTTAGTCCCAAACAATTAATAAACGTTTTCAAAGTGATCAAAGATGTTACAAGAGTGATTAGTGCTAATAGTGTCATTGATTGTACGCCGGAAGTCTAAGACTGTCAGTTGTAATAGATATACCTAATTACACATATTACCTTGCAAACTGATTTATGTGTGTTCAATGTACTAAACATAAGGAAATAGATACCGTGGGTTCAAAATTAAACTTACACAGATATTCACTTTCGTTTTCGATGACTTTATTTACACGAAAATAAATCCAGTATTTACAAACAATGTGTAATACTAAACAGCTGACTGACTTCTATCGATTCAAATTCACACAGCAATATAAAACTAAACTAAACTATTCGACAAATACCACTGCCCTATTTAGAGTCAATACAGAAATACTGGACTGCCAAAATTATTTCTCTGTTCGTTCTTCAAGAAATTTCTCGGGGCCGCCACTTTTTATATCTATCGAAATTTAAGGATGTTTTTTTTTAATATCTCAGTTTGTTGTTGATGTTTACATTTTGTTTTTATCGGAATGATTAATTTAGAAGTGTTATGTAATGTCTTCTATAAACATTACATATAAAGAATAGAATTCAAAAAAAAAAATATGAATTAGATGTTGCGGTTTTAGTTCAATGCTGGTTCAATGCAAGTATATAATTGACGAAGGACCTTTAGCGGAACAATCAATAAACACGTAAAGTAATTCACCAAATAAAAGTTAATCACTGACCTTTTACGTCGAAGCTCTGCAAAGGGTGTTTTCTTGGTGGTTCTTTCTTCTGAGGCTAGCCCCGTGAACAGGAACAGTTTCTTAGAACATCGTCTGGACAACACGTTACACAAAAAATAGCGACGTAATGTTCATTGATTGAACATACAAAAAAATGCGGGTTTAACAACAAATGATGCGCTTTTGTAAACACAAAAGAAACAAAATGACAGCGGTTTAGCGGTCGTCACGAATGGAGCTCAAAACTCGCGAATCGGGACGCAAAAAAACAACAAAAAGCGGCGTCTCTTCAGACGGAATCAAAGCCACCGAAAAGTTCGGAGTACATTGCACGAAACTCCCAAGCGTCCAAACAGCTCGGGATCCGACACACGAAACACAATACTGTATATATTTTAAACGCAAAAACACACTTACAATTAGCATTAGCGCGACGGAATGTTTTTGAAAAGGTGCAGAAGTTTAAAAATCAATGAAGTAATTCAATCAAATTGAACACAATACACTAAACAAATGCGGGAACGCACCATTCCGCCAGCCTTGAATTACTTATTTCAAAACTAAGGGTCCACTGGCAGTGGACAAAGCTTTACAAGAGGTCACTTCAAAGTACCACTTGCAGTTCTAACTGTAGCAACGCGTACAACACCATCACCTCCAGGATGTACGTCAATAATGCGCCTTAATGGCCAATTCAAAGGAGGTGAAGTGTCTTGCTTCAAAATAACAAGAGTACCTGGCTTAACAACCTCCGAGAGATCAGTCCATTTACTCCGTTGATGAAGAGTATTTAAATATTCTTGCGACCAACGTTTCCAGAATGCCTGATGCAAACGACTCAGTAACTGCCATCTGTTGAGACGATTAGATGGGACAGATAAGAAATCAGATTCAGGAGGTGCTGTTTAAGGTTCCATGGTAAGAAACATTCCAGGACTCAAGGCGGTAAAATCCGATGGATCGTTGCTACAAGGGGTTATAGGTCGCGAGTTTAAAACTGCTTCGACCTGTGCAAATACAGTAGAAAGTTCTTCGTAGGTTAGGATTTGATCTCCAACGACACGTCTTAAGTGAGCTTTAACACTACGAATTACTTTCTTTGCAGATAGAATCCAAAATCGTTGCTGCAAAAGAAATTGAACGGTTTGGATTCCTGCGTGAAGATTGGTGACATGACAACCTTCGACAATTAGATTAGTCAAACGACTTTTACTTGGTAGCAGTGCGGGAAATTTAGTGTCAAACGGCAATGGAGCATTAGCCAATCTACTACCAACTCTAAGAGTTCCCTGTTCATCAAGAAACGGCGGAAGTTTACGAAGCGATTTGGGCAAAAGTTTTCGTTCTCGAAGAAGGGAAATCTCTTTAGAAAAATATTGATCTTGAACATAGCGAACAATGCGAAGCTGAGCCTGATATAACTCAGCAGCCAAAAATGATCCAGAGCCCCTACGGTCTGGATTGCGAGCGTTATCAACAAAGCGACAAATATGAGCTATAATGCGGGTAATGCGATTAATAGAAGAATGTTCTTCTAACAAAGTACCAAATAAATTTGATGAAGCGGTGACTTGAAGCGCCACTATACGGGCTTCAGTCATAACTAGCGGTGACATGCTTGAGTCTGAGCAAGCATGTGGCAAACAAGCGGTAATCAACAATTGTGGGCCTTTCCACCAAAGTGTATTGTCTAACAACTCTGAAGGCAAAGTGCCGCGGGAACCCAAGTCAGCGGGGTTATCACAAGATTGGATGTAAAACCAATGCGAAGAAGGAAATTTTTCCTGAATGTAAGCAACTCGATTACTGACAAATGTCTTCCAACGGTGCGGGGAAGAACAAAGCCAAGAAAGGACTACCGTGGAATCTGACCAGCAACGAATCACCTTGAACAACAAACGACTATTGAATTGCTCATAAACATAATGAGCCAACTTAGCGGTAAGAACTGAAGCACACAGTTCCAATCTGGGAAGTGACAAAGTTTTCAAAGGGGCGAGTTTTGATTTAGACAACACAAAAAAACTTTGACGAAATCCAGATGCGGTTTCGAACACAAAATAAACAACAGCGGCATAACCTTTCTCAGAAGCATCACCAAATGCGTGAAGTTCACAACTAGAAAAGTTTTCTATAGCAAGCAGGTGAGGCAAAACTAAATTCGGTAAGGTCAACAAAATAGCGATAATGTCTTGCTGCAATTTGGGACCGATAAACAAAAAATCATTCAAAGATAACCGATGAAGTATCTTAGCGGATGCATTAAACACTACACGAAGTTTGGTTGTGCTACTATCAGGTTTCAAAACACAATGATGCGGTATGTAGTAACAATCAGAAGAAGTAGATGGATCGGGAACCAACTCCATATGATCCAGCTCCAAATACTCTTTGAGAAAATCACAATATTGTCTGTAGAGATCTGGTTGCTGTAGAAGATGTCTTTCTAAAGAGTAGAAACGTTGTACGGCGGGATTATACATTCCATCAAAAGCAGGAAGTGTATTTCGAAAAGGAAGGGGCACAACGAATCTACCTGAATCCAATCTCCTGCATCCCTCGGAAAATATTTTTTCGCAGATACGATCATCAGGGGACTGAACCAGTGCGGTAGGAACATCTTCAATTGTCCAGAACCTTTGGAGTGAATCATCTAATGATACTACATCTTCAATTTAACAAAAAAGCGAAGTTGGGTTTATGACTGACTGAGAGTGAGAGTTAACAGAACTCGAAGACACTTTACCCATAAGGATGTAACCAAACACAGTGTTAATAGCATCAGGAACACCTTCCTTTCCCAGAAGGCGTCCATCCAACAAAATTTGAGAAAATATATCGGCACCTAACAAAAGGTCAATAGCGCCTGGGCTATTGAAACCAGGATCAGCAAGTTTCAAATTGGTTAGATATGCCATATTAGCCATGTTAATGGGCGCAACAGGCATATCATTGCAAATGCGGGGTAAAACAATAGTATCAACAAGAAAATTGCACTCACGCTTTACTATAGAGCGAAGAGAAAGGGTAAGAGAGCCCTCAGCAGAGGTACTCTGCACAGAACCTAGTCCGTTGAGTTGAATCGAAGCGGGCGTAGGTCGGAAGCCAAGGCGTTTTGCAGCCTTGCTCGCAATGAATGATGTCATGCTACCAGAATCTAGCAGACATCGCAAAGTTTGATAAGAACCGTGCTTATCTAATACCTCAACTAAAGCGGTAGATAACAACACATTTGAATTGTATGACAAAAGTGAACTATGACAAGAGGTCTGCGGTAGAGAAGTTTCGGGACTTTCAACAGTATTAATGGTACTGGATCCACCAGATGTGGAAGCCAGGTTTGCGGGGGGAGCTTTAGATTCAGACCCAATACCTGAATCACCACGATTTGCAAAATGAAGCAATGTGTGATGGCGTTGTTTGCAGTTGCGGCAAGTGGATAAAGATTTACAGCGATTCGACTGATGAGAATCGCCTAAGCAATTAAAACAAAGTCTAAAATCTTTAACAAACTTAAACCGCGCGGATACTGATTTGTTCAAGAATTCAGAACATTTGTAAATCGCATGATCGGATTTACAAACTAAACAATTTCTATTCTTAGTGACAAACAAAGATGTAGTGAATCGGGAAGAATGTTGCTTTGAATTCAATGGTAACTTTTTGTCAACACTTTGCTTTGCCTTGCGGGATAATTCAACATGTTCAAAGGCATCACAATGCTTCGACAAAAAATCAACAACTTCCGAACGGATCGGAAAGTCATCTTGAGCGGTCACCGTACCATGGTAAAGTTCAAATTTAGCGGCTAAATTCTTTGGAACTCGTTTCAACATCATCTGAACGATACAAAAATCCCACTGATTTACTGGTAAACCCAAATTCTTCAGTGCTTCCAAATTATCACTGAAGTCATCCAATAATTTCCGAACCTCTGAAGGGCTATCTGAAGTTAGTTGGGGGAATTGTTCTAAAGCTGACCAATGAGACTCCGCGATTAAACGAGTTCGCTTGAATTTTTTTCAAAAGTGTTTCATAAGCACTCACGTAATTGTTTTGTGTTAGTTTAAAATTCCTAATAACCTCAAAAGCAGGCCCTTTTAAAGCTAACTGCAAATATTTGAACTTCTGCATAGCACTGAGTTTTTCATTATTGTGAATTAATGAATCAAACAAATAAATAAAAGTACCAAATTCCAATATGTCTCCACTAAATGAAGGCAAATCAATTCGCGGCAAAGCAACACTTTCCTGTTCCCGAGCTATATTTTGTGGCGTAGAATTCTGAACAGATTTCAGTTTAGCAAAAATAGACCTAATTGAATAAAACAATTTTTCAAATTTATTGCGAATGTCATCTTCAAAGTCAAAATCATCGGTTGCATCTGAAATTAATCCAACAATGGAACTGTGCTGTTTAAAAAATTCTAAATGAATTGAATCAACCATATCAATCATGCTAAAAAACAATTCAACGTCGTCACCTCTTAAGGCTTTCTCGGCAGCAAAACAAATATCTTCTAATCTTCTAAACTCCGATTGTCGATGATTTTTAAATTTACGTAAATTTTCAGCGGTTTTTGACATCTTAACAATAAATTAAAATCACTAACGCCACTGAACAAATCTAACACGATAGAACGTAAACAAAAACTATTCCAAAAATGTACAATTTTTTACTGTTGAAGTAGTAAAATATCTGACCAAATGTCAAATAAATTCAAAACAATTTAGCAAATAACCAAAACAAACAAAACGAGCTCTTGTAAGTTTTTAAGGCGGCAAAAAAAATTGCGTTTTATTTCCAACGGAATGAGTGAATATCCCGAACTTGCTTTCTCTTCTAACAAATAAAGAAACTAAAATTCAATGCGGTTTTCAACAATAATTGCAACGAAAAATCAATGTTTTGATCATTAAACTTTGCACGAAATTTACTCAAATGTAACCCGGCCCGGAGTTGGACCAAATTATGTAATTTATTCGATAATCTTTGCACTAAATTAACTCAAATTGCATCCGGCTCGAAGGACCAAATGTTATGTAATGTCTTCGATAAACATTACATATAAAGAATAGAATTCAAAAAAAATATATGAATTAGATGTTGCGGTTTTAATTCAATGCTGGTTCAATGCAAGTATATAATTGACGAAGGACCTTTAGCGGAACAATCAATAAACACGTAAAGTAATTCACCAAATAAAAGTTAATCACTGACCTTTTACGTCGAAGCTCTGCAAAGTGTGTTTTCTTGGTGGTTCTTTCTTCTGAGGCTAGCCCCGTGAACAGGAACAGTTTCTTAGAGCTTCGTCTGGACAACACGTTACACAAAAAATAGCGACGTAATGTTCATTGATTGAACATACAAAAAAATGCGGGTTTAACAACAAATGATGCGCTTTTGTAAACACAAAAGAAACAAAATGACAGCGGTTTAGCGGTCGTCACGAATGGAGCTCAAAACTCGCGAATCGGGACGCAAAAAACAACAAAAAGCGGCGTCTCTTCAGACGGAATCAAAGCCACCGAAAAGTTCGGAGTACATTGCACGAAACTCCCAAGCGTCCAAACAGCTCGGGATCCGACACACGAAACACAATACTGTCTATATTTTACACGCAAAAACACACTTACAATTAGCATTAGCGCGACGGAATGTTTTAGAAAAGGTGCAGAAGTTTAAAAATCAATGAAGTAATTCAATCAAATTGATCACAATACACTAAACAAATGCGGGAACGCACCAATAAGGTTTCTTAGTTTTTCCTTTGGGCAGCGTAAAAAATGGAAGTAACAACTATAAAGTCTCTGAAGAGTTTTATAAAATGTCAAAGTTGGGTCACACACTTATTTATTTATATCACAATTCACAAAACTTGCTATAAACTTATCACTTGCAAAGATTAAACAAAGGAAAGTTCACATAATAGGTTTTCTAGGTAATATTTATGAAAAGTATTAAATAATTCTTCTGAATTTCTCAGCACATTTCAATTGAATGTAGGAATTGAGCACCTCAATCCGTTGATAATAGGCGTTATTCGGTAGCTTGGTATCGCTAGTGGGCCACGGGGTACGCTTCCGCGAAATTTAAATGAAATGAGTCGAAAAAGTATTATTGGTTATGGTAAGAGGACATAACTAACTAACAGGTGAACTAAAATAATAAAGAAGGTCAACAGAAAAAAGCTGAACTTGATTCCAGGTAGAATATTATTTATTAATAACCATGCATAATAGACGACAATTACGTATTTATCGTACTAGTTCTTATCTATTTATACATATATATTATAAAATAAAGACCTCCGCCGCGTCTGTCTGTCTGTCCGCGATAAACTCAAAAACCACAGCACCGATTTTCATGCTGTTTTCACCAGTGGATAGAGTGGTTCTCGAGGAAGATTTTAGTATATAATTTGTTAAGTTTTTACATAAATTAACTGAAATATAATGATATTTGTTGGAGGTGTCGGAAAAAAAGCCGTCTGGGCGTTTTCAACGAAAACGCTGCCTAAACCCTTTGAGATAGAACAGAAAAGTTCGCGACGCTATATGTCTATCTCTTAAGGATAACATGCTATATTCATTTTAATACTTAAAAAAATGGGCAATTATAAAGCGGTAATCGGAACGCGATTTAGACAAATACGGTATTAATCCTTATCATTTTAAATACGTTAGTTGGCTTGATCATTTCATGAAGAATATTTACTCCCTACACCCCCGCGCCTCGAGCCCGTGCCGTAGATATTACTCCACGTAGTAATAGGCCCTAACTCTTTCCGTAGTCTTTGTATGAGAGCGTAGGTGTAAGAAAATTTTAACTCTGAAAATAAAGATATGGTAATTTTAGTAGTACTTTTTAAGGTATAACTTATGAAACATTTCAAGGACTTTGTAAAGCAATGGGTCTGTTAGAAGATTACTCTCATTGGGAAAGTACGCTTTTTAAAGCTGCATTATGCTGTTCAGCTAAATCAGTTAGTTATTTATTTAGCATCATGATATCCTTCAGTCAAGTTACCGACCCACATCTTCTTTGACAAAATGACTGAAGATTTCTGCGTGTAAGCATCACAGACGTCAAGAATTGTCATTAAATAATTTTGACTTAACTATTTTATCAAGCTTTATTTGCATTGAATAAACAAGTGAAAGTAAAAGTACGATCTAATAGAAAAAAGGCCCTAGCTGTGGCATCGTCCGGCATAGCAGCCACATTTTTGGAAAGTGGGTGAACCGCCCATTCTACTACATTCAAACTGACATTAAAAATATTTAGTGATGACGTCACTTGCATTTGCAATATTTCTAATGATTATGTGGGATGAGGCTTCTATGTCTCATAAAGCTTCAGTTGAGGCACCAGACAGGACAATGCCAGATCTGCGCAACAGTAACTGCCCATTGGGAGATTGTATTGTTTTATTCTCTAGAGATTTCCGTCAAATCTTGCCAATTATAACAAGGGGAACGTGAGCAGATGAATTCAATGCATCGCTCAAAAGATCGCATCTTTCTCACATATAACAAAATGTGAACTTAAAGCAAATATGAGGATTTTATCATTTAGCGAATATAATTAGCAATTTTCTAATGACTTCCTCCAAATAGGAAATGGTGAATTTCAAACAAGGAATGACTACGTACATTTTAACAATATTTGGGTTTTGGTGCAAAATGTCGAAAAAGTTATTGAACAATTTTATCCCGATATTAGTAACATATCCACTAAGAAACTAAATTGGTTTCAAATTAATATTAAAAGTAGGTGCTCCTATTATATTACTCAGAAATTTGAGTCCATATTAACTGGCAAGCAACTGGTGAAAGTGTTTTATACCAATAATTCCCATGATACCCTCAAAATTGCCTTTCCAATTTAAACTAGAGATGGACAGGTCCGGATGGACACGCATGTCCGGACCTGCATCACTAGTGTTACTGATGGATGTACATCCGACAGCAATTCGGACACAGATCCGCGGACCTGTCTGAGTGGCGAGAAAGGCATGCAATGAGCGGTACTGAATATAGTTTTTGGGATGTGTAGGTTCGGAAGGACACGAATCCTCTGACCTATGTGAATGAAGGATGTACATCGTTACCGATCGGCGGAACCACTTGTTGATATTATACGCGGGAGCGGCATCGAAACATGCCATGAGCGGTACTGAATCAAGGATAGCGGACTGGGAACTGCGGACCTGAGTGACGGGAACAGTATTACCTATAGTTTGATCATATAGAAGTATTGTTGGTTCAAGGTTATATATTTTTATCGTTTTAGTTGTCAAATATGACTATTTTTATTAGTAATTATTATTTTTGATAAATCATTACCGTTTTCTCGTAATTTTATTATATAAAGGGTAAAAAACAACAATTCAGCGCCATAATGTCTTGGTGGCAATATTACAATCCAACACTCCGTTTGCAGTCCGACTCCGGTAATCACAGTTAGACAATCGGACCCATATGGGTCCGACGGACACGGGTCTTGGATGTATATCTTTGGAACTGGATGCATATCCGGATCCAACTCCGAATTATGAGCGGACTTACCCATCTCTAATTTAAACGGCCACAATTTTCCGTAAAACTAGCGTTTGGAATGACAATTAATAAAGCGCAGGGTTAAACATTAAAAGTTGGTGAAGTCAAGGCCGTAGCCAGGAAATTTTTGCAAGGTGGGTTCGATAATTTTTTCGGGGGGCTTGAAAAATTTTTTCCATTGATGATATGCACGTATTTCCAGGATATATAAAATTGTATAAACATAATATTTATTCTTATGAAAAAGATTATGAAGGGGTTAAAATTTAATCTTGAGAACAAAAATTCCAAAATTTTAGAGGGTGTTTGAACCCCTACTGGCTAAGGGCTTGGCGGGAGTAGACTTAAGCACACAGTGCTTTTGGCAAAGGCAATATGTATGTTGCCCTATCACGTGTTACTTCGAAACAAAATTTGTTCGTTTTACAAATGATCAGGTTATTAATGTCGTATACAAAGAATATACTCAGAAACTAATCTAAATGTTTTCTGTTTTGTTTGCCTCGTTAATAATTGCCACTCAAAAAATAATCTAAATTAATATTATGTATAACGAGGAAAGAAGATTTAATTTTTGTTTGTTACAATTTCACTAAAAAAATATTTAACCAATTTTATTGAAAGCTGCATCTCATCCGAGTAACAAAGGGTATTTTATACTTTCTGTAAAGAACCCGTGCGAAGCAGGGATGGGTTGCTAGTCAATTATAAAAATTTCAATGCATCTCATGACATTCTATTACAGGATGGTTTTGAAACATTATTTTGTCAAGCTGTTGTGGGAAAAATACACAGAGAAATGGGGGAAATGTACAGAGAATAAAAATAACTGGCTTTCTATACATTGAACCAACTTGCTCATGAAAATAAGTCACGCCATCCATACAAACCTTTCAGACACTCAAAAACTGTTCTTTGTTCATTTCCCTCTTTCTATTTGTGTATTTTTCCCTCAACAGCTTAAAAAATATATAGTCTCCATACCGTCATCTAAAAGAATGTCATGAGATGTATTGAAATTTGTATAATTGATAAAATCTGGAAAGATAAATACTTAATGTAATAATAACTTATCAAAATGTGGTAACCTACCTGCAAAATTATATAAATTATACTATGGAATTATTCATATCTTTATAAAAATATCTAGTTTCTCGTAAGAATTTCCGATTTTTTTCCTATTGACTTTATTGTTTTTTCATGCCCATTTAACATAATAAAAAATATTTTTTCAACTCATTTCATTTAAATTTCGTGGAATCGACCCCTTGGCACACTAGCGACACCAAGCGACGGAATAACGCCTATTGCTAACTTCATAACATGCCCTCTGGTCACATTTGTGCCATTTTTTGAACTGCTTAGTTGGGAGTACCCGTTGGCCACTTTTCCCATATAAGTTTGTCCACCTTACCTCTACACCCCATACATATGACTGGAAAAACAGGGAACCTTTGGTGTGTCACAGAATTACAAACACAAAATTTTGTACCCTAACATCAAACTTTTATTTTTACAATCGACGCACGTTTCAACAGAGAAGCTGTCATCATCATGGAGTAAACCAAAACTGGGAATATTTACAATTATGCCTTAATATATAAAACTTAATACCTATTGGTAAATTTGTGGGGAAAACCCAACATGCTAATTCACTAATCCCTAAGTACCTGACCCTTCAACAAAATATGGTAATTGAGTTCTTAAGATACAAATTTCTAGGGATATTTATGTAATAAAATATACTATGGTCTATTTGGAATTGGGTCTTTGTCGGAATTCCTAAGGTTATTATTTTTATATGACATTATGCTTTCATACGAGTCCAATTCCTTACAATTATTGACTTGTCTAACTAATCGTAAGGACTTTAAATCTATAGAGTGACTTTTTTCCAATGCATGATATGCTACAATAGATTTATCAGATCTCCCGTATTTAATTTGTGCAAAATGTTCTTTAAATCAGGTTCTGATAAATCTACGTGTTTGACCATAATATTTCAGATCACAGTCATTACATTTGATCTCATATATTCCCGACTTTTCGAAACCGTTAAGTTTATCTTTGGAATTGCCAAATAGTTTTTGTAAAGTTCTCATTGTTCTATATACTACCGTTATACCAGGTTCCCTAAAAATTTTTTTAAAGCCCTTAGTATAATGATTATATGGGACAGAGATAAACTTGTATTCTTATTTCTCGTTTCAAAAAGTTCACAGTTCATTTGTTCTTAGTCTAAACTGTTTTTTTTTCTAATTAGCTTATCTACAATATTTCTTCGATAACCATTACATTTAGCTATTTTCTTAATTGTTTTATTTTCACTGCTGGCTATGAGGTGGAGGTACTGGACGCCTGTCCGTGCTCAGGTTTTATTGCAAATTCCAGATGCATGGTTTCTGCGGTTCCAGTTCCTCCAAGTAACAATACCATAGATCATTGTAATGTGTTATTAGACCTTCAGTCAGTGCCCGATTCAATGCGTTGGATCTGCGCTTGTTGTCCGGTTGCCTTGTTGTTTATGCCCGTCTTCTAATTCTGTTTTTCTCTAGGGTTAACTCACTCGCTGCTGTCATCTGGAGGGTTGGCCTACTTCTTGTTTTCGGTTGCTGCAAGTGCTGGATTTCAGAGCTGTATTGATTCCATCCACTAGGAGTTGGATCGCGGCTTCGACCTCTTCTTTCAATGTGCGGTCCAGGTTCTTTCGAAATAGGTCCCAATTCACCTTCTGGAAGCGTTACTCTTCTTCGCCTCTGTGCTCATCTGGATCACCTACAATTAGGATCACCGGGTTGTGGTCCGTTGATCCCTCTTGGACTGTATGGATGTCAGCATGATGTGTCGGATTCTTGATCTCTGCGATGTCCAGGACATCAGATCGTCTGTTTATGTCGTGAGGGTGGTGTGTTTGTGAGACAGGACCTATGACTGTTACGTTCCGGGTATCCACGTAGGCCACTAGCCTCGCGCCATTTCCGTTTATGGTCCTGCTGTTCCACTGTGATGACTTACAGTTCATGTCACCAATAAACGTTGTGTGTAGGAAGTAGAGCGTCAAAATGGTCATCGGAAAACCCAAGGTTCGGAGGTTTGTATACTGAAACAATGGAAATACTTTGATTATTAGTCAGCCTATTGCTTCGGTCGATGCAAGGTTGTCCCGTGTGGTATTGTTTTCTTCACGAGAAGCGCTGTTCCCCCTCCTCTGGCATTCTGTTGTTTCTATAGGTGATGCATCCATCAATGTTGAAATGCTTGTCTTCCGATGGCCTTGTTCCTTTAGTGCCATGACATCTATGTTACTTTGAGTGATAAATTTACCCAGTTCGTGTTGTCGGGTTTTCGCTCCTTGTATATTCCACGAAGCTATCTTCAAGGAAGCTGCTTTCGTTCTATTAGGCATCGAGATGTACTAATTGAGCGTTGACCTCGTTGAGCCTTTGTAAATCCTGTTGAATATCTTTTCCCACTTGCGCTATCTCGCGTCTGGCGGCATTGACATCCAACTTCCGGTTCGGTGTCGTTTTGGCCTTTTACTGGACAATCTGATGCCCTGTGTGGCCCACAGCATTTGACGCACCTGGCATCTTGGGGGCAGGCAGGTGCTTTGACCGTGCCCAAATCTCTGGCACTTGAAGCATTCCAATGCCGTTGACGTCTGGCGTTGCTTCTCAATGGTGACGCAGGTGTAGAGTCTGGTCTTCAGCTCGCTGATACTGTTCTCACTTTCTGGTAGTTTTACCAGAAAAAAAGGCATCTGCTGGTTTTTCTTCCTTTGGATTTCGTGGTTTTCTCTAGGTAGGTGGTTGGGTATCTGGATAATGATTTGTAACTAGAGTGTTTGTCGAGGAGTTGTTTCATTTTATTCTGGTAGTCTAGAGTGTTCATTACGACGGTGGCTTTTCCTTTATCGGCAGGTAGCCTGGTGATATTTTCGGATTCTTTGAGAGTTTTGAGGGCTAAAGTTTTGTTGATATGGTTTTGCGGATCTGATGACTTGGACAACTTCTTGCCTTATCTGCTCTGCCGCTTCTTTATCTAAATTTGCGAGGCTTGTTTCGACATTAGAAATGATTTCGAGATGTTGTGGATACTGCGGATGTTGTCTTGGACTGTGGGTTGTTCGTACTTCCGTGACTTTGTTTGTAGATTCTCCAGTTTCTTCTGGAGTTTTGAAGATGTTTGGGTTTTGTCGGTCTCGGTGCGCTAGCAAGTTAGCAGCTCCAGTCTGTGTCCCACAATACTCCGTGTAATTGGCTGCTAAGCTGCAGGTGTAGGTGAAGTTAGTATAGTTGGTTTTCTGTTTCTCTCACTTCTTGTCGGATTCTTGCTTGAGTCCCTTCCTCCAACTCCATCAGTGCACCCAGCCTAAAATATCTTACGTAAATGATTAATGTTCCCTAAAAAAGAAGTTCACCATGAAATTAAATAGATATAAGCAAGAGTATAAGTGAATGGATCAGTGGTGTTGTTAGGCCTTTTTATTCCCCGACAAGAAGACACAGGGAAACGCTTCAAACAGCAGCCACAACGCTATCTCCTTAACTGCCGAATACCCTATACCAATTTATCTTAATTCTCAACTTATTTTTTTATAACTGGTCTAAGGTAAAATATTTGGAATCAGTTATTTAAAAATGAATTTTAAACTATGAATTATGTATCTAGTCTACAGTTTTCAATTCCTTGGAAAAATTTAAGGATTACCACCTACAAAAATGTAAAATATTTATTATGCACATTTCTGTAACATGTTAAGTAATAATTATGGAATTCTTCAATTTAATAATAATATCTAACACAAAGAGTTTCCCAATTTATTTTTTTGTAATGTAAAAAGGTTAATATAATGAACAAATAACACTGTTATGCAATTTATTTTTTCAATTTAATTCTGCAAAATCGATACAGTAATTTACAAGGCAGTAATTATATATACTTTATATTTTAAGATGTTCTCAAGATATAGCTCTCATTAAAATAAAACGCTTTAGTAACTTCTTCTGCCCTCTATTAATAGACGCATGTTACCAGACACTTGAATATTATTGTAGTGCACTAGTCTGTAGAGTTTTCTGTACAGTTTGCCTAGACGAGTACAGATGGCAATGGCGACAATATTAAGAGAATTTTAATGACATTTTAAACATTTATATCTGATATTGGGTATATAACTTCAACATTTATTTTAATTCTGCTGCAATCTTTGAGGAATATTATTTGATAATATTTCTAATGTTGCAGGTAATAATGCTGAAATATTGCTGCTACGTTCGTATGTCCTCTTGCAATCAGCAATGAGGGAATATTGCATCGCAACATTAGGAAAATATTGCCTTTATATACATGGTAATTCAAATTCGATACTCACCACTGGGAGCAAAACTACGTAATTTAGTGCTTGAAGAAATGCTGTTTTTTTTTCATTACCTTCCATGATATACGAAAAAATAGAACAGTTTAGATATACCCCCCCTTCCAAATTTTGGAATGTTTTGTTTCAAGATTCAATTTTATCCAATAAATCATGTTTTTCACCGAATATATTTTATATTTATATAATTTTATATATTCTTGAAATACATGAACAAAAATATACAGTATGCAGTCCTAATCAGCCCATCACCAATCAAAAAAATTATCCATTCCTGCGTTCCTTTTTATTAACTATAAAAAAACAGTTTTGTTTATTTTCATCAAAACTCATAGTACACCAGTCAATTGAGATTTTTAGGTGACATAAAATTCAACTGCAAACCGCCTAAGCAATCACGTAAATAATAGTTTTTAAGTCATATCGGAGATAATTTTAAAAGCAAACTCGTTGAAGTAAATTATGTGAGCCGTAAAAACTCCAAAAAATATGGAGTATCTTCGTTTTTTTGCTTATAGTGTAAAAAGTAATAATCTGTTCATAATGCCGTCAATAAAAAAAGTGTAGAGAATCGGAAAATCTTCAAAATGAATGTTTATAAATTTTGACCACAGCATTTTTTATAAACAAAAGCTGGTCAAACCGATGTAAGGTGAGTAATTTAAAAATATATAACTTGGTTGTAATAACACCTGGAACCTTAATCTGCCTCCTAGTGATAGCTTATAACGTTGATATTGATAACGCTGAAGATCAATATTGTACGTTAAGTAGATCTTGCAGAATTGCATTTTAAATAATTTGTAGAAATTTTTTGCAGGACGTATCGTATTAACCACTATAGTTCGATAGCGGTATGGAAAACATATTTTAAAAGCTTGTAAAATGCACTGCACTTCGTATATCTTAGATTCTGTCATAGTGCCGTAAAATGCATTAATACTGCTTTTGAAATTTGGCTTAAACGATGGGCTCTCTGATATTTTGACAGTAGCAGATCCAGTTAGTGGAAAACAATCATTTAATTAATATCAGTAAACTGTATACAGGTAACCATTAACTTAATAAGAGAATGAAAAAATAGTTATGTAAATAAACACGTAATAAATTGTGAGAAAAAACATATAATAATACAATTTACCATAATTTTCATCTCCTGAAGAAAATTCTAGATCCGTCCGTGTGCGTTGACAGCTGTTGTCAGTGCACCGCTGGCTGGCTGTCGCATATTCCTACATTTAATTACTATTATTTTAAACCATGTCGGCACTATAGCAGAAAATTAAGATAGACAAATTGAAGTGGAATTTATGAACTTTAAAATATCTTTAGAATATCCCGGTGGGGCTAGCCTCTTTAATACGGTGGGATGTGCATCTTTTTTCTAAAACAGGTACTCAAAGTTTTTGTTTCTAAGCACAACACCGGTACATAAAATTTAAGCCAGAGGTCGGAACAAACTTTTTTCTAAGACAGAAGCCGGGCCAAACAAATCTAAGATAGGTACTCAAAACATATGTTTCTACCAACAAATTGTTGATATGAGAGTAAAATGAACAAAGTATTTGAAAAATTTCACACGTGTTTTACCTATATGTCTCTAACAGGACCTTATAAATGCTAGAAAACTGGTACAAATAGTAGAAACGTTATAACAGAAGCAAGAATGATTGAAATGATTGGTACAGGAACGCTACAAATGTTAGAAATGGGACCCCTGCAAATGCTAGAAATGACAGGTACACGGACGTTACAAATGATAGAAAAGATATGAATGCTAAGAACAATCCCGGCGCAAATAACTGAGATAAACTGCTGTATTTAATTAGTATCCGCAATAAGGATAATGTCAGTATATCGTAAGATGTATATGAAGCAACAAGATGTCCAACTGCCTATCGGAAATTTGGACTATGTTGAAGAATCGTTGTCATCAGCAAGTCGACACGGACAATTGTTACCAAATTCCTTACGAGCAGCATTCTGCGGACCTAGTGGTTGCGAAAAGTTTCAAATTCGGAATGGTTGAAGTCTAGTAGTTAGGTTCTGGCAGGTTGTAGATTTTACTTGAAACGCATTATTTCTTAATATAAGTGTCATAGAAATTAACACTGATAAATATATCATAATATATTCTGTTTGAAAATAAATTCTTATATGCTCATAAAGAATAGATATGTCGTGATTTCAAAGTTTCCAAAGTAGGATTCCGTTTCATATTTGACGAGTGTCTTTATGCCACTAGAAATACTAGAAATGATAGGTTAGTTGAAACAAAGCCGCTACAAACGGTTAAAATGACTGGTATAGGAACGTTTCAAATGGCTGATGCCACTAAAAATGGTAGGTTAGTTGGAAACGGGAACATTACAGATTCTAGAAATGGTAGGAAGGTTGAAGCAGGGACGCTATAAATGTTGTACAAGGGTTCGATAGTTGGATATGTAATGATGACAAAGCGTTTTTCTGACAAACAAAACCGGTACATAAAACTTTTTTCTAAGACAGGTATTCAAAACTTTATCATCAATCGGTTATTAGTTATAAACTTTTTCTAAGAGAAAACAAGAAACATCAGCCATTTGCTGCTACTCACCATAAATCTTTCTATCACATATAACTTTTTCTAAGACAGGTACTCAAAACTTTAGCATCAAAACTAATTTCAGTACTTAGACATAAACTTTTTTCTAAAAGAATACAACCAAGAAAATCAAGTCGTTTGCTGCGTTTCTACTAATGAATTGTTGATATAAGAGTAAAATGTACAAAGTATTGTATAACATCTTATTCTTAAACCAGCTGAACCTAAATTAGACCGATCCGTTAAACAAATGTTTACCAAAGAACGCTGTGTTTAAGAGGGAAGCTTAAAAATGTTTACTTATATATCTCAAATTATATTATTGAAATAACTTCGTTGTTATTCAAATTCAAAATTTGAAAAAAGTTATGAAAAAACAAGATTAACAAGATGTTAGAGAGGCACCTAATGTTATTTCCAAAAGTACGTTGTAGCAAACAACCTCCTTTCTCAAAACGGAGATAACAAAATCTTAAAGTTAAATATAAAAATATTCTTGACTGCTCAGGGGAACAAAAGTTCTAGAACTTTTACTGCTATTTTCCTTTGAATAATAAACATAAATAAAGGTCACTTGACAAAGTTATTATAGAACAAAGATCGAAGCTCATACTTACACCCCTGCTAGACCCGTATAAGGCTTTCATGCACGATTATGGCATGCTAGCTTTCGACATGTTGAAAGACAAAGTAACGAACCACCACACGCAGCCGAAACTGAACGCTACTAGACCCAGTCACAACCAAAGCAAAAAACTCCGGTAGCAGAAAAAAGACAAGTTCAATTCATCATTCCACATGCTTTTAACCCTGCTTTGATATACACAATGAACATAAAACAGCCAAAGCATTCAATAGTTTGTAAATGGAGCCACAACAAAATTCTTAGCATCAAATTAACATGTTTTCAGATTGAATAATCTATTGCAAGACTTAATGGTTGAGATTATTTCATTATTTATCATAGCTGAATATTCAAAATATTTAGTTCAAAAGGCAGCCATTCAACACCGCACACAAACAACAACACACCACCGACACTGAGAATTTGTCACTGGAGAACGCTACTAGACCCAGTCACAACCAGAGCAAAAAACTCCGGTAGCACAAAAAAGTTCAATTCATCATTCCACATGCTTTTAACCCTGCTTCGATATACACAATGAAGATAAAACAGCCAAAGCATTCAAAAGTTTGTAAATGGAGTCACAACAAAATTCGTAGCATCAAATTAACATGTTTTCAGATAATTATATGCGTTTTAAATAATCTATTGCAGGACTTAATGGTTGAGTTATTTCATTATTTATCATAGCTGAATATTCAAAATATTTAGTTCAAAAGGCAGCCATTCAACACCGCACACAAACAAAAACACACCACCGAAAGTGAGAATTTGTCACTGGAGAACGCTACTAGACCCAGTCACAACCAAAGCAAAAAATTCCGGTACCAGAAAAAACAAGTTCAATTCATCATTCCACATGCTTTTAACTCTACTTTGATATACACAATGAAGATAAAACAGCCAAAGCATTCAAAAGTTTGTAAATGGAGTCACAACAAAATTCGTAACATCAAATTAACATGTTTTCAGATAAATTATATGCGTATTAAATAATCTATTGCAAGACTTAATGGTTGAGATTATTTCATTATTTATCATAGCTGAATATTCAAAATATTTAGTTTAAAAGGCAGCCATTCAACACCGCACACATACAACAACACACCACCGAAAGAGAAAATTATTTAAAAGAAATGTTGTAAAATACTGAGTAGAAATTCTTGTTAAATAGAAATTAATCATTCAAATATTCTAAAAATATACGATGTTTGTGCTTTATTGATATCTGCATTACTATCATTCATTGCGGTTTTCTTAACCTTGAGTGAAGATGTTAGCGAAGGTTATAATTTGTCAAAACAGAAGTATCCATTAGAAATGAATTTATTCGTATGACATATCTATTCTTTATAAGCATGTATGACGCCGCAGAAAAAAAAGGATTACCATATTTCCTTAGATCTGGGACAATTATGGCTTTGATCTTAAGTGGTAAATGCTTCGTATGTTATGATCCAAAAGCAGACATGTGAGTTATATATACTAATGGCAGGTGGTCATGACAATGTTGTTCAATAGCACATTTTTGATTCAATATATATGTGCTTGGAGTAAACTTTTCAATTTTAACAATATGCTTATAAACTTATGTATGTTTGCGTTATTTGGTGTGATGACCAAAAATTATAATTGGATAACACGAGGCCTGGTTACAGCTTTCTTTTGTCTTATATTGCTTCTGGTGTGTTCACAATTATAACCCTGTGCGTTGCTAGTTTTAAATTTGTTTGTGTGTAGTTTAATATGTTTGATATGGTTCATTAAATGTTATTCATTATGTATACACTCGTGCATAGGAATGGGGTTTCTATTATCTCACACTCGTACATCTTACAAATAAATTCGTGTTTTTCACATTGATATTGAAGGATGACATGCCAACGCATGGTTTAATGGCTTTTGTTTGTTGCAAAACGAAGTCCACCCATTCTTGACTAAGATTTTCTGGCCTGTTGAATGAAGCTTAACTCCATCAAGGCGAACGAAACTTGAATGTAACAGACCCTCCATGTTCAATTCTGTATCTACATGATTCAAAACAAAAAATATTTAAACCATATGACTTTTATTTCACAGTTTTGATTTTCAACTCTTTCTACCAACAGTAATTTAATTCAAAGCAAAGTGTTATTGGAAGAACAATATTGTTACATCAAATGGCTCTTACAGTATTTCAAATGATTGATTGAAACTCTAAGATACGAATAAATTCATTTCTAATGGATACTTCTGTTTTGACAAATTATAACCTTCGCTAATATCTTCACTCAAGGTTAAGAAAACCACAATGAATGATAGTGATGCAGATATCAAATAAAGCACAAACATCGTATATTTTTAGAATATGTGAATGATTAATATCTATTTAACAAGAATTTCTACTCAGTATTTTACAACATTTCTTTTAAATAATTTTCTCTTTCGGTGGTGTGTTGTTGTATGTGTGCGGTGTTGAATGGCTGCCTTTTAAACTAAATATTTTGAATATTCAGCTATGATAAATAATGAAATAATCTCAACCATTAAGTCTTGCAATAGATTATTTAATACGCATATAATTATATGAAAACATGTTAATTTGATGCTACGAATTTTGTTGTGAGTCCATTTATAAACTGTTGAATGCTTTGGCTGTTTTATCTTCATTGTGTATATCAAAGCAGGATTGAAAGCATGTGGAATGATGAATTGAACTTGTTTTTTCTGCTACCGGAGTTTTTTGCTTTGGTTGTGACTGGGTCTAGTAGCGTTCTCCAGTGACAAATTCTCAGTTTCGGTGGTGTGTTGTTGTTTGTGTGCGGTGTTGAATGGCTGCCTTTTGAACTAAATATTTTGAATATTCAGCTATGATAAATAATGAAATAATCTCAACCAATAAGTCTTGCAATAGATTATTTAGTACGCATATAATTATCTGAAGACATGTTAATTTGATGCTACGAATTTTGTTGTGGCTCCATTTACAAACTTTCGAATGCTTTCGGCTGTTTTATCTTCATTGTGTATATCAAAGCAGGGTTAAAAGCATGTGGAATGATGAATTGAACTTGTCTTTTTTCTGCTACCGGAGTTTTTTGCTTTGGTTGTGACTGGGTCTAGTAGCGTTTAGTTTCGGCTGCGCGTGGTGGTTCGTTACTTTGTCTTTCAACATGTCGAAAGCTAGCATGCCATAATCCTGCATGAAAGCCTTATACGGGTCTAGCAGGGGTGTAAGTATGAGCTTCGATCTTTGTTCTATAATAACTTTGTCAAGTGACCTTTATTTATGTTTATTATTCAAAGGAAAATAGCAGTAAAAGTTCTAGGACTTTTGTTCCACTGAGCAGTCAAGAATATTTTTATATTTAACTTTATGATTTTGTTATCTCCGTTTTGAGAAAGGAGGTTGTTTGCTACAACGTACTTTTGGAAATAACATTAGGTGCCTCTCTGACATCTTGTTAAATCTTGTTTTTTCATAACTTTTTTCAAATTTTGAATTTGAATATCAACGAAATTATTTCAACAATATAATTTGAGGTATATAAGTAAACATTTTTAAGCTTCCCCCTTAAAGACAGCGTTCTTTGGTAAACATTTGTTTAACGGATCGGCCTAATTTAGGTTCAGCGGGTTCAAGAATAAAATGTTATACAGTACTTTGTACATTTCACTCTCATATCAACAATTCATTAGTAGAACCATTTGAAAAACGCAGCAAACGACTTGATTTTCTTGGTTGTATTCTTTTAGAAAAAAGTTTATGTCTAATTACTGAAATTAGTTTTGATGCTAAAGTTTTGAGTACCTGTCTTAGAAAAAATTGTATGTACCGGTGTTGTTTCTAGCTTTTGCAGAGTCTCCAACCATTCTACCAGCCGTTTCTGCTGTCCCAGTCGTTTCTACGGGACGTTTCTAGCTTTTGTAGCGGCTCCAACCATTCTACCATCCGTTTCTACTGTCCCAGTCGTTTCTACGGGACGTTTCTAGCTTTTGTAGCGGCTCCAACCATTCTACCAACCGTTTCTACTGTCCCAATCGTTACTACGGGACGTTTCTAGCTTTTGTAGCGGCTACAACCATTCTACCAGCCATTTCTAGTGTCACAGTCGTTTCTACGGAACGTTTCTAGCTTTTGTAGTGGCTCCAACCATTCTACCAGCCGTTTCTACTGTCCCAGTCGTTTCTACGGGACGTTTCTAGCTTTTGTAGCAGCTCCAACCATTCTACCAGAGATTTTTACTGTCCCAGTCGTTTCTACGGATCGTTTCTAGCTTTTGTAGTGGCTCTAACCATTCTACCAGCCGTTTCTACTGTCCCAGTCGTTTCTACGGAACGTTTCTAGCTTTTGTAGCGGCTCCAACCATTCTACCAGCCGTTTCTACTGTCCCAATCGTTTCTACGGGACGTTTCTAGCTTTTGTAGCGGCTCCAACCATTCTACCAGAGATTTCTACTGTCCCAGTCGTTTCTACGGGACGTTTCTAGCTTTTGTAGCGGCTCCAACCATTCTACCAGCCGTTTCTACTGTCCCAGTCGTTTCTACGGGACGTTTCTAGCTTTTGTAGCGGCTCCAACCATTCTACCAGCCGTTTCTACTGTCCCAGTCGTTTCTACGAGCAATTTCTAGCTTTTGTAGCGGCTTCAATCATTCTACCAGCCATTTCTACTGTCTCAGTCGTTTCTACCCTTTGTATCAGTTCTGTACCAACCATTCTGCCGTTTCTACCCTTTGTAAGGTCCTACTTCAACCTTTCAATCATTTCTAACAGCCCTTTGCAGCTATTTCTACCATTTCTACCCTTCAGAATAATATTTTTTATTTAAACCAACCTGGCTGTCCATTCCCAGTATATTTCCATAATTTCTTACAAATTATTGAATTTTTATATCACATTTTCTGTTCTAAATGTGACAACACATTTTTTTATCTTGCAGTTGCGGTTTAGTTTCTTTATATTTGTTATTGTCGTCGTTGAATTCTTCCGGGTCAGACAGATATATTTATAATCGGAGCTATTTATTTTCCAATGTTCTATATACACACAGTAAATTAATTGGAGAATGCTATTGCGATGGTATTCTCAGGTATTTTGGTAAAATATTTGGTTGTATTTCGGTATGAAATAAAATATTATAACCGGCCATTATTAAGTATATTATGAGGGCATTACATTTGGATAGTATTAATCTCGGGTATTTTATTTTAACGATATATTTGATGGTGTTTATTTTGACAAGAAAAATCCTTTAGCGTAAACATGATATCACAGTGTCTTTTCGTTGCGGTCACCATTTCCGTTGACGGTATTAAAGGCATACTTGAACTAGTCGCGAGATAAATTATTATTTCTTTGAATCTGAATATGTGGTTGGATGATGGCGGCCTTACTGTACGACCGCCCATACCTGCACGTTTCATTTGGGGTGGGAGTCGAATTAACAGTGTAATTAAAAATCGCAATTATTTTATTTATCAGCATCGAACTACGTCATTTGCGTATAACCTCGACGTTCGACGAAAGTTGCCGCGCCACGGACTTGCGCCTTTTTACAGCCAACTAAATACCATATCCCCATCAAGCCCTCAAATATCCAACCGAACAACGCCGAAAAACACGCCCTCGCGTAACGGGCATATACTATACCTTTTCAAATAAACATTTCCCGATTAACCGCATTAGCGGTCCAGAACTCTCTTTGTTTAACTACTGTAGCTGCCAATGCTCTAAGTGTTAATGCGAAATTGGATATTATGCTTGAGTTTCAAGAAAATCCACATAATTATGGTCGAAAAGCAGCTCCACAGTTCAACGTTAGCCACACATCAATTTTTCGAGTATTAAACGACAGTAAAATGCATCCCTATCAAATGATGCCGACTCAGGAGCTCCTAGAAGACGGATGGATAGAATGACCACCACGATCTCCTGATTTGATGCCATTGGACCAGTTTTTGTGGGGATATGTCAAAAGTACTGTACCCTTGCGATTAGATCAGTCACGCCTGAGATTTTGGGTAACGGGAATCCATTTCTATACCAGATTAGCATGTTGCCAAGACGTTCACGGCGAGCATTGTGTACATTTCCTACATTGAGATTAATAACTTTTTGTTTTTTTTTATATTATTAAGAAATAATCATTATTACTTATTAGGTTTTTAGTATAATGTAGCGAATATGTGAGATAAAATAATTTTCTTTTTTTAATGTTCATTTTTGTAATAAATCTGAAAACGCTGCATATTTCCGAAACAGTTGAAGATAGGTGTAGGACATTGTACATGAATTGTGTGTAGAATTTTCTGGACAATCCAAAAAATAAATAATATACAGGGGCTTGCATTTAAAATAAGAAAGTTGGTATTGGCCACTGTCACAAGACGTATAAAATATATACGAACGTATTCTGAGGTACATGATTTTCATTCAATAAATGGTCAGCAAAAGTTGACTTATTATAATTGTGGCACTCAAAAGATTTGGTATTTTCGTCAAGTAAAAACAGAAACTATCATCAATCCCTATCCGAGTTCAACAGAAAAAATGCTATAGAAAACATGTATCACACGACTTCAACTAGTCTTAATTTTTCTGAAGATTATTCTGAATTTCGCTGGAGAATGAAGGTTGAATAAAAACTCTCATTGGTAAACAGCAGGCAAACATTTTAGGAAACTTTGTATTGCTCATAACGAACGTTAACAATTTATATATAATATCTATAATTTGGGAAATCTTTCATTCTTCAGAAGTTTCTTCAGCGTTTTGCTGAAAATTGAGGTGTGATGGAGCAATTCTGAATTTCGGATTCGCGTTCAGTGGACAAAAATACATAGAAAATCATATGTCGCATTTACATTTCAGACAACTTGTTTTGTGTGGTGGTGATATTTTTGTATTTACTACATATATATATATATATATATATATATATATATATATATATATATATATATATATATATAATTTTTTCGCGAAATGAATTGCGACAACTAGGAGTTTCAGGAACAAATTAGCTAACTTTTTAGAATATCCCATGTCCACCTGGCAAATCAAAATCTCACTGAATGAAGCCAACTGTTCCATCCATCTGACCCCATTCCAATCAAAAGTGGTATATTCCGGGGAGACTCTCTTAGCCCGATGTGGTTCTGCTTTCTCATGAACCCTCTCACAAACAAACTGAAATAGACTAACTTTGGGTTTAGTCTCAAACACAACAATGTACAAGCATAAAAGACAAACCATTTATTGTTCATGGAAGACTTAAAGTTGATGGCAGCTACGAAACAACAGCTGCATGATATGCTTGAAATAGTAGAAGGGTTCTCTAGTGGCATCCATATGAAATGCCGAATTATTAATATAGTTAAATGCAAAATACAACAGGAGAACTACGAAATAGGAGATGGGACCTCAGTTGAATCTATGGGGGAAGGTCATACTTATAATTAACTTGGACTACAAATTGCTGTAGAAAATGCCCTCGCAAGCATCATACTCTTTTGCATTTTACTGATGCCTTGCACAGCTCACACTCGCCTTCGGGGTTATCAAATACTAAGTTCGCTTCTAGTATTAGATCGGAAGAAACCTCATCTCATACTCTCAAGATTGCCTCGGCGGATCCTTGTATTAATTCTCAATCCAGCACTTCGAATATTTCTCTTCAAGAGGAGTGCAGGGTACCGTTCTCTTATCCACTGCTCTAGTGGAGATAAAGGATGCTCGTGGTCATTTTCAACCGGTTAGGGTTCTTCTAGATAGTGGAAGCCAATGTAATCTTATAACCAGTAAGTGTTGTAAGAGACTCGGATTATTCAAGCGCACTACACCTCTTAGTATTGGAGGTGTGGGCAGAATAAATACTCAATCCTCACATATTGTTTCTTGTATGCTTCGGCCTCGCGGAGCTCTGACTCCAGTTTTCGATTTTGATGCTGTACTCTTACCCAAAGCGCTTTTGGGATTTAGATCAGGTTCCAAAATTGCCAGCAATTTCTTTGGAGGATAAACAGGCAGAGGACCTCTTTTCTCGTATATCCACAGGGAGGTTCACTGTCGAATTACCCTTTAAACATTCACACTTTCATTTCCAAGGATCTCGTGATGTAGCTCTCAAAAGATTCTTGTCCCTGGAACGAAGGATTTTAAAAGACTCTGTTTTATATGAACGCTACAAGGACTTCATGCAAGATTATTTGAACTCTGGCCACATGGAATTAATACCCAGCCTCGAAATATCTCAACCCAGTTATTACATTCCGCATCATGCTATAGCTCCTACTAGCTCCAAATTTAGAGTTGTCTTCGATGCTTCTGCTGTTGATACTCAAGGAGTGTCTCTTAATGACATCCTACTCTCCGGTCCCAAGTTACAGCAGAACATAATCTCGATTCTTTTGCGCTTCAGACTCTATGCAGTATGCTTCACAGCCGACGTAAGGCAGATGTTCTGTCAGATTCTCATCGCTGAGCATCATCGAAATTACCAACGTATTTTGTGGCGTTTCTCTCAGGATATCCCTATTCAGGATTATCTATTGGTGACTGTTACTTATGGAGTTAGTTCTTCTCCGTATTTAGCAATACGTACTCTATTCCATCTTGCTCATATGTATAAGGATGACTACCCCGAAGCATCTTAGGTCATATCAAATGATGTTTATGTAGATGACATTTGTACTGGTGCAGATTTTATCTCTCATGCTCTTCAACTCCAGAAAGAATTGATATCTCTACTCCAAAAAGGTCAGTTTGAGCTGCGTAAATGGGCTAGTAATAAACCTGCTCTATTTTCTCATTTGCCCGCTTCGCAGATTTATTCTGAGGCTCTTTCTCTGGATTTCGATCTCGATTTTAACCAAACAGTAAAAATTCTCGGACTCCAATGGAATCCTTCTCAAGACCATTTTTGTTTTAAGGTTTATGCATTTAATAACTTATGCACCAAACGCTCAATACTTTCAGAATTGGCACGAATCTTTGACCCATTAGGATTTCTAACACCTCTTACTCAATTAATTATTCAGCAATTATGGGCTAGTGGTATCGATTGGGATGCTACTCCTGATGCTTCTACCATTCATAAGTGGACTACTATATGTTCTCAGATAGACGTTCTCTCTCAAGTTCACATTCCTCGACTAGTTCTCACATTTCCTTTTTGTACCGCACAGTTGCATGGATTTGCTGATGCATCGGAAAGGGGATACGCTGCAGTTGTTTATCTTCGTCTTGAGTCATCTTCTAACAAATATTGTTGTCATTTCATATGTAGTAAATCGCGCGTTGCTCCACTCAAGACAATTTCTGTACCTCGACTAGAATTGTGTGCTGCTCTACTTCTCTCAGAGTTATTAGTCGCCGTAAAAGATTCTCTAGGCAGAAAGCTTGAATTTTCGTCGATCACGGCCTACTCGGATTCTACTGTTGCCTTGGCTTGGATAAGAAGTTCTCCTCATCGATGGGTTACATTTGTTTCCAACCGGTTAACTCAAATTCAAGAAAGACTGGCTCCATCTCAATGGCACTATGTGCGATCTGAAGAAAATCCTGCCGATCGTGCTTCTCGAGGACTATTACCTCAAACTCTTACCGAGAGTTCCTTATGGTGGCCGGGAACGTCATGGCTCTCTCTTCCGGAATCCCAGTGGTCTCCTGAGGTTCTCCCATGTCTCGAGGCTATACTTGAAACTACCGTAGAGCAACGTAAACTTGTATGCACTCTCTCAGTTCAGTACAATTTTCTAGAAAATCTTCTTAATAAGTTTTCATCTCTACAGAAAATTCTCCGAATAATCTCTTACTCTATGAGATTTATTCACAACTCACGTCATCCTCAATCTGCCCAGAATCACTCATTTTCAGCTGCTGATTTGGATAAAGCTTTGTCAACTCTCATTAAACTTCCCCAGTCTCAACATTATTCTCAAGATATTGCGGCTCTTAAGAAAAACTCGCGCCCTTTATGCGCCGCCAGCTCTCGCCCCACTGACTTACTACCACTCTCACCATCTCATTTTCTCACTTTGTCTCCTCTAAACACAGTTCCTGATCTCGATACAGCAGGACTGAAGTTATCTCTCTCTCGTTGGCAGCTAGTTCAATGTATGCATCAGCATTTTTGGGACAGATGGCATAAGGAATACCTACACACTCTTCAACAAAGGAGTAAGTGGAGTGACTCAAGCACGCCTATTAATATTGGTACTCTTGTCCTTTTGAAGGAAGATAATTCACCCCCTTTGGAGTGGGCGCTAGCGCGTGTAATTGATGTCCATCCTGGTGCGGATGACGTAATTCGAGTCGTAACTGTTCGTACCCAAAAGGGCGAATTTAAGCGTCCTGTCTCTAAGGTGTGTCCTCTGCCATCTGACTCATAACCAACTTCTTATGTTCCCTAACTTTCCCTCTCTTTCCTCATTTGCTTAAATCTCTCTCTATCTCTTTATATTTAACTCCCATTTTGCCAATATGGCTATTTTCTCTTATATGTATATATATATATATATAGGTTAAACTCATCTCTAGAGTACAACTAGGCTCGCACCCTCATAACTGTTTTATTTTGCATAGATAATTTTTTTTTCTCTTTCTCAAAATATTTTTTTTATTTTTATCTCTCACTCGTGTTTTGAAAATGTACCATTTTGGTGGCCGGTATGTTCGGAACACTCTGTCTTTTTTGGATTTAAAAGAGACAGCCTTTATATATTTACATATGTATATTCTCAATTGCTTGGAAAAAACTCTGCCTTAGCGCAATCGCAGTAAGAAGAAAAAGAGACTGGCTGTTTGGCTTTCCTCCAGTACGGACCTCTCCTGAAACTCTCAAGGAAAAACGTTTCCCTATGTGCTCGCTAGTGCAACCCCAAAGTGCGTGTACAGTTATTACTCACTTATGGTAAACCCCCTCGTGAGTGCGCATTGCCTAACATTATAACCTCCAGTTGTGTCTAAAAACCCAGGGTTAAGGCCGGCTACCCGCGACGAATGCAGACAAATATATGGATGGCAGATTTCCCAAAGCTTTTACTAGATCTAACTCGTAGACAAGGTAAGAGTTTTCTTATGAAGGGCAATTGAGTTTTTTGGTCAAAATAGAACCATCTCAAAACTACAGTCCACTTAATTCAATTTTCTACAAATAGGGATTACAAGTTGCTCTTGGTACCCAATTTTATTGCTGATTAATTGCTCATTTCTTGATCAAAAGAATTTTTTTGGCTCTCGAGAAATAGTGTCCGAGATGGTTTAAGACTTAAGCCACATTATTCAAATTTTTTTAACAGACTCAAAGTAAAAGAATTATGGCAACATTGCTTAAACTGCTCTCGTTCGAATCCTAGCGTAAGCAGACTTGTAGGTCATGCACTGCAAAAACATAAGTACTATGATATTTGCTTTGAGTGGAATATTTTGATGTGTTTCATCTTAATATTAAACCGAACATTTTTCTGTTGGTGTTTATGTGATGGAATAATTCACATCTCAGGAATACCAGGATATACTTTTAATGTGTGTATTCACATAATTTTTATTTCTCCATTTGGAAAACTTTCACTTTTAGTGTAGCATTTTTGGACCGTATGTGTACAAGGTTTTCAGATGTATTGATATTACAAAAACTTAAAAATCGAATAGATAGTTAGAATAGATAGATAATAGAGACTATTTAGTTCATATTGACCAGTACTATCACCTGCCAAAACATGTGCACTGTTTTAAGTTACACCCTGTATTAAGTTACACCCTGTATTATATATATATATATATATATATATATATATATATATATATATATATATATAGATCATTTTATTACAAATAAATGTGAAATATTATTTTGGTAATTCAATGCTTACTCAATTCCGTTACTCCAACACCTTTCGGGAAACAGTAGGTATTATAGATGGTCATTTCAGTGTAGAAATCGGTAATAAATTAAATGTACGTATTAAATTGAATCCTTCACTAGTTCCATCTCATGTCAGTCTCTAATTGCTAATTCACAAATAAGTTTTAATGCAATTTTCTTTAGAATCTTTAATCAAGACACAATATTATTTTTATTGTGATCTGTTATACAAGATTTTTTTAAATCGGCTTGTTAAAAATATGTTGCATCCGTATCTAGTATATTTCGCAGGGACGATTTCTTTTTCAGTCTAGGTATACAGCGCATATTTTATATGCGATCCAGAAGTCCACTTATTTGAAGTTTCGGAAAATGCATCCTCATGTCATTGTCTTTCCTAGCATTCAATTGTTTTCAAATGCTTTGTTACTGGAAGTTTGCTTGAGGAAATGTTAAGACGGTCTAGTATCGAACAGATTCATGTTCAAAATTAAGAGTAGTTAAATAATATAATTTCAAAATAGTATATTCGTATGATGCACCTTAAACGCCATATAAACAACGCTGCAGCTAAATGCAATAAGAGACATTCCCTATTTGTTTCGATTTTTCATGTATGATGTTTCAATATACACCTAGGTATAGATGATAACCCGGTATTACAATCTAACTTTATAATTGTTTAAGACATGTATTTAAACTTAAAAATGTTATTTTTTGTATGCATATTTATATATATATATATATATATATATATATATATATATATATATATATATATATATATATATATATATATATATATATATATATATATATATATATATATATATATTGTGTAACCTTAGGACCATACCGGACCGTGGTGTCATTGAAAAAACCCATACTTGTACTTACTACGTAGCAATTAACGGCTAAGAATCTGGATAGAATTTTGGAATTTCCAAAAAATAATGGGAAAGTAGCCAATTTTTTATTGTATAAAGGGCACTAAATAAAGTGTACTCTTTTATTATATTATGAAAGCTTTGGAAATTTATTGATTTCTTCTTCAGTCAATTTTAATATCGAGGTTAGAAAATTATTAAAACATCAATCTTAAAAATTGTACTCAATGGATGTGTGATCCAGTTACAATAATGTTTTATTCAATTGTTGATATATGTTTGTAATGTTTGTTCAAAGCGCATTACGCATTCTACAGTACTTGCAATGAGAACCTGTTTTAATAATTTTCTAACCTCGATATTAAAATTGACTGAAGAAGAAATCAATAAATTTCGAAAGCTTTCATAATATAATAAAAGAGTACACTTTATTTAGTGCCCTTTATACAATAAAAAATTGGCTACTTTCCCATTATTTTTTGGAAATTCCAAAATTCTATCCAGATTCTTAGCCGTTAATTGCTATATATATATATATATATATATATATATATATATATATATATACTTATCAATAAAATACACTTTTTATAATGATTTTTTTTATTCTTAACGTACATTAATATTCGTGGGGTAATTTGAGTTGACTCTTTAACATATTTTGCATTTGGACTCATGTCATCTACTAACATCCACCCAGTATTACCACTCCTATATGCATACACCACATAATGACCCACATTTTCAGTTGTGTCAGTAGATGTTGGTCTTCCGAATCCTATAAAACTTATTGTTCCTATTAGGAGTAATTCTTCGGAGTTTTTATTAGGCAGTTTGATTGTTCGGTTTAAATCCTTCAGTCGTATGGAAATTACAGGAAATTTACTCAGATTTACATAACTTATTCCCATTAACGTTAAGTTGCTAATTGTCCAAACATATCTTCTGTTTATATGATATATATTCTAAACATAGTGTAGGATTTAGGAAAGAAATTCTCATAAATACCTATTTCAGTTATTTTGTGCTCTACCGTGAGATCAATTGCACACTTATCACACCAATTTCTGGAGTTTTCATTGCAACTAATGCATTTTTCAGATTATTTCGATTGCCATTTAAGGCAACATCCATTGCCTAAACTACAAAATTTTTCGATGAATGTCGTCGTGTTGAAATCCGTCAATGAAACATCTTCAACTCGTAGCGCATTAAGACTGTTAATAGCAGTATTACTACATTTGGTGCATATGCTTTCTTCTACGAAACTTGGCCAACTTCTAAATAGTTGTTGCGCCAACCAAGCCACTTCCACACAACAATCCATGGTATACATGTCTGCATAATTATTGCTTTGTATAGAAAAATATTTTTTTAAATATTTGCCCGCATGGTATAGGTGTGTTGCCTTAATCCGTTTTCCAACATATCCAAAACCATGTCCAGGAAAGGTGTTTGATGTTCTTTCATCTAAAAGATTTATTTGTATTAAATGTATCACCTTAATGATAATCTATGTCGTAATTTTAGTGGAAATTTATCATTAGTAGATGTTTATGATCTTTTAGTACTCTCAATTCTAGTTATCATTTACATAAAGTCAACGTCAAAACTTCGTAGAAATACAGCAAATAATTTCTGGGAAATTGTTTATGTATTTTAAATATTTCTATTGACATTTTTCGTAAATAAGAATGGTTAGTGTTATACTGAATTATGCTTTAGAAAATAATATTACTCGATAAGCGTACCAGAAGTTTCTAGAATCGTGCCAATTGTTACCTCAGCTGGGACGTAAAACTTCACTAAACACCTCGCACTCAATCCAAAAATCACTTTGGTCGCTGTATCGTATATTATAACATTGTATTAGTTAAAATATAGACTTTAGTAACAGGTGGAGTCAAAAATGAGTCTTACCTTAGTTAATAAAAATTCAAAATCTGTCGCCGCAAAAATAGTGAGGTATAGGATATTGTCAAATGCACACGTATTTTTGACATCCACGTGTTTATTCTGTAGTCTGGATAACTGTAAATCTGGATGATTACCATTTTTAATTACTGGTATTACTTTATTACGATCTTATCTCAAAGAATCGGCAAGTCGTTCTCCTAAATATTTTGCCGGCCGTCGGTAAGACTGCTTTGGCCTCTTATTTATTGGCGAATTAGTTTCATCCTCTCGATTTTCAGCTGTTTTATTGATATTTAATGATTCAGACTTATTCGTTGAACCATCCATACAAATTCTCTGATCGTTCGCTTCTAAAGACTCAGCTGCAGGTACCGAGCAGCCATGAAAATTGTTAAAATTCTTGTTGCATGGGATACAATTATGGTAACCAATCGGTAAATTATGTATACTGCAGAAACTGCAGTTACTATTTTCTGCCTTCGCGGTTCTACATGTATATGCACTGTTTTGTTTTTTTAATTTTTCCTTTGAACGTCCCAAATTCTTCCAATTTTCAATGTCAGATCTCTTTCCACACATATTTTACATATTATGACCCCTTCATGTATAATCGAACATGTGGATTTACATGTAATCTGATCACAGACACTGCAGGTATTATCCATGTATGTTTTTTGGCAATCTGTTCTACATATACTACATTGGCGATTTTTACCCAAGTAATTTTCGAATGAAATAATTTTAGTTGAATCGCCCAGATCAGCTATGATAAGTCTCATTTTTCCTTCCAAATAGTTAATGAGCATATCGACAAATACGTTCAATCGCACCAGATGCTTAATATGTCCTATTAAGTTTCGCTTGATTATATTGAAGCTACTTTCAACTGGGGCGCTAGTTGCTGGTATTCGCTCGTAATCGAACTCGGATTGTTGAAAGTTTCCCCACATTGGAAATAATTCTAAATCCTTTAATAGTTTTCTGGTAATAATATTATTATTTCCCAAAAAGTAAGCATTAGCCTCCGAACTTTTCTGCTGAAATAACATTTTAGACTCTTCATATAGTGCTTTTGCCCAAATACTCCAAGAATTTTTCATAACTGGGCGTTCCTCTCTTTAGTTAAATCCTCCAAATCCATTGTTGCAAATAAGTCTGATGAATCTTCACTTTTATATGGCTTTTCTTTGGCTTTCTCGACTACTTCTGAAATATTCGTGTTACTCAGTTTTACTCAGATTACAAATAAATACTTATTGGAAATATTGGAAACTTTTACTAATAATTTTATTTCATGAAATTTCATTAAAAGCTTTTTAGTCGCTTAAAAGTTAAAAACTACCTAGTTACCCTAAAGTATTTTGAACTAAATTTTAACTAATTTCCATTTATTCAAAAATGTAATACAACCAACCTACTATGAAACTAAATCTTGAATATTTATTAACAGGAACGAAATTATTAATCAACTTGTCCTTTAAGATTTCATAAATTTGATGAAGAATCACGCACAGCTAAAAGGAAGGAATTTCCATTTTAGGGTACTTCTGGGATGAAATTTTACAAAAATGGACCATTCCCCTGAGCCTCGAAACTACTGATCTTACATTTTTTGAAAAAAATAAAAAATAGAAATTATAAAATATTCTAAAACTTTTTAAAGTTTATAGGAAAAATAAACGAAATTTATAATGTTAATTTTGGGGGGAAATGAAAACCAGAAATGTAAAAAATTTAAATTCATTTGAGCGTATCATATGATATATCAATTGGAAAAGTTCGCCGTGAACCTAAAATGTAAAGAAAATAGAGAGAGGACTCAAACGCTAGAGGACAAATAAAGCGAAAACACGAATCATATTTTTTTGGGACAAATTAGAAAATGAAAAATCCACCCATTACCGCCTGCCATGAAAATCACTTGCACCGATTTTGTATAAGACAATAAGAAATCCTAAGCTAATATTGCGGACAAACAAGAAAATTAAAGCAATAAATATTATTATTTACCTAGATTATAAGAAATCTCAAAAATGGTACTTCCGTAGCATGAGAGTCCAAGTATCGCCTGACTAAATTATTTATGAAATAATAACAAATAATACTTGAAACCAATTAGAAATGTAAATCAGAAAAAAATATATAGTTACACAGTTTCATTTATAAAACGGGGCACTCTTTATTGGTTTAAACCGGTGGCTCACTAACTATAATTTCTTGGTAATATACGAAATAGGCAAAACAATATTAATTTATGTTTACATTCTTCATATTAAATGTATGTTTTAAAACGAAATTCAAAATAAATAAATATTTGAAAGAAATGTTAGTGTACCTGTAATGTAGCTTCTGAGTAAGTCTTTCATTTTTTCGCACTCTGTTTTCAATGGATTTCCATCTTTATCGTATTCTGACATATTTCCGGCAGTGTCACAATTTGAAATTATGAAAATACCCCGTATTATATTTTCAGCATTTTGAATATCGTCTGTCATGAGTAAGCAGCCAACCGCAGCCATATATAACGTACGGACTGGACGACTTCGAACTACATTGAGAATATTCCTATATGTATTTAGGAAATGTGCATTATCTATTCTTATTCTGGTTTTTGGTTTATCATTTTTTTAAAAATCTGAATATTCTTCGATGTCATTGCAGTTGTTGTAATACAGTGTAGCCGCATTCATTAAACATCTCGACTGATCCATTACTATTTCATCGGGTGGTCTCGCACCGGTAATATGAAAATCTTGTAACAGTCTATAGACATCTCTTGTTTCTTGCCTTTCAGAAATTTTCTGCATTACTGTAAATTGGTAGCTTTTAAAGTTAACACTGAAAATTAATTTCTATATTATTAACATGATTTGTATGAAATTATAGCTACTAAATATTAAAGAGTACGCGATTCCACCTCCAGCCTGAAAACGCTAAATAGGTGACTAAATCATTAAGATCGGTTATATGGTGTTCGATTTTTATGAGTGTATCAAAACTGTATCATTAGCTTAGTAATAATTACCTAAATACGTATAGCATGCTCTTTTTGGTGCTGTATGGTGTATTGATTGGGTAAAGTTTACCTCCAGTTGCATTTAAACATAAGGTTATTGGATTTCTTGTTGAAATTTTCTTATAGGCAGTAATTTGTTCTTTGACACAATATGTTACATTTACTGGATTTCTTCCAATATCTCCAGTTTTACCTTAATGCTTAGTAAATTTCATAATGTCTAGGGCTGTGACTGGTCTTCATGCAGAAATGTTTTTTAGAATCAACAGATTTAGCTGTATGTAAAACGTTCGCAATGTGCAATAGTGCTGGTTTAGGGTCACCAAGCATGAATTTCTGTGCCTGTTTAGCTCGGTACGCTTCTATAGATCCATGTTCATTAATGCTTTTTAGAACTAAAGCCTGCTCTGCCTGTCTCAGGTAACTGGGTTCACACTCGTTTCCAGTACCTAAATTTATTAAGAATGTTGCTGATACGTCGTCGTTTTCCGTAGGTCGAAATAACGTACACTCTAGTTTCGTCCCACACTTACAATAGCCTATAAGAAACAAACTTAATTCCATAATTAAAACCTTGAAAAAGAATTTGTTAGCTACTAGCTGTGCAGGCCAATCCTAAAAATCCACAATTTCCATCTAATTACTACGTCAAATATTGTAATTTTTGATTTCGGTTTCACAAATAAGGGTTGACGAAACTAGATAAAAACTGATGCAATATAATATGATATTTGAAAAAAATCGATTACTTAAATTAAACTCAAGTGCGCTGCTTGCGTATTTTTTTTGCCATTTGCACTGTAAACAGTCTTAATTACATTTATAAATTATTTCATGCCCATTATCCGTTAACCAGAATTTTTCACATTTAACATTGCTTCTCCTATTCTAATAATGCATATACTCGTGGACAAAACATTCGAGTTTTAATTTCATTAATTAGTTTTTTCTCAATGTGTTAATGTTTTTTCTCAAATGTCAATCATTCTAGTACCTAAATTGTATTTTAACTCTGTTATCAAAAATTTAAAATTTTATATGTCTACTAGTTATTTAAGCTACGTGTTCCCATCTTTGCTAACTTTATTTCTCAACATCAGAGAAGCATGCTAGAAGTAACCATTATTCACGCAAATAAAAGTTCTAGAAAGCGAAGTGAATATCAATAATTAAAAGTTTTAATTTGAACCCACGAAGTTTACTGCAATATCTTTTAATGCAAATATAAAAACATTTTAGTGTTAAACATCCAACGGTTTAATTCTACGGAAACTCTCGAAGTCAGTCAGTATCCATATGTATTTAAACTATTCTATATTTTTTACAATGATGATGAATTTATATCTTATTTCTTTACATGGGGGTGGGCGGGGGTCAGAAAACCGTCAACATTGAATCTATGTAAATTATATTATATAAAATTTTTGAAAAAATAAGCAGCTAACTATGACCCCTATTTACTATCTATCTTTAATTTGTTAGAATAATTGAAAATAAATAAATATTCTGCTATATTTCTTATTAATGAAAATATCACCTCCTAATATGTTAAAAAACTCAAATACTCTCAAGTTTATTAGTTATTAACTTACCTGAAAAATGTCCATCCATTCCAGCTACATTCATATATTGCGTATCATAACTCAGACCAAACTTGAGTTTTTTATTTTCCCAGAATATCTTATTAAAGTAAGGTTGAAATTTTCCAGATATAAAACGTCTATGTTTCTTCTTATATCTAGATGCCTCCCTTGTACTTCGTGAATATTCCACAATTTGTGTCATATCCTCAAAAAAAATTTGCTGGGATAATTACTTCAAAGTTTGTATTACATTTTTCATATAAAGATTCATTTCCATTCGCATCCGTTTTGAATAATAATGATTCCTCTGCAGACTGAGTCTCCTGTTCTGCTGGAGTTTCAATATTAAATGCACTTCTCGCGTGATCTTTTATATTATGACTATTTACAGATACCATTGCATATAAAGATTCTTTTGTTAAAGCACTACCACAGCACAAAGAAATAGCAGTCCAAATCTTACGGGATTTAGAAACAAGTTTGTCTATATTTTTATCAATAAAAATTTTGTCTACAAAGGGCAAAACTTTATCTAAAAACATATTTTTAGACACTTTGGGGGGTCTTCCTTTTATGACAATTGGAAATATAATAAAAGAATATGTTAGGGAAAATTGTCATTGCACTTCTGTACTAATAAATATATAAGTTTACGTTAATTATTTTGACAAAACTAACACAAAATTATTGAGTACCAACAAGAGTAATTCAGAAAGCGAACTGATGTCAAATAAAATAAAACTGGTCATATTTGTGACTTTCTATCTAAACATCACATTTTCCCCTGAAATAATTCGTTTTTTTTTCCGCGAATTTAAAAGACTGTTTACTAAAATGAACCTCAAGACACATATCAAAGAAAGTCGCGAATGACCGACAAAAGAATTTGCCAAAAGTGCACAGAGATAGACCTGAATATCTAAGGATAGGTTCTCTAGGATAAAGGGTAATTATTTTATTCAAAATCATGTACTTATATCCAAGAAAAATAAAGTTATTGGGACAGATTCTTCTTTAAATTGAAACACAGCTAGTTTAGAATGAAGCAGAATTAATGAGAGTGCCATCAGAGCACCATTACAATAAAAGCAGATTGTTATGGGATAAACAACTTTAAATCTCTTTTAGTTGCTGATATATAATATGTCCGATGAGATTTAAGACTTCTACTTCTTTCAAAAATTGCATGTATTTTGAATTACTTTTAGACTATCCGTTTTATATATCGTCTATCGTCAATTGATTGCTGAATTTTATCACAAAAAATTGATTTTCGGGGAAAATGGTAAGAATGGATTGTTTTTATTTGTCCATTTTGTTTATTACCAAAAAAATATATTTAGAGACATACCGTTTAAAATCAATAATGTCCCATATATATGTAAAGTTTTCTAAATGAAACTGCAAAACATTATAACGTTGAAATATAGATTTTTTATTTGCATTTTTAATTGGTTTGAAGTATTATTGGTTATTATCATATAAATAATGAGTGAACTGAGTGTTGATGAATTTAAACACTAGAACATTCATCGAAGAATTTTGTAGTTTAGGCAATGGACGTTGCCTTAAATGTCAATCGAAATCATCTGAAAAATGCATTAGTTGCAATGAAAACTCCAGAAATTGGTGTGATAAGTGTGCAATTAATCTCACGACAGAGCACAAAATAACTGAAATATGTATTTATGAGAATTTCTATCCAAAATCCTACTTTATATTTGGAATATTTATATCATATAAACAGAAGATATGTATGGGCAATTTGTAACTTAAAGATAGTAGGAATGAGTTAAATAAATCACAGAAAATCTGCTGTGGCAATTTTCTTCAACAGATAATTTTTTGATGTTTATCAATTCCTATTATTTCAGGAAAATTGTTATTAATATTAGAATATACCAAAATATTTTACCATCTCAAAAATAATTTTATTTTAATAGAAAACGAACGAAAGTAGTTATCCAATGTTGTCATGTTTTCTGTTTCACTAACTCTGTAAAAAGTTTCGGAGTAAACTTGGCTTAAACGTCCATTCATTTATTAGAAAGAGCTTACCTTAATTGACAACTTTCAAGATTTTTTACTCACAAACCATACATTTTTTGACAAATATCAAATAAGACATTATTAGTTATACTACCTATCGAAATATCTGGGCTGGGGGTGAAAAGGGTTGTTTTCAATACAAGCTACAAGCAGTTAACTAGCAATAATACACGACACCTAGAACAACTTGAAATCTTTTTCAGTTAGTCAGATATAGCTATGACACTGTTTCTGGGAAGGGGTTGGAGTAAAAAAAAATCTTTTGGGTAAGAACTGAGCAATTAATTAGCAATAAAATTGGGCACCAAGGGCACCTTGATATCTCTATTACACCCTGTGTAACTATAAATCCACCAATCCTCAATATATTTTACCCAAACTGCAACTGCTTTTGAGCCACCGTATATAATAATTTTTAAATTACCTTGAATAGCTCTACTTTAACTTATATTACAATCATCCTGTATTTACTTCTACTTATTGGTTACCCAATTCAACTTATTTATCGGTGAATTCTATCTTCTATCTATCCAACTACTTAAAGGCTGCGCAATTTCGTTTTTCCTCATATTTGTTTAACCACAATGTAAAGTATAATTTCTTTACACCCTTTATTTAAACCACCCTTTATAAGCAATTTTTTTTTTAAATTTTTGAATCACATTCTATAACTATATTCTATTCTATATATGCAACTGCTCATGTTCCACCCTATATAACACAATTTTTGTAACATTTTTGATCCACCCTATCATTCTACTCCACCTTACATTTCAATCACCATTTATATGAAACTATTTATTTGCCACCTAATATAACATTTTGTACCACTCTGTATGCTTATAATTCTGTTCCAACTTATGTTTCAACCATTCTGCATAATAAATAAATATTTCTAATACTTTTTCAACCCATTTTATACATATAGTAATTATACCTCGACCTAAAATTTAAATATTCTAAGTGCCTATGTATTTTGTATACCACCCCGTATAAATATAATTCCACACCACCCGTTTTTCAACCACCTAGTATATGCAATTATTTATGGCCCACCCAATATAACTTTTTAGACCAACCCCGTATAACTAATTCCACTCCCACTTATTTCAGCCACCTTGAATATTTGAAGCTTTTTATGGGCCACGCAATATAATTTGTTTAAAGATTTTTTAATGTTACTCCGCCCAATGTCTCACCTATGCAATATATGGAACACCATGTAAAATTACAGTTGATATATCAGTTCAATTTAAAAAAAATAAACAACTACTTATAATTACATTGGCATATTCCGAATTTTTAATAAAAGCTAAGGTAATGCAAGTATTTAATATTTTGTTTGTGTGTTACCCAACATCGTAGAAGTTTTTTCGCTAAATCTACTGTTTCTGTCAATATAGAGAGATAAGATGTATACCAGATTTTAAGTCAAACTATAGGCTTTGCAACTAAAAAAGAATCAGCAAAATTTCATAACTATAATAATAGCTCAAGAAAATTCTAATATCCTAACTGCTTACATAACATGTTTTTTATCCCTCCTTTATAAATTTAATTCTATTATTGTACCCTTGTTTCACCCACATTTTATATACAACTACTTATGACCCTAACAATATAACGTTTGTCAACTACCGGGCATATATAACTGTTTATGGTCCACTCAATATATTTTTTTGGAACCACCCCGTATAACTTCCCCCTTATTTCAACCACATTGTATATATGCAGCTACTTACGTGCCACCTAATATACCATTTTTCAAAGATTTTTTAAAATCCATGTAATTCTACTCCGCTCTAAGTTTTACCTATCCTATATATGGGACACCCTGTAAAATTACACTTGATATATAAGTTGAATTTTTTAAAAATCGAAACATGTTACATTTGCATATTCCGAATTTTGAATAAAAACCAAGCTGATGCAAGTGTCTAATATTTGGTGTATGCGGTGGAACCAATTGACTAATTGTGTGTTACCGAACATATTAGTTTTTTCCCTATATCTATCGTTTCTGTCAATGTAGGGAGATACAATTTATACCGGATTTTAAGCCAAACTATAAGCTTTCCAACAAAAAAAGATTTAGCAAAAACAGTTTAGTAGTTTTTACGTGATGCGATAACAAACAAACAAACAAACAAATAACAAACAAACAAACAGACAACTACAATTTTATAATAGTATAGATGCCTTCTAAACGAATCAGGAGATTACGAATTACATAGTACTGGGGTATTTTCAATAAGGAGCGGAAACCGAAAAGGGGTTACTCATGTTGGGCAGTGGAGTTTCTTTGAAGGGTTTGGCAAATTGTATTTTTTAGACTATTATATTAAAGATATATCGATCTGGTTTATAAGCCCGTAAAAGTATTACAAGTTGTTTTCAGGTCGTTTTAACGTCACTATTAAAGTTACAGATTTTGAAGATCTTCAAGAGGACCCCCTTTTGATTTCGCCCCTGTTTTTAAATGTAACCTACCTACAAATCCAGTTCTTCGAAAATTTACAAAATTGTTCTTGCCAATTTAAAAGAAGTGATTTGGGTTATTAATTTATGCTTCGCCATGAATTTAAGCCTTTGATAATGGTGTTTTCAAGATATGAAAAATTGAATTATTTTCATTAAGATGTATGACCAAAAATATGCCAGGTATATGACATCTAGAAATTGGGTAATTCACTAGTTTCTGTGTCTACATGAAAGCTACTTTCTCCAAGGCGCTTTTAAATTTAAATTTACTGAATTTGAAGCTCTTGGATTCAACCCTTTTGCAAAGGTTTTATAAACAGCCACAGTTAGTGTTAACATCAGTCAAAATGGTTTGATTGCCACAGTTTAAGCCAAATTTATTTTCACATACAAAATGTTCCATGTTTCATAAAAAAAATAACAAAAGCAAATACAGTTGGAAGAATTTTAGTACGATGACAACAACAGAAATTAAAAATTTAAACTTGAGCCGAAATTAATTATTAGTTGTTTATGGAAGTGTTCATTGCCCTGAGTCCACCTGTTAATGTACATTGCGGTTGGATAAGCGTTGAGGGTGGTAAAGTTTGCCTTTTTCTACATCGTTAGTGTTTAAATCTATTAGGATCTAATAAGTCTTTTGTCGAATCTTTTGACACACCAGTTTCCCTTTCTATTTCTCATAAGGAAACTTTCCAGCTGTTAACCTTTTTATATATTTTTTATATGCTAAATATATATTTATTTAGAAACATACAAAATTAAAATTGAACAATTAAAATAGTTAAAGTACTTGAATAACTTAATACTATAAATGATATTATTTGAATGACAACACGAGAACGTTTCCAGTTGCTTTTATAACATTGACAAAAGTGCTGATGCAAGTCAGCGTTTTTACTGGGTAAACGGACTCGTGTAGGTTTCCGGGAAGTTGTTTGCATATAATTCAAGATGAAATTTGATATCCCTGAGAAGTCACGTACGCTTTAAATTCCGTTGACTTCTCGACTGTGTGAACTAAGTGCTGATATATTTTGCATATAACAACTCCCCTTACATATCAAAAGTTGATGCTATAACATCAACTTTTAGGAACAGGAACATAAAATAATATAAAATGATGTTTGAATGGTATGAATAATAAGTAATAAGTGTATAAAATATGAATAAAATAAAGTAATAGGTAAAAATCAAATTGATATTTGTAAAATAAAATCAAAATATGTTAAAATAAATGAGCAATAAAATAATACGAGTAATAATTAAATGCTTAACCTAAACATGTCAAAATAAAATATAAAGTAAAAGGAAATGTGAATAAAAATAATGTGTAGAAAAATAAAAAGGTTAATGATATAAATCAATATTAAAAATGGTGTTTTTAGAGAACATAAAGGGTATACCTAAACTTGCGTCTCTAAGCTTTGTTCTGTTTTCAAAACAGGCCTAAGCTTGGGGAAGAATTTGAGTCTTGGCTGAGGCACTGAAGTCTGGTCAGGATTGCAGTCCTTTGGAGGTTTTACCATCCTCTTTTTGACAGCTTGGAAGATGATGAGTGCTGCTATGATCATGAGAGCAGCTATGGTTGTATAGGTAAACCAAGAGATATTTTTGGTTACAAACGGCTGGTTTATGAGACCATCGAGGTCTCTGGAATATTGTTCCAATTTGTGATTTGCTACATCTAATTCTTCTACGTTAAGCGTGTTCAGCTTCAGGGGCTGAAGTTCAGGAATTATATTTTTTTCTGGCACTGCGTCGCAACAGTTGAACGGCACTGTTACTGGTTGGAAGGTTTCTAGAACATCGGTTTGTTTACCAGATTCGGCTTGAACTTTTGTAATTCCTATAAACGCACTACACTCTGATTGAAGAGTCAATATGGAGTTGAGGGAGATTGTAAGAGTTTTTGGGTTTGTTTGAGCACAATTCACTGTAACACTTATGGGTTCAGAAGTAATTATGAGCCATGTATTGGGTTCTAGTTTTTGAACGTTGTTTCCTTGAGTGAATATTAGTGAGCTTTTACAGTTGTCGGGTACCTTCTGGACATTCTTTTGAAGTTGAGCTTCACATAACGCGTTTGTTTCAATAGGATATGCGTAAAGTTCAGAACACAGTTTTTTACGAGTGGATAACGGTTTACACGCACTTAAGTCTTTGATCGGAATAAACATTAAAGAATCATCATTCTTTGCAAGATATTTTTGAGTGAAGGATAGCATATGATGTAAACCTGTTCTTTCATCGTATATAGGGATAGGATATAAATGAAAGACTGTGTAAGGATGTTGTTCGACTAAAGGGATTCTTAACACAAACATAAGATCGGTATATGTTTGAAATGCCTCTAGTTCAATGATTTCTAGATATTGTGCGATGCTCGAGTACTTTACAGCCAATGGAAGGTTACTTTTGACTAAATTTTGCGATATTTCCTGTAATGAGGTAATAAGATGTTCTGGTGTTAAAATTGAAGAGTGAATTATTTTCAGACGCGCGAATGTGATAGAATTTAAAACATCATTTAAATTATCTTCTAAGTAGAGATAATTCTCCATAAGTTTTTCACACATTTCAAGTAGTGCGAGTTTTGATTCGACGTAGGCGACCTTATCATTAATTTTTCCGATAGTGTTTTCCAGCTTTATCATGTTATCGTTAAATAGTTCTCGTCAATTCTAAGATTTTGGATAGTTTCGTTGAAGTTTTTAATTACGGATGTGGTGACACTTATTTGGTTTTTTTGTAAGTTCTCAATTTGAAGTTGGCCTTGATTTAAGCGGTTTATGCTTTCGGTAAAGTATTTTTCGTCGGCGGCATCTAAATTGGCGGTGATTGCCTTAAAAAGGGTACCCATCAACTATACCTCGTTTGTGTCTTTTAGTGTCCATGTGAATGTCAGTAAATTTCTGTTTGATTGAGTTAGAAATTTGATTGAGAAGGTTAATGTGGGTTTGTACGTCTGCGCGAAAGTAGTTCATAGCAAAAGAAATGAAGTTAAAAGTTTTTACAACAGTTTGTAATATTCTGTTATTTGTTGTAAATACTTGTTCTAGTGTAGAAATGTTTCTGTGTACTAAAAGTGTCCATTTATCATTGGATACAGTTATTTCTGCTTCGTTATGGAAGTAGATACCTAAAGTATTGTTTATTGGCTGTTTTTGAAATTGGGCTACTGCTGACCCGTACAGCAGGCAAAACCTGAAACAGAAATTAACTTTCTGAGAACGGTTTCATTCGGTCGAAATTAACTTTTGATTTTTGGTTAGTTTTAGGGTTTAGTACTGTTGCGGAGTTTCTGTGAATCTCCAGGATTTCGAAAGGACCATTGAATTTATTTTGGAGTTTGTCCTTGATCTGGGATTCTTTAATATAGACTTTATCGCCTATTTGATAGTTAGGGAGATTTTCAGAAACGTGTTCATCAAATCTGACTTTCGCTTTATGTTTTTGGATTTCCGTTCTTTCGGGAGCAATTTTATAATAGTGAGAGATACGATTATTGAGATCTCTGATGTACTTAGTTATCAGGGCTTGTTGGTTGTAGAGAGTTTCTGGAGTCCTACTCGAAGTATGTCCATAAACAAGTTCGTAAGGGGTGAATCCATGAGTTTTGTTTACAGAATTGTTATATGCAATGATTGCATAAGGGAGGATGTGAAAAGGGTGTTCGTCAGGATTTTCTAGTTTATGGATTCTAATCATCTCTAATAAGGTCGAGTGGAATCGTTCTAATGAACCATTTGACTGGGGATGTCCCACACTAGAATAGGATAGTTTGTTGTCAAATAGTTTACACAAGTCTCTCATTAGTGCGTTGTCGAATTCCATGCCATAATCACAATGTATCCGTAATGGGGTACCGAAGTGTTGGAAATAGAGTAGTAAAGTACTAACAACGGTTTTTGTGGATTTGTCGGTTATGGGGTAGGCCTGAGAGAATTTTGTTAGTTCGTCCCGGATAGTTAATGCGTAGTTTTTTGTCGGGACTTCTAGAATATCGATGTTGACGCGTTCAAAGGGTGTCCGTGGGGTTTCAGTAATGACAAGTGGGCTGCCGAGATTTTTTGCTGTCTGGCAAGATTGACAGTTTTTGATAAAATTGTCAACGTCCTTAGTCAGTCCTTGCCAATTGTATTTTTCTTTTATTCTGCGGATAGTTTCATTGATACCTCGGTGTATATTATTTTTGCCGTTATGGAATTGGTCGAGAATGATGGGTATTTGGTCTTTCTCAACCGTTTGGACGATATTTTGGCAAACTTTCCATTTGATATCGATTTCGGAAAAGATAAACGAAAGCATTTCCAAAATGGGCAGTTCAATGTTATTGTCAACACAGAATATTTCATTTTCAGTAAACACATCTCTACTATTATACAGAGATGCGAAAAGAATCTCGTTGACTATTTCTGGGTCAGAAGGGAGAGGGACGATGTAATACCGTCTTTTTCTGACACTTTTGCTTGCAAAGACATTTACTATAGGGGTACGGAAATCAGCATTTTCCTCAAAAATGTCTTCGATGATGTCATGGTGAAAATTTTTCATGAGAGAGCCTTGGGGAAATACTAGGATGTTTTTGTTTCCTCTGTCTAAGAGTTGGCAATTAGAAAATTGAATTTTGTCGTAATCTATGAGTGAGACGGTTTGATATCGCTCGACAAAAGTTCTAATTTCTTCAGAGATTTGTTGGAGATTAATGGGACTTCTTGTCTGGGGTTCTTGTGAGTCATCGTCAGTTTCGTTTGTTGGGAGTACTGTAAATGGTGTTAGATGATTGTTTGCTTGAAATGATATGTATTCATTAAAGTTGTTAACTTTAATGCGAGAGAGCGCGTCGGCGTTTTTATTTACTTTGCCGGGTTTGTAAATTATTTGATAGTCGTACTCCTCGAGCTTAAGGCGCCATCTTGCAAGTTTACTTCCAGGATCCTTTATAGAAAACAGCCAAGTTAACAGGCGGTGATCGGTCAGAAGTAAAAACTTACGGCCAAAAATTATCGGACGAAAGTGTTTAACCGCCCACACTATTGCAAGGAGTTCTCGTTCTATGGTTGAATACTTAGTTTCAGCATTGCAGAGAGTTCTGGCGGCATAGGCTACGGGTAAATCTTTACCTACGGGGCCTTGAGAGAGCACTGCGCCGATAGCAAATGAACTGGCGTCGGTTGTAAGAATAAATGGCTCTTCAAAATTAGGGTATATGAGTATGGGAGTAGAAGTAAGGGCTCTTTTTAATTCGTCAAAAGATTTGACACATTCTGAATCAAACTGGAAAGGTGTGTCTTTTTGAAGTAATCTTGTCAAAGGTTTTGAAATCTTGGCGAAATTGGGGATGAATCGCCTGTAATAACCAGCTAACCCTAAGAAGGACTTGATATCTTTTGGGTTTTTTGGTTGGGGAAAATTTAAGATACAATCTACCTTTGAGGGGTTAGGCTTCACGCCTTCGGGCGTTATAAGGTGGCCAAGATACGCGACCTCTTTGCTAAGAAACTCGCATTTGTCGGGTTGGATTTTTAGATTGGCTTTTCGCAATCGTTTGAAAACTTCAGAAAGTCGGACTATGTGCTCATGTATAGTCGGAGAATAAACGATAATGTCGTCCATATAGACTAAACATTTCTCGTTTTGAACACCTAAAAGAATATTATCCATTACCCTTTGGAAGGTGGATGGAGCGTTTTTAAGACCGAAGGGCATTCTAACAAATTCGAAATGACCATTATCAACTGTGAATGCTGTTTTTTGGATGTCTTTAGTATCGATTTCGATTTGGTGAAACCCCGAAGCTAAGTCGAGGGTGGTGAAGTATTGGCATTTGCCAAGCTGGTCAAGTAAATCCGAAATGTTCGGTAGGGGATATTTGTTATCAACAGTAAGTTCATTTAATTTACGATAATCGACGACGACACGCCATTTTTGGGTACCAGATGCGTCTAGTTTTTTGGGAACTACCCAAACCGGGGATGACCATGGCGAATTAGACGGACGTATAATGCCTTGGTCAAGCATTTTTGATATCTGACTTTTTACCTCTTGTTTGTGTATTTGGGGGTACCGATATGACTTTGTGAAAGAGGGTTTTGCGTTATTAGTGTCTATCGAATGTTTGATTTCGTTTGTAAAGGTATATAATATGTCGGAATATTCGAGGCAAAGTTGAGAAATAAGTTCGGCTTCCTCCTCGTTCAGATGTTCTAACCGAAGTTGTTCCATAATTGTAGTTTGTCTATCAGGCTGGGTCAAGTTTTGAGAGTAATTTTCAGAAAGAATGTTTACGGAAAAATTGTTTATCGGTTCGAGTTCCAAATTGTCGAAATTAACAGTCTTGGGGATAGCATTTGCATTTAAAACTGAAGTAAGGAATTCGCCTTTTTCATTAATTTTAACAAGGGCACGGGGAAGATAAACTTTTTCTATTTCGGCAGATGATAGGAAAGCATCAGTATTAGTGAGGTTACATTTTAATTTACATATTTGTTCTGTTCGGGGTTCTAAACAGATTGTATTAAAAGGGATGCAGTTATTGAAAGTTGAAGGGTTCTGAGTACGCATGACAGTATCATCCGTAACTTTGTAGAGAGGTAAAGTTTTAAAATTAGTGACAAGTTGTTTGCTGTTAAAGTCTATAACGCAGTTATAGTGTTCAAGGAAATCTGAACCCAGTAGTCTGTCGAATTCAATGTCGATGTTGCAAATATATATCTTGTGTGGGTCGGCGACATTGAAAGGTACAAGGGTGGATTCGTTGATTAAGATTTTCTGATCGGTGATTCCTTGGATGACTACGTGTTCGGGAAATCGTTGTTTGAAGCGTTGGCAGGTTTCAGGTTTAAAAATTGAAAGTCCTGCACCCGTATCGATAAGAAGTTTATAGGTTTTTGAAGAGTCAGTAATATAATAAAGATTCTTTAAGTTGACAGAAAGAAGGGGTCTTACAGAAAGTTCTGTTCTGGGAAGTTGACATTGGGGCTGAACTCGTCCAGATTCATTGTCTGAATTTGGGTTTGAATTTCTGAAATTTCTTGGTCTGGGGGTTCTGACTGAGTGGGGGTCAAATCAAAATTTACTTGAGAAGAATCAGGTTCGTCAGAATAAAATTCGTATAACTGTTCAGTATTGAGATATTTTGGTTCATTGTTTTGTTCGAAATCATTAGGGTGATAATCTTGTACGTTTCCGTACTCATCGGGTAAAGAATTGTAATGATTTTCGTTTTGAGAGTAGTTATAGTCATTGTGATATGCTCCGAATTGCAGATTGTTCAAGTGATGAGTCTTTGGTTGTTGGCGTTGTTGATGTTTAAAGAAACTCGGGTTCGGTCTGTAATTGCTAGACATTTGGGGTTGTCTACTGGTAGATGGACGAAATTGTTGCTGTGAAAATTGTTGACTGGGATTAACATTTGTAGATTGATTAGCAGGTTGATTGGAAAAATGAGGGCGGTAATTCGAATAGTTCTGATTAGAATTCGGGTTGTGTTGAAATTGTCTCATTCTCAATAAGCATTCGTTGCTTAAATGGCCCATGCGTTTACAAAAAGAGCATTGTTTGGAGGTGGACCGTTATTTGGTTAACGAGGGGGTTGTTGGAAACTTCTATTACCTGAAAATTTCTGGGTTTCTAAATGTGATATTTGTAGTTCTCGTTTAATTCTGGAAATGGCAGTGAGAATACTGCATGGGTCGCTAGCGCGAACGAGTTGACCAATTTTGGGCTCTAAAGCCGTGAGGAGGCTATTAAGAGCCATTGACTTTATTAAGTCAATCTGCGCTTGCTTTTCTTTGAAGGTTAAATTTTGTTTGTTTATAGCTGCTAGCATTTTCGCTTGGTGCGTCTGGAGTCTAGCAGAGAAAGTGACGGGGATTCATTAGGAGTTTGCCGCATTCGTTGCAAGTCCTGTATGAGAGCCGAGAGATCTCTAGGATCTCCAAAATGATTTTCTAGGAGGGTTTGAATTTCAGCTAATTGACTAGGGTTTCGCGAATTAATTAATTCAGCCGCTCTACCGCGTAACTTATTTTTGATGTGGAGAATTAGCAATACTTGCTGATTATCCGTTGCCATGCTGTAAGCAGTATTACAGGAGCATATGAAAGTATTCAAAAATATCGGATTACCATCATACTCAGGAATTATGGCAAATATTTCCGAAAGCTTATAGGGTTCTACGGTTGGTGTAGCTGCTTGTCTAGTGGTGGCCATTTCTATAAATGTATAAATTCGCTCAATAAATAAAAATTAAATGTTGAGGTTTTAAATGTAAATGGTAAATATCTAGTTTATCAAAATCCAATATCGAGCAATGTTTAATAGAGTAATAACAAATTTGAAATAGGAATGTATAAATGGTAGATTAATAATAAACTTGAAATAATGTTTCAAATACTTCGAAATATGTAAGTCAAAGTAATGGAAATAAAATAATATGATTATGTAAAATATATAGTTTCAAAATTATTTAGGAATGTAAGGTTATGAGGAATAAAATATTATATAAATGAAAGAACTGGTGGTCATTCAAAAAATAAAAAATAGTTACTTTATGTGATTCTTACGTTATTATTCCTCGCATCGGACTGTTCTCCGCGTCACTTAGCACTGGTTAGCCTGGTTGCGTGTTCCCTTGCTAGTACTTGGTAGTTGTTGTCCTTTTCAAGTAGGTTTTGTCCACAATGATTTAGAAATCTCCACAGTCAGTTAGTATTCACTGTGTTGGACAATCCTACTGGCTGTGCCAATTTTATATTCACTTTGATACAATTCACTTTTAAAAAAAATTATTTATTTAGAAACATACAAAATTAAAATTGAACAATTAAAATAGTTAAAGTATTTGAATAACTTAATACTATAAATGATATTATTTGAATGACAACACGAGAACGTTTCCAGTTGCTTTTATAACATTGACAAAAGTGCTGATGCAAGTCAGCGTTTTTACTGGGTAAACGGCCTCGTGTAGGTTTCCGGGAAGTTGTTTGCATATAATTCAAGATGAAATTTGATATCCCTGAGAAGTCACGTACGCTTTAAATTCCGTTGACTTCTCGACTGTGTGAACTAAGTGCTGACATATTTTGCATATAACATATATATATATATATATATATATATTATTTTGGATTATTATTATTCTATTATTTTATTTTATTTATTTTTATTTTTATTGAATTTTATTGAACAAATCTTTTTTTTATCTTTGCCCCACTTTGGTCTGATTATATATTTTGCATAATAATATATTTATAAACTTTATTATTCAAACTTTATTTGATCAATTTATTTTCTCAGGGTTTATTTTTAATTGCATACATACTTTAATTTTCTCAGGGTTTTTCTATTTCATTGCACTCATACTCTTACCTCAAGGTGGTTCAACAGGTTCTAAATTTAAAATTGATACTTACATTTTTATCTTCTTTGTAACTTCTCTGCTTCTCTTTTTATTACACTTATTCTACACCATTACATTATTTTATTTATTCCAAACCTATTGTACTAAATTGAAACTTTTATTTTTCTTGAAAAGAATTTAGATGAAACTCTAAACATTCAAATGTTATTTTTGGCTCATTTAAATAAATTAACACAACTTTCAATTTCAATTTTCAATAACATTCTTTATTAAATACCAAGATAAAATTATTAAAACATTAAAACAATAAATCTATAATCAACAAACGAAATCATTTCTAACTACTAAATGTTTATGAGAAATTACTCTTGTTATATTATCATATTAAAGTTAAAATTTGTTATTCCTAATATACTTAACTAGCATAAACATAAATCAATTGTCACTTTATTTACAACATTTTCAAACAACTATTGTTTCACTAACCTTTTATTCCTTGTCGTGATTACAGTCCATTAGTTCCAAATTTGTTCATTGTCCATTCGAACTTTTATTTTATAAATAAATTTTTATTATTGGTTCCCATTCCATATTTGTTTACCATTATTCCATTTATACAAATTAAATTTAATAATTGTTTACCTTTTCAAGCTTGTTTACAATAATTCAACAAATACCATCTTTGTTGATGTTTTTAAATTTTTATTTAAAATTCCAACCTAATTGTCCTTTTCTGTCGGGTAGATTTGCACTTCACTTTTATTGTACCGTAGTTTTGAACTTTTATACACTGCCAATCTATATGTCATTGGAAACGTTCTGACAATTTATATAACCGCACTTTTTAACTACTTAACCTCTACTAACACTATTGAGCTTATTGGAAAGAAAAACATAACATGCTCTTTGACTTGTTTACTTCAAAAATCAGGAACGAAAGAGAACGCTGCCTCTCACACGTAAGCTTGTATTGTCTTGCCCGTCACCCAAAATGGATCAGTTTCATTTGTTGTGGTGCGTTATATCACGTTCACTTATTTTACTTAGCCCATGTGTTTCCACATAAGAAACAAAAATTTTCTTTTTCCCTTATTAAATGATATTTTTCTGATAGCTTATTTTATTGTAAGAACTTTTTAATTCTTGTAAAATTTCGTTTAAATGCTTTGTTTGTTTACAATTTGTTATACCTTTTTCAAGGTCATTCAACTTTCATTATGACAACTTTACCGCAAATTCTTCATTGCTTGAAATTTAAGTTATAATAATCTTTTCCTTATCATCTCTAATGTTCATGGAAGAATTTTTTTTTATTTTCGTTCATTACTTTGAAAATTATTGACATTTTATTTTTTCTGAAAGTTGTTTACATGATGCTTTGCTTCATAATTTATTTTGTATTGTTGTAATTGCATGTGTTTTTACTAATTAATATTGTTTTAGATGTCTAGCATGGATTTTTATGTTATACTGGCAATTTACAATGATTCCTATGGATCTATATCACAAAATATGCATACTCGTTACAAGATGTTAACCAACATTTTTCAATTACCTTTTATAACTAATTGTGAGTATTTACAGTTTAATTATTATTAAAATCATCTTAATTACAATACATATTACACATATATTCCCTTGGCCAAAGCCCAGAGAGCTTTATTTACAATTTATTGCTCCTTTTTGCTGCCTCGTTGGAATAGCATGTTTATCGAAATTGAAATACAAAAGTTGTGCTGGCTTTTTATTTAGTAAATGGTTTTGCTAAGCCTTTTATATTATAACACCTGAATCTCAGTTGATTCTTTTCAACCCTTAACATAAATATTTCAAGTATAATTGCTTTATTAGTGTTAATTCTTCTTATTCATTAACTGTTACTGATCGTTAAGCAACCAACATGTTAATTCCTAATATACTTTTAGTATACAGTCTACTTTTTGAATCTGTTTTATAGATTGCATTTCATTTTGATTTATGGCTATTCTAATTCCATAACAATATATATATATATATATATATATATATATATATATATATATATAATTGTTTATATAACAATTGAACTATATAGGTATACATAAAATGTGATTTAGAAGCTTTTCCTGTAATAAAATTGTACTGTCCCAAACCATGCGTTTTACATATATATATATATATATATATATATATATATAAACCTAATTATAATGGTAACGGCTGTTAAAATTAGTATGCAAACGAATTACGGGTAGCAGCCAAAGACTAAATAAGTGTACTCTTTTTTATATGAGAGCTGAAAATACTGAAAAAGTTACAAATATTGTTGTTACTATAAGTACTATAAATTAAATTAAATGGTAACTTACTAAAGTTGAGGTTCACAAAATAAAATTAGCATGTCTAGAGAATTAAACAACGTAACATTCAGTTTTTTGGTTGTAGTTTCATGAAATTAGATCCAAATTTGAATTTTTTTTGATGACAAATATAAATGAGAAACCATAGAAATGTCGAAGGTAATATTATAAGGGATGAGAGTTTTTTTATAAGTTTAAGAAAATAAATAAATAAATAAATTTCCAGACAAGATTTTTGTTATTATTAAACTGATTTGTAAGAATATTTGTTATTTTGGAAGTATATATATTTTGAGTTTTCATATCTTTAACAAATTGGATCGCATATTCTATATCAGCTAAATGTTTTTTTAATGAAATGTCTGAAGTAGTTGGAGGTAAGCATAATTTTGGTCCTAATGATAGAATATGTACAGCTTCTTTAGGAAATTGTATATTTGTGAGGTTCTTGAACCATTGATCAATGACATTAATCTGAAAAGATTTATCTTTCATAAGAGAGTTATTTTTTTTTTAATTACTTAATTTAATTTTATGAAAATGTCTGATATAATTAATTAAAAGTCTGCCAGAAAACTCATTAATAATTATATCTGGTAATAAACCTCTTATGGCTTGTTGTGAACCATTTATAATAGATTCAAATTTAGAAATAGTTGCATTTACTACCTTAATTTCTATATTAAGTAATTTCATGTTAAACCTATGTCTGCAGTTTTCAACCATTTGGCCATGGTGTCCATCTTGATATTCTATTAGTTGAGATACACTCTTGGTGTTATTGGAGATATGTAATGGTATTAGTAATTTCTTTCTGCAATTTAATAGGCTGCTACCCGTAATTCGTTTGCATATATATATATATATATATATATATATATATATATATATATATATTTGTTTTTATGTTTTCGCGGGCACTAAATGTTTTAGGTGGTTTCCGGGAATTCATCCGCGTAGTTGATAACTGATCCCTACCGGGATCGATGGTAAATTGACGACGTTTTGGCAGTCACATCTGCCCTCTTCAGGTCGGTTCGCATAATTCTCGTAGCCTTCTGCTTTCGCTTCTAGTTACTCGAATACTAAGATATTCAGAAGCGCTCGCGCTGCTATATAGTCGCGGCTCGGGGCCTATTGGTTGGCACCGTGAACGGCTGCGTGTGATTGGCCCTGGGCGCTCAGTGGTCACGCCTCCCGCCTGCTGATTTGTTATTTCCGGTTGAGTTGTTATTGGACGGGTCCGGGCCGGTACGGTGTTTAATAGAATTTTCCAACAATTCGATAAGTTCTGAATTTCATTGTGTGCGTTTAGACTGTGAGGCCTCTTCGCTATTTCAATTGCCTTTCTTACGAGTTTTGATTTCGGATGTTCTATATTTGCCAGTACTCTGGTGTTCTCAAAGTCTATTTTGTGTGAGATCGTGGTGGCGTGTTCCGCAATGGATGTTGTTTTTGCCTGCTTTCTTACAGCGTTCTGGTGTTCATCACGTCTAGCTTGAATCCTTCTATTAGTTTGCTCCAAATAGGTTTTATGACAGTTTTTTGTGCGATCTACATTTTTTACAACGATGCCGCGATGAAGGAGTTATTGCGAAAAACATGACGGTAAAGTTCTGGAAGAACAACAGAAAAACACATAATATCTTATGGAAAGCTAGTTGTGCCCTACTTAAGGAAGCCATACGTGATGTCAGAAGAAATTTGGATGTTATTAATACTGAACTTTTAGATATCCACCTACAGGTAAGCAATACACTTCACCCAATAATATGGCATAAATTCGATGAGATTAGTGAATTTAGGGCCGAAACGAATTCAGAGTTGACAACAATGCAACAACAAACAAAACTTAACAAATTGAAGCTCCAACAGAAGCCCAAAAACGAATTTTTCTCGGAAAATATAGGTCACAGTCTAACCTCACGGCAATTGGAAACGAATAAAACCGTTCAAAACTTATCTTCGGTCCAATTGAACTCTTCTTCGGTTGGCGTGTTGGCTAAGGGATTCAATTACGCTATTGCTCCCTCTCACATACCAACAGAGAGCATAATATGTGGCGTTGAAACAGCAGTTGCAAAATTAGATGCGAACACCGCTGAAATAATTAGACAAGATGTGTCACATGTTCTAAGAATGTCTAAATCACCCAAAATTAACCTATCTGTAGAAGAAAATGAGGCCTTAAAACAACTTCGCCTCAACAAGGACATTGTCATTCTACCTGCTGATAAAGGAAATGCGACTGTAATTTTAGATACAGCGGATTATTCAAACAAGATCCAGCATATAAACAAATTACTACTGACCCAACAACTTATCTGGAGAAAACAACTAAGGCCAAAATCCAAGCAAGTAGGATCGACAAAAATCTCCAACTGCAACACATTCCGCGTGAAAAGTCATCGAAATTCTATGGGTTGCCAAAAGTACATAAAGAACAGGGAGTGTACGAGATTCCATGAGCAGACTGTCATAAAACCTATGTGGGGCAAACAAATAGAAGAATTCAAGCTAGACGTGATGAACACCAGAACACTGTAAGAAAGCAGGAAAAAACAACATCCATTGCGGAATACGCCACCACGATGTCACACCGAATAGACTTTGAGAACACCAGAGTAGTGGCAAATATAGAACATCCGAAATCAAGACTCGTAAGAGAGGCAAATGAAATAGCGAAGGGGCCTCACAGTCTAAACGCACGCAATGAAATTCAGAACTAATCGAATTGTTGGAAAATTCTATTAAACACCGTACCGACCCGGACCCAATAACAACTCAACCGGAAATAACAAATCAGCAGGCGGGAGGCGTGCCCACTGAGCGTCCAGGGCCAATCACACGCAGCCTTTCAAGTTGCCAACCAATAGGCGCCGAGCCGCCACTATATAACAGCGCGTGCGCTTCTGAAAATCTTAGTATTCGAGTAACTAGAAGCGAAAGCAGAAGACTACGAGAATTATGCGAACCGACCTGAAGAGGGCAGATGTGACTCTGCCGAAACGTCGTCATTTTACCATCGATCCCGGCAGGGATATATATATATATATATATATATATACACCACCGACGTGAATTTATACAAACTCAGGCTCAGATTAACCAATATCATTCACCCGGTACTTTGGAATGCCATTGACACATTAGCAGAACACAGAGCCGAAACTGATTCAGAAATTAGGACAAGGAGACAAAACGAAAAGGTGAAACGACTAAAGTAACAACAGAAAAAGTATAAGACAACAACATCAGGTATGCATTGCCCAGTTCACAATCTTTCCAATAGAAAACTGACCCCAGCAGAAGTTGCGGTTCTGCCAAAGTGCTTCAACTATGCAAAAGCTCCCAAACAAATACCAGTAGAGGAGATTATATGCGGGGTGGAAACTGCTATAAACAAAACCGACGAAAAGACAGCAGAAACAATTCGCCAGGACAACTCCATCGTCATACTCCCAGCGGATAAGGGAAACCCAACCGTAGTTTTGGATACGAGAGATTTCGACAAGAAAATCCGTGAGTCATACAAATCGGTGAAAAACGACCCTACAACTTATTTGGAAAAAATCCAGGAAGGCGAAAATAAAAGCAAGCCCGATCAATGAAGAAATTCAGAAAAATATAATTCCAAGAGAAAAATCGTCCAGATGTGCGAAGTTACATGGTTTTCCGAAAATCCACAACCCAGAAGTCCCACTTCGACCAATAGTAAGCGCAATAGGTTATCCCACACATCTTTTAGCAAAATTCCTGGCTAAAGAACTCCAACCCTTAGTAGATCAGATGACATCTTACGACAGAAACTCACCACATCTCCTGGACATAATAGAAAGTATGAATGTACATAAAGACAACATATTAATGAGTTTCGATGTCGTCTCCCTTTTTATAAAGGTACCTGTGACTGAGGCCTTCCACTACATTGAAGAAAAGTATCATCCTCCGGAACATATCATCAACCTAGCTAACCACTGCTTATCAAGTACATACTTCACCTACGCCGGTCAACGTTACAGGCAAATTGAAGGAGCGCCAATGGGATGCCCTTTGTCCCCAGTCCTGGCAAATCTTTTTATGGAAAAGATCGAAAGAGAGGCTCTTCGGACCATGGAGTACCAACCTAAGCTATGTCTAAGATATGTCGATGACACATTTATGATATGGCCACATGGTAGAGATCAACTTCATACATTTCTGGATCACCTTAACAAAATACACCCGAAAATCACATTTACCAAGAAACAGAACAAGGCAACGAACTGCCATTTCTTGACGTACTAATAAAAAAGAAATCAGACAGAACCATAGGGCATACGGTATGCAGGAACAGATACCTCAACGCAAACTCGCACCATCACCCAGTTCAACTATTTTCATTAGTGCAAACCCTAACACTCAGATCAAAAACGCTAACAGATAACGAAAACAGCAAGGTCGAGATGAACATTCTGAAGGAGGCATTAACATCGAATGGCTATAACCACCTCATAATACAGAAAGTACTTACACAGGAACCCACACCGAAAAAAGAAGATGAAAACGTTTCGACAGCTTTTTTTCCAAGCAAACATTTTTTTAACATTACTTGCTGGGTAATTCTTAAAGTAATGGTGGGTTTTAAACAATAATATCGGCTCATAATAAATGTTCGATATGTCGTCCGTCTGACTCTAAACATAAATGTATACTTTTTTCAAAACTATTAGCAACATTTGCCAACATATCGACGCTTAGACTTTGGAAAGATCCTCTAATGCGGTCCTTCATACCATCCGGTGTTTTTGGAGGCGTGTTATAGACAATTCCTTTTACGTATCCCCATAAAAAGAAATCCGGTGACCTCACGTGATCGTGGAGAGCAATTCTGAAAACCATTTCTTCCAATCCAACGATTTTGAAAACGGACATTTAGAAAATGTCGTACCTCTCGATGAAAATCTGCAGGAGCCCCAGCCATTTGTGCCCACATTTTTGCCCTTATGTCTAGTGGAATATTTTCTAAAAGATTTGGAAATTCACTGATTAGGAAGTCCAAAAATGTTAATCCATTTAAATTTTCTTCAAAGAAGTAGGGACCACTTAAATAACGTCCCATTATTCCGCCCCACGTTTACTGACCATCTGTGTTGATTATCAATTTTCCGAAACTGATGCGGATTGGAATTGGAATAATAATGGAAGTCATATCGATTAACAGATCCATTATTGTGAAAAGTACATTCATCAGTGAACAGAACAAAATTTTAAAAAATCTCATTTTCAGCCACTTTATCCAACACCCACATACAAAATTGAACTCGATTTTCAAAATCATTTCTGAAACGTTAAGAATTCTTGGCACACTGGCTTGGCTGAAATTAACATTTCAGGCAATTGGGTTCTGCCATATGTGAGGATTTTCGATTTCAGAAGCTATAACAGCTAACTCAATTTCATCGTTTTCCGTCACAGGTTCTGCTTTTATAGGTATTCTGTACTCAACGCTCCGAGTTTGCCTGAATTGGTCCAACAGCCTTACGAATGCTAATTTATTTGGATGAATTCTTTTAGGAAATTTCTGAGCGTAGACTCTAGCAGCTAATAAACAATTTTGCTGGCATTCTCCAAGGACAAAAATCGTGTCGATTCGTACTTCTTTGCTATTAACTTTCATTCTTATTAAGTAATATTTACGGTGTTCACCGATTATTACAACAAAATGATTCATAAAGAAGAGTTGTCAAAAAATATTAAATGAAAGCTGTCAAATTCTCATAGCTATCTGGTTAAATATTAAATAAGTTAAAATTCATCTGTATTTTGTGAATGTTCGTTTTTCATGGGAACGTGAATAGTAGGTATAGGGAAATGTTATACTGTCGCATAGAGAATAAACTTCTACAACTATTGGTGACATAAAATACCGGGTGTTTCATTAAACTTAAGGAAGCAATTGTCATTTGACAGTTTGGTTAAATAATTGGTATTTATTTTATACCTTGTATACAATATTGGATTTTTCACAAGTGCAACAGAAAATATTGTCCTTCAGGAGGCCCCAGTCGGAATTTGGTTGGAAACGAGAAAAGACTATGCTGACACACTAACCCTTTAAATGATCACTACATTTTGATAAAATAGCGAAAATTACAGAAACTATGGGGTTTAGGTATAGTAAACTTTTTTGAAACACCTTATCATTGAAATCGTAGATACCGAAAATGTAATAATATACAATCTAAAAAAAGATCGTCTAAAATGAGTATCTTAGTCATAATATCCCGTGTCGTAATACGTGAATAACCCTATATATTGGAATGAATGAATTTAAAATTTTTATAATAATTGACTTTATTTTATAATGATTAATAATCACTAAATAAATTTATATCTCAGGATCCCATTTGCTTGGGTTCAATTTCTTAGATGTTAAATAAATAAGTTTATACTTATCTCCTTTGTCTTACAAATATTTGAATCTTGCTTCTGGATCACTTACACTTAATAATTTGAGATTTTATCTTCACTTTAATTTTTACTTTGTTTAATTTTATTTTTTCTTTAATAAATTACTGTTAAAACAAATTTGACAATTTCAGTCAATTTACAATTTATTTAATTTGAACACAATACAAAGTTTAATACAATTTTTCTTTTAAAACAAAATAAATTTCCATTAAATTAATCTATCCTTAAATTTTTACCAATCTATGTTATAAACTTTTATCATTCAATCACTTGACTATTATTACTTTAAATTTGCAAACCTTTTAACAAAAAGTTTTTTATGAGTTTATATTAAATAAACTTTTTCAAAAATTTTAACTTTTCCAAACAATGTTTCAAAAACTCACTGTTAATCTCACTTCTTCTTAATGCTGGTTTTGAACAATATTTCCTAATTTCAAACATTTGTACTGGTAAAACTATTCTGCTATTTGATTGGCTTTTTGTGCTGGTCTACGAAATTTATTTTCTTCCAATAATTTGGTTTTAATTTTTCATACCCTTTACTGCAACTAATTTCTTTTACTGAATATTTATTATGATGTTTTCAATTTGTTTAACCAAATAATTTCAAATTTCATTTAGGTTAATTTCTTATCTTACTGACATGGAACAATAATTTCGATGATAGCAAATCCATAGCAAACGTGATTTTACGAGTACTAAATTTTTAAACTGCTCTGGTCGACGCTTGATGAATAAAGAGAACTTGTCAGTGTCAGATTTTCAATTTATACCACTTGTTTTGCCACCTGCTATTTCCATTTCCGTTAACAATTATTTTATTAATTTCCAAATATTTCCCCTTATTATATCAAAAATTCAAAATAAATTTCAACTTAAATTTCAATACCTTTTACCCTTATTAATTTTGCCCAAATCATTCAATTATATTTTCAAAAATCTTGAGTTGACATTAGTCACATGTTTTAATTATTTGCTTATTCTATAATATGCTCTCTGCTTTGCCTATACCTTGAATTTCTTTTATGTTCCATTCAGTTCTGAAGACTTATAAGGGTTTTTATAATTTGACATTTCTATTTTCTGTTTACGAAAGAATTTATTTATTTAAAACTTGATTTTGATCTAAAATATGTGTAATTTGGTGTGTTTATGGCCTAATTTGTGATTCTACATTCTACAAACTCTACTATCATTTTACAACTGAATTTAACCTTTTGATGTTTGACCTTTATCATGAGTCTTTGCAGATATTTTCTTTATGTATTACTTTTTACTAAAATTTGTATGATGTAATATCTAGCTTTTATATGCCACATATTTATCCTTGCAACGATTCGCTTTTGAAACATTTTAAATTGTTTAAAATTATTAGTTTATATATGTCCTCTTATATGATTCCTTATTTGTTTACAACTAATTGTCACTTCATTTCTCAATTTATATTCTTGCAATTTCCGTTTATTTATATGCATGCATTTTATTTACATTATCCCATTACTTAACTATTCAAATTGGTAAGGTTTTCATACTATTTCATATATATTTAAATCCATTACAATATATATATATATATATATATATATATATATATATATATATATATATATATTGTTATGGAGTTTTATAGGGTTTAATATAATACTACTTTGGGTTAGCCAACAATAATTGTAATGAATTTTATAAGGGTTTTTAATAATTTGAACTTTTATTTAAGTGAATGTTTTTTCAATTTTATAATTTACCTTCTTATAATCACTCCACACAATTATCTGTTACTACTCCGGCTTTAGGGTTCTAGAACGTGTGCTGATCAATTACAAGTTGTAATTACCTTTAAAGACTTAAGATTATAAAAAGTAAAACGCAGTATTTTATATATTTTGTATTAGAAATATTTTAAAAATCATCAACACAAACTCAATATGAAATCAAATTTTAAAATGTAATGAATGTTTATATGCAATTCTGAAATTAATTTTGTTATATAAACCCGTTACTAAAAAATATATTTCCCAGTAAATAAACTTTCTGAATTAATAATATAAATAGTTGAGCGCCAAATAAATTGTTTCAATAAATTATAAATGGAAATACCTTGTCTCACTTTAACCGGTTGAAAGTGTTTTCACTAAATCCTCACCTTTTACTTTCTCTCAAGGCTGTGTTGGTCTGCTACTATTACTCTGCTTTCTGACTTTACAACTGTTACTCCTTGTAGACGTCTTTTTTCTCACCTTTTGTCTTATCTGCCATACTTGACTATCTCCAATTGTATTAACTGCTGCTATACTTCCAAAATTATTTAACTGCTTCCCATTTGCTGATTAATGCCTTCTGTTACAATACAATTTATTTTATACACTTATACTTCTTTATTTGCCAGCGATATGGTTGTTTTATGTTTGTTTACAACCTCTCTTGAAGAATCTTGACTTTTTAAACTTTTAACAATTTTGACAATTCTTTGGCATTAGCTGTCAGGTATTAACCTCAAACAAAGCTTACTGCTGCACTGCTGAATTTGGAATCTCCATCTGATCCTGTATTCACTCGCTTTTATAGCTTTTTATATTGAAATGGAGCTCTAACTTCTTATCTTCTTTATTCCGCATTTTTGAATTACCATTTTATAATATAATATTTTCCTTGTTCACTTTCAATTACCCGTACATTCAATTTTGCTTGATAACTTTTTATTTAATATAAATTGCAATTTTTTCTATTTTCTCGTCTCATGTCAAATATAGCCAGCCGTAAAATCGATTGTTATGGATTGTCAAATTAAAACAAATTTTTCATTGTTGTCCAAACTAATGTGTTGTATCGAATCAGCGCTCCCTCTTTGTCTAACTTACAGAATTTCATACCAAACGCTTCATAGATTGTTTCACAATATCGGTCCAAAGATTTTGACAGATGAAATTTTGCTTTATTAATTTTGAAGTGGACATTTTACGTTTTTATGTGTTATTTATCCCAAAATGTGTTTATAAGACTCTAAATATGTGCTGTGATACCCCTGTTGACTTCAGAGTATGAAATTGTGCAAATTCCAGACCATTTAATTTTTGACATTTAGCGTCCCTGGTTGTGCATCAACATTTTAAGGTAATTTTTATATTTTCTAATTACTGTACATTTTCAATATGTTATATCGACTGAATAGACTCTTATTATATGATTATTTAAATTCCTACATGTTTTCTTTTAAAATTCTTATATTCTTGCTACCATTAATATATTTTCTATTTTTGAGTAAAAGTGCAAGGTAAGAAACATTTTTGCCCAATTTAGGTACATATTGATAATTACACAAATGTTATCTTGAACGACAACCTATAGTAAACTCGTCCAATTATTTTAATATTTATACATTCATTTATATGTTTTACTATTGTCAATCTAATAATATAATCTTATTTCGACTTTTAGCATTGTACAGATACTTTGCAAACAACATGGCTACGACAAGACAAGATGCGGCCACTCCAACTGTGAAGCCCTATAAAATATCCGAGATTTTTGCGATAGTATCGGAGTACGCCGGTAACCCTATCTTCTTAAATACATTCATTACATCTTGTACTACTATTACTACTTATCCTCCATATAAAAAATAAAATACGTGGCAGGGCAGCGGAATAAATTCACGAAACCCTATTCAGTTGACTGACATCATTACTCTTCTCGAAAACCACTTCGGAGATCCTCGAACCCCATCGGCAGTCATTCAGGATCTCCAACGTATGAAACAATTACCATCCGAATCACCCTTAACTTTCTTTGCTAGAGTTCAGAACTACCAGGCAAAAATGCCGGGGGCGGTCCCAAAACAAAATTTGACTAGTAAGGAAAAACAAGCCCAAATAGATTTAACTGAATCTATGGCACTAAACAGCCTGCTTACAGGCCTGGAGCCAAAAATGAGACAAATAATTTGCGCAAGCGACCCGAGAGATATTTTAACCGCGATATATAGAATTAAAAGAGAACTTGAAACTCAAAAGTTCTCTAACTTCGAAAATACAACTCCGCCCTTTAGAAGACCCACTCAATTGCCCCCTACTCCAAAACAATGTACATTCTGAAAGAGAATAGGCCATTCAGTTAATGAATGCATCTTTAGATCGAGGCAATTCCAACAGAACCAAAGCTTTGGACAAAATCAAACTTTTGGGCAAAATCTTCAAAGACCTCGCCCTAATCCATTCGCCCAACATTCAAACCAACAAAATTACCAGCAACCTGGTCAAACAAACTCTCCACCCAATAGGAATTTCCAGCAACAACGCCCATCAACAAGTATTCAACCCCCAAATACGGACCAATTTAAACTGAACCCTAATACCGCCAACAACGTACTCATCACCTAAAGAATCATGAGTTCGAAAATCGTAGGAGAGAACAAACTTATTCGAACCCCACTACACAACCAATACCAATACACAGATTTCGACAATAACGATTATTTTTGCTACGACAATTTCCATCTAGAACCGTCTGCAAAGCTGAGACTCGCTACTCCACTATAGAGCGTGATATTCTGGCTATCGTTTGGGCCGTTAAACATCAGGCCGATAATTTTTGGACGACAGTATAAACGTCAGACCGACCACCGCCCTTTAACGTAGTTCTTTTCTATCAAAAGTCCAGGTAGTAGACTAGCCAGATAGCGCCTCAAACTCGAGGAGTATCATTATGAAATTATATACAAACCGGAACCATTTTAATGAATGCGTGACTTTCCAATCAAACACTAAACTCCAATACTTCACGATAACTCCCTTAAACGAAAACGAAGACAGTGATACGGAATAACTTGAAACAGACGAGGACGACAACTCAATCTTTACAGAATTTCGGACATTCGTAGAAGGGTACAAGAAAGTCTCACTTACCGACTATAGTAAAATTAAATACTCGAACGGTCAACTCCTTGGTAGAGAAAATAAAAATATCTTAGTTTTCTTCCAATTTGGCAATGTAAAACATTTTCATAACCAAATTCTTGAACACATCTTCGAAGAGAACGTCGACTTAGAACAATTCAAAATCAATTATATTCAGTAGTAAAAGCGTTACAAAAAGACGTTATTATATTATTTCTCTACCCATTGACTTCGACACCGTCAACGAAGTATTTTTGCCTCAATTTACAAAAGCAAAGACCGTTTAACTGACTATGAACTATACTGTGTTGAAAATAACAGACTTACCTATATTTGAGATGCTTTCGTTTATATTCGCAGAAACTGACATAAGCTGGAAAATCTGTCAGAACATAACAAAAACAATAGGAAGAGATCAAGTACCAATACTACCAGATCAATTCCATAACGGTGAAAACAACATACACCGTGGAACTATCGAAACCATTAAATGAATTAAAGATAGGCAAAACTGGTAAGGAATCACAAAAGATGTAGAAAACTTAATTAAGAAGTGTCAAATCTGCCAGACAGCCAAGGCCTTCCTTAAAATCATTGACAATACATTAGCCGTAACTGAAACTCCAAGAACCCCTTCCGAAAGAATAAATATCGACATTCTCGAAATTCCCACCAAAAATAATGCCCTTACTATCCGAGACGAATTAACTAAATATTCTCAGGTGTACCCGATTAGCGATAAGTGTGCTAAAACTGTCGTCAGTACACTTTTGGTATTTTTCCAAGACTTCGGAACACCTCTGAGAATACATTGCGACTACGGACGTGAATGTAGCAATGCACTTCTCAAAGAGTATGCAAATTGTTCGATATTAAATTTTTCTACTCTAGAGTAGGACATTCCGAATCTAATGGCTCATTAGAGCGTTTTCATTCAACTCTGTTAGATATGATACGTATTCATAAGGCGGAGCATCCTGACGAACACCCCTTTAATTTTTTGCCATTCGCAATTATTACCTACAACAACTCCGCTAACAAAATACATGGGTTCACACCCTATGAACTCTCTTCCGGGCACACACCTAGCGGAGCCCCTGAAACCCTCTATAACGAAAAGGACTTGATCACTAAATATATCAGAGATTTAAATAACTGCATTTCACAGTACTATAAAATAGCACGCTAAAGAACAGATACTAAGAACAGAAAGCCAAAATTCCATTAGATAAACATGTTTCGGACAAAACTCCAAACTATCAAGTAGGTAGTAACCTAACCTAATCTAACCTTTCATCCTATTCGGATCGGCAGCATCCCAATTCGAAATAAAGCCAATCATTAACACCCTAGGGATTTATTATCGTGAGGAATCACTTATAGCCGTGTCAAACCAAAAATAGACTCTTCTAGTTCATAAAAATCTCTCCGGTCTAGAACAAGCTTTCGCTACCAACGACAGAATTCTCGACGTACTTACTTTATCACTTAAAACTAACGTCTATTCGACCAACTTATTCCGTGCAGGCGTTCAATCACACATTAACTTACTTAATCAAATCTCGAACTCTGCTAAAAACAAATTCACTGAAATCGACATGGACACCCGAAGATACAAACGTGGACTAATCGATTGCGCTGGATCAATTTTCAAAGCTATAATTGGTAACTTAAATGCCGCTGATGTCGAATAATCAAAGAACAACTGCAGATCGAAAATCTTTTGAAAATCCAAATTATTGTAACCACCTCAGTTATAAATAACTTTAACGAGACTATACAACACATTCAAATCGACGAGAAAACATTTAACGAAAATATTTGAAAAATGGAAAATATGACAAAAAAATGGCGTACGTAGAAACAAAACTTTCATTTCTAGAAATGACGGAAAAACTAATGGAAAATTATCTATTTCTAGAATACAACTTAAATGATGCTCTTAATTCTACAACTTTTGCCCGCCTAAAAATTATCCATACCTCCTGAACATTTCATTACCGCCTTAAAGGAAACATCACGAAATCTCGTGAAAAGTCATTTACCTGTGCCCGTCAAATATTCAAGTATTGCACGATACTTACAAATTACAGAATTAGAAGCTATTGAAACAGATTCAGACCTTGTATTTGTACTCAGAATTCTACTTATTGAGCAGCAATCATTCACTGCTCTCCGCTTATACCCAATACCTGTCTATGATGATAGTACTGGGTTATATCATGTACTTTCATTCACTCAAAAATAGATTGAAAAAAATGACGATTCCTTACTGTATATTTCCAAGAAAAGACCTAAGTGCGTGTAAATATTTGAATAATCGAAATAAATTGTCTATGCTTATCCATTAGAGTCAAATGCTTTGTGCGAGGCCAAATTTTTAAGGAACTTTAGAAAAGTGCCGATATTTCTGCTCAAGGGTGCCACATTCAAAAACTCAAAACCTACGTATGGTTAATTATGGTTACTGAACCCTTCGTATTACCATCGATATCAATACAAAACCCTTAACACTCAATATTAACTCTCTATTAAAACTTTAGAAACATTGCAGTGCCTTCATTGGGATAACAAAAATTGAAGCAGAAGTCACAAAAAGCAGCAATACCTTTGACAACTATCAGCCAGTTCTTATCCCTTTCAACTGCCGCGATACCACACCAGAAAAAAATGTAGTTCCAGAGCTTAAACTTTCCATTATAATAAGTGTCGCTGTATTTGTCCTCCAAACGCTTTGCAATAAACGTAATACCACCAGCAAAAGTCAAAAACCATCACTTACAACCAGAGTTTCAAAATTGTTGCCAAGATTTAGACCGAATCTTCGACAGAAAGAAACTGAAATCTTCGAGCTATGTACCCCAAAATAATATCTAAATTGTTTTGTACTGCTTATTTATAGCTAAATACTGTATTATTTTAATAATATTTTTATTTTATACACTTATGCATTTTAAAATTTACGCTATTTTATTCAGTTTTTGCTTTCTACAAATTTCATCATTTCATATTTATATAACCTTTACATTATATTTTAATTACAAATTCTGTTTTCTGAAAAGTTCCAGTAAAACTGCAATTTTTCTTTGTGAGGGAATTTGTTATATACGTCCTAAACAATACTTAGAATATTTATATGACATTGAACTGGTCAAATGAGTAGTCGACATGGTGTCATATTACGCGATTTAGCAATTCCCAGGAAGTATGCAAAACTGCTGACTGCTGACAACGCCACTCGTAGGTTATAAACGCACACGTGATGGCTGTGAGCAGAGTTATTAAGTGGATCACTATCATTTATTTCTTTTATATTGTTTAAAGTAATTTTCAAGTAAAATAGTTAATTTATGTTTTAAATAAAAATAAAATAAGATTTTTAAAAAGCATTTGTGTTTGTGAAGATATAACATATATATATATATATATATATATATATATATATGTGTATGTTAGGTGTTAATTGTACACACGTTTATGATGCAACGGTCATCATATTCGATGTTAACGTGGGAACGCATCGTGGCATCTTTTGAATATCTTTTCGCTGATTTCAGCTTTTAGTAAATTATAAATACAAGCGAAACGATCCCACGGTCGTCATTGGAATATTTTATTTTGTCTAGCTAGTTTAGTTTCAGTTTACATTTAATTATTTTTCAAGTTTAATTTTTGAATTTTATGTTTTAAATAAAATAGATTTTTTTAAAAAGTCTTAAGTGAAATCAAAGATGTAATATATATATATATATATATATATATATATATATATATATATATATATTTCTTTTTAAGTTTTCGAGGGCACTAAATGTGTTCGGTGGTTTCCGGGAATTCAACCGCGTAGTTGATAACTAATCCCTGCCGGGATCGATGGTAAACTGACGACGTTTCGGCAGAGTCACATCAGCCCTGTTCAGGTCGGTTCGCATACTTCTCGTAGCCTTCTGCTTTCACTTCTAGTTACTCATTATGAAATTATATACAAACCATTTCAATGAATGTATGACTTTCCAATCAAACACCAAACTCCAACACTTCACGATAACTCCCTTAAACGAAAACGAAGACAGTGATACAGAACAACTTGAAACAGACGACGAGGACAACTCAATTTTTACAGAATTTCGGACATTCGTAGAACGGTATAAGGCCGTCTCACTTATCGACTATAGTAAAATTCTGTACTCCAACTGCCAACTCCTTGATAGAGAAAACAAAAATATCTTAGTTTTCTTTCAATCCGGTAATTTAAAAGATTTTCATAACCAAATTCTTGAGGATATCTTCGAAGAGAACGCCGACTTCGAGTAATTCAAAATCAATATTTTCAATAGTAAAATGATGACGTTTCAGCAGAGTCACATCAGCCCTGTTCAGGTCGGTTCGCATACTTCTCGTAGCCTTCTGCTATCGCTTCTAGTTACTCGAATACTAAGATTTTCAGGAGCGCGCGCGCTGTTATATAGTCGCGGTTCGGCTCGCAATACACTCCACCCGATAATATTGGATAAATTCGATGAGATTAGCGAATTCAGGGCCGAAACGAATGCAGAGTTGACAACAATTCAACAACAGACAAAATTTAACAAATTGAAGCTCCAACAGAAGCCCAAAAATGGATTTTTCTCGGAAAATAACGGCCATAGTCTAACCTCACGGCAATTGGAAACGAATAAAACCGTTTATAATTTATCTTCGGTCCAATTGAACTCTACCTGGATTGGCGTGTAGGCTAAGAGATTCAATTACGCTATTGCTCCTCACATACCAACAGAGAGCATAATATGTGGCGTGGAAACAGCAATTTCAAAATTACATGAGAGCACCGCTGAAATAATTCGACAAGATGTGTCAAATGTTCTAAGGAAGTCTAAACTACCCAAAAGGAACCTATTTATAGAAGAAAATGAGGCCTTGAAACAACTTCGCCTGATAAAGGAAATGCGACTGTAATTTTAGATACAGCGGATTATTCAAACATAATACAAACATTTCTACAAGATCCAGCATATAAACAAATTACTACTGACCCAAAAACTCATCTGGAGAAAACAACCAATGCCAAAATCCAAGCAAGTAGGACCGACAAAAATCTCCAACTGAAACTCATTCCGCGTTAAAAATCATCGAGATGTCCGAAATTCTATGGGTTGCCAAAAGTACATAAAGAAGGTGCACCTTTGAGGCTAATATTAAGCTCAATTGGATCCCCAACACAACAGTTTGCAGAGGGGCAGACTCATACGTGAAAAATTTGACACATTTCATCGAAATACCCAGAAAAAAGGTCTTACAACCAGAGTGTCTTCTTGTAAGTTTTGACATAGTGTCCCTTTTCACCAACATCCCTATCGACGAAGCCTTGGATATTATAATAGAAAAATACAAATCACCTCAATACCTTGTAGACTTAACAAGGCACTTTCTGATGAACACCTATTTTATTTACGAGAACCAACGATACAAACAAGTGAAAGGAGCTCCAATGGGATCAACACTCTCACCAGTAATAGCGAACTTTTTTCTGGAGAACTTTGAGGAGTTGGCACTAAACATTTTTAGACCACCTTAATGGCATCCATCACAAAATAAAATTTACCATGGAGGTTGAAGCCAACAATCAACTGCCGTTCCTTGACGTTCTCATAAATAGGAAGGAAGATGGAACCCTTGGCCATACAGTATATAGGAAAACAACTCACACCAACAGATACCTTCATGCTAATTCTCATCACCACCCAGCTCAACTACAAGCCGTCGTCAAGACTTTAGTAACCAGATCACAAAGATTACCTGACCAGGATAACATCAAACAGGAAATGGACAGTTTAAAAACAGCTCTGAGACAAAACGGATTTACAGACCGAAATATACAAAGAGCCCTAAAGTCAAAACCGAGACAAACAGCCGAGGAGCATGAGACACCAATAACCATGGCTTATTTACCGTATGTCAAGGGGACCACGGACAGTATTGCAAGAATTCTACGGAGACACAATATCGATACTATTTTCAATACAGACAGAAAAATAAGCACGGTGCTGAGGACTCCGAAGACGAGACACATTAGAACAACAAGGAGAGTACGAGATTCCATGTGCAGACTGTCATAAAACCTATGTGGGGCAAACTAACAGAATAATTCAAGCAAGACATGATGAACACCAGAACGCCATAAGAAAGCAGGAAAAAACAACACCCATTGCGGAACATGCCACCACGACGTCACACCAAATAGACTTTGAGAACTCCAGAGTACTGGCAAATATAGAACACCGAAATCAAGACTCGTAAGAGAGGCAATTGAAATAGCGAAGAGGCCTCACAGTCTAAACGCACGCAATGAAATCCAGAACTTATCGAATTGCTGGAAAATTCTATTAAACATCGTACCGGCCCGGACCCGTCATACAACAACTCAACCGGAAATAACCAATCGGTAAGCCTACCACTGAGCGCCAAGGGCGATTCACACACAGTCGTTCACGGTGCCAACCGATAGGCGCCGAGCCCCGACTCTGTAACAGCGAGTAACTAGAAGCGAAAGCAGAAGGCTACGAGTATTATGCGAACCGACCTGAAGAGGGCAGATGTGACTCTGCCGAAACGTGGTCATTTTACCATCGATCCCGGCAGGGATCAGTTATCAATTACGCCGTTGAATTCCCGGAAACCACCGAACACACACAGACACTCACACACACACACACACACACACACACACACACACACACACATATGATGAGAGCAGCACAAGCCCGTAAATGAAAGTACTGCAACTCAACCTCAACCATTGCGAAGCAGCCCAAGACCTACTGGTACAGCGGGTGCGGGAATTGGATTGCGACGTAGCCATAATCTGCGAGCAGTACAAAAACTTCGACACCCTGTCCTGGGTAAATGACACAACGGACAGAGCAGCAATATGGGCTTGCGGTAAACTTCCGTTCCAACAACTCCCAAATACCCCCGAACCATGGCTTGTGAGAGCCAAAGTGGGAGGGGTTCACTTCTATAGCTGCTATGCACCTCCTAGTGCACAGCTCGAGGAGTTCGAGTTATTCTTGGACACCTTGGCGGAGGATGTACGGAAGCGTGAATCGGTCGCCATCGTAGGAGATTTCAACGCCTGGGCAATTGACTGGGGATGTCGGGAAACGAGCGCGAGAGGACGAGCTCTCCTTGAGACCATGTCTTCGCTCAACCTGGTACTCCTCAACACAGGAGCCGTAAGCACATATCGCAAAGGCACAGCCAGCTCCATTATCGATGTGACATTCGTTAGCAGCAACCTAATTAAAGGGGGCTGTGAGTGGCGGGTCGATGAGGAGTTTACTAATAGCGACCACCAAGCTATTATATGGGAAATCAACACCACTCCCAAACGAAGATTGTGTGTGAGTCGTGCGAGGTCACAGCCAGTCGGTTGGAACAAAAATGCTTTCGATGCTGATTCATTCGCCTTGGTTATGGAGCAGGAACCATTGTCAATAGCAACAAGCGCAGAAGCCACTGCCAAAGAGGTAATGACAAGCGTTGTCAAGTCCTGCGATGCTTCCATGCCAAGAAGACGGCAGAACAACAGCCGCCCACCAGTTTACTGGTGGAACGACACGATCTCACAACACCGACGAGAGTGTCTCAAAGCACGAAGGCTGCATCAACGAGCACGGAGACGCGACAGGGTCACAACAGAAGAACTAAGGCTCGACTATGAGATCAAAAGACAACAACTACGAAGAGCCATTCTCTCAAGCAAGAGATCCTACTGGAAGGAGTTGTGTGACGAAGTTAATCAAGATCCATGGGGAAAACCGTATAAAATCGTGATGCATAAAATTAAGGCCCCTCCCATGACATCAACGAACTGCCCCGAATCATTGCACCGCATTGTCACTCACTTGTTTCCTGCGAAGCCTGAGTTAGCCGCTTATCCTTCGTGGCAGGTGAGGGACGAAGATATACCATCAGTGACTATGAATGAGCTGATGGGCGCGTGCAACCGGCTCCAAAACGGCAAGGCCCCCGGTCCAGATGGCATACCTAACATCGCGCTAAAATGCGTCATAGCCAATAGGCCTGACATGTTTCTACACATGTATGAGACCTGCCTAAAGCAGGGGGTTTTCCCGACTAAGTGGAAAAAGCAGAGGCTTGTGCTCCTCCCTAAAGGGGGAAAGAAACCTCCCGACGAACCGTCATCATATCGTCCCCTCTGTATGTTGGACTCTGCGGGAAAACTCCTTGAAAGGATAATAGCAGATAGGCTGGAGCCCTACGTTGAGCCGAAACTTTCCACCAACCAATTCGGGTTCAGAAAGGGGAGATCAACCATCGATGCCTGAAACTCGTTACCAACATCGCCAGAGAGGCTATCTCGGGAAAGAGATGGAGAAGAGGTGGAAAAAAGTACTGTCTAATAGCCACCCTGGATATCAAGAACGCCTTTAACTCGGCCCGCTGGGACCGCATTTTGGAGGCTCTTGCCAGGATGGAAGTTCCGCAGTACTTGCGCAGAATGGTTTCAGCGTATTTCAAGGACCGCATCTTGTTGTACCAAACTGAAAATGGGCAAGTAGACTATAAGATCACAGGAGGTGTACCTCAGGGCTCTGTTCTTGGCCCCCTCTTATGGAACGTAATGTACAACGACCTGCTCCTGCTCGGTCTGCCTGAGGGCGTCAGGCTAGTGGCATTCGCCGATGATGTGGCATTGATCATAGTGCGCAAGCACATAGAGGAGATACAAACAACCTTCTCATTCGCTATAGCCACAATTCAGCATTGGATGCTCGCAGAGGACTTGAGTTTAGCAGAACAAAAGACCGAAACACTTCTTGTTAGCAGTCGAAAGGCAAGGGAAACCATCACCCTTAAAATAGGCGACACCTACATACAGTCGCAGCCCTTCATCAGCTATTTGGGGGTGCTCCTGGACACACGGCTCAACTTCAAAGAGCACATAATCGCGGCCAGCAAGAAAGCAGCTGGGGTACAGGGGGCATTATCTAGAATAATGCCTAATGTCGGAGGCCCTAGACAGATGAGAAGACAGCTACTGGCAACAGTAACTACTTCTGTTTTGTTGTACGGGGCACCGGTATGGGAGAAATCGCTCGAGCTACCATCGTACCGCCGCAAAATGAAATCAGTCCAGAGGCTCTCAGCGATTCGAGTGGCATCATCCTACCGCACTGTGTCTTACGAGGCGGTGAGTGTGATTGCCTCTACCCTGCCAATCGACATCCTGGCTGCAGAAAGGGGACGGCTTTATCGCAGAAAGTTAGAAAAAGACCAACCGACAGGAAACAGCGATGAAAGAGCCATGAGTCTAGGGCAATGGCAGGAGAGGTGGGACAGCTCTACTAAAGGCCGGTGGACATATCGATTGATACCTAACATCAGTCGTTGGGTCAACCGCCAGCATGGGGAGGTTGGGTTCTACATCACTCAACTCCTGACTGAACATGGATGCTTTCGAGCATACCTGCACAGGTTCAGGAGGGCAAACTGCCCAAACTGCCCACACTGTACGGACGTGATTGAGGACGCGGAACACGTGTTCTTCTCCTGCCCCCGGTTTCAGGATCAACGTGCTGAAGTGGAGAGGATTCTGGAGACTAATATCGTCCCAGAACAATTAGTAGAAGCCATGCTGAAGGGCCCCCAAGCCTGGAACTTGGTATCAGATTACGCGGAGACTATCCTCAAAGAACTCCGCGATACGTTCGAGGAGTAGGCTTTAGAAGCTTTCAATGGAAGGGCAGTAAACACCTGCAATGAACCACCCTTGCGAAGTAGTATTGACAAAGAGTGCCGCAGGGGACCATGGTTGTAGGAGAAAGAGGTTAGGGTTTTAGCGGGTATACGGTATACTGGTTTCAATGCAACGATTTACTCTTGCTTTGAAGTCATTGCATCGGGAGTCCCGCACGACGGCTAGCACGTGCTAGCTAAGTACGGAATGTATTTCCCCCCTCTTCGGATAAAAAAAAAAACACACACACATATATATATATATATTTATATATATATGTCATTGAAGATTTTCGGGATTCTCGTATGTATGGTTTAGTTGTTTTAGAAAAGACAGTTTGATGTTTCGATGAATCTCACTCATCTTCGAAATAATCGATGTTATTACTTATTAAGCGTAGAATAAAATGAGTCGATGCTGCTGTACGTCTTAGGTTATCCGCCGGAGTGGGCGTGGTCTTGTTTGTTTTGGCCAATCTAAACTCTTGCTCTGTTGCGCGTTATCGGTCCGATGGTCATTGCGCTATTCTCTGGCCTGGGAGGTATATTGGCCTTATTTGACTTTTTAACTGGAGATTTGATTTTAATGTAACGCTCTGCTAGTGCGGTTCTCCTTGTGGATGAGAGGCGTTGCATATCCGAAGTAACATAATACAGTAACAGTAATAATACTCTTATCAACCCCAATAATACTACATTAATACATGTATCAATTCCATATATTCAAGTAATTTCACCTAAAATTGCAAAAATTATTAACACCAACAACAATATGCTAGTGTCTTATAAATCAGTTAAAACTGTTGCTAACATAGTTACTAAAATAAAGGACAAAACACCGAATGAAAAGAAATCAAATGTAGTGTACTCTATTAATTGCAAAGATTGTCAAGCTACCTATGTTGGGCAAACATCTAGAAGCCTCAACTGCAAAATAATTTCACATAAGAGTGATATCAGGCTTGGCAAAGAAAGCTGTGCTCTTGCAATACACTGCATCAACAACAATCACACTGCCGATTTCAAAAATGCAAAAGTATTAGAACAAGAAAAAAAAATCTTTTCAAACGGAACTTCCTAGAGATGGTTTGCATTAATAATCAAGTCAACAACATAAATAAAAAAACGGATTTACAAAATCGTAAATAACATATTGTAACTTGTTAGATATTGAAGTTAAATTTTCAAAAAAGGTCACACCAAATATATCAAATGATCACTCATGACTAATATTTTAAAAATAACTTAATTCTCTCTTTTTAGAATATTTATGTAAGGTTAGGCATTGGTTGAAATCAAATTAAGATTATTATTACGATGCTTTCAGTTAGATTTTTCTCTAATCATATCCCTTTCAAATAACTTCAAAACAAACTAATGTCAGTCAATCATGAAATATCTAACAAGAATTTTATTAAAACATCCATAGTGCAATTTAACGAACAAGACGAGTTTTATATTAGTATGGCCTTTTTTCCTCTAGTAATGTTAGTGTGAATAAGAACCTCGCATTATGAAAGTTTATATTCAAAAAATTTTTAACAACTCTTACTGTTATTTTATATGTAATTTTTAGTTGAACTGACGAAGGAATAAACATATTCTGAAAGCTATTCAAAGTAATAAAGAGTATTTCTTTTTAACACCCTAGTGAACTGGCTGCTTCCCAATTAATTGATTATATATATATATATATATATATATATATATATATATATATATATATATATATAATCAATTCGAGCGGAATCTAGTGTACTCTGTATTCTGTTTTGTATGATTTTAGTGAATATTTTGTACACTACCGGCAGGAGACTTATCGGTCTGTAGTTCCGAATGTCTTCTTTATTGCCTTTCTTATTGATTAATACTATGAGGGCGCTATTCCATTTTTCTGGGATGTGTCTGGTTCTTAGGCAATTCGTATATATTTTGGCTAGGCATTTCCATGTTTCTCTACCAGCGTATTTTAGTAGTTCAGCCGTTACTGCGTCGTTACCTGCTGTCTTGCCATTTTTTATTTTGTTGACCGCTAATTCCACTATCCTCCACGAGTACTTCAGGTATTTCTTCTTCCGTCAGCTGTATGTTCAGAGATTCGGGGGCTTTGTATAGATCCTTGTAGAATTTCGTGATATGCTCCATTATTTCGTGTCTATCCGTTATTCTGATGTTTTCTTCTGTCAATGAGATTACTTGTCTTTTCCCAATTATCAATGCTTTCTTAGCTTTTTATAACTTTTCCGATTTTCAATTGCAGTTTCTACCAATTTTTCGTTTTTTTTGATGTCCTCTGCAATTTTCTTTCTTATTGTCTTGCATAGTTCACTGTATTCTATTTGTTGAATGTCTGTAGTCCTTTTCAGTTCTCTTCTTTTCTGAAGCAACGCCTTTGTTTTCGAACTAAGCTTCTTGTGTTCGTTTCGTTGTTGGGTTTCGCCTATTTCTTTAGCACAGGTCAGTATTGTATTCTTTAATTGTGTGTTGTCTTGTTGTTTCCGGAGCTTCTCTTCTATCAGCGTCTGATATTTTTCAGAATTTTTTTTCAGGTTGTTAATGTCTATGCTAGTAGCGGGCGTCTTCCTAGTAAGTTTAAATCTCTCCAGTTTCGTATTAAGGACAATTCTTGCTCTGACAAGTCTGTGATCGCTTCCTGTCCTGAATTTATTTAGCCTGCTTACATCTTTGATGGTATTAATCTTGTTTGTCAGGACAAAGTCAATTTCATTTTTAACTGACGCATTTTGAGCTTCCCAAGTCCATTTCCTATTAGAATTTTTCTTGAAGAAGGAGTTTAATATGTACATGTTCTGATAGTGTGCGAACTGTACTAATCTCTCACCTCTTTCGTTTCGTTCACCGATCCCGAAGTTCCCCACTGATCCTTCTCGGTCTTGTTTTTTTCCCTATTTGACGTTGAAGTCGCCGATAATGTATTTGAAATGGCTGTTGTTGGCCTCTTTGATTTCACTGTATAGTTGTTCGACTTCTTCGTCAGAATGGCTAATTGTTGGGGCGTAAACTTGTATTATTTGAATTGAGTATCTTTTCGAAAGCGACAATGTTAGACTTGCGACTCTGTCTGATGTTCCGGACATGCCTATAATTTTATCGGTCCATCTCTTATGGATGAGGAATCCAACACCACTAGTTCTTCCAGTTGGTGTTCCTCGGTGGTATAGGAGGTTGCCTGATTCAAGTGTTATTAGCTCTTCGTTTTTCCTCCTAACTTCACTTATGCCAATGATATCCCACTTGATTTTTACTGCCTCTTGTTCTAATTCTACAATTCTAGCTAGGTTCGAGAGTGTTCGGCAGTTATATGTTGCTAGATGTAGTGTAGTCGAATGTTTGCCTCCTCCAGAATCCTTGAGGCAGACCGGTTTCCCGGTGTGGGATTGCTTACCCACCTGGGGTACAATTCCGTGAGTTTTGTAATTCGACATGTTTGAGGTTCTGAGGCATACCTTACCATGCTGCCTCAATGCGGGTTGGTAAGGAGCAATGATTCTCTTTCTCATGGATTTTGCCAGTTACCAGAGACGACCGTACCCCCGAGATGACGTCACGAGACTCGGTTCAGCCGCCGAATTATATATATATATATATATATATATATATAGAAAGATTTATCGGGAGAGGGTAATCGATTTTGCTGAAACTTGGGAACCTTAAAGTACTCTAAAAAGTATCGCTACAAACCAAATTTTGGCGCTCTAATTGTCATTAGTCAGGAGAAATTGATTTTTAATTTTTAAAAAACACAACATTTTTACCTATTTTCAAAAAAAAAATTGTTTTCAAAAACAAAAAGTTTTTATCGAGTTGTTTGCACTAGGTAATGTTTACTATATTCTCTAGATTCTAGAAAAACATATTTCAGAATCTTAAACCATTCAACCATTTTTTATTACCTCATTAAACAAAGTAAAATTTTATTAGTAAAATTACCATTTCATAATTGCCACCAAAAATGCAATTCTTAACCAATTTGCTTGTACAATATCTCATTTTGTTTTCTAAAGAGTGCTGTTGAAGAAGGTAGTTAATAAAATTTATTTGGATGCAGGGATCGGCAATATCTATTCTCACTCAAAATTGGTGATTTTTTAAAAGTCGTCAAATTTGACCTTCCTGTGTACAGTACAAATCGCAAGAAAATTTAGGAAGCGTAGTGTTCTATGTCTACAACAATCCCTCTAAAGGATTTGCTTGGCCCGAACTTCTGTAATTTTCTACAATTTTTTAAACATTGGTAAAATCGAAATTTGAATTAAATATAAAAATAAAGAGGAATACCAAAAAAAAACTGTATTATATTTGTATTTGGAATTAGGTATATTTAAGTATGATTTGTAACTAGGTTAATAAAATTAATTTTTTGAGAAATCGCTAACTTTGACAAACGGGGTAGAGTCAACACCTACCAATCAGGCGTCATATGACCGCCGACGGAGGCATATAAAATAAAAAGCTCAGGTAGATCACCTCTCAGTTTACCATAACAACGCATTGAGAATGCCAAGTGAGACCTTAGTGAAACTTCTGAAAGATTCAAACATTAATTAAAAGCATATCTGTATGATTTAGTAGACTTTCGGTATTCTAGTGTTTAATTTTGTTTTTATCAAAAAAACCAAACACAGCAATTGCGAAAATCTACAAATGCATAGAACACTTTGAAAACATCTGAACAAATTCATATTCATACTAATATTATAAATGTGAATGTAAGTTTGTTTGTTAGCCTTCGGCATAAACGTTAAGAAGATTTGCAAATTGGTTCGTGAAAATAATAAGAAACTAATATAACAAGCGTAGTAATGATGCAGTAAAGAATGAATGACTAATCAAATTGTCATTCATAAATAATATCCATTGATGAAATTTAAATTGGGGAAGAATATTAATATGGAGAGTGGAGATAAACAGAGTTAGCCAGAAAAGATCTTTGAAGAAAGAAATAGTGTTGTGAAAAAAAAACTGTGAGTACTTTGATTTGAATATTTGTAGAAAGACATAATTTGAATTTATCTATACATTTAATAGAAGATAGTAGTAAGATTTGTACAATTCGAATAACTAATGTGTGACTGTGGGTTGAAAGAATTATTTTTATACGGTTGTTTGTAATTTTGTTGAAACAAGAAACTTGCATTATAGATTACATGAATTTTTGGTTATCATTGCATTATAATTTGCAGAATATAAAACAACAACAAATAATTTTGACTGTAAAGAATATAACAAAATTTTATAATAATATAGATAAAAAATAAAGTAAAATTATCACCTAGAGTGAAATCAAAAGCCCAGAACCCAAGATCCGGAGAAGATAAGTGTCAGTAATAAGGTAGGAAGATAAATTATTAAACATTATTTAATAAATTCATAAACTACAATATATTTCGTTAAATTTGAAGAGGCGAGATGTAAGACCGATATCTAGGATTTTCGAAGAGAGTATTAAATATAATACAGTTTAAATTAAATACAACCAAATGTAACAAAATAAATTGTCACCGCAACGTGGGTCTTTTCAAGACATGAGATTTTGACTGTCAAAAGGTAAGATAATTTTGACAATAGTAATTTGAAATGGCAGGGAGGAATTTGAGGTCGAAGAAGATGCAAATGAAGGTTATAAATCAAGATGTGAAAAGATTGATTATTATCCAAACATAGTATACAATACTAACTTATATACAGGAATACTGTGAAGAAGAATCTCTGTATAGACAGCCAGTAATCCGGGCAATTTTACGAAATTGCATTACTGCACTTTGTTTGGCATATACACTCTTAAATACTTATCTGCTGCAGGAAAAATTTTAAGGAGAGAAAACCCAATGAACAGTCAAAATAATTCTAAACCTCCTCAACAATCTTTTCTAAATTACATAGATTGATTATGGTATGAATGAGAGAATACAAGATGAGTCAAAACATATGGAAGAGAAGAGAATACAGGATGAGCCAAAATAAATGGAAGAGAAGCTAATACAGGGTGAGCCAATAAATAGAGAAAAGAGAATACAGGTTAAACCAGCAAGTATGGAGAAGATAATACAGGGTGAGCCTATACATATGGAGAAGCGTATACAGGGTGAGACAAAACAAATGGAAGAGAATATACTGGGTAGCCAAGACAAATGGAAGAGAGTATATATGGTGAGCTAATACATATGGAAGAAAGAATACAGGATGAGGCAATGATGAATATAGGGTATCAGGAAATGACAGAAGTGGATGGAAGTATACAGGGTGAGCAGGAAATCATGGGATAAGGATATGAAGATATTGAAGACGATGTACAAGGTGAAGAAATTATAAAAGAAAAATTACGGCAATTGAAAAATGATAATTTGTATGAATTTATGGTAAATATGATGAACATGATGAAAAATTTGTCTGAAAATATAAATAACAATAATAAAAAATTAATTGAAAAGATGGATAAGGATAATGAAGAAATGGAGCGTGCGCGAACACGATTAAGTTGTGAAAACGTTGTGGTGATATATTTCAAAATTATTTGCTATTTACTGCCTAAATATCTTGGAAAACAGTGCCATATAAAACTACAAAGTGCATTATACAGTAACGAGTTATAAAAAAAGGGGCAAAGGATAATTAAGTGTTTCTGAAAACAAAATTCTTGCAAATTTATCGTTCGTTGGACTTTGTCCTAGGGACAGAGACGGCTTCTAATAATGCCAAACAAAAAGAAAAAGGCCACAATATGCGATAAAATAAGTACACGATCTTCTTCCCAATAAAGTACCTTAGAAGACATTTTTGATCAAGTTAATCCAACAAATCTCGATATTATAAATGCCATAAGGAAAATGTATGTAGAACTAAAACACTCCATTACATTTAATGGGCATATAATGGAACAGATAAAGCAGACTATTCACTCCTTATCTAAGGAAAACAAGGCTTTAAAAAAAGATCATGAACAACTAAAAACTAGGGTAGCTGAACTGGAACATGAAGTAATTCATCTAAGAAATTCGAACAGAGAAACGGCAAAAATAAAGAGCAAGAATGTAGTCATTTTAGGTCTAAATGGTGATGAGAACTCTAAAGCGGATGTTACGAAAACATTTGCAGCGATGAATATTAACTTGCCGCAAGACGACTTCGCAGTCAGAGTTTTGCCTAGCAAAAATGTAACAAAACCCATTCTTGTCACACTCGCAAATGAAGAATTAAAAGATAAAATCCTCGAGCAACGTAAAACTATCCCACTTGATACCGAAATAAATGGCATTTTAGGTGATAACAAAAGAAAGATCTATGTAAATGCAGACCTGACCAAGCATACCCGTGATCTCTTCCTAAAAGCTAAGGAACTAAAACGATGAGGATTTACGTATGTCTGGTGTAAAAATGAGAATGTTTTTGTGAGGAAAAACGATCGGGATCCTGTTATTGGAATTATTACTGCTGCTCAAGTGGAAGGAATGAAGAAGTGAAATATGACTTGGTGTCAATATACAAATATGTTTGTTTTAGTTTTTTACTTCTATATTGCTTTAAAAGGATAATGACCCGAAATGTAAACATAAACAACAAATATTTAAATATAGGACATATTAATATACGTTCTATTGTACCAAAAATAGGTGATATTAAAGAGGTTATTTTAATGAATAAATTTGATATACTGGCTGTGTCTGAAACATGGCTGTCAAATACTACGAATGATGATGTGATACGCATTGCTGGTTATGGAGTGGTAGGAAAAGATCGCAATCACGCGTGGTGGTGGTGTTCTTTTATACGTGCGTAATTCTATAAAATTTCGAGTGTTAAACAATTTGAATACTGATTACTCTGAACACCTCTGGATAGAATTTACTTTAAATGGGATTAAAAATGTCATAGTGGTAACCTATACGTCACCTGGATACCTCTGTAAACTACTACTAGCCTGTGAAAATCTGGTATGTTTAGGGGATTTTAATATTAATATTCATAAACTTGATTGCTCGTATAGTCAACAATTTCTTGCACTTTTGGAGGCATACAATCTTAATCAAAATATTAACGAACCTACCAGGCGTGGAACCTGTACTGCCTCTCTTATAGATTTTATTATATGCGCAAACAGCAAATATTTAATAACTAGTGGTGTCGATTCTTCTGTAAATTTATCAGATCGCGTATTAATTAAATGTACGTTAAAGTTGGAAATAGTTAAACAAAAACCATTTCTTGTCACATACCGGGACTATGAACGCTTTGATCGCATTGCACTTTATGGCGATCTTCAACAAATGTCACTTGAGGATGTGTATTACGGGGAGGAAGTAAATGACAAACTTAACATATTTAACAGTTATCTTTTGAGCGTATTTGATAAGCATGCTCCGATTAAAAATGCCCGTATCACTAAGAAAAAAGCACCACGAATAACTACATACATAAAAGATTTAATGCGTATTAGAGATAGAGATTTAAGCAAATATAAAAATACAAATACCACAGATAACTGGGAATACTATAGGCAACTCAGAAACTCCGTAGCAATCATTATTGCAAACAGTAAAAAAACATATCTGGAAGAAAATATTCGACAGAATAATCAGAGAAAAAATTGGAAGCTTCTAAAAGATTTAAACATTTATGAGAAAACTTCCAGTTCAGTCCCGGAAACCCCCGGTAACGCTGATAAAATTAACACGTATTTTACTGATGCAACAAAAGCTTTAAGCCCTGACACAGATACCCTCAATTTCTACTTGGATAATAAATTGCCAGGTGTAGACACATTTGAATTTAGGCTTACCACAGTTGAGGAGGTTCAAGCTGCCATATTTAGTATTAAGTCTGAAGCAATTGGCGTCGACGGCATAGGCATTACCATGTTCTTAAATTGTTGTCCGCATATAATCCCATATGTTACTCATCTTGTTAACTATTGTATTGAAACATCAATATTTCCTGAGATATGGAAATGTAGCTTTATGATTCCAATTCCAAAAGTACTATGTCCAGAGGAGCTTAAAGATTTACGTCCTATTAGCATCCTGCCAACCATGTCAAAGGTCATAGAAAAAGTTATGGAGAGTCAAATACGTAAACATGTTGACACATTTAATATTCTGCCTACTTGGAAGTCTGGTTTTCGCAAAAATCACAACTGTGCTACAGCTTTGTTAAAAGTAACTGATGAATAGAAGCAGTAGACCGTGGGGAAGTTACGGCCTTGATTCTCCCGGATTATTCTAGGGCTTTTGACAGACTGAATCACCAACTACCTCTTGCCATTTTAGAGTATATTGGTTTTAGTAAAAAATCGTGCAAGCTTTTAACTCGGTACGTCAGCGGCAGAGTTCAGGCTTTAAATGTTCTGTGTGGTGTACCTCAGGGGTCTATTCTTGGCCCCCCCTTTTTTACCATATATACTTCCCAGTTGGCATCTGTGCATATGTATGCAGATGACACACAAATATATATGTCGTTTTTACCAGAAGCTATAGATGAAGCAAACGAAAAGTTAAATAATGATATAAACACTCTTTTTAGAGCTTCTATGAATCACTGCCTCGAGCTGAATCCAAGAAAATGTCAGGCTCTATTATTTGGACGTAGCCAATGTAGAGATCAGCTGGAAGGCTCTCTAAATCTAATTTTAAAGAATGAGAGACTTCAATGCGTCAATAGTGCGAGAAATTTGGGACTGCTTCTAGATGTTAATCTGCGGTTTTCGGCTCATATAAATATGTGCATAAGCAGAGCTTTTGCTAATCTAAAACTAATCTATAGCCATAGACGAATTTTAAGTGAAAGTATTAGAAAGTCTTTGTGTGACTCTTTAGTGCTTTTACACTTTAATTTTTGTGATACTTTATATCATCCGTGTCTTCTAAATACTGATATAAGGCGTATTCAATTAATTCAAAATTGTTGTGTGCGTCTAATTGGACGAATACGAAAGTATGAAAGAAGTGTGAGTGAGAAGCTAAAAGAAATTGGGTGGCCGAGTATGAAAGAAAGGAGAATATTTCATATTCAAAAAATTCGATTCAGACATGATTCTCATGCATTAGACTTACGGCATAAGTATAAAATAACGCCACTACCCTTTATGAGCGATCTTTTACTTACCAAGTTTCTCTACTCTACAACAAAGTTCCGGAACGCTTAAAGCACCTCCGTCCAAAACAGCTCAGGTGCTCTATTCGTCCACTAATATCATCTATTTTTTGAGCATGTAATATATGTACCGCTTGTATTTTTGCATTTTGCTAATTTTTAGATTTTTTCTTTAATGTATATAACCACTAATATTTTACTTCCAAGGAATCTAAACTATATAAGATAATTGAAATGATCCTTAAACGTAAAGTATGGTATCCCAGATATCAAAAGGGTTTTAGCTCTGTGGGAGCCCTTGCCAGGTTTTCAGGCCCGTGGTTGGAGTCGTGGCGGCAGTTTCCCATGAATTTCCTGACCGCCCGGGCCGTTCCTAACAGGAACAGATGTTTTGGGACTAGTCCTGTCGTTGACATAACAATTAGTACAGTTCGTGTGTTCTTCATGTCCCACTAAGTCTTTATTTGAAATTCCAAATCTCTATATTTGGTTATTTTCTCAGCTTGCTTGATATTTATATTATTGTTGTTAGGAATTGCTATGTCAATTAAAGTTGTTTTCCGAAAGACTTTATCTACCAAAACTATATCTGGTCTATTGTGAGCAACAGTCCGATCAGTCAGTATCGTGCGGTCCCAGTACAGCTTGTAGTTGTTATTTTCTAAAACAGATTCTGATTTGTATTTATAGTATGGTAATCCTACCGACTGTGATAATTCAAGTTTCAGTGCTAGTTCCTGGTGAAGTATTTTTGCCACAGCATCGTGTCGTTCTTTGTATTCAGTTGCAGCGAACGCTTAACAACCTCCTGTGATATGCTGGATAGATTCAGATGTTTGGCAAACGTACCCGCATCTGTCGTTTTTAATAGAACGGTCTTTAACGATGTACTTTAGGTAGTTCTTAGTTGGAATTACTTGATTTTGGATTACCAATATAAAGCCTTCCGTTTCAGGAAACATATGACCAGAGATCAACCAGTAGTTCGACGCTGCACTGTCGACATAATCTTGGTTGACGTCATTTATATGTCTTCCATGAAGGGGCTTCTCCTTCCATTTCAGCAGTTTCTGATCTGTGATCTGGTGGTGTAATTGGACATATTGTTGTGTCAGTCGCAGTGGTGTTGAGTCATCAACCAGGCACATAACTCTGTGTAGATCAGAAAATTCTGCGAGTTTCTGGAAATGACTACGCAAAATGGAAATTTGTTGAGCTAATAGTTTGCTTAGATCTGTCAATCCTCTTCCTCTTTCATACCGTGGCAAAGTTGTACGTCCGACAGAGCTCTTTGGGTGGTGATTCTGAGCTTTTGTTAGTAAAACTCGTACTTTTCGTTGTAATTGTTCAATGTCAGTCTTGCACCAATTAATTATACCGAAAGAGTAACTGAGCACTGAACACGCATAGGTGTTAATAGCCTGAAACAGGTTTTTACTGTTTAATTTAGTTTTCAACAGTCGTCTTACCCTGTAACGGGTGAATTGCCGTTCTCCCTGTTACATTGCTATTTTTCTATTAATTGTCGAATGTAAATTATCTTCTATATTTTACAAATTGCTTTCCTAATTATATCGTTTGCTAAACTAAGTTTTACCAGTATATGCTGCTGTCTTTAGCTGAATGGGTGAACATGTAAGTAAATATTTCAATTTCTACAGCCTACGCTAGCATGCTTTTAATTGCTAAAATATCTTATAAATATGAAGCTATTTCAGTTGGAGATTTTTCGAGTACAGACCTATCGAACTACGTACCGCCGGCAAACAGCTTGACGGTTCGAATCGTCTTAGAATTTTTCGTTTCATATTGCTTTCGCGTAGAATTAATGTCTTGGTCATCGATTAATTTTTATTAAATTTTTTTGTATATTTAAATATTTTCATCGTTGAAAAATCACCCGTAAATAAGCTTCATTAGTTATTTAAAAGCAAATGGAATTATCACCACTATCTTCTTTTACTAGAGATCATGAAATGTGCCCTCTCTCTTGCATTTTGACTTCCGAAAAAGAAAGGCGTGCTGCTGCCCTGGTCAGTAATTTTTTTGGTTAAAAATTCAACATTAACGGTAGGAAATTATCCAATATATCGCTTTATCGTAATTTTATCGTTTGGATAATTTCAGCCGAAATTTTTAGTAATTTAACTTAACTGCTATCTATGTTCTAGGTTAAATAATATATATTTTTCTTTTTTTCGTTTTTTTATTAGTAAAGTTCAATTGTCGAATAGTAATTTTAATTATTGCTGTATTGCTAGTTAACTTACGTCCAGGTGTACCTGGGCTACTGTAGTGACCTTCTAAACTTCCCAAAAAGGGATAGTTTCATTTCAACTATAAGCCACGTGGCCATTTTTTTTGTTTCTTGCCTGACCTGCTTATTGCTTAATGGCTTAACTAGCCCAACTTTTTACGTCTTGTATAAGAATTATACTGCCTTTATTTTGAACTTTTGGTAGAAGTACCCATACAAGACGGGAGCATTCCTGTGGAAGTGATAAAGCCATTATAAGGATAAAAATTACCGTACAATAGTGGAGCTGATTTCCTCCTGATCATTAATAGAGTGGACATCTCTAAAAAGTGTTGCTGGAAAGGAGAAAAGCCAAATCAGGGGTAAGTGATTTAATTTTTTTTTTCTATTTGCTAACTTGATTCAAAGGGTGCAACATATACGTGAGTATATGTGTAAATGGCACCAATTGTTTTCGTAACTAAATCACTTACCTGCTGCTTTGCTGTTTTTCTATAAGTTTTTGTATCCACTATTTTGAATTGAAAATTTAAATACCTGCTTTTTGTTGCTTCCATTGGAAGGTTCGTCTTGAAGGGTAAGACAAGGTCAGATAATTATTTAAGTTGCCTCTTATCGCTTATTTACTTAGAGTCATATAAACCTCAAGTATAGATAGTATATATTTAATTTTTGTATCGCTTGTTGAATTTGGTTGAACCAAAAACTACCAGACCACGGTGTACACAGTACAGCCTTATTTGTTATTATGTATTTAATTTCTCTGTTTTGAAGGTATTTTGAAAGAACCACTAATTCATCTGAGATTCCTTACTGTATTCATATTTAGCTGATCAGTTAAAGTTAAATAATATATAAATACTTTTCATGTTGCTTAATTTATCAAGTTGTAGATATTTAATTAGTTTGGTTATATTTTGTATTTTCTTTGTAAATGCTTAATTGTAAATACCTCTGATTTTCCTGTACATACCGTTCAAGTTGTTTAAATTTATTTTTCTAATTGCAATGACACAGAGATTACCTCATTCATAAATTGAGAAGGTAAGGAAATAGGGTAACTGACACCAACATCAGATAAGCTAGTAATTCGGTTCAACGCTGGTGAAATACATGCGGACAGACTACTGATTGCTTTTAAATCATTTCATATTCGACTGGCACCGGCTCTGGAAGCTGTTTCCAAGTTCAGCGAAGGGGACACGCAGCCTCACGACATTCAGTGGGTCTTCCATTGGTTCCATCGGGAGGGCTAGTCCACACTAAGACAGCCAACTATCCAAGGACCCTTACGACCCAGTAACCCGACCAACACGAAGCCATCTGTCTATAATCCCATTTACATCAGAGGGTGGGAACCATTGTGCCGAGTGGGTCTACTATTGGTCCCAATTGAACGGCTAATCCACGCCAGGCCGACCAAATAACCGATTACCGCTGATAGTCAGCAACCAGGCCAAATCAGAAGCCCTTCGACTATACTCCCATAAATATCAGATCTCTGTAAGTAATTACATTGAGCACATTTTGAAAGTACTTGTTTATTTATTTTCTCCCCTTCAGGGAACCATTGTATAATTTTTTTCTACCCCTTCAGGAAACCATTGTTGTTTTCTATACGAATATTGAAATAAACTTGTATTGAATTTAGTATCTTTTCTCTTTGTGTCCTCCCAGCCTAGCGCCCTCAAAGTTAGTGTTCAAGCTAAAAACATAGTACCCGACCACCTCCCGTTGTATGAAGCGCTTCAAAATTGGCGCCCAACGTGGGGCTTCCGATTATCGTCTCAAAATTGGCGCTAGCAACATAGGAGACCCGATTTTGTTAAATAAATTGTATAATAGAGTTTAAAATTTGGCTTGAGCACTCATCTTATATATTTGGCTGGAACAACACAGGGATAACAATTAGTGGTTCAAATTTATAACATAATTTTTATCTTTAATATCTATGCAAGGGATTATTAGTTAATTACCGTTATCATTGTTGTTTTCTATACGAATATTGAAATAAACTTGTATTGAATTTAGTATCTTTTCCCTTTGTGTACTCCCAGCCTGGCGCCTTCAAAGTGAGTATTCAAGCTAAAAACATAGTACCCACACCCTCCCGAAAAATATACTGAGCAGCTCATAGGAACTGTATCGCCCCTGGCTCTTCAAGCCAGAGGGATCAAAAGCAAGCCGTTCCACCACTATCACGCTACACATGTGTATCAACCTTCAACCCTTCTATAAAACTCTGCTGTTAGGTCCTTTTTCATAGTCATGTGATCAATAGGTTGAGCCTGCTTTATTCCAAGGTATTTATAAGTATGACCTTCCCCCATATATTCAATTGAGGTGCCATCTCCCATTTCGAAGTGCCCCTGCTGTATTTTGCCTTTAACTATATTAATAATTGCGCATTTGTCTAAGCCAAATTTCATATGGATGTCACTAGAGAACCCTTCTACTATTTTAAGCATATCATGCAGCTGTTGTTTCGTAGCTGCCATCAACTCAAAGTCGTCCCTGTATAACAAATGGTTTAGCTTTAATGCTTCTACGTTGTTGTGTTTGAGACTGAAACCAAAAAAGGTTGAGTTCAGTTTGTTTGAGAGAGGGTTCATGGCAAGGCAGAACCACAGCGGACTTAGAAAGTCTCCCTGGAATATACCCCTTTTGATTGGAATGGGGTCAGTTTGTAACAGTTGGCTTCATTCAGTGAGATTTTGGTTTGCCAGGTGGACATAGCATATTCTAAAAAGTTAATAATACAATTATTCACTTTATAGAGTTTCAGTACCTTAATGACCCAATCATGTGGAACTGAATCAAAGGCCTTTTTGTAGTCCACAGATGCCATGTAGATATTTCGACGTTTGGCGTGGGCTGGATTGCAGACCACGGAATCAATTATCAGTTGTTCTTTGCAGCCTATCGAATTTTTCGCGCATCCCTTTTGTTGTTGAGTAATTATGTCGTTCAGCTCACAATGTTTGAAAATGCGATGATTAATGCACGATGTTATGACTTTGTATAAGGTTCGAAGGCAAGTGATTGGTCGGTACTTTGCTGGGTCCTGTGCACATAGGTTGTCCTTTGGTAAGAGGTATGTAGCACCATGCGTAAGGAAACTAGGCATCTTGTGTGGGTGGGTAATTACGTCATTTATAAGGGCTGTTAGTGTTTCGTGGGTTGCGTACAGTTTCTTTATCAAGTAATTTTGTACACCATCTGGTCCTGGTGCTTTCCAGTTATGGAGGTGCTTCATTATGTTGGATGTGTCTTCCGTTGTAAATGGTTGGTGCTGCATGGCATCACAGTTCTGAGATGCAGCCTCCTCCTCATTAATATCCAGGTTGCTCTGGAGTTATAGGAGATTGTTGTGGAAAGCTGTGTTTTCCAGAATTCCTCGATGTCTGTTTTACTGGGGTAACTACGTGCTTCATTATTATTGTTGTTGTTAAGTTTTCTATAAAACCCTTTTTCTGATTGTCCGAAGAGTGTGTTGTCTAGTTTCCGTTGGTTACTGGTTTTGTACCTTCTCAATCGACTTGTGTAGACGGAGAGCTTTTGTCTTAGACTGTCCAGACACTGCTGAGATGTGATGTTTTCTCCATCCCACTGGGAGTGTATTCGGTTATTGTCCATGATAGTCTTGACAAGCCTTTCTATTCTGTTGTTCCGGACTCTTCGTTGGTACTCGGTCAGTGTTCCAACGTCCTTCCGAAGAGAATTGATTTTCCCTTCAAGTCTTCTTTGCCAAGGTGATATATTTTGCCAAGGTGGTGTTTGTCTAAATTGGGGAGGGTCTTGTTTTGGTCTCACTGCGACAATTGTTCTGCAGATGGAAGTTGCAGCACAGTAGATGATTGTGTGTAGCGACTGCAACGTATTAGCACCTAAAACATAGTTTCGCATATAAATTTGTTTATAGCCTGCAAGACGATCCCCAGTTTCTAAAAAGATCTTAGTTTGGGGAGAGCTGGTCGTCAGTGGATCTGTTCCACTATACTCTCTAAGAGCTCTTTCCATTTCTGCTTGGATCTTCTCAAGCAGGTCAGCGTTGGTTGGCTGTTCTTGTTGTAGTTCTTGAGTCTCGTCCGCTCTTTGTGCCAAAGGTGTTTCAGACTCTGGATCGATTGTATTTCGACCAAATAGTTCGCGCTCCACTTCGCTCTTTATTCTATCCAGTTGTTCAGGTGAAATAAGGCCATTTCTCAAGATGACACGATATTGATCTGCGACTCTCTGTTCAGTAACTTGAAGCTCTGGGTATTCACGACAGAACTTTTGATGGAGTATTTGGCGATATCCAGTCTTGTCCTGGCCAAGGTTCGTAATTCTGTAAAACGTGCGCATTATAAATTCATTCATGGCGCCAGTCCATTTCATGCGCTGTCTTTTCAGTCCCGCTTCAGTGAGCGCTGGCTGTTGATCCTGCGCAACACTTTCTGCGGGTGGAGTTCTCGTTCTTGTTTGACTCCGTTGGTGATGGTCACGTTGTTGTTGCGACTGTATTGGTGAGTGTTGTTGTGGTTCTTCTGGTTCTTGGGCTGTAGCTCTTTGGACGGCAGGGGCCCGCCTCCTCAGCACCCTGCCACCGACGTCCCGCATGCTGTCATGTCCAGCGCCGGCTCCAGACATGCCCTGGCGATCCCCAGGCAGCGGCTCTTTTCCGAGGATAATAAAGTATTAAAAGAAGAATCAAAATGTAAAGATGGATTAGATAAATGAAAAGATGAATAACACAAATGAAAAAATGGATAAGACTATAAAAGAGATCAAGAAAGATTTCAAGACAATAACAATGGAAATTAGGGAAACGTATACAGCTAGTAGAAGAGAAAATGGTGAAAAAGATGGATAACATTACAGAAAAATTAGAAAAGAAAATTGTAATAGTAGAACACAAAGTAAATCAGGAATTTGAAATGGAAAGAAAATTAGAAGAATACAGAAGAACAATTCCGGTAGAAAAAAGGATAATATATAATGGAGATTTAGGAATTCAGGAAATATACATTCATGTGTATTTATTACTTCAATAAAAAATCAAATTGGATATTTAAATGATCTTGAAGATGTTAAAATCAAAATTAGGCAAAGTATGGAGGATAGTGCTGCTTTGTTGTTTAATTCAGTCGAAAATGAAATAAGAAACTTTCAAAATTTCAATTACTTTTTATGGATTATTTTTGGGGAGAATTACAAGAAGCTAAATTTCGAGAAAAATTTGCGAAATATAATGCAAACAAAGGAAATGGATATGGTGGAAACCAAAGCCGCCATAAACAAAGGACTTTTGATAATTATAATAATAGAAATTGTAGTGAAAACTTGGATTATATTCAAAGAAATAGAAATGTTTACAAATAACAGACGAACAGAATAGATGATGGGGCTAATAATAATGGATACTAAATTAAATTAGGAGCCGGATAAAATGGCGATAACTTGAATGACTTGGATATGATGAAGGCTTGAGAATCTATAGAATATAAGGACATTGAATATATTAATAATAATTTGTTGAAGATTAAGACAAGATAATAGAAATTATTACAAATAAAATAATCATCAGAAAATAATATAAGGATATTGAATGAAGAATATAAAGAATTTAGATCGTATATTGGACATATGGAAATATTTAGGAGATTTATTATGGACTATGAAATAAGAAAAGTTAAAGACTGATAAATAAAATATATAGCGGAAATAAATGCGGAAATAAAATAATAATAAGAAGAAAATAATGAAATGGTGCAAATATAAAATATGAATTTTTAAAATAAATATGCGGATATAGATAAAATATGTACTCGTATAAAGAATTTAAATAAATTATAATAAAATGTGGAAATAATGATAATTGAAAATATAAATTACAGAAAATAAATATATGTATAATAGAAATAAATAACGAGGAAAGGAAATGAAATAGGATAACTGATTTGAAATTAATAAAAAATAGCAAAAACTGGAATGTTTTCATATGAAGGTCCATATATAATTGACAATGAAGGGGGAATAAATAGTTATATTTTGAAGGAAGTAGATAGTGATAAGAACAAAGGGATATTCCATGTTAATAGTTGGTTTGAGTATTTAGAATAACTTAAAAATCCAAATTTTTCCAGAAATTTAAAGAAAATGTTTGATTTTAAGTTAGGGGAATTTGTAATGATGTAACCTAAGTTTAATAGAAAATAGTATTTGTAGTTGGTAAATATAAGTTAAACTATAGAAAATGTATCTTTGATTTCAAAAATCGAAATTAAAATTTTATATTATATTGTTGAAATGAAAAGAAAGTTAAAAGGTAAAATCATCCTGTATAATGAATAAATAAAATGAAATCAAAGGTGAGTATTTTATAGTAAGCATTTTGGAAAGAAAAAGTGAATTTGAGAAGTTGTTAAGGGGATGAAAACTTTGGAATTGATTTGACAAGTTTTTTGGAAGAAGAAATGTCAAGAAGAGATAAAATGGATTCTAAGTATTGAACAGTACAAATATAACGTAGAAATATATATAAACGTTAAGAAGATTTGCAAATTTGGTTCCTGAAAGAAATAAAAAACTAATATAACAAGCGTAGTATTGATGCAGTTAGCGTAAGTGGTAGAATAGTGACTAACCCTCCACCAGGCCCCTGGACAGTATCATTTCGGGGATTTTGCCGAGATAGCATCAGGGGCAGCATCAGGGGCACTATCAATGGCCGAGGAATCATCATCACTTTTGATACCGGCGCCGCTCTCTATTGCCAGGTCCAGAGCTTTGAGGTCATCGGAAATCCTGCCAGCTAATAACAACATCCAGCTAAGAACAGTCAACACAGGGTGAGGTAGATGTCGTGCTACAGGTAGGGGACAACAGAATCCGACATAGGGTCCTAGTAGCGGAGATTGAGGACGATTTTATTCTGGGTATCGACCTAATCAGCCGGTACGGGTTCATGTTCGATCCGAGATATGATGTTCTTCGATTCCTAAATGAGGAATTTTTATTGCCACGGCCCGTCAACAGCTCGGCGACTTCCATAGAAATTGTAGCGAAATCTTCTACCAGAGGTCGCGGTCGAACTGAATAGATAATTCATTGGCAGCTAAAAAAGAAAACCTGGGAGAGGCTTAGGAATGGTGGAGCACAAACATTCAGCTCATGACTACTTAGTAGGACTGGCTATAGTTAAAACCGGACGAGACATACCAATTAGAGTCCCGAATATATCCAACAACGATATCCGAATTGCCAATGTTCCAGAAATAGCTTGTTCCGAGCCATCATGAATTGCGAAGAAGATTAACCAAATTTTAGAAAAAGTACATGATAGGATAGAACAGACAAGGATTCCTATAATGATGGAAAGATCAATGTTAATGAATAGTGGAGTAAGATTTAATGATGAAATTGGGAAAATGCATCCATGTACATTTATTAGGACAATTAAGACACCATTATAGGGAGTGAGAAATATAAAAGAAATCAGGATTAGAATGAGACAAGGAATGATAGACAATGCAGCGTTATGGTTTGCTTCCATTAAAGGAGATGTTACATCATTTGAAGAGAATAAAGAAAAACTTTTAGAATATAATTGGGATGAAACAGAACAGGCAGAATGCCGAGAAAAACTATATTTTGGAAAATATGATTCGAATAGGGGAATATAGATTATACGTTACTATTTACGTTACGTCTGCTAAACACATGAAACCTACAATGTGAGAGGAAGAAATAGTTTTAACATTGCTAGGCATTATGGAGGAGGAATTGTAGAAACCATTTATGTGCAAAATATTAAAGAGGTTGACCAATTTGTAAATTATCTAAATCGTATCCAGAAGGTAAAATAAAATCAAAAAGGAAGCAATCAAAATGGAAATCATTTGGGAAACAGAAGCTAGGAGTTTTACCCAAGATGGAATGGAAAATGAAAACAATAAATGAGGACAACAATTTTGGAGAATATAAGGGATACCAAAATAGAAATTTTCAGAATAGGGGGATTAAAAACGGCAATCGATATGATGATAGGAAAACTTTAGTGAACAAAGGATTTTAAGACAGAAATCGTAATGATAGATTTAATAGAAACAAAAGATATAAAGATAGAAAATCGAAGGAGTTGTGATGGACAAATAAAGCAGAATGAATAATCTTCGAAGAAGTAATATCCAGGTAGAACTTAGGCCAAAAGAAGAAGGACATAATCGAGATGAAGATATTTTCGACTTCAACAGTAAAAAATTGTACATTTTTGGAATAGTATTTTGTTTCGTTCTATCGTGTTAGATTTATTCAGTGGCGTTACAGTGATTTTAATTTATTGTTAAGATGTCAAAAACCGCTGAAAATTTACAAAAATTTAAAAATCATCGACAATGGGAGTTTAAAAGATTAGAAGATATTTATTTTGCCGCCGAGAAAGCCTTGAGAGGTAACGACGTTAAATTGTTTTTTAGCATGAATGGGGACATTCGCAATAAATTTGAAAAATTGTTTTATTCAATTATGTCTATTTTTGCTAAACTGAAATCTGTTCAGAATTCTACGCCACAAAATATAGCTCGGGAACAGGAAAGTGTTGCTTTACCGCAAATTGATTTGCCTTCATTTAGTGGAGACATATTGGAATTTGGTACTTTTATTGATTTGTTTGATTCATTAATTCACAATAGTGAAAAACTCAGTACTATGCAGAAGTTCAAATATTTGCAGTTAGCTTTAAAAGGGCCTGCTTTTGAGGTTATTAAGAATTTTAAAATAACACGAAACAATTACGTGAGTGCTTATGAAACACTTTTGAAAAAATTCAAGCGAACTCGCTTAATCGCGGAGTCTCATTGGTCAGCTTTAGAACATTTCCCCCAACTAACTTCAGATAGCCCTTCAGAGGTTCGGAAGTTATTGGATGACTTCAGTGATAATTTGGAAGCACTGAAGAATTTGGGTTTACCAGTAAATCAGTGGGATTTTTGTATCGTTCAGATGATGTTGAAACGAGTTCCAAAGAATTTAGCCTCTAAGTTTGAACTTTACCATGGTACTGTGACCGCTCAAAATGACTTTCCGATCCGCTCGGAAGTTGTTAATTAACATTGCGATGCCTTTGAACATGTTGAATTATCCCGCAAGGCAAAGCGAAGTGTTGACAAAGAGTTACCATTGAATTCAAAGCAATATTCTTCCCGTTTCACTACATCATTGTTTGTCACTAAGAATAAAAATTGTTTAGTTTGTAAATCGGATCATGCAATTTACAAATGTTCTGAATTCTTGAACAAATCAGTATCCGCTCGGTTTAAGCACTTGCCGCAATTGCAAACAACGCCATCACACATTGCTTCATTTTGTGAATCGTGGTGATTCAGGCATTCGGTCTGAATCTGGTGCTCCCCCCGCAAACCTGGCTTCCACAACTGGTGGATCCAGTACCATTAATACTGTTGAAAGTCCCCAAACTTTTCTACCGCAGACTTCTTGTCATAGTTCACTTTTGTCATACAATTTAAATGTGTTGTTATCTACCGCTTTAGTTGAGGTATTAGATAAGCACGGTTCTTATCAAACTTTGCGATGTCTGCTAGATTCTGGTAGCATGACATCATTGATTGCGAGCAAGGCTGTGAAACGCCTTAGCTTCCGACCTATGCCCGCTTCGATTCAACTCAACGGGCTAGGTTCTTTGCAGAGTAACGCTGCTGAGGGCTCTCTTACCCTTTCTCTTCGCTCTATAGTAAAGCGTGAGTGCAATTTTGTTGATACTATTGTTTTACCCCGCATTTGCAAAGATATGCCTGTTGCGCCCATTAACATGGCTAATATGGCATATCTAACCAATTTGAAACTTGCTGATGCTGGTTTCAATAGCCCAGGCGCTATTAACCTTTTGTTAGGTGCCGATTTATTCTCTCAAATTTTGTTGGATGGACGCCTTCTGGGAAAGGAAGGTGTTCCTGATGCTATTAACACTGTGTTTGGTTACATCCTTCTGGGTAGAGGGTCTTCGAGTTCTGTTAACTCTCACTCTCAGTCAGTCATAAACCCAATTTCGCTTTTTTGTCATATTGAAGATGTAGTATCATTAGATGATTCACTCCAAAGGTTCTGGACAATTGAAGATGTTCCTACCGCACTGGTTCAGTCCCCTGATGATCTTATCTGCGAAAAAATATTTTCCGAGGGATGCAGGAGATTGGATTCAGGTAGATTCATTGTGCCCCTTTCTTTTCGAAATACACTTCCTGCTTTTGATGGTATGTATAATCTCGCCCTACAACGTTTCTACTCTTTAGAAAGACGTCTTCTAAAGCAACCAAATCTCTACAAACAATATTGTGATTTTCTCAAAGAGTATTTAGAGCTTGATCATATGGAGTTGGTTCCTGAGCAATCTACTGCTTCTGATTGTTACTACATACCGCATCATTGTGTTTTGAAACCTGATAGTAGCACCACCAAACTTCGTGTAGTGTTTAATGCATCCGCTAAGATACCTCATCGGTTATCTTTGAACTACTGTTTGTTTATCGGTCCCAAATTGCAGCAAGACATTATCGTTATTTTGTTGACCTTGCACAATTTAGTTTTGCCTCCCCTGCTTGCTATAGAAAACTTTTCTAGTTGTGAACTTCACGCATTTGGTGATGCTTCTGGGAAAGGTTATGCCGCTGTTGTTTATTTTGTGTTCGAAACCGCCTCTGGATTTCGTCAAAGTTTTTTTGTGTTGTCTAAATGGAAAGTTGCCCCTTTGAAAACTTTGTCACTTCACAATTCAATACTCGTTTGTTGTTCAAGGTGATTCGTTGCTGGTTAGATTCCACGGTACTCCTTTCATGGCTTAGTTCTTCCCCGCACCGTTGGAAGACAGTTGTCAGTAATCGAGTTGCTTACATTCAGGAAAAATTTCCTTCTTCGCAATGGTTTTACATCCAATCTTGTGATAACCCCGCTGACTTGGGTTCCCGCGGCACATTGCCCTCAGAGTTATTAGGCAATACACTTTGGTGGAAAGGCCCACAATTGTTGATTACCGCTTGTTTGCCACATGCTTGCTCAGACTCAAGCATGTCACCGCTAGTTATGACTGAAGCCCGTATAGTGGCGCTTCAAGTCACCCCTTCACCAAATTTATTTGGTACTTTTTTAGAAGAACATTCTTCTATTAATCGCATTACCCGCATTATAGCTCATATTTGTCGCTTTGTTGATAACGCTCGCAATACAGATAGGGTCTCTGGATCATTTTTGGCTGCTGAGTTATATCAGGCTCAGCTTCGCATTGTTCGATGTGTTCAAGATAAATATTTTTCTAAAGAGATTTCCCTTCTTCGAGAACGAAAACTTTTGACCAAATCGCTTCGTAAACTTTTGCCGTTTCTTGATGAACAGGGAACTCTTGGAGTTGGTAGTAGATTGGCTAATGCTCCATTGCCGTTTGATAGTAAATTTCCCGCACTTCTACCAAGTAAAAGTCGTTTGACTAATCTAATTGTCGAAGATTGTCATGTCACCAATCTTCACGCAGGAATCCAAACCGTTCAATTTCTTTCTCTCAAAGAAAGCAATTCGTAGTGTTAAAGCTCACTTAAGACGTGTCGTTGGAGATCAACTCCTAACCTACGAAGAACTTTCTACTGTATTTGCGCAGGTCGAAGCAGTTTTAAACTCGCGACCTATAACCCCTTGTAGCAACGATCCATCGGATCTTACCGCCTTGAGCCCTGGAATGTTTCTTACAATGGAACCTTTAACAGCACCTCCTGAATCTGATTTCTTATCTGTCCCATCTAATCATCTCAACAGATGGCAGTTACTGAGTCGTTTGCATCAGGCATTATGGAAACGTTGGTCGCAAGAATATTTACATACTCTTCATCAACGGAGCAAATGGACTGATCCCTCGGAGGTTGTTAAGCCAGATACTCTTGTTATTTTGAATTGTACGCGTTGCTACAGTTAGAACTGCAAGTGGTACTTTGAAGCGACCTATTGTAAAGATCTGTACACTGCCAGTGGACCCTTAGTTTTGAAATTAGTAATTCAAGGCTGGCGGAATGGTGCGTTCCCGCAATTTCTTTAGTGTATTGTTCAAATTTGATTGAATTACTTCATTGATTTTTAAACTTCAGCATCTTTTCCAAAACCTTCCGTCGCGTTAATGATAATTTTAAGTGTTTTTTGCGTGTAAAATATAGACAGTATTCGTGATTCGTGTATTAACTTGTAAGCTATTCGGACACTTTTGATTCCGTCTGAAGAGACGGCCGCTTTTTGTTGTTATTGTGTTACGATTCCGCGAGTTATTAGTTCCGGTCGTAACAACCGCTAAACGCTTTCATTTTGTTTCTTTTGTGTTAACAAAAGCGCATCATTTGTTGTTAAACCCGCATTTTTGTTTGCTCAATCAATGAACATTACGTCGCTATTTTTTGTGTAACGTGTTGTCCTGACGAAGCTCTAAATTCAGTTCCTGCCGCTGCGGGGCTAGCCACTGAAGATAGAAGAACCAAGAAAACACCACCTGCTTCGACTTAAAAGGTCAGTGATAAACTTTATTTGGTGAATTAATTTACGCGACGGCACGTGTTTATTGATTGTTCCGCTAAAGGTCATTCGTTATTTAAATACTTGCATTCAACCAGCATTGAACTAAACCGCAACATCTAATTTATACATTTTTTTGGATATTATATGTAATGTGTCATCGAAGACATTCCATACTCCATTAGATTATACGTTACTATTGGTTACGTCTGCTAAACACATGAATCCTACAATGCGAGAGGAAGAAATAGTTTAAACATTGCTAGGCATTATGGAGCAGGAATTGTAGAAACCATTTATGTGCAAAATATTAAAGAGGTTGACCAATATGTAAATTATCTAAATCGTATCCAGAAGGTAAAATAAAACCAAAAAGGAAGCAATCAAAATGGAAATCAATTGGGAAACAGAAGCTAGGAGTTTTAACCAAGATGGAATGGAAATAGAAAACAATAAATGAGAACAACAATTTTGGAGAATATAAGGGATACCAAAATAGAAATTTTAAGAATAGGGGGATTAAAAACGGCAATCGATATCATGATAGGAAAACTTTAGTGAACAAATAGAAAATCGAAGGAGTTGTGATGGACAAATAAAGCAGGATGAATAATCTTCGAAGAAGTAATATCAGGTAGAACTTATGCCAAAAGAAGGACATAATCGAGATGAAGCAAATAGTGTATGCAATCAATGAAGTCGAAGTTGTAAATCACAATAAAAGAGCAAAACATGGAATAGAACTCCAAGTGCAGACCGACAGAAACAAGATACCAATCAGGATTTTTAAAGAAACTGTATACTGAACCAAACAACGTAAATAAAAATCCTGAAAGACTACTTTATACCAAATAATGTATGTACATATCAACATTTAAAAGATATTATTGAATTAGAGGAACCAGAAGAAGAAATTGATGAAAATTATTATATATTAATGGCACAATTAGCAACGAAAGTACTAGCCTTCCTGACCGAAGTACATGATGGGATTACCGGAGGTCACCTGGGGATGAATAAAATCTTGGATAAACGTAACGGTACTACTGGGTCAACTGTACGATGCTGGGAATCAAGAAAACGAGAACCACACCCTTGTAACCACAGTCAGACGGAATGGTGAAAAGATTCAAAAGGAACAACATCTGTCCAAGGTCGTCAGCAATAACTAGTGAAATTGGAATGAACATATTGCAATATAGTCCGTGGGTTCAATTTAAAATTATAAAACTAATATTCACTTTCACTTTTCTAGAACTTTTATTTACATCGAGTATACAACAGCTGATTCAAATATCACAACAACAATTTTGCATATAAGCTCATAGCTCCACTAACTAACTCCTTCGAGGATGGGTCCTCCTTTTAAAATCAGCATCGAATTCTCTAGTATAATCCAGTGTCAATTTTACAGTTGTCGAGTTATGATCGAGATAAGTTTTTCTCCCGCCCGAACCTTCTAGCTTTTTTTATATCCCAGCGATCGTTGTACTGAAATGAAACAGGGTCGGCTTTGGTCAATTTCGTAACAATATCCCCATTTTCTGTTGGCCTATCGCAACAGCACAGGACTGACTCCAGCAAAGCTACTATTCGGAAAGGAGTTGAGATTTCCTTGTGATCTGGCTTTTGGTTCACCAGAAGAACTGCCCAAGAAGTTAATGATTATGCCGACCAACTCCGACACAATATGCTGGTAATACAAAAACTAGCCTGAACACAGATCTTGTCCCCCAGCGATCGGATGAAGACACGATATAACCTCAAAGCCAATTCAGTCAGGTTCCAAGAGAGGGACAAGGTCTGGCTGTAGAACCCCCAGAGGAGCAAAGGTAAATCTCTAAAGCTCACACCAGCCTTACATGGTCCATACGAGGTGGTCAAGAGGATCAGTGACGCGCTGTTTATCGTATTCGCCGGAACCCAAGGGCTAAGATGAAATTGGTTCATTTTGATCGACTCCCTCCCTGCCATAGAGAGAATGATTCCAATTCGGACGATCAGAATTAAAGGGGGGGGCTATAAAATTAATTTTACGCCAGAGAAAAAATTAAAAAACATTCTAAAGTAATCTTTTCAATAAAAAAATGTAAACACACAACCGGCTGTTAATAAAAACAAGGACAATCCTGAAATGAGATCATAGTCTCTTCACCAACCATCCATGTGCGTACTTCTCATTTGACAGAAGTCTTTAAGCGTCTTAGACAGTCAAACTTAAAAATTCAACCTGACAAATGTGAGTTTCATCTTATTACCTAAAAAGAAGTAAAACCAAACCCTACAAAGGTTGAATGTATCCAGAATTTTTCTTAACCCCAAACTCTTAAAAACGTTAAATCTTTTCTTGGTCTCGCCGGATATTACCGCCGGTTTATCCTTAATTTTGTTAAGATCTCAAAGCATTTAACGAAACTCGTACGGAATTGATCTTCGAGGCAGACTGGAAGTCTTCCATCAACGATGTGAAGCAAGCGCTTGTATCTGACCCTAACTTGATCTACCCAAACTTCGAAGAACCATTCCCGCTGACTACTGTTGCTAGTGATTTTGCAATTGGAGCGGTTCTCCCCGTGGGAAAAGCGCTGCAGAAACACGTTACTCCCCCCTTCGAACGGGCACTGCTAGCAATTGTTTGGGCAGTTAAACTCTCAAAGCCTTATCTTTCTGGGAGAAAGTTTACTTTACTATGCGATCACCTCCCGCATACTTACCTATTTTCCAGTAAAGACCCTGGCAGTCTTCTAGCCAGATGGCGCCTTAAGCTAGAGGAGTATAATTGTAGATCTAATATAAACCTTTCAAGTTAAATCAAAACGCTGATGCTCTTTCCCGAAACAAAATTAACCATTACATATAAATAATGTACAGACTTTCTTTCTAAAATCAAAATTTTCACAAATTACGAAACTAACCCAGAACAACAAAATCCAGTCACTTGTCAGAATAACTCCGACGACTCCGATAACGATCAAATACTGGAAGATCATGACGAACTAATGACAACAGAGGTTGATTGATTTGTTCAACTATGAAAACCAAGTCAATAATCGATTATTCAAAAATTTAAATTTGTAATGCTGACAAGTTATAAACAAATGCATTGTTTATGAGATAATGAAATTACTATTACAGATATGAGAAAAACACTTCTGTAATAGTTATTGAAATAGTAGTGATCGGAACTTTAAAGAAAATATTGAACTTACAAAAATAAAATATTTCAAGTTTTCTAGAAAATAATTTTTTCTTTAAATCATGCGAGACATAGTTATTTTTATTTATATTTGCAGTTTAAAAAAATAAAACATTAAAAATTTAAGTTTATCACAAATTAAGTAAAGTAAATTAAATATTAATAAAAAATGATTTTTTCTTACGAATATGAATGTACAATAGAAATAATGATTTAAAAAATATTAATCATAAATGACAAAAAATAGTTAATTAGCAAATACATTATTAAGCAATACCTTTTTTTAAGAAACGTTTTTTCAATCATTATATTTTTTGATCCTTCGAATCATGAAAACAAAAGCATTATCTCATAAACAATGCATTTGTTTATAACAATTTTACAAAAACGAAATAATTAGTATTTTTGAAAAAAATTACAAACGCTTTATTGTTATTATTTATTTTTCAATGCAGTAGATTGTTGATAAATAAGTTGAAAATTCAAAATTTTCAATTTTTCCAACGAGAATCTATCAACTCTTTAGAACAACTGTACGCTGCAAAAAATGAGTTTTTTCTACCTCGTAGGTGATGGGAACAGCCAATCAATTATTTATAACAATATTGCATTAGTAGTTAAAAGCGGTTTCTGGACCGGAAGTGGGCATAAAGGCAACCAGTCATCGAGTTCTCACCGGGAGCTGCTGCCGAGCTGTTGGTAGTTGTTGTTTGGATAAGAAGAAGACATTGGGAAGAAGAAGAAGACATTGGGGGTGGTCGTAGGGGTGCGCGAAAGACATTTGGGTGTGTCGCAGAGGTGCGCGCCATCTGTTGTCAATAATTGAAAGCCATTGTATTGTGGGTTGCAGGGTGCACGCCATCTGCTGTTGGTTGTGGTGGTTAGAGAGAAAAAAGCTAAATACTTGGCCGGGTATCGAACGCGGCTTGCCTGATTACAAAGTCAGGTACCCAGCGAGCTGCGCTAATGCGGTTAATCGAGAAATGTTTATTTGAAAAGGTATAGTACATAGTGTTTTTGGGCGTTGTTCGGTTAGATATTTGGGGGCTGGATGGGAGGATATGGTATTTTGTTGTCTGCAAAAAAATCTAAAATCTTTTGCTAACGCCGGCATGCGCGAGAACGTCCGGTGTCTATTGAGTAGTTGTCTGAGTTTTATAAATTTGGTTGTAGTGTTAAGGGAGAAAAATGCGAAAACGTTAATTTTCATTGAATAAAATTTAATAGTTTGTGAAATTTCCATCCGCCCGCCTATGAACAAGCGTCATTAGCATGGGTATCCCATCAAGGTCAGCCGGCTGGATTCAGGATTTTTGCAAGTATTGCGATTTTTACGAGTACAGACTTGTTTTTGCAAAGATCAAGGTGCTGGGTATGGGGTCAAGAGACTGCGATCATAGTCAAGGTTATTTATTGCATGTGTATGTATGAATAATGTGTGTATTGTTTGGTAATGTATGTGTAAATAAAAATACACGTGTATTTGTTGAGATAATTATTATTATTTAGTTAAAGACTGGCACCAGCGCATCCACCATAATATAAGCGAAACCTTCACATTTGGTCGCCTATCAACAGGGGTCGTTAGCATTGGTATCCCATCAAGGTCAGCCGGCTGGATTCACGATTTTTGCAAGTAATGGCTTGTAAACGGTTGACGTCACTGTTGGAATCGCGTTTCACGATTTTTACGAGTACAGACTTGTTTTTGCAAAGATCAAGGTGCTGGGTATGGGGTCAAGAGACTGCGATCATTTTGAAGGACAATTAGTCGGATTCCGACCAGCCATTTGATTTTTTGCAATTTCAGGTGGATTGTTGAAATTAGAGGGAACAAATAAACGAGATTAAATAAACGAGAGTATTAGAAAGATTATGTTTTATTAAAATTAAAAAAAATTTTGTACAATTTTTTTAAATCTATGCGAGCTACTAGTGATGGCTGTCAACGAAGGGGAGCCGCGATTTAGGTTATGTTATTGACGGCTGTCAACGAAGGGGGCCCGCGATTTAGATTATGTTAGAAGAGTGACGGTAGTCGGGGGGGGGGGGCCGCGACTTAGGTTATGTTAGAGGTTCGTGGGGTTTGCTTGACAGGTTATACAGGGGAGTGTTGGTTGCGGTGTCATCTTGCAGCGTTGATGTGTTGCGTGTGTCGCAGGGGTGAAAGAAGAAGTAGAAAGAAAAAAAGCTCTGGTAGGGTTTTGAGCCCGGGACTCTCGCATGGGAGTGATCGTTCCGAGCATCTAAGCTATATGGTTATTAATATAACAGTTTCTTCGGGAGAATAGATATCTGAGTGTTGAAGGTAAATTTTTAATAGCTTGAAATTTAATCAATAGTGTATGCTATTAGGTTGTAGGCTTGACATGTGTAGTGATGTTGTGTGACTGTAAACATGCGCAGTGATGTTATGTGACTGTTAGACATGTGTAGTGATGTTATGTAACTGTTAGACATGCGCAGTGATGTTGTGTGACTGTTAGACATGTGCAGTGATGTTGTGTGAGTGATAGACTTGCAAAAGGTTAAATTGTATATGAAAACGTATACAAATGAGCTATCGTCCCATAAATGAACCAAAATTTTGGCGGGAGCTTAAAAATATGTACGAAAACGGTATTTAGATGTAGGTTATCAGAGTGGTAGATTAACAGATTCAACTATCGAAAATAATAGTTGATATCTTATAGAAGGAATGGAAGGAACAGTATAGTAGAAATGGGATAGTGGGAAACGAGATTACAGGCAACGAGATTGATGGAACAGGATAGAGGAAACAGTAGGTATATGCTTGAAGTTGGTTGGCAGAACGCAGGAAACGAAAATGGATGGAACGATATAGCGGAGCGGGATGTTTGAAGTTGGTGGACTGAACGCTGGAAACGGGAATGTTATGAATGACCTAGTGGGATCAGGAACAAAATAGCTGGAACAGGATAGTGGAAAGGAGCGCGCGGGATGGTTGGACCAGAGACGAAACAAATGGGTTGGAGCCACTACAAAAGCTAGAAACGGCTCGTAAAAACGAGTGGAACCGTAGAAATCGCTGTTGGAAATGGTTGGAGTCACTACAAATGCTAGAAAAGGCCCATAGAAAGGGTAGAAACGGCAGAATGGTTGGTACAGAACTGATACAAAGGGTAGAAACGACTGAGACAGTAGAAATGGCTGGTAGAATGATTGAAGCCGCTACAAAAGCTAGAAATTGCTCGTAGAAACGACTGGGACAGTAGAAACGGCTGCTGGAAATGGTTGAAGCCACTACAAAAGCTAGAAACGACCCATAGAAACGACTGGGACAGTATAAATGGTTGGTAGAATGGTCGGAGCCACTACAAAAACTAGAAACATCCCATAAAAACAACTGGAACAGTAGAAACGGTTGGTAGAATGGTTGGAGCCACTACAAAAGCTAGAAATGTCCCGCAGAAACGACTAGAAACTTAGAAATCCCTGGTAGAAAGGGTTGGAGCCACTACAAAAGCTAGAAATGTCCCGTAGAAACGACTCGAAACTTAAAAATCGCTGCTGGAAATGGTTGGAACCTCTACAAATGCTACAAACGGTCCGTGGAAACAACTGAAACCGTAGAAACGGATGGTAGAATGGTTGGTGCCGCTACAAAAACTAGAAACGTCCCATAAAAACAACTGGGGCAGTAGAAACAGCTGGTAGAATGGTTGGAGCCACTACAAAAGCTAGAAATGTCCCGCAGAAACGACTAGAAACTTAGAAATCCCTGGTAGAAAGGGTTGGAGCCACTACAAAAGCTAGAAACGTTCCGTAGAAACGACTGGGACCGTAGAAACGGCTGGTAGAAATGGTTGGAGACGCTACAAAAGCTAGAAACTTCCCGTAGAAACGACTGGGACAGTAGAAACGGCTGCTGGAAATGGTTGAAGCCACTACAAAAGCTAGAAACGACCCATAGAAACGACTGGGACAGTATAAATGGTTGGTAGAATGGTCGGAGCCACTACAAAAACTAGAAACATCCCATAAAAACAACTGGAACAGTAGAAACGGTTGGTAGAATGGTTGGAGCCACTACAAAAGCTAGAAATGTCCCGCAGAAACGACTAGAAACTTAGAAATCCCTGGTAGAAAGGGTTGGAGCCACTACAAAAGCTAGAAATGTCCCGTAGAAACGACTCGAAACTTAGAAATCGCTGCTGGAAATGGTTGGAACCTCTACAAATGCTACAAACGGTCCGTGGAAACAACTGAAACCGTAGAAACGGATGGTAGAATGGTTGGTGCCGCTACAAAAACTAGAAACGTCCCATAAAAACAACTGGGGCAGTAGAAACAGCTGGTAGAATGGTTGGAGCCACTACAAAAGCTAGAAATGTCCCGCAGAAACGACTAGAAACTTAGAAATCCCTGGTAGAAAGGGTTGGAGCCACTACAAAAGCTAGAAACGTTCCGTAGAAACGACTGGGACCGTAGAAACGGCTGGTAGAAATGGTTGGAGACGCTACAAAAGCTAGAAACTTCCCGTAGAAACGACTGGGACAGTAGAAACGGCTGGTAGAAATGGTTGAAGCCCCTACAAAAGCTAGAAACGTCCCGTACAAGTCATACAAATGTTGGAAATGGTAGGTTAGTTGGAAACGGGCAACAAATGCTAGAAACGGTAGGAAGGTTGAAGCAGGCACGTTAGAAAGGTCTTAATGAGAATGCTGAGAACGACGTAATAGAAAGTAGGAAATGAGAGGGTGGCTGGATCAGGAATGTTGGAAAAGACATAAAGTTGGATTGTTAGAACATGCGCTGTAGAGTTGTGATGGAAATGTGAGAAACAGGATGGTAGGAATACGAATTCTAGAAACGTGAATGCAGGATGTTTGAATAGAAATATCTGAAACAAACAGACTGAAAGGTAGTCAGCAGCAACTGTTACTAGATTGTTAGAAGGATAAAAACTTTGAACGTTGAGAAAATTGTTGGGAATGGTGGGATTTCTATTGAGTGATTAGAAGATTGCATCAACAGAGTTACTAGTCAACCACAACTAAAAAGTGTTATTCAATTAATAGTTTTGTCACAGAATTTGTCATTGGAAAAGGTTACTAGACACAGACACAACTGTCGTGAACTACAGTCAAATCAGTGTTATCAAAATGATATAGGGCTCAAAGTGATAAAGAGCGTGCTAGGATAGATGGCTAGAACAAAGATTACAAATTCGGAATGGGTGAAGTCTTGTAGTTAGGTTTAGGGAGGTTGTAAATTTTACTTGAATCGTATTAAAACATAATACCTTTTAACTGACGCTGATATATCATAATATGTTGCTTGTTTGAAAATAATTCAAATTACAAGACATTGTTTTACTACCATAAACATGTAAATACTTGAAATTTACTTCTAATTAGAACGCTTGCTAAAACGAACCTTGCTATCCAGATCCGGCAATAGCTCTCTTGATTAGTAGCATAAATATGTAAGTACTAGAAATTTACTTCTGACTAGAATGCTAGTGTGAACATTGTTATCTCTCCATAAAACTTGTCTGTGTTTTCAGAGATTTAGAGAAATGGCAATGTTGCTCCATCACTTTAATCATATGACTAAAATGACGCATTTTCCGGGATCTAGAGAAATATGGAAATCTGGCAATCATGGCCCCTCTTAGCGGCCCCCCCTTCCTTTTTCTGTGACGACACACGATACATCTTCTGTTATGTTAACGAAGACATAAGTTTCAGTTCGTTTGCAACAATTGATTAGATGTATATGAAGCAACAAGACGTCCAACTACCTATCGAAAATTTCGACTTTGTTGGAGAATCGTTGTCATTAGCAAGTCGCACAGACAATTGTTACCATCATATCATACTGATGTGTATAACATCCAAGTATTTCACTTTAGAACTTGTCATTCAAGGAAGCGTATCTGACGAGAACTCCTGGTTCGAAACGGCTGTCATACGTTGAATGATATAGTTCTAAATATGTGGATATATATTTGTATATATATTTACTTATGTGTTTTTATATAAAACACTCGAACCATCTGTCAAGAGTATGGTATATGTTATAGCACAGTATGCCTTCATATACTTAAATTACTCAAAAGACGGTAGATGTCACCGACATCTATTAGGTTCAATACACTGACTGTTGATTATAAACTTATGGATTATGTTTCCGTTATTTGTTGTGATGGAGATCGATGCTGACCGATAATTATAATTGGATAACACGAGGCCTGGTTACAGCTTTCGTTTGTCTTATATTGCTTCTAGTATGTTCACAATTCTAACCCTGTGAGTTGCTAGTTTTAAATTTGTATGTGTGTAGTTTAATAGGTTGGTTACGTTTTCTTAAATGTTATTCATTATGTATACACTCGTGGATAGGAATGTGTTTTCTATTATCTAACACTCGTACATCTTACAAACAAATTCGTGTTATTCACATTGATATTGAAGGATGACATGCCAACACATGGTTTAAGGGCTTTTGTTTGTTGCACAATGAAGTCCACCCATTCTTGACCAAGATTTTCTGGCCTGTTGAATGAAGCTTAACTCCATCAAGGTGAAACGACACTTGAATGTGAAAGACCCTCCATGTTCAGTTCTAAATCTACATGATTCAAAACAAAAAATATTTAAACCATAAGACTTTTATTACATAGTTTAGATTGACAACTCTTTCCACTAACAGTAATTTAATTCAAAGCAAAGTGTTATTGGAAGAACAATATTTTTACATCAAACACCCTTACAGTATTTCAAATGATTGATTGATACTCTAAGATACTAATAAATTCATTCCTAATGGATACTTCTGTTTTGAAAAATTATAACCTTCGCTAACATCTTCACTCGAGGTTAAAAAACGCAATAATTGATAGTGATGCAGATATCCAATAAAGCACAAACATGGTATATTTTTAGAATATTTGAATGATTAATTTCAATTTAACAAGAAATTCTACTCAGTATTTTACAACATTTCTTTTAAATAATTTTCTTTTTCGGTGGTGTGTTGTTGTCTGTGTGCAATGTTGAATGGCTGCCTTTTGTACTAAATATTCAGCTATGATAAATAATGAAATAATCTCAACCATTAAGTCTTGCAATAGATTATTTAATACACGTATAATTATCTGAAAACATATTAATTTGATGCTACGAATTTTGTTGTGGCTCCATTTACAAACTTTTGAATGCTTTGGCTGTTTTATCTTGATTGTGTATATCAAAGCAGGGTTATAAGCATGTGAAATGATGATTTGAACTTATCTTTTTTCTGCTACCGGAGTTGCTTTGGTTGTGACTGGGTCTAGTAGCGTTGTCCAGTGACAAATTCTGAGTTTCGGCTGCGTGTGGTGGTTTGTTGCTTTGTCTTTCAACATGTCGAAAGCTAGCATCTCATAATCCTGCATGAAAGCCTTCTAGGGGTCTGGCAGGGCTGTAAGTATGAGCTTCGTCTTTGTTCTATAATAACTTTGTCAAGTGACCTTTTTTATGTTTATTATTTAAATGAAATTAGCAGTCAAGAATATTTTTAATTTATTAGTAATTCATAAATCAAGCAAATTGTTCCTACTTTTCATATGTGCCAAATGTCAAATTACCTTGTTTGTTGAGTTGCATTTTTTTCAGAGAAACTTTTGATAAGACGATAGTTTTGTTATCTCCGTTTTGAGGTTGTTTGCTACAACGTACTTCTGGAAATTATTTGTGATGTCATGACCGGAAAGCCCTCTAAGAGGGGCCATGATTACCAGAATTCCATATTTTCCTAGATCTCGGAAATGCGTAATTTTAGTCATATGATTAAAATGATGGAGCAACATTGCCGTATTTCTCTAAATCTCTGAAAACACACACACAAGTTCCTTTTATCTGCTTTGGTTCGTTATAAAAGCGAATACTAATAATATTATAATATTAAGACACTGTTGAAGCACTTAAATCGATAAAAAATAGTACAACAATCAAAATTATTTTAAGAATTCATTTTCAAACAAAAAATATTATGATATATTATAATATATCATGGTAATTTCTATGACGTTTATGTTTAGAAATAATGCGTTTCAAGTAAAATTTACGACCTGCCAGAACCTAACTACTAGACTTCAACCACTAGGTCCGCAGAATGCTGGTCGTAGGGAATTTGGTAACAATTGTCTGTGCGACTTGCTTATGACAACGATTCTCCAACAAAGTCGAAATTTTCGATAGGTAGTTGGACGTCTTGTTGCTTCATATACATCTAATCAATTGTTGCAAACGAACAGAAACTTATGTATTCGTTAACATAACTAAAGGATGTATCGTGTGTCCTCCCAGAAAAAGGGAGGGGAGCCCGCTAAGAGGGGCCATGATTGCCAGATTTTCATATATCTCTAGATCCCGGAAAATGCGTCATTTTAGTCATATGATTAAAGTGATGCTATTTCTACCCTTCAGAATAATATTTTTTATTTAAACCAACCTGGCTGTCCATTCCTAGTATATTTCCATAATTTCTTTCAAATTATTGAATTTTTATATCACATTTTCTGTTCTAAATGTGACAACACATTTTTTTATCTTACAGTTGCGGTTTACTTTCCTTATATTTGTTATTGTCATCGTTGAATTCTTTCAGGTCAGACAGATATATTTATAATCGGAGCTATTTATTTTCCAATGTTCTATATACACACAGTAAATTAATTGGAGAATGCTATTGCGATGGTATTCTCAGGTATTTTTCTATATATATTTGGCTGTGTTTCGATATGAAATAAAATATTATAACAGACCATTATTAAGTATATTATGGGAGCATTACATTTGGATAGTATTAATCTCGGGTATTTTGTTTTAACGATATATTTGATGGTGTTTATTTTGACAAGAAAAAATCCTTTAGCGTAAACACAGTGTCTGTTCGTTGCGGTCACCATTTCCGTTGACGGTATTAAAGGCAAACTTGAACTAGTCGCTAGATAAATTATCATTTCTTTGAATCTGAATATGCGGTTGGATGATGGCGGCCTTACTATAACTTGTACAAAGACAAGATCACAAATAGTTTTAGGTATTAAGGATGTTCTGAATATTCATAATATACTATATGCTAACTTATTTAAACAATAGTCGCTCGGCGTCCGACGAAAGTTGCCTTTCTTGCGCAGGTAGGCGCTCGCTTACGAAAACTATAGACTCGAAGGAGTGGACGTTCTAGCGCATGCTAAAAGATTTTAAATTTTTTTACAGACAATAAAATACCATATCTTTCAGACGCTTGAAACATTAAAAAAAATCCTAAGTCTCAAAGCTCGACGTCAGACGAAAGTTGCCGCGCCACGGACTTGCGCCTTTTTACAGCCAACTATATCCCCCCATCCAGCCCCCAAATATCTAACCGAACAACGTCCAAAAACACGCGCCCGCGCAACGGGCATGTACTATACCTTTTCAAATAAACATTTCTCGATTAACCGCATTAGCTCAGCTCGCTGGGTACCTGACTTTGTAATCAGGCAAGCCGCGTTCGATACCCGGCCAAGTATTTAGCTTTTTTCTCTCTAACCACCACAACCAACAACAGATGGCGTGCCCCTGCAAACCATAATACAATGGCTTTCATTTATTAACAACAGATGGCGCGCACCTCTGCGACATACCCAAATGTCTTTCGCGCACCCCTACAACCACACCCAATCACTTCTTCTTCTTCCCAATGTCTTCTTCTTATCCAAACTACAACTACCAACAGCTCGGCAGCAGCTCCCGGCGAGAACTCTATGACTGGTTACCTTTATGCCCACTTCCGGTCCAGAAACCGCTTTGTTTAACTACTTGAATTATCAATAATTAAAAAGAGTATCATAAAAAATGAAAAGATGCTAAGCTAAAGTGAAACTATTTTGGCAAGTACATTTATAAGTAGTACTTGGCAACTTAGCTGTTCAAATCGGTACCGACTTCAGAAAAAGTATTTAATTGTTGTAGCAAAGAATTATTTCATGCTTTTTAGTTAATTTTTTTTTAGTTAAGTTTTTGTTTTTTTTTTTAATGTATTTATTATAAAATTTTTTGTGTTACCATGGCTTAATTGGATGCAGTTTTCAAATCTAAAATTTCTCGCTTTTCGTGTCGACGACGGCTCATATCCGGTCAGAGGGTAACAGCACAATTTACTAAGGAGTAAGGTCTTTAGTTACGCATTGGATTTTTCATTGTCTTTTATTTCTATACAAATTGTTTCACAACAGAATTGACTCTCCTGCTCTCATGTCAATGATCCCAATATATTCGCCAAGGCTTGGTTCTAGAAATAATATCTATTTTTATCTGTTTGCAAACACAACTGTGCTTATTAAATCACCATTATTCATCATGTGTAGAAATTATAACAGCATATCTAGTAACTGTTATATTAACTATGACAATTTTGGAACAATCGTTGAAGCATATATTCAACAAATGACTCTGGTCCAGTAACTAGCACACAGAGGTTCCGAACTTGTAGCCGCTCTCTGTTGTTGCTCTTCTCACGTAACTCCTAGGTTAGAATGTCACGATGAAATTTTTAGGTTACTTCACCTGTCAAAGATACTCAATAATCTCTTTGAGGTGTCATTCTTTTGTACGCAAGACAATATATGTTACATATATTGTTTCTGGTCGGGACAAGAATGTCCTCTTTGACGTTAGTAGAGAAACTGACGCAGGCTCAAACATATCTTTATTTTCAGAGCTAAAATTTTTACAAAAATGTCCTTACTCCTACCCTCTATTTCAATTTAATTTTCTACGTTTTTTCCTATATTGATACAATGCTAATACTCTAACATATTTCATTAACTAATATACATATATCCTATTCCCTAATATTTTCTATCCTATTCACAGTTTGCTTCTCTTTCTTCTCTTCACCATTGGTTCGTCCTCTTGTAGTAGCTCTTGCTCTTTTGATCATGTATCTCTCATGTTCATCGTAGTTAGTTGCCTCTCTCATCAGTGGGTTCCTACGCTGTTCCATCCTGGCTATGGTTTTCTTCGTTCTCTTCGTTATTTCTCCCTTGATTGTAGTCATCTCTAGGTCTCTTCTTAGTTGGTTGTTCCTCAGGTACCATGGTGCGTCCGTCATCCTCCTTAGTGCGTTGTTCTGTACTGGCTCTAATTTCTTGATGTGCTGCTGTTTGTCCCCAAATGCTGGCTCCATATGTGATGATTGGCTTTACTGGCTCAGTTGTAGTCTGCTGCTTCTTCCTATCATCGGGTTGAGTTGGCTGATCCTTGACTGGGCTTTCTTCACTGTCTCTCTTATATGTTTTTCCGACGTAAGTTTCCTTATTCCCAGATATTTGACCTTTTGGCTCCATTCGATTTGATTTTCTCCTAAAGTTAGTCTTCTAGTTGGTTGGTCCAGTTTCCTCCTCCATCCTATGGTTATTGCCTGCGTTCTTCCCGCGTTGATCTTGATTTTCCATTCTTCCCCATTGCTCCATGTTCTCGATTTCTTGTTGCAGGTAGTTTACCGCTTGGTCCGCCTTCCTTGATGTTGCTGCCTTTGCTGTGTCTTCCACATAGATGTATGTCCTTGTGTCCCTTGGTCCTCTTGGTATGTCGCTGGTATAGATGCTGTATAGTGTCGATGATAGTGCTGATTCCTCTGGCGTTCCTTCTCGTATCCTCCTTTCCGTCGATGTGGTGTCGTTGATCCTGATGCTCAATGTATATCCGGTTAGGTAGACCTGTATTATCCTGATGATCGTCCTTCTGAATCCCTGTCCTTCCATATTTGCTAATAAGCTCGCTCCACTTCGAAGTATATGATGCACGTTGTCCTCTTGTTCTCTGTGTTGGTCATTGCGTCTTCTACCATCCTCATTACCTGGCCTTCTGTGGAATGTCCTTCTCTGAATCGGCTCCTGTTCTTCTGGAATGATATTGAGCTGTTCCTCTTTATCCTTGAGTCTTCTCAGAATGATCCTGTCTATTACTTTGCTGGTGTGGCTTAGTAGGCTGATTGGACTGTAGTTCCCTGGTAGTTCCTTGCTTTCTCCTAGTTTTGGGATCATCACTATCTTCGCCTTCTTCTATTCTTCTGAGTATTTTTGCTGAAACAGAATATGATTATATAGTGTTTTTGGACTCTTATCTATGTAGACGTTTGGTAGTTGCTTTAACATCCTCTTTACATTTTATCCCATCATGGTGCTTTTCTAACTTTCAGATTGCCTATGATGTCCTTTATCTCTTGCATTGTCGTTTCATTAATTGGATCCTCGTTGGGGTGTAGTGTTCTGATCTCTTGAGCTTTTTCTTCTATTTCTTCCTCGAATTGTCTGTCGTATCCTTGGTCTGTGTTGAACTTTTTCTCCATTGAGTCTGCGAATATTTCTACCTTGCCCTTTGTCCTGTACTTTAGTCCCTCTCTTCCTTGTTGTAGTTTGCGTGTCCTTGTTCTTCCTCATTCTTCTCATTATTTGCCAGTGTGTGCATTTGTCTATGTCCAGTCCTTTTAAGTAGTGGTCATTTCTCACTTCTGTGCTCCATCAATTCTTCTCTTATTTCGCTTCTCAGTCTGTTGATTGTTTGTCTTATTCGCGGATCTAGCTTTATCTGGTATCTTCTCTTGTTGCTGTTCCTTTCTCTGATCTTCTTCTTCAGTTATCTCGGGATGTCTCTTCTGTAGATTGGTCTCTTGCTCGTCGTCGTGTTTGCTTCGTGTGCTGCTGTGATCTTCTCCCTGATTACCCTTGCTTCTTTGCTCTTTCTGTCAGTGTTGTCCTGAATCCATCCCAGTTGGTCCTTGTTGCCGTCCTAGTTGGCTGCCGTTAGTGTCACCGGGTCGTGATCTGATGATAATTCTTCCGTCGCTTCGATGTCGTCGTCCACGTTGGTGTTCTGTAATATGAATGTGTCCAGTAAATCCGGTCGTGCTCCTCTGCTTGGGTCGTGTGTGGGGTCCGCTGGTACTATAACGTCATACTGTTCCCTTTCTGCTATAGTTTCCTGCCGTTTGTTGTGGTTATTCGTGAGTTCCAATTTGTGTGCTTCGAATTTAAGTGTAGTTTCTTATTCTACTAAATACAGTTCATTCTACCTATTTTTAATTCCGTTGGCGTTCCAGCTCACAAAATGTCCTCTCGAACACTTATTTATGTATTTGATATAGTAAATTTGTAGTCGCGAGATGTAAGACAGACATCTAGGATTTTCAGGGAAACTAGCACACAGAGGATCCGAATCTGGAGCCGTTCCGTGTAATTGCTGTGCTCCCGTAACTCGTAGGTTAGAATGTCACGATAAAATTTTCAGGTTACTTCACCTGTCAGAGTTATGGAATTCTCTCTTCGAGGTGCCATTATTTGTACGCAAGACAATATATTGTGGGAAGCGTAGCGATGAAGATTACCGACCAGAAACAATTTATATCATATATATTGTTATACGTACAAGAGAATGACACCTCGAAGAGAGTAGCAAAAGTTTTTTGTCAATTGTTTTAGTCTCTATTTACTGTTTAAGTCTTATGATTTAATATTTGTTATTTATGCTCTCTTTTATTATTTTTTTGTAATATTTAAGACATCTTAGATTATTTGTAAGTATTAGTCTGAAGTTGGTAGACAATGTAACTCTTTCCTCGAAGTTTCCGTGGACTTCCATCGTCTAGAAGTGGTTGATCCCACAACGTTTCAACAGCTGTGTATCTGCTATCGTCATCAGGTGAATGATAGCGAATTTAAATTATCTGTCGTATTTATACCCTTGACCGGTCATGGGTCGCCGGTCATGGTCATTGGGTCTTATCCGGTCCAATCAGGGTCGTCGTGCCTGGCGGTTAGTTGCCGGTGATGTGTAGCGGCAGAGGCCGAAGAAGAGGTCGTCAAATATTTTTAATTTCAAGGCTGGGCTCGCTAATTATATTTTCGTTCGAGATTAAATATGCTGTCTCTATGAATTTTCTTTTGTACCAGTACTCTTCCTTGTGAATTGCTCTGGCCTGGTCCCAGTTGATATTATGGTGTTCAGTCTATGCGTGATTAGCTAGCCCAAACTTCGTTACCTCCGCCTTTTAAGTAGCTGAGCGGTGTTCCTTAACCCTGGTGTCCAGCAGTCGCTTTGTCTCTCCAATGTAAAGGTTGCCACTTTCACAAGGTATGCTGTTTATACAGTTATTTGGTATTGCTGGTGCGTCGGGTTTCGTTCTTGTTATCATGCTCCTCAAGGTGTTGCGTTTGAGGTTCATTCTGTTTCCATAGCTGAGTGCAATTCTTCTATGTTTCTCCGACAAGATTTTTTTATATTTTTGTTAATATCTTTTAAATAATTTATTTTAAAAATATAGAAAAAATATATTTCTTTTCGTTTTCATTTGATATATAACATGATGGGTTAGAAACAATTTTGATTTTATATTTTCCATTTAATTCTTTAATTTGCCCCCCAAAATTAAAAGTAGAGGTTTCTCCTTATTTTTCCAGTAAACTTTAGGTCAGACTCTATACCTTTGATGTTTTTCAAAACTTTACGTTTTATAGTTTCGGAGATAAAGGGGGGAATGGGTAAATTTTGGTATATTTTCGTTAATATCTTTTTTTTTAAATATGAAAAAATATGTTTGTGTCCCTCAGAATGGGACCTTTCATTTGATGTATTACATGATGCGTTTGAATTTGTTTTTATTTTTAAATCTTCATTTAATTCTATAATTTGCCTTCCAAAATTAATATTAATGCTTTCTCCTTATTTTTCCTGTAAAGTTCGGGCAACCTTCTATATTTCCTATTTTTTTCAAAATTTTAGGGTCAGTAGTTTCGGATATCAGGGGGGGGATTTTTTTTAGGATTTCCCCCCAGAAGTACCCCTAAAATCAAAATTTCTTCTTATACGATATGTACTCCGGATCGGGTCACCAAACTTTACATTGATACCAAATTTTAACCTCTTCTGTCCAGTAGTTTAGGAGAAAATTGCTGTGATGTGACAGAGACAGAAATCCGGAGTGATATTGTAAGGGTATCCGTATATTGTATATACGGAACCCTAAAAATAATGGACTACTTCGGGATATCCCGGAACTAATCCAATTTCTTTTCAATTTATTCCACGTTTCGAATAGAAAAAATTTCATAATTTTAATACCGGCGACTCCACAAAAGCATAGTGTATAAGAAAATCGGTAAAAAGATTTTCCCCATTTTTAAAAAAACGGTAGAAGCAATGTTAATGAAAAAAATATGGGATCACTTCACGATCCCCCGGAACAGGATCCAGTATAAACAGTCGAACTTTCTTGAGCCGTTTGCGAGTAATCGCTGAATAAACATAAAAAAACAGATACAGACGAATTGAGAATCTCCTTTTTTTTTGAAGTCGGTTAAAAATTATGGCAAAGATTATTAATATTAATGTATAGTTATGAATACTGAAGAATAGTACTCGTTCCGTAGCGCTGTAAAACCTTAACTAATGTATGAAATTAAAAAGTTTATACTGAAAAGTATTCCTTAAAAAACCATCCACAAAAATGATCTCATGTATTTTTTTTGTAAAATGATTAGAAAAAAAGTTATATTGATAAATAGATTTTTTTTCTGCAATTTTCATTGGTTTTCGCTTATAACATTTTTATTTTTGGTTCTACGATTAAAAGGTAGATAATTTTATTTGCAACAAAAAATGTTAATTACTTTTTTGTGAGACCTATAGTTTGTCAGATAAACCATAAAAACCATTTGCATTACAGTTTCCAAGATGGCGGCCATGGGCTGCGAAACCACAAACTTAGAATTAACATTACACTAATCCTCCTTGATATCTAAAAATAAAATCGCGTCCTCTGACAAATGCACGCTAAGTCATTTGACTATTTGTCGATTTTATTCCACAGACCTAGCTATTTCCTATAATTTTTGTATTCACATGTTGCCATTACAATTTATAGTTTAGACATTATCAAGAAAAATCTTTATTTTAAATTACAAAAAACAAAACCTGATTTTTTTACATTTGTCGATTTTTTCATTGGCATTGCTTTACAACTCAAAAAAAAACAAGTAACAAATTCACAGGTATTCTTAAACATGGAAAAAAATATTCAGTTGGACTATTTACGCTATAAGCAGGACCGTACTAATTTTTTTTACTCGGATGATTCTTTTTTCTCCAAAAACGTATAAGACTTAACACATAATATACCAATGTATTGGTCTTTCAATAGTTGATGATGGCTCAGAAGAAACGAAACGTAGCAATGAAGATTAGAGGACACCGTGTAGTGTAGAAGTATGTGTCAAAAAAATTTTCCCTTTATTATTTTTCGATATTATTTAAAATAAAAGTAGTAGACGCAAAAAACAAAAAAATGACATTTTTGGTTTTTCTCATATAACTTGAAAACAGTAGAAGTATTTTTGCTTTACGTGGTCAATTGGGCTCTAAAACGCAACGTTTAATTATATCCATCGAATTTGTATCTGTTACCGTTTCTTAGATAGCAATGTTATCCTTCATATGTGAGACACCCTCTGTATATAAATCAAGGCGTAAGACAGACAGGGTTGCTGCCTGTCACTTTTGGTATTCAATGTGTATATTGACGAAGTTTAGAAAACAATGCCCACAAAAGAAATTTTCTCCACCGTACCATACAGCAAATGTATTGCTGTTGATCAGGCAATCTTCGCAAAATCAGATTATGATATGTAGAGCTTTGCCTTTTCCTAAAATTATTATTATTATAGTTAGAGAATGCAACTATGAAATTTCAAAAAATTAAACAAAAATTAGACATTTGAAGGTCAAAATGCGACACATTCAACATTAGCAATGATAATATATGTTCAGAAAAAGTTAGACATTTTATATGCGTGAGATGTGACATAACATAATGGATTCAGTAACCACGATAAAAATAAGCTAACGATTTTTAATAGAATTAGAAGAATAATAGGCAAACACTGCAGGCGAGATACACAAAGTAAATTATACAAAACAATGACAGTTCCCACTTGTTACATTTAATTTTCGTTAATATATATCTTGATATAAAATGCATCTTATTTACCTACCTTATTCTATTGCATTGTCATTGTTTTTAAGTGTTAAATCATTCCTGTTCGCTATGTTTATTTATTTTTCAGTACTTGGTAGTGATTTTATTATTTTGTTTATACCTCGAATTGTTATTGTGAGCTGAAGTATGGAGGGTTGAATAAATGAGTACACACTCTGTCTAAGAAAAAGAGTCCACAAAATGGTTTCAATTTGGGGAAGCAACTGGGACGACCGGGTAATTTGTTCGTATAAATCAGTTTTCTACGAACAAATCTACCTGAATAAAATTAGGTTAATGTCAAGAATTCACATCGAAAAAATGCAAATTTAACCATAAAAGTTAAACAACCAGATTTGTATTTAACATTAATAAAGAGTCAATGAAATACCTTGTACATCGATAAAAATGACTTATTTTATTTGCACATTTTTAGGAGTCAAGATAAATATCCTATATAAATTAAACTCTGAAGAACCCATTATTATATAATTACTAAGCTGATTATGGCATTGTTCACCAACTCAAGAACTTCAATAAACTTCTAAAGATATTTTCCCAGGGGCATTCACCAGGCGTACATTTAGAAATATTTAAAATAAAACTACAACAGAAAGATAGTCATTTAATTCTAGCTAATGAAGCTTTTTATCCAATTAGACAAGAAAAAATATATGGAAAACCAGTGCGTGAAAATGATAGAAACCTTGAAAAAGAAACTATTCTAGAATAAAATGCAAGTGAAATTTGTTTCATAATGATAACAGAAGAGATAATTTAATTATAGCAGTTTATTCAGTCATGAAAAGAATTGTTAATTGCCTTTTATCCAGAGAGAGGTGAACAAGGAAGTAGAAACACCAACTTTGTAAAGGGACACTTTTCAAAATAAATATGTAAAAAGAAAAGAAGAAGAATGTAAAAATAAATAATTTTTATTAAACATCTAATTCACCAAACTCTATTTGTACATATATTGCAAATATACATTTTTTTCCATTGTCTAAATATCTCAAAAAGTTTTATAACAAAATAACAACTATGAAATCACTGAGTTTTATAAAAAGTCAAAACATTTGCACACACTTATGAATTTATATCACAATTAACACACTATAAACTCATATCACTTGCAGAGATTACAAAATACGGAGACAACCGTTTACTAAGAGAATTTCACGTAACAGATTTTCTAGGTTATATTTATGAATAATTATATCATTCTCACTTTTTCAGCCACTTCAATTTACACAATGTAGGATTTGTGCATTTTAATCCGTTGACAACAGCGTATAGTTACTCACTCGTTGACAATTGCTAACTTCATAAGATACCCTGTCACCTTGCGCCATTCTGGTCATTTCTTGAACTTCTTATTTGAGAGCGTCTGCTAGACACTTTTTCAGTTTTATTCCCATACAAGTTTGTCTGACACTCCATAAGCTGAAGCTATACTGCAACCGCCCGTAAGAAGGGTCACCGACTAAGAGAGACACCGTGTTACTGTACTTAAACCGTTTTGCGCAAGCGTTGCCAAGAATCAAACAGAGAGAAAACATAACCAACAACAGAAGATAAAAAGGGACATTTTCGAAAATGCGCATAAGACATGAAGTACAGTAAAACGTTATAGACATACATACGTCTGGACCGTGAACATAAATGAGGATTAGTGAAATTAAAAAACACATAAAATATTAAATTTAAACATACATGATACTTATAAATTTAGTGAACATAAATGAGGATTAATGAAATTAAAATACATAACAAATTAAAATATTAAATTTAAGCATACATGATACTTAATGTAGTTCAAATTGCTCCTTCCTCTACAGTCTGCTAGCAGTATAGTAATCACAAAACATTCAACTAGAGAATATAAATTGGTACTGGCGGGAGATTTAAATATTTCTATAGTCGCTTATATTTCTATTTCCATTATCAGAAATACCAAATGGACTTGCCATACGAAATTTATGTCCACAAGCATTTCTGATAATGTAAATATCAACAGAAAAGCATGGAGATAGGGCAGAAATATAATACAAGGTACAAATTTATTTTAAAATATATTTTCATAAAATTTACATTTTAAACACATTAAAATAGCTAATAAAACAAACAGTTAACTTGCTTATTTCATGAAATATTAACTTTAGTGAACATAAATGAGAATTAATGAAATTAAAATACATTACAAATTAAAATATTAAATTTAAGCATACATGATACTTAATGTACTTAAAATTGCGGTACAGGAATACCCCTAAATTGAATTAATGTGTATAAAAGTTTCACTTAAAGTTTTAAGATAAAAAAATTGCAAAAAATATAAATAATAACTAGAAATGCATCATCTGCTAAAATCATTTTGAGGGTATTGTTTGTTTATTTTTGCTTATACAATTAGGAAAAAAACTTCAGAGCCTGCATATGATTTTACTTACAGCTGTATTATTTACTATATAGTAACTGTATACTTCAGATATTTGGAATATATTGGATATTGATAGCTAAAGTGCTATTTTGTGTTCAAGTTATAAATATTAGTATGTATTAGACTACAAATACTCACAAGTCATATTAATATTCTATTAGCTGTAGTATAGTACCTATAAATTATTCCAAAACTGGAATTCCTTACCCAAAAATATTTGGTTTTCTCTCCTTTCTAATTTATAAAATTTGACGTATGACGTTTTACACTTTAGTCATCGATATGTAAAATTTGATAACAGTTCCATTTACTTTTGGGAGTATATTCTATACTGTTTGTATTGGTATAATATTGTTATATACAACAGCTGATTCGAATATCACAATAATAACGCAGCATAAGCTCTTCGCCGTCTCACACTAACTCCTGCGATGATGGGCTGCTCGTTTTAAAATCAGCATCGAAAACTCTCGTACAATCCATTATCAATTCTACAATAGCTATTTCGAGATTAATTTTTTTGCCCTCCCAGAGATCGATGTCGTATTGAAATGAAAACAGGGCCGGCATAGGTAAATTTCGCAACACTGCGCCCTCTTTAATTCTGAACGTCCCGGTCAGAAACATCCTCTCCATGGTAGGGAGCGAGTCGATATAAATTCCTTCAACCTTCAACTTAGCCCTGGGGTCGACGGATCCGGTTGACGACGTCACTAAGCCTCTTGACCGTCTCGTATGGACCATCCCAGGCGGGTGTAAGCTTTGGGAATTTACCCTTCCTCCGTTGAGGGTTGTACAGCCAGACTTTGTCCCTCTCTTGGGTCTTCATCCGGTCACTGGTAGCCAACATCTGCGTTCGGGCTAACTCATGTATTGCCAGCATGTTATGTCGGAGCTGGTCGGCATAATCGTTGATGTCTTGGGAAGGTTCTTCGGGGGAGCCAAAAGTCAAATCGCAGGGTAATCGTAGCTCTTTTCCGAATAGGACCCTGGCTCGAGTCAGGCCTGTACTATTATGTACGACTGAGCGATATGCCAACAGGAATAGGGGAATATGCTCATCCCAATCATGCTGGTTATTGCTGACGACCTTGGATAGGTTAGGTTCCAAGGTCCTGTTGAATCTTTCCACCATTCCGTCTGACCGTGGGTGCAATGGTGTTGTTCTCGTTTTCCTGATCCCCAACATCGTGCAGATCTTCTGGAAAACATTCGATTTGAAGTTACGCCCCTGGACTGAATGTAGTTCTATCGGGACGCCAAACCTGCTGAATAGCTTTTCTACTAGCACCGTCGCTACCGTGGCTGCCTCTTGGTTGGGAATCGCATATGCCTCAGGCCATTTACTGAAGTAATACATTGCGACCAAAATGTACAGACTCGGGCAACGGACCGGCGACATCGATGGCAATTCTCTCAAGTGAGACGCCCACATTGTACTGCTGCATTCTGCCCTTGGTCCGGGTCTTCTGGCCCTTACTGGCTGCACAGGGGTCACATTTAAGGCACCAAGCTCTGACGTCTTCAAAGTAATTTATCCAGTAGTATTGCTGGCAAACTTTGTCTAGGGTTTTGTTCATGCCCAGATGGCCCCCGGTAATCACATCATGTACTTCGGTCAGGATGGCTGGTACCTTTTTCTTAGGAACTACCAGTTGGGACTTGGTTTCTCGGCCATCAGTGCTTTCCCAAACTCGCTTAAGCATTACATTCTCTACTCTTAAAGAGTCCCATTGGGCCCACAACAATTTCAGCACGCCAGAATATCTAGCTACCTCGTCCCATCGTGGCCTGGGTGCCCCTCTCGTTTTGAGTGACAAGATTGGTTAGATGTCTGAATCAGCCATTTGGTCCTGGATGCACTGTTCCGCTGTCCAGTCTTCATTGGCCTGCACTCGGATCTGTCTGATGGAGGTACCCTCTCGCTGTTCCATCTTCAGAAAATGTCCACATTCTGCTCTACAGGGTCTTCTGGATAGAGCATCGACATTATTATGCAAACTGCCGACACAGTGTTCCACCTTGAAATCGTATTGCTGTAATTTCTCTATCCACCTGGCCAGTTGTCCTTCTGGTGTCTTCAAGTCCAGCAGCCATTTGAGGGCGGAATGATCTGTTCGGATTAAGAAATGACGACCATAGAGGTATTTGTGGAAATGGTCTACAGCCCTTATTATTGCAAGAAGTTCTTTTCTGGTGACGCAATAATTTCTTTCCGGTTTCGAGAATCCACGGCTGTAATACTCGATCACTCTCTCTTCACCATATTGCACCTGGGATAGGACGGCCTCCAAACCTGTGTTCCCGGCATCGGTGTCTAAAATGAACTTGCCGGACTGTGTAGGAAAGGTTAGGATTGAGCTGGAACATGGTGCTGCCTTCAGTCGTTTGCGAATTCCTGACTCGGAAACAACAACACTTCTTCGGGTTGAGTCTCAGGTTGGCGGTATTAATTCTGGAGAATACTTCGCCCATGTTCTTCAGATGGTCGTCGAATGTCTGACCCATGACTAGAATATCGTCGAGGTATACTAAGCACGTCTTCCATGTTAACCCGCTCAGGACATACTCCATTAGTTTCTCGAATGTTGCGGGAGCATTACATAACCCAAAGGGCATGACCGTGAACTGAAACAGCCCTTTAATAGTGGAGAACGCTGTCTTCTCTCTGTCGTTTTCGTATAGACCAGCTTGCCATATCCACTCTTTAGGTCTAGTGTGGAGAACCAACGGGAGCCTGCTAGTGTGGTCAGAATGTCATCAATTCGGGGTAGTGGATAGTTGTCTTTCTTGGTGACAACATTCAGCTTTCTGTAATCCACGCAAAATCGTGTGGTTCCATCCTTCTTTTTAACTAGCACGACGGGAAGGGACGATGGGCTGATGGATGGCTCAATAACTCCTCTAATGCCTGTTGTGCCCCCAATGGTAGTCGCCTAGGTGGTATTCTGATGGGTTGAGCCTTCCCGGTAACTATTCGGTGCTGGATGATGTTGGTGAGACCGGTGGTTCCATCTTCACTGTTAAAAATTTGCCAGTGAATTGTGATAAATTGCTTGGCTTTCTTCTGTTCCTCTGGTGTCAGGTGTGTCAAATGGCCAGCAAACTGTTGTAGGAACTCTTTACTGGGCCCTGCCTCCTTCACCGATGTCTGGTACCCTTCTTCGCAATTGCTCTCGAGTGGCTCGAAACAAGCTATCTCTTGACCATTGGCAATTCTGATGTCGTTGTTGGACAAATTCAGGACTCTAATTGGTATATCTCGTCCGGTTTTAACTACAGCTCTTCCAACTAAGTAGTCATGAGCTGAGTGTACGTGCTCCACCATTCCAACGCAGCTCCCAGGATTGCTTTCTAGCTGCCCAAGAATAATCTGTTCCGTTCGACCCGCAATTCTGGCTGAGGATTTTGCTGCAATTTTTATGGATTTAGCTGACTTGTTGACGGGCCGTGTCAATACAAATTCCTCATTTAGGAACCGAAGAACATCATATCTCGGGTCGAACATAAATCCATGCTGGCTGATTAGGTTCATACCCAGTATGAAATCGTCCTCAGTTTTCGCTACCAGGACCCTATGCCGGATCATGTTGTCCCCTATCTGTAGCACGACATCTGCATCACCCTGTATTGACATGGACTCGCCGGTGATTGTTCTGAGCTGGATGTTATTGGTAACTGGCTGAATTTCTGATGCTCTCAAAACCCTGGACTTGGCAATGGACACAGCGGCGCCGGTGTCGATGGTGATGGTAATTGCTCGGCCATTCATGGTGCCCCTGATGACTAGGCTGCTGCTATCTCTGCAAAATTCCCGGATGGAGAATGTTTTGGGGGCTGGTCGAGGGTTAGTCAGCATTCGCCCCCTTATGCTGACTGGCTGACGGTCCCTGGACATATGGCTGTTTTGTTGGTTACCCCTGGTAGGTGATCGTTCAGGTAGCCTGACTCTGCAGTCGCGTTAGAAATGCCCTGTCCGTCCACAACGGTAACAGGCTCTTCTGGTATCAGTTCTCTGTGACTGTTCTAATAGTTTGTTCATACCAGCCAACAGCGCTTGAAATTGTGATTCCGACTCTTCCTGATTGAAGGAAACTGCTCGGACCCTCTGCTTGGATATGTTCATGACGGCCACTACTTCTAACGCCCGAAGTAAAGCTTCATTAGTTTTCTTGACGCCACTTAGTCTTAGATTTCTTTGTAGTTCCACATCTCTGATACCGTTTATGAAACTCTGTGTGGCCAATTGATCTTTGGTTTCTTCTGGCAGACCTGGGTAGGACAAGTGCACTAAACGTCTAACCTCTGCTTCGATTTCTTGAAGGCTCTCTACGGATTTTTGCATTTTTCTACTTAGTTGCACCTGGTAGACTTGGCTCAGGGATCGATTGTCGTATCTCTTGCTCAGGATGGCGATGATCTTGTCAAAATTGCCTTGTTCATCGACTGGAATGCTTTGGAGGAGTTCTAAGGAAGGAGCTCTTAAGGAAATTACAAGAGTCGTAGATTTTTCTTGGTTATCCCATCCATTAGCTGTAGCCACTGCTTCAAATTGCAGTTTATACATGGGCCAAGATGAACTGCCATCAAATGTGGGTGGTTTGCTAACGGAACCTTTGGTACTCATGGTGTTCTGGTATTTTCCTCACTGTAACTGCTGCTGCATTTTTTTAATTTCTATTTCTACCTTGTTTTGGATGGCACTGATTTTATCTTGAACTGTGTTTTGAATAGAACTGATTTCAAATTTTACCTGGCTTTGGATGGAATCAAGGTCATCTACTTTGGTTTCAAGTGTCCACGGTAGTTTTTATGGTCTTAATGTCATCATTTATCTCTTTTATGTCTTACTATTTGCATTCTTTCATTAACTGTTTCATTAACTTGTGATACTATTTGCATTAATTGTTCAAATTGCAGTTGTCTTTTTTCTTCCGTTTTGCATTGTTTTTCTTCAGATATTTTAAAATCATTTTGTCTCTGTTCATCTAATTTCGGGAATAATCCCTCAATTAAATGTTGTTGTTTTTCTTCCATGGCAATGACAAGATTTTGTTGTTCGCTTTTCATCGTAGAAACAAGACATTCTAATTCTATTTTACGTTTTTCATCAAAAGATTTCACTAACCTTTCTTGAATTTCTTCCTGATTCTTCTCTTTTTTGTCACGATTTTCCAGAATCTGTGCTATTTTTTCGTCTAGTCTCTCCGTAACTTGCTTGGCTATTTTTTTGGTAGTTTCGTCCATTTTTTCCATGCTACGGGTTTCCATAAATCAAATTACGATTTTAGCTGCACTTAATCCTGCACTTCTGATCACCAAATTTGTTATATACTCCGTTGGTTCAATTAAAATTTAAAAACTAATTTTCACTTTCTAGAAACTTTTATTTACATCGAATATATACAACAGCTGATTCGAATATCACAATAATAACGCAACATAATCTCTTCGCCGTCTCACACTAACTCCTACGATGATGGGCTGCTTTTTTTAAAATCAGCATCGAAAACTCTCGAACAATCCATTATCAATTCTACAGTTGCCGAGCTATTTCGAGATTATTTTTTTTGTCGTTTTGGTAAATTTCGAAACAATATAAAACAGTACTATTTCATAAATAAAGAAATAAACATGGTTGAAATTGAAGACATTTTCAGATTTAAGAGTGTGAAAACCACCTATATGACTATGGGAAAATCCAAAAACAATGTCGTGAACTTTACGACACCAAAAAATAAAGCAGAAGGAACGATTAACCCAGAAATATATTTGTGACAATGGGGATGATTATTGCAATTAAATGCCAGCAGAGAATTGTCTTTTTCTATGTAGTTTCTCAGTACTTTTTTTATGACATATACGGGGTATAATATAAAACAAATTACTGAAATATCGAGAAACTTTATAATAAAAATGAAACCCTGGATAATTTAACAGTGATCTATTATAAGTTCGGGCCTGTGTAAATACAGACTCCACTTCAGTCATGTCACCAGATTAATTCTGTATACAAAATTTGCAGTCGGTTGAACTTTTGATTTAAATATATATATTCACAAATATATTTCATTGTATTTCGTTCAATTCTGGTAAGCCTAGCTAACAAATGAGGTATGTTCTGTTTTAACTCTCTTAACCTCAAAAAATTGTTTTTGTTTAAAATAGTTTTTTTTTTCAAATACATGAAACTTTTTAAAGTTAATATAAGATTCTTCACTGAAGGGACAACAACAAATTGTTTTATCAAATTATAGAATCTCATACTTCTTAGTACTTCGATTTGTTGATTCCAAAACTCCTCGTGTGGAGAAGGCTCCCTTTATGGGTTTTTATATAGGAATTACCTATAATTAATTTCTGAAATAAAAAAAATATTCGCACCTTCATTTTGTTCATTTTATTGCGTAAAAAGTGCTCATCAGTAAGTTTTTGGCAAATTCTTACTTGATATTCTGTATCGAGATAATAAAATTGCTCAATGTGGTCTCATTTTACGCTCTCCATTAATCGTGTGTCTTTTTAATGTAGCTTGTTTCGGATGCCCTTAAATAAATGTGGAATTTCGTAAATGTGGACAATCTCATTGTTGCTTACTAAATATCGAAGATAATTGTTATTGAGGTTGTTCCTTATGCAGTAGTCTTCAGTCTCTGTTAATAGTTACTTGATAGCTGACTGATTTGTCTCCTCTTCTATTATTATAGGTTTCAGTGTACATTTCACACGTTTGCAAGTAAACCAGTAAAGGATTTTACTGGTCTACTTGCAAACGTATATACCACAGGTTGTTTCCAAGAGCGAAATATTCATTTTAAGAGGAATACATTTACATGGTCAGTAAAAAATGGTTTGCTTTCTATGCTATCATCCTGAATACCATCAATACAATCATATTTAGTGTTATATTGAACATTAGAGGATAATTATTTTGTCCACAACCAAGTTCAGGTTATCAAACATGAATGAGTTCACCCCTGGTTTCATAGTAATTCTGTTAAGGAGGTTCCAGATGGTATTTCTTGATGCTAAAGAAAATATTTTTGAAAATAAACGGTAGCCACGACTACTTGAATAAAGAAATTGCCAATATTTTTGCATTAAGTTTGTCTCCTCTTCCACGAAGCCTTATCGATTGATTACGTATCTGGCACATGATAAAATTGTAGGTGGATTTGCTAACTTGGTTAATAAAATTACTAAAATTACAAAAGTTTGGAGAGCAACCTCTTCAGCTTTTTGGAACCTCTCCTTTTATGAAGTGATTTTTCGATGCATTCGCGATATATTTGATGACCAGTTTGTTATTTTAATATAAAAATGTTTAGCTCGTGGTGTCAGATCCTTTTGTCTAGTTACTCTGGCCAAATTAGGTCAATACTTGCGATATTCTGAAAACAAATAAAACATTTTAATAACTTTAATCTACTGAATATAATATTTAACTATTTTCTTCTGAATGTATCATTCATCACTAGCTGTGCTAGTGGTTTAGTAAGGACAGGTATCAAAAAATGTTTTTTACATAACGTTGCCAGTTGTAAAATTTAAATTTGTAAATCTTAGTGATAATGTATTTCCATTAAAACATGAGCTATCTTGCTGCAATATAAAAATAAATTGCTGAGATACTAAGTATAATGATTTTATTGCTGTATTTACGAATGAATATTCTTAAAAAAAAATCAGAACAATAACTAGCCTGTTTTATATTTTTGTGACTGAATTAAAAATTATGAAATACTAAATGACATTTAAATAATGAAAAATGTTATTTTATACTTACCACCCTCTTATATTGATACCCGTCCTCTTGTTGCAGTGCTTGGTCTCTGTTCAGATTACATTTCAGTACTAATATCTGCATAACCAGCTGCAATAACAAAATTTACAGGTTATAAGTTGCTAACATTGTAATAGTGATTAACTTGACCATACTGAATCTACTACTGTTAAAAAAATAACTTTTAAGTACATAACGAAAATTAATATTTCATGCTTACCACCATCTGAGAATGATAATTTACTACTTGTTGCTATACTAGGGCTATGTTCAGGTTAACTGCTACAACTGGGCATCACTTGAACATCACCATCATTGGGTGCTGAACAGGAATGATATATTAGTTGTCCAAAGAATAAGAACTTTGATTTAGGATTTAATTTGAACAAAAGATGCTTGGGTTATTTGATATAGATTGAGGCACACGTATTGTAGTATGCACACATTGTAATCATTGAACAATAAAAGTAGTTAAAGTCTTGTAATTAGCCATTATACTACAAGATAAATTATTACATGGCTTATTAAGTTATTAGTACGATTTTAAATGCTATTTCTAATACTTTTAGAATGGCACATTGGTAATATAAAAGTGTATAATTTGAAGTGAATTTATCAACTACTGAAATGGAATTAGTATTTTACACTTAACACCTTCCAGTAGGGTTCTCAAAATGCTTCTTGTAGTAGATGCAAGAGGAACTGGTTCTGGTAGCACATCCTTATTAGTACTTGGCTGATGATGTTTTGTAAATCTTACCTGGAAGATAAAGGGTGCGAACAGCATTTGGCATACAATACGTAATAATGTATTATGGACAAAAGTCATAAATGCCGCAAAATTTCTTTAGCATTTCGATATATAGTGTTAACATTTCATGGTAGAGAATATTCAATAATTATAATTCATCTATTAAAGAATACATTAATAAAATAAGCTAGATCCATATAGTCATTTTCAATTTTACTTCTTTCCTACTTTAAACATTGTAATTTTTAATACGAGTTTGTTATATCCTAAGAATATTTCTTGCATCATACATGCTACTGTGCAGAGATATGCAGTATGGTCATCCGAATTAAATACGTGGCTTTTGAATATAGACGGTATATATGTATTTAAGTGGTCCGCTGCAACTAGCCTCCAGAAATGATTTCTATATGCTGAAACACAATGAATAGAGTTTGGTTTATAAAATATCATTGCCTTAAGACACCATTTCCATATTATACTTGCAAAGGAGTTCTTCTTTATACTTGGTAAACAAAGCTAATTACAGTGGAGGGATTTGTGAAAGACAAGAATATTTTTTGTTTTATATTGCAGCGAGTATACTGCATTGTAATTAACATCAAAATGTTTCCTCATATTTAAGCACCAATAGACAAGCGGTTGACTTTCATTAATACTTAATTGTTCTAGAATATTCGTGGAGTGTTAATCAATAATTCCGTGGTAAGTAGAATTTACCGCGCAGTAACTTCCAAAACTTTTTATTAAAGCTTTTCTGTAATTTTAAAATGTTTTTGTGAATGCATCAAGCCACGAATAAAATTTTCTGTAGTCAAAAAATATTTAAATTTTAAACAACCAGAATTTCTAAAACCTTACACTCGGTACAATAAACAGGTAATTCTTGAACACAAATTTTTGTTATGTAAATATATTCTCCTGTTCGCCTGTACATTAGTGTTTCCTTTCTTCAACTTTCCATCAGCAATAGATAACTATTTGGAAGTAAATGGGGAAAAAGTGTAGTAAGGCAATTTCGAAGAATTGCCGGGGATACTTGTTGTTTTTATTGAAATTTCGCTTTAAAGACATTCTGAGTAGAAGAGATGTTCACAACATGAACCACAACTATTCCTGTATATAAATAAGTATTTTTTGTATATTGTGTGATATTGATCTACGTTTAGTGACGTTTGCACTCCAAATCCGGATTGTGTTCTTGGAACTTCTAAACGTTCCAGGATCTAAATCAGACCCGTTTCCAAAGAAAATAAAAACTGAATTAAATAAATTCAAAATAAGGAATTTCGCAATGAAAATTCTAGCATTCACAATTTGACGTTAAAATGTTTGACAACATAAAGTGAAGTAACTAAAACATTTTACTCCTAAATTGATATATAAATAAAGACAATGTGAAATAAAAAACATCGTAACACAATATATGAAATATTGTGTTACGAAATTTACCAAAGCCGACCCTGTTTCATTTCCGTACAACAATCGCTTTGAGATAAAAATGGTTCTCGAAATGACTCTACAGCTGTAGGAGTGATGACTGATTTTACTAGAAAATTCGACTCTGATTTAAAAGGAGGACCCATCCTGGCAGCAGTTAGTTGGTGGAGCGAAGAGCTTATATGTAAAATTGTCGTGATATTTGAATCAGCTGTTGTATATTCGATGTAAATAAAAATTCTAGAAAAGTGAAAGTGAATACTAGTTTCATAATTTTAAATTGAACCCACGGACTATATAGCAATTGGAAGAAATGGAAAAAGTCATAAGGCATAACCTAGAAAAAACTATCCCGATAAAGGGTTGTTCAAAAGAACATATCCATTATTATTAATTTTATCCTTGATTATTGGTAACCAAGACGGGCTGAATTTGACACAACGCTTTCATTTAATAAAATTAAAGAATTTTCAGCTTTTGTTTTGTATTGGGTGTTTCTTTGTGTAATATGGTTGAATATTGACATTGTATATTATATTTGAAGACGCGAGATGTAAAGATCGATATCTAGGATTTTCGTCTTGCATACAAAAGAATGACACCTCAAAGAAAGTATTTTATATTATAACCATGGTTTCAGGCATGTTCACAAATTTTGACCTTTCGAATTGTCGTGAGTTTTGGGTTGTGTAATTTGGTTTAGTTTTTTATATAATTGATTTCACTGTATTTCTTGTTTTGAATGTTATTTAAATAATAAATACGTTGCACATTTGTTTTAGTCTTTTTATTGAATGTTCATGATTGTTTTGTGTTCAATTTTGTCTAATTCTTTCAGACAGTCCATTCTTTATAAATGTTTTTTCTTCAAAAAATTTATTAACAGTTTGTTTTGTCTATCATATAAAGATTTACTGATTCCCCTTCTTACGATAAGGGGATGATTAGAGTTAAAATTGGGATAGCTTAGTGTGAACTTTTCATGGGAGTTTTTTCAAATAGTTTATGTATCTTTGACATAACGCCACCAAACTGATGGTTTATTTTCTTTTGTAGAAATCATCTTCAAATCTATCCATGAAAATGTTGATTAATGCAAGGGATAGACAAAAATAGACAACTCATGCCAACATCTTGTTGGAAAAAGTCATCGTTGAGTTAAAAATACGGTGCTTTTGTGCAAAATGTTAGTAATTTCATTATTCTGCATTTTGTGGTTTAGTTGGTTATTTGAAAATTTTTACCTTGATACAGTTTTTATTTGGAGTAAAGAAAGTTAGGTACTTGCAATTTGGCCGGTTGGCCATGATTTAATACTGATAGTATTGTTGTCCCATCAATAAATTTTTCCACCTGCTAGTCAGATCAATTGAAGGTGCCTTGATTTCTGTGTTGTATACCATCATACATATAGCATCCTCAGATTTTCTGTTTTTGGAATTTTCATCTCGCATCGAGAACTTTGCATTTTTCCAGACTACCCTATGACTGCCCGTGTTAGTTAATGCAATGTATAAAGGTAGGTATATGTATGGCCATAATTAAAAGTAACACCGTTCACTTAATTCTTAGAATTCTGAGTTGTGTTAAATGGTTTTTTTATTATTTTTTTATTTTATAATAGGTTTAAACGTTGAATTTATTTGCGAAGTGTTTAATATATGAAATTGTGTTCATAATTTTGTTTTATGTTTGTGTTTGGTTGGCCTTAGTGGTGGTTCAATTATAGCTTTTTAATACCTTCTGGGTTTTGATTTTAACGTAGGTGTTATTTGTTGGTGTTGACTTCATTTTAAATATTTCAATGTATGATTTCATATAGTTGAAATTTAAAATATTTAAAATCATAAATATAAACAAATTTAAACACGAGACTATGTTTTCGAGATCATAAAATCCATTCAACCCATGACAATGTTTCTAGTACAAAAGACCATCGTGTTTTCTCTATCCTTTTATACCCAGGGAAATGGCATTACACAGATTTCAATTATCGATTTGGGCTCTCTGTGAGCTAGTTTGTCCTGACACTCCTAGATGTTGATATTTATTCGGGATGAAATATCAAAGTCTGTTATATGTACTAAATAAATAAATAATTTCTCGACTACAATAAATTTTATTGTAGGAGTTTGTTAGTAAAACGAATTTATAAATGGTAGTGTTCGCGGCTGCTGAAATTTGCGCTGGGATATGCTCTAATTCAGTGTAGGTTTATATATTATTATTCGTTAATTCGCTCTACACTGTAAACTGAAACTGCCCATTTGATAATATGTCAAATGTGAGTTTGGTGAAGAGTCAGTTTTACGCTTCTTCTCAGAACACAAACCGAATCCGGGTGTTCACAGGAAATAACAGGCAAAGTCAGACATTCAACAGGCAATATAAGAAACTTAGAGTAAGATATGGAAATGGAAGGGTGATCAGGTTTTTCAAAAACTATCAGTACAAATAAGCATTTTCCTTCAATAATTAAAAATATAAAAATCAACGACATCTAGATAATTGCTAGTATATATATTAAGTTACGATATACTAACATAGCAAATAAAGAAGCAATAAAAGAGATTGTCAAGAAAGAAATTGTGCAAGTTTCAGAAAACATCCCAAACCATTTTGACACCATTTTCGTTTATGGCAATTTCGATAATTATTAATTGGTTGGTCTTTTGAGAATTTCTATTAGTACGAAATTCGATGACGTTTCTCAATCACACAGTCATCAGTGTAGGTAAATATATTTATAGGCAATAAAAGAATAACCATATTTTTTGCCTTAAATGTAATTAAGAAAAAAATAATCACAATATAAAAATATAATGTATTTGAAACTATATTGTTTACTAAATTGTATTTTATTTTAATCTATTTAGAAACTATGTACAGTGGGCCGACTGGAGCATAATAACCCCGTGCTATTGACTAAATAACACCTATTTGGCCGACTAGGGCAAATATGTCAACAAAAAGACGGCGCGCTAAGATATGTCGGAACTGCCGGTCAAGATGGTGTGGCGGCCGCATGAGTGCGTGTGTTGGGCTTAAGGTTAGGATTAAGTATTTGGGTTTAATTAAATATTTTTTCCGTGAATGAATCATTCACAAATCTAACCCATAACGACGCTTCGTAAGTGATAAAAGTTGTTCTAAGAATGAATAGTGATAATCTGGAAGCCACATGCTGCCTCGCCCCTGTACATAGTTTACATGTTAAAATAATCTACAGGGTTATTCCCCTTGTGATTGGGCAAAAAGATCCATAGAAGATCAAGTCCATTATTGATCCCTAAGTGGATCGCTTGAAGGAACAAAGATTTTTTTTTCAGTATTCAGATTGTTTATTGAAACTTAGAGTGTACATTCGGAGAATTTTAAGGGTGAAGCACTAGAACCTCTCGAGAGAGATATCTTGTTGGTTAGACAATACACCTCTCTCTCGACTGTCTTGGCGATATTGTGCCGATAGGCTGCTCAGTTAGTATCCGGTGGCGTGAGTTCGTTGTTCAATTGGCAGAAGGACTATACAAGGGCGCCAGGCCAATGGATACACACAGTTCACAAGAAAAACGACAATATAACGAAAATTTACAATTTATTTATTTAAATACAAATTAATCAATTTTTCTATTAGTTAAGTTGGTAACAGAGAACAAAATGTAAAACAATCGAGGTATATAAAAACTGTTAGAGTGAAGTTACAAACAAAACAATCTATAAATTCTTGCCTTACAAAATCCTCAGTAGGAATGCCTTTCCGTAGGTGAGTCTGCTGTCCAAGGTCCTGATCCTGGAGCTATATGCCAACCAGCAGCTGGGGTTCCAATAACTCAGGGCGGCCAGGAGTTGCCACTGTCCTACCAGAGGACAAATCGAATCAGGTAGTACTGCCAGAGTTCTGCTCCCTTGATATGAGGCTAGTGGTTACGTATCTGGGCACTCTTAGCCCCAGTTGATGGCATACATGAAAAAATTTATTGGCCAATTATTTATCGCCCTTAGAGTATCGATACTTAATTTTCCCCCTGACTAGTATAGGCGTATATATGCTCTATAGGATCGATTCGACACGTGTATGAGGTGAGGCACCCTACCTTAGTTTTCCCTAACTTCTTCACTCTAAATTAACTATTTAAATGCTACCAAAAATGAATGAAAAATACTTTAACTAATAAAAGTAAATTTTGAAATGCTTCAAATTCTAGGTAAAAATATATAACGATAAGACTTAAGGTAAATTGCAACTGCTAAGTTACAGTTTCAAATTAATTTAGATTTAAATAATAAATCAATTATTAATTAATTTAACGGTAAATCAGATATATAAACAATTATGTTTGAGAGCTAATAATGTGTTTAAAGATAACGATATAAAAAAAATATATTCAAGATCTAATAATGTGCCTTCTAATCCGACAAACCGTTCGACGACTGAATGAAAGCGAATTTTCTCCGAGATAATGGGAAAATTCAGTACTCTAAATTTATGTCAATGTACGGTACTTTAAAAATGATAAGGTAATAAACGATAAAAATGATTATTGCATCTATATTCATAAATATAATAAAAAATCAGATGTGAAATCTGGTCATAAACATTTCCCCAAGTTAAACAATTAAAATAAAGAAAACTAGGCGTAGCAAAATGCTTTCGCTCAGAACCTGCTTGGCTCTCTACTGCAAACTCAGAGAAAGGAGAAATTAAAATGTGATTTATTTATAACTAAGCAGACAAGCAACCAATCTGGGCCAATGAATAATGAAAGATCAGCGAGTGACTTAAAAAAAATTAATATATTTACTGGTATATCTATATGTAAATCAAATTCAATAAAATAGAAATATATATATGAAATACTGAACGAAATGCAAAGAAAAAAAATAATAGAAATTTTAAGTCACTCACATGATCATTCCCAGTCACAGTCCAACCCAATTGGGGAGCTTCGTCAGCTACTAAATTCAGGCTGACAGGAGACCTCGTCTAGTGGATTAATTTGTCCTTTCCTGATCCTTGGCAGATATCGTCAATCAAATTCTCCAGATTCACCAATACCTAAAAATGCAAAAGAGGCCAGCAATAATTGTTCCCTTTTTCTTTATTTCTTTATCACGATACGTGTGAAAACTCTAGCAACTAACGATTGCTTATCGATGCCAACTACGTCGCAGATGCAAAGCAAAAAAATTACAAAAAAATTAATGAACTACGCAGTTAAGCCACCAAATATTTATCGTTGCAAGAAAACGCGGTATATCGATATTAAGATGAATATGAAACCAGATTCACCCAAAAATTCTTTCCAAAATTATTAATAGATACGATAAAATATGCACTATAGCCGATAAAAAAACTATAAAAAATTCTTTCGATAAATCAAACTATAACGATAAATTGAATTTGCTTAATTAGAATCAAAGGTACGGTAATAAGGAAAAACGATAAACTAAGCAAATTCTAGCAGATATTTTCACGATAAAGATAAAGAATTTTCCCAATAAAAAAATTAAACTCGGAACGAAATTCGCCTACATACCGCCTTTATGCTGCTCGGGGCAGAAGAGAGAAATCTACTTCCTTCGACATGCGTTGATCCCACTTGTCCAATCATAAAAGTGGGGAAAGGAAATGACATGTTAAAATTTCGAATTTTATTGAGCGCGAAAGTAGGAATATTAATCAATAGTTGGTCAATAGGGGAACTAATACAATATAATTTCGATAAAAAAATAAAGCAAAACTTTACTAATTAAATCATAGATAAAATTTTATTAATGACAGTTTCCTTCTTCCCAATACAATTATATTAATTTAATATTTCCAGTTTGGAGTGAGGTTAGATCAAAATAGCACGTGATGTTCTTTCTGTCAAGGCATTACCGCGCCAAATCAAAGGACAGAGTTGGACTTAGAATACCTTCCAAACGAATTAACTGTGATTTAGAAATTAAAAGCGAAAAAAGCGATTGCATAAGCGAATAAAATAGGAGTATTTACTTACGTGTTTATTTATTAAGGTAAAGACACTGTTTTATTACGATAGAACTCAGTTCAGAAAACGATATAATTAGAAAAGTGATTTGAAAAATATAAAAGGTAATTTATTAATACGACAAATATTAGTAAATATCAATGTAACAGGGAGAACGGCAATTCACCCGTTACAAGGGAACTTAATAAAACCTTGAGAATTTTTAAATATACCGTTTTTGGTTCTCAAGTGTGATGTTATTTCCCCCAAAAAATAACAAAAGTAACATATTCATTCCTAACCGATTTTTATACAGAATTAGATATTTCTTACGAATAGAATATTTTGTTGTAGATGAAAGATTCACAAAAAGAAAATTATTAGAGGGGTGGTTTCCAACTTAAAGGCTTGAATTGCGTGCTTGTGGATGCCATCAATAAATGAAACTACGGGCGGTAAAATAGTTTCGCTTTACTAAATTAATAATGACTCTAGGTTGGGGGATGTACACTTTAATTTTTCACGATGCGACGGATGGAACTAGTTACACGGAATGTACGCTAAAGTAATAATGTTAATGAAATCTGTTAAGTTGCATTTTTTACACAATATACACAATTTGATAGCCCAGTTTTATATCATAATTTCATTTTAAGATTCCACCATCTAGGGTTAGCTTGGAACTGATCCCTGGAACGCAAAATCATAAATCCTATTTTAATTTTTAAATGTTGAAAAATTGTAGTTTTAGTTGTTCAGATTTTGAACTTACATATTGTGAAACTTCGTCTGCTATCTCTTACCAAACGAAAAAAGTTAAAATATTAACCTATAAATTGACCTATTAACAACTCTGGGACAATTCTTCAAACTTCATATTCATAGTCTGCCCTCTACCAAATCACCAGCTTTTGCTAGTTAGTTTCTGCAAGTCCACATACTGAGTTGATGGAAATTTAGGTATGAAACCAGCTAAAATACCCATGATTTGAGCAGAACTTCAAAAAGTTATGAGGTGTATATGTGTGGCGGTTCATATAATAAACTGTAACGTGATTTTTTGTTTCCCTGCACTAAGGGTTGCCAAAGTATGAGGATCTTAGTCGTCAGTATAACAAACAAATAAAATTGTATTCAATATTTACTGTTCACTACTTTAACTTATTACTTAATCTGTGATAAAACCTTTCTATTAATGACAGCTAGTATTGTAAGCAATCTTTTTTAATTGTCCAACTATATTTTGCTTTTGTAATTAGTTTCTTATTCTCATCTATAAACGAAATAATATAGGTAAAAAAATTAACAACATATTAAATGAACATTTTTATTTTTAATTTCCGTGAAATTAATAAAATGTATCACAAATTCTTGAAATTAATCTAAATATTAAATAAAAATGTCTAAATTAACAAAGGTGTTATTTACTTCATTTTCATAGAAATATGCTCCCATTTCATAAAACAGAAAATATACATATATGTTCACATGCGGTTATAGTTTTTAACTAAAATAGGAAATGTGCTAAAGTGTCATCATTACATATTACACTTGCGCTCCGTAAAAGTGTTATCAACGACATCACCTCAATCGTTTCATTAATTTTTGAGATCTGATGCCCAAATAATACAGATTTGAAACTTTCACTTACTTTTATAGACGGTGTGAATGGATAAACTGTGGTTTTCTGTGGTCTATTGGAATTACTTCTATACGTTTCATCTGTAACTGCGGCAAACATCTTCTGTGGACGATGGTGATATCATTGAATGTTTGAGATGAATAGGACTATGGAGCGAAACCCCAAATTTATTCGAGTAACTAGAAGCGAAAGCAGAAGGCTACGAGGACTATGCGAACCGACCTGAAGAGGGCAGATGTTACTCGGCCGAAACGTCGTCATTTTACCGTCGATCCTGGCAGGGATCAGTTACCAACGACTCGGATGAATTCCCAGAAACCACCTGCAACATATATATATATATATATATATATATATATTGTTGTAAAGTCCGTGGGTTCAATTTAAAATTATAAAACTAATATTCAATTTCACTTTTCTAGAACTTTATTTACATTAAAACAGCTGATTCAAATATCACAATTATATACCCATATACGCTAGTCGTCGCGGAATAACTGAACTCTCCATCGTGGCCTGCTTCCTTTATAAGCCCAGCATAGAAAATTCTAGTAAAAATCATCATCACTCCTACAGGTGCCGAGTCTTTTCGAGAACCATTTTTTATCTCAAAGCGTTTGTTGTCGTACTGAAATGAAACAGGGTCGGCTTTGGGTAAATTTCGTAACACTGCCCCCCCCTTTAATTCTGATCGTCCCTATCAGAAACATCCCCTCCATGGTAGGGAGCGAGTCGATCTAAATAAACCACCTTCAATTTAGCCTTGGGGTTTCGACGGATCCGGTAGACCGGTAGACGACGTCATTAAGCCTCTTGACCACCTCGTATGGACCATCCCAGGCGGGTGTAAGCTTTGGGGATTTAGCCTTGCTCTGTTGGGGGTTGTACAGCAAGACTTTGTCCCTCTCCTGGAACCCGACTGAATTGGCCTTGAGGTAGTATCGCGTCTTCATCCGGTCACTGGTGGCCAACATCTGCGTTCGGGCTAATTCGTGTATTGCCAGTATGTTATGTCGGAGCTGGTCGGCATAATCGTCGATGTCTTGGGGAGGTTCTTCTGGGGAGCCAAATCCCAAATCGCAGGGTAATCGCAGCTTCTTTCCGAATAGGACCCTGGCTGGGGTCAGGTCTGTACTATTATGTACGGCAGAGCGATATGCCAGCACGAATAGGGGAATATGCTCATCCCAATCACGCTGGTTATTGCTGACGACCTTGGATAGGTGCTGTTCCAAGGTCCGGTTGAATCTTTCCACCATTCCGTCTGACTGTGGGTGTAATGGTGTTGTTCTCGTTTTCCTGATCCCCAACATCGTGCAGACCTTCTGGAATACATTCGATTCGAAGTTACGCCCCTGGTCTGAATGTAATTCCATCGGGACGCCAAACCTGCTGAATAGTTGTTCTACTAGCACCGTCGCTACCGTAGTTGCCTCTTGGTTGGGTATCGCATATGCTTCAGGCCATTTGCTGAAGTAATCCATTGCGACCAGAATGTATTTGTTCCCCCTCTCAGACTCGGGAAACGGACCAGCGACATCGATAGCAATTCTCTCAAATGGGACGCCCACATTGTACTGCTGCATTCTGCCCTTGGTCCGGGTTTTCGGGCCCTTACTGGCTGCACAGGTGGCACATTTGCGGCACCAAACTTTGACGTCTTCGAAGTAATTCACCCAGTAGTACCGCTGGCGAACTTTGTCAAGGGTTTTATTCATGCCCAGGTGGCCTCCGGTAATCCCATCATGTACTTCGGTCAGGATGGCTGGTACCTTTTTCTTCGTAACTACCAGTTGGGACTTGGTTTCTCGTCCATCAGCGCTTTCCCAGACTTAGAGAGTCCCATTGAGCCCATAACGATTTCAACACGACGGATTATCTAGCTACCTCGTCCCATCGTGGCCTGGGTGCTCCTCTCATTTTGAGTGACAAGATTGGTTCGACGTCTGGATCAGCCATTTGGTCCTGGGTGCACTGTTCCGTTGTCCAGGCTTCATTGGCCTGCACTCGGATCTGCCTGATCGAGATACCCTCTCGCTGTTCCGTCTTCAGACAATGTCCGCATTCTGCTCTACAGGGTCTTCTGGATAGGGCATCGGCATTATTGTGCAAACGGCCGGCACGGTGTTCCACCTTGAAGTCGTATTGCTGTAATTTCTCCATCCATCTGGCCAGTTGTCCTTCCGGTGTCTTCATGTCCAGCAGCCATTTGAGTGCGGCATGATCTGTTCGGATTAAGAAATGACGACCATAGAGGTATATGTGGAAATGGTCTACAGCCCTTATTATTGCAAGAAGTTCTTTTCTGGTGACGCAATAATTTCTTTCCGGTTTAGAGAATCCACGGCTGTAATACTCGATCACTCTCTCTTCACCATCTTGAACCTGGGATAGGACGGCCCCCAAAACTGTGTTGCTGGCGTCGGTGTCTAAGATGAACTTGCCGGACTGTGTAGGAAAGGCTAGGATTGGGCTGGAACATAGTGCTGCCTTCAGTCGCCTGAATGATGTTTCGCAATCTTGATTCCATTGGAAGGTCTCTTTCTCAGTGGTCTGCCGATGTAGAGGCGCAGCAATGGTGGCAAATCCCTCAACAAATCGCCTGTAGTAGGAACATAGGCCCAAGAAGCTTAGGAGTTTATGCTTGTCTCTGGGGACTGGCCAATCACGGATGGCTTCTATCTTGTCTTCGTTGGTGCGGATTCCTGACTCGGACACGACCTGGCCCAAAAACTCTACTTCATTTTGGAACAAGGAGCACTTCTTCGGGTTGAGTTTCAGGTTGGCATTTTTAATTCTGGTATTTTCCTCGCTGTAAGTCCTGTTGCATTTTTTTAATTTCTGTTTCTAGTTTATTTTGGATGGCACTGATTTTATCTTGTACTTCACTGTTTACTGTTTGCTTGATGGAACTGATTTGATCTTGAACTGTGTCTTGAATTGAACTGATTTCAAATTTTACCTGGCTTTGGATGGAATCGAGATCATCTACTTTTGTTTCAAGAGTATCCATGGTATTTTTTATGGTCTTAACGTCATCATTTATCTCTTTTATATCTGACTCAACTATTTGCATTCTTTCATTAACTGTTTCATTAACTTCCTACTATTTACATTAATTGTTCGAACTGCATTTGTCTTTTTTCTTCAGTTATTTTAAATTCATTTTGTCGCTTAAATTCAACTTGTTCTTGTTTTTCTTCAAATAATTTAAATTCATTTTGTCGGTTTAGTTCGTTGATCTTGCTTTTGTTCAAATATTTTAAAATCATTTTCTCGTTTTTCTTCAAATTTCGAGAACAATCCTTCCAATAAATTTTGTTGTTTTTCTTCCATCGTGTAAACAAGATTTGTCGTTTTTTCATCAAAAGATTTCACTATCCTTTGTTGAATTTCTTCTTGATGTTGTTTTTCCTTCTTGTCACGTTTTTCTAGAATATGTGCTATTTTTTCGTCTAGACCCTCGGTAACCTGCTTGACTATTTTTTTGGTAGTTTCGTCCATACTACGTGTTTCCATAAATCAAATTAGGAATTTAACTGCACTTAATCCTTTACTTCTGATCACCAAATTTGTTGTAAAGTCCGTGGGTTCAATTTAAAATTATAAAACTAATATTCACTTTCACTTTTTTAGAACTTTATTTACATTAAAACAGCTGATTCAAATATCACAATAATATTCCCATAGTCGTCGCCGTATAACTGAACTCTCCATCGTGGCTTGCTTCCTTTATAAGCCCAGCATAGAAAATTCTCGTAAAAATCATCATCACTCCTACAGGTGCCGAGTATTTTCGAGAACCATTTGTTATCTCAAAGCGTTTGTTGTCGTACTGAAATGAAACAGGGTCGGCTTTGGGTAAATTTCGTAAGAATATATATACATCCAAACAATTTCTACAGAACGGAAGAGGGCCTTAAACTCACCAAGATTTAATATCATGCACTACAACGCGGGATACCAAAGTAATCTGCTTGGCGGCATGTCCTTCTCCACCGACCAATCAGAGTTCGCAATACATAAATACTAGTGATCCACCGCCCGAGAATACTAATAGTCTACAGCATTCAAGGAGATATCACTTTCGTCTACGGCGCTGAAGATGTCTGCCGCAGTTGCAGAGGAAATGTTCAGCTGTAGTTCTAACAGACCATGGTAAAACGATTCGGAAAATGACAGTTTATCCAATAATATTATCTTCAAATATTCAAAATTAAAACTCTAACGTTTACGATTTGTCGCAAGCGGGCATTAATGTTCTGGAAAAGACCTTTCTTTTCCGCTTTAAAGAATTGAAATTACATTACATAATAATTACTCTAAAATATCTATTGTTTTCCAGAGGTTTGACAAAACTGGAATACATCTTCTTCCTGAAACTTTAAATTTTTATATATTTTCGAAAAAAAAAAATCATTTTACCACATAATCTGAGCATTTTCCAAAATTACCAGTTTTGTAGAAAATTATATAATTTATTATTTTAATAAAATTCCGACATGGCCTACATATGTGCATTTACTGACTAAATATACCTACTTGGATAAGACTCCGAAATTAGCTCTGCTGTGTGACTGTATCTTGGTATATACTTAATAAAGTGAGTATGAAGTGCATAGGTACAGGACAGGATAATAAATATATAAGGTATATTTTATTGTAGTAGTTCATCAACCAATTTTATTTAGTGTTCATCTCAGGTAGGGAACTCGAATGCAGCCTTGCACCATTAATAACATAGTTTAAGCCGACCAATGTAATTTGATAATTTTCCCCTTATTTCGTAACAATTTACTGTTTGGGAGCATGTAAAGCAGAATTCGTTTAGTTCATTCACAACAGCAGTAACGACAACAGAGCAACAAATTTGTGGCCTTTTAAAATGCCGGCTTTTCTAAATGTACACTATTAGTGAATTAGATCAAATAAGTATGGTTTGGTAATTTCAGTGTTACCTTATTTTAATATCATTGAAAGTGTGAATGTCTTAATACGTTTTTAATAACACGCGAAAGACGAAAATAAACGTTCTTAGGCAATTTGAAATGTAGAAGTAAGAAGCAATATATCTAAAGACTACAGACTTTAATTGTTGGTTACCGAATCCGCCTCCAGCAAGATGGCGCCAAATACAAAACAATGAACAGAATACAGTGTTGTCGCAGTTCAAGGTGTTTACATGTTTTTTGGTGAAGTGTAAAATATATTTAAATGTTAACTACTATTTTAAAATATTAGCTATATTTTGGTAAATAAAAGGTAAAATTATAGTATTTTAAAGTTGGTATCATTAATAGTTGAACGCTGTTTCCCTGATTTGAAACACTTGATCCCTCATTTATATATAATTAAATTTTAATTAAAAATTGGTAAATATTAGTGGCTAAATATTAAATATTTGTTGGAATGTTCACTTTATTGAAACTAGATATTAAATTATTGTCAATCGTGGCAGGGTAGTCTTTTCTTATTGATATTATTTATTTAGTCAGATTTGTTAATGTCCTCATTTTGTACTTTTTGAATTCCTCAATGAATGTCACAAAAAGTTAATTCGCTATTTGCTTTAGTATATTCTGAATTGGGCGTAGATAGGAGTGTCCAATCTGTTCAATTCAAGGTAATTTAAAATGCGTTTACTGACACTATACATCATCCTTATCACAAATTTGCATGGTGACATTTGGCTGAAATGCATACCCAAAATACCTGCCACAATTGCTTTTCAGGATTTTAAGTTTCCTTTATTCAATCTTAGATAGAAGTAAATAATACTGAAGTGATTCAAGTTACGAATGCAAATCATCGGTTAATGCAAAGGAAATTCCAAGAAGATAATCAATTAATAACCAGGGATTTTAACCATGAAAATATTTAAGGCATTTATAAATACTATTGAGATTTTCCAAGCTATGCATTTGTTTTTATTTACTATTTACAGAATTCTATTTTGTATAGCGTTTATGAGTGCACCTCCACATGCAACTATTCTATAACTGAGTGAGCTATAAAATAATGCTTTCTAAGTATCTCAGTTCACATTAGTTTTAACAAATACCAAATATAAAAACAATATATCTTGTTTTAACTTTTAAATATTCAATGTGTCAAGGTCACAAACAAATCAAGTTTATTGCGAATTAGCCAAGAAACTATTTTTTTTGTATTGTAAAAACTAAACTTTCTAACAATATCTCAAGATCTCGAACACCATTTTCTGCCTCGAACAATAATTGACATGTGATCACCGACTGAACTATCACTTTCGCTGGGATATTCTGAAGTATCAGTGTGTGGTATAAATTGTAGCGGTCCCATTACTGGTCCGGGAGGAACACCTATAATTAAATACACATTTTACATTTGAAAAATTACTTAAAAAATAAATTTATGATTATCATTTTAACATAGTTTTATATCTTACATTGGGATGCGTCCAATACTTTGTGATTTTATCACTCTATTTACGCCGCGGAAGCGAAGAGAACCTATTCAGGCCTATGTAACAAATGTCACTTCTAAATGCCATTAATAAAAAAGCACGAAATAAATGGAAGTATTAGAAATGAAAGATGTTATAGAACTGCTGATAAGATACATATAGTTTTAATTTGTTTTATAAGTCAAAATAGCTACACCCTTTATAACAATTTACTGTATTTATATATAGGAACACTTATGGTTGAAAAAAATTGAACAACCTAAACAAGCTGCTGCAGATATTCATGGATTCAGCAGTCCATCTTATTACCTAGATGAGGCAAGTAGACTGTCAATTAAATTGTGAATAGTAGGTAATTTGTCAACTATTTTGGTTAGAATTTACCCTTAATTTAAATAAGTGTACTCTAGTTTTCAATCATTAATGTTAATTTTCATTTAAACAAATTTGTTATTCAGCAATAATGTTTTAAAAGGATTTAAATTGGTTGCAAAACGTTTTCATGTTAAAAGTCCAGTTGAAGATTTCAAGAATAATAGATCGTGACAACGTTGCCGTACTATCTGCACTGGTATGAGTCTGAAGGCATACTATTGCTGATACATTTATGTATCTGACCTTTAAAGAAAAATCTTCCAATGTGTTTAATTACTGGTTATCTATAAGGCTACTGCTATGCCTGGAATAAAAAAGTCTTCAGTATATAGATAGAAGAGGATCCGAGAAACGTGTAATTGTTGGCTTGGTGATCACTATTAGTCTATTGTCAAAAATATAAAATTCTCCTGTATTTGTAGTTTGATAATTTTAATTACATTTATGTTTTATACAGTAATTAGTTTTGCTTCATTTAAAGAAATACCTAAAACTGTACTTTACAAAACATTTAGGGACACTGACTATTTCCATATTTAATTTATGTGTGAGGGAATATCTTAATGTTTGGGAGACAGAATTGATATATATTTTTTTAATAAGTAAATAATAAGTATGATAATTATTATTGTGATAAGTTCTCAAAAACACCATTACATGCACTTTTTTACAATAAATAATGAAATTACAAAGAACCATGTTTTAGTTTTATATGTAATTTGCATATCTATCACTATCATAGAAAACACAAAGTTAATACTTATTAAGTATGAGTTTCAACAACCCTTTTAGAGCAATCACAAAAAGGTTACTATGTAAATCTGGTTGACGTATCGGTTGAAAATTGAAAAAAAATTCCTTCATTCATAAAACTTTGGCTATAACTTCGTTCTAGATGTAGGATATCATGAATAGAATCTCAATGTTTTTGAGAAATCAGATCGGTTCATCCAGTTATTCAAAAGATATCTAAGGCTAAATCAGAAACAGCAAAATTTATGCATAGTTTCCTGTAAAATACAAAGATCTCAACTCTCAACATCGCAAAAATCAAATAATGTTGGTATTTGTTTGTTATTTTATTTTAAACTAGCCATTACTGGCGGTTTCACCCGCGTACGGACCGTACAAATCACTGCAAATAGAAATATCTTATGGAACATATGGGTTATCCTATGTAGCAATTTTTCCAATTTTTTTTGTTAACACCCTACTTACCTATAAATCCACCAATACCGAATATATTTCACCCAAACTGCAAGTCCTTGGGGGCCACCCTATATAACAATTTTATTTGTCATTTTTTTGAATCACCTTGTATAACTACTACTACTTCACCCTATAGTGCCACCACCATATACTGTTGCTTATCTGTCACCCAGTATAACTTTTTTAACACCTGCTTATAACGCTACTCCACCCTGTATTTCAGCTATGCAACTGCTTATGGTCAACGCTATATAACAATTATTTCTGATATTTTTTGAGCTACCTTGTAAAGTACAATTTCTCTCCACAATATATTTTAATCACACTTTATATGCAACTTTTTCTAACATTGTGTTATTCACACTCTAAAACTATAATTTTGCTTCGTCCCATGTTTCAGGTATTCCATATAGTAGGATGCAACTGTTCATGCTCTATATAACAACTTTTATAAACTTTTCGATCCACCTGCCTGTGGAACCCTTGGTCACAAATGTAAAAACACAGTTTGGCACCCTAACATCAACCAAGATTTTTTAAATACTTAACTATAACATTTTTCCACCTTATATTTCAACTATCCTATATGCACAAATGATTATGAGCTACGCTATTTCACAATTTTTCCTCATATTGTTTTAACTACGAAGTATAATTTCTCCTCACACTTCATTTAAAGCACCCTTCATTTGCAATTTTCTCTAACCTTGTTTGAATCACACTGTGTAACTATAACTTTACTGCGTCCCATATTTCAGGTACTCCATATATGCGACTGCTATATAACAAAATTTTTCTACCATTTATTAACCACCCTGTATAATTATAATTCTACTCCACCCCATATTTCAACAACCTTGTATATGCAACTACTTATTTGCCACCCAATATAATATTTTGTACCACTTTGTATCCTTAAAATTATATTCCACCCTATATTTCAACCATCCCGTAAATGGAACAGCTTGTAGATCATAACATTTCTTTATAATAATACCCACCTCTATAGCTGTAATTATACTCCGCTACATATTTCAACCATCCTATATATAAGATATGGATATAAAATATTTATTAACCACTCTATAAACTATAATTCTACTCGATCTTTTATTTCAACCACCTTGTATAAAAACTTCTTCCAACGATTTTAACCCATTTCATAACTATAATAACTCAAGAACATAATTCAAATATGCTAATTGCTTGTCACATTGGCATATACCGAATTTTGAATAAAAACTAAGCTGATTCAAGTATCTAATATTTGATGCTTGCGGTGGAACCAATATAGGAAATGTGTTATCCAACATGGTAGAAGTTTTATCCCTATATCTACCGTTTCTGTCAATTTAGGGAGATAAAATATCTACCAGATTTTAAGTCAAACTATAGGCTTTCCAACAAAAAAACAACAAACAAAGATTCAGCAAAATTAGTTCAGTAGTTCTTACGTGATGCCCGAACAAACAAACATACAGACAAACGTACAATTTTATAATAGTATAGATAGATGTTTTATCTTATTATGGAATCCATCACACATCAATCAATCATAAAAGATGCATCACCTTTTTGAGGAACTGAGAAGAGTGCCCGAATTTCCGTTTTTTTTCACTAGTTCAACCTAAGATACCTTGTGGTTTTATTCGTATAGGCAAAGTACATAATTCCATTTTGACTCTTTAGTTATATCTGAAGTTACTTTTCCCTTCTTCATTATCTTTTTGTTTTTTTTCCTTATATTTGAAATGAATACCGTGCCTATGTTACCAGATATTTTATTTTAAAATGTTTCCATATCTTCTTCTGTAAGGGTTTGATATTGGGGCACAATTACATATTGTTTGTTTAGAGACAATTCAGTGATTATGTTGGCTGGTGCACCAGCCCCACCACTAAAAAGTTGTGTGAACTTTATATGTGACATGGTTTTCGATATATTTTTGCTTCCTGAACTCGAATCGATAGACATTTTTGCTCTATCACACTTCAGTTCTTAACATTCACCATTTTAGCGATTTTCTCAAGGTTTCCACCGATTTACGGAAAACTGAAGGGCGATAAAACAAAACGGACTATAGATTCGAGTTGTGGATGCAAAAATACATCGAAAACAATCTCCCAACTGTAAATTTTTATAACATTTTTGTGTTGGCTGGTGCAATATTAAAAAGAGATAATTTGAGCATACTGAAAAGACCTAAAAGATTTTTTTTTATGATATTTAGGCATTTAAAGTACATTTCTCCTAATTTGTGATATTATCTTATTCCAACACTGCTTCTTAGTTTTGTTAGCAAATCTTCAATTATTTGGTAATATATGTGTTTCATTATTGAAATCTAGAAGTCTGTTAATAAATCTTTTATTTTATTAATATTCTCTCTAATCTTTGTCCAACTGTGAAGATTTCGTTAGGAAATAAATCACCAAATTTTGAATTTTACGACTGAGGCTTCGAAGAATTTTCAAAAGATAAAATTATTTTTTTACAAGTAATAGTTACACGTTCTGCTGCTCTACCGGCTTTAAGACACGTTTTTGGTTTCCAAGATTCTCCAAAAATTTTGTCAAACTGTTTTCCAAAAAAGAATACTGGATTGTACGTATTCTACTGACTATTCGACCCCTTTTACGAGCACATCAGAGTTAAGGGAGATATTATCAAAAATATAGTTTACTTAACTAACTAAACTAATCTTCACAATGGTTATGCGCTATATCTGATGTTCTATTAATAATTATTGTGACAATACAAGAATATGGTTAAGAGTAAATCGTTATCTTACTTTCAAAATTATGAACTATGTCTTGAATTTTAACAGATTGCCGATTCCACATTTCTCACACCATCCTGGCATGTTGTGAGTAGCCGTCTACATAAACCTGAATCCAAATGAATAAATCAACGCAATAACATTCTAAAAAATTTTGTTTGAAAATATATTTTAACTGTTTACAGGGTAATTCCATAACCCATCTGTTTATAAGTTTTCTTATTTTCTCTATTTCTGTATTGCATCAAGCAAATTTTTTTTGTTTTGGGGGAAGGATTTTTGAAACATGCTTGGTAGTTATCTTAAATGAAACACAAGTTGCATCTAAATATCGAATGTAAAAACACAAAATTTGGATCTAACGGTTATATCTAAAGTTCTATCTATACCAACAACGGTGGAATAATAAAAATTGTTGTACGTAATTCTTTAATTTAAAAATGAGAGCTAAAAGTTTGGTTATTAAAGTGGTATCAAAATTTGTAACTTTATCTAAATTTATCTATCAAATTCTACAGATGTAGTAAGTTTTTTCTATCTAGTTTGAATTGTGTTTCAATATAAGACTGACAAGGAATAACACCTACATTTTTTCCTCTAATATAAATGACCCAGTCCCGAGGGCCCGGGTAGTTCTAGAAACAAGGAAAATGCTGATGGGAGGAAGACATAACCCTCTTCCTTTTCATTTATAGGGGAATTCCTAGTTAAAAAGAAAGTCACAAACCACGTCTTTATTTTTGGAGGAGTTCCAAGTTATTAAGCCCACATAACTATTTCAACTCTACAACCGAAGAGGAACAAATAGCTATTAAGCAAAAGGACTGAAGTTATTCCTCATATAGTCAATGAGTCACAACTTATATTAGAATCCTTATTATTATTGCATGGTTTAAATAATTTTTTCTTTCATCTTATTTGATCTTCTACAATTAAGGGTTTTACAATCTTTTGAATACACTGTTTATATTTATTTGGAGCCCCATTTTGCACTTAAGGCATTGATAATATTGAACCCACGCCCACCGGATACCAGCTGGATAGCACATTTTCACATTCACCTGTAAATTGGTGGTATTCTCTTTTATCCATACAGATAAAGGCATATTGGCGAGAAGAAGAATACAAATATTAACCCCAATATTGTAAAAAAAATATTTAAAAACAAATTCAACTAATATTTAATTTGAACAACCCTCTATAAGTGGCCAGCACATTTATTTTGAACGTTGGTTTAGATTCCTTAATACTTGTAAATAATCAGACATAGACATTTTTCAGTGGCTATATTTATTAATAAACTAAGTACAAATTACTATGCTTACACTCGATAACAACAGTTAACATGTTATTTTCTACATATTTGCAACCTTTTTATTTTGTTGAACCTTTTTTTTAGGTCCTCACATGCCTTCAGTAAGTTGGGCAGACGATAAATTGTGTTAATATATTTCTATCACGCCTACATTTTATTATAGCAGGCCATCTCAGTCACTGATAAAATATGTGTTTTCACAGTCCAATACTTATTTGGTGAGCTGTTTAGATTTCATATCATATTTATGAGAACTGCTGGTTAGAGATTTATTAGGTATGTGTCAGAGCATATCTAATTTAATCGAAAAAGGGATAATTTTATTCTTAAATACGTTTTTAGCTTTATAATTATATGTAATTTCAATTTTGCCTAACTTGATCATTATGTTTTTACGTTATTCATAAATTTGGTAGCATATTGACATAATATGCTACCTTCGATTTAATTCCAGACATTACAAGTTCATCTTTGTCTATATATATATATATATATATATATATATATATATATATATATATATATATATATATATATATATGTTTTAGGTGGTTTCCGGGAATTCATCCGCGTTGTTGTTAACTGCCGGGATCGATGGTAAAATGACGACGTTTCGGCAGAGTCACATCTGCCCTCTTCAGGTTGGTTCGCATAATTCTCGTAGCCTTCTGCTTTCGCTTCTAGTTACTCGAATACTAAGATTTTTGCGCTGTTATATAGTCGCGGCTCGGTGCCTATTGGTTGGCACCGTGAACGGCTGCGTATGATTGGCCCTGGGCGCTCAGTGAGCACGCCTCCCGCCTGCTGATTTGTTATTTCCGGTTGAGTTGTTATTGGACAGGTCAGGGCCGGTACGGTGTTTAATAGAATTTTCCAACAATTCGATAAGTTCTGAATTTCATTGCGTGCGTTTAGACTGTGAGGCCTCTTCGCTATCTCAATTGCCTCTTTTACGAGGCTTGATTTCGGGTGTTCTATATTTGCCAGTACTCTGGTGTTCTCAAAGTCTATTCGGTGTGACATCGTGGTGGCGTGTTCCGAAATGGATGTTGTTTTTTCCTGCTTTGTTACAGCGTTCTGGTGTTCATCACGCCTAGCTTGAATCCTTCTATTAGTTTGCATCACATAGCTTTTATGACAGTCTGCACATGGAATCTCGTACACTCCCTGTTGTTCTAAAGGGATCCTCGTCTTCGGAGTCCTCAACACAGCGCTTATTTTTCTGTCTGTATTGAAAATAGTATCGATATTGTGTCTCCGTAGAATTCTTGCAATACTGTCCGTGGTCCCCTTAACATATGGTAAATAAGCCTTGGTTATTGGTGTCTCATGCTCCTCGTCTGTTTGTCTCGGTTTTGACTTTAGGGATCTTTGTATATTTCTGTCTGTAAATTTGTTTTGTCTCAGAGCTGTTTTTAAACTGTCCATTTCCTGTTTGATGTTATCCTGGTCAGCTAGTGTTTGTGATCTGGTTACTAAAGTCTTGACGACGGCTTGTAGTTGGGCTGGGTGGTTATGAGAATTAGCATGAAGGTATCTGTTGGTGTGAGTTGCTTTCCTATATACTGTATGGCCAAGGCTTCCATCTTCCTTTCTATTTATGAGAACGTCAAGGAACGGCAGTTGATTGTTGGCTTCAACCTCCATGGTAAATTTTATTTTGTGATTTTATATACAAAGAGCCCTAAAGTCAAAACCGAGACAAACAGACGAGGAGCATGAGACACCAATAACCAAGGCTTATTTACCGTATGTCAAGGGGACCACGGACAGTATTGCAAGAATTCTACGGAGACACAATATCGATACTATTTTCAATACAGACAGAAAAATAAGCACGGTGTTGAGGACTTCGAAGACGAGGATCCCTTTAGAACAACAGGGAGTGTATGGGATTCCATGTGCAGACTGTCATAAAACCTATGTGGGGCAAACTAATAGAAGCATTTACGCTGGTCGTGATGAACACCAGAACGCTGTAAGAAAGCAGGAAAAAACAACATTCATTGCGGAACACGCCACCACGATGTCACACCGAATAGACTTTGAGAACACCAGAGTACTGGCAAATATAGAACACCCGAAATCAAGACTCGTAAGAGAGGCAATTTAAATAGCGAAGAGGCATCACAGTTTGAACGCACGCCATGAAATTCAGAACTTATCGAATTGTTGGAAAATTCTATTAAACACCATACCGGCTCGGACCCGTCCAATAACAACTCAACCGGAAATAACAAATCAGCAGGCGGGAGGCGTGCCCACTGAGCGCCCAGGGCCAATCACATGCAGCCGTTCACGGTGCCAACCAATAGGCGTCGAGCCGCTACTATATAACAGCGCGAGCGCTTCTGAAAATCTTAGTATTCGAGTAACTAGAAGCGAAAGCAGAAGGCTACGAGAATTATACGAACCGACCTGAAGAGGGCAGATGTGACTCTGCCGAAACGTCGTCGTCGATTCCGGCAGGGATCAGTTATCAACTACGCGGATGAATTCCGGGAAACCACCTAAAACATTTAGTGCCCGCGGAAACTTTATATATATATATATATATATATATATATATATATATATATATATTTGTTTTTAAGTTTTCGCGAAGGCTACGAGAAGCATGCGAACCGACCTGAAGAGGGCAGATGTGACTGCCGAAACGTCGTCATTTTACCATCGATCCCGACAGGGATCCGTTATCAACTACGCGGATGAATTCCCGGAAACCGCCTAAAACATATATATATATATATATATATATAGTCAGACCACATAATTCAGCACCATTTTCTCTGTGTCTCACAATCGATTATCTTTATTTTTGTTTTGTTCAGTAGCTAGTGACGAACTTTTGTACAGAAACCTAAAATTCAATTATATTATGGGTTATTAATTAAATAAAATATAATTTTTATTTAAAAAAGAACCGACTTCAGCTGACTTAAAATAAGAACCGTTTAGAAACCGTGTGCAATCAATCACTCTTTTCAGACATAACCTCTTTTTTATCTGATTTAAGGTACATTTCAATTGAAAATATTAGCATATTCTTATCTTTCTATCTTTTTCTCCCTCTCTAATTTTTATTCTTTGTCTATATTTTCCAGATATATTTTAACTCTTTTATTTGTTTTATTATTTGGACCACTTTCTATAAATGTAACAAATTCACTCTATATTGCATCCACACTGTATATGCTTGTGTGTACTGATCACCCCTATATAACTTATTGCTCTATCATTTTCTGAATCACCTTGCACAACTATAATTCAACTCAACACAATATTACAACTGTCCTGATATCTTTAAAACCACCCTGTATAAGTATACATCCTCTCCACACTATATTTTTTTAACCCATGTCTATAATTATACCCCGTCCTACGTCCTATAATTCAAATATCCTAACTGCTTATGCTTATATAGCAAATTTTTGATAGACCCTGAATAACAATAATTTTACCCCACCCCCTTACTTCAAAGACCTTGTCTAAGCAACTACTTATGTTCCAAACTATATCACTTTTTTAAACCGCCCTGTATAACTGCAATTATACTCCACCTTATATTTCAACCATCCTGTATATTCAACTACTTCTGACAATTTTTAAAGCCTTTGGTGTAAGTGTAATTATTCTCCGTCCTATAGCGCAAATTACCACTCTGTATAACTATAGTTTTGCTCCACTCTTATTTTAACCACATTGTATACGCAACTACTTATGTGCCACCCAATAAATATGTTTAGCAACACCCTATATAACTAATTCAATTCCAACTTATATTTCAACCATGCTATGTATACAAAGGCTTATTTACCACCTAATGTCATATGCACGCACGCACACACCATATAGAAGAGTTTGCCGACATTTCTAACAAATTTTCTTTTCGATAAACTAATGGAATATTTTCTGCCATTTCACGCGACTATAACTTCGTCTCTAGCATAAAGTGACTTTCAAATGCATCAAATTGAAAACCATTAAAAACATACTATATACTTTCATGCCATATCATGATATGATACTAGATATTTATGATAAAAATTTGACATTTACCATCATGTTTACAGTTTTTTTGCATATATTTATTCGATTTTCAGAAAAATGGTATGTTTTGCGTTATAGAAAAATGTACGGAATCAAGCTAATATATCTTTGTATAATACAAATTATAATATTCAAATTCGGTGAGCACTTTTAGAGAAGACAGTGAAGATTCATTGATGGGACCTTTCTGTAATGTTCCTTAAATAACGCAGTTTAAATAATCAAAATTGCCCAAGCCGTTCTTGAATAATCGCCCCACATACATAAATAAAAAGTTGAATACGTATTGATAACCTCCTCCTTTTTGGATGTCGGTTAATAAAATAATTATTATTTATACCCATATTGCCAACTAGACCAATCAATAGAGATTTTTTCGTGCAAAAAATACAGGATACTGCCTGTGCCATCACATTAAGAATGATTTGTAGTGATATTTTGCTATCTTTTCCACTCGCAACTATGGTTTTTTACTTTATTATAAACAATTGAAACAAGAATTTTTTTTCGTTGAATGTTTATAAAATGAAAAATAATAAACTAATGTAAAGCATGGAAATACCAATGAAATGAGCCCAGGATCGATCCGATATGATCTTTAGTAACAGGAAAAACAACAAATACTGGAAAATTTAGCGGTTTTTTTATATTATCATAACTCCATCACTATCGAAATTGTAGATCTGGGTTTGTGGGAACTGATAGTAATTGATATCTACCTTATGCGTGACTAAACCAGGCGCTACCGGTTTATTAGTTTTTGAATAATTGCGATCTGAAGTTTTTAGTCCACTATTCTTGCAGTGTGTCTCCATGCGACATGGATCGTCAAATATCAATTCAGAATAGAGATGTTGAAAGTAGAGGTATCATTCTACAACGCCTGTATTTTCGTTTTTCATTAAATGTCTGTGAAATACACGAAAAATGTTAGCAAAAATGACCAAAGTTTGGTGAGCGTATGAATGTGTTTGAGTAGTGGGGGGAACACGATTGTTGAGGGGAACTGCTAACAATAATTATAATCGATAGTAACTGTCACTCTGACAGATGGTGAAGAATCTAATCGCTAAAAAACTTCTATACAGAGTGATTTGTTTGATTTTATTATATCAAATGAGAACTGTTTGTTTATTAATATATTTATATGTAAATGGTTTCTCGTTTTTGTTTTAATTTGTGGATTTTGGGTTTACGAAACATCGAAAGAGAGCGGTCATTAGAAAAATTCTTACTTGTGAGGATTTTAAATATTAAAACGATCTATGTATGTGCCTCTACTATATATTACTATACGCTTCCCCTCAACAACCGTGTTTCCCCCACTCCTTGGATACATTCATACGCTCGCCCATTTTTTGTCATGTTTGCTAACATTTTTCAGATATTTCCCAGACATTTAGTGAGAAATGAGAATAGAGGCTTTATAGAATGACAGCTCTACTTTCAACAACTTTTTTCAAAATTGAAATTTGGTTATCTATGGGGGGCAAAATGCAAAAATAGTGAACAGAAAACACACAATTGTTCAAAAACTAATAAACCGATAGCGTCTCGTTTTGGCATACATAAAATACATCTAAATCACTATCAGTTCCTATAAGCCCTGTTCTACAGGTTCTAAAGTGACGAAGATACGTTTTTTTTTTAAAAATGCTACATTTTTCAGTATTTTTTGTTTTTCGCTGTTACTAATGATCCAATCGGATCGAGCCTGGGCTCATTTCATTGGTATTTTCATGCTTTACAATTGACCTGTTGATACCATTGAGATTAGTTTATTACTTTTGATTTTCTAAACATGCTAAGAAAACGTAATTTTCTTGTTTCAATTGTTTACAAAAAAGTAAAAAACCATAGTTGCGAGTGGAAAACATAACAAAATATCGCTAGGAATCTTTGTTAATGTAATGGCACAGTCGGTATCCTGATAGTATTTTTTAAACACTTAATTTTTGCTCTATTGATTGGTCTAAACGCCAAACAAATAATAGCAATATTGCCGCCAGATTGTCCATGTAACAATATCGTAAGATGAATTGACACAAATATGAAAGACCAAGTAAATAAACTTAAAACTAACAAATTTTGACCCTTCACTAAAGTTCTAGATAGTCATGCTACTGAAATAGAACCTTCGAAAATTTATATTAAATGCAACTTTGCAGCTTTTATTGTGTTCTAAATATGGTTTAACAACTAAAATTTTGTGTTGTGCAACTCGAAAGCAAAAATATTCAGGAAATTGGGAGAGCTGAAATAGAGCAATTATTGGAGCAGTTGAAAAGCAATCAGGAAGAGGAGAGAGCCTATATAGAGAGCTGGTATAAGAACGAGCAGTTGAATAGTAATCAGAATAGGAGAGTTTATAAAGATAGCAGGCATATTAAGAAGCAGGTGAATAGTAAGCAGATTTCGAGTGAGATTACAGAAAGACCAGGCGTACAGAGGAGCAGTCGAATTGCAGTCAGATGAAGAGGGAGTTTGCTCATAGAGCCAGTCATCATATACGGATTAGAGCAAAGGAGAAAGAATAGGATAAAGTGGTTGAAGCATTAATACACGCCCAGATTAATAAGGTAGTGTAATTCATAATAAAAGTGGTTTAAAATTTTTAATCATCGCTCATAGTCATTGAGGTAAGATAATTCATAATTTGATTATTTATTGGGAAATGTTTATTTTAGTATCCGGTTTTAAAGATCAAAATTAATAGACTTACATTTGGAATTGCATTCCTAAAACAAATCTTTTTAGAAGATTAATTTAATATATGTTGGAGGATTTGAAATTTTGGTTAGATATTTGAATTGATTTGAATTTAATTTTATTACATATTTAGTATTTCAATTTATATATAAAACGTCATAGTATAATTATTGTCTGAACGTTGAGTTTTATTGACTACACAAATAAAATTTTACCTTACAGGAAAGAGTCTCAAATATTCGGTGCATATAGAAATGGTGGTGGAATTTTTTTTATAATTTCTGAAGGATTTGAAATATTGAAACAAGTAAATTAATAAATTAATTCACAAAAATTACACAACAGTACTAGATCCTAAAACCAACCAAAAATCTTGGGATGTGAAAATCGGCATTTTCCTCAAAAATGTCCTCGATGATGTCGTGTTGAAAATCTTTCATGAGAGAACCTTGGGGGAATACATGAATGTTTTTGTTTTCTCTGTCTAATAGTTTGGTATCGCTCTACAAAACTTCTGAACTCCTCAGAAATTTGATGGAAGTTAATGGGACTTTTTGTGTCTTCTCGTGAGTCATCGTCAGTCTCGTATGTTGGGAGTACTGCAAACGGTGTTAGATGATTGTTTGTCTGAAAAGATACTTACTCATTAAAGTTGTTAACTTTAATGCGAGAGAGAGCGTCGGCATTTTTATTTACCTTGCCGGGCTTATAGATTATTTGATGCATACTCCTCGAGTTTGAGGCGCCATCTGACAAGTCGACTTTCAGGGTCTTTGATTGACAATAGCCATGTTAACGGGCGGAGGTCGGTCAAAAGTAGAAACTTACGGCCAAAAATTAGCAGTCTATAGTACTTAACAGGCCACACTATAGCAAGAAGTTCCCTCTGGTAGAGTACTTAGTCTCAGCCTTGCAAAAGGTTCTCGAGGCATTACCTATAGGACCTTGAAAAAGAACTGCGCCGATAGCAAAAGAACTGGCATCAGTTGTGAGAATAAATGGTTCCTCGAAATTAGGATATATGAGATTTGGGGTAGATGTAAGGGCAATTTTTAATTGTTCAAAAGATTTAAGGCATTCGGAGTCGAATTGAAAGGGGACATCTTTTTGAAGTAATTTTGTAAGTGGCTTGGAAATTTTGGCAAAGTTTGGAATGGACCGCCTATTATAGCCAGCTACACCTAGAAATGATTTAATGTCTTTTTGGTTTTTTGACTGCAAACGACTTTTGAGGGATTTGGATTTACGCCTTCAGGAGTTATAAGATGACCTAGATACGCGACTTCTTTGCGAAGGAACTCGCATTTGTCGGTTGTATTTTCAGATTGGCCTTTTGTTGTCTTTTGAAAACATGGATGAGGCGGGCTATATGCTCATGAATTGTCGGGGAATATACGATAATGTCGTACATGTAGACTAAACATCTTTCTTTTTGGGTTTCGAGAAAAGGCTTTCTAACAAATTCATAGTGACCATTGTCGACTGTGAAAGCAGTTTTGATAATGTCATTGGTGTCGATTTAAATTTGATGAAATCCAGAAGCTAAGTCGAGGGTGGTGAAATACTGGCACTTGTCGAGTTGATCGAGTAAGTCAGATATATTTGGAAGAGGGTACTTGTCGTCTACGGTCAGTTCGTTTAGTTTCCGGTAGTCAACGACGACACGCCATTTTTGTGTTTCGGAAGCGTCGAATTCTTTAGGAACAACCCATACTGGGGATGACCTTGGGGAGTTAGAAGGGTGTAGGATCCCTTGATCTAGCATTTTGGATATTTGGCTTTTCACCTCCTGTTTGTGGATTTGGGGATATCGATACGATTTTGTGAAAGATGGTTTCGCATAAAAGGTCAGTTGGTCGCGTCTAGATATAATATGTCGGATTATTCAAGACAAAGTTCTGAAATGAATTCAGATTCTTCTTCGTTGCGATGTTCTAAACGTTCATTATCGTCATTTGGCTGTCATTCTCGGTTAGGTTACGTGTTTCGTTTTCAGAGAAGGTGTTTATTGTGAAATTCTGTATTGGTTCTAAATCGAGTTTCTCAAAAGTGATGGTTTTAGGAATGGCATTAGCGTTTAAAACGGACGTTATGAATTCACCATTTTCATTGATTTTGACTATGTCATTTAGGAGACGAACTTTTTCAATTTCGGTTGAAGAGAGAATACCATCTGTATTCTTGAGGTTACATTTCAATTTACAGATTTGTTCAGTTCGAGAGTCCAAGGTAACTGTGTTGACTGGGATATATTTGGTTGAAGGTGTAGAATTATTATTACTCATGATCGTATCATGCGTAACTTTGAATAGTGGCAGAGTTTTAAAATTTGTAACGAGTTGTTTCTTATTGAAATCTATGAAGCAATTATAGTGCTCCAAGAAGTCTGAACTTAATAACCCATAAAATTCGATGTCAATATTACAGATATACACCTTATGTGGGTAGGAGATGTTAAAAGACACTAGGGTGGATTCATTAATTAGAATTTTCTTATCTGTTATGCCTTGAATGATAACATTTTCAGGAAACCGTTGTTTGAAGCGTTGGCAGGTTTCAGGTTTAAAAATTGAAAGTCCTGTACCCGTATCGATAAGAAGTTTATAGGTGTTTGAAGAATCAGTAATATAATAAAGATTCTTGGAGTTGACGAAGAGAAGGGGTCTTACAGAAAGTTCTGTTCTGGGAAGTTGACATTCGGGCTGAAGTCGTCCAAATTCATTTTATGAATTTGGGTCTGAATTTCTGAAATTTCGTGATCTGGGGGTTCTGATTGAGTAGGGGTCAACTGAAAATTTAGTAGAGAAGAATCAGGTTCGTCCGCTTAATATTCATTAAACTGTTCGGTGTTGAAATATTCTGGTTCACCATTTTGTTCGAAATTGCATATTGTTCAAGTGATGAGTCTTTGGTTGTTGATGTTTAAAGAAACTCGGGGTTGGTCTGTAATTGCCAGACATTTAAGGTAGATGTTTGAAATTTTTGTTGTGAGAATCGTTGATTTGGACTAACAGTCGGAGATTGGTTAGTAGGTTGATTAGAAAAATGAGGGCGATAATTGGAATAATTCTGATTGGAATTCGGGTTGGGTTGAAATTGTCTCATTCTCATTAAGCATTCGTTGCTTAGATAACCCATGCGATTAAAAAATGAGCATTGTTTTGGAGGTGGACCATTATTTCTATTACCTGAAAATTTCTGGGTGTGTTTATAGGAATTACAAAAGCCCAAGCTGAATCCGAAAAACAAACCAATGTTTTAGAAACCTTTCAACCAGTAACAGTGCCGTTCAACTGTTGCGATGCAGTGCTGGAAAAAATTGAAATTTCTGAACTTCAGCCCCTAAAGCTGAACACACTTAATGTAGCAAACCACAAATTGGAACAATATTCCAGAGACCATAGTCTCATAAACCAGCCGCTTGTAACCAAAAACATCTCTTGGTTTACCTATACAACCATGGCTGCTCTCATGATCATAGCAGCACTCATCACCTTCCAAGCTGTCAAAAAGGGAATGGTAAAACCTCCAAAGGACTGCAATCCTGACCAGAATTCAGTGCCTCAGCCCCGAGTCAAATTCTTTTCCAAGCTTAGACCTGTTTTGAAAGCAGAACAAAGCTAGAGACACAATTTTAAATATACCCTTTATCTTCTCTAAAAACTGAAAATTTTACCTATTTTCTTATTGATTTATATTATTAGCCTTATTATTTTACACATTATTTTTATTCATATTTCCTTTTACTTTATATTTTATTTCAATATGTTTAGGTTAAGCATTTAATTATTACTCGGATTATTTTATTATCCATTTATTTTAATATATTTATATTTTTATTTTATTTTTACACATTGATATTTTTATTTTCGTTTGTATGCCATATTTTACACTTATTACTTATTATGTTAAACCATTTAAATATCATTTTATATTATTTTATGTTTTTGTTCCTAAAAGTTGATGTTATAGCATCAACTTTTGATATGTAAGGGGAGTTGTTGTATGCAAAATACATCAGCACCTAGTTCACACACTCGAGAAATCAACGGAATTTAAAGCGTACGTGACTTCTCAGGGATATCAAATTACATCTTGAATTTTATGCAAAAAACTTCCCGGAAACCTACATGAGACCGTTTACCCAGTAAAATCGCTGACTTGCATCAGCACTCTTGTCAATGTTATAAAGGCAACTCAAAACTATCTTGTGTTGTCATTCAATTATTGTCACTTTTAGTCTTAAGTTATTATAAGTAATTAATTGTTTAAATTTTGATTTTGTATTTTTTAAATAAATAGTTTTTTTTAAAAGTGATTTGAATCAAAGTGAATATAATATAATATTGTTACGAAATTTACCCAAAGCCGACCCTGTGTCATTTCAGCACGACAACAAACGCTTTAAGATAAAAAAATACGATTCTCGAAAAGACTCGACAGCGGAAGGAGCGATGATGATTTCTACTGGAGAATTCTACGCTGGTGATATAAAAGAAGCACACCACGGTCGCCAAAGTGATACCGCGACGACTAGCTTATATGGGATTGTTATTGTACTTTTGAATCAGCTGTTTAAATGTAAATAAAGTTCTAGAATAGTGAAAGTGGATATTAGTTTTATAATTTTTAACTTGAACCCACGGACTATATTACATTTGGTGATCAGAAGTAAAGGATTAGTGCAGTTAAAATCCTAATTTGATTTATGGAAACCCGTAGTATGGACGAAACTACCAAAAAAATAGTCAAGCAGGTTACAGAGGGACTGGACGAAAAAATTGCACAGATTCTAGAAAAACGTGACAAGAAGGAAAAACAACATCAAGAAGAAATTCAACAAAGGTTAGTAAAATCTTTTGAAGAAAAACGTAAAATAGAATTAGAAAATCTTGTCACTACGATGAAAAGCGAACAACAAAATCTAGTCTCTACGATGAAAAGTGAACAACATAATTTAATTGAAGGATTATTCTCGAAATTGAATGAACAGAGACAAATTGATTTTAAAATATCTAAAGAAAAACGAGAAAATGATTTTAAAATATTTGAAACAAAACAAGATCAAACTGAAGAAAAAAGACAAATGCAATTTAAACAACTAATGCAAATAGTATCACAAGTTAACGAAACAGTTAATGAAAGAATGCAAATAGTAGAATCAGATATAAAAGAGATAAACGACGACATAAAGATCCTAAAAAGTAATGTGGAGACTCTTGAAATCAAAGTAGATGACATCGATTCCATCCAAGGCCAGGTGAAATTTGAAATCAGTTCCATTAAAAACACGGTACAAAGTGAAGTAAGTGAAGTACAAGATAAAATCAGTGCCATCCAAAACAAGGTAGAAACAGAAATCAAAAAAATGCAACAGGACTTACAGCGAGGAAAATACCAGCACACCGTGAGTACCAAAGGTTCCTTTACTAAACCACCCACATTCGACGGCAGTTCATCTTGGCCCATGTATAAACGACAATTTGAGGCCGTGGCTACAGCTAATAGATGGGATAATCAAGAAAAGTCTACTTCTCTGGTAATTTCGCTAAGAGGTCCGGCCCTAGAACTCCTCCAAAGCATTCCAGTCGATGAACAAGGCAATTTCGACAAGATCATCGCCATCCTAGACAAACGCTACGACAATCAATCCTTGAGCCAGGTATACCAAGTCCAACTCAGTGGAAAAACGCAAAAATCCGGTGAAAGCCTTCAAGAATTCGAAGCAGAGATTAGACGGTTAGTACACTTGTCCTACCCAGACCTGCCAGAGGAAACGAAAGACCAGTTGGCCACGCAGAGTTTCATAAACGGCATCAGAGATGTGGAAGTACAAAGAAATCTAAGACTAAGTGGCGTCAAGAAAAGTAAGGAAGCTCTACTTAGGGCTTTGGAAGTAGAGGCCGTCATGAACATGTCCAAGCCGAGGGTCCGAGCAGTTTCCTTCAACCAGGAAGAGTCAGAGGCACCATTTCAAGCGCTGCTTGCTGGTCTGAACAAAATATTAGACCGGTCACCAAAGGGGCATGCTACGGCTGCGGACGGACAGGGCACTTCCATCGTAATTGTCGAGTGAGGCCACCTGAACGATCACCGACCAGGGGTAACCAACAGAACAGCAACATGTCCAGGGACCGCCAGCCAGTCAGCATAAGGGGGCGAATGCTGACTGAACCTCCACCAGCCCCCAAAACGTTATCCATCCGGGGATTTTGCCGAGATAGCGGCAGCCTAGTCATCAGAGGCACCATCAACGGGCGAGCAGTTACCATCACCATCGATACCGGCGCCGCTGTGTCCATTGCCAAGTCCAGAGTTTTGAGAGCATCAGAAATTCGGCCAGTTACCAATAACATCCAGCTCAGAACAGTCACCGGCGAGTCCATGTCAATACAGGGTGAGGCAGATGTCGTGCTACAGATAGGGGACAACATGATCCGGCATAGGGTCCTGGTAGCGAATATTGAGGACGATTTTATACTGGGAATGGACCTAATTAGCCAGCATGGATTTATGTTCGACCCGAGATATGATGTTCTTCGGTTCCTGAATGAGGAATTTGTATTGACACGGCCCGTCAACACATCAGTCACGCCCATAAAAATCGTGGCAAAGTCTTCAGCTAGAATTCCCGGTCGAACGGAACAGATTATTCATGGGCAGCTAGACAGCAATCCTTTGAGCTGCGTTGGAATGGTGGAGCCCGTATACTCAGCTCATGACTACTTGGTTGGACGGGCTATAGTTAAAACCGCACGAGATATACCAATCAGAGTCCAACGACATCCGAATTACCAATGGTTAAGAGATAGCTTGTTTCGAGCCAGTAGAGACCATCATCAATTGCGAAGAAGAGTACCAGACGTCGGTGAAGGAGCCAGGGCCCGATAAAGAGTTCCTACAACAGTTTGCTGACCATTTGACACACTTGACACCAGAGAACCAGAAGAAGGCCAAGCAATTTATCACAAAACACTGGCAAATTTTTAACAGTAAAAATGGAACTACCGGTCGCACCAACATCATCCAGCATCGAATAGATACCGGAAAGGCTCAACCCATTAGAATACCACCTAGACGACTACCATTGGGGCAACAACAGGCAGTCGAGGAAAACATCTTGTCCATGTTACAAAATGGAGTTATTGAGCCATCCATCAGTCCATGGTCTGCTCCCGTCGTGCTAGTTAAAAAGAAAGATGGAACCACCCGATTTTGCGTGGATTACAGAAAGCTGAATGATGTCACGAAGAAAAACAGCTATCCACTACCCCGAATCGATGACACTTTGACCACAATAGCAGGCTCCCGTTGGTTCTCCACACTAGACCTAAAAAGTGGATATTGGCAGGTTGGTCTGCACGCAAACGACAGAGAGAAGACAGCGTTCTCCACCAGTAAAGGGCTGTTTCAGTTCACGGTCATGCCCTTTGGGTTATGTAATGCACCCGCTACATTTGAGAGGCTAATGGAGTATGTAGTGAGCGGGTTAACATGGAGGACGTGCTTAGTGTACCTCGACGACATTCTAGTCATGGGCCAGACATTCGACGACCATCTGAAGAACCTGGGCGAAGTATTCTCCAGAATTAATAACGCCAACCTGAGACTCAATCCGAAGAAGTGTTCCTTGTTTCAAAAAGAAGTAGAGTTTTTGGGCCACGTAGTGTCCGAGTCAGGAATCCGCACCAACGAAGACAAGATAGAAGCCATCCGTGATTGGCCAGTTCCAAGAGACAAACATGAACTCCGAAGCTTCTTGGGCCTCTGTTCATACTACCGGCGTTTTGTTGAGGGATTTGCCACCATCGCCGCCCCTATACATCGGCAGACCACTGATAAAGAGACCTTCCATAGGAATCAGGATTGCGAAACATCATTCAGGCGACTGAAGGCAGCACTATGTTCCAGCCCAATCCTAGCCTTTCCTACACAGTCCGGCAAGTTCATCTTAGACACCGACGCCAGCATCACAGGTTTGGGGGCCGTCCTATCCCAGGTACAAGATGGTGAACAGAGGGTGATCGAGTACTACAGCCATGGATTCTCGAAACCGGTAAGAAAATATTGCGTCACCAGAAAAGAACTTCTGGCAATAATAAGGGCTGTAGACCATTTCCACAAATACCTCTATGGTCGTCATTTCTTAATCCGGACAGATCATGCCGCACTCAAATGGCTGCTGGACATGAAGACACCGGAAGGACAACTGGCCAGATGGATGGAGAAATTACAGCAATACGACTTCAAGGTGGAACACCGTGCCGGCCGGTTGCACAATAATGCCGATGCCCTATCCAGAAGACCCTGTACAGCGGAATGCAGGCATTGTCTGAAGACGGATCAGCGAGAGGGTATCTCCATCAGGCAGATCCGAGTGCAGGCCAATGAAGCCTGGACAACGGAACAGTGCACCCCGGACCAAATGGCTGATCCAGACATCGAACCAATCTTGTCACTCAAAATAAGAGGGGCACCCAGGCCACGATGGGACGAGGTAGCTAGATACTCCGGCGTGCTGAAATCGTTATGGTCTCAGTGGGACTCTCTAAGAGTAGACAATGGAATGCTCAAGCGAGTTTGGGAAAGCGCTGATGGACGAGAAACCAAGTCCCAACTGGTAGTTCCGAAGAAAAAGGTACCAGCCATCCTGACCGAAGTACATGATGGAATTACCGGAGGCCACCTGGGCATGAATAAAACCCTAGACAAAGTTCGCCAGCGGTACTACTGGGTGAATTACTTCGAAGACGTCAGAGCTTGGTGCCGCAAATGTGCCACATGTGCCGCCAGTAAGGGCCCGAAGACCCGAACCAAGGGTAGAATGCAGCAGTACAATGTGGGCGTCCCATTTGAGAGAATTGCCATCGATGTCGCCGGTCCGTTTCCCGAGTCTGAGAGGGGGAACAAATACATTCTGGTCGCAATGGATTACTTCAGCAAATGGCCCGAGGCATATGCGATACCCAACCAAGAGGCAACCACGGTAGCGACGGTGCTAGTAGAACAACTATTCAGCAGGTTTGGCGTCCCGATGGAATTACATTCAGACCAGGGGCATAACTTCGATTCGAATGTATTCCAGAAGATCTGCACGATGTTGGGGATCAGGAAAACGAGAACAACACCATTACACCCACAGTCAGACGGAATGGTGGAAAGATTCAACAGGACCTTGGAACAACACCTATCCAAGGTCGTCAGCAATAACCAGCGTGATTGGGATGAGCATATTCCCCTATTCCTGTTGTCATATCGCTCTGCTGTACATAATAGTACAGGCCTGACCCCAGCCAGGGTCTTATTCGGAAAGGAGCTGCGACTACCATGCGACTTGGCATTTGGCTCCCCCGAAGAACCTCCCCAAGACATCGACGATTATGCTGACCATCTCCGACATAACATGCTGGCAATACACGAATTAGCCCGAAGGCAGATGTTGGCCACCAGTGACCGGATGAAGACGCGATACGACCTCAAGGCCAATTCAGTCGGGTTCCAGGAGAGGGACAAAGTCTGGTTGTACAACCCCCAACGGAGCAAGGGTAAATCCCCAAAGCTTACACCCGCCTGGGATGGTCCATACGAGGTGGTCAAGAGGCTTAATGACGTCGTCTACCGAATCCGTCGAAACCCCAAGGCTAAATTGAAGGTAGTTCATTTAGATCGACTCGCTCCCTACCATGGAGGGGATGTTTCTGATCGGGACGATCAGAATTAAAGGGGGGGCAGTGTTACGAAATTTAGCCAAAGCCGACCCTGTGTCATTTCAGCACGACAACAAACGTTTTAAGATAAAAAAATACGATTCTCGAAAAGACTCGACAGCGGAAGGAGCGATGATGATTTCTACTGGAGAATTCTACGCTGGTGATATAAAAGAAGCACACCACGATCGCCAAAGTGATACCGCGACGACTAGCTTATATGGGATTGTTATTATACTTTTGAATCAGCTGTTTAAATGTAAATTAAGTTCTAGAATAGTGAAAGTTGATATTAGTTTTATAATTTTTAACTTGAACCCACGGACTATATTACAATATAATATATATATGTTTGTGTATACTGTTGTGGAGCATTTACAAAAACTGTTTTTCCTTTAAATGTTTAATTTTTTTAAGAATAATAAATACCTTTGTTTGGACTTAACATGGCTTAGCTTTATTTATTCTAACCCAGTTAGGGTCTAACATAAGTTAAGTCCTGTAAAAAAAAATTTTCTAAGAAGCAAAGTCAGTTAGAAAAAAATAAACTTATTTAAGGAAAAAAATCTTCCACAATTTATTAGGTAACCAAATAAGCTACTATTATGCTAAATATTAAAACCATTAGTTTAAAAATAACAGAGTAACTTTGAATTCTCTTGAGTAATAATCTTTGAAATCGTTTTTCTCAAAACTATGTTTTGTGACAACATAGTTTGCTTCTAAGGTACAGATATATATATATATATATATATATATATATATATATATATATATATATATATATGGTTGATGATTTATTCCGGTGTACATCCGTTCGTCTGTATTCATTTGAAAAATCACTTGACGTTTCGCCAAAATCATATTTGGCTTTCTCAAAAGATACTAAGTAACTGAAGAATTTCTGGTTCTTGATCTCAATTTATACCTGCCCTGTGAGCCCTCATTAGTACTTAATCTCTCAGGTACTTTATCTTGTTTATTAGGTTGGGTTAACTGATGGTCAATTAAAGTGCAATTGCGGTTTTTATGGCTTTTGTCTGTAATTTGGGTAATCCGGGTAATCGATTATTTGGGTTTGTTGCTGGTTTTGTTGTATTGTTATTTTGATATGGGATTACTGCTTTCCAAAATGGTGATAATTTTAAAGCTTCGTCTCTCTTGTTTATGGTATCTCGGGTATCAATTTCAATCGCTTCTCGTATTGTTCTGATTTTGTAGTTTTCGACATTGGCGATTTCTTTACAAGTATTAAAGTCTATTTTATGCCCTGTTTCTTGTTCGTGTCTGAATAAAGTAGAGGTTGTCTGTTTCTTCTTTACGTAAAGTTTGTGTTCGTCTCGACGGGCGGATATTCGCCTGTTTGTTTGGCCGACGTATAACTTGGAACAGTCTCCACATGAAATGCTGTAAACTCTATCGTTCTATAAAGGCATTTTATCCTTTGGGTTCCTTAGCAATTTTCCGATTGTTATTTGGGGTTTGTATGTAGTTCGAATTTTGTGTTTACCCAGAAACCTCCCTATTCTGTCCGTTGTACCTCTAATGTATGGTAAACTTACATGGGCTACGTAGTCTTGGTCATCATTTTGTTTCTTTTTCTCATCCTGTTGTTTGTTTATTGCTTTTCTGATGGTGTGGTTATTGTAGCCATTTTTTCTGAGGGTAGTTTTTGTGATCTCAACTTTCTAATACAATGCCGTAACAGTGACACATTACCAACTTTCACGAAATTGTCATACCATACAATAACCAGACAGACAACAAGCATCCTGCACAAAGCGAGCAAAGCCCTTCTGAGAGAAAGCATACGTCAGACAAGGAAAAAACTAGCCGAAATTGAGAACAAACTGTTAGACCTCCACATTCGCCTTGGTAATAAAATACATCCAACATTATGGGACCTTGTGGAAATCGTCGCTTTTTGGCGTTCAGAAACAGACAGAGAGTACAAGAAAGAAAAATTGGCAAAAAAATTAGAGGCACACCAGCCAGCAGCGCTTGAAATTGTGACTCTGACTCTTCCTGGTTGAAGGAAACTGCTCGGACCCTCGGCTTAGACATGTTCATGACGGCCTCTACTTCCAAAGCCCGAAGTAGAGCTTCATTACTCTTCTTGACGCCACTCAGTCTTAAATTTCTTTCTACTTCCACATCTCTGATGCCGTTTATGAAACTCTGTGTGGCCAACTGGTCTTTCGTTTCCTCTGGCAGGTCTGGGTAGGACAAGTGAACTAACCGTCTAATTTCTGCTTCGAATTCTTGGAGGCTTTCACCGAATTTTTGGGTTTTTCCACTCAGTTGGACTTGGTATACCTGGCTCAAGGATTGATTATCGTAACGTTTGTCTAGGATAGCGATGATCTTGTCGAAATTGCCTTGTTCATCGACTGGAATGCTCTGGAGGAGTTCTAGGGCCGGACCTCTTAAGGAAATTACCAAAGATGTGGATTTTTCATGATTATCCCATCCATTAGCTGTAGCCACGGCCTCAAATTGCCATTTATACATGGGCCAAGATGAACTGCCGTCGAATGTGGGTGGTTTACTAAAGGAACCTTTGGTACTCACGGTGTTCTGGTATTTTCCTCGCTGTAAGTCCTGTTGCATTTTTTTAATTTCTGTTTCTAGTTTATTTTGGATGGCACAGATTTTATCTTGTACTTCAGTGTGTACTGTTTGCTTGATGGAACTGATTTCACATTTTACCTGACTTTGGATGGAATCAAGATCATCTACTTTTGTTTCAAGAGTATCCACGGTATTTTTTATGGTCTTAATGTCATCATTTATCTCTTTTATATCTGACTCAACTATTTGCATTCTTTCATTAACTGTTTCATTAACTTGTCTTACTATTTGCATTAGTTGTTCAAATTGCATTTGTCTTTTTTCTTCAGTTTGATCTTGTTTTTCTACAAATTTTGAGAATAATCCTTCCATTAAATTTTGTTTTTCATTGTAGAAACTAAATTTTGTTGTTTTTCTTCCATCGTGGAAACAAGATTTTGTTGTTTTTCTTCCATCGTGGAAACAAGATTTTGTTGTTTTTCTTCCATCGTGGAAACAAGATTTTGTTGTTTTTCTTTCATCGTGGAAACAAGATTTTGTTGTTTTTCTTCCATCGTGGAGACAATATTCTGTTGTTCGCTTTTCATCGTAGTGACAAGATTTTCTAACTCAACTTTAAGTTTATCATCAAAAGATTTCACTAGCCTTTGTTGAATTTCTTCTTGATGTTGTTTCTCCTTCTTGTCACGTTTTTCTAGAATCTGTGCAATTTTTTCGTCTATCTTTTCCATACTACGAGTTTCTATAAATCAATTTAGGATGTTAACTGCACTTAATCCTTCACTTCTAACACCAAATTGCAATATACTTCGTGGGTTCAATTTAAAAATTATAACAACTAATATTTACTTTCACTTTTCTAGAACTTTATTTACATTTAAAACACAATCAATACATTTTCATATAAGCTAGTCGTCGCGGTATATCTGCCTGGCGATCGTGGCGTTCTTCTTTTATATCACCAGCGTAGAATTCTCCAGTAGAAATCAACATCGTTCCTTCCGCTGCCGAGCCTTTTCGAGAATCGTATTTTTTTATCTTGAAGCGTTTGTTGTCGTGCTGAAATGACACAGGGTCGGCTTTGGGTAAATTTCGTAACAATACTTTGATTTACCTACATTGTGTCAAATCTCAAAGGTGATACGGAAGTATGCGGGTCTAACTCGCAGTTAACCAAATTATTTATTAGTCATGTTTGTCTGGGCTGACACCATTCAGGTGAACCTAATTTCGGAATATGACTAATGATTTCACATTGCACATTTTTGATGAATATCTTTCCATTATTATCTTAAATTTTTTGTATATTGAATTTCCCAACCAATTTGACAAAATTCTTCAGTCTATTATTAGGCCTAATCTGTTCAAGTCATACAGAAATTCAGTAAATACTTTGGTATAGAAATTTATTCCTGTTTACATTAGTTTTCATTTTGAGCTTCACTTACCTTTTATAGTTGTTACACTGAACGTTTCAGTTTAATTTAGAATAGTGTTTATACATTGGTTGTGAATTAGCTTTAACACAAATTTTGCGTAACATAGTATGGAGATTTGATTACTATTAGTTAGTTTAATGAATCATTTCCTTATCGGCAGTTAATTATAAAGATGAACAACCAAAATAGCTATTTACCTCCTAAATCATTCTGAAACTACTTAGGATATGGAGAATTGAAATAGGTGTTCAACAATACCAAAATACCACAATACAAGAGAGCGAGGTTTATCTCGTTCGTCTCGTTCCTGTCTCACAAAAACAGGACGAGACGAGACGTTTTGGAAAATATTATGGGCTATACCGATACCACATACAGTGCAACCCGAGATTGTCGTTTATGGTCTGGCAAAACTTCTTTTATATCGTTTTTATTCGAAAAAATATAAAAGGCCTACATAGAAAACAATATATTTTAAAATATATAAAATCTGGTGACCATCTGTGTTTTATTGTAAATTTAAAAAAGACTCAATAACCAGGTATGATTTTTCACATTTTTACTGTAACTTGTTAACGCTTCTTATAGTAGCGTATCTCTTATCATAAATATTTATCTTGGCTGATTTTTATATTTTAAATTTGAATGATTTTTTTAATAGATCGTTGGGTTACTTTATTCTCTGAGTATATGTGTCTATACTACACTGGAGAGTAATAAACGTATATACTATTAAAAGAGTTTCTTCTGCTCGGAATTTCTTACCCCTTATTTACAGCAGAAAAGTAAACTTTTCTTATATACGACTGATCACATTATAAATTCAATACTTAAGGGACACCTTTTATTGCCTCTAAATACAGAGGTTTTGAAAATTTTGCCTGTATTTGTACATCTGGAGAATTTTTTTATTTGTTCTAGTATTTCTTGTAGTATAGATATGAACAATTATTGTATACATCTGTGGAAGTATATATAATACAACCGGTCAAATAGGCAAGTATTTGGTAACAAACTTAGATGCATAAAAATCTGTCAATTATTTTGTAGAGATACAATTTATGTCAAACTGCGTAATCAAAAATTAACAAAAACAGGTAAATACATCATTAAAAGATGATGTGATGTAAGTATTATTATGTTTAAATACTTGGTCCTCGATTAATTAAAAAAATAAATTTCAAAATTTGTAAAAGAAAAACATTTATCTCCTTGTTTAAATGTTTTTTGTATAATAGCGTAATAAATGTATCTTTAAAAAATTATTTAAAATTAATTATTATTGAGTTTACATAATATGTATTATAATTATGTATACGTAAACGTGACGAGACGAGAACGAGACTTCAATAAAATTGTTACTTTTATGATTCTTACGTGATTATTCCTCGCATCGGACTGTTCTGCGCGTCATTTAGCTCTGGTTAGCCTGGTTGGGTGTTCCCTTGCTAGTACTTAGTAGTAGTTGTTGTCCTTTTGAGGTATGTTCTATTCTGCAAAGATTTGGAATACACCACAACTAGTTAGAAATCTTCGTGTTCTAGCTGTGTCTGGAATATCCTATTGACTGCGCCAATTTAATATTCACTTTGATTCAATTCACTCTAAAAAAATATTTATTTAAAAACACACACAAATTAAAATTGAACAATTTAAATGAATAACTACTTGAATAACTTAATACTATAAGTGATCATATTTGAATGACAACACGAGATCGTTTCCAGTTGCTTTTATAACATCGAGAAAAGTGCTGATGCATCAGCAACCAAATTTATCTGTCTTCTAGAGAGATACAGTTCACCGTAACAACGCATTGAGAATGCCAAGAGAGACCTTGGCGAAACGTCTGCAGGATTCAAACATGAATCAATACAACGAACGGATGTATTCCCGGATAAATATTTCTTCATATTGTTCCATCCGTGAAAGCCTATGACTAGACATATATATATATATATATATATATATATATATATATATATATATATCTGTACCCTGTACCTATATATATATATATATATATATATATATATATATATATATGTCTAGTCATAGGCTTTCACGGATGGAACAATATGAAGAAATATTTATATATATATATATATATATATATATATATATATCTGTACCCTGTACCTATATATATATATATATATATATATATATGTCTAGTCATAGGCTTTCACGGATGGAACAATATGAAGAAATATTTATCCGGGAATACATCCGTTCGTTGTATTGATTCATGTTTGAATCCTGCAGACGTTTCGCCAAGGTCTCTCTTGGCATTCTCAATGCGTTGTTACGGTGAACTGTATCTCTCTAGAAGACAGATAAATTTGGTTGCTGATGCATCAGCACTTTTCTCGATGTTATAAAAGCAACTGGAAACGATCTCGTGTTGTCATTCAAATATGATCACTTATAGTATTAAGTTATTCAAGTAGTTATTCATTTAAATTGTTCAATTTTAATTTGTGTGTGTTTTTAAATAAATATTTTTTTAGAGTGAATTGAATCAAAGTGAATATTAAATTGGCGCAGTCAATAGGATATTCCAGACACAGCTAGAACACGAAGATTTCTAACTAGTTGTGGTGTATTCCAAATCTTTGCAGAATAGAACATACCTCAAAAGGACAACAACTACTACTAAGTACTAGCAAGGGAACACCCAACCAGGCTAACCAGTGCTAAATGACGCGCAGAACAGTCCGATGCCAGGAATAATCACGTAAGAATCATAAAAGTAACAATTTTATTGAAGTCTCGTTCTCGTCTCGTCACGTTTACGTTTACATAATTATAATACATATTATGTAAACTCAATAATAATTAATTTTAAATAATTTTTTAAAGATACATTTATTACGCTATTATACAAAAAACATTTAAACAAGGAGATAAATGTTTTTCTTTTACAAATTTTGAAATTTATTTTTTTAATTAATCGAGGACCAAGTATTTAAACATAATAATACTTACATCACATCATCTTTTAATGATGTATTTACCTGTTTTTGTTAATTTTTGATTACGCAGTTTGACATAAATTGTATCTCTACAAAATAATTGACAGATTTTTATGCATCTAAGTTTGTTACCAAATACTTGCCTATTTGACCGGTTGTATTATATATACTTCCACAGATGTATACAATAATTGTTCATATCTATACTACAAGAAATACTAGAACAAATAAAAAAATTCTCCAGATGTACAAATACAGGCAAAATTTTCAAAACCTCGGTATTTAGAGGCAATAAAAGGTGTCCCTTAAGTATTGAATTTATAATGTGATCAGTCGTATATAAGAAAAGTTTACTTTTCTGCTGTAAATAAGGGGTAAGAAATTCCGAGCAGAAGAAACTCTTTTAATAGTATATACGTTTATTACTCTCCAGTGTAGTATAGACACATATACTCAGAGAATAAAGTAACCCAACGATCTATTAAAAAAATCATTCAAATTTAAAATATAAAAATCAGCCAAGATAAATATTTATGATAAGAGATACGCTACTATAAGAAGCGTTAACAAGTTACAGTAAAAATGTGAAAAATCATACCTGGTTATTGAGTCTTTTTTAAATTTACAATAAAACACAGATGGTCACCAGATTTTATATATTTTAAAATATATTGTTTTCTATGTAGGCCTTTTATATTTTTTCGAATAAAAACGATATAAAAGAAGTTTTGCCAGACCATAAACGACAATCTCGGGTTGCACTGTATGTGGTATCGGTATAGCCCATAATATTTTCCAAAACGTCTCGTCTCGTCCTGTTTTTGTGAGACAGGAACGAGACGAACGAGATAAACCTCGCTCTCTTGTATTGTGGTATTTTGGTATTGTTGAACACCTATTTCAATTCTCCATATCCTAAGTAGTTTCAGAATGATTTAGGAGGTAAATAGCTATTTTGGTTGTTCATCTTTATAATTAACTGCCGATAAGGAAATGATTCATTAAACTAACTAATAGTAATCAAATCTCCATACTATGTTACGCAAAATTTGTGTTAAAGCTAATTCACAACCAATGTATAAACACTATTCTAAATTAAACTGAAACGTTCAGTGTAACAACTATGAAAGGTAAGTGAAGCTCAAAATGAAAACTAATGTAAACAGGAATAAATTTCTATACCAAAGTATTTACTGAATTTCTGTATGACTTGAACAGATTAGGCCTAATAATAGACTGAAGAATTTTGTCAAATTGGTTGGGAAATTCAATATACAAAAAATTTAAGATAATAATGGAAAGATATTCATCAAAAATGTGCAATGTGAAATCATTAGTCATATTCCGAAATTAGGTTCACCTGAATGGTGTCAGCCCAGACAAACATGACTAATAAATAATTTGGTTAACTGCGAGTTAGACCCGCATACTTCCGTATCACCTTTGAGATTTGACACAATGTAGGTAAATCAAAGTATTGTTACGAAATTTACCCAAAGCCGACCCTGTGTCATTTCAGCACGACAACAAACGCTTCAAGATAAAAAAATACGATTCTCGAAAAGGCTCGGCAGCGGAAGGAACGATGTTGATTTCTACTGGAGAATTCTACGCTGGTGATATAAAAGAAGAACGCCACGATCGCCAGGCAGATATACCGCGACGACTAGCTTATATGAAAATGTATTGATTGTGTTTTAAATGTAAATAAAGTTCTAGAAAAGTGAAAGTAAATATTAGTTGTTATAATTTTTAAATTGAACCCACGAAGTATATTGCAATTTGGTGTTAGAAGTGAAGGATTAAGTGCAGTTAACATCCTAAATTGATTTATGGAAACTCGTAGTATGGAAAAGATAGACGAAAAAATTGCACAGATTCTAGAAAAACGTGACAAGAAGGAGAAACAACATCAAGAAGAAATTCAACAAAGGTTAGTGAAATCTTTTGATGATAAACTTAAAGTTGAGTTAGAAAATCTTGTCACTACGATGAAAAGCGAACAACAGAATATTGTCTCCACGATGGAAGAAAAACAACAAAATCTTGTTTCCACGATGGAAGAAAAACAACAAAATCTTGTTTCCACGATGGAAGAAAAACAACAAAATCTTGTTTCCACGATGGAAGAAAAACAACAAAATCTTGTTTCCACGATGGAAGAAAAACAACAAAATTTAGTTTCTACAATGAAAAACAAAATTTAATGGAAGGATTATTCTCGAAATTTGTAGAAAAACAAGATCAAACTGAAGAAAAAAGACAAATGCAATTTGAACAACTAATGCAAATAGTAAGACAAGTTAATGAAACAGTTAATGAAAGAATGCAAATAGTTGAGTCAGATATAAAAGAGATAAATGATGACATTAAGACCATAAAAAATACCGTGGATATTCTTGAAACAAAAGTAGATGATCTTGATTCCATCCAAAGTCAGGTAAAATGTGAAATCAGTTCCATCAAGCAAACAGTACACACTGAAGTACAAGATAAAATCTGTGCCATCCAAAATAAACTAGAAACAGAAATTAAAAAAATGCAACAGGACTTACAGCGAGGAAAATACCAGAACACCGTGAGTACCAAAGGTTCCTTTAGTAAACCACCCACATTCGACGGCAGTTCATCTTGGCCCATGTATAAATGGCAATTTGAGGCCGTGGCTACAGCTAATGGATGGGATAATCATGAAAAATCCACATCTCTGGTAATTTCCTTAAGAGGTCCGGCCCTAGAACTCCTCCAGAGCATTCCAGTCGATGAACAAGGCAATTTCGACAAGATCATCGCTATCCTAGACAAACGTTACGATAATCAATCCTTGAGTGGAAAAACCCAAAAATCCGGTGAAAGCCTCCAAGAATTCGAAGCAGAAATTAGACGGTTAGTTCACTTGTCCTACCCAGACCTGCCAGAGGAAACGAAAGACCAGTTGGCCACACAGAGTTTCATAAACGGCATCAGAGATGTGGAAGTAGAAAGAAATTTAAGACTGAGTGGCGTCAAGAAGAGTAATGAAGCTCTACTTCGGGCTTTGGAAGTAGAGGCCGTCATGAACATGTCCAAGCCGAGGGTCCGAGCAGTTTCCTTCAACCAGGAAGAGTCAGAGTCACAATTTCAAGCGCTGCTGGCTGGTCTGAACAAATTATTAGACCGGTCACCAAGAACTGGCACCAGAGGGGCATGTTACGGCTGCGGACGGACAGGGCACTTCCAACGTAATTGTCGAGTGAGGCCACCTGAACGATCACCGACCAGGGGTAACCAACAGAACAGCCACATGTCCAGGGACCGTCAGTCAGTCAGACTATATTACATTTGGTGATCAGAAGTAAAGGATTAGTGCAGTTAAAATCCTAATTTGATTTATGGAAACCCGTAGTATGGACGAAACTACCAAAAAAATAGTCAAGCAGGTTACAGAGGGACTGGACGAAAAAATTGCACAGATTCTAGAAAAACGTGACAAGAAGGAAAAACAACATCAAGAAGAAATTCAACAAAGGTTAGTAAAATCTTTTGAAGAAAAACGTAAAATAGAATTAGAAAATCTTGTCACTACGATGAAAAGCGAACAACAAAATCTAGTCTCTACGATGAAAAGTGAACAACATAATTTAATTGAAGGATTATTCTCGAAATTGAATGAACAGAGACAAATTGATTTTAAAATATCTGAAGAAAAACGAGAAAATGATTTTAAAATATTTGAACAAAAACAAGATCAAACTGAAGAAAAAAGACAAATGCAATTTGAACAACTAATGCAAATAGTATCACAAGTTAACGAAACAGTTAATGAAAGAATGCAAATAGTAGAATCAGATATAAAAGAGATAAACGACGACATAAAGTTCCTAAAAAGTAATGTGGAGACTCTTGAAATCAAAGTAGATGACATCGATTCCATCCAAGGCCAGGTGAAATTTGAAATCAGTTCCATTAAAAACACGGTACAAAGTGAAGTAAGTGAAGTACAAGATAAAATCAGTGCCATCCAAAACAAGGTAGAAACAGAAATCAAAAAAATGCAACAGGACTTACAGCGAGGAAAATACCAGCACACCGTGAGTACCAAAGGTTCCTTTACTAAACCACCCACATTCGACGGCAGTTCATCTTGGCCCATGTATAAACGACAATTTGAGGCCGTGGCTACAGCTAGTAGATGGGATAATCAAGAAAAGTCTACTTCTCTGGTAATTTCGCTAACAGGTCCGACCCTAGAACTCCTCCAAAGCATTCCAGTCGATGAACAAGGCAATTTCGACAAGATCATTGCCATCCTAGACAAACGCTACGACAATCAATCCTTGAGCCAGGTATACCAAGTCCAACTCAGTGGAAAAACGCAAAAATCCGGTGAAAGCCTTCAAGAATTCGAAGCAGAGATTAGACGGTTAGTACACTTGTCCTACCCAGACCTGCCAGAGGAAACGAAAGAACAGTTGGCCACGCAGAGTTTCATAAACGGCATCAGAGATGTGGAAGTACAAAGAAATCTAAGACTAAGTGGCGTCAAGAAAAGTAAGGAAGCTCTACTTAGGGCTTTGGAAGTAGAGGCCGTCATGAACATGTCCAAGCCGAGGGTCCGAGCAGTTTCCTTCAACCAGGAAGAGTCAGAGTCACAATTTCAAGCGCTGCTGGCTGGTCTGAACAAATTATTAGACCGGTCACCAAGAACTGGCACCAGAGGGGCATGTTACGGCTGCGGACGGACAGGGCACTTCCAACGTAATTGTCGAGTGAGGCCACCTGAACGATCACCGACCAGGGGTAACCAACAGAACAGCCACATGTCCAGGGACCGTCAGTCAGTCAGCATAGGGGGGCGAATGCTGACTGTCCCTCCACCAGCCCCCAAAACGTTATCCATCCGGGGATTTTGCCGAGATAGCGGCAGCCTAGTCATCAGAGGCACCATCAACGGGCGAGCAGTTACCATCACCATCGATACCGGCGCCGCTGTGTCCATTGCCAAGTCCAGGGTTTTGAGAGCATCAGAAATTCGGCCAGTTACTAATAACATCCAGCTCAGAACAGTCACCGGCGAGTCCATGTCAATACAGGGTGAGGCAGATGTCGTGCTACAGATAGGGGACAACATGATCCGGCATAGGGTCCTGGTAGCGAATATTGAGGACGATTTTATACTGGGAATGGACCTAATTAGCCAGCATGGATTTATGTTCGACCCGAGATATGATGTTCTTCGGTTCCTGAATGAGGAATTTGTATTGACACGGCCCGTCAACACATCATTCACGCAAATAAAAATTGTGGCAAAGTCTTCAGCAAGAATTCCCGGTCGAACGGAACAGATTATTCATGGGCAGCTAGACAGCAATCCTGGGAGCTGCGTTGGAATGGTGAAGCCCGTACACTCAGCTCATGACTACTTGGTTGGACGGGCTATAGTTAAAACCGGACGAGATATACCAATCAGAGTCCTGAATTTGTCCAACAACGACATTAGAATTGCCAATGGTCAAGAGATAGCTTGTTTCGAGCCAGTAGAGACCAACATCAATTGCGAAAAAGAGTACCAGACGTCGGTGAATGAGACAGGGCCCGATAAAGAGTTCCTACTACAGTTTGCTGACCACTTGACACACTTGACACCAGAGAACCAGAAGAAAGCCAAGCAATTTATCACAAAACACTGGCAAATTTTTAACAGTAAAAATGGAACTACCGGTCGCACCAACATCATCCAGCATCGAATAGATACCGGAAAGGCTCAACCCATCAGAATACCACCTAGACGACTACCATTGGGGCAACAACAGGCAGTCGAGGAAAACATCGAGTCCATGTTACAAAATGGAGTTATTGAGCCATCCATCAGTCCATGGTCTGCTCCCGTCGTGCTAGTTAAAAAGAAAGATGGAACCACCCGATTTTGCGTGGATTACAGAAAGCTGAATGATATCACGAAGAAAGACAGCTATCCACTACCCCGAATCGATGACACTTTGACCACACTAGCAGGCTCCCGTTGGTTTTCCACACTAGACCTAAAAAGTGGATATTGGCAGGTTGGTCTGCACGCAAACGACAGAGAGAAGACAGCGTTCTCCACCAGTAAAGGGCTGTTTCAGTTCACGGTCATGCCCTTTGGGTTATGTAATGCACCCGCTACATTTGAGAGGCTAATGGAGTATGTACTGAGCGGGTTAACATGGAGGACGTGCTTAGTGTACCTCGACGACATTCTAGTCATGGGCCAGACATTCGACGACCATCTGAAGAACCTGGGCGAAGTATTCTCCAGAATTAATAACGCCAACCTGAGACTCAATCCGAAGAAGTGTTCCTTGTTTCAAAAAGAAGTAGAGTTTTTGGGCCACGTAGTGTCCGAGTCAGGAATCCGCACCAACGAAGACAAGATAGAAGCCATCCGTGATTGGCCAGTTCCAAGAGACAAACATGAACTCCGAAGCTTCTTGGGCCTCTGTTCATACTACCGGCGTTTTGTTGACCACTGATAAAGAGACCTTCCATTGGAATCAGGATTGCGAAACATCATTCAGGCGACTGAAGGCAGCACTATGTTCCAGCCCAATCTTCATCTTAGACACAGACGCCAGCAACACAGGTTTGGGGGCCGTCCTATCCCAAGTGCAAGATGGTGAAGAGAGGGTGATCGAGTACTACAGCCGTGGATTCTCGAAGCCAGAAAGAAATTATTGCGTTACCAGAAAAGAACTTCTTGCAATAATAAGGGCTGTAGACCATTTCCACAAATACCTGTATGGTCGCCATTTCTTAATCCGAACATATCATGCCGCACTCAAATGGCTGCTGGACATGAAGACACCGGAAGGACAACTGGCCAGATGGATGGAGAAATTACAGCAATACGACTTCAAGGTGGAACACCGTGCCGGCCGGTTGCACAATAATGCCGATGCCCTATCCAGAAGAAGCTGTAGAGCGGAATGCAAGCATTGTTTGAAGACGGAACAGCGAGAGGGTATCTCCATCAGGCAGATCCGAGTGCAGGCCAATGAAGACTGGACAACGGAACAGTGCATCCAGGACCAAATGGCTGATCCAGACATCGAACCAATCTTGTCACTCAAAATGAGAGGGGCACCCAGGCCACGATGGGACGAGGTAGCTAGATACTCCGGCGTGCTGAAATCGTTATGGGCTCAGTGGGACTCTGTACGAGTAGACAATGGAATGCTCAAGCGAGTTTGGGAAAGCGCTGATGGACGAGAAACCAAGTCCCAACTGGTAGTTCCGAAGAAAAAGGTACCAGCCATCCTGACCGAAGTACATGATGGAATTATCGGAGGCCACCTGGGCATGAATAAAACCCTAGACAAAGTTCGCCAGCGGTACTACTGGGTGAATTACTTCGAAGACGTCAGAGCTTGGTGCCGCAAATGTGCCACATGTGCCGCCAGTAAGGGCCCGAAGACCCGGACCAAGGGCAGAATGCAGCAGTACAATGTGGGCGTCCCATTTGAGAGAATTGCCATCGATTTCGCCGGTCCGTTTCCCGAGTCTGAGAGGGGGAACAAATACATTCTGGTCGCAATGGATTACTTCAGCAAATGGCCTGAGGCATATGCGATACCCAACCAAGAGGCAACCACGGTAGCGACGGTGCTAGTAGAACAACTATTCAGCAGGTTTGGCGTCCCGATGGAATTACATTCAGACCAGGGGCGTAACTTCGAATCGAATGTATTCCAGAAGGTCTGCACGATGTTGGGGATCAGGAAAACGAGAACAACACCATTACACCCACAGTCAGACGGAATGGTGGAAAGATTCAACCGGACCTTGGAACAACACCTATCCAAGGTCGTCAGCAATAACCAGCGTGATTGGGACGAGCATATTCCCCTATTCCTGTTGTCATATCGCTCTGCTGTACATAATAGTACAGGCCTGACCCCAGCCAGGGTCTTATTCGGAAAGGAGCTGCGATTACCATGCGACTTGGCATTTGGCTCCCCCGAAGAACCTCCCCAAGACATCGACGATTATGCCGACCAGCTCCGCCATAACATGCTGGCAATACACGACTTAGCTCGAACACAGATGTTGGCCACCAGTGACCGGATGAAGACGCGATACGACCTCAAGGCCAATTCAGCCGGGTTCCAGGAGAGGGACAAAGTCTGGCTGTACAACCCCCAACGGAGCAAGGGTAAATCCCCAAAGCTTACACCCGCCTGGGATGGTCCATACGAAGTGGTCAAGAGGCTGAATGATGTCGTCTACCGGATCCGTCGAAACCCCAAGGCTAAATTGAAGGTGGTTCACTTAGATCGACTCGCTCCCTACCATGGAGGGGATGTTTCTGATCGGGACGAATTAAAGGGGGGGCAGTGTTACGAAATTTACCCAAAGCCGACCCTGTGTCATTTCAGCACGACAACAAACGCTTTAAGATAAAAAAATACGATTCTCGAAAAGGCTCGGCAGCGGAAGGAACGATGTTGATTTCTACTGGAGAATTCTACGCTGGTGATATAAAAGAAGAACGCCACGATCGCCAGGCAGATATACCGCGACGACTAGCTTATATGAAAATGTATTGTGAATCAGCTGTTTTAAATGTAAATAAAGTTCTAGAAAAGTGAAAGTAAATATTAGTTGTTATAATTTTTAAATTGAACCCACGAAGTATATTGCAGTATATATTTTTCTAATATTTCAGTTATCAGACAAGCAGGTAATGAGAGGGTATGAAAAATATGCACTTTTCTTTAATAATCTTTAATAATTTAACAATACAAACAAATAAAATATAATTGTATTTTATGATGATTCTTTTCAATTAATGCATTACGTTACGGGTGCACCTTAAAAAAACAAATTGTATTTTCCATTTAAGTTTATAAATTACTTGAAGGCGCGAGATGTAAAGACCGACATCTAAGATTTTCGGTTAAACTAGCACAGAGAGGTTCCGAATCTGGAGCCGTTCCATGTAATTGCTGTTACCCGTAACTCCTATGTTAGAATGTCACTATGCAATTTTCAGGTTAACTTCACCTGTCAAAGATGTTGAATATTCTTATCGAGGTGTCATTCTTTTGTACGCAAGACAATATATATAATATATATTGTTTCTGGTTAGGGAACCTTCATCAGTTGCGATTCCCACAATTGAATGTCCTCTCGAACACTTCTTTATTTATTTGATACATTTCGTTAAATTTGAAGACACGAGATGTAAAGATCATCTAGGTTTTTCGGGAAAACTAGCACATAGAGGTTCCAAATCTGGAGCCGTTACATCTCGCGTCTTCAAATTTAACGAAATGCATCAAATACATAAAGAAGTGTTCGAGAGGACATTCAATTGTGGGAAACCCAACTGATGAAGGTTCCCTAACCAGAAACAATATATATTATATATATTGTCTTGCGTACAAAAGAATGACATCTCGAAGAGAGTATTATAAATTACTGTTCGAATTTGTGTTTTGCTTTTCTTAATTTTTTAATAACATTTTAATAAACTATTTAAAAACATATTTACTTGTATTCCTCATTCTTCCACCTGATACATTGCATGATGCGTTTGAAAAATGCTAATTTTTGTTTTTAATTTAATCGTGTAATTGGGCCCCCAAACTTAATATCAGGGTTTTCTGTAAAGTTCAACTGAGGCCCTATGCATCTATTTTTTTATTTTATGTCCTGAGTTTGTGAGGTAAAGAGGGAAATAAATCTAGTTTAAATATATTTTGCTGCGTTTGAAAAATCTTTAATTTTTAGTTTATCATTTAATTCTAAACTCCCTCCCCCCATTAAAATTAGGCGTTTTGTCCTGTTAACTTTGGGCAACGCCTTATATTCCCAGTTTTTTCATATTTTTAGGTTCAACAGTTTAGGAGATTAAGGGGGGGATAGTCAATTTTTTAAAAAATTCTCTCTAGAAGTAGCCCTAAAATCGAAATTTCGTCATTTACTCTATGTACTCGAGTCACCAGACTATACATTGATATCAAATTTTAACCTTTTCCGTCCAGCAGTTTCGGAGAAAATTGCTGTGATGCGAAAGACGGAGAAATCACTAGTGACATTATGAGGGTATCCGGGGATACGGAACCCTAAAAAATTATCAATAATAATATATATTTAGAGGGGACTGATCTGAGTCAATCCTACGAAAGAAAAAGAGATTCAATAAAATTGTAATCAGAATTGAAAAAATCTAAGTCACTTTTATCATCATGTAGCTGGCTGCCATAGCTTTACAATACCCAAAACGGTGTTAAAATAAAGCAAACATGGTTGACTATCAGAATGCTTAAATTTTATTCTTTCCTAGATTTTTCACTGATGTCTCTAGCAAATGATGCTGAACAAATTCCTAAAAATAAGAAGGTTACTCTCTAGTCTTTAGTAAATGATTATGAAGATATAACTTAACTCAATTATTAGCCTGCCCTGACCAAGATGGGCAGGTGGCAAATAAGAACTGCAAAAGTAAATAATTGTGTAGTTAAAGATGAAAACAATTTATAGCTGAATTCCCCGCGGCAAGCCCATTTCCAGGTAAAATTAAACCAAAAAGTGCATATGTTTTATCATAAATCAGTTAAAGATAAGCTAAAAAGGAAACTATATATATATATATATATATATATATATATATATATATATATATATATTGTTATATACTTCGTGGGTTCAATTTAAAAATTATAACAACTAATATTTACTTTCACTTTTCTAGAACTTTATTTACATTTAAAACAGCTGATTCACAATACATTTTCATATAAGCTAGTCGTCGCGGTATAACTGCTTGGCGATCGTGGTGTGCTTCTTTTATATCACCAGCGTAGAATTCTCCAGTAGAAATCATCATCGTTCCTTCCTCTGCCGAGTCTTTTCGAGAATCGTATTTTTTATCGTAAAGCGTTTGTTGTCGTGCTGAATGACACAGGGTCGGCTTTGGGTAAATTCCGTAACACTGCTCCCCCTTTAATTCTGATCGTCCCGATCAGAAACATCCCCTCCATGGTAGGGAGCGAGTCGATCTAAGTGAACCACCTTCAATTTAGCCTTGAGGTTTCAACGGATCCGGTAGACGACGTCATTCAGCCTCTTGACCACTTCGTATGGACCATCCCAGGCGGGCGTAAGCTTTGGGGATTTACCCTTGCTCCGTTGGGTTGTACAGCCAGACTTTGTCCCTCTCCTGGAACCCGACTGAATTGGATTGAGGTCGTATCGCGTCTTCATCCGGTCACTGGTGGCCAACATCTGCGTTCGGGCTAATTCGTGTATTGCCAGCATGTTATGTCGGAGCTGGTCGGCATAATCGTCGATGTCTTGGGGAGGTTCTTCAGGGGAGCCAAATGCCAAGTCGCATGGTATTCGCAGCTCCTTTCCGAATAAGACCCTGGCTGGGGTCAGGCCTGTACTATTATGTACAGCAGAGCGATATGACAACAGGAATAGGGGAATATGCTCATCCCAATCACGCTGGTTATTGCTGACGACCTTGGATAGGTGTTGTTCCAAGGTCCTGTTGAATCTTTCCACCATTCCGTCTGACTGTGGGTGTAATGGTGTTGTTCTCGTTTTCCTGATCCCCAACATCGTGCAGACCTTCTGGAATACATTCGATTCGAAGTTACGGCCCTGGTCTGAATGTAATTCCATCGGGACGCCAAACCGGCTGAAAAGTTGTTCTACTAGCACCGTCGCTACCGTGGTTGCCTCTTGGTTGGGTATCGCGTATGCCTCAGGCCATTTGCTGAGGTAATCCATTGCGACAAGAATGTATTTGTTCCCCCTCTCAGACTCGGGAAACGGACCGGCGACATCGATGGCGATTCTCTCAAATGGGACGCCCACATTGTACTGCTGCATTCTGCCCTTGGTCCGGGTCTTCGGGCCCTTACTGGCTGCACATGTGGCACATTTGCGGCACCAAGTTCTGACGTCTTCGAAGTAATTCACCCAGTAGTACCGCTGGCGAACTTTGTCTAGGGTTTTATTCATGCCCAGGTGGCATCCGGTAATTCCATCATGTACTTCGGTCAGGATGGCTGGTACCTTTTTCTTCGGAACTACCAGTTGGGACTTGGTTTCTCGTCCATCAGCGCTTTCCCAAACTCGCTTGAGCATTCCATTGTCTACTCGTAGAGAGTCCCACTGAGCCCATAACGATTTCAGCACGCCGGAGTATCTAGCTACCTCGTCCCATCGTGGCCTGGGTGCCTCTCTCATTTTGAGTGACAAGATTGGTTCGATGTCTGGATCAGCTATTTGGTCCTGGATGCACTGTTCCGTTGTCCAGTCTTCATTGGCCTGCACTCGAATCTGCTTGATGAAGATACACTCTCGCTGTTCCGTCTTCAGACAATGCTTGCATTCCGCTCTACAGGGTCTTCTGGATAGGGCATCGGCATTATTGTGCAACCGGCCGGCACGGTGTTCCACCTTGAAGTCGTAATTTCTCCATCCATCTGGCCAATTGTCCTTCCGGTGTCTTCATGTCCAGCAGCCATTTGAGTGCGGCATGATCTGTTCGGATTAAGAAATGGCGACCATACAGGTATTTATGGAAATGGTCCACAGCCCTTATTATTGCAAGAAGTTCTTTTCTGGTGACGCAATAATTTCTTTCTGGCTTCGAGAATCCACGGCTGTAGTACTCGATCACCCTCTCTTCACCATCTTGCACCTGGGATAGGACGGCCCCCAAACCTGTGTTGCTGGCGTCGGTGTCTAAGATGAACTTGCCGGACTGTGTAGGAAAGGCTAGGATTGGGTTGGAACATAGTGCTGCCTTCAGTCGCCTGAATGATGTTTCGCAATCCTGATTCCAATGGAAGGTCTCTTTATCAGTGGTCTGCCGATGTAGAGGGGTGGCGATGGTGGCAAATCCCTCAACAAAACGCCGGTAGTATGAACATAGGCCCAAGAAGCTTCGGAGTTCATGTTTGTCTCTTGGAACTGGCCAATCGCGGATGGCTTCTATCTTGTCTTCGTTGGTGCGGATTCCTGACTCGGACACTACGTGGCCCAAAAACTCTACTTCTTTTTGAAACAAGGAACACTTCTTCGGATTGAGTCTCAGGTTGGCATTATTAATTCTGGAGAATACTTCGCCCAGGTTCTTCAGATGGTCGTCGAATGTCTGGCCCATGACTAGAATGTCGTCGAGGTATACTAAGCACGTCCTCCATGTTAACCCGCTCAGTACATACTCCATTAGCCTCTCAAATGTAGCGGGTGCATTACATAACCCAAAGGGCATGACCGTGAACTGAAACAGCCCTTTACTGGTGGAGAACGCTGTCTTCTCTCTGTCGTTTGCGTGCAGACCAACCTGCCAATATCCACTTTTTAGGTCTAGTGTGGAGAACCAACGGGAGCCTGCTAGTGTGGTCAAAGTGTCATCGATTCGGGGTAGTGGATAGCTGTCTTTCTTCGTGACGTCATTGAGCTTTCTGCAATCCACGCAAAATCGGGTGGTTCCATCCTTCTTTTTAACTAGCACGACGGGAGCAGACCATGGACTGATGGATGGCTCAATAACTCCATTTTGTAACATGGACTCGATGTTTTCCTCGACTGCCTGTTGTTGCCCCAATGGTAGTCGTCTAGGTGGTATTCTGATGGGCTGAGCCTTTCCGGTATCTATTCGATGCTGGATGATGTTGGTGCGACCGGTAGTTCCATTTTTACTGTTAAAAATTTGCCAGTGTTTTGTGATAAATTGCTTGGCTTTCTTCTGGTTCTCTGGTGTCAAGTGTGTCAAGTGGTCAGCACACTGTTGTAGGAACTCTTTATTGGGCCCTGTTTCCTTCACCGACGTCTGGTACTCTTCTTCGCAATTGATGATGGTCTCTACTGGCTCGAAACAAGCTATCTCTTGACCATTGGTAATTCTGATGTCGTTGTTGGACAGATTCAGGACTCTGATTGGTATATCTCGTCCGGTTTTAACTATAGCCCGTCCAACTAAGTAGTCATGAGCTGAGTGTACGGGCTCCACCATTCCAACGCAGCTCCCAGGATTGCTGTCTAACTGCCCAAGAATAATCTGTTCCGTTCGACCGGGAATTCTAGCCGAAGACTTTGCCACAATTTTTATGGTGGTGACTGATGTGTTGACGGGCCGTGTCAATACAAATTCCTCATTTAGGAACCGAAGAACATCATATCTCGGGTCGAACATAAATCCATGCTGGCTAATTAGGTCCATTCCCAGTATAAAATCGTCCTCAATATTCGCTACCAGGACCCTATGCCGGATCATGTTGTCCCCTATCTGTAGCACATCTGCCTCACCCTGTATTGACATGAACTCGCCGGTGACCGTTCTGAGCTGGATGTTATTGCTAACTGGCCGAATTTCTGATGCTCTCAAGACCCTGGACTTGGCAATGGACACAGCGGCGCCGGTATCGATTGTGATGGTAACTGCTTGCCCATTGATGGTGCCTCTGATGACTAGGCTGCCGCTATCTCGGCAAAATCCCCGGATGGATACTGTCCTGGGGGCTGGTGGAGGGTGAGTCAGCATTCGCCCCCTTATGCTGACTGGTTGGAGTTTCCCTGGTTCGTAAGGTCGGTTTGTTGGCTACCCCTGGTTGGTGATCGTTCCGGTAGCCTTACTCGGCAGTCACGTTGGAAGTGTCCTGTCCGTCCGCAGCGGTAACATGCCCCTCTGGTGCCAGTTCTTTGTGACCGGTCTAATATTTTGTTCAGGCCAGCCAGCAGCGCTTGAAATGGTGACTCTGACTCTTCCTGGTTGAAGGAAACTGCTCGGACCCTCGGCTTGGACATGTTCATGACGGCCTCTACTTCCAAAGCCCGAAGTAGAGCTTCATTACTCTTCTTAACGCCACTCAGTCTTAAATTTCTTTGAACTTTCACATCTCTGATGCCGTTTATGAAACTCTGTGTGGCCAACTGGTCTTTCGTTTCCTCTGGCAGGTCTGGATAGGACAAATGAACTAACCGTCTAATCTCTGCTTCGAATTCTTGAAGACTTTCACCGGATTTTTGCGTTTTTCCACTCAGTTGGACTTGGTATACCTGGCTCAAGGATTGATTGTCGTATCGTTTGTCTAGGATGGCGATGATCTTGTCGAAATTACCTTGTTCATCGACTGGAATGCTTTGGAGGAGTTCTAGGGCCGGACCTCTTAACGAAATTACCAGAGAAGTAGATTTTTCTTGATTATCCCATCCATTAGCTGTAGATACGGCCTCAAATTGCCGTTTATACATGGGCCAAGATGAACTGCCGTCGAATGTGGGTGGTTTACTAAAGGAACCTTTGGTACTCACGGTGTTCTGGTATTTTCCTCGCTGTAAGTCCTGTTGCATTTTTTTGATTTCTGTTTCTACCTTGTTTTGAATAGCACTGATTTCAAATTTCACCTGGCTCTGTATGGAATCGATGTCATCTACTTTGGTTTCAAGGGCCTCCACATTATTTTTCAGGATCTTTATGTCGTCGTTTATCTCTTTTATATCTGATTCTACTATTTGCATTCTTTCATTAACTGTTTCGTTAACTTGTGATACTATTTGCATTAGTTGTTCAAATTGCATTTGTCTTTTTTCTTCAGTTATTTTAAATTCATTTTGTCGTTTTAATTCAGTTTGATCTTGTTTTTGTTCAAATATTTTAAAATCATTTTGTCGCTGTTCATTCAATTTCGAGAATAATCCCTCAATCAGATTTTGTTGTTCACTTTTCATCGTGGAAACAAGATTTTGTTGTTTTTCTTCCATCGTGGAAACAAGATTTTGTTGTTCGCTTTTCATCGTAGTGACAAGATTTTCTAATTCTATTTTACGTTTTTCATCGATATTAGTGACAAGATTTCCTAACTCAATTTTAAGTTTGTCATCAAAAGATTTCACTAACCTTTGTTGAATTTCTTCTTGATGTTGTTTCTCCTTCTTGTCACGTTTTTCTAGAATCTGTGCAATTTTTTCGTCTATTTTTTCCATACTACGAGTTTCCATAAATCAATTTAGGATGTTAACTGCACTAATCCCACTTCTGACACCAATTGTTATATACTTCGTGGGTTCAATTTAAAAATTATAACAACTAATATTTACTTTCACTTTTCTAGAACTTTATTTACGTTTAAAACAGCTGATTCACAATACATTTTCATATAAGCTAGTCGTCGCGGTATAACTGCTTGGCGATCGTGGTGTGCTTCTTTTATATCACCAGCGTAGAATTCTCCTGTAGAAATCATCATCGTTCCTTCCGCTGCCGAGTCTTTTCGAGAATCGTATTTTTTATCGTAAAGCGTTTTGTTGTCGTGCTGAATGACACAGGGTCGGCTTTGGGTAATTTCTGTACCAATATATATATATATATATATATATATATATATATATATATATATATATATGTTATATCACACTTCTCAATATTAACTTTTTAAAAAAGATTTTATTAATAACAATACAAAAATTATAACTTTAAAAATGTAAATGAAAATAACAATATAAAGTGACAGAGTTACTGAGTAATAATGAATAACAAACAAGAGAGATTTTACAATATATAACCTAATGAGTGCTGAATCGGCACTGTCGACACGGCTCGGTGGTGCTGTAATCTGATACTCCACGTGTCGCTGACTCAGCTGGGAATGTTGTATTGTCGTTGCGATATAAGTTCATGCTAAGTTCATAGTATAAACTTATATAACAACTCCAATCCATATAAAAAAGTTGATGGTACAGCATCAACTTTTACGTCAAGTTCTGGAGTTCTGTATCGTCGGTTGGATTCAGGAGGGTGTGTAGCTTTCCTTTAGGCTTAGGATTTGATGGTGCTGTCGGTGGCGTGTGCTGGACAGCGGAGCTTGGTGTAGTGGTATTCAAGAACCTCTTCTGGATTGACTTCATTGTGAGGAGTATAATCACAATTACTACTAAGGTGGTCGTTGTGATTGTGAGCCAGGACGTATGCTTTTCTAAGGGTGGTTGTTCCATCAGCTTTTCCAGTTCCTTAGAATATTGGGAGAGCTTATGGTTGGCAACATCTAGGTCTTGTACATCTAATTCTTGTAGCTGTAGGGGTGTCAGGTTTGGCATCTCATTGGCGGCTGGCATGCCGTTGCAGCAGTTGAAAGGAATGTCCACTGGGTGGTTTCTGTATGTGATGTTTTGGACATTTTTAGAAGTTCTTGTAGCATGGACCCTTGTGTTGTCGATAAAGGCATTGCAGTCGGGTTGGATTTGCAACACTGAATTTGTCGATATGGTTTGTGTCACGACATCTTGCCCTTTGCATTTGATGGTGATGGCCAGTGGTCTTGAAATCGAGATCAACCAAAAGTTTACGTCAATCTCTTGGATATTATAGTCTGCTGCATATAATATCAAACTTTTGCAGGTTGCTGGAAGTGTGGCTGGCTGTCTGAGAAGCTGACCTTCGCAGATGGCATCTTTGTCTATTGGATGTGATATAGCTTTGGAACAAATCTTATGATGTTTAGTTAAAGGCTTGCAGTCACCCAGGTCTTCGAAGGATGTGTATAATAACGAATCGTCATCTCTCGCGATAAATTTTGTCTTTATTGAAAGTATATGATGAAACCCTGTTCGATCATCCAAAATTGGGATCGGATAAAGGTGGTAAAGGGTGTAAATCTCAGGATCAACTAAAGGAATTTTGAGTACGAAAATGATTTTGGTGTTGATTTGAATAGCTTCCAATTCTATCAAATCAATGTACTGAGCAACATTTGAACTGTAAATAGGAAGTGGTAAATTATTTTCCTGTAGTGATTGAGAAATCTTTTGAAGGGAATCGACCAAATCTACTGGGGTTATGATCGAACTATGTAAAATTTTTAAGCGGGCGAAAGAGACTGCAGTTAAAACATCATCGAGAGTGTTTTCGATAAATATGTAACTCTCCATTAGGCTTTCACACAGATCCAAGATATTGATTTGCAATTCATGAAAATTAAGATCATTTGAAATGTATAAAATTGACTGCCTTATTTTTTCAATGTTATTCGAGAATAATTTCTCCTCGGATTGAAATTTTTGTAAAGTTTTGTTGAGGCTCGTAATGACTGAGGTTGTTACAGATATTTGTTTCTTTGTTTCCTGAAATAGCTTTCCAAACTGATCCCAGTCCGTTAATAAGTCCGCGTTTTCTTCTGTTAGTAGGGTAAGTTTGAGTGTCAGCGAAGATGTCTAACATGTGTTTGTATTTTTGGTTTAAATGATTTCGTATTAGTTGTGTTTTCGTTGATTGTCTCTAAAATTCGGTTTAGTATGGCGACGTTATTCGAAATAGCACCTCTGAAAGGGCTGAGGTCTTTGAAGACAAGAAGTGAACATTTGTCGTTTGAAATTTTAAGTTTGCCTTCTTCATGGAAGAAAACTCCTATTGTATTGTTAACGGGTGTAAGAGAGTATTGTTGGAGGTTCACGACTGAAAACAGTCCACAGAATCTGAAAAGAAGGGATTCATTCAAAATATGGTTTTAGTCTGTCAAAGTTAATTTTACTGATTTGGTTAGTCTGTAAGTTTATAACTGTGGCAGAGTTTTTCTAATCGCGGTAATTTCAAAAGGTCCATTGAATTTGTTTTCAGATTTGCTTTTAATCTGAGACTCTTTCACGTAAACTTTGTCGCCTACTTTGTATTCTGGTTGGTTAGTCGAAACATGTTTGTCAAATCTAACTTTAAATTTTTGTTTTTGTTGGTCGGTTTTTGCGCGGGCAAGTCTATAATAGTAGTTCATTCTGTTGTTAAGGTCCCTAACATATTTTCCTGATCGTATATTGTTTCGGGGGGTCTACTAGAAGTGTGCCCAAAGATGAGTTCGTAGGGCGTGAAACCAGTAGTCTTGTTTTTAGTGTTGTTATAGCAGATAACTGCGTAAGGGAGGACGTTGAATGGATGTTCGGCTGTATTTGCCCTTATCATTTCCGCTAAAGTCGCGTGAAACCTTTCGATAGAACCGTTTGATTCGGGATGGTGGACGCTTGAAAAGGATAACTTTATGTCATATAGTTCGCACAGGTCCCTTATTAGAGTATTGTCAAATTCACGTCCATAGTCGCAATGGATGCGAAGAGGGGTACCGTAATGTTGGAAAAATACTAAGAGGGTGTTTACGACTGTTTTAGCTGTTTTGTCACCAATAGGGTAAGCTTGAGTAAATTTGGTGAGTTCATCCCTAATAGTCAGTGCGTAGTTTCTCGTTGGATATTCGAAAATATCAATGTTGATACGTTCGAAGGGTGTTTTTGGTGTTTCGGTTATGACAAAAGGAGCACTTAAGTTTTTCCTACAAAACTTTACCTTTTGGCAAGTTTCGCAAGACTTGATAAATTGCTCTACGCTTTTGATTAGTCCAGTCCAGTTATACTTTTCCCTGATACGTCGAATAGTCTCATTAATTCCACGGATTAGGTTATTTTTGCCGCAGTGGTACTGTTGCAGTATAATGGGAATTTCGTCTTGAGAAGGGGTTGTTACAATGTTTTGACAAATCTTTAGTTTTATGTCTTTGTCTGCGAGTATGAAAGATAGTGTTTCGAGAATAGGTAGTTCGACGTTGTTTTCAATGCAGCAGGTTTCTGATTCGTCGAACTGATCTTGGTTATTATAGAGGATGTTAAAAAGATGCGAGACAACAGTTTCGGGATCGAATGGTAAAGGGACAATTAAATATTTTCTATGCCGGACAGATTTGCTGGCTAGAATGTTTAATGTGTCGGTAGTGAAATTTGGGTCTTCTTCGAAAATGTCTTCGATGATTTTGTCATGCAAGTCATTGAGTTTATTTTGCCAGAAGAAAGTGACTATTCGTTTGTGAGATTTGTCTAGGAGTTGGGCGTTAGAAATTTCTATTTTTGAGTAATCGATTATCGACTCGGTTTTATATAATTGAACAAATCGATTAAATTCTCTTGTCATTCGTTCGTCATGATCATCGGGTTCTTGATCATTATCGGAATCTGGTTGTTCTGGGTCGGTTTCGTTATTTGCAAAGATGTTGATTTTAGAAATAAAATCGGTGCATTGTTTGAAGTGATTAATTTTGATACGGGAAAGAGCGTCTGCGTTCAAGTTTACCTTGCCGGGCTTGTATTCGATTTTATAGTTATACTCCTCTAGTTTGAGGCGCCATCTGGCTAGACGACTGCCAGGGTCTTTGATCGAAAAGAGCCAAGTAAGCGGACGGTGATCACACAGGAGTGTAAACTTTCTCCCAAAAAGATACGGTCTGTAGTGCTTGACCGCCCAAACAATGGCTAGCAGTTCCCGTTCGATAGTGGAATATCGAGTTTCTGCAGCGCAGAGTGTACGGGAAGCATATGCTATAGGAAGATCTTTTCCTACGGGGCCTTGTGAGAGAACCGCTCCAATTGCAAAAGCACTAGCATCAGTAGTGAGCAGGAATGGTTCTTCGAAATTTGGGTAGATCAAGATAGGGTCAGATACAAGGGCTTGCTTCAGTTCGTTGAAGGAAGACTTGCAATCTGCGTCGAAGATGAATTTGACGTCTTTCTGCAGGAGTTTCGTTAGGGGCTTTGAGATCTTGGCGAAATTTGGGATGAAACGTCGGTAATAACCGGCGAGACCAAGAAAAGATTTAACATCTTTAGGAGTTTGGGGTTGAGGAAAATTCTGGATGCATTCAACCTTTGAAAGGTTTGGTTTTACTCCTTCTTGGGTGATCAGATGACCTAGGTAAGCAACTTCCTTGCGGAGAAACTCACACTTGTCAGGTTGAATTTTCAAGTTTGATTGTCTAAGACGCTTAGAGACTTCTGTCAAACGAGACATATGCTCATGGATAGTTGGTGAATAAACGATAATGTCATCCATGTAAACAAGGCAACGTTCATTCTGGATGCCCAGAAGAATGTTGTCCATGACCCTCTGAAAGGTAGAAGGTGCATTTTTCAGACCAAATGGCATACGAACGAATTCGTAATGGCCATTGTCAACAGAGAAACCGGTCTTGGGAATGTCTTCCTCAAGGATTTCCAACTGGTGGAACCCGGAAGCGAGATCCAGTGTCGAAAAGTATTGACACTTACCAAGTTGGTCGAGGAGATCAGAAATATTGGGCAGAGGGTATTTATCGTCTACAGTTAGTTCGTTCAACTTCCTATAGTCGATAACAACTCGCCACTTTTGCTTACCAGAAGCATCGAGTTTCTTGGGGACGACCCATACGGGGGAGGACCAAGGAGAAGAAGAGTGCCTGATAATGCCTTGATCAAGCATTTTGGAAATTTGGGTTTTCACTTCCTCCTTATGCACTTGAGGATATCTGTACGATTTCGTGAAAACGGGCTTGGCATTATTGGTGTCAATAGAGTGTTTGACGGCGTTAGTAAACGTCAAAACATCGCCTTCGAGATAGAAAATATCTTCGAATTCTAAGCAGAGATTCGTGATAAGTTCTCGCTCTTCGTAATTAAGATGTTCTGTCCGAATTTGTTCCCTGATAGTAAAGTTTCTGTCTAAGTTTGTAGATTCAGAGTAATCGTATGTATTCAGATTTAAGAGAGGGTGTGTATTGTCAAGGGGTTCTAAATGAAGATTGGAAATGTTAACAGTTTTTGGCATTGCGTTCGCGTTTATTATCGAAGTCAGAAATTCTCCCTTTGAATCAACACGTACAACCGCGTTGGGAAGTCGTACTTTGTCAATTACTTGTGTCGGTAGAATTGCGTCAGTATTTCTAAGTTCACATTTTAGTTTGAAAATTTGTTCGGTACGTGCCTGGATTGTTATGTGATTGTTATGCGTATGAGGTTGTGCGTTAGTACTGGGGGTGCCTGTTGGTTGTGTATTAGATTGGTCGTGATCGGGCACTTTATGTAGGGGGATAGTTTTAAAGTTAGTAATTAATTGTTTGGATTTTAAGTCGACGATACATTCATAATGCTCGAGAATATCAAGACCCAATATTCCAACAAACTCAATATCTAGATTGTAGATAAAGACCTTGTGTGGAATGCCTAGAGCGAAAGGAATGAGGGTGGATTGTGAGATCGGGATTTTCTCATGAGTAATGCCTTGAATTGTTACTCTTTCGGGAGATCGTTGTGAGAAGTTTTTGACAGTGTTTTCTTTGAAAATGGAGATACCAGCTCCGGTATCAATTAGGAGTTTAAATTTTCCAGAAGCGTCGTTGATATAATAGAGGTTCTTGGAATTTACTGTCAGAAGGGGACTTAAAGAAATGTTTGTTCTGGGAAGTTTAGATCGGGATTGAAGTCTTCCAAATTCAAGTTCTGTATTTGAGTTTGGACTTCTGAGAGGGTAGTGGTCGAATCGGGGGGCTGATCTAGGCTCGGAAGCGCTAGAAAATCCTGGTATTCGTGAGGACTGAAAGGTTCGACAGGGGTATCATCTACTATTTGGTCGAACTCAGGGCTTTCATACTTTTGGTCGTTATAATCGAAATTCTGCTGGTTATTATCAGTATAATAATCATAGTCATTTGCAGAATATTCGGGATAATTGACATTATGATGGTTGTTAAAATGGTGGGTTCTTTCGGAACGATAATTTGGGTTTGACTGTATTACAGACGGTCGAAAGTTGTTAGGCTTGAAAGGAGGTCTTTGAAAATTATTTGGTCGGAATTGTTGACCTTGATGATTGTTATTATTATTGATTAGATTTGGCCTCGAACATTGATTCGGCCCAACGAAATTTGGTCTGTTATTTTGATTGAAAGGCTGAGGGTTATTTTGATATCTCAGGCGACAATCCGCAGCAATGTGGCCTAATCGCCCACAATTTAAGCATTTAGGAGGTGGAGTTGGTTTTCTAGCCTGAAAAGATGGCTTAGGTGGAACAGATTTATGTATCTTTTGTTCCTCAAAATAGGAAAGTTGAAGTTCTCTTCTTATCCGTGAATGTGCCTCAAGAAGATCCTTCGGATTACTGGCACGGATAATTTGGCCTAATCGAGGTTCTAAACCGGTAAGTAATGTGTTTAAAAGCATGGTGTCAACGAGAGTGGTTTGAGCGTCTTTCTGCTCGGTGCTCAGACTAGGAGCTTTTTGGATACATGAGTGCATTTTCGCACTCAATACTTGAAGCCTATTATAGAATGTTAGGGGAGACTCATTGGATAATTGTTTTAACCGTTTTATTTCGAGATAAGACGCAGGATTCCTCGAGTTGATTAACTGCGCCGCTTTTCCCCTTAATTTATTTTTAATGTGGATTACTAGCAAGTATTTTTGTTCAGCAGTTGACATGTTATATGCACAATTGCAAGCATGAATAAATGTGGCCAAAGAAATTTGGTCGCCTTCAAACTCTGGAATTATTGAAAATATTTCCGACAACCTATATTTTTCAGTTTCTTCGGCAACAGTGTTGTTTTGTGCTTGTGCCATTTTGATTTAATAGAATTCAAAACGAAAAAGGTTCAAATCAAAATAATAAAATGGGATAGAAAAAATGGTAACAATAAAATAAATGGTGTAGAAAACAATAAATTTGTAAATGGGGAAATACCAAAGTTATTTGGATGATAGAATGGTATTAATAAAATGTAAATAAAATCAATAAATCAAATAGTTCACTCAATCGAATGAATAAAATCAAAATAATCAATTAAATCAAAATATTAATGCAATCAAATAATAAATCAGTGATTCAATTCACTGAATAAAAAATATCAAATAATCAAAATATCAAATCATTCAAATATTAAAATCAATTATTAATAAACTTAAACGTTAGACGATTCACTACTACTCACATCAACAGGAACATTGGAAGATCCGTGTTCTCCTTGTTATCGCAGTTGGGACTTCTTCCAGGTTCTTTGCTCCGTTGAGGGATAGGAATCCGCCGCTACCAGTTAGAAGTAAGCTCGTGTTCTAGTAACGTTGACGGATCCTACTGACTGCGCCAATTTGTTATATCACACTTCTCAATATTAACTTTTTAAAAAAGATTTTATTAATAACAATACAAAAATTATTACTTTAAAAATGTAAATGAAAATAACAATATAAAGTGACAGAGTTACTGAGTAATAATGAATAACAAACAAGAGAGATTTTACAATATATAACCTAATGAGTGCTGAATCGGCACTGTCGACACGGCGATTCCCACGGATGCTCGGTGGTGCTGTAATCTGATACTCCACGTGTCGCTGACTCAGCTGGGAATGTTGTATTGTCGTTGCGATATAAGTTCATGCTAAGTTCATAGTATAAACTTATATAACATATATATATAGTTGATAACTGATCCCTGCCGGGATCTGCTTTCCTTGGATATCATAATAGAAAAATACAAACCACCTCAACACCTTGTAGACTTAACAAGGAACTGTCTGACACCTATTTTGTTTACGAGAACCAACGATACAAACAAGTGGAAGGAGCTCCAATGGGAGCGCCACTCTCACCAGTTATAGCGAACCTTTTTATGGAGAACTTTGAGGAGCTGGCACTAAGAACAACAACTCTTAAACCCAGTTTATGCTTGCGATATGTGGATGATACATTTGTGATTTGGCCTCATGGAAGGGAACACCTCAATACTTTTTTAGACCACCTTAATGGCATCCATCACAAAATAAAATTTACCATGGAGGTTGAAGCCAACAATCAACTGCCGTTCCTTGACGTTCTCATAAATAGGAAGGAAGATGGAACCCTTGGCCATACAGTATATAGGAAAGCAACTCACACCAACAGATACCTTCTCATTACCACCCAGCCTAACTACAAGCCGTCGTCAAGACTTTAGTAACCAGATCACAAAGACTAGCTGACCAGGATAACATCAAACAGGAAATGGACAGTTTAAAAACAGCTCTGAGACAAAACGGATTTACAGACCGAAATATACAAAGAGCCCTAAAGTCAAAACCGAGACAAACAGACGAGGAGCATGAGACACCAATAACCAAGGCTTATTTACCGTATGTCAAGTGGACCACGGACAGTATGGCAAGAATTCTACGGAGACACAATATCGATACTATTTTCAATACAGACAGAAAAATAAGCACGGTGTTGAGGACTCCGAAGACGAGGATCCCTTTAGAACAACAGGGAGTGTACGAGATTCTATGTGCAGACTGTCATAAAACCTATGTGGGGCAAACTAACAGAAGAATTCAAGCTAGAATGCTGTAAGAAAGTAGGAAAAATCAACATCCATTGCGGAACACGCCACCACTATCTCACATCGAATAGACTTTGAGAACACCAGAGTACTGGCAAATATAGAACACCCGACATCAAGACTCGTAAGATAGGCAATTGAAATAGCGAAGAGGCCTCACAGTCTAAACGCACGCAATGAAATTCAGAACTTATCGAATTGTTGGAAAATTCTATTAAACACCGTACAGGCCCGGACCTGTCCAATAACAACTCAACCGCAAATAATAAATCAGCAGGCGCGAGGCGTGCCCACTGAGCGCCCATGGCCAATCACACGCAGCCGTTCACGGTACCAACCAATAGGCGCCGAGGCGCGACTATATAACAGCGCGAGCGCTTCTGAAAATCTTAGTATTCGATTAACTAGAAGCGAAAGCAGAAGGCTACGAGAATTATGCGAACCGACCTGAAGAGGGCAGATGTTACTCTGCCGAAACGTCGCCATTTTACCATCGATCCCGACAGGGATCAGTTATCAACTGCGCGGTTGAATTCTCGGAAACCACCTAAAACATTTAGTGCCGGCGAAAATTTAAAAACAAATATATATATATATATATATTTGATAGGTATGAGAATACGTTTTCCATATCCATGAAAAATGTTGGGTAAATATAATAAAAAAAATAATTTTGATAACTAATGTCAAAATAAATTATAGTGACGAATTCAATACAGTGGCAATCATTAAATCATAACATATTAATAGACTGAGAAAATTAGTTTTCAATAAATTTTATTAATAAAACAACATATATGTGTATAAGAAAAGAAAAAAAAGTTATCATCAGGTAAGGAAGCAAAATTTTAAACAATGTTTAATAAATTCTTAAATATAAACTTAAAAGAAAAATCTACACAAAATCTAATATATAAAAATCTCCTGTCACTGAGTTTGTAGTCGAACTCCTCCGAAACGGCTCGACCAATTTTTAGGTAAGAGAGTAGGTCGTAAAGCATTATTTCATACCGCTAGGTGCTTAGAGTGTCCCCATCTAGAAAAAAAAAATAAAAATAATATTATCTGGACAACAAAATGTGGCACAGAGATGAGAATTGGTCTTCCCCCCCAAATAAATAATAATAAAGAGATCATTAATAACGAATATATGATTTTGCAAAAATTTAATTAACTCTGGACGGACATGCAGGGAATTGTTTTTTTGAAAAAATTGAGCTTGATTCTTTTTTTAAACTGAAGTAATACGTGAGTCGTCATTTTGTCAAAATCGAAATATTAAATGGTGGAAAGGTGCGTTACTATTGTTTTAATACGAATTAAATCATACATATCTGAAGTAGAAAGTAATACTGGTGTGAATCTTGATATACATTCTCTTTTAAAATAAACTGAAGCGGGTTTTATTAATTTATGAACATCCATTTATCCGTTAGGGGCCAAGCGGGGTATTTTTAAGAAAAAATCACTATTTGTCGGGAATCGAAAATAAGACAGATATGAGAATTATAAATTATATAAATTATAAAAAAAGATTTTATGTGCCATTTTATGAAAATTCTCTTATTAAGTGGTGACGATGGGTGTCAGTAATTTTTAGGGAACAAAAAAGACACAGGCGCGAAAGTTGGTATGTATGATTTTCTCCTGAAATGACTAGAACTGAATTTAATTACTTAGCCATCAGCACGTAGCCGATACATGTTATGTGGAATAGTTATTCATTGCATGAGAGTTCATAAATTGATTCTGTTCTTCAAATGAATATAGACATTCATGACCGTACCCCCTGGACCTCAAAAAACCTGCCGTGAGCCATTAAAACTTCCCATAAATTTGATTACTTGCCCCCGGACCAAAAAATGTTCTGAATTGTCCCTCTTTCTAGGACCATTTTTGTTCTTATTTGCCCCCCCTCTAGGGCAGTGGCAATACTGTATTCAGGTAATGGGGTCTGCAAAACGTCCACTATCCGATTTTTTGATCATGAAATCTCAAAAAATAGAAAAGTTGGAAATGTGATTTGTAAAATAAAAATAAATTCCAAAACTGAAAAAAATATAACATCAAACTTCAAACATTAAATACACCAAACATCACAAAAATAGAAAATTTGTCACTATTATCAAATTTATTGTGTCAAAAACCTAAAACAAGAAAAATCTAAAAAAAAATAATATGTACAAAACTTCCAAAACTAACAGATTTAACTTTTAAAAAAGTCAAATATGTCAAAAATGTGAAAAATAACAAAATTATCAGAAATGTCATAAATATCAGAAATAAACACCAAAAACGTTAAAAATTGCAATGAAACTTCAAAAAACCTCAAATGAAAACTAGCTTATCATATTAAATCCGAAACTAATGTAGGTTTAGAAGCATTCGTTGCCATATAATTTTCGCTCATCAATGTTAATGTTAAAATGGTTTAAAAAAAATCTAAGAATGTACGGGATGTGAAAATTACCAAATTAAAAAATGTTCAAGATATATATGTCAAATAAGCCGATTTGTCTAGCCCGAGCGAAGCTCAGCTAGTAACTATATAAAAAATGTATATCAAAAATAATTACGTAAATTAAACAAGGTAATGACCACCCCATATTGTTTAATTAATAAAAGGTACGGCACACGGTAAAACTAAACAACTTCTATCTGAGATAGAATATAAAACTGATTTCCACAAATTTAAAACAAACCATCAGTCCATTTTTCGACACTCGACCAGTCTCTCGGGCTGCTCAGATCATAACGGAGAGAGCGCTTGTAAACGCTTCCTTCAACCAGTCAAACAGGAAAAGAGCAGAAGATACAAGTGGAGTCATTTCCTTACAATCATCAGAAAAAAAAACATTTATAGACGAATTTCGATAAACAACAATGAGATAATTTAAACTATTAATCAATAGATGAATTTTATTGGTATAATTTTTATTTTGACGGAAAATCTATACCTACATTTATACACAATTTATAATTAATTAGAAATTCCGTCATTTATATACATCTACAGGGGTCCTTCGATTGTCGATTTCCAATCAAAAAGACAAAGACCAACGCCCTAAATTAGGACTAAGTAATTTTATTGAGCTGAAACAGACCACATTTTGAACCCACTTCAAAAAGATGGAGGTTCTCAATTCGTCTGTATCTATGTTTTTATGTGTGTTTAGACATTACTCGGCTCAAGGAATTTCAACCGTTTATCCCGAAGTTGTCCCATATTTTTTTCTACGACATGCCTTGTGCCGTTTTTTAGAAAATCCGCAAAAACTTTTTTACCGACTTTCTTATATCGTAAGCTTTGGTGGAAGTGCTGATATTGAAAATATAGAAATGTTACTGTTCGGAACTTGGGGTGTAATAACTTGAAAAGAAATTGAATTACTCAAAATACATATCAGTTAATCAACTTCAAGGTGAAGCTTCTCAATTAGTCCATATATACAATGTGTCTCCATAAATTAAACAATTTTTTTATGAATAATCTCGAGGGAAGAAGTTATTCTTCATAAATAGATTTGCATCGTTTAAAAAGAATATGGTAATCATTACGTGTCTCTTTTTTAACTGTAGACGAGGTTTGTTAGCAAATAAGAATTTCGCTTAAAAATAAAGTATCTTTACTTTTGTTAAAATATAAAATATTTATCTGATAGAAGTACTTAGATTTAAAACTACAGCTAATTATGCTATTGCACTAACAATGTATAATAAGTATTTATGTAACTTTTCCAACTATGTAGGTTAAAAAAATATATATCAATTTTTATTAAAAGTGAGGTACGTTTATTTTTTATAATATCTCAAATTGTAATCAAACAGAGTCATAGAATTGAAAACTGCATTCAATTATTCTGAATTACCAAAAATTGTAATCCATTAAAAATAGATTGGAATTAAATCAAAATAAATGTCAGTTGTTCAACTTGAAGATAGAGGTTCTCAGTTGATCTCTATATACACTGTGTCTTCATAACTTGGATTCAAACGGAAAACGTTCTTTTTTAGACGAAAACTTATTCTCAATCAAAGATTTGCATGGTCATAAATGTGTACTGTAATCATTACATGTCACATTTTCAACTGTATACGAGGTTTATCAGCAAATATAAATTTTGCTTAACAGTAAAATAGCTTTGTTTTTGATAATAAAAAAAATTCTTATGAAACAGAGGTAATTACAATTATAGAATGTCTAATAATTATTCATGTTACCTTTTCAAATTGTATACTAGGTTTGACAAAGAATATAAATTATGTTTAAAAGTGAAGTATCTTTACTTTTAAGAACAACCCAAATTGTTCTCAAACAAAGTTTATAAGGTTTGAAAACTACGTCCTATTACGCTATATCACTTAAAACTGTATAATGATTTTTTCCGCGGAGAAGAGACTATTAAACGAATGTCATTATAATTAACAGACCAAAAAAACGTTGATTCTCAAATTGTCTACAATATAGCGGATCTTCTTAAGTTGGAATCTATCCTCCGTACTTACACTAACCGTTCCCGCACTAAGCGGCTTATTCTCCACTTCCTCACTCACGCTTATCGTTGCTGCTTGTCTGCTGCCAATACTCTGGTTTAGAATTATAATTCACACTTCCTTCTCAGTCATCCCCACAATCTTGTTCACCGCCTTTCTCATGTCGTGAATTGCGGTCGCAGTATACAGTTCTCTGCACACCTGGAAGACTTCCTCTTTATATGGAGATCATGTAGTACTTTATATGTATCTTAGACCCCTCCTGTTTCCCACTCCCATCTCTAATCATAAAATTACCTCTTCTTATGTTGTCCTTAAATTTAGGGATCATTTTATTTATCGGGCCTTTTTCGTACTACCATTAAGTCCCTGGTTTCCGTTTGCTGAACCGTTTTGAACTTAACACTCAACTCGACAAAGTTTACAAAATCTCTACTTTCTTTACAAGAACAGTATCCTACCTTGCCCTCCTTTCTCCCATCGCACTCGGTTGATCTTTATATGATTTGTCCGTTTTTTGGCACTCGTTAGTCGTTAATGTGCTATAAATAATTCTAGGTTTGCTTAGGTTTCGACGTACGCATTAGTATAGGCTGCTCACTTCTCGTTATATGACTAATTCCACTGCAGTTTTATAGACGTTAGTCCCCTCTGGCTTAACCGTAATCTCGTCTCCCACAGCACCCTATTTTTGTTTCTCATCATTCCATGTCAAATCTTGAATAACTCGGTTCCTCGCCATTGTCGTTTCCCACTATATTGTTGCCGGACAAACATTTAATTTTTTAGTTTTCACAACAGTATAATTTTATGAGTTGAGACGAAAACACTCGGCAGTGCCCCCGTACCAAGCAAAGACTACGAACGCAGGAAACTCTCCTGGTATTACTGGGGCTTCGTTGGCAAACAAATATATATATATATATATATATATATATATATATATATATATCTAGTCGTAGGCTTTCACGGACGAAGAAATATTTATCCGGGAATACATCCGTTCGTTATATTGATTCATGTTGGAATCCTGCAGACGTTTCGCCAAGTTTTATTGGTTGGTTTTGTTTCCGATATTAGATTTCAGTGTATTTCTTGTTTTGAATGCTGTTTGGACATTAAATCTGTTACCCAATATTTTCAATCGTTCTGAGAGAGAGACCCTGTATATGTACAGTTGTAACTACAATGTGGTTGTCCTACATAGTAATGTTTTGTTGTTGATCTTAATGATTTCAATATATTTTTGGCGAATGCGCTGTCTTATAACAAAGTTGTACCTAGGAACGCCACTTGTAAATTCTAAAGACAACTCTTTCAAATTATTCCAATTTGAAATCTGTTTAACCATAATACATGATCTTTAGACATTTTTGAGCTACGTGTGCATATATATATATATATATATATATATATATATATAAATTTTATTTCAGGAAAAGCTTCTAAATCAAATTTTTTTCTAAAACAATTTTTTCTATTAAAAAGTAACTTTCGGTTAACGAAGGCATTGTTTGAGCCCTCATTGAACTAACGTAGAGTTTGAGGACAGTCCCCAAAACATGCCTTTTGCATCCTGGCGGTAGACGAACTGATAATTTGGGGACTGCCCCTAAAATATGCATTCTCTTAGTATAGTTTGGGGACTCATCACAATAATGACGATTTCGGGTACAGTTGCTAGTGCATTACTTCCAATCCCATTAAAATTTGCTTGCTTAACATGAAGCAAATATATAAACAAATTTATTATTTCGTATTAAATTACTTAAATTGTCGCTGTATAGGCTAATTCTTATTATTAAGCGTTATCGAGGTGAAAAGCTCTGCAATGATACTACTAAATAGGAATGTGAGTCTTATAGTATCTATATGCCTAAAGGGTTTAAATTAATAGTATAATAATAAAAAATTACTTTTTATTTTCAAGGCGATAATGATAATGATACTAGATACTCGATTCCTCACACTTAACAAAAATATCATAGAAGACAGCAGTCTTGTCAATATTTATTCAGTTGTATTTTACAGCCTCAAGACCTCACTAAATATACTATTTAGTGCTTATACCGTCATCAACAATTTTATGCTTAAGCCGTTTCGTAGGAACATTTTCTATTTTAACTTCAGACAGAACCAAAGGTTGTCATGCATCTATTTAATAAAATACCACAGCTATCAAAAAGAAAAAAACGTAGAGTTTAATTTTCTTCTTACTTTCAATATCCTCATAAGGAATATTTTGGGGTGGTTAGGCCTAGAGACATGACCAAGCAAACTACAAATATCTTGGAGTTATATTTCCTTTGAAAGTTTGCAACATTTATTTTACTATAACATGGTGATTCGTTGGGTTGCTACCATATTTGCCATCCTCATATCTGGATAGCACATCAAGAAAATGAAACATTTGGGTCTTTAGAAATGTTAAGGCACATTGGGTATTCATAGTATGTCTAAAGAGGAAAGCCCCTACTAGATTACATTTGTAAACTTCAATCTAGATAGATTTTAAAATAAGATTGATTACACGATTACATAGTAAAATAAAAGTAAAATTAAAAATTGAAATAACCTCCCTACGTAAGAACCCCTAAAAAATAAAGAAATATGTATTAATGTACCTATTAACCTCATTATGTAACCCTATTAATATAGTGAAGTAAATAAGTATAATTAGTTAAATTGTACATATGAACTGCAGTAATTCGGTATTGTTCCACTTTTATACGAGGCGTTCACTAAGATTGTGGCTATGCTGATATATATTTTTAAACTATGCTGTTAGGAGAGGATGAGGTGTAGTAAGAGATTGGAAAAAGTGGATTACTCAGTCAATTTCAGTATGACTTATGTATACTAAATAGTACCTAAAACTCACTATTGGAGTGTTATTCGAAAATTTGTCAAAATGTTGACTTCTGTTAAATATAAGAGGTGTCTGATGCCATAGCAGGATTCACTTGGGCGATGACTTTTGGCCACCCTTTATACTACCAAGAGCCAGAATGACTATGATGAACTTTGTTTATCGTGCCGGTCAGCGTCAGTCCAATTTTGAAAAGGTTAACTAACCACGGATAAACTGATTTTTCAATGGAACTCAATAATTCGTTTAATTTCCTTTCATACGATATTTTTATATGTTTCTAACAGTTCCTTAAAAGTTTGAGAAATCATGATAATTTTTGATTATTGTGTGTTTTCTTAGTATTCATGAAATACTTTTGGTCATGAAAGCCGTAGAGTTTAAATTCGCATGTTAACTAAAGTGGAAATTTACAACCTTTTCAAAGATATCAGATGTGTTCGTAGTAATATTTCCCATCAGATGGCATGCGTAATTAGAATACTAAAAACTAGCTGCCCAAATATTGCAAATACCTTTCAAAACGCTAATAACATTTATTTTATTTAAATAATTTAATAATATTTTAAATATAATATTTTTAATCATTAGATGACAGGTAACCTTTTTTTTAAATGTGTTGCGATTTGGGACTGGAAACTCCAAAAATCCGAAATTTAATTACTGAAAACACGACACATAATAAGGACACATTTTTTGTTACAAAACTAATATAAAATCCTTCACCATGACTATTTATTTCACTGATGGTAAGAATTAATTATTGGCTTTCTATTACCATTTTATGCAGTTACTCAATTTGCTGTTTCTCGTAATATATTTTTTCCATTTTTGATACAAACAACAAGAAGACAAAAAACATCATACAGTTATTTTTTAAAACACAAAAATTAGTTATAATAAAAAATCACGTTTGTACTCCTAATTAAAACATAAGTTGAAATAAATATAATGAAAATTCCATAGAAGGATCCTTTTGCTTAGGTAAATGACCTTGCGACTTTCAGCTTACAAATAAACTAAGTTTAAAATAACAAACTAATTTACTGACTTTATAACAACGAAAAACACCAACAATTTAAAAAATAAAGTAACAGAAAAAATTGAGTAATTAACATGTTTTACTATAAAGACGATTTTATTAACATGGTAGAAGTTGTACATATTTTAAATATTTAACATTCATGCATTTGTACCCTTTGAATTGACTGTATCTACTGTTTGGATTTCTTTTTAAATAATGAAAGTGAATTTAACCCTTTAATCTCATCATACAGAAACTTGAATATTTTAGGACCAAAAATACCTTTGAGCTATAGTTCTTTCTGCTTTGGGTACTATGAAAATATTATTTAAATGCTGAACTAAATCATCTGATTATACATGGCAAATTTGATTTATGACATTTTGTTATAAATCAAATTTCATTTTGCAATCTACATCAATAAATATAAAGCCATTGACTTAATTCCAGCAATATACGTCGTTGTATTTCTACTGTGGTGTTATTGCCCAAAAAAACATAAAAGTAATCAAGAATATGCCACAAACAACGTTTAGAAGACAATAACAATATATGATGGTAATTTCTTATGTAAAAAAATATTTTATGATTGCTTCGAATCTCTGAAATGTATTAATCCTCAAAACCCAACTGATATTCTGCATACACAGTTAGCAACTATCATTCAAAGTGACACATTTTATTGTCGCATAGATAAGTTTAGGTATATTTTTTTACAACTTTATTGCAGTAATTCATTATTAAAGACGACACATATCGCCTTCGTAATAATATTTATTCTTCTGGTCTGTTCTAACAATTGTTTTGGTTTGTTAGTTCACCGAATCTTTAAACTGTTGGAATATAAAAAATGAGCCAATATTTCGGTCGTGTATTTGATCTCTGCTTCGTTATACCGACATTTCCGTGAAAGACTATTATTCGAAAATCGTCTACGGGCCACTGTGATAAAAAAGCATTCGACATTCCAGGCCATAATAAATACGAAATTTTTAACTTTAGATATTATGAAGGTGTATTGTTAAATGTTTCAATTTGAATGTTTGAAATTTAATAAATGTTAGATTAATATAATAAGTCCCTTTCTAATAGAATGGTTTTAGACAATTCATGGCAAATTATGAATTCCTTTGGGTTTTTTAATTGTTATTTTAGTCCTACAATTGAAATACAAATAATTACAGAACATTTTAAAATTGTATGAAAATAAACTAAAAATGGGAATATCAAAACGTTGATATATTATTCATAGTGTTAATGAAATTTAAGGATATTTGTAATTTTACATTAATAATTAAAAGCAGTTAAATGGGACATCATTTCTTCTTGGGGATTATGAGCAAAAATTTGTTTATTTAATTCCGCCATATTGGCTATTGACTCTCTAAAATTTAACATGAAAAACGCTTTTCAGGAATATGTAACTTGCCTCTGAATAGGAAAACTTGAAAACTATATCAAAAATACGCCTTTGATGTAGTTGGACATAAAATCAGTAGGAACATAACCAGGACGTATATGATTAAAAAATAATCTGGCAGAACAGAAATTTTGTCAAATACTACAGATTAAACATTTATAGCATGCTTCTTTTATCAAATATGTTATAATTTATTCAGATATAGGGATTTCAAGTAAAACTTGTTTTTCCTGGATAGATCATTTCACTCGTTTTGTGAAGTTTGTTCCTGTCATCCTCTATTTTCTTGTAAAGGTTTTCTTGGGAAATAACTGCCGAAAGTCCAAATCTGAGAACCCTAATTGTTGTGTACTTTTTATATTCAGCTTTTATCATAACTAATAAAACCTTTTACTAAACATTAAATTGTTGTACGCACCATGCGGTGGAAATAGTCATCAGAAACAATTTGATGAGTTTTACATGTTTTACAGTGATGTTTTAGAAGTTCTATGTATCAGTCTGAATATTATCATTGACTATGTACAATGTACACATCCATTAATATTGCATAATTTTACTAATGAGAAAATATGTTTTATTTCAAGAAATAAACATAAAAATGAGATTCAGACATGCAAAAAAACATTGACATTTACACTACTCCGGTATTCCCGGATATAGTAAATAATAATTTACATTTATTGAAAATAATTCGTTTTATTCCATTCGTCTATGACAATAAAAAAGCTTGCATATCAAAATAAACTATTCCATTCAATGTCTATTCCTAGTATATCGTGTTGAGTTCGTTACCAAGTTATAGTTACACTCGTCAACAAACTTGCTAATAAGCTATACTTGAGGAAGATAGGTAAATGTGTTACCCTCTGTAGTCTGTTTACAACTGAAATATCTGTAGCGGTTTAGGCGATTCTTTTGGGAATATTTTTACATTAGTACATTAAAAACACATTAAAAAACAAATAAAATATATTTCATTTTTTTATTAACCTATGACGTGAGGTCATAGGTTAATAAAATACACTTAGAGATAAATAATTATTTTTGATTGGATTTTTACAAATTTTTAAAAACTTCTTGCAGTTTAAACTATTAAGATACTCTATATATGTTATACGTGAGCTTTCTATACTACATGTCTTACTGTATCCTATATGTCTAATATGTCTAGGTTTGAAAGCCTTAATACTTAGTGTTTTCAAATTTAACTCTTTAACATTCAGTATCGAACAAATTAAAAAACTATCCGAAAGTATTAAGTATTAAACCACAAAAATTATTTATTATTAATTAAACATTAATTAAAGTAAGGTTAAAATTTAAAATGAAATGAAACTGATTTTACTAGAGTGTTTCTTCACACATGACATCAATGCAATAAGCTTGAAGACGTCGTGAAACATTGGTATGCTGCTAATAACATTAGCAACTATTCTTCTTTCTGTTTGGACTATAAATTGTTTTTGAAAGTTTTTCCCAAGTGTGTCCCATGGGTTTTATATCCGGGGATAATGCAGCCAATATGATTGATTCATTTGATTTTAAGGCAGTCAATAAGTGCATTAGTAAAATGTGGTGGAGCATTATTGTCAATGAAAACAACAGCTTTCTGTAGTCGAAGATGAAATCTCTAACCTTTCAGCCTGAATTCAGCATATAAATTATCACATGGATGTAACCAGGGACAAAGCATGCCCTGTTTGTTTGTGGCTACACACAAGTTATGCTGCAACAGATATTGCTTAAATTTTTATATAAATGTATGTCGTTTTCAACCAATTTAAAAAATTCGTGTAGAGACAGTATTGAACTCTTCATTTTTTATCATCAATATTATTTTAAAAATAAAACAAATTTAACTAGAGCAATTTATTAGGAAAAGTATTGCACCGTGTTGGATTCTCATTTTCCGCAATGGGGGACGTCTACAAAAACGAGTGGACACCAAAGTCAGATAGAGACATTCCAAGTCCAAATATTCGCCATTTAGAATCATAGGAGAATGTTTTAATTATGATTCCATGAATTAGAGACATTTGGTTAGTTAAGATGAATATGTGATTGATATATATTCAATCGAATTTTTGTCATTCTTTTTAAAAATGTATTACAACAAAACTAGAAGGCAAGAATAGATGTTATTGTTTTATTGTTTCACATACATATATTTAATTTGCTTCACATGTTTGTTCGTCTATTTCCTAGCAGAAGTTTTCGAAAAAACATTACTATAAACAACAGACCTCTATAACAAACCAATATATTTCAGAGAAACACACGTTTAATTACATTTTAGCAACATTTAGCAATCCCATAGAGACGTCGTAACCCTTAAAACAACTAACTGTTAAGTAAGTGTAAGTATGGTAATACAAAACCAAATTACCAGTCCAATGTTTTTTAGCCAAATTCTTACCCCCAATAATCTAAACATATTTAAATCAACGTGTAACACCAATTGTTAATCCTAAATAAAAAATTAATTTATTAGTTTATTTTTATGTTTTCTTGGGAATAATACCACAATTGAAATAAAAAGCAGCATATTGAACAAACCAAATGTTTCAAAGTCGATTCTGACTTCGTTATATATTAAGTGGCGTTCTTAGGTACGACTTTGTTATAAGGTAGCGCATTCGCCAAAAATATACTGAAATCATTAATATCAAAAACAAAACATTACTACTTAGGACAACCACATGGTAGTTACAACTGTACATATACAGGGTCTCTCAGAACGATTGAAAATATTGGGTAGCAGATTTAATGTGCAAACAGTATTCATAACAAGAAATACACTGAAATCTATTATCGAAAACAAAACCAACCAACAAAACTCAGAACTCAAAAAACTGCATATACAAGATTCCTTGCGAATGCAATAAATTTTATATTGGAGAAACCTCGAGACCATTAAACGTACGAATAAATGAACACAAGAATTACATAAAGAAAAGACAATATCAAAAATCGAAAATATGTGCTTGGGACCTAGGCCATAAAATACAATTTGACAATTCAACTATACACAACAACACAAAACGAAAAATAAAAGATTTCTTTTGAATGAAGGCGATTGTATTATAATTCTGTAGAATTCAATCGTATCTGGTTACCGACAATTAAGGAAGAAATTATTAGTGGTCATCTCCTTTTGAAAAACCCATTATCGGGATAGTTCATAAGGTTTTTCCTAGGTTTTCCCTTATGACGTTAATGAAATACTGAAACAGCAGAATTCTTTGATCGCATTTATGGCTTATAACAAAGTCGTAGGTAACTAGGAACGCCACTTGTAAATTCTAAGGACAACTCTTTCAAATTCTTCCAATTTGAAAAAACCATAATATATGATCTTTAGAATTGTTTCTGCTACCTGTGTATATAAAAACAACATTTGTTTTCTTCTGTCAATTTAAATGTCATAAATAAAACTTTCATTTTGCAATTTAAATTTTCAATACATATAAAGCCATTGACAACAAAGTTAGAATCGACATTGGAACGTTTGGTTTTTTCGTTCAATATACAGCTTTTCAATTCAAATGTGATGTTATTCCCAAGAAAACATAAAAATAATCAAGAATATGCCACAAATAACATTTAGAAGATAATAAGGTATTCGTTTTACTTTTGAATATAAAGGATATTCCATCTCAAACGAGCCACCTAGTAGTAAAACCGGATTATTAAATTAAAAGTTTTTACTGCATGGAAAAGTATTAAAAAGGAGTTCATTTATAGTACGCTCTTAAACCATCCTGTTTCACTGCCGCACCCTCTGATAACACACAATACAAGAAAAACATTAAATGTAAACATTTATTTATTTTACATTATTTTTTGCTGATACAGCAAGTTTGTTTATCTGTTCTGACATTTCTTCGATCATTTGAAGCATTGTACATTTATCTGTCAAGTTATTACTTTACTGATTTGTTGAAAATTTAAAAGATAATTATGGTATACACATTGAAAAAACGTGTTGAGCTGGTAAGTCTTTATTATCAAATTCAAAATTGTGCTCGATCTGCTGCAAGGGTTCGTCATAAATACGTATTGGGGTTGATATTAAAATTTGTTGAGACGGGCTCAGTTATGAATAAAAAAGGGGACCGATTGGAATTGTAAATGATGAATGGGTAGCTGTGGATACATTGGGCCATGTCCAACTTATACCAAACACGCAGTCTGTCCAGGAAATCTCTGCAGCTTCCGTTATTAGCAAAACTAACGTTTTTAGAATTTTGCATAAATACAAATTCCATCCGTAAAAAATTAAATTACTTCATGAATTGAATGAGGATGATTGGGATCGAAGGCAAGAGTTTTGCGAAACTATGACCCAGCGTATGATCGAAAACCCGAATTTCTTGTACAATGTTTGCTTTTCGGATGATTGCACTATTTCACTTCATGGCGAGGTTAACCGACATGACTGTAGATTTTGGAGCGATACAAATCTTCATTTATTTCGTGAAGTTCATAGTTAACATAAGGTAAAACTAAACATTTGGGTAGGGATTTTGGGAAATCATCTAATTGGACCCTTGTTTATTCCTGGTAATTTAAATCACAATATATTGGAAAACGAAATTAATGCATTGATAATAGAAAAATTATAAAATGATCCTCTACTTCATGAAGAGCAATTGCATTTCCAACAAGATGGAACTCCTTGTCACTACGCCGCACCAGTTCGTCAATACCTCGATTTGGAATACACTGGTCGCTGGATTGGAAGAAGAGGTCCTATAGGATGGCCTACCCGATCACCTAATCTGAATCCTTTGGATTTTTTTTGTGGGGACATGTTAAATCCAAAATTTTTATGACTCAACCTGAGAATTTGGACGAACTTCGCCAACGGATTATAGCGGACTGTCTTCAGATAACACCGACTATGCTGAACCATGTCAAAGACGGCTTTCAGTCAAGGTTGTACTATTGTATGAAACTCAATGGCAGACACTTTGAACATTTGCTTTAGAGGCCTTGTATTGTAATGTTTTTTTAATACTCTTTTTTTATTACATGTGCAGACATTTTAATAAAAAAAATTATTACGGCGGTATAGTCAATAAAAAGGGCTTTCAAATGATATACGACAACACCTATTTTCCCTATCTCAAATCTCAACGTCATTGAACTGGCCTGTTTATGTTGAATGCGCGCAAGCACTAATTTACCTCAAAAAATGTCCCCCTCGAAACTAAAATCGACCTTTTTTTTCTTATTGCAATAGTTTTGAAAATAATCAAGATATTCAAGGTGGCTGTATACAGTGTAATAGATAACAATAGTTACACGTTATGAGTGACCTAAACACAAAATAAAAAAATTTAAGAGGTTTGCACTTTAGCCATCGATAGACTATGTTACGCAAGGGTTAGTATGGATATATTTTAGATTACGTTAGAATCATTAAGCCCTTCAAAAACGATAACTTACATTTTATCATTTGATGTAACTGTCCTCAATTTACGGCTTGTGTCTCTGCCAATATACTTTTAAGTTATTTCTTTGTTCACGAAATATTAAATTCACATACGACGTTTCGTTTAAAAAAATAATAAGGTATACTGATTCTTTTAAGAAATTTACCCAATAAATATATTTTTGAAGAAAATTTGGCAACATCGTTGCAGAAGACTATTCTAGTTTTTTATATGATAAACTGTATAACATATGTGCATATTTCAATGAAATTCTTGGTTATTGAATATCTTTTTTGCAGACATTAGAAGACCAAAGAGAAAAACCGAAAAAATTCGAAGGTATTCGGCGCCACACATCTCTTAGTACAAACGACTGAACACCGAAATTTTCGACACTAAATGATAGAGCGCTGCCGAAAGATAGGTCGTTCTTCGCCTAAAGGCTAGAACCAGACAGCCAGATAATTAGTACTTAAGTCGGTACCGCCGTCTGTACGCAAACGTACATGTGTTATTAAATATTTTTTATGCCGGAAACGAGGACCGAACGGCCGCTGGGTAGCTGCTACCTTGCCATGCTGTGCCATTGTTTTAGTGGTTTCTGTAGGATTTTCAAAACTTAATGTCAAATGGTCGACAGCAGTTGTTTCTACCATTGCACTGACATTCGCTAATTAAATTATCTTTTGCAATAAATTATTTATAAATTTACAATGATATAGCACATTCAGTATTGTCCTGAACATTCTAAATAAAAATGTTGCCAAGTACGAGTTGGACTCGCATATTAAGTGTTCCGTACCACCTTCAAGATTCTAATATTCCAGTTTCAGACAATCAGGGAATGAGTGCATTTTCTTATATTTGCCTTAATATCTCTTAAAGGAAGCGTTTTAAAATATTCGCTTTCATTTTCCACACATAGACTTTTTATTATATCTGCTTCATGATTCGCTTGATTTTTATAAAAATACATAGTTATTTAATTTTCTAACTTGGCCCCGAAAGTTAACATTAGAGTTTTATTTTACTAATAAACTTTCAGGGACGACTTTTATAATCTGCTGTCTGAATTTTGAGGATCTGTAGATTGGAAGATAAAGGGGAAAATAGGTCAAGTTTCAAATAATAACTTATTAAATCTGTTAGACAAATATAATTTAATCAATTAAAATACAAATAAAATATATTTAAAAAAATCTTATATAGTGAAGTTTCTAAAGTGGGAATTAAGTCGGTATTTAATATTTCTGTTAATATCTTTTAAACAAATGATTTAAAAACATGATATGTTTGGAATTCACTTAATGAGCCTTTTATTTGATATATTACATGATCAGTAAGAAATAATTTTAATTTGGTGTTTCCTATTTAATGCTGTAATTTTTTTCCCAAAGATGAGACCCTCACCAATCGATTTCTATCGATCGAAACTTCCAAATGGGAGAATTTCAACAAAATCGTTAGAGCCGTTTTCCAGAACTCAATTATAAATATATATATATATATATATATATATATATATATATATATATATATATATATACGTAAAGTATGGAACATACCAAATAAAATCTATCCAGATAAAAGAAGAGAAAAACCCTAGGACACGTCAACCTTAATTTAACAAATAGCAAATTTAGAGATATTTGTCATGACGTCATTAATGTTGTCTGCATGACGTCATACACATTTTTTTATTATGAACTCTATTATTAGATATATCGATTTGAAGGAGTTAGTAATTCCACACAGAGGAAGTTTAAATTTCAAATTGGTCACATAACAAGTTTTTCTAAAAAAATCATTTATTCACTGAAACTAACAAAATCTGCTAAAAGGTATAAATGTAATAAAAGAATAACGTAAGATTTATCTAATTTCTTGATGTAAGAAGGAGCAAAACATCGATCTTTAACAAAACATAAAAGTAGGGAAACACTTCCACCAGCAGTGTTAACCATCGAATTTGAAAATCGCATTGCTCATACATACAGACCACATTAATGAGGTTATTTATGAGCAATCTATGTATGTCTGAGTTTGCAAATTATTAAATTAAGGCCGACGTGTCCGAGGGTTTTTTCTTCCTTTATCTGGATAGATTTTATTTGCTATATCCATAATTTACGTGCACACGGTATATATATATGTAATGAACTAGTATGGTTTCTCGTCTGAATTTATGAAACACTCGACGTTCCGACTCCTGCTTTGGAGCCATTATTAAGAGACAAAATGTGAAAAAAGAGTTTCAGAGTCTAGATCGAAATCGGGACCTCAATCTGCCTACTCCCCAAGAGTTACTAGGTAACTGAACTGAATGTGAATCTGCTCTGCTTCTTTTATTTAATTTGAGCTAATACTATATATCACTGGTCAAAGAATCTTTGGAAGTAAACACATATATATATATATATATATATATATATATATATATACCACCGCACGTACCAAATATTAGATAGTGGAACTAGCTTACCTTTTATTCAGAATTTGAAATATGCCAATGTAACCTGTTTCGTTTAAAAATATAAACTGATATACCTAGCCTAATTTTACAGGGTGTTCCGTATATAGGATACGTGAAACATATAGCGTTAATAGAATTAGTTATAGGGGTGGTTCAAATGAGTTGAACTGGGTGGACCATAAATAGTTGCATATACCAGGTAGTTGAAAAAAGGACGGAGAAAAATTATATTTATACAGAGTGGGTAACAAAATGTTATATTCTTTGGCTCATAAATAGTTGCATATAAAATGTGGTTGAAATAAGGGTAAAAAGATTTATATTTATAAAAATCTTAGAAAAATGTGTTATGTAAGTAATTAGGATATTTCATTTATTTTCTCGAGTTATTATGTTATAGTATAGTTACGAGACGGGTTGTTGTTGAAATTTAAGATGGAGTGGAATTATAGTTTATAGGGTGCTTAACAAAATTATTTAATATCCACAACTAGTTGCTTATATAGGATGGTTGAAATATGTGGCGGTGTATGATTACAGTTATACAGAAATGTATAACTGAAGAAATGTTTTGATCTATGAGCTGTTTCTTATACAGGATAGTTGTATAGGGTGGAGTAGAGTTCTAAGTATATAGGGTGGTAGAGTTATAATTGTATAAGGCAGTTCAAAAAAAGTTGAATAACATTGTTATAGAGGGTGGCAAATAAGCAGTTGCAATTTAGGAGAAATTTGTTGGGGATTGGTGGATTTATAGTTATACAAAGTGATACCAAAAATGTTCTATTGGGTAGTTGTATATACAAGGTTTTTGAGATCGAGGGTGGAATGGAATAGTTTTACAGCGTTGCTCTAAAAATTGTTATATAGGATCGACTATGAACAGTTGCATCATATTATGTGGAATACCTAAAATATGGGCGAAGCAAAATTATAGTTACACAGTGAATTTAACACAATGTTAGAAAAAGTTGCATATAAAGGATGGTTAAAATACAGGGTGCAGAGAAATTATACTTTACAAGGTGGCTCAAAAATTTTCAGAAATAATTGTTATATAGCGTAGACCGTAAGCAGTTACATAGTTGAAATATAGGGTGCAGTAGAGGTATAGTTAGGTGTTTAAAAAATGTTATATTGGGTGACAAATAAACAGCAGCATATACAGGATGGTTGCACTATAGACTGAAGTAGATTTACAGTTATACAAGGTTGTTCAAAAAAGGTTGAATAAAACTGTTATATAGGGTGGCCCATAAGCACTTGCACTTTGGGTGAAATATATTCGGGATTGATGGATTTATTGTTATGTAAGGTGGTTCACAAAAGTTAGTAAAAGTTGTTATTTAGGATAGCCCATATGCTTCATAAGATATTTCTTTTTGCACAGAATTGTACATTCCCTACGCCGGTGAAACCGCGGGTAACGACTAGTTATCTATATATCAATACTATTATAAAATTGTAGTTTGTCTGTTTGTTTGTTTGTTTGTTTGTTTGTTAGGACATCACGTAAGAACTACTCAACTGAGTTTGCTGAATCTTTTTGTTGTTGCGAAGAATATAGTTTGACTTAAAATCTGGTATACATTTTCCCTACATTGATAAAAACGGTAGATATAGCGGAAAAACTACTACTATGTTCGGTAACACATAATTAGTCAGTTTTTTCCACCGCATGCACCAAAATTAGATACTTGCATCAGCTTAGCTTTTACTCAAAATTCGAAATATGTGACTGTAACATGTTTCGATTTTAAAAAAAATCAACCGACATATCAAGTGTAATTTTACAGGGTGTTCCATATATAAGATAGATGAAATTTAAGCTGAGTAGAATTACATGGATTTAAAAAATATTGAAAAAAAAGTATATTAGGTGGCTCGTAAGCAGCTGCATATCTATAATGTGCTTAAAATAAGGGGGAAGTTATACGGGGTGGTTCAGAAAAGGTATATTGAGTGGACCGTAAATAGTTGCATATAACAAGTGGTTGTAAAACGGGTGGAGTTATAATATATTTATACAGGTTACAGGGTGGATAACAAAATGTTATATTGTTAGGCTCACAAGTAGTTTCATATATAATGTGGTTGAAATAAGGGTAGAAAATAGAATTATATTTATACATGGTGGATATAAAAAATGTGTTATGAAAGAAGTTAGGAAAATTGAATTATTTACTTGAGCTATTATTATAGTTATGAAATGGGTTGAAAAAAATGTTAGAAGCAGTTGCTTATACACGGTGCTTGAACTATAAAATGGAGTGGAATTATAGTCTACAGGGTGGTTAAAATTTTTTTATATTCACAAGTTGTTCACAAGTAGCATATATAGGATGGTTAAAATATGTAGGAGAGTGTAATTAGAGCTATACAGATGGGTTAAAAAATAATTTTATATTTTCCATTTAATTCTGTAATGTGCCCCCAAAAAAATTAAGATTAGGGGTTTCTCCTTATTTCTCCTGTAAAATTCAGGTGAGGCCCTATATCTCTATTTTTTCAATTTTTACGTCTTATAGTTTCGGAGACAAGGGGGGGATGGGTAATTATTTGAATATTTTTGTTAATATCTTTTAAACTACTTATTTTTAAAATATAAAAAATATTTATTTGTTTTCCTCAGAATAATCCCTTTCATTTCATGCATTACATGATGGTTTGAAACTTAAATTTAAATTTTTCATTTAATTCTATAATTGCCTCCTAAAATTAAAATTAGGGGTTTCCTTTGATTTTTCCTGTAAACTTTGATCAACGTCCTACCTTCCATGTTTTTTGAAATTCTAGGCTCAATAGTTTCGGGGATAAGGAGGAAGTGATGGATTTTTTAAAATTTTTCCTAATTCAAAATTTCTTTGTTTACGATACCTACTCCTGGTCGGGTCATCAAACTCTACATTGATACCAAATTTCAACATTTCCCCTCAAGCAGTTTCGGAGAAAAATTCTGTGATGTGATAGTCCGAGAAATCAGTTTTGATATATATACGGAATCCTAAACAAGGCTATACCTAAATATTGTCTAGTTCCAGTAAAATTCAAATCTGTAATATAAAAGCCCTTTGGATTTACCCATGATAATCTCTTTAAGCTTTAAACAGATTTCATTTGGTAAGATTTTGAATGTAGAAAGTTTTGGAAATTACAGTTTTATGAGGTAAATTAAGCATAACCCTGAGCATTCGTCGCCCCTTTTTGAATACCTGTAATTATAGCAAAATTGTATTAGATCGGAATTCCAGGTTAAACCTTTTTCGAATATTTCCCTTTAATTTTCTATTTGTCTAAATATTTGGATATACCTGTTTCAATAATTATTTTGTTAACGCCCATAACTAGTATTCTGTTTTGTGATTTGGTACACCCTGTAAATTGTCAATAGAAGAATAAGTTTTTGTTCATATGGATTTTGGAAGAAATATACGAATATTAGTGACGAGGTCTACAGCTTTGGCATTTTGATGTTAGATTGTATTTATTGCCTGGCGGTCAGTTATTATCAGTGAAATTGACAAGTAAATCAGATACTTGAAATCCTTAGTTGATAGTTATTGTGTATATTTAATATAACTAAATTATTCTTTGTGTAAAAGGTGGCTTCAAATTCGTGAAAAAAAAATTATAAATTCAAAATACAGTTTTACAAAAGAAATAACTAGCCTATTTTATTGTTGTATATGATGCAAACTGAAGAGCAATGTTCTATTTTATATTGTATTTTTACCGTAATTTTCTTTAAAATCATTTCGAATGTACCCAGATGCATTCGACAGTATTGTAAAATTTTTATCCTTCTTTAATTAAACGAACATAGAGAATGAAGTATTCTCCCTCCTCGTTGCAATAAACTCGGATGCACCAACATTCTTTTCTTTGGTTCATTTGGTTTTCGTGGGTTGCTACAATTATCTTCTTCATAAAGAACCAGAGCTACAATAGATATTTTTTCAATCGAATAATTCAATGAAATTTTTCGCCCGTAAAATAAAATAATTAATACTAAATACTTCTAAAATGACATTTTAGAAGTAATAAAATATTTTACTTGAGTTAATTTTATTTCAGTTACGAGGCACACACATCCAACTACGACTATTGACAGTTTAAGACGTCAGGATGAGAGAGAACGAACTGTGAATAGGGTGAATCGACTAGACCGAGATCAGACCGAGATCGGACCGAGATCGAGATCATACTGGGAACTAACTGTGACCGGCACTATAATGTGGACTAGTGGTCGCCCAGTGGTCGAAATTCGACCCTATTTCATGAAATTGTAAAAAGTATATTTTTATAAGAAACAGAGTTGTGGAGAAATCGGAAAAGTAGATGTAATGACCAAAATTGTTCACTCATATTGACAAATCTATTACAATAAAAAAAAATGTAATCAAATATCGGTATTCGATATATTTTTGATAAATGAATGACCCCCAAAATTTTTGACTGGAACCGCTCCTGGCAAAATATTCGATATAATAATTGGAAGATGGTTCTTTGCAACCTAAAAGTTTTCGTCATTTGTCAATCAAGTTCCGGAATATTAAAAAAAAGAGAGGACCAACAACCCTCAGAGGATACGAGAAGACCATGAAAAAGATTACCAGAGAAGAGGACCACATCAAGTTCCTGCGCTACGCCAGAGACCTAAAAATCATACCAAATGGTTTCAAACTGAAGTCACCAATCCCAGGGAAACAAGCACAGAAGATACTTGACAAGGCAAGTCACGCTTTAGTGAGGTCAGAAATTAACCATCATCGTTGGAAAAAATCCCAACTCCTGAAGGACGCGGAAGAAAGGTTTCAAGAGATCAGAAGATGCACACACGTGGAGGACCACATGCCGATTTTTGCTTCGATCCAAAAACAATGTGACAACATCAGACGAATCGGCCAAAAGGTGCACACAGAGAAACTCAATAAACTTACCAGGAAGCAGTTGCCGAAGGATACAACCAACAAGAAAACAGTGGTGAACTTGTCATCCAGAGTTCTCACAGCAGTCGAAGAAACATTGCTTTCTAAGGGTCTAAACTACACTGTAGCTCCAAAAAATATACCAGTATTAGATATCATCAGTTCAGTGGAGTCAGCAATAGGCAGCAAAGATACACCACAACTGGAGGAATTTCGATGGAAAGTCAGGACCGCAATTGAGAAAACACAACACATCAAACAAAACATCAACTAATCCGAAAGTAGGATCATAAAAACACTTAAGGACGACAAATCTATCATCATTCTAGCAGCTGACAAAGGAAATGCCACCGTCCTGATGGACAGAACGGCAACAAGAAAATCGAGGACGTACTGTCGAAGGGAAAATACGAGCCAATACCTGCAGATCAAACATCCAAGATAGAACGGAAAACTTACAACACTCTCAGAGATCATGCTGAATACATTCCACCCGAGACAAGGAGAAAATTGACGCCATATCACAGCAAACCACCACATCTTTATGGACTACCCAAGAAACACAAAGCTGGAGTACCTCTCAGACCGATTACTAGTTCACGCAACTCGACAACAGCAGCACTATCAAAATTTCTTCTACCAATCATTCAACCTTTTGAGGGCAAAACATCATCGCACGTCAAGGACTCAAAGCACTTTGTCAAAATCATCGGATCAATGGAACTTGAGCCAGAACATCGCTTAATAAGTTTTGACGTTGAAAACCTTTTCACGAACGTACGACTAGACGAATCTCTCAACATAGTTAGGAAGAAACTTACTGAATACGAAATCTTGATGGAGGTGACGGAGCTACCAATAGACTCAATCATGGACTTACTTGAATGTTGCCTCAAGAACTGTTACTTTCAAGAAAAGGACAGGTTCTTCATGCAAGAAGATGGATTGCCTATGGGCTCCCCGTTATCGCCAACAGTCGCCAACATCTACATGGAGTTGTTCGAAGAACATACACTGAAGAGATACGATAAGCAGCCCAAGCTATGGTTGAGGTATGTCGATGACACCTTCATTATTTGGCAACACGGAGAGACACAACTACAGGCATTCCTGGAGCACGTAAACCGATGCCAACAATCCATTAAATTCACCATGGAGATGGAAGAAGGTGGGTGCCTACCATTCCTAGATGTAAAGTGTCAAAGGACTAAGACCGGAATCCAAACAACAGTCTACAGGAAGGCTACCCACACAGGACTGTATCTACATTACAATTCTAAACACCCATCAACAACGAAAACTGGCATCATCAAAACTCTAATCCATAGAGTCAAAAATATCTGCAGTACCCCAGAAGTCCTCAAAGAATAACAGGTGAAACTTAGAAAACAGCTTTTGGCGAATGGATACCCGGAAACCATCATCAACAAAGCATTTGAAGAACTGGACAAACCACTTAGGCAGGAAGAGGAAACCACGATAACAACATTATAGTAGTATAGTATACTAAAGGCTTGTCGGAGAAACTTAGACGAATTGCATACAGATATGGAATCAGCAATACCAAATAACTGTATATACAGTATACCTTGTAAATGTGGCAATCTTTACATTGGAGAGACAAAGCGACCGCTGGACACCAGGGTTAAGGAACACCGCACAGCTACTCAAAGGGCGGAGCTGATGAAGTCTGGGCTAGCTAACCACGCGTGGACCGAACACCACAACATCAACTGGGACCAGGTCAGGGTAATTCACAAGGAGGAGCATTGGTATAAAAGAAAATTTATAGAGACAGCATATATAATCTCGAACGAGAATATAATTAGCGAGCACGGCGTCCAAATTAAGAACATTTGGAAACCCCTTCTTCGCCAACTGTCGCTACGCATCACCGACAACCAACCGCGACAATACCACGGATAAACTGAATTTCTCATCATTAGCAGATACAAAGCTATTAAAACGTTGTGAGATCAATGTTTTCAAGACGATGGAAGTCCAAGGAAACTTCGAGGAACTCCAGGAGAACTTAATTATTTAGGTAATACATTCTCTATTGTCCGCTGTCTGACATTTTTTTACACAACACGTTCGGGAAGGTTGTGATAATAATATATTAATCAAATAATTAAATTCACATTGAAAACAGAATATTTAATATGAAAGTTAGCCCAACGCGTCCGAAAAATCAATACTGATCTACTAGATTGACTATTTGACCAGTAAATACTAACAACGCTTGTATGGCACTTCCAGAAGTATATGCTCTAAGAATAACGATCGCTCCATATATAATTACTCAATGTTTGGAATTTTGACCGACTGGCTTCGGCGTCACTGTCAGTTGTTTGGCGTTGACAATATGAACGTAAATAATGAATTTTCATTATATTTTATATCTATAATTAATCTCACCCTATATTTCATCTTCCCTATATATACAACTGCTTATGGGTTACGAAATGTTGTATTTCCATTTCCGCCACCCTGTATATGCATCTGTGTATAATATTTTTTGCACCAACCTGTTTAACTGTAATTCTACTGCACCTTCTATTCCAAGAATCCTGTAAATTCAACCGCTAATGGCCTTCCCTGTCTAATTAATTTATTAGTTATAATTGCACTCTACTCTATATTTTAAACACCCTATATATGCAACTGCTTATGTGCCACCCACGAAAAAAATGATTTCTAACATATCTGGAATTCCCCTGTATAATTATAATATAGAACGATTACTTTACCACTAAACAATAACAACGCTTGCATGCCACTTCCAGAAGTACATGCTCTAAGTATATAACAGCATTGGTCCTTCTATATATAATTACTCAATGTAATTTCGAAAAGATTGTTGAGGAGGTCTTGAATTATTTTGTCTATTCATGGGTTTTCTCTCCTCCAAATTTTTTCCTGTGTATGGAAACGTTTCAACTCCGAGTCTGGAGTCGTTGTCAATCGTTTAGTGTTGTTTTCGAGGTTTTTTTCTAAAAAATTTTCGCTTTGATTTTGAATTTATTGTTTGTCAAAAAATTTGACACTGACAATTTGTCGTTTGGCGATCACTTGACGCTGAGGTTACCGTTTTTTTGTTCTGTTAGCAGTAAATTCTTCCAGTCCAAATGAAGGTCGGCTGAAGGTGCTCCGATTTCAGTGTTGTTTATCATCATACAGCTGGCTTCTTTAAGTTTTCTCTTTTTTAAGTTTTCTTCTTTCAACAAGATCTTTGTTTTATCCCAGTCTATCCTATGGCTGCCGGTGCTCGTTAATACATGATTGGCCAAATTTGATTTGTCCACATGTCTTCTGGAAATGTTATATTGATGTTCTTTTTTCCTTACTTCTAAAGGTCTAGAAGTTTCACCGGTATAAGAATGGCCACAGTCACACAAAACACTGTACACACAATTTTTAGAACTCTGGGTTGCGTTAAACGGTTTGGTATGTGTGAGGATAGAGCGCAAGGTATTATTTGTTTTAAAAACAGTTTTAACGCTGTATTTATTTCCTAACCGCTTATTTTTTTCCGATACACCTGGGATATATGGAATTATGTTCATAATTTGGTTGTCTGTTTGTGTTTGGTTGGTATTAGTGTGATGGTTATTTGTGCTGGTTTGTTGTTGCGATTTTCTTTCTAACTGATTTATAGTTTTATTTATAAAGTCTTGGGGATATTCGTTTTGAAGTAGATGTTTTTTGATAATATTGACTTCTTTGTTAAAGATTTGGGTGGATGAAGATATGTTTTTTGCTCTATCATATAAGCACTTTACAACACCTTTCTTTACATTTAAAGGATGGTTGGAGTGAAAATTCAAATATCTATTAGTATTTGTAGGTTTTCGATAAGTACTTGTACTTATTGTGTTGTTTGTTCTATCTATAAGTACATCAAGATAAGCAAGTTTATGCAAATTTTCCATCTCCATTGTAAATTTTATTGTGGGTTCTTGACTATTGATGTAATCTAGGAATGAGTGCAGTTCTTCAGCACCATACTCCCAAACCACAAAAATGTCATCAACGTATCTCCACCACACTTTTGGTTTATTTTTATATTTGCCTATGAATCTTTCTTCAAAATATGTCATGAATATATTACTGATTATAGGAGATAAAGAAGAACCCATGGCCATACCAAATTCTTGTTTATAGAAATCTCCTTCAAATTGAAAATATGTAGTGTTTAAGCAAAGTTCGGTTAGTTCCATAATTGTGTCAATGTTTAGTTTTATTTTGTTGTGTAAGGTAATATCTTGTTGTAATTTATTTTTTATAATTTGTAATGATTTATCAACAGGTACATTTGTAAAAAGACTATGTCGAAACTTACTAGTATATCATTTCTGTTGATAATAATGCTTTTTAATTTTGTTAAAAAATCATTAGTGTTTTTTAAATTGTTTGGATTATTTTCGTAAGGTTTAATTATATTTAGTAAAAATTTTGATATGTTTTGTAATGGTGAATTTATTGAACTTACAATGGGTCTCATTGGTATTGTGTCTTTATGTATTTTTGGAACGCCATATAAATGTGGAGGTTTACTATAGTGTGGTGTTAAGTGTTTTCGTTCTAATGGAGTGAATTCTTGTTTGTGTTTTGTTATAATGTCTCTAGCGGCTTTTTCTATATTTTGCGTAGGATCTTTTTTGAGCTTAGAATATGATCCTGTGTTAATACGGTCCATCATTTTGGTGTTGTAATCATTTTTATCAAGTATAACCGTAGCGTTACCTTTATCGGCAGGTAGAATTTTAATTGTGTTGTCTTTTTTAAGTTTTTCTACGGCATATTTCTCTGTAGGAGTAAGATTGTATTTCATTTTGTGTTGCTTCTCTAGAAGTAATTTATTTCTTATTCGGTATTCACTTGACACTTCTGGAGGCAGTTTTTGGGCTGTGTCTTCAATCGCAACTATCAGATCTAGTTTAGGTATATTTTGTGGAATGATTGAATAATTTAATCCCTTAGAAAGTACGTATTGTTCTGTTGGTGTAATGTGTTTAGTTGATAAATTAATCACAGTTTTATTGATGAAATTTGTATTTGGTGTAAGTACAGATTTTTTGTGTTTTTCATTTAAGAGATGTTTAAATTTATTTATATTTCTGTTTTTACATATTTGAAATTCCAAGCTGTATGAATCCTTTAATTAAAGATGCGGTTATAGTCTGATGGAATGTGCGTTTCTTTGAATTTGTTTTCTAATATAATGATGTTATTTTTAAGGCTTACCTTCAATTTCCGACGGTGTTGTATTCTATTTCTAACTAAAGCATTACCTGTTTTCAACTGAATTCTAATACTACCTCTGTCTGTGAATGGCATTTTTGGTAACAACCCCTTTGGAATTATTCCCTCATTTCGGCATTTTATTAGGAACGTTAAGCTGTTCTGTGATCGTGCTAGTTTCTTATTCAGGTTTTCTAATTTTCTAAAATTTGTTGTTGAAATTGGCCCATACCTCATTCGTAAGTTATTTCGAAAAGATTGTTGAGGAGGTCTTGAATTATTTTGTCTATTCATGGGTTTTCTCTCCTCCAAATTTTTTCCTGTGTATGGAAACGTTTCAACTCCGAGTCTGGAGTCGTTGTCAATCGTTTAGTGTTGTTTTCGAGGTTTTTTTCTAAAAAATTTTCGCTTTGATTTTGAATATAAATATAAATAAATTTAAACATCTCTTAAATGAAAAACACAAAAAATCTGTACTTACACCAAATACAAATTTCATCAATAAAACTGTGATTAATTTATCAACTAAACACATTACACCAACAGAACAATACGTACTTTCTAAGGGATTAAATTATTCAATCACTCCACAAAATATACCTAAACTAGATCTGATAGTTGCGATTGAAGACACAGCCCAAAAACTGCCTCCAGAAGTGTCAAGTGAATACCGAATAAGAAATAAATTACTTCTAGAGAAGCAACACAAAATGAAATACAATCTTACTCCTACAGAGAAATATGCCGTAGAAAAACTTAAAAAAGACAACACAATTAAAATTCTACCTGCCGATAAAGGTAACGCTACGGTTATACTTGATAAAAATGATTACAACACCAAAATGATGGACCTTATTAACACAGGATCATATTCTAAGCTCAAAAAAGATCCTACGCAAAATATAGAAAAAGCCGCTAGAGACATTATAACAAAACACAAACAAGAATTCACTCCATTAGAACGAAAACACTTAACACCACACTATAGTAAACCTCCACATTTATATGGCGTTCCAAAAATACATAAAGACACAATACCAATGAGACCCATTGTAAGTTCAATAAATTCACCATTACAAAACATATCAAAATTTTTACTAAATATAATTAAACCTTACGAAAATAATCCAAACAATTTAAAAAACACTAATGATTTTTTAACAAAATTAAAAAGCATTATTATCAACAGAAATGATATACTAGTAAGTTTCGACATAGTTAGTCTTTTTACAAATGTACCTGTTGATAAATCATTACAAATTATAAAAAATAAATTACAACAAGATATTACCTTATACAACAAAATAAAACTAAACATTGACACAATTATGGAACTAACCGAACTTTGCTTAAACACTACATATTTTCAATTTGAAGGAGATTTCTATAAACAAGAATTTGGTATGGCCATGGGTTCTTCTTTATCTCCTATAATCAGTAATATATTCATGACATATTTTGAAGAAAGATTCATAGGCAAATATAAAAATAAACCAAAAGTGTGGTGGAGATACGTTGATGACATTTTTGTGGTTTGGGAGTATGGTGCTGAAGAACTGCACTCATTCCTAGATTACATCAATAGTCAAGAACCCACAATAAAATTTACAATGGAGATGGAAAATTTGCATAAACTTGCTTATCTTGATGTACTTATAGATAGAACAAACAACACAATAAGTACAAGTACTTATCGAAAACCTACAAATACTAATAGATATTTGAATTTTCACTCCAACCATCCTTTAAATGTAAAGAAAGGTGTTGTAAAGTGCTTATATGATAGAGCAAAAAACATATCTTCATCCACCCAAATCTTTAACAAAGAAGTCAATATTATCAAAGAACATCTACTTCAAAACGAATATCCCCAAGACTTTATAAATAAAACTATAAATCAGTTAGAAAGAAAATCGCAACAACAAACCAGCACAAATAACCATCACACTAATACCAACCAAACACAAACAGACAACCAAATTATGAACATAATTCCATATATCCCAGGTGTATCGGAAAAAATTAAGCGGTTAGGAAATAAATACAGCGTTAAAACTGTTTTTAAAACAAATAATACCTTGCGCTCTATCCTCACACATACCAAACCGTTTAACGCAACCCAGAGTTCTAAAAATTGTGTGTACAGTGTTTTGTGTGACTGTGGCCATTCTTATACCGGTGAAACTTCTAGACCTTTAGAAGTAAGGAAAAAAGAACATCAATATAACATTTCCAGAAGACATGTGGACAAATCAAATTTGGCCAATCATGTATTAACGAGCACCGGCAGCCATAGGATAGACTGGGATAAAACAAAGATCTTGTTGAAAGAAGAAAACTTAAAAAAGAGAAAACTTAAAGAAGCCAGCTGTATGATGATAAACAACACTGAAATCGGAGCACCTTCAGCCGACCTTCATTTGGACTGGAAGAATTTACTGCTAACAGAACAAAAAAACGGTAACCTCAGCGTCAAGTGATCGCCAAACGACAAATTGTCAGTGTCAAATTTTTTGACAAACAATAAATTCAAAATCAAAGCGAAAATTTTTTAGAAAAAAACCTCGAAAACAACACTAAACGATTGACAACGACTCCAGACTCGGAGTTGAAACGTTTCCATACACAGGAAAAAATTTGGAGGAGAGAAAACCCATGAATAGACAAAATAATTACTCAATGTTTTGAGTCTGACGGCGGCGGCACATTCAGTAGTTTGGCGTTGACATTATGGACGTAAATAATGAATTTTTATGATAATTTATTTAATGAATGAACCAATATTATAAATTAATCTAAGCATTCTGCACTGAAGGTCGTCAGTAGCTACTAAACAAAACAAAAATGTAGAAAATCAGTTGAGAGACACAGGACAAAATGGTACCTAATCGTTTTGTCTTTGCCTATTTATATATAGATAAAGTCTTAATGTCAAATTGTGAGTGCTGAATTTGTCAACTCCTAGCTTACAATGTCACGATAAAATTTTCAGGTTAACTTCATCTGTTTGATATTGAATACTCTCTTCGACGTGTCATTCTTTTGTAGACAAAAAAATGACCTCTTCTAACCTAGGATTTACGGGATAACAGCAATTACATGGAACGACTTCGGTTTCTACAATTTTTTGAAATACCTATGAGATATTTACATCGTCAATTAAAAATTGTTTTGCTTGACGTAAAGTTTTTTGTGCCCTTAAAATAAAAGGGATCATTTTACTTTGTCAAGAAAGTTTTGAGAGTAATTTTTTCATGAAATTTATTTAAAGTATTTTTCTCTCGATTTTTTTATCTTCTACCCCAACACTGCTTCTTAATTTCATTAGTAAGCGGCTCGTTGGCATTCTACAGGTAAGCTTCGATACTGCTACAGGAACGAACAGCAAACAAAAGTTTAGCTGTTTCGCGGATAAACGTGCAATTAAGTAATTTTTTTTAATCACGGAAAAATTTCACTCCAACTGACTGCGCCACTTGAAGTCTAAGTTTTGAAAAAAAAACGCTTTTAGATATTTAAAGCATATTTTTTGATTGAATCGATTTGCAATAAAAGTTAACATCAAACTGAATAAATGATATTAATTCAAATAAAGAGCAATAAAAGCGCTAATTGATATATGCGTCAAGTCTATTATCGTGGTTTTACAATATTTTTACTGGTGTAAAATGTAAACAATATGTAATACAGATTATAAATATTATAAAATAATATAGAGTAAATTTCCATAAAACCTAAAATCTGTTATTAAAAAATATTTAGGTATATATTTGTAGCATTAAGTTGATGTTATTTCGCGAAAGGGAAGTTTATTCGATATAGGTAAAACTGCACCTCAAATTGCGGTGTATTTTATTACTTATTAAGCACAACAGACCCCGAAGGCGTTAGGCGTGTAATACTTTTTGTATACCAATTTTCCTATTTATTGTATTTACAATTTATACATCGGTTCCTTAATTATACGCCTCCATTCATTTCCATGGGCAGCTCTGGCTTTCCACTTCTTTATGCCTATTCCTTGCAGTTTTTCTGCTCCATTGACCAGCCATCTTCTCCGAGGTTGTACTATTATTTTCGCTCCTATCGGTTTTATATTTATGATTATTATTGACATCAATCTGCTCTGAGCTCTTACAAAAGTGTATTGTGTGAGAAAAATACTTCATTCTTTTTTTAAAGCCTAGAAATATACGAAAACTTTCTATTTGTGATATGCTATTCCAAACTAAGTGATAATATGACAATTTACCAAAAATAAAATATTCTTACTTTTAATTTTAACATATTTAACAATACACCTCAATATTCTACAAAAGTTAATTTATAAATTTACCAATTTATTTACTTTATTAAAGTGATTAAATTTGTTCATTTTCATCTTTTAAATTTTCAGCAAAGTATATGTTTAATATAAGTGTTTTATTTAAGTGATTTTTCACAAAAAAAACTCCATTGATACGAATTGAACCCACAAATTCAAATGTAATGAAAATACTAGAACTAAAAATATTGAGTTCAAGAGTTTTGATCAAAATTAACAATGAGTCTGTAATAAAATATTAATTCCAATGCTTCATGACACCGAAAGAAATAGTTTTTGAACCTGTTTATTACCTAGTTTCTTTGTCGCAGCGATTAGAGTTAAAATCTTTTGAATTATTAGTCTCTAAATACTGTTTCTCACGCCACATTATGTCCCATTATAATTAAATACTTAGGAGTGTTAATAACACAACACTGTTTTACTGAAAAGGGTTTCTAAAATTGATGTTCATTTGTAAATGTCGGATTTTTGTCGTTGATGGCATTATGGTTCTGTCTATAATACAACGCAATAACAAAATTTTAGAATCAAAAGATAAACATTTATTGTTCATTTTAAATTTATTGCAATTGGACCTGTTAGATGTATCAATGTAACTGATTACGTAATTGCATCGTTATTCTTGAAGAATGATATATATATATATATATATATATATATATATATTTGTTTTTAAGTTTTCGCGGGCACTAAATGTTTCAGGTGGATTCCGGGAATTCATCCGCGTAGTTGATAACTGATCCCTGCCGGGATCCATGGTAAAATGACGACGTTTCGACAGAGTCACATCTGCCCTCTTCAGGTCGGTTCGCATAATTCTCGTAGCCTTCTGCTTTCGCTTCTAGTTACTCGAATACTAAGATTTTCTGAAGCGAGCGCGCTGTTATATAGTCGCGGCTTGGGGCCTATCGGTTGACACCGTGAACAGCTGCGTGTGATTGGCCCTTGGCGCTCAGTGGGCACGGCTCCATCCTGCTGATTTGTTATTTCCGGTTGAGTGGTTATTGGACGGGTCCGGGCCGGTACGGTGTTTAATAGGATTTTCCAACAATTCGATAAGTTCTGAATTTCATTGCGTGCGTTTAGACTGTAAGGTCTCTTCGCTATTTCAATTGCCTCTCTTACGAGTCTTGATTTCGGGTGTTCTATACTTGCCAGTACTCTGGTGTTCTCAAAGTCTATTCGGTGTGACATCGTGGTGGCGTATTCCGCAATGGATGTTGTTTTTTCCTGCTTCCTTACAGCGTTCTGGTGTTCATCACGTCTAGCTTGAATTCTTCTATTAGTTTGCCCCACATAGATTTTATGACAGTCTGCACATGGAATCTCGTACACTCCCTGTTGTTCTAAAGGGATCCTCGTCTTCGGAGTCCTTAACACCGTGCTTATTTTTCTGTCTGTATTGAAAATAGTATCGATATTGTGTCTCCGTAGAACTCTTGCAATACTGTCCGTGGTTCCCTTGACATACGGTAAATAAGCCTTGGTTATTGGTGTCTCATGCTCCTCGTCTGTTTTTCTCGGTTTTGACTTTAGGGCTCTTTGTATATTTCGGTCTGTATATCCGTTTTGTCTCAGAGCTGTTATTAAACTGTCCATTTCCTGTTTGATGTTATCCTGATCAACTAGCCTTTGTGATCTGGTTACTAAAGTCTTGACGACGGCTTGTAGTTGGGCTGGGTGGTGATGAGAATTAGCATGAAGGTATCTGTTGGTGTGAGTTGCTTTCCTATATACTGCATGGTCAAGGGTTCCATCTTGCTTCCTATTTATGAGAACATCAAGGAATGGCAGTTGATTGTTGGGTTCAACCTCCATGGTAAATTTTATTTTGTGATGGATGCCATTAAGGTGATCTAAAAAAGTATTGAGGTGTTCCCTCCCATGAGGCCAAATAACAAATGTACATATCGCAACCACAAACTGGGTTTAAAAGTTGTTGTTCTTAGTGCCAACTCCTCAAAGTTCTCCATAAAAAGGTTCGCTATAACTGGTGAGAGTGGCGATCCCATTGGAGCTCCTTCCACTTGTTTGTATCGTTGGTTCTCGTAAACAAAATAGGTGTTCATCAGACAGTGCCTTGTTAAGTCTACAAGGTGTTGAGGTGGTTTGTATTTTTCTATTATGATATCCAAGGCTTCGTCGATAGGGATGTTGGTGAAAAGGGACACTACGTCAAAACTTACAAGAAGACACTCTGGTTGTAAGACCGTTTTTCTAAGAATTTCGATGAAATGTGTCGAATTTTTTACATATGAGTCTGCCCCCTCTGCAAACGGTTGAAGTTGTTGGGCTAGGTATTTGGCTAGGTGTGTTGGGGATCCAATTGAGCTTACTATTGGCCTCAAAGGTGCACCTTCTTTATGTACTTTTGGCAACCCATAGAATTTCGGACATCTCGATGACTTTTCACGCGGAATGAGTTGCAGTTGGAGATTTTTGTCGATCCTACTTGCTTGGATTTTGGCCTTGGTTGTTTTCTCTAGATAAGTTGTTGGGTCAGTAGTAATTTGTTTATATGCTGGATCTTGTAGCAATATTTGAATTTTGTTGGAATAATCCGCTGTATCTAAAATTACAGTCGCATTTCCTTTATCATTAGGTAGAATGACAATGTCCTTGTTGAGGCGCAGTTGTTTCAAGGCCTCATTTTCTTCTATAGATAGGTTCCTTTTGGGTGGTTTACACTTTCTTAGAACATGTGACACATCTTGTCTAATTATTTCAGCGGTGTTCGCAACTAATTTTAAAACTGCTGTTTCCACGCCACATATTATGCTCTCTGTTGGTATGTGAGAGGGAGCAATAGCGTAATTGAATCCCTTAGCCAACACGCCAATCGAGGAAGTGTTCAATTGGACCGAAGATAAGTTATAAACGGTTTTATTCGTTTACAATTGCCGTGAGGTTAGACTGTGACCGTTATTTTCCGAGACAAATTCCTTACCAACGATACAAACAAGTGGAAGGAGCTTCAATGGGATCACCACTCTCATCAGTTATAGCGAACCATTTTATGGAGAACTTTGAGGAGTTGGCACTAAGAACAACAACTCTTAAACCCAGTTTGTGGTTGCGATATGTGGATGATACATTTGTGATTTGGCCTCATGGGAGGGAACACCTCAATACTTTTTTAGATCACCTTAATGGCATCCATCACAAAACAAAATTTACCATGGAGGTTGAAGCCAACAACCAACTGCCATTCCTTGATGTTCTCATAAATAGGAAGCAATATGGAACCCTTGGCCATGCAGTATATAGGAAAGCAACTCACACCAACAGATACCTTCATGCTAATTCTCATCACCACCCAGCCCAACTACAAGCCGTTGTCAAGACTTTAGTAACCAGATCACAAAGGCTAGCTGACCAGGATAACATCAAACAGGAAATGGACAGTTTAAAAACAGCTCTGAGACAAACCGGATTTACAGACCGAAATATACAAAGAGCCCTAAAGTCAAAACCGAGAAAAACAGACGAGGAGCATGAGACACCAATAACCAAGGCTTATTTACCGTATGTCAAGGGGACCAAGGACAGTATTGCAAGAATTCTACGGAGACACAATATCGATACTATTTTCAATACAGACAGAAAAATAAGCACGGTGTTGAGGACTCCGAAGACGAGGATCCCTTTAGAACAACAGGGAGTGTACGAGATTCCATGTGCAGACTGTCATAAAACCTATGTGGGGCAAACTAATAGAAGAATTCAAGCTAGACGTGATGAACACCAGAACGCTGTAAGAAAGCAGGAAAAAACAACATCCATTGCGGAAGACGCCACCAATGTCACACCGAATAGACTTTGAGAACACCAGAGTACTGGCAAATATAGAACACCCGAAATCAAGACTCGGAAGAGAGGCAATTGAAATAGCGAAGAGACCTCACAGTCTAAACGCACGCAATGAAATTCAGAACTTATCGAATTGTTGGAAAATCCTATTAAACACCGTACCGGCCCGGACCCGTCCAATAACAACTTAACCGGAAATAACAAATCAGAAGGATGGAGCCGTGCCCACTGAGTGCAGGGGCCAATCACACGCAGCCGTTCACGGTGTCAACCGATAGGCGCCGAGCCGCGACTATATAACAGCGCGCTGGCTTCAGAAAATCTTAGTATTCGAGTAACTAGAAGCGAAAGCAGAATGCTACGAGAATTATGCGAACCGACCTGAAGAGGGCAGATGTGACTCTGTCGAAACGTCGTCATTTTACCATCCATCCCGGCAGGGATCAGTTATCAACTACGCGGATGAATTCCCGGAAACCACCTGAAACATATATATATATATATATATATATATATATATATATATATATATATATTGTAATGGATTTAAACAGACATAAGGTAATATAAAAGTTTAGCAATTTGAATAAAATGCATACATATATAACAAAGAAGTGAAATTGCAGGAATCATATCAAAGATAAAGTTAACCTAAAAATAAAAACCATTTAAAAAGAATGTTTCAAAAGCAAATTGTTGAAAGGATAAAAGGTGGCATATAAAGTTAGATATTCTATCATGCAGATTTTAATAAAATTGGAATAATTACATAAAGAAATCTATGCAGGGAGTCATATTTAGGTCAAACAGCAAAAAGGTTAAATTCACTTATAAAAATCACAGTAGAGTTTGTAAAACATGTATAGATCACATATTAGGCCATGAGAACACTGAATATAACACATTTTAGATCAAAATTAAGTTTTAAATACATAAATTTGTTAAATAAAGAGAGAATTGAAACGTCAAAATTGTAAAAACCATTATAAATTTTAAGGAATGATGGAACAGTAATGAAATTTATACCAATAGAAAGAGCTTAGAGCATAGTTTATAAAAATTCAATAGTTCAAAAGATATTAAGTCTAAATTTTAATAAAATCCAATTTTCTTTAAAGTACCTGTTAAATGACTGGTGGCCAACAGGTGACAAGTGTCAAATCAATTTTTTTGAAAATATGAATTAAATGATTTAGATAAAATTTATGAGAGTAAAAGGTATTGAAATTTAAATTATTTACACATATTATTATAATATATATATATATATATATATATATATATATATATATATATATATAGATATATATATATAAACAAGAAACAAAGTTCACATCCCAAACGCTATTGTAAAAATTGACAATAAAGGGGAGTTTTTAACATCAGTTCTAAGTGCGAACGCCATTCCGAAAACATTCATTTTCGTAAAAATATTATTAGAACTTTTACAAACGGACAACGTTTACAGCTTTAACAAATACCAAAATACAAATACACATATTGACAGACTAGACGAAATAATCAACTAACTTCGCCTCGAACATTTAAATCACGAAGAATGCGAACTTATTACTCAACTTTGTCTAGAATTTTCAGGCATCTTTTACTTAGAAGGTGACCAGTTGACATTTACTAACGAAGTTAAACACTCCATCGATACCAACAATTCCAAACCAATCTTTAGTAAGTAATACCGTTACCCACATATACATAAAGAGGAAATCAAGTCACACATTTCTAAAATGCGTGATCAAGGCATAATCCGCCCTTCTAACCCCCCCTGGTCTTCCTCAGTCTGGGTCATACCCAAAAAAATTAGATGTTTCAGGAAAGCAAAAATGGATTGTAGTCGCAGATTACCTCAAACTCAACAACCCAACCATAGGCGACAAATACACTCTTCCTAATATTTCCGATCTGTTAGATCAACTTGGACGATGCCAATATTTCACAACTCTTAATCTTGCATTAGGATTCCATCAAATCGAAATCGACCCCAAAGATATCCTGAAAACTACATTTACCGTAGAAAATGGACATTTTGAAATCGTCTGAATGCCTTTTGGATTAAAAAATGCCCTTATACTTTCCCTGGACAACATATGTCATCATTGTCTTCTCGTCCACAATTCATGAACGCACCATTCGACTCACAGAAGTTTTCAAATGCCTCAGAAAATGTAACTTAAAAATCCATCTCGATAAATGCGAGTTCCTTGGCAAAGAAGTGGCATATCCCGATGGCGTAAAGCCAAATCCTATTAAAGTCGAATGTATCATAAAGTTCCCTGAACCCCAAAATCAAACAGAAGTCATTTTGGGGATTAGCCGGCTATTACAGACGCTTTATCCCCAACTTTGCAAAAATCTCTAAACCTCTCACCAGAATTCTGCAAAAAGATACACCATTCCTATTTAATTCAGAGTGTGTTAAATCCTTTAACGAATTAAAACAGGCATTGACTTCGGCACCAACCTGCTGAACACCCGTTCAAGATTTTACCTTATGCTGTGATAGCATTCAACAATTCAACAAGTAAAACCCATGGATTCACAACGTATGAACGAAACATTATATAACCACCAGCAGCTGATTTCTAAATATGTTAGAGACCTAAAAACCGCTATCGCATTATTACAGAATTGCAGGCGAACGAACAGAAGTTCAAAAGCAAAAAGCAAAAAAGCGATTCGAGAAACATGTTTCTCAAAACCTTCCAAATATTCAAATCGGCGACAAAGTCTATATCAAAGAATTGCAACTTAAAAATAAACATGAAAATAAATTCAATGGACCCTTTCAAATTTTGGAACTCCATAACATTTCTGCAACTCTTCTAATCTAAGCGACTAATCAAATGACTAAAGTTAACTTTGATAGACTGAAGCCTTATTCAGAAAGCTAATTTCTGTTCCAGAGTCTTCTTGCTGTTCGGGTCAGCAATGTCACACTTCGATCTAAAACCAATAAACAACACACTTGGAATATACCATCACGATGAAACAAGGATCGTAGTATCCAACCACAAATGGACTCTTCTAGCCCACCGCAACTTAACAGCACTTGAACATACTTTTACAACCAATAACGGATTCATTTTAACAGTAAGTCTCAAAGTACCTTCTATGAATATTTTCAGGTCTGAAATACAAACTCATATCAGTTTGCTAACACAAAGCTGTAACTCTCTTAAGGAGAAATTTTCAAAAATATAGTCCGACACGAAACAAGTTATACGCGGATTATTAAACCGTCGGAACGTTATTTACAGCTATTACAGGTAATTTAGATGCCTCGGATGGCGAGTTTCACACAAACAGCAGTAATAGTTTGAATAAAAAACAAATGCAAATTGAAAACTTAATGAAAAATAAAATGAGTATCACAATTTCATTCATTAACAAGTTCAATGAGACTATCGTGAAATTACGAATAGATGAAAAGACCTTCAACGAAGACATTAACCGGATTAGAAGAACAATCATTCACCTCGCAGTCAAAACAATTGTTATTTTAACTAAATGACCTTTTAAACGCTATTACTTTTTCCACGCTTAAAATAATACATACATCAATTTTAACGCCAGAAGATTTGATAACTGCCTTACAGGAAATCTCTCAAAATATAGTTAAAAACAATTTACCACTCCAGTAAGATATTCGAATGTAGCCAAATATAGACCTCGAAGCGTTTTAAACACGTTCAGATCTTGTTTTCCTTCTCAAAATACCTCTCGTTGAACAACAACCCTACACCGCTTTTCATTTTTATCCTATTCCTATCTATGACGATAGAACAAGTCTACATCATATACTTTAATTTACTCAAGAATACATTGCGAAGAAGGATGATTCTTTGATGTACATCCCCGTAAAATACCTTAGTGCATTTAGACAGCTAAACTTTCGTGAAAAACTTTGCTCCAATTATACACTTACCTCAAAGACACAAACACTTTATCTGAAACCCAATTACTGAACATCTTTAAAAATCTAAAACTGTAAAAGCTCTATTATCTTCAGCCAAGGCTACAATGTGCAAAAAATCGAATCTAACACGTTCATAATAATTTCAGAACCTCTACGAGTCACAGTTAATTGTGCGGAAACGGGCGTTAAAACAATAACAATTAATAAAAATTCTATTTTTAGACTCTACGCGGAGTGCAGTGCGTTTATCGACAACAAAAGTGCAAACAAAAAATCCAAAAATCTTAAACATTCCCTATAATTCTCATCCGGTGTACATACCGTACAACTGCTGCCAAACTATTCTAGATAAAATTACTGTCCAAGACCTTAAGCCTTTAAAACTGGACCACCTAAATATTGAGGAATTAGACATAGCTAGCCACAAACTGGACCAATATTCCAGAGATTTAGACGACTTAATTAGTCAACCGTATATAACAAAAAATATTTCGTGGTTTACCTACTTGACTATTACAGCTCTAGTTATCATAGCCATGTATTTTATATCACGCACATTGTACAAAACAATTAAACTCAAACAAAGCTGTCCAGCACAAGAAGCGCCTGCCCCAATGAAGAGGAGACTTTTGAATTTATTCCCGAAAATTCGTCCAACCCTGGACACTTACAAAGACATTGAACTAGAGGACAATCTATAACCTTGTATGTATCAAATGCTAATTTTATTTGTTTGTTATAATAGCATAAGCAGTTACGATATTTGAATTATAGAACGTAGGACGGAGTAAAATTATAGACATGGGCTCAACAATTTTTAGAAGCAGTTGCCTATACCGGGTGGTTGAAATAAATGATAGAGTAAAATTATAGTCATAAAGTGTTGCTCAAAAAGGTGAATTTTGTTGTAAAGGATAGACCAGAAATAAAATCATTGGTATACATGAATAATACTGAATTGATTCGGCCGATACTTGTTGGAAATTCATTATAATAATTAACTGATACTACAATTCCAATTTCCACAAATTATTAATTAATTATTAATTAATATATATATATATATATATATATATATATATATATATATATATTCTGAGAGGCTTCCGCGGTCATTATTATGAACTAAGCTAGGTCACGGGTGAGAACCGCGTCTGAATTTATTAAATACTTGACGTTTCGACTCCTGCTTTGGAGCCATTATCAAGAGACAAAAAATGAAAAAGAGTTTCAGAGTCTAGATCGAACTCGGGGCCTCAACCTGCCTACTCCCCAAGAGTCACTAGGTAACTGAACTGAAGTTAAATCTGCGCTGCTTCTTTTATTTATAGTTATCGGTCGATTAGGAGGGGATGTCGCGTGATGAAGGGGCTGTGCGGTGATTGGTTGGGTTTTGGTGGGCGTGTCTGGTCTGTTTAAACTGGCAATTACGGAGGTCCAAGCTGTGGGAAGGCGAGTGCTGTCATCGCATCTATTTAGACAGAGAGGTCTTTTCTCTATTTCGATGGCTTCGCAAATAGTGGATGCCCTAAGAGAATTGAAAGATATGATAGTCCTACTGTTCTCGAAGTTGATAGAGTGTCCTGTTTGGATATGGTGATGCGCGAGAGCTGAAGTCGGATCTTTTTTACGAACTGACAGAGAGTGTTCATATACTCGATGGTTAATGCGCCTATTAGTACGACCGATGTAGCTTTGTGGGCAATCGCGACATGAAATTTCATAAATTCTTCGATCCTCGTTAGGTACTTTGTCTTTGGGGTTACCGGTTAAGTTGCCTATAGTTTGAGTGGTGTTGAAGGCAGTCTTTATTTGATGTCGGTGTAAAATCCGTGCTATTTTGTCAGTGACTCCTCGAATGTACGGGAGGACGGCTTTTTGATGTTGTTGGTCTGTTTCTGACGGGGTTGGTGTGATTGGGGGTTGTTGAGATTGATGAATTATACGAGCAATGTGGTCCGGATGATAACCGTTTTGTCGAAGGATTTGTTGAAGATTATTAAGTTCGTTTTGTCTATTGTCAATATCTGTTAAAAAAATAGATTTAAGAGTCAGAGATTTCATTACAGAACTCAATTGGGCAGGGTGGTGGTGTGATTGTGCATTTAAGTATCGATTGGTATGGGTTGGTTTTCTATAGACGGTATGTGAGAATCTGTTTGTTTTTGTTATGAGGACATCAAGAAACGGGAGAGAAGAATCGGACTCGATTTTCATTGTAAATTGTATATTAGAATGTATACCATTGAGGTGTTGTAGAAAGAAGTCTAATGAATCTCTGCCATGAGGCGAAATGACAAAAGTGTCATCTACATATCTAAGCCAACAGGAAGATTTCAAATCAGAGGAGTTTAGGGCCTTGGTTTCGATTTGTTCCATGAAAATGTTAGCAAGCACTGGAGAAAGAGGTGAACCCATGGGGGCCCCACGGACTTGTTTAAACAGAGTGTCTTGAAATGAAAAATACGTGTTGTACAAGTTTGATGATGTCGGAAGAGATATTGTGTTTTGTTTTTAGAATATCTAACTTTTCTGAAATGGGGACATTGGTGAAAAGAGATACAACATCGAAGATAACTAGGATATCATTTTCTGAAATTCTATAAGCCCTTAACAAATCTAGAAAGGAAGAAGTTCTTTACGTACGAGGATGCTTGCTCGGCTAGAGGTTGAATGGTTTTGGCTAAGTACCGGGCTAATTCTTGGGTCGGCGATTATACCTAACTGACAATGGGCCTAAGAGGAATGTCGGGCTTATGAATTTTGGGTATTCCGTAAATTTTCGGAATTTTAGAAGACTTTTCACGAGGAATGATGATCTTTTTGACGTCAAGAGGAAGTTGTGTCCTGTTGATGATTTCCTTAGTCTTTTTCTCTAAGTAAGTAGTAGGATTATTTTTAATTATTTCATACTCTGCAGTGTGGAGTAGGGAATTCATCTTGTGAACATAGTCCTTAGTATTGAGAAGAACAGTCGCCTTACCTTTGTCGGCAGGAAGAATAGTTATGTCATCGTTGTTAAGTAGTTGTTTTAGTGCATGCCTTCCGTTAGAAGTTAGGTTTGATTTTGGTGGCTTTGATGTGCGGAGTACTCTGGCATTGTCTTGACGAGTATCTTCAGCCTCAATATCTGTTAGTTCAACCAAAGCTACCTCATCTTGAGAAATTATTCTTTCAATTGGGATAGTTTTCGGCGTCACTGCGAAATTGAAACCTTTGGATAGGACGTGTAAACGGGTAGAGTCTAAGGGGAAGTCAGAAAAGTTATGGACGGTCGTCTGAGTGGGTGAGGTAACAGCTTGTACAACACTGTTCTTCTAACACGTATTTTTCATTTCAAGACACTCTGTTCAAACAAGTCCGTGGGGCCCCCATAGGTTCACCTCTTTCTCCAGTGGTTGCTAACATTTTCATGGAACAAATCGAAACCCAGGCCCTAAACTCGTCTAATTTGAAACCTTCCTGTTGGCTTAGATATGTAGATGACACTTTTGTCATTTGGCCTCATGGCAGAGATTCATTAGACTTCTTTCTACAACACCTCAATGGTATACATTCTAATATACAACTTACAATGGAAATCGAGTCCGATTCTTCTCTCCCGTTTCTTGATGTCCTCATAACAAAAACAAACAATGACAAATTCTGACATACCGTCTATAGGAAACCAACCCATACCAATCGATACTTAAATGCCCAATCACACCACCACCCTGCCCAACTGAGTTCTGTAATGAAGTCTCTGACTCTTAGATCTATTCGTTTAACAGATATTGACAATAGACAAAATGAACTTAATAATCTTCAACAAATCCTTCGACAAAACGGTTATCATCCGGACCACATTGCTCGTATAATTCATCAATCTCAACAACCCCCAATCACACCAAACCCGTCATAAACACACCAACAACATCGAAAAGCCGTCCTCCCGTACATTAGGGGAGTCACTGACAAAATAGCACGGATTTTACACCGACATCAAATAAAGACTGCCTCAAACTATAGGCAACTTAACCGGTAACCTCAAAGACAAAGTACCTAACGAGGATCGAGGAGTTTACGAAATTTCATGTCGCGATTGCCCACAAAGCTACATCGGTTGTACTAATAGGCGCATTAACCATCGAGTATATGAACACTCTCTGTCAGTTCGTAAAAAAGATCCGACTTCAGCTCTCGCGCATCACCATATCCAAACAGGACACTCTATCAACTTCGAGAACAGTATGACTATCAGGCTGAAAAGTGCTAAGTGACACGGAAAATAATCCGTTGCCAGGAATAATAACTTAAGGATCATAAAGTAACTATTTTATATTGATTTTATTTTGAATGACCACCAGTTCTTTCATTTATATAATATTTTATTTCTCATCACCTTACTTTTCCTAAATAATTTTGAAACTAAATATCTTGTATTATTGCTTTATTTTATTATTATTTGCAACATTATTTTAAACATATTTTACAATTTATACATTCCCATTTTGATTTTCCAACCCCTACATTAAATATTACTCGATACTGATTTGATAAACCATATATTTTCTACCATTTCAATTTAAAACTTTTATTCAACAATTAATTTCAATTTATTGTGTGAATTTATACAATTATAAAAATGGTAACCACTAGACAAGCAGCTACACCAACCGTAGAACCCTATAAGCTATCGGACATATTTGCCATAATTCCTGAGTATGATGGTAATCCGATATTTTTGAATACTTTTATATGCTCCTGTAGTCCTGCTTACAGCAGGGCAACGGATAATCAGCAACTATTGCAAATTCTCCATATCAAAAATAAGTTACGCGGTAGAGCGACCTAGTTAATTAATTCGCGAAACCCTCGTCAACTAGCTAAAATTCAAACCCTCCTAGAAAATCATTTTGGAGATCCTAGGGATCTCTCGGCTCTAATACAGGACTTGCAAAGAATGCGGCAAACTTCTATTGAATCCCCTCTTACATTTTCTGCTAGACTTCAGGCGCATCAAGCGAAAATGCTAGCAGCTATAAACAAGCAAAATCTAACTGTTAAAGAAAAACAAGCACAGATTGACTTGAAAGAGTTAATGGCTCTTAATAGCCTCCTCACGGGTTTAGAGCCCAAAATTGGTCAACTCGTTCGCGCTAGTGGCCCCTGCAATATTCTCACTGCGATTTCCAGGATTAAAAGAGAACTACAATTGTCACATTTAGAAACCCAGAAATTTTCAAATAATAGAAATTTCCAACAACCCTCTCGTAAGCCAAATAATGTCCCACCTCCAAAACAATGCACATTTTGTAAACGAATGGGCCATCTAAGTAACGAAAGCTGATTGAGAATGAGACAACTTCAACACAACCCGAATTCCAATCGGAATTATTCCAATTATCGCCCTCATTTTTCCAATCAACCTACTAACCAATCTGCAAATGTCCATCTACCAGTAGACAACCCCAAACGTCTGGCAATTACAGACCGAACCCGAGTTTCTTTAAACATCAACAACCAAAAACTCATCACTTGAACAAGATGCAATTCGGTGCACAATGACTATAACTACTTTCACAACGAAAATTATTACAACCCTTGACCCGATGAGTTCAGAAACGTACAACATTATCACCCTAACGATTTTGAACAAAATAGTGAACCAAAATATTTCAACACTGAACAGTTTAACTTATTTTATTCTGATGAACCTGATTCTTCTCAAGTAAATTTTCATTTCACCCCTTCTTTCCGTCAACTCAAAGAATCTTTATTATATTTAAACCCGAAACCTGCCAACGCTTCAAACAACGGTTTCCTGAAAATGTTATCATTCAAGGCATCACAGATGAGAAAATCCTAATTAATGAATCCACCCCAGTGCCTTTTAACATATCCGACCCACATAAGGTGTATATCTGTTATATTGACATCGAATTTGGTAAGTTATTAGGTTCAAACTTCTTGGAACAGTATAACTGCATCATAGACTTCAATAAGAAACAACTCGTTACAAATTTTAAAACTCTGCCACTATTCAAAGTTACGGATGATACGATCATGCGTAATAGTAACTCTAAACCTTCAACTAATTATATTCCAGTTAACAGCCTTGGACTCCCGAACCGAGCAAATCTGTAAATTGAAATGTAATCCCAAGAATACAGATGCTATTCTCTCTTCAACCGAAATTGAGAAAGTTCGTCTCCCAAATGCCATAGTCAAAATTAATGAAAATGGTGAATTCCTAACTTCAATTTTAAACGCTAATTCTATTCCCAAAACCATCACTTTTGACAAACTCGATTTAGAACCAATACAGAATTTCCCAATAAACGCCTTCTCTGAAAACGAAACAAGTAACTTAGCCGAGAATGACAGACAAATGAGGATAATGAACCAGCTTCGTTTAGAACATCTCAACGAAGAAAAATCTGAATTCATTTCGGAACTTTGTCTTGATAATTCCGATATCTTCTATTTAGAAGGCGACCAACTGACATTTACGAATGAAATTAAACACTCTATAGATACGAACAATGCGAAACCATCCTTCACAAAATCATATCGATACCCCCAAACCTACAAGCAAGAGGTGAAAAGCCAAATATCCAAAATACTAGATCCAGGGATCATACGCCCTTCTAACTCCCCATGGTCATCCTCAGTATGGGTAGTTCCTAAAAAATTAGACGCTTCCGAAACACAAAAATGGCTTGTAGTTGTTGACTACCGGAAACTAAACGAACTGACTGTAGACGACAAGTACCCTCTTCCGAATATATCTTACTTACTCGACCAACTCGGCAAGTGCCAGTATTTCACCACTCTCGACTTAGCTTCTGGATTTCATCAAATTGAAATCGACACCAAAGATATTTCCAAAACTGCTTTCACAGTCGACAATGGTCACTATGAATTTGTTAGGATTTTGGTCTGAAGAATTCTCTATCAACCTTTCAACGGGTTATGGATAACATTCTTCTCAGAATCCAAAACGAAAGATGTTTAGTCTACATGGACGACATCATCGTATATTCCCCGACAATTCATGAGCATATAGCCCGTCTCACCGATGTTTTCAAAAGACTACGAAAAGCCAATCTGAATATACAACCCGACTAGTGTGAGTTCCTTCGCTCCTGAAGGCGTAAAGCCAAAACCCTCAAAAGTTGATTGCATTCTCAACTTTCCCCAGCCAAAAAACCAAAAAGACATTAAATCATTTCTAGGTTTAGCAGGCTATTATACGCGGTTCATTCCAAACTTTCAAATTTCCAAACCACTTACAAAATTACTTCAAAAAGATTTCCCCTTTCAATTCGACTCCGAATGTGTTAAATCTTTTGAACAATTAAAAATTGCCCTTACATCTACCCCAATTCTCATATATCCTAATTTCGAGGAACCATTTATTCTCACAACTGACGCCAGTTCTTTTGCTATCGTCGCAGTTCTTTCCCAAGGTCCTATAGGTAAATACTCTACCATCGAAAGAGAACTTTTTGCTATAGTGTGGGCTGTTAAGAACTATAGAACACTAATTTTTGGGCGTGAGTTTCTATTTTTGACCGATCACCGCCTGTTGACGTGGATATTTTCAATCAAAGACCCTGGAAGTCGACTTGCCAGATGGCGCCTCAAACTCGAGGAGTATGATTACCAAATAATCTACAAGCCTGGCAAGGTAAATAAAAATGCCGACGCTCTTTCTCGCATTAAAGTTAACAACTTTAATGAATACGTATCCTTTCAGTCAAACGATCATCTAACACCGTTTGCAGAACTCCCAACAAACGAGACTGACGATGACTCACGAGAACCAAACACAAAATGCCCCATTAATTTCCATCAAACTTCTGAGGCATTCAGAACTTCTGTAGAAAGATACCAAACCGTTTCACTCATAGACTACGACAGAATTCAATTTTCTAATTGCCAACTATTAGACAGAGAAAACAAAAACATTCTTGTATTCCCCCAAGGTTCTCTCATGAAATATTTTCACCACGACATCATCGAGGAAAACGCCGATTTTCACACCCCAAGAATAAACATCTTTGCAAGCAAAACTATCAGAAAGAGACGCTATTTCATCGTCCCTCTCCCTTCAGATCCCGAAGTATTCAACGAGATTCTTTTCACATCTTTATACAATAGTAGAGATGTGTTTACCGAAAACAAAGTATACTGTGTCGAGAATAACATTGATTGGCCCATTCTGGAAATTCTTTCGTTCATCTTTTCCAAAATCGATTTAAAATGGAAAGTTTGCCAAAATATCGTCCAAAAGGTTGAGAAAGATCAAATACCTATAATTCATCGAGGTATCAATGAAACTATCCGCAGAATAAAGGAAAAATACAAATGGCAAGGACTAACTAAGGACGTTGACAATTTTATCAAAAACTGTCAGACTTGCCAGAAGGCAAAAGTTTACCGAAAAATCTCGACAGCCCTCTTGTCATCACTGAAACTCCACGGACACCCTTTGAACGTGTCAACATCGACAGTTTTGAAGTCCCGACAAGAAACTATGCTTTAACTACCCGGGACGAACTAACAAAATTCTCTCAGGCCTACCCCATAACCGACAAATCCGCAAAAACCGTTGTTAGTACTTTACTACTATATTTCCAACACTTAGGTACCCAATTACGGATAGATTGCGATTATGGCAGGGAATTCGACAACGCACTAATGAGAGACGTCTGTAAACTATTTGACATCGAACTATCCTATTCTAGTGTGGGACATCCCCAGTCAAATGGTTCATTAGAACGATTCCACTCGACCTTATTAGAGATGATTTGAATCCATAAACTAGAAAATCCTGACGAACACACTTTTAACATCCTCCCTTATGCAATCATTGCATATAACAATTTTGTAAACAAAACTCATGGATTCACCCCTTACGAACTTGTTTACGGACATACTTCGAGTAGGATTCCAGAAACTCTCTACAACCAACAAGCCCTGATAACTAACTACATCAGAAGTAGTGGGTGGGGCACTTGGCAGCAAAAACCACGTGGTCTGCGGGGTCACTAACCTCAAGCTCGAACCTAACGGCAAGGGAGCTAACCTAACGGGAGGAGACGTCAGGGCACCTAACGGCAAGGGTGCTAACCTAACGGGAGGAGACGTCGGGACACCTAATGGCAAGGGAGCTAACCTAACGGGACTTCCGGGGGGAGGCGTCAGGACTCCCGTCGGGACGCGTCGGTTGGAAACGGGGGCGGTCGTAGGTCGGGGGTACGCGGGGTCGCGGTATCATGCGGTGTGTAGGGTTAGCGTTGGTCTGCTTGCGTGTCCTTCGGGAGACTCGGCGGGCGTCGGGTCGAGGGTGCGTGACGTCATTCGGGAAACGGACTGGCTCGTGTCGGGTGCTTGTTGCAGGGTGTATCACAGCCGGGTGCATTGGCCGCGAGTAGCAAAACACATCTTAAGAACATATGGGATGAACGAAACGTTCGAACAACGAAATAAATTATCATATGCGCGAGAGCGGCAACTCGTTCGAGTCTCTGCTTTCGTCGGATAAACAGGGCCACGAAGGCGCCTAGTCCGGGCGTTAGATCTCTTAATATAGATAATTCGGCAATTTTAACCAAAAAAAAATGTACCGAAAATGCATCTTAAATAATTAATAGGTTCCCAAATATTTGGTAATTAGAATTTCATTACAAATAATAAAATAATTCAGATTCAATGAAGGTTATAACAAAAGATAAGCGAAACCGCAACTGGTGAACTGATAAACAAGCGAAACTCGAGCACTGTTTGAAAGTGCAGTGGCTGGTTGATTGTAAACAAAATCGTTAATTATAAAAGTAGATGCGGTTTTCATTGAAGAGATAATGTGTTTGTAAAAAATAAATACGTAAATGAGGAATAATAATTGCATTGACTTGAATCGTTGGATTTTGTATCCAGTGGCGAGTAATTCGGAAAGGATACCGTTGGAGAAATGATTGGAACCACTACAAAAGCTAGAAACAGACCGTAGAAACGACAGGGACAGTAGAAATGGCTGCTACAATGGTTGAAGCCACTACAAAAACTAGAAATGTCCCGTAGAAATGGCTGGTAGAATGGTTGAAGCCACTACAAAAGCTGGAAATGGCCCGTAGAAACTAAGAAATCGCTGTTGGAAATAGTTGGAACCACTACAAAAGCTAGAAACAGACCGTAGACACTTAGAAATCCCTGGTAGAATGGTTGAAGTCACTACAAAAGCTGGAAATGACCCGTAGAAATCGCTGTTGGAAATGGTTGAAGCCGGTACAAAAACTAGAAATGTCCCGTAGAAACGACTAGAAACTTAGAAATCCCTGGTGGAATGGTTGAAGCCGCTACAAAAACTAGAAACGTCCCGTAGAAACGACTAGAAACTTAGAAATCCCTGGTAGAAGGGTTTGAGCCACTACAAAAGCTAGAAACGTCTCGTAAAAATGACTGGGACAGTAGAAACGTCTGGTAGAATGGTTAAAGCCACTACAAAAGCTGGAATGGCCCGTAGAAACTTAGAAAGCGCTGTTGGAAATGGTTGAAGCCACTACAAAAGCTAGAAACGGCCCGTAGAAACTTAGAAAGCGCTGTTGGAAATGGTTGAAGCCACTACAAAAGCTAGAAACGGCCCGTAGAAACTTAGAAATCCCTGGTAGAATGGTTGAAGCCGCTACAAAAACTAGAAACGTCTCGTAGAAACGACAGGGACAGTAGAAATGGCTGCTACAATTGTTGAAGCCGCTACAAAAACTAGAAACGGCCTGTAGAAACGACTAGAAAATTAGAAATCCCTGGTAGAATGGTTGAAGCCGCTACAAAAACTAGAAACGTCCCGTAGAAACGACTAGGATAGCAGAAATGGCTGGTAGAATGGTTGAAGTCACTACAAAAGCTGGAAATTTCCGGTAGAAACGATTGGGATAGTAGAAATCGCTGTAGGAAATGATTGGAGCTACTACAAAAGCTAGAAACGGCTCGTAAAAACGACTGGAACAGTAGAAATCGTTGCTGGAAATAGTTGGAGCCACTACAAAAGCTGGAAATGGCCCGTAGAAACTTAGAAAGAGCTGTTGGAAATGGTTGAAGCCGCTACAAAAACTAGAAATGTCCCGTAGAAACGATTGGGACAGTAGAAATCGCTGTAGGATATGATTGGAGCTACTACAAAAGCTAGAAACGGCTCGTAAAAACGACTGGAACAGTAGAAATCGTTGCTGGAAATGGTTGAAGCCACTACAAAAGCTGGAAATGTCCCGTAGAAACAACTAGAAACTTAGAAACGGCTGGTTGGAGTCGCTACAAAAGCTAGAAATGACCCGTAGAAACGACTGGGATAGTAAAAACGGCTGGTAGAATGGTTGGAGCCGCTACAAAAGCTAGAAACATCCCGTAGAAACGACTAGAAACTTAGAAATATCTGGTAGAATGGTGGAGCCACTACAAAAGGTAGAAACGTCCCGTAGAAAATACTGGGCCAGTAGAAATGACTGGTAGAATCGTTGAAGCCACTACAAAAGCTAGAAATGGTTGAAACCGTTACAAAGGCTAGGGCCGTAGAAATGGTAGTTAGAAATGATTGAACTGTTGAAGCAGAAACGTTGCTACAAATGGTTTGAAACAAATCCGTTGCAAAAAAAAGTATAGACCAGGAATGTTGGAAATGTGATAGTGTGAATAAATATATAACTTTTTCTAAGCCAGGGAACAAACAAATGTTTTACACAAAACGTATTCACTGGTACATAAAACTTTTTTTCTAGGTGCACAAAACTTTAACATCAATCGGTTATAAGTTATAAGTTTTTCTAAGCCAGGGAACAAACTTTTTTCTAAGACAGAAGTCAGTACAAACATATCTTTTCCAGGTACTCAAAACGTATGTTTCTACTAATGAGAGTAAAATGAACAAATTATTTGAAAAATTTCACAGGGGACCTTATAAATGCTAGAAAACGTCATCCCCATATGCTCATCAAAGAATTTATCTCAAAAAGATACAACCTAATGCATATGAAACGTAGGAACAATTTGCTTCCCCAGAGGCCTACAACTCTCTCAGCATATAAGACAATATTCAGAAAAAATCTAGCAAGTTAGTCTAAAAAAGAGTATATTTTTACTCCTACAAACTAAAAGCAAATTTATGTCTTACAGGAGGAAAAGGCTGAGAATTTGTTGCTGGAGAACGTAATTAGGCACGGTAGCGGCCATCACAGGGTTTCGAACACATTGTTGACTCATCATCATCATATATCATGGCAAAATATTCAAAATTTTACAGTTTTATAAATTTATATTGTTTTTCGAATCAGCTAGTAGGTATTTTGGGTCTGCTTTTTTAATTATTATAAATAATAGTTTCTCTATTAAAAAATGTTTACTTACCTTATATATCTTAGTTGTTGATATTACTTAAGTACACAACGTTCGTTGATATTCTAAATTTGAAAAAAGTTATGAAAAAACAAGATGTCAGAGAGACACCTAATTTCCAGAGGTACTTTGTAGCAAACAAACTCAAAACGGAGGTAACAAAACCATCGTCTCATCAAAAGTTTCTCTTAAAATAACAAGCATGATAATTTAACGCTTGGCGCATATGAAAAATAGGAACAATTTGCTTGATTTATGACTGTTTTTCAAAAAATGTAAATCTTTGCAGTTTGTTATCGAATCGAGTATTTTCTCACTGCTTTTCAATTCAGTGTTCTATTTCAAATTTTTGGGTCTGTCTTTCAAAAATTTATATAAATTATCTATTAGAAAAAACGTTTCTCAAGCTGATTACGAGGGTTACGTGGTTCTCACGGAAGTAAAAAACATGTTGACGTATTTTGGTTTTACTGATATCCTGAAAAAAGCCACCATTGTTTATCTAAAAACCACCAGTGGTTCAAACATATGAAAAAACATGTTGGTTGTTTCGTGTTATTCTGTGGTTTAAAGTTTTATATAAAAGCATTAGACGTTTTAACAGAATTTTAACTTCTGTCTAGTGCCGAAAAAGCATCAAGTTACGTGTTAGTCGATAGTTTTTACTGTGTTTCTAAGAAAAGGTAAGTTTATTATATTTTAATAGTAGTAGTAATTTTCAACAGAATTCAAAAATAAAATCAAATTTCATAGACTGTAATACCTCACTGAGCAGTTTTGAAAGCATAGAAAATCAATTTGGTCTGAGAGTTGTTTTTATAGAATATTTAAAACAGGTTAAAATTTCTAAGTATGTAATTTTTACAGACGTTAGCTCTAAATTTCTGAAGCTACCTAATTTCTTTGAGTTACCTGCTACATCGTTTGTCTCTTTGAAGCTACCATTTTTGCTGAATTTCAATAGTTCTGTGTAAATAATGTTTTTCACTTTGAAATTAAAACACGTATGAAACATGATTATATTTTTTACAGACGTTAGCTCTAAATTTCTGAAGCTACCTAATTTCTTTGAGTAACCTGCTACATCGTTTGTCTCTCCATTTTTGCTGAATTTCAAGCTATCTGTTCAAGGACCGTCTTATAGTTGTAAAACGTTAGTAATATTTTTTATACTTTCAAAAATTTTGATGAAAGAACAAAAACAAAACAAATATATTTTTAAAATAATTTATTGAGGTGCGCTGTGAAAAAAAGTAACAATTAAATTTTAAAATGAACAAAACACTACATTTTATACCTTAAAATCCAAAGGGTTACTACGGGCTGGGTTACTTCGTAATGTAGAGTATACACCCCCCAACTCCCTAATGAATGAAGACTCTGGTTTGAGGGGGAGCCAATCTCCCCCATCAATACGATTACCGGCCAATTCTATAACAATACATTTTATTGAGAAACACGTATAAAAAGACTATATTGAAATAAATCATTTAAATCAGTTAGATTAAATAAATAATTTTTAACTAGGTAAATAGATCATTTTTAAACGTAAAGAATTCTTAAAATAATTTTGAAAAGATTTGAATTATACCAGACATTCTTTATACAGAACTTTTACAGATATCAAAAAGACTTACTGCTCTCCCTCTAGGGCCATTTGTAAGCGGACGAATGCCACTGCGGCTGCTTCCATCTGCAAAAACATAAACTTTTACACAATTTTTCACAATATCACCATATTATAACTTACTTTGTGTAATACTGTTTAGAGTTAGAAATCACAGAAAACAGACGGGTTTTCTCGTTTTATATGCAAGGTTAATACTGATAGGAAAACCGCAATCAGTAGAGTTTCTTATCATGGACCTACTCGTACTAGTCAAATGGGAAATGATGAAAATTTGTCCATATTATGACAATCCTGTAAAACCAAACAGCTTCTCTTATCATGTCCGAAAACATATTTGCTGCAAATTTTGCAAAAGTAAGACCATATGCAAAATAAAAAGGACCTGTTATGTTTTGTTAAATAGAGATAATATTAGTAACATACCTAAATTAAAAAAGTCCTGTTATGTTTTGTTAAATAGAGATAATATTCGTAACAGACCTGAATTAAAAAAGTCCTGTTACGTTTTGTTAAATAGAGATAATATTAGTAACAGACCTGAATTAAAAAAGTCCTGTTATGTTTTGTTAAATAGAGATAATATTAGTAACAGACCTGAATTAAAAAAGTCCTGTTATGTTTTGTTAAATAGAGATAATATTAGTAACAGACCTGAATTTAAAAAATCCTGTTATGTTTTGTTAAATAGAGATAATATTAGTAACAGACCTGAATTTAAAAACTCCTGTTACGTTTTGCTAAATAGACTTTGATCAATATTTGAAGTAGAAAAATGCCATTATGTAACTACCAGTCTCTGAGAAATGTCTGTGTTTTTTTTTTGTCAATATACTCTGTAAAATATTCAATTACTTTTTAAAATAAATATTACAGATGAGCACCACCCAGATATCTATTTTGCGTGGTTAACGTGTGATCTTTGTGGGGGAAAGATGTTTTGAAAACATACCTCGTCAAAAAACCTAGTAGGATATAAATGTCAGGCGTGCCTTACATGTAGTAACCCTTCATACAACAAATATGAAAAGGTTGTCAGGAGATTAAACAAACGTTCTTCTTTACCGGAAAAAATTGATAGAAACACTCGTAAATAGAAATGTACTGTTTGTAAAATTATATGCTTGTAAGGTATTTGAAAATTTTACCAGAAAATTTCATAAAAATGTAAGTTCATCGCTGTTTTTTTTTCGTTTTAGAATGGGTGATTGGTCTTTAAATTTAGTAAACACAAAATTCGTTAAGAAATTCGAGACTCACCAATTCATATACCAGTTGTGTTTAAATCAGTCAGCAGATAACAAAGTAGGAGGGTCTTTCTTTTCAGAAAAAGATCGCTTGATAAATGTATTAGAGAGAAGCTTAAGTAAAGCTAAAGTCGAGGCAAACTATGTTAACGGTGATAAAATTAGAATTGTGGCCCAAAATCCAAAGTTCAATACGCCCATATCAACAAAAGCTAGTAGTGATTCTGATTTTACACAATTATTCAATAGAATTGAAGAAATCTTAACCTCTGATAGAGACGTCAATATTACGGAAACTACGTTTGACATTCAAATTTTAAAAATACCCTGATTGTTTATATAAAGTTTGTAATTTTCAAGTTTCTTGTTTGCATGTGTGAAATTCTTCATCTTTCCAGGAAATGTTTCTCGCATCACTTCAAAAATTAAGTTTAAGTTGTATTTGTTCAAGTATAATAGACTTACCTGGGTTTATCGGACAATCTCCATTACCGTTGGTGTTAACGGAGCAAGTTATTAAACATTATCCTATGTATAAATGGGCGAAAATTACATTTTCTAATATACACGAAGACAGTCAGATTCCTAGTCTTTTACAGAATTTTGAATTTGTGTTAGATATCACCCCTCAACTACGTTCTATTTTAATTAACGGTCTACATTTAGAGGAGTATACTAATTTCAACAGTTACTGTGTGTGGTACAATCATTTTCAACTTGATAAATATAAGTTGGGGGTGTGTAAGAGTTGCTTTCATTTATTAACCTCGTCTTTCGCATGGGTTTTTAAAAAATTTGATTTCCACTTTGAACATTCTCAAGCTAATGAATTATACATTTTATATAGTATAAGAGAAAACTGGTGCCAATGTTGTTTTCTGCAACCTCTTTTCGAACTAAAGAGCCGGTATTCTTGTGAACTAGATTTACATTGTAGTGGTAAAAGAAAGAGGTTCGTCAACGAAGATGATGATGATGACATTTAAAATGAGATATTCGATCCTCTATGCTAGACATTTCCTATAGTTCAGAGTAAATATCAAATGTATTTATTCTCTATCATCTTACCTCATTTAATATTGTTTAAACTTTAGCCTTTTTCATGTTACATATATATATTTTTTTTGACCGTAGCAAGAATAACAGGCTTCTATAAATATCGTTTGTTATCCACCGTATTTTTCATTTTTTAGAATTGTTTGGGCCATAGACAAAGTTGGTGGCAGATATGTTAAGAAATTCAATACTTATTTAACCACTTTTCAGTTGTTTTGTAAGGCGCAATCAGGAGGTTCTCTTACTTCTAAGAGGTTGTTCGATATTTTACAGGACGGTCTTGATAGGGCTAAAGTCGAGGCAAACTATGTTAACGGTGATAAAATCAGAATTATTGCTTACAACGAAAATTTTAATAACCCCGTGTCCACAAAAACATCCACAAACGTGAACTTTGACGATCTGCTAAATAGAATTGAGGACATTTTAACATCTGATAATACAGTGCAGCTAGACAACACAACGTTCGACATACAAATTTTTAAAATACCTCGTGGTTCAGGACGTAGTACCATTTTAAATTTGGCATCTGATAGACGTACTAAACGATGCATCACACGCATTAAAAGTAAGGATACTCTTTGTGTACCGAGAGCGATTGTTACAGCCATGACCTACCACACGAACACAATTTTAAACAAAACTTTAAGCAAAAGACAAATCAGTCTTTGTAGACAAAACAGGCGTATTCAAAAACAGTTAGCAGACGAATTGTGTAAGAGGCTAGGAGGTAACTACGATAACGGCTTTACCTTAGACGACATTAAACAAGCCGAAGAATTGTTGGATGTTCAAATTAAAATAGTTTGTGCGGAAAGCTTGAATACAATCATATATGCGGGGCCAGAAAAAGACACAAAATTGTATTTGTACAAACAGAAAAACCATTTCGATGTTCTCAATAGTTTGAAAGCATTTTACGGACGTAGTTATTATTGTCATCATTGCGATACAGGGTACAACAACAAAAGAGTACATAAATGTAAGAAGACTCCCCTTTGTGAACTATGTTGTAGGCCTAAACACGACTTTGCTACTAGAAACAAAATACATTGTGAAAAATGTAACAGATTTTGTTTCAACGAGGATTGTATGGATAACCACTCCTCTGTTTGTGCAAGGTTCCACAAGTGTACAAGTTGTAACAAAGTTATTGATCGGCTCAAATACCATGCTTGTGGCATTACTCGTAAACACGTAAACACCCCAAAGGAGGAAAATGTATAGTTCCTTGTGTTTGTAATAAACAAAGTACCGAAGAAAATGGAGGGTGTGTAGCACATAAAAAATCTCATAATATTTGTACACATCCTTGTGCTTGTAATGGGTTGTCAACAGAAAAAATCATGCCGTGTACCTACACTGAAAGTTATATTTTCTTCGACTATGAAGCAATGCAGGATACCGGAAAACACATTGCAAACTTAATAATAGGTCATGATTTCGACGGCGAAAAATATACTTTTAAAGATAATAACGAGTTTTGTAAGTGGCTTATATCAAAGCAACACAAAAATTATACAGCTATTGCCCATAATGCTAAAAGTTACGATTCATATTTTTTGTTGAAATACTGCGTTGAAAACACAATTAAGCCTTATACAATATACAGTAGTTCAAAATTAATATTGTTGAAGATTCCTAGTATCAGACTGAAAATAATTGACAGCTCGTGTTTCGTTGCCGGTCCTTTAGCAGCCTTTCCAAAAACATTTGATTTAACTGAACTGAAAAAAGGATATTTTCCACATTATTTTAACACACCTGAAAACCAAAATTATGTAGGACCTGTACCTAATATACAATATTATGGTGTAAACAGCATGAAAGATACCAAACAGCCTGGCAAGAAAAGTGAACGTGACTTGTTTTTAGAATGGCATGCTGAAAGAAGAGCTGAAAATTACATTTTTGATTTTAAGAAAGAATTACTTACATACTGTGACTCTGATGTCGACATACTACGAAGGGGTTGTTTGGTTTTTCGTAATTGTTTTTTAGAAATTGCTAACATTGACCCCTTTCAATACGTGACTATAGCAGGTGTATGTATGGCTATTTATCGTTCAAAATACTTACCCAAAGATACAATAGCTGTTGTCAAAGAAGACAAACAAGACACGTACAGCAAAGAGTCCATAATGTGGCTAAGTCAATTTCCTAACGTACAACATGCTTTGAATGGCGGAGAAGTAGTTATTTGCGGATCACCTGTGGATGGTTTCGACAAAGAAACAAACACCATTTACCAGTATCATGGTTGTTTTTATCACGGCCACCCTGAATGTACAAAACCTGATACGATAAACCCTGTTAATAAAGAGAAAATGGATGACTTATACGAGAAAACAACGCGAAGAACACAACAGTTACATGACGCAGGGTATAATGTTGTTGAAATGTGGGGGTGTAAATTTACACCGAAAGATACAACATATAACTTTGCTGAACCCCTAAAACCGAGAGATTCTTTCTACGGTGGTAGAACAGGAGCTACAAAATTAAAGGTCACAGATTGTAAGATACGTTATATTGATGTAGTATCTTTGTATCCTACAGTACAATATTTTGATCCTTATCCCGTAGGACACCCTATTAAAATATTTAAGCCTGAAGCATACGATCCTGCTTGGTTCGGTCTATTACAATGCACGGTGCTAGCTCCAAGAAAGTTATACCATCCAGTTTTACCTGTTAAAACAACCAAACTAACATTTGCACTATGTCGTACTTGTATGTTAAATGAAATACCGACTTGCAACCATACAGACAAAGAAAGATGTTTTACAGGCACCTGGACAACTCTGGAAATTAATAGGGCTTTGGAAAAGGGGTACAAAATTTTGAATATAGACGAGGTGTGGCATTTCAAGCAGCAAACGACTGATTTATTTAAAGGCTACATCAATGATTTTATGAAAATTAAATTACAAACAAGTCCTCATACTTATGAAACCAATGAAACTTACGCAGAGGCAATCAAAGAACAGCTAGGTATTGATTTGGACATTGACAAAATTAAAGTTAACCCAGGCATGCGGCAAATTTCTAAAATCTGCTTAAACAGTTTGTGGGGGAAATTTGGACAAAGGCGTAACATGTCTCAAACTGCATATGTGGCGTCTTTAAAAGAATGGCAGAATCGGAGATGAGATGGCTCAGGTAACTTACAAATACAAAGACTTGTTTTACGAAGATTCTACTTCCACGAATATTTTTGTCGCTTCTTTTACTACTTCAAATGCCCGTCTTAGACTATATGACATGTTGGATCGTTTAGGAGAGGCTGTAATATATTACGATACCGATGGAATCGTATATATAGACGATGGCTCTAACACAATATCAACAGGTTCAAAACTTGGCGACTGGTCTGACGAATTAGGAACCGATGATGATATTTGTATATGGCTATCAACAGGTCCTAAAAGTTATTATTATAAAACCTTAAAGGATAATGAAGTAACAAAGATTAAGGGGTTCACATTAAACTACGAAAACAGTTTGACATTAAATAAAAATTCTATGCAGGACATTATTGACGGTTTATCAGAGAAAGTTGAATTACGTTTTGATCAGATCTCTCGAAACGTTGTATCTAAAGAACTGGAAACCAGAAAACGCGTTAGTAAAACATTTAGAATGGATTTCAAGAAAAGACGTATCATGAATAATTCAAATTTTATTGACACAATTCCATGGGGCTTTTAGAATAGATTTTATCATAGACAAAACAATTCTGATTTTATTGCTCGCCAATACCTCTGTTAATAATTTTTTGTGTAAAAGAGGATAAAAGGATAAAGCCTTTCAAAGATTCAAACAATATATGTAGAGAATAAGAGTTTTTATGTAGAAACATTTGAAAAATAGTTTTATGGACTCCTTTTTCCCTCTTGACAAAACTTTTAGTTTGTAAGAGTAATAAATATAATAGCCCTTCGTTGCAGCTTTTTTTTATACTACCTGGTAAGACATTTTTTTCTGTATATAGGTTTTTATAAAACATTGTAAGAAATTTTTCTGAACATTGTCTTCTTTTTAGAGAAACACTTGCTAGAAATTTGTATTCTGTATCATATATTTGATTATTGACTTTTTTTGTATGTTTAGAGATGTCTTGTTTCTGACTTGTATGCATATTAAAATTTTTATTTTGCATCTATTAGTGATGTCTTTGTTGTATGAATATTAAGATTTGTATTCGTCATCATATATTTGATTATTGACTTTTTAGTATGTTTAGAGATGTATTGTTTCTGAATTGTATGAATATTAAAATTTTAATTTGCATCTATTACAGATGTCTTTGTTGTATGAATATTAAGATTTGTATTCGTCATCATATATTTGATTATTGACTTTTTTGTATGTTTAGAGATATCATGTTTCTGACTTGTATGAATAAACTATATTTATAGAGCTTTTATAAATAAATATAATTACTCAAGAAAGGTGTTTGTTTCCTTATTTCATAAGGATTTTTATTTTAAACAGTTAGTTTCACAGAAACAGGCTGGTAAAAAGCCAGTCTCCTTAAAACCTTGTTATATTGGGACACAGAAAACGAGGATCCCTAATAAACCAATGGCGTACCCTATTCGCCATCCAGCTAACTCTATTAAAAAGTGGGAGCCTTCTGGTAAAGTATCGCCCGTTCTACCATATATCCACATTACCTGTAAGAATTTTTTTATTAAAATAACAACGACAACAAAACAACTATTTACCTGTGTTCTCATAAAACGAACCCTTATAAGGGTGTTCCTTCTAATTAAACGTTTTTGATACCTGATTTCTAAAAAAAAAATTATATCTATATTTTAAAATGTTAACACGTACTCATTCTTATAAAATAGCTAACTGTCGAGATCCATGAAACCACATATTAATATACTTGTTATTCAGACGTTGTAGTTAAAATATCACCGATGTTTTTATCACTTTCGACCAGAGACACGTGTAATCAGTCTTATTTTAAGAGAAACTTTTTTCTAATAGATTATTTATAATAATTAAAAAGCAGACCCAAAATAACTACTACCTGATTCGAAAAACAATATAAATTTATAAAACTGTAAAATTTTGAATATTCAGCCATGATATATGATGATGATGAGTCAACAATGTGTTCGAAACCCTGTGATGGCCGCTACCGTACCTAATTACGTTCTCCAGCAACAAATTCTCAGCCTTTTCCTCCTCCTCCTGTAAGACATAAATTTGCTTTTAGTTTGTAGGAGTAAAAATATACTCTTTTTTAGATTAACTTGCAAAATTTTTTCTGAATATTGTCTCATATGCTGAGAGAGTTGTGGGCCTCTGGGGAAGCAAATTGTTCCTACGTTTCATATGCATTACGTTGTATCTTTTTGAGATAAATTCTTTGATGAGCATATGACGTTTTCTAGCATTTATAAGGTCCTGCTAGATATAAGTAAATATTTGCTACCTCCTTACATTTTGTACTAGAGATATATAAGTAAAACCCCTGTGGAATTTTTCACATAATTTGTTCATTTTACTCTCATTAGTAGAAACATACGTTTTGAGTACCTAGAAAAGATATGTTTGTACTGACTTCTGCCTTAGAAAAAAGTTTGTTCCCTGGCTTAGAAAAACTTATAACTAATAACCAATTGATGTTAAAGTTTTGTACACCTAGAAAAAAGTTTTTATGTACCAGTGAATACGTTTTGTGTAAAATATTTGTTTGTTCCCCGACTTAGAATAAGTTATATATTTATTCACAGTATCACATTTCCAACATTCCTGTTCTATACTTTTTTTTTGCTACGGATTTGTTTCAAAACATTTGTAGTAACGTTTCTGCTTCAACAGTTCAATCATTTCTAACTACCATTTCTACGGCCCTACCCTTTGTAACGGTTTCAACCATTTCTAGCTTTTGTAGTGGCTTCAACCAGCCATTTCTACTGGCCCAGTTGTTTTTACGAGACATTTCCAGCTTTTGTAGTGGCTTCAACCATTTCCAACAGCGATTTCTAAGTTTCTACGGGCCATTTCCAGGTTTTGTAGCGGCTCCAACCATTCTACCAGACGTTTCTACTGTCCCAGTCATTTCTACGGGACGTTTCTAGTTTTTTTTGTAGTGACTTCAACCATTCTACCAGTCGTTGTTTCTACTGGCCCAGTAGTTTCTAAATGCCAGTTCTAGCTTTTGTAGCGGCTTCAACCAGCTATTTCTAAGTTTCTAGTCGTTTCTACGGGACGTTTATAGTTTGTTGTAGTGACTTCAACCAGCCGTTTCTACGGTTCCAGTAGTTTCTACGGGACTTTTCTAGTTTTTGTAGTGGCTTCAACCATTTCTACCAGTCGTTTCTACGGTTCCAGTCGTTTCTACGGGACGTTTCTAGCTTTTGTTACGGCTTCAACCATTTCCAACAGCGATTTCTAAGTTTCTACGGGCCATTTCCAGCTTTTGTAGTGGCTTCAACCATTCTACCAGACGTTTCTACTGTCCCAGTCATTTTTACGAGACGTTTCCAGTATATGTAGTGGCTTCAACCATTGCAGTAGCCATTTCTACTGTACCAGTCGTTTCTACGGTCTGTTTCTAGCTTTTGTAGTGGTTCCAACCATTTCCAACAGCGATTTCTAAGTTTCTACGGGCCATCTCCAGCTTTTGTAGTGGCTTCAACCATTCTACAAGACGTTTCCGGGACATTTCTATTTTTTGTAGTGGCTTCAACCATTTCCAACAGCACTTTCTAAGTTTCTACGGGCCATTTCCAGCTTTTGTAGTGGCTTCAACCATTCTACCAGTCGTTTCTACGGTTCCAGTCGTTTCTACGAGACATTTCTAGCTTTTGTAGTGGCTTCAACCATTGTAGCAGCCATTTCTACTGGCTCAGTAGTTTTTACGAGACGTTTCTAGTTTTTGTAGTGGCTTCAACCATTTCCAACAGCGAATTCTAAGTTTCTACGGGCCATTTCCAGCTTTTGTAGTGGCTTCAACCATTCTACCAGACGTTTATACTGTCCCAGTCATTTCTACGGGACATTAGTTTTTGTAGTGGCTTCAACCATTGTAGCAGCCATTTCTACTGTCCCTGTCGTTTCTACGGTCTGTTTCTAGCTTTTGTAGTGGTTCCAACCATTTCCAACAGCGATTTCTAAGTTTCTACGGGCCATTTCTAGTTTTTGTAGTGGCTTCAACCATTCTACCAGTCGTTTCTACGGTTCCAGTCGTTTCTACGAAACATTTCTAGCTTTTGTAGTGGCTTCAACCATTTCCAACAGCACTTTCTAAGTTTCTACGGGCCATTTCCAGCTTTTGTAGTGGCTTCAACCAGCCGTTTCTAAGTTTCTAGTCGTTTCTACGGGACATTCGTAGTTTTTGTAGTGGCTTCAACCATTGTAGCAGCCATTTCTACTGTCCCTGTCGTTTCTACGGTCTGTTTCTAGCTTTTGTAGTGGTTCCAACCATTTCCAACAGCGATTTCTAAGTTTCTACGGGCCATTTCTAGTTTTTGTAGTGGCTTCAACCATTCTATCAGTCGTTTCTACGGTTCCAGTCGTTTCTACGAGACATTTCTAGCTTTTGTAGTGGCTTCAACCATTTCCAACAGCACTTTCTAAGTTTCTACGGGCCATTTCCAGCTTTTGTAGTGGCTTCAACCAGCCGTTTCTAAGTTTCTAGTCGTTTCTACGGGTCATTTCTAGTTTTTGTAGTGGCTTCAACCATTGTAGCAGCCATTTCTACTGGCTCAGTAGTTTTTACGAGACGTTTCTAGTTTTTGTATTGGCTTCAACCATTTCCAACAGCGATTTCTAAGTTTCTACGGGCCATTTCCAGCTTTTGTAGTGGCTTCAACCATTCTACCAGACGTTTCTACGGTTCCAGTCGTTTCTACGGTATGTTTCTAGCTTTTGTAGTGGTTCCAATCATTTCTCTAATGGTATTCTTTCCGAATTACCCGCCACTCGATACAAAATCCAACGATTCAAGTCGCAATTATTATTCCTCATTTACGTATTTATTTTTTACAAACACACATTATCTCTTCAATGAAAACCGCATCTACTTTTATAATTAACAATTTCCTTGTTTACAATCAATCAGCCACTGCACTTTCAAACAATGCTCGAGTTTCACATGGTTATCAGTTCACCATCAAGCTGTTGCGGTTTCGCTTATCTTTTGTTATTGCCTTCATTGAATCTGAATTATTTTATTATTTGTAATGAAATGATAATTGCCAAATATTTGGGAACCTATTAATTATTCAGGATGCATTTTCGGTACATTTTTTGCTTAAAATTGCCGAATTATCTATATTAAGAGATCTAACGTCCGGACTAGGCGTCCTCGTGGCCCTGGTTTATCCGACGAAACAGAGACACGAACGAGTTGCCGCTCTCGCGCATATGATAATTTATTTCGTTGTTCAAAATACGTTCCGTTTATCCCATATGTTCTTAAGATGTGTTTTCCTACTGTATATGCAACGGCCAATGCACCGGGCTGTAATACACCCCCTGTGACAAGCACCCGACATGAGCCAGTCCTTTTCCCGAATGATGTCACGCACCCCCGACGGAAGCACCCGGCCGATCGCCTGCGAATTCCCTACGCACCGCATGCCTCCGCATTCGCTACGCACCGCGTTCCCGCGTACCCCCGACCTACGACCGCTCCCGTTCCCAGCCGACGCGTCGAAGTCCTGATGCCTCCTCCCGTTAGGTTAGCACCCTTGCCGTTAGGTGTCCCGACGTCTCCTCCCGTTAGGTTAGCCACCTTACCGTTAGGTTCGAGCTTGAGGTTAGTGACCCCGCAGACCACGTGGTTTTTTTCGCCAAGTGACCCATCCACTACTATCAGATATCTCAATAATCGTATCTCTCACTATTATAAAATTGCTCGTGAAAGAACGGAAATCCAAAAACATAAAGCGAAAGTATGATTTGATGAACACGTTTCTGAAAATCTCCCTAACTATCAGATAGGCGATAAAGTCTATATTAAAGAATCCCCGATCAAGGACAAAACCAAAAATCAAAAGTAGATTTCGATCGAATGAATCCGTTCTCAGAAAGTTAATTTCTGTTTCAGGTTTTGCCTGCTGTTCGGGTCAGAAGTAGCCCAATTTCAAATACAACCACAACAACAACTCACATTAACCAAATTTATTGACATTCACATGGACACTAAAAAGACACAAACGAGGTATACTTGATGGGGCAGGTACCCTTTTTAAAGCAATCACTGGCAATTTAGACGCCGCTGACGGAAAATACTTTACCGAAAGCATAAACCGCTTAAATCAAGGCCAACTTCAAATTGAGAACTTACAAAAAAACCAAATAAGTGTCATCACATCTGTAATTAAAAAAACTATAATTAAAAACTTCAACTAAACTATCAAAAATCTTAGAATTTACGAAAAACTATTTAACGGTAATATGAAAAAGCTGGAAAACACTATCGGAAGAATCGCCTACGTAGAATCTAAACTCGCATTACTTGAAATGTGTGAAAAACTTATGGAGAATTATCTTTACTTAGAAGATACTCTTAATGATGTTTTAAATTCTATCACATTCACGCGTTTGAAAATAATTCACTCTTCAATTTTAACACCGGATCATCTTATTACCTCATTACAGGAAATACCGCAAAATTTAGTCAAAAGTAACCTTCCATTGGCTGTAAAGTACTCTAGCATCGCACAATATCTGAAAATTATTGAACTAGAGGCATTTCAAACATATACCGATCTTATATTTGTGATACGAATCCCTTTAGTCGAGCAACATCCTTACACAATCTTTCATTTATATCCTATCTCTATATACGATGAAAGAGCAGGTTTACATCATATGTTATCCTTCACTTAAAAATATCTTGCAAATAATGATGATTCTTTAATGTTATTCTGATCAAAGCCACTCGTAAGAAACTATGTTCTGAACTTTACGCATATCCTATTGACACAAACGCGTTATGTGAAGCTCAACTTCTAAAGAATGCCCAGAAGCTACCCGACAATTGTAAAAGGTCACTAATATTCACTCAAGGATACAACGTTCAAAAACTAGAACCCAATACATGGCTCATAATTACTTCTGAATCCATAACTGTGACAGTGACTTGCGCTCAAACAAACCCAAAAACTCATAAAGTCTCCCTCAACTCCATATTGACTCTTCAATCAGAGTGTAGTGCGTTTATAGGAATTACAAAAGTTCAAGCTGAATCCGGAAAACAAACTAACGTTTTAGAAACCTTTCAACCAGTAACAGTGCCTTTCAACTGTTGCGATTTAGTGCCGAAAAAAAATCAAATTCCTGAACTTCAGCCCTTAAAGCTGAACACACTTAAGGTGGAAGAACTAGACGTAGCAAAACACAAATTAGAACAATATTCCAGAGACCTCGATGGTCTTATAAACCAGCCGGTTGTAACCAAAAACATCTCTTGGTTTACCTATATAATCATAGCTGCTCTCATGATCATAGCAGCACTCATCACTTTCCAAGCAGTCAAAAAGACGATGGTAAAACCTCCAAAGGACTGCAATCCTGACCAGACTTATGTGCCTCAGCCAAGACTCAAATTCTTCCCCAAGCTAAGGCCTGTTTTGAAAACAGAACAAAGCTTAGAGACGCAAGTTTAAGTATACCCTTTATGTTCTCTAAGAACATAAAAAAATTACATATTTTTTAATATTGATTTATATTATTAACCTTTTTATTTTTACATCGTATTTTTATTCATATTTCCTTTTACTTTATATTTTATTTTGATATGTTTAGGTTAAGCATTTAATTATTACTTGTATTATTTTATTACTCATTTATTTTAACATTGATATTGATTTTATTTTACAAATTGATATTTTTACCTATTATTTTATTTTAATCATATTTCGCATTATACGCTTTTAATTATGTTATGCTATTTAAATATCAACAGGTGATAATTACTTTCCTTGTAGGACATTATTCCATCTCATGTTTTTATTATTTTATGTTTCTATTCCGAAAAGTTGATGTTATAGCATCAACTTTTGGTATGTAAGGGGAATTGTTATATGCAAAATATATTAGCACTTAGTTCCCACACTCAAGAAGTCAACGGAATTTAAAGCGTACGTGACTTCCCAGAGATATCAAATTTCATCTTGAATGATATGCAAACAACTTCCCGGAAACCTACACGAGACCGTTTACCCAGTAAAATCGCTGACTTGCATCAGCACTTTTCTCGATGTTATAAAGGCAACTTAAAACTATCTCGTGTTGTCATTCAATTATTGTCATTTTTAGTCTTAAGTTATTATAAGTAATTAATTTTTTAAATTTTGATTTTGTATGTTTTAAATAAATAGTTTTTTTAAAAAGTGATTTGAATCAAAGTGAATATATATATATATATATATATGTCTAGTCATAGGGTTTCACGGATGGAACAATATGAAGAAATATTTTTCCGGGAATACATCCGTTCGTTATATTGATTCATGTTTGAATCCTGCAGACGTTTCGCCAAGGTCTCACTTGGCATTCTCAATGCGTTGTTACGGTGAACTGTATCTGCCTAGAATACAGATAAACTTGGTTGTAGTGGCCCAATACATTTCAAATATGTTAATTTTATTTACAGTGTTTAAGTGTGTGTAAAATTATGTTGTCATAAATTTACAAAAAAGAAAATTTTTGAAAAAGATCAAGAACGTACGTAAAATACAATAATTACCACGAAAAACTAAATTAGAATTATAGATTTCTCAATCAAAAATATATAAACCGAGGACCGAGAACCATTTGGAAGGGTAAAACAATTGTTCCACATAAAATATATATATATATATATATATATATATATATATATTAGATGGTTTCCGGGAATTCATCCGCGTAATTGATAACTGATCCCTGCTGGGATCGATGGTAAAATGACGACGTTTCGGCAGAGTCACGACTGCCCTCTTCAGGTCGGTTTGCATAATTCTCGTAGCCTTCTGCTTTCGCTTCTAGTTACTCGAATACTGAGATTTTCAGGAGCGCGCACGGTGTTATATAGTCGCGGCACCGTGAACGGCTGCGTGTGATTGGTCCTTGGCGCTCAGTGGCCACGCCTCCCGCTTGCTGAAAAGTTTTGTCCGGTTGAGTTGTTATAGGACGGGTCCGGGCCGGTACGGTGTTTAATAGAATTTTCCAACAATTCGATAAGTTCTGGATTTCATTGCGTGCGTTTAGACTGTGAGGCCTCTTCGCTATTTTAATTGCCTCTCTTACGAGTCTTGATTTCGGGTGTTCTATATTTGCCAGTACTCTGGTGCTCTCAAAGTCTATTCGGTGTGACGTCGTGGTAGCGTGTTCCGACATGGATGTTGTTTTTTCCTGCTTTCTTATAGCATTCTGGTGTTCATCACGTCTAGCTTGAATTCTTCTGTTAGTTTGCCCGACATAGGTTTTATGACAGTCTGCACATGGAATCTCGAACACTCCCTGTTGTTCTAAAGGGATACTCGTCTTCGGAGTCCTCAACACCGTGCTTATTTTTCTGTCTGTATTGAAAATAGTATCGATATTGTATGTACGTAGAATTCTTGCAATACTGTCCGTGGTACCCTTGACATACGGTAAATAAGCCTTGGTTATTGGTGTCTCATGCTCCTCGTCTGTTCGTCTCGGTTTTGACTTTAGGGCTCTTTGAATATTTCGGTCTGTAAATCCGTTTTTAATCTGTCCATTTCCTGTTTGATGTTGTCCTGGTCTTTGTAATCTAGTTACTAAAGTTTTGACGACAGCTTGCAGTAGGGCTGGGTGGTGATGAGAATTAGCATGAAGGTATCTGTTGGTGTGAGTTGCTTTCCTATATACCGTATGGCCAAGGCTTCCATCTTCCTTCCTATTTATGAGAACATCAAGGAATGGCAGTTGATTATTGGCTTCAACCTCCATGGTGAATTTTATTTTGTGATGGATGCCATTAAGGTGGTCTAAAAATGTGTTGAGGTGTTCCCTTCCATGAGGCCAAATCACAAAAGTATCATCCACATATCGCAGCCATAAACTGGGTTTAAGAGTTGCTGTTCTTAGTGCCAATTTCTCAAAGTTCTCCATAAAAAGGTTCGCTATAGTTATAGCGGTGAGAGTGGCGATCCCATTGGAGCTCCTTCCACTTGTTTGTATCGTTGGTTCTCGTAAACAAAATAGGTGTTCATCAGACAGTATCTTGTTAAGTCTACAAGGTGTTAAGGTGGTTTGTATTTTTCTATTATGATATTCAAGGCGGACATTTACTCCATATAGTTATTCATAAAAATAACGGAGTTATGGATGCTTTTCTCTCTTATTTTCACTTTTAACGTAGGTAGCCATGAAAAAGATTGTTTTCACTTTAACGTTTCCTCATTTGAGAATAATTACATTAGTAGTAATGAATTGACAGTCGATATTGTGATAAAATGGAATATTCTAACGAAGAAGATCTGAATATGGTGGAATATTATATCATATGCCATAAAAATTCAGTTCGTGCAGCTGAGGAATACTTTCATAAATATTTTAATCATCGACAACCTGCTCTATGTACATTTAAGAGGCTTTACGATAGTTTACGCAGATATGGATCTTTTACTAAACCACCAAAGGAACGTAATCAAATTAACGAAGCAACACAAATAAATGTTTTGGCAATGGTAAATCAAAATCCGTCTACATCAACTCGTGAAATTGCGGCAGAAGCTGGCACATTTCAACGAACTGTAGTTAAGGGTCTGAAAGCGCACAAGTTCCACCGTACAAACTTTCAGTTTCTCAAACTTTGCATGCTGGTGACGAACATCGACGTATTTTGTTTTGTACATGGTTTAGAGTCATGTGCCTTGACAATCCACAGTTTCCATTAAAGGTGTTATGGTCAGATGAAACTAGATTTACTAACTGCGGTATGTTCAATAGACACAATGAGCGTATCTGGGCTAAAGTAAACCCTTTCCATGTAGAACAAAGACGACCCCAGATAAAATTTTGTTTTAATGTTTGGTGTGGTATCATAGTGTCTACAATTCTGGGACCTTTTATCTATGACGAATCACTTACTGGGGAGCGCTACTTGCATTTCTTACAATACACTTTTCAAGACATGTTGCATAATTTGAATTTGAGAACTCGTTTAGAAATTGAGTGGTTCCAACATGATGGAGCACCTGCTCATAACTCGTTATTAGTAAGACAAGAATTAGATAATATCTATCCAAACTCTTGGATAGGAAGAAATGACCCACGCGAATGGCCACCCCGGTCTCCCGATTTGGCAGTTATAGACTTCTATTTATATGGTGCTCTAAAAAACAGAGTATACAAAAGAAAGTATGAGACAGTTGGCGACCTAAGGGAGGCGGTATTACAAGTAATTGAAGAAATTGATAGGCGGTCTGTGAGGAAAGCGGTAATGCCAATCTTAAAAAGATAACAATAGTGGACTTTGCGAACATAAATTGTAACCATTATTATTTACTTTAATTTCTTAAGTTTTTAGTAAGTACCTACTTATTTAGTCTTGTCGTTATATCTGATATACCTAATAAAAAAATCGTTCAATGTTTTTTGGAATAGTTATTAATAAATCAATCTATTTCATGGCTAACTACGTTAAAAGTAAAAATAAGAAAGAAAAGCATCCATAACTCCGTTATTTTTATGAATAACTATATCGAGTACTATATCGTTGAAAAGCTCTAAAAATGTCCGATTTTTTGAGGTCATAGCCAACTATGGTTTCCATTCAAAAAAAAGATAAGTTTGTGTCATATCTCGAAAACGAGAGCTGTCACACAAACGAGAACATGACAATCATATTCGGGACACAATTCCCTTCAATTTTGATATTTACACTTTTTTTATAAAATCAAAAACAAAGGAGCTAGAGGGATTTGACTAAATGGACAGAATTTCGTTTTTCCAAAATATCTAGTAAGCCATGACTTTTTACAAAAATTCGAAAGTGTCATTAAATTGGGCCAGTAAAACAGCAAATCTGTCCCAATTTGCTCTATCTCCGCTAGTTTCCGAGATCCCTATACTGATAATCAAAAAAAACTTACATTGTATATATTTTAATATATATATATATATATATATATATATATATATATTAAAACAAATAAAACAGTTAAAATACATTTGGAAAATATAGACAAAGAATACAAATTAGAGAGGGAGAAAGAGAAAGGAAGAAAGGGAGAAAGATAAGAACACGCTAAAATTTTCAATTGAATTGTACCTTAAATCAGATAAAAAAGAAGACATGGGTGAAAATAGTGATTGATTACACACAGTTTCTAAACGGTTTTTATTGTAACTCAGCTGAAGTCGGTTCTTTTTTAAATATAAATTATTTTATTTACATTATTTAATGTACTGAAATAGTTACTTCCCTCCTATTTAATCGTTACGAGTCACTTTCCTTACGATATGAGTAGATGTATCGAGCCAATTGTCAAAACTTTACTAATGATATTTCTCGTTAAAACATATTAACGCTAACTAGATAAATATCCCAAAATTATTACATAAACTTGATTTTATTTCCGATTCCTTACTATTTAGGTATAGGAATATTATATACCATTTGAGAGGGATTTTGATTGCCTTTCAGGTTAGTTGATAATATACAGGGTGTTTCATTTAAAAAAATCACTTTTTAACATTTTTGTATCTAGCAATGAGTTCCCGAATTTTAAGACACCCTGTATAACACAGAACAAACTTCGCTCTTCCAGACTAACTACATGGGCCAGTGGTAAACTACTTAGAAAATTTTAAGTTTCTCTAAATTCAAATACCGCCGTAACAAACATTTAATTGGAGCGATGTTTTGAAGAAAAAATATAGAAAAAAATTAATAACTAGAGAACCGTTAGGGATAGATTAAGACAAAATAATTAGAAAGTAATTACGAATACAAAAATGCTATCATATACAGGGTGTCCGATTTAAGATATCAAAAATGTTACTACTTTTTGGTATATGTGGCAACATCGCATCGGGGAAAATATATCACATAGATAGATCTGGAGCAATTACTTCAGTAACCAAACTTTCAGAAACATCCCATGTTCCGCTTTCCGTAAGCGTCTAAATATATATATATATATATATATATATATATATATATACAGGGTGTAAATAGTTTGAGTGCATATATTTTAGGTGGGGGTAGTATACACCAAATTAAACAAAAAACTCTTTTACCACTATGGTCAGTAGGCCTTAATAACCAAGAAAATCCCTAAAACATATTAAGTAAATTATTGTCAATCCGGCAACGTCGCTCGCGTTCGAAGCAGATTCACTCTTAGCGCGAATAATAAAGGAATGACTACGCCGACAAAAAAATAAACACCTGTGTTTTTGTATTGACTGATGATATTGACCTTAGAATTAAATAAAAATGTATGAAATATTTTGTTGAAAATATTTACGTTTTTAATACAAGGTATTGCAATTAGAATTTGTATTTGGCGGTTTCTTTTATGCAATTATACAAAGTTGGGTAAATACAGATGATATTCAACTCAAGAAATCTGTATATGTAGTTTTTTACCAGTTAAATTATTCGAAGAGTCATTGTTACTGATTCAATTAATATTATTTATATTAGACAAGTAAATATGTAATCCTACTTACCGATATTATTATAATACTAGAACTGAGTTGAAACAACGGATTATTCACAGCAAATGTTCAAAATGCCCACCATTACTATCGACACAAGCACGACACCGTTTAATCCAATTTTCACGTATGCGAGAAAAAATTCCTGGAATATTTCGGATTTCGTCAGCAGCGTCAAAAATGCGTTGTCTAAGGTCATTCTCGTCAATAATTGGAGTCGTGTAAACCTTACTTTTCATGTGTCCCCATAAGTAGAAATCTAAAGGATTGAGATCAGGAGATCTTGCTGGTCAACGTATATGTCAGTTTCGACCAATCCAACGACGGGGAAATGTTCTATTTAAGAAGTCGACAACTAGATGACTTGCGTGGGCAGGTGCTCCGTCATGTAAGTACCACATATTGGAACGTGTTTGTAGGTTCACTTCATCTAACAAATCTGGTAGCGTGTTGTTCAAAAAATAAAGGTAATTCTCACCTGTCAAACGTGCAGGCAATATAAATAGCCCAACCAAGTATTCACCAACTATTCCAGTCCACACGTTAACTGAGAATTGACTGGCGTATTTCGTGCGGATTTACCTCAGACCACGAATGCGTATTGTGAAAATTTATTATACCATTCCTATTAAAACTTGCTTCATCTGTTGTTAATATATTGTTCACAAAATTAGGAAATTGTCGATGTTTTCTGAGGAACTAACGACAGAAATTGAGTCTCGGTTGAAAATCATCAATTGAAAGCCCTTGAACCCGCTGCATGTGATATGGATAGAGCAATTGTTCCCGTAATGTTCTATGAACAACAGTGTGAGAAATTTGCAGCTCAGTTCCAATACTCCGTGTGCTACGATATGGGTTGATGTCGATAAGGTCTAGTATTTGATCCTCAGCAGCTAAGATACGATTATGTCGCTGTGGTCCGCGATTGTTTATTTGTGGTATTACACTACCTGTTTCCAGAAGCCTCTGCGAAACAGCTACGAATGTCCTAGCATTGGGCAGGCGTCTGTTTGGAAACCTTTCCCTCTGTAACATTCTTGCTATTCTGCAATTACGTCTGCTTTCCACATAAATTAAGAGCATGTCATGTCTTTCCCTAATTGTATAATCGGCCATTATTTATCACAAATAAATACTGTCGCACTATTCTTAATTTTCGAACTTACACACTAATCACAACCGATTTAGTTATTTAAAAAATATATTAAATGGAAAGCAAACCACGAAGTCTACATCAAATAGATATCATTCAAATCACTTTACCGTTTATCTGTTCTTATTTACAAGAATCGAAATCGCAAAAAACAATCGTAACTCTCAGTCGTCGTTAATATATATATATATATATATATATATATATATATATATATATATACTAAGGAGTCATCCATAAATTACGTCACACGTTAAGGTGGAGGGAGGGAGTCAATAAAATATGACATCGTGTGATCCTCAACACACGATGTCATAGTTCGCTAGGGGGTCAAAAACGTTTAAATATTAAATATTAAAACGCAAAATTTATTTGTGAACAAAAAACATGAAAATATTACAAACTCGATTTATATTTATAAAATATATGTAGGTTTAAGTCCTACTCCAGAGTAGGTAATTCAATACGTTCCTATTGTCTACTTAACAATTGACTTTCGCCGAGTAATGGACGTAGTTTCCTCAGTTCGACTATTTTAGCATTTTTAATTTATGAAATAGTTTTAAAATGCAGCTTATGCTCATAAAAAAACAACAAGAAGAAGATAGCACCTTATGGAAAAGTTTAAAAAGTAGTGATAATATTGAAAGTGAAGTGGATGCGAAAATCAAAGATTTGCAGATAATATTGAGAAACATTTTATTAAGAAATAAAAATTTAAATTTTAATTATTTCCAATTATACAATCCTAAAATGAGTGTCGTCACAATAAGGAGGGCGGATTTCAAAAATGTGAAAGCATGTGACAGGATCCAAAGGGAGGGGGGGTTTAAAAATCATAAAATTGGTGTGACGTTATTTATGGATGGCCATCAACGAGTATTTCCAAACCTTAATTAAATAAAATCACATTTTTACTAATTAGATTATAATTTAAGATATATTATAATATATATAATATATATATATTAAGGTATTTTTTTGGTATTTCTTGATATTTATATTATAGACCTTGTTTATTAATTATATATCAATAAACCAGGATTAATTGGACAAATTGAAAATTAAATATTTTTATAAAAATGTTCATATTTAATTATAATACTCGCTGTGTAAATAATATAAAATATAAATTATTTTCTCAATAATTGGATAAGTTCCCCATACAAAAATATAGAAAATTACTTCCTTAACATTTTTGAATATTTGGGAATGGCACAAAAAAATTAAAAAAATTGTAGTTGTTATTTCTCTTACTCAATAATTAACATTAAAAAATGATCAGAGTTTTTATATTGTCTCCTAGCAAAGAATGTTTAGAACAAAAACTTAGAATCTACGTATACCTTGTGGATACAAGGAACTATTTGGTTAACGCGCTCTTGAAATCCTCAGGTTTTGTAATAGTATTTGACGAGCTGAGACAAAATCTCAGAGAAAATCTAGCGAGCCCTTTTAATTGATTTGTTACATGATAAGCTAGATCTTTTTAAATTGGGTGAACCCCAATATTATCCTTTTCTTCTCTAAGTTGTTAGTTCAGTAGTTCCGGAGTCAAAGAAACGAATGGTTCAAATTTTAAATATTTTAAAAATACAAGCAAAATATATTTGCATTTTTCATTACTAGACCTTTAAATTCATATATTACTATAAAATGTTTAATTTTCCATTTAATTTTATAATTTGCCTACTAAAATTAATATTAAGGTTTTCGCTTCTTTTTTTCCTGTAAACTCGACTATATATGTGCGGAAGAAAATCCTCATGCAATCGTTAAAGCTCACCACCAGGAACGATTTTCTTTAAACTTGTGGATTGGAACTATTGGAGATCACCTAATTGGCACACATCTCCTTCCACTTACATTAAATGGAGATACATACACTCAGTTTCTAAGCGGAGAGCTGCCAGTTCTACTTTATCCAATACAGGATGGCGCTTCTGCCCATTTTAGTATTAGAGCACGCCAATATTTGAACGAAACATATCCAGATCGCTGGATAGGTCGAAGTAGACCTAAATTTTGGCCAGCTCGTTCACCGATTTAAATCCGATAGACTTGCCAAATTGGAGACATTTAAAAACGTTGGTTTATAGTGGAACTCCTGTTCAAGGCATAGACTTAAGAAACGGCTTTATTGTTTCTTGTAGAGTTATTCAAGCTTCTCCTGGGATTTTCAAACGACTGCGAAGATCTACGTGTCGACGTCTAGACTTCTGTTTAATGGCTGAACATGTCAATTTTGAGCACGTAATTTGGATCTCTTCGTTAGGTAAACTTGTTTTTTTAGTGATTTTGAATTATAAATAGCACATTGCTTCACGGAAGGATTGTTTGTTTTTACGGTACACATGAAATTGATTTTTTTACACAAAATAGTGGCAGATACGGAAAAAAACGCAAGAAATACAAGAGATTGAAAATTCATAAGAGAATCATTTTCAATTTTTGTGAATGGCCAGGGACGTACTGAAAAAAAGTCGTAGGTTCAGAAAAAATACAGAAAAAGTACCACTCTGTAGATTTTCATGACCGTTTCTGTGATGTTATTATGAAGACTTCATAAAGGCCTTAATGCTCCAAAATTGAACTAAATATTTTAAAAACTTTAGTAGTTACAATAAAAAAACTGAAACAATCTGAAAATTTCAACACCTTGTACATCGGTAACGAAGAGTTTGCAGACATACGTTCATAGGGACTTTTCGACATAAAATGACTCGAGGAAGCATATCTGGGAATCTTTCGCTGTATAAACAGGCATATTAAGTAATATTTAAAATTTTAATGGTTTACTATTTTACCTGATGTAACTAAGAGAAATGACTTTTTATAGTATACAAAATTTAGTATATAAGAAATAAACAGTAATCCAACAACTTCTGTAAAACACAAAATTTACCGCTTACTTTACACTCACAGACATGAATTTACAGAACAATGACTCAAAACTCTTACTCCACACTATTCTAAACCACCACATTTGTATGGTTCAAAATTCATAGATCAAATATCCTTTTTGGACAAATTGTCAGCCCTAGAACTTCTCCATGTAGTGAACTTTAAAATGTATTTTAATAGTTATTTCTCCATTTGCAGGTAACTCTAAAGTACATCTTAAAAACAGCAGAAAATACTTAGAAAAATTATCATATATAATAGAAAAATACGTTCACACTAGTCAATTTTAGCACTGTAAATCTACACAATAATGTTACAGTTACCATAACACTTCAAATAGTAAATGAACGATTAGAACGGTTTTTTCCAGCCAATAATACTACCTATAACTCACAATAATCATCACTCGATATAATATTTAACATAATGTCATTAAATAACTTTAATGATTTTCAAACCACAGACATTAAATTTGTTACAAAATTGAAACGTTACAATAACACAAATATCGTTATAGAATTTACACCTGAATTGCCAAAAGTCATATTGCAGAAACGGTTTCTTTCACTGGATGGAAGAAATATTTTGTTTCTGATCACATACATGTAGTTCGATATTTCAAGTGCTGTTCATTTGGACATAAAGCAAAAAACTGTAGGTCAGAACTTATATGTCCAAAATGTACAAGGAAGCATGAATTGAAGAAATGCACATCTAGTGCTCCTCATTGTATAAATTGTGTAAACTATCATAAATTAAATAAAAAATCTATAACTACAGATGATTGTTCTAATCATAATGAATGTCTTGTTATATTGAGAACCTTAAAGATAGAATAATTTACGAATAGTGTATATAACAAAAATTTGCAATATAAATGTACGATGGCTAACGTCTGTTGTTTTTTCGCATGAGTTTCAAGATAAATTTGATATCATATATGTGACTAAAACATGGCTAAATGAAAACATTCTGTCAATAGTGTTTTCATTTCAGTTTCTGTTAATAGATATAATTTTTATAGAAAAGACAGGCAAATTAGAGGCGGTGGTGTGGTTTGTTACGTTAAAACGTCCTTGTTTTGCGAGGCTTGTGCGCTAATGATAAAAACTGTAGTTACTGTCGAATATGTTTTTTTTTTAAATTTAAGTTTAAACGTATAAATATTGCATTGTTAATTATTTATCGTCCTCCGAACTCGAATCTTGCCGAACTGCTACAATTTATGAGTGAGACACTACCAAACCATGCTTGTTGAATATGACTTCTCCATTGTAGCATGTGATTTAAACGTAAATATTAATATCTCAAATCCGTTAGTTGATAATTTTAATACTTACGGATATGTTTACCGTTTACATGAGCCAACAATAACGTCAGACTGTTCAGAATATAGAACTAAATACACCAACATAGAAATTTATCAAAATCCGAAATTTTAAGGACTTAAATACTAATAACATGATGCAAAACTTACTCTCTATATCATGGGATGATATATTTTTTATAAATAAGATTAATGATAAAACTGAAATTCCTAACTGATCAGTAAAATAGCATTTTCAATAAACATATTCCTATAAAGATAATTAGAGTCAGCAACCCACCAGCACTGTGGTTAACGAACAATTTAAAGTTAATAGTAAAAGAAGGTGATACAGAGTTACAGAAATTTAAAGTAAATAAAATCTAAGTAATTGGAATTTTTATAAAGAATATAGATATTTTGCTTTAGCATCAATACGTATTGAGAATAATACTTATTTGCTTACTTTTCAAAGAAATGGAGACGAGAAAAGCCTATGGAAAGGTTTTCGTGCCGTGAATATTAAATCTTGTGGTAGCAACAGACAAATTTTAACCAACCTATTTACGCCAGATGAAGTCAATGATCATTTCATAAATGTATTAAAAAAACAATAATTGTATGCAACGTGTAGCTTTTATGTCAGTAATCGACAAAACTATAACATGCTATCCTTAAAACCTGCCTGTAAAATACCATAATTGATGCAATAAACTCCATCTAATACAGCCGGAAACGATGGTTTTTCGTTGAATATGATATTGTTGTGCTTGCCTGCATTCATAAACAAATCACTCATGTTATTAGCTGTTGTTTGCTATATAGGTATTTTCCTAAAGCGTAATTCCTAACTCAGTAATCTGTCCCATTCCAAAAGATAATCGCTTAACCCCACACGACTTACGACCTATTATTTTATTACCCACAATGTCTAAAATTCTCGAACGTGTCGCTTCCATTCAGTTAAATGACTATGTTACTGTAAATACTATTATACCCCAACAACAATCAGGTTTTCGAAATAAACATAGTACAGCTACAGCCCTTTCATTAACTGATAATATCATTCGTGCCATTGACAAAAAATTAGCTAATTATGGGGCAGACAATATTGCTTTATCGTTTTTCAAATCTTACTTGTGGAATCGCCAGCAATGTGTAATTCTAGTAGTGTGAATAATTAGATAAATATGAAGCAGCTAATACGGATTGGAACAGAACTATCGTTTTATAAAAGAATTGTATGATGTATCCCACAAGGATCCATCTTGGGTGCTTTACTGTTCTTAATATATACTTCAGATATACCTGAACATATAATCAATAGTGAAATCCAACAATATGCAGATGATACAAAACTACTTCACTACTTTGATCCATCTCAAGTACTAAATGCAAATTATCTGATTAATCAAGACCTGACAAACATCGCCCGCTTGTCTAAAGTGTATAATTTAGCATTAAATCCTACTACTGACTACTGCTGTAATTTTTTGTAGCAAAACTAAAAGAGCTGCAGTTGAAAACCAAATAAGACTCGAGTTAAATTCGAGTTAAATGGTGTGGTAACTGATTTGTTCAATGAATCTTGGCCTGATAATTGATAACTCACTGAGATTCAAAAGTCATGTAAAATAATTATTGCAAAAATGTTACATAAAATTGCGTATACTTGACATTAGTAAACATATTATGAATTTTAAAATGCGGAAAAAATTATGCGAGTCGTTGATACTTTCTCAAATAAGCTATTGTAATACTGTTTATTATCCATATTTGGAGCCATTTCGCAAAGACAACTGCAGTTGGTGCATAACACATGTAGCAGATATATTTGTTGCCGAAGAAAATATGGTGGTGTATCTCCTTATATACAGCAGACCAGATGGTTGAAAATAAATACACAATTAAATCTTCTTGTGATTTATATCGCCTATTAAAGCATAAAACTCCAGCATATCTTTTGGAGAAAATTATTTTTATAAAGGGTACCCATAATCGAGACATTCGTCACAATACACTCACATTGCCACACCATTCTTCTGCTATGTTTGAACGTTCAGTTACATATAATATTGTTAAAATTTACAATACAGATTTCTCGGTCATTTCGATGACAACTGTCAGTGTCAGGCAATTTCGCCATGTTTCAAAAAACTTTTTTTATATTTTGAAGTTGTTCTTTTATAATCTGGAAAGGTAAGGAGTTAAAGAGTAGCTTGCAGCTAATCTTCGCCTTTCTGGAGCAAATGTTGTAAACATTTGTATGAAATAAAGAAATTCATTATTATATTTTATTAATTATTATTATATTATAATAATAAATGTATTTATTCCATACAAATGTTTACAACATTTGCTGCAGAAATAGATTATTATCCCGACTTGACCATAAAATGTATGGCGACTCCCTCTGAGGCATGTACAGCGTACCTTTAGGAGAAAATTCACTAAACCCCAGATACACTACATATCAAAAGGGTTTAGCTCTGTGGGAGCCCTTAAGAGTTTACCAGGCCCGTGGTTGGCGTCATGGCTGTAAAGATCTTCGTCCAGACCGAGGTATTTCAAATTGTTTAACGATGTTTTGGGACTACTCCTGTTGTTGACATAACAATGGGTACCGTCCGAGTGTTGTTCATGTCCCATTGTCTCTGTATTTGAAATTCTAAATCCCTATATTTGGTTAGTTTTTCAGCCTGCTTAATATTTATATTATTGATGTTATGTCAATTAAGGTTTTTTTCTAGAGACTTTATCTACCAAAACTATATCTGGTCCATTGTGAGCAACAGGCCGATCTGTCAATATCGTCCGGTCCCAGTACAGTTTGTAGTTGTTATTTTCTAAAATAGATTCTGGTTTGTATATACAGTAGGGTGTTCTTGCCGACTGTGATAGTTCAAGTTTTAGCGCTAGTTCCTGGTGCAGTAGTTTTTGCCACAACATCATGTCGTTCTTTGTATTCACTTGCAGCGAACGCTTGTCAACCTCCTGTAATATGCTGGATAGATTCAGATGTTTGGCAACCATATCTGCATCTGTCGTTGTTGATAGAAGGGTCTTAGACGATGTACTTTAGATAGTTCTTAGTTGGAATTACTTGATCTTGGATTTCCAATATAAAGCCTTCCGTTTCAGGAAACATATGACCAGAGTTCAACCAGTAGTTCGACGCTGAACTGTCGACATAATCTTGGTTGAAGCCATTTATATGTCTTCCATGAAGGGACTTCTCTTTCGATTTGAGCAGTTTCCGATCAGTTGCCTGGTGGTATACTTGAACTTGTTGTTCTGTCAGTCACAGAATTAAAAATTTGTTGATCACGTAACTTGCTTATATCTGCCAATTCTCTTCCTCCTTCACACCGGGGCTATGTTGTACATTCGACACAGGTCTTTGGATGGCGATTTTGAGCTTTTGTTAGTAGTACTCGAACTTTCCGTTGTAATTGTTCAATGTCGGTCTTGCACCAGTTAACTACACCAAAAAAGTAACTTAGTGTTAATAGCCTGTGTTTACAGTTTATTAATCTATAATAATCACAATCTATATCACAATCTTCTCTACATACATTTGTTGATTGAGTCTTATAATATTCTGTAACAGATCACTATTCAAAAATGTTTAAAAACTACACTGGCTGACTAACGTCACTGCTTTGTATCCCAAGAAAATTCTACTTCACAAGATTTATGAATTTTCTGCAATTTACTTCGATGTATTACTAACTATTACTATTTTGTTCAACGGTCTACATTTCCAATATGCTTTATGACCTGGTTGAACCTCAATAACTAAAAAAACTACCATTAAAACTACACTAAGTCCCTTACATTACCATCGCGCTACTACTAACGCGCACACACGATTCCTTGCTAGTTTATCGTTGCCAACTGAGCGGTACCAACTGACTAATAGTTAAATTAGCAGGTTACGCTGTTACCAAACCAACCGTTAGAGTGCGCCACTACGCATCTCTCTTTTGGTATTCGAGGTTTTTTAACCCTTTCAAGAGAAAACTTTGTTTTCGAACATACTGGCATCCCGAGAGAAGATGGAAACTACCTAAACTTTCTCCAAAGCCAAGAAAATAATCAATGAGCAACACAAAATACAGCAGAACTTTCCTTCTGTAAAGGTGCCCGCCAAGTATCTACAACTCATAGGATTTCGTCAGAAGAATCAATCAACTATAACCCTGTAAAGTCAAAGACCATATCTCACCTCTGTCCTTTCATTCCTTCCTTCACTCTGAGCCATACCTAATCTCAACCTGTGTTTACACCAAATGTGTATCATCTTCATTTTGCCCTGACTATAGGCAACCAACTGTACACATACCACTTGTACGCAAAAAGAAGTAGTGTTGACGATGACAATGAGCCCTCACGCCCTGCAATCAATCTTCAAACTAATTCATAAGACGGTTACTATCAAGAAAACAAATTGCCTGAGAACGGGTAGTACAGTGGCATCTCCACTTGTACTGTGGTTATTAGAACCAAGGTTGACATGAGTACTAAGAAAGGCTGGGTTCGGCACACTCTTCGAGCCGGGGATAGACCAGTAAAGAGAGAGGAAATTTTGGGATACTAAAGAAATCTCAATTGGTGTCACATTTCTACTGCGAAATGATACTGGGTCGGAGCATGAAATGGTGAATAAATAGTTTCACCGTTATTGATTTCTCAATTTTGGTTTTTTTCTAGTGACCGGAGGGGAGCCGAGGGGTGCGTCACTAGCTACATTCCCCCGGTCTCCTTTTTAAGGAGGCTGGGCACCTAAGATATCTTCTGTAGGTAACTTGACAATTTTTACAATTGGGCGTACATATTCTCCAGCAGAAGTACGAACCTTCAATGATCTAACTCTCTCATCTTTTCCTTTAAAGACTTCTATTACTGTTGCTAAGGGTCATTTTAAAGGAGGGGTGTCAATGTCTTTAACTAAAACCATATCATTGACTTTTAAGTCAGTGCAAGCTCTCTGCCATTTTGAACTGTTTTGAAGCTGATTTAAATATTCTACCGACCACCTTTTCCAGAAATTTTGTTGTACATGAGTACATTGCTGCCAAAATTTCAACCTATTTAACACAATCTGTAAGCAATCCTTATCTACCAGAGACATCAAGGGAGCTCCAGTTAGGAAATGTCCTGGAGTCAAAGGACTCAAGTCATTTGGATCTGAGGACAAAGAGAATAAATGGCGAGAATTCAATATTGACTCAATATGACAGAATACTGTAGGCAATTGTTCAAAAGTATATACAATTCATCAATTTATACTAATGAGATTTAACACTCTTAATACGTGCGTCCCACAGCCCTCCCCAATCAAGAGACCGTGGAGATATGAATTTCCAATCAACAGAACAAGATAACAAAAAATCATAAACAGGGGAAAAATTAATTACAAGAAACTGGGGCAATTCTTTCAATTGACTATAACTCCTACAAAGTTTGTAGCATTATCACTATAAATGGTTGAAGGTAGTCCTCTTTTTGCAATAAATCTCTTAAGGGCTGCTATGAATGCCTCTGCAGACAAATCTGATACTAATTCTAAGTGCATAGCTTTAGTCGAAAAACAAACAAACAAAGCTAAATAACATTTACTGGTTGGAGCCTTTTTTAACCTAGAAGATTTAGTCATGGTTTAGATGGGGTTACTCTTGTCTTTGGCAATGAAGCCATTATCTGTTGGGGGTTACTGCCTTAAACCTATTACAAACCATACAATTATGTATTATTCTTTTCACTTCCCTAAGATCATCCACTGGCCAGAACTGCAACTTAACATTAGCTGTTAGTCTGAAGTTGGTAGACAATGTAACTCGTTCTTCGAGCCAAAAATATCTGCAGCACACCAGAAGCCCTCAAAGAAGATCAAGTGAAACTTAGAGAAGACCTTTTGGCGAATGGATATCCGGAAACCATCATTATCAAGGCGTTTGAAGAGCTGGACAAACTACCTAGGCAGGAAGAGGACACCAGGGTAGCAACTCTACTATTACCGTATACTAAAGGGTTGTCGGAGAAACTTAGATGACTTGCACACAGCTATGGAATCAGAATGATCTTCAAAAGCAACAACACCTTGAGGAGCATGATAACAAGAACGAGGCCCGACGCACCAGCAATACCAAATAACTGTATATACAGCATACCGTGTGAATGTGTCAATGTTTACATTGGAGAGACAAAGCGACCGCTGGACACCAGGGTTAAGGAATACCGCACAGCTACTCAAAAGCCGGAGGTAACGAAGTCTGGGCTAGCTAATCACGCATGGACCGAACACCATAATATCAACTGGGACCAGGCCAGAGCAATTCACAAGGAAGAACACTGGTACAAAAGAAAATTCATAAAGACAGCATATATAATCCCGAACGAAAATATAATTAGCGAGCCCAGCGTCCAAATTAAAAATATTTGGAGAGCTTTTCTTCGGCCTCTGCCACTACGCATCACCGGCAACCAACCTCCAGGAACGACGACGCTGATTGGACCAGATAAGACCCAATGGCCATGACCGGCGACGCATGACAGGTTAAGGGTTTAATATAAATACGACGGATAATCTGAATTTCCATTCATTCACCTGATGACAATAGCAGATACACAGCTATTAAAACGTTGTGAGATCAACCACTTCAAGACGAGGAAACTTCGAGGAACTAACATTAGCTATTACATTTTGAGGACCACTTGGTCCTAGACGACGATGTTCATCTTTTAAGACTAATGAAGTAAAATGACTTTGAATGAGCTAGACGACCGCCTACTCTCAACAAACCATTCTGATCAATGAATAAGTTCAATAATGACAATTTTTTGTCTGTAACTATTTTGTTTCTTCTTAAAGTACCCAATATATGTGAAAAATGATTGTGCTGCACATGCTTTACCAAAAATGTTGTGGCTTGCTCCAAGTCATCACAATTCAAAAAGTTGTTTTTCAAGTTGGGTTCTCGTAGAACCTTCACAAACTTGAAAACCTGTGTTATCGACCTGATCAACTATTTATATGATGAAGATCGAGCTATCAAAGATGTGAACACATCAGGGGGTGGGGAAACTATCACCATAGCCTTTTTTCTTTCCTCTGAGCGGTTCATGACTAAAGAGAAAGTATCATGTTTTGCAGTGTCTTCCGCTGACTTATGCAAAAAGGGGGGGGCCTGAAAACCACAACGTGAGTAGAATAGCTAACGTAGTACTGTGACACTTTTCATGATTTACCTGAAGATGGTATGAGGGGGTTAACATGAGATCACATGACTAGATGTGTCAAGTCTGCTGAAGAATTATTAGCAATAACCTGTAGGTGACATTATTAATATCTGTGACACTTTTAATTTTATTAGGTGACATTAAAATTTGTAGATTTTTATTAGGTGGCAATATATATGACACTTTTGATTTGTTAGGTGATATTAATATCTGTGACACTTTTAATTTTATTACGTGACATTAATATCTGTAGATTTTTATTAGGTGGCATTATGTGACACTTTTGATTTATTAGATGACATTAATATCTGTGACACTTTTTTAATTTTTCAAGTGACACTTTTAATTTTGTTAGGTGACATTAATATTTGTAAAACTTTTGATTTGCCAAGACAAGTGTTGTCAAAATTTGTTTTATTGAGACATGCGGTTAACATTTGTGGAGACAAATGTCAGCTATAAATGTAACTCTTGATGCGAGCAACATCTAAAACACACACACCACGCGTGATGTGAGTGATATTTAAACATTCAGTTCACTCGTGATGTGAGTGACTTTGATTTTGTTTATCACGTTTTACACAAAGAAAATAAAACTGTATGCAATATTTATGTTAGTTTATTATCTATATACATTTAAATTCACTTGCTTATATCTGCCAATTCTCTTCCTCCTTCACACCGGGGCTATGTTGTACATTCGACACAGGTCTTTGGATGGCGATTTTGAGCTTTTGTTAGTAGTACTCGAACTTTCCGTTGTAATTGTTCAATGTCGGTCTTGCACCAGTTAACTACACCAAAAAAGTAACTTAGTGTTAATAGCCTGTGTTTACAGTTTATTAATCTATAATAATCACAATCTATATCACAATCTTCTCTACATACATTTGTTGATTGAGTCTTATAATATTCTGTAACAGATCACTATTCAAAAATGTTTAAAAACTACACTGGCTGACTAACGTCACTGCTTTGTATCCCAAGAAAATTCTACTTCACAAGATTTATGAATTTTCTGCAATTTACTTCGATGTATTACTAACTATTACTATTTTGTTCAACGGTCTACATTTCCAATATGCTTTATGACCTGGTTGAACCTCAATAACTAAAAAAACTACCATTAAAACTACACTAAGTCCCTTACATTACCATCGCGCTACTACTAACGCGCACACACGATTCCTTGCTAGTTTATCGTTGCCAACTGAGCGGTACCAACTGACTAATAGTTAAATTAGCAGGTTACGCTGTTACCAAACCAACCGTTAGAGTGCGCCACTACGCATCTCTCTTTTGGTATTCGAGGTTTTTTAACCCTTTCAAGAGAAAACTTTGTTTTCGAACATACTGGCATCCCGAGAGAAGATGGAAACTACCTAAACTTTCTCCAAAGCCAAGAAAATAATCAATGAGCAACACAAAATACAGCAGAACTTTCCTTCTGTAAAGGTGCCCGCCAAGTATCTACAACTCATAGGATTTCGTCAGAAGAATCAATCAACTATAACCCTGTAAAGTCAAAGACCATATCTCACCTCTGTCTTTTCATTCCTTCCTTCACTCTGAGCCATACCTAATCTCAACCTGTGTTTACACCAAATGTGTATCATCTTCATTTTGCCCTGACTAAAGGCAACCAACTGTACACATACCACTTGTACGCAAAAAGAAGTAGTGTTGACGATGACAATGAGCCCTCACGCCCTGCAATCAATCTTCAAACTAATTCATAAGACGGTTACTATCAAGAAAACAAATTGCCTGAGAACGGGTAGTACAGTGGCATCTCCACTTGTACTGTGGTTATTAGAACCAAGGTTGACATGAGTGCTAAGAAAGGCTGGGTTCGGCACACTCTTCGAGCCGGGGATAGACCAGTAAAGAGAGAGGAAATTTTGGGATACTAAAGAAATCTCAATTGGTGTCACATTTCTACTGCGAAATGATACTGGGTCGGAGCATGAAATGGTGAATAAATAGTTTCACCGTTATTGATTTCTCAATTTTGGTTTTTTTCTAGTGACCGGAGGGGAGCCGAGGGGTGCGTCCCTAGCTACATTCCCCCGGTCTCCTTTTTAAGGAGGCTAGGCACCTAAGATATCTTCTGTAGGTAACTTGACAATTTTTACAATTGGGCGTACATATTCTCCAGCAGAAGTACGAACCTTCAATGATCTAACTCTCTCATCTTTTCCTTTAAAGACTTCTATTACTGTTGCTAAGGGTCATTTTAAAGGAGGGGTGTCAATGTCTTTAACTAAAACCATATCATTGACTTTTAAGTCAGTGCAAGCTCTCTGCCATTTTGAACGGTTTTGAAGCTGATTTAAATATTCTACCGACCACGTTTTCCAGAAATTTTGTTGTACATGAGTACATTGCTGCCAAAATTTCAACCTATTTAACACAATCTGTAAGCAATCCTTATCTACCAGAGACATCAAGGGAGCTCCAGTTAGGAAATGTCCTGGAGTCAAAGGACTCAAGTCATTTGGATCTGAGGACAAAGAGAATAAATGGCGAGAATTCAATATTGACTCAATATGACAGAATACTGTAGGCAATTGTTCAAAAGTATATACAATTCATCAATTTATACTAATGAGATTTAACACTCTTAATACGTGCGTCCCACAGCCCTCCCCAATCAAGAGACCGTGGAGATATGAATTTCCAATCAACAGAACAAGATAACAAAAAATCATAAACAGGGGAAAAATTAATTACAAGAAACTGGGGCAATTCTTTCAATTGACTATAACTCCTACAAAGTTTGTAGCATTATCACTATAAATGGTTGAAGGTAGTCCTCTTTTTGCAATAAATCTCTTAAGGGCTGCTATGAATGCCTCTGCAGACAAATCTGATACTAATTCTAAGTGCATAGCTTTAGTCGAAAAACAAACAAACAAAGCTAAATAACATTTACTGGTTGGAGCCTTTTTTAACCTAGAAGATTTAGTCATGGTTTAGATGGGGTTACTCTTGTCTTTGGCAATGAAGCCATTATCTGTTGGGAGGTTACTGCCTTAAACCTATTACAAACCATACAATTATGTATTATTCTTTTCACTTCCCTAAGATCATCCACTGGCCAGAACTGCAACTTAACATTAGCTGTTAGTCTGAAGTTGGTAGACAATGTAACTCGTTCTTCGAGCCAAAAATATCTGCAGCACACCAGAAGCCCTCAAAGAAGATCAAGTGAAACTTAGAGAAGACCTTTTGGCGAATGGATATCCGGAAACCATCATTATCAAGGCGTTTGAAGAGCTGGACAAACTACCTAGGCAGGAAGAGGACACCAGGGTAGCAACTCTACTATTACCGTATACTAAAGGGTTGTCGGAGAAACTTAGACGACTTGCACACAGCTATGGAATCAGAATGATCTTCAAAAGCAACAACACCTTGAGGAGCATGATAACAAGAACGAGGCCCGACGCACCAGCAATACCAAATAACTGTATATACAGCATACCGTGTGAATGTGTCAATGTTTACATTGGAGAGACAAAGCGACCGCTGGACACCAGGGTTAAGGAATACCGCACAGCTACTCAAAAGCCGGAGGTAACGAAGTCTGGGCTAGCTAATCACGCATGGACCGAACACCATAATATCAACTGGGACCAGGCCAGAGCAATTCACAAGGAAGAACACTGGTACAAAAGAAAATTCATAGAGACAGCATATATAATCCCGAACGAAAATATAATTAGCGAGCCCAGCGTCCAAATTAAAAATATTTGGAGAGCTTTTCTTCGGCCTCTGCCTCTACGCATCACCGGCAACCAACCTCCAGGAACGACGACGCTGATTGGACCAGATAAGACCCAATGGCCATGACCGGCGACGCATGACAGGTTAAGGGTTTAATATAAATACGACGGATAATCTGAATTTCCTTTCATTCACCTGATGACAATAGCAGATACACAGCTATTAAAACGTTGTGAGATCAACCACTTCAAGACGAGGAAACTTCGAGGAACTAACATTAGCTATTACATTTTGAGGACCACTTGGTCCCAGACGACGATGTTCATCTTTTAAGACTAATGAAGTAAAATGACTTTGAATGAGCTAGACGACCGCCTACTCTCAACAAACCATTCTGATCAATGAATAAGTTCAATAATGACAATTTTTTGTCTGTAACTATTTTGTTTCTTCTTAAAGTACCCAATATATGTGAAAAATGATTGTGCTGCACATGCTTTACCAAAAATGTTGTGGCTTGCTCCAAGTCATCACAATTCAAAAAGTTGTTTTTCAAGTTGGGTTCTCGTAGAACCTTCACAAACTTGAAAACCTGTGTTATCGACCTGATCAACTATTTATATGATGAAGATCGAGCTATCAAAGATGTGAACACATCAGGGGGTGGGGAAACTATCACCATAGCCTTTTTTCTTTCCTCTGAGCGGTTCATGACTAAAGAGAAAGTATCATGTTTTGCAGTGTCTTCCGCTGACTTATGCAAAAAGGGGGGGGCCTGAAAACCACAACGTGAGTAGAATAGCTAACGTAGTACTGTGACACTTTTCATGATTTACCTGAAGATGGTATGAGGGGGTTAACATGAGATCACATGACTAGATGTGTCAAGTCTGCTGAAGAATTATTAGCAATAACCTGTAGGTGACATTAATAATATCTGTGACACTTTGACTTTTATTAGGTGGCAATATATGTGAAACTTTTGATTTATTAGGTGACATTAATATCTGTGACACTTTTAATTTTATTAGGTGACATTAAAATTTGTAGATTTTTATTAGGTGGCAATATATATGACACTTTTGATTTGTTAGGTGATATTAATATCTGTGACACTTTTAATTTTATTACGTGACATTAATATCTGTAGATTTTTATTAGGTGGCAGTATGTGACACTTTTGATTTATTAGATGACATTAATATCTGTGACACTTTTTTAATTTTTCAAGTGACACTTTTAATTTTGTTAGGTGACATTAATATTTGTAAAACTTTTGATTTGCCAAGACAAGTGTTGTCAAAATTTGTTTTATTGAGACATGCGGTTAACATTTGTGGAGACAAATGTCAGCTATAAATGTAACTCTTGATGCGAGCAACATCTAAAACACACACACCACGCGTGATGTGAGTGATATTTAAACATTCAGTTCACTCGTGATGTGAGTGACTTTGATTTTGTTTATCACGTTTTACACAAAGAAAATAAAACTGTATGCAATATTTATGTTAGTTTATTATCTATATACATTTAAATTCACCATTTTTTACTTTAATCAAAATGTTCCCAATTGTCTGTTAGGTCAACTGGTGGGGTTTGTTTTGGATACGCTTCCCCCCCTTTTTTCCCTGTGTCATCTGTTGTTGCACCTTATGGAGTCTTTATGAAATTTTACAATTAAAAGTTAATTTTAACAATTATACTACAATAAATGTAGGTATTTCAACTTATATTGAAATCAAAATAAAAATTCAAAAATCTCTGTAGAACTTCATATTATCCTCATTTTACTAAAATTCTTAAATATGATGGTATTAACTTTCTAATTTCACTAAAAGATCTTTCAAAATTTGAAAAATGATTAATTTATCTATAAATGTATTTACATTAGAAAAAAAGTGTTACCCTGTTTGCTAAAGTAAAATTGAATCTTTGAGAACCATAAATTTACTAATGCTTCCATTAAATTATAATGATGGTGCTGATGATGAAGATGATATAGAAATGAATTTGAGGGAGAGGATAAATTCTCATCAGAATTATTATCATTTTACATTAATAAAAGATTTATCTCGGTTGCTTAATTGACAAAGCATTGATTTAAGACATAAAAAATATTACTGTCATAGATGCCTACATAGAAAGCCTACATAAACATATGATAACTTGTAGATATATGAATAAGTATAAAATTGAAACTCCAACTGAACAACAAAAATGTGTTTCATTTACTGATTTTAAAAAATAAGAGAACGTTCCCTTTGTAATATATGCAGATTTAGAATGTATAATAAAGAAGGTTAAAGAGCCTAATTGTAGTAGTAATATTATTAAATATCAAAAACATATTCCATGTACTTAGTTTGTGGTTTTGATAATTCTCTTTCTAAATTTGAATTATATATAGGAAAAAACTGTATAAATTGGTTTGTTAAACGTCTACAACAAGTTGCAATGAATTTAAATCCTATATTTCAAAATACAATTCCAATGATTCCATTAACTAGTTCGCAATTAAATGATTTCTCAATAACTCAAATTTGTCATATTTGTGTAAATTTTTTTACTGCAACTGATATAAAGGTTAAAGATCACTGGCATTTTTCTATAGAAGGGCAGCTCATTCTTCCTGTAATTTGAATTATAAAGATGATTTTGTAGTACCTGTAGTTTTTCACAATTTATCTGGTTATGATAGCCATTTTATTATTAGAACATTAGCAAAAGACATACCCGGTGCTATCGATTTACTTCCAGTTAATAAGGAAAAATACATATCATTTACTAAATATATTTCTAACACAAATTTAAAATTTACATTTTTAGAATCCTTCCGTTTTATGGCTAGTAGTTTAGAAAATTAGGATCCTATTTAGAAGATTCTGAAAAAGTAATTATTAGAACTTTTTGTAAAACTGAATGAAAATTAGAAGATTCTAAATTACTATCAATTAAAGGTTTTTTTAGTTCTCTTAAAAATTGTAATGTTAGAAAAAATTATTATGAACATGCATGTAAAGTTTGGAATACTGTTAAAATTCACAATTTACGTGAATACATGGTTATTTGAAAACTGATGTTCAATTGCTTGCTGATGTTTTTGAAAATTTTAGAAAAGTTTGTTTAAAAACTTATAATTTAGAATGTTAGAAATATTATACAGCTCCAGGCTTAGCTTATGCTAGTTGCTTGAAGATTTCTAAAGTTAAATTAGAATTACTTGTAGATATTGATAAAATTAAGTTTATAGAGAGGGGAATTAGAGGTGGAGTTTCCCAATGTAGTAATAGATATGGAAACCCAAATAATAAATATATGAGAAATGAATATGATTCAAGTCAACCTACCTCATTTTTAATGTATTTTGATGTTAATAATTTATATGGGACTGCAATATGTGAATTTTTACCTGTTGGAGATTTTAAATGGATTGAAAATGTTGACTATTATAAAAAAGATATACTAAATAAACCAAATAATTCTTATATAGGATGTATTCTTGAGGTTGATTTAGAATATCCTTCAGAGCTACATCATCTTCAGAAAGATTTTCCTCTATGTCTTGAAAGTATGAAACCACCAATTTCACCATCAAATCACTCCAAATTATGAACAACACTTTTCGAAAAAAAAATTTTGTTATTAATTATAGAAATTTAAAACAAGCGTTAAGTTTAAGTTTAAAACTTACAAAGGTTCATAGAATTTTAAAGTTCGAACAATCTGCTTAATTTAAATACAAATTTAAGCAAACAAAATAAAATTGTATTTGAATTTTTTTTATAAACTAAAGAATAACGCAGTTTTCGGTAAGACTATGGAAAACGGTCGAAAATATATGGACGTTAAATTAGTTACAAAATAGAATGGTATATATGGTGTAAAAAATTACATATCAAAAACAAATTTTCATAGTTAAACCATTTTTGATGAAGATAGGGTAATAATTGAGATGAAAAGAATGAATGTTAAGTTTAATAAACCTACTAATGTTGGATTCACTATTTTAGAAATTTCAAAAACAATTTTGTATGATTTTCATTATAATTATATAAAAGTTAAATTTGGAGCAAAATTATTGTATACAGAAACAGATTCACTAGTGTATCACATTTTTGTAGACGATATTTATGAACATATTAAGGAAGATAATCATAAATTTGATACTTCAGATTATTCTATAAATAAAGAATATAATACCTCAATTAAATAAAAAAGTTTTAGGGCTTATGAAAGATAAAAATAATGGTAGAATTATGATTGAATTCATTGGATTAAAATAAAAAATGTATCCCATAAAACTTTTTTATACAAAGGAAGAAAGGGAAGGTGATGTAGAGGTTAGCTTAAACAATTTAGGTATTATTAAAAGGGATAAAGGAATAACGCAGACATCTTTAAAAAAAATAACATTTGAATATTACTTTCAATGTTTGTTTAATAAAACTAATTTCAATGTAGATGAGAAACTAATAAGTAGTAAAAAACATGAAGTATATTTTATTAGTCAAAAAAAAAGTTGCTCTAAATCCTTATGATGATAGAATAATTGTAAATTATATCCACACAGATACATTACCTTTGTGTTTCAAAAATTCTTAAAAATAATCATCTCAAGTTTTTCTAATTGTAAATTATATATACACAGATACATTACCTTGAGGTTTCAAAAATTCTTAAAAAATAATCAATTCAAGGTTTTTATAATTTCCACTGTAATGTTCGCTCCAACAAAAGCTTCAAATAAATCGGCTGGTTTCGATTTGAGAAGCTTGGAAGAATACAATATACCATCTCAAAGTAAAAGTCTCATTAGAACAGGAATAAAAATAGAGCTACCTGAGTGATGCTATGGAAGAATAGCTCCTAGATCAGGATTAGCTTTAAACAATTTTATTGATGTTGGAGGTAAGCACTACTAAAATTAATTAATTATATTACCTAATAGTAATATTGATTCATTTTCAATAGCTGGAGTTGTTGATGAAGATTATAGAGGTGAAGTAAAGGTACTATTATTTAATCATGGACAACAGAATTTCATCATAAACGCAGGTGATCAAATAGCGCAATTAATATGTGAGAAAATCTACTATCCTCAGTTAGAGGAAGTTGAGGTATGTATATATGAATATATTTTTATATTGTTTTAATATAATTTTTATTTAAGAACTTAACATTTGATACCGAACGGGAAGGAAGATGTTTTGGATCGTCTGGAAGGTGTAGATTAAAACAAAAATATTGTTTAAATTTCATTTATTAAAATATTAATATACTAAAATTATTTATGTTGTATTTTTTATTACAATATATATACCAATAACTTAAATAATGAGCATTTTCTAATGAACAACTAACTGTGTTATTATACATATGTTTCTTACAATGATGAGATTTTGTGAAAGATTTTAGGGTTTCAATTGTTGGACAGTCTTCCTCAAATAAATCCACAATTTTGTTTGGAATTAACTTAGATAACCATAACTTTTTCTGATAACCCTTTACAGCAACCACAGCTTCTAATGGAATTGAATTCTTCAGAAATTCAGATATTTGATCATACTCTCAGTCATCATAATTTTCCCATTCTAATCTATATAGATTTTTTGTTAACCAATTGAAATGTCTTTGTAATGTTTCATTGAAATGTTTTTGTGGATTCAAAATTTTTATAAAACGTTGGGTGTGCCATGAATTATCTGTATTGATAATGGCAATTTCTTTACAGATGAAATTACTTTCACCAAACTGAAAACCTTGTACATCAATTATAAATATTTTTATAGTTCGTCTACTCACTTTAATGTATGTAACATTATTAACGGATATCAGCTTTATTTATCCAACTTCTGTTTGTTTTCAAAACCTAACCATTTAACAAACACTTTATTTCCCCTTCTTTTCAATTTTTTTTCTACTAAAAATGCATTAGGAAACTTCACCTTCTGTAGTTGTTGTTCATAAAATCCACCAAGAATGTTATGATTATTTTCACCTTGTAATAAATAGGTTGTAGGATTCGTAAGCTGAACTTTTTTTATCTGTTGTATAGTTAGGAAGATATTTTTTTTCAAAAACTCATCTCTTTTTCGATATACCTACGTAATCACCTACTTTAAATTTTCTCTTTGGATGAGAAATTTTTATGTTGTTATATAGAATGTTTAATAGATCTTTTTCAACTCTCTTTGTAACCTGTATTGAAGCCATTGCAATAGTTCGATGTTTTTTGTTATTATACATGGCTACTATTTTTGGTAAAAAATGTAACCACTTATAATGTCCTTGTAAACTAAATTCTTTCCACATCATATTTTTTAGAGTTCTATTTACTCTTTTTACTATTGCAGCTTTCTTTTCCCTATATACATTGTAATGATGTATTTTATATTTCAACATGAGTTTCTTGAAATAATTATTAAAAAATTCAGCACCAGCATCAGTTTGTAAATTTTTAGGTATTTGTTGTTTGAAGACTTGTTCCATGACTTTGCTAAATTCTAAACCTGTCTTAGACTTTGATGGAAAAGCCCAAACAAATTTTGAGAAACAATTTATTACTACTAGGATATATTTATAACCTTTTGTTTTCTTTTGCATAGGGAATCATTTCTACTAAATCAACTTAAAAGATATCATTTAGAGATTTAATGATCTTCCTATGTCTTTTAAAATTAATTCTTGCTGGTTTATGTATTTCATCTACAATTTGCCATTTAACATCATTCATTTTCCTTAAACAATAATTTTAGCTTTTTTCAGTTCCTCTATTATTGATGATATTTCGTTTCTATGACCTGTATGTCCTGCAGTTTGAGAAGCGAGAAGTAATCGCAATCTATTAACGAGTTCATTTGGATCATCCCAATGAACGTAATCAATTTTATTGTTATCCACTTCCATAACAATTCCTATCCCTGCCACCATAGGAGCAATAATTTTTTTATATTTTTTTCATTTTGCAACCATCTATTTGTTTGTTAGGTTTATAATAACGTCTGTGGGCATTAGTTTTTGCTACAATTTTTTTATAATTATCTTCATCTTCTTTAGAGTAGCCTTTCGGTCGTTTTTTGAACAATAATTCATATAACCCCATACTACCTCGATATCGTTTCTTCTTAACGATAATATCAGATCCATCAATATATAATCTTGAGTCACCAATCATTAGTTTCTCAGTATCAGTATCTAATCTGACACCATACTTATGATCAAATTCCTTATTGTCATCATCATAATACATGCCATTTATATACTTTTTTGGTAAGGGATGATACTGATTTAAATAGACAACATAGGATTTTTGAGCAATATCAGCTAACCATCCAGGTGTTGCAGGAGAATATAATAATCCTATGTCATCATCAGATGTGATTTCTTGAAGAATTGTCATTTTATTTTCACTTGTATCTTCATTTTCATCTTGCATTAATCGTAACTTACCTGTAGATGTGGAACTCGTTGAAAGTTTGCGAGGAATCTTCGGTGTTTCCTGATACAAAGATTCAGCTTGGTGTGAAAATGACTAGAATCCTCATTTTAAAAAAAGTTTTCTCTTCTTTCAACTTACTAGCTGCATCTATTTTATTTTCCTTGTGACTGAGTTTACTTTCAATGTCCTTCAGATGTTTTGTTATAGGAGAAAATAATTTCACCTTAACAATTTCATCATGTTTGAGAAGCTGTAATTTTTGCTTTTACGTTTCGGTGCAAGACTTTTTTAGTTCCTTCTCTGCTAGATTGATTTTGATAATTAAACAGTTAATATCTGGTTGTCATATAAGCTTTTGATCCGCTTTCGATCCGCTTTCGATCCGTTTCCGATCCGCTTTTGATCCGCTTTTATCTGCTATAATCCGCTATTGATCTGATTCAATCAGTTTCTGATATATCTTACACTTATGATGTTAATGATTATACTGTAATTAATTGTCTTATTCAAAACATATGTAGTGATCAAAACCTCTTCTGTAGCGTCCTTCATTGATGTTGCTATCTTTAGAAATACATAAAAATCCATATGGTTTGTAGCAATACATGGCACATAAGCTTTTAAACTGTTCAAACGATATATCACTACCAATATGATCATTGGAAACATGTTTCAAATTTAAATCATCTTGTTTGAAAAGAACTAAAAAAATTGCGAGATGCTTTGGAATCTTGACATATGTTTGCGATAGGTAAAAAGAGTCCACTAGACTATGCCTCCCCATACACAAATATTGACGTATAACATCTTGATTGTCATGAGTAACATCATCAAATATAAAGATTGATTTTTTTTGTTTCTGAAGGATGTAGAATATTTTCGCTAGCGTTGAACGGGTAATAACCGATGCCTTGTATTGGCTTTAGTAACTTCTCCAGATAAATATATTTCGGTTGATACAAGGACTTTGAATAAACATAAACATTCTCAAATCTCAATCCGTTCAAGTGTTCAGATTAACCATAACATTGGTTTTACCACAATTGCTTAGCCCCAACAGAATACACCTCACAGTTTACGGAAACAATGGAGCATGATATTTATTATTATCAGAAATACTATTAAAATTATCATTTTCAATAGCTAAAGAAGGTTTTTGTTTTACGCCCGCATTCTTTGATACATTACTAGAAAATGAGATATATATTCACAAAACAAAAGTGAAATTAGGTAAGACTTGAAAAGACCTACTAATAAACAAACGATTCGAAAATGTATAAAGTTAATGAAAAAAACTAAACTTATCATTGAAAATACTCTCAAGAATATACAAGACGGCATAACAATTTTGAATGGTAATGATGTGGAATCTATTAAAAATACTATCACAAAGGACAAGAAGAAAACCAAAGGTTTAAATATAAAAATAAGTAAAAAAGAAGAACCTGTTAATGAACTTCAAGAAATTGATATGAATATGGAAATTGAATATAATCGAAAACGTAAAAGGGATACCAATGATGATGATGACATTTATAATTCTGAAAATATAAAACGTCGTCTAATATCTCCTCAAACTCGTAAATTTCGAGTGGGTAAAAGAAAATTACAACAACTTGATGAACAATCAATTCCTAAAAAGTTAAAATTTGATTTAGACAAACCTCTTATCTTTACCAATCAACAAAATCGAAAAAGAAAACTAGATAATAGTGATGATACTGATTTTGGACATGACACTACCCCAGTGGCAAAAGTGAACAGAATCAATTAGTATAAAAATAGTTTCAGTTAAAATTTTATAAGTATTTACTGAACATTCAAACAAAACTTACTATAATCAAGAGAGAAGTATGGTTAAAATGAAGTCAAGGTGTAGAACAAAAAAGTTTGGACGAAGGGGAGTGTTGAAGAAAAAACCGATCAGAAAATTTCTAGGGTTTACAAAAGCTATAAGTCAAATAAGGAAACATGTGCTTAAATATAAACCTCGTACTTTAGGTGCTGCCATAATAGTTGCATTGAAATCTGCTAAATCAATTAAGAAACATATCAAGTCTACTCAAACCTCATATCATTTAAGTACCTAAGAAGGGTGGCATTTTACCCCTTATTCCCATTTTTTAAGGACTTTCTGCTTTGGGATCGATTTCTGCACGAGAATCAGCTGTTGCAAAGGTAATAAATGATACTAAGATGGCAAAACAAAAATTAGAGAAAGCTAAACGACATAATAGACAAATGGAGTCTATTGCTGTAGGAGGAAAAGTTACTTACGTCCTTACAAAAAACCCTTCGGTCTTTTTTACACCATCCAAAAAAATACCACAACGTCCGCTAATAAATATTGATTTAGATAAATATGTAAAAATCTGGAAAATTCCATATTTTGAAATGTTCATGAGAGACAGTTTACCTAAAAAAAAATAAAATTGAGAGAGGAATTATCACCTTAGATTCTACAATTGGTCCTGGAACTCATTGGACAGCATATAAGAAAAGCGGTTCAACAGTAACCTATTTTGATAGCTTTGGATGTAAAATTGTATATAACTATAATAAGTATCAGAACTATAACAGTTTTAATTGTGGACACTTATGTTTATATTTTTTCTCTCAATAAAAGGTGAAATAAATCAAATTTGCCTCATTACTTTGAAAACCTTTGAACAATATACATTCATATTTCCATAAATGCCTGTTCCTACCGATGGACATTATCAGTGTACGGTTCTTATGGACTGCTGGTGTAACAAGTGTGGAAGTAGAAGGATAATTTTTGAAAAACGTAGCTCTAGCTCTACTGTTTATTGTCTAAATTGTGGAACACCCATGCAAAGAAAATTACTAAATACAAGCTGCTCTGTGTGTTGTGCTTCAAGAGGTAATTAGAAAAAAATGGCAGACAATAGAAGAGGTATAATACTAACTTTTAAATGTGATGATTGTGGTGCAAGTTTTCATGTTTACAAGTCTGGTATATGTACAGATTATGGAATTCAAAAGGTCTCATATTGTACTAGGTGCCGAAAGGAAACATTAGTATTTTTGCGAGTTGAAACTTGTTAATAACTACGAAATAATAATTTACTTGAAAATTATAAATAGTATAAAATATTTAAGTGGATATATTTTTAATAAAACCATGCAAATAGTTTTAGTTATTTGGTAACCTTTGACAGATTAAGATGTCTTCATATACATTTAAGTTCGATGAACGTACTTCTATTCTCCCACCAATTATTCTAGATGATGCTACTTATGTTATGGGGTTAATTGATTTTATGACCCTTAATACCATCACAAATATCGATGAAACCAACAACAATTTTTATATTAAGGGTATGAAATTAGAATTACCGGTGGGCACCTCTGAAATACAGGATATTGAAAAACGCTTCACACTTTGCAAACTCATCATGAAGAACAACAAAAGGAGACAGCTGTATCACCTGTATTATCATCACAGTCCATACAGAAGAAACCTGTGGAAAAGATGATAAGAAAAATAAAAAAAAAAACAGAAAAACCTGTATTGAGAGCTAATCATAAATATGAAACAAAATGTAACACAGAAATTGATTTTGAGAAATCTAACACCATTGCTCCTTAGTAGGATTTAAAAATAGAAAATTAAAACCTAAAAAACCTAAATGCAATATAATTCAGAATTCTTTCAATAATGATATGCCAATTCATAAAATACACATGTTTTACCGTAATGTTCCATCTGGTTACAAAATTGTTGAAAACCCCACCAACGTTATTTATCTACCAATCAATACAAGATATATGAATGGGATTATTATTAAAATAACAGATCAAAATGGAAATTTGGTTAATTTTAAAAGTAAAGTTGTTACGATACGATTACATTTAAAACGTGAAACGTTAACACCTATCAATAAACAATCCCCAATCATTGGGTTTTAAGGTACGCGCTTAACAAAGGCTAAACATAAAGAAGAAAAAATAAGAAGAAAAAGAAGAAGACTACAAAGAGAGAATAATTCAAAACATTCATTTGCAGAATAAAATTAAATATAAGTGTAAGACTCAAAAAACTTTTCTGTTTGTTCCGGTGTGTGTTTAAACAAAAAAACGACGCTTAACATACTACGAGTGGCTGATAATGTGCTTGTAGATAATGCTATAATTTATTTTGAATATCATTCCTACACACCTTATGCAAATACTACATTTTTCAATAATGATGAGATAAGAATCCCTATACAAACTCAAGACGTATACACTCTACCTTCTCAAACTTTTGTCTACCTAGAAGGAAAACTATTAAACTCAGAAAATAAGTACCGTCCAACATTAAGATTCATTAATAATGGTTTTGCATTCCTCTTTGAAGAAATTCGTTACGAACTGAATAGTAGTAGATCGAACCAGAAATCCTGGAATCACATGAACGATTAAGACCTATCTATCATATTCAAAAAATGAAATACTTCGATGGTATAATGCAGGATGGAATCTGGAAGGCACTCCAAATATGTGTGATGCTAATGGAAATTTTGCAGTATGCATTCCTCTAAAGTTACTGCTTGGTTTTTGTGAGGATTTTAGTCGTCTAGTGATTTCAGCAAGTCAAAATTTAATTTTGGGACGTGCCAATACAGACACCAAGGCTGCAGTCAGTTCTGTAGCTGCAGAAAAACCACAAGTTCAACTAAATAAAGTTGTTTGGAAAGTACCTCATGTGTCATTATCTGATGCCCACAAAATTAAATTTTTGCAATATATAGAACGTGGAAAAAACTTGCCTATCGGTTTTCGTGCTATTGGAATTCAGTGACTGCCCACGAGACAAAACATCACCGGGGTTCATAGTGCTTTTAATTTGTCTCCAGGTCACAGTAGAAGTTATCTGCTGTATCTCACTAACTCTTTTGCAAACGAACACAGACCAACGAGTAGGAATACTTCTTACCCAAGACATCAATTTGCGAATCCGTCCATAATACAACTGCAGAAAGTTTTAACTGAATTTTCAAAATGTTGTAAACACCAGCATATAATCTAGCCAAAAGTGCCATAGCACACAAGTCAAGTTTGGGAATGGTTAAGGGCTTATTCATGACTTCGAAATAATCAACTGTGAACATGCAGTTCCATCATCATAAATGCCTCTTAAATAAATGCATCCAACATAGGCATGTGAACTAGCAGCACAAAACCCATGCATTTCTATATGTACAATGGTTTTGGGATTAAAAACTTATCTGGGAATTCTCAAAGATGAAAGAGAACATACAAAAAAGATTTCCAAGATTTTAAAATAAAAATAAAATCTGTAATAGGATCATCCCTTGCAACTTTAGATGTTCGTAATTTTTGCATCAATAACTTTCCTTGGACTATCACTGGGTTGACTAATTCCAATGGGTGATAATATTGAGATATTGTTGACAATATTTTTCTTTTTGTGACAAGTGTATCTAAGCAGTGAGGAGAGGTAGATCTTTAAAATAAAAAACATTCCAACAAATTCCTTATATATTGTTAGGATTTTCATCCAGATTCAAATCTTTTTCTTTTACCTCTTGAGTATTATAACTGCTATACTGACCTCATTAGAATGAAATTTTTGTAGATTAAACCCATAACAAGCTAATACCTTTTTTAGTGATGAGTTCTAAATCCTGGATATTGTTTGCTCCAGACAAGACATCATCAACAATTTAACAATGTGTATTGGATATTGGGTTTATCAGAAGATTGTAAAGCTATTTCTTTCAATACTCTGCAAGCCAAGTAATCAGCACTAGTCTGACCAAAAGACAGTGTTCATTTCTAAATATAAGAAATCATCCTTTGGAGATTCTCTCTATAATACATTCTGCAAGAAGTGGAACTGAGGAGATAACTGCACTTGTCTATACATTTTTTCTATGTCTGTTGTAAGTGCATACATAAAATTCTTGAATCTAACTAAGATGTCTAACAGTTCTGGTTGGACTCTAGGGCCTTTCAAAGAAATATCATTTAAAGAAATGCCAGTTGATGATTTGGCTGAATAGTCAAACACTATTCGAACTTTAATTGTTGTGCTGTGCTCTCTTACAACACACAAGTGGGGGGCAAAATATTTGTGATCTAACTGGGGTATGAAAAGTTCCAGCGGTACAAATTTTCCATGTCCTACCTGAATATATTCAAACAACAAATTCCTATACTCTTCCTTAAGTTTAGGATCTTTTAACAGTCTTTTTTCTAAAGATTGACTAAAGATTGAAATCTGTGTTTTCCATGAAGAAGGAATCACATAGACCTTTGTGAGCATTTTCCTTGATAAGAGGAAGATCAACCTGAAATCTACCACCTTGAAGCCTTTTCAAAGTTGAAGTAAAACTTGCTTCAGCTTGCAAGTCTTCTTTGGGAATATGATTTGATGTAGAAATTTGCTCTTGATGCCAAAACTTTTATAACATAGAATCAATGTGATTTTCATTTGTTGATTTTGCAGATGTTACAAAGAAAAAGTTAGATGTTAGTGTCAATTGAGGAACACCCTGTATACATTATTTGGGTATATTTCCAAATACGGCCCAACCTAAGAATGTATCTATTAAAGTTGGAAGATTTTTTCCTAACTTGTATATACCTGGTTTCAACAACTCATGATAAACGTCTGCTCCTAAAAATAAACCAATTGGACTTGGGGTGTCAAAATTAGAATCAGCCAAAAACTTCTAATATTAGAAGGTGGTGCTGGCAATGTGAATCTATTTATGACAACCTGTGGAAGATTTTGTGTTATTAAATCTACCACAGTTATTTAATGATGAAATAATTTATTTACACTAGAATACAATGTGACATTGGTTAGACCATTCAACTTAGTACTTTGATTAAATATCCCTGAAACTTTTAATCTTTGGGGTTGGTTACTACAACTTTTTTTTGAAGGTAGAAATCCATTATGGACAATTTGATCTTAGATTCTATCACTCAAATTAGTGTGAGACTCACACCCACTAAGACCACCTTGTTGTTTCTGCAGTTTCCGAAGGTGATGGTACTGTTATTTCTAACTTGCGTCGCCACCTTCCTGCCTTTCTTTGCCTTCATCGCACCATTCTGTTTAAATCTTCTTTCTCCTTTTCCTCTATAATTTCCCTTATCCGTTTATATATCATTTCCTTCTTCTCTTTACTTTCTATCATTAGTTTTATCATCATAGTTAGATGGTGTTATCCTTTTACCAATCGTTATTTCTGTTCTTGTTTTATTCCTTGTATATCTTTAACAGTTAAAAACCACGTGCTCCATTATCTCCTCAGTTTGGCATATATCACAGTTTCTCTCCCTCATTTTCCCTATCCTTTTCAGGTATGCTTTGACACTCCCATGCCCTGACAAAAATTGTGTCATAAAGTAATCTGTACTTCTATATTTGCTGCTCGCCCATTTTGTTAGGTCTGGTATTAGTTTCTTTGTCCTTTCCGCTTTGCAAGTTAGCGCATCCCATTCTTTTTGCCATTCTTTTCGCGTGTTATTCCTGTTTTCTCTATTTTTTATTTTCGTAATTTTCTCTAAGTGCTTCTATCGTCAGATGGATCGGAGGGATACCGGCTATAACTGTCGTTGCCTCATACGAGATCGTTCTATATCCACTTATTACCCGCCGCAGTGCCTCTCTTTGTATTTTTAACATCATGTTCTTATATCTTTTTATCTCCTTACCTCTGTGCCATGTTGGTGCCCCGTACAAAATTGTCCATTGTACCACTCCATATACTAGTCGTCTCTTTGCATGTGATGGTTTATGTTTTTCATAATTTTTCCAAGTTTTGCTAATTTATCACCCATGCTTACTGCATTTTCAATATGTGTCCCATATGTACCTTGGTGATAGATAAATATACCGAGATACTTTACGCTCTTTTGTGCTGTTATATTTAGATCCTCTATTTCTATTTATATACCCTTGAGTAGCACCGTTTCGCTCTTTTCCGGTGCCCATTTCAACTTTGCCTCTTTCAACCAGTCTCCTATTATTCTTATTGCCTCATTTGCTGTTTCAACCAGTCTATCAGCGTTTGGCCCTTCCACATATAGTGCCAGGTCGTCTGCAAATGCAATCGTATTTGCACCAGTTGGCAGCTTCTGATTAAGAAGATCGTCGTACAATATATTTCATAGCGTCGATCCTAGTAATGATCCTTGTGGTACGCCAGTGCTCATTTTTAGCGTTTTCTCATTTTCGAGTATAATACTCCTTTTGGAGAAATAACTCTCTATTATTCTAATTAGATGTTCACTAATTCTTTTCTTCTCCATTTCCTTAACAATACGTTTCCATGATGCCGAATAAATGCGTTTCTAACGTCAAAAGTGATTAGTATCTCCCAGCCGGTCTAGGGCTCCTTGCTTTGTCACGAATCCAGTTTGCTGCTTTTACTGTTGATTTCCCTTCCCGAAACCCAAATTATCGTTCTGAATTTTTTTCATATCCTAATTCTTTGTCTATTCTGTTTCTTATTAGTGTTTCTAAGACCTTACCCATAACGTCCCTCAGAAATATTACTTTAGCCTTCTTCCAGATTGTAGGGAATTCCTGTTTCTTTATTAATTCGTTATACATAATCCTTATTGCGGCTTGTACTAAGTGTCAACAATGGTGTCGGTTGTATCTTTTGGATAGCTATCCCATATGCCCTTCCCCATACGTCTGTTTCCAGCTGTCTACATAATTCTTCCCAGCATTTCCTCTTGGTTCCGTTTATGAGTTTCTTTAATTCTTTCATTTTCCTAATAATTTTCTCCATCATATCCGGTAGTTCTATTTTCTTTTTCTTTGCTTCTTTTGTGATTTTCCGCCGTATCTCTACGTACTTCTTTTTAGCTTCCTAGATTTCAGCTGTCCACCAGTTTGGGATTTCTCTGTTTTCGTTTCTGTTTATCTGCCTTCTGTTGGCCTTCAGGCATTTTTTGATTTCTATCGTTATTTTTTCTGGTGTTAATTATTAGTTTATTTCCCCGGTTATTGTGTTAAATATTTTTTCATATTCTTCGATGTTATATTGTGTTCTTGTTTTTAGGATTTCTCTAGCCTTTCCCCCTCTTGTAGATGGGTCAGAATATATCTGTAGTCTGTAAATATGTTTTCGTCTATGGTTTTCCATTTCTTAATATGCCTGTGCCGTACCATGTTGCTCGAACACACGGTGACGTCTATGTGTGTTTGTGTACTACCTCTAACGAATGCTGGGCTGCCGTTATTTAATATCTCTAAATTGAACGTTGCAGACAATTCGACTATTGTTCCTGCCCTGGCCACGTGCCCACTTTCCCAGCATTTAAAGCATGTCTGTATTTCTCTTTTCCTTTTAATTAATTTAAATTTGTAAATCCCTATATTTGGCTATTTTTTCAGCTTGGTTAATATTTATATTATTGTTGTTAAGAATGGTAATGTCAATTAAGGTTGTTCTTCAAGAGACTTTATCTACCAAAACTATATCTGGTCTATTGTGAGCAACAGTCCGATCGGTCAATATCGTCCGGTCCCAGTACAGCTTATAGTTGTTATTTTCTAAAATCAATTCTGGTTTATGAATATAGTAGGGTGTTCTTACCGATAGCTCAAGTTTCAGTGCTAGTTCCTGGTGCAGTATTTTTGCCACATCATCGTGTCGTTCTTTGTATTCAGTAGCAGCGAACGCTTGACATCCTCCTGTGATGTGCTGGATAGATTCAGCTGTTTGGCAACCGTACTGGCATCTGTCGTTGGTGATAGAACGATGTACTTTAGATAGTTCTTAGTTGGAATTACTTGATCTTGGATTGCCAAAATAAAGCCTTCCGTTTCAGGAAACATATAACCTGAGGTCAACCAGTAGTTCGACGCTGCACTGTCGACATAATCTAGGTTGGCTTCTTTTATATGTCTTCCATGAAGTGACTTCTCTTTCCATTTCAGCAGTTTCTGATCAGTGGTCTGGTGGTATAATTGGACATGTTGTTCTGTCAGTCGCAGTGATGTTGAATCATCAATCTAGCATATGACTCTGTGTAGATTAGAAATTCTGTGAGTTTCTGGAAATGATTACGCAAATTTGTTGATCACGTAACTTCTCTAAATCTGCCAATCCTCTTCCTCCTTCACACCAGGGCAATGTTTTATGTTCGACACAGCTCTTTGGATAGTGATTTTGAGCTTTTGTTAGTAGTACTCGAACTTTTAGTTGTAATTATTCAATGTCAGTGTTGCACAAGGTAACTATACCGAAAGAATAGCTGAGCACTGAACACGCGTAGGTGTTAGTAGTCTGAACTAGATTTTTACTGTTAAGTTTGGTCTTCAGCAATCGTCTTACCCTTCTATAAAATTCTGTTGTTAGGTCCTTTTTCATGGTAGATGGATCAATTCGTTGAGCCTGCTTTATTATGGTTATTATCCCCGACTTGGCAATACAATGTACGGCAGCACACTCTCTCTAAGGCACGCATGACGTGCCTTTAGGCGAAAATTCATTAAACGCCAGACAGGGGCGAATCTAGGATTGCCATTTGGGGGGCTTGATCTCATTTGGAGAGGGCTTGACGTTACTGAAAGTTGATTTTAGCATATTAAACACTAAAAAAGTATACCACTTAAATGCTTTTGGGGGGCTTCAACCCCTTAATCCCCTCCCCCCCCCCATTGGATCCGCTAGTGACCCCAGATATCCTAGATATCAAAATGGATTAGCTCTGTGGTAGCCCTTGCCAGGTTTTCAGGCCCATGGTTGGAGTCGTGGTGGCATTTTCCCATGAATTTCCTGACCGTCCAGGCTGTTCCTAGCAGGACGGCTTTTTGCATTTGTTGGTAAAGATGTTTGTCCAGACCGAGGTATTTTAAAATGTTTAATAGATGTTTTGGGACTAGTTCTGTCGTTGACAAACCAATTGGTCTAGTTCGTGTGTTGTTCATGTCCCACTGAATCTTTATTTGAAATTCCAAGTCCCTATATTTGGTTATTTTCTCAGCCTGCAATTCCTAAAAACAATCATATAAATTATGATTGTTTTTAGGAATTGTTATGTCAATTAAAGTTGATTTCCGGGCGACTTTATCTACCAAAACTATATCTGGTCTGTTGTGAGCAACAGTCGGACCAGTCACTATGTGCGGTCCCAGTACAGCTTGTAGTTGTTATTCTCTAAAACAAATTCTGGTTTGTATTTGTAGTATGGTAATCTCACCGACTGTGATAGTTCAAGTTTTAATGCTAGTTCCTGGTGCAGTATTTTTGCCACAGCATCGTGTCGTTCTTTGTATTCAGTTGCAGCGAACGCTTGACAACCTTGTGTGATATGCTGGATAGATTCAGATGCATCTGTCATATTTAATGGAAGGGTCTTTAACGATGTACTTTAGATAGTTCTTAGTTGAAATTACTTGATCTTGGATTGCCAATATAAAACTTCCGTTTCAGGAAACATATGACCAGAGATTAACCAGTAGTTCGACGCTGCACTGTCAACATAATCTTGGTTAACGTCATTTATATGTCTTCCATGAAGAGGCTTCTCTTTCCATTTCAGGAGTTTCTGATCAGTCTGGTGGTGTAGTTGGACGTGTTGTTGTGTCAGTCGCAGTGGTGTTGAGTCATCAACCTGGCACATGACTCTGTGTATATCAGAAAATTCTTCGAGTTTCTGGAAATGACTACGCAAAATAGAAATTTGTCGACCTAATTGTTTGCGTAGATCTGCCAATCCTCTTTCTCCTTCATACAGTGGCAAAGTTGTACGTTCTACAGTGATCCTCGTTGGATGGTGATTTTGAGCTTTTGTTAATGAAACTGGAACTTTTAGTTGTAATTGCTCAATGTCAGTCTTGCACCAATTAACTACACCGAAAGAGTAACTGAGCACTGAATATGAATAGGTCTTAATGGCCTGAAACAGATTTTTACTGTTTAGTTTGGTTTTCAATAGTCGTCTTACCCTTCAATAAAACTCTGCTGTTACATCCTTTTTCATGGTCAAGTGATCAATACGTTGAGCCTGCTTTATTGCAAGGTATTTATAAGTATAACCTTCCCCTGTAGATTCCATTGAGGTGCCATATCCCATTTCGAAGTGCCCCTGCTGTATTTTGCCTTTAACTATATTAATAATTCGGCATTTGTCTAGGCCAAATTTCATATGAATGTCACTAGAAAACCCTTCTACTATTTTAAGCATATGCTGCTGTTGTTTCGTAGCTATCAACTTTAAGTCGTCCATGTATAATAAATGGTTTATTTTTAATGCTTGTACGTTGTTGTGTTTGAGACTGAACCCAAAATTAGTCGAGTTCAGTTTGTTTGAGAGGGGGTTCATGGCAAGGCAGAACCACAGCGGGCTAAGAGAGTCTCTCTGGAATATACCCCTTCTGATTGGAATGGGGTAAGTTTGTATAGAACAGTTGGCTTCATTCAAGGAGATTTTGGTTTGTCAGGTGGACATGGCATATTCTAAAAAGTTAATTAATTTCAGTGCCTTAATGAGGCAATCATGTGGAACTGAGTCAAATGCCTTTTTGTAGTCCACATATGCCATGTAGAGATTTTGTCGTTTGGCGTGGGCTTGATTGCTGACAAAGGAATCAATTATCATTTGTTCTTTGCAACTCATCGAATGTTTCGCACATCGCTTTTGTTGTTGAGTAATTGTGTTGTTCAGCTCACAATGTTTGAAAATGCGATGATTAATGCACTATGTTATGAGTTTGTGTAAGGTTGGAAGTTGGAAGGCATTATTATAATATTATTTTGCGACAAATAAGTCATGACTTACTTAGAAACTACTAACTAAGTTTATAAACTGTAATATTCGATGAAACTGGACTGGAAATTTTACGCCCTTTACAAAAATTGAAAAATCCAATATGACGGCCATATGAAAAATAAAAAATAAACAGTTTATGATTTACCACCGAAAAACGAAATCCGCCATTTTCGGTTTTTGCCGGTTATTTCCTAACCCATGTAACCGACTGTAAATCTGAAATCAGATATCGGATGCACAGTTTTCCCTAAACATTTCCAAAGTTGACCTTTGCTGTAGGTATAATAGTAGCCAAGATCCCTGTATAGAGAAGCGAATCTGAGACACACTATATATATTGTTATGGAATTAAAATAGCCATAAACCAAAATAAAATGAAATATATCAAATAGATTCAAAGACAGAGTGTATACTAAAAATATGTTAGAAATGAACATGTTGGTTGCATAACCATCAGGTACATTTAATGAACAAGAAAATTTTACACTAATAAAGCAATTATTCTTGAAATATATGATAAGGGTTGGAAAGAATCAGCTGAGATTCAGGTGAAAAAGGAGCAATAAATTGTAAATAAGCTCTCTGGACTTTGGAAAAGGGAAAATATGTGTAATATATAGTGTAGTTAAGATAATTTTAGTAATAATTAAAGCTGTAAATACTCACAAGTAGTTATAAAAGGTAATTAAAAATGTTGCTTAGTGATCATGTAACGAGGATGCATATCTTGTAATATAAATCTTTGGAAATAAGTGGAAGTTGCCAGGAAAACATAAAAATCCATGCTAGACACCCAAAAAAAATATTAATTAGTAAAAATACATGCAATTGCAACAGTATAAAATAAATTAGGAAGCAAAGCATCATGTAAACAACTATCAGAAAAAAATAAAATGTAAATAATTTTAAAAGTAATGAATACAAATAAAAGAAAATTCTTCAATGAACATTAGAAATGATAAGGAAAAGAATTTTTTAACTTAAATTTCAATCAATCAAAAATTTGCGGTAAAGTTGTTTAAATCATAATAAAAGTTGAATGACCTTGAAAAAGTCATGACCAATTAAAAACAAAGCGTTTAAACGAAAATTGACAAGAATAAATAAGTTGTTAAAATAAAATAAGCAATCGGAAAAACATCATTTAATAAGGAAAAAATAAAAATTTTGTTTCTTATGGGAATTTACTTGCGCTAAGAATTGTGAGTGACCGGACAAGACAAAACGCACCTAGCAGGCAGTAGTTTTTAAAATATTATATAAGCTTACGTTTGCAAAGCAGCGGTCTCTTTCGTTCGATTTTAGTGGTAAAACAAGTCTCAGAGCATGTGATGTTTTCTTTGCAATAGCCTTAATCTTGTTAGTAGAGGTTAAGCAGTGAAAAGTGTGGTTAGACATATTGTCAAAACAATTCCAATGACATATAGGTTGACAGTGTCTAAGGATGTATAGTTACGGTAAAGTAAAGTGTAGTGTATATCTGACAGGCATAAAATAACAATTAGATTGGAATTTCAAATAAAATTTTGAAAACATCAACAAAGATGGTATTTGTTGATTAAAAGTAAACAAGAAGAAAATGGTAAATAATAATTTAATTTAATTGGTATGGATAATGAATTAAACAAGATGGTGAACATGTAATATTGGTAAACAAATATGGAATGGGAACCAATAATAAAGATTTGTTTATAAAATAAAAGTTCTAATGGACAATGAACAGATTTGGAACTTATGGACTGTAATCAGAACAAGGAATAAAAGGTTAGTGAAACAATAGTTGTTTGAAAATGTAAATAAAGTGACAATTGATTTATTTATTGTTATTAGAATACCAAATTGTAAATTTAAAAGATAGAATAAAAAGAGAAATTTCTCATAAATATTTAGTAGTTAGGAATGATTTCGTTTGTTGATTTGCTGTTTTAATGTTTGTTTCTTATTAATTTATCTTGTTGTTTAATAAAGGATGTTATTGAAAGTTGACATTGAAAGTTGTGTTGAATTTATTATGAGCCAAGAATAACATTTGAACACATAGAGTATCATCTAAATTCTTTTCAAGAAAAATAAAAGTTTCAATTCAGTAAGATTTAAAAGTTAAAGAGGTTTTGAATTAATAAAATGAATAATAGTGTTGAATAAGTTGAATAAAATAGAAGCAGAGAAGTTATAAGGAAGATAAAAATGTAAGTATCAATTTTAAATATTAGAACCTGTTGAACCACCTTGAGGTAGGAGTATGAATATGTAAAATTAAAAACCCTGAGAATTTAAATTAATGAAATAAAATTTGAATAATAAAGTTAATAAATATTGATATGCAAAATATATAATCAAACCAAAACAAATTAGCTAGTCAAAGTAGGGAAAAGATAAAATAAAAATATGAGCAATAATAAATAACAAATAATTCAAAATAAATTAGATAGCCCAAAGTGTGGCTCAAAAATAAAATAAAATAAGTAAATATAAATATTGAATAATAATCAAATTCACAATAAATTGAAAATCCAACGCAAAGCAAAGATTCAATTCAAAACAAATTGGCGAACCCAACGTGTAGCTCAGAAACAGGTTCAAACACAGGCTCAGAAACAGAAAATAGTTGTATTGAAATAAATTTTTGTATCAGTAGAAAATAGAAAATTTAAAATAAAATTATAAAGAGTTGCTAAAGCGCAGAGTCTTTCTTTTATATTGAGATTTAAGTTGCTAATTAATATAAACAAAACTGGTAAGTGATAAATGATATGATATGATAGAAACAGAACAAAGAACAGGTGAAGAGGAAACTGTTCCAGAAATTCAACAAGAAGTAACTGAAAAACAGGAACAAATAGAAAGTTCTCAACAACAATCGGAGGTTGATTTGAGAAACATTCTGATGAACATACAAGTGTTGATAGAAAATGGAAAGAAGGTAGAAGATAACATAAATAAAAAATTTCAAGAAAATACAAAGAAATTGGATGAAAATACAAATAAATTGGATGAAAATACCAGGAGATTGGAAGAGAACAAAGAAGAACTGAAGAAGGAGCTAACAAAGAAATTTGAACAGAATAAAAATGAAATGCAGAAATTGGAGATAAGATTAACAAAGAAAACACAAGAAGTAGAAGATAGAGTAAACAACAAAATAGAAGTAGAAAGAGCTGAACGACAATCGCAGATAGAAAATTTAGAAGACAATGTTGATAGAAAATTCCGAGATGTAGAAAATAGTTTACAAGAAAATGAACAACAGGTTTATGAAATAGGAGTGAAATGGGAAGAAGCCATAACAAGTTATGGTGAAATAATAGAAAATAAATTATTACAAAATGAAACACAACTAAATGAAAAATGCAATTTACAATTTAGAAAACTAGAACAGACAAGGACGAACAACAATACATGTAATGCCAATATAATTCAAGAAATAGGAATAAAATTCAATGGAGGAAATTCTACATTACACCCAAGTGTATTTTTGAAAACAATGAAGAGCCAATTCTGGAATTGTGGAAGTTTCGAAGAAACAAAAATGAGGATGAGACCATATTTTGTGAAAAGAGCGGAAATATGGTACGCATCAGTAGAAAGTGACATGGAAACATTCGAAGATTTTGAAAGAATGTTTATTGAGTATTTCTGGGGGGAAAATCAACAAGCAATCTTCAAGAAAAGTTATACTTTGGCAAATATGATCCAAGGAAGAGTAATATGGTTGAATACGCACTCAAATTAGTAACATCAGCCAATTATTTAACACCACCGATGAGAGAAGAGGAAAAAGTTTTAAAAATTGCCAGACAGTTTGAGGAAGGGGTATCAGAGACAATAACTGTACAAAACATCAGATCAGTTACCCAATTTATAAACTATTTAAATAGAATCCAAAGAACAAGAAGAAATGGTGGAAATCAAGAAAATCATAGAAGACCAGAGAGGGAAAGAAATGACAAATAAACATCAATTCCAACAATAGATTTGCCCATAATAATAATTACAACAATAATGGAAGATTTAATTCATTTAATAACAATAGGGAATACAGAAACCAGGAGAATTATAAAAGATATAATAATAACAGAAGTAATGGAAATACAAGACAAGGATGGACAGACAGAAATAGATATAATGGCAGAGAAAGGTCAAGGGAAGAGAATAGAAATCAAAATGAAAGGAATAATTCATAAAATCAAAATAGAAGGATGAATAATATAAGGAGAAGAAGAAGTGAAGAGGATATAGAGAACAGAAGAGAAAGAACTACAAATATAAATACACAACGAAGCCAAAGTTGTGATAGAAATGCAAGACAAAGAGAAGAAAACCCAGGAACTTCTCAAGAAAACTCACAGACAAATTTTTAATAAGGCAAGATACTGAAACCAAAAATATAAATAGTAGTTATAAGTTAAAAGGCCAAGTGAACAACCAAGTTTGTATATATCAACATCATGGTGAATTTATAAAGCCAGAAGAACAACAAGTGCTAAGAGGTGAAGAAAATGATTTAATATTTATAAAAACAATAATTAATGGAAATGAGGTTAAATTTTTAATTGACACGGGTTCAGAGGCAAGCATATTAAGTGAAGAAATACCTGAGAAAATAAAGATCAAGGAAGAGGATAAAATGAAAATAAAGAAAGTAAATATAATATCTGCAAATAATAGAAAATTAGTTGTAACAAACACAATGGTAAGAACAAAAGTGGGAATTGAAGAAGAAGAACTGGATATGGAATTCATAGTGGGAAAGAACATACAGTACCATGGAATAATTGGAATGGACATATTAAGGAAATACTCAACAAAGATACTAATTGAAAAAGGAATAATAATAATGCAGGATAATAGGATTGCCATTGAGAAGCAAGTTATAGAAGAAAGTGGGAACGAAGTAATGATTAATGCCATTAAGGACAAGAGATCCAATGGTAAAACAAAGTATAAAAATAATGTAAATGAAGAAGATGAAAAGCTCATGGTAAATTTAGAAAAGGGTGAAGATGAAATAGATTGTCCAAAAGAGGAAAGAACATGTGTATTAAAAATCCTGAAGAAATATAAAGAATTAATCTCTGAAGAAAATAGAGTAGCAGAAAAATATGTACATAAAATCCAAGTAAAAGATATAGATCATTTCAAAGTAAGAACCTATCCAATCCCATACAACTATAAAAAGAAAATAAAGGAGGAAATTCAGAAAATGTTAGAGGCAGATATAATAGAAAAGTCAACATCCAGCTATATAAACCCGATTTTAATATTTAAAAAAAATAATGGAGAATTAAGATTGTGCTTAAATGCAAGAAATATAAATAAATTTAGCATACCTCAATATGAAGCCCCAATTATCATTGATGCAATATTCAGCAGAATAACAAATGCTAAAGTGTTCGCAAAGCTAGACCTGAGGCATAGTTTTTGGCTTATTCCATCATAAGAACATTCGCAAGATAATACAGATTTAAAGTTGTTCAGTTCAGTATCCAAAGCATATTCAAATATAACATACAAATAAGTTCAATTAAAAATAAAGTTAAGAATTACAAGTTAAATTTCAAAATAATCTTTTGCTGAAAACTAAACAATTTCATCAAAATGCTTATTTTGCAATTGGGAAATTTTTATGGAATTAAAATAGCCATAAACCAAAATAAAATGAAATATATCAAATAGATTCATAGACAGAGTGTATTCTAAAAATATGTTAGAAATGTATATGTTGGTTGCATAACCATCAGGTACGTTTAATGAACAAGACAATTTTACACTAATAAAGCAATTTTTCTTGATAAGGGTTGGAAAGAATCAGCTGAGATTCAGGTGTTATGATATAAAAAGCTTAGCAAAACCATTTACAGAATAAAAGGCCAGCACAACTTTTAAATTTCAATTTCGATATACAACCCATTCCAACAAGCCAGTGAAAAGGAGCAATAAATTGTAAATAAGCTCACTGGACTTTGGAAAAGGGAGAATATGTGTGATATATAGTGTAGTTAAGTTAATTTTAGTAATAATTAAAGCTGTAAATACTCACAAGTAGTTATAAAAGGTAATTGAAAATGTTGCTTAGTCATCATGTAACGAGGATGCATATCTTGTAATATAAATCTTTGGAAATAAGTGGAAGTTGCCAGGAAAACATAAAAATCCATGCTATTCACCTAAAACAATATTAATTAGTAAAAATACATGAAATTGCAACAGTATAAAATAAATTAGGAAGCAAAGCATCATGTAAACAACTATCAGAAAAAAATAAAATGTAAATAATTTTAAAAGTAATGAATAAAAATAAAAGAAAATTCTTCAATGAACATTAGAAATGATAAGGAAAAGAATTAATTTATGACTTAAAAAGCCTTTAAACGAAAATTGACAGGAATAAAAAAGTTCTTAAAATAAAATAAGCATTCGGAAAAACATCATTTAATAAGGAAAAAAGAAAATTTTTGTTTCTTATGGGAATTTACTTGGCTAAGAATTTTGAGTGACAGGACAAGACAGAAAATATAACGCTCCAAAACAAATCTAGCTTGCGTCCGTGGTAGAATACCGCACGTGCACCCTGGCTAACGCTAAATGAGCTAGAGCGAATCGGCGGCCAAACTATCTTTTAGATCTCCTGGCCAATACACACATACATTCATCAATGAGAGACACACACCGACAATCTGCTGCCCCTCTAAGGGCAAAATGACTAGAACTCTCGGACCTGTGGTTCGAATTTGCCAATTAAATATAGAAGGCATCAGCCGCTCAAAGAGCGAACTCCTATCTAAATTATTAATCGCAAACGATGTCGACCTGGTAGTCATCCAGGAAACCCATGCTGCAGATGAATAACAATTGAAAACAAGAGGTAAAATTCCAGGTTACGATCTCCTGGGAGCCACATATCACCACGCCTACGGTAACGCCACATACGTTCGACGCAGCGTTGAAAATGCCTACCTAATATCCTGCAGCACACAGAATAACATACACTCCGTCGTAACTAAAATTGGAGAAATCCATATAACAAACATCTACAAGCCTCCCAAACTGCCCTGGCCACCACACGTTATAGACCTGAGCCAGCACCCAGCGGTATACCTGGGAGACTTTAATAGCCATCACCATGACTGGAAATACAACAGAAACGATGAAAATGGTGAACTCTTGGTGAACTGGGCGGAAGAAAACAAGCTCTACCATGTTTTCGATGCTAAAGCTAAGGGCACCTTTAGGTCTGCCGCATGGAGACGGAAATACAACCCAGATTTATGTTTTGTGACCACTGACCAAGGACACAAACCACTACCAATCAGAAGAGAGGTACTCGATAACTTCCCCCACAGCCAGCACAGACCCATTATCCATGAAATAGGCATCCAAGTACCACTAATTATGTCCTTTCCTCGACCACGCTGGAACTTCAACAGAGCGGACTGGTCCCTCTTTGCCAATCAACTTGACAAATGCCTCCGTTGGATACAGCCGTCATACAAAAACTATGACAGATTTATCAACTATATCAACAATTTCTCGATAGTGGTGACAACGAAATAGCCGACGAACTCCTCTACAGCTTGGACAGTGCTAGAAGGGATAAGTGGACAAATACAGTTGAATCACTCGACTTTAAAAGATCAAGTCGCAGAGCATGGTCTCTCCTAAGAAAATTAAGAGACGATAGCCCACCTGTCCGTCCAAAACCCAATACCCATCCAAATAAGATCGCCTCCCACATAGTTTCTACATCAAGAGGGAAAAGTAGCAAACAATTAACGACGCAACTGACGTACCTAAAACTGAACGCCCCGGAAGAATCAGCTTTCTCGCGTCCCTTTACCATAGAGGAAGTGAACACAGCAATCAAAGACATGAAGAGCGGAAAGGCACCTGGGATAGATGGCGTGCATCCAGAGTTTTTGATGCACATTGGAAAGTCGACAAGAGCGTGGCTGTCGAACTTCTATACTAGCATACTACAAACAGGAATCCTCCCAAAACAGCTGAAACAAACAAATATAATCGCCATACTAAAACCTGGGAAAGAAGACAACAACAAAGCTACCGCCCGATTGCGTTGCTGAGTACAATATATAAACTCCTCGAAAGACTCGTCCTTAACAGAATCAGCCCAGCACTGTCGCACCACATCCCAATTGAACAGGCTGGATTCCGACCAGCCCGCAGTACAACAGACCAGGTCCTAGCCCTCACAACTTATATAGAGGCCGGATTCCAAGGGAACTCGAAAACCTCGGTAGCATTCATAGACCTGACGGCAGCCTAAGACACGGTCTGGAAGGATGGATTACTTTTCAAGCTACTCAAAGCAATCCCATGCAAAACAATTTACCGCCTAATGAACAACATGCTTAGCAGTAGATGCTTTTCTGTCTCAATGGGAAATGTTAAAAGCCCTCTTAGAACCCTTAACAACGGACTCCCTTAGGGATCAGTACTTGCCCCAAGCTTATTCAACCTATATATATCAGATATGCCAGCTACCCACAGTCAAAAATTTGGGTACGCGGATGACTGGGCACTGGCCGCGTGGGACAAGTCACTGGAAAACACTGAGCGCATCCTCACTGAGGACCTTGCTGGCCTGAAGGCGTACTTCAGGCATGGCGACTCAAACTTAACCCGAACAAAAAAAAAAGAGGTATGCTGCTTCCACCTAAACACCAAAATGGCACACAGACAGCTCCAAGTCTTTGCTGACAATTACCTGCTAAGACACAACAGCACCCCAAAATAGCTAGGAACAACATTATCCACAAGCTGTGTGGAACAAGATGGGGCTCAAACGCTATAACACTACAATGCTCAGCCCTAGGGCTTGTCTACCCAGCTGCCGAATACTGTGCCCCAGTGTGGCTAAACAGCACCCATACAAGACTAGTCGACACGCAACTGCACACAACAATGCGAATAACATCCGGAACAATAAAATCCACTCCGACCCAATGGTTACCACTACTAAGCCACATACCACCTCCCGAATTGCGACGCCAAAACGCCTTACTGAAAACTTCGCAGAAGATACAAAACAACCCTAACCTGCCATTCGAAAAAGAAATAGCCGGAGCTAACCACAACCGCCTGCGTTCGAGAAACCCGCCAACGAGAACAGCTGAACAGCTGAGGACCAAAAACTTCAAATTAACCAGCCAGTGGCACAGCACGCAACAAAATGAAGCGATCCCAGCTATCCTAGAGATCCCCAGCATCGACACTGCCCCTCCGGGATTCGGCCTGCCTCGGAAGGTTTGGTCCACGTTGAACAGAATACGTACTGGACACGGAAACTGCGCAGACTTCCGATATAAATGGAACCAAATCCAAACCCCGAATGCGACTGCGGAGCTGAGAGGCAAACAATCCACCAAATCACAACCGTGTGCCCAATAAGAAAGTACGACGGAGACCCACGAGACTTCCTGCACGCGACACCAGCGTCGATTGAATATATTCATAAACTAAATATCGCTCTGTAATTTTTTAGTAATGTACTGTGTATAACTATGCCATACGCTAAATAAATAAATAGCTTACGTTTGCAAAGTAGCGGTCTCTTTCGTTCCTGATTTTAGTGGTAAAACAAGTCTCAGAGCATGTGATGTTTTCTTTGCAATAACCTTAATCTTGTTAGTAGAGGTTAAGCAGTGAAAAGTGTGGTTAGACATATTGTCAAAACAATTCCAATGACATATAGGTTGGCAGTGTCTTAGGATTCACAGTTACGGTAAAGTAAAGTGTAGTGTATATCTGACCGGCATAAAATGACAATTAGATTGGAATTTCAAATAAAATTTTGAAAACATTAACAAAGAAGGTATTTGTTGATTAACAGTAAACAAGAAGAAAATGGTAAATAATAATTTAATTTAATTGGTATGGATAATGAATTAAACAAGATGGTGAACATGTAATATTGGTAAACAAATATGGAATGGGAACCAATAATAAAGATTTGTTTTTAAAATAAAAGTTCTAATGGACAATGAACACATTTGGAACTTATGGACTGTAATCAGAACAAAGAATAAAAGGTTAGTGAAACAATAGTTGTTTGAAAATGTAAATAAAGTGACAATTGATTTATTTATTTTTATTAGAATACCAAATTGTAAATTTAAAATGATAGAATAAAAAGAGAAATTTCTCATAATTATTTAGTAGTTAGGAATGATTTCGTTTGTTGATTTATTGTTTTAATGTTTGTTTCTTATTAATTTAGAAAAATAAAAGTTTCAATGCAGTAAAATTTAAAAGTTAAAGAGGTTTTGATATAATTAAATGAATAATAGTGTTGAATAAGTGGAATAAAATAGAAGCAGAGAAGTCATAAGGAAGATAAAAATGTAAGTATTAATTTTAAATATTAGAACCTGTTGAACCACCTTGAGGTAGGAGTATGAATGCTATATGTAAAATTAAAAACCCTGAGAATTTAAATTAATGAAATAAAGTTTGAATAACAAAATTATAAAAATATTGATATGCAAAATATATAATCAAACCAAAACAAATTAGATAGCCCAAAGTGTGGCTCAAAAATAAAATAAAATAAATAAATCTAAATATTGAATAATAATCAAATTCACAACAATATATATATATATATATATATATATATATATATATATATATATATAATATTAGGATTAATTATATATATTATTTCGCATCTCAATTAACCGATTGTAAATCTGAAACCAGATATCGATTGCACTAAGTTTCCTCAAAAACTTTCCAAATTTGACCTTTGCTGTAGGTATAACAGTAGCCGAAATCCCTGTATAGAGAAGCGACTCTGGGACACCCTGTATATATATATTGTAATATCATTAATTGGACCAAATCGAAAATACCTAATTATAACTCTTGCTTTCTAAATAATATGAAATATATTTTTTTCAAAAATATAATTACATAAGTTCCTTGTATAAAAATATACATAGTAACCTCCTAATTTAAGACTAATTGGTGACAGAAAATTAACCTATTTGTTTACCTCGAATTGCTGGTTAACTTAGACAACTTAATGACCAGATTTTTTATATTTTCTCCTAACCAAAATAGACATTGAGTAGGTGAAACCACCTCAAATTATATGTACGGCACAGCTATGAATTCTAAGAATCATTGCAGGTGGAATATAAATATCATGGATCTACAGTTTGTACAATAGTATAACTAAATTCAATTTCGACTTTAATCGATTTGCTGCTACAAGGAGGTATTTGGTTAAGGCGTTAGATATTTAGGTGTTATAATAACACTTAACTTGGTAAGACAAAATATCGGAGAAGGTCTCTGAATCTTCAAAGTAGGTTTTTTTTGTTGCTGTATATTCAACAGACTATCTCATTTTTGTTTGAGAAAAGAATGATTTGAAGACTGGATGAACTTTTCATGTGCATCACAAAACTCCCACAGATCACCAGCACAGTTAAATAGCAGCCTCGATTCGATTTTATTACCACAGTGGAATAGGCAAACAAAACATGTTCAAGAATAATCTCAAAACTGTATTGCATAGACCTAATAATGCACATTATTTTAGGAAATGTATTCAAATCGAGTTAAACGGCGTACTCAATAGTTGTTAGTAATGATTTTTCAACAATATAGGTCGCATTGTTGATATCAGTTATGTGGAAAAATTTAATTTAAGTTTACAATGTCAATTGGGTTGCTTACAACTAGGGATTTTTCGAGTGCTGGCCCCATTGGTCTCGTTTTTGATGGGATTGTACGCACTTGATTTGGATATGAACTACTGTCAATGGTATGACAAATGACAATGCATGATATACGGTAGGAGTAAACAATGGTATCTAAAGTAACACTCGGAGTCAACGTAATCGAACAGTTTTTTAATCAGTATGACAGCCAAAGCTTAAAATATACAAAAAAATAAATTATATTGGTTTCGTTAAATATCTGAACTAATTTCAGTGTGAAAGTAGTTTTTCGAGGCTTGGTAATGTTCGTTGATTGTTATTTGTATATTGTATTAAGTAAACACTGTAAGAAGGGCTATTCGTTTTAAACTGTGGATTTATCACCGGATCCAGATTCATGGAAAAACTGCTTGGAATATATGTCTTCTCTACCAACAGCTAGGGGAATTGCTTCTTAGACTAGGGTAGATCATTTTTTAGCCTAGACAAAGTCTAGATTATTTAAGTCTGATTTAAGAAAAATCGTAATAAAATAAAATTCCAAGGCAACTTAGAGTAATTAAGAATATGTGATTGTGAAGAAGAAGGAGAAATGATCTTTAAAACATTCAATGTTTGTGCAAGCATCTTAACAGAAGCATATCAGCACAAAATTAGCTTTTCCTTCTAATACACATTTTAATTTTCCATTTGCTATATTTTTAATTAGAGACTTTATGTACGTCAGAGCAGCACAAAAAACAAAGTTTGTGGATAGTAGAGACAAGCATGACAAACTTGAACTCCGCAAAAAAGATCAACGTTACCAAGCTTATAGATGATAGAGACAAGGATGACAAACTTATATGGGGATTAAATTGAAAAAGTGTCCAGCTGAAAGCATTAAATAACAAGTTCATAAAGTGACCAGAATGGCGGTGGTATTGAAGAGGATGTAATGTGAATTGCTAAATATAAAATAATATTAAAGTTAAGCCACAGATATTGTTTTTTCATCCAAGGTATGTAAAATAAATATATTTTCCAAAATACCTATGAAATATTCTAAAAATTTTGGCGTGCTATTTAAAATCCACTTTTAGCTACATTAGCTCCACCCTAATTTAATGTATGTTGACGGGCACTTTTTTAATATGTATTGGATTAAACTGTATTACATTCGAAAAATGGTCTGGAGATGCTGTAATATCTAGTTAAAAATGTTCCCATAAATTAATCAGTTATAATTAAAGTGGTCTTGTTATATTTAGCCAGAATATTAAATAGGTAAAGTATGTTTCAAATATTATAATTCAACAATTTTTTTACTTTAATTAAAACCTAACTTACACGTCGTATGTGCCTTTGCAGGTATATGTAAATTGAGAATTAAATTGTACATTGTTTGATACTTGAGTCCTAACTAAATAGTAACAAAGTAATTTAATTATCATGAAAATAAATAACTGCTGCTCCATATTAAGTATAATTATGTATTTGCTTCTTTATTAGAAAAATATTAGTGTTCCTAAGAAAACCTCCAAATCTGTTATTACAAGTGGTACTAGATTACAAACATCTGCACAGTCACTAAAGAGTTCTTTTATTTTAAGTTATCAAGAATAAAAAATGGACCAACTGTAATAAATTTCTTTCTTCAAATTACTTTATGCATCTTTTAAAAAGTTTTTATTTCTTCTATAAATTTATATACATAATATGGCATTAACAGATTTATAGTCTAATGTCGACAAGAGTTTTAATAGCACGCAAGGCCTTGACCCAAAATAAATTTAATACATTACATATTTATTTTAAGCGGGAACTGATAGCAATAAACACCATCGAAGTTTCAAATATCAAATCTGACATGGAAGTACAGTTTATAGATTCAGTGATATGTTGTATACGCGGCAACGATAGTAGTATTCGAGTAACTAGAAGCGAAAGCAGAAGGCTACGAGAACACGGATCTTCCAATATTCCTGTTGATGTGAGTAGTAGTGAATCGTCTAACGTTTAAGGTTTTAACAATTTATTTAATTGATTTGATTGATATATTTGATAATTTGATTGATTATTTTATTTATTTGGTTATCTTGATATATTATTTTGAATTGATTTATTACTTGATTTATTTGAATTGAAATATTTATTTGATATATTTTGATTTACGTTTACATATTTATTCTATTATTTCATTCTTTACCCTTCTATTATCCAAAATATCGTTTATTCCCCATTTATATATATTCCCTTAATAATTTTTATACTATATTTTAATTGAAACCCATTTTACAATCCCTCGTTTATTTTATTTTTTATTAATTTTCAACTTGTGTATACTTTTAATTCTGACACATCGAAATGGCACAAGCAACAAATAATGTAGTTTCTGATGAAACCGAAAAGTACCGGTTATCGGAAATATTTTCTATCATTCCGGAATTTGAAGGCGACCAGATCTCCTTGGACACCTTCATACACGCATGTAATTGTGCGTACAATATGTCGACTGCAGATCAAAAATATCTGCTAGTCATTCATATTAAAAATAAACCTAAAGGCAAAGCGGCTCAGTTGGTCAACTCGAGAAACCCCGCTTCATATTTAGAAATCAAACATCTATTGACACTACATTTCGGAGATTCACGCGATCTGTCTTCTTTGATCCACGATCTCCAACGGCTCAAACAACTTTCTAATGAGTCCCTTCTGACCTTTTATAATAGGCTTCAGGTTTTGAGTGCGAAAATGCACTCATGCATCCAAAAATGCTCTGGGCTAACCAATGAACAAAAAGACGCTCAGACAACCCTTGTAGATACGATGGTTCTAAATACACTTCTTACAGGATTAGAACCACGTCTAGGCCAAATAATTCGTGCCAGCAATCCCAAAGACCTTCTGGAGGCACACTCTCGAATCAGACGAGAACTTCAGTTGTCATATTTTGAAGAGCAAAAAATTCACAAATCTGCTCCTCCTAAACCCACATTTCAGGTCCGAAAACCCATTCAACCACCGAAATGTTTAAATTGTGGTAGATTAGGCCACATTGCAGTAGATTGTCGGTTGCGACAGCAAAACAACCTTCAATCTTACAACCAAAATTTTAGACCTAATTTTACAAAGCCAAATCAAACTTCGAGGCCAAATCCACCCCCAAATAATACCAACCATCAAGGTCCACCATTTCGACCGACAAATTTCCAAAGACCGCCGTTTAAATCAAATCAATTCCGACCGTCTGTAATACAGACAAACCCACACTATCGTCCAGACAGAACACATCATTTCAACGAACACCTAAATACTGATTATCACGAATATTCAGAAAACGACTACGGCTATAGTTCTGACAATAGCCCCATACATTTATGCAGATTTCAGTCAAAATCCTGTTGAATATGACACAGAGCAAACTTTAGAAGATAATTCCTTAACACCTTTGAATAGTCACGGATACCAGGATTTTCTAGCTCTCCCGAGCCTAGATCAACCTCCCGATTCAACAACTATTTCCGAAGTCCAAACCCAAATCCAGAATTTGAATCTGGAAGATTTCAACCCAAATGCGAGTTTCCCGGAACAAGCATTTCTCTAAGTCCTCTTCTAATTGTCAACTCCAAAAATTTATATTACGTTCACGACGCTTCCGAAAAATTCAAACTTCTCATTGATACCGGAGCTGGTATCTCCATTTTTAAAGAAAATACCGTCAAAAATTTCCGTCAAAGATTTCCCAAAAAAGTGACAATCCAAGTATTACTCACGAGAAAATCCCTATATCTGAATGAATTCTTATTCCATTTGCCATAGGTAACCCTCATAAGGTTTTTATCTACAATCTAGATATTGAGTTTGATGGAATATTAGGTCTTGATTTTCTTGAGCATGTATTGTTGACTTAAAATCAAAACAGTTAATAACGAACTTCAAAACTATTCCTCTACATAAAGTCCCCGATCACGATCAACCTAAAACACAACCGACAGACTTTCCCAATACTAAAATAGCAAATTGTACTAATAACAATCAAATACCTATTCCAGCAAGAACCGAACAAAATTTCAAACTCAAGTGCTACCTTTTTAATACTGACGCTTTTTTACCGACACAAGTAATTGACAAAGTTCGACTTCCCAACGCAGTTGTACGCGTTAATTCAAAGGGAGAATTTCTGACCTGAATAATAAACCCTTGACAATTCACACCCTCTCCTAAATTTAAATACACAAGAATACACAGACTCTCTAAACTTAGACAGAAACTTAACTATCAGGGAACAAATTCGAACAGAACACCTTAATGACAAAGAGCGATAACTTATTACGAACCTCTGTTTAGAATTCGAAGATATTTTCTATTTCGAACGCGATGTTTTGTCCTTTACCAACGCAGTAAAACATTCAATTCATACCAATAATGCCAATTCCGTTTTCACGAAATTTTACAGATATCCATAAAGAGGAAGTGAAAACTCAAATTGCCAAAATGCTTGACCAAGGCATAATCAGGCACTCCTCTTCCCCTTGGTCCTCCCCCTTATGGGTCGTCCCTAAGAAATTCGATGCTTCTGGTAAGCAAAAGTGGCGAGTTGTTATCGACTATAGGAAGTTAAACGAACTAATTGTAAACGATAAATATCCTCTGCCCAACATTTCTGATCTCCTCGATCAACTTGGTAAGTGTCAATACTTTTCGACACTGGATTTCACGTCCGGGATCCACCAGTTGGAAATCCTTGATGAAGACATTCCCAAGACCGGTTTCTCTGTTGACAATGGCCATTACGAATTCGTTCGTAAGCCATTTGGTCTGAAAAATGCACCTTCTACTTTTCAGAGGGTCATGGACAACATTCTTCTGGGCATCCAGAATGAACGTTGCCTTGTTTACATGGATGACATTATCGTTTATTCACCAACCATCTATGAGCATATGTCCCGTTTGACAGAAGTCTTTAAGCGTCTTAGACAGTCAAACATGAAAATTCAACCTGACAAGTGTGAGTTTCTCCGTAAGGAAGTTGCTTACCTAGGTCATCTTATCACCCAAGAAGGAGTGAAACCAAACCCTTCAAAGGTTGAATGCATCCAGAATTTTCCTCAGCCCCAAACTCCTAGAGATGATAAATCTTTTCTTGGTCTCGCTGGATATTACCGACGTTTTATCCACAACTTTGCTAAAATCTCAAAGCCTCTCACGAAACTCCTGCAAAAAGACGTCAAATTCATCTTCGACGCAGATTACAAGTCTTCCTTCAACGAACTGAAGCAAGCTCTTGTATCTGACCCTATCTTGATATACCTAATTTTCGAAGAACCATTCCTGCTCACTACTGATGCTAGTGCTTTCGCAATTGAAGCGGTTCTCTCACAAGGCCCCGTAGGAAAAGATCTTCCTATTGCATATGCTTCCCGTACACTCTGCGCTGCAGAAACTTGATATTCCACTATCGAACGGGAACTGCTAGCCATTGTTTGGGCGGTCAAGCACTACAGACCTTATCTTTTTGGGAGAAAGTTTACACTTCTGTGTGACCACCGTCCGCTTACTTGGCTCTTTTCCACCAAAGATCCTGGCAGTCGTCTAGCCAGATGGCGCCTTAAGCTAGAAGAGTATAATTATAAGATAGAATACAAACCTGGCAAGGTAAATCAGGACGCTGACGCTCTTTCCCGAATTAAAATCAACCACTTTAATCAATGCACTGACTTTATTTCCAAAATCAACATCTTTGCAAATAACGAAACCGACTCCGATAATGATCAAGAACCCGATGAACATGACGAAAGAATGACAACAGAGTTTAATCGATTTGTTCAACTATATAAAACCGAGTCGATAATCGATTACTCAAAAATAGAAATTTCTAACGCCCAAGTCCTATACAAATCTCACAAACGAATAGTCACTTTCTTCTGGCAAAATAAACTCAATGACTTGCATGACAAAATCATCGAAGACATTTTCGAAGAAGACCCAAGTTTCACTTCCAAAACACTAATCATTCTAGGCAGCAAATCTGTCCGGCATAGAAAGTATTTAATTGTCCCTTTACCCTTTGATCCTGGAACAGTTGTCTCACATATATATATATATATATATATATATATATATATATATCCTCTATAACAACCAAGATCAGTTCGACGAATCCGAAACTTTTTGTATTGAAAACAGCTTAGAACTATCGATTCTTGAAACACTATCCTTTATACTTGCAAACAAAGGTGTAAAACTTAAAATTTGTCAAAATATCGTGACAACCCCTTCACAAGACCAGATTCCCGTTATACTGCAGCAGTACCACTGCGGCAAAAATAACCTTCATCGTGGAATTAACGATAAGGTAAAGGTCTGTAGAAAAAACTTAAGTGCTCCTTTTGTCATAACTGAAACACCAAAAACGCCCTTCGAACGTATCAACATTGATATTTTCGAATATCCAACCAGAAACTACGCACTAACTATTAGGGATGAACTCACTAAATTTACTCAGGCCTACCCAATTGGTGACAAATCAGCTAAAATTGTAGTAAACACCCTCCTAATATTCTTCCAACATTACGGTACACCTCTTCGCATCCATTGTGATTATGGACGTGAATTTGATAACACTCTCATAAGAGACCTGTGCGAATTATATGACATAAAACACAAGTGTCCACCATCCCGAATCAAATGGTTCTATCGAAAGGTTTCACGCGACTTTAGCGGAAATGATAAGGGCAAATACAGCTGAACATCAGGACGAACATCCATTCAACGTCCTCCCTTACGCAGTTATCTGCTACAACAACACTAAAAACAAGACTACTGGTTTCACGCCCTACGAACTCATCTTTGGGCACACTTCTAGTAGACCCCCCGAAACAATATACGAAAAACTCATTTCCAAATATGTTAGGGACCTTAACAACAGAATGAACTACTATTATAGACTTGCCCGCGCAAAAACCGAACAACAAAAACAAAAATGTAAAGTTAGATTTGACAAACATGTTTCGACTAACCAACCAGAATACAAAGTAGGCGACAAAGTTTACGTGAAAGAGTCTCAGATTAAAAGCAAATCCGAAAACAATTTCAATAGACCTTTTGAAATCACCGCGATAAGAAAAAACTCTGCCACCGTTATAAACTTACAGACTAATCAGTAAAATTAACTTTGACAGACTAAAATTATATTTTAAATGAATCCCTTCTTTTCAGATTCTGTGGACTGTTTTTAGTCGTGAACCTCCAACAATACTCTCTTACACCCGTTAACAATACAATAGGAGTTTTCTTCCATGAAGAAGGCACACTTAAAATTTCAAACGACAAATGGTCACTTCTTGTCTTCAAAGACCTCAGCCCTTTCAGAGGTGCTATTTCAAATAACGACGCCATACTAAACCGAATTTTAGAGACAATTAACGAAAACACAACTAATACAAAATCATTTAAACCAAAAATTCAAACACATGTTATCCTCTTGAAACAAATTTCTAAATCCGTTAACTCTAAATATACAGACATCTTCGCTGACACTCAAACTTACCTTACTAACAGAAGAAAACGCGGACTTATTAACGGACTGGGATCAGTTTGGAAAGCTATTTCAGGAAACTTAGACGCAACAGATGGTGAATACATAAATGACTGTATAACTAAAATTACTAAAGACCAACACCAAATATCTGTAACAACCTTAGTCATTACGAGCCTCAACAACACTACAAAAATTTCAATCCGAGGAGAAACTATTCTCGAATAACATTGAAAAAATAAGGCAGTCAATTTTATACATTTCAAATGATCTTGATTTTCATGAATTTCAAATCAATATCTTAGATCTGTGTAAAAGCCTAATGGAGAGTTACATATTTATTGAAAACACTCTAGATGATGTTCTAACTTCAGTCTCTTTCGCCCGCTTCAAAATTTTACATAGTTCGATCATAACCCCAGTAGATGTGGTCGATTCCCTTCAAAAGATTTCTCAGTCACTACATGAAAATAATTTACCACTTCCTATTTACAGTTCAAATGTTGCTCAGTACATTGATCTGATAGAATTGGAAGCTTTTCAAATCAATAGCAAAATCATTTTTGTACTCAAAATCCCTTTAGTTGATTCTGAGATTTACACCCTTTACCACCTTTATCCAATCCCTATTTTGGATGATCGAACAGGGTTACATCATATACTTTCAATAAAGACAAAATTCATCGCGAGAGATGACGATTCGTTACTATACACCTCCTTCCAAGACCTGGGCGACTTCAAGCCTTTAACTAAACATCATAAGATTTGTTCCAAAGCCATATCAGATTCAATAGACAAAGATGCCATCTGCGAAGGTCAGCTTCTCAGACAGCCAGCCACACTTCCAGCAACCTGCAAAAGTTTGATATTATATGCAGCAGACTATAATATCCAAGAGATTGACGTAAACTTTTGGTTGATCTCGATTTCAAGACCACTGGCCATCACCATCAAATGCAAAGGGCAAGATGTCGTGACACAAACCATATCGACAAATTCAGTGTTGCAAATCCAACCCGACTGCAATGCCTTTATCGACAACACAAGGGTCCATGCTACAAGAACTTCTAAAAATGTCCAAAACATCACATACAGAAACCACCCAGTGAACATTCCTTTCAACTGCTGCAACGGCATGCCAGCCGCCAATGAGATGCCAAACCTGACACCCCTACAGCTACAAGAATTAGATGTACAAGACCTAGATGTTGCCAACCATAAGCTCTCCCAATATTCTAAGGAACTGGAAAAGATGATGGAATAACCACCCTTAGAAAAGCATACGTCCTGGCTGACAATCACAACAACCACCTTAGTAGTAATTGTGATTATACTCCTCACAATGAAGTCAATCCAGAAGAGGTTCAAGAATACCACTACACCAAGCTCCGCTGTCCAGCACACGCCACCGACAGCACCATCAAACCCTAAGCCCAAAGGAAAGCTACACAGCCTCCTGAATCCAACCGACGATATAGAACTCTAGAACTTGACGTAAAAGTTGATGCTGTACTATCAACTTTTTTATATGGATGGGAGTTGTTATATAAGTTTATACTATGAATTTAGCACGAACTTATATCGCAACGGCAATTCAACATTCCAGCTGACAGAGCGACACGTGCGGTGTCATATTACGGTGCCGCCGACATCCGTGAGAATCGCCATGTCAACTATGCCTATTCAGCATCTTTAAACTTATATATTGTAAAATTTCTCTTCTACTGTATTCATTATTACTCAGTTACTCTGTCACTTTATATTGTTATTTTCATTTACATTTTTAAAGTTATAAATTTTGTATTGTTATTAATAAAATCTTTTTTAAAAAGTTAATATTGAGAAGTGTGATATAACATATATATATATATATATATATATATATATATATATTATTTTGAATTATTTATTTATTATTATTATTTTAAATTTTTATTATTATACATATTTTTATTTTGCTCTACGTTGGTTGTCAAATTATTTTGAATTGCTTATTATTTATTTTATATATATATATATATATATATATATATATATATATATATATATTATTTATTTTATTTTTGAGCCACACTTTGGGCTAACCAAATTTTTTTTGAATTTTTATTTTGCTCTATTTTTTTTATCTTTTCCCTACTTTGACTAGCAATTTATTTTGATTTGATTATATATTTTGCATAGTAATATTTTTTTTTACATAGCATTCATACTCCTACCTCAAGGTGGTTCAACAGGTTCTAATATTTAAAATTGATACTTACATTTTTATCTTCCGTATAACTTCTCTGCTTCTATTTTATTTCACTTATTCAACAATATTATTCATTTTATTAACTCAAAACCTCTTTAACTTTTAAATTTTACTGAAATGAAACTTTTATTTTTCTTGAAAAGAATTTAGATGATACTCTAAGTATTCAAATGTTATTCTTGGCTGATTTAAAAAAATTAACACAACTTTCAATTTCATCTTTCAATAGCATCCTTTATTAAACAACAAGATAAATTAATTAAAAACATTAAAACAATAAATCAATAAACGAAATCATTCCTAATTACTAAACTTTTTATGAGAAATTTCTCTTTTTATTCTATCATTTTAAAATTAAAATTTGTTATTCTAATATCCTTAACTACCATAAAAATAAATAAATCAATTGTCACTTTATTACATTTTCAAACAACTAGGTTATTGCAAAGAAAAACATAACATGCTCTGTGGTTTACCACAAAAATCAGGAACGAAAGAGAACGCTGCCTTTCTCACGTAAGCTTTTATAATATTTTAAAAACAACTGCCTGCTAGGAGCGTATTGTCTGGTCCAGTCACTCAAAATGGAACGTTTTCATTTGTTTTGGAGCGTTATATTTTCTGTCTTGCCCATTCACTCACTTTTCTTAGCCCATGTAATTTCCCATAAGAAACAAAAATTTTCCTTTTTCCCTTATTAAATGATATTTTTCTGATAGTTTATTTTATTTTAAGAATTTTTTTATTCTTGTAAATTTCCGTTTAAATGGTTTGTTTGTTTATAATTTGTCATATCTTTTTCAAGGTCATTTAACTTTTATTCTGATTTAAACAACTTTACCGCAAATTCTTGATTGATTGAAATTTAATTTTTCTTCATTACTTTGTAATTTAGTGACATTTTATTTTTCCTGAAAGTTGTTTACATGATGCTTTGCTTCCTAATTTATTTTATACTGTTGTAATTGCATATATTTTTACTAATTAATATTGTTTTAGGTGTCTAGCATGGATTTTTATGTTTTCCTGGCAATTTACAATGATTTCCAAAGATTAATATTACAAGATATGCATCCTTGTTACAAGATGACTAAGCAACATTTTTCAATTACCTTTTATACCTAATTGTGAATATTTACAGCTTAATTATTATTAAAATTATCTTAACTACACTACATATTACACATATTTTCCCTTTTCCAAAGTCCAGAGAGCTTATTTACAATTTATTTCTCCTTTTTACTGGCTCGTTGGAATGGCTTGTATATCGAAATTGAAATTTAAAAGTTGTGCTGGCTTTTTATTCTGTAAATGGTTTTGCTAAGCCTTTTATATCATAACACCTGAATCTCAGTTGTTTCCAATCTTTATTATATATTTCAAGTTTAATTGCTTTATTAGTGTAAAATTTTCTTATTCATTAAATGTTACTGATGGTTATGCAACCAACATGTTCATTTCTAATATATTTTTAGTATACAGTCTATTTTTGAATCTATTTGATAGATTTCGTTTCATTTTGGTTTATGGCTATTTTAATTCCATAACAATTTTCCAATTGCAAAATAAGCATTTTGATGAAATTGTTTAGTTTTCGGCAAAAGATTATTTTGAAATTTAACTTGTAATTCCAAACTTTATTTTTAATTGAACTTATTTATGTGTTATATTTGAATATGCTACTAATGTGAAATACCCCTTTGATTTTTCCTGTTTCTATTTCTTTTAATATATAGCTATTTACTCCTTCTTGATTCTCTATCTCATACGGTCCATCAAATGGTAACATGAGCTTGGCACATTCATTTTTTTGGATGTCTCAATGCCTTCACTAGTACCCACTCACCTTTCTTGAATTGTGTCCTTTTCTTTTTTTGATTTTCAATTCTTTTTATGTATTTTCTAGCTTGTTTTGCAATGTTCCGATTGATTTTCTTGATTATTTCTTTATAATCTTTGGTATTCTCTATTATCCATGGTCGTGTTGGCATTTTGTTATGCATGATCACATACTTCTTCAGGAATGTTATTATGGGTGTTGTTGACTACCTCCTCGATTCTTCCTAAATGTAAATCCCATTGCTTATAGTTGTCTTCACAATATATCCTTAAATATTTTATTATTTCTTGTATGTACCTTTCACTTGGATTTGCGTTAGGGTGTCTGATTGATATAAATTTTGATTCAATTTGTTTGTCCTGTAAATATTTTGTAAATCTATTTGTTTTAAAATAAGTAGCATTGTCCATTATCATTGCTTCTGGTTTTCCCACTTGTTCAATATAGTTTTTCATTGCCCTTTTGACTTCTGTCACATTTGTTTTCTTACCTGGGTACAGTTTAATGTATTTTGAAAATATCTCCACGATGACTAGTATTTGTTCGTTTGAATTATTAGTGGTTATTAAATTGCTAAAAAAATCTATTGCTATTATTTCTAATTTTCTGGTGGCTATTATTGACTTTGGAATGTTACAATTTTTATAATTCCTCGGTTTTATCTTTTGACATGTTTCACATTTCCTTGTGATCTCCTTACATAAGCTCAAGTCCTTCTTCGAGATGTAGTTTTCTCTGAACATAAACCATAATTTCCTTGAACCTATGTGTCCATATTCCAGATGCAATAGTCTTAAAATTTTTGTAGCTAAATCTTTTGAAATTACATACAATTCCTTATCTTCCACTAATTTGAAATAGATTCCATACTCATTTTTCTGCATATTTTTACCTCTATTTTCTTCTTCTAATATATTTTGATCTTGTTGGATTTCCTCTAACGAAAACATTTCACTCACATCTTTCATTATGTTCACTCCTATCCTTATACATGTCTCTTTTCTTCCTCCATCACTCCTTGTTAATGTATGTGCTAATTTGTTATCTTTACCTTTTATATGACTAATTTTGAACTGGTATTCTTGAAGTAACAGCGACCATCTGTGTATCCTACTACTTCAATATTTATTATTTAATATTGATATCAAACCTGAATTGTCTGTTTCTATTATAAATTCACTCCCTAGTATTATGAATCTCAATTTTGTTATACAGAATATAATAATGGCTAATTCTAATTCCGAAGCTGCATAGTTCTTTTCATGCTGTCTGGTTACTCTGGATAAGAAATATATTGGGCATTCTTGATTGTTATACTTTTGCAATAGTATTCCTGCCAATCTATCCTTAGAAGCATCCGTCCTGATTATAAATTTCTCTTTGTAATTGGGATGATATATCTTCAACTGGTTTTCAAAACAAATTTTTATTTGTTGGAAGGCTTCTTCTTTCTTGTTATCCCAAGTCCACTTTTGATTTTTCTTCAGCAATTCTATCAGTGGTAGTTCCTTTTGGCTCCAATCTGGTACCAACCTTTTGAAATATCCCACTATGCCAAGGAATCCTCTTAACTGCTTCAAATTTCGTGGTCTTTCATGCTCCCTTATTGCTTGTTCTTTCAGGGTCCATTTCGATTGTTTTTGTTGTTAATTTGTAACCTAAATAAATTACTTCTTCCCTTAAGAATTGGCATTTGCTACTGTTTATTTTTAATCCTGCTTTATTTAATTCATTTAAAATTATATCTATATGATTTTTATGCACTTCTTTATTTTCAGAGAATATTAATATATCATCTATATAATGTAACACGTAGTCGAATTTGTCTAAAACTTGGTGTAAGGCTCTGACTAAGGCTGCGCAAGCACTCTGGGTACCTAACGGAACGACCTTAAATCTGTATATCACTCCATCTATCTGAAAACCTGTATAATCTCGTGATTGTTCTTCTAATGGAATAAGCCAAAAACTATGCCTCAGGTCTAGCTTTGTGAACACTTTAGCATTTGTGATTCCGCTGAATATTGCATCAATGGTAATTGGGGCTTCATATTGAGGTATGCTAAATTTATTTATATTTCTTGCATCTAAGCACAATCTTAATTCTCCATTATTTTATTTAACTATTAAATATTTTCTGAATTTCCTCCTTTAATTTATTTTTATAGTTGTATGGGATTGGATAGGTTCTTACTTTCAAATGATCTATATCTTTTACTTGGATTTTATGTACATATCTTTCTGCTACTCTAATTTCTTCAGAGATTAATTCTTTATATTTCTTCAGGATTTTTAATACACTTATTCTTTCCTCTTTTGGACAATCTATTTCATCTTCACCCTTTTCTAGATTTACCATGAGCTTTTCATCTTCTTTATTTACATTATTTTTATACTTTGTTTTACCATTGGATCTCTTGTCCTTAATGGCATTAATCATAACTTCATTCCCACTTTCTTCCATAACTTCCTTCTCAATGACAATCCTATTATCCTGCATTATTATTATTCCTTTTTCAATTAGTATCTCTGTTGAGTATTTCCTTAATATGTCCATTCTAATTATTCCATGGTACTGTATGTTCTTTCCCACTATAAATTCCATATCCAGTTCTTCTTCTCCAATTCCCACTTTTGTTCTTACCATTGTGTTTGTTTCAAATAATTTTCTATTATTAGCAGATATTATATTTACTTTCTTTTTTATCCTCTTCCTTGATCTTTATTTTCTCAGCTATTTCTTCACTTAATATGCTTGCCTCTGAACCCGTGTCAATTAACAATTTAACCTCATTTCCATTAATTATTGCTTCCATAAATATAAAATCATTTTTTTCACCTCTTAGCACTTGTTGTTCTTCTGGCTTTATAAATTCACGATGATGTTGATATATACAAACTTGGTTGTTCACTTGGCCTTTTAACTTATAACTACTATTTACATTTTGATTTTCAGTATCCTGCCTTATTAAAAATTTGTCTGGGAATTTTCTTGAGAAGTTCCTGGGTTTTCTTCTCTTTGTCTTGCATTTCTATCACAACTTTGGCTTCGTTGTGTATTTACATTTGTACTTCTTTCTCTTCTGTTCTCTTCACTTCTTCTTCTCCTTATATTATTCATTCTTCTATTTTGATTTTGTGAAATGTTCCTTTCATTTTGATTTCTGTTCTCTTCTCTTGACATTTCTCTGCCATTATATCCATTTCTGTCTGTTGTAACGGGTGAATTGCCGTTCTCCCTGTTACATCGATATTTACTAATATTTGTCGCATTAATAAATTACCTTTTATATTTTTCAAATCACTTTTCTAATTATATCGTTTTCTGAACTGAGTTCTACCGTAATAAACCAGTGTCTTTACCTTAATAAATAAACACTTAAGTAAATATTCCTATTTTAGTCGCTTATGCAATCGTTTTTTTTTTCGCTTTTAATTGCTAAATCACAGTTAATTCGTTTGGAAGGTATTCTAAGCCCAACTCTGTCCTTTGATTTGGCGCGACGATGTCTTGACAGAACGAACATCACGTGCTATTTTGATGTAACCTCCCTCCAAACTGGAAATATTAAATTAATATAATTTTGTTGGGATGAAGGAAACTATCATTATTAAAATTTTATCTACGATTTATTTAGTAAAATTTTGCTTTATTCTTTTATCGAAATTATCTTGTATTAGTTCCTATTGACCAACTATTGATTAATATTCCTGCTTTCGCGCTCAATACAATTTGCAATTTAACATGTCACTTCCTTTCCCCACTTTTATCCTTGGACAAGTGGGAATAACGCATGTCCAAGGAAGTAGATTTTTCTCTCTTCTGTCCCGACGGTATGTAGGCGAATTTCGTTCCGAGTTTAATTTTTTTATTGGAAAAATTCTTTATCTTTATCGTGAAAATATCTGCTAGAATTTGCTTAATTTATCGTTTTTCCTTATTACCGTACCTTTGATTCTAATTAAGCAAATTCAGCTTATCGTTATAGTTTGATTTATCGAATGAATTTTTTTTATAGTTTTTTTATCGGCTATAGTGCATATTTTATCGTATCTATTAATAATTTTGGAAAGAATTTTTGGGTGAATCTGGTTTCATATTCATCTTAATATCGATATACCGCGTTTTCTTGCAACGATAAATAGTTGGTGGCTAAACTGCGTAGTTCATTAATTTTTTTGGAATTTTTTTTTTGCTTTGCATCTGCGACGTAGTTGGCATCGATAAGCAATCGTTAGTTGCTAGAGATTTCACCCGTATCGTAAAGGAAAAAAAGGAACAATTACTGCTGGCCTCTTTTGCATTTTTAGGTATTGGTGAATCTGGAGAGTTTGATTGACGATATCTACCAAGGATCAGAAAAGGACAAATTGATCCACTAGACGAGGTCTCCTGTGAGCCTGAATTTAGTAGCCGACGAAGCTTCCCAACTGGGTTGGACTGCAACTGGGAATGATCATGTGAGTGACTTAAAAATTTCTATTTTATTTATATATTTTTTCTTTGCATTTCGTTCAGTATTTCATATATATATTTCTATTTTATTGAATTTGATTTACATATAGATATACCAGTAAATATATTAATTTTTTTTAAGTCACTCGCTGATCTTTCATTATTCATTGGCCCAGATTGGTTGCTTGTCTGCTTAGTTATCAATAAATCACATTTTAATTTCTCCTTTCTCTGAGTTTGCAGTAGAGAGCCAAGCAGGTTCTGGGCTAAAGCATTTAGCTACGCCTATATTTCTTTATTTTAATTGTTTAACTTGAGGAGATGTATGTGACCAGATTTCACATCTGATTTTTATTATATTTATGAATATAGATGCAATAATCATTTTTATCGTTTATTACCTTATCATTTTTAAAGTACCGTACATTGATATTAATTTAGAGTACTGAGTTTTCCCATTATCTCGGCAGAAATTCGCTTTCATTCAGTCGTCGAACGGTTTGTCGGATAAGAAGGCACATGATTAGATCTTGAATATAATTTTTTTAGATCGTTATCTTTAAACACATTAGTAGCTCTCAAAAATAATTGTTTATATATCTGATTTACCGTTAAATTTTATCTGTAATTAATAATTGATTTGTTATTGAAATCTGAATTAGTTTGAAACTATAACTAGCAGTTGCAATTTACCTTAAGTCTTATCGTTGTCTATTTTTACCTAGAATTTGAAGCATTTCAAATTTACCTTTATTAGTTAAAGTATTTTTCATTCATTTTTTGGTAGTATTCAAATAGTAAATTTAGGGTGAAGAAGTTAGGGAAAACTAAGGTAGGGTGCCTCACCTCAAACACGTGCCGAACCGATCCTATAGAGCATATATACGCCTATACTAGTCAGGGGGAAAATTCAGTATCGATACTCTAAGGGCTATAACTAATTGGCCAATAAATTTTTCATGTACGCCATCAACTGGGGCTAAGAGTGCCCAGACACATAACCACTAGCCTCATATCCAGGGAGCAGAACTCTGGCAGTACTACCTGATTCGAATTGTCCTCTGGTAGGACAGTCGCAACTCCTGACCGCCCTGAGTTATTGGAACCCCAGCTGCTGGTTGGCATATAGCTCCAGGATCAGGACCTTGGACAGCAGACCCACCAACGGAAAGGCATTCCTACCGAGGATATTGTACGGCAAGAATTTATAGATTGTTTTGTTTGTAACTTCACTCTAACAGTTTTTATATACCTCGATTGTTTTAAATTTTGTTCTCTGTTACAAACTTAACTAATAGGAAAATTGGTTAATTTGTAATTAAATAAAATAAATTGTAAATTTTCGCTATCTTGTCGTTTTCTTGTTGACTGTGTGTGTCTATTGGCCTGGCGCCCTTGTATAGTCCTTCTGCCAATTGAACAACGAACTCACGCCACCGGATACTAACTGAGCAGCCTATAGGCACAATATCGCCAAGACAAGTGAGAGAGAGGTGTATTGTCTAACTAACAAGATATCTCTCTCGAGTGGTTTTGCGTTACAAAATTGGCGCTACCAATGTGGGGCTCTCGAATATATTGCTTCAAAATTGACGCCTAACAACGCAGGGCTCAAAAATTGGCACATTGGCAGAAGGGTTTATCTTATAAATTTGGCCAGTGGAGGTGCACAGCGAAACAAGAAAAAAATTGATTGCAACTGGAGTTCCAGTTTTGAGTATCGAATATCTAGTAATCTATCAGATTCAATTATCGTGGAAATTTAAATCATCTGTTGATGAACAGTATCGTTTAATAACCTCAATATTTTGATCATATTGTTTTATCGAATTAATTAACTTGTACCCTTTATCTAACAAAATTGAGACATTTAATAATTGTTTATTTGTCGTACCTTATATGTGTGCATATATGCGTATATATATATATATATATATATATATATATATATAATATATTTTATTTACCGTTTATCTTATTTACCGTGTGGAAGAATTATTTCAGTTATCGTTGCACCCTCTATATCTTTTATCGCTGTTGAGTGAATTGAAATTATCTTACCGTATCTTAATTTATCGTTTCCATTTCATTCAATATTTAATTACCGTGGGCTAAGCATACCTCTGAAATACTTCCCTATCTCGTAACTCTATTATCTTATTGGTTTCTCTTCTTTATCTTTTATCCCATGTCCATTCTTCTAGCGATGGAACCCAATCATTTGAGAGTTAAGGAATTGGATTATGAACTGCAGATTCGGAGGATAAAGCCCATTGGGGATGTCGACTCTAAACGTAAGTTACTTAGAGGAACCTTAAGTCAAGAAACTGCAAACCGAAGTTTTGTGCAGAGTAGTGCTGGTAGTCCTCTTTCCTTTGATGTAGATACCGCCGAAATTAGGGAAACTATCAATGACTTGAATACCCAAATTGCTAACTTTACTGGTTCTATCTCCTGTCCATTGTATAAAAAAATTTCGTCCCGTTTAACTCATCTCTCAGGTAGAATCCATAGGCTGTCAGAAAATTCTGAAGAAGAAGAAAGGACAAAGACCGACTTGCAAACCACCTCCAAGCACTTCTAATAATTTATTGGAGCCTGACTTAAGTTTTTCTGTCTCATTACCTGGTGTACCCAAGAATAACTCTTATCGTAATCAAAGTTTTTCCTCCTTTTTATCGTCATCTCGCAATATAAGTACCGTTACCGTATCTGGCCTTCGTTGTTGGAACTGCAATACCGTGGGACATACTTATTCCGATTGCCGCCGCCCTAAGAACCTATTTTGCTTTGGATGTGGTGCTAAAGAAGTCACGAACAGAAATTGTCAGCGTTGCCTCTCTAGGATTCCAAAAAACGTAGTACCGACTGGAGATGGTCATCTGGATGCCGTGGCCAGTACTTCCAACCAAAGTCCAGGAATCAGCTCCGTTCCTCCTACCGATGCCCAAGGAAAAGGCAAGGGCAAAGGAAAGAAGTCCACTTAAAACCCCCTATCTCTTCCACCCGTAAGGAGTGGAATCTTTGGCTTGAAAAAGTCAGAGAATTTTGTCTTCCTTCCTGTAATCTAAGCCCTCTTTTCGTTAATAAACCTCATGACAACAGGCCTTATCTAACTGTTAAAGTTTTTGACCGTGAAATCACTGCTTTAGTGGATAGTGGTAGTACCTCTTCCGTTTTAGGTTCCTCAGGGTTCTCTATCTTAAAAGATTTCAAGTTACCGATTCAATATCATGATACCGTGTTAATAACTACTGCTGTTGGGAAACCTCAAGACCTATTGGGATATGTTGTCTTACCTATTTCCGTAAATAATGTCGTTAAATCCCTTAAGGTCTATGTTATTCCGTCTGTTAAGCACACTCTTGTCTTGGGAATGGATTTTCTTCAACTGTTTCAGATGAAAGTTAACTTCTTGTCATTATCTTATAAGATTTCGCAAATTTCTACCCTTAATACCGTTCCAACAGATTCAGACTTAACCAGAAGTCTACAGGCTGATTTTAAAGAACAAGACGTATCTCTAAAGAGCCTTTCTAATGTTGTTGTTGATTCCTTCTCTCAGCCCATTCCGAAAACATCCATTCAGGGATCTTATCGAAATATCGACCTTGCTTTTCAGAAATTTTGGCTGATTTATTAGGTCAGGACCCTTGCTTCCGATGGAAAAATCAGTATGTAGTAGTAATAGTAAATTGGGTTATTAACTGTGTAAAGGACTTAGAACCATATCTTTCCGACCCTGACACTGAGGATGAATATGTATCGGATGATTCTTCGGACTCCGAACATGATTCTGCTCTGGACTAAGTTGTATCGTACCTATCTATTCCCTATTCTCTTTATCGACTTATCCTTATTACCGACTTATCTTCTTATTGGACTTTGATTTTGTATTATCGTATCTCTTATCTTTCTTTACCTTATCGTATCATTTTTCTGTGGTCTCTTGGGTGGGCCTACGAATACCCCAAGGCCGTGAAACCATGCGCGGCCAAAAAGCCGTCCAACTGGATTCTATCTATTGCCACAACATCTAGGTCTCCTGTAGACTAGTTTATATCTTTCCTATCTCTTCTATCGTTTCGTGGTCTCTTGGGTGAGCCGACGAATACCCCAAGGCGGTGAAACCATGCGCGGACGTAAAAGTCGTCCAACTGGATTCTAATTATTGCCATAACATCCAGGTCTTCTGTAGACTAATTCATATCTTTCCTATCTATCGTTTCATGGTCTCTTGGGTGGGCCTACGAATACCCCAAGGCGGTGAAACCAAGCGCAGGGGTAAAAGTCCCCTAACTGGCCCTATATCTCTTTTTTGACCATCTAGGTCTTGTAAGACTAAGTTACATTTTTCTAAGTCTGTTTGAGAATACTTCTGGTAGTCCATGTTACCAACTAGGGAGTAAAAATCTTCCAAATGGTCACTTGCCTTTATCTATACATCCATGTCATTGTCGTTTCATGCTGATTTGCTGTTATCTGGAAATTATCGTCCCTTCAGGATTGCCAAAGCTGATGACATTTTTTATCTATGATAGTATCGTTAAATATTATTCATATATCTAATTTTGGTTCCCTTTTCTTTAATCCTCATTATTTTCACTCGGTTTTATCTTTCTAGAAGATCCATACCGTGGCTTAATGCTTTTACCTTATTTAAATTAGTTGAATCATTCATGTCTAGGATTTAGGGCTGATAGTTAATTTATCTTGCGACCTTTTAGTGATACCGTCCCTGAGGATGAAAAGTCTATATTGTCATCACTTTCTAATTTTGATATCGCTACCTTTCTACCGTTACTGATAACTTTTCAAAGAAAATACCGTGTTTAATGCAATTTTTCTTGTTCGTAGGCTCTTACCGATATGAAATGCATTTTAAATTGGAGATTTGGTTTTCTTGCCTTATCTTGAATTCCAATATCCCAATTCTCGTGTATAGCTGTTGAAATATTATCTTTTCCTCTTTGACTTAGGTTGTTAACTTTACATATTGGCATTCCCTTACCTTGCTCATTTTATGGTAAATATCTCTTATAATCTATGTTTAACTTTCAGAGGAATTATCTTTTTGAAGTATGATGAAGTGAACTATCTTATCGTTTATCTTGTAATCTCGTCTATCCTCTTACCTTTTGACTGCTATGAAGCAGTGTATCGTATCTTACCTTACCGTGGCCATGGAAGCCAGTTATTGTTTTGGAGAGACTCCAGGCTCTGGACAGTGTGTTAGGGCTGTTATTTTGGTTGTAGGCTGGAGTTGCTCTATTTTGGAACTTGGACAAGTAGTGCAGTGTTGCCGTCCTAGGTTCTGTGTTTATGTAGAGGATGGAGGTTTTGCGCAGTGTGAGTAGATAAACAAAGTTACTTCAACGCCACGACGAGGCCCGGAACGGCGGGAACGTTGGTTGTTGAAATTTTAAATTAAAATTGTTGTGTTGCGGGTTGCGGCGCGCGCAGGTAGTGGCTGTTTGAATAAAAATGGCGCCATCATGCGGCGGTTGTGGTAAGTAAATAGAAAAAAGCATTGGTTGGGTTTCGAGCCCGGGACGGCGGCGTGTGCGTTGAAGTTTCCACTATATGGGCTGCCAGTTGAATAATGTTGTATTTTGGTTGATGGCTATGTGCGGGTCGGCTCGTGTGGGTTGTTCGTTTCTGCGATGGCGGGCGAGACATTTGGATAAGGTTGTCTTTTAGATGGTGATTATCTGAGTGTTGTTTGTAGGGATATGTTATTTGGTGTGAAAATGCGGTAAATTGGATTTCGGGGGGTGAAAGTCGGGAAATTGGATTTTGGGGGTAAAAGTCAGGATATTAGAAGTCGGGATATGGGATCTAGGAACAAAAATATTTGGTGGATATATTAATTTTAGAATAAAGTATAGATCCAGGAGAAGACGGTCATAGTTTCTTGTCAACTAGAGACGAATGCAGATCGTTAAAAATGCCTTTACTTAAATCAAGCTTTGTAATATTCACATTAATTTTGGAAAATATCTTGTATGTCAATATACCTAGTGGAACCAAGGGCATGGCTGTTTGTTCTGGAAGGAAAAAATGTTTAGATCCCTCCGACTATACGTTGATGCGTCAGGAACGATTAAACGACGGGCAGCTGCCAGTATATTTTGCTGATCTGTCAAACAGCACTGAAAAGTTCAAGCTGAAGCTGATATTTTCACACGGTACGGAAGGTGACACTGATTGGATTTCAACAGAGACATCATGTGCTGCTGCTGCTAGAGAGTTAAATGGTTTGGGTGGTTTAAACAAGAACGCTCCCTTGCGTTTGCTTGTCTTGATTACCAGTTCCTTGGGAACGAATCTTCCTTCGATTTCGAAGCCTTGAATGTCAACAACTGCAATTTCCATGGTGAATCGTCGAAAAGCTGGACTGAAACTGAATTTCTAAACAGTTGAGTGATCTAGGAGAGGCTTCGAACAATTTCGCTGAGTGGGAGAAATTCCATTACGCAGTCGTGGATAATTATGCAGAAGGCTCGGGTCTTATCGGGAAATCCCGTCTGGCTTTCAATGTCCAGGCGAATATCTACAGTCGAAGATTTCACAGTGTCTTCGCGTCGGGAGCAATCGATAACGAATAGGGTGTGCGTCTTGAACGCCACATAATCCAGTAGAGGGTGTTTGCCACCACCAAAGCTAGGATTAAAGTCCGTATACCTTTTGTAAGCCTCACCGTACTCGCTCTTTGAGAAATCTAGCTGCATTCTTTCCATAGGCCAAAATTCGCTGTTTAAAGTTAGACGAATATTGGAAATGTGAATATTATCAAATTCCGTGGGATCTTCTTTGATGTTGCTATGGCGGTCAGTTTGGAAAGCTAAGATAACGTATCGGGGACTCTCCACAGCGGCACACGTTTTCACTGCCCAAATTTCACGAGTGGCGCCTGTTTTGAGAGCAGGCAACTCATGAAGCTCCCATTTACGAAACGGTAAAATTATGCTGGAATCTGCTTTGACAGCTTGCAGCAAATCGAGTTTAACATCATCGTTGGGGAAAATGTGTCGGACTTTAAGTTCGATGTTGTTTATAGTCACTTTGCCCTTGGTAGCAGCATCTTTGATTATAAGGCAATCGTCATCACTACGGCTCCGCACAAGGCGTATCGTTTGTTTACGCCACATCACTCGCTTGTAGTCGTTGAAAATCGAAAATAAATGTCCCAGCGGAATGTACATGTGAAAGGTGTTGTCGGCGGCATTCATATGGGCTTTATGGAGAAAATTCCAGCCGGCTATGAATAGATCCTTGGAACTGTTGGGATCGTAGCACAAGTATCCTCGAGCTGTGCTCACGCGGCCGGGATCTCTCGCGGTTTCAATTTCCTTGCCGCACAACTCGTACGTGGCGCTGTCGAAGAAGAAAGCCCCCGCATTTGGTGACAGGGAAACATCTCCATTGCCTGCTGTTCTGACTACTTGTCCCTGGATTGAGATGCAGGAATCTGCCATAGAAAACCAGCAATCTGTTTGAATGACGGTGATCTCAATGATATCATTGTTGCCGAATGACTTGACGTACGGATAGTAGGTGCGCAACTCCTCTTGTCGTACACTATCATCAAAATTTGGTTTGCGGAAGATATCGAACATTTGAGGAGTTGACATGGTAGCCGAGTGTTTGTAGAAACAATCTGTTTGAGAGCGTGAGTGATCTCTTGAGAGGTTTCATGGAAACTGATGGTGGTCGAGGAGTAGCTGTCTTCTTATAATACAGTTCTTCATTATCAAATATAAGTCGACCCATTGTTATTACAATTGTTTCAGCTCCAGTCGTATGATGATTTCCTCACCCCGGAAATTCACGACTTCCGAGTCTTGGTTCAAAATGTGTAAAGTCAGGTTATGAATTTCACTTCTGTTTATCGGTAAATAGATGAGATGCTGCGGTGTTCCGTCGATAGCGAAACCCGGATCCACTGCAATAGCAAATTCGTAGAATGTGTGAGAGGGTGTGTTGTTGTAGAAAGCGCCCGATGTGATATTGCTGTCGAGATGAATGGTTCGAACTTTGATAATGTTCACAGGTAGATCGGAGCTGTGAAGCTGATTGCTGGACAACATTATTCGGGAAAAGCCCAGGATCTCACCGATGCTATCTTGCGGTTGAAAATCCACCACGTATTTGCTGCTAAAGATTTCGCACTTGAGGGTGTTGTTGTTGGGCTTCAAACTGAAGATTTTGTCAGCGTCCTTTGCCGAGTAAATGCCGAGCACTTTTCTAATGTGGGTTTCGATATCACCAATCTCATAGGAACCTTCCGGCAATGGTATGGTTGTTTGCTTGTTTTGATTGTCAAACAGGTAGATTTTGTCACCACTCTCAATATTTGGGATACTGTTGTACGAGTGAAAACTCAGTAGTGCCAACCCGTAATTGTAGTTTGGATCCAATTGAATAGGTGGTTGAAAATCGATGGATAGTATTGGACTGCGACCTTTTAGGGTGATAATCACAGACATGACTGAACAATGTACCAGCTTGCTGTCTATTAATATACTCCTGCTGTACTTATCTGGTACTCGGGAAATTAAAAAAGTGTTCAAAATAGTACTATTTTTTATTATAGAGAAATTTCAAACATAAATGTCCACAAATCGATTCGTTATAGTTTTGATAAGAGTCATTATTGTAGAGGATCTGCGACCAAAGTAGTCGGCTAATTCACGGGGCGGTTTCAAGTTGTCAAAGCTGTCAAAGTAGTGGACGGTGTTTCCGTTTCGCACATAAGCTACCCAATGCGTACCTCTGTTGTTGCTGTCATCCAAATTAACGATACCAGACTCCTTTAGATGGGAGCGTACTGGTAAGGCGTCACGCATAAATACACCCCCGAAGTTGGGGATTTTCAATTGCTTGACGTCTCGCTCGAGCTCATGATTGTACAATGCTCGATTGGGTAGCTTTATTGGAAGTTTTTTGACTTCTTCAGGTAAAGCCCGAAGCGGTTCTTAGATTTTTTCAGAAAGAGACCGCTTCCTTTCTACGCAATCTCTTCCATGGCTTGATTATGACGTTGATCCTCTTCCAGCTTCTTCCTGGCGTTATTCGCATCGATCACGGCCTTGGCTATTCCACTAGCCCCTCCTGCTAACGATCCCAAAGCACTAAGGCCTGCAAACAGGGGTATGAGAGGGAGAAAACCACCCTTAGACTCAAATGGGATCATCCGAGGAACACGGATTTTCTTTCCTCCACCAGCCTTCTTAATGGATGCCCGGGCTGCTCTCAATGCCATTAATAAGGATTTACGCACGTTACCACTAGAACCAGCCATAGCTTTGATGGTGGGCAGGAGCACATGTTGCCGGAATTATTTTTTCCCGAGTCTTTTCTTCATGCCAAGTCCCATCTTACGTTTGGCTTTCATGCCCGTCGTAATAAGCCAAGAAGTTGCTTTTTCACCAAGTGAAGCGTCGTTGGACTTAAATCTCGCCCAGGCGCGATTTTCCAACTCGTAATCGGCCTTGTGCCGTCCTGCCAACGACTTGTATTTGCTGTAGGCGATATCGTGTGCACGACAAGCAGCGTCTGTCTTGTTGATTCCCTGTTGACCCTTGGAGAGACGGTCTTCAAGTTTCGTACCGGGTCCACAAAACTGATAACCGGGTAGATGTAGCTCAAAAGGTAATTTGTTGATGGCACTATTCAGTAGACTACCTCCTTGGAGAGCTAGCATAATACTGAATGAAAGCCCTCGGGAGTGATGTATTTATTAAACAATGACTAACGACCTCATTCTCAGTCTATCGTACGATGCAATTGAAACAACAGGATGTCCAATTGCCTATCGAAAATTTCGACTTTGTTGATGGCAACACACTAACGACAAGACGACACGGACCACTACTACTAAATTCCGTTCGTGCGATCATCTGCGGTCCAAGCGGATCTGGGAAAACCAATGCTGTTCTTTCGCTCCTGTTCAGTGAAAACGGCCTGCGATTCGAAAACGTCTACGTCTACTCCAAGTCACTCTACCAACCAAAGTACCAGCTCCTACAAGAGGTACTCAAGCAGGTTAAGGGCATCACATACTTTCCCTTTAACGTCAATGAGGAGGTAATCGACCCGATCGAAGCGTGTGAATGTTCAGTATTCATCTTTGATGATGTCGCTGGCGATAAACAGAAAAAGATTCAAAGCTTTTTCTCCATGGGTAGACACAGAAATATCGATGCAGTTTATGTGTGCCAGACGTACAGCGTCATTCCGAAACAATTGATTCGCGACAATTATAATGTAATTGTCATATTCAAACAAGACGATGTCAATTTGAAGCACGTTTACGACGAACACGTCTCCCTCGACATGGACTATGAGACATTTAAAGTATTGTGTTCGGAATGCTGGCAGGATCGTTACGGGTTTCTTGCGATTGTGAAGGAATACAATTTGAACGATGGCCGGTATCGAAAAGGCTTCGACAAATATATAAAGCTACAGTAATACGGATTCTAGTTAGTTGTCAAAATGTCTTCATTGACTAGCAACATTTTATCTACTGCAAGAAAGAAAAAAATCAAACAACTGGCTCGATCCATTCGCAAGAAGTACCTAAGCCTTAAATTGGGTAAATCGGAGCACGATGATACTCTCAATAAATTATTTGAACCTGTGGTTGGCAAAATACCCGCGGCCGCAATTAAACAAGAGACCATTACACAGCTGGAGCCTGTGAAAAAAAAGAACCGTCCTTTGAAGAGTCACAATTTCTCGATGAACTTCCAATAGCAGAGACCAGTTTTCCAACAGATGATGATGGTGATGATGATGATGGAGGCGAAAAATCGATGTTCGAGGAGTTAGAACCAGTATCTCCGGACGTAGTGGAGTCCTACCTCGAGCAATATCCGGTGATTTCACACAAGTACCTCAGACTTTTTCCGCAATAGCAATGATGTTGATGTTGATAAGATATATGGACCAATATACGATGGGGAGTTCCAAGTGGTATCTCGGACAAAAGGAAATCAACTTTAGCCGTAATTTTCTACAAAGACCCCAATTTCGCTCCAGATGATTTAGAAGCATACCGCCGAATTTTGACAATGACATTGGCTCATAAGAATTCAGCTGGACGACTAAAAGCCTCAAGTCTCTATAAATATACTGAAATCATAAAGCCAATGTTTCCTCCTCCAGGCAAAAAGCAACTTTCGTCTCTGGTATGAAGTTAACGTACAATACAAAGCCAATGGAGTACGTCTACTGGGATGACCCCAATGGATTGGTTGAGCGGCTGAAACTTCTCATCGCATCCAAAGAGGCTGGCAACACATCTCACGACAACGAAATAATTGCTATTATAAATGAACTTAAGGAAGCACATATTATACTTGAAAAATAAATTTACTAAAGTTTTATTTTCATATATCTAACCCTTCACACTTAGTTAAGATATCAGTTATACTATGCCGTTGAGTAAGTTCGGACGCAGCAACACCGTCCAACAATCGGTGTTTTCACATAACTTTGCATTTATGAAAGTACCGTTTTCCTTTACCTCTGAAGGAAATATCGATGCTGAAAAACTGCGAATAACCAATGTCAAAGCCCCCCAAAAACCCATGAATGCAGTCAACAAGCAGTACGTCGAATGGGAAATTGCCAATGGGATGTCACAAATACGAGGCGATTTCCAAGCGACATACAACAAGTGCAGTGACCTGGTTCAACAAACATTAAATGCGCTTAAACAAACCCAAACGGTGAGCGACATCCAGCTGTCGAATCTACTTGAAAAATGTAACTCACTAGAAATTCACCTCAAGTAAACAATCACAAAATTCGAGGCTGCATTCACTGCCATCAATACTGAGGCATCTCAACAATATAAACGCATAGATGAAGCGGAACTTGCTGTGAACGGCAAAGTGATCGATACCGAAGCCGTGTTGAAAACCATACGTGAAGAGAAGGCTACAGAATTTGCAGAATTAAATGACCTTAGAAATCGTATTATCGGAGTGGTGCCTGAGCTCTACAAAGACATGCAAAAACTAGATGATGACACAGCTAGTAAGATTTCCACAATAGACTCCAAATTGACAGCTTTTATGAAAATTTTTACTGACTATGAAAGCTTAACTACAACGCAACTGAATCAAATGAGTAGTGAGCTGAAACATTCTATAGAGGCATTAAATCGACAAGTGTCTTTCATTAACCGGAAAATCAAAACTGACGTTGATGTACCCACCACTCAAATAACACCACTCCAGGCTCCCCATAAAACAGTTTCTCAATTACTCTTATAATTAGTATACAAAATGGTGTCTATAGCGAAACATTCCAAGGAAAAAGTTCAGCTGGTTAAAGAGCTGCATCGTCCTGTGCGAAGAAAGTTTCCACGTCGCCGTGTGATAATCAAAGGTTTCGATGACTTGTGGCAGTCCGATCTCGCACAAATGGATCAGTATGCGAAATCCAATAGAAATTTCAAGTTTTTTTCTCGTCGATTGCTTTTCAAAGTATGTGTGGGCGAGACCGCTGAAAACGAACTCAGGTGAAGAGGTGACTCGAGCCTTTGAGAGTATTCTCGGGGAACGGCAGCCGAAAAACCTTCAAACCGACCAGGGTAAAGAATATTTCAATAGTCATTTCCAGCGACTTATGAAATTCCACGGGATCAATCATTATAGCACATTTAGTGGTTTGAAAGCCGTAATAAATGAAAGAACAATCAGAACGCTAAAAGAGCGTCTTTTCAAGTACTTTAGCTTGAATGGGACACACAAATGGATTGATATTTTACCGGAAATCGTCAAAGACTACAACCATCAAAATCATTCCAAGACAAAGATGAGACCTGTGGACATTAATAGAAACAACGCACGAGTGAAATTAGTTTCTTCTTAATAAACGTTTTTAAAAACAATTTATTTTCAAATAAGAAAAACTAATTATTACAACAGATCCGAACTAGACAAAAGCTACTAACAGAATGATATCTCGATTACATAAAAGCGACAATATAAAAATAATGATTAAGCAAGTTGTCCGTGAAGCGGTATTAAATTATATACGAGTAATGGTTATAAATTATTTAACTCTTCCCTCCTTAGGAGAAAACAATACGGATGAAGGGTTGTTTTCGGAACTGTTCTCTGGGACTTCCTCGGGACCATTGTGGGTGTTTCTTCTTCTCCACCATATGTATATGCTGATAATGATGACTAAGCAAACTATACTGATTAAATAGTTTGGTAAGGTCCATATAACAGGGTGGTTTTCTATTGCTAAATTTTTCAGTGAATTGGCTTCTTGCTTTAGTTCTTTAATTTTGTCCAAATTGAGGGTATGCAGTGGTATTGGTTTTTCTTGGGTTCTGTCAAATAACTTGTTATTGGTTATTTCTGGAAGAATAAGTGGCTCTCCAGGGATATCAGTTTTGACGTTGCTAAATGTTATTTCATTAACATTTATGCTGCAGTTTCGGGGAATTGACACTAAGCTTTTTTTCTTGATTAGAATCATGGCTTTTGTTTCGCAAGATTGGTATAGTTTAATGGCTCCATTAGCTGGGATGATTAAGATAAACTGATTGGTAATTTCTTCAATGATTGGCTGGTTCAGGGATGCTTTACTGGTATGGCAATTCGGTTGCTCTGCTTTCATCATTGGCAGAATGCAGGTGTCTTCTTTAATAGCTTCATTTTTCTTGCAAAAGAATGTTTGGTCTAGTACTGGGCAGATGCTGTCTTCGAACTGGTGCTGATTCGTGCTGAGTATTAGGTAGGGATATTCTGGGATAATTATTGAATTTTCTCTAGGTATGGGAATAAGGTGATATGTTTGAAAGTTTTCTTCATTTAGAATAGGTATATGAATTGCAAATATTATTTTATCATTAATAAATTTTACCTGAAGGGTAGCTAATTCATAATAGTACAAAGGGTTGTTAAAAGATTGTATTTTATTTGCGGGATAAATTTGTTTGAGATAAGTTATTAACTTGGTGATGTCAGTTAGAGAAATAACTGAATTATGAAGAACACCTAAATGGGCAAACATGATTGCGTTTTCTAGATTATCCAAGAAATTAATTAAATTTTGGCAATTTAGTATTATCTGGTCCAAGGTATTTGAAAGCGAGATATATGTAAAAATATTTCTGAGGTCTTTGCTAACGTTTTTTGACAGTTCAACAAATTTATTTTTGATTAGCATTTGATTATCGTATAATTTAGTTATCGTTTCATTATAATGGTCAATTAATTTTTGACTCAAAGAAGCTTGTAGTGTCAATTGATTTTCGATTGATTTTTGGTTATTTTGTAGCGATGTAATTTGAGATTGGATTTTTTCTTCGTCTTCTGAATCCATAGTGCCAAACAAAAATTTACTTGTTTTTCCTATTATATTTATTAAACCTCGTTTGTGCCTATTTCTTGGGCCTATGTTACTCATTTTATTTTGAACAACATTTATTAAATATTCAGCATGGTGTAGAAGGTTATTAAGGGGTGAATGAAGTTCGTTTGAATTTTTGCCGATAATAGTTTCGATATTTTTGTAGAAGTATTTTATATTGATTAATTGAGAATTTAGAGATGGTGTTTCAATAAAATGAAAAAAAGGTATGTTTTGTTTCAATTATTTTCGTTTGTCCTAAATTAAAAGGTAGGAGAGGGGAGTTAATTTCTTTTATTTGAATGTCTTGACCATTTATGGTCCTAAGGGTTATCAGGAGTATGAGAAGGACCCGGATCATATTTGGATTGTCCCTGTGAAAATTTTATGAATTTAGTTTTTCTTGATTTCTTAATTTTTGATTTATGAATAATTTGATTGTTTGTAGTTTTAACTTTTATGCCAAGGTCTCTGAAGTATCTCGGATTAGATTTTTGGCGAATTGCTTGTCTAATGTCTACGTAAATTGTTTTATCTTGGTCGAAGTTTATAGAGTTTTCTTGTGATCTGTTTCTGTTGGTTATAGTAGTAGTTTTTGCTTTTAAGTTGCTATCGTGAATTGTTTTGTAAAGTTCTTGCAATCGTTCTTTTCTGTCACTGACATAGTTGCTTAGTATTTTTTCGTCAGTAAGGTCAACGGGATCAAGGGTGTTAGTGTTACCTAATATATCATATGGTTTGTGTTTTGTTATAGTGGGAAAACTTTTAGATTTGCCTTGAATGAATATAATTTGATTATTATACGAGTTTAGGTTATTATCTGTGATAGAGATATTTAGGATAGGCTTTTCGGCGCTAGAATGTGCTGATCCATCATCACTGGATTTTTCTAGCATTAGTTCGTTTAGTTCTCGTCTGTCTTCTTCTGTAAGGGTAGTATTTTGTATAATATTATCGAGTTGTTTATCTAAGTCTCCAACGTTTACTACCATTGATTCATTTTCCATTACATTAACAGTAATATAATGTGTGTTTCGGTCAAGTCTAAAGTTAATATGAATTTTAATGTTTTCATTATAAAGTATATTTCTGTTCAGGTCAATGGTTAGATTCATTTTTCTAAGGTCGTTTAACCCTATGAGACCGTCAAAGTGATTGTGGAAATTATATAAGACGAACGTGATTTTATGAGGTGAATTAAATTCTCGGAAAGAGTTTATCTCGGCTGAGAACAAGGATTCGGTTTCGCCGACAGCTGTTTTTATTCGAGTCGAATGACGATATATTGTTTCGGGAAAATATTTTTCTGCAGACGCAGGGTTTAGAATTGACCTCATGCTTCCGGTGTCTATTAACAATTTTAAAGGCGGATTTTTAATTTCGATAAAAGGTAAATCCGTTGAACATGAGTCAGAAAATATCTCATTTATGTCGTTTGGTTTTCTAGGCCAACTAAAGGAAAATTTTCAATGTCATTAATATCATTGTAACTATAAAAATCAATATTTTGTTGGTCATAAAAGTTTTCAGCTGAATGATAGTCGTTAACTGCGTTGTGTGGGATATTTTCTACGATGTTTATGTAAGAAGATTGTTCTTGTAAGGGGAAACTTTCGCCTACATAATCTGAAGCATTTGTTTGATGCAGTTCTTCAAATGAAAAATTCGGTGGTCCGGTTGATTGAAAATAATTATTAGGATAATTATTTTGGGGTTTTAGAGGTAGATAAGATTTTATGGTGTTATGACTTATTCCAGACATTGGTTCGGGTACATTTGTCGGAATTCGACCAGTAGGTTTAAAGACATTTTTTGGGCGTCCAAAGACTTGTTCGTTTGTTGGAAGCTTCCTATGAATAGGTCGTGGTTGAACATGAATCGGTTGACTTGGAAAAGGTTGTGGGTTTTGAAAGTTTATTGGTCTCTCAAATGAATTACTGAAGTTTGGTTTCATTGGCTGATTGAAATTTGGTTGGAAATTCGGTAATGATTGGGGGTCAAAGTATGATGGTTTGTAAAAATTGTTTGATTGATAATTTGGTTTGTTATTACCTTGGTTGAGCATTGGTTGTTTTTGTGTTTGCGGTATTTGTGGGGGTTGCCTAAATGTCGCTAAGGTGTAGTTAAAGTTGTTTTCCTCTAAAATATAATTAAGTGCTGTTTCAAGTGAGTCAGGTTTTTTCAATCTTATAACTGTTTGTAATGATCCAGTTAAGTTTCTAGTAAGTGTTCTAAGGGCAAGTTCGTCATACTGTCTAAGATAAACGATTTTAGTATCCGTATTCATTTCCATGGAGTTATTGATTCTTTGTACCAAATGACTTCGTAAGATTTGAAGACGTTTTCCGAAATCTAATGGTGTTTCGCCTATGTTGGGGCGAGCCATTAAGAGATCTTGCTCAAGACACTCCAAACTTCTTTTGTCACCAAAACAAGTTTGTAAGGCATCCTTGATTAAGGGCCAATTGTTAAGTTCAGCTCTGCTGCCAACTAAAAGATTAGCACGACCAACTAGTTTGGACTGGATTACTTTAATTAGATAGCTTATGAAAAACGGATCAGGATTTCCTTCGTAAGCATTCATAAGAAAATCGCAGTTTGAAATGAATTGGTTAAGGTTATAAGAGTTACCATCGAAAGGGGTAATCATGTCAACATATAATTTTAGCATAGGAATATTAACGTCTATGGGTGAAGAATGAGATGAACTTTCTTGAGGCATGTTTGTAAGGGTAAGATTTCTATTGAAAACTTCAGCAAGAGAATCAATGTTCATGAAATATGGTTAATATAGATGACAAAATAGGTGCAAATATATGAAATATATATATAGGGAAACAATAAATTGTTATATTGAATATGATATGTTATATAAAATATAGCAAATAAAATATATCTTAAAACTAGATTGATTGAAAATATAGTTAGATACTTCGAAATAAGTATTAATTTTCAAAAACTTAAAATCAAAATCTTTATATTTTCTAATTGGACTCTAATATATTTTTAAAATTCTTAAACAAAATTTATTTGAATATAGATCGATATTAAATATCTCTTTAATCTTTATTTATTTTATTTCAAATTAAAAATTTCTTAACCTAATGTCTCCTATTCGGGGCAACCTATTCTAAACTTTCTCCTATTATGGTAGAGGATGAAAGTTTGGAAGGAGGTACTCAGCACTTACCTTTCTTGATTCTGTAGTTCTTTTTCTTCCGGGGTACGACAGACGCTAAAGAGTTGAAACTCAAGTACTGCAAAACTAGAAAATCGATCTCGATGCCGTGGCTTTTCCGTTCTTGTACTGCGACTATCCTACTGACTGCGCCAGTGAAATTAGTTTCTTCTTAATAAACGTTTTTAAAAACAATTTATTTTCAAATAAGAAAAACTAATTATTACAATAGATCCGAACTAGACAAAAGCTACTAACAGAATGATATCTCGATTACATAAAAGCGACAATATAAAAATAATGATTAAGCAAGTTGTCCGTGAAGCGGTATTAAATTATATACGAGTAATGGTTATAAATTATTTAACTCACGCGACATAAGCGTATACAATAATCTAAAGATTGCTGGTTCTGGAAAACTTAAAGTTGGAGACGTAGTGCGAATCAGCAAGGTCAAGCACTTCTTTGACAAAGGTTATCTACCGAATTGGAGCACTGAATTGTTTAAAATAACTCGCAGAAAAATAGCTAACCCTGTTACGTACCTCTTGGAAGATATGTCTGGTACACCAATTCAAGGGGGTTTCTATGAAGAAGAGCTACAAAAGGCAGTTTACCCGGATGTGTATCTCGTCGAGAAAGTACTGCAACGAAAAGGCAACAAGGGTAAAGTTCGCTGGCTCGGATTTAATCAGACTCATGATTCCTGGATTAATGCTAGCAACTATAGATCTAATTTCCCATCTTGACGTGGGAAATCAATTAGGGTAGGGATAAATCTATAAAACCGTGAAATATCCCAGTCCAGATTTCAGTTTTTATGCAATAGTGACAATGGAATCAGATGAAGGGTATACTCTGGTAGAACTGTGGCATTTTCACCCAGTATTCATGAGCACAGCAACAGCAGCAGTTTCGATGTTGAATTTGATAGGAACTGGGATTCCAGGAACAGCAGTGGTGCATCCAGCACGGATTATAGTGGCGAAACACATATCGATAATGTACCTAGACTATAGTGACGTGTGTGGACTTATAGACCCTATAATTTTAAGTAAAGTGACATCTCTAGAAAAATTAAATTTTTGTAAATTTTATTACGAGATATTGGATGAAATTTCTACATGGACTTGTTTAATGCGTAAGTTACCCATTGAGAAAATAATAAGAGCAGTTGTGTTATTATAAAGATGTCATCTTACATGATTTAGAACTTAGAAAAATTAAATAAATGTATAAATTGATTGTTTTGTTTGATTTCATCAGTTGAGAATATGGAGAGTCGTGAGTACTATCGATCATATGAAAATCGATTACGAACCTTTGATAGTTGGCAATCTGATTATCCTGCTGGAAAGCTAGCCCGAGCAGGCTTCATTTACAAACGCAATGGAATAAGTGACGATGTCGTTGCATGTCCTTTTTGTCAAACTGAGGGGTACAATTGGCAACCTGGTGACGATCCAATGGCCGACCATTTAGATTGGCCTCCGTATTGTAGTTTTTTCGATCTGGATGACGCTTATCGCATAAATAGACCTGCCATTTACCAGAGCAAAGTAACACTTGACAGTCGACTTGCAACGTACACCGACTGGCCCATTTCTCTAAGACAAACACCAGAGGAGCTCTCCAATGCTGGCTTTTTCTACACGGGATATGGTGACAGGATAAAATGCTTCTGTTGTGGGATAGAACTGAAGAATCTCTTACCTTACGATAACATTGAAGAGCTTCATGCAAAAGCGTTCGATAATTGTTTGCTACTTAAAAATAACCCCCCCAACCCCACTGGCTCTAACACTTGTAAAATTTGCCTCACTAATGACATGTCAATTGTTTTTCTCCCTTGTAGGCACTTAGCTAGTTGCTTTGATTGCTCACTGAAGATCGATCACTGTTGCATATGCAGAAAACCTATAGCTGGGTATTTAAAAATCTTTGTATCTTAAATAATAAAATACAAAGCTTATTTCAAAATATTCTGTTTTATTTTAAAAAACTCTTGATTAACATACTTATACAATATATATGTACTTTTGGCTACAACTAATTACCAAAATTTTACTCTTTTAACAGAATGCAAGTCTTCAATACATTTGTCTTGATTTTTCAGCTCAAATAAAGGACGCCAACAAATTGAGCACCAAGAACTTTTATCTGTATATAAAGTGTGCAACTCTCTTGATTCATACTTTATGTGACATCTTTTAATTTTAAACTCAAACATTTCTTTATTTCGGGATGCGAATGCTAATTGCAGTCCAAGTTAGCATACCTCACATAGGAATAGGTTATATTTATCAATCCTACTGTAAATGAACCAGGCACAGTAGCTGTCATGATCACAGTATGGCTCAAGAAAGTTGTTATTTAACAAGGTAACCTTAAGTTCTAATGACATATCATATTTATCTACATACTCAAATTCACTTAGAATAAGATCAATATCACCAGTTAAATTTACATAGGTATCAATTAAATATTGATATTTGTAAATGAGAAAAAAATTTATAACTTCCTCAATTAAAGACCATGGAAGCGGTGCAACATGTACAAATTTTGTTAGTTTTTTTATATTGGCGCAAATAGTTTTAAGACAAGCTAGTTGTAAAGTAGTTAGAGTTGCGGTTGTAGCCATAATTTCTAACCCTATAAAGGAAAATACATATTTACAGATATGCTTAACAATGATCAAAATGAACTCAGAGAATAATGTCCCCTTGGTAATGTTTCAAAACAATCATTCATGATATATCTCTTAACATCAAAGGGCCTGAGGGCAATTTTTGTCTGTTCGATGCTAAAAACATTATGCGCGTAGGACCTAATGCATCGCTGGGATACAGTAGTTTGCTTTTTCTCTTGCAAACATGAGAGATAATCGTCAAAGGTAATTTTATTTTTAACAATATTATATTTTAAGCCTTTAGATTTTTTTACGCATTTGCCTCCTAGAATTAAGTATGTATACATCTTTTATCTAAGGCCAACAAAATGGGAAATGATGTAACCCTTTGCCTCATCCTTCATTAAACCTAAGACCTTTTTGTTCACCAATGGAATACCATAAACATTATTTGGAGCGTAACTTGAAGTATCAAATCTGTGTAATTCAGACTTGATTACTTCCAGATATGCATCATCTGAAATTATTTCAAGGATGTAACTGTCGGTGTCCATGTACAAAAGTTTAACGCGATCTTGTGGAAATTTTTTATAGATGAAATTATATAGAAAGTCGTACATAATATATATATATATATATATATATATATATATATATATATATATATATATATAATTTTAGAGAGTTCCAAAATTGCACATCCAGTATACAAGGGTTTATTGAACAACAAATCAGTTTTGTTAAGTTCAATTGCTACTAGGTTCTCATCAAAAATAACTCGGCTATGAAAAGCTGGAGAAGCAATTAAATTTTTACCACTATACCTGCCCTCCCATTCGCTCACGAGTTTGACAGATCAGTGTTTGCGAATATTTTCCATGGTTTTACCGAAAACGGCATTATTCATTAATTTAAACAGGTTCACTTCGAAATCATTTTGGGCTTGCGCCCTTAGAGTGGTATTTAAATCAATATAAGGTTTTAGCCAGGCCGACTGCTGAAATTGTAAAACCCGATGAATTTTAGTGAGAATTAATCCATTCTCGAGAGCTTGTTTTAGATTGCGATAATGAATGATATATTTTTCTTTATTGTGAAGGGTGGTCAGAAGTTTCGGAAGTTTGGAGCCTGGAGCAATTCGTTTTTCGGAACAAAAAGGCAGATCTTTATGCTTGTCATGAAGGTGTTGAGGATATTCAAGATCAACTTCCAAGAAATAGCCAACCTCAGAATCATCTGGAATTTGGGTGACGTCAATATCGGGATCGGTCCATTGAAAGCTACCATAAGGAAGGGGTTGACTTTGGGACCATCCATATAAATTATTGGCGTCCACGTGTAGGATATATTTGGAGGGTTTGCTCGGATTAAAGTTAGGCATATACTTGTTATTAGCCTCCGAAAACCTGTTGGAACATTGTGAAATACCTCCACGAATACCCCGCTCAAGGAATATCAGCATATCAACATCTTGAATTGTTTCAAGTTTAACTTGGGTTTTATAAAGCATACAATCCCATGAGTATCCTGGGATTGTATAATAGTGAGAGAGATCGAGCCCATATATTTTATGTGCACTCTCCCTGAAATTTTCAAAGACATCGGTTAGGAGAAGAATGTCGGTTTTCAAATATAATTCCATGTAATCCCTGTGATTTCTGCAATTGAACTTCCGCCATATTGTTTGCGCATGATCATAAGCTTCTTGACTGACATTTGAATCATATAGTTTGTTATAAAATTTTTCCAAGGGAGGTAACTGAGTTTCATTTAATTTAATATCGGAATCTATATAGTCATAAGGGAATATTCCCTTTCTCATAAGGAGCGCTAGTCTGTCAGAATCTAAGTCGGAAAATTCATTCTTGAGATTAGAAAACTGGTGAAGCTTTAAATATGATGCTAACTCCTCCAATGAAGAATCGAGGAACCTAAATGAATCAATAAAGCGGAATTTTATTTTGCTATTTTTATCATGCTTGGTAAACGATATATATTTCTCCTTATTGCATGGAAGTAGAGTTATATGATCCTGCTTGGCTAGATCGCGAATAATAAAGTGGCTGTCATATCCACTTAGGTTGTGGAAGACCACTGGAACGAAAAAGGACTCCCTGTACCTGAGGTTGCAGGAATTATGTGAATGTTCCCTAACTATCTTGTCCTGCGGTAAAAAGGGTTTTTCACAAATATGACATTGACTAGAAGCATCCCTCAAGCTAACCTGTACATTGAGAGGCACAACTTCAGTTAATTTAGATTGAACGAATTTAGCTAAATCAGACATTTCTGAAGCAAACCACTCCATACAATCTAATCCAGAGTAATTTCTATAATACGATAGGCTATCGTCATAGAAACATTTAAAATAATAACCTGCAGCTACAGCAATATGTTTTTGATATTTACGGGTTTTGAATGTAGAAGTTGTACCGGAAACCTGCTGAAGAATTGACTCAAAGTCCCCATAAACAACGAAGGGAAGTCTCTCCTTATGACAATAATTTTTAAACTCAATGTGATGATATTTTGGAAATGAAATTTTGCAGTTATTCATATCTTTACAGTAAATTGAATGACTGTCAAGTTTACCTTGACTACTGAAGTAATTCAAGCAACGGTCACATATAAATTTTTTATTACGTTTCATTGTAAGGTGAGATGAAACAAGACGTGACAAATTTTTAATAAGACAAAAATGGTACTTTATTTCTTGCTCATCCTCATCAGCACCATTAGTCCTAGCGATTACCTCTATGTCATTACCAAATTCATTAGTTTTAGGAAAATATTTGTTTTGAATCATGAGTAAATTAACGTGATTTTCTAATTTATTCTTTGTGACTAAACTGGGGCTGTTTGGAAATACTCTTTATCTTTGGCTTTTAATAATTCTAAGACATATACATTTACAGAAATATGATTTAATTTTTCAAATTTACTTACTTGCTTCAAAGTCATAGGAAATGTCAAATCTGTTAAATTTAATACCGCTGATGGATGAGGATAAGATGATGTTCGATTAGGGTGGTGTCTATAGCCAATTGGATGCAAATGAGCAACAATACTCCAGGTAAAGCACAAATTGTCAGCATAATTTTTGATGTTAACTACGGCATGTTTTTTTACAATTTCTTCAGGGAGTTTTATAAAAAAGGAGGCCCCGTTACCCATTTCAACCTTATTTATGTTGATTTCTAAGTTTAAAATTTTATATAATGCCCATCCCGACATTTTCTCTGAAAATTCCTCTAATTTTCTTAAAATCTGTCCTTGAACATTTGTGAAAAACCACTCCTGTAAATTTATCCCACTATCAATATTTGCGTTCTTCGTGTTAAAAAATTTATAATCTATCACTTCAGACATACCTGATTTCTTTATGAATTCTCCACAGAATATAGCATTAACTTTAATGATACGCATTGCTTTTAAAGCATTATTAATCCTAGACTTAAATAGGAAAAACGCATCTTAAAAAAGCGTAAAATATCAATATGTTCAATATTAATAATTACCCCGGTTCTAACTCTGGATAAAAAAGCAGACTCTAAATTTTCCCATTTTACACGACTACTCCGTTTATTGTGTATATTATTGGCCCCAGCCCCCTGTTTGCGGTTTGAATAAAGTTTAAGCTGATTTCTAAATCTTTTAATGTGAGCTAAGTGTGTTTGTAATTTATTCAAAGTACCAATATTTAAATTGCAATTTTTAATAGTTCTGTTGCATAAAATGAGTTGAAATTTGCTCTGGAGAACACGGTTTGTTCTCAATGAAAATTAAATTTGCTGCACATCTAAATTTTTTAACAATTTTATCGCTAATTTGGACTATTTGCTCAGAATTCATTTTGATCACCCTCACAATATAAAAATATTATACAAATATTTAACTAACTACTTACGACTAATAATCTCGCACTAACCCTCTTGGCTAATTTCGAACAGCACCCTGGGATGAGGTCCACCTCCAAGCTCCTGCAGTCCGATGAAATTAATATATAATTTCCCCAGAGATAATTGGGCTAGATAGGGCTTATACGTGTCCGTGACCCGTTTTGGCAAAAAGGCCACGTGATCCTCTAGCTGTATCAAGATCGTTTCCCCAAATTTCGGCTTGACCAGTTTGGCAGAAATTATTAGATATTTTTTCCCTGGCTGCAGGTCTTGGATTTTGATGCTTGGCTTGTTCACAGCTTCTACGGAAGACACGGCATTAATTTTAGATAGGAAATCCATTTCTATAACAAATACACACAACCTAATATTTGTTTATTTATAAAATCATTTGTGAAACTCACTTTTTAGTTTAGAAATCGGTCGAAAATTTACTAGTAGTACAATAGAATTCTGTGCGCTCTGTTTGGGTAGTAGAATGCTGTGAGCTCCAAAGATGCCTCAACTACTTAACTAGTTGCGGAAGATCCACTATAAGGTTATTGTAGGAAGAGCTGGACCAATGGGCAGTAGAATGCTGTGAGCTCTAACGATGTATTAACTATTTGCGGAAGATTAAATCTGTAATTAAAAATACATGGATATGAGAAATATATTTTCACATTTCATAGAATTCAAAAATGCTAGAATTAATCTTATTAATTCAAATGAAAGTAGAAAACTCAAAACTACGCTTAAAATACCTAAAAATGTGCGTCAATAGGATCAATCGGACATTCAATTTAAAAAAGTTGCAAAATTTGAAGATATAAATACATACATGTATTTCAATGAGCAGTAGAATGCTATATTAACTAGTGGCGGAAGATTAAATCTGCAATTAAAAATACATGGATATGAAAAATATATTTTCACATTTCTAATTTCACATTTTATAAAGCTATTTTAACATTTAATAAAGAAATTAAAAATTCAAAAATGTTAGGATTAATTTTATATATATATGGTATGAAACAATTACTTTAAATGAAAGTAGAAAACTCAAAAATTTAAAAAAGGTGAAAACTTTGAAGATATAATTCACATTTCATAAAGCTATTTTAACATGTAATAAAGAAATTAAGAATTCAAAAATGTTAGTATTAATTATATATATATATATATATATATATATATATATATATATATGGTATGAAAAATAATTTAAATTACGAGAGTTGACTATACAATTACTTTAAATTAAAGTAGAAAACTCAAATTCAACAGGATCAATCGGACATTCAATTTAAAAAAGGCGCAAAATTTGAAGATATAATTCACATTTCATAAAGATATTAAAAATTAAGAATTCAAAAATGCTAGGAAACTCAAAAGATATAATGTTAAATAAATACTTAAATATTTTATAAAATACACCCACTAAGAAACTGTACTTGTATCTTCGAACACTTGATAAAGAGTAATATTAATTTCCTAAATCTCACTTATTTATTTCACCACAGTAACCGGGTCGATCGTTAATTAGATATTCTACTTTTTCAGATATTTTGTTTGTCTTCAAAACAACATTCTTATCTTTTTTTCGAAGTTTCGAAATATGCGTTAAAATGTTATGGTAATATATAGTTAAATACTGCTAATCGTATTCTCAGGGTCAGGTCAGTGCGATTAATTCCATATTTGGTCGAGCGCCCGGCGCAATCTTGTTTTCGTCGTTCGGAAAATGTTTCGTAATGACGCCGGAATATTTAACTAATTAGTGGTTATCGTATTTTTTGGTCTCCGAGACCAATATATTTGTTTTGTATTTACCAAATAAGGTTCTGAAATTGAATCGTTAATTATGTATATTACTGACTTGCGATATATTCTTGACTTCGAGGTCGACAGAATTATCGTTGTGATAATGAACTAATTACATATTGTTGATTTTTAATTAGTAAATTTGCATGGTTGGGAATAAATGATTTAAAATAAAAATTCGGATCTCAGAAATATCAGTTCTTCTAACAAGATTATTTCGATAATAAAACAATTAAATATAACTTCCTGTTCCAGGTAGTTGATTATTATTTGTAGATCTTAAGTTTAGGTGACATATTTATATCTGCACGTGTTTCTCAAAGAACATTTTCTGTCAACTTTTCTAAAATATCGGTAATGAGTATTTTTTAGATATTCTACAAAGATCTATGGTAGTGAAAAATATCTTTTATATATTATTTACAATCAAACTTTGCATATCGAGTTCAGTTTCAATTGTTCACTCAAAGCAAACGGTAGCTATGAATTTAGAAAAATTAATGACTGACACCAAGCGTTTTAAATTTGATGATCATTCGCTGGCAACTCGTAGAATACAGCCCAAAGATTTAACTGGAAAACTTAATCCCTCCGTTGGTTTTTATGAAGTACCTGACGTTTTATCAATTAATATTACGGAAAATCATGTTACTCCCAAATCTCCGAAAGCAACTATTGATCTAGCTCCCGAGAGCTTTAAAGTTTTCAAGACGTACTTGGAGTATGCTTATCAATTTGACAATGATCCTGAAATGGGAAAGGATGAACCTGAAAGCCTGTGGGATGAACAAGAACGATTACCAGATAGCTATATATCTCTTGGAATATGGTTCAATGGTGGCTACCTTTCTGTATCAAACACGACCAAACCTATGTCATGTATTACGTTATGAATAACTGATGCTCTTAAAATTCACAAAGTCTTGTATTCAAAATAAATGTAGTTAAACACTGTTCTTGTTTTATTTATATTTTATTTCCAGTAGAGATGCAAATATAAAGATATTCTAATTATTTCAGACTTTCACCGCAAAATCAATTTTTAAAATTATCGTTCATATAGTATTTACTTCTAAGTAATTACTATTTATATTCCAAACATTAGGTTCTCTATATTAATTTCGCAAAATTTTGTAAGTCCCAAAATTTACGCTCGACCTGATGCAATCAATGCAACATATTAATATATACACCAAATATTTTTATTCCTAGATCCCATATCCCGACTTTAACCCCGAAATCCAATTTCCCGACTTTCACCCCCCGAAATCCAATTTCCCGCATTTTCACACCAAATAACATATTCCTACAAACAACACTCAGATAACCACCATCTAAAAGACAACCTTATCCAAATGTCTTGCCCGCCATCGCAGAAACGAACAACCCACACGAGCCAACCCGCACATAGCCATCAACCAAAATACAACATTATTCAACTGGCTTGCCAGCCCATATAGTGGAAACTTCAACGCACACGCCGCCGTCCCGGGCTCGAAACCTAACCAATGCTTTTTTCTATTTTCTTACCACAACCGCCGCATGATGGCGCGCGCCGCAACCCGCAACACAACAATTTCAATTTAAAATTTCAACAACCAACGTTCCCGCCGTTCCGGGCCTCGTCGTGGCGTTGAAGTAACTTTGTTTATCTACTAGTGTGTTAGAGCTACATTTTCTCACATTTCCCGCTTCAAAAATATTTACCGTTTTACCTTACCGTTCGTTTATCTTTTTCTATCTTCCTCTGAAAAATAACAAGTTTTCTTAATACCTGATTTAGGTTTACCTGAGCGAAAGCTGTTATCAATTTTCAATACCTTATCCCTTTATTGGATGTGAAGTTCTTATTTAGATTTGCTGTTCCTTGTTGAACAATTTTTGGAACTCACTATCCTTCTGGATATCTGTGACAGATAATTTACCATATTTTTGTGATTTCCATTTTCAGCAATATGACATATGACAAAGGTATATTTTCTGAATCTTTTCTTTTCCTTTTTCTATTTTTGGGTTTACCTTCTATTATCGTTCATTTTCTTCCTGGGATTTATCGTAATATACCGTTCTCTCATTCTCTTATTTACTTTCCATGTCCAAAATATACTTGGGGTGGATTTAAATATTGTACCGTTCCCTATAGAAATAAGGATAAATATATTTAGTTTTTCTGGTGGAAAATTATTTTTATTTTTGATTGAGGCAAATCCTGTCCTGTACCTTGGTGCAGTGGGGATTTCCAAATATACCACTGCAGTTGTTCTAAATTAAATATCGAGTCTCGTTTAGATGTAAATAAAAAGAATTGTGTTGTCTCTTGTACCTTTTGAAGGGTTTTCCGCATTGTATATGTAGAGTAAAACCTATTATCTTGTTGCCATACCAATTCCGTTATATCGTTATCGTTATTATGAATTTAGCTTTCTCGTAATAATTAGGCTTTTATCTATTTCCTATCTTTATAGGCATCTATTTGCTTTTGTCTGTAATGGCCTAAGTGTTCGCTAGATTGTGGATTATGCATTTACCTTACCGTTTGTACCTTATGAATTATCTCGTTTGCTTTCCACAATCCTTAAGTCACACAATTATCTTGACGGCAACAATTCATTATTGTATTATATCATTACCTTTATCAATTTATCTGCATTTGACTTGCATTGTATATATTACCGTGTCTTGTTTTTTGTGTTATCCTAACTTAAGGCTTATATCCATTATTTTTTTCTCGCTAATTGAATTGGGATCATTCCCTTGTATTATTATTATTATTGCTACCGACTTTGTAATTTTATACCGTTAACATATATTTTTTTTCCTTTTATCTACCGTCTACCTTTCCGAATTTTAGTACCGATATCAACTTTCTGTTGTTGACTTGCATTTAGTAGTCCTTATCTTATTCATTTAGTTGGTCAAACGTTCATAACTCACATACAGGGACCACCTAAAGTAGGTATTCCTTTTATCTTATAAATTTAATATTTCCGAATTGAATATTGTCATATCTTATCTAAGAGTAATTATACTATTTAGCTTCCGATGTCACGATTCATTTTCAGAACTGTATTATCTTGGTAAAATTTAGGAAATTGATTTCGGAAACCAATATCGTTGCTTATTTGGTAGGTTCTCTTATAGCTTACGAAAGGTTTTTTTTTTCAGGTTGACCTTCTCAAAAATCCTTTCTTTACTCTGGGTTAGAGGGGTGTGTAACGGGTGAATTGCCGTTCTCCCTGTTACATTGATATTTACTAATATTTGTCGCATTAATAAATTACCTTTTATATTTTTCAAATCACTTTTCTAATTATATCGTTTTCTGAACTGAGTTCTACCGTAATAAACCAGTGTCTTTACCTTAATAAATAAACACGTAAGTAAATATTCCTAATTTAGTCGCTTATGCAATCGTTTTTTTTTTCGCTTTTAATTGCTAAATCACAGTTAATTCGTTTGGAAGGTATTCTAAGTCCAACTCTGTCCTTTGATTTGGCGCGACGATGTCTTGACAGAACGAACATCACGTGCTATTTTGATGTAACCTCCCTCCAAACTGGAAATATTAAATTAATATAATTTTGTTGGGAAGAAGGAAACTGTCATTATTAAAATTTTATCTACGATTTATTTAGTAAAATTTTGCTTTATTCTTTTATCGAAATTATCTTGCATTAGTTCCTGTATTGACCAACTATTGATTAATATTCCTGCTTTCGCGCTCAATACAATTTGCAATTTAACATGTCATTTCCTTTCCCCACTTTTAGCCTTGGACAAGTGGGATTAACGCATTATTGGGAAAATTCTTTATTTTTATCGTGAAAATATCTGCTAGAATTTGCTTAATTTATCGTTTTTCCTTATTACCGTACCTTTGATTCTAATTAAGCAGATTCAGCTTATCGTTATAGTTTGATTTATCGAATGAATTTTTTTTTATAGTTTTTTTATCGGCTATAGTGCATATTTTATCGTATCTATTAATAATTTTGGAAAGAATTTTTGGGTGAATCTGGTTTCATATTCATCTTAATATCGATATACCGCGTTTTCTTGCAACGATAAATAGTTGGTGACTAAACTGCGTAGTTCATTAATTTTTTTTGTAATTTTTTTTTGCTTTGCATCTGCGACGTAGTTGGCATCGATAAACAATCGTTAGTTGCTAGAGATTTCACCCGTATCGTAAAGGAAAAAACGGAACAATTACTGCTGGCCTCTTTTGCATTTTTAGGTAGTGGTGAATCTGGAGAGTTTGATAAACGGTATCGACCGTAATTTAGGAAAGGACAAATTGATCCACTAGACGAGGTCTCCTGTGAGCCTGAATTTAGTAGCTGACGAAGCTTCCCAACTGGGTTGGACTGCAACTGGGAATGATCATGTGAGTGACTTAAAAAATTCTATTTTTTTATATATTTTTTTGCATTTCTTTCAGTATTTCATATATATATTTCTATTTTATTGAATTTGATTTACATATAGATATACCAGTAAATATATATTTTTTAAGTCACTCGCTGATCTTTCATTATTCATTGGCCCAGATTGGTTGCTTGTCTGCTTATTTATCAAAAAATCACATTTTAATTTCTCCTTTCTCTGAGTTTGCAGTAGAGAGCCAAGCAGGTTCTGGGCTAAAGCATTTAGCTACGCCTAGTTTTCTTTATTTTAATTGTTTAACTTGAGGAGATGTATGTGACCAGATTTCACATCTGATTTTTATTATATTTATGAATATAGATGCAATAATCATTTTTATCGTTTATTACCTTATCATTTTTAAAGTACCGTACATTGATATGAATTTAGAGTACTCAGTTTTCCCATTATCTCGGCAGAAATTCGCTTTCATTCAGTCGTCTTACGGTTTGTCGGATAAGAAGTCACATGATTAGATCTTGAATATAATTTTTTTATATCGTTATCTATAAACACATTATTAGCTCTAAAAAATAATTGTTTATATATCTGATTTGCCGTTAAATTTTATCTGTAATTAATAATTGATTTGTTATTTAAATCTAAATTAGTTTGAAACTATAACTAGCAGTTGCAATTTACCTTAAGTCTTAGCGTTATCTATTTTTACCTAGAATTTGAAGCATTTCAAATTTACCTTTATTAGTTATGAAGTATTTTTCATTCATTTTTTGGTAGTATTCAAATAGTAAATTTAGGGTGAAGAAGTTAGGGAAAACTAAGGTAGGGTGCCTCACCTCAAACACGTGCCGAACCGATCCTATAGAGCATATATACGCCTATACTAGTCAGGGGGAAAATTCAGTATCGATACTCTAAGGGCTATAACTAATTGGCCAATAAATTTTTCATGTATGCCATCAACTGGGGCTAAGAGTGCCTAGATACGTAACCACTAGCCTCATATCCAGGGAGCAGAACTCTGGCAGTACTACCTGATTCGAATTGTCCTCTGGTAGGACAGTGGCAACTCCTGACCGCCCTGAGTTATTGGAACCCCAGCTGCTGGTTGGCATATAGCTCCAGGATCAGGACCTTGGACAGCAGACCCACCAACGGAAAGGCATTCCTACCGAGGATATTGTAAGGCAAGAATTTATAGATTGTTTTGTTTTGTAACTTCAGTCTAACAGTTTTTATATACCTCGATTGTTTTAAATTTTGTTCTCTGTTAGCAACTTAACTAATAGGAAAATTGGTTCATTTGTAATTAAATAAAATAAATTGTAAATTTTCGCTATCTTGTCGTTTTCTTGTTGACTGTGTGTGTCAATTGGCCTGGCGCCCTTGTATAGTCCTTCTGCCAATTGAGCAACGAAATCACGCCACCGGATACTAACTGAGCAGCCTATAGGCACAATATCGCCAAGACAAGTGAGAGAGAGGTGTATTGTCTAACTAACAAGAAATGTCTCTCGAGAGGTTTTCTGTGCTACACTGTCCATCCTTGTCTTGTATTTCCATTACTTCTATTATTATTATATCTGTTATAATTCTCCTGGTTTCTGTATTCCCTATTGTTATTAAATGAATTAAATCTTCTATCCCGACTTGACCATACAATGTATGGTATCACACTCCCTCTAAGGCACGCTATGAGTGCCTTTAGGGGAAAATTCACTAAACCCCGGATATCCTAGATATCAAAAGGGTTTAGCTTTGTGGGAGCCCTTGCCAGGTTTTCAGGCCCGTGGTTAGAGTCGTGGCGGCAGTTTCCCGAAAATTTCCTGACCGTCCGGGCTATTCCTAACAGGACGGCTTTTTGCATTTGTTTGTAAAGATGTTCGTCCAGACCGAGGTATTTTAAATTGTTTAATAGATGTTTTGGGACTAGTCCTGTCGTTGACATAACAATTGGTACAGTTCGTGTGTTGTTCATGTCACACTGAGTCTTTATTTGAAATTCCAAATCTCTATATTTGGTTATTTTCTCAGCTTGCTTGCTATTTATATTATTGTTGTTAGGAATTGCTATGTCAATTAAAGTTGTTTTCCGAGAGACTTTATCTACTAAAACTATATCTGGTCTATTGTGAGCAACTGTCCGATCTGTCAGTATCGTGCGGTCCCGTACAGCTTGTAGTTGTTATTTTCTATAACAGATTCTGGTTTGTATTTATAGTATGGTAATCTTACCAACTGTGATAATTCAAGTTTCAGTGCTAGTTCCTGGTGTAGTATTTTTGCCACAGCATCGTGTCGTTCTTTGTATTCAGTTGCAGCGAACGCTTGACAACCTCCTGTGATATGCTGGATAGATTCAGATGTTTGGCAACCATATCTGCATCTGTCGTTGTTAATAGAAGGATCTTTAACGATGTACTTTATTAGGTAGTTCTTAGTTGGAATTACTTGGTGTTGGATTGCCAATATAAAACCTTCCATTTCAGGAAATATATGACCAGAGATCAACCAGTAGTTCGATGCTGCACTGTCGACACAATCTTGGTTGACGTCATTTATATGTCTTCCATAAAGGGGCTTCTCTTTCCATTTCAGCAGTTTCTTATCTGTGGTCTGGTGGTGTAATTGGACATGTTGTTGTTTCAGTCGCAGTGGTGTTGAGTCATCAACCAGGCACATGATTCTGTGTAGATCAGAAAATTCTGCGAATTTCTGGAAATGACTACGCAAAATGGAAATTTGTTGATCTAATAGTTTGCTTAGATCTGTCAATCCTCCTTCATACCGTGGCAAAGTTGTACGTTCGACAGAGCTCTTTGGGTGGTGATTTTGAGCTTTTGTTAGCAAGACTCGAACTTTTCGTTGTAATTGTTCAATATCAGTCTTGCACCAATTAACTATACCGAAAGAGTAACTGAGCACTGAACACGCATAGGTGTTAATAGCCTGAAAAAGATTTTGACTGTTTAATTTAGTTTTCAACAGTCGTCTTACCCTTTTATAAAACTCTGCTGTTAGCTTCTTTTTCATGGTGGTGTGATCAATTCGTTGAGCCTACTTCATTCCATGGATTCAATTGAGGTACCAGCTCCTATTTCGTAGGGCCCCTGCTGTATTTTGCCTTTAACTATATTAATAATTCGGCATTTGTCTAAGCCAAATTTCATATGAATGTCACTAGAGAACCCTTCTACTATTTTAAGCATACCATGCAGCTGTTGTTTCGTAGCTGCCAGTAACTTTAAGTCGTCCATGTATAACAAAAGGTTTATCTTTAATGCTTGAACGTTGTTGTGTTTGAGACTGAACTCAAAATTAGTCGAGTTCAGTTTGTTTGAGAGAGGGTTCATGGCAAGGCAGAACCACAGCGGGCTAAGAGTCTCCCTGAAATATACCCCTTTTGATTGGAATGGGGTCAGTTTGTATCGAACAGTTGGCTTCATTCAGTGAGATTTTTGTTAGCCAGGTGGACATGGCATATTCTAAAAAGTTAATAATACAATTATTCACTTTATAGAGTTTCAGTACCTTAATGAGCCAATCATGTGGAACTGAATCAAAGGTCTTTTTGTAGTCCACATATGCCCTGTAGAGATTTCGACGTTTGGCCTGGGCTTGATTGCAGACAACGGAATCAGTTATCAATTGTTCTTTGCAGGGCATCGAATTTTTCGCGCATCCCTTTTGTTGTTGAGTAATTATGTCGTTCAGCTCACAATGTTTGAAAATGCGATGATTAATGCACGATGTTATGACTTTGTATAAGGTTGGAAGGCAAGTGATTGGTCGGTACTTTGCTGGGTCCTGTGCACATAGGTTGTCCTTTGGTAAGGGGTATGTAGCACGAAGGAAACTAGGCCTCTTGTGTGGGTGGGTAATTATTTCATTTATAAGGGCTGTTAGTCTTTCGTGGGTTGCGTACAGTTTCTTTATCCAGTAATGTTGTACACCATCTGGTCCTGGTGCTTTTCAGTTATGGAGGTGCTTCATTATGTTGGATGTGTCTTCCGTTGTAAATGGTTGGTGTTGCATGGCATCACAGTTCTGAAATGCAGCCTCCTCCTCATTAATCCAGCTGGCTCTGGAGTTATAGGAGATTGTTGTGGAAAGCTGTGTTTTCCAGAATTGCTCGATTTCTGTTTTACTGGGGTAACTAGGGGCTCCATTATTATTGGTGTTGTTAAGTTTTCTATAAAATCCGTGTTCTGATTGTCGGAAAAGTGCGTTGTCTAGTTTCCGTTGGTTACTGACTTTGTACCTTCTCAATCGGCTTGTGTAGACGGAGAGCTTTTGTCGTAGACTGTCCAGACACTGCTGAGATGTGAGGTTTTCTCTATCCCACTGGGAGTGTATTCGGTTATTTTCCATGATAGTATTGACAAGCCTTTCTATTCTGTTGTTCCTGACTCCTCGTTGGTATTCCGTCAGTCTTCCAACGTCTTTCCGAAGAGAATTGATTTTCCTTTCAAGTCGTCTTTGCCAAGGTGGTATTCGAGGTGTTTGTCTAGATTGGGGAGGGTCTTGCTTTGGTCTTACTGCGACCCCAATTGTTCTGCAGATGGAAGTTTCAGCACAGTAGATGATTGTGTGTAGCGACTCTAACGTATTAGCACCTAAAACATAGTTTGGCAAGATAAATTTGTTCATAGCCTGCAAAACGATACCCAATTTTTTAGAAGATCTTAGTTTGGGAAGAGCTGGTCTAGTGGATCTGTTCCACTATACTCTATAAGAGCTCCTTCCATTTCTGCTTGGATCTTCTCAAGCAGGTCAGCGTTGGTTGGCTGTTCTTGTTGTAGTTCTTGAGTCTCGTCCGCTCTTTGTGCCAAAGTTGTTTCAGGCTCTGGATCGATTGTATTTCGACCAAATAGTTCGCGCTCCACTTCGCTCTTTATTCTGTCCAGTTGTTTAGGCGAAATAAGGCCATTTCTCAAGATGACACGATATTGATCTACGACTCTCTGTTCAGTAACTTGAAGCTCTGGATACTCACGACAGAACTCTTTTTTTTTTTTGGCGATATCCAGTTTTGTCCTGGCCAAGGTCCGTAATTCTGTAAAACGAGAGCATTATAAATTCATTCATGACGCCAGTCCATTTCATGCGCTGTCTTTTCAGTCCCGCTTGAGTGAGCGCTGGCTGTTGATAATGCGCAACACTTTCTGCGGGTGGAGTTCTCGTTCTCATTTGAAACCGTTGGGGATGGTCACGTTGTTGTTGTGACTGTAGTGGTTGTGGTTCTTCTGGTTCTTGGGCTGTAGTTCTTTGGACGGCAGGGGCCCGCCTCCTCAGCACCCTGCCACCTACGTCCCGCATGCTGTCATGTCCAGCGCCGGCTCCAGACATGCCCTGGCGATCCCCAGGCAGCGGCTCTTCTATTATTATTGTAACTATTATTATGGACAAATCTGTTGTTGGTATTGTCGTTTCTTTGTGCATGTTTTTCCCTCTCTGCTCTTCTGTGATTTTCTTCATTTCCACCATTTCTTCTTGTTCTTTGGATCCTATTTGAATAGTTTATAAATTGGGTAACTGTTCTGATGTTTTGTACAGTGATTGTCTCTGATACCACTTCCTCAAAATGTCTGGCAATTTTTAAAACTATTTCCTCTTCTTTCATCGGTGGTGTTAAATATTTGGCTGATGTTACTAATTTGAGTGCGTATTCAACCATATTACTCTTCCTTGGATCATATTTGCCAAAGTATAACTTTTCTCTGAAGATTGCTTCTTGATTTTCTCCCCAGAAATACTCAATAAACATTCTTTCAAAGTCCTCGAATGTTTCCATGTCACTTTCTACTGACGCGTACCATATTCCCGCTCTTTCCACAAAATATAGTCTCATCCTCATTTTTGTTTCTTCGAAACTTCCACAATTCCTAAATTGGCTCTTCCTTGTTTTCAAAAATACCCTTGGGTGTAATGTTGAATTTCTTCCATTGAATTTTATTCCTATCTCTTGAATTATATTGGAATTACATGTGTTGTTCGTCCTTGTCTCTTCTAGTTTTCTAAATTGTAAACTGCATTTTTCATTTAGTTGTTTTTCATTTTGTAATAATTTATTTTCTATTACTTCACCAAAAGTTGTTATAGCTTCTTCCCATTTCACTCCTATTTCATAAACCTGTTGTTCATTTTCTTGTAATCTATTTTCTACATCTTGGAATTTTCTATCAACATTGTTTTCTAAATTTTCTATCTGCGATTGTCGTTTAGCTCTTTCTACTTCTATTTTGTTGTTTACTCTTTCTTCTACTTCTTGTGTTTTCTTTGTTAATTTTATCTCCAATTTCTGTATTTCATTTTTATTCTCTTCAAATTTCTTTGCTAACTCTCTCTTCATCTTCTTTGTTCTCTTCCATTCTCTTGGTATTTTCTTGAAACTTTTTATTTATGTTGTCTTCTACGTTCTTGTTATTTTCATCCACTTTCTTTGCATTTTCTTTTATTAACACTTGTATGCTCATTCGAATGTTCCTCAAATCGACCTCTGATTGTTGTTGAGAACTTCCTATCTGTTCCTGTTCTTCAGTTACTTCTTGTTGAAGTTCTGGTACAGTTTCCTCTTCACCTGTTCTTTGTTCTGTTTATACCATTTCATCTTCCTGATGGATTTGTACCTCTTCTATTTCCTGTCTTTCCATTTCTTCAACTTCTCTACGTTCCATAATTTCTTCCGATTCTTCCTTTTGTGACATTGTCTTCCTTTTATTTGGCATATTTTTATTTATTTATTTACACTTATACAAATTCACTTACCAGTTTTGTTTATATTAATTCACAACTTAAATCTCAAAATAAAAGAAAGCCTCTGCGCTTTAGCAATTCTTTATAATTTTATTTTAAATTTTCTATTTCCTACTGATTCAAACATTTAGTTTAATACAACTATTTTCTGTTTCTGAGCCTGTGTGTGAGCCTGTTTCTGAGCTACACGTTGGGTTCGCCAATTTGTTTTGAATTATTTTATTTATTCAAAACCTCTTTAACTTTTAAATTTTACTGAATAGAAACTTTTATTTTTCTTGAAAAGAATTTAGATGATACTCTAAGTATTCAAATGTTATTCTTGGCTCATTTAAAAAATTAACACAACTTTCAATTTCAACTTTCAATAGCATCCTTTATTAAACAACAAGATAAATTAATTAAAAACATTAAAACAATAAATCAATAAACGAAATCATTCCTAATATCTAAACTTTTTATGAGAAATTTCTCTTTTTATTCTATCATTTTAAAATTAAAATTTGTTTTTCTAATATTCTTAACTACCATAAAAATAAATAAATCAATTGTCACTTTATTTAAATTTTCAAACAACTATTGTTTCACTAACCTTTTATTCCTTGCCGTGATTACAGTCCATAAGTTCCAAATCTGTTCATTGTCCATTAGAACTTTTATTTTATGAACAAATCTTTATTATTGGTTCTCACTCCATATTTGTTTACCAATATTCCATGTTCACCATCTTGTTTTAATTTATTATTCATACAAATTAAATTTAATTATTATTTACCATTTCCTTCTTGTTTAATATTAATCAACAAATACCCTCTTTGTTGATGTTTTCAAATTTTTATTTGAAATTCCAACCTAATTGTCATTTCATGTCGGTCAGATATACACTACACATTTACTTTACCGTACTTATGAATATTTAGGCACTGCCAATCTATATGGCATTGGAATTGTTTTGACAACTTGTCTAACCGCACTTTTCACTGCTTAACCTCTACTAACAAGATTAAGGTTATTGCAAAGAAAAACATAACATGCTCTGTGACTTGTTTTACCACATAAATCAGGAACGAAAGAGAACGCTGCCTTTCTCACGTAAGCTTTTATAATATTTTAAAAACAACTGCAGCTAGGAGCGTATTGTCTGGTCCGGTCACTCAAAATGGAACGTTTTCATTTGTTTTGGAGAGTTATATTTTCTGTCTTGCCCATTCACTCGTTTTTCTTAGCCCATGTAATTTCCCATAAGAAACAAAAATTTTCCTTTTTCCCTTATTAAATGATATTTTTCTGATAGCTTATTTTATTTTAAGAATTTTTTTATTCTTGTAAATTTTCGTTTAAATGGTTTGTTTGTTTATAATTTGTCATATCTTTTTCAAGCTCATTCAACTTTTATTCTGATTTAAATAACTTTACCGCAAATTCTTGATTGATTGAAATTTAAGTTATATAATTCTTTTCCTTATCATCTCTAACGTTCATGGAAGATTTTTCTGTAATTTTTATTCATTACTTTGTAATTTATTCACATTTTATTTTGTTGAAAGTTGTTTACATGATGCTTTGTTTCCTAATTTATTTTATACTGTTGTAATTGCATGTATTTTTACTAATTAATATTGTTTTAGGTGTCTAGCGTGGATTTTTATGTGTTCCTGGTAATTTACAATCATTTCCAAAGATTTATATTACAAGACATGCATCCTCGTTACAAGATGACTAAGCAACATTTTTCAATTACCTTTTGTACCTAATTGTGAGTATTTACAGCTTAATTATTATTAAAATTATCTTAACTACACTACATATTACACATATTTTCCCTTATTCAAAGTCCAGAGAGCTTATTTACAATTTATTGCTCCTTTTTACTGGCTCGTTGGAATGGCTTGTATATCGAAATTGAAATTTAAAAGTTGTGCTGGCTTTTTATTCTGTAAATCGTTTTGCTAAGCCTTTTATATCATAACACCTCAATCTCAGTTGATTCTTTCCAACCCTTATCATATATTTCAAGTTTAATTGCTTTATTAGTGTAAAATTTTCTTATTCATTAAATGTTACTGATGGTTATGCAACCAACATGTTTATTTCTAATATATTTTTAGTATACAGTCTATTTTTGTATCTATTTGATAGATTTCATTTCATTTTGGTTTATGGCTATTTTAATTCCATAACAATATATATATATATATATATATATTATATCACTTCTTTTCAAATTTACTTTTTAAAAAATTGTTTATTAATTAACAAACAGTTATAATAAAATAACTTGAGTACAATAATAATCTAATAATAAGGGAATGAAATCATCTGCCCGACTGAAGGTCATAAATAACAATTTATAAGAAATAATATGATGCATTGTAGTCTGATTGCAATGCAATTAAAGGATTGAATTGGTTGCAATAGTTTGTTTACAACGTTGTTGCCGCTACACTTTATGGTGATCGGAAACAGATATTAGCCATACATTTGAATTTATCTCGTACACATTATACTCATTGGCGTACAGTATTGAAGTTTGGCAAACGTTTGGAATAAAGGTGGACTGCTTCAACAGCTAGGCCTCACATATTGAATCGCTGTCTGTAGGATACGGGAGAACGTCTTAACATATCCATTGAATTCGGCTTAAGGGCTTACAGTTGTCCAGGTTACGAAATGTGGTATACAAGAATGAATCATCATTCTTCTTCATGGACCTGTCAGTACTGACAAGATTTATTTGTGTCAATCGAATGTTTAATTTCATTCGTAAAAGATAATGCGTCGCCTTCTAAGTAAAATATGTCTTTAGTTTAGACAAAGGTTCGTAATCATGTCTTCTTCTTCAGCGTTTAGATGTTCAGTTCTCAGTTGTCGAATTAATAAGTTTCTGTCAATTGGTTGACAGTCATGAGAGTTGTTAAAATTGAAGCAGGGTTGTGTTTGAGTAAGGGGTTCTATAAAGAAGAAGCGTTGACGTTTATAACTGAAGTAAGGAAAAGGCCAATTTGGAATTACATATACCAAGGAAGTCTGACTTTTTCTTTTTCGATAGTATGTAAAACAGCGTCGGTATTAGAAAGGTGGCATCAAAGTTTACATACTTTTTCGCTACGGGGTTCTATAGAAATAGAATTCGAAAAAAAATTTATTGTCGGAACATTAGGGGCAGTTGAGGATGCGATAGGTGGAGACCTTGTGGAGAGCGATATCTTTGAAATTTTTCCTACTTGTTTAGATTTTAAGTCTATTACGCATTCGTAATGTTCCAAAAAGTCTAAACCTAAGATGCCATCCAAATTGATGTCGTAGTTACAAATGAAGACTTTGTAGGGTTTACCAGGAGCAAATGGTTTAACGGTTGACTGTGAAATGTAAATTTTTTGATCCGTGATTCCTTGAATATGTACATTTTCTTGGAATCGTTGAGGAAAGTTTTTAACAGTTTGTTCTTTAAAAATTGAAATTCCTGGGCCTGTATCTATAAGCAGTTTGTATTTTCTGGTAGCGTCATTTATGTAGTATAGGTTTTTGGGGTTGACAGTATGAAGGGTAGTTACAGGAACGTTTGTTCTGGAAAGTTTACGTTGGGATTCATCTTTGTTTATGTGCTGTAATGTTGGTTGTTATGTCCGGTGGATGGTCTGGATTTGGGAGAGAAAGAAAAGCCTGCTAATTTTGATTTTCTAATGGATCTATATCAATAGCTTGTTCATTTAAGTTCTCAGCAGTACGATAACCAGTATTGTTTCTTTCTATGTAGTTTGAATAACTATTACCTCCATAATAGTCATATTCTCTTTGGTTATCAGCTGTCTGATAAATTTCATAGATTATTAGCTGTATAATAATCGTTGTCATTATCGAAATAACTTGTGCAACTTAAATTATGTGCCGTTTTTGGATTCTGTTGGAAATTTGGGTTCCTTTGAATCACTGACTGACGGGGTTGTTGCATATTTGGTTGACAGTTTCTAGGCTGGTTTGGATACTGATTTTGTACCAAAAGGGGCCTGCTTTCGCCAGAAGGGTGGCTGATTCTGCCGAAATTGTGGGGGTTGATGTTGCCGAAATTGTGAAGGCTGATTTTGGGATCCATTGTTAGCGAAAGGGTTTGGTCTAATATAGTTGTTACGGTTATTATTATTGTAAACGGGTGCTTGTTAATTTTGGGAACGACATTCGGACGTCGTATGCCCAAGTCTACCCCAAGATTATTATTTGGGGGATTAGACCTTCGGAAAGATTGGTTGGGCCTCGGGGGAAGTTGTTTTGGAGTTTTCTGGTTCTCAAAGTATGATAACTGGAGTTCGCGCATGATTCTTACATCGGCTTCGAAAATGTCTTTTGGGTTGCCGGCACGGGATGATTTGTCCGAGACGCGGTTCTAGCCCGGTTAGAAGGGTATTGAGCGCCATAGTGTCTATGAGACTTGTTTTAGCTACCTTCTGGTCGACGTTTAAATTCGATGCTTTTTGAATGTTATCGTGCATTTTTGCCGTTAGGACCTGTAAAAAGTAAGGGGTGATTCATTCAATAATTGCTGGAGGCGTATTAGGTCTTGTATCACAGATGTCAAATCCCTGGAATTTCCAAAATGAAGATGCAAAACTTGTTTCAATTCTAAATAAAACGCGGGACTACGCGAATTTATTAATTGGGCCGGTTTGCCTTTTAATTTATTTTAGATATGGATAAGTAAAATGTATCTTTGATCGTCTGTCGTAAGCACAGCCGCAGGCAGAAATGAATGTCCCTAAAGAGATCTGATTTTCTTCAAACTCTGGGACAATGGAAAATATTTCCGATTGACTATAGGGCTCAGGTTCGGACCCGGCTCGGGGAGATATTTGTGCCATTTTTAAATTTATTAAATGCGGGAAAAGAAAAATTGTTTGAGAAAAAAAGGTTAACAAAACTAAAATTTTTCAAATCAAATGTGTAAATTGGTTAAAATGCAATAAAGTTTCCAAATTGTTAGGAAATACAATAAAATAAAACGTATAATAAGGTAAAATAGTGTACACTAAGAAATCGAGAAATAACATATAGTACAATATCAAATGGAATAAATTGAGATATCGAAATAACACAAATATAAATATATAAAAATTGGTATAATTAAAAATATGTATCGTTTTTTGTCGTCCGAACAGTATGAGAACAAATAAAATCAAAATATTGGTAAAATCAAAACTGGGAGACGATTCCTTTTGTACTCACATTAAATGGAAAATCGAAGCTGATGTGTTCTACCTGTTGTAGTTGTGACGTCTCGAGAAGTTCTTTCTTCCTTCAAGGGACGTTGTGGAATCCTACTTACTGCGCCTTTTTATATCACTTATTTTCAATTTGATTTTTTTTAAAAAAATATAGCTTAATTAACAAACTGTTATAATAAAATAACTTGAGCACAATAATATTCTTAACAGAATAAGTTAATGAAGGCATCTCCCCGACTGAAGGTCATAAATGACAATTTATAAGAAATAATGTACTGACTCGATATAAACTTAAACAATGAGATGAAAAGAAATCTTGTGCAAGTCAAAATGCAATGCAAGATTAAAATATGTATATAAACACAACGTTTTGTACCTTAACACCAAACTTTTATTTTTTCACTCTACGCACGTTTCAACATCTAAGATGTCATCATTTTCGCCAAATATGATTTTGGCGAAACGTCAAGTGATTTTTCAAACGAATACAGACTAACGGATGTACACCGGAATAAATCATCAACCACATATTTCCATCCGTGAAACAGTATACACAAACATATATATATATATATATATATATATATATATATATATATCATCATTATATGCAGCTATATTCAACCAATTTTTCATTGTGTAGCCTCCCTGAAGAATTGAAAGATTGCAGAGGAACTTGAAGAGCTGTGGAAATGGAGAACTTAAGGTCTTGAGAAAAGAGGAAGAAGAAGAAGAGCTTAAGATCTGTGAGAAGGACTGAAGGAGTGTATTGAAGAGAATTGAAGGTAGGTGGGCAAATGGTCGGTTTTACTAACTGAAATGAAGAAGAAGAAGAAGAAGTGTAGGACTGAAGAATTGAAGAACTGGCTCGAAGGATTGAGAAGGCGAACATAATTTTGGCAGTTTTTATTGGAAACTCAAGGCTAGAGGTTGAGGAATTGGCCTTTGTATAACTAGACTCGTAACGGAATGTATTAAATGAAGCGAAAGCTGAAGAGCTAATCGAAGACACTTAAGGTCTTGAGGGAACAGATAAAGAGCTTAAGGTCTTTTTGTAAGAAGAATTGTCTCGAAGGATTGAGAAGACGAAGAATATTCTTAGAATTTTACAGGGGATATGAGGCATACCTTACCACGCTGCCTCAGTGCGGGTTGGTAAGGGGCAAATGTCTATTTCCCTTATTTTTGCCATTTACGTCAGAGACGACTGTACCCCCCGGAATTTTGTCACAATTTTTTTACTAATGAAATAAACCTTGACTTGGCTGGGATTTGATCCCGGGTCCGGTCCGCTATATCAAGCTCTAATTTAGTACAATTGTGTGAGCTGACGGACTTTCCCACTAGGCCACCGGGGGACCTATATATATATATATATATATATATATATATATATATAAATTGACTAAAATTTTTGTTGGTTTTTGGTCACTTGTTTATTTAATTTTAAATGTTACGTTTCGGACACATTTTGTCCTTTTTCAAACATGTCAAACTCAATCTAAAAGTTACAATTATTTTAAAACTATGATTATTATATACAAATTAAAATTACTTACAATAGACATTTATGGACAAACCACTAATTTGTTTCTGGGCACGTTTACACATTTATTATTATTTACAATCACGTTCACACACAAATTGATGTCTGACTCCCATCACACTAGTATTTCAATGCTTTATTTGTATCACGATGTTTTGTTCTTGATTTTTTCCAGTTATTTGAGAACAGCAGCGTAGATTTTTCCGATATGGTTTACATCTTTCCTGTCATTTATCGAAAATTGATTTTTTTGAATATACAACATTTCATGCAATTGACGTTTTGGTATGCGGCTCAGATTTGATTATCTTAGTATGTTGAAATTAAAAGAATGTTTTTTTGTTTTTTCTTGGTTTGTCAATGCCGTCTGTTTTGTTTTGTCATATTTGTGGGATTTTAACCTATTTTCAAGGTATTGTGACGTTTGCCCGATGTACATACCCTTGCAGTCTTTATATGGTATTTCGTAAACATTGTTACTTTTTTATTTTTGGGTGTTTTTTTAAGCATTCTGAAATTACTTGAAGTTAAATTATATCCTTTATGACATATATGGATATTGTGTTTGCTTAGTAGTCGTTTGAATTGTGTTGAAAGACCTTTTACATACGGCAAAGACAAGAATCTATGGTTGTTCTTATTTATTTTTCGTTCTAGTGGCTGGTTTTCTTGTGCATGACTTCGGAATACTCTTAGCTTGGCGTTAAATATTTGATTTATCATTTTGTTTGATAGTCATTGGCTTTGAGTGCATTTTTCGCTATATTTATTGCATGATCTCTAAACTCATCATCAGATAGTTTTATGGCTCTGTCTGCTAACCACACAATAACGGATTTTTTTGAGCAAGTGGTTGATTAGAGTTGAAGTGCAGATATCTCGCTGACCAAGTTTTTTTTGTATACCATTCAGTTAAAATATTTTCTTTGTTACGATGTAGTGTAATATCCATAAAATTTAACAAACATTTTGATTCTATTTCTATTGTCAATTGTATTTTTTTATGAAAACTGTTAAAGGCATCAACATATCTATAAAAAAATGGTATATAATAATCGATATTAGCAAGGACAGCTTCTTCCAGGTCCTCCATTGCAATCTGAGCTACAATATTTGAAATTGAAGCTCCCATGGCACACCCTTTAATTTGTTTGTAAAAATTCCCATTATCCGTGAAATATGTGGAGTTTAACGTAGTATTGATTGAGTCCAGGAACTCTTCCCTTGGAAGGTCCGTAAATCTTTTAATATTTTCCCATCTTTTGCTAATCGACTCTAAAGCAAGATTATTTAGTATACTGGTTTATAGTGAGACTACATTTAGGGAAATAAGAGTATAGTTTATAGGAATTTTAATGTTTTTAATTTTATTTTTAAATTTAAACGATTTTTTTATATAATATTCATTTTGATATGCCACATTTTTAAGAATTGATTTATGGAAACGGGCCAGCTCATTGAATGGGGATTGAATGAAAGAAACTATGTATTAATGGTATGTTTTCTTTGTGCAATTTAGGAAGTCCGTATATTTTTGGAGCATTATGAATTGTTAACGATTTTGCTGTTTTAGGAGAAATTCATTCCTTGCTTTGCCACATTTATATTAACTCTTTTTTTCTGATATGTATTTGTTGGGTCTAATTTCAATGTTTTATATGTTTTTGTGTCATTCAAGATATTTTCCATTTTTCGGTCATACTCTTCTGCATAAATAATAACTGTTTTATTTGTTTTGTCTGCTTTTAGGATGTTTACATCTGATTGTTGCTTTAAGAATTGTTTTGTTTTTAAAACCTTCTTTGAAAAATTTGAGTTCTTATTGTTTTTTTTTATTTTCTAGTTTTTGTTTGAAGTTGGTTAGTATATTACATGATTTTGCCCGTACCAGGTCTTTTTCGCTAGCTGGTAAATGACTAATACCGGCCTCTATGCTACATATTCTATAACTTGTTGGTAATTTTTTGCTGTTGTTAATTTCTAAGGCGATATTCGGCCCTAACCTTAAGATTGGTGATACACATTCAGGCAATTCATGTTTAGTTAAATTTTCTATCCAAGTTGGTTCAGTTATTATTATTTTTTTTATTATTGTAATTTTTTTGTTTTTTTAAAAGCCTTATAAATTTGTTTTGGTTACATTGCCTCATTTTTTTGAAAAGGTTTTCATTTTTATTTTCTATCTGCTTTTTAAAACTTCCAAAAATTTTTAGCGGAATTTTCTCACTCACATTTTTTTCTATGTTTTTTTGATCTAAATAAAGTTTTTTAAGTGTGTGCGTGCTGGAACTTGGAATAATAAAATTGTACCATTTCTGTCTATTGTTTACATTACTAAAACTAATATGACTAAAATTGAAATTTAAGAATGATGGAACAACTCCCTCTGATTTGCATCGTAGAAGAATTAAAATGAAAACCTTTTCAAAAAAAAAAGCAATGTAACCAAAACAAATTTATAAGGATTTAAAAAAACAAAAACATTACAATAATGAAAAAAATAAAATAATGACTGAACTAACTTGGATAGAAAATTTAACTAAACATGAATTGCCTGAATGTGTATCACAAATCTTAATGTTAGGGCCGAATTATCAACAAATGATATAATATGTAGCATAGAGGCCGATATTAGTCATTTACCAGCTAGCGAAAAAGACCTGGTACGGGCAAAATCATGCAATATACTAACCAACTTCAAACAAAAAATAGAAAATTAAAAAAATAATAAGAACTCAAATTTTTCAAAGAAAGTTAAAAAAAAACAATTCTTAACACTGTAAAAACTGATGTAAAAATCCTAAAAGCAGACAAAACAAACAAAACAGTTATTATGTATGCAGACGAATATGACCGTAAAAAGGAAAATATCTTGAATGACACAAAAACATATAGAACATTGACCTGGAAGAAGCTGTCCTTGCCAATATCGATTATCATATACCATTTTTTTATAGATATGTTGATGACTGCATAATTGCTGTACCAACAGATAAAACAAATGATGTACTTGTGGCCTTTAACAGTTTTCATAAAAAATACAATTCACAATGGAAATAAAATCAAAATGTATATTAAATTTTATGGATATTACACTACATCGTAACAAAGAAAATATTTTAACTGAATGGTATACAAAAAAAAAAACTTGGTCAGCGAGATATCTGCACTTCAACTCTAATCACCCACTTGCCCAAAAAATCCGTTATAATGTGGTTAGCAGACAGAGCCATAAAACTATCTGATAATGAGTTTAGAGATCATGCAATAAATAAAGCGAAAAATGCATTCAAAGCCAATGACTATCCGAACAAAATGATAAATCAAATATTTAACGCCAAGCTAAGAGTATTCCAAAGTCATGCACAAGAATACCAGCCACTAGAACGAAAAATAAATAAGAACAACCATAGATTCTTGTCTTTGCCGTATGTAAAAGGTCTTTCAACACAATTCAAACGACTACTAAGCAAACACAATATCCATATATGTCATAAAGGATATAATTTAACTTCAAGTAATTTCAGTATGCTTAAAACAAAAACGCCCAAAAATAAAAAAAGTAACATTGTTTACGAAATACCATGTAAAGACTGCAAGGATGTGTACATCGGGCAAATGTCACAATACCTTGAAAATAGGTTAAAATCCCACAAATATGACAAAAAAAAAACCAGACGGCATTCACAAACCCTGAAAAAACAAAAAAAACATTATTTTAATTTCGAACATACTAAGATAATCAAATCTGAGCGACATACCAAAAAACTTGAATTGAATGAAATGTTGTATATTCAAAAAAATCAATTTTCGATAAATGTCAGGAAAGATATAAACCATATCGGAAAAATCTACCCTGCTGTACTCAAATAATTGGAAAAAAATCAAGAACAAAACATCGTGGTACAAATAAAGCATTGAAATACTAGTGTGATGGGAGTCTGACATCAATTTGTGTGTGAACGTGATTGTAAATAATTTTAAATACGTAAATGTGCCCAGAAACAAATTAGTGATTTGTCCAGAAATGTCTATTGTAAGTAATTTTAATTTTTATATAATAATCATAGTTTTAAAATAATTGTAACTTTTAGATTGAGTTTGACATGTTTGAAAAAGGACAAAATGTGTCCAAAACGTAACATTTAAAATTAAATAAACAAATGACCAAAAACCAAGAAAAATGTTTGTCAATTTATATTGACTAAAATAATAAGTAATAAATAAACAATATATATATATATATATATATATATATATATATATATATTTATATATATATATATATATATAAATTTAGCTGTAGTATAAAGTGAGGACCTACTGTAGAGCACATGATGTGAGAACCGGCAGAAGAAATAAAAATTAAGGGAATTTTTATATCCAGCAAATATTAATTCTAAAATAGCCTCAATTTTCTCACTAATATACGCACAAAAAATGTAAGATAAAATTTTTTTGTTCAACTCTCCAGAATTCCTCAACCAGAATTCCCGGTCGAAGGGAACAGATAATTGATTGGCAGCTAGGAAGCAATCCTGAGAGCTGCGTTGGAATGGTGGAGCCCGTACACTCGGCTCATGACTACTTAGTTGGACGGGCTATAGATAAAACCGGACGAAATATACCAATTAGAGTCCTGGATTTGCCCAACAATGACTTTAGAACTGCTAATGGTCAAGATATAGCTTGTTTCGAGCCAGTAGAGACCATCATCAATGGCAAAGAAGTGTACCAGAAATCAGTGAAGAAGACAGGTCCCAGTAAAGAGTTCCTACAACAGTTTGCTGACAATTTGACACACCTTACACCAGAGGAACAGAAGAAAGTAAACAGGTAAGATAGAACCACCGGTCGCACCAAGATCCTTCAGCACCGAATAGACACCGGAAAGGCTTAACCCAACAGAATACCACCTAGACGACTACCATTAGGGCAACAACAAACAGTCGACGAAAACATCGAGTCCATTTTACAAAAAGGAGTTATTGAGCCATCCATAACCCCATGGTCTGCTCCCGTCGTGCTAGTTAAAAAGAAGGATGGAACCAACGGATTTTGCGTGGATTACAGCAAGCTGAATAACCTCACGAAGAAAGACCCCGAATTGATGTCACTCTGACCACATTAGCAGGCTCCCGTTGGTTCTCCACACTAGACCTAAAGAGTGGATATTGGCAGGTTGGTCTACACGAAAACTACAGAGAGAAGACAGTGTTCTCCACTAGTAAAGGGCTGTTTCAGTTCACGGTCATGCCCTTTGAGTTATGTAATGCTCCCGCAACATTTGAGAGGCTAATGGAGTATGTCCTGAGCGGGTTAACATGGAGAACGTGCTTAGTATACCTCGACGACATTCTGGTCATGGGTAAAACCAGAACTCCAGATATTAACGCCAACCAGAGACTCAACCCGAAGAAGTGTTCCATGTTCCAAAAAAGTAGAGTTTTTGGGCCACGTTCTTTCCGAGTCAGGAATCCGCACCAAAGAGGACAAGATAGAAGCCATCCGTGATTGGCCAGTCCCAAGAGACAAGCATGACCTCCGAAGCTTCTTGGGCCTATGTTCCTACTTTAGGCGATTTGTTGAGGGATTTGGCACCATTGCCGCGCCTCTACATTGGCAGACCACTGATAAAGAGACCTTCTGTTGGAATCATGATTGCGAAATATCATTCAGAGACTGAAGGCAGCACTATGTTCCAGCCCAATCCTAGCCTTTCCTACACACTCCGGCAAGTTCATTTTAGACACCGAGGCTAGCAACAGAGCTTTGGGGGCCGTGTTACCCCAGGTGCAAGATGGTGATCGAGTACTACAGCCGTGAATTCTTGAAACCGCGTCACCACAAAAGAACTTCTTGCAATAATAAGGGCTGTAGATCATTTCAATAAATACCTCTATGGTCGTCACTTCTTAATCCGGACAGATCATGCCGCCCTCAAATGGCTACTGGACATGAAGACACCGGAAGAACAACTAGCAATACGTTTTCAAGGTGGAACATCGTGCCGGCCGTTTGCACAATAATGCCGATGCCCTATCAAGAAGACCCTGTAGAGTAGAATACGGACATTGTCTGAAGACCGAACAGCGAGAAGGTATCTCCATCCGACAGATCTTAGTGCAGGCCAATGAAGACTGGACAACGGAACAGTGCATCTTGTCGCTCAAAAAGAGAGGGGCACCTAGACCACGATGGGACGAATTAGCTAGATACTCGGGCGTCCTGAAATCGTTATGGGCCCAATGGGACTCCCTAAGAGTAAAGAAAGGTAAGCTCAAGCGAATTTGGGAAAGCACTAACGGTCGAGAAACCAAGTCCCAGCTGGTAGTTCCAAAAAAAGGTACCAGCCATCCTGACCGAAGTACATGATGGGATTATCGGGGGTCATCTGGGTATGAATAAAATCCTAGACAAAGTTGGCCAGCGGTACTACTGGGAAATTACTTCGAACACGTCAGAGCTTGGTGCCGGAAATGTGACACCTGTGCAGCCAGTAAGAGCCCGAAGACCCCGACCAAGGACAGAATGCAGCAGTACAATGTGGGCGTTCCCTTTGAGAGAATTACCATCGGTGTCGCCGGTTCATTTCCCGGGAGTGTGAGGGGGAACAAATACATTTTGGTCGCAATGGATTACTTCAGTAAATGGCCTGAGGCATAGACGACTCTCAATCAAGAGGCAGCCACGGTAGCGACGGTGCTGGTAGAACAGCTATTCAGCAGGTTTTGCTTCCCGTTGGAACTACATTCAGACCAGGGGCGTAACTTCGAATCGAATGTATCTCAGAAGGTCTGTACGATGTTGGGGATCAGGAAAACGGGAACAACACCATTGCACCCACAGTCAGACGGAATGGTGGAAAGATTCAACAGGACATTGGAACAAGACCTGATTGGGATGAGCATATTCATCTAATCCTGTTATTGCATATCGCTCGGCCGTCCATAATAGTACAGGCCTGGCTCCAGCCAGGGTCCTATTCCGAAAAGAGCTGCGATTACCCTGTGATTTGACTTTTCGCTCCCCCGAAGAACCTTCCCAAGCCATCAACGATTATGCTCCGACATAACATGCTGGCAATACACGAATTAGCCCGAACGCAGATGTTGCCCATCAGTGACCAGATGAAGACATAATATGACCTCAAAGCCAATTCATTCGGGTTGCAAGAGAGGGACAAAGTCTGGCAATAGAACCCCCAACGGAGCAAGGTTATATCTCCAAAGTTTACGCCCGCCTAGGATGGTCCATACGAAGTGGTCAAGAGGATTAATGACGTCTTCTACCGTATCCGTCGATACCTCAGGGCTAAGTCGAAGGTGGTCCATTTAGATCGACTAGCTCCTTACCATGGAGAGCATGTTTCTGACCAGGACGATCAGAATTAAAAGGAGGGCAGTGTTATACATTATCTATTCCGTCCTTGGAGAAACGTAAAGCATTTTATTTCAATACATCAATCGCTGAGAGGACAAAAAAAATTATCTCGAAATAACTCGACAACTCTAAAATTGACACTCGGTTTTGCCAGAAGAATTCGATGCGGATTTTAAAAGGAGCGGCCCAGCATCGAGGAGTTAGTTATTTATTGCGAAGAGATTATTTCGTGTTATTATTGTGATATTCGAATCAGCTCTTGTGAATATTTGATGTAAGTAAAAGTTTCTAGAAAGTGATACTTAGTGAATATTAGTTTTTAATTAATTGAACACTCGGAGTTTATAACAATATCTAGCCTCAAATATTTTATTCCTGAAGATTGTCAAAGAATAAACGGAAATTAGAATTTTCAGTTTAACTGTAAACATCGACCAAAGAAATTTACTACTTACTTAAACGTCAATGGAAATAACATGTATATTAATAAATAGAATGTTATACCAACCTACACTCTTAGTGAGGACTGTACATGGTTGCCGATTATATGTCCTCACTTATTGCATAGCATAATATTTGAATAGTCGTAAAATTATACGTCGTAAAAATATACATACGGTGAAGCGCCCTCAGTCTAAAATTCGGTGAATTAAATTTGCATTTTTCGTCAATGTGAGGTCCAGTCAAAATAATGCTAGAAATAATAATTACACATTTTGGGACTATTTGAGAGTGATATACAAAGTATACATATACATATATATATATATATATATATATATATATATATATATATATATATATATATATATATATGTTATATCACACTTCTTAATATTAACTTTTTAAAAAAGATTTTTATTAATAACAAACAAAATAATAACTTTTAAATACAAATGAAAAAAACGATATAAAGTGACAAAGTTACTGAGTAATAATGAATGACAAACAAGAGAGATTTTACAATATATAACCTAATGAGTGCTGAATCGGCACTGTCGACACGGCGATTCCCACGGATGCTCGGTGGTGCTGTAATCTGATACTCCACGTGTCGCTGACTCAGCTGGGAATGTTGTATTGTCGTTGCGATATAAGTTCATGCTAAGTTCATAGTATAAACTTATATAACAACTCCCATCCATATAAAAAAGTTGATGGTACAGCATCAACTTTTGCGTCAAGTTCTGGAGTTCTGTTTCGTCGGTTGGATTCAGGAGGGTGTGTAGTTTTCCTTTGGGCTTAGGGTTTGATGGTGCTGTCGGTGGCGTGTGCTGGACAGCGGAGCTTGGTGTAGTGGTATTCTTGAACCTCTTTTGGATAGACTTCATTGTGAGGAGTATAATAACAATTACTACTAAGGTGGTCGTTGTGATTGTGAGCCAGGACGTATGCTTTTCTAAGGGTGGTTGTTCCATCAGCTTTTCCAGTTCCTTAGAATATTGGGAGAGCTTATGGTTGGCAACATCTAGGTCTTGTACATCTAATTCTTGTAGCTGTAGGGCTGTCAGGTTTGGCATCTCATTGGCGGCTGGCATGCCGTTGCAGCAGTTGAAAGGAATGTCCACTGGGTGGTTTCTGTATGTGATGTTTTGGACATTTTTAGAAGTTCTTGTAGCATGGACCCTTGTGTTGTCGATAAAGGCATTGCAGTCGGGTTGGATTTGCAACACTGAATTTGTCGATATGGTTTGTGTCACGACATCTTGCCCTTTGCATTTGATGGTGATAGCCAGTGGTCTTGAAATCGAGATCAACCAAAAGTTTACGTCAATCTCTTGGATATTATAGTCTGCTGCATATAATATCAAACTTTTGCAGGTTGCTGGAAGTGTGGCTGGCTGTCTGAGAAGCTGACCTTCGCAGATGGCATCTTTGTCTATTGGATGTGATATGGCTTTGGAACAAATCTTATGATGTTTAGTTAAAGGCTTGCAGTCACCCAGGTCTTCGAAGGATGCGTATAATAACGAATCGTCATCTCTCGCGATAAATTTTGTCTTTATTGAAAGTATATGATGGAACCCTGTTCGATCATCCAAAATTGGGATCGGATAAAGGTGGTAAAGGGTGTAAATCTCAGGATCAACTAAAGGAATTTTGAGTACAAAAATGATTTTGGTGTTGATTTGAAAAGCTTCCAATTCTATCAAATCAATATACTGAGCAACATTTGAACTGTAAATAGGAAGTGGTAAATTATTTTCATGTAGTGACTGAGAAATCTTTTGAAGGGAATCGACCAAATCTACTGGGGTTATGATCGAACTATGTAAAATTTTTAAGCTGGCGAAAGAGACTGCAGTTAAAACATCATCGAGAGTATTTTCGATAAATATGTAACTCTCCATTAGGCTTTCACACAGATCCAAGATATTGATTTGAAATTCATGAAAATCAAGATCATTTGAAATGTATAAAATTGACTGCCTTATTTTTTCGATGTTATTCTAGAATAGTTTCTCATCGGATTAAAATTTTTGTAAAGTGTTGTTGAGGCTCGTAATGACTGAGGTTGTTACAGATATTTGTTTCTTTACTAAGTCCTGAATTTGGTGTTGGTCTTTAGTAATTTTAGTTATACAGTCATTTATGTATTCACCATCTGTTGCGTCTAAGTTTCCTGAAATAGCTTTCCAAACTGATCCCAGTCCGTTAATAAGTCCGCGTTTTCTTCTGTTAGTTGGGTAAGTTTGAGTGTCAGCGAAGATGTCTGTATATTTAGAGTTAACGGATTTAGAAATTTGTTTCAAGAGGCTAACATGTATTTGTATTTTTGGTTTAAATGATTTCGTATTAGTTGTGTTTTCGTTGATTGTCTCTAAAATTCGGTTTAGTATGGCGTCGTTATTTGAAATAGCACCTCTGAAAGGGCTGAGGTCTTTGAAGACAAGAAGTGACCATTTGTCGTTTGAAATTTTAAGTGTGCCTTCTTCATGGAAGAAAACTCCTATTGTATTGTTAACGGGTGTAAGAGAGTATTGTTGGAGGTTCACGACTGAAAACAGTCCACAGAATCTGAAAAGAAGGGATTCATTCAAAATATGATTTTAGTCTGTCAAAGTTAATTTTACTGATTTGATTAGTCTGTAAGTTTATAACTGTGGCGGAGTTTTTTCTAATCGCGGTAATTTCAAAAGGTCCATTGAATTTGTTTTCAGATTTGCTTTTAATCTGAGACTCTTTCACGTAAACTTTGTCGCCTACTTTGTATTCTGGTTGGTTAGTCAAAACATGTTTGTCAAATCTAACTTTAGATTTTTGTTTTTGTTGGTTGGTTTTTGCGCGGGCAAGTCTATAATAGTAGTTCATTCTGTTGTTAAGGTCCCTAACATATTTGGAAATGAGTTTTTCCTGATCGTATATTGTTTCGGGGGGTCTACTAGAAGTGTGCCCAAAGATAAGTTCATAGGGCGTGAAACCGGTAGTCTTGTTTTTAGTGTTGTTGTAGCAGATAACTGCGTAGGGAAGGACGTTGAATGGATGTTCGTCCGGATGTTCAGCTGTATTTGCCCTTATCATTTCCGCTAAAGTCGCGTGAAACCTTTCGATAGAACCATTTGATTCGGGATGGTGGACACTTGAAAAGGATAGTTTTATGTCATATAGTTCGCACAGGTCCCTTATGAGAGTGTTATCAAATTCACGTCCATAATCACAATGGATGCGAAGAGGTGTACCGTAATGTTGGAAGAATATTAGGAGGGTGTTTACTACAGTATAGCTGTTTTGTCACCAATTGGGTAAGCCTGAGTAAATTTGGTGAGTTCATCCCTAATAGTCAGTGCGTAGTTTCTGGTTGGATATTCGAAAATATCAATGTTGATACGTTCGAAGGGCGTTTTTGGTGTTTCAGTTATGACAAAAGGAGCACTTAAGTTTTTTCTACAGAACTTTACCTTTTGCAAGTTTCGCAGGACTTAATAAATTGCTCTACACTTTTGATTAGTCCAGTCCAATTATACTTTTCTTTTATGCGTCGGATGGTCTCGTTAATTCCACGATGAAGGTTATTTTTGCCGCAGTGGTACTGCTGCAGTATAACGGGAATCTTGTCTTGAGAAGGGGTTGTCACAATATTTTGACAAATTTTAAGTTTTACGTCTTTGTCTGCAAGTATAAAGGATAGTGTTTCAAGAATCGGTAGTTCTACGTTGTTTTCAATACAAAAAGTTTCGGATTCGTCGAATTGGTCTTGGTTGTTATAGAGAATGTTGAAAAGATGTGCAACAACTGTTCCAGGATCAAAGGGTAAAGGGACAATTAAATATTTTCTATGCCTTACAGTTTTACTGGCTAGAACGTTTAGAGTGTCAGTAGTGAAGTTTGGGTCTTCTTCGAAAATGTCTTCGATGATTTTTATCTTTGAAAGAAAGTCGGTGCATTGTTTGAAGTGATTAATTTTGATACGGGAAAGAGCGTCTGCGTTCAAGTTTACCTTGCCGGGCTTGTATTCGATTTTATAGTTATACTCCTCTAGTTTGAGGCGCCATCTGGCTAGACGACTGCCAGGGTCTTTGATCGAAGAGAGCCAAGTAAGCGGACGGTGATCACACAGGAGTGTAAACTTTCTCCCAAAAAGATACGGTCTGTAGTGCTTGACCGCCCAAACAATGGCTAGCAGTTCCCGTTCGATAGTGGAATATCGAGTTTCTGCAACGCAGAGTGTACGGGAAGCATATGCTATAGGAAGATCTTTTCCTACGGGGCCTTGTGAGAGAACCGCTCCAATTGCAAAAGCACTAGCATCAGTAGTGAGCAGGAATGGTTCTTCGAAATTTGGATAGATCAAGATAGGGTCAGATACAAGGGCTTGCTTCAGTTCGTTGAAGGAAGACTTGCAATCTGCGTCGAAGATGAATTTGACGTCTTTCTGCAGGAGTTTCGTTAGGGACTTTGAGATCTTGGCGAAATTGGGGATAAAACGTCGGTAATAACCGGCGAGACCAAGAAAAGATTTAACATCCTTAGGAGTTTGGGGTTGAGGAAAATTCTGGATGCATTCAACCTTTGAAGGGTTTGGTTTTACTCCTTCTTGGGTAATGAGATGACCAAGGTAAGCCACTTCCTTACGGAGAAACTCACACTTGTCAGGTTGAATTTTCAAGTTTGACTGTCTAAGACGCTTAAAGACTTCTGTCAAACGGGACATATGCTCATGGATGGTTGGTGAATAAACGATAATGTCATCCATGTAAACAAGGCAACGTTCATTCTGGATGCCCAGAAGAATGTTGTCCATGACCCTCTGAAAAGTAGAAGGTGCATTTTTCAAACCAAATGGCATACGAACGAATTCGTAATGGCCAGTGTCAACAGAGAAACCGGTCTTGGGAATGTCTTCCTCAAGCATTTCCAACTGGTGGAACCCGGAAGCGAGATCCAGTGTCGAAAAGTATTGACACTTACCAAGTTGATCGAGGAGATCAGAAATGTTGGGCAGAGGATATTTATCGTCTACAGTTAGTTCGTTTAACTTCCTATAGTCGATAACAACTCGCCACTTTTGCTTACCAGAAGCATCGAGTTTCTTAGGGACGACCCATACGGGGGAGGACCAAGGAGAAGAAGAGTGCCTGATTATGCCTTGATCAAGCATTTTGGCAATTTGAGTTTTCACTTCCTCCTTATGGACTTGAGGATATCTGTACGATTTTGTGAAAACGGGCTTGGCATTATTGGTGTCAATTTAATGTTTTACTGCGTTGGTAAAGGATAAAACATCGAATTCGAGATAGAAAATATCTTTGAATTCTAAACAGAGGTTCGTGATAAGTTCTCGCTCTTCGTCATTAAGGTGTTCTGTACGAATTTGTTCCCTGATAGTTAAGTTTCTGTCCAAGTTTAGAGAGTCTGTGTATTCTTGTGTATTTAAATTTAGGAGAGGGTGTGAATGGTCAAGGGGTTCTAAGTGAAGATAGGAAAAATTAACAGTTTTAGGCATAGCGTTCGCGTTTATTATTGAGGTCAGAAGTTCTCCCTTTGAATTAACGCGTACAACTGCGTTGGGAAGTCGTACTTTGTCAATTACTTGTGTCGGTAAAATTGCGTCAGTATTAAAAAGGTCGCACTGGAGTTTGAAAATTTGTTCGGTTCTTGCTGGAATAGTTATTTGATTGTTATGAGTACAATTTGCTATTTTAGTATTGGGAATGTCTGTCGGCTGTGTTTTAGGTTGATCGTGATCGGGAACTTTATGTAGAGGAATAGTTTTGAAGTTCGTTATTAACTGTTTTGATTTTAAGTCAACAACACATTCGTAATGCTCAAGAAAATCAAGACCTAATATTCCATCAAACTCAATATCTAGATTGTAGATAAAAACCTTATGAGGGTTACCTATGGCAAATGGAATAAGAGTTGATTCAGAAATAGGAATTTTCTCGTGAGTAATACCTTGGATTGTCACTTTTTCGGGAAATCTTTGACGGAAATTCTTAACGGTGTGTTCTTTAAAAATGGAGATACAAGCTCCGGTATCGATGAGAAGTTTAAATTTTTCGGAAGCATCGTGAATGTAATAAAGATTTTTAGAGTTTACCGTTAAAAGAGGACTTAGAGAAATGCTTGTTCCGGGAAATTCGCATTTGGGTTGAAATCTTCCAGATTCAGATTCTGGATTTGGGTTTGGACTTCGGAAATGGTATTTGTTGAATCCGGCGGCTGATTTAGGCTCGGGAGAGCTAGAAAATCCTGGTATTCGTCGGTATTGAAAGGTTCAATGGGGGTATCGTCTGGTATTTCTTCGAAGTCGGAGCTTACATAATTTTGACTAATATCGTCAAGATAGTGTTGGTTATTATCAGTATAATAACCGTAATCGTTTTCCGGATGTTGAGAATATTCACCATTTTGATGGTGGTTAAAATGATGTGTCCTTTCTGGACGATAGTGAGGGTTGGTCTGTATTACAGACGGTCGGAATTGATTCGGTTTAAAAGGGGGTTTTTGAAAATTGGTCGGTCGAAATGGTGGACCTTGATGGTTGGTATTATTTGTGGTTGGATTTGGCCTCGAAAATTGATTTGGCCCTACGAAATTTGGTCGGAAATTTTGAGTTGAGGACTGAGGGTTATTTTGGTATCTTAAACGACAGTCTGTGGATATGTGGCCTAATCGTCCACAATTTAAACATTTGAGTGGCAGACTTGGTTTCCTAGCTGGAAATGAGGGTTTAGGTGGGCCAGATTTGTTTATCTTCTGTTCCTCGAAATAAGACAACTGAAGCTCTCTTCTTATGCGAGAATGTGCCTCCAGAAGGTCTTTGGGATTGCTGGCACGAATTATTTGGCCTAGACGTGGTCTAATCCTGTAAGGAGCGTGTTTAGAACCATGGTATCAACAAGTGTAGTCTGAGCATCTTTTTGCTCATTGCTTAGATTTCCTGATTTTTGAATGCATGAGTGCATTTTCGCACTCAAGACCTGAAGTCTGTTGTAAAATGTCAGGGGAGATTCATTGGCTAGTTGTTTTAACCGTTGGAGATCGTGAATTAATGAAGAGAGATCACGAGAATCTCCGAAGTGTAGCGTGAGAAGCTGTTTAATCTCAAGGTACGACGCAGGGTTTCTAGAGTTTATTAACTGCGCCGCTTTGCCTCTTAATTTATTTTTAATGTGGATCATTAATAGGTATTTTTGATCCGCGGTAGACATGTTGTAAGCACAATTACAAGCATGTATGAAGGTGGCCAAGGAGATTTGGTCTCCCTCAAATTCGGGAATGATTGAAAATATTTCCGATAACCGGTATTTTTCGGTTTCATCGGAAACAACGTTGTTTGTTGCTTGTGCCATTGTTATTTGTTAGATTTAAAATATGTACACAAGTTGAAAGACAAAAAAAATAAAACAAACGAGGGATTGTATAAAAAGTAAAAATATTAATGGAGTGTATGTAAATGGGGAATAAACGATATTTTGGATAATAGAACAGTAAAGAATGGAGTAATAAAATAAATATGTAAACGTAAATCAGAATATGTCAAATAAATGTTTTAATTCAAATAATCAAATAATAAATCAATACAAAATAATATGTCAAGATTACCAAATAAATAAAATAATCAATCAAATAAAAATCAAATTATCGAATATATCAATCGAATTAATCAAATAAATTCTTAAAACCTTAAACGTTAGACGATTCACTACTACTCACATCAACAGGAATATTGGAAGTTCCGTGTTCTCCTTTTTATCGCAGTTGGGACTTCTTCCAGGTTCTTTGCTCCGTTGAGGGATATGAATCCGCCGATACCAGTTAGAAGTAAGCTCGTGTTCTAGTAACGTTGACGGATCCTACTGACTGCGCCAATTTGTTATATCACACTTCTTAATATTAACTTTTTAAAAAAGATTTTTATTAATAACAAACAAAATAAAAACTTTTAAATACAAATGAAAAATAACGATATAAAGTGACAAAGTTACTGAGTAATAATGAATGACAAACAAGAGAGATTTTACAATATATAACCTAATGAGTGCTGAATCGGCACTGTCGACACGGCGATTCCCACGGATGCTCGGTGGTGCTGTAATCTGATACTCCACGTGTCGCTGACTCAGCTGGGAATGTTGTATTGTCGTTGCGATATAAGTTCATGCTAAGTTCATAGTATAAACTTATATAACATATATATATATATATATATATATATATATATATATATATATATATATATTGTAATGAAATAAACCCTCAGTTTAAGAAAAAGGGGTAGATACAAGTAAGATCGAAAGCTTCTTATCGGGGGCCCAAATTTACACATATGAAAATAGATGAGCAAGGGAATGAATTGGATAACTTGAAATTTAATTTCTATCCTCACCGACTCCGACACCGACACCACACAATACCTTGATCTTAAAATACCCATACAATTCAGTTCACTGTATAAAAAACAGAGAACAAGTAAAAATTGAGTTTCTTCTTTTATAGAATATCTATAATATATAGGAAATAAACTAATATAAGATCCAATTAATATAGAAAAACTACAATTCTTTCTGCGATATATTAAATACGGCCTTGACATATCAGAACCCGGAAAGAACGCTATTAATTCCATATACTTTTTGTTAAATAGACCTTTACATAATTGAACAAAAATTATGCGCATGCGTCAACGGCCTTCAATTTTTCGAACAGTTTACACCATGTTTATACTTGTTTATAACGTGAATATGAGAATTTGAATATAAGTAATTAATTTACTATTTTTTAATAGTTATAAACTTTAAGTGAACTATTAGTATAACGATGTTAATTAACATGTATAACATTTCATCAATAAAGAATGGAGAAAAAAGCATTAATATGTTGGAGCCATATTATTATTTTTATTATTTTTCCAAAGCCTTGTGTAGGATTTCGTGGCTTGCCTATTAGATCAACGAAAATAATAAACAGTTAAAAGTTTGTCTAAAATGTGCTAAATGTGATTTATGAATTAGAGATGTGAACTAAGTGATGGTCGATTGCAAGTAATTGATTATGTAAATAAAGATACATAAATGTATTTATTTATGTGTATGTGTTTTTAAGACAATAATTTGCTAAAAGATATAATATTAAATAAAACGAGTGTTAAATGGTAAATAATGTACTCCTGACTAGACATATTGATGCAAATTAAGTTTAAGTTAATATTTATATACTGAATTTTATATTTTATTTGTAGCAACTGTACAGCCTTCAGTAATATTCCATACAATTTTTGTACAAATTTCGTGAAAATCTCATAAATTAACTTTCTTTTACCTGTCAGTCAAAAGATGAATGGCCAACGTAATTAAAATTAAAAATTGTAGTAAAAAGGCCAATGACTGAGAAAACCATAGTAATAATAAATACATTAAAATTGTAGTTTTTTACTAATGTTTATTTTATTAATAATCAATATGTTAATTACTTTAAACCTAATGTGAGTATCATTTTTGTCCTAATCTGTCATATAGATCAGCTTCATTTTCTCCTTGTAGATGAAAATAACACTTTATCCACCACTGCAACTTATACAATTATGTGATTTAGTTGAAAGATGTACAAATAAAGCCCCACAAATTAATAGTACATTTAATTTCATTGATAATAAGGGTAATGAAACTAGTTCAATATGTATATTTGTGAAAATAGTCCGAAACTTTCATATTCCCGCATTTTTAACATACCGAACACACCTTCGCAATACACTGGGTGCAATTGCCGCATTCACAATTCATTGGATATGAGCTTCAACTTGCAGGTTAATAATTCAACAAATTTTATTTGGCACTTAGAAATTTAAATTAAGGATTAAATTACATGTTAAGATTAATAGTTGAGTCATAACAAAATAGTGACAAATATTTTAATTCTCCAGAAATGTATAACCATTACTAATGATAACACGAGGAAATAGAAACAAAGACAGGAGATAACAAGAGACGGGAAGTATAATTCTTAAGAAGCTTACGGTTCCATCGTTCAGTCTCAAATGACTGCCGCTCTTTTAATTTATTGTTTTTCGGTCCCAACATGAAATTTTGTTGGAATGACCCAAAAAAATCCCTCATAGTTTGAGGCTTTAATATTAATATTAAGTGCTCGACCAAGAGGTATAAAGATTTCCCATTGAAAATAGACAGAAACTCAGATTTTTATTTTTAAATTTCTATAGCTCAGCGGTATTTCATCGCAAAGCTACAATAAACAAATATTTTTCAGAATTGAATGCTCCACAAAAGTGCCCATTGCTGCCAAGTCGTAACTCACACGGGCGAGGTAGTACGGGCCACTAAACCTGATTTTTCGCGAAATTAGGGTTTCTTTCCAATTATCTCGTAAATGACAAGAGCTATAGGAAAAATGTAAATGAGGAAGTTTTAGTATATTCAATTTGCTATAACCTCAATAGCGAGATATTAACTCTTGAATCAAATCATTTTCGCCAATAATTGATTCAAACTTAAAAACAGAAAAATCATTTGGTTCGCGCACAATTTGTGCGTCATTGTAACAAGTTTAAAAAAGTGAAGTTCCAAAAGTGTGTTTGTGAGAAAAAGACGAAACGAATGGAGTCGCCGCAAGGTAAGTAACATTTGTTTTGTTTTGTCATCCTTGAAAAAGCCCCTTATAAGTGTGGGCGAAACATTGGAAAACTTTATTTATATACTGGTTTAAGATATATAAATACAATAATTCGAAAAAACGACGCGGTCTAAATCCGAAAAAAAGCAGAATCATACTCTTTTCTGGTTTCCTACCAAATTCCGACTGGGGTCTCCTGAAGAATAATATTTTGTGTTGCACTTGTGGAAAATGCAATATTGTATACAAGGTATGAATGAAACACCCTGTATTTTATGTTACCAACAGTAGAATTTTATTCTCTATTCGACAGTATAACATTTTCCCATACCTAAATATTCACGTTCTTATGAAAAAAGTACATTCACAGAATACAGAGTTTTAACTTATTAAATATTTAACAAGATACGTACGTAGGTTTTCGCGGCCAAAGTCATCGCTGATTCGGCTTTTTCCGGATTTGGACCGTGTCACTTTTTCGAATTAATTTATTTATATATCTGAAACCAGCATATAAACAAAGTTTTCCGACGTTTGGCCCACACTTGTAATTGGTCCCTATTTCTTTGAAGAAACTTTACATGGATTAACATTTTTGGACTTCCTAATCACTTTTAGAAAGTATTCCGTTAAACATAAGAGCAAATATGAGGGTACAAACGGATGGGGCTCCCGCACATTGTCATCGTGAGGTACGATATTTTCTAAATGTTTATTTTCAAAATCGTTAGATTGGAAGAAATGGTTTTCAGAATTGACCGGATGATATGAAGTATCGCATTAGGGGAGCATAGGCGTCGATATGTTGCTAAAAGTTTTGAAAAAAGGATTCATTTAAGTATGTTAAGAGTCAGAAGGATGACATATCGAACATTTATTATGAGCTGACATTATTGTTTTAAATCCACCATCACTTCATAAGTTACCCAGCAACTAATGCTAATAAAATGTTGTGGCTTCAAACCTGTAATTTTTTGTTTGCCTAGAAAAAAAACTAGTTTCCATAATATGTAGAAAAGAATTAAATGAAAACTGTCAAAGTCTCATAGCTATCTTGTTAAGTATTAAATAAGTTAAAATTCGTCTGTATTCTGTAAATGTGCCTTTTTAATGGGAACGTGAATAGTTAGATATAGGGAAATTTTATACTGTCGCATAGAGAATAAAATTCTACTACTGTTGGTGACATAAAATACAGGGTGTTTCATTAAACTTAAAGAAGTAATTGTCATTTGAAATTTTGGCTTATTAATTCGTATTTATTCCATACATTGTATACAATGTTGGATTTTCCACAAGTGCAACACAAAATAATTTGGTTGGAAACAAGAAATTAGTATGCTGAGACACTTGCCTTTTAAATTATCATAGGATTTTGATAAAATATTGAATATAACAGAAACTATGGGGTTTAGGTGTAGTAAACTTTATATGAAACACCTTATCATTTTAATCGTAGATACCGAAAATGTATTAATATACAGGGCATTCAATTAAAAAAATAAAAAAATAATTTTAAAATGTCCTCTAAACGATATATATCAACCTAAAAAAATATCTTACTCATAATATTCCGTGTCGTAATTAAAATTACCCTGCATATTGTTTCACCAACAGAAATATATGGTTGATAGCTTATTCATGTGCACAACCATTATTCGTCTGTTGCAATGTGATGAAACTATATTAACATATATTCAAAATTACAATTATATTTATTAGAGGCCATTTTGCGTAATGAAATTATGAGCAAAACCCCCTAAGCGATTGTAATGTTAGAATACATTGCCTGTTGTTTTGACTGGCTGTTTTCAATTAGTTAAAAGAGTTGAAATAGCAGTGAAAATTTAAACGAATAGTTAGTGCCCTATTGACCTAAAGTGGTTTCCTACTGACTGGGTTGATAAGCAGTGCGCGGGATACAGATATAGATCCAGAGAAAAATCTTTTAATACAATTTTTGGATACAGATGCAATACATTGATTCATTTTTAGAACTCAAGTATTCCGGTATCTGTTACTAGTGCAAAGTGTTATTATCTGAGTTAATAATTAGAAATAGATCTCGGGTAAACAGGTACAAATCATTTTTTGAGTATACCTAATTATTTTTTATTTTGACTTTTAGCATGGTTATGCTGCCTCCGATCCAGATATTACAATGTAGTATTATTTAATTCAAATATTATCAAAAAAATGGTACTAGGTGATTGACTATTTGTACACAAAAAAAAGAAAATATAAATAAAGGGCGTAAAGTCATAAAAAATATAAGCCTCAGAAATCGAAATGTTCACGGGAGATAGGTCAACAACTTGTGTGAGAATTGGAGCAAAGATTAATAGCATTTTTTTACCATAAACTTACACGAAGTTCTCAAGAACAATATTCTTTTTCCAAGTAAGGCAAATCTCAATACTGTTTTGACATTTGTGAAGTAAACAGATACAAAATATACGTCGACAAGGCCTAAAAATATTTCACAAGAATGCAAAATAATTGTTATGGTCTTTTGCGGAATAATTTGTTGGTGGTGTTGGCGTCTAACAGATCGCCTAGAAGAGTATGGTGCAACACTAGATGCTGCCATGTCTGGTCAGCCCCGGAGCAGCCGACCAAACGAGGTCCTAGGCAATTGTGCAATCATCGGAGATGTTAACAGATTATTTTGGTGAAAGACTTGAAGATGTTGTCTTACAAAATAAACTGCTAACCATTCACCGTCAACCACGTTTAACATAAACTCAAGTAATCCTGAATCTCGATCACAGTGAAGACAAATTTATATTAAAAATCACTAAGGGGGACAAGACTCATTCCCATCACTGTGGATATGTGATGGCGTGAGCTACAGCTCTTTGCTCAACGAATTTCTCCTTTCTCGATTGGATGAATTGGGGCTTGAGTATGCGGTTCCAACAGGATTGCAAGATCGCCTGATTTAACCGTTCCAGACTTCTTTTTGTGGGGTTTCTTGAAGTCAAGAGTCTTTGTCGATATGCCAAGAATAAGAGAACCTATCGCCGGAAGTTATGGCAGTAGTGATAGGAAAAATCATGCCCGTATTGTCATCAAATTTGGTGGCAGCCCCATGGTAGACATCATTTTCAAGACCAATGTAAAAAAAATATGATCTCAAATAAATATAATTCTAATTTTGGGGCATGTAATTCTAATAAAACTTTATAACATAAAAGTTTCTTCAAAATTAGGTGCCCCAGAATAAGAGTTATATTTATTTGATAATTTTTCTTTCTTTAGTGATGAAAATGATGACCAAGGGGCTGCCACCAGATTTGATGACAATACGGGCAATACGCCAACACCACCAACAAATTATTCCTCAAAAAGATAAAAAACAATTATTTTACATTCTTGTGGAATATTTTTAGGCCTTGTCGACGTATATTCTGTATCTGTTTACTTCACAAATGTCAAAGCAGTATTGAGATTTACCTTACTCGGAGAAAGAATATTGTCCTTGAGAACTTCTTGTAAGTTTATGGTAAAAATAGTTCCTATTAATCTTGGCGCCAATTCTCACACAAGTTGTTGACCTATCTTCTCCCGTGCACATTTCATTTTCTGAGGCTGTGAGACTTTAGATAAAATTGTATTAAGACATTTTCCATTCTCCGAGGCTTATATATGGGTCAGCCGACCTTACCGCCACTTTTCTGGATCTATATCTGTGTCCCGCGCGCATTACAATCGCTTAGGTGGTTTAGCTCAAACATTTCACTACTTTGCATTAATGTAAGCAAAGAGGTAGCCAGCGGAGGGGTTTGGAGGTTAACCAAGAAAGACCGGTATCTCTCTTTAGCACAAGGTTTTTCTCATTTTGACGCCTGAACCTATGCACTTCGCTTATCCATTAAAGATTACTTAGTGGTCGTATAGTGGTCGAAATTCGACCCAATTTTATCAAATCGTAAACATTATTAAGGTTCGTTTAGCAAAGTATATGTCTATCAAAAATAAAGTGGAGGAGAAACTGGACAAAAAGACATCATGAAATCCCTCCCCCCAAATCGTTCATTTCTTATTGAAAAATCTATTGAAATAAAAAAATATATGAGAATTTAATCAAATATTGGTATTCTATATAATTTTGAAAAATGAGTAATACCCCAGATTTTGGTGGGATTACACTTCGTAACCTAAAAGTTTTCGTCATTTGCAGTTTCAATCGAGTTCATAAGATAAAAAAATATATATGTTCAACAACCTTATAAAAACTACAATGTTTAATATATATTTTCTGTTTTCCACTGATTGTCAATTTGTTATACCACACCTTCGGAGGATAGTGAAAATAATGTAGTAATTAAATAATTAAATACTCGTATATGTCCAACAACCTTATAAAAACTACAATCTTTAATACATATTTTCCACTGATTGTCAATTTGTTATACGACTCCCTCGGAAGATTGTGAAAATAATGTAGTAATAAAATAATTAAATTCACGAAAAACTTATAGAATAAATAAAACTAAAGTTACTGCTACTTATCCGAAAAATCTGTACTGATCTACTAAAAAACTAAAAACTTTTCGCGATGAATGAAGCTAAAATCTTCAACTTTACACATTGAATTTACAACTTATCTTTACCCTCGTGCTACAATAATCTTACACCAAACAATATTTTGAAGTTTCAAAATTCAAATCAAGGCGCCACATCAAGATAGTCATGAGTTCAGGGCTGCCACATCTAACTATTTGTCTTCGATATTACAATCAGTGCATAAATTCGCATTTTTTGTCATCTTACTCAAATTATATGAAATTTATATGGTAAAAATTAAAATAATATTTAAATTGAAAATATAACATTAATAAAATATTATCAGATTTAAATTCATCAATTGTAAAATAATTCTTATTTTAGTTAACAAATCATCTTTACAAAGCAATCAAAGTTGCAAACTTGCAAGAGCCCAATGAATGGTCATTATTCTATGTAATATAAATTTTCCTGTGTTCTATTTCAATAGCAGGACGATGTAGAATAACGGGTCAAAATTTGTTACTTTTTAGTTTAATTTAATTCGTCTTTCACATTCGAGTCAATCCATTATGCGATTTTTCTCTCCAACCAATCTGGCGACACCGTTACTGTTATCTGTTTGGCATTGACAGTTTGGAGGTAATTAATGTTTATTTATTACATTTTTTAATGAACGAACCAATATTACGAATAAATTTTAGCATTCTGCACTGAAGGTCGTCAATTGCTAGTAAACGAAACAAATATAAAGAACATCGGTTGACAGACAGAGGAGAAAATGGTAGCTAACCGTTATGTCTTTGCCTATTTATATATAGATAAACAATATATTAAAACGATTTAGTATCCCTTAATTATATAAACATACATTTGAATAATGACTCTCAACTTATACAATTATACAATATACAATACATATTTCTCGAAGTTTCCTTGGACTTCCATCGTCTTGAAGTCCAATCTCACAACGTTTCAATAGCTGTGTATCTGCTATCATCACCGGGTGAATGATGACGATAGCAGATACACAGCTATTGAAACGTTGTGAGATCAACCACTTCAAGACGATGGAAGTCCAAGGAAACTTCAAGGAACGAGATACAATACATATGTTCCTATTAGTAGTAGTCTTATTTTTACATTGTAAAAGATCTTTGACTAAAATCTATTATAAAAGATTTTTTCAAATATATATTATGAATGTCAAAACCAATGATGATATCGTGTTTTCAATTGTTACAGTTTGAATCAATTAAATTTAAAAACAAAAAAGAAAAACAGGTCATCGCACCAAACAAACAATACACTTGAACTTACTAAAGGAGCTGACAGAAAACTCAATAATTGTATAAGAACTGTTTAACAGTAGATACTGTCACATTACAATGTTGGTGCAAATAGTGTCACCTGTAATTGCTGAAAAATATACATTTAAAAAACAGCATTAGTGTAGGGAATCCGCTTCCATTATTCAGATCAAATTCTACAACACGTTTTATATTCTCCGTATATTAATAGTTGTGTTGCGAGTTATAGCTAACTATGTAATAGCAAAAACATTACGTTTATATTCTTAACAGAGTTACTGATTTTTTTAGTCCATTGTGATTTTTTCTTAACCCTGCGTAGGGCGCGGTCTGGGATTCTCAAGATCGGGGTGCGGTGAGCCTGACAGGCACATCACGGGAAAAAATCCTTAAAATCCCTAAAATGTCAAATTAAATTAAACCCAAATTCACCGATGATCTTCAGGGTGTAAACAATAAAGAAAACTTTTTTTTTAGTTTTGAGTATATATTTATGCACCTACAAAAACAAATCAAGAAAATGTAAATTCGTAAATCATCTTTCAAATATAAATCCAAGTAGGGTATTTTATCCTCGAAAAAAATTATAAAATCTGGTCAGACATGAAGTTGAGATGTTTGGGGATTAAAATCAGTCGGAATCGTCTTCATTCAAAGCCGTTTGAGGTTCGCAAGTGCAGGCGGAAAAGCATGCTGTGCACAGTGGTTTCGCATGAGAAAGGCATATTCCTCGGTTGCATTTCCCACAGGAATAGTTTGTGAGTCGGCGTTTTCCCGTTTCCACCGTGCAGTCACAGCATCGTGACCTTTTTTTGGGGGGTGGGGGTGATTTTGCACTATCACCAACCGGAAGGAATCTCTTGAGACGAAATTGTAAGGAGGTGTGTAGTCCGGATGACATCTGACTCCTCCGCTGGAGTTGTCCAATACACAGTTCATGTGCCAATACTTTGAGAAAAACTCTTCGGGGCATTGGTTCCAAATTATTCCCGAGGTGAATAACCAAGGAATTGATCCCACCCAGGTTCAACATGGCGTAGAAAATAATCATCGGCCATCGCTGGGAATTTCTCTGAACGTTGTATGTGGCGCACATTTGGTCTGCCGTGTCCACTCCACTTTTGTGAGCATTGTAGTATGTGATGATCTCAGGTTTTGCTTGTTCTCCAGTACTTCCATCAATAGCGTTGGTATCGTGCGTCGAAGAAACGAGGATCACACATTTATTCTTGCGTGGGACATAGGATGCCAACACTTTTCCTTCACTGAAGCCGAAAAGACTGGAGTATTGTGCTCTCCCTCTTGTGTTGACAAACTCTGCAGGCAAGACTCGCTTATTTTTTCTTACTGTACCCACATAAGAGATCTTTTTCTGTTTCAATAAATTGATGAGGGCGAAATCGGTGAAAAAGTTGTCTGCTACGATGTTACGTCCACTTCCAAACACAGGTTCGGCCAGACGCATCACCACATCACTGGGTTTGTTACTCAACTGGAATGGACCTTCTGGCTGCCGTCCCACGTATACCTCTAAATTGAGGGTGTAAAACATCCTGGAATCCACAAGAGCGTAAATCTTAATGCCATACTTATTTGGCTTTGAAGGGATGTATTGGCGGAAGGGGCACCGTCCTCGGAAACCAGGTAACATCTCATCAACTGTGACGTTTTCTCCAGGAATGTAACACTTCTTACAGTTCTGGACGAACATTTCAAACACATCACGAATGGGGGCAAGGCGATCAACTTCTTTTCGTTCTCTCCTGGTACTTCGGTCGTCAAAACGGAGGCAACGAAGCAGGAACTTGAATCGTTTCACATTCATAACAAGCCCAAATTTTTCTATGCCATCACCATTCTTACCCCATAATTCATCCAGAAACAGACGGTTGGCTTTATAGGCCCCTGCCAAATACAACAAGCCAATGAAAGCTTTTAATTCAGTCAAATCTGTAGGTTTACCGTCTCTCTCCCTGGCAAAATTATCCTTCACGGAATCGATGTGATCGTTAGTGCATTTGACTATTATTTCCAGCATTTCGTCTGGAAACAGATTTCTCCAACATTCTGAAGCAGTTTTGGCACTCTTTGCAGCTCCTTTCACTCCAGGAAGGTGAGTGATCACGTTATGGCTCGAACGCCGTCTCCTAAGTGGTGGATCCTTGTACCACTTGGTGGATTGGTCACGCCCCATAAAAAAATCTGACATACCTTCATCTTCCTCTTCACTTGGGGGCTCATCAGCTTCCTGTTCACTTTCCGTGCCCAACTCTTGCTCTTCAATTTCATCCTCGGAAGAAATGTCGCTCTCCTCGCCAAGGTCTTCAGTAAATGCTGGATCCTCATTATCTTCTCTCAGCAACAAACTCCTTATTTCGTCCATGTGAGTTGGGTTGGATAAGTTATACATTTCATTACTCATTTTGCACAAGTCTATAACAAAGGAGAAAAAAAACAATAAAAATCACTGAAATGATGACAAGAAGACTACAGGAAAAAGCAATTTCCTAGGAAAGGGGCGCGGTGAGCCTAACAGGCACATGTCCCCATTCTCACTAGGTAATATTACACGAACAAAAATTTCAATGTTATAGGTTGTAAAAAACACAAACAAAACAGTTTTTTATATTAAAAGTGAAAAAATACTGACCTTGAATTTGCAACGTAATTGAGCGCGGTGTGCCTGTGAGATCAAAATAGTTGTGACGCTCCTCCTAGACGGTCTGAGGTGGACTGACTGTGCAGTTTGGCACTACCCCGCTAAGACAGGAAACTACTAGAAGAGGGAGGTTTCGCTTGACCCTTTGAAGGGAGGGATTCGGGAAAAACCGAAGCCTGTGCCTGTCAGATCGGCCGCGCCCTACGCAGGGTTAATAACTGTCAGCCAGTCAGAGTAACACTAATAAGTTTCATTGTATGTATCTCTATTTTCCTATCATTACAGAAAACAACTTCTTAAATTAAAATTTTTTAGGTGCAATACTTGGAAGCAGCAATTTTCCATTTTCACTGACATTAACGTCAAATCTTTTATTAAAGATTAAATGTGACAAAAGATTAAATAAAAGAAATATATTAAACTCTCAAATATCTTTCTTATAGGTGTTTTATAAAAGATATTTTACAATAGATTTGACACTGTAATAGCAATGAAGAAATGATTGAATTTCAGTTAAATTTATCCAGCATACTGTGAGATTAATTGAAAAATTAATAATTTTTTTAGTTTCAAAATACAGTAAATGTTGCCCTAAATAGAAAAATAACAGAAATACTAATGGTGGTGTAGTTAATCTATTTTTAATGAGAAGTTCGTAATGTGGTTGTCGGTCCATTCATGGGTGGAACGGCGAGCCGTTTCGAGTGGATTAGTTTCCTATTGGTCGCAATGAAGCGTGCCTGAAGCATCCAATAAAGCGTTCTCTGGACTGCCTAACATTTACATAACATTACCTACGTAAAGGAATAAAATAGTGGGCATTTACATGAAAAAATATTCAACAGGACGTGACTGATGAGGATTTGCTTGGTTTGCAATCTCAAATAACTAAGATTAACTGTTGTTTTTCCCCCCGTGTGCAACGATGAGTTGATGATTAAACTGAGGTAAATCTTAATTTATTCAGGCGTATCTTGAGCATTTAATCGAAAATTATCGAGCAAATTGAAACAACATTTTAAACACATTGATTTTACTTTAGTGTGGAAATTAATTTTTACTAATTTTGAATATTAAGAAATGTAAAAAGGTAAATGATTTCTGATTAACTGTATAAATTATTGTTTACGTTATGTTTGGGGTACCCTATCCTAACAGCAATTTTTGGAAAATAAATAACTTAAAATCATTTTATTCAGGGTACAGTTAGTGCAATTTTGTGTAAATATGGTATAGTGGTGTTGGATTTTATTAACACATTTTTTCAAAAGAATTATGTCATTAGGATGTAAGGTCTCTATTAATAGTCTTTGGCATGTTAGCGGATAAAAATGATAAAAAATATTACATTGCATCATGCAATTAAAAAATAAATCAAATTTATTAGCGTATGATCCACTGAACACAAGTCTTAATAGTTAGTCTCACACAGATTTATAAAACGTCAGAAAATCCAAACATTTATGGCTTTTGGAAAATGAATCTATTCTCTTTGAAAAAATACTTCTTGAATTGCTAGAAGTTGAATTAAAAATCTGATAAGATTTTATAAACAGTCTGCTTAGACTTTTCGTATTTTTACAAATCTTGATGAGCCTGAACTCATATTTTGTACTTTCTTCTTATTTTGCAAACTATATGTGAGTTTTGAAAATCTACTATCTACTTGCCTTGTGGTAACTTTTCTGGCAATGGATGAATCTAAATCGAAACGAGTTAAGCATGGTTCAATCGGAAAAAGAATATTTTTTAGAATATCAGAAAACAGGGTCCAAAGAAACAGAGCTGCTCAAAAACATTACTAATTGTTTTTTATCTCTCATTCTGAAACTGTGTCAAAAACAGTATTTACCTACTACTCCTTCGTTTATGATCTGTAATATATTTACTAATTCTCTGTTGAATTATTGTAACTGTCACTTTAAGTTAATTAATTTATTCACATTTAGGATAATATAATCATTGGGATTCTGCTAATAGGATTTTCCTACAATGATGTAACAAATAAATCTGTTCATTTAAAGTAGTCTTTCCAATAATCCCTAAATTGCCAGAAATCATGAAATTTTCTTAAAAGCATAAAAAATGCAATTTAATTCTTGAATTTTAAGCTGCTTATACATTCTGTATAAATTAAAAATATAATCTGTATTTATCGTTTATTCCGATATCTTTAAAACATTAGATGTTAAATTATGACATTCGCTTTTCGAGATTTAATTGTGCAGTGGGTGGACCGCACCAAACACTTTCACTCGTTCGTGGTAAATGGGAATGATCAGAATAATGCTTCTGCATTAGTAGTTGTATTTTCTTCTTAATATCAGGGTGAAGTTACAAAATACATAAATCGCTATCATAACATTACCATGTTCAATGCTCCATTATCAGCCCATTCAGAAGAACTAGGAATATTCTAAGAATCATCAGAATACATTACCTTAATGACAAAAGCAGTGCAGACATACAGTTACCAAGGATGATGACGCTGAAGAATATTTAGGAGTATATCGGTTCGATTAAAGAACTACTGTTTTCTGTTTTTTTCACATCATAAACCATTAAAGGGACTAAATATCAAATCAAGCTCTGACGAAGAACTAGGAGACTTACGTTATTAATTAAAAATAGGAAATGCCTCAAGAGAAAAGTACTATTACTTATTACTTCCATTAAAAATTTTATAAAACCAAGTTGGTTATAAAGTAACATAAAGTTTAAATACAAATTTTGAAATAATAAAAATATTAAAAATAATTCTACACCTCCACACACTTTACCACCTAACAATTTACTTCTCAGATAGTTACCACCTATCCATACACATCAAATAAACATCTACTTATGACAGAATTTGGATTTCGAAAAAAATAAAATAAAAAATGTTAATTAGAGAAAGGCGTATTTCTTCATTACAGTGTTATACTATTGGAAATGTGTCATATCAATACGCTACAGTTCTTTTCCATGAAATATTTCCACATACGCTTTTGTCAAAGGGAGGTTTGCGAAAATTATTTATAAAATTCAATGAAACTGGGTCGCTGACGAGTGTGGAGAAATCTAAAGAAACATACGACGAAAATAACAAAGTTACATTTTTAGCAACAGGGTTGGTTTTAGATAACCCGAAATTATCATTAACGAAACTTGTACGAATATTGGATTTAAGCAAAAGCGAGTTCCATATATTTTTTAAGGAAAACAAAATTAAACCTTTCAAGCCAAAACTTCAGCATACATTTGTTCATGGATAGGTGAAAACTACCTTAAAACGCAAAATTCTGCAGAAACGGGCACGTAACTTCCCAAAATTGCCGTCATTAGGCCTTATATAATCCTAATTACGTGATCAATCAAGTGTTATAAAAAAATTAATAGTATGTAATTTTTTTTGATCCAGTAATTGGTCCATATTTTATAGAGGAAAATTTAAAACAGCAAGTGTATTTGAACATTTTGGAAACATTTTTTTGTTATATGTTTTCTCAGATTTCTTCACATAAATAATTTCCGCAAACCACCGACGACAAAAGCGTATGAGTAAATTTTTTTTTTTTATTTGTTTCAGAAGACCATATGTAAAAGATTTACATCCATATTACTTTCTATTTTGAAGATATTGTTTTCTCCGTAAAAAATAGATTTCTCCATTTAATATTAAAATTTTTTCAAAATGAAAAAAAACGGTTCTATTTATTTTACAAGACCATATATATGCAGAACGCATACTATGGAGGCACTTTTTTTAGCTAACGCATAAATTGGGGTCATCTGCATGTTTTGAGGAACATTTTGATATTTATATCTCCAGCATATTTTGAGCCCAAACTGGATTTCTATACAATCCAATAGATGGTGTTATGGTAGAGATTTCGGTATATTGGGATTTATAAACTCTCCCCAAATTATGTTGAAACGTTTATATATAAATGAGTTTATATATAGGATTTGTGTCTAAAGCATAGTTTAGGACAGTCACGTTTTTTATATTGCATGAGTTTGAAAACGTGAAATAAGCCATCCAGCAAACATTTCTTATACACACAAACAACGTAATAGTAGTAGCTTATGCTTTGAAGTTTTTATAAAGAATTGTTTTAGTGTAGTTCCTGTTAGTGACATATTTATTTAGGATATTATCGTTAAATGATCCAAGGGGTACCTATGTTAATAGTTGCAAGTTAAAATTATAAAACTAATATTCACTTTCAATTTTCTAGAACTTTATTTAGATCAAATTATACAGAACACCTGATTCACAATAACATTCGATATACGCTCCTCGTCCTTTCTAACTACCTGCTGCGAGGATGGGTCCTCCTTTTAAAATCAGCGTCGAATTCTCTAGTATAATCCAGTGTCAATTTTACAGTGTCAAGTTATGATAGAGATAAGTTTTTCTCCCGTTTAGCCTTGGGATTTCGACGGATCCGGTAGACGACGTCATTAAGCCTCTTGACCACCTCGTATGGACCATCCCAGGCGGGTGTAAGCTTTGGGGATTTACCCTTGCTCTGTTAGGGGTTGTACAACCAGACTTTGTCCCTCTCCTGGAACCCGACTGAATTGGCCTTGAAGTCGTATCGCGTCTTCATCCGGCCACTGGTGGCCAACATCTGCGTTCGTGCTAATTCATGTATTGCCAGCATGTTATGTCGGAGCTGGTCGGCATAATCGTCGATGTCTTGGGAAGGCTCTTCGGGGGAGCCAAATCACAGGGTAATCGTAGCTCCTTTCCGAATAGGACCTTGGCTGGGGTCAGGCCTGTACTATTATGTACGGCAGAGCAATTAGACAACAGGAATAGGGGAATATGCTCATCCCAATCACGCTGGTTATTGCTGACGACTTTGGATAGGTGTTGTTCCAAGGTCCTGTTGAATTTTTCCACCATTTCGTCTGACTGTGGGTGTAATGGTGTTGTTCTCGTTTTCTTGATCCCCAACATCGTGCAGACCTTCAGGAATACATTCGATTCGAAGTTATGCCCCTGGTCTGAATGTAATTCTATCGGGACGCCAAACCTGCTGAATAGTTGTTCTATTAGCACCGTCGCTACAGTGGTTGCCTCTTGGTTGGGTATCGCATATACCTCAAGCCATTTGCTGAAGTAATCCATTGCGACAAGAATGTATTTGTTTCCCCTCTCAGACTCGGGAAACGGACCGGCGAGATCGATGGCAATTCTCTCAAATGGGACGCCCACATTGTACTGCTGCATTCTGCCCTTGGTCCGGGTCTTCGGGCCCTTACTGGATGCACAGGTGACACATTTGCGGCACCAAGCTCTGACGTCTTCGAAGTAATTTACCCCGTAGTGTCGCCTACTTTCTCTAGGGTTTTATTCATGCCCAGGTGGCCTCCGGTAATTCCATCATGTACTTCGGTCAGGATGGCTGGTACCTTTTTCTTCGGAACTACCAGTTGGGACTTGGTTTCTCGCCCATCAGCGCTTTCCCAAACTCGCTTGAGCATTCCATTGTCTACTCTTAGAGAGTCCCATCGTGGCTTGGGGTGGGACTGGGTGCCCCTCTCGTTTTGAATGACAAGATTGGTTCGATGTCTGGATCAGCCATTTGGTCCTGGATGCACTGTTCCGTTTCAAGTCTTCATTGGCCTGCACTCGGATTTGCTTGATGGAGATACCCTCTCGCTGTTCCGTCCTCAGACAATATCCGCATTCTGCTCTACAGCGTCTTCTGGATAGGACATCGGCATTATTGTGCAAACGGTCGGCACGGTGTTCCACCTTGAAATCGTATTGCTGTAGGTTCTCCATCCACCTGGCCAGTTGTCCTTCCGGTGTCCTGAATGATATTTCGAAATCCTGATTCCAATGGAAGGTCTCTTTCTCAGTGGTCTGCTGATGTAGAGGGGCGGCGATGGTGGCAAATCCCTCAACAAAACGTCTGTAGTAGGAATAGAGGCCCAAGAAGCTTCGCAGTTCATGCTTGTCTCTCGGGACTGGCTAATCACGGATCGCTTTTATCTTGTCCTCTTTGGTGCGGATTCCTGACTCGGAAACGACGTGGCCCAAATACTTCGCTCAGGTTCTTCAGATGGTCGTCGTATGTCTGACTATAATGTCGTCGAGGTATACTAAGCACGTCCTTCATGTTGACCCGCTCAGTACATATTCCATTAGTTTCTCAAATGTAGCGGGTGCATTACATAACCCAAAGGGCATAACTGTGAACTGAAACAGCCCTTTACTGCTGGAGAACGCTGTCTTCTCTGTCGTTTGCGTGTAGACCAACTTGCCAATATTCACTTTTTAGGTCTAGTGTGGAGACTCAACGGGTTCCTGCTAGTGTGGTCAATGTGTCATCGATTCGGGGTAGTGGATAGCGGGTAGTGGATAGCTAGCTGTCTTTCTTCGGGACGTCATTCAGCTTTCTGTAATCCACACAATATCGGGTGGTACCATCCTTCGTTTTAACTAGCACGACGGGAGCAGACCATGGGCTGATGGATGGCTCAATAACTCCATTTTGTAACATGGACTCGGTGTTTTCCTCGACTGCCTGTTGTTCCCCAATGGTAGTCGTCTAGGTTGTATTCTGATGAGTTGAGCCATTCCAGTATCTATTCGATGCTGGATGATGTTGATGCGACCGGTGGTTCCATCTTGACTGTTAAAAACTTGCCAGTGCTTTGTGATAAATTGCTTGACTTTCTTCTGGTTCTCTGGTGTCAGGTGTATCAAATTGTCAGCAAACTGTTGTAGAAACTCTTTACTGGGCCCTGTCTCCTTTACCGACTTCTGGTACTCTTCTTCGCAATTGATGATGGTCTCTACTGGCTCGAAACAAGCTATCTCTTGACCATTGGCAATTCTGATGTCGTTGTTGGACAAATTCAGGACTCTGATTGGTATATCTCGTCCGGTTTTAACTATAGCCCGTCCAACTAAGTAGTCATGAGCTGAGTGTACGGGCTCCACCATTCCAACGCAGCTCCCAGGATTGCTGTCTAGCTGCCCTTGAATAATCTGTTCCGTTCGATCGGGAATTCTAGCTGAAGACTTTGCCACAATTTTTATGGAGGTGACCGAACTGTTGACGGGCCGTGTCAATACAAATTCCTCATTTAGGAAGAGAAGAACATCGTATCTCAGGTCGAACATAAATCCATCCTGGCTAATTAGGTCCATACCTAGTATAAAATCGTCCTCAATATTCACTACCAGGACCCTATGCCGGATCATGTTGTCCCCTATCTGTAGCACGACATTTACCTCACGCTGTATTGACATGGACTCGCCGGTGACTGTTCTGAGCTGGATGTTATTGGTAACTGGCCGATGCTCTCAAAACCCTGGACTTGGCAATGGACACAGCGGCGCCGGTGTCGATGGTGATGGTAACTGCTCGCCCATTGATAGTGTCTCTGATGACTAGGCTGCCGCTATCTCGACAAAATCCCCGGATGGATAACGTTTTGGGGGCTGGTGGAGGGTCAGTCAGCATTCGCCCCCTTATGCTGACTGGCTGACGGTCCCTGGACATGTGGCTGTTCTGTTGGTTACCCGTGGTCGGTGATCGTTCAGGTAGCCTCACTCGACAATCACGTTGAAAGTGCCCTGTCCGTCCTCAGCGGTAACATGCCCCTCTGGTGCCAGTTCTTTGTGACCGTTCTAATATTTTGTTCAAACCAGCCAGCAGCGCTTGAAATGGTGACTCTGACTCTTTCTGGTTGAAGGAAACTGCTCGGAGCCTCGGCTTGGACATGTTCATGACGGCCTCTACTTCCAAAGCTCGAAGTAGAGCTTCATTACTTTTCTTGACGCCACTTAGTCTTAGATTTCGTTGTACTTCCACATCTCTGATGCCGTTTATGAAACTCTGTGTGGCCAACTGGTCTTTCGTTTCCTCTGGCAGGTCTGGGTAGGACAAGTGAACTAACCGTCTTATCTCTGCGTCGAATTCTTCTTTCACCGGATTTTTGCGTTTTTCCACTAAGTTGTACTTGGTATACTTGGCTCAAGGATTGATTGCTGTATCGTTTGCCTAGGATGGCGATAATCTTATCGAAATTGCCTTGTTCATTGACTGAAATGCTTTGGAGGAGTTCTAGGGCCGGACCTCTTAACGAAATTACCAGAGACGTGGATTCTTCTTGGTTATCCCATCCATTAGCTATAGCCATGGCTTCAAATTGTCGTTTATACATGGGCCAAGATGAGCTGCCATCAGATGTGAGTGGTTTACTAACGGAACCTTTGGTACTCACGGTGTTCTGGTATTTTCCTCGCTGTAAGTCCTGTTGCATTTTTTTAATTTCTGTTTCTAGTTTATTTTGAATGGCACTGATTTTATCTTGTACTTCACTGTGTACTGTTTGCTTGATGGAACTGATTTGATCTTGAACTGTGTCTTGAATTGAACTGATTTCAAATTTTACCTGGCTTTGGATGGAATGGAGATCATCTACTTTTGTTTCAAGAGTATCCACGGTATTTTTTATGGTCTTAATGTCATCATTTATCTCTTTTATATCTGACTCAACTATTTGCATATTTTCATTAACTGTTTCATTAACCTGTCCTACTATTTGCATTAATTGTTCGAATTGCAGTTGTCTTTTCTGTTCAGTTTCGTGTCGATTTAATTCAATTTGATCTTGTTTCTCTTCAAATACTTTAAAATCATTTTGTCGTTTTAATTCAATTTGATCTTGTTTTTGTTCAAATATTTTAAAATCATTTTGTCTGGTTAATTCAAATTTCGAGAACAATCCTTCAATTAAATTATTTTGTTTTTCTTCCATCGTAGTGACAAGATTTTCTAATTCTGTTTTACGTTGTTCATCAAAAGATTTTACTAACCTTTGTTGAATTTCTTCTTGATGTTGTTTTTCCTTCTTGTCACGTTTTTCTAGATTCTGGGCTATTTTTTCGTCTAGTCCATCCGCAACCTGCTTGACTATTTTTTTGGTAGTTTCTTCAATTTTTTCCATACTACGAGTTTCCATGAATCAAATTACGATTTTAACTTCACTTAATCCTCTACTTCTGATCACCAAATTGTGATATAGTCCGTGGGTTCAATTTAAAATTATAAAAATAATATTCACTTTCACTTTTCTAGAACTTTATTTACATCAAATTATACAGAACAGCTGATTCACAATAACATTCGATATACGCTCCTCGTCCTTTCTAACTAACTGCTGCGAGGATGGGTCCTCCTTTTAAAATCAGCGTCGATTTCTCTAGTATAATCCATTGTCAATTTTACAGTTGTCGAGTTATGATCGAGATAAGTTTTTCTCTTTTCCGAACCTTCTAGCTTTTTTTATATCCCAGCGATCTTTGTCGTGCTGAAATGAAACAGGGTCGGGTTTGGTAAATTTGATGTTTGTTTCAGTCTTCACTTGATGAAAATACATTTTTAAGATTACTTAAAAAACAGCAAACACTTGTTTAAATTTTCACTTTTTATTTCTTTAAATTTGACATATGTTTCGCCAAGTCTGGCTTTATCAGAAATTGGAAATATATTTCCAATTTTTTATTGGAAATCGTACGTATAACTTGTCGATAGTCACAAGAAGAATTAAATTCTTGGAATACATTTATTTTGGCTGAGTGAAAGAATTACCGACAGCTGTTTTTACGTTTTGTTATATTAATTCATAGAAATATTTCATTTTAGAGGCTGATTAATATTTTAGACGGTAAAATCGTTTACTAGCAATATAAGGGTGTTCCTTTCACGTTATTCAATATCATACGCTGGGTAGAGGAATTACTTGAACCTTTATAATTAATTTCGAAGTTTCCGGTCTTGTAGTAATTTTTATGTGACAGAAACATATATCAGAAGTGACAAAGGAAATGTGTTGCATCAAATGATTGTTCTTTAACGGGGTGGTATATGAAATATTTCTTTGACGAAATTCTTCAAATAAAAAGTATGTTGGTATTCTTAATTGAAACTAACCTTTCGGATAATTATTTTGGGTTTTGTGGAGCTTGTTAAAATTTGTCATATTATTATGCCAGATAATTTTTTTACAATAGGTATAGATCGCAACACTTTCTTCTTGGAAATGTTCTGTAAATAGGTCTTGATTGAGCATTTATCGGCAGACTTGGAAATGTTGAGGTAATGTTGTTTTGAAATTGTGATTGTGTATTTAGGAAGAATTAAATTAAACTTTTGTTTCATCGGTTCATTAAAACTCGGAATTGATTAATTAAATGTTACATAAGTTACCTGGTGCAGTTTAGTGGGTATATATGAAGTTTGAAACTGTAACAAATGACTATTATCCATCTAAATTGTGTTCTATTTATGAAGATTGAAAACATTTCTAAGGGTTGAGATTTGAATTTGGTAATTTGTTCACATTTTGTGTACCGTAAATAAATCGTTTAAAGGTATTCTTAACAATTTCGTTTAGAGAATCTAAATTCTTTGAACACAAGGGAAAAAAGTAGTTTTGTGGGTACCTATGTCGAATTATATTTTATTTTTAGTGGATAATTGTGGAAGTCATATATAAAGATATGCTTAATTTCACAAGAAGAATTACTTATTTACAATTCATTTCTTTCAACTAATAATAAGTATGATCTCGCCGATGTTGCTCTAGGCTTATATTGATTAATACTTTAAACGGCATAATGTTAGATTTGCAATTTGAGTGTGTATCACTCACGTTTTTCTATATTCTACACTGGCTAAAGAAATTGCTTTAGCCATCATAACTTAAATAGAATATTCGGTCTTGTCGTAATTTTCATTTCAATTTTCAAGGGTACATGTATCGGAAGTTCAGAAATAGGAAGATTTTCAATGGCATAATCTGAAATGTTTTTATAATGAAATCCTTTCAATAAAAAATTTAGTAGTACACTTAGCTGATAGTAAGAGAATAAATAATTATTTTGGGGATTGTGTGAGAATAAGATGTGGCGTCATTGAGATATATGTAAAACATAGTATCCAGTATATTTGTATATATGGGTCGGAAGATTTTTTGATTATTGGAAAAGTTCTGAGTAGGTCTTAATTGAACACATCTTGGCTGACCTGGAAATGTTAAAGTGTTATTAATGTACATTCGAAACTTTGTTAGTTTATTAAATGAAGAATTAAAATTTGATTTCATCTAATGATTTAAATTTGTTTGGATTATTAGGAGTAATAATTTGATAGCTGCTAAATAAACCTCTGAGTGGAAATGTGGTTTGATGTTACCATATTTAACAGTTGGTTGTTTTAAGGATTACTGCCTGAATGTTGGTAGATTGTAGAAGTGTATTTTCCTGCAATCTGTATAATAATGTTTCTACGTGCAGGTTAGCCATAGTGTTAAAGATTGTGGTACTATAATAGATTAGAGGGATAATATTGATTGATTGAAGATTTCATAAGGATGATTGCCGAAAGATCCAGAAAAAGTTCTTCGTTGGGACATTCCAATGCTCTTTGCCACCAAATGTTCACAAGAATAATTAAATTCTTGGAATACATTTTTTTTTTGACTGAGTATAAGAATTAACTCGCCGACGCCTGTTTTTACATATGACACGTTGGTATATTAATATTTCACTTTCCATACTGAATAATAACCGTAAAATCACTGATTAGCAATGAAGGGATGTTTCATTCAAGTTATTCCATATCTTAGGCTGATTTGAGGAATTATCTGAATCTTCATAATTAATTTAGAAGTCATCGGTTTTGGCAGTAGTTTTCATATGAAACATATTTCGGAATTCAGAAAGGAATCTTGTTGGGTATTTGCACCGAATGTTTGTTATTCTAACGGGTGGTATCTGAAATATTTGTGATGAAATTCTTCAAATAAAAAATCTAGTGGTATTCTTAATTAAAAGTAATAGTTTAGATACCTATGTTAAAGGTTTTATGGAGATTGGTAAAATTTAACACATATGAAATATTCCAGAATATTTTTATGTGGGGTCGGAACAGTTTGTTCTTGGGAAAGTTCTGTAAATAGTGTTTTTACTGTATTTTTGAAATTTTATTACTCCATTAAAGAAGAATTAAACTTTGACTTAACAAGTAGATTAAAATTTGGTTCGATTTTGGAATCACAATTTGCAAGTTTCTTAATAACACTGGATTGGTAATTTGAACCAATTAATTAATTAAACGTTACGTACATTTGGGGGTGGTGTAAATAGTTTAGGGAGATATATGAAGTTTGATGCTGTAACATATTATATTTGTAAAGTTTGAAAATTTTACTAAGGGTTCAGATCTGAATTTGGTACTATTGTCATAGTGGTCTCATAAATCTATGTTTTTTCAATATTCTTAAATATTTCGATTGTAGGACCTAAACACTTTCAATATTAAGGGAATGAGTAGTTTTGTGAGCACCCATGATGAAGTATATTTCAATTTTAGTAAATGATTGTGGAAATCATATATGATATACTTAAATTCACAACATTACGAATTAAATTTTTACATGTAGACAGCTGATTTTCACCTATACGTAAGTTGATTAAAAATTTTAACGGCAAAATCGTTTACTAGCGAATTGAAGATTTATCAGTCACGTTAGTGGATATTCTATGTTGGGTAGAGGAATTGCATGGACCACTATAATTAAAATACAATATTCGGTTTTGCCGTAATTTTCTTTTCATACATATGGCAGAATTACTAAAGAAATTTTCAATGCTATTATTGTTCTTAAATAGGGAGCTTTACACTGACATAATCTTATATGTTTGTTTAATGAACTTCTTCAAATCAAAATTTAGTAATACTCTTAGCTGAATGTAATAGTGTAAATTATTATTTTGGGGTGTGTGGTGCTCCATAATATTTAGATATGTATAATATGTTCAGTATACTTCTGTGTATAAGTGGGAAGAATGCCGTAAAATTTCTGTGAATTTTAATAATTTGAACATTTATCGGCTGATTAGGAAATGTTGAAGTGTTTTTAGTGTAATTTCTAAATTTTGTTGATTTATTAATTGAAGGATTAACATTTGGTTTCAAAGGTTGATTCAAATTTGTTTAGATTATTGGGGGTAAAAATTTGGAAGTGGCTAAAAAACATTGGACTAGTAATTTGGTTTGGTGTTATTCCATACTTAACAGTTGGTTGTTTAATGGGTTTCGGCATCTCTACAGGATCCCTGAATGATGTTAAAATGTAGATAAACCTGTGTATCTCTGAAATATATTGCTTGTTATTAAGGCCTGTTGTTTACAGTCAATTTTTTATCGAAAACTTCGGCTAGAAAATCGCCGAACAAATATGTGAAATTATGAAATATATGTATGTGGAACAATAAAAGAGAACAGATATTCCTGCCTTCTAGTTTTCTTATAATACATTTAAAAAAAGCATGACTATAATTCGATTGAATATATATGAATCATATTTTTATCTCAATTTTCATTATCATTTCAACGTTAAGAATTCACCTAACCAAATGTCTCTAATTAATTGAAACTTATTCAAAACATTCTCCTATGATTCTACATGATGAATATTTGGACTTGGAATGTCTCTATCTGACTTTAATGTCAACTCGTTTTTGTAGACGTCCCCCACTGCGGAAAATGAAAATCCAACACGTTTTATTTTGAAAATAAAATGGTTTGCAAGTTTATTGTGGAGTGTAACTAAAATTTGGAAACGAACTTGAGACTATATACTAGGGATAGGCATGAAATAGAATTGTTTATTTTGGTGCTCAAACTTTTTTATTGTCATATGACGAATGAAATAAAACGAATCATTTTCAATAACTGTAAACTATTATTTACTATATCCGGGCATACCGGAGTTGTGTAAATGTCTTTTTTGCATGTCTGAATCTCATTTTTTATATATATATTTTTTGAAATAATAACTCTCTTCTCATTGGGAAAATTATGCACAATCAATGGATGTGTAACTTGTACATAGTCAATGATAATGTGCAGACTGATAAATTGAACTCCTAAAACATTCCTGTGCAACAAGTAATACATCGTTACAAAACCCATCAAATTGTTTCTGATGACAAATTCTTTCGCCAATTTAATATTTAGTCAAAGTTTTTATTAGTCATGATAAAAGTGGAAGATAAAAAGTACACAACAATTAGGGTTCTCAGATGTGGACTTTCGGCAGGTTGTTGAGGATCCCATGGATACCAGGGAAGTGCTTAGAAGAGCTGACGTTGAGGGCAAATTATTAAAAACTTTAAAGCAACGCAAGATTTATTATCTGGATCACAAAAATTAATGACAAAAGAGATTCAGGCTAAAAACTATATTCATAATTGTGTCGCATCATAAATTTGTGAGAAGTAAAGAATATCTTTGCACAAATTTATTATACACTACTTAGTGGCTTTTGATCAAATTCACTCTGTTATTTTCCAAGAAAACCTTTAAAAGAAACTAGAGGATGGCACAAATAAACTTCACAAAACAAGTAAAATGACCTTTAAAAGAAAAACAGGTTTTAATTGAAATCTAAATAAATTGTAATATATTTGACAAAAAAAGGGTCATGTTATAAATGTTGAATCTGTGATATTTGACAAGATTTCTGTTCTGCCAAATTCTTTATAATTTTGGTGCGCATATTGAGAAATATAATATTGATATAATTTTACCCCTGTGAATCTAGCGAATCAATGACATTTTGGATATATTTAATAAATAACATTTAGATACTGGACATATTTTAAACATAATATTTACCTATAGAAATAATCATTGTTAATAATGTTAATCAATATTTGTCTAAAACATAAATATAATTTGGATCTTGATCATTATTGTGCAACTATCTGAGGTGTCCATGTCCTATCTACATCCATTGTAGCACGGTTTATTGCTTGGTAAGGTAGGCAACATTATATTAAAATCATTGTAAGTTACTTTCCTGTAATAATAAATTCCACACATGTCACATATAGACATTGATAGTGTGTTTAACATTTGAACGGTACAAATGCAAATCAAATTTAGTTTTTAATTTTTTTCAATAAAAATTTTTATCGCATCATTTTCAAATATTTGCTATATAATGTAAAATAGTAAGAAAAATGGCGAGATAAAGTCTTTGGAAGCAAATAAAGTATGTTATGTTAATCATATTGATAATTAACAAGCACAAAGTAATGTTTCAAACAATATACTTATATGGAAGTAAATAGGGTGTCGAAATTCGCTTCTCTGTAGAGGGATCTCGGATCCTATTATACCTACAGCAAAGGTGAAATATGGTAACTTTTAGAGAAAACTTAGTGCATTCGATAACTGGCTTCAAGTTTACAATCCATCAATTGGTTTGGGAATAACCGGCAACAACCGAAAATGACCGGTAAATCAGAAACAATTAATTTAATAGCGGTCAAGATGTGACACTATTAGGCCACTTTTTTAACGAATAACATGGCATATATCACATGTCCCAAATCTTTTGTCATCCAGCAAACTACTTTCATTTTATTACGGCCTTCATATTATATTTCTTAATTTTTGAAATGGGATTAAAAGATTTGAGTATCAACGTAATATAACACTAACGTAAATTAGGCTTTAATTTTTCTATGTAGGCCATGATTTATATGTCGCAACGTAACATTAACAAGAAAATAATGAATTAACGCATTGAATTTCCAATAAAACATTAAATGCTTTGCCTCAAAAAAGATTAGCAACTAATATGTTTAGCGCATTTTCATTAGAATATCAACCTAAATAACGACTTCTCAACAAATCAGGATTAATAAATAATTGGCCCATTCGTGCCATAATGTAAAATCTAATTAAGCTCTTAACTACTACGTAGGTAGGCAGATTGGGGTCCATTTACATAGAGAAAATTCCTATTCATCAGTTCTTACCTAGGCATTAAGCTTTCATTGACAGTTAGTAAAATATTTCTGTTTCGATTTTCAGTTTCAATATTGTTTCGGCTTCTAGGTTATTCGAAAGCACCATGGTTAATTAAATTAACAACGATTTTTCTGAATTGGGCATTATGAGGCTGTCGTCGTTTAAGATACATATCTAAATACCTTGGTTGAGGTAAAGTCGCCGTTTGTGTTTAATGTAAGTACAACGTTAATACGTCTAACATTTCTTCATTTTTATAGGGAATACCGGATATTTTTAACAGGTTTCTATAATTTGTGTTTCACATTTATGATTTTAATCAGAGAAAAATGTATTATTTGCTAAAAAAACAACTATCACACTTTTAACGTCAGTGAGAGCTTTAGACCAAAAAAATTGTGTTAATATTGAAAACAAAATGGAGATAGAAACATTTTACAAGCTGTCAACGAAAACCCTAGTGCATCGGTAAGAACTGTTGAAAGGGAATTTCTTGTGTTACAATAAACGACAAAGAGAGAGTTAAGAAAGTATACGTACCATAAACTCCTAATAGTTCAATAACTTAAGGAAACTAATTTTCAAGACAATGCGCTTCTTTGAGCAATATAGTAAGAAGTGTAATGAAAATTCCGATTTTGTAAATCATGTCTTGTTGTACGATGAGAGTAGGTTTACGAATTATAGAATCGTAATAAGAACAATACTCATAACTGGGATGTTGAAACCCCCACGAAGTGGCAGAGAAATGTTTACGGACCAAAGTTGTAAGTAACGTTTGGTGTTGCGTCATTGGTAGTTTCATCTAACTTACGGTTTTTAATTGGGTAGCCAGTATAAAATGATAAATATTTTTTGTTTGACTACAACCTAAGCTAACTTTATGAAGTACTGGAAATTTTACGCTCTTTTCAAAAATTAAAAGTCCAATATGGCGGCCATAAAAAAAGTTGAGGCGGTTTGCGAGATAACAAAAGACCTTTGAGATATATATGCAGATAATACGCTTCCTTGAATGACAAGTTCTAAAGTGAAATACTTGGATGTTATACACATCAGTAAGACAACAGTCAGTGTATTGAACCTAATTACTCAATAGACGGTAGATGTCACCGACATCTATTAGGTTCAATACACTGACCTTTGAGATATGTGATAGATGCCATCTTATTTGTCCTAAAAAAAGTGTCACATCTTGACAGCTTTCAAATTAACCGGATCGGATTTATTGGCGAAAAACAAAATTCGCCATTTTCGGTTTTTGCCGATTATTTTCAAAATCAAATGATTGATCGTAAATCCGAAGCAATATCTCAAATGCACTAAATTTCCTCTAGAACCTTCCTCATTTGACTTGTGCTGCATAGAGAAGCGACTTTTTGACACACTGTATTTAAATAACCTGTCCTCAGAAAAATATAATCAAAAACAAAATATTACTTTGTCAACCGTTAATTTAGATAAAAGAATAATAATGGTGACACTATACATTACATATTTATAAGCAACATAAATTTCCAATAGTTACTAGGCATTACTTTATTATCTAGCCAATGTGATTTTTTAAATGATCTTCTAAAACTTTATTATTTCTCATTTGTCTTTTACTGTTATACCTTATTTTTTAGACTAAAAGATTTGGTGTTTCCATGCAGATATATGGCGGATGTATCTTTATATATATATATGTTTTCAAGAAACATTACATGTCGATATTCTGTTGTAGCGTTTCTCAAATATGTTAATATTGTCCACTTTGAAGATCACATAATTTTGTTAAAATTTCACTTTGTTCTTTGCTAATCATTTCTACAACAATTGCCTTCACTGGTGCTTAGTAGTAAGGGGGCCTCCTCGCCGCACATGATGACAACATCAGTAATCCCAAAGAAGATGAGTGAGATCTCATTGAAACGTCGAAAAAGAAAAAACAAGAGAAACACCCGAGATTCCCGAGAACAGTCAATTACATTGCATACTCGTGAGAACATCAGAAGTAACATCATATACCACTACGGAAAGGAAGTATCATCAGACATCAAGATATTCGAGAAGCTGTGCACAAAAAATCGAGACGGCTATGCGACCTAGCTTTTTACGTCACTGCCGAGATCAAGAAATCATTCCCACATGCTGCAGACTGAATTTTCACTTGCAAACTAGACCAACTCAGAATATTCTAAACAAAGCAAGCAAAGCCCTTCTACGAGAACTAATTCAAATTGTGAGAAGAAAACTAAACACGACCGACCTGAATCTATACAACTTCAGGCTTAGATTAAGTAATAAAATACACTTTGGAACACCATCGACATGTTAGCAGAACACAGAGCCCAAACAACCGCTGAATTAGAACAAGGCGCCAAAAAGAGAAGGTAAATCGACTAAAACAACTACAGAAAACGAACAAACAGTAACATCAGGAGCGACCTGCTCAAACCACAACCTTTCCAACCGACCACTGAAACCTGCAGAAGGGCTTCAACTACGCAATAGCTCCCATAAAAATACCAGTAGAGGACATTATCTGCGGGGTGGAAACTGCTATATCCAAAACAGACGAACAGACAGCAGAAACAATTCGTCAGGACGTTAAGTACATCCTACGGAAAACAAAACCTCCGAAACGAAACCTTTCAATAGAAGAAGTGCACGCCCTACGTGACCTGAAAAGAGACAACTTCATCGTCATACTTCCAGGAGATAAGGGAAACGCCAACGTAGTTCTAAATGCCAAAGATTACGACAAGAAAATCGTGGACCTCCTAGACGAGTCATACAAACCAGTGAAAAATGATCATACAACATACTTGGAAAAATCATCGAAGGTAAAAATAAAAGCAAGCTCGATAAATGAAGATATCTAGAAAAATATAATTCCAAAGCAAAAATCGTCCAGATGCCCGAAGTTATACCGGCTCCCCAAAATCCACAAACCAGATGCCCCACTTCGGCCAATAGTCAGCGCAATAGGGTCTCCGACACATCTCTTAGCAAAATTCCTAGCTAAAGAACTCCAACCCTTTGTAGAGCCGATGACATCATATGTCAAAAACTCACAACATCTCCTAAACATTATACGGAATATGAATATACACAAGGACGATATATTAGTGAGTCTCGATGTTGTCTCTCTCTTTACAAAAGTACCTGTGACGGAGGCCCTACACTACATCGAAGACAAGTACCACCCTCCAGAACATATAATCAACCTAGCAAACCACTGCTTATCAAACACGTATTTTACTTACGAAGGACAACGTTACAAGCAAATTGAAGGCGCCCCAATGGGGTCTCCTTTGTCCTCAGTAATAGCAATTTTTTATGGAAAAGATCGAAAGGCAGGCTCTACACACCACGGAATATCAGCCTAAGCTATGGTTACGGTACTACGTCGATGACACTTTTATAATATGGCCACGTGGTAGAGAACAACTCTACAAGTTTCTGGATCATCTAAACAAAACACACTCGAAAATTACATTCACTATGGTAACAGAACAAAACAACCAACAGCTATTCCTCGACCTATTAATAAAAAAGAAACCCGACGTAACCATTGGACACACAGTATTCCGGAAAACCACGCTCAGTTATTCTCAGTAGTTAAAACCCTAACCCGCAGATCTCAAACTCTAACAGCCAAACGAAAACAGTAAGGCCGAGTTGAATATTCTAAAAGAGGCATTAACATCAAATGGTTATAACCATCACATAATACAGAAAGCACTTACACAAAAACCAAAACCCACAACAGAAGACGAAAACATTTCGACAGCCTTTATTGCCTTCGTACGGGGCACAACTGACAAAATTGGAAAAGTACTAGCAAAACACAATATAAAAACAGAAATTACGCGCGAAAAGAAGCAAACTTTTGTGCGAATGCGAACCGACCTGAAGAGGGCAGATGTGGCTCTGCCGACACGTCGTCATTTTACCATCGATCCCGGCAGGGATCAGTTATCAACTACGCGGACTTAAAACATATATATATATATATATATATATATATATATATATATATATATATATATATACTAGATGGTTTCCGTGAATTTATCCGAGATAACTGATCCCCGCCACATCTGCCCTCTTCAGGTAGGTTCGCATAATTCTCGTAGCCTTATACTTTCGCTTCTAGTTACTCGAATACTAAGATTTTCTGGAGCGAGCGCGCTGTTATATAGTCGCGGCTCGGCGCCTATCGGTTGACACCGTAAACGGCTGCGTGTGATTGGCCCTTGGCGTTCAGTGGGCACGGCTCCATCCTGCTGATTTGTTATTTTCGGTTGAGTTGTTATTGGACGGGTACGGGCCGGTACGGTGTTTAATAGGATTTTCCAACAATTCGATAAGTTCTGAATTTCATTGCGTGCGTTTAGACTGTGAGGTCTCTTCGCTATTTCAATTGCCTCTCTTACGAGTCTTGATTTCGGGTGTTCTATATTTGCCAGTACTCTGGTGTTCTCAAAGTCTATTCGGTGTGACATCGTGGTGGCGTGTTCCGCAATGGATGTTGTTTTTTCCTGCTTTCTTACAGCGTTCTGGTGTTCATCACGTCTAGCTTGAATTCTTCTATTAGTTTGCCCCACATAGGTTTTATGACAGTCTGCACATGGAATCTCGTACATTCCCTGTTGTTCTAACGGGATCCTCGTCTTCGGAGTCCTCAACACCGTGCTTATTTTTCTGTCTGTATTGAAAATAGTATCGATATTGTGTCTCCGTAGAACTCTTGCAATACTGTCCGTGGTCCCCTTGACATACGGTAAATAAGCCTTGGTTATTGGTGTCTCATGCTCCTCGTCTGTTTGTCTCGGTTTTGACTTTAGGGCTCTTTGTATATTTCGGTCTGTAAATCCGTTTTGTCTCAGAGCTGTTTTTAAACTGTCCATTTCCTGTTTGATGTTATCCTGGTCAGCTAGCCTTTGTGACCTGGTTACTAAAGTCTTGACGACGGCTTGTAGTTGGGCTGGGTGGTGATGAGAATTAGCATGAAGGTATCTGTTGGTGTGAGTTGCTTTCCTATATACTGTATGGCCAAGGGTTCCATATTGCTTCCTATTTATGAGAACATCAAGGAATGCCAGTTGATTGTTGGCTTCAACCTCCATGGTAAATTTTATTTTGTGATGGATGCCATTAAGGTGATCTAAAAAAGTATTGAGGTGTTCCCTCCCATGAGGCAAAATCACAAATGTATCATCCACATATCGCAACCACAAACTGGGTTTAAGAGTTGTTGTTCTTAGTGCCAAGTCCTCAAAGTTCTCCATACAAAGGTTCGCTATAACTGGTGAGAGTGGCGATCCCATTGGAGCTCCTTCCACTTGTTTGTATCGTTGGTTCTCGTAAACAAAATAGGTGTTCATCAGACAGTGCCTTGTTAAGTCTACAAGGTGTTGAGGTGGTTTGTATTTTTCTATTATGATATCCAAGGCTTCGTCGATAGGGATGTTGGTGAAAAGGGACACTACGTCAAAACTTACAAAAGACACTCTGGTTGTAAGACCGTTTTTCTAAGAATTTCGATGAAATGTGTCGAATTTTTTACATATGAGTCTCCCCCTCTGCAAACGGTTGAAGTTGTTGGGCTAGGTATTTGGCTAGGTGTTGTGTTGGGGATCCAACTGAGCTTACTATTGGCCTCAAAGGTGCACCCTCTTTATGTACTTTTGGCAACCCATAGAATTTCGGACATCTCGATGACTTTTCACGCGGAATGAGTTGCAGTTGGAGATTTTTGTCGATCCTACTTGCTTGGATTTTGGCCTTGGTTGTTTTCTCTAGATAAGTTGTTGGGTCAGTAGTAATTTGTTTATATGCTGGATCTTGTAGCAATATTTGAATTTTGCTTGAATAATCCGCTGTATCTAAAATTACAGTCGCATTTCCTTTATCAGCAGGTAGAATGACAATGTCCTTGTTGAGGCACAGTTGTTTCAAGGCCTCATTTTCTTCTATAGATAGGTTCCTTTTGGGTGGTTTAGACTTTCTTAGAACATGTGACACATCTTGTCTAATTATTTCAGCGGTGTTCGCATCTAATTTTGAAACTGCTGTTGCCACATATTATGCTCTCTGTTGGTATGTGAGAGGGAGCAATAGCGTAATTGAATCCCTTAGCCAACACGCCAATCGAGGAAGTGTTCAATTGGACCGAAGATAAGTTATAAACGGTTTTATTCGTTACCAATTGCCGTGAGGTTAGACTGTGACCGTTATTTTCCGAGACAAATTCGTTTTTGGGCTTCTGTTGGAGCTTCAATTTGTTAAATTTTGCCTGTTGTTGCATTTTTTGTTAACTCTGCATTGGTTTCGTCCCTAAATTCGCTAATCTCATCGAATTTATCCCATATTATCGGGTGGAGTGTATTGCTTACCTGTAGGTGGATATCTAGGAGTTTAGTATTAAGAACATCCAAATCTCTTCTGACATCACGTATGGCTTCCCTAAGTAGTGCACAACTAGCTTTCCATAAGATATTTTGTGTTTTTCTGTTATTCTTCCAGAACTTTACCGTCATGTTTTTCGGAATAACTCCTTCATCGCGGCATCGTTGTAAAAAATGTAGATCGCACAAAAGTTTGCTTCTTTTCGCGCGTAATTTCTCAAATGTTTTACACAAATGAAAAGTATTCTCCCCGTAGAGATTCACTATATTTGTTTTTAAGTTTTCGCGGGCACTAAATGTTTTAAGTGGTTTCCGGGAATTCATCCGCCTAGTTGATAACTGATCCCTGTCGGGATCGATGGTAAAATGGCGACGTTTCGGCAGAGTCACATCTGCCCTCTTCAGGTAGGTTCGCACAATTCTCGTAGCCTTCTGCTTTCGCTTCTAGTTACTCGAATACTAAGATTTTCTGGAGCGAGCGCGCTGTTATATAGTCACAGCTCGGCCCCTATCGGTTGACACCGTGAACGGCTGCGTGTGATTGGCCCTTGGCGTTCAGTGGGCACGGCTCCATCCTGCTGATTTGTTATTTTCGGTTGACTTGTTATTCGGCGGGTACGGGCCGGTACGGTGTTTAGTAGGATTTTCCAACAATTCGATAAGTTCTGAATTTCATTGCGGGTGTTTAGACTGTGAGGTCTCTACGCTATTTCAATTGCCTCTCTTGCGAGTCTTGATTTCGGGTGTTCTATATTTGCCAGTACTCTGGTGTTCTCAAAGTCTATTCGGTGTGACATCGTGACATCCTAGATCTCCACCTACAGGTAAGCAATACACTCCACCCGATAATATGGGATAAATTCGATGAGATTAGCGAATTTAGGGCCGAAAACGAATTCAGAGTTAACAACAATTCAACAACAGGCAAAATTTAACAAATTGAAGCTCCAACAGAACCCAAAAAGGAATTTGTCTCGGAAAATAACGGTCACAGTCTAACCTCACAGCAATTGGAAACGAATAAAACCGTTTATAACTTATCTTCGGTCCAATTGAACACTTCCTCGATTGGCGTGTTGGCTAAGGGATTCAATTACGCTATTGCTCCCTCTCACATACCAACAGAGAGCATAATATGTGGCGTGGAAACAGCAGTTTCAAAATTAGATGCGAACACCGCTGAAATAATTAGACAAGATGTGTCACATGTTCTAAGAAAGTCTAAACCACCCAAAAGGAACCTATCCATAGAAGAAAATGAGGCCTTGAAACAACTGCGCCTCAACAAGGACATTGTCATTCTACATGCTGATAAAGGAAATGCGACTGTAATTTTAGATACAGCGGATTATTCAAACAAAATTCAAATATTGCTACAAGATACAGCATATAAACAAATTACTACTGACCCAACAACTTATCTAGAGAAAACAACCAAGGCCAAAATCCAATCAAGTAGGATCGACAAAAATCTCCAACTGCAACTCATTCCGCGTGAAAAGTCATCGAGATGTCCGAAATTCTATGGGTTGCCAAAAGTACATAAAGAGGGTGCACCTTTGAGGCCAATAGTAAGCTCAGTTGGATCCCCAACACAACACCTAGCCAAATACCTAGCCCAACAACTTCAACCGTTTGCAGAGGGGGCAGACTCATATGTAAAAAATTCGACACATTTCATCGAAATTCTTAGAAAAATGGTCTTACAACCAGAGTGTCTTCTTGTATGTTTTGAAGTAGTGTCCCTTTTCACCAACATCCCTATCGACGAAGCCTTGGATATCATAATAGAAAAATACAAACCACCTCAACACCTTGTAGACTTAACAAGGCACTGTCTGATGAACACCTATTTTGTTTACGAGAACCAACGATACAAACAAGTGGGATCGCCACTCTCACCAGTTATAGCGAACCTTTTTATGGAGAACTTTGGGGATTGGCACTAAGAACAACAACTCTTAAACTCAGTTTGTGGTTGCGATATGTGGATGATACATTTGTGATTTGGCCTCATGGGAGGGAACACCTCAATACTTTTTTAGATCACCTTAATGGCATCCATCACAAAATAAAATTTACCATGGAGGTTGAAGCCAACAATCAACTGGCATTCCTTGATGTTCTCATAAATAGGAAGCAAGATGGAACCCTTGGCCATACAGTATATAGGAAAGCAACTCACACCAACAGAGAATTCTACGGAGACACAATATCGATACTATTTTCAATACAGACAGAAAAATAAGCACGGTGTTGAGGACTCCGAAGACGAGGATCCCGTTAGAACAACAGGGAGTGTACGAGATTCCATGTGCAGACTGTCATAAAACCTATGTGGGGCAAACTAATAGAAGAATTCAAGCTAGACGTGATGAACACCAGAACGCTGTAAGAAAGCAGGAAAAAACAACATCCATTGCGGAACACGCCACCACGATGTCACACCGAATAGACTTTGAGAACACCAGAGTACTGGCAAATATAGAATACCCGAAATCAAGAGTCGTAAGAGAGGCAATTGAAATAGCGAAGAGACCTCACAGTCTAAACGCACGCAATGAAATTCAGAACTTATCGAATTGTTGGAAAATCCTATTAAACACCGTACCGGCCCGTACCCGTCCAATAACAACTCCACCGAAAATAACAAATCAGCAGGATGGAGCCGTGCCCACTGAACGCCAAGGGCCAATCACACGCAGCCGTTCACGGTGTCAACCGATAGGCTACGAGCCGCGACTATATAACAGCGCGCTCGCTCCAGAAAATCTTAGTATTCGAGTAACTAGAAGCGAAAGCAGAAGGCTACGAGAATTATGCGAACCGACCTGAAGAGGGCAGATGTGACTCTGCCGAAACGTCTTCATTTTACCATCGATCCCGGCAGGGATCAGTTATCAACTACGCGGATGAATTCCCGGAAACCACTTAAAACATTTAGTGCCCGCGAAAACTTAAAAACATATATATATATATATATATATATATATATATATATATACATTTTATTTATTTTTTAACAATTTCTAAATCTTGGTCTTTGTAATAATACAAGTGCTCTTTTAAAGCAATACATAATTGCGAGGTATCCTCTGGACAGAATGCTCTTATAATTTTTTTCAATAGGAAGCCTACAAAGCAAACATGTCCATGTAGAAATCTGATCTAACAAGTCGTGATGAAACTTACAAAAATTCAGTTTATTCAAAGAGTTTACTTTAGCTAGTATAATGGAATCGACTGCTAGAAGACTACACACATCAGTATAGTTTAGATATAAAATCGATACGTGTTTCATAGGCATAATCTGTTTCACGTCGTCGTATTGTGCTCTAGATATATGCAAAAAGTCACCACAAGATATCGGTTCTGTAAACTCCATTGATGATGGTGATGTTGATGAGGTGTTCTCGAAAAAATTTCTTTTCAGGTGGTTCAATTGGACAACGATATCTCCCCATTTCACAGCAGACATTACAATTTACATTGGGGAGCCTTTAGTTGTTGTTTTTTGCAGGATAACCACTGGTGAGTAGGATCTTGCGGGGCTGAGTGCACACTGGATTTCACAGCATGGGGTATCCAACAAGGGAAACCTCGAGCGTAATAGGTAGTACTTTTCCTTATTGGCTGCATTCTCGTACATTTGTAGGACACGGTCCAAATTGGCGGTGTAGTCGGTACTCGAATCACTATCACTATACCCGTTTTCACACTGTTCGAATTCAACGTCAAAAGTGTCACTACTGGTGCTGCTGCTATTACTGCTGTTGCTATTACCCTGAACACAGGGTGAAAAGTTTACACTTCTACTAGAGCTAAAGTCGGTAAAAAAACCTTGTTCTGTTCCCATTTTCACTATTGCACAAAACTGAAATCCTGTATGGAAAATTTCACTGTTTTATATGGTTATCCCTACTCTTCACACACCCTCACTTGTTTGACCTTTAGGTTATTACCAACGTTAGTGCACCTGTAATGTGTCTAATCAAATCCCGGCCAACAAACTTACGAACAGCGAATTATTTTTATCTATATTTGAAATATTATGTATGGAAATATATATATAATTTTCCTGTAATTCAACTACAACAGCCTGTTGAATACAGCTGGTTGTAACGTGGGAGACTGGAGGCTAACCCTCCAAAAATCCTATATATATATATATATATATATATATATATATATATATATATATATATATATATAAATATATACAGGGTGTAAACGGTTTGAGTGGAAAGATTTTGAAGAACAATACTTCAGGCAAAAACAAATCAAAAAGCTTTATAACATTTTCTAAAATAAACTATAGTTTTGCCAAAAAGAACACATAAAGTTAGATTTTATGTAGCCCTTGCTACAGTGAATAATACAATAATTTCGATTTCAAAATGTCGGTAAATCTAAATATGTAAATACTCAATAGCTTATACATCTTTAATAGCCACATTAAACATGAAAATTGATTATTTAAACTCAAAATATGCTTTTATAATTTAGTGTAAGTTTCTCCGAATAGATATGGCAACGTGGCATACAGACCAACTTATTTACTACATTTTTTACTTTAACGACGACAGAGAGTTACGATTGTTTTTTGCGATTTCGATTCTTGTAAATAAGAATTGATAAACGGTAAAGTGATTTGAATAATATCTATTTGATGTAGACTGCGTGGGTTGCTTTCCATTTATAATAAATTTTTTAAATAAATAAAATCGGTTGTGATTAGTGTGTAAGTTCGAAAATTAAGAATAGTGCGACAGTATTTATTTGTGATAAATAATGGCCGATTATACAATTAGGGAAATACATGACATGCTCTTAATTTATAGGGAAAGCAGACGTAATTGCAGAATAGCAAGAATGTTATACAGGGAAAGGTTTGCAAACAGATGCCTGCCCAATGCTAGGACATTCGTAGCTGTTTCGCAGAGGCTTCTGGAAACAGGTAGTGTAATACCACAAATAAACAATCGCGGACCACAGCGACATAATCGTATCTTAGCTGCTGAGGATCAAATACTAGACCTTATCGACATCAACTCATATCGTAGCACACGGAGTATTGGAAGTGAGCTGCCAATTTCTCACACTGTTGTTCATAGAACATTACGGGAACAATTGCTCTATTCATATCACATGCAGCGGGTTCAAGAGCTTTCAATTGATGATTTTCAACCAAGACTCAATTTCTGTAGTTGGTTCCTCAGAAAACATCGACAATTTCCTAATTTTGTGAACAATATTTTAACAACAGATGAAGCAAGTTTTAATAGGAATGGTATAATAAATTTTCATAATACGCATTCGTGGTCTGAGTTAAATCCGCACGAAATACGCCAGTCAGTATTTCAACACCAATTCTCAGTTAACGTGTGGGCTGGAATAGTTGGTGAATACTTGGTTGGGCCATTTATACTGCCTGCACGTTTGACAGGTGAGAATTACCTTTATTTTTTGAACAACACGCTACCAGATTTGTTAGATGAAGTGAACCTACAAACACGTTCCAATATGTGGTACTTACATAACGGAGCACCTGCCCACGCAAGTCATCTAGTTGTCGACTTCTTAAATAGAACATTTCCCCGTCGTTGGATTGGTCGAAACGGACATATACGTTGGCCAGCAAGATCTCCTGATCTCAATCCTTAGATTTCTACTTATGGGGACACATGAAAAGTAAGGTTTACACGACTCCAATTATTGACGAGAATGACCTTAGACAACGCATTTTTGACGCTGCTGACGAAATCCGAAATATTCCAGGAATTTTTCCTCGCATACGTGAAAATTGGATTAAACGGTGTCGTGCTTGTGTCGATAGTAATGGTGGGCATTTTGAATATTTGCTGTGAATAATCCGTTGTTTCAACTCAGTTCTATCATTATAATAAATTCGGTAAGTAGGATTACATATTTACTTGTCTAATATAAATAATATTAATTAAATCAGTAATAATGACTCTTCGAATAATTTAACTGGTAAAAAACTACATATACACATCTCTTGAGTTGAATATCATATTTACCCAACTTTGTATAATTGCATAAAAGAAACCGCCAAATACAAATTCTAATTGCAATACCTTGTATTAAAAACGTAAATATTGTCAACAAAATATTTCATACTTTTTAATTTAATTCTAAGGTCAATATCATCAGTCAATACAAAAATACAGGTGTTTATTTCTTTGTCGGCGTATTCATACATTTATTATTCGCGCTAAGAGTGAATCTGCTTCGAACGCGAGCGACGTTGCCGGATTGACAATAATTTACTTAATATGTTTTAGGGTTTTTCTTGGTCATTAAGGCCTACTGACCATAGTGGTATAAGAGTTTTTTGTTTAATTTGGTGTATACTACCTCCACCTAAAATATATGCACTCAAACTATTTACACCCTGTATATATATATATATATAGTTATGGAATTAAAATAGCCATAAACCAAAATAAAAGGAAATATATCAAATTGAGTCAAAGACAGAATGTAGACAAAAAGCATGTTACTAGAAAATATGTTGGTTGCATAACCATCAGGTGCATTTTTATGAATAAAGGAAATATTTTATTAATAATAAAGCAAATTTCTTGAAATATATGGTAAGGGTTGAAAAGAATCAACCGAAATTCAGGTGTTAAGATATAAAAGGCTTAATAAAACCATTTATTGAATGAAGCAGCACAACTTTTATATTTCAATTTCGAAAACAAGCCATTCCAACGAGACAATAAAAAGGAGAAATAATTGTAAATAAACTATCTGGACTTTGAGAAAGGGAAAATATGTATAATATAGGAAATAGTTAAGATAATTTTAGTAATAATAAAAGGTGTAAATACTCACAAGTAGTCATAAAAAGTAATTCAAAATGTTGATGAGTCATCATATATCGAGAATGCATATCTTGAGATATAACTCTAAAAATACTGATGTAAGTTGTGAGGAAAACATTAAAATCCATGCTAGACACCTAAAACAATATTAATTAGTAAAAATACAGGCAATTGCAACAGTACAAAATAAATTAATAAGCAAAGCATCATGTAAACCACTAGCAGAGAAAATTTAAATGTAAATAACTTTGAAATTAATTAATAAAAATAAAAGAAAATTGTTCAATAAACATTAGAGATGATAAGGAAGAGAATTTTATAACTTAAATTTCAATTATTCAAAATTTTGTTGTAAATTTGTGTAAAGGATAAGAAAAGTTGAATGACCTTAAAAAAGTCATGACCAATAAAAAGTAAACAAAGCATTTAAACGAAATTTTACAAGAATAAAAAAAGTTCTTAAAATAAAATAAACTATAAGAAAAACATCATTTAATAAGGATAAAAGAAAATTTTTGTTTCTTATGGAGTTTCCCTTGGGCTAAGTAAGCGTGGGTGACGGGCCAGACAGAATTTGTTAAACGCATCAAAACAAATGAATACGCCCCAAAACAATTGAAAATTTCATCCAAATAGGGTTCGGGGCCAGATTAAACGCAACTTAGCAGGCAGTTGTTTTTAAAATACTATAAAAGCTTACGTTTTGATAGCAGCGGTCTCTTTCGTTCCTGATTTTTGAATAGCAGCAGTCTCTGTAGTTCATGATTTTTGAGTATAATTAATCTCAGAGCATGTGATGTGTTGTTTTCTTTACAATAACCTAAGAACTTGTTAGTAGAGGTTAAGCAGTGAAAAGTGGTTAGACATATTGTCAAAACAATTCCAATGACATTTAGGTGTGTGTAGTGTAGTGCATATTTGACCGACGAAAATGACAGTTAAGTGGGAATTTCAAATAAACATTGGTACAGATCAACAAAAATGTTGAGTTGATAAATAGTAAATAATTTATTTGTTTGGTTAAATTATTTATATTATGTTAATAAAGGATGATGTTGAAATTTGAAATGGAAAGTTGTGTTGAATTTATTATGAGCCAAGAATAACATTGAACACTTAGAGTACATCTAGATTCTTTTCAATAAAAATAAAATTTTAAATTCAATTCAGAAAAATTTAAAAGTTAAAGAGGTTTGAATTAATAAAAATGAGTAATATTGTTGAACAAGTGAAAGAAAATAGAAGCAGAGCAATTATAAGGAAAATAAAAATGTAAGTATCAATTTTAAATATTAGAACTTGTTGAACCACCTTGAGGTAGGAGTATGAATGCTATATGTAAAAATTAAACCCTGAGAATTTTGAATTAAATCCAATAAAGTTTAGAATAATAAATTTATATAAAAATAATAATATTACCATGAACTATTAATAATAATAAATATAATTAAATTCAAAATAAATTGACAACCAATGTAAAGAGCACAAAATTTAGTGGGTACAAATCAAAATAAATTGGCTAGCCCAAAGTGTGGTTATACAGGGTGTAAATAGTTTGACTGCATATATTTTAGGTGCAGATAGTACCCACCAAACAAAACAAAAAACTCTTATAACACTATGGTCTAAAGGCCTTAATAAGCAAGAAAATTTGAAATACATGTTAAGTAAATTATTGTCAATGTGGCAACGTCGCGCTAAAAATGAGATTTGCTTGTAGCGTGAATAATAAAGGAATGAGTCACCCCAAAAAAATGAACACCTGTTATTTGTTTGTATTAAATAATTTCATAGTTTCGAGTGCCGGTAGATTTATTTAGGTACATAAAATTTTATGAAATATTATTTTCAAAAATGTACCCTTTTAATATCTATGTATTGAAATGAATATTTATATTTGGCGATTTAATTTATGGATCAAGTTGAAGAAGGGAGGATACAAAGTTGTTTACATTATGATACAAAAATAATGCGATACAAACTATATTAAACAAAACATTTATTATATGTAGTTCTTTTATGTGTTAAATTCTTCGAGAAATAATTGTTACTAAGAAATTAATATTACTTATCTTAGACAAATAAAAACCTTTGACCTGCAGGATGTCATTATGATAGAGCTCTGGCGAGCAAACGGATTATTTATAGTAAATATTCAAAATTCAAAATTCTTGTTATTACATTTGCTTTCCCCACAAATTAATAGCAAATCAGGTCTATACCTAATTGTATGATTGTCACTGTTTGTCACAAAATAATACACTCGAACTCACAATTCACAACAGATTTTATTTATTTTTCCAATTTATATTTTAAAATGAAAATCAAATAACATACGCTATGTCGAATGTCACGCAAAAATCACTATCACTTTCTTAAAAGAACTGGGCAGCAAAAAAGCATTCATGGCAGCGGCTAGCTGTAGTACTGAGTATATGCTATGTTGCCACATCTGATCGGAGAAACGTAGGGCAAATTATAACAGAATATATAGAGTTTAAATAATAATTTTGAAGCCGGAAATAATCTATTATTCACTGTAATAAAGGCTACAGAACTTCTAACTTTTTCATTTTTTTTGGCAAAACTATAGTTTATTACACCCTATATATATATATATATATATATATATATATATATATATATATATATATATATATATAGGGTGTATTACACCCTATATATATATATATATATATATATATATATATATATATATATATGTTACTTCTGATGTCCTGACGAGTATGAAATGTAATTGACTGTTCTCGGGAATCTCGTGTGTTTGTCTTGTTTTTAGAGAAGACACTATTTCGACGTTTCAATGAGATCTCACTCATCTTCATCGGGATTACTGATGTTGTCACTCACTAAGCGTAGTACAAATTGATCAAATTGATCTGCTGCTGCTTTTCGTCTTTGCTTTTATGCTATTGACTGGGGGGCGTGGTCTTGTTTGCTCTGGTCAATCAGAGTTCTTGCCCTTTGACGGGTTATGGGTCCGCTTGTCATTGCGATATTGTTGGGTCTAGGAACAGTATTTACGTTATTTGTTCTTTTTTCTGGAGATTTCATTTTAATGCTAATATAGCGGTCTATTAGTGCAGCTCTCCAAGTAGGTGGGAGGCGTTGCGCATCGTCCCGTTTATTAAGGTTTGTTTTACGTTTTTCTATTTCAATAGATTCCCTGATAATTGTTTTATAGTTTTCGCTTTTTGCTAACATCTTCATCTTGTCGAAATCTATTTGATGACCGGTATTTAGATGGTGTGATAACGCAGACGTCGCTGTTTTTTGTTTTACTGCGTTTCTGTGTTCTTCTCTCCGGGCACTTGTTTTTCTGTTCGTTTGGTAGACGTACGCGAGGTCGCAGTCCTTGCACGGTATATCATATACACCCTGATCTCGAGGGGAATTTTCTCTTTAGGTGACGGTATGATCTCTCCAATTTTTCTGTGTTTTTTGAAAACTGTTTTTATATTGTGTTTTGCTAGTACTTTTCCAGTTTTGTCAGTTGTGCCCCGTACGAAGGCAATAAAGGCTGTCGAAATGTTTTCATCTTCTGTTGTGGGTTTTGGTTTTTGTGTAAGTGCTTTCTGTATTATGTGATGTTTATAACCATTTGATGTTAATCCCTCTTTTAGAATATTCAACTCGGCCTTACTGTTTTCGTTGGCTGTTAGAGTTTGAGATCTGCGGGTTAGGGTTTTAACTACTGAGAATAACTGAGCGGGGTGGTGTTTCGAGTTTGCGTTGAGGTATCTGTTTGTTTGCGTGGTTTTCCGGAATACTGTGTGTCCAATGGTTACGTCGGGTTTCTTTTTTATTAATAGGTCGAGGAATGGCTGTTGGTTGTTTTGTTCTGTTACCATAGTGAATGTAATTTTCGAGTGTGTTTTGTTTAGATGATCCAGAAACTTGTAGAGTTGTTCTCTACCACGTGGCCATATTATAAAAGTGTCATCGACGTAGTACCGTAACCATAGCTTAGGCTGATATTCCGTGGTGTGTAGAGCCTGCCTTTCGATCTTTTCCATAAAAAATTGCTATTACTGAGGACAAAGGAGACCCCATTGGCGCGCCTTCAATTTGCTTGTAACGTTGTCCTTCGTAAGTAAAATACGTGTTTGATAAGCAGTGGTTTGCTAGGCTGATTATATGTTCTGGAGGGTGGTACTTGTCTTCGATGTAGTGTAGGGCCTCCGTCACAGGTACTTTTATAAAGAGAGAGACAACATCGAAACTCACTAATATATCGTCCTTGTGTATATTCATATTCCGTATAATGTTTAGGAGATGTTGTGAGTTTTTGACATATGATGTCATCGGCTCTACAAAGTTGTTTAGCTAGGAATTTTGCTAAGAGATGTGTCGGAGACCCTATTGCGCTGATTATTGGCCGAAGTGGGGCATCTGGTTTGTGGATTTTGGGGAGACGGTATAACTTCGGGCATCTGGACGATTTTTCCTTTGGAATTATTTTTCTAGATATCTTCATTTATCGAGCTTGCTTTTATTTTTACCTTCTATGATTTATCCAAGTATGTTGTATGATCATTTTTCACTGGTTTGTATGACTCGTCTAGGAGGTCCCCGATTTTCTTGTCGTAATCTTTGGCGTCTAGAACTACGTTGGCATTTCCCTTATCTACTAGAAGTATGACGATGATGTTGTCTCTTTTCAGGTCACGTAGGGCGTGCACTTCTTCTATTGAAAGGTTTTGTTTCGGAGGTTTTGTTTTCCGTAGGATGTACTTAACGTCCTGACAAATTGTTTCTGCTGTCTTTTCGTTTGTTTTGGATATAGCAGTTTCCACCCTGCAGATAATGTCCTCTACTGGTATTTTTGTGGGAGCTATTGCGTAGTTGAAGCCCTTTGACAGAATGGCAACTTTTGCAGGTTTCAGTGGTCGGTTGGAAAGGTTGTGGTTTGGGCAGGTCGCACCTGATGTTACTGTTTGTTCATTTTCTGTAGTTGTTTTAGTCGATTTACCTTCTCTTTCTGGCGGCTTATTCTAATTCAGCGTCTGTTTGGGCTCTGTGTTCTGCTAACATGTCGATGGTGTTCCAAAGTTTATTTTATTATTTAATGTAAGCCTGAGGTTGGATAGATTCAGGTCGGTCGTGTTTAGTTTTCCTCTAACAATTTGAATTAGTTCTCGTAGAAGGGCTTTGCTTGCTCTGTTTAGAATATTCTGAGTTGGTCTAGTTTGCATGTGAAAATTCAGTCTGCAGCACGTGGGAATGATGTCTTGATCTCAGCAGTGACGTAAAAAGCTAGGTCGCATATCAGTCTCGATTTTTTGTGCACAGCTTCTCGAATATCTTGATGTCTGATGATACTTCCTTTCCGTAGTGGTATATGATGTTACTTCTGATGTTCTCACGAGTATGCAATGTAATTGACTGTTCTCGGGAATCTCGTGTGTTTCTCTTGTTTTTTCTTTTTCGACGTTTCAATGAGATCTCACTCATCTTCTTTGGGATTACTGATGTTGTCATCATGTGCGGCGAGGAGGCCCCCTTACTACTAAGCACCAGTAAAGGCAATTGTTGTAGAAATGATTAGCAAAGAACAAAGTGAAATTTTAACAAAATTATGTGATCTTCAAAGTGGACAATATTAACATATTTGAGAAACGCTACAACAGAATACCGACATGTAATGTTTCTTGAAAACATGTATATATAAAGCTACATCCGCCATATATCTGCACGGAAACACCAAATCTTTTAGTCTAAAAAATCAGGTATAACAGTAAAAGACAAATGAGAAATAATAAAGTTTTAGAAGATCATTTAAAAAATCACATTGGCTAGATAATAAAGTAATGCCTAGTAACTATTGCAAACTTATGGTGCACATAAATATATAAGGTTTGCATTATTTTAACAAATTTATCCCAATATTACAAGATATATAGTGTCACCATTATTATTGTAATGTATAGTGTCACCATTATTATTCTTTTATCTAAATTAACGGTTTACAAAGTAATATTTTGTTTTTGATTATATTTTTCTGAGGACAGGTTATTTAAATACGGTGTGTCCAAAATTCGCTTCTCTATGCAGCACAAGTCAAATGAGGAAAGTTGTAGAGGAAATTTAGTGCATTTGAAATATGGCTTCGGATTTACGATCAATCATTTGATTTTGAAAATAATCGGCAAAAACCGAAAATGGCGAATTTTGTTTTTCGCCAATAAATCCGAACCGGTTAATTTGAATGCTGTTAAGATGTGACACTTTTGTTAGGACAAATAAGATGGCATGTATCACATATCTCAAAGGTCAGTGTATTGAACCTAATAGATGTCGGTGACATCTACCGTCTATTGAGTAATTAGGTTCAATACACTGACTGTTGTCTTACTGATGTGTATAACATCCAAGTATTTCACTTTAGAACTTGTCATTCAAGGAAGCGTATTATCTGTATATATATCTCAAAGGTCATTTGTTATCCCGCAAACCGCCTCAACTTTTTTTATGGCCGCCATATTGGACTTTTAATTTTTAAAAACCAGTCCAGTGATGTCTCACAAATGCATACAAAATTTTAGTTTTATCTAAATATCACATTTCATAAAGTTGGGCCATGACTTGTTTGTATCAGAATAACATTAATCAATTGTAGTCAAAGAAAAATCGATTCCCTTAAAATATTTATCATTTTATACTGGGTACCCAATTAAAAACCGTAAGTTAGATGAAACTACCAATGACGCAACACCAAACGTTACTTACAACTTTGGTCTGTAAACATTTCTCTGCCACTTCGTGGGGGTTTTCAACATCCCAATTATGAGTATTGTTCTTATTACGATTCTATAATTCGTAAAAGTAAAAATCGTACAAGACAAAATCGGAATTTTCATTACACTTCTTACTATATTGCTCAAAGAAACGCATTGTCTTGAAAATTAGTTTCCTTAAGTTATTGAACTATTAGGAGTTTATGGTACTTATACTGTCTTAACTCTCTCTTTGTCGATGCACTAGTTGACATATGATGACAGTTTGTAAAATGTTTCTATCTCCATTTTGTTTTCAATATTAACACAATTTTTTTGGGTCTAAAGCTCTGACTGAAGTTAAAAGTGTGAGAGTTGTTTTTTTAGTAAATAATACATTTTTCTCTGATTAAAATCATAAATGTGAAACACAAATTATAGAAACCTGTTAAAAATGTCCGGTATTCCCTATACAAATGAAGAAATGTTAGACATATTAACGCTGTACTTACATTAGACGCAAACGGCGACTTCACCTCAACCAAGGTATTTAGATATGTATCTTAAACGACGACAGCCTCATAAAGCCCAATTCAGAAAAATCCTTGTTAATTTAATTAACTATGGGGCTTTCGAATAACCTAGAAGCCGAAACAATATTGAAAATAAAAATCGAAACACAAATATTTTACTAACTGTCAATGAAAGCTTAATGCCTAGGTAAGAACTGATGGATGGGAATTTTCTCTATATAAATGGACACCAATCTGCAATTCTGTAATTTAATACCTACGTAGTAATTAAAAACTTAATTAGATTTTACATTATGGCATGAATGGCCCTATTATTTATTAATCCTGATTTGTTGAGAAGTCGTTATTTAGGTTGATATTCTAAGGAAAATGCGCTAAACATATTAGTTGCTAATCTTTTTTGAGACACATCATTTCCTCCTTATTTACGTTAATGTTTTATTGGAAATGCAATGCGTTAATTCATTATTTTCTTGTTAATGTTACATTGCGACATATAAATCATGGCCTACATAGAAAAATTAAAGCCTAATTTACGTTAGTGTTATATTACGTTGATACTCAAATCTTTTAATCCCATTTCAAAAATTAAGAAATATAATATGAAGGCCGTAATTAAATGAAAGTAGTTTGCTGGATGACAAAAGATTTGGGACATGTGATATATGCCATGTTATTCGTTAAAAAAGTGGCCTAATAGTGTCACATCTTGACCGCTATTGAATTAATTGTTTCTGATTTACCGGCCATTTTCGGTTGTTGCCGGTTATTCCCAAACCAATTGACGGATTGTAAACTTGAAGCCAGTAATCGAACGCACTAAGTTTTCTCTAAAAGTTTCCATCATTCACCTTTGCTGTAGGTATAATAGGAGCCGAGATGCCTCTACAGAGAAGCGAATTTCGACACCCTATTTACCTCCATATAAGTATATTGTTTGAAAGTTTCCGTTGGTATCTTCTCAATCGGCTTGTGTAGACGGAGAGCTGTTGTCGTAGACTGTCCAGGCACTGCTGAGATGTGATGTTTTCTCCATCCCACTGGGAGTGTATTCGGTTATTGTCTATGATAGTATTGACAAGCCTTTCTATTCTGTTGTTCCTGACTCCTTGTTGGTATTCGGTCAGTCTTCCAACGTCTTTCCGAAGAGAATTGATTTTTCCCTCAAGTCGCCTTTGCCCAGGTGGTATTGTAGGTGTTTGTTTAAATTGGGGATGGTCTTGCTTTAGTCTTACTGCGACCCCAATTGTTCTGTAGATGGAAGTTCCAACAAATTAGATGATTGTGTGTAGCGACTCTAACGTATTAGCACCTAAAACATAGTTTGGCAAGATCAATTTGTTCATAGCCTGCAAGACGATACCCAATTTCTTAGAAGATCTTAGTTTGGGAAGAGCTCCTTCCATTTCTGCTTGGATCTTCTCAAGCAGGGCAGCGTTGGTTGGCTGTTCTTGTTGTCGTTCTTGAGTCTCGTCCGCCCTTTGTGCCAAAGTTGTATCAGGCTCTGGATCGATTGTATTTTGACCAAATAGTTCGCGCTCAACTTCGCTCTTTATTCTGTCCAGTTGTTCAGGCGAAATAAGGCCATTTGTCAAGATGACACGATATTGATCTGCGACTCTCTGCTCAGTAACTTGAAGCTCTGGGTACCCACGACAGAACTCTTGATGGAGTATTTGGCGATATCCAGTCTTGTCCTGGCCAAGGTTCGTAATTCTGTAAATCGTGAGCATTATAAATTTATTCATGGCGCCAGTCCATTTCATATGCTGTCTTTTTAGTCCCGCTTATGTGAGCGCTGGCTGTTGATCCTGCGCAACACTTTCTGCCGGTGGAGTTCTCGTTCTCTTTTGACTCCGTTGGGGATGGTCACGTTGTTGTTGTGACTGTATTGGTTGTGGTTCTTCTGGTTCATTGGCTGTAGCTCTTTGGACGGCAGGAGCCCGCCTCCTCAGCACCCTGCCACCGACTTCCCGCATGCTGTGGAATCTACGTCAAGAAATACAAGAGTTCAGAGAAGAAATGACCCACCGACAAGAAAAGGCCAACAATGATTTAGCAGTGGAGAGACATGAAGAATGTCAGATAGAAAATATGAATGGGAAAATAAATCAAGTCCAAGAAAAAGTTCAATATACGGAGAAGCAGATCCAAAATTTAGGGGAGAAGATATCACAAAATGACAGGGATTTCCAACAGCAATTACAAGAAGAGATCAATCGAATAGAACAAACAAGGATACTCATGGTGTTGGAAAGATCAATGGTGATGGACAACAGTGTGAAAATTAATGGAAAAGTTGGAAAGATCCATCCATGCACGTTTATTTGGACGATGAAAACTCAATTACAGGGTGTGAGAAATATTGAAGACATCAACATTAGGATGAGACAAGGTATGGTAGATAGTACAGCGTTATAGTTTGCTTCTATTGAAGGGGAAATTATTAACAATATGGAGGAAGAATTGCTGAAACTATTGTAGTTCAAAATATCAAGAAAGTGGACCAATTTGTAAATTATTTAAATTGAATTCAGAACGTGAAAAATAATCAGCAAGGGAATAATCAAAATCAAGTGAGAAGCCGAAGCCTAGAAAATAAACCAATATGAAATGGAAACAGAGGTTAATTCAAGGATAGGATAAACTATGAAGACAATAGAGGATTCCCGAACAGAAACTATAATAATCGAGGAAATGGTAATCAATTTAATGGTAGGAATAATTTTTGGGAAAATAATGGGATTTAAAATAGAAATTATAATGTAAGATCAAATGGAAATGAGAGAAATGGAAATATAGAAGTTATATGAAGAAGTTATGATGGATCTAGACAGCAGGATGAAAACAGAAGAATCAACAACCTTCTAAGGAGAAATAACCAGGAAGAAGTTAGACCTAGAGCAGAAGAAAATAATATAAGTGAAGCAAACAGAGGATGCAACAGAAGAAGGCGAAATTGTGAAGCACAGCAAGGGAACAGAGTTTTGAACAGATCACCAAGTGTCGACCGACAAAAACAAGATATTAATCAGGACGCAAATAACATTTCCAGAAAACACTTTTTTACCAAACAATATATGTACATACCAACAGTGAAAAATGCCAATCCTTTCAAGAACAGATCATTTATTTGGGTTTCAAAATTACAAAGCAAGAGATTGAAATGGATGAAAGTAGAATGAAAGCAATTCAAGAGTATCTTAGACCGAAGAATTTAAAACAATTAAGAGGTTTATTGGTAGTCACAGGATATTACAAAAGACTAATTCCTGATTTGTCCCAAAAAGAACTAAAACTATTACAATTACTAAAGAAAAATGTAAAATGGGTATTGACAGAAGAACATGAAGAAGAGTTTAAAAAGTTAATCTTTTGATTTAATAAAGGTTTAAAAATATTTAATCCGAAGAGAAGTTTATTTTGCAAACGGATGCATCAAAAAATAGAACAGCTGGTGTGTTCCAAACATATGGTGGGAATGAATATCCAATATATTTTTTGTCCAGGGTAACGAAAAAACATGAGAAGAATTATTCGGTATCACAATTAGAATTGCTGAGTATGATATTTTGCGTAAGAGTCATATTATTAAGGAATACATTTGAAATTGAAACAGACAATTCAGCTTTGACATATTTTAAATAACAAATATGGAAACCGCAGGATTCATAGATGGTATCTATTAATGCAAGAATATCCATTTAATATTAAACACATATCGGGGAAGAAAAATATTGTTGCTGATGCTTTAAGCCGAGTGGATGGTTATAGAGAAGAAGATTGTATCAAGATTGGAGTGTACATACTTATAGATCAAGAAGAAGAATTGTCAATAAAGGGAGTCAAAAGAGATCAATTTGAAAATAAGGAAGAAATGGTGAGGAGAGATGTGAAGAAAAATGGAGATGGTATTTATTGTAAAAATATAGATAGAGTGGAATTGTATGCAGTGTCAAGAATTATAGCAATGAAGATTTTAATTAAGCTGCATGTTTTGTATTGACATATGGGATTAAGGAAGCTATGGAAAATATTTAGAGAGAGCTATTATATCAGAAATGATATGAAGTTGTGCGAGAATATAACCAGAACATGTAATATGTGTCAAAAAGTAAAAGCTAAAAATTTTCAAAATACAAATTTTCCTCTATCTATTAGAGCAAACAAAATTTTGCAGGTAGTGGCAATTGATTCTATCAGTCATTTAATAGACACAGATGATGTATATAAACATGTTTTGATAATAGTTGATATTTTTTCCAAATTTGTTAAATTATTTCCCAGAAATAGAACAAATGTAACACATATAAAAAAGGATTGGGTCAGCATTTTATAAAGATCGGAACACCACAGTCAATAATTTTGGATAATGTAACATATTTTCAAAGATTTAAGATTTCTACAATTTTTAAAAGATAACCAAATACAACCAAAATTTATTGGTATCAGACATCCTAATACTAATCCAGTAGAAATATATATAAGGGAGATAATTAAATACTTGAGGATATTTTGTGTACAACAACATACATGATGGAAAGGACATTAAGTCAAGTGGAATGTATTATCAACAATACACACAACAATGTTACGGAAGAGACACTAGAAGTAGTTATGAAAGGAAGACATCCGGAAAGACCAACAATTTTTGTTGAGCCAGTGGAATATAAGACAATTTTGGAAAAAGTCAATAAAAATATGGAAAAAGTAGCCAGAAAGGAGGTGAAGAAAATGAACAACAAAAAGCTAAATTCAAAAAGGGAGATCTGGTAATTGTTTGAAATCTTCGTCAGACGAACTGGAAACATCAACAATGTGCCACGTTGGTGCTACCATATGAAGTACCGTATGAGGTAGACACTGAAGATGGTATGAACAGTTACAGATTAAAAGAGATAGACACCCGGAAGAAACAAAGGAGTTTGAACACGCGACCGACATCTAGGATTTTCGGGGAAACTAGCACATAGAGGTTCCGAATCTGGAGCCATTCCATGTAATTGCTGTTACCCGTAACTCCTAGGTTAGAATGTCATGATGGAATCTTCAGGTTAACTTCACCTGCGTACAAAAGAATGACTCTTCGAAGAGAGTAATATACAAAGGAGTATTTGTATTTATAAATATTATACTTAAAAATAAACAAGGACAAGAATATTTGTTATGTTATAGAGTGTTGAAATTAAACTTAACACAATTTAAAAAGGTAATTTATTGTACATACATATATCTATAATTTGTAAATAGTTCAAGAACATAGTTCATAATTTAAAATATTTCAGTAAAGTCTGACCTTCGTATCAGCATCCAGTCATCCAACTATAAATAAAAAAGGTTTTGTATAGTGAAAATGATAAGGACATTAAATGCACACAGAAACACAGATTTTAGAAAAACAGAACAACCCAAGCAAAAAAAGCTACATAAAGCACAACAAATTTATAGTGGGGAATAAATCTTTTACACTGGAAGAACTTATAAAACAGAAGGAGGAAGAAGCCCAAATTAAAACATCAAGTGTCCCTTCGACTCCCATCAGCTATAACTATTCACACCGCAACCCAATTCAAGTAAATCCTTGTACATATGATGCAAACAACGAAATAGCAACAGCAGCTGAAAAAGTATACAAGGAAAAGTAAAGTAAATAATACCCAACACAAAATAATAAACAAGGTAGGTCAAATAACCACATGTTCTAATTCATCCTTATCACAACCACAACAACAAAAATAACTACTGTATTTGTTATTTCTGAAAATATTAAAGTAAATTAATTAAAACTTTTATCAATGGCTAATAATGTATTAAATTATCTCGAGAGTATAAGTCACTCTCACACACACAAAAATTTACAAAAACCTTAAAATGTAATGACTTTTCTTTGATCATCAAAACAATCGTTTATCACGAAATTTTACAGAACTTGAAATATTACTAGATTCTTTTAAAAACCACTCTTTTGGGGTGATAATTTTAACAGAAACTTGGCAAATTGCTTCACTTGATAACTTCTCTCTTCCTGGTTACCAAATACACTCTAATAAAAGTAAAATAAATAAATGCGATGGGGTTGTAGCCTATATTTATTTATTTATTTATTTTGTATTTCAGTCATTACAAATGTATATACACGTCATGACAAATAGAAAATTAATTACAATTGTAATGTACATATAAACATATACCCACATATATACACATACATATGTACACATATATACACATATATACCAATAAGCATTACACAAGTTACACATACATATTTAAAAACAAATTTTTAAAAACAAATTTAGAACATAATAGAATCTTCTAAATACTCAGAAACAGAATAGTAACATTTTTCTAAAAACATTTTTTTAAGTAAATTTTAAATTTCCTGCCAGTGAGTATTTTCAATTTATTAGGTAAATGATTAAACAATTTTGTGGCAAAAAAAGTAGGGTGAATTCTCATACAATGTGGTGTTATGTTTTTCTACTCTGTATTCATCATTATACCTAGTAGGGTAATGATGGACACTGGAGTTTCTAACAAACTTATTACTATTGCTTTTTACAAATAAAATACATTTAAATATAAATATAGATGGTACTGTCAAAATACAGTATTCTATAAATGAAAGCCTACATGAGTCAGTGTAGTTTAAGTTAAAGATTAGACGTAATAGTCTTTTTTGTGCTCGAAATAAACGGATAGCATAAGGAGAACTACCCCAAAGCATGATAATGTTTATAAGATAGTTTGTTGGTAAAGTATATCTTAGATTGATTATTGCAAAGTATGCTTTTTGCTTGTAATTGCTCAGGGTTCTTTGCTGAGACCGCTATAGATGTATCGTCAGCAAAAAGCACAATTTTTACGTCATCTAAGTTCATATTGAGAGGCATATCATTTATATATAGTAAAAATAAGAGTGGACACAACACAGACCCCTGTGGAACACCCATATTTAACTCATGCATTTCTGAAGTTGTATCATGTATTTTGACACAAATTTCTCTATTTTTTTAAGAACGACATAATGAATAATAAAAAATCACCTCTAAAACCTAATCCGTTCAGCGTATGCTCAAGAAAATTGAAATTTAAACAGTCAAAAGCACGAGACAGATCGAAGAATAGACCTGCAACGTGTTCACCCTTGTCCAAGCTTTTGTACACATAACTGAAAAAATCACAAGTAGCAGTTTCAGTGGATTTAGTTTTAAGGAAGCCATGCTGATCATCAGTTATAGTGTTGTTTATGTTTAGAAATCCAATCATACGGTTGAAAATGATTCGTTCAAAAATTTTAGATATACTACTGGTAATAGCAATAGGTCTATAATTTTGTATGTTAGAACGATCACCTTTTTTATACACAGGCACAATAGATGCAACTTTCAAAAACATAGGGAATGTTGCTGAGAAAACCGATAAATTTATAAGATAAGCTATTGGATCAGCAATATGGCCACACACTTTTTTTAAATTTTTGTGGTTATACCATCTAGCCCAGCATTCATTTTATTTTTTAGCTGCCTTATTACATTGGTGACCTCACCAGCTGTACTAGGTTCAAAAAAGAAAGAATTTATTAGAGGATTTGTTGCAGTACAATTTTTTGACAGATTATTTCCAAAATGATTATTAATTGTTTTGTTAGCTACATTTGAAAAATAGTTGACAAATAACTTAGCTACATCAGCCGGTTCAGATATTGCGTGATTATTTGCCTCGACCTTGAGAGTAATTCTGGGATTAGTGTTTATATCTTTCCCAATTTTTTGTTTACAATATTCCATATTTTCTTTTGTTTATTAGAGGAATTTTCAATATATTCTTTAAAATGTTGCTGTTGGCTAACAGGAATTAGTTTAAAATATGCCTGTTTTAAATTTTTGTATCTTAATTTTATATTAGGATCCCCTGTTTTTTTAACAACCAGAAAGTATCTTTAACTAATTTGTTAGCAACTTTAACCTTTTCTGTTACCCACCGACTATCAGCTTTATTAGAATCTGAAACCTTAATATTTATTATTGTATTATTTATATAAGAGAGAAGATATCAGTGCAATAGTTAATATAATTCAATTTATAGAATTTTAAGAATTGAAATAGATGTAAATTCTGAAAATTATGGTATAACAGCTCTGTATAGACTCCACGAAAACAATGAAAGAGAATTTGTTAATAGCCTTCCTCAACTATATACAAAATTTAAAATGGGTAATGAACTTTTTATTGGTGATTTAAATGTTGATATATTAGACTTAGATAATAGTTTAGTTAATGATTACCTAAACACAATAAATGAATTTGGATTCATATCGTGCATAAATAAACCCACTAGAATAACTGCAACAAGTCAAACATGTATTACTCATATTTTCGTTAGAAGCAAAAGAGATCTTCTTAATATCCAGAGTAATGTTCTACAGGTCGATACGAGTATAACTGACCACTATGCTACGATAGACAGTATCTCATTGTCACATGCAAGTAAAATAACAATTAACAACTTAAAACTCGAATCCTTTAAACGAGAGATATCTACAATTTCATGGCAAAGTGTATTAACGAAAGTTTCTCCGGAAACTGCTACAAATGAATTCTTAAAACAATTCAAACTAGTACACCAAAACAATTTGGTAACGAAAGTCATAAAGTTAAATTCAAAAAATTGTAAAAGGAAGCCATGGATAACTAACGGACTAATAAAATCAATAGAAAACAGAGCATATCTTAAAAGAAGACACATAAATAACGCTGCAACTGTCGAATATGAAACTGAATACAAAAATTATAGAAATTACTTAACAACATTAATACGCATCTCAAAAAATAATTATTATAAAAATGAAATCAATAATAGTAAAGGTGACAAAAATAAATTATGGACTAACTTTCAAAAAAATAAAACCAACATAAACAATATCATTTTTGAACATGGACACAAAAAAAAAGTAAACCGAAAAGAACAAGTAAATGATTTTAATAAATATTTTTGCAATTTAGGAAAACAAATGGCAAAATCAATTAACACACGATATACCCAGGGTTAAATAACAATCCATGTAATTATAAACTAGTGAACTCCTTTTTCTTCACACCAGTTACGATGGAGGATATTATTAATCAGATAAATACTTTAAAAAAGCAAAGCAACAACTGAGTGCATTTGTCAAGTCAAAGAATATATAGCACAACCAACCTGTCATATCACAAACCTAATATTGTCACAAGGCATTTTTCCAACAGAATTTAAAAAGTCTACAATAATATTAATATACAAATCTGGGAACAAAGAATTAATAAACAATTATCGACCAATATCTATTATTAGTAATTTTGCAAAAATTGTTGAGAAAATTGTTAAACTTACGGACTATCTAGAACAAAATATTTTACTCTATAAATTTCAATCTGGTTTCCGTAAAAATAAAGGTAGTGAAAATGTTATAGATCTTCTTACAGGTCGTATTTATAAATGCCTTTATAAATGGATATGTTGTGGAGCAGTTTTTCTGGATCTGGCGAAGGCGTTCGATACTGTGTGTCATCAAACATTATTGGATAAGCTTAACAAAATTGGTGTAAGAGGGGTAGCTAATAATCTTTTAATTCGTATTTAAGTGGTAGAGAACAAAAAGTTCAAATAAATGATTACCCCAAGTGATTCTGAAATATGTAATTATGGGGTGCACGGTTCTTGGACCCATCCTGTTTATAGTATATATATATATATATATATATATATATATATATATATATATATTAATTATTTTTTCTTTACTAACGACTGTTTAAGCATATCCTACGCCAATGATACTGTTCTTTTTTTTGAAGGAAAAGATTGGAATGAAGTTTACTCAAGAATTGCAGACAAAATGTGCTGGGTATCAATGGCTCTCTAATAACCTGTTAACCTTAAATATAAAAAAAATAAATGAGTTGCGTTTACGCTTACTATTAGATGATTGCCTAATTATAATCATATACTTTTTCACGACTACTCCAAGTGTACTAACTGCACTTGCAATAATAAGCTAGATATTGTTTCTAGTACTAAATATTTAGGTGTGGAAATAGATTCAAATTTAAAATGGAATTTACATATAATATTAACAACAGCTAGACTTAGAAAATTGTTTTATTTATTTTATCAAATTAGACAATTCTTGAATATAGCAGAACTTAAGAATGTGTACTATGCATTAGTTCAATCTATACTTCAGTATGGTATTAATAGCTGGGGAGGGACTTACTCAACGATTCTGTAACCATTAAAAATTATCTACAGAAAATAACTTATGTATCGTACTACCAGCTTATATGAAGAATCTAAAATTATGAAACCAAATCAGCTATATGTAAAAACTGTACTATTTAATATAATAAAATCTCTATTTTTTAAATTAGTTAACCATCAGTTTTCAAACAAGAAACAACAATAATTTAAATCTTCAGCTGACAGATGCTAAAAAAACTATTGGACAAAAAAAATTTACTACCTTGGGCCTCGATATTACAATCTGTTACCTTTAGAAATTAAGCAAATTGTGAATAAAAATAAATATAAGTAAATTTTAAACTTATTTTTAAATTATCTTAATTGAAAACTTTCACTTGTTTTTACCACAATAGTTATTTGCCTATTTTACTTTAATTAGAACATGTTTTACTTATTTCAATATTTTTTATTAAATAAAATCTTTTGTGGGACAGTGACTGTACACAAGCCATGCTTAAACAGTCACTATCACTACAAATGTTTTTTTTAATTATACTGTATGTAATTTCATTTCATGTAATTATATTGTAATAAGTAATGATTTTGTAATTTGTAATTTGTAAATTTGTAATTTGTAAATTTGTAATTTGTAAATTTGTAATTTGTAAATTTGTAATTTGTAAATTTGTAATTTGTAAGTTTGTAATTTGTAAATTTGTAATTTGTAAATTTGTAATTTGTAAATTTGTAATTTGTAAATTTGTAATTTGTAAATTTGTAATTTGTAAATTTGTAATTTGTAAATTTGTAATTTGTAAATTTGTAATTTGTAAATTTGTAATTTGTAAATTTGTAATTTGTAAATTTGTAATTTGTAATTTGTAATTTGTAAATTTGTAATTTGTAAATTTGTAATTTGTAAATTGTAATTTGTAATTTGTAATTTGTAATTTGTAAATTTGTAATTTGTAAATTTGTAATTTGTAAATTTGTAATTTGTAAATTTGTAATTTGTAAATTTGTAATTTGTAATTTGTAAATTTGTAATTTGTAATTTGTAAATGTGTAATTTGTAAATTTGTAATTAGTAAATTTGTAATTTGTAAATTTGTAAATTTGTAATTTGTAAATTTGTAATTTGGAATTTGTAAATTTGTAATTTGTAAATTTGTAATTTGTAAATTTGTAATTTGTAAATTTGTAATTTCTAAATTTGTAATTTCTAAATTTGTAATTTGTAAATTTGTAATTTGTAAATTTGTAATTTGTAAATTTGTAATTTGTAAATTTGTAATTTGTAAATTTGTAATTTGTAAATTTGTAATTTGTAAATTTGTAATTTGTAAATTTGTAATTTGTAAATTTGTAATTTGTAAATTTGTAAATTTGTAAATTTGTAATTTGTAAATTTGTAATTTGTAAATTTGTAATTTGTAAATTTGTAAATTTGTAATTTGTAATTTGTAAATTTGTAAATTTGTAAATTTGTAATTTGTAATTTGTAAATTTGTAATTTGTAAATTTGTAATTTGTAAATTTGTAATTTGTAAATTTGTAATTTGTAAATTTGTAATTTGTAAATTTGTAATTTGTAAATTTGTAATTTGTAAATTTGTAATTTGTAAATTTGTGATTTGTAAATTTGTAATTTGTAAATTTGTAATTTGTAAATTTGTAATTTGTAAATTTGTAATTTGTAAATTTGTAATTTGTAAATTTGTAATTTGTAAATTTGTAATTTGTAATTTGTAAATTTTTAATTTGTAAATTTGTAATTTGTAAATTTGTAATTTGTAAATTTGTAATTTGTAAATTTGTAATTTGTAAATTTGTAATTTGTAAATTTGTAATTTGTAAATTTGTATTTACATCAATAAATATAAAGCCATTGACAACGAAGTCAGAATAGACTTTGAAACGTTTGGTATTCCTGCAATATACGTAGTTTTATTTCTATTGTGGTGTTATTCCCCAAAGAAACACAAAAATAATCAAGAACATGCCACAAACAACGTTTAGAAGACAATGTAAATTTGTAATTTGTAAATTTGTAATTTGTAAATTTGTAATTTGTAAATTTGTAATTTGTAAATTTGTAATTTGTAAATTTGTAATTTGTAAATTTGTAATTTGTAAATTTGTAATTTGTAAATTTGTATTTTGTAAATTTGTAATTTGTAAATTTGTAATTTGTAAATTTGTAATTTTTAAATTTGTAATTTGTAAATTTATAATTTGTAATTTGTAAGTTTGTAATTTGTAAGTTTGTAATTTGTAAGTTTGTAATTTGTAAATTTGTAATTAAACATCAATTAAGCATCAAAAGACTGCTAATTGGTAACTCATAATGCAAAATGTAATACACATATAAGTAAAACATATCTTTTGGAATCTAGCGATTTTGACAGTAAAAAGAAGCATATAGCAATATTCTGTTAATTATATATGTCACAATGAAAACATTTAAGATATAGCAAATTATAAATTTTACCTTGACTTCAATACACACTTTACCTTGGTTTCAATACAACTTTCAAAATTTTATTGCCCAGAATTTCAATAACTTCATATTTTCGGCACAATAGGGGTAATAAATCAAATATTTAGGATCCTATTAAAACATTGTGGGACAAGTAACGTTTGAAAATTTAGTATTTATATACAAAAATAATGACATTTACATTTGCCATAATAGCGGAGTTTGGAGTGACAAAGACAGAAAGCGGAATCGCATGATATTGTTGGTTGACAACAAAGATACATTTTATTAAATTTGGAAGCAGGTTATTGTTTGAATTGCTGGTGGCCAGTTGAAGAGGGACCAGTAAAAAAGAAAATTGCAGATTTTACGAAATTGGAAAGGTATTTCACAAAATTGAGCATATGGGAAATGAAATATAGGTAAGTAGATCAAAATAACGAAGAACGGGAATTGAAAAATGCGTGATTAAAAAGTTAAAAAGATTGGTTCTATGTCATAATAAAAAACTATAAAAGCGAGGAAGTACTTGACATGAGGATATTAGGTCATGTTTAAATTGTCAAAAGTTGTCAAAACAAAATTTTTCAAAATTTCAAAATTATCAATTTAGCATTGCAGTATTAATTAAAAACGATCATTATCTGAAGAAGTGAAGAAGCTGATGTGCACAAAAAGAATGGTAGTGTATCTTGTGGCGAACGTGTTAATTTAAAAGGTATATTGTGGGTGGCGTGTATCGCAGGGGTGCGCGCCATCTGTTGTTGGTTGTGGTAATTAGAAAGAAAAAAAGCCGTTTCAAGCCCGGCCTCATCACAAAGGCGGGTGTTCAGAGAGTTGCCCTAATGCGGATTATGAACAAACATTTACTAGAAAAGTTATATTATATGTTTTGGTCGTTGCAGCAGGTTGTTTGAAAACTTCAAGTCTATATAAATATACTAAAATTATAAAGCCAATATTTTCTCCCTTGACAAAGAAGCAACTTTTTGCTTCCAGTGGAACCAACAACAAGTCGATGGACTACGTCTACTGGGATGATCCCAACGAAATGGTTGAATGGCTGAAACTACTGATTGCATCCAAGGAAGCAGGCAATACTTCGCATGACGAACGAAATAATTGCCATTTTAAATGAACTTAAAGAAGCTAATATTATAAGAGATAAATAAATATTGAAATTGAAACTGTATATTATTCATTATCCTATAGCAAACATGTCAGTTTCACGATGACTTTAAACAAGTTTGGGCGTAGTGCCCATCAGCAACTAATGTCATCAGCATCACATAACTTAGCTTTTATGAAAGTGCCATTTTCCTTTACAGAGGGAAATATCGTCGCTAAGAAACTGAAAATTACCAATGTCGAAGTACCGACGAAAGCCATGGATGCCTCCAGCAAGCAGTACGTTGATAAGGAAATAGCTAACGGACTGCAACAACTACGTAGTGATTTTCAAATAGCCTTCAGCAACTACACTGGCGAAGTTCACCAAACCTAATCTGTGTTTAAGCAAAATCAAAAGGTTAGCGATGAACGCATGTCGAAAACTGAACAAGCTATAGAAACGCTACTACAAAACATATCGCTTCTCATTTTAAAATGCAATACAATAGAAGCTCAGTAGAAATCTGTCAGCAAAGACTATACGGAAACTATGGCTAAATTTGAAGCCTCGTTTAATGACAACCGCATATCTCAGCAAAAACGTATAAATGATCTGGAACTTTCTATCAAATAAGCTTCAAAAGGTGTTGAAGTATTAAATATTGTTCGAAAACATAAGGCTAAAGAATATATTTCTAACCTAACTAAACTTAAAAAGACAAAATTACTAAAGTAGTACCTGATCTATACCTTATACCGAGATATGCAAAAACAACATTGTGATATTGCAAATCCAATGCTGCAACAAAAACTTGAAACAGTCGCAGATAATATTGCTAAGATTAAATTACATCATTAATACGTTGTCTACTTCCTTTGGTCGTTATTTGCTGAATACATGGCTTTGTCATGTCAAATTAAATGGTCAAAATGATCTTGCAAACTTTGGTCAATAAAAACAAGACTTTGTCTGTTTTTAAGCAGTAAACAAGATGGCTCCTATGGTTAAACACTCCAAAGAAAAAGTTCAAGTCATTAAAGAACTGCATAGACCTGTGAGACGAAAGTTTTCTCGCCGAAGTGTAATGATCAAGGATTTCGATGACTCCTGGCACTCTGATCTCGTACAAATGGATCTATGCGAAATCCAATCGTAATTTCAAGTTCTTTCTCGTGGTGATTGATTGCTTTTCAAAGTACGTGTGGACGAGACCGCTGTACAAAATCCGGTGAAGAGGTAACTCGTGGCTTTGAGAGTTTTCTCAAGAAAGGTCGGCACCCGAAAATCTCCAAACCGACCAGGGTAAAGAATACTACAATAATACCTTTCAGAATAATTATAATACATTTGAAAGAGCGGCTAGTTTGAATGGCACATAGAAAGACAAAGATGAGACCTGTGGACATTAATAGGAAAAACGCTCGAGATATTAAAGTATACAATAACTTGAAAATTGCTGGACCAAGAAAACTGAAAGTCCGAGATGTTGTGCGAATAAGTAAAACCAAACACGTCTTTGATAAAGGTTTCCTTCCTAGCTGGAGTACGGACTTGTTTAAAATTGCACAGGTGAAAATAACTAATCCAGTTACGTATATTTTGGAGGATATGAACGGAACACCGATTCAAGGAGGCTTTTAGGAAGAAGAGTTGCAAAAGGCAGCCTATTCTGATGTGTATCTCGTCGAGAAAATTTTACAACGAAACGGAAAACAGATTAAAGTTCGGTGGCTTGGGTTTGATTAGAGACAGTTGGATTGGCACTGAAAACAGACTATAACTCCAAGGTCAACCACAAATCTATAATAAATTATCTCATATATAGGCACATACTTACAATGCAAAAGGTCTCTGTAAAGTATTCGAAAAGTTTAAGTGAACATATCATTTAACTTAAAAGATTACAAAAATGTATCGAATTTTATTGTGAAAAACAACGAGTGATGCAACATTTGAAAGATTTACATATATGATCATGGTGAGGGGAAGAGAGGAGATTTTAGCAACAAGGGATCTACTTTTCCATCTTGGCGGAGAAACACATAATTGAAATCAACCGCAAGCAGGTAGTGGAAGGGGTACAACTATAGGATAGTGAACATTCCCTACATATATTCCCAGTCCCAGTTTACATCTCAAGTGATTTGTGAAAATGGGTAGTATCAGCAGATTTGAGACCATAGATAGTAATAGTTAATGTGTTAGTCGCACGGATCAGGTCTCGTATATTTCTATAGACAGGTACATCAGCTTGTGACAACATAGGGCTCTGTACATAGAGTCGTAACGTAAGATTCACATATATTTCCCTTCATGTATTTAAAATTTTATTTCAAAGCAACATATAATATGATAAATCAGCGCCAATTTCATAGGTATTTATGTTTATTTCCTTGCGTTTCAAGTAAAATTTAGAATATTATAGCCGCCCAGTATCTACAATAATTCTATCATCTTGTAGTGATCCTGCCAATTAGGTTCCTCCTATCCCTGGACGCTCTTCATCATTACGAACCCTGTTGCAAATTTTTTTTCCGACATTTCAAAAGCACTGATTCGTTAGATCAGTGACTGTTGCGTCTAATAACGTTCTCCAGTGACAAATTGTCGGTGACAAAACTACCAATTGAATGCCTTTTTTGCTTAGTAACTGTCCCCAAGTTTTAGGCTAATACGAGTCCCATTCGCTGCAACTTTCTCAACATTCAAACTTTTTATCATTCCAACAGTGCTGGTGATTATCCTTCCAGTCTTTAGCTATTGTCATTCAGCATTCGCTTTTGTAGCATTCCCATCCCATCTCTATAATGCCTGTTCCAACCATTCATCTTTCCGCTATCCAACCGTCCAACTTCCTACCATTCAACCATTTCTACCCTTTGCAACCGTCCTACTTCAACCATTCAATCAGTTCTACCTTTTCCAACATTCCTGTTCCAACCATTCAAACCTTTTCCTTGTTACACCGCTCCTACCGTTCCCGTTACGGTGTTTGTAGCATTTGTAACGGCCCTATTTCACCCATTCAACCATTTCTACCCTTTACAACGTTTCTGCTTCAACCGTTTGTATGCTTTGCAACGGTCATACTTCAACCATTTAACCAGTTCTAGCTTTTCGAACATTCCTGTTTTAGCCATTGACACCTTTTTCTTGTTACGCCGTTCCTACCGTTCCCGTTAGGGTGTTTCTAGCATTTGCAACGTTTCTGCTTCAACCATTCAACCATTTCTACGCTTTGTAACGGTCCTATTTCAACCATTCAACCATTTCTACCCTTTGAAATGGTCCTACTTCAACTATTCAACCAGTTCTAGCTTTTCCAACATTCCTGTTTTAGCCATTGAAACCTTTTTCTTGTTACGCCGTTCCTACCGTTCCCGTTAGGGTGTTTCTAGCATTTGCAACGTTTCTGCTTCAACCATTCAACCATTTCTACGCTTTGTAACGGTCCTATTTCAACCATTCAACTATTTCTACCCTTTGAAACGGTCCTACTTCGACCATTCAACCAGTTCTAGCTTTTCCAATATTCCTGTTTTAGTCATTGAAACCTTTTTCTTGTTACGCCGTTACTACCGTTCCCGTTAGGGTGTTTCCAGCATTTGCAACGTCTCTGCTTCAACCATTCAACCATTTCTACGCTTTGTAACGGTCCTATTTTAACCATTCAACCATTTCTACCCTTTGCAACGGTCGTACTTCAACCATTCAACAAGTTTTGACCTATTCCAACATTCCTGTTCCAACCGTTCAAACATTTTCCTTGTTACGCCATTCCTAGCATTCCTCTTTCCACCGTTCCAGTTTCCAACATTCTCGCTCTCAGCGTTTCCAGAGTTCTGTCAACCAACTTCAAACATATTCCAACCATTCAACTTTATGGTATTTCCAACATTCCCATTTGCAACTGACTTGTCCCCAGCATTCCGGTCTTTTCTATCATTTCCATTTGTAGCACCCCTGTTTCATCCATTCGACATCCCGATATTTCTACCATTTGTAGCGTCCCTGTTTCGCCCATTCAACTTCCTGCCATTTCTACCTATCCCATTTCCAACATATCTGTTCCCACTATCCTACCATTCCTGCTTCAACCATCCTAGCATTTGTTACGTCTGTATTATAAACATCTTACCGTTACTACCATTTCTAACACTAACACTAAACCCATTTGTAGCTAAGCAATTTATCTCAAATTACTGGCAATTTTTTGATAGTCAAGATGGTACTACTGGTCGTACAAACATAATAAGGCACCTTATAGATACTGGGAAGAATCAACAATGTGACACATGTTCAGCCAGTAAGAAACCGAAAACCCACACCAAGAGCACAATGCAGCAATACAATGTGGGCGTCCCATTTGAGAGAATTGTCATTGGTGTCGTCGGTCCATTTCTCGAGTCTGAGAGGGGGAACAATTACATACTGGTCGCAATGGATTACTACAGCAACTGGTCCGAGGCATTTACGCTACTCAATCAGGAGGCAACCACTGTGGCGAAAGTGGCTAACTTTAAATCCAATGTATGGGAATCAAGAAAACGAGAGCCACACCTTTGCATCAACAGTCAGACGGAACAAAATCTATCCAAGGTCGTCAGTAATAACCAGCATGGGATAAGCATATTCCCCTATTGCTGTTGGCCTATCGTTCAGCTGTACATAACATCATAGGTCTGACTCCAGCCAGGGTACTGTTCGGAAAGACCCTGAGATTACCTTGCGATTTGGCTTTTGGCTCACCTGAAGAGCCGCCCCAAGAAGTCAACGATTATGCCGACCATCTCCGACAGAACAAATAGGCTGGCAATACATGAAATAGCCCGAACACAGATGTTGGTCACCCGAGTCTGGGTTGGTCCATACAAGGTAGTCAAGAGAATCAATGACATTGTTTATCTTATTCGCCGGAATCCAAGAACTAAGATGAAAATGCTTCATTAGGATCGACTCTCACTTTACCATGGATATAATGATTACGATCGGGCGATCAAAATTGAAGGGTGGGCAGTGTTACAAAATTCATTTTATGCCTCTAAATAGAAAAATTAAAAAACATTCGAAATTAATCGTTTCGATAAAAACAACGTAAACATAAAACCGGCTGAAATAATAAAAAAACAACAATACAGATCGTGAAATTTCGATGGGTATATAAAAAAGCGGCGGTTTCGCGAAGGTTCTTGAAAACGCCCGACAACAAAGAAATAATCATGACATTCGGGTATCGTCTACGCTCACTATTTAAAAGGCCAAGTTGAGTAGTTTAGTTTCAGTTTATATTCGTGTGATTGAATCGACAGAAGAAGTCTGCTCTAGTATTACTCTTTGTTTATAAACAGTGAACTTATTTGATAAAAAAGAGGTCGAAAGTGAAAGGGAATATTTTTGTACATTTGATTTGCACCCACAGTATCTATTGCAATAACTTTTTCTATTCTTTATATCTGTATTTTTATTAAAATTAATGTGAGATGTGACTGAGTAATTCTATAAGAATATACATCTTTTAAAAGTAGTTGTCAGAACAGTACAACATGTGCAAGTCCAATAAAGAAGTAGTATATACATACTACTTATTTATTGTACTTAGGCACATGTTGCACTGAGCTGACAACTAGTTTTAAAAAATACATACTACTTTTTTCTTGGACGCTGTGATATGTGCCCAAGTGGAGCAATATTTTGAATAACTAAACGTGGCATTTTCAGTTCAAAAATTGCTTTAAAAAATGGCATTTCGATTAATTTGAGATTAAAAAATTTATGAAAATTTGATTTGTATGCGAATGATAGACACTAAGTGAAACAAAACTGCAAAAAGACATTATATAAAAAAATTATGAGCTACAAAGACAATAATTCTTTTCTATGAGGAATGAACAATTAAAAATTTGGGACCCATGCTTTCAACGTTTTTTCTTCATTTGTTTTTCTTTGTAAGAAGATCCTCCAACAAGTAATACATTTCACTTTTTTGATATTGGTGACCGATTTTTCAGCCCATATCTATATGTTCTACACTATTATAAAATTGTAGTTGTCTGTTTGTTCGGGTATAACGTAAGAACTACTGAACTGCTTTTGCTGAATCTTTTTTTGTTGCAAAGGACTTGAATAAAACTTTATGGGATGGCCTAAAAACAATTGGAGCTTGCGTGACATAAATTCGGGGTTGGACGCTTCATAGTTATGCAGGGTTGTTAAAAAAAGTTATAAACAAATGTTATATAAGACAGCCCACATGTTTCATAAGCTATTCATTTTTGCTACGAATTCTACATTCCATACCCGGGTTAAACCACCGTTAACGGCTCATTCGCTATAAGTGGGTTAGAATGTGTAAACAAATTATTTAAAATACAAATTATTTTGAAAATAAATAATTGTATAATTTCAAGTATATTCTACTAAAAACTTTCCGCCTGACGTGTCAAAATTGGGCAAAATTCGTATTTTACAACTATACAACTTCCCGGGATTCGCCCTTTAAAGTTTTGTTTATTGTTTATTGATAATATAAACAAAATTGTTTATATTATCCTATAATCAACAGCTTTCTTTTACCTACATTTCCAAATCGATTGACAACTCTTAAAAATCGGTTTGTAAGATAAAATTCTAGATAGATAAATTCGATAATCACACCATTTTTTATAATAATTAGGTAGCAACTCTTTGCGAAATTATTATTTGGAATTGGCAAAAGCGGTTCGAACAATAGAACCATTAGCATACAAAGTAAAATATTGTGAATAGATTATATATCGTCTTACTGTCTGCATCAATCACATAATCCAGAAATCTAAGAAGTTTATTATAAAAGAATATCCAAAGTATTGAGACTTTAAAAATAGTCATACTAAAATAATAATGGAAAAAAATTAATACATAAATTTAGAATTAACAACAATCTCACCCTGAACAAAATATCAAATGTACATTAAAACGCAGGAATCATTTAAATCCAAGATAATATATTTATTTTTAGAAAAACGTTGTCAGCTTTCCGACCCAGAATCATCTTAAGAGAGACAGGAAATATACATTTGCGCAATATAAAGTCAGCGATCGTTTCGCCACGTGGTATTAAAAGCGGGAAACTGAATTGTATATTTTTGATACATTTTACCTGTTTTCTGCGTCCACTGAGAGACTTTTAAATTGCCCCCAAAACGAGATAGACGAAAAAAGTGTTGCCTACCATACGTTACTAAGTTTCAGATCATAATTAGGAAGAAACGCTACTGTTTAGGCACTCGACCCTTGATCAACAGGCAAAAATTTTCTGGGTCCGTACACGGATGCAGAACCCCGGGGGACGCAAAATTATATGGAAAAACTCATATGTATATATGTATATATATATATATATATATGTCTAGTTGTAGGCTTTTACGGATGGAACAATATGAAGAAATATTTATCCGGGAATACATCCATTCCTTATTTTGATTCATGTTTGAATCCTGCATGTCTGACTTGGCATTCCCAATGTATTGTCACAGTAAGGACCCTTTATATATAACTGCTAACGGACTACCCAATATAAAAAAATTCTATCCACCCTATGGAATTATAATATATATATATTAGCTCTAGAATCTCTAAATAGTTATTGTACTCACGTAAAACTTTTCATGTGGTTCATTCTGTAAATGCGCAAACTTCTTACAAACGCATTCAGTTTGGTCACTTTAATTAGTTGCTGTCGTAATTTTTTTTGTAAAAAATGCCGCTACAAATGAATAGAAAAGAAGGTTTTAAAGCATACATCTTAGTAACTAAGATTCGATTATTTAAATAATATTTAACACGATTTACCTTCGACTGTTGTCAAAAACTTTAACTTTAATTTACTTACTTTAAAATAAATAAATAAAGATTCTTTATATATTCTGCACATCTACGGCCCATTACCTTTCGAATGGTATACGTTTTATTACCTTTCAAAATAAAAAGGGTAGTGCATTTCACTCTACTCGTATTAATATTAGTATGATATATATATATATATATATATATATATATATATATATATATATATATATTTACATCTTACTATCTTTTCTGCATCTTTTCATTTTCCTACGGTTCTGCGTCCACACGAGTATATCCAACGATTATATCATGCTAGTGTAAAGGACACGTTTTTATATCCGAAACTAAAGAGTATATAATTTTTGAACTTCATGTTCTCTGTTTAAATAACGTTTTTACATTTTGCTATGATTCTGCATCCTTTCATTTTTCTAATAATTGAGCGTCCGGTATACATATCCATTTCCCTATTTTTTCTGCGTCTAGAAGTATATTTTTTTAAATAACTTATTGGTTAAACATATGTTTTCTTATTTCCAACTATAGCAATGCCTCTAACATTGTTACTTGGAAACAAAAACAAAACAAAGTAATTTATATTTTTAAGGCATATTTTGTATGACTGAACTGAAATAGACCATTTAAAGCCATTCGTTATTATAGACGCTGCTCTGGGAAAACAAGGAGGCTTAGCCTCTCAAAAAAATATTAGCGCATCTAAAAAATATGGAAGCTTTAAAGGAAACGATTGCCGTTATCCAATCCTATGACATTGTTCTAAAATTTATTTTGCGCCGCTAAAGAGTAAAATTAAGACACTTTCTAAATTAATCGTTTCGATAAAAACAAGGTAAACATAAAACTGGCTGCAATAATAAAAAAAACAACAATGTCTGTCCTTATATTTCGATGGGTATCTAAAGAAGGAGGCTCGAGAAGGATCTTGTAAACGCTCCGACAACAAAGAAATAATCATGGCATTCATTTATGTTCTGCGCTCGGTATTTAAACGGATAAGTTAAATAGTTTAGTTTAGATAGTTTATATTTATGTGATTCAATCGAGAGAAGAAGTCAGCTGTAGTATTACTCATTGTTTGTAAACAGTGAATTTATTTGGTAAATAAAGACGTCGAGAGTGAAAGTGAATATTTGTGTACATTTGATTTGAACCAACATAATCTATTGCAATTTGGTGCCAGCGTGTGGGATTAACTGCTGTTAATATCCTAAATTGATTTATGGCTACAACTCGAAGTATAGCGGAAATAGACGAGACTAGCAAAAAATCTTCAAACAGGTTACTGATAAACTAAACGAAAAAATAACTCAGATCCTGCAAAACGTGATAAAGAGGAGAAACTACTTCAAGAGGAAATCCAATAAAGATTAGTGAAATCTTATGATGAAAAACGTAAAACAGAATTAGAGAACCTTGTAACTAATATAGATGAAAACCAACAAAACCTTGTTTCTACGATGAAAAGTGAACAACAGAATTTAATTGGGGGGTTATTTTCAAAATTTGAAGAAAAACAAGAACAAACTGAATTGAGGAGACAGAACGAATTTAAAGTAATTCAGCAAAAACAAGAACATACTAAATTGAAGAGACAGAATGAATTTGAAATATTTGAAGAAAAACAAAAACAAACTGAATTAAAGAGATAGACGGATGGATTAAAAAGACAACAGCAATTTGAACAATTAATGCAAATCGTAACGAAGGTCAATAAAGCAGTTAGTCAGAGAATGCAAATAGTGGAGTCAGACTTAAAAGGAATAAACGATGACATTAATATCCTAAAAAATACCCTGGATACTCTTGGAACCAAAGTAGTAGACATCGATTTCATCCAAATCAGGTAAAAGTTGAAATCAGTTCAATTAAAAAAAAACAGTTCAAAGTGAAGTACAAGATCAAATCAATACCACCCAAAACAAAGTGGAAACTAAATATTGCAACAAGACTTTCAGAGAGGGAAATATCCGAACACCGTGAGTACCAAAGATTCCTTTAACAAACCAAACAAAACTGCAATTTGACAACCAAGAAAAATCTACCTCTCTGGTAATTTCTTTCAGAAGTCCGGCGTTAGAGCTCTTCCTAAGCATTCCACCGGATGAACAAAGTAACTTCGACAAGATCATCGCAATCCTAAACAAAAGATACGACAATCAATCCTTGAGTCAAGTATACCAAGTGCAACTTAGTGGTAAAAAACACAAAAATCTGGAGAGAGTCTTCAATAATCCAAAGCAGAGATTAAACGTTTAGTTCACTTATCGTACCCAGACCTACCAGCACAAACTAAAGATCAATTTGCCCCATAGAGTTTCATAAACGGTATCAGAGATGTTGAAGAACAAAGAAATCTAAGACTTAGTGGAATCAAGAAAAGTAATAAGCTTTGCTCCGGGCTTTCTAGGTAGAGGCCGTCATAAACATGTCCAAGCCGAGGGTACGAGCAACTGCTGCTGCTGCTGATGACGTTTCCTCCTCCTTCAGCCAGGAAGAGTCAGCGTCGCATTGGGGTAGCCAACAAAACAACCTCACCAATCAGGAAAACTCCGATCTGTCTGCAGAAGGGAGCGAATGCCGAGATAGCACTATCAATGCGGCGGCCTCGAGAAGGTTCTTGAAAACGCTCCGACAACAAAGAAATAATCATGACATTCGGGTATCGTCTACGCTCGCTATTTAAAAGGCCAAGTTGAGTAGTTTAGTTTAGTTTCAGTCTATATTCGTTGATTGAATCGAAAGAAGAAGTCTGCTGTAGTATTACTCTATGTTTATAAACAGTGAATTTACTTGGTAAAAAAAGAGGTCGAAAGTGAAAGTGAATATTTTTGTACCTTTGATTTGAACCCACAGTATCTATTGCAATAACTTTGTCTACTCTTTCTATCTGTATTTTTATTAAAATTAATGTAAGATCTAACTAAGTAATTCTATAAAAATATACATTTTTTAAAAGTAGTTGTCAGAACAGTGCCCCATGTGCAAGTCCAATAAAGAAGTAGTATATATATACTACATATTTATTGTACTTAGGCACATGTTGCACTGAGCTGACAACTAGTTTTAAAAAATACATACTACTTCTTTATTGGACGCTGTGATATGTGCCCAAGTGCGCAATATTTTGAATAACTAAACCTGGCTTTTTCAGTTCAAAAATTGCTATTAAAAATGGCTTTTCGATTAATTTGAGATTAAAAAAATTATGAAAATTTGATTTGTATGCGAATGATAGACACTGAGTGAAACAAAACTGCATATAGACAAGTCCATATACGTAACGTCTACGGATTCGTCCCGTTGCAGTTCTCTTTCACTCAGTTTGATCTCCCAATAGCACATAAAAGTATATCATCTATCAAAAACTATATAAAAAAATAAATTTAGTGCTACAAAGATATTAGAAGCAAACTTATAATTCTTTTCTATGAGGTATGAACAATTAAAAATTTGGGACGCATGCAACGTTTTTTCTTCATTTGTTTTTCTTTGTGAGAAGATCCTCCAACAAGTAATACATTTCACTTTTTTGATATTGCTGACCGATTTTTCAGCCTATATCTATTTGTTCTATACTATTATAAAATTGCAGTTGTCAGTTTGTTCGGGTATAACGTAAGAACTACTGAACTGATTTTGCTGAATCTTTTTTTGTTGCAAAGGACTTGAATAAAACCTTATGGGGTAGCCTAAAAACACTTGCGTGAAATATATTCGGGGTTGGTAGTTTTATAGTTATGTAGAGTTGTTAAAAAAAGTTAAAAACAAATGTTATATAAGATAGCCCACATGTTTCATAAGCTATTACTTTTTGCTATGAATTCTACATTCCATACCCGGGTTAAACCACTGATAACGGCTCATTCCCTATAAGTGGGTTAGAATGTGTAAACAAATTATTTAAAACACAAATTATTTTGAAAATTATTAATTGTATAATTTCAAGTATATTCTACTAAAAACTAATCGCCTGACGTGTCAAAATTGGGACAAATTCGTATTTTACAACTATTCAACTTCCCGGGATTCGCCCATTACAGTGTTGGTTTATTGTTTATTGATAATATAAACAAAATTGTTTATATTATCCTATAATCAACAGCTTTCTTTTGACCTACATTTCCAAATCGATTGACACCTCTTAAAAATCGGTTCGTAAGATAAAATTCTAGATATTCGTAATAAATTGGAAATTTAAATTCGATAATCACACCATTTTTTATAATAATTAGGTATCAACTCTTTGCGAAATTATTATTCGCAATTGGCAAAAGCGGTTCGAACAAAAAAACCATAAGCACACAAAGTAAAATATTGTGAATAGATTATATATGTATATCCAGAAATCTAAGAGGCTTATTAAAAAAGAATATCCAAAGTATGCGTTGAAACTTTAAAAATAGTCATACTAAAATAATAATGGAAAAAAATTAATAATTAAATTTAGAATTAACAACACATAACCATCAATCTCACCCTGAACAAACTATCTAATGTACATTAAAACGCAGGAATCATTTAAAGCCAAGAAAATATATTTATTTTTAGAACAACGTTGTCAGCTTTCCGGACGCAGAATCATCTTTAAGATAGACAGGAAATATACGTTTGCCCAATATACAGTCAGCGATCGTTTCACCACATGGTGTTAAAAGCGGGAACCTGACTTGAATATTTTTGATACATTTTACCTGTTTTCTGCGTCCACTGAGAGACTTTTAAATTGCCCCCAAAACGAGATTGACGAAAATAGTGTTGCCTACCATACGTCACAAAGTCTGAGATCATAACTAGGAAGAAACGGTACTGTTTAGGCACTCGAACCATTGATCAATAGGCGAAAAATTTTCTGCGTCCGTATACGGATGCAGAACCCCGGGGGACGCAGAATTATATGGAAAAACTCGTATGTACGGACGCAGAATTAATAGCATGATGTATATATATATATAATTCAGGTAACCTTCTGCTTTCTCTTCTAGTTACTCGAATACTAACATTTTCAGGAGCGCTCGCGCTGTTATATAGTCGCGGTTCGGCGCCTATCGGTTGGCATCGTGAACGGCTGCGTGTGATTGGCCCTTGGCGCTCAGTAGCCACGCCTCCCGCTTGCTGATTGGTTATATCCGGTTGAGTTGTTATAGGACGGGTCCGGGCCGGTACGGTGTTTAATAGAATTTTCCAACAATTCGATAAGTTCTGGATTTCATTGCGTGCGTTTAGACTGTGAGGCCTCTTCGCTATTTCAATTGCCTCTCTTACGAGTCTTGATTTCGGGTGTTATATATTTGCCAGTACTCTGGTGTTCTCAAGGTCTATTCGGTGTGACGTTTTGGTGGCGTGTTCCGCAATGGATGTTGTTTTTTCCTGCTTTCTTATAGCGTTCTGGTGTTCATCACGTCTAGCTTGAATTCTTCTGTTAGTTTGCCCCACATAGGTTTTATGACAGTTTGCACATGGAATCTCGTACACTCCCTGTTGTTCTAAAGGGATCCTCGTCTTCGGAGTCCTCAACACTGTGCTTATTTTTCTGTCTGTATTAAAAATAGTATCGATATTGTGTCTCCGTAGAATTCTTGCAATACTTTGCGTGGTACCCTTGATATATGGTAAATAAGCCTTGGTTATTGGTGTCTCATGCTCCTCGTCTCTTTGTCTCGGTTTTGACTTTAGGTTTCTTTGAATATTTCTGTCTGTAAATCCGTTTTGTCTCAGAGCTGTTTTTAAACTGTCCATTTCCTGTTTGATGTTGTCCTGGTCAGCTAGTCTTTGTGATCTGGTTACTAATTTCTTGACGACGGCTTGTAGTTGGGCTGGGTGGTAATGAGAATTAGCATGAAGGTATCTGTTGGTGTGAGTTGCTTTCCTATATACTGTATGGCCAAGGGTTCCATCTTCCTTCCTATTTATGAGAACATCAAGGAATGGCAGTTGATTGTTGATTGTTGGCTTTCTTAGTGCAACTCCTCAATGTTCTCCATAAAAAGGTTCGCTATAACTGGTGAGAGTGGCGATCCCATTGGAGCTCCTTCCACTTGTTTGTATCGTTGGTTCTCGTAAACAAAATAGGTATTCCTCAGACAGTGCATTGTTAAGTCTACAAGGTGTTGAGGTGGTTTGTATGTTTCTATTATGATATCCAAGGCTTCGTCAATAGGGATGTTGGTGACAAGGGACACTACGTCAAAACTTACAAGAAGACACTCTGGTTGTAAGACCGTTTTTCTAAGTATTTCGATGAAATGTGTCGAATTTTTCACATATGAGTCTGCCCCTCTGCAAACGGTTGAAGTTGTTGGGCTAGGTATTTGACTAGCTGTTGTCTTGGGGATCCAATTGAGCTTACTGTTGGCCTCAAAGGTGCACCTTCTTTATGTACTTTTGGCAACCCATAGAATTTCGGATATCTTGACGACTTTTCACGTGAAATGAGTTGCAGTTGGAGATTTTTGTCGATCCTTCTTGCTTGGATTTTGGCCTTGGTTGTTTTCTCCAGATAAGTTGTTGAGTCAGTATTAATTTGTTTATATGCTGGATCTTGTAGCAATGTTTGAATTTTCTTTGAATAATCCGCTGTATCTAAAATTACAGTCGCATTTCCTTTATCAGCAGGCAGATGTGACTCTGTCGAAACATCGTCATTTTACCATCGATCCCGACAGGGATCAGTTATCAACTACGCGGATGAATTCGGAAACCACCTAACACATTTAGTGCCCGCGAAAACTTAAAAACAAATATAGTGAATCTCTACGGGGAGAAAACTTTTCATTTGTGTAAAACATTTGAGAAATTACACGCGAAAAGAAGCAAACTTTTGTGGGATCTACATTTTTTACAACGATGCCGCGATGAAGGAGTTATTCCGAAAAACATGACGGTAAAGTTGTGGAAGAACAACAGAAAAACAGAGAATATTTTATGGAAAGCTAGTTGTGCCCTACTTAGGAAAGCCATACGTGATGTCAGAAGAGATTTGGATGTTCTTAATACTAAACTCTTAGATATCCACCTACAGGTAAGCAATACACTCCACCCAATAATATGGGATAAATTCGATGAGATTAGCGAATTTAGGGGCGAAACGAATGCAGAGTTGAAAACAATGCATCAACAGACAAAATTTAACAAATTGAAGCTCCAACAGAAGCCCAAAAATAAATTTTTCTCGGAAAACAACGGTCACAGTCTAACCTCCCGGCAATTGGAAACGAATGAATCCGTTTATAACTTATCTTCGGTTCAATTGACCTCTACCTCGATTGACCTCACATACCAACAGAGAGCATAATATGTGGCGTGGAAACAGCAGTTTCAAAATTAGATGCGAACACCGCTGAAATAATTAGACAAGATGTGTCACATGTTCTAAGAAAGTCTAAACCTCCCAAAAGGAACCTATCTATAGAAGAAAATGAAGCGTTGAAACAACTTCGCCTCAACAAGGACATTGTCATTCTACCTGCTGATAAAGGAAATGCGACTGTAATTTTAGATACAGCGGATTATTCAAACAAAATTCAAACATTGATACAAGATCCAGCATATAAACAAATTATTACTGACCCAACAACTTATCTGGAGAAAACAACCAAGGCCAAAATCCAAGCAAGTAGGATCGACAAAAATCTCCAACTGCAACTCATTCCACGTGAAAAGTCATCGAGATGTCAGAAATTCTATGGGTTGCCAAATGTACATAAAGAAGGTGCACCTTTGAGGCCAACAGTAAGCTCAATTGGATCCCCAAGACAACAGCTAGTCAAATACCTAGCCCAACAACTTTAACCGTTTGCAGAGAGGACAGACTCATGTGTGAAAAATTCGACAGATTTCGTTGAAATACTTAGAAAAACGGTCTTACAACCAGAGTGTGTTGTAAGTTTTCACGTAGTGTCCCTTTTCACCAACATCCCTATCGACGAAGCCTTGGATATCATAATAGAAAAATACAAACCACTTCAACACCTTGTACACTTAACAAAGCACTGTCTGATGAATGTTTACGAGAACCAACGATACAAACAAGTGGAAGGAGCTCCAATGAGATCACCACTCTCACCAGTTACAGCGTACCTTTTTATGGGGAACTTTGAGGAGTTGGCACTAAGAACAGCAACTCTTAAACCCAGTTTATGGTTGCGATATGTGGATGATACATTTGTGATTTGGCCTCAAGGGAGGGAACACCTCAACACATTTTTAGACCATCTTAATGGCATCCATCACAAAATAAAATTTACCATGGAGGTTGAAGCCAACAATCAACTGCTATTCCTTGATGTTCTCATAAATAGGAAGGAAGATGGAACCCTTGGCCATACAGTATATAGGAAAGCAACTCACACCAACAGCTACCTTCATGCTAATTCTCATCATCTCCCAGCCCAACTACAAGCCGTCGTCAAGATTTTAGTAACCAGATCACAAAGACTAGCTGACCAGGACAACATCAAACAGGAAATGGACACTTTAAAAACAGTTTTGAGACAAAACGGATTTATAGACCGAAATATTCAAAGAGCCCTAAAGTCAAAACCAAGAAAAGCAGACGAGGAGCTTGAGACACCAATAACCAAGGCTCATTTACCGTATGTCAAGGGTACCACGGACAGTATTGCAAGAATTCTACGGAGACACAATATCGATACTATTTTCAATACAGACAGAAATATAAGCACAGTGTTGAGAATGTCTAAAATTCTTGAACTTGTAGCTTACATTCAATTATATGACTATGTTACTGTAAATACTATTCTACCCCAACAACAATCAGGTTTTCAATATAAACATAGTACAACTACAGCCCTTTTAAACTTAACTGATAATATCATTCGTGCGATTGACAAAAAATTAGCTGCTGTTTTAGTATCTCTAGATTACTCAAAGGCTTTTCATCTAATAGATCATGATCTACTATGTGCAAAATTAAAATATTATGGGGCAGACAACATTGCTTTGTCGTTTTTTAAATCTTACATGTGGAATCGCCAGCAATGTGTACGGATTGAAACAGAACTATCGTCTTATAAAATAATTGTATCAGGTGTCCCATAAGGCTCCATTTTGGGTCCTTAATATATACTTCAGATATACCTGAGCAAATAATCAATAGTGAAATTCAACAATATGCGGATGATACACAACTACTTCATTACTTTGATCCATCTAAAGTATTAATTGCAAATTACCTGATTAATCAAGATCTGGAAAACATCGCCCGCGTGTCTAAAGAGCATAACCTAACATTAAATCCAACTAAGACTACTGCTTAATTTTTTGTAGCAAAACTAAAAGAGCTGCAGTTGAAAACCAAATAAGTCGAGTTAAATGGTTTGGTAATAGACTTGTCCAATGAATCAAAAAATCTTGGTCTGATAATTGATAACTCACTGAGATTCAAAAGTCACTTGAAATCATTGTTGCAAAAATGTTACATAAAATGCGTATACTTTACATTAATAGACACATTATGAACTTCAAAATGCGAAAAAAAATTATGCGGGGCTTTGATACTTTCTCAAATAGGCTATTGTAATACTGTTTATTATCCATGTTTGGACGCCATTTCGCAAAGACAACTGCAGTTGGTGCAAAACACATGTTGCAGATATATTTGTTGTCGAAGAAAATATGATAGTATATCTCCTCATATAAAGCAGACCAGATGGTTAAAAATAATAAAACTGTGCCAATTAAATTTTCTTGCTCTTTTATATCGCCTATTAAAGCATAAAACTCCAGCATATCTTTTCGAGAAAATTGTTTTTAGAAGATGTACCCATGATCGAGACATTCGTCACAATACACTCACATTGCCACACCATTCTTCTGCTATGTTTGAACGTTCATTTACATATAATATTGTTAAAATCTACAATACATATTTCTCGTTCTTTTCGATGTCAACTGCCAGTGTTGGGCGGTTTCGCCATGTTTTGAGAGACTTTTTGCTTGTAAATGATTGAATTGTTTTTTCTTGTATGTGTATGTATATTGAAAGCTGTTCCTTTGTAATCCATCCGGAAAGGTAAAGAGTTAAAGAGTAGCTTGTAACTAATCTTCGCCTTTCCGCATCAAATGTTGTAACATTTTATGAAATAAAGACATTATTATTATTATTATTATTAACTCCGAAGACGAGGATCCCTTTAGAACAACAGGGAGTGTACGAGATTCCATGTGCAAACTGTCATAAAACCTATGTGGGGCAAACTAACAGAAGGATTCAAGCTAGACGTGATGAACACCAGAATGTTATAAGAAAGCAGGAAAAAACAACATCCATTGCGGAACACGCCACCACGACGTCACACCGAATAGACTTTGAGAACACTAGAGTACTGGCAAATATAGAACACCCGAAATCAGGACTCGTAAGAGCGGCAATTGGAATAGCGGCTCACAGTCTAAACGCACGCAATGAAATCCAGAACTTATTGAATTGTTGAAAAATTCTATTAAACACCTTACCGGCCCGGACCCGTCCTTTAACAGCTCAACCGGATATAACCAATCCGCAAGCGGGAGGCGTGGCCACTGAGAGCCAAGGGGCCAATCACACGCAGCCGTGCGCGGTGCCAACCGTAGGCGCCGAGCCGCGACTATATTACAGCGCGAGCGCTCCTGAAAATGTTAGTATTCGAGTAGCTAGAAGCGAAATGTCGTCATTTTACCATCGATCCCGGCAGGGATGAGTTATCAACTACGCGGATGAATTCCCGGAAACCACCTAACACATTTAGTGCCCGCGAAAACAAGTTGGCATATATATATATATATATATATATATATATATATATATATACAATTTGAGGTGTTACAGCTGATATTAGAAACATTCAAGTTCACTTTGTTAACAGGGAGCAGCCTGAAGCAAAGCAAATAGTGAAAGGTTGTTATATTTCTAAACTTACTGTAGTTGAGGTTTATTGTTAAATTGCCTTTTTGCAAAAGAAAACAGGTACCTATAACTCATTGTTGTTGATTTAAAACACATTTACAACACGATAAAGTACATTTAAATAAAAAAAGAAAAAATTATGGATGTATGGTATTGCCAAAAGAAAATCATTTTCATAAGAGGTCCTCTAACCCTCTCATTTGGGTGGTAACACATATATGAAATAAAGTTAAGATAAACCAGGACTGACACGTGACATTTGACAACGATCAAATTTTGAAAACCAAAGATAGATCATCATAGAAATTATTTTGCAATAACATAGAGAAAACAAAAGTCAGCAAATTGAGTTCAAACATCTTGGGAGTATTACTATGTTGTAATTTTCTAAAAAAAATTTTGGGAATTTTAAAGGTTTACAAAATTGTATTAATAGCCTAAAGCGGGAAAAAGGCATTTCATATCTATACTATGATGTTCCTTTCCTGTTACAACAAATTGCAATAGATAATATTCAAATTCTGTATGTCATGGTATTTTCGTGATTGTTGATATATACCATCTTCGAAAAGTTTCTTTTAAAATTGGTTCTTTCTCTGCTAGAATTTGGGAGTTATCAGAATCAGCCAAATGGTTGTTATGTAGACAATGAATCGACAAGGCACAACTTTGTTTATTTAATCTGATTTCGCTTTTGTGAGATTTTTTTCTTTGTTTTAAATTTCTAGATGTTTGTCCTATATAGATTTCCGAGCAGTCTCTACAACCTTTAATAGACTACATTCGAGACAGTTTGGTGTTTGGTGTTTTGTCTTTAATTTTGCTGAAATGTTGACCCACCGTTTTAATTGATTTGTGTGCTATTTTAATGTAGTTTTCAGCTCTTAGCATTTTTACAATTTTTGGAGTTATCTTTTCGATATATGGCAATGAGACATAACGAACAATACTATTGTCAGCACTTGGGCTACTCGAGGAAAAAATATGAGAAATGAGACCCTGTGGGCTGTTGAAAATATATTTTTTTAAAGACTAGACGGATATGAGTTCTCTAAGAAAAGCTTACACAGAGTTATTTAATTTTTTTTATAGGATGGCTAATATTGCAAATTCTTCTAACCATTCCATTGACAAGATTTATCTTCATTTTAATGGAGTGGTGTGATATGAAATTCATATATCTCCCTGAGTTGGTCGGTTTGATATACCAATCAAATTTGTTTTTATTCTCTTTTCAGCAAAATTAAAGACAAAACACCAAAGGACAGTCAATCGAATGTAGTCTATAAAATTGGTTGTAGAGGCTGCTCGGAAATCTATATAGGACAAACATCTAGAAATTTAAAACAAAGAATAACATATTACAAAAGCGACGTCAGATTAAATAAACAGGGTTGTGCCTCATCGATTCATTTGAGTTAACAGCAGGAGTATTAACCATTACGTTAAAAATATCTGTAGATAAATGCATTCAGAAATACTACTATAATAGAAATTACGTTTACGCTATTGAATTGGTAAATGGGTGGGACCAATTTGCTGAGCAACTAAAAATATCGAAAAGAATAAAACTATTTTTTTTAAATATAACCGACTTCCAAGTATAACTAAAATGTTGAAATTAATTACCTACCTATCTAGTAGAAGTCGGTGCCAAGCAAATCTGAAATGCTGCATTGCGTACTAATCTACAACTTCATCAAACTTGGTTGTTGCTTGGCACCTACTTCACAAATATACTAGATACGTAGATAATTAATTTGTACAGTTTGAGCATATTTTACTGTTTATATTTTTAACTTTGTGTGTAGGTACCTTACAACATTGAATGTGTTGTTTATTGTCTAGGTTTGTATTTTGTTATAATTATTTTCAACTTTTTAGTTTGTTTCAAGTCAAGTAGTTTATATTCTTTTTTATTTTGTATGTATAACCTTAAATAGACCAGATAATATCGAAAACCTCAAACATTTCAGAATGATACTTTTTCATTTAAATTGACAGGTAAAAGTTTACGAACAAACTGAACTGGTACGCGATAACTTAATAAGCCAAAAATATGTTTACCTCACTGCCCAGATAGACATTATCTTGTCCAAACGTTTTATAAAGATTGTAATTATTTGGACCATTTTGATGACATTATATGGAAGAAATCATTAAAATGCATAACGCCAAATTAACCTCTGAATAACGTGTGTTTATATCTGTATACTTTCAGCTTTAATGTGTTAAATATAAATTTAAAACTGTGTTAATTAATAGAAAGAACGACAATTTTAGTAGCGGACATTGCTCTGTAAACTAATTGTTTCGAAGACAAAATGAATCAGTTTAATTTCAATTCTCTTTTATTAAAACACTTTGTAATAATTCCACTTCACACAATATATCTTTACCACACTAATTACTACCATATAAGTACCACATTATTGTCAAATTTTTAACCATCCTGTATAACAATTATTCTTCTCCGCCCTATATATATCACATATTTATGAACCACACTTTATAACATTTTTCGCCCACTTTACCCTATATTCGAACCATCCTGTAAATACGGCTGCCTATGGGCCACCATACATTTTTTAGCTGCCTTCTGTAACTGGCATCCTACTCCATTGGATATGATGGTTGAAATATATTCACCCCGTATAACAATAGCTCCTCTACACCCTAATTGAAACTTCGACTACGCACTAAAAGAAAAAAATATACTTATTGCCACCCATTATAATAACTTTTTTTATAACCCTGTATATCCATTATTTCAGTCCAATCTATATTCTACGCAACTTGTAAATTCAACTGTTAATGGTCTACTTTTTTTTTAACCACCCTATTTAGCAACTATTCTACTCCGTTCTATAATTTCACTATCATATATATTCAACTACTGATGGCTACGTTATATAATAATTTGCTCTGTATGTATATAAGTATATGGGATGTTTCGGCGAGTTTAAGCAAAACTGTATGTTGCAAGTCACAGTAAAGGATATAAGACCACCTAGGGATCTTTTTTAATAGATTACACTTTAAAAAATACCCACATCGAAAAAGGGTTTTATAAAAATCGACCAATATGTTAGGTATGTTGGTCAATTTCCATGCACGCATGTGTTCATTCTCAAATTTTCACTTTCCCAAAAGAAATCTATTACAATACTATAAAATGAAGGGTAATTGTTTTAAATTAATTACAATTTATCGTTAATATTGTTCTATAGATTTGTTACTTACATGTTAGCAACCTTAGAATATAAGTTACTAACGTATACCAACAGGTTACGGAGTTACAGAAATATTCCAATATTGTATATAGTTGTATTAAATGCTTTACATGTTGCTAACCTTGTCTTTTATTTAATGTTCCTATACCCTAATTGAAACTAGAATGTTGTATTTTCGAAAACAAATGTGCAAGTGCAAATGCAGTTTAGAGGAGAAACAAATTAGTATAGTAGAACGCATCCCATGGGTGTGTCCGTCATTTTTTCACCCTTATTTTGTTTGATATTTGTGATTATATTCTATTTTGCAGGAATCCATAACGGCAATTATAATGGATGCATCTACAGCGCCATAAATCATTTTCAATCTAACCTACACTTAACACATCATATAATGATGTGGTGTTATATCATAGCGTATCGTTATTACTTTTCCACTAAATAATCCAACACCAGTTATCAGTCTTCTTGTCCTTTTTTGTGGCCTTGTCTGCTAAACAGTGGTAGAGTGGTAGATAAGAATTACTAATTTAATTTTGTGCTTCCTGTATTGTCAAATTCAGGGTGTTATAGTTTTGTATTTGTCTTGTACTGAACTGAAATTTCTCATATGGTATTAATTTAAAAAAAAATGTAGGCTGATATTTCATATTCCACGATAAGAACATAATTAATTTTGTATAGTTATTAACAATGATTTTCTTATTGCTGTAATATTTTACATCGGAAAATTCAAATTCATGTCTGTCTTCCTTACGTAGATTTACATAAATTATAATTTTATAACCCGAGTATGTTATATATTTAAATAATTTGGTGTGGGTTGGTCTTGAGCAGTTGTGAAAATCTAGGTAAATATTAACATATTCCCATTATATTCTACAGTGTACTACCTGACAACGCAATGATCATTCCAGGATACCGGATAAATAATTCTTCATATTATATATTTCTAGTCGTAGGCTTTCACGGATGGAACAATATGAAGAAATATTTATCCGTTGGTTATATTGATTCATGTTTGAATACTGCAGACGTTTCGCCAAGGTCTCACTTGGCATTCTCAATGCGTTGTTAGGGTGAACTGAGAGGTGATGTACCTGAGTTTTTTATTTTATATGCCTCCGTCAGTGGTCATATCGCGCCTAATTGGTCGGTGTTGACTTCGCCCCCTTCGCTCCCGTGCCGGGTGTGTCACTTGTTGGCGGGTTTGTATTTTGCGTGAATTCTGTTTTATTTTGATATTGAATAATTGTCTTCCATGTGTTAGAGAGGTGCAGGGCGTCATCTCTTTTGTTTAGATGTCCACTTTTCTCGATTTCGATGGCTTCTCGCATTAGTCTGGTTTTGTAATGAATTGTTTGTGCGATCTGTTTGCAACTATCGAAATTGATTTTATGGCCCGATTGTTGTTGGTGTTGGAACAGGGCCGATGTTGTCTGTTTATTTTTGACAACAAATCTGTGCTCATCTAAACGGGCTGTAATTCTCCTGTTCGTTTGTCCGACCTATACCTTGTCGCACGTTCCGCAAGTTATACTATATACCCCTTGGTTTTCAAGTTTAACTGTTGGTTTGTGAAAAAAACAAAAGTAGTCTTACCATACATCAAAGGAACAACAGACAGAATTGGCCGAATTGTTCGAAGGCATGACATAACGACAGCGTATAAAGCGCACAAGCTTAGGAAATCCCAAGTCGGGACCACAATCTGTCTACTCCGCAAGGCTTACTAGAATACTACTAAAAGAGTTTCAGAGTCTAGATCGAACTCGGGGTCTCAGTCTGCCTATTCCCCAAGTCCCAGGAGATAGCTGAACTGAGTGTGAATCGGAACCGCTTCCTGTATTTCTACTTGTAAGTCGGGTGACAGGGGATGTCACGTGATGGTCAGGTCACACGATGATTGGTCGTATCGTACCGCTCTAGTCTGGCCGTTGGTGATCTCCATGCGGTAGGAAAGAGCATCCTATCGCCATGTCAGTTGAAGCAGATAGGTCGTTTCTCTTAGCTTCACGAGTCGTAGAGGCCCTATCTAAATTGTGGGATATGATGAATTTTGGGTTATTGCAGTTGTTGAAGCAAGCCTCATCAGGCTTGTATTTCTCAAATTTGGATGTCTTCCGAGACATTCTATTATTTTGAACTGGTTTTAGTAATAAACAGTTATGGGAGATAATTATTGATGATGAACCCATATTGCTGTGCCCATGTAATTCTTCAACAGTTGGATTTGTTTCACCCTGCATCGCCTTGAACAAAGTTTTTTTCTGGAGCCGAGTTTTCATGTTATTAACTTTTTTCATTAAAACTTTTGCATTTATTGTTTCCCAAAAAGTTTTTGTTAGTTTAGTAGAAGTTTAGAAATGGCGTAGTCTTTCATATTTTTAAGCAACAATCAAGTTTGATGAATTTGTAGATTAGTACGCAATGCAGCATTTCAGATTAGCTTGGTATTTACTTCAAAAATATACTAGATAGGTAGGTAATTAATTTGTACAGAATGAGCATATTTTACTGTTTACATTTTTTACTTTGTGTTTAGGTACCTAACAACATTGAACGAGATGTTTATTGTCCAGGTTTGTATTTTGTTATGATTATTTTCAACTTTTTAGTTATACTTGGAAGCCGGTTATATTAAAAAAAAAGTTTTATTGTCATTAGGAAACTGCGACTTCTCTAAAATCGCAGGGGCAGAATAAAGTGTACGTGCAATAAACTGTAATTCACTACCATCCTCCCAAATTGTGTTCTAATATGACGTAAAATGCTTACTCGAGTCAAAAAACATAAAAAAAATTAAAGGTTTATAAAAACAAATTACCTTTTACTTACAAACAAAATCAAATGTTATCAGTACAAGGTAATCATTAGCCATACAAAAGCTATTTTTATTTAAATGAAGTATCAACTTTTCGAAACGAGAAACAATAATACAAATTTATCTCTGTCCCATATAATCATTATACTAAGGGCTTTAAAGGAATTTTTAGGAAACTTGGTATATCGGTAGCATACAGAATAATGAAAACTTTATAAAAATTATTGGGCAATCCTAAAGATAAACTTGCCGATTTCGAAAAGTGGGGAGTATATGAGATCAAATGTAATGACTATGACTTTTGCATTTTGCACATACAATATACAGGAGATCAAAATAATAACCTCCTGAATTCGGTCAAAGGTTTAATCCCAAACAGCCTATTCTATAATTTATTGCACAAAAATTTCTGGAAATATGTACCTTAAGAAGTTAAATTTAAAAAAAATTCAATAACTTTATTACATTGTTATAAACTCCATGGGTTCAAATGCAATTTAATTTTTAAAAACTGACAGTCACTTCACTTTCTAGAAACTTTTATTCACACTTAAATATCAATTATTCTCAACAGCTGATTCTAATGCAATAACATCGAGATCGTAATAATAGGTAAGCTTTACTAACTAACTACTGAAATGAATAGCGCCTTTAATAGCGTACGCCGAACTCGTCGTTCTACCTTTGTTCGCACAGCGTCCAGATTGATAGTTTTTGCTCGTTTTGAAGACTCTAGAAATTGATGTTTTTATGTTCTTTGTGATGAATACTGTTTTTACGTTGCTTTCGTCAGGGACGGAGTGGATAATTTTATAACACTGCCCTCCCTTTAATTCTGATCTGGCTTTAATTCTGATTCTGACTTGTCTCTAAGGTCATTTCGCGTCTTCATCCGGTCACTGGTGGCCAACGTCTGCGTTCGGGCTAATTCTTGTATTGCCAGCATGTTACGTCGGAACTGGTCGGCATAATCTTTGATGTCTTGGGAAGGTTCTTCGGGGGAACTAAAAGCCAAATTGCAAGATATAGTCCATTGAAATTTTGTCTGAATCTGCAAAATGAGGTAGCAGCAAACTAATTCAGAACATTTATGTTTTTGACCCTGCTAATTACGAATCTGCAATTATTTTTTGCCGCCAACGTTCAATAAGAGAGAAATCTCCATAAAACCCTCCAAAAAAGGGTTTTCTGCATTTAACTCAATAACTACAATAAATTATCATTGCATTCCTCGTAACATTTTACGTCGAAATCGTATAGTACCTTTCAGATAATATTAAGTATTTATGTAATTATTAATATTTAACTTTATTTTAGGATATTGAGAATGCACGCAATGTACGCGTAAACACTCCAATTTATCAATGGAATGTTACTTTACGAATATACAGAAGGTTCTCTCTCACTATTTTATATTAAACGCATTAGTAATTTTTTAAAATGATTTCGTATACAATTGAACAATTTAAAGCATATTTAATAATCACCTGATATGTCTATTACGAACAGTTTTAGATAATTTATATTATAGGAAACAAAAATATACAAAACAACACAGAATATAAAAAGTCATACCTACTAAACAAATTGAAATAAAATTGTGAAATTTTAATCATCAATAACTAAGACTTAAACCTTATATACTAGACTCAGATATAGCTTGCTAAGCTTTCACAAGAAACTACAAAATAGATAGATTTTTTTACAAAATAGATATACCTTTCTTGGCGACTCTATCCGTTAGCTGCGGCAACTGTTTCAAATTGTCATTTGTATATAGGTAAGGTGATCAATGTTTTATAGTTTCATGTCTCTCTGTTTTTTAGTGTACGAGTATTTAACCACCAGCTACCTACTACTAGAGTAATGTCGTCGACATTTTATAGACGTTCTACATTTAGTTTAGTTTGTCAAGTCACTGTTATTCTGTGTATCACCCTGTCACATGTCCAGCCCATTGCTATTTCATCTTACGCACTCTTGAATTATATTCGCAATTTTTGTTTGTTTCCTGATGTTTTAATTTCTATTTTATAACTAGTACGCATCGTTTCATCTCTAACAAGTTTGATTTCCCTAAATATCCTAATGTTCCCTCTGGTTTCAGGAACCCTGTATATTATGAAGTATAAACAAATATTTTAAAATATAAATACTAAAAATTGTTATTGAACCGATTCAGTCATTTGGATTTAATTTCACTAATCTGCACATGCATATTTTATCGAATTACAAAAGTAATATATGCTGCAATAAAAAAGAGGAGCGTGCTGTTTCTCAGGAATATCCTGGAAACAATTTATATATTGGGTTTAAAACCGTTGATCTAAATTCTGCACGACAAGTGATTCGCTCATGGAAACAAAAACAAATATATATATATATATATATATATATATATATATATATATATATATATATATATTGTTATACAGTCCGTGGATTCAATTAAAAATTAAAAAACTAATTTTCACTTTCACTTTTCTAAAACATTATTTACATCAAATTATACAGAACAGCTGATTCACAATAACATTACAATATACGCTAGTCGTCGCTGTCTAACTTCTAACTGACTTGCGATCGTGGGCTGCTTCCTTTTTAAATCCAGCATCAAAAATTCTCGTAAAATCAGCCATCAATCCTACAGCTGCCGAGCCATTTTGAGAACATTTTTTATCTTAGAAGCGATCGGTGTCGTACTGAAATGAAAAAGGGTCGGCTTTGGTAAATTTCGTAACACTGCCTCCCCTTTAATTCTTATCGTCAGGATCAGAAACATCCTCTCCATGGTTGGGAGCAAGCGATCTAAATGGACCGTCTTCAACTTAGCCTTGGGCTTTCGACGGATCGGGTAGACGACGTCATTAAGCTTCTTGACCACCTCGTGTGGACCATCCCAGGCAGGTGTAAGCTTTGGAGATTTACCCTTGCTCCGTTGGGTGTTGTACAGCCAGACTTTGTCCCTCTCGTGGAACCCGACTGAATTGGCCGTGAGGTCGTGTCGCGTCTTCATCATGTCACTGGTGGCCAACATCTGCGTTCGGGCTAATTCGTGTATTGCCAACATGTTATGTCGGAGCCGTGAAATAGTACCCCTGGCTGGGGTCAGGCCTGTACTATTATGTACGGCAGGGCGATATGCCAACAAGAATAGGGAAATATGCTCATCCCAATCACGCTGGTTCTTGCTGACGACCTTGGATAGGTGTTGTTCCAAGGTCCTGTTGAATCTTTCCACCATTCCGTCTGACTGTAGGTGTAATGGTGTTGTTCTCGTTTTCCTGATCCCCAACATCGAGCAGACCTTCTGGAATACATTCGATTCGAAGTTACGCCCCTGGTCTGAATGTCATTCCATCAGGACGCCAAACCTGCTGAATAGTTGTTCTACTAGCACCGTCGCTACCGTGGTTGCCTCTTGGTTGGGTATCGCATATACCGCAGGCCATTTGCTGAAATAATCCATTGTGACCAGACTCGAGAAACAGACCGGCGACCTCGATGGCAATTCTCTCAAATGGGACGTCCACATTGTACTGCTCCATTCTGCCCTTGGTCCGGGTCTTCGGGCCCTTACTGGCTGCACAGGTGGTACATTTGCGGCACCAAGCTCTGACGTCTTCGAAGTAATTCACCCAGTAGTACCGCTGGCGAACTTTGTCTAGGGTTTTATTCATGCCCAGGTGGCCTCCGGTAATCCCATCATGTACTTCGGTCAGGACGGCGGGTACCTTTTTCTTCGGAACTACCAGTTGGGACTTGATTTCTCGTCCATCAGCGCTTTCCAAAACTCGCTTGAGCATTCCATTGTCTACTCTAAGAGAGTCCCATTGAGCCCATGACGATTTCAGAACGCCGCAGTATCTAGCTACCTCGTCCCATCGTGGCCTGGGATCCTCTCTCGTTTTGAGTGATAAGTTTGGCTCGATGTCTGGATCAGCCATTTGGTCCTGGATGCACTGTTCCGTTGTCCAGTCTTCATTGGCCTGCACTCGGATCTGCCTGATGGAGATACCCTCTCGCTGTTCCGTCTTCAGACAATGTCCGCATTCTGCTCTACAGGGTCTTCTGGATAGGGCATCGGCATTATTGTGAAAACGGACGGCACGGTGTTCCACCTTGAAATCGTATTGCTGTAGTTTCTCCATCCACCTGGCCAGTTGTCCTTCCGGTGTCTTTATGTGCAGCAGCTATTTGAGGGCGGCATGATCTGTCCGGATTAAGAAATATCCACTATTTAGGTCTAGTGTGGAGAACCAATGGGAGCCTGCTAGTGTGGTCAAAGTGTCATCAATTCGGGGTAGTGGATAGCTGTCTTTCTTCGTGACGTCATTCACCTTTCTGTAAACCACGCAAAATCGGGTGGTTCCATCCTTTTTTTTAACTAGAACGACGGGAGCAGACCATGGGCTGATGGATGGCTCAATAACTCCATTTTGTAACATGGTCTCGATGTTTTCCTCGACTGCCTGTTGTTGCCCAATGGTAGTCGTCTAGGTGGTATTCTGATGAGTTGAGCCTTTCCGGTATCTATTCGATGCTGGATGATGTTGGTGCGAACGGTAGTTCCATCTTGACTGTTAAAAATTTGCCAGTGCTTTGTGATAAATTGCTTGGCTTTCTTCTGGTTCTCTGGTGTCAGGTGTATCAAATGGTCAGCCATTTGTTGTAGAAACTCTTTACTGGGCCCTGTCTCCTTCACCGATGTCTGGTACTCTTCTTCGCAATTGAGGATGGTCTTTACTGGCTCGAAACAAGCTATCTCTTGACCATTGGCAATTCTGATGTCGTTGTTGGACAAATTCAGGACTCTGATTGGTATATAATAATAATAATGGCCTTTATTCATTTTAATATTGGTTATAATATTTATAACAGTGTAACATTGTAATATTATTTTTATTCATCAGAATGCGGCGCAGTCTAGCTGTAGTAGCTACTCTACTGAACCGCAACTTGACACATGAGAATATCTAATACATTGCATAAGTATAGAAAAATAAGAAAATAAAATTATGTAAGGCGAGTGCAAAACGTACCCTAATACTAAAGATGTTGTTATCCTTCCCATAACACATACATGTATATATACACACACATACATATAAGATATATAAGATCCAAATAAACTAGTTGTTATTTTGTAAACATAGTAAGTACTCTTTATATGTAATTTTAAATGTGTTAGGATTAGAAAAAGTTAAATTGTTTGGAAGAGAATTGAAATGTTTTACAGCATTGTACGAGAATCCTCTCTGAAACATTGCGGTCTGATGATGAGGCATGGTAAGTCGATTAACATCACGTATGTTAACACTGTGTATGTTACTGCGGAACACAATTCGTTGCTTTATAGTTTGAGGAGCGGCAGTGTCATTAATAATTTTTATTAAGAAATAGCAAAAATGCAGAGTCCTTCTTGCATCCATTTTCAACCAGTTAATATCCTTATACAGGTGCGAGATGTGATCATATTTACGTAAACTGTATACAAACCGTAAGCAAGAATTTTGAACTCTTTGGATTCTGCATTTGCTGTCTTCATCCAAACAAAATCCATAGACATAATCACAATAATTAAAATTAGACAGTACCAATGACTCGCAAAGTTGCTTTTTTAAATTCAAGTTTAAAATAAATCTATTATTATATAATATTTTAAGGGACATATATGATTTCTGGAAAAGTTTTTTTAGGTGATCTTTAAATCTGAGTTGAGTATCCATTAGAATTCCTAAATTTTTTGCGGATTCTACGAAGTTTAGTTTTGAGTCATTAATTCTTATATCGAGAACGTCTTTTAATAAATGAACTGTAGTCTTATTACCACATATCATAATTTTTGACTTGAATGGATTTAGTTTTAGGTTGTGCGCTGAACACAGTTGACTTAAAATTTGTAGATCTTGGTTAACATTTGACTCGTTAGCCCGATAATCTTTTACATCAAAACTGCAGTATATTTGAGTATCATCTGCAAACGCTTGTATCTTGCAATAATTTAATGACATCAGTGTATCAGATGTGTACACAAGGAACAATAATGGACCCAGTATTGTACCCTGAGGAACACCGGAAAAGATTTGCAATTGATTGAGAATTTATTGTCTGAAAATATTTTCTGGTACTTGTTAGTTAAATAAGATTTAATTAAGGAAAATGCCCCATTTTGAAAACTGTAATATTTTAATTTCGATAATAAGAGCGTATGATTAATTGTATCGAACGCTTTGGAAAAATCTAGAAGTACTAACAAAGTATTTCTTTTATCGTCATAAGAACGTACAATATCATCAATTACATTTATTAAGGCAACAGTAGTGCCATAACTTTTACGAAAGCCACATTGATTTCTGGGGATCATATTATTGTATGTCATATATTCATATATTTGATTGTACATAATTCTTTCTACAATTTTTGACATGGCTGGAAGGATGCTTACAATGCGAATATCATCTAAAGTTTTGGGATTATTTACCTTTCATAACGGTTTGCCAATTGATAATTTCCATTGATCCGGAAAATAATTAGCTTCAATACAACAGTTGACAATATGGGTTATATACTTATCTAGAAATGGGCTACAATACTTTAACATACATGGCGAAATTTCATCAGTACCAACAGCGTTTGTTTTGATAGCATGGATTATTTTATTTACTTCTGCCACCTCCGCCATTCGAAAAGAGAAGTGTAACTGTTCATTAAAAATGTTATTATTATAATAGTTTATTTAGTTTAATAGCATATCAAAAAAATTGTTAATGTGATTTGGATCTGAAAGAACTTTATTAATGGGTTTTTTATTACCAGAACAAATATTAAAATTTCTTAGTGCAGACCATAACTTTTTCGAATTTTTCTCTTCGAATAATAAATTTATATATTTCTTTTTCTCTCGTCTAATAACTGATAACGTAAAGTTTCTTAAAAATTTATAGCTAACCCAATCTTCAGTTAGACTAGTGCGTTTAAACTTTTTTAAGGCAATGTCCCGTTGTTTCATAAAAATTTTAATATCAGCCGTCAACCATTGGGTTTTAGGTTTAGTAATTCGCGATTCTCGCAATGGAGCGTGTTCATCAAATAATAATAGAAGAAGGTCATTGAATATTTGAATTTTATTATCAATATACGGTTCATACACAATGTTATTCCAAGGCAAACTGTACTGTGTATTTAAAAAATTGACAAAATTAAAACTTTTAAAACAACGGTATCTAATAATCTTCGGCAACATAGGCGTTTTAATTAAATTGACATTACAGTATATCATACTATGATCTGAAATACCCTCTGATGGAGTTACCCCACATTCCCTTACCAACGATTTGTTGGTTACAAAAATAGCATCTATTAGGGTACACACTGTTCCAGTGACCCGAGTAGAATCTTCGATTAGTTGCATAAGGTTATAGTTTTCAAACAAAGCAGTTAGTGGATTTTCTGGGTTAAGCAAATTGATATTAAAGTCACCTAGGCAAAAACTTTCGTCAAAAGTTGGATATATCTGGGAAAATATGATTTCAAAATCTGGGGCAATGCTATTGAAATTAAGTGAAGGGGGTCTATAAAAAACCAAAAACCCATACGTCTTTTTCTGTATTTTAATTTTAAATAGCAAGTATTCCAGTTGAGGGTTAGTATCAAGATTTAAATTAACAATTTCCGCAACATAACTTGTTTTTATATAGGCCGCCACACCACCCCCTTTTCCTATGCGATCCTTCCTAATTAATTGATAATCAGGAATATTAAAAGAGTTCCCGTTATCAGCAACAGACAGCCATGTCTCAGAGAGTAACATAATATCAATATCATTGTAACAAATTAAGTTTTTTAATTCATTAAAACCAGTGTATATAGATCTAACATTAAGATGTCCAATTTTCATTTTAATATTATATGGGTAGATAATATATAGGCAGATAATAACTAGTGATAAGATATAAGAATTAGGTGGTACGTAAATATACAACTTAAAGAAGAAAAAAAAAACAGAAATACAAGATGAGCCCAATGACGTATTTGCTAGAACAAAATACCGTCTATACTCCTCCTTCTTAAATTGTAAAATAACTTGAGAATCACAGAAAGGCAAAAGTAATAACTACAACTAGATTACCTTGAAAAATGCATTAGTATTAATTTTTTCCACGTTTTCAATGTCTGATTCTTCAGTTATACGATGCACCATATCGTTATATTTCACGTAAATATTACCATTAAGAACCCACGAGTTCGCATTAGTAAATTTTTTAACAACACTAGTAAACATTGATAGTCGCACTTTGGTTAAGTCTTCTTTTATTTGAGTACCGGAATTTTTCAATTGTTTACGGTTTTTTAGCACTCTGGCCGTATCCGTAAGAAATCGCACCACAACTGCTGGCGGCTTCTCATTGGGTTGTTTTGACGTTACTCGATGACATTTTTTTATATCTTTCTTTTTAAAGTTTATCTTCATGTCCTTGTTAAATAAATTTAAGACTTTTTTTCATTCGACAATCACGTTGAAAGTGTCTTGTCCGTCCGCAGCGGTAACATGCCCCTCTGGTGCCAGTTCTTTGTGACCGTTCTAATATTTTGTTCAGACCACCCAGCAGCGCTTGAAATGGTGACTCTGACTCTTCCTGGTTAAAGGAAACTGCTCGGACCCTCGGCTTGGACATGTTTATGACGGCCTCTAGTTCCAAAGCCCGAAGTAGAGCTTCATTACTTTTCTTGACGCCACTCAGTCTTAAATTTCTTTGTACTTCCACATCTCTGATGCCGTTTATGAAACTCTGTGTGGTCAACTGGTCTTTCGTTTCCTCTGGCAGGTCTGGGTAGGACAAGTGTACTAACCGTCTGATCTCTGCATCGAATTCTTGGAAGCTTTCACCGGATTTTTGCCTTTTCCCACTGAGTTGGACTTGGTATACCTGGCTCAAGGATTGATTGTCGGATCTCTTGTCCAGAATGGCGATGATCTTGTCGAAATTGCCTTGTTCATCGACTGGAATGCTTTGGAGGAGTTCTAGGGCCAGACCTCTTAACGAAATTACCAGAGACGTGGATTTTTCTTGATTATCCCATCCATTAGCTGTAGCCACGGCCTCAAATTGCCGTTTATACATGGGCCAAGATGAACTGCCGTCGAATGTGGGTGGTTTACTAAAGGAACCTTTGGTACCCAGGGTGTGCTGGTATTTTCTCGCTGTAAGTCCTGTTGCATTTTTTTTTATTTCTATTTCTACCTTATTTTGGATGACACTGATTTTATCTTGTACCTCACTTTGTACTGTTTTTTTAATGGAACTGATTTGGTCTTGCACTGTGTTTTGAATTGAACTGATTTCAAATTTTACCTGGCTTGGGATGGAATCGAGGTCATCTACTTTGATTTCAAGAGTGTCCACGGTATTTTTTATGGTCTTAATGTCATCATTTATCTCTTTTATATCTGACTCAACTATTTGCATTTTTTCATTAACTGTTTCATACTATTTGCATTAATAGTTCAATTTGCAGTTGTCTTTTCTCTTCAGTTTCGTGTCGTTTTAATTCAATTTGATCTTTTTTCTCTTCAAATACTTTAAAATTGTTTGGTCTCTGTTCATCTAATTATTTAAATTTCGAGAACAATCCTTCAATTAAATTATGTTTTTCATTTTTCATAGTGGAAATAAGATTTTGTTGTTTTCTTCCATCGTAGTAACAAGATTTTCTAATTCTATTTTACGTTTTTCATCAAAAGATTTTACTAACCTTTGTTGAATTTCTTCTTGATGTTGTTTCTCCTTCTTGTCACGTTTTTCTAGAATCTGGGCTATTTTTTCGTCTAGTCCCTCCGTAACCTACTTGACTATATTTTTTGGTAATTTCGTCCATTTTTTCCATGCTACGGATTTCCATAAATCAAATTACGATTTTAACTGAACTTAATCCTTTACTTCTGATCACCAAATATGTTATATAGTCCGTGGGTTCATTTTAAAATTATAAAACTAATATTCACTTTCACTTTTCTAGAACCTTATTTATATTAAATTATACAGAACAGCTGATTCACAATAACATTACAATATACGCTAGTCATCGCTGTCTAAATGACTTGCGATCGTGGGCTGCTTCCTTTTTAAATCCAGCATCGAAAATTCTCGTAAAATCAGTCATCAATCCTACAGCTGACGAGCCATTTCGAGAACATTTTTTATCTTAGAAGCGATCGGTGTCGTACTGAAATGAAACAGGGTCGGCTTTGTTAAATTTCGTAATAATATATATAACCCATTATACATGACTATTAGGATATAAAAATAATTAGAAACGATTTAGAAAAAAGAGTAAAATAAAAACTTTTGTATTCCGCAAAGTTACAATCTCATCCACTAACTTCAATGAAAATTCAATCTTTAAAATTTTCTGTAAAACTACTAAATAATGATCTACAATTCAGGAATACCCCAAATTCGTTATTGCAGTACAGGTGACCTATTAAACCTTGAATTTATTCCAAATTAGAACTAATTCCCATTGAATATTGTAAGCCAGATTTGTGCACTCATATGGACAATGCTTATTGATTTATGGGAGGGTATGCGCGCACGTCGCATGAGTTCCGAATATTCCAAACTAAATTAAAAATTAAATAATGAGATAACAGTTTGTTTACGTTGTACATGTTGCTACACGTTTTCGATTTGAAATTTTACCAGGAATACTATAACTAGGTAATTTTTTTAAAATTTATTGTGGTTTTTGAGTTAATTCCAAAAAACTCTTTTTTAGGGGCTTTTATGGAGATTTCTCCCTTATTGCATGTTTGGGACAAAAATTAATTGCAGATTCGTAATCAGCACGGTCAAACACATAATTTTTCTGTGTTAGTTTGCTGCCACCTCATTTTGCAGATTCAGACAAAATTTCAATGGACTAATTATCGCAGCTCTTTTCCGAATAGGATCCTGGCTGGAGTCAGGTCTGTACAATTATGTAGAGCTGAGCGATATGCCAACAGGAATGGTGAATATGCTCATCCCAATCACGCTGGTTATTGCTGACGAACTTAGATAGGTGTTGTTCCAAGGTCCTGTTGAATCTTTCTACCATTGTGTCTGACTGTGGGTGCAATAGTTGTTGTTTTCGTTTTCCTGATACCCAATATCGGGCAGACCTTCTGGAATACATTTGATTCGAAATTAAGCTCCTAGTCTGAATGTAGTTCCATCAGGACGCCAAAGTATCCGTTGCGACCAGAATGTATTTGTTCCCCCTCTCAGACTAGAGAAGTGAACCGGCGACATCAATGGCAATGCTCTCAAATGGGACGCCCACATTGTACTGCTGCATTCTACTTTTAGTCCGGTTCTTCGGGCCCTTACTGGCTGCACTGGTGTCACATTTCCGGCACCAAGCTCTGACGACTTCGAAGTAATTTACCCAGTAGTACCGCTGGCGAACTTTGTCTAGGGTTTTATTAATGCTCAGATTGCCCCCGGTAATCCCATCATGGACTTCGGTCAGGATGGCTGGAACCTTTTTCTTCGGAACTACTAGTTGGGACTTGGTTTCTCGGCCATCAGTTCTTTTCCAAACCCGCTTGAGCATTCCATTCTCTACTCTTAGAGTGTCCCATTGGGCCCATAACGATTTCAGGACGCCCGAGTATCTAGTTACCTCGTCCCATCGTGGCCTGGGTGCCCCTCTCTTTCTGAGTGACAGGATTGGTTCGACGTCTGGATCAGCCATTTGGTCCTCAATGCACTGTTACGTTGTCCAGTCTTCATGGGCCTGCACTCGGATCTGTCTGATGGAGATACCCTCTAGCTGTTCCGTCTTCAGACAATGTCCGCATTCTGCTCTACAGGGTCTTCTTGATAGGGCATCGGCATTATTATGCAAACAAGCGGCACGATGTCCAACCTCGAAATCGTATTGCTGTAATTTCTCCATCCACCTGTCCAGTTGTCCTTCCGATGTCGTCATGTGCAGCAGCCATTTGAGGGCGGCATTATCTGTTCTGATTAAGGAAATGACGACCATAGTGGTATTTGTGGAAATGGCCTACCGCCCTTATTATTGCAAGAAGTTTTGTTCTGGTGCTAACTCTCTCTACACCATCTTGCACCTGGGATAGGACGGCCCCCAAACCTGTGTTGCTGGCATCAGTGTCTAAGATGAACTTGCCGGATTGCGTAGGAAATGCTAGGATTGGGCTGGAATAGAGTGCCGCCGTTAGTCGTCTGAATAATGTTTCGCAATCCTGATTCCAATAAAAGGTGGCAATGGTGGCAAATCCCTCCAAAAATCGCCTGCAGTATGAACAAAGACCCAAGAAGTTTCAGAATGCATGCTTGTCTCTTGGGACTGGCAAATCACGCTTCTATCTTTTCCTCGTTGGTGCGGATTCCTGATTCGAAAACGACGTGACCCAAAAACTATACGTCTTTATGGACCATGGAACACTTCTTCGGGTTGAGTCTCAGGTTGGCGTTCTTAATTCTGCAGAATACTTCATCCAGGTTCTTCAGATGGTCGTCGAATTTCTGACCCATGACCAGAATATCGTCGAGGTATACAAAGCACGTTCTCCATGTCAACCCGCTCAATACATACTCCATTAGCCTCTCAAATGTAGCGGGAGCATTACATAACCCAAAGTACATGACCGTAAATTGAAACAGCCCTTTACTGTCGTTTTCGTGTAGACCAACCTGCCAATTTCCACTCCTTAGGTCTAGTGTGGAGAACCAACGGGACCCTGCTAGTGTGGTCAGAGTGTCATCGATTCGGGGTAGTGGATAGCTGTCTTTATTCGTGACGTCATTCAGCTTTCTGTAATCCACGCAAAATCGGCTGGTTCCATCCTTTTTTTCTTTTCTGATGGATGGCTCAATAACTCCATTTTGTAACATGTAGTGGTAGTCGTCTAGGTGGTATTCTGATGGGTTGAGCCTTTCCGGAATGTATTCGGTGGTGAATGATATTGGTGTGACCGGTGGTTCCATCTTGACTGTTCAACATTTGCCAGTACCATGTGATAAATTGCTTGGCTCTCTTCTGTTCCTCTGGTGAAAGATGTGTCAAATGGTCAGCAAACTGTTGTAGAAACTCTTTACTGGGCTCTGTATCCTTCACCGATATGTGGTAAACTTCTTCGCATTTGATGATGGTCTCTACTGGCTCGAAACAAACGATCTGTTGACCATTGGCAATTCTGATGTCCTTTTTAGACAATTTCAGGGCTCTGATTGGTATATCTCGTCGGGTTTTAACTTTAACCTGTCCAACTAAGTAGTCTTGAGTTGAGTGTACGGGCTCCACCATTCCAACGCAACTTCCAGGATTTCTTTCTAACTGCCCCTGTATTCTGGTATAGGATTTTGCTAAAATTTTTACAATTTTTGTGGAGCTCGCTGTGCTGTTGACGGGCCGTGTCAATACAAATTCCTCAAATAGGAATCGAAGAATATCATATCTCGGGTCGAACATGAACCCATGCTGGCTGATTAGGTCCATAACCAGTATTAACTTGCCCTCAATCTACGCTACTAGCACCCTATGCCGGATTCTGTTGTCCCCTATCTGTAGTACTACATCTGCTTCACCCTGTATTGACATGAACTTGCCGGCGACTGTTTTGAGCTGGATGCTACTGTTAACTGGTCAGATTTCCGATGACCAAAAAACCCCGAACTTAGCAATGGACACAGCGGCGCTGGTATCAAAGGTAATGGTGATTGCGCGGCCATTGATCGTACCTCTTATGACTAGGCTGCTACTATCTTGACAAAATCCCTGAATGGATACTGTCTTGGGGGCTGGTGGAGTGTTAGTCAGCATTCGCCCCCTCATACTGACTGATCGGAGTATCCCTTGTTGGTATGGTCGGTTTGTGGACTACTCCTGGTTTGTGATAGTTCAGGTAGCCTTACTCTGCACTCATGTTGATAGTGTCCTGTCCGTCTGCAACGATAACATGCTCCTCTGGTGCCAGTTCTTTGTGACCGTTCTAATAGTTTGTTCATACCAGCCAACAGCGCTTGACTCTGGCTCTTCCTGGTTGAAGGAAACTGCTCGGACCCTCGGCTTGGACATGTTGATGACGGCCTCTACTTCCAATGCCCGAAGTAAAGCTTCATTACTTTTCTTGACGTCACTTAGTCTTAGATTTCTTTGTACTTCCCCATCTCTGATACCGTTTATGAAACTCTCTGTGGCCAATTGATCTTTAGTTTCCACTGGCAGGTCTGGGTAGGACAAGTGCACTAAAAACACCTAACCTCTGCTTTGAATTCTTGAAGGCTCACTCCAGATTTTTGCGTTTTTCCACTTAGTTGCACCTGGTATACTTGACTCAAGGACTGATTGTCGTATCTTTTGTCCAGGATAGCGATGATCTTGTCAAAATTGCTTTGTTCATCGACTGGAATGCTTTGGTGGAGTTCTAAGGCCGGACCTCCTAATGAAATTGCAAGATTTTTGTTGGTTATCCCATCCATTAGCTGTAGCCACGGCTTCAAATTGCCGTTTATCATGTGCCAAGTGAACTGCCATCAAATGTGGATGGTTTGCTGACGGAACCTTTGGTACTCGTGGTGTTCTAGTATTTTCCTCGCAGTAAGCCTGTGTTTTGAATTGAACTGGTTTTAAATTTCACCGGGCTCTGGATGAAATCGATGTCATCTACTTTGATTTCAAGAGTCTCCACATTACTTTTTAGGATCTTTAGCATTTATTTCATTTATGTTTGATTCAACTACATGCATTGTTTCATTAACTGTTTCATTAACTTGCGATACTATTTGCATTAATTGTTCAAATTGCAGTTGTTTTTTCTTCTTCTAATATTTGAGATTCGTTCTTTCTGGATAATTCAACTTGTTCTTGTTTTTCTTCAAACGTCGAGAATAATCCTTATATTAAGTTTTGTTGTTTTTCTTCCATGTTAGTGACATGATTTTCTAACTCTATTTTACGTTTTTCATCAAAAGATTTCACTAACCTTTGTTGAATTTCTTCTTGATGTTGTTTTTCCTTCTTGTCACGTTTTTCCAGGATTTGGGTAATTTTTCATTTAGTCCATCCGTAATCCGTTTGAATATGTTTTTGGTAGTCTCGTCCATTTTTTCTTTATCCATACTTCGGGTTTCTAATAAATCAAATTGCGATTTTAACTTCACTTAATCCTACACTTCGACACCAATTTGTTAAAACTCCGTGGGTTCAAATGTAATTTAATTTTAACAACTTTCTAGAAACTTTTATTCACACCTTAACATCAAATATTCTCAGCAGCTGATTCTAATACAATAACATCGAGATTATAACAATAGGTAAGCTCTACTAACTAACTACTGAAATTAATATCGCCCTTTATAGCGTACGCCGATTTTTCTGGTCGTTCTACCCTGTGTTCGCACAGCGTCCAGATTAATTGTTCTTGCTCATTTTGAAGACTCTAGAAATTGATGTTTCTATGTTCTGTGGGATGAATACTGTTTTTAATAATTTTTTAACAATATTGTAAAGTTAGGTTAGGCACTTAGGGATTAGTGATTACCGATAGTATTTTAAGTAGGTATTATATATTAAGGGATAATTGTAAATTTCTTCCGTTTTGGTTTACTCCATGATAATGCCAGCTGTTGAAGCGTCGTTGTGTGAAAATAAATAAGAGTGTGGTGTTAGGGTAGAAAACTTTGTGTTTACTCGTTAATTATGTCACAACAAATCTGGAACGCACCCAGAATGTTGCACTGAACCAGGAAGGAATATCCCAGTCTTCTGTAAGCAATACTGATAAAACTTTTCTGAAATTTGTTATTGAAAAGACCTACCTAGAAGTAATAGTTGTCCTACTAGCATTTCAATAAAATCGAGTTCACTTCAGATATAATTAAGTAACAATGTGCAGGATTTATCCGTTTCTAGAAAGTTAAAAGGGAAGAAGTTGCCTTAATTAAAGAACACAATTAACTCTAATTTAGAGAATAATAACGGAGTGAACTAACCAAAATCCGGTTTTACAAAAACATGGTTCCTTCAGATGAATTACAATCTTACTATCAGAGTGAACTTTGATGTTTTTCGAAATTGGATAATTTAAATCAACATTAGAGGTGCCAATTCAAATAGTAATTGTTTGGCCTGGAATAAAGTATAATATGACTACTGGATTATGTTTTTTTCAAGAAAACTGAACTTATGCCTGATGCCCTGCTCTCGTGCCTATGTTGCCTAGCTTCCAAACTAAATCCTTGGCCAACACTAATGCAGCTCGATTCTGAAGTGTTTATTACTCTAAATTATTTATTTTCCAATACAGATTTATCAGAGTAAGAGAACAATATTTTATCATTAGTATATTCTAACAATCGAAGATTTGGTAACCTGCCTTAAATTGGACAAATTCCAATACTTCTACTGCTGTCTGGGCATCTATTATGTAATTTAAGTAAACATTGTTTTCTTAATACTAAAATAAAATAAGAAGACGGATAAAATGAACACACACGAACAATAAGCAAAGTCAACGAATATAAGAGTGGAGAAAGTTTATTGAAAAACCTCACAAAATATCCATGTACAGAAAATATCGAGTATGCAATGATTTAAGAAGAAAAGCCAGTCATATATACAATTCAACGAAGCTAATTTAATTTTCGTAAGGTTTATCTTGCTGTGAAATTAAACCGCTTGCTGCACATAAATACATTTAGTGTAGTAACATCAACAATAATACAAAACAAATTACTAAAGCAAATTAGAAGGTTGAATGAACCAACAAATATATCAACGTTATTAGTCTTGGTTAAATAATAGTAGGTATATAAATCGTTGTAAAGGGATGACTTATTTTATCAAACCGTACTGGGATATTAAATATCGACACCAAGCATTGTTTATTATGAGTATATAGTTTTTGTAATAGAAGTCCCTCGCAGTGCAATAAACTGTAGACCCTGAAACATACTATGTACCCAAATTGAAACAGAAATAATAAAAGGCACAGAAAATAATGATACATACGAAGAAATACGTAACAGCAGCGAGTTGCAGGCGATGGAGTATGTTTAACGTTAACACCGGAATAAAAAATCATACTTTCTCACAGACCCTATGATTCCAAGAAACCTGACAAACTGAGCATAGAAAAAATGGACAAAGTCGGAAACGAAACACGCGATGTACATTCTGTATAAAAATAAAACATGGGATTATACCGGTCACGATAGATTTTAGTACAGTCAACAAATGAAGCAGGATGTTAGGTCGATTGAAACAGTAACGCTGATGTGATAAATAATGAACTTATTTCTAACAAAACATTTGTTTATATTTTTAGACATTATTCTGCTGATATTGATATTTTTCAGAAAGTAACCGTTATACAACTAGTTGGTAAGGAAAAGGAATAAATACAAAAAGGCTTTGGCGTTCTGTGTTTGTACAATTTTATTTAGAAATTACATCAGCTTATTAACAAAATTAACACAACTACAGTTACTTTCTCTACAGAAAAATAATTACATCGCTTTCCGATCCACATATGCACATTGAGTTACATATAGGTCAAACATTTGTATTAATTGTAAACAGCAGATTAGCAGATTTTGTAGCCATTATTAAAAAAAAAATTTTCGAAATTTTGTTGTCTTCTAAGTTTTTAGTAGTAAGATCAATTTAGAACTTTAATAGCATTATAATAGTATGTAGGTATACTAAGACCGCTAATAAATTTCTTCCTTTTCAATAAAGGAAATGATTTTAGTGAAGCTGGTAATTTTGTACATGATAACATCCAATATGATCAATCGCATATATATATATATATATATATATATATATATATATATAGATGTATTAGATGGTTTCCGGGAATTCATCTGCGTAGTTGATAACTGATCCCTGCCGGGATCGATGGTAAAATGACGACGTGTCGGCAGATTCACATCTGCCCTCTTCAGGTCGGTTCGCATAATTTTTGTTGCCTTCTGCTTTCGCTTTTAGTTACTCGAATACTCGAAATATTGATAGTATCAAGTAGAAATACACTTTATGAATACAAATAAAAATTTAATGGAAAATCAAAAATTGTTAGGGCACAAAAACATTAACAAAAAATGCAGAATACTCTATCTATGGCATTTAATTCACAGAAGATTAAATCGTCATGCTAAATCAAATGACATTAATAGACCAATCAATAGAGCAAAAATTAATTTATAATGTGTAAAAAATACTATCAGGATACCGACTGTGCCATCACATTAACAACGATTCGTAGCGATATTTTGCAATGTTCTCCACTCGCAACTATTGTGTCAACAGGTCAATTGTAAAGCATAAAAATACCAATGAAATAAGCCCAGGCTCAATCCGATTGGATCATTAGTAACAGGGAAAAACAAAAAATACTGAAAAATATAGCATTTTCTTTTAAATTGTATCTTCGTCCCTTTAAAAGCTGTAGAACTGTGCTTGTAGAAACTGATAGTAATTTACTTCTATTTTATGTATGCCAAAACCTGGCGCTACCGGTTTATTAGTTGAATAATTGTGATATAAAGTTTTTTGTTGACTATTTTTGCATTGCACCTCCATGCGTAATAGATAATCAAATTTCAATTTTGAAAACAGTTGTTGAAAGTAGAGGTGTCATTCTACAAAGCCTCTATTTTCATTTTTCACTAAATGTCTGTGAAATATCTGAAAAATGTTAGCAAACATGACAAAAAATAGGCGAGCTTATGAATGTATCCAAGGAGTGGGGGAAACATGATTGTTAAAGGGAAGAGTATAGTAATACAGCAGGCTGCTTGTAATATATAAATATTTTTATTGTTTTTATCAGAATTTAATTTAGATATTTTCAAGACCTTTTGTGACTTATTTAGGTGTTTGTTTTAGTTTAATTCTGGAGTTCTCTACAAGATATTAATTTATTCTAAAACGAGGTAAGATTTATTCTTTCGTTGTCTATTGTATTATATTAAAGAAACAATAGTTGTAGTGAAAATTCGTATTTATATTGCCACGCTACAACTAACTACCCTGTTGTAATTAACAGACAATCCAAGGTCCTTAACAATCCCTAAACCGTGATTACCAATGATTGTCCTTGATGCCCCAGAATCCAAAAGTCCTAGAACAACTTTACCTAATATGTTCACCGACAAGTAAGGCCTCTCATCGCCAACGGCATTCTCTAAGATATAGTCCAAAACACCTTGAAATTTGTTGATTGGAGTCTGCTCAACAACACGACTACACCAATCACCTAGTCGCGCGTCAATCCGTTTCCCTGAGAATTACGATTACAGCCATTACAGGATTTCAAAGTAACACCCTCTTTTTTACATTTATAACAGAATTTACCCTGAACCACAGCACATCCAACAGCGCGATGTTCTGCTTGGTTACACCTAAAACAAACAATATCCCTAGAACGATCTCGATTACTACTCCGAGACGACGACGATCCACTAACACTAACCACGTCTACCTCAATATATGCCAAATCCGGTTCCAGAACACTTGTGTTCTTAGAAGGTGCGGAATAAGTCTCCACAAATTCCTTCCGCGCTTCCAGACGCTTGCCTAACTCTTTCAGCTGAGAAATAGAATTAATGTCTACCAAAGCCAACTGGTTCTGATAAAATGGAGCAATATTCCTCATCAGAATTTTTAGTTTGGTCTCCTCAGAAACTGAGCAAGTCAATCTATTGAAATATCCCAACATGATATCAAGATAGGTTCCCATCGACTCACCATGTCCTTGATTTCTCTTGCGAATCTCCTCAAAAAACTTTTCGTTGTAGGTGGAAGAAAGGTATTCTTCCCTCAGCAAATCCGTGAACTCATCCCAAGTAGTAACCTCATCATGATAGGCCAAGTAGAACTGATAAGCCCTGCCATCAAATAAATCAATACCAGACTGTAAAAGATCATTCTTGGTTACGCCTTGCAACTCTTAACTCTTCTCTACTCTTTCCAGAAAAGCACTTAACGAAAGACCTCTCCGGTCACCAGAAAATTTAAGGTTCCATTTACTAGGGGGAACATGTTTAAACGTAAGGGAACTACCCTGATTAGCATTTGGAGACACACTAGATGACCTACGAGACGGAGGAATGGTTTGTGCGAACTGTGCAAAATTTGATGCACCGGGTAGCGGTGGAAGAAAACTAACTTGAGGCGTTTCAACTTGATCTTGATCAGAAGAGCCCTTTACGCTGTTCGCATACAATCGATCCAACAGTAACAACGCTTCAGACAACACAACAGGTCTACGGGTGGCCTCGACAGGCAAGTTATCTATTCTACCCAAAAAGTGAGAGATTTTACTTTGGAGCTTGCTAAAAGCATTACTCGTGGTGGATTCCTTGAATGACTGCCCCTTGGGCCTAAGATCGTCCAACTTCCTCTCCACAGCAGCCAAATCTTCTTCTGGAGAAAATGGGTATGGCGGGTAACTGACAGAGTCACCGCATTTCTCTAACCGCAACGCCATAGTCAGAGCATGACGCATCTGATCGATAGTGCCTGTCGCAATACCTCTTCTCACTACTTCATAACTTAACTCTTCCTGATTCAACCACTTCACCTGCATTTTTCTCAAAGCCATGATAACGAAATTTCTAAAAGACCAACTAAACTCTTTCCATCAAATTGCGAATGATTCACCCTAAATAATGCTTGGCCGAATCAAATTTGTTGTTGTCTCGCACAATATATAATAAATGAATTGATAAAACAAATATAACATCAACAAAAAATATATATATAGCACAAAATGCTCAATTAATGGCAATATCTAGATAAATATAAATAAATTAGCGCAATAGAATTTATTAATCTTAAACGTACCAGTCAATGGTTTGAAAATGCGAATATGAACCAAATAAATAAATAGAAACCTACAGTACTTGAATTTAAAACTGTGTATGCACGAAAAAAAAATCGGGCCCCACACGTTGAGTGTCAAAAATTACTATTGGGTGCCAAAATTGCTATCGGGCCCCACGTTGGGCGCCAGTTTGCCACGCTACACGTTGGTGCTAAAATGCCACACCAAAATGTTACGTGACGCCAAATTTCTACCCTACCTAGTTATGCTAAGGGCAGAAGAAGGTATGTCCGGTAGTCTCAGTGAAGACGGGGTGGTTCGTTTTATTTGAACGTATATGCCAGATTTTGCTTGGCGATATAAATAAAGAGAGAAAATAAGGGCGCCAGGTAGATTCCCCTATACCTTCTAAATACACATAATCAGGACACCTACCCGTCCTAAAATATCTGCTGTAGTAATTTTTGCTAATTTGGGGCGCTAAATTTCTAAATATAAACAAATAAATGTTGTAATCAAAGGAATAATAAGCATACAACAGTTCCAAAATATAAGTTTAATTTGCGCGAACAGACTAGTACAAGGCGCTAAAAATATGTCATAGGGCACTCTATTAATGCAAAACAGTCTTAGAATGTTTAAGCTAAATATACCTAAAGAAAAAAATGAAATGAAACAAATATACACTTATGGACAGAGATTCAAACTGCACATATAAACATGTGAGATCCTGAATAACCTGGATACAAATATTTAAACATTCCTCTAATACAATAATTCTAATCAATAGAATATTTAAATAAATCGTCAATATCAAATACTACATTAATGAGAACCGATCATAATTACCCGATAGTAGGCTAATGGTCTTTACTTTCGGTTAACAAATTCTATTTTATTAATTTCAAATCAAATACTAAGGTTTATATTATTACTGTAAAAATAACTGATAATGAAACAGTAATCAGACACACAAATTGTCACTTATCTGAAACCACAGCTGAAGCCGAAGTTCGAGTCCCTTGCACTCGCTCCACCACTGGAACTCTGATTATAGAAATACCAGAAATACAGTGTTCGTGTATGCACCATCAACTAGTTCATCTGCATGCTAAGTCCATGATCGGCATGATACCATAATGCCAAACCAGGTCTGTGTTCTAGTGTCGTAATAGAACAGCAAAATATAACCCCAATCTCACTGGATGGAGAACAAAAACAGGAACGCAGCACGTAGAAACAAAACAAAAGGAAGAAATACGACAACAGTACAAAAGAAGTAGAACAAGAACCCTAAAAAAAGGATAAAATATCTATTAATAGTCTGACAATACGAGAAATCGGCTAGTGAACAAACAAAAATCACTTACCCTATCAACCAAGGGGTTCTTATACCAAAGGTTCCATTGTGAGGGTGGCCCCAAATACCATGACCACTCTGAAGAATTACGCAACAACAGAAGTTTTCAAATCCTCAATGAGAGAAGTATCCCAGCAACTAATCAATAGTACTACAATATGCTGGAACACAATGTAGGGATTTCCATATAACTCCCGAACTCGGATGGCTTATCAAAAGCCAGTATACTAGTGGAAAATCCCTTAAAAACAACTGCACGACTTCTCCAGTTAACCTCACACACTTTTCTACACGCACATCACATCCCGCCTTGTCGACGACAATGACAACTGTCAAGCAACACACAAAATATTCGATAAATCAATTTGTGTCGAGCGGTCAAATTCAAACCTCCTTCAAAATAAATCACAACGAAACACAATAAATACGGAAAAATTAGCGCGCGAACGGTAGGTTAGCGATCGCTATCGGAACGGACGAATAAAAGCAACATTTGGACCAGTCTTAAACGCGTTCAATTATACTGAGTAGCTAAGGCAAAAATATAACGTAACAATATGTATATATATATATATATATATATATATATATATATATATGTGTCCCCCGGTGGCCTAGTGGGAAAGTCCGTCAGCTCATACAATTGTAAATTGGAGCTATAGACCGGACCCGGGTTCAAATCCCAGCCAAGTCAAGGTTTTTTCATTAATAAAAAAATTGTGATACAATTCCGGGGGGGACAGTCGTCTCTGACGTAAATGGCAAAAATCAGGGAAATAGACATTTGCCCCTTACCAACCCGCACTGAGGCAGCGTGGTAAGGTATGCCTCATATCCCCTGTAAAAATTCTAAGAATATTCTTCGTCTTCTCAATCCTTCGAGACAATTCTTCCTACAAAAAGACTTTAAGCTCTTTATCAGTTTCCTCAAGACCTTAAGTGTCTCCGATTAGCTCTTCAGCTTTCGCTTCATTAATACATTCCGTTACGAGTCTAGTTATACAAAAAGGCCAATTCCTCAACCTCTAGCCTTGAGTTTCCGATAAAAACTGCCAAAATTATGTTCGTCTTCTCAATCCTTCGAGCCAGTTCTTCAATTCTTCAGTCCTACACTTCTTCTTCTTCTTCATTTCACTTAGCAAAACCGACCATTTGCCCACCTCTCTTCAATTCTCTTCAATACAGTCCTTCAGTCCTTCTCACAGATCTTAAGCTCTTCTTCTTCTTCGTCTCTTCTTAAGACCTTAAGTTCTCCATTTCCACAGCTCTTCAAGTTCCTCTGCAAAATCTTTCAATTCTTCAGGGAGGCTACACCATGAAAAATTGGTTGAATATAGCTGCATATGATGATATATATATATATATATATATATATATATATATATATATATATATCTGACTGGCTCCTTATCACAATCCAATTGGGACAATCCGAAATAAAAAGGAGAGTGTTAAACTTTAAATTTTTATGCTACTCATGATGAATCCTTAAAAGAAACTAATTTGTGACATAATAAGCAAAACGAAATGATACGAGAGTGTATGTGATAGCTATTTATAAGCCTAAGCTTAAGAAAAGTTGTAGTGGAATATTTATTTTAAACTTGTGTGAAAGTAAATATTTGTTTTTGGTGTAAATCAAATGTTTGAAACTACGAAGTTCTTAGTAATAGATTTTCTTCTAATAGTCATGAATGAAATCGTTGACTCCAAAAGGTCAAATAATTTTGTCGTCTCTCTTAAATTTAAGTTCATTATTTGTAAAAAACTTCATGGCATTTACCCCTTTCTGGGACGCATCCAATTTTTAATAGACAATAGGATATGTGTCTGCTGTTTATGCATCCCAAAGTAAACTTATGTCGAATGGTTGCAGGCGGACAGTTAAATAAAAGATTTACTCTCTAGGCGTCAATCAGTCGGTATTACGTTAACCGCTGAAGGTGGTGGAAGTTTATTTTTTTTCCCTTGAATGTAACTTTCCTTGCTGTCAAATTTGTGGCCCACTATGAAAGGTATAACGCGCTTAGATTTAGGACGACGCAACAGCCATGCGGCAGATTTTGAGTTGAAGATCAGGGCTTAGAGGAGATTGCAATCTAAAGTCGCTACACAACTACAAGAATAAAGTTATCGGTATATCTATCAAATGATACGACAATCATTGTTATTGGCTATAAATGAGCTTAGGAGAGAAATTCAGAAAGCGCGTAAAAAAGTTCGGTACCTCGAGTAATACCATTCGAGTCAAAAGTCGGCTGAATTCTCTCGTTAATTCCAGTATTACCCCCTGTGCAAAACAATAATAGACACAAACAATGCAAAAAAGAAAAACAGGCTTGGGTTTGTTTTTTGAAGTAACAATAACATGAGCTTGAAGAGCATGTAAAACAATTGAAAATAGCAAGTTATGGTTACAATGACTACTACCAAAATTATAATAAGTCCAACTGTGCTGACGTGTGTTTTCAATTTCTCTATAATAACACATATCCTTCTATCAAATCGCCAGCCATGACTTGGATATTAAGGCTAAAAGTATGTTGTTCAACACTGGCCAATGAGTTTCAACCTCCTACTAAATGGAGTCCTACAACTATGGTCAAGCCATGTTGAATTTACACTCATACAGCACCATCGCCAACTTTGAAGAATAACAGCAGAACGTATTTGCTCAACTCCTAAAGCAACCAGCCATTACCAATTTTCCTGGATGTTCCTACGAACCTCAAGACAATTGATAATAATGAAGTACAAATTAGAAAAGTCTTGATCAGCTATCATTCGAAAAATGTGGACAAGATTTTCTCATTAAAATCCAACAATAATACGATCAAGTTGTGAAATATTTAGCGGTAAATACGCTGCAGATACTCAACCAGAAAACAGCATCGCTGCTATATTGAGTTTTTCACGAATCATTTGCACTCTAATTTATCAGAAAATATAAAAAATTGTATTGGTGTTGATCCCGATGTCGCTATCCACATTGCACCTCAACATTTAATCTGTCTATGCATAAACAGAAGGGAAGTACAAAAGATAACAGTGAGAATTCTCAACCAGGAATCTGAACTCAACAAATTTATAGGGAAAGAAATCGTTGTGAGATAGGAATAACAGAGCTATTTCAGCAATAATGGGAAGGTTACTTGTACTACAGCAACATAAGCATTAATCGATAAAAACATTTCAACCTGAATTAGTATGAACTAAACCTGTGAGAGATCCCTAATTACTCAGGCATTTTTAATATATTCGGAAAGCCGCACTTCGAGGAAATCTGTTGCACTTAAAACTTACAATGTTTGCCTTGCCCCAGTCCATTTTGTGTATAACATTATAAGTTAGTTTATGGTTTGCCAATCTAGAAATGTTTGTGTTGTATTGGCTTTATTTTTTCTTTACTTGTAGAGGCCTTTATCATTCACAGGTATGCATGTTCCGAAAACAGAAAGTGTTGGAACTTTGAGTAGCGTTTTCTGATTATGCTTACATAAAACAGACCTCAGTTTGGGTTAACAAGCATTTTTACTTTGTATTGATAAACCAGAAACATAGTTTAAGATTAATTTGGTAATAATTACAATTTCCTTAATTTTAAAAATAATATCCGACCATGATTTTTTACTCTGTGCGAAGGGCAACTCGATCCCTGGAACATTTACGGGTAGTGAATTTAAATACTGAATACACAAGAAGAATTTTTAATTTCAATAAGTTTAATATTCAAATGCAACGATTAAAAATGACTCTTATGCTACTCTACAATTCATATTAATTTCAAAATAGTGTAATAAAATGTATATTCGCTTCCACTGGACATATCTAACTTAGTCTGGGAGTAAAAACAACGATCGGGAACCTTCTAGTATAGCAATAACGGTTAAGCATTGAATACTCGAACAAACTGGGAGATGACCGTCGAAATTCGCTAGAAAAAATGTGACATATAAATTAAACGGTCGTACATTTGATCAGTAATATAGCGTAGATAGTGTTATTATTTTGATATAAATTGTTTGCGAAATCAGCAGTTAGATTGGATTTTTAAGAAAGTAGAGTGATTATTAGTTGTTAAAATTTAATTTAATCCCACGGATTTTATTGAAATTTGGTGTCAGGAAAGTGTGAATAAGGAAATTAACATCGTTGATTTATGAAAAAAATGGACGAGACTACCAAAAAAATATTCAAACAGGTTACGGATGGACTAGACGAAAAAATAACTCAGATCCTGGAAAAACGTGACAAGAAGGACAAACAACAGCAAGAGGAAATCCAACAAAGGTTAGTGAAATCTTTTGATGACAAACGTAAAATTGAATCAAAGAACTTGGTAACTAATATCAATGAAATTCAACAAAACCTTGTTTCTACAATGAAAAGTGAACAACGAAATCTTGTTACTGCCATGAAGAAAAAAAAACGACAAAATTTAATGGAGATGATTATTCTAGAAATTTGAAGAACAGAGATAAACTGAATTGACGAGACAAAATGAATTTAAAATGTTACAAGAAAAAAGACAACTGCAATTTGAACAATTAATGCAAATAGTATCGCAAGTTATTGAATCAGTTAATGAAAGAATGCAAATAGTGGAATCAGATATAAAAGAGATAAACGATGACATAAAGGTCCTAAAAACTACCGTGGATGCTCTTGAAATGGAAGTAGATTATACCGTCCAAAGTGATATTGAAAGAGTACAGATGGAAATAAAAAGAATTCAACAGGATTTACAGCGAGGAAAATATCAGAACACCGGGAGTATTTTACTTTAGCACACCACCCACATTTGACGGTAGTTTATCTTGGCCTATGTACAAACGGCAATTTGAAATTGTGACTGCGGCTAATGGGTAGGACAACCAAGAAAAATCCTCCCATGTAATTTCTCTAAGAGGTCCGCCATTAGAGCTCCTCCAAAGCATTCCTGTAGATGAACAAGAGAGTTTTGATAAGATCATAGGAGTCCTCGACAAAAGATACGACAATCAATCGTAGTGCCAGATCTACCAAGAGCAACTTAGTGGAAAAGATTAGTACACATGTCATATCCAGAAATACCAGAGGAAAATAAAGATCAATTTGCCACACAGAATTCTATAAATGGCATCAGGGACATTGAAGAGCAAAGGACTATAAGGCTTAGTAGCATATAGAAGAGTAACGAAGCTTTGCTCCGGGCTTTGGAGGTAGAGGCCGTCATGAACATGTCCAAGTCGAGGGTACGAGCAGTTTCCTTCAACCAGGAGGAGTCAGAGTCGCCATTTCAAGCGCCGCCTGCTGGTATGAACAAACTATTAGAACAGTCACAAAGAACTGGCACCAGTATCCATCAGGGGTACCATCAATGGCCGCGCAATCACCATCAGCCTAGTCATCAGGGGTACCATCAATGGCCGCGCAATCACCATCATTTTTGATACCGGCGCCACTGTGTCCATTGCCAAAATTGTTAACAGTAACATCCAGCTCAGAATAGTCACCGGCGAGTTCATGCCAATACAGGGTGAGGCAGATGTAGTCCTACAGATAGGGGACAACAGAATCCGGCATAGGGCTCTAGTAGCGGAGAGTATGGACCTAATCAGTCAGCATGGGTTCATGTCCGACCCGAGATATGATATTCTTCGATTCCTAAATGAGTAATTTGTATTGACACGGCCCGTCAACAGCACAGCGACCTTCACAAAAATTGTAGCAAAATCCTCCACCAGAATACCTGGTCGAACGGAACAAATTATTCAGAGGCAGAAAGAAATACTGGAAGTTGCGTTGGAATGGTGGAGCAAGTACACTCAGCTCCTGACTACTTAGTTGGACGGGCTATAGTTAATACCGGACGAAATATACCAATCGGAGTCCTGAATTTGTCCAACAACGAGATCAGAATTGCCAATGGCTTGTTTCGAGCCAGTAGAGACCATCATCAATTGCGAAGAAGTGTACCAGAAATCAGTGAAGGAGACAGGGCGCCGTAAAGAGTTTCTACAACAGTTTGCTGACCATTTGCTACACTTTACACCAGAGGAACAGAAGAGAGCCAAGCAATTTATCGCAAACCACTGGGAAATTTTTTACAGTCAAGATGGAACCACCGGTCGCACCTACATCATCCAGCACCGAACAGATACCGGAATAATTCCACCTAGGCGACTACCACTGGGGCAACAACAGGCAGTCAACGAAAACATCGAGTCCATGTTATAAAATGGAGTTATTGGGCCATGGTCTGGTCCCGTTGTGCTAGTTAAAAAAAGTATGGAATCACCCGATTTCACGTGGATTACCAAAAGCTGAATGACGTCACGAAGAAAGACAGCTATCCACTACCCCGAATTGATGACAATTTGGCTACACTAGCAGGCTTCCGTTGGTTCTCCACACTAGACCTAAAGAGTGAATATTGGCAGGTTGGTCTATACGAAAACGACACAGAGAAGACAGAGTTCTCCACCAGTAAGGGGCTGTTTCAATTCACAGTCATGTTAACGTAATTCTCCCGTTACATTTGATAGGGTAATGGAGTATGTATTGAGCGGGTTGATATGGAGAACGTGCTTAGTATACGTCGACGAAATTCTGGTCATGGGTCATACATTCGACGACCACCTGAACAACCTGGGTCAAGTATTTGTCAGAATTAAGTACGCCAACCCAAATGTTGCATGTTTCAAAAACAAGTAGAGTTTTTGGGCCACGTCGTTTCCAAGTTAGGAATTCGTACCAACGAAGACAAGATAGCAGCCATTCGTGATTGACCAGTTCCAAGAGACAAGCATGAACTCCGAAGCTTCTTGGGTCTTTGTTCATACTAAAAGCGATTTGTTGAGGGATTTGACACCATTGCCGCCGATCACTGAGAAAGAGACCTTTTATTGGAATCAGGATTGCGAAACATCATTCAGACGACTGAAACCGGCATTATGTTCCAGGCCAATCCTTGCATTTCCTACACAGGCCGGCAAATTCATCTTAGACAGAGACGCCAGCAACAACGGTTTGGGGGCCATCCTTTCCCAGGTGCAAGATGAAGATGAAAAGAGGGTGATCGAGTACTACAGCCGTGGATTGTCGAAACCGGAAAGAAATTGTTGCGTCACCAGAAAAGAACTTCTTGCAATAATAAGGGCTGTAGACTTCTCCACAAATACCTCATCATTTTTTAATCAGAACAGATCATGCCGCAATCAAATGTCTGCTAAACATGAAAACATCGGAAGGGCAACTGGCCAGGTGGATGGAGAAATTACAGCAATAAGATTTTAAGGTTGAACATCGTGCCGGCCGATGGTATGTCAATAAGAACCTGTAGAGTAGAATTTGGACGTTGTCTGAAGAAGGAACAGCGAGAGGGTATCTGCATCCGACAGATTCAAGTACAGGTCAATGAAGACTGGACAACGGAACAGTGAATCCAGGATGAAATGACTCGGGTGTTTTGCTTGTTAACGGGTTTGTATTTTGCGTAGCTAATTGTGTTTTATTTTGATGTTTTGCCGACACGGCAGCGAAGGGGGCAGAGTCAACACCGACCAATCAGGCGCGATACGACCTCCGACGGAGACATATACAATAAACAGCTCAGGCAGATCACCTCTCAGTTCACCGTAACTACTTATTGAGAATGCCAAGTGAGACCTTGGAGAAACGTCTGCAGGATTCAAAGACGAATCAATGTAACGAACGGATGTATTCCCGGATAAATATTTCTTCATATATATATATATATATATATATATATATATATATATATATATATATATTCTAATTCTGAGTTCTGATATTTTAATATTACCAATCTTAGCGCAGCTTACTATAGTGCAATATTCACTGAGAACAATTAATAAATGTGACTATACCTGATCGAGAGTACATAATTGTTTTATAAACCGAAGACAAAAATCTCCGAAACAGTTCGTCAATATGATTAAAAAAAGTATGGAAATTGTAATATCAGTCTTTATACAGACAGAATCTGTTATTACGATAATTATAGTCTCGAGGCGGTTCTTGGTGTTTCTTTATCTCTCTCGATCCGGGTGCGTGGTTCTTCGACATTCAAAAGTGCAATGTGAATGTTAGTTTATCGACTGCAGTTACTGGATCAACAGCAACATACTCCATTGTCAGCTAATGAGTTGCATCAATCGAAATTGTCAGTAACCAATTTATTACTTAGTTCTAAATTGTTAAAGTAAAACATTTCACATCCTAATTTGCATTTTAGTGTTACTTCATTGACATGTGAATTTAACTTACACATTGAAACTATTGCTACTGTGTGTCCTCAATTAAAAAAATGTAAATATAATTTAATATATATATATATATATATATATATATATATATATATATATATATATATATATATATAAGAAATAGTTGATAACGGCTGAATTAATATAAAAAATCAATTAATTGGGAAGCAGCCAGTACACTAGAGGGTGTTAAGAAATACTCTTTATTACTTTGAAAAGCTTTCAGAATACGTTTATTCCTTCGTCAATTCAACTAAAATTACATAAAAAATGACAGTAAGAATTGTTAAAAATTTTTTGAATATAAACTTACGAAATGCGAGGTTCTTATTTAGACTAACCATTACTAGAGGAAAAAAAGGCCATACTAATATAAAACTCGTCTTGTTCCTTAAATTGCACCATTGATGTTATAATAAAATTCTTGTTACATATTTCATGATTGACTGACATTAGTCTGTTTTGAAGTTATTTGAAAGGGATATGATTCGAGAAAAATCTAACTGAAAGCAAAATCGTAGTTGAACTGACGAAGGAATAAACGTATTCTGAAAGCTTTTCAAAGTAATAAAGAGTAAATCAGAAAGAAATTAACGAGAGGCAGCCAAAAACGTGTGAAATATTAACAAGGGTACTCTTTTTACTTATGAAGAGCTTTCGAAATACATTTATTTCTTCATCAATTCATTTACTAAAAGTTACACAAAGTTACACACACACACACACGCACACACACACACATATATATATATATATATATATATATATATATATGCAATATTTCTACTTTGAAAGGAATTTTGTAGGGGAGGGTCCTCGGATTTTCTTCAAATTTTAGTATGTTACTGAACCTATTGAAGAACCGTTATCCTGGAAGTTACAGCCCTCTAGAGCCCTTAGGGCCCTAGATAGGGCACGTCAAAGACACAAAAAAGGCCGTTTTTACGCTATATTTGACAGGTTGTATCTTGGAGCCCAGTTAACTGATTTCAACGTCATTTGTTTCGTAATTTTAAGTGTTTTTTCAGTATAAAGTTCAAGTATCTAGTTAATAATGCTGATTTTTGGGAGCATTTTAAGTATAGTTAAAAATTTAAAAAAATTCTCATTTTCAAAAATTCGCCAAAAATCGAATTTTAATCCGATTTTAGTTTTCTCGGCGTCATTTTGAAAAGTTTTAAAAAACACCTTCAAATTGAGATGTGGTGAGTTAAAATCCGTTCAGTAGATTCGGGGATATAGCGGATTGAAAATTGTCATTTTTGTAAATATCGTGTTTATACGTATTTTCAAAGTGCTGGTACTTGGTCTGGTAAACTTTATATTACACAAAATTTTTTTGGAGGTATTTTTTTATAAAAATAATAACGTCCTATTGGAGATTTTCTTGGCCCGAGCCTCTATCTACCTTATTTAACCCCCTAAAAAATGAGTATTTTGCTACTCAAGCCAATTTAATAAAAACTTACGGCTTATTTCTATCAATCAGAGAGCCTGAAGACATTTATACATGACAGATTATAAAAGAAGAGATTAATACCTTTGATTTGAGGGTTCCTACAAAGATCTAGGTAGCCTAGAACTATAGTTTTGATAATTCAAAGGCTTAACTAAAATCAAAATATCAATTCTGAAAAATGCTAATTTTACCTAATTGTGAAGTTACTTCTCAAAATCTTCTATCTCCGTTCTAGACAACCTAGAACTTTGTTTAACCTTTCAAATTACAAATATTTTGATTTAGTTTGCTAATCTTTTACAGTTTTGCATTATATTTTTGGAAACTTAGAGCTCACGCTTTGTACTGTGGAAATTTTAGTTTGAATGGCATTGATTCCAATTAATTAGAATTAATCAATTCATTAGAATTTTTGTACGATTACATTGACCCTCTATAGACAAATATATGACTTAAAAAAGTCAAAATATTGGGGAAAAGTAAAAGTATAAGGAGATTCAAACAGTAAATTAAAAATAAAATGAAAACGTATTTTAACAAAATTTAAAATAAAATACCAATTAAAAAATTAAATTAGGTAACGTAGAAATACCTGTACCTCTTCAGTTTTAAGATCCATTTTCAATTTACTTTTAAAAATTTCTTTAAATTTTTACTTTTATACTATTTCTTTTAAGTTACATTACTCACTTTTGCTCCAAAAATAATGTTTAATTTATGTTAATAATATAACGCAGTGTTGAGGTTATGAATACTATCATGGTATCTTAGTAGCTTGTAGGGTGGTAGCAGCATCAAAGCAACAAACAAGAATTTATATGTCCAGACCCTGACGACATGACAAAACAAAGTAATTTGTCAAAAAACAAAAAACAAATCTTATTTATGGCATAACGCGCTTAATTTTTTATCCTAGAGACTTTTATAAAAAACAAATTAATTTTTGTTTTGACAAATAAAAACAAAATTTCAAAAAGCTATAACTCCGTTTGTATTGATTACATTTTTGATCCAAATGATTTTTTTTCTTAAACTACAAATTTTTAAAGTTATTTACGAAAAACCGTATGATAACATGTGTTTTTTGTGGTTGAAAAGTCGATACTTTCAATCGCGATTAACTCGAAAAGAATTGACTACCAGAAAAAAAAATGGAATAAAAGTTGCTTAAAATTAGTTAATGTACTCACTCCCGGATTTTTTTCAAAAAATATTTTTCACTCCCGGGAAGGAGTTACCAACCGCCCGGGAAAAAAGCAAACCCCGGTTCAGGGTCAGCTTTGAAGCAGAGGGCAAGCAGTACTCAAATCCAAATTTTTACGATAATCGGTGCTGCTTGGATAAATTACCTAGGAAATGGTCATTGGCTGGACTAATGATAGTTTCCAAAAAAGTTTCACTTGTGATTAAAATCATAAAAATATTGTACGTAGCATCGGAAAATTAACCTATTTACGAAATATCTTTATAAAGTAGCATTTGTCTGCTTTGATTTACATCATGGTCATTAAGAAAGTGTGCGTGTTAATAGACCACATATTGCATTTACTTACTTATTCGTTACACCGTCAAGAGTGAGTGTATTTTCAGTTTAGGTTCTAAGCTCTGCAATATTTTTTGTTGTTACGCCAATGGCATGATTAATATATTATATCAGAATCTTTCAGACAAGATCGACAGCTTAAATATAAAGCCACAAATTACAGCTCCCCTACGAAACATTGGTATTTTTAATACGAATTTTAAATTGAATGCGATAAATCCATTTGGTGTCAAATATTTTTGTTTAGTATAATTTCATAATTAATTACTTTGTGGCATTTCCTATGATCCTCGAAAGAATGATTTGTTGAACAAAATTATAGAATAATTATATAGGTGGATTACATGAAAACCGATGGTAATGCAGTTCTATATCGTTTTTGATGAAAACACGGTAAACATAAAAGTGGCAGTCCTGAATAAACCTGGTAAATACCCGCAGAGTAACTAAAATATTCTTGTACTGTTACCAATTTTTTTAAAAAAATGCTTGAAGAACCCGCAATTAAAAGTTTTATAATTCAATTATTAATTTGTATTTTTTTTCAACAATTAGGCTATCATTTTTATGTAAAAAAAAACTTGAAAACCTGGTTAAAAAAGAGATGTAACAACTGTAAGTTCGTTACGAATAAAAGTAATAATTTGTTGATAAAGGTTTTTAAGTTATTAGAAATACCTCAACATTGTTATGACATAATTATAACATTTTCATAGTGATTTGTTGTGCAGGTGTGGATATAAAATAATAAAAAATCTGATGCTTTATTTCCCAGTACTGTAGTTATGTGGATCAATAACTGTGAAGAGGCTATTTAAGTATATAAAGTTAAATTATACTTTTCTCCATAGTTATATTTTAAAAAGTTTTTATTCGAGTTGAACTTTGAACGATGATGAAGTAGACTACGAAGTAGAAACAAGAGAATATAAGTCATTTCCAAGACCGTTAAAGTAAAACGTCAAACCAAATTATAGACAAAATTGTTGAAATAAAGAAAAAATGCCGGAATGTTTTAATAATTTTGTACAACTATATTGCTATATGTAATATAAAGAATTGTGTTTCAAGGATTATTGTAATAAACATAAAAAATTCGTAAAACTTACGGCATCTGAATAAGTTTCAACCTAGGGATAATCACAATAAAGGCCGCCATCTGAGAGAACATTTGAAGGTGATTCATGAACACATTTTTTTGTAAAAGTTAAAACTTTTGTTCGAAATACTTACGCGTAACCCTTGAGAGGTGTTCAAGCACCTAAGACCCTAAACTGAAATACTCAAATTCAACAAAAAACTTTGCCGTCTATTTCAAACTTGACCTTAATTCAGCTTTCCAAAGTTCCATAGTCATTTTCTGATCAATATCATACACAAATTTGTAACCTAGGTTTCTGTTTTGACAAATAATTCGTCTTTGTTTCTGGATGATAATACCAGAAGAGGTAAAGAGGAAAGTAAAGTAGTGCTCTCATAAAGTTTATTTTTAATATGTATTAAATGAAATATCAACAATACTAAAATATAAGCATATAAGTGGACTAATTAATTTTAATGAAGGGTGACATTTTATTTGTTTAAGTCCAATTTCTCTCATCATAATTATTAGTTGTCCGTCATTGATAAAAATCACCCAAAATAACTGACTATATAATAATTGTTTTTAATATCTAGTAACACCTGATTTCCTTGAATGATACATTATTCCATTGAGATTGGAATGCGAGTAATGACGGCAGTATGTAAATTGTGAATGATTACGTTTTCTGCTTCACGCAAAAGTCTAATCAGATATTTACAAAATTACGGTTTCAAGATTCTCGTAATATTGCCGCAATGAAACCGAATCAATATTCTACAGCAATGTAAATAAAGTAAAACATTATGAACCTTTGACAATAATATATATATATATATATATATATATATATATATATATATGTTTTTAAGCCTTCGCGGGCACTAAATGTTTTAGGTGGTTTCCGGGAATTCATCCGCGTAGTTGATAACTGATCCCTGCCGGGATCGATTGCCGGGATCGATGGTAAAATGACGACGTTTCGGCAGAGTCACATCTGCCCTCTTCAGGTCGGTTCGCATAATTCTCGTAGCCTTCTGCTTTCGCTTCTAGTTACTCGAATACTACTAGTATCCCGGCAGGGATCAGTTATCAACTACACGGATGAATTCCCGGAAACCACCTAAAACATATATATATATATATATATATATATATATATATATATATTTATATATATATATATATATATATTTATATATACATTTTAATTGAAAACTGATGTATTGTTACAACATAATAAATTGCTATTTTGTTATTAAAGCAAATTATTTACAACAAAGAAGGTATTTGTATAGTTTAAACTGTATACTTTTAATGCACGTTTCTAAGTGGTCAAACATTAAAAAGGACTCGAAATGTTCATCATGGTCCAACGAAACCAAATTATCCACGGCAGCAGGCACGTATCTTGGCGGGAATGATCGAGAGGATAGCAATTTTATAATAAGGGGCAGACGTACAACATGAATTAAACTCAATAGATAACAACGTAGCGAAAACACCTGCTCATGAGTATGAACTGGCGATCTTGCTTAAAAGTAAATATTTTTATAATGTAACTCCCACACAAACTTTATAATAATATTTCCATTAATATCTCATTTTCAGGAAATTGGAATTATTATCAATAATACATCATACCTAAGTGGGTTTATATTAGTGAGTAATTACGGACAATTAAAATTTCCAAAAGCATGTACACAAGGAGTGTAAGTTGACCCAATTAGTAAAATTTACTATTTTTTTTTATTTATTAAAAGAGTCAATTAATTCTTAGCTTCCTTAGGCATGCTTTAATAAAGTTGATATTAGTAGCGGACTGAAAGTCAGATTTTGGCCGAAACCGTAGCCGATTGTTTGGCCCTAGTCCATAACGAAGGTTTAAGTTTAATAAGAAATTCAATTATACTTGTTAAAAATCATACTATCGATGAAAAATGTTTAGGTAGTATTTGGTATTATGCATGCTGATATAAAGAAAAGAATGATCTTGAGGATTTTGTATATTTCGTTGATGAAACGAAATAAGGGAATAGTGTATAATATAGCAACCATATATCTGTGAATGCTATAAAGATCCATCTATCTATGGTACTGGCGCATCCCACATTGCGATCACCATTTATATTTGTCTCTTCACTGTTCTTCAATTGCCTATATCATAGGCCTTTCTTCTATTTTGTACCGTTAAATATTCCTACTGTTAGTTAGATTTGTAATTTTGTTGAAACATTAAACTTTGATTATAGATCACACGAATTTTCGATTATCATATCATTACAATTTGCAAACTATAAAATAATAACAATTAATTTTGACAATAAAGAATATAACAAAATTGTATAGTAATAGAAATAAAAAAAGTGAAATTATCACCTAGAGAGAAATCAAAAGCCCAGAACCCAATATCCAGAAAAGATAAGAGTCAGTAATAAGGTAGGAAGATAAACTATTAAACATTTAATAGTATCTGCCAATTCGTTGTACATTATTTTAGTTTTCTTGATATTCATGTTCAGACATTTTAAAACAAGAAATACACTAAAATCAATTATATCAAAAACCAAACCAAATAACACAACTCAAAATACAAAAAATTCCATTTATAAAATCCCTTGTGAATGTAATAGACTTCTAAATGTTCGAATAAACGAACACAAAAATTACATAAAAAACGACAATTTGAAAAATCCAAAATTTGTGAACATGCTTGGGACCTTGGTTCATAAAATACAGTTTCAAAATTCAGTTATATTACACAAAGAAAAACACAACACCAAAAGAAAATTAACAGCGTCTGCTTTAATTTTGTTAAATGAAAACGATTGTATCGCTACTAATACTACTGTTTCTCAATAAATAAACCTACCGTAAAAAGTTACAGTTGAACAATGGTCAAAAAAAAATTAGTAATAACCAACCGAAATCGAAACCAACGAACTATGATTTCGAAAGATATTTCCACAATTGAAATTTAGAAAACTGTTCAACCATATTCTTATTTTACATATAAGAGTAGGTGAAGTCGTCAAACAAAATTGAAGTTTCTATGTTTATTTTTAATGCCACTAAAGTTCTATCTATTCAAAAACACGTAATAATAATAACAAACAGGAATTCCATTAAAGCTTTAGCAACCTCAATTTTACTGAATCTGCACAGGCCCAATATTTTCTTAAAATCAGAACATTTGACAGTTCTATGAATATTTCATATTTTATTATCTTTAGATACTTTATGCTGTAGTGAAAAACTCCTGAGAAATTGAGTCAATTTTCGAGCTTCTATATTGGCAAAACAAGCGATTTGACTAATAACTACAATAAGAATTTCTTTGCGACCATTTGTGCTGAAAAGTGTGCCGGATCAACTTTCACTGGTGGCAGAGCAGAATTCTATACACATTGCCCCCTTCACCAAAAAGCTTCAAAGTCTGTAACTTTAAAACTAAAAGAAAGAAACCTGAATTGCATGAACGTGCTTTAAACCATGAACTATTGTGAATGTAATAGCCCAGGAAACATGAAATTCTCCTACTACTCTTGCAAATTTAATGGGAGATTGACCCCTCCGAAATATGAGATCGCCCATATAGCTGTTTTCAGGATCCGTCTCTGCAAATTTGCGTCCTAATTTGATTACATGCAAGCCTTATATTTGGCTTCAATAATTAGATTTTTTATTCTTTAATGTTGTTACACAATTGGCGAACAATAGTAGATATTAATTAATTAAGCAATAAACTTCAGGTATTGTTTGCCTCTAGTTCATTTAAAAAGATTTTTTACTATTACTAACAAGACTTATAATTTAGTTAGTAAAATCATTACTGGGCTCTCTATAGATTTTTATTCCCCTTGGGGTATTCCCAAGTAGTTTTAATATTTAGGTATTCTATTTTAATGTTAATTCATACAGTGACTTAATATGAAAATAGATCTAATGAAAGATTGAGAAATGGAAGACAATATTTCAAATATTAATCTGATATCAATTGACTCATGATTAGCGTAACCGAAATAATCGATAATTTAATCATATTAAAAAGGACAAACCGATAATATAATTCATTAAATTACTCTAATACTTTACTATTTGAAAGTTGACAAATATTCAAGGAAAGACATTTATTATTTATTCTAGGATACACTATGCCCTTCCGTGAATTTATTAGTTTGCGTAGAGCGGCACACTATTGGTCGGAGGATCGAACACGCCTACCCACCCACGCATACTATGGAGTATTATTCTTGTATGAAGAGAAAGAAAGCAAGCCAATATGCCGGTAAACTCGAACTGCTGCACCTAAAATATTTCTTGGACATCTAGTATTATATTTTAGACAATAATATAGACTCATTAAATAAATATGCTCCTATATATTAATTTAATGAAATTTTTATTTTCTTAAATTTTTGTTCAAAGAATTTTATCTATTTTTTTACTCGAGCACCATTTTCGTTGAAATGTTTTATAATAAGACATAAAATAAGTGTATTCAATGTATAAAATGTTTTTTTTCTTCTTCAACTTATTACCTATAATATACATCTCTTACAGTGGAGCAATTACACAATATGTGAACTACGTTATGTAATTTAACACTTACTATTTATCAGCGTCCCACATATTTCTCAGTAACTTATATATTGAAATTATAGTCTCAACTGACTGTGTTTCTGCCAAAAATTATTTTAATTTATTAATTTACTGTTTGATTTTGCTTTATCTCACTTCATTTTACCCTCTAAGAGTTTCAACTATATTCAAAATGTAATATCATTTGCTAATATCTTGTGCCGTTTCTCAATAATGATAATTTAACCTGGAGAGTATGATCGCTAATTCTACTATAATTTATAATAACCTTTTAATCACATAATCATATATCGTCACTATTTGAGACAAGTCTTCAGCTAAATTACTCTCAATAGACCGAAATCAGATGAAATTATTTGTGTACTTCAAACATATGAATAATCTGAATAAAGTTTACATAAAACGGCTAGACATTCCATTTCAATAAGTAAGCTGAGATTAAAAAGTTGACACATTTAATAAGTATTCCAAAATGGTTTTAAAATAAATTTAATTTCTAATGAAACACAGTTTTGATTTTTTTTTCTTATTTACTTAAGGAGTAATTTCAAGAAGTGTAAGCGTGACATATAGTGACGCTAAATTGTGAGAGATGGACAGAGCCATTTTTCTTTGTTAAAATTTTATAGTTGGATATGTCGACATTTGAAGAAGATGCTTTCATCAACCTGCATAACTTACATGAATGGCATGTAGACAACCCAAATCGGATGAGACGAGAAAGATCACAGAATCGGTTTAAAATAAACATGTAGGTCGGAATTTTAAATGTTAAAATAATCGGTCCTTTAGAGTTGCAAGAAGTCGTGAAAGATGAAGTTTACTTGGATGTTTTACAAAATCATTTACCACATCTATTGGAAGACGTGCCTCAAAATATTTTTAGAGACATGTGGTTCCCGCTAGACAGTTACCCCGCATACTATACGGTTGATGGATAGGGTGGTCTCCTGCAACCTGACTCGATTTAAATACGTTAAAAGAAAGACATTACCTAAATTCAACTGAAAATTTAACTCAGCTAAGATTAATGTGAGTAGCTGTGTTTATTAATAACCGACGATTCGACCGTCTGAGAATCCAATTTTTTATAACAACATTTAATTTAAATGTAATGTCAGTATTCCATTTTTCGTTTAATTAAGACATTTTGAACATGTCTTGCAAATTGAACAAATCCTTGCATACAAATTATTGATGTTTAAGTTAGTAAATTATTTTTTTCTACAAAACCAATAGGTACTACCAATACTACTTGAAACAGGATTTGTCTGTCTCGCTTATACTTCGTGAAATAGCTCCCCCTTCTCACTGAAATTAGAATCTTCAAATTACCAGCTTCGGTACACTTGAATTTTTTTTTAAGTAAATGAGAAAAAAATTAAAACTAGGTTTCATTACAAAAAAAATATTGTCCACAATTTAATGTCTTAGATTATGTAATCTAGCAATTGTTACACTACTTTGGAATACTTATTAAATGCTCCACCTTTACATGTTTAACACGTCCAAGATGTTCAAAAAAGTATATATATATATATATATATATATATATATATATATATATATATATATATATATATATATATATATGTTTTGGGTGGTTTCCGGGAATTCATCCTCGTAGTTGATAACTAATCTCTGCCGGGATCGATGGTAAAATGACGACGTTTCGGCAGAGTCACATCTGCCCGCTTCTAGTTACTCGAATGCTCAAATATTCGAGCGAAAGCAGAAGGCTACGAGAATTATGCGAACCGACCTGAAGAGGGCAGATGTGACTCTGCCGAAACGTCGTCATTTTACCATCGATCCCGGCAGGGATCAGTTATCAAGTACGCGGATGAATTCCCGGAAACCACCTAAAACATTTAGTGCCCGCGAAAACTTAAAACAAATATATATAAATATATATATATATATATATATATATATATATATATATGTATATATAGTTTAATGTGTATTTACATTGATATATAGCATTAAATAATTTCCTAGTTTTTGGACATATATATCATTTTTCAACAAACGTTTATTGTCAACAACAACTAGACATTCATGTGTATATCACACACTATTATTACTAAAATTGTCACATTTATGGTACGTCACATAGTTATATTGCAAGATCGAAATATATGATATTTTATAATATAATATCTCTAAACATGTTGTTTATTAAAGAATAAATGTGTTCTAACTTTCTTATAACAACCAGTGGAAACGGACAGAAAACAAAAACACAACTTAAACAAAAAAAGTGCTTGATGGAATCAAGAGTTTATGTCATTTTTTTTTTGTTTTTCAAGTACCTACATACTATAAAACACAAACAAAATATAACCCAACTGTCTATTTGGAGGAAATCCGTGGTTATAGGACAAAAAAACTTATTCGCTTGCATAGCCTACCATCATCACTTCATCCAAAATCAAAACTGATTTTAACTGTGTAGGTGTTTTAAATCAGACTAAATTAGAAAATTCTTTACCGCAACCGGTTACACTGACAACTGAGAAAATGAGAAGGGCATTTAAAACCAACTGCACATTAAGAACGTCAGAAATTCCCAAGAACATACTACCGGTTTAAGAAAGCCTACACTCTATAGTACAACGTTTTAAGTTAACACTACAGATAATCCGACTATGTGTGAGGAATAAACATATATTTTAAAAATTTGTGCAATTGTATATCCTGTTATGAACTTGAAGGTGTAAACTCCCTCAAGGTTAAATGCTCGAAATCCCACAGGTGCCGTAATATTGTTGAAACTTGAGACGTCGAAAATGGTCCGTAACGTAGTTTTTGGCTCAAAGAATCTTTAGAAACGCATAACCGCGGTAGACACATTTAATTGACCTTAAGGCAGTAATGCTCGTGTATTTCAACTAAGTAACATATGATCTCGTAGACACGTTCGTAGGTACAGTAAAATATAACGCCATATTAAGATCAACCTTGAGGAACGTTGACATTATGCTAATACACTAGCGCGAATAGTACCAGTCGACTAGGTTGCTAAAAGCACAGGATTGGGCCTAGTCACTGTTTACATTATGTTTTTAGCAAGCTGCTTGACTGGTACTAGTCTACTCCCTCTAGTCATTTAACATAATGACAACGCGCCTTTAAAGCATGTGACGTTTAGAGAGTTCTGAGAAAAAAGGTTAGGAGTAAAAAAAGGATACTTGCCATTGAAATAGATCGAAGGTTGAGTAGATATTCTAAGTACCTAATTGTCAAGTTCGAATAGAAAACCTAAAATTCCTGGTTTGATCTCCACGAACCACTGCAATTTTTCCTAAAATACACTTTTTGTTTTTTTTTCTGGTATTTCAATCGGTTGTCAAAGCCCTTTAAATGTTAATTTTAAATTCTAACAGTGCATAAGAAAATTCTTTTAATAACGACTATAACCAGTAATGACATAAAGTAATGTTATTTATCTTTTTCTTATTCAACAATTATACAGGTGTTTATTCATAGTTCACTATTTAATTATTTATAAAATATAAAAACTGTGTAAACCCACACAAGCAACTTTTAACACCGTTCAAATAATTGATGTGGTAAATATTGTTAGAACAGCATTTTTAAAACTTTTTCCATGTTTGAAAAATCTGACACAATATTCGCATAATCTACGACAAAAAAGTATGTTGTCATTTTTTGAAGACTTATCTAAAAAACGGCATTGAGAATTTATGAATAACATGAAAGCCTATTATCTCCTTTGCTATACTATATATACTATACCTATTTTGAGAAAAAAACAAATACATTGTTTTTTTCATATATATACATGTGTATAACTGCTATCTGTACGATAAGTGTGAACCTATAGAGATCTATCGTCATTTATATATATATATATATATATATATATATATATATATATATATATATATATATTATATGTGTTCTGAAATTCGTAAGTGTGTCAACTGTATTCAATTTTATGGTGATACGAATTTATTTCCCTGACACTGACGCACATATTTTTGAAATAGTTAAATAATTAAATTGGTGATAGAAATTCTAAATAATCAAAATTATATTCTAAAATCGTTATATCTAAGTTCACTGGAGTGTAATTGACCATTAACGTCAGTGTGTAGCATACAATGAAAATTTATCATAAAGATTCAGAGTACTCGTACAGGTGAACGGTATATCAAAATATTTTTTAATAATGGAACTCTCTTTGCCATACATCACTTGGCAATCTACCTGCTTCAATACGTTTTTCACATCATTTTCTGGCAGATACACCGAATATATCACAGTGCCTAGAGCACAATCATTACTCTGTCTTGGAGATACATTACAAAAATCGAAAGGTATAATCAAGTGAAGGTTTATAATCGGTTTGGTCTCGACCGACGTCATTGCTTGTTATGGCATGCCACACGGTTTGACTCCATTTCGATTTAGTTATTTTTTTAACGAAGAATACTGGGAATATGGCCATCAAGGTGAATTAAAATACGGGGGTTACTGAAATGTGCACAAGCTTCTTCCACATTAATATATTATTCCAAAAGTATTTTTACTAAAAATTACTAATACAATTTCTACATTGTCTTAGGTTTTGTAATAACAATCGTAAAATTATCAATGATGTTGTATAAGCTGTGCCATAATAAGAACTTTTTATTGAATCCCTGTCTGAGGGTAACTTGAAGCATTCTCAAATTTTTTTTTATTAACATTACCATCCTATATAAAAACTCAAGATATATGTCATTTATTCAGATTGTCAACTGCTTAGTTGCAGCGCAAGCTTCGTAACAGAGGTCCACACTCACACATATGAAAATGGATCAGCAAGGGAATGAAATACATAACTTTAAATTTCATTTGTTTCGATACGACATGATACGACGCTACCGACACCACACACTGCTTCGATCTCGAAATGCCCATCCAACTGGAGTGTTTATAAGAATGACAAGCAAATTTTGTGTAGATATTCTATATTACTTGGATGTTATATTGGTTTATTTCCTATTTATTATTAATTTTCTATAAACGAAGAGACTACTAGTATACAATCTGTTCCCTGTTTTTTACAAAGAGGACCGAATTGGATGGGTATTTCAAAATCGATGGTATCGGTCAAATGAAATTTAAAGTTATAAATTTCATTCCGTTTCTCATCTATTTTCATATGTGTAAGCGTGGGCCTCCATTAAGAAGCTTTCGCTTCAATAAACCATTATAGCATCCAAGTAGATAATATACAATACCTGCACAAATTTTGCGTTTCGTTCTAATAAACACTCTAATTCTCTCTCTGTGATATATTAAATTGGAGACTTGGCATATTTCAGAAATTAAAAAGAATACCACATATCAAGCAAAACATGTCCTCTGTTTACATCGTTTTGTTATCGTAATAAACATAGTACGTTTACAACTCAGTAGAGGCACTGATGTATTACATACAGCTGGAACTTTTATATCCTTTAAATAACAAAACTGAATTAAAGATAAGTGGTCGAGGGTCTAAAGCGTACGGCTGCAAATCCAAAGTTTTCCGATTCGAAACCGAGAACAATTATACTTTTTTAAATATTATATCATAATTAATTTATTTTATGTACTATTTTTAATTCATGTAAAATGAATAACACTTAAATATTTTTAATTGTTGCTACCGTTGAATATATAGGTATATAATTTATTGTTTTGTATAAATATTATGTGTTTTTAATATGTTGGCTAAGTACAAAGCGAACTGTTATTTGATATCTTGTCTTCTAATACTTATTCAGATGAACAAAACTATTTACAAACACTTTCACAATTTCTAAACTTATATTTCTTTGCGAATAGGGATATTTACATTAAGAATTAATTTAGGATTAATACTTGAGTCGTAACAAAATAGTAATAATTATTTATACCCATTAGTAAGAGTGACACAAAGAAAGAATAATAGAGACAGTGAGATAACGAGAGAAGGGAAGAATATTTCGTAAGAAGCTTTCACTTCCACGGTTGTATCAAATGACTGCAGCTCTTTTCATACTATATTTCGTTTTACAGACCTGTTTGCAAAACGCAGATAATAAAAAAATATAAATATGGTGAGTTTCATTTTCATTTAATTCTAAGGACATGTTCCAAATTCAGGGTATAGAAAATCACAAGGTTACAATTATCTGCATTATATATTTGACAGGGGATTGGTATAGCTATGGTATTTCTGATTCCAACGATGCTCATGACTACAAAATCCACAAAATGGAAGTATTGAGTACCCGTCTCGTTGCTATTAATATTACAACAGTACTTAAATTAAACTCAGGGTCATTGTAAATGCTAGGCGAACAAAGGGACCAGAAGTCTATTTGCCCAAAACTAAACTGAAAACTCACCGCTCTACCCAACTGAACTACCTCTTCTGCCTCGGAACACTTCTTTATATATAATTTGACGTTTTTGAGTTTTCCTGAATGCCCCGGGTCACCAACACTTAACATAATCTAACCTAGAAAGCATTAGATTTTTTCCAAACCGTCAGTGACATCTAGTTTACATGTACAGGGTCCTCTCTCGACCTTCCGCGACACTGTATCTCTTGACTACTGTTCGTCAAGATTAGTTACAACATTAACTCGATAAGGGGTCAGAAGCTCCAGATGGACAACCAATCTTTGGAAGTCGGTACATAAAATCATTTATCCTCTTGAAAATTTTGTAGGGAGCATTGGATTGAGTTGTCTGTTACTTGGTGGAAGTTAAAATTCATGATGACTTGAGTAATACAACTGATTACAAACTTTCACTTTATTTAGAAATTGGGAAAATTGTTTCGCGTCCGATGGAGCTTATTCATACAATGGTAGTACTTTAAGAAATGCAATGTTCGTTTAACATTGTCTGAAAGGATCTACCTGTTTGGCCTGTATACGTTTTAGGGCAATCTTTGCATGATAATTTATAAACTTCTTATGATATGCGTTTATTTGTTTTACTCTTATTGTTCTTAATTAATTTACCGAATGAGTTATTGGTTCTATAGCTGACTTTGATGTTTTGTTGATTTAAAAATTTTGAAATATTAGCGCTAGGGGAACCTAGATATGTAATGATTTTTTATGATTTATCTGGGTGTGTGGTATTCGGAATCATTTGGATTGCTTGGAGATATTGTTTTTTCCGTAGGATAGAATCGACGATTTTACTGTCATACCAATTATTGGTTGCAATTTGTTTTATTATATTTTCTATATTGCAGTAATTTTCATTAAGTTATAATGTTCTTAGTCTATGAATATTACTATGGAAAAAGCTATTTTGTATTTAATAGGGTGGCAAGATGAATTAGGAATTATGGTGTCTGTGTGTGAGGGTTTGTGATAAATCGAGAAAACATGTTTATTATTTACTTTTCTAAAAGTTAAATTTAGGAAATTTATATGCCTAATTATTCTGCTCTTCTTCTATTGTGAATTTAATAGTGGGATGGAGGTTGTTAATGAAATCAGTAAATTTCGATAATTGTCTTTCCGTTCCTACAAAAAAAGTTAAAATATCATCCACGTATCTGTGCCAGTAAATAAATTGAGTAAATATAGGGTGTTTTTTATATTTTTCTTCTAAGGAATCCATAAAAATGTCTGCTAGTAATTGGATTACCCATGGTGAAGCCTTCGCCTCGTCTCCAATGTAAATATTATTATTGAATTCTAAAAAGTTTTGTTCTAGACATATGGATAGTAAATTTATAATTGCTTGTTTTTTAGTAAAATTTGTATTGTTTGAGGAAAGTAAATTTTCTACTAGGGTGATGGTTTCTGTAACCGCAACGCTCCGGAATTAATTTGTAACATCAAATGATATTAATTTTACATTATTCGGTACTTTCACGTTTTTATTTTATTCATTAATTCGATAGAGTTTTTTATAAAGTGTTTTCGTATAAAATTTGAATTATCTAAAATAATATTAATACATTTTTGGAAATTTTATATGACGGAATATTCAAGAATGAAACTACATTCCTAATCGGGAATCCTGGTTTGTGGAATGTTATAAGGGCCTATAATTTAGGAGGTTGCGGGTTCATTATTGCAAGTCTAGAAAGGGGTATTTCACTGAAAATAAACTTTGAGAATTTTGTAGTGTTCAGTATATTTTTGGAATAGATCAGTGGGGTCTCGTTTTGTAATTTTGTGATTTTGATTAAGGAGTTCTAAGGTTTTTTCAATATAATTATCTTTATCAAGGGCTATTACAGGTTTCCCTTTATATGCCTTTGTAAAATTTACATCTTTACATTTTTGTCTAATTTCTAAGTTCTTAATTATGTTCATTTCTGGTCTTGGTCTGGTCCATGAGGGTGATAACTACGGCGATTTACTCTTCGATCATTGTGGATTGTTGAAACATACCAAATCGCCTTGGTGAAAACCGGTCGCTTTTGCTTTTAAATCATATCGAGTTCACATCCTAGCACTTGTAGCTAGCACGCCTTACCTTGCCAATTCATAGATAGCCAAGAATCTGTCCCGTAACTAATTTGCATATTAATTTTCATAGCAGAGTGATTCAATGCAATGAGCGTCTAACAAGTCAAGTTACACGTTTTATTTTCTTTCCGAACCAAACATTAGCTGTTGTTAAGTCGGTGCTGTCATGTTCCGCGGATTTATATTTGAGCTCTACTCTTTATCATGCCGTCTGTTGGTGGGTGTAAAAGCGTAATTTTGGTTTTGTTAATGTCTATCAAATCGTACACCTTCCAGAACACATTTAATTCAAAATTTCTGCCTTGGTCAGAATGAATGTCTATTGGTTCCACAAGACGGCTAAACAACTGCTCAACTAAAACCGTGGCTACATTAGTTGCTTCATGATTAGGAATAGCAAACACTTCGTGGCCACCTGCTCAACTAATTAGTAGTAACAGGGATATGTCTGTTAGCGTTCTTAGTTCTATAAAAATTGTTTTAAAAAAATGCGCACGTTGTATTGTTTCATTTTACCATCTGATTGATTTTTGGGCCTCTTACAGGCTGCACATACATTTACGACACCATTCTCTTACATCTTCATAATAGTTTAACCAGATTATCTCCAGAAATGCCATCCTTTAGGATGCCGGGTAGTCTTTTCTTTGGTACTACCTTCTGAGATTTGGTTTTCTTCCCGTCGGCACTTTCCCAGATTCTCTTGTCGACTCGACGGGAATCCCATTGCTTCCATAATGATTTAGGGCCATCTCTTGATCCGATATTTGCTCCTATGGACGTCTGTTCGCTCCTTCGTTCTCCCTTGTCAAAATATGTCTGCTTCCCTTCTGGAATATTTTGGGGGTTGGAACTGTATCGAACTGCCATTTGTACGTGGGGAGAAAGAATTTCCATCGAAATTGGGTGACTTCACAAGACTGCCTTTGGTAATACTGATGCATCTTGTTGTTTGCGTTTTATTATTTCTCTCTTGAACTTGTCTAATTCATTTCATATTTGTGATATTCATTTTCTACTTTGTTCTCAACTAATCTTGTTACTTTGTGTATTAAATTTTGTACCTTGTCTTCCATGTAGTTTACTTGAACTCAACATTATCAACACAATGTTGTATTATCTGAATTTCCTTATTTACCTCGTCAACTTCAGAATTAATTTCCGTTATTTTATTGTCAACTAGTTCACTTGCATTTTTTAATAGCTGCAAATTATTGTTGTTGAGATTCCATTAATTTTTTTTCGTCTTTTCGTATTTTGATATACAAACAATAAATACTGCCTTTTTCATCATCGTTCACCTGATGACGATAGCAGATCCAAAGCTATTGAAACGTTGTGAGATCAATCATTTCAAGACTATGGAAGTCCAAGGGAACTTCGAGGAACTGTCTTTTTATTTTTAATCATCTAATAATTTTACTAACTGTTTTGGTTGAATTTTCATTTATTATTTGCCATTTCTCATCCAGTAATTGTTGATCTTTTTGTCTTTTCCCTTTAATTTAAATTGTTCTTCTAATTTGGCACTAACCTTATTTGAGATTTATTCGCTTTGCTTGTCATCTTTTCTCCCATTCTTGTCTTTACCATTTATTGGCTGACAATGTATTATTCAAAATTTCTGACTACAATTTGTTACCAATTACTGTGGGTTAAAAATTAACATGTCTTCCAATTAATGAACAACATTATTCAACGACACAAATAGCATTCACTTCTTTATATTGTAATGTTCTTATTTTCACAATCGGGTTCTGTTCAGTTGTTGGATTTGTTTATAAACAGTCTTTATAATTTATGTCCACTAGTTAGTTTAATTTATATTCACAGAACAATTTACAATTTATCTTGAACACCTGATCTTTACTATAGGACAGTGGTAGGCAAAGTGCGGCTCCAGAGCCGCATGTGGCTCTTTGGTTCCTTAAGGCGCAATAATATTTTCATTTAAAAAAATATGGCAAGAAAAAAATCAGATCTTATAAAATTAAAATTCTTTTATAATTCGAAAAGACCAGAAGTTGCAGTGCGAACAGTTTTATCTTATCTACAGTGTCTGTCCTATCTTACTAGTTATATTTTTCAATCTAGCTGCAGGTTTTTTTATAAGATTTTATTACACCTGCTACATGTTTGTGATTCCGGTAATAAATTTGTAATCGATTTTCCGATAACTTCTATTTGTCCAAATGTTGGAAATTTTCTTCCATTCTTGGTTATATTAAAAGTTTTGTTATTCTGATAAGGGACAAAATTATTTTTTTTTAGTGCAGTTTCATATATTAATAAAATTTTATTTATTAAAAGATTTTTTTGTTTTAATTTTTATTCTCATCAATTTTATAATGATAATAATTTTGTACTGGCGGCTTTAGAAAAAAATATATTTGGAAAATTTTTATAGGCGCCCCATTTAATATGGCTACCAAAAAAAAACAATAAAAAACAGAAGATGAAAACCGCGAATTTGAAGTTGAGTGGACCGAGAATTTTGCGATAATTAAAAACTTGAATGGACTTCCCATATGTCTTATTTGTAAGGAGAAATATTCGCGCATAACCAGAAGTCAAATTTAGCAAATTTAGAGAGACACTTGACAAGAAAGCACGCGTCATTTAGCACTAAATATCCTACCGGTGATGCAAGGAAGAAAGCAGTTGAGGAACTTCAGAAGAGTCAAGAGTCGTCAACTTCTGTGTTTAATAACTGGATGCCATCTTCCAGCAATATTAATATGGTAAATTTTATTTTTATCTAAGATATTGCTTAGAGAGGGAAACCATACACAGCCGGCGTATACATACAAAATTCTCTCCATTGATAAACAACATTTTAAAATAATTTGGTCAAGTGCGAGTTGGACTCGCATACTTAGGGTTACGTACCACCTTCAAGATTCGAATATTCCAGTTTCAGACAAGCATTTTAAATTTATAAAAAATATACACTTTGATTTTCCAGAAATAGACTTTTTATTTTATCTGCTTTAGGATTCGCTTGATTTTTATCACAGTACATATGTATTAAAATTTCTAATTTGGCCCCCAAAAAGTAACTTTAGAGTTTTATTTTACTAATAAACTTTCAGAAATGCCTTTTATAATCTACTGTCTGAGTTTTGAGGATCTGTAGATTGGAAGAAAAACGGCAAAATAGGTCAAAGTTTAAATTATAAATTATTAAATCTGTTATTCAAATTATTTAAAAATATAAATAAAATATATTTTTCAAATTTTAAATAGTGTAGTTTCTAAAGTGGGAATTAAGTCGATGTTTATTTAATATTTTTAATATCTTTTATACAAATGATTTAAAAATTTGTTATATTTGTAATTCACATAATGAGCCTTTTATCTGATATATTACATTATGCGTTTGAAAATTGAATCTTTATTTTCCATTTAATTGTATAATTTGTCCCTAAAATTACTGTGGGGGTTTTCTAGTAATTTATTTTCCGTTTAATTCTATTATTTGGAGGCCAAATAATAGAATTAGGGATTTTTTTTCATATTTTTCCTATAAACAAAAACAAAGAGGTCTTAGAGTTTGGGGAATAACGGGGAGAATGGGTAATTCTTTTAAAATATTTTTTTAATATATTGTAAAATATTCATTTTAAAAAAATTATTTGTACCTATTCATCATAATGAGCCCTGGGATTTGATATATTACATGACCCGTTAGAAACAATTACAATTTTTTATTTTCCATTTAATTCTATAATTTGCCCCCCAAAATGAACATTAGGGGTCTTCTTATTTGCCAGTAAAGTTCAGGTGAGGGGCTATACTTCCAGTTTTTCAAAATTTTTCAGTTTATGGTTTCGGAGATAAGGGGGGAATGGGTAAAATTTTTTATATTTTTGTTAATATCTTTTAAATAATTTATTTTATAAATATGAAAAAAATATATTTGTTTTCTTCATCATGAGCCCTTTTATTTGATATATAACATGCTGGGTTAGAAACAATTTTAATTTTATATTTTCCATTTAATTCTATAATTTGCCCCCCAAAAAAATATTAGGGGTTTCTCCTTAATTTTCCAGTAAAGTTCAGGTGAGGGGCTATAGCCTCATTTTTTTTCAAAATTTTCCAGCTTATGGTTTCGGAGTTAAGGAGGGGAATGGGTAAATTTTTTTATATTTTTGTTAATATTTTTTAATTAATTCATTTTAAAAATATGAAAAAAATATATTTGTTTTCATCATAATGAGCCCTATCATTTGAAATATAACATGATGGGTTAGAAACAATTTTAATTTTAATTTTCCATTTAATTCTATAATTTGAGCCCCCAAAATATATATTAGGGGTTTCTCCTCAATTTTCCAGTAAAGTTCAGGTGAGGGGCTATACCTCCATTTTTTTTCAAAATTTTCCAGCTTATGGTTTCGGAGATAAGGGGGGGATGGGTAATTTTTTTTATATTTTTGTTAATATCTTTTAATTTATTTATTTTAAAATTTTGAAAAAAATATATTTGTTGGGTTAGAAACAATTTTAATTTTATATTTTCCGTTTAATTCTGTAATTGGCCCCCCAAAATTGAAAGTAAAGGTTTCTCCTTATATTTCCAGTAAACTTCAGGTCAGAACCTATAAATCTATTTTTTTTTAACTTTACGTTTTATAGTTTTGGAGATAAGGGGGGGGGAATGTGTAAATTTTGGTATATTTTCGTTAATATCTTTTTAAAGAATTTTTTTTTGAATATGAAAAAAATATATTTGTGTTCCTCAGAATGAGACCTTTCATTTGATATATTACATGAAGCGTTAGAATTTTTTTTTTATTTTTAAATTTTTATTTAATTCTATAATTTCGCCCCCAAAATTATTATTAATGGTTTCTCCTTAATTTTCCTTTAAAGTTCGGGCAACGCTCTATATTTCCTATTTTTTTCAAAATTTTAGGCTCAGTAGTTTCGGAGATCAGGGGGGGGAACGGTCGATTTTTTTAGTTTTCCCTCCCAGAAGTACCCCTAAAATCAAATTTTTTTCTTTTACGATATGTACTCCTAATCGGGTCACCAAACTATACATTGATACCAAATTTCAACCTCTTCCGTCCAGTAGTTTAGGAGAAAATGGCTGTGATGTGACAGAGGCAGAAATACTGAGTGATATTATAAGGGTATCCGTATATACGGAACCCTAACAATAATTTTAAACATGGGGGAAGCATTTCTCAACAGGTTTCAGAAATTTAAAAATAGCAGGGTAACGTTAGCATTTATCAAAAATCCTCTTAATGCTACGATAACCGAGTTGAATTTTTCTTGGTAGTAATTGGTGGTAATTGGTAGCTTTGAAATACAATTGCTGGATTTAAAAAACAAGGAGATGTGGTGCTCTAAATTCGAAAGTCTTTGTGCTGAATTGGAAATATTGGAGAAGAAGAAATGTCATCTTAATTCAGAACAGAAATGGTATGCTTTGAATGACCTGTAGAAGAAAGACATGACCATTTTCAACGCTTGGAATAGTATTCCTGACTCTTACGACCAGCTGAAAAAGCTCGCGTTTGCAGTTCTTTCCCTTTTCGGTCCTACATGTATATGCGAAAATCATGAACATTATCAAGAGTAAACTGAGAAGCCGTCTTATTCATGAGAACTTGGAATCATGCCTAAAATTAAAAACAACAATATACAAACTTGACTTACTCAAACTTTCCAAGAAGATGGATTAATAAACATTTATTAAGTATGAAAATTAGTTTTATTTAGTGTACTACTTATTTAGTGTAATAAAAGTTTACTAAACAACAGTTTTGGCCCCCATTTTTTTTTAAATTGTTGTGATGTTCATATGTGGCCCTTTGGCTAATAAGTTTGCAGACCACTGCTATAGGTCAATCGAATACTAAAGAATCCTGTCGCTAGCTGTCCGTATTTATATATTTCTTCTCTGAATTCTCCAGAAGGTCAAGGAGCCGTCAGGAAATTTCCTTCATGTGTTCTCGAAGATTCGAAGAAATTCGACGAATTTGTGTTAGCGCAAGGCGCCGGCCTCGGGTCTAGAGACTAACATTTCGGATTCTCCGCAATATAGGATGAATGCAGATGATGAATTCCTATCACAATAAATAATTCGATGTTCTCCAGTTTTTCGGAATGCACCACGGTAATAACTTTCCGTGAAAATATTTAAATTAAATACAAAATGTGAACAGAATTCAATAAACATTCAGTATACCGAAATGTTTTAATTCCGACCTAAAAATTATACATTGATTAGTGAAAGGAATTCAATATATCGCCTGTAAACAACTAAACAATGTCTATTTAATTGAAAGTTGGAGTTTTTATATTTTGATTGTGTATCTGAATTTTGTGATACTAGGATACTAAATTTTGTCATACTAGGATGTATTAAATTTTTTCACAAATTTTGATTCGTTACTTATTTTGTTTGCATTTCTTCTGCACCGTTCTTCTTATTTTATTGTTGTTGTTTTTCTAAAACGATTGTGATCAATAGTATCATGTCGGTATTCAGTCTCCTTTTCACAAATTAGCTCAGTTTAAAAAATCATTCCTTAAGAGCGTCGCTAATCAGAATGCCTATTTATTTGAAAGAAAAAATAAACAAATACATAAAGATTCGATATAACTACATCCTCATACACTAACATCCCTAAGAAGTAAAAGCTGAGAGAAACAAACAAAAAATAGAAAGTAAGATCGTGTACGAAATATCCTGTAAAGATTGTACCTTAAAAAAACAAGCAACGGATCACGAAAAAACTGCAAAATGTTACATATTAAAAAAGGTGTAAAACATATGTGTAAGAAATTCGCCCATGTTTTCTGAGAAATAAACCAAATATGTTTGTAGTGTGAGATGTCATATGTTTGTAAAGTGTATTTGTACTATAATATTATTGTTAGTAATATTTATAAATGTCTTGGGGTAAGTTAATAATTGTGATAGGTAATGTAGTTCTTTTAGCTAACCGACAAATTCTATTTGAGAAAGGGCGAAACCATGTCCGAAACTTTACGTTGAAATTAAAGCAAACCATGTAACCTAAAACCAAGATTACTTTTATTTATTTATTTATATCGGGTGTTCATCCGTGTAGTTTATATATGATCTCTCCCGGGATCCATAGTGAAATAACGACGTTTCGGCAGAGTCACATTTGACCTCATCACATGGTTTTGCATTGTTATTGTACCCTTTTGCCTAAGCTTATGGTTACTCGGGTGTCATAAATTGTAGACAGTCCCACAATACTCTATTTTGGTCCTGCCGTATTCATTGTCAGACTTCCAGGTTTGAGAGCTTCCGAAATTCAGCCAATGGCTGAGGACGACATTTCGGTTCATTGAAGGTAGATTGAGCAAGTGATCATGAATTTCACTTATAAACTGTCTTTCGTTCTAAAATATATAAAGCCTCAAACTAAGTAATACAATTTCTTTGAAAAGTTCAGTTCACCTAATTTACATCTCTGCTCTGGGAATGACAAGATAACAGCATTAGGTATACTTTGCACAACATTTGATTGGAACATTCTACTGGCTCGTTTCCATGGAAATTGATATTGTTCCGTTCAGTAGCCTCTAAAACTTTAAAGGCCGGTAACGTTAAAATTTACAAATAATAACCATCAACAAACATTTATATAATTTAATTCGAAAGTAATACAATTGCTAGGTAAATTTACAAAATTTCCGTCAAGTAAGTTAAATAAATTCACCATGTTTTAAAAGTCTGAGATGTGCAGCGTAGTTATTTCGCCATCGGTTTTTTGCAAGATATTTATAATTACCAACGTTTTTCCAATAGTTCGAGGCGGTACATGCAGTAATGTCTTTTACAGTCGTTTTACTTAAAAACCCGCACAATTATGCTTTCTTCGATAGTATATTTTACTCAAATTCATAACACAAGTGTTTAATACCTACCTACCATTTTTTTAGGTAAGTACTTCAATTATCATTACCAAAATCTATTAAACTCTACAAATCAAACATCCGAACTAGCATATACCGGAATTCCACAGTGAATCACTGATTATACACCTTAATGTCTCTATTTCCAAAGAGGTGTTAATTTGGTGTAGTTATAGCAAATTAAAGCAAAATCGTTTAGGTAACTTAATCATTTAATAATATAAACAAAAAGTCAATGACTTCTTGAGTGGCATGCCTAATTTTCTCTCCTCAATTATTTATACCAATTTAATATGATATAATATGTAACGATACTATTAGTTGCCGTAATTAATTCAAATTGCTGTAATTTCAATCAATTACCTCCTATATTATCGTGAAAATATTTCGGAAGGAAGGACTCTACGATACTATTACCTCACTAGTAAAGAGAAATATGCAACATTTAAAATTATCAAGCCTTTCCACTGCAAAACTTGACGTTTTGCTATTATGCAGTAGATGGCAGAGTAATACCGCTTTCATGGAATTAAATTACGTTATTTACTGAACCTAGGGAATTTTAAAATCGCGATTTCTTTTAGTTATAGTAGTAAGCGAATACTGGGTACTTCTATTTATAAAATATTAAAATTAGTAATTTACAGTTTGTGTTAAAAATAAAAATTGATATTGGACAAAGGCTGTTATCTAAATATCGGCTCTTTTAAACACAAAACATTTTGGGATAACCTACCGTGTTAGCCAAGTTGTCTGACTCATTTGGCAGTTTAATACAAATGTATGAGACATTAATTTAGTCACTCCAACATTTACATTATTAACAATCCATCGGACGGATTAAGCCTATCAGTGTATTACACTAGCGGATCCTGGGGGGCTAAGGGGCTAAAATCAACCTTTAGTGACGACAAGCCCCAACCCCCCACTCCTCCCCCAAAAAAAGACAATCCTGGATCAGCCCCTGAGTGCATATTCATTTGAAAATTTGAAACAACTTCTTGGTTTATGTTTGCTGAAGAAGCTTTTACACAACACAGACTTGCTATTGTCGGTACAAGACCTACTCCTTTGACCATATTTGGATTTGTCGTTATAATATCAAATAAATAAAAATGTTCTAATGACATCTTTCTATCGAGCAAGAGTAATAGATGAATGACGGGTGATGAGCCACTTTAAATTATTAATTTCTACAAGACAAATGTTAAAGAAACCATTTTAATAATAGATTGCGGAAGCCGTTACTTTGTGATACTCGATCATATTCATAATGAAAGAAAAACAGAATTTAACTTAGTTTTTATATCAATTTTTTATTTTCACTTTGCTGTGACTACTTTCGGCAAGAGCCTATACCCTTATCAAACAAGAGCGAACTGATGAATTCAACAATTCATTGCCTATAGACACTTTTTCTGAAGTTTATTAATGGACCACCTCGTTTCTTGCTCCGAAAGAAAAAATTCAATTCTCTATTTTTACCTCATATTAAGGAGTTTCTGGATGATTGACGAGGCAAATTGTTATTCTTGATATTCATTTAGGTTTTCACTCCTCACAATGGCCCTCTGAACACCAGTTACCTTCTTATAGGAAAAAATCTCTCGCAGTATTAACTGTGAGAAAGTGTCTACGAATTTGTCAACTAGTTCTCCTATATAATATGTTATGATATATTTTGTGTTATACTTATCTGTTTGATGTGAGGTTTCGATTCCTTATCTGGAATCATTGTCGAACAATGTTTTTTGAAGAAAATTCTACAATGTTCGTAAGCTTGACTTTTGTTACAATGTCAGTTGATTTATTAATTGACTTTGAAGTTTCCACTTTAACGTGCATTTGCCAGAAGCCGTTATACCAGTATCTCTACAGAGGGTTGCCAGTTTCTCCATTATTTAACAACATGCATACACTTTCTGTAATTTTCCTTTTTTTTGGTGTCCTCTTACTTAAGTAATATATTTGTCTTATTATAGTCTATTTTTTGTATACCATTATCAGTGATGGTTTGCCAATCTTGATCTGTCAACATGTGCTCTTGAGATGTTCTGTAGGTGTTCTTTTGCTCTAATTTGGAGAGGTCTTGATGTTTTACCTATATATGTTTTTCCGCAGGTACAAGGTACACTGTACACACAATTTTTGGAACTTTGAGTAGCATTGTCCGTTTTTTTTGTCACATTTGATCTTAGTGTACTATTTGTTTTAAATATCGTTTTACTAAGTATTTATTTCCAATACATTTAAGCTTACTTTTATGTTTTTTTTGGCAATAACACCACAATCAAAAAAAAACGACGTATATTAAAGGAAAACTAAACGTTTCAAAGTCTATTCTGACTTCGTTGTCAATGATCGTTTTATTTCGATTGTGGTGTTATTGCCCCAAAAAAAAAACAAATTTAAGCTTTTCAGATGGACCGGAAACACAAGGTATAAGGTTAATAATTGCAGAGTTAATATCAGTTTGTGCTTTGTTATTTAAATTAGGAGTACTTTGTGTTATTTGTGTAGTTTGTTGACTTCTTTGTTTCCTCTCTATTTGGTATTTGTTTTGTTTCTGAAATTTCTTGGGTATTCGTTTTGTTCTAAAACATACTCTATCAAACGTAACTCTTTCTCAAAAATTTCCACTGTCGATGAAACTACTTTTGCTCATATACCTAAGGTTTTAATGACACCTTTTAAAGTTTAAGGAGTAATTTGAATAGAAATTCAAGTAGCTATTAATATATGTTGGTTTTCTGTAAATGCTTGTAGTAAAATTTTTGTTTAATCGCTCAACCAACACATCCAACAATAGAGATTTTTTCCATTCTCTATTTCAACAGTAAATTTAGTTGTGGATTCTTTGCTATTAATCGTGTCTAAAAAAGAGTATAATTTGTCGATGCTATGTTTCCATATTGCAAAAATGCCATCAACGTACTGTCACAATACTTTTTTTGTACAATTAAAGATAATAGTTTCCTCAAAGTATTTCATAAATATGTTGTTTTCTATGGGTGACAAAAAAGAACAAAGGCATTGCAAAAACTCTTGTATCTAGAAACCTTTTTCATATCGAAAAAACAAAGTTTCATAAGCTTTGTTATTGTATTAACAGATAGTTTCTTGTTTGAAGTGAGTTATCAATTTCTAATGTACCTATCTTTTTTAATTTGTATGGATTTATCGACTGGTACATTGCTGAATAAACTGAAAAACTCAAAAATTACTAGAGATGGGCAAGACTACTATTTTTAAATAATAGTTGTTATTGTTATTACTATTTCCATATATAACAACTGCATATTTTTTTATGGTCAAAATTGTTGTCGCTATCTCTTGGAAACAAAATAATAATATGCAAAACTCGTATTTGTTGGCTACTAATAAGATAGAGATCTTCACATTTAGTACGATATCTATAAATATTATAAAACAAAGTCCTTCGCCGCGTCTGTCTGTCTGTTCGCGATAAACTCAAAAACCGCCGCACCGAATTCTAGGCTGTTTTCACCAGTAGATAGAGTGGTTCTCGAGGAAGATTTTAGTATATAATTTGTTAAGTTTTTATATAAATTGGCTGAAATATAACGATATTTGTTGGAGGTGACGGAAAAAATAAGCCATCTGAGACCTTTCAACGAAAACCCTTTGAGATATAACAAAATAATTATACTGAAATTGTGTATCTTATAGAGGTCTACAAAAAAGTCAGCGATGTTCAACACACTCAAATATACAACAGACTTCTTATGAAAATTAAAAAATACACAAATAAATACCTAACAATAAAATTTTGATACGTTTTGATATTGTTAGTTTATTCAGCAATCTAGCAATAGATTAATCCATACAAAGCATAAAGATAAATTAGAACTTGATATATCACTTCAATCAAGAACAGAATTATCTGTTAATACAATAATAAAGCTTATGGATTTTTGTTTAAAATGAACATAATTTCAATATGAAGAAGGTTTCTATATACAAGAATTTGGAATGGATATGGGTTCTTCTTTTGTCACACAAAGTAGGCAACATTATTGTTGTTTATTCATGAAATATTTGAGCACACATTTAGCTTTAATTCTACAAAAAAACCTAAGTACTGTGGCAGTACGTTGATGATATTTTTGTAGTATGGGAACATAGCATCGACGACTTAAACTCCTTTTTTGACACGATTAATAGCAAATAATCCACAATTAGGTTTACTCTTGAAATAGAGAATGGGAAAAAACTTGCATTTTTGGACGCATTGATAGAGGTATCAAATAACAATTTTACTGAAAGCATTTATAGGAAACCAACACATACTAATTGCTATTAGTCAAATCACTCCTTGAACATAAAAAAGAGTCATTGAGCCCTTATATGACAGAGCAAATGTAGTTTCATCAAGTGAGGAAATTTTTGAGAAAGAGGTACTGTTGATAAAAGAAGTTTCATAACAAAACTAATACCCAAGAAATTTCATAAACAAAAGAACTTACCAAATCGAGAGAAAACAAAGAAACCAACAAGCTTCACATCACAAAGTATTTCTTCCTAATTTAAATGACAACGCACAAACTGATATTAACTCAGCAATTATAAACGTTATACCCTATGTTTCCGGTAAAAATTAAACGTATTGGAAATAAATACGAAGTAAAACAAATAATACACTAAGATCAAATGTGACAATGCCTGCGGAGGAACATATACCTGTGAAACATCAACACCTCACCAAATTAGAACAAAAGTACACCCATACAATGTATCAAGAATACATATAAACAAATCAAGATTGGCAAACCATGTACGTATGGATAATGGTACACACAACAAGGACTGGAATAAGACAAAGATATTACTTAAAGAAGAGCACACCAAAAAAGGGAAATCAAAGAAAGTGTCAGCATGTGGTTAAATAATGAAGAAATTGGGACCTTCTCTACAGAGAAAAAAACTTCAAAGTCATTTAAACAATCAAGTGGTACACTGTCACGTATATTGGGCTAATTTCTTCAAACAACATTGCTCAACAATGGTTCATGATAAGGAATCGAATAGTCAAATCACACAGATACGTATCAAACAAAATACATCCAAACATATTATATAGGAGAACTAGTTGCCAAATCCGTTGTCACAGTTAATCCTGGGAGAGAGTTTTTCATTTAAGAAGGCAACTGATGTTGCGGACAATTTTGGCAAACACCTAAAATTTTGAAGTAAAGTGAGGGTATAGGGCCTTACATGACTTTTATGACAAATAAGTAGGAATTCCTTATATTAATTTTTGGGGGGCGGGGGCAAATTATAGAATTAAATGGAAAATAATAAATTATTGTTTTAAACGCGTCATGTAATATATTAAATGGAAGGGCTTATTATGAGAAATACAAATATATATTTTTTAAATCAATTGTTTAAAAGATATTAACAAAAATATAAAACACCGACTTTTTTCATATTTTTAAAATAATTTATTAAAGAGTTATTAAAAAATATACAAAATTCTAACCATTAAGAAAAATAAAACTCAATTTCTAACAGTGATTTATAAACTTACATGAAAAATAAAACTTGGTTTTTTAAAGTGCTCTCGTAACTTAATCTATAAAATGAAAAGATTTATTCTTTAAAATTTGACCCACCATACCCTTTATCTTCCAAACTATTGAGCCAATAATTAATACAAAAGAATATATAGGGCTTCACTGAGAGCTTATTAGTAAAATACTAATCTTAATTTAGTTAGTCAATTAGAAAATTATATAAATATTTTTATACAAATCAAGCAAATCATGTAGCATCATGTAATATATCAGATAAAAGGCTCATTATGTGAATTACTAATATATCATATTTTTAAATCATTTGTTTAAAAGATCTTAACAAAAATATTAAACATCGACTGAATTTCCACTTTAGAAACTACAGTATTTACATTTTGAAAAATATATTTTATTTGTATTTTTAAATAATTTAAATAACAGATTTAATAATTTATAATTTAAAACTTGACATATTTTTCCCTTCCAATCTACAGAGCCTCAAAACTCAGCCAGTAGATTATAAAAGGCTTCTCTGAAAGTTTATTAGTAGAATAAAACTCTAATGTTAATTTTGGGGCCAAAGTAGAAAATTAAATACATATTTTTATAAAAATCAAGAGAAACATGTGGCAGATAAAACAAAATGCTCTGTGTGAGAAATAACACTGTATATTTTTTATAAATATAAAACGCTTAGTTTAAAGAATATTAAAGAAAATTTACTCATTCCTTGCTTGCCTGAAACTGGAAAATTAGAAAAAAAATACTTTAGTTCACCTACATTGTATCAAATGTCAAAGGTCGTACAGAACCCTTAAATGCGAATCCAACTGGCACTTGACCAAATTATTTTCTATAAAACTGTTCGACACCTTTCGATATTTCCACTATCTTTCTCAAGAACTAACTATAGTATTTCATGAACTGCCTATATTTATATTCTACCTATGATGTAATTGAGGATAATATACAGCTAAAACGGGATTTTTAAGAACTACTTAGATGGAGATAATCTCGTCAAAAGGATTATAGAGGATAATTGCATCATTATTGAAACTTAAATATATCTAAGGATGCATTATTCAAATCTGTTTGATTATTTAACAATTTACCAGCATTTATAAGGTTATTCATTTCTGAGGATTCTAAGGGATTTAATTTTCTGAATGTAATAATTTGTAAATTATGCTAAATGTATGGTTTTCTGTCATAAGATGTTCAGCGTAATTGCAATCAGATTTTTGTTTTAGAAAAGAATTTGCGTGTTCATAGAAACGTTTTTCACAGGGTCAACTGCTTCGACCGATATAGACTAATGGACATGTGCCCAAGGGCGTACACAGTTTTGAGTTTAGAGAGGGGCAAATTAGCAAAAAAATTATCCTAGAAAGAGGGCTTATTCACAAAATGTTTTGGTCGGGAGGATAGTCAGCAAAGTTATGGGAAGGTGTAATGGCTAACGGCAGGTATTTCATGTTCAGAGGTGGGGACGGCTGCTTTTCTAGGCTAATGTTTGTTTTAATAATATATAATATATTAATATTCTGTATTCTTAAAAATGAATCTATTTTCGATCTTGGTTTGTCAAAATATTTAAAACTTTTGAAGTAATCCTTAGCAGTTTTTTGATATCTGGATACATTTCTCTTAATCGACTAATGGATTGTCGATATTTAAGTATTTTGTCTGCTAATTCAATATTAAATGAATTATTTATTGCAGTATGTTTAATTACATTTAGTTCTTTCTGAAAATTATCCTGTATTTGTAACTTATACATTTTTGGCCAAATCTATTGAGAAATTTGACATTTTAAACGCTGAGGCTGGCGAGATAATTGGGCGGATGGGAAAATTTTATTAGTGAACTATACCTAACTAATTCAGTTTTGGCAGTTACAGATTCGTCCGAGTGAGTTTCAATTTTAATGTGTTCTCAAATGTCGATTTGTTTTGCATTAGAGCTTTTATTTGTTTTTAAAAAAAGTGGAATCTTTTGAGAAAACTTTATATGTTTCTGAATCCAAAAAATCAATTATTTCTTCTGTACTGGCGGCGTTTTTAATCGACTTGCAAAAAGGAGGAGGTGATCAATTCGTCGGTAGCTTTTTTTATTAATGCTAGCAGTGATTATTCAAAACGGCTCATACATTTTCTATGATTTAAACTGCATTGTATTACAGAATTTTACGAAAAGGTAGGTAACATATAATTTTCTATAGGGTAAGATTTACGGTTTTCCGAAAAATCAGAATAAACAATAATTAAGGGACTACAATTCAATGAATCCTCATGTTTTTTTTTTCTAAAATGGTTAAGCAGTTTGAATATTTTTAATTGTACTTCTTTTTCCGAAAATCGGAAAAATATGTAAATGTCATATCGTATAGAGTGTTTGTGACGATTTTCATTTTCATTAATTTGGAGTCTTTTTGAATGGAAGTTTTTTGTGGGGCTTACAGCAGAGTGAAATATCAGAATATATTCAATTAGTATATCGAAACGGAAAATTGTTATGCCGGGTGTGTGGGTGTGTGTGTGTGTATGTGTAAGTGTGCAACTATAGAAATTCGAGCAGGAAGTAATGTACTCGAATTAAAAATTTGGCGGGGGAAAATTATAGTTATACATCTGAAAAAGACATTTCGTATTGGGTGATAGATGGTTGAAATATTAAGTGGAATAGAATTATATTATATAGTGATTCAAAAAATGTTGTACTAAATGGCACAAAAGCAGTTGCTTATACAAGTTGAAATAAGTGTGGAGTAGAATTATAGTTATACAGAGTGGACAAAAAATGTTAAAAAAGTTAAATAAGCATAAGCAGTTATGATATTTGAAATATAGGCTGCAGTATAAATACAGTTATAAAGAAGAGTACAGAAGATTTAGAAGCAGATGCATATATAAGACAGTTAAAATATAATGTGAAGAAGAATTATAAATAGTGATAGATTGCACACGATTTTTAGACCGTTTTCATATTGAATCGTTTGAAGTCAGTGATTTTTTAAAAATAAATTATATCAATTATTGTATTAACCTTATAATTATTTTACCAAAAAGATCAGGATTTCTATTTAGAGCAATTTTCATTTCGATTCTTAAATTTTTATATGGTTTGTTGGATGAATTAATGTTTATGTTGTGTTTAAAACATGTTTCTATGAATGATTATTATTCATTGAATGTTAATTCAGTGTCAGTTAAATTTGTAACTCCAACCAAACTATGATCTCTATATTTGGATTACTATTAGATGGTGAGAAGTTCAATATAATTCTAGCAGTTGTGGTTGTCTCATCAATTTATAATTGCAGTTTTCAAAATCTTTAATTCCAACGACAACTATTCAACAGGATACCGGTAAAGGAGACATACAGTAGCCAAAGAAAATTACTTAAACGAGATGTTTCAATGCTATTTATTTTAAATATTATAACAATATGTTTTGTGTATTCTTCATTCGATAGGTATATCAGTCTTGAGTCATCCATTGAGGTTTTGATAACCTCGAGTGAAGGTGTTCAAGTTGGAATGTGTGAATGATCTAATGAATATATTTAAAATTCAGATGTATGTGTCGGCGACAAAAAAAAGGTGTGCATATAGGGTAGGGTATAGAAAATTACATATGTATGTCACAATATACAGAAAAATAAATTAAGTGATACTTATATAAAGGGGGTATGGTGAATGTATTCAGGATATCCCATAAGTGTTAGAAAATATGTTGGATGTGACATAAGTAAAATACATATGTCTCAGCGTAAAAACACTGACACGAACCCTAGTCTCATATCAGCCAAATCGGAGCTATCGAGACGACCGGGATAATAATGGCGAGAAGCAAAAAAAAATGACGTCAGTGAGAACCAACGTCAATCGAACTGACAGAAAACTACTGATAGAGAAAAGTTTGGCAGGCAAAATGTTAAAGAAAATGACAACAAAGAAAATGGCATAGACGTGGCGGAGAACCTCAAACAAAACTGAAAATGACAACATTATGTTACAAAACGTCACTAATATTATGAGGGAGAATATATAAGGATAGGTAAAGTTCTCAAAACACACGAACTCATTCGAAATATATGCAATTCATGTACGTACCTTTTGGATCTTAGAGTTTCAATCACTATACATTTGAAATACTACATAGGTGTTGGATCATCTGTGTAACAACATGTTTTTCTTTTACTTACATTTTGCTTCGGATATAAATCACTGCGTGGAGCTGAGTATTCGCTCTTACACTTTGCTGTGAATGTAAATCACTGTAGACCGAAAGAGTTGAACATTTTACCCACGAAATAAAAGTCATATGGTTTTAATATTTTTGTTTCATTTGGAATCGTGTGGATATACCTATATTAGTTTAGTATTTTAGGTATACAGATGCATGGGAAAAAGAAAAATGAGAGGGATGTACATAGACAATGGGCTATCTTTCGCCTTCAACCCTCATTATACTTCGCTGCATGAGTTTAAGCTTCATCCAACAGTTCTCATAGAAAATGTTAGCCGAAGAATGGGTAGGGGGAATCACTTACTTCGTTGGGCTACAGACAATCCCCAAAACGCTTTCCTTTGCATGTCTTCCCCTGGATCAATGTGAATAACAGCGACCGAATTTATTGTAAGATCTTCAAGTGCTCGATAATTAAAGGACATCACATTCAAATGTATAAGTGTAAAACTATAAGTAATGAAATGAAATGAAAGATAACATATTATATTACGTATATGTACAATTTTGAAACTGACAGCTCAGAGGGCTATAATCATGAACATAGTAACAGAATTGAAGCAATCCGTAGATGAACTTTACAAGACAAAAGAAAGCTCTAAACAAAAGCCAGCTCAAACAAACCTCGTGTTCATTCTAATCATTGGGTTGGAATGCGACTCATCATCGACTTCCATCTCACATCAAATAACTGGGTAATTTAATCCATAAATTTATAAGCATATTGTATGAAATTAAACGGGTACATTCCATTATTCCAAGCACACATGTATTGAATCAAGTGATTCCCAGTAAAATATTGCAATAAGTTTGTCAACATAGCATACAATGCACATATCCGCATTGCGTCAGCTACCACCATGATTCAAATGATGTACCATTGAACCCCATTGTTATAAAGATCAATTTACCTATGTGCGTTTTTCCAAGATCTAGGAAAATATTCTCCAATCAGTCACCTATTGCGTTCTTTGCAACGCTTCCCACTACTTTTCGATAACATCATAAGGAAGATTGTGGCTTACAGCTTACTCGATCCAGTAACACTGTAAAAAAGGTAAAACTTTAAAATTCGTTTTAATTTTTTGCTTATTTACTTACAATAAAAAGCAATAAAAAAAATAATGACAAAGATTTTCAGGATTCGTTACATTAAGAATAACTCAATTAATTGATAGTAAACTAATATATTATAATTCAAAGTATAAATGTTATTCTTCCAAACATCTTTTTATCAGGCTGCAAAATTTATAATAATTAATTATCACATTTCTGTATTCTTTTAAAATATTAGACTTTGCCTTGAAAGGCAGCGCCCAACAATCGTTTTAACGGATTGAAATGTAACGTACATAAATGGATTTTTATTTGGATTAAAACATATTTTCAATAAAAAATATAGATTTTTGACAGATTTCATTATAGTTTAACTTTAGAGTTTAAATTTTAGTGGCAAATAATACCCTATGTCTAATTCATTAATTTGAAAATAATTTGTCTGTAAAATTTGCGTAATGTGAGGGACTGCTTCGCCTTCTTGAAACTAGACATTCAAAGGCAGCTTGCACTCTTTAAGAAAAGGAATAATTAGCCTGACTAAAACTATAAATTATTTTTACCCTTTAACGTACCTTGTATGAAAATCCTAGCCTAATTATTATTTCTTCTAGTCTGTTGTATATGCGCTTCTTTATCCTATGAGGGTTATTGTTATTGACCAACACCTTCAATTATGAAGATTCAAAGTATCGTTCAAACAGAACGATGTCTCATCGGAATACATTACATTGTTTGTGACATTCAGATCGTTGTTATGAATCTCTATCAATTCTTCCAAAAATTCGACTTTACGATATTAACCATTTAAAACAAAATTTTGCAACTGTACTTTATCGTATAAGAGGTTCTATTATTCGGGCTATTGAGCTTCGACTTACATCTGGGTTTAATGCATGCGATGTGTGGAAGTTTGAGGAGATTCTTCTAGTTCTAATACAACATTTTCACCAAATGTTGTTTCTGTTTTAGTGGCATTCGATCGTCAACTTTTAGGTAAATTTCAGACGTTTCCAATGAGATTATATTTTCCAATAAAAAAAACGCGATAAGGGATGTACATTTTTAAATTAATGCATGACTTCGTGTCCAATGATAATAAACAATATCATTTAAAAATTTCTCCTCGTTCCCTTTTGTTTAATTGTGTCTCATTTTTGACCGATTGGCGTATACATCCATAAAACTGTAATAATTATTTGAAATGACATTCTTTTCCTCTAGAATTACTGTTTGAAATGTGGTATTTTTAGTAATCTTCTTTTTACCGCGATGTCCGCTCAAGAATTTATTAACAGACTTGCATATTGTTTGGAGGCCGTTTGAAGATCATTCCACTTATTTTTATGGTTTATTTACATTGTATTCTAATAAATGGGTTTTTATTCCTAATTGTTTTTTGGATTTTAATCTGTAAAAATTCGATAGAATCTTATTTCGGACAGTAATTATGAGATATTTGTTAATTTACAAAAGAGTGTACACTAATGACATGAATAACCTATAAAATTAAGAACACTTAAGTAGGTACATTTTATTTGCCTACAAATGGGGAATAACTGTTCAATTAAGTAAATGTATTAAAAATTCTCACGATTGACTATGTGAGTAAGAATTTAGGTGTATCTTAATGACAGTGCTACTTTACTTAATCTAATGTAATTGTGTCATAATTCGACAGCAAGGAGATTGATTTTTAAGATCCCTTTCGGAAGTTAAAAACCAAAGAAAAATCACCCGATTAGGAAATATGTACATTAAATCTTTTCGAGTGGCTAAAACTAAACTTCAGCATTAAAGTAAACAAAAAATGAAATAGGCATAAAAAAATCGTTCTACCAGTAGTCTGGAGTACGCATGGGAAATTACGAGCTACACAGTGTTTTAACATTCTTTTGTTTATCATCTTGATGCGTCATTCGTAGTAACGACTGGTGCCAGGGGCGGAGTGATCTTCAGTATTGAGATTGTCTCTTTGTTCATCGAATGGTCTTACTAGCTTACTATAATTATTACAAATGGATTTTGCTGAGGGTGGTTTTTCAAAGTAAAGTTTTATACTAAACGTTGAGATTATAAGGTTTCGTTTTCTGGATTGATAACAATCATTTTATTTGGTCGTAGTTTTGCATGTATATAGGAAACAATTTATATGACGTTACTTAAGTTGGCATTTAATTAGTTTATCAATCTGATCTTATATAAATTGACTCGAAAAATTTACCAAAGATGTACTTGTTTTTATTTATTGCACAGAACTTTTACAGCCATACGCAAGTCATAAGTATAAATGAGTGTTTCCAATATTTTAATAAAAAATATTTAAGCATATTCTACTATGCCGTTAGATGTACCTATATCCTTTATAGCACTTCTGGAACATAAAATTAGATACGGAATTCAGGTCCGTCTGTCAATAAAATATGATTATTTCTTCAATGTAATCTAATCGCCGTTGATTGATATTGTCTTTTCATCTACTGGAATACGAAAGAACACGGCGATCACTGTCATTTTAGCATAATAAAAAAGTTGTTGACAAGCTTACATTGTAAATAGGTTACTTGTTGTTCTTCTGTGAATAGCTCCTCAGAAGCATGATAGTACTAACAGGTAATTCTTTTTCATGGCAAAAGTTGAAGGAATCCGTAGCTTCACATTCGAACAAACCGGCCGAGTTTAGTTGGATTTTAGGGATAAGACTTTGGAAGGGCTAACATTGCCGTTCAAGGACTCTCTCCACAAACATCTTTCATTAAGAGATAGAAGGTACATGTAAGGTACTGATCCATGATTCCTTATATCATTTTGGCCATTCCCAGTAATTTTTATTCTGCACAGGTGTTGTTCGAGTTTCTTTAAATTCGCCACTGTAAAAAAATGCTGAAAATTATACACTTATGTACAAAATTATCGAATGTTTTATTTTCAAAACGTTCTTCGTGTGAACAAATTTTAACGATTAGTATGTTACAAATAAGAAAGAGCAGTTTATTTTACACTTTTAGATAAGGAATATTAAATTGACAGATAATCGTAAATAAAATTTAATGCTAAATGTTATGGAAATTAAGGATAATTAGTTTCAACTTAAATGCTACAGAGCTAAGTAAAACCTTTGTAGTGGAATACAATATTTAAAGGAGTATTCCCATCTCGAGATCTATTTGCTGTTTACATCGTTCTCGGCATGCTACTAAATAGAGTTTGAATATATTCTTGAGGAATTGCATTCCATTGGTGTTGTATTGCAAATCGAAGCTCTTTTAGTGCATTTGGAACAGAATCTCTTCGTCGTATACAAGGTTTTAGCTCATCCCACCAGTGTTCAATGGGATTTTAATCTGGGCTAGATGGTGGTAAATCTAATCTTTGAATCTAGACTTCAAGATAATTAATTAGTCACTATGCCAAATCCGTGTGGTCGAGCGTTATCGTGCATAAGTATGAACCTGTTGTTTCCAATGTGGCCTATATATGGCATAACATGATCTTAGAGCATATTTTCAATACACCAGTCACTAGTCATTCGTCCAATAACTGCCACGAGTTCGGTGCGTCCACTTAATGAAGACTTCCCCAAACCATTATACCGCCACCCCCAAAACTAACAATCTGTGTGAGGTTGCAACTGCTGTATCGTTCTTCAGCTATTCTATCGATATGATTTCGCCCAACTGGTTTCCATAATTGTATTCTACTCCCGTCAGTGGACAGAACTTTTTTCCAGTTGTCAATATTCCACTGAGTATGTGTTCTGGAAAATTGCAAACTTCCAGTTTTGTGATTTTAGAGAAGCAGTGGAACTTGTCTTACATTTAGTAACTCATTTTTAGATTTGGATGTCAGTGTGCGATTTCGAGTAGAATTAAGTACCACAAAACGGTCTTCAATTGCTGATGTACACCTTTTGTGTCCTTGGCTGCGTCTTCGTATAAAATCTCCAGTCTTTCGATATCCTTTTAAAACATTCTAGACTGTACATTCACCTCGTCTAAGATTCCGAGCGATTTCTTTTTGTCTATATCATTCCGCATATAAAGTTACAATTTGCTTTAGCTTTCCTGCAATGTCTTACTGGTGGCATATCTCTTTGAAATAGAGAAAACAACCAATAAAAATAACTAATCAATTATTTAAAATCACTATAAATAACTTAAATCACTCTAATTCGTGATTTACGTAAGGAATATAAAAAAGGCCATTGAAAGTATATGCAATTTAAATTAATTAATTGTCAAAATATTTCAAAATAAATGTGTATATTCGCCTACTAGATGAGTAACATTAACTAATAATTAAATTTACAAAGATAATTTAGAATCTTGTTAGAGTAACAGTGATAACAAAAAATATTCGATAATTTTGCCCATGTGTGTATATATAGTAGTGAGATACATCTCTATAAGTAAAAATCTATCTACCAACGTTTTGTTGATTCTTCTGTTTTTGTACACTTGGTTGAAGACAACTGAATTCGTTTTTCAGCCTATCGCTGGTAGATATCATCTGTATTATCTTGAGTTCATGGGTGGACAACAAATTTTGCCTAATCCTGAATGCGTAATTGTAGATCTCCGTCCCTCAGCTGTGCCTAAACTCACTGTAATCTTAGTTGCAGTCTTAGTTGCGTCTCACGCTACTTGTGTAAACTCCATGCTGTTATATACTTCTGATCGGTATGGCAAAATAGTAAGGGGGATGGACAATAATACCCAGGTCCTCGAAAAACGCAGTAGATTTAAAGTAAGTAATCTGCTAAACAACTGTTTAACCAAAACTATTGCTACAGTGATCACATCTTCACTGGTAATTGCGAACGCTTCTGCCAATTGCTGAAGTAATTAATGACAATGAGAATATATTTGTTGTTTCGCTGACATTGGTAACGATACATGTATGTTGATATCAATTTGGTCAAATGGAATGACTAATTTGAACTTTTTTTTTATCTTTTCAACTACCCAATTCCTTAGTTTCGTCCTGGTTCCAAACTGTCACACAAACGACATCTTCGTAAAAGCTCACCAAGGAGAATCGTTGTACATTATCGAACGTTTTATTTATACCCAGATGATAAACTCATAACATTCCATTATATCCTTAGTTCCTTAGTTCTTAGAGCAATCTGCTGGGAAATGTTTTTTTTTCGTCAGCGCTCTCTAAAGGTTTCTTTAGAGTGCTATTTTTTACTTACAGAAAATCCAACTAAGAATGATTTTAGGATGATCAGATGGCGAGTTCAATTGTAACTTAGCGAAATAATTCTTGGATCATATCTAACTTTAATCTTTATTACTGCTCCTCTTAGGCAAGGTATCGACATTGTTTTGTAAGCGTCTTCAGATGAAAATTAAACGTATGGCCCATGACTTGAATACTGTCGACGTAAATTATGGCAACAATTCCTTGCTGGTGGAATATACTAGACATGGCAGTAAACCGGAACAATCCCTTGCTAGAAGAAATTGCGGTTTTCTCCCTGTAGTTTTCACGATGCCCAACTTCCCAATAAGCCTATTTATATCTAGTGTGGAGAAAGATCTGGAATCTAATAGAGTGCCCAGCGTATCGCCTATTCTGGAGACTGGGGAACTACCTTTCATAGTAACGCCGTTTAGGTTTCGTAGAGACAAAATCTCGAGTGATTTCATAGATTTTCTAAACGAATACAGCCTGTCAGACCAAATTCTGATGGGCGGCTCCAAAACCCTGGTTTGCAAAATGACATATAGTTTCTCGCCTATTGCTTGCTGTTACCCCAAAACCTCTCCTTTAGACGGTAATGGTAAGGGTTGGGCATTTCCTGAAATTAATAATCTACCAGTTGTTACCGTGTCTTGGCTAGGCTCCCTTACATTCGCTAGGTGGAAACTGTCTTTTAGATTGTATTAAAAACATTAATTTGTTGTCATTGTATATAGGGTATTTCGGAAACTATTACGTTCTTTTCAGTAAAAACTCTTATGAAGGATTTCCAACAATCTTTTATGTTCCGCCATGGCACGAAATATTTTTCCTTCAAAAACAACAGAACTACATGTACCACTGCTGAAGACAATTTTAACATTTTTTTAAAATTTATTATCTTCTGATTTAGTGGTTTAAAGATGGTAGAACTTAAATATGTGAGTATTCATTATTACCTGGTACTTCTGTTGTAAATTTAAATATAGAATGCATCAAATTGATAATAATGAATAAAAAAACTAACGGTCATGCCTGACAACTTATTTGCAGGTATCTCTGTGGGATATATATAGGATATAAGCTGTGTCCTTTTCACGACAGGTCGGAGTTTTCGCTTACAACTAAACAACAATTCAGAACGTGAACACTTGTATCAGTACGATAGATAGTCATTCTTGCTAAAAATAATCCTCGCGAAAATAAAACAAAAATGCCAAAGAATAAACAGAGTCGGAATTACACTACTTATCAAAAATCCTGACCAAATGACTGTACAATAATTTACAAAACTTAACAACAACCGAATCCTTAACATAAGCCGCCTACGGAAATATAAGGTATTTTAGCCAGCTAACCCGGAGGGTGCGGGTATGCAATGTAGTGATTTTCGATATCCCGTCAGCGCCTGGATCGAGTTCTGAATCTCCTTAATTGCTACTTGAGTGGCGGTATGCGATAAATTGCTTTTCCTTTTTATTTTCGGATAACGTAAAGTTTTTCCATCTATCTGCAAATCTTCCCATAATTGCTCTATTTGGCTCAATTCTGGTTGTCAGATCTTACACGCCTCTTCACAATTATCGATGGTCTTTAATTGGTTTAAAAAAACCGATTTCTTCCTGCTAATTATATGAATTTCGTTATTTGACACGTTCAACAATCTGATGGATATGTCATGTCCAGTTTTTACCAAAGTGCGTCCTATAAATGATATCATTTGGTAGAACCCGGTCAGACATCAGTCTATCATTAATTCCATGTTAACTTCAATTCATATTTTTTTCAGTCTGTTTACTTTCATAACAGAGCAGTTCTGGTTCCATTATACTATACTTTTGCTTATACTTTACTAGTTCCTTGAATCTTTCACATATAAAATAGTCGCTGTGTTATATACGATTCATTCGTTTGAGGATTTTTCTAGTCATCTCTGTTCTGCTAGTCTAGATGTTATTCGATTTAGGAATCGCTTCAACCTTAGTTTTTTACATTCATGACTGCCATTGTTGAAGCTTTTTTATATATTTAGCTGTCTTTTGTTTCGTATTCGCAATGCTATTATCAGAATAACTCATAAGTTTTTTAATTTTTGGCGGCGTAAAATGAATTTTACAACATAGCCACTCTTTATTTCTGATGGTAGGGATCCATTCGTTTGAAATGAACCACCTTCATCTTAGCTCTTGGATTCCGACGTATTCGATAGACAACGTCCTGTTAACCACTTCGTATGGACCATCCCAGGCTGGTGTGAGCTTTGGAGATTTGCCGTTGTTCATCCGGGGGTTGTATAGTCAGACCTTGTCTCTGTCTTGGAGCCCAACTAAATTTGCCTTAAGATCATAGCTTGTCTCCATCCGATCGATGGTGGCCAACATCTGCGATCGGACTAGTTAATTTGTGGTCAGCACGCTTTGTCTAGTTAGTCGGCATAATCACTATTTTCTTTCGTTGTTTCTTCTGGTGAGCCAAATTACAAGTGACATCATAATGTTAACTCCGTCCCGAAAAGTACTCTGCCAAAGCTGTCCAGTTGTGAACGGCTGAGTGATATGCCAACCGGAATACTATGTTGCTATGTTGTAGCAAGATCCTGTCAAGTTTTTCTACCATTCCATCGCATTGTGGATGTAAGGGGGTAGTCCCCGTTTTATTGATGCGCAACATCGTACCGAGATTTTGAAATACTTTGGACTCAAGTTCCGCCGTTGGTCCGAATGTAATTCCAACGAAACACCAAACCTGCTGTTCTACCAGTAGTTACTTCCTGATTGCGTATGGCATACACCTCAGGCATTTTGCTAAGGTTATTTATCGCGACCATAATTAATAGAAAGTATGTTCTGTCGAAGTTGGTTGGCATAATCTTTGAGTTTTTGGGACGGTTCTTTTGATGAGCCAAACACCTAATCACAAGGTAATCTCAGCTTTTTTCCCAATAGTACTCTGGGTGGAGTTAGTCCTGTGCTGTTATGTACGACTAAGCGATAGGCCAACAGGAATAGGCGATATTCTCATTCCAATTTCGGTGATTGTTGCTAACGACCTTGGATAGATGTTGTACCAAGATCCTATAGAACCTTTTCACCATACCTTCTATTGACGCAAAGGTGTGGTTTTCGTTTTCTTGATTCCCAAAATCATATAGACCTTCTGGAATACATTAGATTCAAAATTACACCCTTGGAATGAATGTAACTCCAACGGGACACCAAACTTAATGAATAGCTGTTCTACCAGAACTGTCTCCACCGTGGTTGCCTCTTACTTGGGTATAACATATGCCTCAGGCCATTTGCTGAAGTAATCCATTGCGGCCATTTCTTCATCCTCTCAGACTAGGGAAGTAAATCGGCGACATCAATGGCAATTCTCTCAAATGGGACGCAAACATTTTATTGCTGCATTCTCCCTATGGTCCGGGTCTGAGGGCCTTTACTGGCTGCATAGGTGTCACATTTCCGGCACCAAGCCCATCGAAGTAATTTACTCCGTAGTACCATTGGCGAATTTTATCCAAGGTTTTATTAATGTCCAGATGACCTCCGGTAATCTCATTTTGTACTTCGGTCAGGACGGCGGGGACTTTGTTTCTCTGCTGTCATAACTTTCACAAATGCTCTTTAACATTTCATTATCAACCCTTAGAAAGTTAAATTGAGCCAACAATCACTTCAGGGCGCCTGACTATCTAGCTACCTCGTCCCATTCTGATCTGTGGGTCCCTCTCTTCGTGAGTGACAGGAATGGTTCAATGTCTGGGTCAGCTATTTGGTCATGGATACACTGTTCCATTGTCCAATCTTCGTTCACCTGTAGGCGAAGCTGTCGGATGGATATACCCTCTAGCTGTTCTGTCTTCAGTCTGCTCTACAGAGTCTCCTTGACATGGGATATGCAAACGGCTGGCACGGTGTTCAACCTTCAAATCATGTTGGTGTAATTTCTCCATCTACCTGTCCAGTGTCCTTCCGGTGTTCTTAGGTCCATCAGGCCTTTGAGGATCTGTTGTAATTTGGGAATGCCGACCATGGAGATATTTCTGGTGACAATAATTTCTTTCGCCATTCGAAAATCTACGGCCGTAGTACTTGATCAACCTCTCTACACAATCTTGCACCTGGGATAGGACGGTCTCCAAACCTGTGTTGCTGGCGTCGGTAGCTAAGATGAACTTACAGGACGTGTAGGAAACACTACGTTTAGGCTGGAATATAGTCCCGCCTTCAGTCGTCCTGATTCCAACGAAAGGTCTCTTTTTCAGTGGTATGCCGATGAAGAGGTGCGGCAATGGTCGGCAAGGTACATTTCGCGAGGCCTTCTGATGGTGCAAGAAGCAGGAAATATAAAATAAAAAATCATTTGAAATTAGTGCGCGAGACTCTTTGCCTTGCCTTATGCGGCCTTTGCCCTCAATAAATAGTTGGTAGTACGAACAGAAACCCAAAAAGCTTCGTAGTTCATGCTTGTCTGTCGGGACCGGCCAATTACGAATGGGTGCTATCTTATTTCGTTTGTGCGGATTCCTGGCTCAGAAAAGATGTGGCCTAAAAACTCTACTTCATATTGGAACATGGAACACTACTTCCGATTGAGTCTCAGATTGGCATCAAATTACCCAAAGGGCATGACTGTGAACTAAAACAAACCTTTACTGGTGGAAAACGCTGTCTTTTCTCGTTCGTTTTCATGTAGTCCACCTGCCAATACGCACTCTTTAGCTTTAGTGTGGAGAACCAACGAGACTCTGCCAGCTGTCTTTCTTCGTAATATTGTTCAATTTGCTGTTTCATCGCAAAATTGGTTTTTTTTCGTCCATCCTCATTTTTCACCAAAACTTATGGATGGCTCAATTACTTCATTTTGTAACATGACCTCTATGTTTTCCTCACTTGCACGTGGTTGCAGTTCTTATGGGTTGAGCCTTCCTTTCTAATGGGTATGTATCATCCGGGTTTAACTATGGCTCCTCTAACTAAGTAGTTATGACCTAAAGGTACGTATTGTATTCGATCAGCAATTCTGGTTGAGGATTTCACTACAATTTTTATGGAAATCGCTGAAGTACGGTCCGTGTCAATAAAAAGTGCTCATTTAGGTATTCATATCTTGGGTCGTACATGAACCTATGTTAGCTAACTAGGTCCATACCCAGTATAAAATCGTCCTCCATCTTCGCTACTAGGACTCTGTACAGGATTCTGTTGTTTCCTCTGTGTAGCACGAAATCTGCTTCGCCCTATACTGATATGGACTCGCCGGTGACTGTTCTTGGCTGGATGTTGTTGTTGTTAACAGGCCTGAAATGTAATACATTCCGCGGATTCAATTTCACAAATATTTCACTTTCAAACGTCTTTATTTTTATCAAAATCCAATCAATTCCAAGGGTACAAATGCATGGATATTTAAATATTAAAAATATGTACAACTTTTTTTAATGTTAATAAAATCTTTTTTGTAGTAAAAACATGTAAATTAGTCATTTGTTTGTGATACTTTCTTTTTTTATTATGTTGTGTTATATTGGTATTCTAAAGTCTGTAAATTAGTTTATAATTTCAAACTTAGTTTAATTGTAAGCCGAGATTGACAAGGACATTTTTAGAGAAATACCCACGCACAAGGATCACCCTTTTGTGGGATTTTCATTATATTTATTTCAACTTATGTTTGAATTACTCAAAGGTGATTTCACATTCGGCATTATTTTTATGTCATAAAAAATAACTGTATGATGCCTTTTTTGTTGTTGTTGTTTGTATGAAATGAAATAAATATTTATATTTTGACTTGAACATACAATGTATGGCATCACACTCCCTCTAAGGCACGCTATGAGTGCCTTTAGGGGAAAATTCACTAAACCCCAGATATCCTAGATATCAAAAAGGTTTAGCTCTGTGGGAGCCCTTGCCAGGTTTTCAGGCCCGTGGTTGGGGTCGTGGCGGCAGTTTCCCATGAATTTCCTGACCGTCAGGGCTGTTCCTAACAAGACGGTTTTTTGCATTTGTTTGTAAAGATGTTCGTCCAAACCGAGGTATTTTAAATTGTTTAATAGATGTTTTGGGACTAGTCCTATCGTTGACATAACAATTGGTACAGTTCGTGTGTTGTTCATGTTCCACTGAGTCTTTATTTCAAATTCCAAATTTCTATATTTGCTTATTTTTTCAGCCTGCTTGATATTTATATTATTGTTTTTAGGAATTGCTATGTCAATTAAAGTTGTTTTTCGAGAGATTTTATCAACCAAAACTATATCTGGTCTATTGTGAGCAACAGACCGATCGGTCAGTATCGTGCGGTCCCAGTAGAGCTTGTAGTTGTTATTTTCTAAAACAGATTCTGGTTTATATTTATAGTATGGTAATCTTACCGAATGTGATAATTCAAGTTTCAGTGCTAGTTGTCGTCCTTTGTATTCAGTTGCAGCGAACGCTTGACAACCTCCTGTAATATGCTGGATAGATTCCGATGTTTGGCAACCGTACCTGCATCTGTCGTTGTTAATAGAAAGGTTTTTAATGATGTACTTTAGATAGTTCTTAGTTGGAATCACTTGATCTTGGATTGCCAATATAAAGCTTTCCGTTTCAGGAAACATATGATCAGAGATCAACCAGTAGTTCGACGCTGCACTGTCGACATAATCTTGGTTGACGTCATTTATATGTATTCCATGAAGGGACTTCTCTTTCCATTTCAGCAGTTTCTGATCTGTGGTTTGGTGGTGTAATTGGACATGTTGTTGTGTCAGTCGCAGTGTTGTTCAGTCATCAACCTGGCACATGACTCTGTGTAGATCAGAAAATTCTGCGAGTTTCTGGAAATGACAAAGCAAAATAGAAATTTGTTGATATAATAGTTTTACTTAGATCTGTCAATCCTCTTCCTCCTTCATACCGTGGCAAAGTTGTACGTTCGACAGAGCTCTTTGGATGGTGATTTTGGGCTTTTGTTAGTAAAACTCGAACTTTTCGTTGTAATTGTTCAATGTCAGTCTTGCACCAATTAAATATACCGAAAGAGTAACTGAGCACTGGACACTCATAGGTGTTAATAGCCTGAAACAGATTTTTACTGTTTAGTTTGGTTTTCAACAGTCGTCTTACCCTTCTATAAAACTCTGCTGTTACGTCCTTTTTCATAGTCATATGATCAATACGTTGAGCCTGCTTTATTCCAAGGTATTTATAAGTATGACCTTCCCCCATAGATTCAATTGAGGTGCCATCTCCCATTTCGAAGTGCCCCTGCTGTATTTTGCCTTTAACTATATTAATAATTCGGCATTTGTCCATGCCAAATTTCATATGGATGTCACAAGAGAATCCATCTACTATTTTAAGCATATCATGCAGCTGTTGTTTCGTAGCTGCCATCAACTTTAAGTCGTCCATGTATAACAAATGGTTTATCTTTAATGCTTGTACGTTGTTGTGTTTGAGACTTAACCGAAAATTAGTCGAGTTCAGTTTGTTTGACAGAGGGTTTTTGGCAAGGCAGAACCACATCGGGCTAAGAGAGTCTCCCTGGAATATACACCTTCAGATTGGAATGGGGTCAGTTTGTATCCAACAGTTGGCTTCATTCAGTGAGATTTTGGTTTGCCAGGTGGACATGGCATATTCTAAAAAGTTGATAATACAATTATTCACTTTATAGAGTTTCAGCACCTAAATGAGCCAATCATGTGGAACTGAATCAAAGGCCTTTTTGTAGTCAAAATATGCCATGCAGAGGTTAAGTCGTTTGGCGTGGGCTTGATTGCAGACAACGGAATTAATTATCAGTTGTTCTTTGCAGCTCATCGAATTTTTCGCGCATCCCTTTTGTTGTTGAATAATTATGTTATTCAGCTCACAATGTTTGAAAATGCGATGATTAATGCACGATGTTATGAGTTTGTATAAGGATTGGTTGGTACTTTGCTGGGTCCTGTGCACATAGGTTGTTCTTTTGGTAAGAGGTATGTAGCACCATGCGTAAGGAAATTAGGCATCTTGTGTGGGTGGGTAATTACGTCATTTATAAGGGTTGTTAGTGTTTCGTGGGTAGCGTACAGTTTCTTTATCCAGTAATTTTGTACACCATCTGGTCCTGGTGCTTTCCAGTTATGGAGGTGCTTCATTATATTGGATGTGTCTTCCGTTGTAAATGGTGTTGCATGGCCTCATAGTTCTGAGATGCAGCCTTCTCCTGATTAATCCAGCTGGCTCTGGAGTTATAAGAGATTGTTGTGGAAAGCAGTGTTTTCCAGAATTCCTCGATGTCTGTTTTACTGGGGTAACTAGGGGATTCATTATTATTGTTTGTTGTTAAGTTTTCTATAATCCCCTTTTTCTGATTGTCGGAAGAGTGTGTTGTCTAATTTCCGTGGGTTACTGGTTTTGAACCTTCTCAATCGACTTGTGTAGACGGGTAGCTTTTGTCGTAGACTGTCCAGACACTGCTGAGATGTGATGTTTTCTCCATCCCACTGGGAGTGTATTCGGTTATTGTTCATGATAGTCTTGACAAGCCTTTCTATTCTGTTGTTCCTGACTCATCGTTGGTACTCGGTCAGTCTTCCAACGTCTTTCTGAAGAGAATTGATTTTCCCTTCAAGTCTTCTTTGTCAAGGTGGTATTCGAGGTGTTTGTCTAAATTGGGGAGGATTTTGCTTTGGTCTTACTGCGACCCCAATTGTTTTGCAGATGGAAGTTGCAGCACAGTAGATGATTGTTTGTAGCGACTCTAACGTATTAGCATATAAAACATAGTTTGGCAAGACAAGTTTGTACATAGCCTGCAAGACGATACCCAGTTTCTTAGATTATCTAAGTTTGGGAAGGGCTGGTCTAGTCAGTGGATCTGTTCCACTATACTCTCTAAGAGCTCCTTCATACCGTGGCAAAGTTGTACGTTCGACAGAGCTCTTTGGATGGTGATTTTGGGCTTTTGTTAGTAAAACTCGAACTTTTTGTTGTAATTGTTCAATGTCAGTCTTGCACCAATTAAATATACCGAAAGAGTAACTGAGCACTGGACACTCATAGGTGTTAATAGCCTGAAACAGATTTTTACTGTTTAGTTTGGTTTTCAACAGTCGTCTTACCCTTCTATAAAACTCTGTTACGTCCTTTTTCATAGTCATGTGATCAATACGTTGAGCCTGCTTTATTCCAAGGTATTTATAAGTATGACCTTCCCCCATAGATTCAATTGAGGGGCCATCTCCCATTTCGAAGTGCCCCTGCTGTATTTTGCCTTTAACTATATTAATAATTCGGCATTTGTCCATGCCAAATCTCATATGGATGTCACAAGAGAACCCATCTACTATTTTAAGCATATCATGCAGCTGTTGTTTCGTATGGAAGTTGCAGCACAGTAGATGATTGTGTGTAGCGACTCTAACGTATTAGCATATAAAACATAGTTTGGCAAGACAAATTTGTACATAGCCTGCAAGACGATACCCAGTTTCTTAGATGATCTAAGTTTGGGAAGAGCTGGTCTAGTCAGTGGATCTGTTCCACTATACTCTCTAAGAGCTCCTTCCATTTTTGCTTGGATCTTCTCATGCAGTTCAGCGTTGGTTAGCTGTTCTTGTTGTAGTTCTTGAGTCTCGCCGCTCTTTGTTATTGTTGTTATTATTATTATTAAAATAACCTCAGTTGTTTACTAAATAAAATGACTCATACAATATAATCGTCTCTGCTCTGCCAGGCCAAATTGTAGTCGATTTCGGAATCACGTTAACCTTTGTTTCTTAAATTAATCAAGTTTTCGAAACTGCCGTTGTTGATGGTTTTTTATATTCAGCAGTTTTTTTGCTTCGTATTCGCAATCTTTTTATTAGAATGACGAACTTAGAACGATTCTTAATTTTTGGCGGCTTAAAATGAACTCTATAACAATATTTATGTATTCTGATAACTTTTACATCAACAAATTATATCTCGGGGTTCATCAAACGAACTTTTAATTCACACAAATTTTATCCCTTGATAAATCAGTAATAATGTCAAACAAAACCATGTAGTTATAACAACATAAAAAACATAACACATACAATGATACAGGGGGCATAAAAGCGCCAAATTTGATTCATTTACTTAACACGCCCCTATCAAATTCTGCGCTTTCACAAATCTTCAGTCCCATCACTTCTTATGAAGGTATTGTGCAGGTCCTGGTATTCGTTTTCTGAGAATATCAGAAGGCACTACTTCAGTTAGTATATATCTTAAATTGCCATTTTTTTCACCTACTGACGTATAAAATTGTAAATTGATCTTCACTTATATCCTAATAAAAACAAGTATCGCGTGCAGCCGGTTAAAGTCTAAAACTCTGCAACACCTCACTTAATTTCTTATGCCATTGGCGAGCAAATTGTAGACCATACAATTGTTTTTCTAGCAGGCAACCCTTCTTCTGCTAACCTTTTGAGTTCCAAACATATTTTTTCAGCTAAATCTCCATTTAGATAAGCTGCTATGACGTCTATTTGATACACTAACAAGTCTTTACAGGTAGCTAATGTCATTAAAAGTCTGAAAGACTCCAGTCTTGCCACAGGTGCAAACGTATCAGTAAAATATATTCCCTTTCGTTGTGTAAGCCCACGAACCACAACTCGAGCTTTTCTTCGTTCATGCGTTCCATCGGGCTTCAGTTTATTTCTAAGAACAATTCTGCATGTAATAGCATAACGTATTGTTTCCAGCGTTTGCTTTGTTCAACGTAATATTCACAAAATTTGCTTTTTCAATTACATTATCTTAATTTTCTGTATCATCAACAAATTATACTTCGTGCCCCGGTTTTCTTTTCATTTCAGTTATATCGTAACTCTCATATTCTTTTTGGCCTCGATAAATATTAGGTAACTGTCCAGTATTATAATTGTTTCTCTCTCTTCGTCGTTTACCTAATTTCTCCAATGGTTGTCTCCCTGATCCCCAATGTAAAGTTGACTTTGGCCGTTGATCTAGCACATACCCTTCATTTTCTTCTTGAATTTTAATTGATATGTGAACACATTCTATATTGTCTTCAGTACTGTCAAAAGTTTTATTGTCATTGTCTTCATTTGAAAATTCATTTTCCAGGATTCCATATGCGATAACCTTTTGATTCTTTAGAGTAACCTACCAGGATACCTTCTTATGATCAAGCTTTGACTTTCCTGGCCCTTTTTCCAAAACAAAGGTTTTTGCACCAACTTCTTTTTTCCAAGCTTCAAATGGAGAATGACCACCTAGACTGGACGTTGGTCACCCATTACGCAAAAAGTTTGAAGTAGCCACTGCTTCAGCCCAAACTCCATGACTTCATTTAGACTGCATCAGAAGGCATCGTGCCATTTCAATCAGTTATCGGTTCTTCCATTCTGCCACTCCATTTTATTGTGACGTATGAGTTACAGAAATTCATCAAACTCTTTATTACAAAATTCTTTTCCATTATCTGACATTAAACATTTTATTCTACAACACTCAGTTTGTGTCTCAACGTGCACTGAAAACTTGAAGAACGTCACTTTTATTTTTAATAAATCGGACTTCACACCATCGGGTGCTATCATCACTAAATATAACAAAATATTGATTCTATTCTCGACGGTCCGCAGATGTCAGCATGTATTAATTCTAATTTCATTATACATATTTCCGGTTTCTTTCAAAACTGTAAAACAGTCATTTTTCCTTGTAAACATATATTACATGTTTCAAATTTCTAACAAGTCTTCTTTGTTTAAGTGACCAATACGGTAGTGCCATATCTCCAAGCTTGCAGAATTATCATTTGCTGCAGTTGACTTTTCTGAACTATCGCAAACATAATATAGGTTACCTACTTTTTGTGCTACCAACTTTACTTCATCATTTTCCCCAAAAATGTTAGCACCAGTTTTATGGAAATTCACAGTATTTCCGAGATCCGTGATCCTCGCAACAGACAATAGATTGATTCTCAATACACTAACAGTGTATTATTGAATTTTATGGACCTGTTTACTCTCCTATACGTAGTAAAGCTTGAGCAGGACCTTTAGCTGCAATTTCAGTCTGTGCATCACTGCTAACAATACGAAATGTCATATTGAGAAATGCTGCTTCATTATTACTCATGTGAAAAGTACATCCACTCTCGAGACACTATCGATTATCGCTTAATATTTGTTTCGTATGTAGACCGTCTTTCACGATTTTCTCAGTTACTTGACATCCTCAACTTCAGGCTCGACTTTTGACAAATATTCTTGTCCATTGGTACTTAACTTGTTTGCACAATCAGCTGCTTTATGTCCCTTTCGATGACATTTAAAACAATTATACTTAAATCTTTTGTTAACATTAACGTTTTATCTACGTGAATTGATATCCACTTCCTTGATATGGTTTGAAATTTTTCCAGTTTTGTTTAACACACATAAGTTCAGAATCATCTATATCTCGTTGATTTTTAGCATCATACTATTCAAGAATTTTTTTCCAGTAGTGTATCCGGCCGTGGCAGTTCATTTTGAGACACTATTGCACACCTAAACATTTCAAAACTTGGCGACAACGCTTTAAGAAGTAATGTAGATTGTAAGAGCGAGGCCCCTTTAGTGTGTTGCGCTGCATCATCGCAGCGGATCAACGCAATGTATGCCACACCTGCGTTGCGACGACGCACGATGTCGCAGCGCAATGGGGTATGCACGCCGTCGCAGCTGCGTCTCAGTTCGTCCTTATAAGATTCAGTATATTTTGGTCTTCAAATTCCTCGTAATCTTGATTTTTTTTACAAACATCTGCCCATTCATTCGCTTTACGAAATTTATCACTGTAGTGTTCGTATGACTTATCTCATATAATGGGTCTTTCTTGGAACAAGGATATGAGAAAATCTGTATCAATATCCTGCTCACTCATGGTAAGAAAAAAAATGTCGTTACGCTCTTCTAGCTTCCTTCACTCCACTGTCCTTCGTCGAAGCGGTGATCCGACAACGCATCGCATCACCCTCCCTCCCACTTCGTCTCTTGTCCGTCGACCCGTTAAGACTTCGCGCGGGACGACGCAACGGTCTAATGGGGCATGTCATAAAAAATATATGGTAAACGACGCAGCGACGACGCAACGCAGCGCAACGCTGGGGCCTCGCTCTTAGTGGTTGTGGGTCTCGACGTTCATAGCTGAGAGCTTGGCTATTATAACAAAAAACTCCATTAGTTGTATGTGACAATCATCATTTTCTGCTATTTTGCAAGAAGTTACATGCTTTAACAAACTTGCTCTTTTTATTGGTCCTGTAGAATCAAACTCTGATTTCAATTTGTCCCAAATTTGTTTCGAAGCCTTCAAACCTTTGCCCGAATTAAACTTGGATCTATTGCAATTATTAGCTCTGATTTGGTTTAGCATCTTCCTGTTCGCATCTTTCACAACCTTGAATCGATATTGTGTCACTTTCCACTAAATTCAGGCTTTGTTATTTTTCCATTTATATACACCCCTGTGGCATTTTAACCATAACAGCTTCGATTTGCATAACCCAAGTATCATACTTCTTTATTGTAAGGGGATTGATCGTACTCGATGTCAAATACATCTCGAACATATACTAAACTTGGTTAATTTTCACGAAGTAATTTCGTTTTTACCTAACCTGATACCTATTAAAACATCGACAAATTATATCTTAGGATTCATCTAACTAACTTTTAATTCACACAAATTACATCTCCTGACAAATCAGTAATAATGTCAAACTAAACAATGTATTTGAAGACGCGAGATGTAAGACTGACATCTAGGATTTTCAAGAGAATCAGTACACAGAGGTTCCGAATCTGGAGCCATTCCGTGTAATTGCTGTTCTCCCTTAACTCCTACGACAGAATGTCACGATAAAATTTTTCAGGTTACTTCACCTGTCAGAGATATTGAATACTCTCTTCGAGGTGCTTTGTATAAAGGAATGACATCTGAGCTGATTCTGGTCATGTTGTAGCCGTAAGCTATCATTGATGCTCTCGACTTTAAGAAATAATTTCAGATCGCCTGCAAAAAGAAGAGTTTCAGATAACAGATAAGTCGTTAAGGAATATCAGAAACAATAACGGACCGAGATTGGAACCTTGGGGTACTCCTCAACTGGCAGTAAATATGTTTGATTTGAAGCCGTTATAGCTAACAAATTGATGGCGGCTACTTAAGTAGGATTTAAATAGAGTAACCAAGCCTTGGTAAAATCCGTATAGACCACGTCTACTTGACTTTTGGAGTCAAGGGCTGCAGCTGTGAACTGGATGAATATCGATAAGTTAGTGAATGTGGATCTATTTTTCATGAAACCGTGTTGGTACGGCGATATGTGTGATCTGACAATAGGAAAAATCTGATCATAAATGCACATCTCGAATACTTTAGCAAAGTTAGGAATAATGGCGATGGGTCTGTAATTTGTTATGATATCTTTGTTACCAGATTTGTGCACCGGACAGATTTTCGACAGTTTCCAGCACTCAGGGAATATCCCAGTTTTTAGGATTAAGTTGAATATTGAGTATAACGGTGAAGCTAAAACAGTCGAGCGGTTTCTAACCAAGAAGCTGGGACTCATGTCATGTCCAGATGTAAAACTATCTTTAAGGCGTTTAGATGACTTGATGATGTCACTTATGGATAAACTTAATATAGAAATGTTAGGCAAGTATATAGACCCACCCAAAGAATTACCGGCACGGGGGGGGGGGGAATAAACAGTTTTAAAATAATGAGCAGAGGAATTAACTATTGTCTGGGGATTGGTTTGGCATTGTTCCTGGTAGGACATTCTTCCTGGAATACCTGAGGAGGTGCATTTTTGATTAATAAATGACCAAAATACCTTGGGATCGGTTTGTATTTTGTTCTGTAGGGGATTTAAGTAAGTGTGGAAAGAATCCTTAAATTAGTTTGTTTACAAGTTTTCTCATATCGCTAAATTTATGATAATAATATTCAAAGTTATACCTTTTAAATAATTTGTGATAGTGGTACTTAAGATTCATTTTGGATTAAATCGTGGGAATACCATGTAGGGTATTTTGTAAATCTGTTTTTATACGGCGGGATGAAGCGATCTAACAATGCATTAAGTGTATTATAAAGGATGTCGCAAGCTGCATTAGGATCTGTACATGAAGACAAGGAATTCCAGTTAAGATTGCATAAAGCAAGGTATAGGCCGTGGTAGTCACCCTTTTTAAAGTTATGTGATCTCTGTCTGGAGTCTAGCGGAAACCGGTTGATATGTGGAACTTGAACTCTGATTGAAATAATAAGCGGGGGGTGATAATTGTCGATACTTACTAGCGGGTTTAGTTTAGCCTTAACTTCACATGATGTAAAGAACTATATCTAAGATTTTCGGGGAAACTAGCACACAGAGGTTCCGTATCTAGAGCCATTCCGTGTTCGACTTTTAAGCCTTCCTTCTGTCGAGAATAACTGAAACAATGTATCTTACAATAACCTACTTTAATGTAAGATACATTGTTTCAGTTAGTTATACGGTAAAACTTCCTTGTCTGATGAGTCGAATGGAAGACGAAAGTAAACTTAATAACTAGCGCTGCTCAATACACCACCAATCGAGTATTCTCGACAGTGAGATTTTAGGACTAAACCTTTTCCAGGCATGGACCAGTGTATTGGCCAATGCAATGACTGGGATGTAATCAGTCTTGCTGATATTGTCCAATGTGATGACGGATCACGGAATACACACGGAATATATATATATATATATATATATATATATATATATATATATATATAGTGTTATAAAAATTTATCCAGTCCGTCCCTGGCCATCAATCTCTGAATCTCTGGGTTAATAAAAAGTCAGAACTGGAATTTTCGAAATGGTGCCAAAGAGTATTGTCGACCCTAGGCACAAAAATGTAGTACCATCGAGAATGACAATTTACCCTATATAAAGAGACGTTAATTTCAGGAGTTTTAGTTTTAGTGCGTTCAGCTTATTCAATTGTTATCATTTCGATGATATCGGCTGTTGAAAATATTTCATGTTTTATGTGTAAATAAAAGTTTTAGAAAGTGCAGTGAATATTAGTTTTGTAAACTTTAATTAATTGAACCCACGGAGTTTATAACAATTTGGTTATCAGAAGAGAAGGATTAAGTAAATCTCAAATATTAGAAGAAAAACGGCAACTGCAATTTCAAAAAATAATTAATAATTAATAATGCAAATAGTATCACAAGTTAATGAAACAGTTAATGAAATAATGCAAATATGAGAATTAGATATAAAAGAAATAAACGACGACATAAAGATCTTAAAATTAATGTGGAGGCTCTTGAAACCAAAGTAGATGCATAGATTCCATCCAGAGTGGTGAAATTTGAAATCAGTGCTATAGAAAACAAAGTTAAAACAGAAATTTAAAAAATGCAACAGGACTTACAGCGAGGATATTACCAGAACACCACGGGTACCAAAGGTTCCGCCAGCAAACCACCCACATTTGATGGCAGTTCATCTTGGCCCATGTATAAACAGTGGCTACAGTTAATGGATGGGATAAAAAATCTACCTCTCTTGTAATTTTCTTAAGAGGTCCTGCCTTAGATCTCCTCCAAAGCATTCCAGTCGATGAACAAGGCAATTTTGACAATATCGTCGCCATCCTTTACGAAATATACGACAATCAGTCCTTGAGACAAGTATACCAGGTGCAACTAAGTGCGAAAATACAAAAATCCGGAGAGAACCTTCAAGAATTTGAAGCAGAAGTTAGACGTTTAGTGCACTTGTCCTACCCAGACCTGCCAGAGAAAACTAAAGATCAATTGGCCACACAGAGTTTCATAAACGATATCAGAGACGTGGAAGTACAAACAAATCTAAGATTAAGTAGCCGACAAAACAACCACCTGTCCAGGGACCGCCAGCCAGTCAGCATAAGGGGGCGAATGCTGACTGACCCTCCACCAGCCCCAAAACACTATCCATCCAGGGATTTTGCGAAGATAGAAGCAGCTTTGTTATCAGGGGCACCATCAAGGGCCGAGCAATTACCGTCACCAACGACACCGGCGTCGCTGTGACCATTGCCAAGTCCAGGGTTTTGAGAGCATCAGAAATCCGGCCAGTTACCAACAACATCCAGCTCAGAACAGTCACCGGCGAGTCCATGTCAATACAGAGTGAAGCAGATATAGTATTGCAGTTAGAGGACAACCGAATCCGTCGTAGGGTCCTGGTAGCGAATATTGAAAACGATTTCATACTGGGTATGGACCTAATCAGCCAGCATGGATTTATGTTCGACCCGAGATATGATGTTCTTTAGTTCTTAAATGAGGAATTTGTATTTACACGGCTTGTCAACAGTTCAGTCACCTCTATAAAAATTGTGGCAAAATCCTCAGTCATAATTGCCGGTCAACCGGATCAGATTATTCACGGGCAGCTAGAAAGCAATCCTGGGAGCTGCGTTGGAATGGTGGAGCCCGTACATTAAGCTCATGACTACTTAGTTGGACGGGCTATTGTTAAAACTGGACGATAAATACCAATTAGAGTCCTTACTTTGTCCAACAACGACATCAGAATTGCCAATGGCCAAGAAAAAGTTTGTTTCGAGCCAGTGGAAGCCATCATCAATTGCGAAGAAGAGTACCAGACATCGGTGAAGGAGACAGGGTTCCTACAACAGTTTTCTGACCATTTGACACACCTTACACCAGAGGAACAGAAGAAAGCCAAGCAATTTATCACAAACCACTAGCAAATTTTTAATAGTCAAGATGGAACCACCGGTCGCACCTACATCATTTAGCCCCGAATAGATACCGGAAAGGCTCAACCCATCATAATACCACCTAGACGACTACCATTGGGGCAACAACAGGCACTAGAGGAAAACATCGAGTCCACATTACAAAATGGGGTTATTGAGTCATCCATCAGCCCATGGTCCGTCCTGCTAGTTAAAAAGAAGGATGGAACCGATTTTGCATGGATTACAGAAAGCTGAATGATGTCACGAAGAAAGAAAGCTATCCACTACCCCGAATAGGTGACATTCTGACCACGCTAGCAGGCTCCCGTTGTTTCTCCAACTAGACCTTTTTTTTGAAGGTGGAAATCCATTATGGAGAATTTGAGCTTACAATCTATCACTCAAATTAGTGTGGGACTCACACCCACTAAACCACCTTGTTGTTTCCGCAATTTCCGAAGGTGGTGGTACTGTTATTTTTAATTTGCTTCGCCACCTTCCTGCCTTTCTTTGCCTTCATCGCACTATTCTGTTTAAATCTTCTTTCTCCTTTTCCTCTATAATTTCCCATATCCATTTATATATAATTTCCTTGTTCTCTTTACTTTCTGTCATTAATTTTATCAGGTTAGATGGTGTCATCCTTTCACCAATGGTATTAGTTTCTATGTCCATTCCGCTTTTCCCTTTAGCGCATCCCATTCTTTTTGCCATTCTTTTAGCGTATTATTCCTGTTTTCTCTGTATGTATTTTCGTAATTCTTCTACTGTCAGATTGATCGGAGGGATACCGGCTATAACTGCCGTTGCCTCATACGAGATCGTTATATATCGGCTTATTACCCGCAGCAGCGCCAGTCTTTTTATCTTCATACCACTGTGCCATGTTGTTGCCCCGTACAAAAGTGTCGATTGTACCACTCCATATAGTAGTCGTCTCTTTGCATGTGTTTTGCTAACGTATCATCCGCTTTGATTACTGCATTTACAATATGTGTCCAGTATGTACCTTGGTGATCGATAAATATACCGAGATACTTTACGCTCTTTTGTGGTGTTGTATTTAGATCCTCTATTTCTATTTTTATTTTTTCTATTACTTTCTGCATTTTTGTACCCTTGAGTAACACTGCCTCGCTCTTTTCCTGTGCCCATTTTAACTTTGCCTCTTTTATCCAGTCTCCTATTATTCTTATTGCTTAATTTGCTGTTTCGACCAGTTTGTCAGCGTTTGGCCCTTCCAGGTATTGTGCCAGGTCGTCTGCAAATGAAATTGTATTTGCACCAGTTGGCAGTTTCTGATTTAAAAGATCGCCATACAATATATTCCATACCGTCGGTCCGAGTACTGATCCTTGTGGTACGCCTGTGCTCATTTTTAGCGTTTTTTCTTTCCGAGTATAATACTTCTTTTGGAGAAATAACTCTATTATTCTTATTAGATATTCACTAATCCTTGTCTTCTCTATTTCCTTAACAATACGTTTCCATGATGCCGAATTAAATGCATTTCTAACGTCAAAAGTGATGAGTATCACCCAGCCCGCTCTAGTGCTCCTTGCTTTGGCACGAATCCAGTTTTCTGCTTTTACTGTTGATTTCCCTTTCCGAAACCCAAATTGTCTTTCTGAAATTTTTTCATCTTTAATTCTTTGTCTATTCTGTTTCTTATTAGTGTTTCTAATACCTTACCCATAACGTCCAACAGGCAAATGGGCCTATATGATGTTGGGTCATGCATAGGTTTATAGCCCTTCTTCTGAAATATTACTTTAGCCTTCTTCCAGATTGTAGGGAATTCATGTTTCTTTATTAATTCGTTATACATATCCCTTGATATTTTTATTCGCTCTTTCCACTCACCTCTTTATAAAAAGGGTATTTGCTATTTCTGTTTTCTTCTCTGTACTAAGTGTCAACAATCTAGCTATCCCATATGCCCTTCCCCATACGTCTGTTTCCAGCTGTCTACATAATTCTTCCCAGCATTTCCTCTTGCTTCCGTGTATGAGTTTCTTTATTCTTTAATTCTTTCCTTATGCTATTCATTTCCTCTATCGTATCCGGTAGTTCTGTTCTCTTTCTCTTTGCTTCTTTTGTGATTTTCTGCCGTATCTCTATTTACTTCCTTTTAGCTTCCGAGATTTCAGCTGTCCACCTATATGGGATTTCTCTGTTTTCGTTTCTGGTTATCTGCCTTCTGTTGGGCTTCAGGCATTTTTTGGATTTCTGTCGTTATTTTTTCTGGTGTCAATTCTTTGGTTATTTCCTCGCTTATTGTGTTAAACATTTTTTCATATTCTTCGATGTTATATTGTGTTCCTGTTTTTATGATTTCTCTCTCCATCCCCCCCTCTTGTAGATGTACCAGAATATATCTGTGGTGTGTAAATATGTTTTCGTCTATGGTTTCCCATTTCTTAATGTGCCATACCATGTTGCTCGAACACATGGTGACGTCTATGTGTGTTTGTGTACTACCTCTAACGAATGTTGGGTTGCCGTTATTTAATATCTCTAAATTCCTCCCCTGGTATCCGTCTTAGGAGCGCCCCATAGCGGGGAATTTGCGCTAAGGTCTCCCAATACCATGATTTTGTTCCTTGGTCATTTCCTTAGTAATTGTGCTATACCATCTATCCTACTTCTTTATTCTTCTATTGTTATATTCGGAGAAATATAGCAACATGTTATATTGACATCCTCTATGTTTATTAACTATGAAATCTTTATATGTCCCATATTCCTCAATACCCGTCTCTCTATTACTAATTTCGACAGCTATGCTTTCTTGCTTGTCTACGATCCATTTTCTGATTTTTCTAATTATTCTTATGTTTGGCTCGTTAGCTACTATTACGTCTATGCTATTTTTGAGGGCTATTTTCGTTGGCCTCATCATGGGCTTTCGCCGATATTCCTAGATTAATTTGCAGTATCCGAACCAGCATATTTTCTTTCTTCTGTATTTCTGTTTAGTTGCTGTTTTTTCTTGTTTTTACATTTTCCATCATTATATCTATGTCTTTTCGATTCTCACTTAAAGCAGTATCCTTCGTTTCCGCAATCAGCTGCTTTGTGCCCCGTCTTACAGCAGTTCCTACAAAAGCCCATTCTATCCTCCCCTTTCCATTCCCTGGCCACCTGTCCACTTTCCCAGCATTTTAAAGCATGTATGTATTTCTCTTTTCATTTTAATTAGGCCTGTTGTCAGCCCTATCCTAAAATCTCTTTCATTTCCAACAGTTTTTCAATTGTCTTTTCGTTCGCTATGATTGTTGCCATCTTCATACCACCATTTTGCGGTCTAAGAGCTTTGACTTATAAATCCTTACATTCCAGTTCCGTCTTAAGTTCCAATTCAATGCCTTCTCTATCCGTTGTCATGTCCAGATTGACAATGTTTACCGCATTCTTCTTGTTTTTCTCCTCCGCCAGGTTCCTTACCCGCATCTTACCAGGTGCTCCTTTTAGCACTTCTGTTATAGGAGCCGCATTTCCGGTTCCTTTTTGTGTCTCTATTAGTATGTTACCGTTTCTAGTCTGCCTAATGGTTCTAATTTCATCTCCTGCCCCTTTATTGATTAATGTGTTTTTGACTTCACCAGGTCTGCATATGTCTGTTCCCCTGCATCAATTATAAGAGCTTCGTACTCCGGATTCCTCTCTTTATTTTTTCATGGAGCACTTACTTCCCCTTAATAGTCATTGAAGGCGCAGTGTACCAGCTTGCTATTTCTTCCCGTTCTTTCTCCCGTTCCAATAATGGCTATATATATCTCCTTAATTTCTTTTTTGATGCACATCTTTTTCAGGTTCACTAACGTTCTAAATTTTCCATTTCTAATATATCTGTCCTCTTCGTCTGCATAGTTCCCGTGAAAAGTATATTGCTCTTCTGTTTCCTCTTGCTCCTCAATCCCTATTGTCCCAAATGTCTTTTTGAATATTATTTCCGATTCCTTTGGTTTATTTTGTCTTATATAGTTTCTCACTTTACTCGATTTCCCTATCATTCTTGATATTAATTTGTTATCTTTTTGTATGTAATCTGCTATTAACGCCCTGTCCTCCTCACTTTTCGTTATTAAACATATCTTCTGGCCATCTCATTTGTAGTATTTCTTCTAGGTCTTCTTTGTTCATATTGTCGTCTATATAACTCTCGATTTCCATTTGTTCTTCTACTGTCTCCTTTTTCGATACATATTCCTTTCTGTCCCTCGGTCCAAATAAATCTTCCACTTTTTCCATTAGTGTTATCATATCGGCCGTCACAACGCGCTGCTGATACTTCTTAACTTTCCACACTAGACCTAAAGAGTGGATATTGGCAGGTTGGTCTACACGCTCCCGCTACATTTGAGAGGCTAATGGAGTATTGAGCGGGTTGACATGGAGAACATGCTTAGTATACCTCCACGGCATTCTGGTCATGGGTCAGACATTCAACGACCATCTGAAGAACCTGGGTGAAGTATTCTCCAGAATTAAGAACGCCAACCTGAGAGTTTTTGAGCAACTTCGTTTCCGAATCAGGAATCCGCACCAACGAGGATAAGATAGAAGCCAATCGTGATTGGCCAGTCCCAAGAGACAAGCATGAATTCCGAAGCTTCTTGGGTCTCTGTTCATACTACAGGCTATTTGTGAAGGGATTTGCCACCATTACATCGGCAGACCACTGAGAAAGAGACCTTCCGTTTAGAATCAGGTCTGCGAAACATCGTACAGACGGCTGAAGGCGGCACTCTGTTCCAGCATTTCCTACGCAGTCCGGCAAGTTCATCTTAGACACCGATGCCAGCAACACAGGTTTGGGGGCCATCATATCCCAGGTGCAAGAGGATGAAGAGAGTGTGATCGAGTACTACAACCGTTGATTCTCGAAACCGGAAAGAAATTATTGCACCACCAGAAAAGAACTTCTTGCAATAATAAGGGCGGTAGACCATTTCCACAAATACCTCTATTGTCGTCATTTCCTAATCCGAACAGATCATGCCGCCCTCAACTGGTTGCTGGACATGAAGACACCGGAAGGACAACTGGCCAGGTGGATGGAAAAATTATAGCAATACGTTTTCACATTTGCACATCACTCAAAAAGAGAGGGGCACCCCGGCCACGATGGAACGAGGTAGCTAGACACTCGGGCGTCGTGAAATCGTTATGGGCCCAGTGGGTAGAGAATGGAATGCTCAAGCGAGTTTGGGAAAGCACTGATGACCGAGAAACCAAGTCTCAACTGGTAGTTCCGAAGTACATGATAGGATTACCGGAGGCCATCTGGGCATAAATAAAACTCTAGACAAAGTTCGTCAACGGTACTACTGGGTGAATTACTTCGAAGACGAAGACCCGGACCAAGGGCAGAATGCAGCAGTACAATGTGGGCGTCCCATTTGAGAGAATTGCCATCGATGTCGCCGGTCCGTTTCCCGAATCTGAGAAGGGGAACAAATACATTCTGGTCGCAATGGATTATTTCAGCAAATGGCCTGGGGCATATGCGATACCCAATCAAGAGGCAACCACGCTAGCGACGGTGCTAGTAGAACAGCTATTCAGCAGGTTTGGCGTCCCGATGGAACAACATTCAGACCAAGGGCGTAACTTCGAATCGAATGTATTCCAGAAGGTCTGCACGATTTTGGGAATCAGGAAAACGAGAACAACACCATTGCACCCACACTCAGATGGAATGGTGGAAAGATTCAACAGGACCTTGAAACAACACCTATCCATGGTCGTCAGCAATAACCAGCTCGATTGGGATGAGCATATTCCCCTATTCCTGTTGGCATATCGCTCAGCCGTACATAATAGTACAGGCCTGATTCCAGCCAGGGTCCTATTCGGAAAAGAGATGCGATTACCTTGCGATTTGGCTTTTGGCTCCCCCGAAGAACCTTCCCAAGACATCGACGATTATGCCGACCAGCTCCGGCATAATATGCTGGCAATACACGAATTAGCCCGAATGCAGCTGAGGGCGACCAGCGAATTCAGTCGGGTTCCCAGAGAGGGACAAAGTCTAGCTGCACAACCCCCAACGGAGCATGAGGTGGTCAAGAGGCTTAATGACGTCATCTACCGGATCCGTCGAAACCCCAAGGCTAAGTTGAAAGTGCTCCATTTAGATCGACTAGCTCCCTACCATTGAGAGGATGTTTCTGATCGGGACGATCAGAATTAAAGGGAGGGCTGTGTTATAAAAATTTATCCACTCCGGCCCTGGCTTTCATTCCGATAAGACATCAATCGCTGGGTTAATAAAAAGTTAGAACTGGAATTTTTGAAATGGGGCCAAACAGTATTTCCGACGCTGGGCAGAAAAATTTAGTACTATCGAGAACGACAATTGACGCTATATAAAGAAACTGTTGAAAATATTTCATGTTTTACGTGTAAATAAAAGTTCTAGAAAGTGCAGTGAATATTATTTTTTTAAATTTTAATTAATTGAACCCACGGAGTTTATAACAATATATATATATATATATATATATATATATATATATATATATATATAAATTGTACAATTGCCTTAATTGTGTATTCATTATTACTTAGAGATTTGTATAGTTTAGTTTAACACTCATTTTTGTCTTTTTTATTGTTTTAAAGTTTTATTGTTATTTTTAAGTTTTATATTAAGTTATTAATTGTGCAACTATAAATAAAATCTTTCTTAAAACGAGAAATTTTGAATTTGTGATATAACAAATTGGCGCAGTCAGTAGGATCCGTCTAACGTTACTAGAACACTCTAACTGGTAGAGGCGGATTCCTATCCCACAACGGAACAACGAACCTGGAAAAAGTCTTAACTGCAATCAAACGTAGAACACGGCTCTTTTAATGTTCCCGTTGAAGTAAGTAATGGTGAATCGTCATTCGTGTTAAGTAAATATTTGATTTAGTTTATTAATAAATTGATTTTTGATTAATTTGGTTTTATTCATTTTATATATTTGATTCGATTGACTTGTTATTATTATTTTATTATTTGATTTACTGGATATATTGATAAATTTATTTGATGTCTTTTTACTCTTATCGATATATTTGATTTACTTATTTTATTGATTTATTATCTGAATTATTGATTTATTAGAGTTGATATTTTCAGCTATTGATTTTAATTGCTTTACATTTTATACCGTACTGTTCTATCGTTCAAACAATCGTTTAATCCCGGTAACATATTCTACGGTTTACTAATCTTCTATACCCTTTAACATTTATTATATACCCTTGTTCCAATTCTTTTATATCGATACATATAAAAATCTAAACAAGTAATAACAAAGTTCCCGATAACGATCAACCCTTGACTGAGGCACACCCAATGTTAAGCCAAATATTAATTTACAAACACCCACACAAATCAAAATAACCATTGAGGCACGCACAGAAAAGATCTTTAAACTTAAATGTGTCCTCTCTAACATAGACGCCATCTTACCTACTCAATAAATTGACGGAGTATGTCTTCCAAACGCACTCGTACACATTAATGTAAATGGTGAATTTCTAACTTCTATAATAAATGCTAACACGATCCCCAAAACATTAAACTTTTCCTGTTTTAAAACTGGAACCACTCGACAAAACTCACCCTCTTCGGAATTTCAATACAGATGACTATCCTTATTCCCAATACATAGACAGAAACTTGACCATTAGAGAACAAATTAGAACTGAACATCTGAATGACGAAGAACGCGAACCAATCACTAATTTTTATATGGAATTTCAAGACATTTTCTATCTTGAAGGTGACGTCTTGACTTTCACTAACGAGGTTAAACATTCGATTTATAAGAATAACGCAAAGTCCGTTCTCACTAAATCGTATAGAGGTCCTCAAGTACATAAAGAGGAAGTGAAAACCCAAATCGAAAAAATGCTTGAACTTGTATCATTAGGCACTCCTTATCTCCTTGGTCTTCCCCTGTATGGGTCGTCCCCAAGAAGCTTGATGCTTCTGGTAAACAAAAGTGGCGAGTTGTTATCGATTATAGGAAATGAATGAATTGACTGTAGACGATAATTATCATCTTCTAGACCAACTTGGAAAATGTCAGTAATTTTCGATAATGGATCTCGCTTCCGGGTTCCACCAGTTGGGAATCCAAGAGCAAAATATTCCAAAGACTGGCTTTTCTGTCGAAAATGGTCATTAGGAAGTCGTTCATATGCCATTTGGTTTAGAAAATGCATCTTCTACTGTTCAGGAAGTCATGGACAATATTCTTCTGGGTATACAGAGTGAAAGTTGTCTCGTCTACATGGATGATATCATCGTCTACTCTCCGACCATCCATGAACATATTTCCCGGTTAATAGAAGTTTTTAAAAGACTTCGGAAGTCTAACCTAAAGATTCAACCCGATAAGTGCGAATTTCTTCGTAAGGAAGTGGCTGACTAAACTACTCCAAAAAAACGTCAAATTCATCTTGCAGATTGCAAGCCTTCCTTCGATGAACTGAAGCAAGTTCTTGAATCTGACCCTATCCTGATTTATCCAAACTTTGAATAACCCTCTGCTCACTACTGATGCTAGTGCTTTTGCTATTGGAGCGGTTTTTTCTCAAAGACTTGTGGGAGAAGATCTCCCTGTTGCATACGCTTCTCGTATCCTCTGTGCTGCAGACACGATATTCCATAGCTGTTAAGTATAGTTTGGGCTGTTAAGTACTACAGGCTGTATCTTTTTGGGAGAAGGTTTACACTACTCTGTGACCACCATCCGCTTACTTAATTTCTTTTCGATCAAAATTCCTGGCAGTCTTCTAGACAGAGCCTTAAGCTAACGGAATACAATTATAAGAATGAGTACAAGCCCGGTAACGTAAACCAAAACACAGATGCTCTTTCTCGCATAAAAATCAACCACTTCAAGCAATGCACCGACTTTCTTTCAAAAATCAAAATTTTCGCTAACAACGAAACTGACTCCGAACAACCTGAAAACTCTGACAGTGACGACGAACATGACGAAAGAATAATCGCTGAATTTAATGGATTTGTTCAACTCTATAAAACCGATTCCATAATCGATTTCTCAAAAATTTAAATATCCAACTCTCAACTTTTAGACAAGACCCATAAGCGCATAGTTACGTTCTTTTGGCAAAACCAAACTAATGACTTACACTGCAAAATTATCGAACACTTTTTCGAAGAGGAACCCGATTTCAGTAATGACACTCTTAACATCTTAGCAGTAAAACTGTCAGGCATAGAAAGTACTTACTTGTACCTCATTTCAAGAGACCTTAATAACAGAATGGACTATTATTATTTTGAATAAATCCATTCTTTTCAGATTCTGTGGATTGTTTTCAGTCGTGAACCTTCAACAATATTCAATTACGCCTGTTATTAATACTATAGGAGTAGTTTTCTTTCATGAAGAAGGAAGTCTTAAAATTTCTACTGACAAATGGACATTCCATGTTTACAAAGATCTAAGCCCATTTCGAGACGCTATTTTAAACAACGACAATATACTGAATAGACTTTTAGATACTATTAACCACCACAAAACTAACGCTAAAATCTTCAAATCAAAAGTACAGACTCACGTAGGTCTATTGAAACAAACTTCTAAATCCGTTAACATCAAATATGCAGAAATTTTCGCTGACACTGAGACTTACAGTACCAACAGAAAGAAACGCGGACTCATTAACGGACTGGGATCAATTTGGAAATCTATTTCCGGTAACTTAGATACAACAGACGGAGAATACTTTAGTGATTCTATAAACTAAACTAAATTACTAAAGACCAACATCAAATTGAAAACTTAATGAAACGACAATTATCTGTAACAACTTCGGTCATTAAGAGCCTTAACACCACACTAAAAAAATTTCAGTCCGAAGAGAAAATATTTTCGGAAAATATTGAAGCAATTAAGAAGTCAATTAATTGTGTTCATCATAGACGATTTTGCTTTTTATGAACATCAAGCCAATGACTTGGATTTGTTTGAAAGTTTAATGGAAAGTTACACATACTCTTTACGATGTATTACCTGCAGTCTCTGTCGCCCGTCTAAAAATTTTATATAGTTCAACTATAAACCCAGTAGATTTGGTCGATTCCCTTTAGAAAATATCACAGTCACTTCATGAAAATAACTTACCACTTTTGACCTATAGTTCATATGTTGCTCGATACATCGATCTGATAGAATTGGAAGCTTGTCAAGTTAATACTAAAATTGTTTTTGTACTAAAAATTACCTTAGTCAATCCTGAAACTTATACACTGTACTGCCTGTATCCTATCCCAGTTTTGGATAATCGAACAGGATTTCACTACATTCTTCCAACAAAATTAAAACATATCGCGAAAGATGAGGATTTGCTATTGTACGCATCTTTCGAAGACCTGACTGACTGTAAGCCGTTATTTAAAGAACATAAGTTATGTTCCAAAGTTATTCCACAGACCATAGAGAAAGAAGCTCTCTGCGAAGGACAGCTTCTTAGACAGTCAGCAGCCCTTCCATCAACTTGCAAACCTTTAATATTATATGCTGAAGAGTATAATATTCAAGAGATTCATCTGAACCTTTGGTTAATCTCTCTATTCACAATCCAACCCAGTTGCAATGCCTTCATCGGAAATACCAAGGTCCATGCCAGAAGGACAACCAGCAACCTTGACAACATCACACTTAAGGGCCATCCAGCCAACATCCCCTACTACTGTTGCGACAACCTGCCAACCATCAGTCAACTGCCAAAGTCAAAACCAATGAGACTACAGGAACTGGATGCCAAAGACCTGAATATCGCCAACCATAAGCTTAGTCAATACTCGAAGGAAATGGAAAAGCTAATAGACCAACCATTTATGGAGAAGCACACATCCTGGTTCAGTACCATCACAATCACAATAACAGTAATTGTGGTTGCCCTTCTTGCCACCAATATTATCAGGCAGAAATTCTGAAAGTCCACTACGAACAGCCCTGCTGCCGATCCAGTACCACCACCAGGCCCATCAACCATCAAGCCCAAGGTAAAGCTCCTCAGCCTCCTCAATCCTGTCGAGGATATTGAATTTCATAACCTCCCTTAAAAGTCGATGAGAACTGCGAGCGCTGCGACAGCTTAGTCAGCATTCTTAAGTTATAAATTGTACAATTGCCTTATATCTGTATTCATTATTACTTACAGATTTGTGTAGGTTAGTTTAACACTCATTTTTGTCTTTATTATTGTTTTAAAGTTCTATTGGTATTTTCAAGTTTTATATTAATAGTTATTAATTAAGCAACGATAAATAAAATCTTTTTTAAAAAGAAAAATTTTGAAAGTGTGATATAACATATGTATACATGGTGTAAACCGCATGAGTGTAAAGATTTTGAGAAATAATAGTTAAGGTGAAAATAAATCAAAAACCCATATAATATTTTTTAAAACAAGCTATAGCTTGGTCAAAAAATAAATAAAGTGGTGTCAATTTTACGGCCACAAACAGACAAGTTTGCACTGGAAACTCTTCTGGAACTTCAAATGTAACTACTGAACACATCAAAACATCAAAACCTATTAAAAATTAATTTAAATTAAAGGGCAAACCTGATTGAACGATATGGCAACATTGTAGCAAAACCCGCTCGAGAGAGATAGATTGTTGGTTGGACAATACACCCCTCTCTCTCACCTGTCTTGACGATATTGTGCCGATAGGCTGCTCAGTTAGTATCCGGTGGCGTGAGTTCGTTGTTCAATTGGCAGAAGGATTATGCAAGGGCGCCAGGCCAATGGACACACAAAGTCTACAAGAAAAACGACAAAATAACGAAAATTTGCAATTTATTCTTGTTTGTTTTTAAATTAACAGAGTTTCCTATATATTTGTCGGTATCAGAGAACAAAATTAAACAGTCTATATATACATTAGTTAGTTAGAGTGAAGTCACAACAAATAATCTATAAATTCTTGCCTTACAATACCCTCGGTAGCAATGCCCTTCTGTTGTGGTTGGCCTGCTGTTCAAGGTCCTGATTCTGGAGTTATATGCCAACAAGCAGCCGGGGTTCCAATAACTCAGGGCGGCCAGGAGTTGCCACTGTCCTACCAGAGGACAACTCGAATCAACGAGTACTGCCAGAGTTCTGTTCCCTTGATGTGGGGCTAGTGGTTAAGTATCAGGGCACTCTTAGCCCAGGGTCATGGCATACATAAAAAAGTTATTGGCCAATTAGTAATAGCCCTTAGAGTATAGATACCGAATTTTCCCCCTGACTAGTATAGGCGTATATTTGCTCTATAGGATCGGTTCGGCACGTGTATGAGATGAGCCACCCTACCTTAGTTTTCCCTAACTTCTTCACTCTAGATTAACTATTTGAATACTACCAAAAATGAATGAAAAATAATTTAACTAATAAAAGTAAATTTGAAACGCTTCAAATTCTAAGTAAAAATGGATAACGATAAGACTTAAGCTAATTGCAACTGCTAGTTATAGTTTCAAACTAATTTAGATTTAAATAACAAATCAATTATTAATTACAAGTAAAATTTAAGGGTAAATCAGATATATAAACATTACGTTTGAGAGCTAATAATGTGTTTAAAGGTAACGGTATAAAAAAGTTATATCCAACATCTAATCATGTGCCTTCTAATCCGACAAACCGCTTGACGACTGACGAAAGCGAATTTCCGCAGAGATTATGGGAAAATTCAGTAACCTAAATTTAAAATCAAGGTACGGTACTTTCAAATTTATAAGTTAAGAAATGATAAAAATGTTTATTGCATCTATATTCATAAATATATAGACAAATCAGATGTGAAATCTGGTCATATACAGCTCCCCCCAAGTTAAACCATTAAAATAAAGAAAACTAGGCGTAGCAAAATGCTCTAGCCCAGAACCTGCTTGGCCCTCTACTCAGGGAAAGGAAAAATTTCAATGTGATCTATCCAAAACCAAGCAGAAAAGCAACCAAATCTGGGCCAATGAACAATGAAAGACCAGCGAGTGACAAAAAAGTTAATATATTTACTGGTATATCTATATATAAATCAAATTCAATAAAATAGAAATATATATGAAATACTGAACAAAATAAAAAAATAGAAATTTTGAAGCCACTCATTTGATCACCCCTAGTTGCAGTCCAACCCAGTTGGGAAGCTTCGCCAGCTACTAAATTTAGCCTCACAGGAGATTTCGTCTAGTGGATCAATTTGTCCTTTCCTGAATTTTGGTCGATATCGTCAATCAAACTCTCCAGATTCACCAATACCTAAAAATCCAATAATTTATCCCTTTTTCCTTTATTTTGTTTATGACAATAAGTGTGATATTTCTAGGAACTAACGATGACTTACCCACGCCAACTACGTTGCAGATGCAAAGCAAAAGCAAACAAAATCCAAAAAAGTAATGAACCTCGCAGTTAAGCCCCAACGATTTATCGTTGCAATAAAACGCGGTATATTGATATTAAGATGAATATGAAACCAGATTGAGCAAAGATTTCTTTCCAAAATTATTAATAGATACGATAAAATATGAACTATAGCGGATAAAAAACTATAAAAAAAACTTCATTTGGTAAATTAAACTATAACGGTAAGCTGCATCTACTTAATTACAATCAAATACACGGTAATATGGAAAACGATAAATTAAGCAAATTCTAACTGATAACTTCACGATAAAGATAAAGAATTTTCCCAAGAAAAAATTAAACTCAGACTCCACTCTCGTCTTGTCACTTTGGTAGCCGCAAAAGAAGAGATAGCAAAATCTGCTTCCTTCGACAAGCATTTCTCCACACAAAAGTGATTTGAAAAATAAAAAAGATAATTTATTAATGCGATAAATATGAGTAAATATCCATGTAACCCGGAGTAAAGAAAGGATTTTTGAGAAGGTCAACTGCAAAAAAACCTTTCGTAAGCTATAAGAGAATCTACAAAATAAGCAACGATATTAGATTTCCGAAATCAATTTCCTAAATTTTACCAAGATAATACAAATCTGAAAATGAATCGAGAGACATGGGAAGCTAAATAGTATAATTACTCTTAGATAAGATATGAAAATATTCAATTCGGGAAGATTAAATTTATAAGATAAAAGGTATGTGAGTTATGAAACGTTTGACCAACTAAATGAATACGATAATGACTACTAAATTAAAGTCAACAACAGAAAGTTGATATCGGTACTAAAATTTGGAAAGGTAAACGGTAGATAAAAGGAAAAAAAATTTAACGGTGTAAATTTACAAAGTCTGTGGCAATAATAATACATGGGAATGATCCCAAGTCAGTTAGGGAGATAAATACATTAATGAATTGTTGCCATCCAGATAATTGTGTTACTTAACGATTGTGGAAAGCAAACGAGATAATTCATAAGGTACAAACGGTAAGGTAAATGCATAATCTACAATCTAGCGAACACTTAGGCATCAAAAGTACACCTGGATAAGGGCTCCCTATATAACAGGAACAATAAGTGAGGTAAGGCATACTTTCCAAAATATCGCCATTACAATGCGGAAAACCCCTCAAAAGATAAACGAGACAACACATTTCTTTTTATTTACACCTAAACGAGACTCGACATTGAATTGTTAATAGGATAAACACTTGTGGTATATGCCGAAAATACCCCCTGCACCAGGGTACAGACAGGACTTGCCTGATTCAATAATAAAAAATATAATTTTCTACCAGAAAAAAAGATATTTATCCTTATTCCTACAGGGAACGATACAATATTCAATTCCACCAAGTATATTTTGGACATGGAAAGTAAATAAAGAAATATAGATAACGGTACGATAGATTTTCAATTCCACCCAAGTATATTTTGGACATGGAAAGCAAATAAAGAATAGAGAACGGCACATTACGATAAATCCCTGAAAGAAAAGGAACGATAATACAAGGTAAACCCAAAATCGAAAAAGGAAAAGAAAATGTTCAGAAAATATACCCTTGTCAGATGTCATATTGCTGAAAATTGAATTCACAAAAATATGATAAATTATCTGAGAAAAATTAAGATATAGAAAACTATATGCTGTCACAGGTCAGATATCCAGAGGGATAGTGAGTTCAAAATTAGTTTGCAAGGAACATCAAATCTAAATAAGAACTTCACATCCAATAAAGGGATAAGCTATTGAAAATCGATAACAGCTCAGGTACACCTAAAGCAGATATCAAGAAAACCTGTTACTTTTCAGAGGAAGATAGAAAAAGAAAAACGAACGGTAAGGTAGAACGGTAAATATTTTTAAGCGGGAAAAGTGAGAAAATGCAGCTTTAACACACTGCGCAAAACCTCCATTCTCTACATAAACACAGAACTTAGGACGGCAACACTGCACTACATGTCCAAGTTCCAAAATAGAGCAACTCCAGCCTACAACCAAAATAACAGCCCTAACACACTGTCCAGAGCCTGGAGTCTCTCAAAAAAACAATAACTGGCTTCCACGGTAAGGTACGATACGGTACACTGCTTCCTCACAGTCAACCGGTAAGAGAATAGACAAGTTCACAAGATAAACGATAAGATAATTCACTTCATCATACTTTAAAACGAAAATTTCTCTGAAAGCTAAACATAGATAGATTTAAAGAGGTATTTACGATAAAATAAGAAAGGTAACGGAATGCCAATATGTAACGTTAACAACCTAAGTCAAAGAGAAAAAGATAATATTTCAACAACTATACACGAGAAATTGGGATATTGGAATTCAAGATAACTGTTCTCAAAGAACATCAGATAAGGCAAGAAAACCAAATCTCCAATTAAAAATGCATTTCATATCGGTAAGAGCCTACGCCCAAGAAAAGTTGCATTAAACACGGTATTTTCGGTGATAATTATCATTAACGATATCAAAATTAGAAAGTGATGACAATATAGACTTTCCATCCTCAGGGACGGTATCCATAAAATGTGGCAAGATAAATTAACCATCAGCCCTAAATCCTAGACACGAATGACGCAACTAATTTAAATAAGGTAAAAACATTAAGCCACGGTATAGATCTTCTAGAAATATAATACCTAGTAAAAATAATGAGGATAAAAGATAAGGGAACCAAAATTAGATATGTGCATAATATTTAACGATACTATCAAAGATAAAAAATGTCATCAGCTTTGGCAATCCTAAAGGGACGATAATTTCCAGATAACAGCAAATCAGCATGAAACGACAACGACATGGATGTTGTAGATAAAGGCAAGTGTGGAAGATTTTTACTCCCTAGTTGGTAACATGGACTCCCAGAAGTATTCTCCAAGCCCTCCTGGAGACTTAGAAAAATGTTATTTCGTCTTACGAGACCTAGATGATAAGAGAAAAGATATAGGGCCAGTTAGGGGACTTTTACCCCTGCGCTTGGCTTCACCGCCTTGGGGTTTTCGTCGGCTCAGCCAAGAGACCACTAACGATAGATAGAAAAGATAAAGGTACGACAAGGTAAAGAAAGATAAAAGATACGATAATACAAAACCAAAGTCAGATAACGAGAAGATAAGTCGGTAATGAAGATCAGTCGATGAAGAGAATAGGGATTAGATAGGTACGGTTCAACTTAGTCCAGAGCAGAATCATGTTCGGAGTCGGAAGAATCATCCGATACATGTTCATCCTCAGTGTCAGGGTCGGAAAGATATGGTTTCAAGTCTTTGACATGGTTAATAACCCAATTTACTATTACTAATATATACTGATTTTTCAACCGGAAACAAGGGTCCGGACCTAATAAATCAGCCGAAAATTTCTGAAAGGTAAGGTCGATATTTCGATAAGATCCCTGAATGGGTGTTTTCGGAATGGGCTGAGACAAGGAATCAACAACAACATTAGGAAAGCCCTTTAGAGATACATCTTGTTCTTTAAAATCAGGCTGTAGACTTCTGGTTAAGTCTGAATCTGTTGGAACGGTATAAGTGCGGAAATCTGCGAGATGTTATAAGATAATGACGAGAAGTTAGCTTTCATCTGAAAGAGTTAAAGTAAATCCATTCCCGGGATAAGAGTGTGCTTAACAGATGGAATGACATAGACCTTAATGGATTTAACGACATTATTTACGGAAATAGGTAAGACAACATATCCCAACAGGTCGTGAGGTTTCCCATCAGCGGTAGTTGTTAACACGGTATCATGATATTGAATCGGTAACTTGAAATCCTTTAGGATAGAGAACCCTAAGGAACCTAAAACGGTAGAGGTACTACTACTATCCACCAATGCGGTAATTTCACGGCCAAAAACGTTAACAGATAGATAAGGCCTGTGTCATGAGGTTTATTAACGAAAAGAGGGCTTATATTACATGAAGGACGACAAAATTCTCTGACCTTTTTAAGCCAAAGATTCCACTCCTTGCGGGTGGTAGAGATAGGGGGTTTTACGTGGACTTCTTTCCTTTGCCCTTGCCTTTTCCTTGGGCATCTTTAGGAGGGACGGAACTGATTCTTGGAGGGTCTGGCGACGGCTTCCAGATGACCATCTCCAGTCGGTACTACGTTTTTTGGAATCCTTCTTTGACAAGGATGACAGTTTCTGTTTCTGACTTCTTTAGCACCACATCCAAAGCAAAATAGCTTCTTAGGGTGGCGACAATCGGAATAAATATGTCCAACGGTATTGCAGTTCCAACAACGAAGGCCAGATCGGTAACGGTAATTATATTGCGAGATGACGATAAGATAGGGGGAAAATTTTGATTACGATAAGAGTTATACTTGGGTACACCAGGTAACGAGGCAGAAAAACTTAAGTCACTCTCCAATAAATTACTAGAAGTACTTGGAGGTGGTTTATAGTGTTTGCTCCACGATATAAACTCTTCTAACTGTCTACAGCTGTCTGAAGTAAAGCGAGATGGGAAAGGCAATGAGGAGCTAAATTCCGACGAATTTTGTTAACAATAGTTTTCTTATCTAATTTGAAGGTAAGACGATTAAACAAACCAACCATACAAGCTATATATAGTGTGACCTTTTCATTAATTCTTTGTGTGCGAGAGTCAATTTCCCTATGTAGATCTTCTTCATAAAAGTACGGTAAGAAATTTATTTTGACTTTCTGAACTAACTGGTCCCAAGTGCTGACTTTATCCTTAATGCTGTTATGCCAGGTTAGGGCTGTCCCTTTAAATAAGTCACAAGCGGAAGTAAATAGCTCATCTTTCGTGACACCTCGAGCAATACGGAGAGTCTCAACCTTTTCAAGGAACGAATAAACGGATTCCCTTGGATTGTGTCCGGAAAAATGGAGATTCCACTTATAAGGTGCCATGGATAGAGAGACAGAAGGACTGGGAGTAAATTCATGGCCCGAAGAGGTCCTTTGGGGAGGAGAAGCAGAAGGTAATAATTTGAAGGCTAAATCTCCCTCTAATATTAAAAGTTCAGTTTGCAAGTCGGCCTTTGTTCTTTCTTCTGAATTTTCTGAAAGCCTATGAATTCTACCTGAGAGGTGGGTCAAACGGGTCGAGATTCTTTTATACAATGGACAGGAGAGAGAACCAGTAAAGTTAGCAATTTGGGTATTCAAGTTATTGATAGTTTCCCTAATTTCAGCGGTATCTACATCAGCGGAAAGAGGACTAACAACACTACTCTGCGCAAAACATCGGTTTGCAATTTCTTGACTTAATGTTCCTCTAAGTAACTTACGTTTAGAGTCGACATCCTCAATGGGCTTTATCCTCCGGATCTACAGTTCATAATCCAATTCCTTAACTCTCAAATGGTTGGGTTCCATCGCAAGAAAAATGGACATGAGATAAAAGATAAATAAAGAAGAGAAACTAGTGATATAACAGAGTTACGAGATAGGGAAGTATTTCAGAGGTATGCTTGCCCCCACGGTAATTAAATGTTGAATGAACTGGAAACGATAAAATTAAGATACGGTAAGATAATTCCAATTCACTCAATAGCGATAAAAGATATAGAGGGTGCAACGATAACTGAAATAATTCTTCCACGCAGTAAGTAAGATAACGGTAAATTAGATCAAGATAAGATAAAAGGTAAATAAGAATATATTCATATATATATATATATATATATATATATATATATATATATACACGGTTTAAACGGTTTGAGTGCAAAGATTTTGAAGAACAATACTTCAGGCAAAAACAAATCAAAAAGCTTTATAACATTTTCTAAAATAAACTATAGTTTTGCCAAAAAGAACACATAAAGTTAGATTTTATGTAGCCCTTGCTACAGTGAATAATACAATAATTTCGATTTCAAAATGTCGGTAAATATAAATATGTAAATACTCAATAGCTTATACATCTTTAATAGCCACATTAAAAATGAAAATTGATTATTTAAACTCGAAATATGCTTTTATAATTTAGTGTAAGTTTCTCCGAATAGATATGGCAACGTGACATACAGACCAACTTATTTACTACATTTTTTACTTTAACGACGACTTAGAGTTACGATTGTTTTTTGCGATTTCGATTCTTGTAAATAAGAATAGATAAACGGTAAAGTGATTTGAATGATATCTATTTGATGTAGACTTCGTGGTTTGCTTTCCATTTAATATATTTTTTAAATAAATAAAATCGGTTGTGATTAGTGTGTAAGTTCGAAAATTAAGAATAGTGCGAAAGTATTTATTTGTGATAAATAATGGCCGATTATACAATTAGGGAAAGACATGACATGCTCTTAATTTATAGGGAAAGCAGACGTAATTGCAGAATAGCAAGAATGTTATACAGGGAAAGGTTTCCAAACAAACGCCTGTCCAATGCTAGGACATTCGTAGCTGTTTCGCAGAGGCTTCTGGAAACAGGTAGTGTAATACCACAAATAAACAATCGCGGACCACAGCGACATAATCGTATCTTAGCTGCTGAGGATCAAATACTAGACCTTACCGACATCAACCCATATCGTAGCACACGGAGTATTGGAAGAGAGCTGCAAATTTCAGTTCATAGAACATTACGGGAACAATTGCTCTATCCATATCACATGCAGCGGGTTCAAGGGCTTTCAATTGATGATTTTCAACCGAGACTCAATTTCTGTCGTTAGTTCCTCAGAAAACATCGACAATTTCCTAATTTTGTGAACAATATATTAACAACAGATGAAGCAAGTTTTAATAGGAATGGTATAATAAATTTTCACAATACGCATTCGTGGTCTGAGGTAAATCCGCACGAAATACGCCAGTCAATTCTCAGTTAACGTGTGGACTGGAATAGTTGGTGAATACTTGGTTGGGCTATTTATATTGCCTGCACGTTTGACAGGTGAGAATTACCTTTATTTTTTGAACAACACGCTACCAGATTTGTTAGATGAAGTGAACCTACAAACACGTTCCAATATGTGGTACTTACATGACGGAGCACCTGCCCACGCAAGTCATCTAGTTGTCGACTTCTTAAATAGAACATTTCCCCGTCGTTGGATTGGTCGAAACTGACATATACGTTGACCAGCAAGATCTCCTGATCTCAATCCTTTAGATTTCTACTTATGGGGACACATGAAAAGTAAGGTTTACACAACTCCAATTATTGACGAGAATGACCTTAGACAACGGATTTTTGACGCTGCTGACGAAATCCGAAATATTTCAGGAATTTTTTCTCGCATACGTGAAAATTGGATTAAACGGTGTCGTGCTTGTGTCGATAGTAATGGTGAGCATTTTGAACATTTGCTGTGAATAATCCGTTGTTTCCACTCAGTTCTATCATTACAATAAATTCGGTAAGTAGGATTACATATTTACTTGTCTAATATACATAATATTAATTAAAACAGTAATAATGACTCTTCGAATAATTTAAATGGTAAAAAACTACATAGACAGGTCTCTTGAATTGAATATCATATTTACCCAACTTTGTATAATTGCATAAAAGAAACCGCCAAATACAAATTCTAATTGCAATACCTTGTATTAAAAACGTAAATATTTTCAACAAAATATTTCATACATTTTTATTTAATTCTAAGGTCAATATCATCAGTCATTCCTTTATTATTCGCGCTAAGAGTGAATCTGCTTCGAACGCGAGCGACGTTGCCGGATTGATAATAATTTACTTAATATGTTTTAGGGATTTTCTTGGTTATTAAGGCCTACTGACCATAGTGGTATAAGAGTTTTTTGTTTAATTTGGTGTATACTACCTCCGCCTAAAATATATGCACTCAAACTATTTACACCCTGTATATATGTATTAGATGGTTTCCGGGAATTCATCCGCCTAGTTGATAACTGAAGTATTCTAGAAGCGACAGCAGAGGGCTACGAGAATTATGCGAACCGACCTGAAGAGGGCAGATGTGACTCTGCCGAAACGTCGTCATTTTACCATCGATCCCGGCAGGGATCTGTTGTCAACTACGCGGATGAATTCCCGGAAACCATCTAATACATTTAGTGCCCGCGAAAACCTAAAAACATATATATATATATATATATATATATATATATATATATATATATAAGGTACGACAGATAAACAATTATTAAATCTCTCAATTATGTTGGATAAATGGTTTAAGTTAATAAATTCGATAAAACAATATGATCGAAATATTGAAGTTATTAAACGATACTGTTCTTCATGTGTGTTAAGCTAGCAGAGCCATTTCATAACGCCCAAATAGGACTTACTCCAGAATTTATTGCTAACTTATTACGCAAAAATTTAATTTATTGCTCCCATCCCTCCCGACAAACAGTGGCTATGCTAACTTTAGACTAAAGTTAGCATAGGTGGGAGCAATAAATTTAATTTTTGCGTAATAAGTTAGCAATAAATTTTGGAGTAAGCTAACTTTAGACTCAAGTTAGCATAGCCATATTCTATATCTCCAGAACGAACAGCGCTACCGGGGTGATGTTGGTGGCGTATTTTATTGCTAATTAATTGCTATCGAATTGCACTAGAGCAAATAACCAAAAAATACCCCTTCATCACATACTGAATTTCTCCCCCCTCCCCCGACAATACGAAAAAAATTTATTTCAATATTTTGTGTTGTATAAAATCAGTAGACTTTAAATTGCTAATTAATTGCTGAAGTTTTACCCTCATTACGATTTCATGCCTCCAACCCCTTCCGAGAAACTGTGGAGACGCCAACTTTAGAATAAAGTTAGCATAGCCACATTTATATCTCCGGAAGGAACAATGCTACCGGGATGATCTTGGAGGCGTATTTAATTGTTAATTAATTGCAAAAGGTCTACTTTCGTTACGATTTATTGCGCCAACCCCTTGAGAGCCAACTTTAGACTAAAATTAGCATAGCCATATTCTATATTTCCGGAACGAACAGCGCTACCGAGATGATCTTGGTGGCGTATTTTATTGCTAATTAATTGCTGTCGAATGGCACTAGAGCAAATAATAACCAAAAAAACCCTTCATCCCCTACTGAATTTCTCACCCCCACCCACAATAAAGAAAAAAAATATTTCAATATTTTGTGTTGTATAAAATCAGTAGACTTTTTATTGCTGAAGCTTACCCTCATTACGATTTCATTCCTCCAACCCCTTCCGAGAAACTGTGGACACGCCAACTTTAGACTAAAGTTAGCATAGCCACATCTATATCTCCGAAACGAACAGTGCTACCGGGGTGATCTTGGGGGCGTATTTTATTACTAATTAATTGCTATCGAATGGCATCAGTGCAAATATCCAAAAACTACCCCTTCATCTCCTACTGAATTTCTAAACCCCTGACAAAAACAAAAATTTTATTTCACTGTTTTTCGTTGTTAACTTCAGTAGACTTTTATTTTATTTGCTAATTAATTGCTGAAACTCTACTTTCGTTACGAATTTATTGCGGCAACCCCTTCTGAGATACTGTGGTTATGCCAACTTTAGACTAAATTTAGCATAGTCTTATCTATATCTCCGGAACAAACGTCATAATCGGTATGGTCTTTGAGGCGTATTTTATTGCTAATTAATTGCTATCGAATGGCACCAGACTAAAAACCCCAAAACTACCCCTTCATCCCCTACTCAATTTCTCACCCCCTGACAAGTAACAAAATATTTATTTCAATGTTTTTCTAATTGCTAAATGTCTACCTTCGTTACGATTTTATTGCTCCAACCCCTTGCGACAAACTGTGGCTATGCCAACTTTAGACTAAAGTTAGCATAGCCATATCCATATTTCCGGAACGAAGGTCGTTATCGGTATGGTCTTGGGGGCGTATTTTATTGCTAATTAATTGCTATCGAATGGCACCAGACCAAAAACCCAAAAACTACCACTTCATCCCCTACTCAATTTCTCACCCCCTGACAAATAACAAAAATATTTAGTTCAATGTTTTTCATTATTAAAATCAGTAGACTTTTAATTGTTAATTAATTGCTGAAAGTCTACCTTCGTTACGATTTTATTGCTTCAACCCCTTGCGAGAAACTGTGGCCATGCCATCTTTAGACTAAAGTTAGTATAGCCCTATCTATATTCTCGAAATGAAGGGCGCTATAGGCATGGTCTTGGGTGCGTACTTTATTGCTAATTCGAATGGCACTAGAGCAAATACCCAGAAACTACCCTTTCATCCCCTACTCAATTTATTACCACCTGACCATTAACAAAAATATTTATTTCAATGTTTTTCTTTGTTAAAATCAGTAGAGTTTTAATTGCTAATTAATTGCTAAAGTTCTACCCTCGTTAAGATTTCATTCGTTCAACCCCTTCCGTGAAACTGGGTATGCCAACTTTATACTAAAGTGAGCATAGCCATATCTATGGGGGTGATCTTGGAGGAGTATTTTATTGCTAATTAATTGCTATTGAATGGCACCAGAGCAGTAACTCAGTAACTCTACCCCTTCATCCCCTACTTAATTTCTCACCCCCTGACAATTAACAAAAATATTTATTTCAATGTTTTTGTTGTGAAAATGTGTAGACTTTTAATTGCTAACTAATTTCTGAAGGTCTACCTTTGTTACGATTTTATTGCTTCAGTTAAGCGCGTCATACTTGTATTTTTCGAGGACATTTGTATGATTTGTGACCTGGTCTCAAAAATATTACATGTATTATTCAAGGACTCAAAAAAACATTATACATGTACAGATTCAAATAGCTTTGATTCTACACTGGAAAGACCACTTCATCCGTTGCAGTTTAAAGCCATTTAAGTATTATTCTAAACAAAGGTTCTGATATGAACATAACAGCAGGTCTTAATACAGTTTGAACTTGATTATTAAGAAATTGATGAGGAAAACATAAACTAATTAAAGGACACTTCATTCAACCTTATACAAAGAATAGACTATTCTTTGAAACGTTTGGTTTTCCCTCAATATACGTCGTTTTATTTCGATTGTGGTGTTATGGCCCAAAAAACATAAAAGTAATCAAGAATATGTCACAAACAACGTTTAGAAGACAATGTAACTATGATTACTAACATATAAAGGATTTCCCTATTAAGTATTTGTTTACGTGTTATGAAGGAAAAACAGCTAATATATTTTTAAATATTGCCTAGGTACTCTTTAGTTCTGCAACAAACTTTTCGGCAATCTGAGACATAGATTTGGAACTATATTTGTAGTATCAATTACGTAACGGTGTTGTTTAGGATTGATTCATATGTTTAAAATTGATCAATACAACTATTTACATCGAAGTATCAGGGAATGATGAAGTCCAAATATTATGTTTAAATGATAACATAACCAAAATATTCACTCTTAGGTACTAGGTGTTAAATTACATATCAGTTATTTTCATTGTTATATGCAATATCAGATTTTTAACCACTTTGGTAAATAAGACCACCATACTTGAAATTACTATATTTTTTCAAACATTTTGGGGTCTCGGCCAGACCCTTTTGTTAATGGCACAGAAACTATGAAAAAAGGCACAATTCTAAAATTTAAAATTAAAATGTATGACAATATTAAGTAACGTATGACGTAACCAAGAGAATTTAATTTGATAAATTAAATTAATTAGCACAGAAATTTCTAAAGATCATGTAATAATAACCTTTATTTCACATTGTTAGAATTTGAAAGGGTGATCTTCAGAATTTTATGTGGCGCTCCTAGGTGCGACTTTGTTATAAGATTCGCCAAAAAAGCGATCAAAGAATTCTGTTAACTCAGTGATCGCATTAAAATCATAGAGCAAAACCAAGGAAAAACCTTATGAGCTATACCGATACTGAGTTGTTCACAACGACAGGACCATTAATTTTTCTCATAGTTTCTTTACCATTGAGAACGGGGTCCGCCATTGACCCCGAATCGTTTGGAAAGATACAGTACAGTTATTTTAAGTATTGCGGTGTTATTTCCCAAAGAATGCTTAAACATTAACTCCATAACTCACAACTATCCTTCAGGAAACAAATATTATCAGAAATGCATAAATAGTTTATTTTTCGGTTTCAAACCGAATCCTGGATAGTTCTCCCCTTACTACTACGTACTACTTACTACTACAGGGTAGATATATGGTTTGTCACTAACCGTTCGTATACAAACAAAGAATAATATAATACCTACTTAACATTCAACCAAGGTTAGTTTTTTTTATTTGGGTTCACACTCCTCACAATGGTTTCTGAAAAATATAGATAAATTAAGTATTTGAAATTGAAGATGTAGTATCTAATAGTAATTGAATTGATTAATTAATCAATCAATTAACATTGAGAGAAAAGTCTCTATACAAATTGGTTCAAACAGCATTGTTCGACAACGATTCTTGATAAGGATAAAATGTTACTTTACACAGGTAAGTAAAATACACAAACATTCAATCTATTATACAGGAAAATTTAGTTGACAAATCCGTTGACCTACTTTCGGTCAGTTAATCCCGCGAGAGTTTTTTTATAAAAAATGCAACTAATGTTCCGGACAGTTTCCACAAAGTGCTCTTAGATACTACACCTTGATTTTCAATTACTTATCTGCTTTTTACAGAAATTATTGTTTCTATAAGCAATTTTTAAATTTAAACATTTACATTTTCTGAGGTTTAATTTCTTATTCCATTATTTTCATTACTTCATAAATCCCTATAGAAACGGGAAAAATAACAAACAGCTCGCACTCCATAAGTTACTAGAAAAAATGTTTAATTTATTATAACAATAAATTCCGTAATTATTGGGCAAACTTCTTTTCAATTTTATGGTAAAATCGTATATACCGTACAAAAAAATAACATAAGTTAAGACTTTTCTTTTACATATTTGAAAAATTTTTTGAACTGTGCAAGCAAAAGTTATACTTTTGACCGACTTTCAAAAAGGAGGAGGTTATCAATTCGTGGGCACGTTTTTTTATGTAAGCTCAGTGATTATTCAAAAACGGCTTGGGCAAATTTGATGATTTAAACGCCATTGTATTAAGGAATATTACAGAAAGGTACCATACAATATTCTGCAACGTGAGAAATGTTTTCTAGAAAATCAGATAAAACGGTAATTAATGGACTACATTTCAGTGAATTTCAATAATTAAAAAACGGCTCAACCAATTTAAATATTTTTAATTGTATTCTACAAAGAAATGTTCCAGCTTGCTTCCGAATAATTATCTATAAAGTAAAACATACCGTTTTCCAGAAAATCATAAAATATTTGCAAAAACACATTAAACATAAATGTACATATCAAATTTTTATCATAAATATTTAGCTTAAACATCAAGATATGCCATGAAAGTATTTCGTACAGGGTGTTTGCAACGGTTTTCATTGCAGTCCAGTGAAATGACAATTCCATTAGTGTATCAAAAAGAAAATTTTTTAGGTGAGCGATGTTTTCTATGTGCTATACGGTGGTAGGTGTGTGCGTGCATGGAAATTCAAGCAGCAAGCAACGTGCGCAGTTGAAATATTTGGCGAAGTAAAATTACTGGTGGGTTTAAAAATCTTACAGATAAATGTGATATTGGGTGGTACATAAGCAGTTCCAGATATAGGGTGGTTCAAGTATAACATGAAATAGAATTCAAGTTATACGGGGTGGTTCAAAAAATGTTGTAAGGGGTGGTACATAACTAGTTGCGTTTACAAGGAGGTTGAAATAAGAGTGAAGTAAAACTATAGTTATACAGAGTGGATAAAAAACTATAAAAACCGGTTAAATAAGCATATGTAATGAGGATATTCGTGTTAGAGGACGGAGGGTTCAAAAAATGTTAGAACCAGTTGCATATATTGGATATTGAAATATAAGGTGGAGTGGAATTATAGTTATTCAAGGTAGCTAAAAAAATGTTATGTAGTGTGGAACACAAGTAGTTGCTTATACTTGGCACATTGAGCGAAGTAAAATTATAGGTATACAGGGTGATTTAAACAACAGAAAAATATAAACAGCCAAAAGGGTGGAGAGGAATACTTATACAGGGCGATTGTAACATCATGTAGAGTTTAATTATATTTGTACAGGGTGATTCAGAAAATGAGAGATAAATAATTTATATTGGGTGACCAATAAACAAAAACATATACTAGGTGGTTGCAATATAGGGTGAATTAGAATTACACTTATAGAAACTGGGTCAGATAAAAAAACAAACAAAAAGGTAAAAAAATGTGTGGATAATATAAAAAAATAGAAATTAGAGGGAGAGGGAGAGATAAGAATTCGCTAAAATAATCAATAGAATTGTACCGTAAATCAGATAAAAAAGAATGTATGTCAGAAAATAGTTATTAATTTCAAACGGTTTCTAAACGGTTTTTATTTTAAGCCAGTTGAAGTCGGTTCTTTTTTAAATATAAATTATAAAACTTTATACGGTGCTATATATGCAGATTGGTGCACTTAAATAAACATTTTAAGACAAGACTACATTTGTACTTAGTAATGTTTAAGAATGTATAATTGAGTGAGATTGGTTCATAGAAAGTGTTTTTCTACTGTTTGTTTTAGTTATGATGAACATCAACAATTACTATTTAAACGCCAATTAAATAATGACATCTAGAAACGTTGTATTTTATTTTGATTTGAAACAGACTGGGATATAGTTGTGAAAATACAAGAAAATGCTTGAATGTAAATTTTTTTAACTATGAATATTATTATCTTAGCTAACCTCAACAATTGAAAACTACTCAGCATAAAGGTATTTGGTCAATATATGGTTAGCATATACCTAGGTTAAGAGACAAGATTTAGAAGTTTGATTGTTTATTATAATTAATAGTATAAATATCAGATGCTAATCATACTGAATGAACGGAGACAACTCATATTATTTTTTTTTTTTTGTTAATTTTTGGCTCTACTTGAATATGTTAGGAGATAGAAGGTCTACTTCACCACACTCTTCCACAACTAATAAGAACTATCATGTGTCCTGGAGTTTAATATTTCAGTAAGTGGTATTAAAAATTTTCTCCAAATTGCGGTATAATTTAAATTGACTATCGGCCTGAATATAGAAAATTTCCATAACTGTTAAAGAAGATGTTGAATAATTAATATTCACTCAAAAATTACAGTTAATAACATCCTAACAAGTCAGATATTTGATCGAATTGTTTCATCGAAAATGTTTGTATTTTAGTAAAAAACCTTAACTACAAATTCCCAAATCCAAAGATTAAGTTACTATACTGAATTCTACATAAACTTTATCAAAAATCAGAAGTTGAAACAGATAATTAAATCAAATTCCTGTAAGATTTTTTCTTTACCAAACTATATTACTCTATTTGTTGAAATCAATTATTATTAATTTAAAGAAACAGTTAAAAATATGACTTTGTTTTTTACGTGTATGACAGATTATCAATTAAGGTAGAATACTTATCGAGAATTGAAAACTAACTTCGTTTTATTTTGAGACACTGTATCCCATTTCAGTAGAGCTTATATTTTGCCTTAAATGCGTGTTTTATATCTTTCGGGCCTCAGCAATACAACAAAATAAGAAATGAGCAAATCAATTACTTAATTTTAGTTTGGTAAAATCATTACTTATATTATTCATATATACAGATATATATCCACATATTTAGAACTATATCATTCAACGTATGACAGCCGTTTCGAACCAGGAGTTCTCGTCAGATACGCTTCCTTGAATGACAAGTTCTAAAGTGAAATACTTGGATGTTATACACATCAGTAAGACAACAGTCAGTGTATTGAACCTAATAGATGTCGGTGACATCTACCGTCAATTGAGTAATTTAAGTATATGAACGCATACAATGCTATAACATATACCATACTCTTGACAGATGGTTCGAGTGTTTTATATAAAAACACATAAGTAAATATATATACAGATATATATCCACATATTTAGAACTATATCATTCAACGTATGACAGCCGTTTCGAACCAGGAGTTCTCGTCAGATACGCTTCCTTGAATGACAAGTTCTAAAGTGAAATACTTGGATGTTATACACATCAGTAAGACAACAGTCAGTGTATTGAACCTAATAGATGTCGGTGACATCTACCGTCAATTGAGTAATTTAAGTATATGAACGCATACAATGCTATAACATATACCATACTCTTGACAGATGGTTCGAGTGTTTTATATAAAAACACATAAGTAAATATATATACAGATATATATCCACATATTTAGAACTATATCATTCAACGTATGACAGCCGTTTCGAACCAGGAGTTCTCGTCAGATACGCTTCCTTGAATGACAAGTTCTAAAGTGAAATACTTGGATGTTATACACATCAGTAAGACAACAGTCAGTGTATTGAACCTAATAGATGTCGGTGACATCTACCGTCAATTGAGTAATTTAAGTATATGAACGCATACAATGCTATAACATATACCATACTCTTGACAGATGGTTCGAGTGTTTTATATAAAAACACATAAGTAAATATATATACAGATATATATCCACATATTTAGAACTATATCATTCAACGTATGACAGCCGTTTCGAACCAGGAGTTCTCGTCAGATACGCTTCCTTGAATGACAAGTTCTAAAGTGAAATACTTGGATGTTATACACATCAGTAAGACAACAGTCAGTGTATTGAACCTAATAGATGTCGGTGACATCTACCGTCAATTGAGTAATTTAAGTATATGAACGCATACAATGCTATAACATATACCATACTCTTGACAGATGGTTCGAGTGTTTTATATAAAAACACATAAGTAAATATATATACAGATATATATCCACATATTTAGAACTATATCATTCAACGTATGACAGCCGTTTCGAACCAGGAGTTCTCGTCAGATACGCTTCCTTGAATGACAAGTTCTAAAGTGAAATACTTGGATGTTATACACATCAGTAAGACAACAGTCAGTGTATTGAACCTAATAGATGTCGGTGACATCTACCGTCAATTGAGTAATTTAAGTATATGAACGCATACAATGCTATAACATATACCATACTCTTGACAGATGGTTCGAGTGTTTTATATAAAAACACATAAGTAAATATATATACAGATATATATCCACATATTTAGAACTATATCATTCAACGTATGACAGCCGTTTCGAACCAGGAGTTCTCGTCAGATACGCTTCCTTGAATGACAAGTTCTAAAGTGAAATACTTGGATGTTATACACATCAGTAAGACAACAGTCAGTGTATTGAACCTAATAGATGTCGGTGACATCTACCGTCAATTGAGTAATTTAAGTATATGAACGCATACAATGCTATAACATATACCATACTCTTGACAGATGGTTCGAGTGTTTTATATAAAAACACATAAGTAAATATATATACAGATATATATCCACATATTTAGAACTATATCATTCAACGTATGACAGCCGTTTCGAACCAGGAGTTCTCGTCAGATACGCTTCCTTGAATGACAAGTTCTAAAGTGAAATACTTGGATGTTATACACATCAGTAAGACAACAGTCAGTGTATTGAACCTAATAGATGTCGGTGACATCTACCGTCAATTGAGTAATTTAAGTATATGAACGCATACAATGCTATAACATATACCATACTCTTGACAGATGGTTCGAGTGTTTTATATAAAAACACATAAGTAAATATATATACAGATATATATCCACATATTTAGAACTATATCATTCAACGTATGACAGCCGTTTCGAACCAGGAGTTCTCGTCAGATACGCTTCCTTGAATGACAAGTTCTAAAGTGAAATACTTGGATGTTATACACATCAGTAAGACAACAGTCAGTGTATTGAACCTAATAGATGTCGGTGACATCTACCGTCAATTGAGTAATTTAAGTATATGAACGCATACAATGCTATAACATATACCATACTCTTGACAGATGGTTCGAGTGTTTTATATAAAAACACATAAGTAAATATATATACAGATATATATCCACATATTTAGAACTATATCATTCAACGTATGACAGCCGTTTCGAACCAGGAGTTCTCGTCAGATACGCTTCCTTGAATGACAAGTTCTAAAGTGAAATACTTGGATGTTATACACATCAGTAAGACAACAGTCAGTGTATTGAACCTAATAGATGTCGGTGACATCTACCGTCAATTGAGTAATTTAAGTATATGAACGCATACAATGCTATAACATATACCATACTCTTGACAGATGGTTCGAGTGTTTTATATAAAAACACATAAGTAAATATATATACAGATATATATCCACATATTTAGAACTATATCATTCAACGTATGACAGCCGTTTCGAACCAGGAGTTCTCGTCAGATACGCTTCCTTGAATGACAAGTTCTAAAGTGAAATACTTGGATGTTATACACATCAGTAAGACAACAGTCAGTGTATTGAACCTAATAGATGTCGGTGACATCTACCGTCAATTGAGTAATTTAAGTATATGAACGCATACAATGCTATAACATATACCATACTCTTGACAGATGGTTCGAGTGTTTTATATAAAAACACATAAGTAAATATATATACAGATATATATCCACATATTTAGAACTATATCATTCAACGTATGACAGCCGTTTCGAACCAGGAGTTCTCGTCAGATACGCTTCCTTGAATGACAAGTTCTAAAGTGAAATACTTGGATGTTATACACATCAGTAAGACAACAGTCAGTGTATTGAACCTAATAGATGTCGGTGACATCTACCGTCAATTGAGTAATTTAAGTATATGAACGCATACAATGCTATAACATATACCATACTCTTGACAGATGGTTCGAGTGTTTTATATAAAAACACATAAGTAAATATATATACAGATATATATCCACATATTTAGAACTATATCATTCAACGTATGACAGCCGTTTCGAACCAGGAGTTCTCGTCAGATACGCTTCCTTGAATGACAAGTTCTAAAGTGAAATACTTGGATGTTATACACATCAGTAAGACAACAGTCAGTGTATTGAACCTAATAGATGTCGGTGACATCTACCGTCAATTGAGTAATTTAAGTATATGAACGCATACAATGCTATAACATATACCATACTCTTGACAGATGGTTCGAGTGTTTTATATAAAAACACATAAGTAAATATATATACAGATATATATCCACATATTTAGAACTATATCATTCAACGTATGACAGCCGTTTCGAACCAGGAGTTCTCGTCAGATACGCTTCCTTGAATGACAAGTTCTAAAGTGAAATACTTGGATGTTATACACATCAGTAAGACAACAGTCAGTGTATTGAACCTAATAGATGTCGGTGACATCTACCGTCAATTGAGTAATTTAAGTATATGAACGCATACAATGCTATAACATATACCATACTCTTGACAGATGGTTCGAGTGTTTTATATAAAAACACATAAGTAAATATATATACAGATATATATCCACATATTTAGAACTATATCATTCAACGTATGACAGCCGTTTCGAACCAGGAGTTCTCGTCAGATACGCTTCCTTGAATGACAAGTTCTAAAGTGAAATACTTGGATGTTATACACATCAGTAAGACAACAGTCAGTGTATTGAACCTAATAGATGTCGGTGACATCTACCGTCAATTGAGTAATTTAAGTATATGAACGCATACAATGCTATAACATATACCATACTCTTGACAGATGGTTCGAGTGTTTTATATAAAAACACATAAGTAAATATATATACAGATATATATCCACATATTTAGAACTATATCATTCAACGTATGACAGCCGTTTCGAACCAGGAGTTCTCGTCAGATACGCTTCCTTGAATGACAAGTTCTAAAGTGAAATACTTGGATGTTATACACATCAGTAAGACAACAGTCAGTGTATTGAACCTAATAGATGTCGGTGACATCTACCGTCAATTGAGTAATTTAAGTATATGAACGCATACAATGCTATAACATATACCATACTCTTGACAGATGGTTCGAGTGTTTTATATAAAAACACATAAGTAAATATATATACAGATATATATCCACATATTTAGAACTATATCATTCAACGTATGACAGCCGTTTCGAACCAGGAGTTCTCGTCAGATACGCTTCCTTGAATGACAAGTTCTAAAGTGAAATACTTGGATGTTATACACATCAGTAAGACAACAGTCAGTGTATTGAACCTAATAGATGTCGGTGACATCTACCGTCAATTGAGTAATTTAAGTATATGAACGCATACAATGCTATAACATATACCATACTCTTGACAGATGGTTCGAGTGTTTTATATAAAAACACATAAGTAAATATATATACAGATATATATCCACATATTTAGAACTATATCATTCAACGTATGACAGCCGTTTCGAACCAGGAGTTCTCGTCAGATACGCTTCCTTGAATGACAAGTTCTAAAGTGAAATACTTGGATGTTATACACATCAGTAAGACAACAGTCAGTGTATTGAACCTAATAGATGTCGGTGACATCTACCGTCAATTGAGTAATTTAAGTATATGAACGCATACAATGCTATAACATATACCATACTCTTGACAGATGGTTCGAGTGTTTTATATAAAAACACATAAGTAAATATATATACAGATATATATCCACATATTTAGAACTATATCATTCAACGTATGACAGCCGTTTCGAACCAGGAGTTCTCGTCAGATACGCTTCCTTGAATGACAAGTTCTAAAGTGAAATACTTGGATGTTATACACATCAGTAAGACAACAGTGGATATAATAATAATAAATAAGTGTGGATATATATCTGTATATATATTTACTTATGTGTTTTTATATAAAACACTCGAACCATCTGTCAAGAGTATGGTATATGTTATAGCATTGTATGCGTTCATATACTTAAATTACTCAATTGACGGTAGATGTCACCGACATCTATTAGGTTCAATACACTGACTGTTGTCTTACTGATGTGTATAACATCCAAGTATTTCACTTTAGAACTTGTCATTCAAGGAAGCGTATCTGACGAGAACTCCTGGTTCGAAACGGCTGTCATACGTTGAATGATATAGTTCTAAATATGTGGATATATATCTGTATATATATTTACTTATGTGTTTTTATATAAAACACTCGAACCATCTGTCAAGAGTATGGTATATGTTATAGCATTGTATGCGTTCATATACTTAAATTACTCAATTGACGGTAGATGTCACCGACATCTATTAGGTTCAATACACTGACTGTTGTCTTACTGATGTGTATAACATCCAAGTATTTCACTTTAGAACTTGTCATTCAAGGAAGCGTATCTGACGAGAACTCCTGGTTCGAAACGGCTGTCATACGTTGAATGATATAGTTCTAAATATGTGGATATATATCTGTATATATATTTACTTATGTGTTTTTATATAAAACACTCGAACCATCTGTCAAGAGTATGGTATATGTTATAGCATTGTATGCGTTCATATACTTAAATTACTCAATTGACGGTAGATGTCACCGACATCTATTAGGTTCAATACACTGACTGTTGTCTTACTGATGTGTATAACATCCAAGTATTTCACTTTAGAACTTGTCATTCAAGGAAGCGTATCTGACGAGAACTCCTGGTTCGAAACGGCTGTCATACGTTGAATGATATAGTTCTAAATATGTGGATATATATCTGTATATATATTTACTTATGTGTTTTTATATAAAACACTCGAACCATCTGTCAAGAGTATGGTATATGTTATAGCATTGTATGCGTTCATATACTTAAATTACTCAATTGACGGTAGATGTCACCGACATCTATTAGGTTCAATACACTGACTGTTGTCTTACTGATGTGTATAACATCCAAGTATTTCACTTTAGAACTTGTCATTCAAGGAAGCGTATCTGACGAGAACTCCTGGTTCGAAACGGCTGTCATACGTTGAATGATATAGTTCTAAATATGTGGATATATATCTGTATATATATTTACTTATGTGTTTTTATATAAAACACTCGAACCATCTGTCAAGAGTATGGTATATGTTATAGCATTGTATGCGTTCATATACTTAAATTACTCAATTGACGGTAGATGTCACCGACATCTATTAGGTTCAATACACTGACTGTTGTCTTACTGATGTGTATAACATCCAAGTATTTCACTTTAGAACTTGTCATTCAAGGAAGCGTATCTGACGAGAACTCCTGGTTCGAAACGGCTGTCATACGTTGAATGATATAGTTCTAAATATGTGGATATATATCTGTATATATATTTACTTATGTGTTTTTATATAAAACACTCGAACCATCTGTCAAGAGTATGGTATATGTTATAGCATTGTATGCGTTCATATACTTAAATTACTCAATTGACGGTAGATGTCACCGACATCTATTAGGTTCAATACACTGACTGTTGTCTTACTGATGTGTATAACATCCAAGTATTTCACTTTAGAACTTGTCATTCAAGGAAGCGTATCTGACGAGAACTCCTGGTTCGAAACGGCTGTCATACGTTGAATGATATAGTTCTAAATATGTGGATATATATCTGTATATATATTTACTTATGTGTTTTTATATAAAACACTCGAACCATCTGTCAAGAGTATGGTATATGTTATAGCATTGTATGCGTTCATATACTTAAATTACTCAATTGACGGTAGATGTCACCGACATCTATTAGGTTCAATACACTGACTGTTGTCTTACTGATGTGTATAACATCCAAGTATTTCACTTTAGAACTTGTCATTCAAGGAAGCGTATCTGACGAGAACTCCTGGTTCGAAACGGCTGTCATACGTTGAATGATATAGTTCTAAATATGTGGATATATATCTGTATATATATTTACTTATGTGTTTTTATATAAAACACTCGAACCATCTGTCAAGAGTATGGTATATGTTATAGCATTGTATGCGTTCATATACTTAAATTACTCAATTGACGGTAGATGTCACCGACATCTATTAGGTTCAATACACTGACTGTTGTCTTACTGATGTGTATAACATCCAAGTATTTCACTTTAGAACTTGTCATTCAAGGAAGCGTATCTGACGAGAACTCCTGGTTCGAAACGGCTGTCATACGTTGAATGATATAGTTCTAAATATGTGGATATATATCTGTATATATATTTACTTATGTGTTTTTATATAAAACACTCGAACCATCTGTCAAGAGTATGGTATATGTTATAGCATTGTATGCGTTCATATACTTAAATTACTCAATTGACGGTAGATGTCACCGACATCTATTAGGTTCAATACACTGACTGTTGTCTTACTGATGTGTATAACATCCAAGTATTTCACTTTAGAACTTGTCATTCAAGGAAGCGTATCTGACGAGAACTCCTGGTTCGAAACGGCTGTCATACGTTGAATGATATAGTTCTAAATATGTGGATATATATCTGTATATATATTTACTTATGTGTTTTTATATAAAACACTCGAACCATCTGTCAAGAGTATGGTATATGTTATAGCATTGTATGCGTTCATATACTTAAATTACTCAATTGACGGTAGATGTCACCGACATCTATTAGGTTCAATACACTGACTGTTGTCTTACTGATGTGTATAACATCCAAGTATTTCACTTTAGAACTTGTCATTCAAGGAAGCGTATCTGACGAGAACTCCTGGTTCGAAACGGCTGTCATACGTTGAATGATATAGTTCTAAATATGTGGATATATATCTGTATATATATTTACTTATGTGTTTTTATATAAAACACTCGAACCATCTGTCAAGAGTATGGTATATGTTATAGCATTGTATGCGTTCATATACTTAAATTACTCAATTGACGGTAGATGTCACCGACATCTATTAGGTTCAATACACTGACTGTTGTCTTACTGATGTGTATAACATCCAAGTATTTCACTTTAGAACTTGTCATTCAAGGAAGCGTATCTGACGAGAACTCCTGGTTCGAAACGGCTGTCATACGTTGAATGATATAGTTCTAAATATGTGGATATATATCTGTATATATATTTACTTATGTGTTTTTATATAAAACACTCGAACCATCTGTCAAGAGTATGGTATATGTTATAGCATTGTATGCGTTCATATACTTAAATTACTCAATTGACGGTAGATGTCACCGACATCTATTAGGTTCAATACACTGACTGTTATATTATTCAGTATGTGTATACTTAACATGAATATTTCTTCTGTTACAATACAGATCAATCACGATTAATATTATGTTCGATTGTTCGTATAAACTTTTAATAATACTGAAAATAATTTGACATAATATGCAAGCATTTGTTGATGTACTACTAAACTTAATATATTTAAGGATAAAATACTACCAATATTCATGTTTCTATGAATATTTTAGTGCACCATCGGCTGACGGAAGAACTGCCTCAAATAATCCTTCTAAGAAAAGTTGGTAAATAAATACTCAAATTACAGCATTATCATCAATAGTCTTTCCTATAAATTTTTATTTTTAAAAGACTTTCAGTAAATTAATAATCAAATTTCCAGAACGTTTTCAAACTCAGACTATACGTGTTAAAGATTTTATTTTTAATTCTGCATAAATTGGAAAGTGTTTTATATATTTTCAGATCAGAAAAAAGACTGTCCCAAATACGTTACATAAAACAATTTATTGAAAGTTAACTACAACTGTCGGAAAATACAACATGCATAATAAGGTGAATAATGATATTAAGGTGAATAATGACTCAGTTAGTTAACTTTTAAGTTAAATCAACCTGTATATCGATAATTTTGACCTAGTATTCGGAGAGACACTTAATATTTTTTCGCAGTAATGTAAATTCCCAATATTAGATCGAGTCTTTTACAAGGTTGTCAAACGTTCTGATTTGTACCGGTATATTAACGATAAGTGATTTAACTGTTTTAAATTTTTCTTAATAGTATATTTTTAAATAACGTTAAATAAATGATGTTTTGGTGTGTCTTAGCACTGCCGAAATTATAATAAAGTGTTTATTTCTTAAAGGTATCTTCGTACATTGCGTAGTATTGTTTGGTACCTATATTGTGTTACTTACATAAAGTAATCAATAGCACCATTCGTACACTTTGTGCAGTTCTTTTGAAATAGCATTTTGTTAGATCTATGTAGAACATTTGTTTAGGAAATTTAAAAGCCAGGCTTGGGAGTATCTAAATGAAATTTTTTGAAATAAACTGACTGAAATTATATAAGAATATCACAAATTCTAAATTCAATCTTGAATATCGATTATAACAACAAAGTTCCAATTGCAGTAAGGCGCGAGAAAAAATTACCATAAACGGGATTCAGAAAAAATAAGTAGAGCAATGTATAATTTGAAAACATTCATGGATATATAGTATTATTCGACAACCATCCTATAATTGTATCTATAATTAATAAGTATAGTTTTCTTTTCCTATTCATATACAGTCTACTGATTTTAATAACGAAGAACATTGAAATAAATTAGCAATAAAATACGCCCCCAAGATCACCTCGGTAGCGCTGTTCGTTCTGGAGATATAGAATATGTTTATGCTAACTTTAGTCTAAAGATGGCTCGCAAGGGGTTGGAGCAATAAAATCGTAACGAAGGTAGACCTTTATTAATTAACAATTAAAAGTCTACTGATTCTAATAACGAAATACAATAAAATAAATATTTTTGTTACTTGTCAGGGGGTGTGAAATTAAGTAGGGGATGAAGGGGTAGTTTTGGGTTTATGGCCTAGTGCCATTCCATAGCAATTAATTAGCAATAAAATACGGTTCAAGGCCATACCCATAACGACGTTTGTTCCGGAGATGTGGATATGACTATGCTAACTTTAGTCTAAAGTTGGCATAGCCACAGTTTCACGGAAGGGGTTGAAGGAATGAAATTGTAACGAGGGTAGAACTTCAGCAATTAATTAGCAATTAAAACTCTACTGATTTTAACAACAAAAAACATTGAAATAACTATTTTTGTTATTTGTCAAGTGGTGCGAATTTCAGTAGGGGGTGAAGGGGTAGGTTTTAGGTATTCGCCCTGGTACTATTCGATAGCAATTAATTAGCAATAAAATACGTTCGTTCCGGAGATATAGATGTTGCTATGCTAACTTTAGTCTAAAGTTGGCGTGTCCACCCACAGTTTCTCGGAAAGGGTTGGAGGAATGAAATCGTAATGAGGGTAAAACTTCAGCAATTAATTAGCAATTAAAAGTCTGATTTTATACAACACAAAATATTTAAATACATTTTTATACTAATTGTTGGGGGATGAAAAATTCAGTAGGGGATGAAGGGGTATTTTTGGTTTATTTGCTCTAGTGCCATTCGATAGCAATTAATTAGCAATAAAATGCGCCCCCAAGATCACCTGGGTAGCGCTGTTCGTTTCGGAGATATAGAATATGGTTATGCTAACTTTAGTCTAAAGTTGGCATAACCATAAACTTCAGTAATTCATTAACAATTAAAAGTCTACTGATTTTATACAACACAAAATATTGAAATACATTTTTTTACTAATTGTTCGGGGATGAAAAATTCAGTAGGGGATGAAGGGGTATTTTTGGTTTATTTGCTCTAGTGCCATTCGATAGCAATTAATTAGCAATAAAATACGCCACCGGTGGTGCTGTTCGTTCCCGAGATATAGAATATGGCTATGCTAACTTTAGTCTAAAGTTAGCATAGCCACTGTTTCTAGGGAGGGGTGGGAGCAGTAAATTAAATTTTTGCGTAATAAATTAGCAATAAATTACCAATAAATTCTGGAGTAGGTCCCATTTGGGCGTTATGAAATGGCTCTGCTAGCTTAACACACATCTGTTCTGCAAAAGATTGTTTAATTTTCCACTATAATGGAATCTGATAGATTACTAGATATTCGATACTCGAAACTGGAACTCCAGTTGCAACCAATTTTTTCTTGTTTCGCTGTGCACCTCCACGGGCCAAATTTATAAAATAAATCCTTCAGCCAATGTGCCAATTTTTGAGCCACGTTGGGCGCCAAATTTTTTTTAAATTAACAGAGTTTCCTATATATTTGTCGGTATCAGAAAACAAAATTAAACAGTCTATATATACATGAATTAGAGTGAAGTTACAACAAATAATCTATAAATTCTTGCCTCACAATACCCTCGGTAGGAATGCCCTTCTGTTGTGGTTGGCCTGCTGTTCAAGGTCCTGATCCTGAAGCTATATGTCAACTAGCAGCCGGGGTTCAAATAACTTAGGGCGGCCAGGAGTTGTCACTGTCCTACGAGAGGACAAGTCGAATCAAGAAGTACTGCCAAAGTTCTGCTCCCTTGATTTGAGGCTAGTGGTTACGTATCTGGGCACTCTTAGCCCCGGGTCATGGCATACATAAAAAAGTTATTGGCCAATTAGTAATAGCCTTTAGAGTATAATTACTGAATTTTCCCCCAGACTAGTGTAGGCGTATATTTGCTCTATAGGATCGGTTCGGCACGTGTATGAGGTGAGGCACCCTATCTTAGTTTTCCCTAACTTCTTCACCCTAGATTAACTATTTGAATACTACCAAAAATTAATGAAAAATACTTTAACTAATAAAAGTAAATTTGAAACGCTTCAAATTCTAAGTAATAATTGATAACGATAAGACTTAAGGTAAATTGCAACTGCTAGTTATAGTTTCAAACTAATTTAGATTTAAATAACAAATCAATTATTAATTACAGGTAAAATATCACGGTAAATCAGATATATAAACAAAAACGTTTGAGAGCTAATAATGTGTTTAAAGATAACGGTATAAAAAAATTATATCCAAGATCTAATCATGTGCCTTCTAATCCGACGAACCGACTGACGAAAGCAAATTTTCGCCGAGATTATGGGAAAATTCAGTAACCTAAATTTAAAATCAAGGTACGGTACTTTAAAATTTATAAGTTAAGAAATGATAAAAATGTCTATTGCATCTATATTCATAAATATAGGGAAAAATCAGATGTGAAATCTGGTCATATACAGCTCCCTTCAAGTTAAACAATTAAAATAAAGAAAACCAGGCGTAGCAAAATGCTCAGCCCAGAACTTGCTTGGCCTTCCACTGCAAACTCAGAGAAAGGAAAAATTTCAATGTGATTTATCTAAAACCAAGCAGACAAGCAACCAAATCTGGGCCAATGAACAATGAAAGACCATCGAGTGACCAAAAAAATTAATATATTTACTGGTATATCTATATATAAATCAAATTCAATAAAATAGAAATATATATGAAACACTGAACAAAATAAAAAAATAGAAATTTTTAAGTCATTCACATGATCATCCCTAGTTGCAGTCTAACCCACTTGGGAGATTTCGTGTAGTGGATCAATTTATCCTTTCCTGAATTTTGGTAGATATCGTCAATCAAACTCTCCAGATTCACCAATACCTAAAAATCCAAAAGAGGCCAGCAATAATTGTTCCCTGTTTCCTTTATTTTGTTTATCGCAATAAGTGTGATATTTCTAGCAACTAACGGTGGCTTACCCACGCCAACTACGTTGCAGATGCAAAGTAAAAAAAAAAAATGCAAAAAGTAATGAACCACGCAGTTAAGCCCCAACGATTTATCGTTGCAATAAAACGGGGTATATCGATATTAAGATGAATATGAAACCAGATTCTTTCCAAAATTATTAATAGATACGATAAAATATGAACTATAGCCGATAAAAAAGCTATAAAAAAATTCATTCGGTAAATCAAACTATAACGGTAAGCTGAATCTGCTTAATTACAATCAAATATACGGTAATATGGAAAACGATAAATTAAGCAATTTCTAACTGATAATTTCCCGATAAAGATAAAGAATTTCCCCAAGAAAAAAATTTAACTCAGAACAAAATCCGCTCACGTCTTGTCACTTCGGTAGCCGGAAAAGAAGAGATAGCAAAATCTGCTTCCTTCGACAAGCATTTCTCCCACTTGTCCAATGATAGAAGTGAGGAAAGGAAATGGCATGTTAAATTTCAAATTTTATTAAGCGGGAAAGCACGAAGATAATTTCGATAAAAGAACAAAGCAAAATTTTACTAATTAAATCGTAGATAAAATTTTATTAATGACAGTTTCCTTCTTCCCTACAAAATTATATTTATTTAATATTTCCAGTTTGGACGGAACTTACATCAAAATAGCACGTGATATTCGTTTTGTCAAAATATTATCTCCCAAAATCATAGGGACAGAGTTGGACATATATTTTCCAATCGAATTACCTGTTATTTAGCAATTAAAAGCGATAAAGCGATTGCCTAAGCGACTAAAATTATTAAGGTAAAGAGACTGCTTTATTACGGTAGAACTCAATTCAGAAAACGATATAATTAGAAAAGTGATTTGAAAATAAAAAAGGTAATTTATTAATGCCAGAAATATGAGTAAATATCCATGTAACAGGGAGAACGGCAATAACTAATTCATTCCAACGAACATAACGTTGGTGGCTAATGTTACTTTTTTTGTAGTTTTGGTCACATTATGCAGCCTAGTTTATAAGTGTAGTTTTCTTGAAAAGTTTACTTTAATTTAAAAATCTTATGAGAAGAGGATTAATTCATGCAGTTTTGGTGTGGTTTTTCTATTAAAAATAATACCAGTGGATAAAATAGATCCTTTTGCATTACATTGTATCCGAGATCTTTCCAAATCATATGTAAATATCTTCCTATCCTTCTCTGATTTGACATAGTTTCGGAAATATTGCTTCAAAAAATTATGCGCTAATACGAAATATATTTCAGAAATACCTACGTCATAAATGATTTATTTACAAAAAGAAATCACATTCTCGATTAAATAATTCTGTTTACTGAATACAAATTTTCAGAGTTTATCACAGGGTGTGTTTATTTTTTCAAGGCCGACGTTCTTTATTGAAGTATTTAAAGTATTTATGTAGTGGCAGGAAGCGATGTTGCCGCCTAAAATGTAATTTGAATTTTCTTGGTTATTAAGGCCTACATACCATAATGGTATTAGAGTTTTTTATTTGGTTTAGTGTATACTACCTAAAATACATGCACTCAAACTATTTATACCCTGTATATTAGACTGAGCCATAAAAAGCATTTTTTTTAACGTTTAATTATTGTTTAAAAAAAGTTTTCATGAAATTTTGAGCATTTAATAACAATATTAAGTGATGTATCATCGCAATTGTTCACATTTTAACAGTTAGCGCATTTTTTGCAAAATTTTAATTCGAGTTTTGTCTATAGGTCTTTGTTTAAGTTTGAAAGTTATAAGTTTTGCTTTTATTATGTGTGTTTAGGTGATTTAGTTTTTGAACTACCGTGCCTAGTTTTTAGATTTTGTTTCGGAGTGTACAGTTTCGGGTGTACTTCTAGTTTCATTTTCTTTAGTAATAATTTTATTTTTATTATGCTCGATAGGAGTCTTACCTTTTCATTTATTTTATCTGTCAACGATTAATTATTTGGGACATATTCTGTAGCAATTAAAAGCCAAGAGCGTAATACTTGTATGCCCTAATAGAATGTTCAAAGGAGTTTTTGATTTTAATTGTTGTATCTTATTATTGTGTACTTCATTAAACTTTCTATGTTTTTTTAGGATTTTCTTTCCTAAGCTGCCTTAATTTTGCTATAAGTGTGTAGTGAATTATTTCTACCCGAGAGTTAAAATTTCCTGGAGTAGCGAAATGTAAAATGATTTTATGAAAATTACAAAAAATAAAAAACACTGTGATTTTTGAAATCTGTCCCATTGCCACAATTGATTGTTCGGTGTAGTCCATAAAATACATTATATGTAAGAAGATTGTCATACAATTAAATTGAATTCATTTCTTTTAAACCTAGGGCTTATTAAAATGTCCATTAATCTTAAGAGTTGTTTTATTTTCTCAGAAAAATGTGTAAACGTGAATTGTTTCCAAGGGTCGTTTTGGAGTAGGAGTTATTTGACCTTTCAAGTTTTGAGGGTATCTCTGATACTGGCATATTTGACAAATGTGACAAATATTTATATAAAGTTTTGTGTCATTTTCCATAGTAGATCAATAATATTTTTCAGAGAGTTTCTCACTTCCTAAATTCCTTTATTTGAAAACTTTACCTTCGTGTTTTATTAAATTTTGTTGCTCTTATTTGTCTATTACGTCTTGAAGACGTTACAAGATGTAGTGAAGTAAAGTTTTCGGTAAAGTAGTTATTATTTTGACTTCATCATGTTCATCAAAAGAGTATAGACAATATAATTTATCAGGGTCAAATTAAATTTCTATCAGCTCATATAACAAAAATTAAAGCGTTAGGGCTATGTGAAATTATTATTGGTTATTTGTGAGAGTTTGTAGGTGTTTTTGTAAATGTATTTATTTATTTTTGTGTTACATTTTCTTAGTTTCCTTGTTAATTTCTCAATTTTCTTGCACAGACACTTCTTCTGCAAGGTCCAAAATTTGCATTTATGTATTTTCATCTACCTACATGACTATTTTCATCACCAATGCCATTCATGTTCACATTTTCATGGAGAATTGCTCTTGAAAATGCGTCTACGGTTGATTTTCTTTTCCTTTCGTGTATTTGATCTTAACATCAAATTCGTATTCGAGTTTTGAACCTCATTAAAATCGGATTTAAAAATATCTTTCTTAAATTTTGACACTAATGAGTCCCAGTTAGTTATCAATAGTTTATTTAGTTTGCTTTATCAGTAAATATATCACATACACAGGAAAAATCTGACTTGGAGATATTTCCTAAGAAAAAAACTACTTTTTCTCTATAACGGAAAATAATTTTTTAGGTTTATAATTCAATTGTACGCTTACGGTATAACATATACTTTATATACAAGTACTGACGTTGAACTAGAAGGCAAAGCTACACGATTTGAAATTACATTATTTAAATTGGAATTAAAAATGTGCATAATGCTTCAATGCCCTTGTTAGGTATAAGTCAACTTCCAGCTTCAATGCTGTTGGTACTTTAGTACGAGAATTACCTCTATAAGGACAATAATATGTTGACAGACCTTCCAAATTATCATTAACATTGTCAGTGATGATAGAGTTGTATCGGTTTTTGTTTCAAACAGTTAAAAATTTAAATTTGTATCAGCTTTTTTACCAACATTTACACATCTTTGGCGTACTTTGGCTAAAAGTCCACAAATAATTTCACGATTGACATCCATGAGTTTTTCTGCAAACATATTTCTGACTCCTAATTCATAATTTAACACAGGTGGACTGTGGTCCTAAGAATGTAGCAAAAATTATCCAAAAATACTGCGTATCTACATTTCTATATAGGTCAACAGTTACACCGCAATACATTTAAAATAAGTATATATCGTTCAGATGTTGAAAAAAAACACAATTCTAGTCAAAATGGTAGTAGTAATACAATCTGCCAAAAATAAAAAGTAAACCAATTCACATTTTAACAGTTAGCGCATTTTTTGCAAAATTTTAATTCGAGTTTTGTCTATAGGTCTTTGTTTAAGTTTGAAAGTTATAAGTTTTGCTTTTATTATGTGTGTTTAGGTGATTTAGTTTTTGAACTACCGTGCCTAGTTTTTAGATTTTGTTTCGGAGTGTACAGTTTCGGGTGTACTTCTAGTTTCATTTTCTTTAGTAATAATTTTATTTTTATTATGCTCGATAGGAGTCTTACCTTTTCATTTATTTTATCTGTCAACGATTAATTATTTGGGACATATTCTGTAGCAATTAAAAGCCAAGAGCGTAATACTTGTATGCCCTAATAGAATGTTCAAAGGAGTTTTTGATTTTAATTGTTGTATCTTATTATTGTGTACTTCATTAAACTTTCTATGTTTTTTTAGGATTTTCTTTCCTAAGCTGCCTTAATTTTGCTATAAGTGTGTAGTGAATTATTTCTACCCGAGAGTTAAAATTTCCTGGAGTAGCGAAATGTAAAATGATTTTATGAAAATTACAAAAAATAAAAAACACTGTGATTTTTGAAATCTGTCCCATTGCCACAATTGATTGTTCGGTGTAGTCCATAAAATACATTATATGTAAGAAGATTGTCATACAATTAAATTGAATTCATTTCTTTTAAACCTAGGGCTTATTAAAATGTCCATTAATCTTAGAGTTGTTTTATTTTCTCAGAAAAATGTGTAAACGTGAATTGTTTCCAAGGGTCGTTTTGGAGTAGGAGTTATTTGACCTTTCAAGTTTTGAGGGTATCTCTGATACTGGCATATTTGACAAATGTGACAAATATTTATATAAAGTTTTGTGTCATTTTCCATAGTAGATCAATAATATTTTTCAGAGAGTTTCTCACTTCCTAAATTCCTTTATTTGAAAACTTTACCTTCGTGTTTTATTAAATTTTGTTGCTCTTATTTGTCTATTACGTCTTGAAGACGTTACAAGATGTAGTGAAGTAAAGTTTTCGGTAAAGTAGTTATTATTTTGACTTCATCATGTTCATCAAAAGAGTATGGACAATATAATTTATCAGGGTCAAATTAAATTTCTATCAGCTCATATAACAAAAATTAAAGCGTTAGGGCTATGTGAAATTATTATTGGTTATTTGTGAGAGTTTGTAGGTGTTTTTGTAAATGTATTTATTTATTTTTGTGTTACATTTTCTTAGTTTCCTTGTTAATTTCTCAATTTTCTTGCACAGACACTTCTTCTGCAAGGTCCAAAATTTGCATTTATGTATTTTCATCTACCTACATGACTATTTTCATCACCAATGCCATTCATGTTCACATTTTCATGGAGAATTGCTCTTGAAAATGCGTCTACGGTTGATTTTCTTTTCCTTTCGTGTATTTGATCTTAACATCAAATTCGTATTCGAGTTTTGAACCTCATTAAAATCGGATTTAAAAATATCTTTCTTAAATTTTGACACTAATGAGTCCCAGTTAGTTATCAATAGTTTATTTAGTTTGCTTTATCAGTAAATATATCACATACACAGGAAAAATCTGACTTGGAGATATTTCCTAAGAAAAAAACTACTTTTTCTCTATAACGGAAAATAATTTTTTAGGTTTATAATTCAATTGTACGCTTACGGTATAACATATACTTTATATACAAGTACTGACGTTGAACTAGAAGGCAAAGCTACACGATTTGAAATTACATTATTTAAATTGGAATTAAAAATGTGCATAATGCTTCAATGCCCTTGTTAGGTATAAGTCAACTTCCAGCTTCAATGCTGTTGGTACTTTAGTACGAGAATTACCTCTATAAGGACAATAATATGTTGACAGACCTTCCAAATTATCATTAACATTGTCAGTGATGATAGAGTTGTATCGGTTTTTGTTTCAAACAGTTAAAAATTTAAATTTGTATCAGCTTTTTTACCAACATTTACACATCTTTGGCGTACTTTGGCTAAAAGTCCACAAATAATTTCACGATTGACATCCATGAGTTTTTCTGCAAACATATTTCTGACTCCTAATTCATAATTTAACACAGGTGGACTGTGGTCCTAAGAATGTAGCAAAAATTATCCAAAAATACTGCGTATCTACATTTCTATATAGGTCAACAGTTACACCGCAATACATTTAAAATAAGTATATATCGTTCAGATGTTGAAAAAAAACACAATTCTAGTCAAAATGGTAGTAGTAATACAATCTGCCAAAAATAAAAAGTAAACCAATTCACATTTTAACAGTTAGCGCATTTTTTGCAAAATTTTAATTCGAGTTTTGTCTATAGGTCTTTGTTTAAGTTTGAAAGTTATAAGTTTTGCTTTTATTATGTGTGTTTAGGTGATTTAGTTTTTGAACTACCGTGCCTAGTTTTTAGATTTTGTTTCGGAGTGTACAGTTTCGGGTGTACTTCTAGTTTCATTTTCTTTAGTAATAATTTTATTTTTATTATGCTCGATAGGAGTCTTACCTTTTCATTTATTTTATCTGTCAACGATTAATTATTTGGGACATATTCTGTAGCAATTAAAAGCCAAGAGCGTAATACTTGTATGCCCTAATAGAATGTTCAAAGGAGTTTTTGATTTTAATTGTTGTATCTTATTATTGTGTACTTCATTAAACTTTCTATGTTTTTTTAGGATTTTCTTTCCTAAGCTGCCTTAATTTTGCTATAAGTGTGTAGTGAATTATTTCTACCCGAGAGTTAAAATTTCCTGGAGTAGCGAAATGTAAAATGATTTTATGAAAATTACAAAAAATAAAAAACACTGTGATTTTTGAAATCTGTCCCATTGCCACAATTGATTGTTCGGTGTAGTCCATAAAATACATTATATGTAAGAAGATTGTCATACAATTAAATTGAATTCATTTCTTTTAAACCTAGGGCTTATTAAAATGTCCATTAATCTTAGAGTTGTTTTATTTTCTCAGAAAAATGTGTAAACGTGAATTGTTTCCAAGGGTCGTTTTGGAGTAGGAGTTATTTGACCTTTCAAGTTTTGAGGGTATCTCTGATACTGGCATATTTGACAAATGTGACAAATATTTATATAAAGTTTTGTGTCATTTTCCATAGTAGATCAATAATATTTTTCAGAGAGTTTCTCACTTCCTAAATTCCTTTATTTGAAAACTTTACCTTCGTGTTTTATTAAATTTTGTTGCTCTTATTTGTCTATTACGTCTTGAAGACGTTACAAGATGTAGTGAAGTAAAGTTTTCGGTAAAGTAGTTATTATTTTGACTTCATCATGTTCATCAAAAGAGTATGGACAATATAATTTATCAGGGTCAAATTAAATTTCTATCAGCTCATATAACAAAAATTAAAGCGTTAGGGCTATGTGAAATTATTATTGGTTATTTGTGAGAGTTTGTAGGTGTTTTTGTAAATGTATTTATTTATTTTTGTGTTACATTTTCTTAGTTTCCTTGTTAATTTCTCAATTTTCTTGCACAGACACTTCTTCTGCAAGGTCCAAAATTTGCATTTATGTATTTTCATCTACCTACATGACTATTTTCATCACCAATGCCATTCATGTTCACATTTTCATGGAGAATTGCTCTTGAAAATGCGTCTACGGTTGATTTTCTTTTCCTTTCGTGTATTTGATCTTAACATCAAATTCGTATTCGAGTTTTGAACCTCATTAAAATCGGATTTAAAAATATCTTTCTTAAATTTTGACACTAATGAGTCCCAGTTAGTTATCAATAGTTTATTTAGTTTGCTTTATCAGTAAATATATCACATACACAGGAAAAATCTGACTTGGAGATATTTCCTAAGAAAAAAACTACTTTTTCTCTATAACGGAAAATAATTTTTTAGGTTTATAATTCAATTGTACGCTTACGGTATAACATATACTTTATATACAAGTACTGACGTTGAACTAGAAGGCAAAGCTACACGATTTGAAATTACATTATTTAAATTGGAATTAAAAATGTGCATAATGCTTCAATGCCCTTGTTAGGTATAAGTCAACTTCCAGCTTCAATGCTGTTGGTACTTTAGTACGAGAATTACCTCTATAAGGACAATAATATGTTGACAGACCTTCCAAATTATCATTAACATTGTCAGTGATGATAGAGTTGTATCGGTTTTTGTTTCAAACAGTTAAAAATTTAAATTTGTATCAGCTTTTTTACCAACATTTACACATCTTTGGCGTACTTTGGCTAAAAGTCCACAAATAATTTCACGATTGACATCCATGAGTTTTTCTGCAAACATATTTCTGACTCCTAATTCATAATTTAACACAGGTGGACTGTGGTCCTAAGAATGTAGCAAAAATTATCCAAAAATACTGCGTATCTACATTTCTATATAGGTCAACAGTTACACCGCAATACATTTAAAATAAGTATATATCGTTCAGATGTTGAAAAAAAACACAATTCTAGTCAAAATGGTAGTAGTAATACAATCTGCCAAAAATAAAAAGTAAACCAATTCACATTTTAACAGTTAGCGCATTTTTTGCAAAATTTTAATTCGAGTTTTGTCTATAGGTCTTTGTTTAAGTTTGAAAGTTATAAGTTTTGCTTTTATTATGTGTGTTTAGGTGATTTAGTTTTTGAACTACCGTGCCTAGTTTTTAGATTTTGTTTCGGAGTGTACAGTTTCGGGTGTACTTCTAGTTTCATTTTCTTTAGTAATAATTTTATTTTTATTATGCTCGATAGGAGTCTTACCTTTTCATTTATTTTATCTGTCAACGATTAATTATTTGGGACATATTCTGTAGCAATTAAAAGCCAAGAGCGTAATACTTGTATGCCCTAATAGAATGTTCAAAGGAGTTTTTGATTTTAATTGTTGTATCTTATTATTGTGTACTTCATTAAACTTTCTATGTTTTTTTAGGATTTTCTTTCCTAAGCTGCCTTAATTTTGCTATAAGTGTGTAGTGAATTATTTCTACCCGAGAGTTAAAATTTCCTGGAGTAGCGAAATGTAAAATGATTTTATGAAAATTACAAAAAATAAAAAACACTGTGATTTTTGAAATCTGTCCCATTGCCACAATTGATTGTTCGGTGTAGTCCATAAAATACATTATATGTAAGAAGATTGTCATACAATTAAATTGAATTCATTTCTTTTAAACCTAGGGCTTATTAAAATGTCCATTAATCTTAGAGTTGTTTTATTTTCTCAGAAAAATGTGTAAACGTGAATTGTTTCCAAGGGTCGTTTTGGAGTAGGAGTTATTTGACCTTTCAAGTTTTGAGGGTATCTCTGATACTGGCATATTTGACAAATGTGACAAATATTTATATAAAGTTTTGTGTCATTTTCCATAGTAGATCAATAATATTTTTCAGAGAGTTTCTCACTTCCTAAATTCCTTTATTTGAAAACTTTACCTTCGTGTTTTATTAAATTTTGTTGCTCTTATTTGTCTATTACGTCTTGAAGACGTTACAAGATGTAGTGAAGTAAAGTTTTCGGTAAAGTAGTTATTATTTTGACTTCATCATGTTCATCAAAAGAGTATGGACAATATAATTTATCAGGGTCAAATTAAATTTCTATCAGCTCATATAACAAAAATTAAAGCGTTAGGGCTATGTGAAATTATTATTGGTTATTTGTGAGAGTTTGTAGGTGTTTTTGTAAATGTATTTATTTATTTTTGTGTTACATTTTCTTAGTTTCCTTGTTAATTTCTCAATTTTCTTGCACAGACACTTCTTCTGCAAGGTCCAAAATTTGCATTTATGTATTTTCATCTACCTACATGACTATTTTCATCACCAATGCCATTCATGTTCACATTTTCATGGAGAATTGCTCTTGAAAATGCGTCTACGGTTGATTTTCTTTTCCTTTCGTGTATTTGATCTTAACATCAAATTCGTATTCGAGTTTTGAACCTCATTAAAATCGGATTTAAAAATATCTTTCTTAAATTTTGACACTAATGAGTCCCAGTTAGTTATCAATAGTTTATTTAGTTTGCTTTATCAGTAAATATATCACATACACAGGAAAAATCTGACTTGGAGATATTTCCTAAGAAAAAAACTACTTTTTCTCTATAACGGAAAATAATTTTTTAGGTTTATAATTCAATTGTACGCTTACGGTATAACATATACTTTATATACAAGTACTGACGTTGAACTAGAAGGCAAAGCTACACGATTTGAAATTACATTATTTAAATTGGAATTAAAAATGTGCATAATGCTTCAATGCCCTTGTTAGGTATAAGTCAACTTCCAGCTTCAATGCTGTTGGTACTTTAGTACGAGAATTACCTCTATAAGGACAATAATATGTTGACAGACCTTCCAAATTATCATTAACATTGTCAGTGATGATAGAGTTGTATCGGTTTTTGTTTCAAACAGTTAAAAATTTAAATTTGTATCAGCTTTTTTACCAACATTTACACATCTTTGGCGTACTTTGGCTAAAAGTCCACAAATAATTTCACGATTGACATCCATGAGTTTTTCTGCAAACATATTTCTGACTCCTAATTCATAATTTAACACAGGTGGACTGTGGTCCTAAGAATGTAGCAAAAATTATCCAAAAATACTGCGTATCTACATTTCTATATAGGTCAACAGTTACACAGCAATACATTTAAAATAAGTATATATCGTTCAGATGTTGAAAAAAAACACAATTCTAGTCAAAATGGTAGTAGTAATACAATCTGCCAAAAATAAAAAGTAAACCAATTTATGAATGAGCTATTATAATTTCATCTTGGACTAATTAAAACTTTCCAATTTACAAGTCCAGTCCAGAGTCAGTGTACAATTCAAACAAAATAATAATAATAAAATGCAGGTCAACCAAATGCTTTATAGTTCTACCTAGGTAAATTTTGTCGCAAAAATAATCACCTTATACATTTCAAGTATGTATCATAAATGAGCATTTTTTATTAATTATGTGCTCTACATTTAACACAAACTTGAATATATGGTGTCAGTAAATAGGAAACATAAAATTAATTGGTACGTAAATCCATACGTTACACGCAAAGCGTTGATCTCAACAGCTAAAAATGTACATATTTAAAAAACATGTATACTGTACGAAATCAGAGCCTAATTCATAATGGCAATCATAAATTGGCACCATTGCCAAAAACTGTAAGTAATATACAACAACTTTAAAATAATATATTAGAAACTCTAAGGTAGAATTGTTAACGCAGAAAGTCTAAAGTAAGATATTAGTCCATTTTAAACACGTCAAAGTCATCTTTTTAATTGAATTACTTCAACTAAATTCACTAAAAACAAAGGCATTATTCTTGGTAAAATGTTACTTACCTAAGTACTAAATTCCATCCTTATCAATTTAAATTAGGCCCTATTTTTGTGATGTTATCATTCTAACGTGACAATTTTCTGACATCTAATTTTTATAAAAATCCGTATTTATACGATAGACAAGACGAGTCTATCTCGTTCAAGTTCTAGAACCACACGAAGAAGTTCTTATCCCTTGAGCAAACCGTTCGAGGAGAAACTGATCAAGAGCATTGGCAGTCAGAGGACAACATGATGATACTTATTCAATTAAAAAGTCAGCGCAGTATGTCGAAGTTACAAATCTCGCATTAAATACAATTATTATGTACCTTAAGAGCTGTCTGGCATAATTAGATATATCTGCAACCAACACGCAAGAAGGTTTCTTAACGTAAAGTTTTAACAAATGTATCAATGTATATTCTGTTTTGAAAATTAAAAATATTAGTCCCAGTAGATGTTATTTATTTGTGTATTTTTTTATTAATTGTTTTGTTTGTTTGTGTTACTAATTAAATTAGTTGATCAAAGTTTCTTTTTAAATTTTTAATTCCTCTTGCCTCTTTGGTTTAAATTTCTGGAGCTCACCTTATATTTGAAATCCAAATATTCAATTATGTCCTGTTGTTCGCTTGTGGTGGCAACAGTATCTTGTTTGTTTTCAACTAATGTAGTCACGAGATTTTCCAATTCAATTTTACGGATCTCATCATCAAGTTGTACCAACTGAGCTCTTTTTGTTTAATCGTCATCAAATTTATCGGTAACCTTTTTAAAAATTTCGTTTATCTCACTTCCAGCAATGGGTGTCATACTTACTGATTAATTTCGTTAATTTCTACGTAGATAAACTACGTAGGTATGACTTCTTATGGAAGGATTATTATATATTCCGTCAGAATATTATAAATTATTTAACGTCCAAAATAAATGCCTCCTTTATTTACAATCGTACGTTAAAAACACAAAATAGTTCTAACACAACTGTCAAGGAACCTCTGCTTCCAACTTTGAAGGTTATCTCGACTTCAACTGATTCACAAACTGTCTGTTTTTTTTTCAATCGATCCCTTTATATACGTATCGTTTTGTGTAGAAAGAATAATGCACTGTGTTTTTTACCAAACATAACAAACGTCTTGTTTTACGAGAAAACACTAGTCGTTTCTTGTTTTTTGTCAAATTTTTGTGTTATATATAATATCTGAAAGGTTCTAGGCTTTTTAAAAAAGCAATAGCATGGTGTGAAAGCATTATTTTAATAACAGTTTGGACCCCTTGTTTAAAATGCCGGGTCAAAATTAAGCATCGTAATAATACGTTAGAATTAAGATTCTAGAATTAATTTAACACTGATAATTTTTGAATTGCAGGTTCTTTGCTACCTTTGATATAAAATATTCTAAAAATAGTGTCTTATTTCCTTAACACACTGAGGATATTTATACTAAATAAGTGACTATACGACTGTAATCACGGAATATTTGAAAGAATCGAAAAACAAGTTTAATCTAGTTCAGATATGGCAAATTATGTTATGTAAAACATCCTACGAAACTAAAGCAACCTGAATAAAACAATGTGCTCTTGTTAGAAACCATGGTGAGGTATTCAATTAATGAGTCAGCAGTTAACTTATTTTCATTACTTTCTGTAAGTTGGAACACATTTCGTTGTACAAATATTAGATTTGCTTATTTAGCCAACTACTTTAGTTTAAATAATATGAAAATTTTAAAGTAGAGGATGGAATGTTCTTGCTTCCAATATGTCGCCCTGAAGCGGTTGCTCAATCATCGACGCATGGCAATGAGTGCCGCAGAGCGTAACTACCTTGCACTTAAAAACTCCTTGTTAATTAATTTTAACTTGAAGCAAACAATTCTAAAATATTTTTATTAAAGACAATATGAGTCCACCATTCGTTTATATGTTAAAAACATTCCCTAAGCACTTTTTTAGGTAAGTTTGAAACTCTTCTTATTTGGGTAATATCAGAAGTTGTGGTGGGCCTTTAGGAGGGAAGGCAATTTAGAATTAAACTACGAATCAATGCTATTTTCGATAGCAGCCTAAATGAACAACAACAAAAAAAGTTATATTTCTATATTCATAAAAAACAACTGAAGAGTCCTTATATTTCAAATATTTCAAAAGTTTCAGGATCTAAATGAGATCTCATTTTCAATGGTAATAAAACCTAACACAACTGAACGAGAAAATGAAAAACGGGGTCCGATTTAGACCGTGAAACCTTTAGACTATTTGAAATATATAGATTTTCAAGACATTATTCAGAAAAAATAGAAAAATGTAAACCAGAGATACCACAAGTGTCATTCAGAAAACAACAAAAGAATATTTGATGAAACAATTAATTTAGGAGGGCATTAAAAAACCAGATGTAATTCGTACAGTCACAATTTTCTTATTTATGTACATTACTTTCAATTTATACTTTAATATATGATTTATTAACTAATTCGTCATAGCTGCAGGGTTTTAATTTAGTAAATGGTAATTTTTATTACAATTATTGAATTTTATTATTGTATTAATTACCATACTTATAGCCAAGCCTTCGAATTTAGTAAATTTATGTTGACAATATTAATTACTTTGGAGTATTATTCTGATACTGATTTGAAAACATAGGACTAGTGAAAGCAAATGAGGATGATATTTTATTATGGAACAAGACATAGCAAACAACTCCTCATTTCATCTGAAATTAAGAAAAAAGTCATCGTAGTCGAAGAAGGGCTGTGGTCATCTTCCGAAGAATGATGCGAATGTCAAGCTAATAAATAAAATGCTTATGATAACCAACTTGAGAAAAAATTCTGCGTACTAGAAGTGAGTGTCGTTGTCATCTTCAACTTCGTCGTCATCATCTTGCAGTAGTTATTGAAAAAGAAACTCGTGGCAATGTCTTTGAAGAAAGGTATTCTGATGCCCGGGTCGGCGCAAGGTATGGAATGACATACCTGGTGAGAGCGGCTCATCAAAGACAGAATGCAGTCTTTGCGATGTGCCATTGTTTTCACACACTGAATCGTCGCAAAATCAAGGGCGGCTAAGAGCAGCGTACTCTTTGATTCGCATTGCCAACGTCATTTGTTACCAGACAAACGAGTATCGTTCGGTACGGCTGTTACTTGATGTGGTGGTGTGCCGAAGAGAAGTGAGTTATTAACATAGGTCGGTGGACAGGCACTTGCTTTCGAATTCGATCTCGTTAATTTTAAGGACGAATATGATATGAATTTAAACTAAGAAGTGATGGTGATGGCAGGAAATTCAGAAAATTCGAAATTCCAACCAAAGTTAAATAGCATATTAGCATATTTCGCACAATGTAATGGAAAACTTTACACTTTTTAATAAATGAGCTTAGAAATAAACTTACCAAAAGTTACAATATTCTTCCTGACCGCAAAATATGTCAGGTTCTGAATAATTGTCGTAATATTGCCCACTATGATTTCATAATACTTATAACCCTACTATCAATTAATTATTGCAAGATGTTATAAGTATTAATTGGTGAGAATGTTGCTCAAGAGTGCTGCCTCTAGACACTACAAATGAAGTGTTCTTAAAGTTCTTAAAGAAGGCTCTAGGTCTAAAATACTGAACATAAATGTGCATGCTATCTATAGCATTACAAAAGCTTTTGAGATCGGCTAAGTTGAATTACTAATAAATCACTTAAATAAATCAACACGCTTGTGACGTGGTTCAATTCGAATGTTAGTGCACTTATTGACAAATTTAATTATACAACATACCAAATTCAGTAAAATCGTTTAGAATACCATTTGCAGAATTGTAGAATATATCAATCTATTACTCATTGGACTGTCGTAAATTGATGTGGAAAACCTAAAATCTGTGAACAGTTTTTCTTGTTATAAGATATGCATTGTTTCACGAAATTATAAATTGCAGAATTGTATAATGGTGGATGCGCCTGTACAATAGTACATTTTCAAAACAAGAGAAATGGTAATGGCAACCATCCAAAATTATACAACAAAATCTAACTTGTCTCTAATGTTGTTCTTATACTGCTATTCAAATGATCGTAAAAATTACTGATGGGTTTAAATTGTTGTCTTTGAGAAAAGCTTTTTACGGAGTTATAACGCCTCCACAACAGATAAATACACAGAATATACAATCGACATATATGTACCAAGGGAGAATGGTTGATCATATCACTTACTTCTTTTAAAAAATCTGTGGGAAAAACTTTCTGCAAAAGATAACCAATAATCTGGGCAATTTCTCCCGATTATAGGTACTTTGTTCCATTACAATTACAATGACAAATGTGAAGGCACAATCTCAATGAACGATCTAATCAGTCAAGGACTTCTCCAATCTTTTCGAAATAATTTATAACATTATATTTTCAACGATGTGCTAATACTTAAAAGGGTGATTTTTGGACCAAATTTAATATGACCGTATCTTCTAAACGTCTTAACTTTTGAGATACAGAGTGGTAACGTTTTCATTTTTGTTATAATAACTGTTATACTATTGTAGATATCTATGTGAAACTTGATAGACAGTTTGTATGCATCAAGATGCATTTTCTGATAAGGAAACAATTATTATTATTTCTACCAATGACAGACGTACTGGTCAGCGCTGAATATTTTTAGTGTAAAAAACCTACTCCACAGCTCTCTCTTAAAATAAAAAATATATGTGAATTCTCCATTCATTTCGAATCAAATTTGATCTCTTGACTTATGGTCATTGCTTAAAAGAATAAAAATTCGTTTACTTCAGAGTGAAATCGCTTCAAATCCGATGATCTGACTGTTGTGTAGAAAACATTTTTAGTATTTTCGAACTATTGGGTTCACTTATTATCATTTGATAATTAATTCAGTAATACGTAACTAATTTTACCAGAGGAAAACACTCAAGTGTCTATAATTCACATAAACGCACGAGCTAGACAAATGGGTGTATTTGACGTACATGAACATTTGGTAATTCTCATCTCCTATACATTATATGGCTACAACAGTCCCTAAATATACATTTTGGTATTTAAAATGGAGAGCAACACACATATGACGTGTTTGATATTTCCGATATTTGATATTACTGTTCGATATCAGTGACATTTTTAATATTTTTTGGGAACTTAATATTTTTGACATTTTCAATGTTTGGCAGTTAGACAGTTTCACTATTTTCTAGGTTTATAATATTTTTGTCTTTTTTTTAATTTATTTTCATTTCATAAGTTTGTCTCACTTAAATTTTTTTATATTTCCGACATTTTCTAATTGGTTTTAAGATTCATCTGCGATTAATCAGATATAAAAATCTTTTCTGTCCCATCCCTTCCATAAATTCAATACTGGCAAAATAATCTCAGTTAATCAATTCTTATTCAATGAATAACAGGTACACATGCACCATTTTTTGTTTCCTAAAAATTATTTTCTACAAATTTAGAGAAGTAATATCATAATTCTCATATCTGTATTATTTTCGGTTCCCGAGACAGTGATTTCTCTTAAAAAATTGCCCATTTCCCCTATCGGAAACTGAATTTTCGCAAAATGCTTTATCTATTTTAGAAGACTATATATATATATATATATATATATATATATATAGTCTATATCGCGGAAACTAAATGTTTTAGGTTTGCATAATTCTCGTAGCCTTCTGCTTTCGCTTCTAGTTACTCGAATACTAAGATTTTCAGAAGCACTCCTGCTGTTATATAGTCGCGGCTCGGCGCCTATTGGTTGGCACCGTGAATGGCTGCGTGTGATTGGCCCTGGGCGCTCAGTGGGCACGCCTCCCGCCTGCTGATTTGTTACTTCCGGTTGAGTTGTTACTGGACGGATCCGGGCCGGTACGGTGTTTAATAGAATTTTCCAACAATTCGATAAGCTCTGGATTTCATTGCGTGCGTTTAGACTGTGAGGCCCCTTCGCTATTTCAATTGCCTCTCTTACGAGTCTTGATTTCGGGTGTTCTATATTTGCTAGTACTTTGGTGTTCTCAAAGTCTATTCGGTGTAACATCGTGGTGGCGTGTTCCGTAATGCATGTTGTTTTTTCCTGCTTTCTTAAAGCGTTCTGGTGTTCATCACGTCTAGCTTGAATTCTTCTACTAGTTTGCCCCACATAGGTTTTATGACAGTCTGCACATGGAATCTCGTACTCTAACTGTTGTTCTAAAGGGATCCTCGTCTTCGGAGTCCTCAAAACCGTGCTTATTTTTCTGTCTGTATTGAAAATAGTATGGATCTTGTGTCTCCGTAGAATTCTTGCAATACTGTCCGTGGTCCCCTTGACATACGGTAAATAAGCCTTGGTTATTGGTGTCTCATGCTCCTCGTCTGTTTGTCCGTTATATCTCAGAGCTGTTTTTATACTGTCCATTTCCTGTTTGATGTTATCCTGGTCAGCTAGTCTTTGTGATCTGGTTACTAAAGTCTTGACGACGGCTTGTAGTTGGGCTGGGTGGTGATGAGAATTAGCATGAAGGAATCTGTTGGTGTGAGTTGCTTTCCTATATACTGTATGGCCAAGGGTTCCATCTTCCTTCCTATTTATGAGAACGTCAAGGAATGGCAGTTGATTGTTGGCTTCAACCTCCATGGTAAATTTTATTTTGTGATGGATGCCATTAAGGTGGTCTAAAAAAGTATTGAGGTGTTCCCTCCCATGAGGCCAAATCACAAATGTACATATCGCAACCACAAACTGGGTTTAAAAGTTGTTGTTCTTAGTGCCAACTCCTCAAAGTTGTCCATAAAAAGGTTCGCTATAACTGGTGAGAGTGGCGATCCCATTGGAGCTCCTTCCACTTGTTTGTATCGTTGGTTCTCGTAAACAAAATAGGTGTTCATCAGACAGTGCCTTGTTAAGTCTACAAGGTGTTAAGGGTGGTTTGTATTTTTCTATTATGATATCCAAGGCTTCGTCGATAGGGATGTTGGTGAAAAGGGACACTACGTCAAAACTTACAAGTAGACACTCTGGTTGTAAGACCGTTTTTCTCAGTATTTCGATGAAATGTGTCGAATTTTTCACATACGAGTCTGCCTCCTCTTCAAACGGTTGAAGTTGTTGGGCTAGATATTTGGCTAGGTGTTGTGTTGGGGATCCAACTGAGCTTACTATTGGCCTCAAAGGTGCACCTTCTTTATGTACTTTTGGCAACCCATAGAATTTCGGACATCTCGATGAGTTTTCACGCGGAATGAGTTGCAGTTGGAGATTTTTGTCGATCCTACTTGCTTGGATTTTGGCCTTGGTTGTTTTCTCCAAATAAGTTGTTGGGTCAGTAGTAATTTGTTTATATGCTGGATCTTGTAGCAATGTTTGAATTTTGTTTGAATAATTCGCTGTATCTAAAATTACAGTCGCATTTCCTTTATCAGCAGGTAGAATGACAATGTCCTTGTTGAGGCGAAGTTGTTTCAAGGCTTCATTTTCTTCTATAGATAGGTTCCTTTTGGGTGGTTTAGACTTTCTTAGAACATGTGACACATCTTGTCTAATTATTTCAGCGGTGTTCGCATCTAATTTTGAAACTGCTGTTTCCACGCCACATATTATGCTCTCTGTTGGTATGTGAGAGGGAGCAATAGCGTAATTGAATCCCTTAGCCAAGACGCCAATCGAGGAAGAGTTCAATTGGACCGAAGATAAGTTTTAAACGGTTTTATTCGTTTCCAATTGCCGTGAGGTTAGGCTGTGACCGTTATTTTCCGAGAAAAATTCGTTTTTGGGCTTGTTGGAGCTTCAATTTGTTAAATTTTGTCTGTTGTCGCATTGTTGTCAACTCTGCATTCGTTTCGGCCCTAAATTCACTAATCTCATCGAATTTATCCCATATTATTGGGTGGAGTGTATTGCTTACCTGTAGGTGGATATCAAGGAGTTTAGTATTAAGAACATCCAAATCTCTTCTGACATCACGTATGGCTTCCCTAAGTAGGGCACAACTAGCTTTCCATAAGATATTCTGTGTTTTTCTGTTGTTCTTCCAGAACTTTACCGTCATGTTTTTCGGAATAACTCCTTCATCGCGGCATCGTTCTAAAACATGTAGATCGCACTAAAGTTTGCTCTCAAATGTTTTACACAAATGAAAAGTGTTACCCCGTAGAGATTCACCATATTTGTTTTTAAGTTTTCGCGGGCACTAAATGTTTTAGGTGGTTTCCGGGAATTCATCCGCGTAGTTGATAACTGATCCATGCCGGGATCGATGCTAAAATGACGACGTTTCGGCAGAGTCACATCTGCCCTCTTCAGGTCGGTTCGCATAATTCTCGTAGCCTTCTGCTTTCGCGTCTAGTTACTCGTGAACGGCTGCGTGTGATTGGCCCTGGGCGCTCAGTGGGCACGCCTCCCGCCAGCTGATTTGTAATTTCTGTTTGAGTTGTTATTGGACGGGTCCGGGCCGGTAGGTTGTTTAATAGAATTTTCCAACAATTCGATAAGTTCTGAATTTCATTGCGTGCGGTTAGACTGTGAGGCCTCTTCGCTATTTCAATTGCCTCTCTTACGAGTCTTGATTTCGGGTGTTCTATATTTGCCAGTACTCTGGTGTTCTCAAAATTTATTCGGTGTGACATCGTGGTGGCGTGTTCCGATGGTGGATGTTGTTTTTTCCTGCTTTCTTACAGCGTTCTGATGTTCACAACGTCTAGCTTGAATTCTTCTATTAGTTTGCCCCACATAGGTTTTATGACAGTCTGCACATGGAATCTCGTACACTCCCTGTTGTTCTAAAGGGATCCTTGTCTTCGGAGTCCTCAACACCGTGCTTATTTTTCTGTCTGTATTGAAAATATTATGGATCTTGTGTCCCCGTACAATTCTTGCAATACTGTCCGTGGTCCCCTTGACATACGGTAAATAAGCCTTGGTTATTGGTGTCTCATGCTCCTCGTCTGTTTGTCTCGGTTTTGAGATAAATAAATAAATATTGATTGTATGTAGGTTTATGATAACAAAGCCTATCAGAGAGGACTAAAGATAAAGATTTTTAAGGATAAGGAAATTAAATAAAGTAAGGATAAGATATTTACTCAATAAATAATGTAAAGTGGAGTTAGATGAATAAGCAGTTAATTAATAAATAATTAATAATAAATGTTGTATGTAATAAAGGTTAATCTGGTTACCTATAGAAAGGTAAAGTCAGAAAATTGATATGTGTGAAAATAAATAATCTATAGAGTAAAATATAATAATAATAAAAAAACATACCTTGTTAGTAATTGGACTACTAATAGAATCTGTTATTAATAATAAAATAATATTTTTATAATTTAAAATACAGGTGAAGTAACATCCAAGGCTTATCCAAACGTAGTAACCAGACATTTGACAAAAATTCATTCTCTAAAAAAAAGAAAAAAATAGTAGTTATATAAAATTAAATTAACAGAATGTAAGTAGGATAAAATTTGTGTCGGTAGGATAAAAAGGTAGGAAGAAACTACAGGGAAATATGTTAAGAAGTAGGGTTATTATGTAAAGAGAGAAATCACAATTTCAGTCACTAAATTTCAGTAAAAGATATAAAATAAATTGATTAGTAAAGTACCATAACTATAAATTAAATACTATAAATTAATTTAGGAATAGAAAAGGAATAGAAATCAATAGAAGGAAAACATTAACATATGTAACACATTTAAATTAGAAGATTTAAGTGATAAAAAAATTGGAATATATCCAGCTTCATAATAATATATCAATACAAGGAATAGGAGTCAATAAGCATGATTTATTAGATAGGAAGGCGAAAAATAACAGATTTTGAGAGAAAATAAAAAAATTACAGATTCATCTGACAGATCAAACTTTGAAATTAAATTACAAAGTTAATACTGAATAAATAGGAAAACCTATAGATAGAAATGTTTAAGAAAAGTAGATTCATGTAATTAGTAATAACAAATTTGTATAGATTAAAATTATTTTTAAAATAATTATGTAAATAATCAGTAACATTCATTTGTTTTGATTATCATATAAAAATAATCACAAACCTGTCAAATTCTCTTTTGAATTTTGATCTTGGAAGTGTTAACATCGTTCCTGTGCGTGTTTTAAAAAACCCATCAAGACGCTTGTGAAAATTTTTGTTTCAACAAACTTTGTGGTAAAGAAGCTAATTCAGACATCTTGAATTTGTTAAAAGTTTCATAAATCCAGAAAAAGCAATTTTGGTGAACTCGTACGTTTAAAACCACAAAATCCATAAAAGTGACAGAACATAAATCACATATTACAAAGTTTTGAGTCGTGGTCAGAGAGCTGATGTGTAATAAACTATACAGTGCGACAAAACCAGCATTAGAGCATACCAAAAATCATAATGGAGCGGTATTGAAAAGGTGAACCGGATATATTTGTATCAAGGGAAAAACGAGTTGGAGGAGAAAATTATGCAGAAGCAATGAAGTTAAGGAAGGACAAGTTGTAAATAGATAAGGTATTTACGAAAAAAAAATCTGTTGAAAATAATAAAGAAAATGTGTATGATTTGTTAGAATTAGTTTTATGTATAATTTAATTGTTGATTTAGTAAATAAGTAAATACTCTATCTCCACTTAAAGTAAATAAAAAAAATAATTTATACAGTAGATAATTTTGAAGGTATGTTGTTAATAATTAAAAAGAGTTCATGTTAATTGTTCTAAATATTTCATTTTTAAATATAATAAAAAATTAGTAAATTTTTAATTTCCAAATTTATTTGTTGTTAAAGTAAATTTTAAAGTACATAGAAAGAAAAATAATTAATGATAAAAAAATTTTCAAGTTGATATAAATAAGATAAAGATAGAAAAAGGTAAGTGAAAATCAAATATAAATTTATTTTAATGCCTGAATTTGCATACAATTAATAAATCAATAAACTAATGATATATTTTTTTTTATAAAACCAAATTAAATTAAAAATGCTAGCCGAAAATTTTTTTTTTTTAAAGTAGTAATTAAATCACTAAAAATTGTGAAGATATCGAAAAATCATAATTAGATATAAAATTCCATAACAAAATATATATATATATATATATATATATATATATATATATATATACTACTTTACAGCAGTATTACTTTCTACTTCTAAGATAATGAATTCTCCATAAAAAATAGTGACCCCCATTTCCCCCATTTAATACTTCAAATTTCCCAAAATTATAAATCTCTCTTCTATTTATTTTAGAAGACTATATACAGGGTGAGTTTTTTTTTCATGAGCAGTATAGGGATCTCGGAAACTAGCGGAGGTAGAACAATGGTTAAATTGAGAAAGATTTGCTGTTTTACTGGCCCAATTTAATGACATTTTCGGATTTTTGTAAAAAGTCAAGGCTTACTAGATATTTTGAAAAAACGAAATTATGTCGATTTAGTCAAATCCCTCTAGCTTCTTTGTTTTTGATTTTATAAAAAAAGTGTAAATATCAGAAATGCAGGGAATTGTATCCCGAATATGATTGGCATGCCCTCGTTTGCGTGACAGCTCTCGTTTTCGAGATATGACACAAACTTATCTTTTTTTGAATGGAAACCATAGTACGCTATGACCTCAAAAAATCGGACATTTTTAGAGCTTTTCAACGATATATACTCGATATAGTTATTCATAAAAATAACGGAGTTATGAATGCTTTCCTCTCTTATTTTTACTTTTAACGTCGTTAGTCATGAAATAGATTGATTTATTAATAACTATTCCAAAAAACATTGAACAATTTTTTATTACGTATATCATATATAACAAGAAAACTAAATAAGTAGGTACTTACTAAAAACTTAAGAAATTAAAGTACATAATAATTACAATTTATGTTCGAAAATTCCACCATTGTTATTTAGAGAAAAATTGCATCTTTTAAAGATTGACATTACCGCTTTCCTCACAGACCGCATAAAAATTTCTTCAATTGCTTGTAATACCGCCTCCCTTAGGTTACCAACTGTCTCATACTTTCATTTGTATATTTTGTTTTTTAGCGCACCCCATAAATATAAGTCTATAACTGCCAAATCGGGAGACCAGGGTGGCCATTCGCGTGGGCTATTTCTTCCTATCCAAGAGTTTGGATAGATATTATCTAAGTGCTGTCTTACTAATAACGAGTTATGAGCAGGTGCTCCATCATGTTGGAACCACTCAATTTCTAAACGAGTTCTCAAATTCAAATTATGCAACATGTCTTGAAAAATGTATTGCAAGAAATGCAAGTAGCGCTCCCCAGTAAGTGATTCGTCATAGATAAAAGGCCCCAGAATAGTAGACCCTATGATACCACACCAAACATTATAACCAAATTTTATGTGGGGTCGTCTTTGTTCTACATGGAAAGGGTTTTCTTTAGCCCAGATATGCTCATTGTGTCTATTGAACATACCGCCGTTAGTAAATATAGTTTCATCTGACCATAACACCTTTAATGGAAACTGTGGATTGTCAAGGCACATGTATCTAAACCATGTACAAAACAAAATACGTCGATATTCATCACCAGCATGCAAAGTTTGAGAAACTGAAATTTTGTACGGGTGGAACTTGTGCGCTTTCAGTACCTTAACTAGAGTTCGTTGAGAGGTGCCAGCTTCTGCCGCAATCTCACTAGTTGATGTAGATGGATTTTGATTTACCATTACCAAAACATTTATTTGTGCTGCTTCGTTAATATGATTACGTTCCTTTGGAGGTTTAGTAAAAGATCCATATCTGCGTAAACTATCGTAAAGCCTCTTAAATGTACATAGAGCAGGTTGACGACGATTAAAATATCTATGAAAGTATTCCTCAGCTGCACGAACAGAATTTTTATAGCATGTTATATAACATTCCACCATATTCAGTTTTTCTTCATTAGAATATTCCATTTTATCACGAAAACTTGTCAATATCGACTGTCAGTTCAGACTACTAATGGAATTACTCTCAAATGAGGAAACTTCAAAGTGAAAACAATCTTTTTCATGGCTACCTACGTTAAAAGTGAAAATAATAGAGAAAAGCATCCATAACTCCGTTATTTTTATGAATAACTATGTCGAATATTATATCGTTGAAAAGCTCTAAAAATATCTGATTTTTTGAGGTCGTAGCCAACTATGGTTTCCATTCAAAAAAAGATAAGTTTGTCTCATATCTCGAAAACGAGAGCTGTCACGCAAAGAGGACATGACAATCATATTTGGGATACAATTCTCTTCAATTTTGATATTTATACTTTTTTATAAAATCTAAATTAAAGAAGCTAGAGGGATTTGACTAAATCGACAGAATTTTGTCTTTTCAAAATATCTAGGAAGCCATGTCATTAAATTGGGCCATTAAAACTGCAAATCTTTCCCAATTTAACCATAGCTCTATCTCCGCTAGTTTCCGAGATCCCCATACTGATCATCAAGAAAAACTCACCCTGTATATCAATATTTTCGCCCATATTATTTTCTATTTCGAAGATATTGAATTCTCTTTAAAACAATAGTGACCTACATTTATTAATTCAATTTTTCCACTAATTTCTGGGGACCCAATATATGTATTTGGTGCGAAAATGACATTAGTGAGTCAAGACTTACAGTAGCTAAACGATAACATACCATCTATTTTTCATTTTTCTGACTTTTTTCTAAACTATCCTTGAATTATAATGAATGAGTTTTAGTGAGACTAACTAACAACAGGTAATTTTTATATATAAGATTAAGAACTAACATTATTAATAAAAATTCGTCGAACCTTCCAGTGATAGGTCGTTTACACATACCTAAAGTTGTGAACTCCTTCAAATATTTCCGGTATATACCGTATGGTTTCACTCGAGGCAACTATATGCCTTCTTAGATTATAAGTGTGATTAGGAGTTTTAGACACTTAAGACTCTAAGTGCCCCGATAAAAAAATACGACTCTGTTGATATAGAGGGATCTTGTTGGCCATTGCAGAAGTCCTCCGTGACCTTGATAATTAGATTTATGTGTTTAAATATGATCAGTACGTATTACGTTATGAAGCATTTGTGATTGATTTAATCAATAACGGTGCGTCAGATTTTTGGCGATTTGTCCCTCAAACAAAGCGATTTTTATTTTTAGGAGAAAACAATGCATCGGGGCAAGCAAATTAAGGGTTGAAATCTGCTCAGAACTGAAGAAGTGAGAGTTCAAAAATAATTTTTATATTAAGGCAAAGCAGTGGCCTACTATTTTCTCTAAAAATATATTCAATTCAAAACTCGTACTTTCGCCACAGATAGTAATAATAATTTTTATTCAAATCAGAAAATGCGTCTTATAAAAAACATTCTTAGAAATTTTTCATAGGGCAACCCATAAGTTAAGATGCCTAGAACATATGTTCATATGAAGTGTGTATCTTATCTTGTCATGTCATTAATGAACACCCTATATACCTATAATATATATATATATATATATATATATATATATATATATATATATATATTTTTGATTGAGAAGTCTTGGGTTTTTGGGACCATTGAAATAATTCTAATTTAGTTTTTCGTGGTAATTATTATATTTTACGTACGTTTCGACCAATTCTTGGTCTTTTTCAAAAATATTGTTTTTTGGAAAATTAATGACCACCTATGAAATGTATAAATAAACAAAAAACTAGTCAAATAATAAAATACTGTTACTTACATAATTTTACACACACTTAACCACTGTATATAAACTTAACATATTTGAAAAGTATTGCGCCACTACAACTAAATTTATCTGCCTGCCTTATGATAGTCAATATGCAAGATGTGTTCGCCTCTTCGGGCCGTAAAGAAATAAATCACTCGTTCGTTTGCATTTTTAAGTGTTTGGTTATATACAAGGGCGGTATAATTATTTATCAGTTTGTTTCTTTAAATAGATTGCTGTATATTGTGCTTAGATTTTTGGTATCACTTTTTGCATTTACCGTACATGGTTGTTTCTGTATATATATCATTTCATATATTTCTCGTTTAATTTGATTTGATTCAGTTTGCAAAATTTTAGTTTTTTCATAGTCAAAAGTGTGTTTTGTTTCCATCATGTGATTAGTTAAGGCAGTTTTATTTTTTTTGTCGTACTTATGACCATTAAGTCTATTTTTTAATAGCTGCGATGTTTGACGTTAATGATGATGTTTAAGATGTTATTTGTATATATATTGTATAAGTACGACAAAAAAAATAAAACTGCCTTAACTAATCACATGATGGAAACAAAACACACTTTTGACTATGAAAAAACTAAAATTTTGCAAACTGAATCAAATCAAATTAAACGAGAAATATATGAAATGATATATATACAGAAACAACCATGTACGGTAAATGCAAAAAGTGATACCAAAAATCTAAGCACAATATACAGCAATCTATTTAAAGAAACAAACTGATAAATAATTATACCGCCCTTGTATATAACCAAACACTTAAAAATGCAAACGAACGAGTGATTTATTTCTTTACGGCCCGAAGAGGCGAACACATCTTGCATATTGACTATCATAAGGCAGGCAGATAAATTTAGTTGTAGTGGCGCAATACTTTTCAAATATGTTAAGTTTATATACAGTGGTTAAGTGTGTGTAAAATTATGTAAGTAACAGTATTTTATTATTTGACTAGTTTTTTGTTTATTTATACATTTCATAGGTGGTCATTAATTTTCCAAAAAACAATATTTTTGAAAAAGACCAAGAATTGGTCGAAACGTACGTAAAATATAATAATTACCACGAAAAACTAAATTAGAATTATTTCAATGGTCCCAAAAACCCAAGACTTCTCAATCAAAAATATATAAACCGAGGACCGAGAACCATTTGGAAAGATAAAACAATTGTTCCCTTTCCACATAAAAATATATATATATATATATATGTATGTATAAGATATATGTAAAATGAATTTTTAGTAACTTAGAGAGGCTCTGTCGCTCGAAGGCATTGTAAAGCACACAAGTACCGACAAGAGAATTGAGGGGGAATGCGAGGAAGTTAACTCAGGCTGGGACGACGCAATCTTCCACGCTTCAGAGAATCAGCAATTGTTCCTAGGAATGGAACGGAAACGCACTCTTTCAAGTGTCACAGTTATGTGGCAGCCCGAAGGAGGGTGAGAGGAGAACTTATAACCTGACTTCCACTGATATTTTATTGTCTCTTTGTATTTTGATGTATTTGTAATGTATACAACACTATTACGTACTGACGTTAAATAATTTTATTTAATACACCACTAAAACATTTTTAAGTGTTTTCAGTTTATTTCGGATATTAATGTTGATGTATTTGGTGGATGTTTCATAATAGAAACGAAAACAAATCCAATAACTAATTTTAGTGTTTTAATAAAATAAATTCTGGGAAACTTTTGTGTTTTTAGCTCTGCAAATCGGTCAATATTATGTATGAGAGTAGGATTTGAACACAAAATTATACTTTGCAAGGGCTTAGATAGTGAACCTTAAATTTCACATACGAGTTATGGTTATAACATTATTATGAAAACTTGGCGTCATAACCGGACCTGGGACGATATCTGGGAAACATTACTTTGTCCTTTGCCATTTCTATTGTCGTCTCTATACTTTTTTAGGGTTACTTTATCTTATTTATGCATACTTTGTTCGCATGAGGCCTTGATTGCTACCTTTGTATAAATATATTGTATCAAAATCTATCATCTGCTGGCGCTAATGGGCTTTCAAATTGTCTTTTTTGATACCAACATATTCGTAGATTGCATACATCATAATTCTAAGATAGTGAACATACAATTCAAAATTATTTATTTAAAGGAAGATTGGGTAGTTTTAACAAGAATCATTTGATAATCGAAATTAAGGGAGATATTAACTTTGGCAAGTTTTCATATAAAAAATTGAATTCAGGATATTCAAGTATAAATTCTAAAGAACATCTAAGTAAAAGGAAATAGATTAATATAGAATTTACTAAGTTATATGATGAAATATTTTGGAAATGGCAGATAACCGAAAATCGTAAAGTGGATTGGTAGGAAAACGTCTGGAGAGTTATAAAATGAGAGTTATGTAGGAAGAATATCATTAAATAGTTTGGGAATTAGAAATTGACATGAAATTGAGTTAGAAAGATAGTTTTTTTGAAAAATAGTAAACAGGTAGTAATCACAAATCAGAATATGTGTAGGGTTTTATAACAAAGTTAGAGCATAAATGAATAGAATACAAATCTTTGGACATAGTTTATTAAAGAATAGTCGGAAAAAAGCAATTTAAGACATAATTTAATTATTTTGGGTTAACTTTGAAAATTAATTGCAATGTTAATTCTGCATCAAATAGGAATCCAACTATATAGAAATGTTTAAAACTTAGAAATCTTTAGAAACAATTTTACATATATCATCTAAGGTAACATTCAAATGTTTTCTAAAATTTATAAAAGAAGTGTCACACCTTTTCAAACAGTTTAGTCTAAATTTAGTGCAGACCTTCATTTGTGCAAATATCAAGTCATCCAGGATATTTTTGTTTTTTCAACAACTTTGTTCACAATATGGAGTATAGAGCAAAGGAGGACAAACTTATACGGGAATAAAACTGAAAAAGTGTCCAGCGGACGCTTTTAAATAAGATGTTCAAGAAAAGGTCAGGGTGGCGCAGGTGTAAAGACAGGGTATGTTATGAAGTTAGCAATTGTCAACGGATTGAAATGCACAAATCCTACATTTAGAAGTGAAGTGGTTGAAAAAGTGAGAATGATGTAGTTATTCCTAAAAATCGTATATATTACGTAGAAAATCTCTTATGTGATCTTCTCTTTGTAAATGGTTGTCTCCGTTTTTTGTAATCTCTGCAAGTAATATGAGTTTATAGTGTGTTAATTGTTATATAATTTAATAATCGTGTGCCCGAGTTTTGACTTTTTATAAAACTCAGTGATTTTATAGTTATTATTTTGTTATTAAACTTTTTGAAATAGTTAAACAATGGGAAAAATTTGTATATTTGTAATATTTTTATACTTATTAACAAATAGATGTTCGTAAATTAGATGTAAATAAAAATTATTTATTTTTACAATCTTGTGTTCTTCATATTGCATATTTATTGGTGTGTCCCTTTACAAAGTTGGTGTTTCTACTTCCTGGTTCACCTCTCTCTGGATAAAGTTAATTATAAATTTTTTCATCACTGAATAAACTGCTATAATTAAATTATCTCTTCTGTTATCATTATGGAACAAATTTCACTTGCATTTTATTCTAGAATAGTTTCTTTTTCAAGCATTCTAACATTTTCACACACTGTTTTTCCATATATTTTTTCTTGTATACTTGGGCAAAAAGCTCCATTAGGTACAATTAAATGACTATTTTTGGCATCTTTCTGCTATAGTTGCATTTTAAATATTTCCAAAGGTACACCTTGTGAATGCCCCTGAGAAAATATATTCAGGAGTTTGTTGAAGTTCTCGAGTTGGTGGACAATGTTATAATCAGCGTAGTAATTATATATTAATGGTTTCTTGACTGTTAAAAAAATGTGCAAATAAAATTTTCCTTCATTTTTATTTATGTAGAAGGTATTTCATTGGTTTAACACTTTATTAATGTTAAATATAAATCTGGTTCTTTAACTGTGATAGTTAAATTTGCATTTTTTGATGTGAATTCTTCACATTAACCTAATTTTTTCAGGTAGGTTTGTTCGTAGAAAACTGATTTGTCCGAACAAATTACCCGGTCGTCCCAGTGGCTCCCCCAGATTGAGCCTATTTGTTGGACACTTTTTCTTACCCAGTGTGTGTCCTCCTTTAATCAACCCCCTATACTCCATAGGTCACAAACAGCAAGTCACGGAGGACATACTGAAAAAGTGTCACAGTGCATAAATCATAAGATCAGGATAAATTCCAATGAACAAATGTGACCTGGAACTTAAAATATCAAAAACAAACCATAGACATTATTGTTCGAGTAGAGACTTATGAAATGTGTTGAGGTCAGAGAGTAGGAAAGAATAGAGTGCAGCGATTGAAGGAGACAGTTAATACATTTCTGATATTTGGAAGAGATCAGTAAGGGAGACAACTTGCTACAGCTTTACAGAGATATAAATAAGACATTTCACATTGAATAAAATGTTTGCAATAAAAAAAGTTGTGTTTTATGTTATTAAGCCATACTGTTTGAATATTATTTGATAATCTATTTATGTGTAAAGAAGGAATAAACTGATTCTACACCAAACCACTTACAATCATAATGATTAATTAATTTAGTAGTTTTGAAAATATCATTGGTCAATTTGAATTTAATTGTTGTTGTTATTTGAAGATTTTATTACTAGTTAATAATAAATAAATTGTAAAGTAATCATCCCAATATTATTTAAAAAGGAAAAGTACATTACAAAATTGAATCTTACAGAAAATATATTTACCTATCAATAATATTAACTTTTCTATTATTTTAAAATCATAAAATTCATATAAAAAAATAATAAATGAAACATTTGTAAGAGATAACAAACGTAAATTATATATATATATATATATATATATATATATATATATATATATATATATAATAATGACATAAAGAAATCACGGTATTGAAAATAATAGAACATATACAAGATCTGGAAGAAAAATATAAACAACAAAGATAAGTGAATACAACAATAATATTCTTTAATGTTTCTGATTACTGAACCCAACTTGAAAGAAAGAGAATAATGTATAGTAATTTATTACAAAACAATGATTTTGTGAAACAAATAACATAATGATAATTTAAATAAAAATTTAAATTAAATAAAAAACTAACCGGAAATTAAACAAAAATCAAGTAATTGTTTACATAAATTTATTTATTTTATAGCGAAAGTATTCCTACATCCAGGAGTTTCAGGAAAATCTACCTCACAGAGACTCCAAATTGGGAGTCGTACTGTGTGTAACGCAGTTTCCCTGTTATTCCTTGGATAGAGATCACACGAAAAAATTCGTAGGTTTACTAAGACCTGGCAAATAAATTACGAGACTAACTTTTCCAGATCGTTCAATCTATTGAACGAAAGACAGTATTTTGTTTCTAATCGAGAACCTTCATCAAGGAATCAAAGTGAAACGGCGTTACACACAGTACTACTCCCGATATGGAGTCTCTGTGAGCTAGATTTTCCTGAAACTTCTAGATGTCGGAATACATTTCGCGATAAAATAAATAAAATCAGTTATATGTACTATATAGATAAATATTTATTCGAGAATTCAATCAGTTGAGGAGAGAGCAACTGATGAAGGTTATTGACTAGAAGTAATATATTGTCTTGCGTTCAATGGATTGAAAGATCTCGAAAAGTTAGTGCATAAATGGAATTAACTATTTAATATGAATAATTTAAATAAAACAGAAATTAATATTAATACTAATTCACATCAAAAAAATAACTACCATAAAATTCGCAATCTATTTCGGCTTATAAATTGTTTGTAATAGAATATTGGGTCAAAATTGGAGCTATACGCAAGATTCCACTACATATATATACAGGGCTTTCAATTCAAAACTAGCCACCCAGAATAACTTTTAAAGCATCTTTAAAAGAAAAGACAAAAAATCCCATTAAATTATATTTACCAAGAGACACATTTTACACGTATCGGTCACCCTGCAATTACAACCCCTAAGCGGGGGTGAATGTCACTCCTAGGAGTATAAAAAGGGGGTATCATATGATACCTCTTTTTAAAGGTTTTTTATTGCCAATCTTTTGAGGCATCATTCTTTAAAATCAAATTATTTTTCAAGAAACTACATTTTTTATAAAATTAAATTTCGGGTGCTATAATATGATTTTGTTGTTTAACTTCAATGCTGTAATTAATCAGTCCTCTTTCTTATCTGAATTTCCTATTAGACCTTTGCCCAGAATTTTCGATAGTTTTGCAACAATGTTTTCAGTATTTTTTTCTATATTTCTTCAACAAAAGCTATTACTGAACGCACAAGTTTGGTGGAAAAATGGTACCAAATTGTTCCTTTCTTTTCTTGAATACTATACTTCAGGAAGACAGGATCGCTACAAAGGGCCAATGTGATAGAATATAAAAGCAGCCACTCAGTGGCAGCAGGGTAGTAGTGGATTAGCGAATGTGCGACTATAGAATCAGAAATACACGCAATAAATGATAAAAATAAGATTCAACAAAGTTCGAAATTAGTGTCAAATATGACATCAACATAATCCAAAATACAGTACGAAGTGATATTAAAAATATAGAAATGGAAATTAAGAAAATGTAACAAGACTTACGGAGAGAGACATATCAGAACACTGTAAGTGCCAAATGTCCTTTTATAAAACCACCAACATTTGATGGTAGTTCTTCTTGATTTATGTATAAAGGACAATTTGTAGAAATAGCTGAAATTTACGGTTGGGATAGCCACGATTTAGACCATTGTGATAATAGATCAAGAATATCACAGTATCCCAGGTTCAAATGACTGGAAACCATAAAAATTTGTTGAAAATTTAAAAGAATACAGCGGTTTAGCGCTGCAGGCGGACACCTACCAGAGGGCTTTAAAGACCAAATGGTTTAATCAGTATTTCAAAACGTCTGTACGCCCATTGGCATCAATAAGAAGTGGACTGCCCTGTTTCGTCTTCAGTGATTATTTAATGAATATTTATTTACTTATTTTGTAGGTTATATAAGTTGGATACTCAAGTGCATTAGACTGAATTTATTATTTGTTTATTTACTGGAATTAGTTTCTGACATCTTTAAACTACTATTATTTTCCTTCTTTTCCTGTACTATATGTATTTGTTGAAAAAAACACATATTTCGTGTCTAATAGACCGACGGGGAGAGATTTGGTTCGTCTCTAGAGCGGGATAGTTCGAATTTTTTGCAACCATTCCGGCCGTGACGTATGTGCACATTTTGGGTGGAACCACACTAATTGGAACTATACATTGCACTACCCCTTTCATCTCCGGGTAAGTAAGCTATTTTGTATTCATATAATTGTCTATTGTACCTTTACATATCTATACTATTATAAAATTGTATGTTTTCTGAAGGATACTTGTGGCATATTTTTCAATGTGTAAGTGTTTATTGGGAAATAACACCACACTTTAAAGGAAGTTGCTGTATATTCATAAAATTGTATGTTTGTCTGTTTGTTTGTTTGTTTGTTTGTTCGGGCATCACGTAAGAACTACCTAACTGATTTTGCTGAATCTTTTTTGTTGCGAAGCCTATAGTTTGACTTAAAATCTGGTAGACATTTTATCTCTCTAAATTGACAGAAACGGTAGATATAGCGAAAAAACTTCTACTATGTTGGGTAATTCAACTACTCAATTGATTCCACAGCACACGCAAAATATTAGATAGAGGCATCAGCTTAGCTTTTATTCAAAATTCGAAAATTCGAAATGTGCAAATGTAACATGTTTCGATTTAATAAAAATCAACACATATCAAGAGTATTTTTATAGGGTGTTCTATATATAGGAAACTTAGAGCGGAGTAGAATTACATGGATTTAAAAAATCTAAAAAAAGTTATATTTGGTGTTCTATAAGCCGCTGGATATATACGATGTGGAGTGGAATTAGTTATACGGGGTGGTCCAAAAAAGATATACTGAGTGGGCCATAAACAGTTCCATATACCAAGTGGCTGAAAAAGGGTAGAATATTTATACAGTGAATAAAAAAACTTTAAAAAAATGTGTTAGGTAAGCAGTTAGGATCTTTGAATTATGTTCATGAGATACTATAGTTATGAAATGGGTTGAAGAAATGTTAGAAGCAGTTGTTTATACAGGGGGTTTGAAATAATACTATTATAAAATTGTAAGTTAATCTGTTTGTTTGTTTGTTTATTTGTTCGGGTATCACGTAAGAAGTACTAACTGATTTTACTGTATCTTTTTTTTTTGTTGCCTATAGTTTAACTTAAAATCTGGTAGACATTTTATCTCTCTAAATTAACAGAAACGATAGATATAGCGAACAAACTTCTACCATGGTGGTTAATTCAATTGCTCAATTGGTTCCACCACATACACAAAGTATTAGATACTGGCATCAGCTTAGCTTTTATTCAAAATTCGGAATGAGCAAATGTAACATGTTTCGATTTAACAAAAATCAACATATATCAAGCATAATTTTACAGGTTGTTCTGTATATAGGAAACTTAGAGCGGATTAGAATTACATGGATTTAAAAAATCTAAAAAAGTTATATTTGGTGTCCTATAAGCAGCTGGATATATACGATGTGGTGGAAATAAGGGGGAGTGGGAGTGGATACTGCCATAAACAGTTCCAGTGGTTGAAAAAAGGTAGAATATTTATACAGTGAATAAAAAAATTTAAAAAAATGTGTTAGATAAGCAGTTCGGATCTCTGAATTATGTTCATAAGATACTATAGTTATGAAATGGGTTAAAGAAATGTAAGAAGCAGTTGTTTATACTGGGTGTTTAAAATATAAGATGCAATGGAATTATAGTTTATGTTGTGGTTAAAAACTTGTTTTATATCCACAAATAGTTACATATATAGGATGGTTGAAATATGTAGCGGAGTATAATTGTAAAGTAATGGTATGATCTACAAGATGTTCCATTTACCGGATGGTTGAAATATGTAGCGGAGTATAATTGTAAAGTAATGGTATGATCTACAAGATGTTCCATTTACCGGATGGTTGAAATATAGGGTGGGATGGGATTCTAAGTAAACAGGGTCGAACAAAATTGTTATATTTGGTGGCAAATAAGTAGTTGGTGAAATATAGGGTGGTTTACAGTTAGAGTTATACAGGGTGGGTAAAAATGCTAGAAAAATTTTGTTATAGAGCACTTGTATATATAAAGTACCTGAAGTATGGTGCGCAGTAAAGTTTTATTAATACAGTGTAATTCAAACAAAGTTAGAAAAAGTTGTAAATGAAGTGTGGAGAGAAATTATACTTTAATATATCTTGAAAAAATATAAGGAAAAAATGTGAAATAGCGTAGTTCATAATAAGTTGCAAAGGTAGGATAGTTGAAACATAGGGTGAAAAAGTGTTATAATAATTATTTAAAAAATGTTATATTTTTTGACCGATAAGCAGTAGCACATACAGGGTAGTTGTAATACCTACAAGATGATTCAAAAACATGTTGAACAAAATTGTTATTTTTGGTGTCCCATAAGCAGTTGCGGTTTTGGTGAAATATATTTGGCTTTGATGGATTTATAGTTATACAGGGTGGTAGAAAAAATGTTATACTGGGTGGCCGATAAGTAGTTGCAAATACAATGTGGTTGAAATAGCGGGTGAAGTAGATTTATAGTCAAACAGGTTGAATAATATTTTTTGTAGGATAGACATGAGCTGTCGCATGTATGCAATATCTGAAACATGGATCGAAGTAAAGTTATAGTTCATACAGTGTGATTAGAACGTTTAAAAATTTTATGTTTGGTCGCCCCTAAGCAAATGCACATACAGGATGGTTGAAATATTTTGTATAGTAAAATTATGGTTATACAAGGTGGTTCAAAAATAAGTTGTAATGTTTGACAAATTGGCAGCGGTGTATACAGGATGGTTTTAATGCAGATGGAAGTAGAGTTAGTTATACAAAGCGGTTGAAAATATTTTTGAATAAAATTGTTATATAGGGTGGCCAATAAGCAGTTGCAGTTTGGGTGAGGGTATAAATAAAAGTTTGTTGTTAGGGTGAAAAATTGTGTTTTCACCTCATTTCCGTTAGGATGGATTAAAAAAGTTTAAATAAAGTTATATAGGGTAGACCATAAACAGTTGCATATACAAAGCATAAGCATAAGAGTTGAAATGGGTGGGCCATAAATAGTTGCATATTCCAGGTAGTTGAAAAAAGAAAAATTATATTTATACAGGGTGGATAACAAAATGTTATATCCTTTGGCTCATAAATATGTGCATATAAAATGTGGTTGAAATAAGGTAAAACGAATTATATTTATAAATTCTATTGAAGAGATTGCATATAATTTTATACAAGGAGAATTTGATTGATCTAATTTTATCGTAGCTTGTCGTAATTTAAATAATATACAAAAGGAATTCGATAAACATCATCTAGAAATTATAAATACAGTTTCGATTAGAAATGATATGGATTTAAATACAGAAGAACTAATTAGACAGAAATTTATACTATGTTTCAATAAAATTGAATCTTTATAACAAAATCGGGTCGAATTCTCTAATGAAAATAAAACCAAATCAATTTCATCATTTAATTTTACACAGAATCTACCGAAATTTAATCTTAAATGTTTCTCTGGTGAAATTATGAGTTTCCTACTTTTATCGACATGTTTGATAATAATCGAGAACTTGCAATGAATTACTGGAAAAAGATTTATAATTGTGTCCATTAACTAATGCTAATCCCCAATTTTTAAGAAAACTTTTATACACATTTGGTCAAAATTTAGCTGCTTTATCTACAATGGGATTCAATACGGAAGATTGGAATTTTGTAATGATATTTTACTTGAAAAATTAGATTACAATTCTCAGGAAGCATTCGAATTTCAAAATATTTCAAATGAAAGACATACATGCATATCTCAGTTTGTATAATTTTGTTTGGAGCATTGTACGACTCTTGAATCATTTGTTAGAGCCATGGCTCGAAGAGTTCCTGTAAGCAAAATAATTCACAAAAACACACTTCACATAATTCTCGTTTAACGTCTTCTTAAGTATTGTATTATTTGTTTTGCTATTGGGCATACGACTTTCAATTGTTCTTCACACAAATGTTGTAAGAAACGCAACAAAACATCAAACAATAAATAAAAATACTGTTCGGATGACGTTCCTACGCAGGAAAATGTGTCCAATTCTGAAATAAATATTGGATCGGAAAATACGATTCAAATGCCTGCTAATTCATCTAGCGTTGTTAAAACTACAACGATTTTATTAGGGGTCCGTATATACAACCCTTATAATATCAGTCAGGATTTCTACCTCTGTCACATCACAGCAATTTTCTCCTAAACTACTGGACCTTTAAATTTGGTATCAATGTATAATTTGGTGACGCGATCAGGAGTACATATCGTAAATGAAGAAATTTTGATTTTAGGGGTACTTCTGGGGGGAAAAACTAAAAAAATCGACCGTTCCCCCCCCCCGATCTCCGAAACTACTTAATTTTGAAAAAATAGGAAATATAGAACGTTGCCCGAAATTTATAGAAAAAATAAGGAGAAGCCAGTAATATTAACTTTGGGGGGCAAATTATAGAATTAAATGAAAATTTAAAAATATATAATTTTTTTTCATATGCATCATGTAATACATCAAATGAAAGGTCCCATTCTGAGGAACACAAATATATTTTTTTCATATTTAAAAAAAATTATTGAAAAAGATATTAACGAAAATATACCAAAATTTTCCCATTCGCCCCCTTATCGCCGAAATTATAAAACGTAAAGTTTTGAAAAAAATTACAGGTATGGGATCTGACCTGAAGCTTACCGGAAAAATAAGGAGAAACCTCTACTTTTAATTTTGGGTGGCAAATTTCAGAACTAAATGGAAAATATAAAATTAAAATTGTTTCTAACGCATCATGTTATATATCAAATGAAAGGACTCATTATGACGAAAACAAATATATTTCATATTTTTAAAATAAATTAATTAAAAGATATTAACAAAAATATAAAAAAATAGAATATTTTAAAATATTCTAAAAAATAGCCATTCCCCCCTTTATTCCCCAAACTATAAGACCTACATTTTTATTGTTTACAGGAAAAATACGAAGAAATCCCTAATATTAAAGTTGGGGGCCAAATTATAAAATTAAACGGAAAATAAAAAAAAATATATTTTTTAACACATATACAAATATATATTTTTCATATTTTTAAAATTAATTGTTTACAAGATATTAACATAAATATATAAAAAAATTTCATTTCTCGCTTTATTTCCGAAACCATAATACCTAAAATTTTTAAAATAATTAGGTGTACTGGGGCTCACTTGAAATTTATAAGAAAAATTATTAGAAAACCCCCATAGCAATTTTTGGGACAAATTATACAATTATGTGGAAAATAAAAATTCAATTTTCAAACGCATCATGTAATATATCAGATAAAAGGCTCATTATGTGAATTACAAATATATCATATTTTTAAATCATTTGTTTAAAAGATATTAATAAAAATTATAACATCGACTTAATTCCGACTTTAAGAAACTACACTATGTAAATTTTGAAAAATATATTTTATTTGTATTTTTAAATAATTTGAATAACAGATTTAATAATTTATAATTTAAAACTTGACCTATTTTGCCCTTTATTTTCTAATTTACAGAGCCTCAAAATTCAGACAGTAGATTATAAAAGGCTTCCCTGAAAGGTTACTAGTAAAATAAAACTCTAATGTTAATTTTTGGGGGCCAAATTAGAAAATTAACTACATATGTATTCTTATAAAAATCAAGCGAATCCTAAAGCAGATAAAATAAAAAGTCTATGTGTGGAAAATGAAAGTGTAACTTATATAAATTTAAAACGCTTCCTTTAAAAGATGTTAGGGTAAATATAAAAAAATGCACTCATTCCCTGCTTGTCTGAATCTGGAATATTAGAATCTTGAAGGCGGTACGGAACCCTTAGTATGCGAGTCCAACTCGCACTTGACCAAATTATTATCTACTGTATTACTTGAGGTGCCTGATAAATTCGGTAACTTTTTAACTTGCCGAACATTGATAGACTCAGGCTCATAAGTTAATTTTATAAGCAAATAAATTATCTTTAAACAAGCATCATATATCCACATCCATACAAGGATCGGATACCATTCGTATATATGCTGAGTATAATATACAATGTGAAATATTACGAGTCGATAAGGTACTGGCTTCTTTTCCGATCAATGCTACTTGTACAATAGTACTGGACAAAGTTTGTTCTAATATTCCCTCCAAGAAAGTCAATGCAAAACAACGGACACACTTGGGTAATCTAGTGTTTATCCTGGATATTATTGTCCGGGTGAAATAATAGATTTTTTTTAGGAACAGAATTGTTTCCATATATCCTTCTGGTTATATAGGGGGAGGATCTTATCAACCTTGCGCGCTCAACAGTGGGTTGTCATGGGGAAAATTCGAAGTTAAATCTTTTGTTCAACAAAATGATTTTGTCGAAGAAGTTCCAGAAACTAATGTTGATTCTCCAGATGATATATTTTCAAAAAGTATTTTCGTGAAACTACTCGCAAAAATGTAGATAATCGCTTTATCGTCTCGCTGTCTTTTAAACAAAACTATACTAGCTTCGGGGACACACGTGCTCTAGCTTTACAAAGGTTCTATATATTGGAACATAAATTTGCAAAAAACGAATTTCTTTAAATCTCTTATAATGAAGGATATTTAATACCTATTAAAATATGAAATGAAGGAAATTTCATATTTCAACAATAATGGTTTTTATTCACCACACTATTTTATGATCAAACTTGATTCTACAACAACAACAACATCTTTAGAGTTGTGTTTGATGCTTCTCATCATGCAAAAAACTTTCCGTCGCTAAATGACGCGTTGTATGTACGTCCTAAACTACAGAATGTTATGATAAAAATTCAACTTAACTTTCGTGTACATAAATTTGATTGTACTGCAGACATCAAGAAAATGTATAATCAAATTTTGGTTGATTCTAAACATAGGAAATATCAAAGAATTCTTTGGCATTCATCGCTCGAAGATCCTCTGCAAGATTATAAATGAACTACTGTAAATTTTGGTGTAAGCACTGCCCCATTCCTTGCTATTCCTTCACTATATGAATTGGCTAAATGCGAAACTGATTTTCCTCTAGCTTCTGAAGTTATCTTGCACAATAGTTATGTAGATGACATATACTTTGGAGCTAACACAATTAACGAGTTATTGAATTTAAAATGTCAATTAACTACACTTCTAAGTAAAGGTGGTTTTGAGCTTGGAAAATTGGCTCGTAATACCCCAGATATTTTACAAGGTTTATCTAGTAATGATATTCAATAAACATTATCGTCTTTTGATAAGCATACACAAAATATAATTAAAATTTTCGGTTTGCAATGGAATCCACACATTGACTGTTTTTCTTTTACAATTAAATATTTTGATTCTGAGTGTACAAAGGTTAAAATATCGCAGGTTGCCTAAATATTCCATCCGTTAAGTATTTTACCACAATCTATAATTATTGCAAAATTACTAATTCAACAAATGTGGATACTGGGATTAAATTGGGATGGCTAACCTCCGAATAATATCATAAAGTATAAAGGTTTGGACAAAGTTTTTGTCTGAAATTAATGTACTTACAAGTTTGCAATTATGGCGTTACATTAATTTGAGTTACATCGTTTCCTGGACTTACACGGATTTTGTGATACCTCAGAACGAGCTTACTGTGCAATTGTTTATTTGAGAATTTCATAGTAAATAATATAATGCAAAAACTTGCTGCTCTATTGCTTTCTAAATTAATTACTTACATATTATCTATCTACCAAGATAAAATTAATGCTGAATTTGCTTGGTCGGCTTCCTCTATAGTATTTTCATAGATAAAATCTCCTGCCTATAGATGGAAAACCTTTATAACTTTTAGTTAATACTACCTGGTGGCATGTAGGTAAATTTCTTAAACTACAACGATAATGTTGGAACCTGCATACTTTATATTTTAAGGAAAATTCAATGTTATATTGCTTCGTTAGCTGAAGGTTTTATTAATTCCTTATTAAATAATCATTATTCACTTTTTAAAATTAAAAGAATTGTAGTTTATGTTCTGCGGTTTGTATAAAACATTACAAACAAATCAAACAAATTGTTAGGTTTTATAAGTCCAGAGGAACTGAGTAATGTCTTCATGATTATAGTTAAACGAATTCAATTTTCAAGAGGAACTTAAACATATACCATAAAATATTGTTACTACTAAATGGTTGAGGAAACTCAATCCTTTTCTAGATAAAAAGGGCATCATTCGCGTTGGCGAAAGAATATCTCAATCCACTTCACTAGAGTTTAATAAAAAATTCCTTTGTTAATTCCGAATAATTGCAATTGGGATTTTGAAAAAAAAAATTTATTAATTTTTTTTCATGTATTTTAAAACTTTATTGTTAATAATATTGATATTTAATGCAAAAAACTAGAAAAAATTTTTTTCAATTAATTATAAACGATTAAAAATTGATAAAATTTGAAAAAAAATCACGTGACTATAAACGCGCTATGAGTGGTCGCCATAGTTGTGACGTCATAATGTTATAGCTATTTAATAACAGTACAGAGTTTACGGCTATTACACGTGACTAGACAATAATATTGAAAATTTATTGTTAAAAAACGTGTCGTTAGTTGATTCCGATTAGCTATGTGTGATAAAGGATTTATAAAGGCAAAGTCTGATAATATTCCTGATGTTGATATATTTATGATAACCAATTTTTTAAAAACTGACGTTCGGGTTAATTCTGCTGAAGTTCGAGGTGCCAAGGCATCAAGGTAAGTCTGTTAAAAAATAATATAATAAATGAAAATATTTAGGGGTTTAGTTTTCATTATATTAATTATAATTATTTATTTCATAAACTGTAGAGAATCAGTGTAGTGCTTTGTCTTTTACGATTAGGTTGACAGTCAAACTTGTGTGGTACCACATCAATTTTAATCTTTGCTTTACCTCCCATTGTTGTATAATAAGTATAATTTTCCATATCATCTTTCAACTAGAAAAAAAAAACAGAAATCATAAGAATTATTTAAATATTATTATAACAACAGAACAACACTTTAATATATAATTAAAAAATTTTGATCTAGTTAAATACATAACCTAGAACGTTATAAAACTATAAATATATCAAATTGAATCCCAATCATTAGATAAAGCGATATGAATTTATTATTTAAGCACTTTAAATTATCAATAAGAAATTTTTTTAATGCTATGATTTTAAAGGTTATGATTTAGAGTCCAGTTCAAAAAATTTATTGACTGAAGTCTACTTGTTTGATTTGTATACTTAGATAAATAATAATTAATAACAATGGTATTAAGAAATACTTACATCGAAATGATCTTAACAACAAAAAAAATTCGATTTTGTTTTGGGATTATCACGGTGCACTGCTTGAAACCATTTATTTCGACGTTTGCTATCTTGGGGAACATTTAAAAACATTTTGTTAGGAGTTGTTTTTGTAGTTTTAAGTACATAATGGTACAAAACAAGAACGATAACTTTTAAGGTTCGACATTATCAATATAAATTTGAATATTTAACTATGACAACAGAATTAAATCAATCAATACACTGTCCTTATTATTTCTGTATCAACTGCAATGAGTGACAACTAACATTATGACGTCACACGCGCTGGGGTTTGTTCGGGAGCTGTCGGTGTGTCTTCGGTACTGGATTCAAAAATTAATTTTTATTTTGAAATAACTTTTAAACTATTGCGAAAAAAAAAAATAGTTTCCTTATAAAACTTATATATGATCTTTCCATTTATCGCAAAAAAAAAAATTTCAAAAACCCAATTGTACAAAGTTGTTGATAACAGATACTCACAATAAATACTTGCATGTTGGTATACAGACTACTTGTAATATACTTGCTCAATATTTTTGGTTGATTGGTGCCCAGAAAAATGTTCGGAAAGTTCTTAACAATTGCCTTAAGTGTTGCAAAACTAATCCAAAACGTTATGAGCCCTATCTGGGGAATTTCACAATTAAAACTATTTTCAACAATTAAAATCGATTTTGGAGGTCCTATACTTATCACTGCGAATAAATTGCCTGGTTCCAAATCTACTAAAGCATATATTTGCGTTTTTGTTTGCTATTCTACAAAATCAATACATATCGAACTTGTATCTGATTTATCTACGGAAACGTTTTTAGCAGCTCTTCGACGTTTTATAGCTAGAAGGAGTCGGTGCTCTACAATTTACTAGGATTGCGGTACTAATTTTGTACGATCTAACAAATATATGAGAAGTATTGGGGAAGCCGTGGGTGATAAAGAAAACATTGAATGGAAATTTCATCCATCGTCTGCTCCTCATTTTTCTGGTCTATGGGAAGCAGGTATCAAATCTGTTAAAACCCATTTTTTGCGAGTACCAGGTGAACAGATACTTGAAGAATTATACACTGTTTTAACTCAAATTGAAGCTGTTCTTAATAGCAGACCGCTTTGTGCACTTAGTACCGATCCCAACGATTTGAATACTTTAACTCCAGGTTATTTTTTGACTTGAAACCTTTTGACTGCTTTGTATGATCGTCACTATGCGGATTTAAAAATTAATGGACTTACTCCTTAGGAGTACCTTTACATATATATGCATATACGCTGGAAATATTTTATACAATATAAAGTTTTAACTTCTCCAACAATTAATAACTTGAAGCAACACCTAACATTAAAATTACAGTCCACTTATATACATAACTATATATATGCTTTAATGGCGGTAAATACAACAACCCCATTGTATCCACAATATAAAGAAATGGTCGATAGACTTAACAGTACTTTTGTACTACATCTGTCCAAAATCGATAGCAACAACCCGTATGATTGGGATGAACATGTTCTCCTAGTCTTGTTGACACATCACTCAGCCATCGATAACAGCACAGGACTGGCAGAGTAACTGGCAGAGTACTTCGGGAAGGAGTTAAGATGACGGTGTCACTTCGAATTTGGCTCACCAGAAGAATGATTATGTCGACTAACTAGATAAAACGTAGTAACCACTCATAAACTAGCTGGGATGTAGATTTTGGCAGCCAACCATTGGATGAAGTCAAGAAGATAAGGAAATAAGGTGTGGCTATACAACCCCCAGAAGAGCAAATGTAAGGTGGTTCGTTTGAATAGACTAGTTCCCTTACATGATGAGGATGATTCCAACAGCGACTCTCAGAATTAAAGAGGCAGTGTTATAACATTTAATTTTACGCTACTAAAATGGAAATCCTCAAAATAATCATTAATAGCAAAAACAATAAACAACTGAAACAGAAACTGTTAATACACTCGTATTGGTGTTGAAAGGGTACCGAATTGTTCGGATCTTTACGAGAATTTTCGAGAACAAATGTGATAAAATATAAATGATGCTATAGAGCAGCAGCAGGGCGGTAGCTTATTGGCCAATGTGCGATTGACTCATCGAAATGTTTATGTAAAGAAGCAAATTTAGTAATTTGAACTCAGACAAAATTCCTTCGTAACAGAATTATTAAGAATAATCGTTACCGCTTTTAAAAATATTCAATTGATAATTTCCAGTGCTTATCTGATGTATAGGTTACCATAGGCCGATGCTTGTTATTTATTTTTAAAATTCTATAATGCAAGTATGGGAAAGCTGTGGAACTTTGGTGTTAGTTTATGTAAAGGCGCAAATTTAGTAATTTCAATCCACACAAAATTCCTTCGTAAAGGTATTATTTAGAATAATCGTTACGTGTTTTAAAAATATTCAATTCATAATTTCTCTTCTTTCTGATGCATACGTTACCATAGGCTGGTGATTGTTATTAATTTTTAAAATTCTATAATCCAAGTATGGGAAAACTGTGGAACCTTTGGTGTGTCACAGATGTATAAGCACAAAGGTCTATACCCTAACACCTAACCTTTTTTTTTCACTCAACGCACGTTTCAGCAGCGAAGCTGTCGTCACCATAGAGTAAATTAAAACCAAAAACAAAAAAATCAAAAGCTTAGATTTACTTCATGATGACGACAGCTTCACTGTTGAAATGTGCGTTGAGTGAAAAAAGAAAGGTTTGGTGTTAGCGGACAAAGCTTTGTAGTTATAAATCCAGTAATGGGTTAATATATTCCCATCAATTAATAAATATAAAATGATTACTTTTCAACCCATCCGATAATATGAAGTTCATTATATCTGATACAAATTACACAGAAGAAATTTATATGTAAGACAAATATAAACAACGCCAATAAAATGTGTGTTCAACCATCGACTATCTCACGCTGTCTGTTGTCCAACGACCGTCACTTCCTTTAGTTTAAGAAGACAGGAAAATGACCATTTCTGAGTCGCTCCCCTTTTTGTTCACAGGTTACTTTAGATAAGTCACGCAGAAAAGTTACTAACGGTAATTTGGTGACACATAAAGAGTTTCAGGATTAATAGATTTTAGGAATAGATCATATTACCAAAGACGATATAAATCACAATTTAATCAGTTAATTTTTTATTTTTATTCGGCCTCTAGTAATCGATAACAAACTTGCTTTTAGGGTGTCATATCATTGACGACCAATGACTAAAAGTGCTTACCATGTTTTCTGTTATTGTCTAGCATAATTGATCTAATACCATGAGAAACATACTTAAAAAATACTGTCATTTAGAACAACCCATGGCCTGTTAAGACTGACTTCAGGTAGCAATACAACATAAGTTAAATACAGTTTACAAAAATAAATAAAATGCTAAGTGAGATGCTTGTTCCCTTTATATTTGCGGAAGTTGTAGCATTATTGTGACTTTAAAATAGCTTTAGTACATGTCTTATATTGTCATATAAGATAAACTAAAATGCCTACTTATCAGTTAAGTAGGAGATTTGCTATTGCTTTGAAGTTGAAGTTATTAGGCGCCAAAAATGACAAAAATCTGTTTACCATGGCAAATAAAAAACTGACGTTGCCACAACGCTAAACAATTTAAATTATTGATAACTGTCAATTGAGCTTTGCAGTATTTAATTGGTAAAAGTGGTGATTGGATAATTTAAATACGGATCTTTCATAACTGAAATTTATTTAAATAATGTTACTGAATTTTCAACCTCAATTGACTCTGAAAATGTTGAAAACATCGATTTGGACGAAGATATTTTTTACGTAAAAATTAAGATTTTATAAATCTGTAGAGAAAATTGTAAAACAATGAAATAAAAAAATCCTGGCCGAAAATCTACTTTACCAAGCTAAATAGGACGCTTCTGATTTGCATGTCGAAAAACGGAGTAGAACAAGTTATTTAGCGTAGAAAGTTTTGTAAGACCCATATATTTGTTTTCTATTTATTTTTGACCCTTTCAAGGGCATATAGCTTTGTAAGGGTGCGTTTTAGGTCACATGTTAGTAGGGACTTCTTGGCTTATTTTAATGAGTTCTATACACAGCAGTAGTTTGAAACCCTATTTTAGAAACACCCTGTATAAATCCAACGAAAACTGAATTAACTGTTAGTTCTTAATAAAGACCTTTATTGGGAAAATATGTTTTGAAATTAGTGTTCCTTAACTTTGCTAATAACTTTTCAGCGCACCGAATTAGTTCACTGTAAAATTACTAAATATACCCTATTTGTATGAAAATTAACTTGGAGTCTATAACACGAATAGATCCTCTTAAATAAAGTAATAAACTATTAAGAAACAAGGAAAGTATTTGTTTTATACATAATATGTAAGTATTGTATAACTGTCGACACCAGTCTTTTTATTTGGTTACAATGTTTCAGATACTCCTTATTTATAGATAGGTACATAATTGGATGATTTTTCGCGATTAAAATCATAATTCTAATAACCAATCCAAACGTTCGATTAAATTAAGTGTATAAAACAGCCAGTCATGCCGTAGCAGTTTTATCAAAGTGTGTGTTGTAACAATTACAATGGCCCAATCAATCAGTGATTACAATTTCGATAACGGCGAAATTGAAAGGTTCCACTTGAACAACTGGCTACGTGCTTGTACATAGTATATAATTTCATCTTACACACCCACCGAAGCAACTTTACCTTCCAGTCGTGTTTTTTTGGTGTTTTGCTTGGCGTTATTTCAAAATGGCCGACTACAGGGAATTTAAGACAATTGAAATGTACACTCAGTTTGTTATAAAATTTTTAGGTAATTTAACGTATGTTCACAATGCAAGTGTATTTAAAAAACGAAGCAGTCTCAGTTATTACGGTAACATTTTTACTCTAAAGTTTAAATTTTCGTATTGGCTAACTGCAAAAATTAACAAAAGTTCAAAGAAAACTATAACAACTTTCTTACAGTTCCATACGGAAAATATTCTGTAACTAAATGTACGATTTTTTTCAATGCACATTTCTTCATACATTTTCTAATCAACATAAGTTAATCTTCCAACAAAATTTAGTAAACGTTACATTACCATTTTTTATTGTTTTGGGAATTGACCTTGTATGTTGTTCGAATAAAGACAAGTTTTCTCTAGCAGTACATACATATTGATGGAGTTTGCTTCTGTAGGTAATGATTTCACAAGACTCCTTGTCACAAAAATACTGATCCAAATTTGTCTTGGTGTGCAGTCTTGGTCTCAACAGAAAATTGTAAAAAGAATACTCGATGAATTTTTCAAAATAGTTGGTAAAATAATCATTTACTGAAATAATTTACTACAACAAAAGATAAAATGTATACCTGTAACTAAATATTAAATCTCTACTATATGATTTTACAATATATATCTACTGTAATGATATGCAGTTTTCTTAACAGCCAATAAACAAGTAATGATTTGTCGCGATTTTTGCGCTCACATTGAGTAAGACTAATAACTTGCAACTATTAAAATACTTCATATGAATTGATATTTTGAATATTCACGGAATTTATGCATTCCAATAATGAAAATTGGATATAAAATTGATACATAAAATTAATTCATACTAAAAAAATTAAAAATATCTACATATAGTGGGTTTCGAATCCGAGAACATAAGATTACGAGCCGAGCGTCTTAGATCCTGGATCCCTTTTAATTTTGTGATACCAGAACATCTACCGAGCGAGTAACATACCTTGATCTTAACATACAAAGCAAATGTAAACAAAGGACATTCTCTCCATAAGACGTGCGCTTCTATAAAAATATATATTCGCTGTTATAAGTGACAGAACAAAATAACATAAAATATAGAAAAATTCCAAACAGATGAAGCTATAGTCAATAAGATTTTAATTTTAGCGTCGATAATACAGTCCCTACGGTTTGAACTTTATTGGTGTTGAAGTTAGTAGATTTTCAAATTTTTTGACAAAATATTTTTTACCCTCCGTATTTTTTTAAGAAAAATTATCCTCTAAGAGTATGTGTACAAAGTTTCATGATACTCAGTTTTAGCGTGAAAGAGTAACAAATAAACTTATATTCACATTTATAATACGAGTATTAGGAGGAAATTTTTTTTCTTCCTTGCTTTAATAAATTTAATAGACATTGATTAGTTAAATTATTATTATTATATATAGTTTAACACTATCATTTAATGAACAATTATTATGTAATTTTTAGACGCGAGATGTAAAGACGTCATCTAGGATTTTCGGGGAAACTAGCTCACAGAGATTCCGAATCTGGAGCTGTTATACTGTAACTCCTAGGTTAGAATGTCACGATTTCCGTGGTGTCATTCGTTTGTACAAATCCAGAATTAGAACCTTTGTGTGCTAGTTTCTCCAGAAATCCTAGATCTGTTGAATTTCTTATAAATTATAAATAAATATTAATTGTTAAATGATTAAGATCAAGATAAAGAGTAAGTATTCAAATGACAGTCATACAATACCTGATTGTAGAAAATACTAAATCCCTGGTTGTATATGATGAACAATATGAGACTAAAGATAGTCAGTCGCTCTACATTCGCAGCTGTATCTTCTAATATAAGTTATATAACATTTGGAAATAACTCAAGTAAAATTAAACAGTAGTTTTTTTTATCACAGAACAGTGGTGTACTGGTAGTCCGCAAAAAGAATTCACCCAGTTTTTCATAAGCAAGGATCCTTATTTAAAAGATATCATTGATTATCTACAATTAATCCGCATGTTTCCCAGGTTAGTGTAAAATAAGTGGGGAAACGTTAAATATATTTTTATAAACTTAACGAATAATATGTGTTTAACAAATTAATCAAATATCATACGATAGTCACTTTTCATTAAAAGTCGGATATCGGATCAGAAATTTCAGACAATTTATAGAACACAATAAATTAAATTTATAATGCCAAAGGTAAAATTCATAATTATCTCAATAAAATTTAATAGTGAATAAAAATAACAGAACGTATTTATATAACTAATTCAATTATCTCCAACAGTATTAGTAGAGATATCCAACACCATCGATTCGACTTTGAAGCTTTCGTGCTTATCAGACATTCAAGACCATCCGTTTCCCACACCTCATAGCGAGCCTCTAATACAACCGCGATGTAGCTTCCCGTCCATGGAACTAGATAAGGAATGTAAATGCAAGTGTATAAAATAATTATAAAGTCACTGTTCTGTAGGGGATTATTACTTCACTAAGTTAGGTTAAGTTTAATTTTAGTATAAAAATGTTAATAATACTGCAAATTAGAATATTTTCAGACACGCACGCAAAATATTAGCCCCTTATGAATAAAACACAGGTTTGGTGAATTTACAAGAGATTTTTAAAATTGTTTCACAAAATAATTAAGCGGCGAACTGTTTAACGATTTTTCAGTTCCTGAAATAACTTCGTTTTTTACTCAGGCCCATTTACTTTGAGTTGATAGGATAGAACAGTCTGAAATAATAAGAGGAAGAAGCAAACGTTAAGTCACTACCGAAAATGAAATTAAAGACTAAAATGCGAATAAAAAAGTGCCAATTTCCTGGAAATTAAAACTTTAAATGGATAGTTGTTTTCTGAATGATAATTATGGCATCACTGGTTTTTATTTTTTCTGAGTCTATATATTTCAAAAGTCCAAACGGTTCAAGGTCTAAATCTGACCTCGTTTTCACTGGTATGAACACAAATTGAACAAAAAATTGAAAAATTCAAAAATTAAGAGGATTCGCAATGACAAATATCGTAATCACAATTTGACATTTAAATGGATAATGCCAAATGTGGCAAAAATGATTATTTGGGTAACATATGTCATAAGACATAAAATTACTCTAGTTAAGATCTCTTCAAATAAACAAATTTTCAACAAATTTATTTATTACGAGTCTTCATTATTATATTGTAACTAAACTATAGTATGTTCCAGTAGCACGTTTCTGTTTTCTTGTCGATTTCTTACTTTATTAATTTATTTTAACACATACAGTTATCAAGCTACAGTACCAATGGAAAGATTTCTGAAAGGTAGGTGTGTGTCCAATTTGTGCCAATACTTCATTTCGTTGTTAAGCTGTATCATGAATACGTTGTAAACAGTGGCATAGACCTGGGCCCACAAGTTAGGGGGCCCTCGCACATTGCCCACCAAACATTTAGGAAATTGTTTCCGTTGCTTGTGTTGCCAACATGAAGGATTTGCCATTACATTTAGCGATTTATCGGTATAATTCAACAAGGCTATGAAAAAATTCATTGATAAGTTAAACTTTATTGCATCAAAAACCTTTTATAGCAAACATTATACAATTGTCTTTATTTATACACAAGAAAAATAATATTTTTACTTTTACTTTGTAACGTGTAAAAAATTGAAGCCTTATTGAAGTAATCTTCTGATTTTATTGATGGGGATATAATTTCTCTTTTGAATATTATTTTGTCTGAACCCGCTGCTGTGCTGTAGACATTTACGCATGTTTGGTTCATTTGAGTAGGGAGATTTTCGGATTCGTAGAACGCCAACGGGGAAGAGAGTCTTTTCGCCTCGAAGCAGACTGAATGCGCTTGTCTTGCTGGTGGAGATTTTTAGGCATTAAAATGGCGTTCCTTGAAGTTGGCGTATGAAAGTTTTCTGTGGTCAGAAGACGAGGGCAGAATGGCATTTTTCGATGGCGAAGATTGTGTTTAAAAAGAGACGATGATGGCTAAAATATTTATGGATTAAACCCTTGTTGAGAAAGGGTGTTACGATATTGTTACGGTGCATTGTTACGGTGTATTCTTAAAGTGTATTCTTATGGTACATTACGGTACATTATTATGGTACATTTTTATGGAGAATTTTGAGTTACGGTGGATTTTTCCACATTCTGAATCCTGTTTTATGGTGGATACGTTTTACAGTGTAACCTGTTTCCTGTGGTTTCTTTTGAGTTTTGTTCTACGTTTGGAGCAATGTTCTAACTAAGAATTTTTAAAGTTACAATTTTCTACGTTTTGGAGCTGTTAATTTTGAGATGGGATTATGAAGTTACTATTAGGTATGGAACCGATTTAACCGTTTAAATGGAATGTAACTGACATCCAGTCGGTAATGAATAAAATGGAGATATTTGGCTTTGAGTTTTCAGATTCAAGAGTACCGTACAAATAGACATTTCAGTAAATTTGTGACAATAGCAAATTCAAATCATTTTTGTAAAGGTAAGGTTTATTTTCTGTCGACAGATTATACCTTTATCTTTTTTGATAAATTCATTTTAATTAGGTGATTATTGTTGAGTACATTTTTCGTAGATTTCAGATAAGTTTTTTTGCATAAACATCTAATTTTGCATTGTAGTTTTAACTTATATTCTTAAATATTCCATTATGTAAATTTCAGATTTTACTATTTAGTTACCGCTATTAGAATGTCCTAATTTATTTTGAAACCAACTTTTTTTTGAAATTTTTTGTACTATATTATTTTTTTGAATTTTTATTAAACTCTCTGTATTTACATTTCGCATATTTTTTCTGTAAACCTAACCTATGGATTGTGAAAGAATTTTTGGAAGCACCATTGAAAGTATTAAATACATAATTTTTGAACAGAATCAGATTATTAGCAGTTGTTGTTTATAAGGAACATACGACATCATTATAGCAGGTGTGATTACATCATAACCGCATACTATTTTTTGGTTTTTAAGGTATGTTCACTTAAAGGTTTTCAACCATATGGCGCCCTAAAACAAATAATAAATAAATTTAAATTTTGTGTTTTACTATCTTTTACCCACGACCATATGTTCTCCGATGAACAGCAGCCGCTAGCACATGTGAACAAATCAAGGTAGGTTTTATATTGAATTTTGAGTTTTCCAAATTTAGGATACAAGGTTTGTGTCACAACTTAAGGAACACTATTTTCTAGCTATATTCTAGGTTTGTTACCGCCATGTATCTATCGTAACGAGCGCGGCAATCGATATAGAATGTTTGCCGGGAGATTCTCCAGTGTACTGTTTTTTTTTTGTAGCTTAGCATTACATTACGATTCTTTTTCCTTGTAACAATACACACATACACAAACTATAAATTATTATTATGGATTATTAAAGCTCTAGTGGTGACTACTACAGTGCAGGCTGAGAAACGTATTGTAGATGTGATAATTAATGCAGTAATAGATACTGCCGCTGGCGACGATGTCGTCGATCTTCTTCTTCTTAGAATTTGAGAAACTTTATGAACAACATATTAAGTGACAATGAGATGCCTGAAAGTCTTGATATGGGGCATTTATAGCCTTCAGAGCTTTTTTCAAAGTCGCCCTGCAGAACAGCAGGTGTTTTGCAACAATACTGCTTTTCAATCTTAACATAAGGATCATCTCATCGTTTTTGGTTGTGTTATTCTAAAATACTAGATGTTACATACTGCAAACTCTGCTGGTTATATACGTTGTCAACGAATAATGTATGGTGAATGAACATTTGGGGTTGGAGGAATTTTTTTTTAAAGAATTAAACATCACCGTTACTGGTGTGACTACACGGAAGCATGTGCTGTGTATGAGGTTTGGAAAAAAGGTATTCAAACGATAAGGTATTTGAAAATTAAATTATTCCAGAAGTGTTATTTGAGAAAACAGTTGTTCAAAAGTTAAATGATGTCCATACTATCTTAGCAAACTAGCTTTTAGAATATACCAAGCAGGCTTAAATGGGGAAAAATATCATGGACATTTTTTGCCAGTTGTAGAGTTTCTCGAGTGTTATGATCACCTGATTTTTTTTAATTTGGAGATGCCCAGAGCTATTTTCATAATTTTAATTTTGTTCTCATTTTATTTATATATATTTTCTATTTTTATCAACTCGTAATGTTTTCATTTTTACACACGGGTTCAGTTTAGTTATTGGATTTATTTGAAATACAGTCCAACTCACTATAATTTATTTCCACTAGTTTAATTTATATTCACAGAACTATTTACAATTTATCTTGAACCCCTGATCTTTACTATACGGCAATCGAATACAGAATGCATCCTTCCGCCAGCTCTCTATATTTATATATTTCTTCTCGGAAATCTCCGGAGGGTCAAAGAGCCGCCCAGAGATTTCCTTCATGGACTCTAAAATTCTTCGAGAACATCATCACAACCAGTCGCCGACCTCGATGCGCTAGACGAACATGTCAGATTCCTCGAAATTATAACTTGCCCTTCGTTTATCTTCCACTTTACAATCTTAAAATTCGCACAGCTTTTGTTATGTGCAATTAAAGACTAGATTTATATTGTTAGTTTTTGCTATATACCTATTCGCATCATATGTCGTACCTATTTTTGAAACAAATAACTGGCTTCTAAAATTTTTGTCATCTTATCTAAAACATAGTGGGTAAATACATATTAAAATTCTAAAATTAAAATTTAATTCATTTTTCAAACTTATTACAAGGATTTCCTAGATACATAAATTGTAAAAAAAAATGGTGTTTTAAACAGAGGTTAGGTAGAGCATAATAAGTTTGTTCATAATGACCAGTTGCTAATAGTTCCAAAGGGTTGAAAAATGCTCCGCCAATTATGTGTTGGTACAGTCAATTATCGAGAACGTTGGTTGGTGGAGAATTTTTCTAACCGCTGGAAATGTTGGCAACGGGTTTCTACGAACAAACCTATTATTTCTATACTAACGCAGTGTTGACAATGCTGTTTCGTTTTTGGCGTTAGGAACGTGTGTCTTTTCAAAACACCTAAGATAGATAATTATCAAATCTGACCTATTTTGTATGCGTAAAACGAATTCCAAAGTTTACAAGTTGTGTGAGGTATCTTTGTGCAAAAATACATTATTTAAGAAAATACTTTTGCAAATTAAATTCTTGTGTCACTAAAGTGAACTACAAATGCACTTTCGAGAAAGTTTTTAAGTTGAAATTCAGATGCACCAAAAACACAGTGAAATAGGACGCAATCATATACTTATTACTAATATACTGCTAGCGGAGCCTAGAGAAAGGCGCAAACATCATGGTGGAAACATATACATGTTTATATCGTTTTTCTGTACTTTTTAACTTATGAGCAGGTTTGAAAAGGCGTGATTTTTCACTTCTGTCGTTGGGGTTGTGTTTTGTCCCTGTTTGATCTATTGATAGTGGTTTCCCGTCGCATATACATACTTTAATTTATTTAATTAATTTCAATGTTTTGACTAAAACTGTGTCAATTTTTAGAAAACAATTTCATATGTTTTTGAATAAACCAGTAACCTTTGATTTTTTTTATACTGTCATAATGCCTGTTGTAATGAAGTTCAGTGGCATGCTTTGGAACTAGAGGCTATCATGACCACGTCCAAATCAAAAGAACCAGCAGTTTCCGACACTGAGGAATATTCATAATCGACCGTCTTGGCAGTCCTGTAAGTAGTGAATAAAATAACTGAGACCAGGCAGTATGTTATAATTAGTGACCATCACAAACCCACTACTATCAGGACACTCAGTTAGTTAGCAAGTCAGTAAAAGGTGGCGAATGCTGACTAATTATTTATTGCAAAGCTATTCTCCTAAAAGTATAAGTGAAAATAGGAGTGAGAGGGTGAAAACTTGAAATATCCCCAAAAAATACTGTTTAGTTTATTGGACGCTGACCACTGTTTTAACAACCATTTCGTTATTATTTTCCACTGTGGAGATCATTTATCGTTATCATTTTTCACTATAGGGATGGGTATGGGAGGAAAAAAACCGCACAAAAATCGTTGATGAAGCTCGTAAGTGAGTTTTCAGTCAATAATTTTGAATGTTTTTCGACAATGTTTAGTTAGATTAATATCTTTTTTTGCCCTTTTAAGGGATATTTTTTTGAAAGATATGCTAAATAATCAGAGGCAATGTATCTCATTCGTACTTTTTATCTTTCATCTTTTTTTATGAACCGACATTTTTATGTACCTATTAACAAAAATGTATATAATTATTCTTCTTGGCAAAGAAAATTTTTGTATTGCATTTTGAGAGATGAATCAGACAACCATTTTTCCAATCCAATGAATCACTAAACAGTATTTTTTGGGGATTTTTCACATTTTCTCCCTCTCACCCCTATTTTCACCTATACTTCTGGGAGGATAAATAATGTGCACCATTTCAACCCCCATTTCCACCCCTATAATAGTGGATGATGGCATAATTTTCCATTAAACTACATAACCTAAGGTTCAATTTAAAAAAAGAATTGTATCGATATCTCTATTTTTGCTCTAGATATTAGCTTTCCGTTAAAAAAATGCCATTTGACCCATAGTGCGGCGCCGCAGTGTCCATTTCAAGGTCCAGACACAGAAGGGACAACTGGCCAGTTGGATGGAGAGATTACAGCAATGCGATGTCATGGTTGAACACCCCTCCGTCCGATTACATAAGAATGCTGATGCCATGTCAAGATGGTATCCTCATTCGAGAGGTTCGTGTGCAGGTGAATGAAGGTGCAACAACGCGAAACAATCCAGGACCAAATGGCCGACTCAGATACTGATAATTGTGGTCTCAATGGGACTCTCTAAGTGTAAAGAATGAAACGGTGAAGAAAGTTTGGGAAGGCAATGATGGCAGAGAAACCAAAATCTAAATGGTAGTCTTAAAGAAGAAGGTACCCGATGTCAGGACAGAAGTACATAATTGGATTACCCGAAGTCATCTGGGCATGAATAAGACTCTGAATAAAATCCGTCACAGATTTTACTTGGTAAATTACTTCGAAATTTCAGTCTGTGCAGCCGGTAAGGGCCTGAAGACCCGGACCAAGGGCAGGATGCAGTAGTACCCTGTGGGCTTCCAATTTGACGGAATAGCTATAAGTGTCGCCGGTACATTCCCCGGGTCCGAGAGGGTATACAAGTACATTCTGCTCGCAATAGATTACGTTAGCAATTAAGCTGAGGAATACGCCATACCTAATCAGGAGGCAGCCCCGGCGGCAACAGTGCTGGTTGAACAGTTTGGTGTATCGTTGGGGTTACATTATTAGCGAGGGCGGAACTTCGGTTCTAACTTAATCCAGGAGGTCTGTACGATGTTGGGCATCAAGAAAAGGAGAACTACTCCTATTAATTCAACAGGACATTGGAACAACATCTATCCAAGGTCGTCAACAGTTACCAGTGCCATTGGAATGAGCTTATTCCCCTGCTTTTCAGAAAGGAGAAGAGACTAACATGCGATTTAACCTTTGGCTCACCAGAAGAACCGTCCCATGAAGTTAATGATTATGTTAATTAAGTCCGACAAAGCATGCTGGCAACACACGAACTAGCCGGAACTATAACTGCTTACATTTTTGAATCACCTTGTATAACTCTAGTTCAATCTTTATTACAGCCATTCTGTATTTACTGCTGCTTAATGGTGTCCCAATATAATTTATTTTTTTAACCAACCTGTTTATTTATATAAAATATTTCAACCTCCCTGTATATGCAATTGAATAGGCCCCTAATATAATATATATTGAAACACTGAACTATAACTTTTCTTTTCCCTAAATTTCAACGATCTGTTGAATTCTTTATGGATTAAGATATTTGATTTGTCCTGGTAATTTTCAAACCACATTGTAAATTATAATTTCTCTAGATCTTATATTTAAACCACCCTTAATGTGCAGCTTTTTCTTTTCTTTCTTTTTTTTCGTTTGAATCTCACTGTATTAGTATAATAGCCCCATATTTCAGGTATTCCATATATACAACTGAACATGTTCTACCTTATATAAAAACATTTTTCTTCCATTATTTGTCTACCCTGTATAACTATAACTCCACTCTATATTTTAACCACCTTGCATATGCATCTACTTATTGGGCACCCAATATAACAGTTTTGCACCATCCTGTAGACATATAATTCTATTCCACCCTATATTTCAACCATCCTCTATAAACAACAACATTTTTTCAAACCATTTTATAATTTTACTATAATAATTATATTCCGACCTATAATTCAAATATCCTAACTGCTTATGGGCTATCGCACATAACAATTTTTTCTAAGTAAACGCGTGACATATCAGTTGATTTTTAACCGATTTCCAAAAAGGTGGAGGTTATCAATTCGTCGCCACGTTTTTTTTATGGATGCTCAGTGATTATTCAAACACTGCTTGGGCAATTCTGATGATTTAAACGGCATTGTATTAAGAAAGGTACCATATAATTTGCTATAACGTGAGGCATCCGGTTTTCCAGAAAATCAGAAAAAACAGTAATTAATGGACTACACATCAGTGAATTTCAATCTAAAGGGGTTCAATCAATTTGAATATTTTAAATTGTATTCTACAAAGAAATGTTCCAGCTTGATTCCATATAATTTTCTATAACGTAAAACATAGTTTTTGTGAAAGAAAATCAGAAAAATATGTGCAAAAAACGGTAAACATCAACTTAAATGTCAAGATGTGCCATGAAAGTGTATCGTACAGGGTGTTTGAAAACGGTTTCCATTTTGACGGGCCTACTGTTGAGAGAAATGGCACAAAATATTCCATTAGTGTATCGAAAAGAAAACTTGTTATGAGATTGATTTCTGTGTGTGTAAGGTATTCGGTGGTAGGTGTGTGCGTCGAAACTCAAGCAACACGCAATGTGTACACTTATACAGGAGGGTTCAAAAATGTTACATAGTGTGGAACAAAAGTAGTTGCTTACACTTGAGATATGCGTCTAAGTAAAATTATAGGTGTGTGTCCAACCAATAGAAAAATAGAAACAGTCAATAAGGCGGAGGCGATTAATACTTATACAGGGCGGTTTCAACATCTTGTAGAGTTTAATTATAGTTGTACAGGGTGTTTCAGAAAATGAAAAATAATTTATATCGAGTGACCAATACACAGAAAAATATACAGGGTGGTTTTAGTATATGCTGGATTAGAGTTACAATTATAAAAAGTGATCCATACAATGAAACAAATCAAAAATATAATAAATATGTGTAAAATATAGAAAAAATACAAATTAGACAGAGAGGTGGAGAAAGAGACCGAAAGAGAGAGAAAGAGAAATAAGAATACGCTAAAATAATCACTAGAATTGTACTTTAATTTTAATAAAAAAATAATATATGTCAGAAAATAGTGATGGATTGCACACGGTTTCTAAACGGTTTTTATTTTAAGACAGTTGAAGCCGGTTCCTTTTTAGATATAAATCATTGCCCAAACAGATCACAAACCACTTGTAAACTTTGGAATTCATTTTACGCACACAAAATATTTAATGTTTAATAATCCTCTATTTTAGTTGTCTTGAAAATACACAACAATTTTCAAACAATATTGCTAACTCTGCATTAGTATTGTAATAATAGGTTTGTAGAGACCCGTTGCCAATAATTCCAACGGTTTAAATAATTCTCAATGAATCACCTTTTCGATAGTTGATTGTGCCCACAAACAATTTGTCAAGAATTGTAGGCAAGATTAATTCAATTAAATAATGATTTATAACTTATATATATGAAACTATTGTTGTAACCTCGCTCCATAGTCTCGTTGGAAGTGCCTTGTCCGCCCACAACGGTAACAAACTCTTCTGTCCTCAGTTTTCTGTGACTGTTCCAGTAGTTTGTTCATACCAGACAGCAACGCTTGAAATGGTCACTCTGACTCTTCCTGGTTTAAGGAAACTGCTTGGACCCTCTGCTTGGACATGTTCATGACAGCCTCTACCTCCAAAGCCCGAAGTAGAGCTTCATTGCTCTTCTTGATGCCACTAAGCCTTAGATTCCTTTGTACTTCCCCATCTCTGATGCCGTTTATGAAACTCTGTGTGGCCAACTGATCTTTCGTTTCCTCTGGCAGGTCTGGGTAGCACAAGTGTACTAACCGTCTAATCTTTGCTTCGAATTCTTGAAGGCTCTCTCCGGATTTTTGCGTTTTCCCACTTAGTTGCACCCGGTATACTTGCCCCAGGGATTGATTGTCGTATCTTTTGTCCAGGGTGGCGATAATCTTGTCGAAATTGGCTTGTTCATCGACTGGAATGCTTTGGAGGAGTTCTGAGGCCGGACCTCTTAAGGAAATTACAAGACACGTATATTTTTCTCGGTTATCTCATCCATTAGCCACGGCTTCAAATTGCCTTTTATATATCGGCCACCATGAGCTGCCATCAAATGTGGGTGGTTTACTAACGGAACCTTTGGTACTCATGGTGTTCTGGTATTTTCCTCGCTGCAAGTCCTGTTGCATTTTTTTAAATTTCTGTTTCTACCTTGTTTTGGATGGCAATGATTTTATCTTGTACTGTGTTTTGAATTAAACTGATTTCCAATTTTACCTGGTTTTCGATGGAATCGAGGTCATCTACTTTGGTTTCTAGAGTATCCACTTTATTTTTCATGGTCTTAATGTCATCATTTATCTCTTTTATATGTGACTCAACTCTTTGTATTCTTTCATTAACTGTTTCATTAACTTGCGCTACTATTTGCATTACTGGTTCAAATTGCAGGTCTCTTTTTTCTTCAGTTTGGCCTTGTTTTTCTTCAAATTTCGAGAATAATCATTCCATTAAATTTTGTTGTCTTTCTGCCACGACAGTGCCAAGATTTTGTTGTTTTTCTTCCATGGCAGTGACAACATTTTGTATTTTGTTGTTCGCTTTTCCTCGTACAAACAAGATTTTCTAATTCTATTTTACGTTATATATCCACTAACCTTTGTTGAATTTCTTCTTGATGTTGTTTCTCCTTCTTGTCACGTTTTTCCAAGATCTGAGCTATTTTTTCGGCTAGTCCATCCATTCTGTTTGACTATTTTTTTGGTAGTCTTGTCCATTTTTCTTTTTCCATACTTCGGGTTTCCATAAATCAAGATGCGATTTTAACTTTACTTAATCCTTCACTTCTGATCACCAAATTGTTATAAACTCCGTGGGTTCAATTAATTAATTTTAATAACTAATAGTCACTTCACTTTCTAGAACTTTTATTCACACGTAAACATCAAATATTTTCAACAGCTGGTTCTAATACAATAACATCGAGATCATAACAATAGGTAAGCTCTACTAAGTAACTACTGAAATTAATATTGCTTTATATAGCGTAAGCCGATTTTTCAGGTCGTTCTACCTTTGTTCGCACAGCGTACAAATTGATAGTTCTTGCTCAATTTGAAGATTCTAGAAACTGATGTTTTTTTGTTCTTTCGCCAGGGCCGGAGTGGATAAATGTTATAACAATATTATGAGAATCTATATCAAAAACGAACAATATAAATCCAATCTCTAATTGCATATAACAAAAGTTATGAGAATTTTAAGATTTTAGAGTGGAATATAAACTAATGGCAACTAATTTGAAATCAATTTGAAGTGTTGACAAAAGAAATTTTTTATGACTTCACCATAATTAGGAAGACATAGAAGAAAATTGTTTTAATAGTAAACGGTGAATAAACGTAATTTCATTAAAAACTAACAACAAAAATCATGAATAAAGAAGTGTGACAAATTATTTGAGTGACCTAACTACCAACACTAGCTACTGTTATTATTGAAATAAATGAAAATTTAAATGTTTATGGTAAAATTTCAGTGCAATGTAAATGTCATAGTTCGATAGTTTTGATTTAATATAAGATATATTTGTAAGTGTCTGTTTTTCAGAATCACAAAATTCAGTTTAAATATCAGTTTCAATTTAAGTCTCTTTTTTGCAATGTTATCTTAAATATTGTATCGGTTGAGTTTAACTCACTTCTTGGTAGATATCATGATAAGGTATATTATTAGCTGATAAACGAAAAAAACTTCATTTTAATGTGTAAATTTATAGAATTTGATATTGTTACGAAATTTACCAAAGCCGACCCGGTTTCATTTCAGTACGACACCGATCGCTTCTGAGATAAAAAATGTTCTCGAAATGGCTCGGCAGCTGTATGATTGATGACTGATTTTACAAGAATTTTCGGTGCTGGTTTTAAAAAGGAAGCAGCCCACGATCGTATGTCAGTTAGTGGAGCGAAGAGCTTATATGTAAAATTGTTGTTGTGATATTTGAATCACGTGTTGTATTTATTCGCTGTAAATAGAAGTTCTAGAAAAGTGAAAGTGAATATTAGTTTTATAATTTTAAATTGAACCCACGGACTATATAACAAAATCTGGTGTCAGAAGTGGGATTAAGTGAAGTTAAAATCGTAATTTGATTTATGGAAACCCGTAGCATGGAAAAAATGGACGAAACTACCAAAAAAATAGTCAAGCAGGTTATGGAGGGACTAGATGAAAAAAATAGCCCAGATTCTAGAAAAACGTGACAAGAAGGAGAAACAACATCAAAAAAAAATTCAACAAAGGTTAGTAAAATCTTTTGATGAAAAACGTAAAATAGAATTAGAAAATCTTGTCACTACGATGGAAGAAAAACAACAAAATCTAGTTTCCACGATGAAAAGTTAACAAAATAATTTAATTGAAGGATTTTTCTCGAAATTTGTAGAAAAACAAGATCAAACTGAATTGACGAGACAAAATGAATTTAAATGATTTGAAGAAAAACAAGAACAAGTTGAATTAAAACGACTAAATAAATTTAAAATAACTGAAGAAAAAAGAAAAATGCAATTTGAACAACTAATGCAAATAGTATCACAAGTTAATGAAAGTTAATGAAAGAATGCAAATAGTAGAATAAAAGAGATAAACGACGACATAAAGATCCTAAAAAATAATGTGGAGGCCCTTGAAACCAATGTAGATGTCATCGATTCCATGCAGAGTCAGGTGAAATTTGAAATCAGTGCTATTCAAAACAAAGTAGAAACAGAAATTAAAAAAATGTAACAGTATTTGCAGAGAGGGAAATAACAGCACACCGTGAGTACCAAAAGTTCCTTTAGTAAACCACCCACATTTGATGGCAGTTCATCTTAGCCCATGTATAAAAAGAAAAATCTACTTCTCTGGTAATTTCGTTAAGAGGTTCGGCTCTAGAACTCCTCCAAAGCATTCCAGTTGATGAACAAGGCAATTTCGATAAGATCATCGCCATCCTGGATAAGCGATACGACAATCAATCCTTGAGTCAGGTGTACCAAGTCCAACTGAGTGGAAAAACTCAAAAATCCGGTGAAAGCCTCCAAGAATTCGACAGAGATTAGACGGTTAGTACACTTGTCCTATCCAGACCTGCCAGAGAAAACGAAAGACCAGTTGGTCACACAGAGTTTCATAAACGGCATCAGAGATGTGGAAGTACAACGAAATATAAGACTAAGTGGCGTCTAGAAGAGTAATGAAGCTCTGCTTCGGGCTATGGAAGTAGAGGCCGTCATGAACATGTCCAAGTCGAGGGTCCGAACAGTTTCCTTCAACCAGGCAGAGTCAGAGTCACCATTTCAAGCGCTGCTGGCTGGTCTGAAAATATTAGAACGGTCACAAAGAACTTGCACCAGAGGGGCACTTTCAACGTGATTGTCGAGTGAGGCTACCTGAACGATCACCGACCAGGGTTAACCAACAGAACAGCGACATATCCAGAGACCGTAAGCCAGTCAGCATAAGGGGGCGAATGCTGACTGACCCTCCACAAGCCCCCAAAACGTTATCCATCCGGGGATTTTGCAGAGATAGCAGCAGCCTAGTCATCAGAGGCACCATCAATGGGCGAGCAGTTACCATCACTATCGATACCGGCGCCGCTGTGTCCATGTCAATACAGGTTGAGGCAGATGTCGTGCTACAGGTAGGGGACACCATAATCCGGCATAGGGTCCTGGTAGCAAATATTGAGGACGATTTTATACTGGGTATGGACCTAATTAGCCAGCATGGATTTATGTTCGATCTGAGATATGATGTTCTTCGGTTCCCAAATGAGGAATTTGTATTGACAGTCTTCAGCTAGAATTCCCGGTCGAACGGAACAGATTATTCATGGGCAGCTAGACAGCAATCCTGGGAGATGCGTTGGAATGGTGGAGCCCGTACACTCAGCTCATGACTTCTTAGTTGGACGGGCTATATTTACAACCGGACGAGAAATACCAATTAGAGTCCTTAATTTGTCCAACAAAGACATCAGAATTGCCAATGGCCAAGAGATAGCTTGTTTCGAGCCAGTAGAGACCATCATCAATTGTGAAGAAGAGTACCAGACGTCGGTGAAGGAGACAGGGCCCAGTAAAGAGTTCCTACAACCGTTTGCTGACCATTTGACACACCTGACACCAGAGAATCTGGTTCTGGCAATTTATCACAAAGCACTGGCAAATTTTTAACAGTCAAGATGGAACCACCGGTCGCACCAACATCATCCAACATCGAATAGATACCGGAAAGGCTTAACCCATCAGAATACCAACTAGAAGACTACCATTGGGGCAACAACAGGCAGTCGAGGAAAACATCAGTCCATGTTACAAAATGGAGTGATTGAGTCATCCATTAGCCCATGGTCTGCTCCCGTCGTGCTAGTTAAAAAGAAGGATGGAACCACCCGATTTTGCGGGGATTACAGAAAGCTAAATGACGTCACGAAGAAAGACAGCTATCCACTACCCCGAATCGATGACACTTTGACCACACTAGCAGGCTCCCGTTGGTTCTCCACACTACACCTAAAAAGTGGATATTGGCAGGTTGACCTACACGCAAACGACAGAGAGAAGACAGCTTTCTCCACCAGTAAAGGACTGTTTCAGTTAACGGTCTTGCCCTTTGGGTTGTGTAATGCACCCGCTACATTTGAGAGGCTAATGGAGTATGTAGTGAGCGGATTAACATGGAGGACGAGCTTAGTATACCTCGACGAGATTCTACTCATGGGCCAGACATTCGACGACCATCTGAAGAACCTGGGCGAAGTATTCTCCAGAATTAATAACGCCAACCTGAGACTCAACCCGAAGAAGTGTTCCTTGTTCCAAAAAGAAGTAGAGTTTTTGGGCCATGTCGTTTCCGAGTCAGGAATCCGCACCAACGAGGACAAGATAGAAGCGATCCGTGATTGGCCAGTCCATAGAGACAAGCATGAACTGCGAAGCTTTTTGGGCCTCTGTTCCTAGTACAGGCGATTTGTTGAGGGATTTGCCACCATTGCCGCGCCTGTACATCGAAAGACCACTGAGAAAGAGACCTTCCGTTGGAATTAGGATTGCGAAACATCATTCAGGCGACTGAAGGCTGCACTATGTTCCAGCAAAATCCTAGCCTTTCCTACACAGTATGGCAAGTTCATCTTAGACACCGACGCCAGCATCACAGGTTTGGGGGCCGTCCTATCCCAGGTACAAGATGGTGAACAGAGGGTGATCGAGTACTACAGCCATGGATTCTCGAAACCGGTAAGAAAATATTGCGTCACCAGAAAAGAACTTCTGGCAATAATAAGGGCTGTAGACCATTTCCACAAATACCTCTATGGTCGTCATTTCTTAATCCGGACAGATCATGCCGCCCTCAAATGGCTGCTGGGCATGAAGACACCGGAAGGACAACAACCAATCTTGTCACTCATAACGAGAGGGGCACCCAGGCCACGATGGGACGAGGTAGCTAGATACTCCGGCGTGCTGAAATTGTTATGGGCTCAATGGGACTCTCTAAGAGTAAAAAATGGAATGCTTAAGCGCTGATGGACGAGAAACCAAGTCCCAACTGGTAGTTCCGAAGAACAAGGTACCAGACTTCCTGACCGAAGTACATGATGGGATTACCGGAAGCCACCTGGGCATGAATAAAACCCGAGACAAAGTTCGCCAGCGGTACTAATGGGTGAATTACTTCGAAGACGTTAGAGCTTAGTGTCGCAAATGTGCCACCTGTGCAGCCAGTAAGGGCCCGAAGACCTGGACCAAGGACAGAATGCAGCAGTACAATGTGGGCGTCCTATTTTAGAGAATTGCCATCGATGTCGCCGGTCCGTTTCCTGAGTCTGAGAGGGGGAACAAATACATTCTGGTCGCAATGGATTACTTCAGCAAATGGCCTGAGGCATATGCGATACCCAACCAAGAGGCAAGCACGGTAGCGACGGTGCTAGTAGAACAACTATTCCGCAGGTTTGGCGTCCCGATGGAATTACATTCAGACCAGGGGCGTAACTTCGAATCGAATGTTTTCCAGAAGGTCTGCACGATGTTGGGGATCAGGAAAACGATATCAACAACATTACACCCACAGTCAAACGGAATGGTGGAAAGATTCAACAGGACCTTGAAACAACACCTATCCAAGGTCGTCAGCCGGGCTTGTAGATTATTTGATAATCATACTCCTCGAGTTTTAGGCGCCATCTGGCAAGACTACTTCCAGGGTCTTTGATTGAAAATAACCACGTTAACGGGCGGTGGTCGGTCAGAAGTAGAAACTTACGTCCAAAAATTAGCGGTCTATAGTGCTTAACAGCCCACACTATAGCAAGAAGTTCTCTTTCGATGGTAGAATACTTAGTCTCAGCCTTGCAAAGGGTTCTCGAGGTATAGGCTATGGGCAAATCCTTACCTATAGGACCTTGAGAAAGAACTGTGCCGATAGCAAAAGAACTGCCGTCAGTTGTGAGAATAAATGGTTCCTCGAAGTTAGGGTATATGAGAATTGGGGTAGATGTAAGAGCAATTTTTAATTGTTCAAAAGATTTAATGCATTCTTAGTCAAATTGAAAGGGGACATCTTTTTGAAGTAATTTTGTTAGTGGCTTGGAAATTTTAGCGAAGTTTGGAATCAACCGCCTATAATAGCCAGCTAAACCTAGAAATGATTTAATGTCTTTTTGGTTTTTTGGCTGGGGAAAGTTGAGAATGCAATCGACTTTTGAGGGATTTGGCTTTACGCCTTCAGGAGTTATAAGATGGCCTAGATAAGCGACTTCTTTGCGAAGGAACTCGCACTTGTCGGGTTGTATTTTCAGATTGGCTTTTCGTAGTCTTTTGAAAACATCGGTGACACGGGCTATATGCTCATGAATTGTCGGGGAATATACGATGATGTCGTCCATGTAGACTAAACATCTTTCGTTTTGGATTCCGAGAAGAATGTTATCCATAACCCGTTGAAGCGTTGATGGAGCATTCTTCAGGCCAAAAGGCATCCTAACAAATTCATAGTGACCATATTCGACTGTAAAAGCAGTTTGAATGTCTTTGGTGTCGATTTCAATTTGATGAAATCCAGAAGCCAAGAAGAGGGTGGTGAAATACTGGCACTTGCCGAGTTGGTCGAGTAAGTCAGATATTTTCGGAAGAGGGTACTTGTCGTCTACGGTCAGTTCGTTTAGTTGCCGGTAGTCAACGACGACAAGCCATTTTTGTGTTCCGGAAGCGTCCAATTTTTTAGGAACTACCCATACAGAGGATGACCATGGGGAGTTAGAAGGGCGTATGATCCCTTGATCTAGCATTTTTGATATTTGGCTTTTCACCTCTTGTTTGTGGATTTGGGGGTATCGATAAGATTTTGTGAAAGATGGTTTCGCATTGTTGGTATCTATAGAGTGTTTAATTTCATTTGTAAAGGTCAGTTGGTCGCCTTCTAAATACAAGATATCGGAGTATTCAAGACAAAGTTCTGAAATGAATTCAGATTCTTCCTCGTTGAGATGTTCTAAACGAAGCCGGTTCATTATCGTCAGTTGTCTGTCATTCTCGGTTAGGTTACGTGTTTCGTTTTCAGAGAAGGTGTTTATTGTGAAATTCTGTATTGGTTTTAAATCGAGTTTGTCAAAATTGATGGTTTTGGGAATGGCATTAGCGTTCAAAACGGAAGTTAGGAATTCACCATTTTCATTGATTTTGACTATGGCATTCCGGAGACGCACTTTCTCAATTTCGATTGAAGCGAGAATAGCATCTGTATTCTTGAGGTTACATTTCAATTTACAGATTTGCTCAGTTCGAGAGTCCAAGGTAATTGTGTTGACTGGAATATATTTAGTTGAAGATGTAGAATTACTATTACGCATGATCGTATCATCCGTAACTTTCAATAGTCGCAGAGTTTTAAAATTTGTAACGAGTTGTTTCTTATTGAAATCTATGATGCAGTTATAGTGTTCCAGGAAGTCTGAACCTAATAACCCATCAAATTCGATGTCAATATTACAGATATACACCTTATGTGGGTCGGAGATGTTGAAAGGAACAAGGGTGGATTCGTTAATTAGAATTTTCTCATCTGTAATGCCTTGAATGATAACATTTTCAGGAAACCGTTGTTTGAAGCGTTGGCAGGTTTCAGGTTTAAAAATTGAAAGTCCTGCACCCGTATCGATAAGAAGTTTATAGGTGTTTGAAGAATCAGTAATATAATAAAGATTCTTTGAGTTGACGGAAAGAAGGGGTCCAGATTCATTGTCTGAATATGGGTTTGAATTTCTGAAATTTCTTGGTCTGGGGGTTCTGACTGAGCGGGAGTCAAATGAAAATTTACTTAAAAGAATCAGGTTCGTCAGAATAAAATTCGTATAACTGTTCAGTATTGAAATATTCTGGTTCACCGTTTTGTTCGAAATCATTAGGGTGATAATCTTGTACGTTTCCGTACTCATCGGGTAAAGAGGTGTAATGATTTTCGTTGTGGGAGTAGCTGTAGTCATTGTGATGAGGACCGAATTGTAAATTGTTCAAGTGATGAGTCTTTGGTTGCTGATGTTTAAAGAAACTCGGGTTCGGTCTGTAATTGCCAGACATTTGGGGTTGTCTACTGATAGACGGACGAAATTGTTGCTGTGAAAATTGTTGACTGGAATTAACATTTGTGGACTGATTAGCAGGTTGATTGGAAAAATGAGGGCGGTAATTCGAATAGTTCTGATTGGAATTCGGGTTGTGTTGAAATTGTCTGATTTTCACTAAGCATTCGTCGCTTAAATGGCCCATGCGTTTACAAAAAGAACATTGTTTTGAAGGTGGACCGTTATTTCGTTTACGAGAGGGTTGTTGGAAACTTCTATTACCTGAAAATTTCTGGGTTTCTAAATGTGATAGTTGTAGTTCTCGTTTAATTCTGGAAATGGCAGTGAGAATACTGCAGGGGTCGCTAGCGCGAACGAGTTGACCAATTTTGGGCTCTAAACCCGTGAGGAGGCTATTAAGAGCTATTGACTCTATTAAGTTAATCTGTGCTTGTTGTTCTTTGATAGTTAAATTTTCGCTTGATGCGTCTAGAGTCTAGCAGAGAACGTGAGAGGGGATTCAGTAGGAGTTTGCCGCATTCGTTGCAAGTCCTGTATAAGAGCCGAGAGATCCCGGGGATCTCCAAAATGATTTTCTAGGAGGGTTTGAATTTCAGCTAGTTGACTAGGATTTCGCGAATTTATTAACTCAGACGCTCTACCGCGTAACTTATTTTTTATATGGAGAATTAGCAATACTTGCTGATTATCCGTTACCATGCTGTAAGCAGTATTACAGGAGCATATGAAAGTATTAAAAAATATCGGATTACCATCATACTCAGGAATTATCGCAAATATTTCCGATAGCTTATAGGATTCTACGGTTGGTGTAGCTGCTTGTCTAGTAGTTGTCATTTTGAAAGATTTATAAATTCGCACAATAAATAAAAATTAAATGTTGAGGTAGAGATTTTAAATTGGAAATGTAGAAATATCTTGTTTATCAAAATGCAATACTAAGTAATGTTTCAAATTCAAAATAGGAATGTATAAATATGTTATAACCTGAAATGGTAGAAATATATTGTTTATCAAATCAGTATCGAGTAATATTTAATGTAGGAGTTGCAAAATCAAAATGGGAATGTATAAATGGTAAAATATATTTAAAATAATGTTTCAAATAATAAAATAATGCAATAATATAAAATATTTAGTTTCAAAATTATTTAGGGAAGGCAAAGTAATGAGGAATAAAATATATAAATGAAAGAACTGGTGGTCATTCAAAATAAAATCGAAATAAAATAGATACTTTATGATTCTTACGTTATTATTCCTCGCATCGGACTGTTCTCCGCGTCACTTAGCACTGGTTAGCCTGGTTTCGTGTCCCCTTGCTAGTACTTGGTAGTTGTTGTCCTTTTCAAGTAGGTTCTATTCTGCAAAGGCTTGGAAACCACCACAACTAGTTAGAAATCTTCGTGTTCTAGCTATGCCTGGAATTTCCTACTGACTGCGCCAATTTTATATTCACTTTGATTCAATTCACTTTTTAAAAAAAATTATTTATTTAGAAACATACAAAATTAAAATTGAACAATTAAAGTAGTTAAACTACTTGAATAACTTAATACTAAAACTGATATTATTTGAATGACTTAGTACTAAAACTGATATTATTTGAATGACGACACGAGATCGTTTCCAGTTGGTTTTATAACATCGAGAAAAGTGCTGATGCAAGTCAGCGATTTTACTGGGTAAACGAACTCGTGTAGGTTTCCGGGAAGTTGTTTGCATATAATTCAAGATGAAATTTGATATCCCTGAGAAGTCACGTACGCTTTAAATTCCGTTGACTTCTCGACTGTGTGAAATAAGTGCTGATATATTTTGCATATAACATATATATATATATATATATATATATATATATATATATATATGTGTGTGTGTGTGTGTGTGTACGTGTGTGTGTGTGTGTGTGTGTGTGTGTATGTTATGTGGTTTCCGGGAATACATCCGCGTAGTTGATAACTGATCTCTGCCGGGATCAATGGTAAAATGACGACGTTTCGGCAGAGTCACATCTGCCCTCTTCTCTGCCTAGTTACTCGAATACCAGTATTCGAGTAACTAGAAGGCTATGAGAATTATGTGAACCGACCTGAAGAGAGCAGATGTGACTCTGCCGAAACGTCGTCATTTTACCATCGATCCCGGCAGGGATCAGTTATCAACTACGCGGATGAATTCCCGGAAACCACCTATAACATTTAGTGCCTGCGAGAACTTAAAAACAAATATATATATATATATATATATATATATATATATATATAACGTGTCCCAAAATTCAACATCAAGTCGAAACCTAGGAGTGGACAAGTTTGTTACTACCCAGGGAATAATATTTAAAAAATCGGGATCATTTTTAAAAGATATATGCACTTTATTGGAAAACATCCAAAAAGAATACCCTGGACTACATTTTGCGGTACTATAATTACAATTTTGAAAATAGGACTACTGAAATATTTGTATTGGTAACCTAATTGACTATTTCATACGATACAATCCCAAATTCAACCACAATGCAGATTATTTTATCCAAAAAAATTATTGATTCATTTTTTACCAGAATTTTGGAGAAAAAAAATTTCAATTATGTTTGACATCTCATTATATAAATAAATATATCTAAACTACCATGGTAAGTTGTTGCAACCACTAATGATATTTGCAAAATGGTATAATACTTTTTCGAGAATTCTCAAATAAAGATTTTTCTGAACAAGATCCAAGTATTAAAGCCGTTCCAAAATTCTCGACGAAAATAATACGATTGTGAAAGTTTAAACAAACGGTTATGAAACTTTATTACTAACACTAGAGTAAATGTTCAAACTGTTTGCCACCAGCATTAATACATGCACGACATCACCTTAAAAACCAGCTTTTCACCAATCTTGAATAACGTGGCGGACTGATGTGTTCGGCAGCATTTTTTGACGTAATTCTCCAATTATTGATGTGGGTTTCGAAGATATCTTATCTTACAGGCAATGCTCTTAAATAAAAACCAGTAGATTTCAAGTGGGAAAGCATTGTGGTCATAAAATTAGACCAAGTCCCCCGACCCAACGCTCTGCATAGTTTTGGTTCAGATATTCTCCCAAAGACGGGCTAATGAGCAAGGAAACCGTCAATTTGTTACCACATTGTGCGTATAATGACTAATGGCACATCTTATACAAATTTGCAGAAAATATAGATAAATTTCACTATACAAATTCCTCAGCAATTCAAAAGTTCAAATAAAATGGCCAGGGGATTGGAATAGTGAAATATTTTCTGCAAAACCATCGGCCAAATCTGCTAGGTGCTATGTGCGATTAAACATTTTACGTACAATATGGTACCAAAATGACGGTTTTGTTAGAATTCAGTTCAGTTATATTAGAAAACATACAGTTTGAAACTTCAAATATGTAAAACCAGAAATATAGACAAATTTTAACTATTCTTAAATAAAAAGCACAAAAATATCAGTTTTTTTACAGAAATTTTACAAATAAAACTGCTTATAAATTTATCAACTAAACAGATTATACCAACATAAGAAAACGTACTTTCTACGGAGATAAATTATTTCATCAATCCAGAAAATATACGTAAACTACATCTGATATTTGCGTTTGAACTCACAGCACAGAAGCTCCCTCCAGAAGTGTCCAGTGAATACCGTAAAAGTAATAAATTAATCTTAAACAGACAAGGCAATGTTACTCCTAAAGAAAAATTTGCCGTAGATAAACGTAAAAAAGACAACACAATAAAAATTCTCCTATCGACAAAGGTAATGCGACGGTTATATTTGATAATCTTGAATAAAATAAAAAAATTATGGACCTTATTAATACAAGATCGTACTCTAAACTCAAAAAAGATCATACGCAAAATATAGAAAAAAACAAGAATTCACTCCAGTAACAAGAAAACACTTAACACCTCAATACAGTAAACCTCTACACTTATATGGCGTTACAAAAATACATAAAGACAATGAGTATTTTCAATAAATTCACCATGAGGAAATATATCAAAATTTTTACTAAATATGTTTAAACCGTACAAGAACAATCTAATCAATTAACACAAATGATTTTTTAACAAAATTGAAAAGGATTATTATCTACAGAAATCATCTACTAATAAGTTTCAACATAGTGGTTTTACAAATGTACCTGTTGATAAACCATTACAAATGATAATAAATAAATTACAGCAAGATATTTCCTTAATCATCAAAACAAAATTCCACATTGACACAAATATGGAACTAGACGAACGCTGGTTAAAAACAACATAATATCAATTTGAAGGAGATTTCTATAAACACGAATTTGGTATGGCCATGGGTTCTTATTTGTCACCTATAATTACTGATATAATTTGAACATATTTTGAAGAAAGATTCATAGGCAGTTATAAGAATAATCCAAAAGTCTGGTGGAGATACCTTGATGACATTTTTATGGTTTGAGAGTATACTGCTGAAGAACTGCACTCTTTCCTAGATTACATCAATAGTCAAGGACCCACAATAAAATTTACAATGGAAATCGAAAATTCACATAAACTTGCTTACCTTGATGTAATTATAGATAGAACAGACAAAACGATATGTACAAGCACTTATCGAAAACCTACGATTTTGAATTTTAACTTCAACAATCCCTTGAATGTAAAGAAAGGTATTGTAAAGTGCTTATATGATCTTCATCGTCCGACATATTCAAAGATGAAGTCAACATAATCAAAGAACATCTACTTCAAAATAAATATCTACAAGATTTTACAAATATAACTATAAACAAAGGGAAAAAAATTAACCACTTTTTTGTGATAAAGCCATCTACATTGCGGTTCAATTTGGGACTGAATCTTTTAAAATAGTTAATTATGTTACCAATACAAATATTTCAACAGTCATATTTTCAAAATTGTAATTATTGCCCAGAAAAATGTAGTCAAGGGTATTCTTTTTGGGATAACTTGTGTATATACAAAAAAGATTAAGATTTTTAAATTATATTTGCCTGGGTAATTATAATCTGGTCCACTCCTATGTTTCGGCTTGACGTTGAATTATCGGACTTGCTTTATTGTGCAACATATCGTCACTTCAATATTATAAATATTGACCCATGGATAACGTGATATTTTCAAATGGAACTCCCACATGTTTTTCACATTATCTGTTAAGTCATTTATTTTCCTTGGTCCGATTAAGTATGCGTATCTATTTTTAACAGACTCTAATGAATTCAGGAAATCAAAATGAAATTTTTGATCGTTGGATGGGGTGGACTTAAATTTCTCCAGCCACGTGAAAATTCATTAATGGTCTTAATTCCTTTTTACTATAGAGCTTTTTCAATTCTCCAAGAGAAGCAAACAGTATGGTTCACTATGAAACTTTATTAAATAGTTCAATAACAGTATGAGCATTACCAATAATCTTGCAATTAACAATATAACTTTATAGTAAAAGTTGTTGAACGAAAATCTGAATACATCAGCAAAATAAATTCTGAACTCTGTTAATATTTCTTGGGTGCTTCCTTATTTTTATTTCTTCCATGCTGTCGTTGGTTGTTCAGTCAATACATTTTGTTTAGCGTACCCCTACAGAAAACAGACTTACGTCCATCGATCTCGCTGGTCAACGCATTACTATTGGCCCACCCCTTCTCATCCATCCAATGCTGATGGAATGCAGTATTGAATCAGGCAGTTGGATTAAGGGCACGGTGAGGAGATGCCCCTTTTTGCTGAAGGTAATATCTCTTAACTGAGCAAGCGGAACATCTTCTAGGAGCTCAAATAAATGGTTATCTAAGAAACTTATGTAACTGTTAGAATTCGAAACACCGCACTTCCTCTAGCACTACAGTTTTCCATGTTTTAACGGAAAGATTAGTACAGGTTTCTTTCCGGGGATGACGATGACGAAAAGGACATCGAGCTCTGTATGTTCGATTTGCCAATACATAATTCTCCAGGAACGAATACTCTACCGATAATTTCATTTTGGGCAACATCTGCCACTTTTTGAAATGTAAGTTAGCTATGAGTACCAAAAATATCATAGAGATCACATAGGATAATTCGCAAATTGGAATTAAGGTGATAGAACTTTTCTGTTTATTTTCCAAAACAAGCCTTGGTTCTCAGAGATGGAAAAGTTCCATAGTAATAAGTAATTGAGGGTTAAAAGGAAAGTATAAGAGGCAAATAATCTTATGTCCTTGTCGCACGTGAAATTAAATAAGAAATATTTACGATATACGAAAACACATAAAAACATAAATCATTTTGATTTTTTCATTTGGTGCAGGTTTCTTATGAAAAAATCAAGTTATCCATGGTTACTTTTCAAAATTAAACTGACGATATCTGGCAAAATAAAAAGAATGCATTATTGTATGATACCGGGCGCCGCTGATATTTCACTGCATCTAGACGATAAAATATGTAATGACTCCCAAACTGTGAGTTTTCTGCACTATGTATGATCGTACAACAATTGATTGAGGAATACAAATTTGTAATAATATACAGGATGTTTCACTTTAAAAAGTGCATCTTGATAATATATTATCCTGTAAATATCTCGGATTTTTTTTAACTGGCATCTCCCATTACTCCTCATCCTTCCCTGACGGGTGACCTTTGAAATACATATCTATATAATCACAATATGGCGTCCAGACACTATTGGGCCCTCGAGCCAATTCGCTACCTAATATGTTAGTTTACTATTTTATTGTTATACTTACCTCTTGAATTAATCTTTACGTTTATACTCCGTTGTAGGTGTGGGGTTCAATTTGCTGAAATTAATATATATTTGACGACATTTATCATTTTACATGCCTCTCGCTTGTTTAACGACCATCGAGTTGCAAATCGGCCCAAAGTGTACCATTAGTACGTCAGAAATGTTTATTTCTCTCAAATATACCCAAAATTGACTGAGTGCGTTCCCAATAAGATTATACTTATTGGGAAGGCACTCTTTTATTATTTAATATAAAATAAAAAGTAAACATAAGATAAATGACTCATATGATTTTATGATAAAGAACTCGACAATTTTTTCCCAATTTCTTCTATCAGATGTTATAAATATCGCTGAAAAGAACTGATAATTTCCTATTTTTCCATACTCTGTATATTTATATAAAGGTAATATAAGTTTGTAATGATACTCGCATTTTGAGGCTTGACAATTTTTATTTAGCCAGGCAATATATTTTTTAAAGCTAAATCCCTCTACTACTCTCTATTACTGCTACTCTCAAAGGAACTAAATGAATTAATTAACAATACTGTTGTATTTGTTTCAGATGGCTTTTTTGGATGCTTACGTTTTTCTATACAATTGGTTGAAATGATGATATAAAGTTGTCTGTAGTGAAATTGATGATTATTTTTCCGTCGTGGTAAAATTACGTTGATTTGTTTATTTTTGTTCTCACATTTGAAAGTATTAATATCTTCAAAATTCATTCTTTTATAAGAAAAACACAATATACTGCCTACGGTTGGGAAAACCTTTGACATTTGCGCTTTCCATCAAAGAATGATCTCTGGGAAAATTAATTATTTATTTAATTCATTTCGTTGAGACGTATTATTCTAGACGATTGTGTAATTAATGTTGGGAAGATGGGTTTGCCTTAAAATCTTGATAAACCTTGGTAAAATCGAAAATAGCAATGAGCTGTATATTTTAATAATCAGGAAAATGTCAAAGCAAAGGTGTGAGAAAAACGAATGACAATCGTATTTATGTTTATAACGGACATAAAACATATAGATTAGTGAACGACATGCAAAAAATAATTCACAAAATTCCAAAACTCATAATTTGTGGCAAACACCAGAGTTTCTCGCTTCGGAATCATCCATTGTGAACAAAAAACCGCTATACACAGAAATTGAAACAACAAATCATAGAATCATGCAAATGATAAATTATGGATAATATTTTATGCCAGGACCCATAATGGCAATCAGTGAGCGGTATATTACACCTCGATCATATCTAGAACGTTACAAATTACAATTTTGTTTTTTGTTTTACATAATACTATCTTTCTTCAAAAATAAATATATCCTAATGATAAAATATCTCTTAGAATTAAACCAGACCAAAATCATAACTTCCTTACACTCAAATACCATATCAATAAAATCCGTTCCCAAAACACTATATTATCTACTTGTAGATCTTTTCCCTTGTGTTTTGCTTGGTACGAAAGAGTAGAACAATTTAAAGAATACATACATAATACGTGACAATCTCCAAGAATTGAAAAAATTTTACTACACTAGTTACTAAAGGATTATGGTTATACCGGAAGATTTATATGGCAAAATTTTAAATGAGAGCTCACATGAAGAATATCTTTAATATAAACCTCATAATGTAGAAATGCTTCCAATCTACATCTACCTACGAAAAGCGTATAATAATGTAAGTCCCGTGAAAATGTGGAAAGCGATAGAAACTCAAAACGTAACTCAGATGCATATACAAGTGGATAAGTGTTTATACACAAACAATGAATCTTAACTATAGACGAAGATATCACTTATACTTATAGTTATATTTTAGGAAAGCTGAACGAAGAGAGCGGATATTAGAGTTTTTGCATAAATTTAGCAAAACTAAATTCATGATGGTGGGACGTTTACGACAAAACAATCAGTATCATAGATTTGTATGAGAGTCTTCCGAAAATATTTATAAATAATGTCAAATCAAAACAATATCAAACAATGCTATGAAGCACAACGCATAATGTAAAAAGAAAAAATATATCACATTTAAAAATAAATAGACGTCAAAACTGGTTAGATATTATAAAAATTGAGAGTTATTGGTGCAAAGTGCAACAGAAAACGGCTGACAAGCAGTTGATTGACCAATATTGGGAAGAAAGAAGAAGCTTGAGTGTTAGATGCAAAAGATACCGCAAGATTAGAAATTTGCATTGGATGTATGTATATGTCACAAAGCATACACTTTTAGGTAAATGCTATTTATGTAATTCGTTAACAGTAAATACCGAAGACCTCGTATGAAATTTTTTTTTTGTGTAAAGTAATCTATCTAATTTTGAACGCCGACACACTATAATTATGAAGATTTTAACATTACATACTTAGACATCTCATGTATATTAAAATAATATATTCCATAAATTCGAAGTTGAATAATTTGCATTAATTATCATATTTTTCTACTTTAAAGGCAGATGTTTATATCAGTGTCCACACTTTCCCTATTATTATAGGTTACTGTTGATACTAGTAGTCCTAGAGGTTTTTTCCAAAAAATATAGTCATTTGAATATACGGATAATTCTAAACCTACCAATTATCATACCCGCATGAATATATTACAAAGAACAGTAGCCAGCTTTTGTACAAATTTATTCTATACGTAATTATGATTTTATGGTGTTTCGTTATTGCGGCACTTCAATGAAATTAAGAAATTTCAAACATTCTTTTGTAAAAAGCCTAGAGTTACAAGAATGCGACCTTTCAAGAGTGAATCCTGAATGAGAGATAAATAGGTAGTTATTTTTGTTAATTAACACCAGAGCGCTACTTGTATTGAAATATAAAACGCTGAATTATAGAAGCGCCTAACTATTAGACCCGTTATTACCATTATCGTTTAGTTTATAGTTTTATGAAACCCTGTTTGAAGCAGTTTGTAATGGAATTTTAATTTTGTAAATGTAATTTAAATTGATCAGCTAAATAACTGATTTTCAAAAGTTTTAATAATTTTTTTCATTAAAATTCCACCACAACTTCTTTTGTTCCAGCTCTTAGAGACTCTATACCTGTAATGACTGTTGTCACTCAATAAAACACCAAATTTTCAATATATTTTTGCATTATAAATGTATGAAACAACCATATGAAATTATAAAACGCCTCTCAATAATAATAAAATTTATAGAAATATCTAACAACACTTAACTAAAATGAAAGTCAAATAATTAATCTAAATAGATCTGATTAAGCGAATGTTTTTTTTAATAAGAAATCAAATTTTAAAACACCACAATGATAGTTCAAATGAATATTTCTGAATTTTGAATTTTAAAACCCAATACTAAAATTTATATGTATTTCCCAATAAATATATTTTTTTTGTAACTCCTATTATTTTAACTATCATGAACGCGGAATGAAAATGTTTAATGTAACTGCAAAATTGTACTACCTTAATCACTTTAAGTCAACTGCTTTATCCTCTTGACTTGTTTATTTGGTGTGTACTGGCTTTTGCTGCACCTTCTGATGTATCTGATTGATACCTCAAAACCGCTTCTTCGTACCACTGCTTTCTCTCAACTCTATCTCCAATACCTGCTAGCTTTCTCCTCCATTTATCTGCCAGCCTCTTACTCTGCCTACTTTCTTTATATATTTGCTGCATTGAACCAATACTACTTTCTCCCTGCTCCTTGACTTAACTGTACTCTTTTAAATTTGCTTCTATATTAAATACACCGTAATAACTTGTGTGTACACCAGTTTTCTTCATATCTTCTTGCTGATGGTTGCTTTTCAATAACTTTGCACTACAAATTAAAAAATTAAGTTTTAAAAATTTTCTTTGACAAACTTTTCGGCAATTTATAACCCCAAACAAAAATCCGAATACTCAGAATGTCATACCCTTTCACATATGTATAGTTTTTATAATGACATAGAACCAAATTCTTCTAACTTTTTAATTAAGTACTCTCCAATTTTCATTCTTCTATATGTTGGTCCATTTGTTGAAATTTCAATCCCAAATGCTTAATTTTGCATAATACCATTCGATTTTCGTAAAATCTGTAATTTTCTTTCTTCTTGTTCCCTGATCAAATTGCCACCACAACCTTTAAATTTCTATTTTTTTTAATTGTTTATAACCAACAATGTGTTATCTTGACTCATCTATCTGTCTTTGTCGTCCGGTACAAATTTAAAATATATCCGTTGGCTAGTTATGTCATAATTTTGGTCCAAAGTTATCTGTCATGTCAATTATAAACCTTGCTGTTGTTAGATGAATTTTCAAACTCTATTTGCCCCAAAATGTTCTAATAAGTTCCCAGAAATGTTAGTTGTTCCCTTTTTATACCGAAAATATGAAGTTATTGGAAATCTGGGCTAACGAAATTTTTGTAAAGAAATCAAGGTAAAATTTCGTTTATTCAGTTGCTTAAACGTTTTCAATTATTTGTATATATTCATTTCAACTCCTAATTGCTTTTTAACAAATTTAGTTTAAACTGTCACATTTGTTAGTTTTCAAACATGTATTTACTATACGGTTTTAGTTGCATAAATCATTTCCAAATTACCAGTTTATGGTCTAGTTTTATAATTTAATTATTTCTATCTGTGTATTGACCTTTATATTGCATTTGATTTTTCATATCTCTTTTACATACTTGAATCACCCTTACAAAATTTATATTGCCTTTAATATTGGTCTTATGTTGGAATGCATTATTCACTATCTTTTAATATACTATTGCATTCATCTAAATGTTGTTATTGATTTGATTTTTATTTTTGGTATATTTTTAATAATAAATAAATAAACACATGTATTAAAGGCAATGGAATTCAGTATATAATAAAGATACCAATATTAATAAATAATGGAAAGTATGTTACTGTGGTTGTTAGATCTAAAAAAACACAATGGTAACATCAAATGGAGATAAATTGCAGTAATTGTTAAATAATAAAAACCAGATAGTGAACTGTTAACTTCTAATGCAATTTTTAATAAATATAACTTGTAAAACATATCTTTTGGAATCTAAGGGACTTGACAGTTTTAGCAAAAAATGTTAAAAAGCGAATAGTAATATTCTAGTAATTTTATATATCACCTTGAAAACGTTTAAGCAATTGAATGAACGAAATTTTACCTTGATTTCTATACAAAAATTTCGTTAGCCCAGATTTCCAATAACTTCATATCATTGTGGTGTTTTAAAATTTGATTTCTTATTAAAAAAAAACATTCGCTTAATCAGATCTATTTAGATTAATTATTTGACTTTCAGTTTAGTCCAAAATGTTAGGGAGAGGATATTTGTCATCAACCGTTAGTTCGTTGAGTTTTCGATAATCAACTACAACGCGCCATTTTTGCTTTCCTGAAGCGTCCAGTTTTTTCGGTACTACCCATACAGGGGAGGACCAGGGCGAGTTTGAATGGCGTATAATACCTTCGTCTAGCATTTTCGTTACTTGGGATTTAACTTCCTCTTTATGAATCTGAGGGTAGCGATAGGATTTCGTGAAAACTAGTCTAGAGTTGTTAGTCTCGATGGTATGTTTAATTTCGTTGGTGAATGACAGATGGTCTCCTTCGAGATAAAATATGTCAGAGTAGTCAAGACATAGTTGCGATATTAAGTCGGATTCTTCTTCTTTTAAGTGGTCAAGTCGAAGTTGATTGAAAATTTGTTCTTGTAGTTCTAGTATATTGTTGTCTGTTGGCTGGATTTGTGAAATAGAATTCAGACTGAAATGTTGTTGTAAAGGCTCAAGTTTAATGTCAGTGAAATTTATAGTTTTAGGGATGGCATTTGCATTTAATACGGATGTCAGAAATTGGCCATTACTATCGACTTTTACTAGAGCATTCGGAAGATGGACTTTTTCAATTTCTATGCCTGTTAATAAGGCGTCTGTATCTCTAAGGTTGCAAGTAAGTTTACAGATTTGCTCTGTACGTGGTTGAATAGAAATTGTGTTGACGGGGTCACATGAAAATTTTCTGGGGATGTCTTTACTGATTAAATCGTCTGTTACCTTATATAACGGAAGTGTTTTGAAGTTGGTTACTAGTTGCTTCTTTTCGAAATCAACGATGCAATTATAATGTTCCAGGAAATCGGAACCTAACAATCCATCCAACTCGATATCGATATTGCAAATGTAAACCTTATGAGGATTATTGATATTAAACGGGACGAGATCGATTCGTTGATATGAATTTTCTCGTTAGTTATTCCCTGGATGACGACATTTTCTTGGAACCTTTCCCTAAAGCCTTTGCAAGTTTCTGGCTTAAAAATAGAGAGTCCTGCACCGGTGTCCACAAGAAGTTTGTAGGTGTTGGATGCATCGGTGATGTAATACAAGTTCTTAGAATTTACGGACAAGATGGGTCATACATAAATCTCTGTTCAGGGATGTTCAGATTGGGTTCGAAGCTGTCTAAATTCAAAGTCTGAATATGCGATTGAAGGTTTGACATGTCCGGGGGTTCTGTTTGAGGGGTGTCCTAAAAATTTGTAGGAGAAATTTCGTCGTAGTTTTCAGAGTGATTTTCGCTCTCGAAGACTGTTTTAAAGTAATCGTTAAAGTCATTCTGGGAATTGTCGTAAGAATAATAATCGCTATAGTCGAAATCTTTGTATTGGTACTGGTTGGGTGTTGGGTTCGAATAAGTCTGTTCACTTCTATGATTTTCGAACTCATGATTATTTAGGTGATGAGTATGTTGTTGGCGGTAGAAATTAGGGTTCGGTTTAAATTGGTCCGTATTTGGGGGTTGATGGGCGTTGTTGCTGGAAACTCCTATTGGGAGGAAAGTTTGTTTGGCGAGGTTGTTGATAATTTTGTGGATTAGAATTTTGGGCGAATGGATTAGGGCGAGGTCTTTGAAAGTTTTGCCCAAAACCTTGATTTTGTCCAAAGCTTCGGTTCTGTTGGAATTGCCTCGATCGAGTGATGCATTCATTAACTGAATGGCCCATTCTCTTGCAGAATGTACATTGTTTTGGAGGTGGCAGTTGATTGGGTCTTCTGAAGGTTGGAGGTGTATTTTTGAAGTTAGAGAATTTTTGGGTTTCTAGATGGTTCAATTGAATTTCTCTTTTAATTCTAGAGATAGCGGTTAAGATATCTTTTGGATCCCTTGCTCGAATTAAATGTCCCATTTTTGGCTGTAGGCCTGTAAGCAGGCTGTTTAGTGCCATAGGTTCAATGAGATCTATTTGGGCTTGTTTTTCCTTGGAAGTTATATTTTGTTTTGTGACTGCGGCTAACATTTTTGCCTGGTGGGTCTGAATTCTGTTTGAGAAAGTTAAGGGTGATTCGGATGGTAATTGTTTCATTCGTTGGAGATCTTGAATGAGTGTTTCGTGAATTTACTAATTCCGCTGCCCTGCCACGGAGTTTATTTTTTATGTGGAGTATAAGTAAGACCTGTTGGTTATCGGCCGCCATACTGCGGTATTACATGACGTAATAAAAGTATTTAAAAAGATCGGGTTACCGTCGTACTATGGTACTATCGCAAATAACTCGGAAATTTTATAGGGCTCCACAGTTGAAGTGGCTGCACCTTGCCTTGTAGTGGTCATATTGTATTAAAAATTAAGTATTTGCACAATATTAAAAGTCGCAATAAGATTATTTTGTCAAATTGACAATGCAATAACGGATAAATAAATGTGAAAATAGATAGATATTAAAATAATTAGATCAAGTTATTATAGTTGTCGTTCAAAATAATGGTATAAATTTAATGTGTAATTATCAATATGTACCAAAATTGGTCAAAAATATTTCTTACCTTGTAATTTTACTCAAAATAAATGAACAATATATTAAAGGTAGTGATGTATTATGTTTAAAATATTTAAGGAATATTAATGGATATATCTGATGATAGAAATAGCAGTTAAGTGTATCAATAAATGGAAATAATAAAATAATAATAACGTAATCCTTACAATATAATTCCTGGCATGGACTGTTCTGTAAGTTGACTGCACTGGTTAGTTGTTGCGTGTTCCTGGTGCTAGCTCGCTTCCAGTTGTGTCTCAAGCAAGAGGTTGATTCTCCCACGAAGGTTTGGAAACCACCACGAATAGTTGTCGTGTTCTAGTCGTTTTGGAACAATCCTACTGACTGCGCGAATTTTATATCTTCACAAACACAAATGCTTTTTAAAAAAAAAATATTTTTATTTAAAACACAAATTAAATATTTTACTTCAAAAATTACGTTAAACAATATAAATGATATAATTGAATGCGATACACTTAATGACGCTCACAGCCATCGCATGTGCGTATATAAGCTACGTGTTGCATTGTCAGCATCAGCAGTTTTACACGTGCGATGGGCATTTGCGTATTTCCTGGGAATTGCTATATCGTGTAATATGACACCATGTGAACGACTCATTTGACCGGTAACACGGTGTTGTCATATTATTATTCTAAGAATTGTTTACGACGTATATAACATATATATATATATATATATATATATATATATATATATATATATATATATGTTTTAAGTGGTTTCCGGGAATTCATCCGCGTAGTTGATAACTGATTTCTGCCGGGATCGATGGTAAAATGACGACGTTTCGGCAGAGTCACATCTGCCCTCTTCAGGTCGGTTCGCATAATTCTCGTAGCCTTCTGCTTTCGCTTCTAGTTACTCGAATACTAAGTAGTAGTAGTAAGTAGTATTCGAGTAACTAGAAGCGAAAGCAGGAGGCTACGAGAATTATGCGAACCGACCTGAAGAGGGCAGATGTGACTCTGCCGAAACGTCGTCATTTTACGATCGATCCCGCCAGGGATCAGTTATCAACTACGCGGATGAATTCCCGGAAACCACCTAAAACATTTAGTGACCGCGAAAACTTAAAAACAAATATATATATAGAACCTGTCCCAAAATTGTATATATTGTAATGGAATTTTTTCTTCGTGGTGTGATTAGACTTATTATTTATTTTTACTTTCAAAATTGTCCACTCTGTATAAACTCCACACAATTTTTTTTCTCTAAACAAGCTTCTCCAACTCTTGAGACTTGTTTCTGTAAATATTATTAATGCGCCAATTGACCTTTTTTTCAATAATAAAACAACCAAATTTAATTATTATATATTATCAAACTCTTTTCAAATACTTTAAATAAAATCATAATTATCAAACAAAATCATTCACAACAAATAAATCAAATCAATAAAACAAATATCAAAATATGAGTACCAATCATCTTATAATTAAATTTATGATTAATCTAAAAAGATTTGCGTTTTCGAAGTTATCTGGAAGAATTTAATTTTAAGGTCAGTGATCACTCAAATGCAATGTTTATTTGAAATATCCAAATTTTATGCCGTTACTAAAATGATTATTTTCCAAATGTATGTTCTTCATATATTTAATTTTTAATTTAAATGAAAATCAAAATAATAAATGGTTTAAATAACTTCAATGGTAAGTACCTTATTTACTTTAAAACTCTTTTTAAAATGGTCCCACTTTATCCCTTTGAAATGATTACTGACCTTACTATTTACTATTTATTTACTGCCAAATGATTTCTGCTACCAATGTGAATTGCTTTACTAATTACTGTCAAATGATTTCTGCTATCAATGTGAATTACTTTACTATTTACTGCCAAATAATTTCTGCTACCATGAAAATATTTGATATTTACTTTCAGCTTCCCAAAATGGATTCTTAATTTGATTTTAACTGCTGATATACTTTCTGTTACTAGATTTCAGTACATTCCCATTTAACTTGTACTATTAAAATTGCACTATTCTTGAATATGATTAATTAATTCAAATTTTAATCACTATTTTCACAAGAAACTGGAAGCGAGAGTAGTTGCGAGCCAGTACGAAACATACACGTTGCCAAGTAAAACTTCAGATCACCCAGTTTTAATCAAATTCAAAACTATTGAATTGAGAAATGAAGTGATGGAGCTGGGAAGAAAGAAAAGGTTGAATACGGAAGACTGCAGAATAGCTTGAGAAAAGAAAAACATATTTTTTAATGAAGACATGTTGAAAAACACTCGGGACTTGTTTACGAAAGCTAGAAAGCTAAAAATGAATGATTTCAAGTTTGTATCGGTCAAAAATAATCAAGTCTATGTACGCAAGGATGAGGGTGAGGATATAATTAATATTAAAAATATCGATCAGATTAATGATATCTTTAGAGTTTTAAATATAACAGTAAATGGGTTTTAAGTTAACAAAAATTGAATAGGTCATGTGAATGTAAGATCTCTGAATCCCAGTATAGATGAAATAAAACATTTAATATCAAAATATGATATTGATATTTTGGGAATCTCTGAGACTTGGTTAGACGGTTGCTCCTCAAATGATGTACTGTCGGTTAATAATTATAAATTATATAAATTAGATAGGCATGGGCATGGAGGAGGTAAACTAATATATGCTAGATCATCAATAGAAGTAATTGTTAGTGATAACGGTTCTTGTATGAACAAAGATGTAGAACAAATGTTCATCAATGCTAAGTATTCGGGCTTAAATTACGCGATTGGTGTTGTATATAAACCACTAAAGGATAAATTAATTAATAGTTTAAATAAAATGAAAAACTCATTGACTTGCATGCTATCAAGTAGTCCTGATAAAATTTTCTTGATGGGAGATCTAAATATAGACCTGAAAAATAATACAAATAAAACAAATCTGGTAAATCTTCTAAAATGTTTTGATCTCAAACAAATTGTAAAAAACACAACTAGAATAATGAGGAAAAGTAAGACGCTGTTAAACATAATAGCGACTTCGAATGAGCATAATGTTGATGGTGAAGTGCAGCATATTGACATGCAGATCACCAACTTGTTTTTTGTGATCTAAAAACTAGGTTGCGGTCAGATCATATACAATATGGGACATTTAGGAACTTTAAAGCAATTGAACAAGACAAGTTTAACACTGACTTACGGAGAATTGCCTGGCAAAAAATATTTTACGAGGATGATATTGATCAAAATTTAGTATATTAACTAATAACATAATTAACATATTTGACCGACATGCGCCTTTCCGTAGAGTTCGGTTTACAAAACCGAAAGCCCCCTGGTATTCAGAACAAATTTCTAAATTAAAAAGAGAAAGAAGCAAATTACTTGCAAAGTTTAAAAGAACTAATTGTACAAATGATTGGGTAGCGTATAAACAAGCAAGAAATAGATTAGTTAGGTTAGTAAGGGACGAGAAAATGCAATATTTGTATGCTATTCATCAATCGGGCGACAGTAAACGGACATGGAAGGCACTCAAAGATATTAATATTTATCCTGGCAGAATGGCTAACTCTATTCCTGACAGACTGAAAAATACTAATGAACTCAATATGTTCTACAAAGAACTTGTAGAAAATATAGATTGTAATGTAGATCCGCACATAATTCAAGAATATAATAGCAAACAATATAATGCAGATATAACTAACTATGAACTGCAGGTGGTGAATGAATGTAATGTCACAGATGCAATTGCTAATATAAAATCTAATGTATCGGGTTCAGATGGCATTACTCTCGCTATGATAGGGATGTGTTGCCCTTACATTACACCATATCTTACGCTTATTTTCAACTGCTGTATGTTGAGGGGATACTTCCCTGTTAACTGGAGAAATGCTATCATTACACCTCTTCCCAAGACGGTAAACCCGAATCATTTTGCAGATTTGAGGCACATCAGCAAACTACCAGTGCAGTCAAAAATCTTAGAGAGGTTAATATTTAAACAGATGACAAATCATTTAATACAAAATAATATGTTCTCGGCACTGTCTCAGCTCTAGTCAAGGTGCTGGATTATATAATTCAATCTTTAGATAAGGGTGAAATGTCAGTTCTAATTCTACTGGACTACAGTAAAGCATTCGACACATTAGATCATGTATTGCTTCTAGCTAAGCTTAAATTTTACTCCTGGTTCGAAACGGCTGTCATACGTTGAATGATATAGTTCTAAATATGTGGATATATATCTGTATATATATTTACTTATGTGTTTTTATATAAAACACTCGAACCATCTGTCAAGAGTATGGTATATGTTATAGCATTGTATGCGTTCATATACTTAAATTACTCAATTGACGGTAGATGTCACCGACATCTATTAGGTTCAATACACTGACTGTTGTCTTACTGATGTGTATAACATCCAAGTATTTCACTTTAGAACTTGTCATTCAAGGAAGCGTATCTGACGAGAACTCCTGGTTCGAAACGGCTGTCATACGTTGAATGATATAGTTCTAAATATGTGGATATATATCTGTATATATATTTACTTATGTGTTTTTATATAAAACACTCGAACCATCTGTCAAGAGTATGGTATATGTTATAGCATTGTATGCGTTCATATACTTAAATTACTCAATTGACGGTAGATGTCACCGACATCTATTAGGTTCAATACACTGACTGTTGTCTTACTGATGTGTATAACATCCAAGTATTTCACTTTAGAACTTGTCATTCAAGGAAGCGTATCTGACGAGAACTCCTGGTTCGAAACGGCTGTCATACGTTGAATGATATAGTTCTAAATATGTGGATATATATCTGTATATATATTTACTTATGTGTTTTTATATAAAACACTCGAACCATCTGTCAAGAGTATGGTATATGTTATAGCATTGTATGCGTTCATATACTTAAATTACTCAATTGACGGTAGATGTCACCGACATCTATTAGGTTCAATACACTGACTGTTGTCTTACTGATGTGTATAACATCCAAGTATTTCACTTTAGAACTTGTCATTCAAGGAAGCGTATCTGACGAGAACTCCTGGTTCGAAACGGCTGTCATACGTTGAATGATATAGTTCTAAATATGTGGATATATATCTGTATATATATTTACTTATGTGTTTTTATATAAAACACTCGAACCATCTGTCAAGAGTATGGTATATGTTATAGCATTGTATGCGTTCATATACTTAAATTACTCAATTGACGGTAGATGTCACCGACATCTATTAGGTTCAATACACTGACTGTTGTCTTACTGATGTGTATAACATCCAAGTATTTCACTTTAGAACTTGTCATTCAAGGAAGCGTATCTGACGAGAACTCCTGGTTCGAAACGGCTGTCATACGTTGAATGATATAGTTCTAAATATGTGGATATATATCTGTATATATATTTACTTATGTGTTTTTATATAAAACACTCGAACCATCTGTCAAGAGTATGGTATATGTTATAGCATTGTATGCGTTCATATACTTAAATTACTCAATTGACGGTAGATGTCACCGACATCTATTAGGTTCAATACACTGACTGTTGTCTTACTGATGTGTATAACATCCAAGTATTTCACTTTAGAACTTGTCATTCAAGGAAGCGTATCTGACGAGAACTCCTGGTTCGAAACGGCTGTCATACGTTGAATGATATAGTTCTAAATATGTGGATATATATCTGTATATATATTTACTTATGTGTTTTTATATAAAACACTCGAACCATCTGTCAAGAGTATGGTATATGTTATAGCATTGTATGCGTTCATATACTTAAATTACTCAATTGACGGTAGATGTCACCGACATCTATTAGGTTCAATACACTGACTGTTGTCTTACTGATGTGTATAACATCCAAGTATTTCACTTTAGAACTTGTCATTCAAGGAAGCGTATCTGACGAGAACTCCTGGTTCGAAACGGCTGTCATACGTTGAATGATATAGTTCTAAATATGTGGATATATATCTGTATATATATTTACTTATGTGTTTTTATATAAAACACTCGAACCATCTGTCAAGAGTATGGTATATGTTATAGCATTGTATGCGTTCATATACTTAAATTACTCAATTGACGGTAGATGTCACCGACATCTATTAGGTTCAATACACTGACTGTTGTCTTACTGATGTGTATAACATCCAAGTATTTCACTTTAGAACTTGTCATTCAAGGAAGCGTATCTGACGAGAACTCCTGGTTCGAAACGGCTGTCATACGTTGAATGATATAGTTCTAAATATGTGGATATATATCTGTATATATATTTACTTATGTGTTTTTATATAAAACACTCGAACCATCTGTCAAGAGTATGGTATATGTTATAGCATTGTATGCGTTCATATACTTAAATTACTCAATTGACGGTAGATGTCACCGACATCTATTAGGTTCAATACACTGACTGTTGTCTTACTGATGTGTATAACATCCAAGTATTTCACTTTAGAACTTGTCATTCAAGGAAGCGTATCTGACGAGAACTCCTGGTTCGAAACGGCTGTCATACGTTGAATGATATAGTTCTAAATATGTGGATATATATCTGTATATATATTTACTTATGTGTTTTTATATAAAACACTCGAACCATCTGTCAAGAGTATGGTATATGTTATAGCATTGTATGCGTTCATATACTTAAATTACTCAATTGACGGTAGATGTCACCGACATCTATTAGGTTCAATACACTGACTGTTGTCTTACTGATGTGTATAACATCCAAGTATTTCACTTTAGAACTTGTCATTCAAGGAAGCGTATCTGACGAGAACTCCTGGTTCGAAACGGCTGTCATACGTTGAATGATATAGTTCTAAATATGTGGATATATATCTGTATATATATTTACTTATGTGTTTTTATATAAAACACTCGAACCATCTGTCAAGAGTATGGTATATGTTATAGCATTGTATGCGTTCATATACTTAAATTACTCAATTGACGGTAGATGTCACCGACATCTATTAGGTTCAATACACTGACTGTTGTCTTACTGATGTGTATAACATCCAAGTATTTCACTTTAGAACTTGTCATTCAAGGAAGCGTATCTGACGAGAACTCCTGGTTCGAAACGGCTGTCATACGTTGAATGATATAGTTCTAAATATGTGGATATATATCTGTATATATATTTACTTATGTGTTTTTATATAAAACACTCGAACCATCTGTCAAGAGTATGGTATATGTTATAGCATTGTATGCGTTCATATACTTAAATTACTCAATTGACGGTAGATGTCACCGACATCTATTAGGTTCAATACACTGACTGTTGTCTTACTGATGTGTATAACATCCAAGTATTTCACTTTAGAACTTGTCATTCAAGGAAGCGTATCTGACGAGAACTCCTGGTTCGAAACGGCTGTCATACGTTGAATGATATAGTTCTAAATATGTGGATATATATCTGTATATATATTTACTTATGTGTTTTTATATAAAACACTCGAACCATCTGTCAAGAGTATGGTATATGTTATAGCATTGTATGCGTTCATATACTTAAATTACTCAATTGACGGTAGATGTCACCGACATCTATTAGGTTCAATACACTGACTGTTGTCTTACTGATGTGTATAACATCCAAGTATTTCACTTTAGAACTTGTCATTCAAGGAAGCGTATCTGACGAGAACTCCTGGTTCGAAACGGCTGTCATACGTTGAATGATATAGTTCTAAATATGTGGATATATATCTGTATATATATTTACTTATGTGTTTTTATATAAAACACTCGAACCATCTGTCAAGAGTATGGTATATGTTATAGCATTGTATGCGTTCATATACTTAAATTACTCAATTGACGGTAGATGTCACCGACATCTATTAGGTTCAATACACTGACTGTTGTCTTACTGATGTGTATAACATCCAAGTATTTCACTTTAGAACTTGTCATTCAAGGAAGCGTATCTGACGAGAACTCCTGGTTCGAAACGGCTGTCATACGTTGAATGATATAGTTCTAAATATGTGGATATATATCTGTATATATATTTACTTATGTGTTTTTATATAAAACACTCGAACCATCTGTCAAGAGTATGGTATATGTTATAGCATTGTATGCGTTCATATACTTAAATTACTCAATTGACGGTAGATGTCACCGACATCTATTAGGTTCAATACACTGACTGTTGTCTTACTGATGTGTATAACATCCAAGTATTTCACTTTAGAACTTGTCATTCAAGGAAGCGTATCTGACGAGAACTCCTGGTTCGAAACGGCTGTCATACGTTGAATGATATAGTTCTAAATATGTGGATATATATCTGTATATATATTTACTTATGTGTTTTTATATAAAACACTCGAACCATCTGTCAAGAGTATGGTATATGTTATAGCATTGTATGCGTTCATATACTTAAATTACTCAATTGACGGTAGATGTCACCGACATCTATTAGGTTCAATACACTGACTGTTGTCTTACTGATGTGTATAACATCCAAGTATTTCACTTTAGAACTTGTCATTCAAGGAAGCGTATCTGACGAGAACTCCTGGTTCGAAACGGCTGTCATACGTTGAATGATATAGTTCTAAATATGTGGATATATATCTGTATATATATTTACTTATGTGTTTTTATATAAAACACTCGAACCATCTGTCAAGAGTATGGTATATGTTATAGCATTGTATGCGTTCATATACTTAAATTACTCAATTGACGGTAGATGTCACCGACATCTATTAGGTTCAATACACTGACTGTTGTCTTACTGATGTGTATAACATCCAAGTATTTCACTTTAGAACTTGTCATTCAAGGAAGCGTATCTGACGAGAACTCCTGGTTCGAAACGGCTGTCATACGTTGAATGATATAGTTCTAAATATGTGGATATATATCTGTATATATATTTACTTATGTGTTTTTATATAAAACACTCGAACCATCTGTCAAGAGTATGGTATATGTTATAGCATTGTATGCGTTCATATACTTAAATTACTCAATTGACGGTAGATGTCACCGACATCTATTAGGTTCAATACACTGACTGTTGTCTTACTGATGTGTATAACATCCAAGTATTTCACTTTAGAACTTGTCATTCAAGGAAGCGTATCTGACGAGAACTCCTGGTTCGAAACGGCTGTCATACGTTGAATGATATAGTTCTAAATATGTGGATATATATCTGTATATATATTTACTTATGTGTTTTTATATAAAACACTCGAACCATCTGTCAAGAGTATGGTATATGTTATAGCATTGTATGCGTTCATATACTTAAATTACTCAATTGACGGTAGATGTCACCGACATCTATTAGGTTCAATACACTGACTGTTGTCTTACTGATGTGTATAACATCCAAGTATTTCACTTTAGAACTTGTCATTCAAGGAAGCGTATCTGACGAGAACTCCTGGTTCGAAACGGCTGTCATACGTTGAATGATATAGTTCTAAATATGTGGATATATATCTGTATATATATTTACTTATGTGTTTTTATATAAAACACTCGAACCATCTGTCAAGAGTATGGTATATGTTATAGCATTGTATGCGTTCATATACTTAAATTACTCAATTGACGGTAGATGTCACCGACATCTATTAGGTTCAATACACTGACTGTTGTCTTACTGATGTGTATAACATCCAAGTATTTCACTTTAGAACTTGTCATTCAAGGAAGCGTATCTGACGAGAACTCCTGGTTCGAAACGGCTGTCATACGTTGAATGATATAGTTCTAAATATGTGGATATATATCTGTATATATATTTACTTATGTGTTTTTATATAAAACACTCGAACCATCTGTCAAGAGTATGGTATATGTTATAGCATTGTATGCGTTCATATACTTAAATTACTCAATTGACGGTAGATGTCACCGACATCTATTAGGTTCAATACACTGACTGTTGTCTTACTGATGTGTATAACATCCAAGTATTTCACTTTAGAACTTGTCATTCAAGGAAGCGTATCTGACGAGAACTCCTGGTTCGAAACGGCTGTCATACGTTGAATGATATAGTTCTAAATATGTGGATATATATCTGTATATATATTTACTTATGTGTTTTTATATAAAACACTCGAACCATCTGTCAAGAGTATGGTATATGTTATAGCATTGTATGCGTTCATATACTTAAATTACTCAATTGACGGTAGATGTCACCGACATCTATTAGGTTCAATACACTGACTGTTGTCTTACTGATGTGTATAACATCCAAGTATTTCACTTTAGAACTTGTCATTCAAGGAAGCGTATCTGACGAGAACTCCTGGTTCGAAACGGCTGTCATACGTTGAATGATATAGTTCTAAATATGTGGATATATATCTGTATATATATTTACTTATGTGTTTTTATATAAAACACTCGAACCATCTGTCAAGAGTATGGTATATGTTATAGCATTGTATGCGTTCATATACTTAAATTACTCAATTGACGGTAGATGTCACCGACATCTATTAGGTTCAATACACTGACTGTTGTCTTACTGATGTGTATAACATCCAAGTATTTCACTTTAGAACTTGTCATTCAAGGAAGCGTATCTGACGAGAACTCCTGGTTCGAAACGGCTGTCATACGTTGAATGATATAGTTCTAAATATGTGGATATATATCTGTATATATATTTACTTATGTGTTTTTATATAAAACACTCGAACCATCTGTCAAGAGTATGGTATATGTTATAGCATTGTATGCGTTCATATACTTAAATTACTCAATTGACGGTAGATGTCACCGACATCTATTAGGTTCAATACACTGACTGTTGTCTTACTGATGTGTATAACATCCAAGTATTTCACTTTAGAACTTGTCATTCAAGGAAGCGTATCTGACGAGAACTCCTGGTTCGAAACGGCTGTCATACGTTGAATGATATAGTTCTAAATATGTGGATATATATCTGTATATATATTTACTTATGTGTTTTTATATAAAACACTCGAACCATCTGTCAAGAGTATGGTATATGTTATAGCATTGTATGCGTTCATATACTTAAATTACTCAATTGACGGTAGATGTCACCGACATCTATTAGGTTCAATACACTGACTGTTGTCTTACTGATGTGTATAACATCCAAGTATTTCACTTTAGAACTTGTCATTCAAGGAAGCGTATCTGACGAGAACTCCTGGTTCGAAACGGCTGTCATACGTTGAATGATATAGTTCTAAATATGTGGATATATATCTGTATTTAAATTTTACTCCTTTTCAGAGAATGTTGTAGGATTTATTGGAAGCTATCTGTCACATAGATGTCAGAGAGTAGTTATTGATGGAAGTGAATCAGATGCTGTATTAATTAGCAGAGGTGTCCCACAGGGCTCAATTCTGGGACCACTTCTTTTTCTAATATATACAATGCACCTCAGTTCAGTTACTAATGACTGTAAAATTCACCAGTTTGCAGGTGATACACAAGTATATACATCTTTTACTAGAGAAAAGGCACAATCTAAATGTTTCAACTTTAATAAATCATACTCTCTTCGAGGTGTCATTCCTTTGTACGCAAGACAATATATATTATATATAAATATAATATATATTGTTTCTGGTTAGGGAACCTTTATCAGTTGCACCTCCCACAATTGAATGTCCTCTCGAACACTTCTTTATGCATTTGATGCATTTCGTTCAAATTGAAGACGCGAGATTTAAGACCGACATCTAGGATTTTCGAGAGAATCAGTACACAGAGGTTCCGAATCTGGAGCCGTTCCGTGTAATTGCTGTTCTCCCTTAACTCCTAGGGCAGAATGTCACGATAAAATTTTTCAGGTTACTTCACCTGTCAGAGATATTGAATACTCTCGAGAGAAAAATTTTATCGTGACATTCTGCCCTAGGAGTTAAGGGAGAACAGCAATTACACGGAACGGCTCCAGATTCGGAACCTCTGTGTACTGATTCTCTCGAAAATCCTAGATGTCGGTCTTAAATCTCGCGTCTTCAATTTAATAAATCACTTGATAAATTATATGAATACTCAACTAGGCACGGTCTGAAACTTAATTCAAACAAATCACAAGGAATTTTTTTGGCAGCAATAAAAAATGGGCAAAAGAAAATTTGCAAATAGGTATGGGTGGGGTTAGAGTTGAGACTTGTGAGATTGTAAAAAATCTTGGGCTTATAGTGGACGAAAATTTAAGATTTAAAGAACACATTACAAACAAAACTCGTAAAGGTTATATGGCACTAAAAAATTTGTATAGAAGTAAGTTTATTATTAATAAAAAGTTGAAACAACAGTTGTGTGAAACATAAGTGCTGAGCCACCTTAATTATGCCGATATTATATACGGACCCTGCTTGAATTCTCACACAACGTCAATGGTACAAAGAATACAAAATGCTTGTGTGAAATATATGTTTAATTTGAAAAAGTATAACCATATTTACAATTACTGGATTGGCGTAATTTATATAATAAGCGTAGAATACATTTCGCAAATTTCATCTACAAGACACTTAAGCATGGTTTTCCCAAATACGTAATTAGCAAAATGAAATTTAGATCTACCATCCACAATGTGGAAACCAGAAGCAGCCATTTCCTCGAAATTCCTAAGCATAAATCATTGATGTTCAAAAGATCATTTTCATATAATGTCTCAAGGATTTATAATCTTTTGCCGTCTAACTTCTATACATCTAGCATTTATAAGTTCAAAAAGGGATTAAAAGAATATTTTAAATAACACATAATACTTCACCTTCATCAATGCGTCAATACATATATTATATATTATATAATAAATTCTTCATTCTGTCTTTTAATGGTGTGTTAAAAGTAATATTTTCATATGTATTAAACTCATTAATGCATCTCTTATATAATAATTTCTGCTCTCCGTTTTTTAATAGTGTGTTAAATGTAATGTTTTCATTAAATTTAAATCTATCATTTATTGTAATTGTATAGGTACTCGGTTAAGTAGAGTGGTACACAGTACTAGACTTCGCCGAGGAAATAAAAATAAAGTCATTTCATAAAGTCAAAGTTATTATTACTATTATTATTATATAATAAATTCTTCATTCTGTCTTCTAATGGTGCGTTAAATGTAATATTCTCATATGTATTAAATTTAAGTCTATTATTATTGTAATTGTATAGGTACTCGGTTAAGTAGAGTAGTACACAGTACTAGACTTCGCCGAGGAAATAAAAATAAAGTCATATTATTATTATTATCCCGACTTGGCCATACAATGTATGGCATCACACTCCGTCTAAGGCACGGTATGAGTGCCTTTAGGAGAAAATTAACTAAACCCCAGATATCCTAGATATCAAAAGGGTCCAGCTCTGTGGGAGCCCTTGCCAGGCTTTCAGGCCTTTGTTGGAGTCGTGGCGGCAGTTTCCCATGAGTTTCCTGACCGTCCGGGCTGTTCCTAACAAGACGGCTTTTTGCATTTGTTTGTAAAGATGTTCGTCCAGACCGAGGTATTTTAGATTGTTTAATAGTTGTTTTGGGACTAGTCCTATCGTTGACATAACAATTGGTACAGTTCGTGTGTTGTTCATGTTCCACTGAGTCTTTATTTGAAATTCCAAATCTATATATTTGGTTATTTTCTCAGCCTGCTTGATATTTATATTATTGTTGTTAGGAATTGCTATGTCAATTAAAGTTGTTTTCCGAGAGACTTTATCTACCAAAACTACATCTGGTCTATTGTGAGCAACAGACCGATCGCTCAGTATCGTGCGGTCCCAGTACAGCTTCTAGTTGTTATTTTATAGTATGGTAATCTTACCGACTGTGATAATTCATGTTTCAGTGCTAGTTCCTGGTGAAGTATTTTTGCCACAGCATCGTGTCGTTCTTTGTATTCAGTTGCAGCGAACGCTTGACAACCTCCTGTGATATGCTGGATAGATTCAGATGTTTGGCAACCGTACCTGCATCTGTCGTTGTTAATAGAAGGGCCTTTAACGATGTACTTTAGGTAGTTCTTAGTTGGAATTACTTGATCTTGGATTGCCAATATAAAGCCTTCCGTTTCAGGGAACATATGACCAGAGATCAACCAGTAGTTCGACGCTGCACTGTCGACATAATCTTGGTTGACTTTATTTATATGTCTTCCATGAAGGGGCTTCTCATTTCAGCAGTTTCTGATCTGTGGTCTGGTGGTGTAGTTGGACGTGTTGCTGTGTCAGTCGCAGTGGTGTTGAGTCATCATCCTGGCACATGACTCTATGCAGATCAGAAAATTCTGCGAGTTTCTGGAAATGACTACGCAAACTGGAAATTTGTTGATCTCATAGTTCAATCTTCTTTCTACTTCATACCATGGCAAAGTTGTACGTTCGACAGAGCTCTTTGGGTGATGATTTTGAGCTTTTGTTAGTAAAACTCGAACATTTCGTTGTAATTGTTCAATATCAGTCTTGCACCAATTAACTATACCGAAAGAGTAACTGAGCCTTGAACAAGCGTAGGTGTTAATACCCTGAAACAGATTTTTAATGTTTAATTTAGTTTTCAACAGTCGTCTTACCCTTCTATAAAACTTTAAGTCGTCCATGTATAACAAATGGTTTATCTTTAATGCTTGTACGTTGTTGTGTTTGAGACTGAACCCAAAATTAGTAGAGTTCAGTTTGTTTGAGAGAGGGTTCATAGCAAGGCAGAACCACAGCGGGCTAAGAGAGTCTCCCTGGAATATACCCCTTTTGATTGGAATGGGGCAGTTTGTATCGAACAGTTGGCTTCCAACGTCTTTCCGAAGAGAATTGATTTTCCCTTCAAGTCTTCTTTGCCAAGGTGGTATTCGAGGTGTTTGTCTAAATTGGGGAGGGTCTTGCTTTGGTCTTACTGCGACCCCAATTGTTCTGCAGATGGAAATTGCAGCACAGTAGATGATTGTGTGTAGCGACTTTAACGTATTAGCACCTAAAACATAGTTTGGCAAGATAAATTTGTTCATAGCCTGCAAGATCTTAGTTTGGGAAGAGCTGGTCTATTATTATTACTATTTAACAAAATCTTTGATTTTTTTTTAATTTTGACTTTTACAACAAATATCACCTTATACTCCCGAACAATGTTTACTGCTACACTTGCAGATTTAGACTCTCTTTTAATGCTGTCAGTTCTTGTTTTTATAGCTTTTAATTTTGTCATAGAACTGCACATTTTAAACTTTTTAAATCAGCATTTTAGAAATCCCCTTTTTATATACAATAATACTTTTTCTGTTATTTAATTCCTATCTAAACGGATTCCTAAAACACCTTCTACTTTTGTTTAAAATTGCAATTTTTACCTTTGTGTTTTATGTTCATCTGGTCACCTGCCGTTTTACTTTTAACCTGTACAAAAATTTTAATCTGATTCCACGTTCTGCATTTACTTTGTCCTATGAATTTCAACGTATTTCGATAGGTAGATCTGTCAAAATCTCGTTCCAGAAATTTATGAAAACGTGTTTTCAAAGTTTATTTACCCTGAAATACTTTATTAAGATCCTAAAATTTTGAATTATTGCCCCTATTGTGCCTAAAATATTAAGTTACAACAAATCTGGAATATTGAATTTTTCTGCTGTCAGATTCAATGTTTATGTCTCGAAATTAAGGTAAGATTTTATATTTTCTGTTCATTAAATACTTTTATTGTAATATATCAAGTCTATAGATTATTTGTATATGCTCATTTCAAGTCCTAATTGTCTTTTCATAAATTTAGATGAAACTGTCACATTTGTTAGTTTTTAAACATTTGTTTACTATTTTAGTTGCATAAATCATTTCCAAATTACAATTTTATGGTCTAGTTTTATAATTTAATAATTCTATTCATGTATTAACCTTTAAATTGCATTTGATTTTTCATATCTCTTTTGCATACAAAATTTGTATTGCCTATAATTTTGGTTTTATGTTGCAATGCATTATTCACTATCTTTTAATATACTATTTCATTCATTTAAATATTATTATTGATTTGATTTGTATTTTTAATATATGTTTATTTACACTTCAATATATATATATATATATATATATATATATATATATATATATATATACATATATAATTATATACCCCGTGGGTTCATTTAAAATTTAAAAACTAATATTCACTCTCACTCTCTAGAAACTTTTATTTACATTAAATATACACAACATTCGAATCTCACAATTATAACGCAACATAAACTCTTCGCCGCCTAACTCACTCCTGCGATGTTGGGCTACTCCCTTTAAAATCAGCATCGAATTCTCTCGTACAATCCAATATCAATTTTACAGTTGTCGAATTATTTCGATATTAATTTTTTTGTCCCCTCAGCGATTGATGTATTGGAATGAAACCAGGGCCGGCTTAGGTAAATTGCGTAAAATTCTCTCAAATGGGACCCCGACATTGTACTGCTGCATTCTGCCTTTGGTCCGAGTCTTCGGGTCCTTACTGGCTGCACAGGTTTCAAATCTTTGGCACCAAGCTGTAACGTCTTCGAAGTATTTTACCCAGTAGTATCGCTGGCGAACTTTGTCTAGGGTTTTATTCATGCCCAGATGGCCCCCGGTAATCCCATCATGTACTACGGTCAGAATGGCTGGTACCTTTTTCTTAGGAACTACTAGTTGGGACTTGGTTTCTCGGCCATCCGTGCTTTCCGAAACTCGCTTGAGCATCCCATGTGTGCCCCCCTCGTTTTGTGTGACAAGATTGGTTCGATGTCTGGATCAGCCATTTGGTCCTGGATGCACAGTTCCGTTGCCCAGTCTTCATTGGCCTGCACTCGGATCTGTCGGATGGAGATACCATCTCGCTGTTCCGTCTTCAGACAATGTCCGCATTCTGCTCTACAAGGTCTTCTGGATAGGGCATCAGCATTATAGTGCAAAGGGCCGGCCCGGTGTTCCAACTTGAAATCATATTTCTGTAGTTTCTCCATCCACCTGGCCAGTTGTCCTTCCGGTGTCTTCATGTCCAGCAGCCATTTGAGGGCGGCATGATCTGTCCGGATTAAGAAATGACGACCATAGAGGTATTTGTGGCAATGGTCTACAGCTCTTATTATTGCAAGAAGTTCTTTCCAGGTGACGCAATAATTTCTTTCCGGTTTCGAGAATCCACGGCTGCAGTACTCGATCACCCTCTCTTCACCATCTTGCTCCTGGGATCGGACGGCCCCTAAACCTGTGTTGCTGGCGTCGGTGTCGGATTGGGCTGCTTTCAGTCGTCTGAATGATGTTTAGCAATCCTGATTCCAACGGAAGGTCTGTTCTGCCGATGTAGAGGCGCGGCAATAGTGGCAAATCCCTCAACAAATCGCCTTTAATGGGAACAGAGACCCAAGAAATTTTGGAGTTCATGCTTGTCTCTTGGGACTGGCCAATCACGGATGGCTTCTATCTTGCCCTCGTTGGTGCCGATTCCTGACTCTGAAACGACGTGGCTCAAAAACTCTACTTCTTTTTGGAACAAGGAACACTTCTTCGGGTTGAGTCTCAGGTTGGCGTTATTATTTCTGGAGAATACTTCGCCCAGGTTCTTCAGATGGTCGTCGAATGTCTGACCCATGACCAGAATGTCGTCGAGGTATACTAAGCACGTCCTTCATGTTAACCCGCTTAGGGCAGACCATTAGCCTCTCGAATGTTGCTGGAGCATTACATAACCCAAAGGGCATGACCGTGAACTGAAACAGCCCTTTACTAGTGAAAAGTGCTGTCTTGTCTCTATCATTTTCGTGTAGACCAACGTGCCAATATACACTCTTTAGGTCTAGTGTGGAGAACCAACAGGAGCCTGGTAGTGTGGTCAGAATGTCATAAATTCGGGGTAGTGGATAGGTGTCTTTCTTCGTGACGTCATCCAGCTTTCTGTAATCCACGCAAAATCGGGTGGTTCCATCCTTCTTTTTAACTAGCACGACGGAAGCGGACCATGGCTGATGGATGGCTTAATAACTCCATTTTGTAACATGGACTCGATGTTTTCCTCGACTGCCTGTTGTTGCCCCAATGGTAGTCGCCTAGGTGGTATTCTGATGGGTTGAGCCTTCCCGGTATCTATTCCTTGCTGGATGATGTTGGTGCGACCGGTGTTTCCATCTTAACTGTTAAAAATTTGCCAGTGCTTTGTGATAAATTGCTTGGCTTTCTTCTGTTCCTCTGGTGCCAGGTGTGTCAAATGGTCAGCAAACTGCTGATGCTCTCAAAACCCTGGACTTGGCAATGGACACAGCGGCGCCGGTGTCGATGGTGAAGGTAATTGCTCGGCCATTGATGGTGCCCCTGATGACTAGGCTGCTGCTATTTCGGCAAAATCCCCGGATGGATAACGTTTTGCGGGCTGGTGGAGGGTTAGTCAGCATTCGCCCCCTTATGCTGACTGGCTGACGCTCACTGGACATGTGGCTGTTCCCCTGGTCGGTGATCGTCGAGGTAGCCTGACTCTGCAGTCGCGTTATAAGAGCCCTGTCCGTCCACAACGGTAACAGGCTTTTCTGGTATCAATTCTCTTGAAATGGTGATTCTGGCTCTGCCTGATTGAAGGAAACTGCTCGGACCCTCGGTTTGGACATGTTCATGACGGCCTCTACTTCCAAAGCCCGAAGTAGAGTTTCATTACTCTTCTTGACGCCACCAGTCATAAGTTTCTTTGTACTTCCACGTCTCTGATACCGTTTATGAAACTCTGCGTGGCCAACTGGTCTTTCGTTTCCTCTGGCAGGTCTGTGTGGAACAAGTGTCTAATCACTGTTTCGAATTCTTGGAGGCTTTCACCGGATTTTTGCGTTTTTCCACTTAGTTGCTCCGGATACTTGGATCAGCGATTGATTGTCGTATCTCTTGTCCAGGATAGCGATGATTTTGTCGAAATTGCCTTGTTCATCGACAGAAAAGTTTTGGACGAGTTCTAAGACCGGACCTCTTAAGGAAATTACAAGCGACGTCGGTTTTTCTTGGTTATCCCATCCATTAGCTGTAGCAACGGCTTCAAATTGCCGTTTATACATGAGCCAAGATGAGCTGCCATCAAATGTGGAAGGTTTGCTAACGGAACCTTTGGTACCAATGGTGTTCTGGTATTTTCCTCTCTGTAAGTCCTGTTGCATTATTTTAATTTCTGTTTCTACCTTGTCTTAGAAGGCACCGATTTTATCACTTTACTGTTTTTTAATAAAACTGATTTGGCCTTGAACTGTGTTTTGAATTGAGCTGATTTCAAATTTTACCTGGTCTTGGATGAAATCGAGGTCATCTACTTTAGTTTCAAGAGTGTCCACGTTATTTTTTGTGGTCTTATTGTCATCATTTATCTTTTTTATGTCTGACTCAACTATTTATATTCTTTCATTAACTGTTTCATTAACTTGTGGTACTATTTGAATTAATTGTTCAAATTGCAGTTGTCTTTTTTCTTCCATTTTGCCTTGTTTTTCTTCAAATAATTTAAATTTATTTTGTCTTGTTAATTCAATTTGATCTTGTTTTTGTTTAAATTTCGAGAATAATCCTTCAATTAAATTCTGTTGTTCACTTTTCATCGTGAAAACAAGATTTTACGTTTTTCATCAAGATTTCACTAGCCTTTGTTGAATTTCCTCTTGATGTTGTTTCTCTTTTTTGTCACGTTTTTCCAGGATCTGAGTTATTTTTTCATCTATTCCATCCGTAACCTGTTTGAATATTTTTTTGGTAGTCTTGTCCATTTTCGTCTTTTTCCATACTTCGGGTTTCCATAAATCAAATTGCGATTTTAACTGCATTTGATCCTACTTCTGACACCAAATTTGTTATATATTCCGTGGGTTCAATTAAAATTTAAAAGCTAATATTCACTTTCTAGAAACTTTTATTTACATCAAATATACACAACAGCTGATTCGAATATCACAATTATAACGCAACATAAACTCATCGCCGCCTAACTCCCTCCTGGCATGATGTGCTGCTCCTTTTAAAATCAGCATTGAATTCTCCCGTACAATCCAGTATCAAATTTACAGTTGTCTAGTTATTTGGAGATTTTTTTTGTCCTATCAGCGACTGATATATTGGAATGAAACCAGGGCCAGGTTAGGTAAATTTCGTAACAATAGATATATATTATATTGATATTATTCTGTTATAATTTATAATTATTTATTTAATTATTTGTCTTTAGCTTCTCTTTGAGTGTTAATTATAATTATATTAATTATTATTTTATTTTGATTTGCATTGTGCAATAGATTAGGGTTTTTAAATGAAATGGTTCAACTTTTTTAAATTACAAGTTTTTTAATTCTTTAAACTAAACAAATAAATCAAACATTATTTTTTTAACAACTCTTTAAATGCAATTTTTACTTTATCAATACAAATTTTCAGAAATGTGGAGCTTTTTTAATATTACTTATTATTATATTATATAAACCTGATTACTAAATTCATGAAATATCAACAATAAACATTATCAACAATAAACATATATACAAATTCCAATTAAAACAAATTAATCATTGTTTATTTTTGAATTTAGTTTCTTTTTAAATACCTTGTATCACTTTGTTTTAAGTGTCCCGCTGAAATCTTTTCTCTTTGGGCGTGTTCTGTTACTCCTCGGCTCTGCTACTGTATTTTTGGTAAAGATCGTTTATAGTGTGATCTTTTTATATCTGCTACTTTTAATTGTCTTGTATCTGTAGTTGTTCTTTGCTCCATATTCATCTTTTTGACTGATGAAATTTTTATTTTTAATATGCACTCACCTCGTAGATTTCCGACTGAGAAATTCGTTCCCCAATCAGTTCGGTTTCGTTTTCGTTCAGGTTTTAAATGTCACCTTCACTTTAGTTTATTCAACATGGCGATTTGTGCCAATAAATTTCGATGCACTTTTGTTTAAATCACGGTTTACTAGTTTTTTAAACAAAAATGGGTCCATGTGCACTCCGGCACCGATGGAAAAATACTGGACAATTGTCAAAAGTTGACAGGGAATTTATAAAAAATAAAAAAACATCTGCTTTCCATGACAAGTAATTCAACATTGACATAATTTATGAAATACAATTTTAATTAAATCCTTTGTATCTTGTATCATTAAAATCTAAGAAAGAAACTGGTTTTATTGATATATAAAATTTATCTTACAATTAAGTTTAGTCTCGTATTTTGCAATTGAAATTCTGGGTTATGACGTTTTCTTTTGAACTTGAATATTTTTCTCTTTTCTCTTGATATTGGCTCCGTTTGAAATGTATTCTGTGAGCCTTCCTGTGCCTTTTGATAGAGTGTTACACTTTTGAAATCGTTTTTATTCTTAACTTTAAATGAAATTTTGACATTTGATACCTATCTTTATTTTCCCATAATTTAAGATTATTGAATTGTTCTTGACCTATTCTTGTTTACATTGTACTATTTGAATCTCTGCAAGTATTTTCTAACTAGTTTCCTAAATCCTTTGCTATAATATTGTTACCATTTTAATACTTGATAACCGTTTTACTTTAGCATGTTCTTTTTGATGTGCTACACCCTTAATCTTTATCAATTCTTTTAATTTGTTCAGTTAGTTGTCTACTTTCAGAATTTCATATATTTTTCCCCATCAATGTTATTGATTTTCTGTTTTCAACCTTGACTTTAATACATGGTACTTTAATTTCAAATTCAATTCTGTACCCCAAATTAAATTTAATTCCTGTTTAGGTTGTACTCTAATATGATATTGTATTGTTAGCTACTATGAATTTGATATGAAGATGTGTTTTGACTATGCCATACAAGATTTTCCCTGATTTACCTGATGCTATTGAATGTTGAAAAATAATGATCATCTTTTTGGACTTTAGCCCTTAATTGTAAGTATGCTTTATATTTTTGTCACTAGATCCATGATATTTAGGGTTTTTACAATCAATTTATCAATTATATTCATCATCACAATGACATGTTCCCTTGTGAACAAACATGCTCGCCTTGCATTTCAAATACCCGAAATTTCATATCTGGTTAGCAATATCTTTATTTAAATTTTAATTCTTTGAGGCTATATTATTAAACTCAAACTATATTTCATTACAATATATATATGATATGTTATATCACACTTCAATTAATTAACTTTTTAAAAATGATTTTATTAAAATAAACAAAACAGTTATATATTTAAAATAAAAATGAAAAATAACAATATAACTGACAGAAGTTCTGAGTAATAATGAATACAACATTAGAGCAGTTTTACAAAATATAACATAGAACATGCCAAATAAGCAAAGTCGATGCTGCAATTCCCATGGATGTTGATCGCGCTGTAATCTTACACTACATGTGTCGCTGAGTCAGCAGGAAATGTTAAACTGTCGTTGCGATATAAGGTCACGCTATAAACTTATATAACAACTCCCATCCATATAAAAAAGTTGATGGTATATCATCAACTTTTAGGGGAAGTTCAGAAGTTCCATACATTGGGTTGGATCTAGGAGGCTGTGCAGCTTTCCCGTGGACTTAGGCTTTGATGGACCTGGAAGTGGAGCTGACTCGGCATTGGGGCTGGACTTAGTGGTCTTCCTGAACCTTGTCTTGATTGATTTGATACAAAGGAACATAATCACAATTACTGTTAATGTGATTGTTGTTATTGTGAGTATACGATGAAACCCTGTTCGATTGTCCAAAATTGGGATAGGGTAAAGGTGATAAAGTGTGTAAATCTCAGGATCTACTAAAGGAATTTTGAGTAGAAAAATAATTTTAGTGTTTATGTGAAAAGCTTTCAATTCTGTCAAATCAATGTACTGAGCAACATTTGAACTGTAAATAGGAAGTGGTAAATTAAATAAAAAAAATAAATCTACTGGTTTTTTAAGCGGGCGAAAGAGACTGCTGTTAATACATCATCGAGAGTGTTTTCGATAAATATGTAACTCTCCATTAGGCTTTCACACAGATCCAAGATATTGATTTGAAATTGATGAAAATCAAGATCATTTGAAATGTATAAAATTGACTGCCTTATTTTTTCAATGTTATTCGAGAATGTCTTCTCCTCGGATGGATTTTTTTGTAAAGTGTTGTTGAGGCTCGTAATGACTGAAGTTGTTACAGATATGTGTTTTTATACTAAGCCTTGAATTTGGTGTTGGTCTTTAGTAATTTTAGTTATATAGTCATTTATGTATTCACCATCTGTTGCGTCTAAGTTTTCTGAAATAGCTTTCCAAACTGATCCCAGTCCGTTAATAAGTCCGCTTTTTCTTCTGTTAGTAGGGTAAATGTCAGCGAAGATATCTGTATATTTAGAGTTAACGGATTTAGAAATTTGTTTCAAGAGGCTCACATGTGTCTGTATTTTTGGCTTAAATGATTTTGTATTCAGTTTTCGTTAATAGTTTCTTAAATTCGGTTTAGTATAAGGGTCATTATTTGAGATAGCATTTCTGAAAGGGCTGATGTCTTTGAAGGCAAGAAGTGTCCATTTGTCGTTTGAAATTTTAAGTGTGCCTTCTTCATGGAAGAAAACTCCTATTGTATGGTTAACAGGTGCAAGAGAGTATTGTTGGAGGTTCACGACTGAAAACAGTCCACAGAATCTGAAAAGAAGAGATTCATTCAAAATAGGGTTTTAGTCTGTCAAAGTTAATTTTACTGATTTGGTTAATCTGTAAGTTTATAACTGTGGCAGAGTTTTTTCGTATCGCGGTAATTTCAAACGGTCCATTGAATTTGTTTTCGGATTTGCTTTTAAACCGAGAATCTTTTACGTAAACTTTGTCGCTTACTTTGTATTCTGGTTGGTTAGTCGAAGCATGTTTGTCAAATCTAAGTTTAGATTTTTGTTTTTTTTTATACTCTCTTCGAGGTGTCATTCCTTTGTACATCTCGCGTCTTCAAATTTTTTTTGTCAGTTTTTGCGCCGGCATGTCTATAGTAGTAGTTCATTCTGTTATTAAGGTCCCTAACATATTTGTAAATGAGTTTTTCCTGATCGTATATTGTTTCCGGGGGTCTACTAGAAGTGTGCTCAATGATAAGTTCGTGGGGCCTTAAACCAGTAGTCTTGTTTTTAGTGTTGTTGTAGTAGATAACTGCGTAAGGGAGGACGTTGAGTGGATGTTCGTCCGGATATTCAGCTGTATTTGCACTTATGATTTCCACTTCAGTCGCTTGAAACCTTTCGATGGAACCGTTTTGATTCGGGATGGTGGACACTTAAAAAGGATATTTTTAGGTCATATTGTTCGCACAGGTCCGTTATGAGAGTGTTATCAAATTCACGTCCATAGTCACAATGGATGCGACGAGGTGTACCGTAATGTTGGAAGAATATTAGGAGGGTGTTTACTAGTTTTAGCTGTTTTGTCCCCAATAGGCTTTTGTAATTTTGGTGAGTTATCGCTAATAGTCAGTGCGTAGTTTCTAGTTGGATATTCGAAAATATCAATGTTGATACGTTCGAAGGGCGTTTTTGGTGTTTCAGTAATAAAAAAAGGAGCACTTAAATTTTTTCTACAGAACTTTACCTTTTGGCAAGTTTCGCAGGACTTAGTAAATTTCTCTACACTTTTGATTAGTCCAGTCCAATTATACTTTTCCTTAATACGTTGGATGGTCTCATTAATTCCACTATGAACGTTATTTTTGCTGCAGTGGTACTGTTGCAGTATAATGGAAATTTCGTCTTGTGAAGGAGTTGTCACAATGTTTTGACAAATTTTTAGATTTACGTTTTTGCCTGTGAGTATAAAGGATAGAGAATCGGTAGTTCTACGTTGTTTTCAATACAGAAAGTTTCGGATTCGTCGAACTGGTCTTGGTTGTTATAGAGGATGTTAAAAAGATGTGAGACAATTGTTCCAGGGTCAAAGGGTAAAAGGACAATTAAATATTTTTATGCCTTACAGTTTTACTAGCTAGAACGTTTAGAGGGTCAGTAGTGAAGTTTGGGTCTTCTTCGAAAATGTCTTCCATGATTTTGTCATACAAGTCATTGAGTTTATTTTGCCAGATGAAAGTGACTATTCGTTTGTGAGATTTGTCTAGGAGTCGGGCGTTAGAAATTTCTATTTTTAAATATTCGATTATCGACTCGGTTTTATACAGTTGAACAAATCGATTAAATTCTGTTGTCATTCATTCATGATCATCGCGTTCTTGATCGTTATCGGAGTCGTCGGAGTTATCGTGACAAATACCTGGATCGGGTTGTTTTGGGTCCGTTTCGTTATTTATGAAAGTTTTAAAAGAATATCGGTGCATTGTTTGAAGTGATTAATTTTGATACGTGAAAGAGCGTGTGCTTTCAAGTTTACCTTGCCGGGTTTGTATTCGATTTTATAGTTATACTCCTCTAGTTTGAGGCGCCATCTGACTAGACGACTGCCAGGATCTTTGATAGAGAAGAGTCAAGTAAGTGGGCGGTGATCGCAGAGTAAAGTTTACTTTCTCCCAAAAAGATAAGGTTTGTAGTGCTTGACTGCCCAAACAATGGCTAGCAGTTCCCGTTCCATAGTGGAATGTCGAGTTTCTGCAGCACAGAGAGTACGGGAAGCATATGCTATAGGAAGATCTTTTCCTACGGAGCCTTGTGTGAGAACGGCTCCAGTTGCAAAAGCACTAGCATCAGTAGTGAGCAGGAATGGTTCTTCAAAATTTGGATAGATCAAGAAAGGTTCAGTCTTTTTGCAGGAGTTTTGTAAGGCGTTTCGAGATCTTGGCGAAATTTGGGATGAATCGCCGGTAATATCCGGCGGGACCAAGAAAAATTTAACATCTTTAGGAGTTTGGGTCTGAGGAAAATTCTGTATACATACAACTTTTGAAGGGTTTGGTTTTACTCCTCTTGAGTGATAAGATGACCAAGGTAAGCAACTTCCTTACGGAGAAACTCACACTTGTCAGGTTAAATTTTTAAGTTTGACTGCCTAAGACGCTTAAAGACTTCAGTCAAACGGGACACATGCTCATGGATGGTTGGTGAATAGTCTATGATGTTATCCATATACAAGGCAACGTTCATTTTGGATACCCAAAATAATGTTGTCCTTGACTCTCTGAAATTTAGAAGTTGCATTTTTTAGACCAAACGGCATACGAAAGAATTCGTAATGGCCATTGTCAACAGAAAAACCGGTCTTGGGAATGTGTTCCTTAAGGTTTCCAACTGGTGAAACCCGGAAGCGAGATCCAGTGTCGAAAAGTATTGACACTTACTAAATTGGTCGAAGAGATCAGAAATGTTGGGCAGAGGATATTTATCGTTTACAATTAGTTCGTTTAACTTCCTGTAGTCAATAACAACTCGCCACTTTTGCTTACCAGAAGCAACGAGTTTCTTGGGGAAGACACATACGGGGGAGGACCAAGGATAAGAAGAGTGCCTGATTATGCCTTGGTCAAGCATTTTGGCAATTTGGGTTTACACTTCCTCCTTATGAACTTGAGGATATCTGTAAGATTTTGTGCAAACGGGCTTGACATTGTTGGTGTCAATGGAGTGTTTGACGGCGTTGGTAAAAGTTAAAACATTGCCTTCGAGATAGAAAATATTATCGAATTCTAAACAGAGTTTCGAGATAAGGTCTCTCTCTTCGTTAATAAGGTGTTCTGTACGGATTTGTTATTATAGTTAAGTTTCTGTCTAAGTTTATAGAGTCAGAGTAATCGTGAGTATTCAAATTTAAGGCAGGGTGGGTACGATCAAGGAGTTCATAATGTAGATCGGAAAAGTTAACAGTTTTGGGCATTGCATTCGCGTTTATTATTGAAGTAAAAAATTCTTCCTTTGAATTAATATGTACAACTTCGTTGGGAAGCCGTACTGTATCAATTACTTGTCTCGGTAAAATTGCGTCAGTATTTGTAAGTTCACATTTCAGTTTGAAAATTTGTTCTGTACGTGCCTGGATTGTTATTCGATTGGTATGAGTACAAGTTGGTATTTTAGTATTGAGAATGTTTGTCGGTTGTTTTTTAGGTTGATCGTGATCGGGGTCTTTAAGTAGGGGAAGTTCGTTATTAACTGTTTAGATTTTACGTCAACAATACATTCGTAATGCTCAAGAAAATCAAGACCTAATATTCCATCAAACTCAATATCTAGATTGTAGATAAAAACTTATGGCAAATGGAATAAGAGTTGATTCAGAAATAGGGATTTTCTCGTGCGTAATACCTTGGGTTGTCACTTTTTCGGGAAATCTTTGACGGAAATTCTTAACGGCGTTTTCTTTAAAAATACCAGCTCCGGTATCGATGATGATTTCTTCGGAAGCTTCGTGAATAAAATAAAGATTTCTGGAGTTTAAAGAGGACTTAGAGAAATACTTGTTCCGGGAAATTCGCATTTGGATTGAAATCTTCCAGATTCAAATTCTGGATTTGGGTTTGGGCTTCGGAAATGGTAATTGTTGAATCCGGATGCTGATCTAGGCTCGGAAGAGCTAGAAAATCCTGGTAGTCGTCGGTATTGACAGGTTCAATGGGGGTATGGTCTAACGTTTGTTCAAAGTCGGGGCTAACATAATTCTGGCTGAATTTCTCAGAATAATGTTGGTGATTATCTGTATAATAACCGTAATCATTTTCAGAATATTGTGAGTGGTCAACATTTTGTTCATGGTTAAAATGATGTGTACTTTCTGGACGATAGTGTGAATTGGCCTGTATTACAGACGGTCGAGATTGGTTTGGCTTAAAAGGGGGTCTTGAAAACTCGTCGGTCGAAATGGTGGACCTTGATGGTTTGTATTATTTGGGAGTGGATTTGGCCTCGAAGTTTGATTTGGCCTTGTAAAATTAGTTTTGGTTGTAAGATTGAGGGTTGTTTTGCTGCCGCAACCGACAATCTACTGCAATGTGGCCTAATTTACACAATTTAAACATTTCGGGTTGTGGTGGCTTTCTGACCTGAAATGTGGGTTTAGAAGGAGCAGATTTGTGTATTTTTTGTTCTTCAAAGTGTGACAAATGAAGTTCTCGTCTGATTCGAGACTGTGCCTCCAGAAGGTCTTAGGGATTGCTGGCACCAATTACTTGGTCTAGACGTGGTTCTAATCCTGTAAGAAATGTATTTATAACCATCGTATCTTCAAGGGTTGTCTGAGCGTCTTTTTGTTCATTTGTTAGCCCAGTGGATTTTTGAATGCATGAGGGAAGCCTATTATAAAAGGTCAGAGGGGACTCATTAGAAAGTTGTTTAAGGCGTTGGAGATCGTGGATCAAAGAAAACAGATCGCGTGAATCTCCGAAATGTAGCGTCAAAAGCTGTTTGATTTCTAAATATGAAGCGGGGTTCCTCGAGTTGACTAACTGAGCCGCTTTGCCCTTTAGCTTATTTTTAATGTGGATTACCAATAGATATTTTAATCAGCGGTCGACAGGTTGTAAGCACAATTACATTATATATATATATATATATATATATATATATATATATAATGTTATATAAGTATTTAAACAGACTCTATATTAAACTTACTTGTAATTATAAGGTCAAACACTATCATTACTCCCACATTGTAATATGATACTTGTTAGTCATTTTTATCACGTTCGACTTTTTACATTTATACTTGGTAACCAAATCTGTACACGTCTTATTTTTCAGTTCACATAAAAACTGATGACCATCCATTTGGAAACGACATGCTAAAGTTGTCTTTGTTTAACACGCCTGTCGACATTTTGTAATGTTATAAATACTAGTGTAGGACCTTCAGTCGTCAGATGATTAGTTGATTTATATTCTTATAGTTGAAAGTTGTAATTATTATTATTATTTGTGTTTAATTAAATAAATTGTTTTTAAAAAGTGAATTTTGAAAATCGTAATATAAAAAGTGGCGCAGTCAGTAGGATTCCATTAGGCTGCTAGAACCGGCGTTAGAAGAAAAGCTTAACTGGTAGCGGTGGGTTCCCATCCTTTGAAGGAAAAAAAGAACGTAGAACACGGCAACTTCGATGTTTCGATTAATGTAAGAACAAACAATTAAGTAATCATCTCGCAAATATTGGTTTTATCAATTTGAATTTATTTTCTCGATTTATATTTTTGATTTTATTTTATTTTTACTGCTCGGACGTTCAATATCCCGTACATTTTAAACCGAATTGTACTGTTTTCCATTTGGGTTTATTTTACTTTGTGTACAATTTTTGTAATGTTCTACATTCCTAAAACAAAAAACGTGGTAAACCTTTTGACAATTCTAGATATTTTCTTTAATATTGAACATTTTTATTACCGAATATTTTTATTCAACCAAAGTAATGGTATCTCCCCAAACTTCAGCAGATCAGGAGACTGATTCCTACCGTCTTTCGAAAATCTTTTCCATTGTCCCTTAGTTTGAGGGCGATCAAATCTCGCTACGGACATTCACTGATGCGTGCGACTGCGTGTATAATATGTCAACGGGCGACCAACGATATCTTATACTTGTACACATTAAAAGCTAAAAAGCTAAAAGGCAGAACGGCCCAATTAATTAATTCACGCAACCCCGCGTCTTATTTGGAACTTAAACAACTTTTAAACTCTCATTTCGGTGATTCTAGAGATTTGACATCTCTCATACAAGATTTACAACGTCTAGGACAACTTCCCAACGAATCGCCTCTCACATTTTATAACAGATTGCAAGTACTTACTGCAAAAATATACGCCAATATTCTGAAAACCTTGAATTTGAATGCAGATCAGAAGACAGCCCAAACGAGCCTTATAGACACCATGGCCCTGAACACTCTTCTAACCGGTTTATAACCGCGTTTAGGGCAAATCATCCGCGCCGGCAACCCGAAAGACCTATTAGAAGCAACCGTACGAATTAGGCGTGCATTACAACTGTCCTACTTCGAAAACCAAAAAACACCTAAACAAATTCCCCCTAAGCCTAATCAACCCTTTCGAAAGCCTAATCCACAAATTAATAAGGGCCTGTCATGAAGATTCGGACATCACGCATCCGAATGTTGCTCTCCAAACTACCAGACACCAGTCTATAAGAATAGTAGCGGGAATAATAATAATTTTAGACTAAACCCTTTTACTAATAATTTCTCTCAAAATCAGAATCAACAACCTAGGCAAAATCAGACAAAACCAGGTGTCTGACCAGCCAAGAACGTTTCAGCAAAGTACCCAACAACCACGCCAATCGGTCATCCAACGAAATCCCAGTTTTCGCCCAAATCCAAATAAAACACATCACTTAAATTATACGAATTACCCCAACCACGACGATGATTATTATACAGATAATAATCAACCCTACGATGATTACAATAGCACTGACGATCCAAGAGAATATGATTATTATAGATATAATGGTCATCATGCAATCCAGAAGCAATTAATATTAATTATCATACTGCTGATAACTATCAAACTGTCGATTTAGACCCCCTAGAGAAACAAAACTATCAGGATTGTCTATCTCTTCCAAATTTAGACCACCCTCCACACATAACGACCAGCCTCGCAACACAGATCCAAACTATCAATCTCGACGACCTGAACCCGAATATAAGCTTCCCGGAACAGACATCTCTGTAACTACTCTCCATACTGTAAACTCAAAAAATCTGTACTATATTAACGACGCAACTAGAAACTATAAATTACTCATAAATACAGGCGCAGGAATATTTATCTTTAAAGAACATACCGTCAGAAATTATTCTGAACGATTTCCGGAAAATGTCATTATTCAGGGAATTACAGACAAAAAGATCCCCATTTCTCAGTCAACCCTTATACCATTCACTCATGGTAACCCCCATAAAGTATTCATGTGTAATCTTGACATCGAGTTTGATGGCATTTTAGGGTTAGATTTTTTAGAACATTATGAATGTGTAATCGATATAAAAATCTAAACAACTCAAAACAAATTTCAAAGATATCACTCTTTACAAGGTCTCCTCCTTGCCCCTTTCAGATATCACTCCCTCTACAGTCCCCACATCGTCTCCTAAAAATTTCTCAAATTATATTTCTATAGAACCTCGTACAGAAAAAATATGTAAACTACATTGTCATCTTGCCAACAACACCGACGCTGTTTTACTTCAGTTGTAAATGCCAACGCCATCCCAAAAACAATTAACTTTGAAAATATAACAATAGAACCGCTTGTGCAAACACAACCCTGTTTTAACTTTAACGACTCGTACGAAACTCTAGAAATCGACAGAAACTTACTCATAAGACAACAACTCCGGACTGATCATTTAAACGACGAAGAAAAAGACATGATTACCAACCTTTGCTTAGATTTACAGGACATATTTTACTTAGAAGGAGACTCACTATCCGAAATTAAACATTCAATCGAGACTAGTAATTACAGACCCATCGTTACTAAATCTTATAGGTACCCTCAGGTACATAAAGAAGAGGTTAAAGATCAAGTAAGCAAAATGCTCAACCAAGGTATCATTCGTCACTCAACTTCCCCGTGGTCTTCCCCAGTTTGGGTTGTGCTAGACGCCTCAGGCAAACAAAAATGGCGTGTCGTCATTGACTACAGGAAACTTAACGAAGTCACAGTAGACGACAAATATGCATTGCCTAACATCTCCGATCTTTTAGATCAACTTGGCAATTGCCAATATTTTTCTACATTAGATCTCGCCTCCGGTTTTCATCAGATAGAGATCGATTCTAAAGATATACCCAAGACAGCATTTTCAGTCAAAAACGGCCATTACGAGTTTGTTCGTATGCCGTCCGGTTTAAAAAACGCCCCGTCCACATTTCAACGTGTCATGGACAACATCCTCCTTGGAATTCAAAATGAACGTTGATTAGTATAAATGGACGACATCATTGTGTACTCCTCAACAATTCACGAACACATTTCACGGTTGACCAAAGTCGTCAAATGTCTTCGCAAATCAAATCTTAAGATTCAACCTGACAAATGTGAATTCTTAAGAAAAGAGGTAACGTATCTTGGTCATATAATTACGCAACAAGGTGTAAAACCGAAACCCGAAAAAGTCAGTTGTATCCAAAATTTCCCAGAGCCAAAAAAATCCAAAAGACATTAAATCTTTCTTAGGATTGGGCGGATACTATCGAAGATTCATCCCTAACTTTGCCAAAATGTCAAAACCACTTACAAAACTTCTCCAAAAAGATGCAAAATTCTTCTTTGATTCTGATTGTAAGTCATCATTTAACGACTTAAAGAAAGCTCTCATTTCAGACCCCATTCTCAACTACCCAAATTTTGAAGAACGCTTTCTTCTCACCACGGACGCCAGCGCTTTCGCGATTGGTGCAGTTCTTTCGCAAGGTCCTGTAGGAAAAGATCTTCCTATCGCTTATGCCTCTCGCACTTTATGTGCCCCCGAAACTCGATATTCTACCATCGAAAGGGAATTGCTTGCCATAGTGTGGGCAATAAAACGCTTCCGTCCGTATTTATTTGGCCGTAAGTTTACTTTAATCACCGACCACCGCTCGCTTACGTGGCTTTTTTTGATCAAAGATCCAGGCAGTAGACTTGCCAGATGGCGGCTGAAACTCGAAGAGTACAATTACAAGATTGAACACAAATCTGGAAGGATAAACAAAAACGCAGACGTTCTATCGAGAATTAAAATCAATCACTTCCACCAAATAGCCAATTTTCCGTCAAAAATCCACGCCTTCAATGACACCGACTCAGAAGACGAAGGTGAACAAGAATCCGAAGAACCCGAACTTAATGACGAACTACTTACTAACGAATTTAACAAATTTGTCGACTTATATAAAACAAGATCTCTAACTGACTACTCGAAAATCAAAACCACAAATTCTCAACTTCTCGACAAAACTCATAAACAAATTATTACATTCTTTTGGCAAAACAAGTTAACTGATCACCACGATTGTATCATGGATGGTATCTTCGAAGAAGATATTAACTTTGAAAACTATTCACTCAACACCTTTATCAGTAAATCAGTCAAAGATCGTAAATACTTTATAATCCCCTTGCCATTTGACCCAGAAACAGTCGTTCAATTTCTATATTGCATCATTTACAAATCACAGAATAAATTTGATCCCAAATCAACGTACTATGTCGAAAACAATTTTTAACTTCCAATTCTCGAAACCTTTTCTTATATCGTTGCAGACAAAGATATTAAACTGAAAATATGTCAAAACATTATAAAAACACCCTCAGAAGACGAAATACCGCAAATTTTAGAAAAATATCATCAAAAAAAATTTTCATCGCGGAATCAACGAAACGGTCAGACGAATAAAGGAAAAATATTATTGGACCGGTTTAACAAAAAATGTAGAAAATTTCATCAAATCTTGCGAAATTTGTCAAAAGGTGAAAACATGTCGAAAAAACTTAAGTTCCCCTCTAGTTATAATAGAAACGCCGAAAACACCTTTCGAGCGAATTAATGTTGAGGTTTTTGAATACCGATCGAGAAATTACGCTCTGACAGTTAGAGACGAGCTAACAAAATTCACACAGGCATATCCAATAAAGGATAAGACAGCGAAAACCGTCGTTAACACGCTTATCCTTTATTTCCAACATTACGGCACCCCGTTGCGAATTCATTGCGACTGCGGCCGTGAATTTGATAAATGTTTTAATGAAATACCTCTGTGAGCTTTACAACATAAAACTTACATCTTCAAGTGTGGGTCACCCACAATCCAACGGTTCCCTCGAACGATTCCACTCAACATTATCGGAAATGATCAGAGCAAATATAGCCGAAAACCCAGACGAACATCCGTTTAACGTTTTGCCATACGCAATAATTTGTTTTCACAACACCAAAAATAAAACTCATGGCTTTACACACTACGAGCTTATTTTTGGTCACACGTCTAGCAGACCCCCGGAAACGCTATATAACCAACAGAACCTCATTTCCAAATACGTACGAGATCTCAACAATCGTATGGAATACTTTTACAAACTAGCGCGTTCAAAAACTGAACAACAAAAAGAAAAGGCAAAAACTCGATTCGAAAAACACGTAGGTACCTGAAAACCGACCATATTATAACATAGGCTATAACGTATATTTGAAAGAATCGCAAATTTCTAGTAAATCACAAAATAAATTTAATGGTCCTGTCAAGATAACTGAACTCTTTAAAAATTCTGCAGTCTTACTAAATCCCGAGACAAATCAATCTACAAAAGCAAATTTTGACAGATTGAAACCGTATTTTGAGTGAAAATTACTTTTTTTCAGACTCCTCGGACTCTTCACAATTGCAACATCTCAATATACGATAACACCTATAAACAACACAGTAAGACTCTACTTTTATGAAGAAGGAAGCATCAAAATTTCGAATGACAAGTGGACATTGCTTGTCTACAAAGATCTCCACCCATTCGGCGACGCAATTTCCAATAATAACAAAATACTAAACACTTTAGTTGACACTATCCATTCAAACTTAACTACTCTACTTAGTTCATTCAAACCACAAGTACAAACACACATTAGCCTTCTCAAACAAATATCAGACACAGTAAACTTGAAATATCAAGAAATATTCGCCGACACGAAACTTCCCTTAAACCGACAGAAACGCGGACTTATTAATGGATTAGGAACAATTTGGAAATCAATAACTGGCACTCTGGGTGCTAACGATGGTCAATATTGTAATGATTGTATCAACAAGATTACTCATGACGAACAACAAATCGAAAATCTACTGAAGAACCAAATCTCTGTTAGGACTTCCGTAATCAAAAATTTTAATTCCAAATAAACGAAGAAACCTTTAATAAGAATTTTAGTGAAATCAGGCAAGCCATTGCTTTTATTTCAGACGACCTTCAGTTCTTTGAGACACCTGTCAAAACTCTAGAATTATGTGAATCATTAATGGAAAGCTATGTCTTTATTCAAGATGCCCTTAATGATGTATTATGGGCAATATTTTTCGCTCGCATAAAAATGTTACATAGTTCAATCATTACACCGGCAGATTTGGTCAACTCACTTCAAATTATCTCTGACTCTTTGCACAAAAACATTTTGCCCTTATCAATTAATGCCCATAATATTGCACAATATATCGACATCGTCGAATTGGAAGCATTTCAATTAGACCCGAAAATAATATTTGTTTTAAAAAATCCCCTTAGTAAACCCTGAAACTTTTACCCTTTTTCGTTTATATCCAATTCCGATACTTGACGACCGAACAGGGTTTTATCACATTTTACCAACCACAACCAAATATATTGCGAAAAACGATGATTCACTATTGTATACTACATTTCGGAACTTGGGCAAGTGCAAGTCCTTAAGCCAAGTTCAATGGATATGTTCAGACGTTCTCCCGTATCCTATAGATAGCGATTCAACTTGTGAGGTCCAGCTGTTGAAGCAGTCCACCTTCCTTCCAAAGGTTTGTCAGACTTCCATATTCTATGCCAAGGACTACAATGTATACAAGATTAGCTCAAACTTTGGCTAATTAATGTTTCTGACCTTTTACCTATCACCATAAAGTGCAGTGGAAACAGAGTTGTAACACTAACAATTACAACAAACTCAGCCCTAAATTTGCAGGCCGATTGTAACGCATTCATTGGCAACCCTCTAATTCATTCAACCAAGCTGATCGACAATTTCCAAAATATTACCTACAAGAGCAAATCTATACCACCGAAAAACTATGTCCCAGATCTAAAGCCACTCAGACTAAACAAGATCGATGCAGGCGACCTCAACATAGCTCAACATAAGTTGAACCAATATTCAGAAGAGCTAGACAAATTAATAAACCAACCGTTTATTAAAAAACACATGCCATAGTTCACAATTTTATCAATTACATTAATCGTTTTATTAATCCTTATCTACATTTTCTAAAAATGCAAACCAAGAAGAGAATCCAGATTGTTAGCTATAATAACAAACGGCGACGATCCACTGTCACCTTCACAAATGCCATCTCAAGCCAGAAACTTCGGATTCCTTCCCAGACGACGTCCAAGTATTCGACTCCAGGAACATATCGAAGATACAGAACTCACAAAAATGGTTTGAAAAGTTGAAGCACAGCATCAGCTTTTTCAGGATAAATGGAGTTGTTTTATAAGTATTTAAACAGACTCTATATTAAATTTACTTCTAATTATAAGTTCAAATACTGTCATTATTCCCACATTGTAATATGATACTTGTTAGTCATTTTTATCAGGTTCGACTTTTTACATTTATACTTGGTGACCAAATCTGTACAAGTCTTATTTTTCAGTTCACATAAAAACTGATGACCATCCATTTTGAAAGGACACCCTCAAATTGTCTTTGTTTAATATGCGTGTCGACTCATCATTTTGTAATGTTATAAATACTAGTTTAGGACCTTCAGTCGTCAGATGATTAGTTGATTTATATTCTTATAGTTGAAAGTTGTAATTACTATTATTATTTGTGTTTAATTAAATAAATTATTTTTAAAAAGTGAATTTTGAAAATCGTAATATAAAATATATATATTTAATACTGTATTATATTGTTTCTGCGATATCCACAAAAGTATCAAATTTGAAAGTATGATTTATTGGGAGTTATAATTCGAAGTTTAATCTAAAAGACCCCAGACATTATTCTTCTTTGCTTGCTTTTAAAGAGCTTATATTTTACTAATTTTAAAACTTTGAAAATGTTGCCATCATAGAAGAGTGAATCAGGAACGATTACCTTAACAAAAAATATTTCATTGTTTTTGAATCCCAGCTAATTCTATCTCTTTCTATTAATTTCATTTGGTTTTCCAATTTTATACTTTTATTTGGTACGATATCCAGGCTCGTTTTACGAATTTTATTGCCTGTGCCATCAACTTGTTATTTTTACTATTTGGTTCTTTTAACTATTACAAGTAGGTATATTGAAGTTTTACGGAAGATGTTTAATAACCTTGTGTCCAAATAGGACTTCATAATGTGTCGTTTGTTGCTACGCTACTGTATTTATTGGCATTTCTTAGCTCTTATGATACTCACTTGATCGGGATTGAAGATTTTGCACGGCTTATTTTGCAGAGAATATTTTTGTTTTGAGGTTACCTCCCCAATCTAGTTTTCTTCGTTTCTGGACTAACAACACAGGAAAGATGTAATAAAAGTGTTTTAGGACCCTCAAATCCCAATAAAAATGAAAATGAGTGCTTATACGATATCATAATTGTATTATTTCCAATAAACTGTTTGATAAAGTTCATTCGTAGAAGTGATTAGTAATTTCAGGAGAATGACCGCCATAATGCTTACGAAATTTTCAGCTACAAAATATTATTGAAAAAGACAAGTAAGTAATAGACCAGGGTCGATAATTTTTGAAACCAAAAAAAAATAGTAGGATGAAACCCATTTGAAAAGGAAGGGAATACAACAACCATAAAAGGAAAAATAATTTACGGGCGATCTGGGATCGGAAAGGTGAAGGAGTGGGGGAAGGGTAAAAAACGGTTTATCTTGATTTCCGGCAAAACTACATGTTCTATCTATGAAAAAAAGTTGTAAGGAAAAAATTGTCTACAACTTTTGTGTTTACTTTTTTTCACATAACATATGTGAAAAAATCAAAAAAGCAAGTTTTTCGTTTTATATTTTTATATTTGGTAAAAAATACCTTTTTATGTCGCAAACACACTCTATTTTTTTATTTAAAATAATTATTACCTTATTTCGACTTAATATCGAAATAGCACCCTAATTTTCAATCGAATATTCTCAGGTCAAAATATCTACTTTTTTAAAAAGTTGGTGGGCTGTTTTTTACCCTAAAACCCCATCCCGACCTCAGATCGTCCGTAAATTATTTTTCCTTTCATTTTTGTTGTATTCTCTTCCTTTTCCAATGGGTTTCACCCTACTTTTTTTCCATTTTACAATTTTCAAAGGTTTCAGCCCTGGTCTATATATCGAACATCAAAAGTACACTTCAAGTGTAAAATTGTACTTTAAATAAATATATACTAAAAAATTAACAACCATACTGATATTATCATTTGTCTTATTTTTCTATTTACTTCTTCCTACAAATTATGTAAGAGCTATTATTTATCGTAAATTTACATGCTTTACGCAATAAATTACTAGATATTACTGTTTTAAATACTGTTTACTAAGAATCGTCCACTTTTACTGTAATTTCTAATTATATTATATATTTTTTGTTGTAATAAATTTTATCCCTTGTGACGTTCTGGTTTTTTAAACTGGTTTAAATTTGTCTCTATTTTACTCAATAATTTTAAAGAAAAGATGTTTGTAAGAATTGTGATCATCCGTGAATCTGGTCTAAAGAATTTTTTTCATCTTTTTTGTTGATTCGCTTCTATATTATAGTTTAGGTTTAAAATTTCCGGTCTGTAAAACACGAGTTTAGTACAAAAATTTATTATAAAATACCGCAATTATCTTGGAATAGAGTTCTAACCAAAAGGCACAAACTACATATAATTCTATAGACAGCGATCGGCTGGCCCATAGTTTTAAATATTAATTGTGTTCTCGATATCAAACACTATGCTTTGTAATCGATTTCACAAAATTATGGTAATTTTTGAAATAAACGTGCGCTCGTTTTGAAATTCCCTTTTTATTCGACGACAGACTGCAGAAGTAGAGGCGTAACGTTCAAGAAAGCAAAAAAGAAAATTCCGCTTTCGCTCATATTATATTAACAGGAATAAGAATATTAAAAAAATTCCAAAGGAATATCTCTCTCTCACTCACCCTCTCTCTCTCTCTCTCTCACACACACACACTGAAACACATTTGATAGTTACATCAGGGGACGTAAGTCAATTTCAGGTCACTTGTACCACTAACTCGACCAGGGAGCATCTTATCAAGCATTTAAAGATTATTTGTTCTTACATATTATGTAAAACTCCTTTCGACACAAATTCGAGAAGAAATCCAACAAATGTTAGTGCACAGTTGATGAGAAACATGAAATTGAATTAGAAAATCAAAAAAACCTTTTCATTACCATGAAATATGAACACCACAGTGAAACGTGAAAAAGAAAATGTAATTGATGAGTTATTTTCTAAATTCGAAAAAAAGGGACAAGATAAATTGAAAATTTTGAACTTAGAAGGCAAGATGAACTTAAAGAACTAGAAGGAAAATGTCGGACTGATAAATTAAATAGACAACAAAACTTTGAATAACTAATGCAATTAGTAAAAAAGGTAACGAAGCAGTTAACCAGAAAATACAGATTATGGAATCATTCAAAGCAAGGTACCAGTTGAAATCAGTTCTTTCAAAACACCGTACAAAGTGATATTCAAAGAGTATACTTTTAAATAAAAAATTGAAACATGAATTACAGCGAGGAAAATATCAGAATACCGTAAGTACCAAAGGTAACTTTAGCAAATCACCCACATTTGATAGTAGTTCAGCTTGGCCTATCTACAGACGGCAATTTGAAGCTTTGGCTGCATGGAATGGATGGGATACTCAAGAAAAATCTACCTTTCTCCTAATTTTTTAAGAGTTCAAGTGTACCTATTGCAAGTGAGTGGAAAGACACAAAAATCTTGTGAAAGTCTACAAGAATTTGAAGCAGAGAGTAGAAATTAAACATTATTTTTTCACACAGGGTTGTGTAAACTGTATCAGGATGTGAAACTTGAACGAAGTCTCAGATTAGTGACATTTAAAAGCCAACAAAAAAACAATCTCATGCTGACTAACCTTCCACCGACCCCAAGTATCTATCTAGAGATTATATGGATATAGCAGCAGCTTAGTCATCAAGGGCTCCATCAATGGCTGAGCAATTACCACCACTTTTTGCACAGGCTGGGCCATGTCCATTGTCAAGTCCGAACTTTGAGGTCATCAGAAATCCGTCCCATTAACACTCAACTAAGAACAGTCACCGGCGATTCCATGTCAATACAGTGCCACTAATGGGGAGAAAAGAATTCGGCACAGTGTCTTAGTAGCGGTTATGGAGGATGATTTTATACTGGGTTTGCGTGTAATTAGCCAACATACCTAAATGAAAAATATGTACGGACATGGCCCGTCAACAATTCAGCCACTTTCACAAAAATTGTAGCTAAATTCTCAGCCATAATTCCCGGACAAACCGAAAAAAAACCATGGGTAACTAGAAATAAATCCTGGGAGCTGCATTGGAGTGGTGAAGGCTGTACATTTAGCTCATAATTAGGACTTGATTCGGCAGATTATAGTTAGATCCGGAAAAGACATAACACAATTAGATAATTAGATAGCTGGATATTTCCAATAACGATATACGAATTACCAATATGCAGGGTGTAAAGGGTTTGAGTGTAAAGATTTTGAGGATCAATAGTTCAGGTAAAAACAAATCAAATAGCTTTATAACGTTTTCAGAAATTACTTATATTTTTCCGAAAAACAATAATAAGTTAGAAATTACGTAACATTTAATTCAGTGAATAATAGACTATTTCCGCCTTTGAAATGCTTGCAAAGTTACATATGTAAATACTCAATAGCTTATGCACGTTTAAGAACTGCACTAACAAAGAAAATAATTATTTAAACTCAAAAGATTGTGTTATAATTTGCCGAACGTTTCTCCGAACAGATGTGGCAACATGGCATATAAACATGCACTGTTACCTTTTTACTTTAAAGACTGTTAGGGCTGTTTTTGGAGTATCGGTCCTTGTGAGAAAATTAATATGTAAATGAAAGTGATTTGTGTGATATTTGACGTAGACTAGGTGATATGATTTTAATTTTATAAATTATATTGGAAAAACAAATAAAATCCATTGTGAATTGTCAGTTTGAGTCAGACATTATTATTTTGTGGCAAATAGTGGCAGATGATACAATTAAAGAAATACCTGACATGTTACTCAGTTATGGGGAAAACTGAAGTAATAGGAAGAATTTTGAACATTTACTATGAAGAATCCATTTGTTCTTCTGAGCTCTATCATGATGACATATCCTGGGAGTACATGTGTACTTATTTGTCTAATATGAGTTATATTAATTAAATGAGTAATAAGTATTTTTCGAATAATTTAACAGTTAAAAGAACTTATAAGAACTGTTTTGTTGAATATACTTTGTAACGAATTATCTGTATATAATATGAAACCGACTTTGTATCCTCCCTTCTTCAACTTGATGCACAAAATAAATCGACAAATATAAATATTAATTTCAATACATAAAGACAAAGACAAAGATATGTGAGATACAAAAGTTTTACATTCGTCAACTAATAAAATATATGTATATATATACATATATATACAGGGTGAGTTTTTTTGATGATCAGTCTGGGGATCTCGAAAACTAGCGGAGATAGAGCAATGGTGAAATTGGGAAAGATTTGCAGTTTTACTGGCCCAATTTAATGACACTTTCAGATTTTTGAAAAAGTCATGGCTTACTAGATATTTTGAAAAAATTAAATTCGGTCGATTTAGTCAAAACCCTCTTGCTCCTTTGTTTTTGATTTTATAAAAAAAGTGTAAATATCAAAATTGAAGGGAATTGTATCCCGAATATGATTGTCATGTCTACGTTTGCGTGACAGCTCTCGTTTTCGAGATATGACACAAACTTATCTTTTTTGAATCGAAACCATAGTTGGCTATGACCTCAAAAAATCGTACATTTTTCAACGATATAATACTCGATTTAGTTATTCATAAAAATAACGGAGTTATGGATGCTTTTTGTCTTATTTTCACTTTTAACGAGGGTAGCCCTGAAAAAGATTGTTTTCACTTTGACGTTTCCTCATTTGAGAGTAATTCCATTAGTAGCGCTGAACTGACTGTCGATATTGACAAGTTTTCGTAATATAATGGAATATTCTAACGAAGAAAAACTGAATATGGAGGAATGTTATATCATATGCCATAAAAATTCAGTTTGTGCAGCTGAGGAATACTTTCATAGATATTTTAATCGTCGTCAACCTGTTCTATGTACATTTAAGAGGCTTTACGATAGTTTACGCAGATATGGATCTTTTACTAAACTACCAAAAGAACGTAACCAAATTAACGAAGCAGCACAAATAAATGTTTTGGCAATGGTAAATCAAAATTCATCTACATCAATTCGTGAGATTGCGGCAGAAGCTGGCACATCTCAACAAATTTTAGTTAAAGTACTGAAAGCGCACAAGTTCCACCCGTACAAACTTTCAGTTTCTCAAACTTTGCATGCTGGTGAAGAACATCGACGTATTTTGTTTTGTACATGGTTTAGAGACAAGCGCCTTGACAATCCACAGTTTCCATTAAAGGTGTTATGGTCAGATGAAACTAGATTTAGTAACTGCGGTATATTCAATAGACACAATGAGCATATCTGGGCTAAAGAAAACCCCAGATAAAATTTGGTTTTAATGTTTGGTGTGGTATCATAGGGTCTACTATTCTGGGGCCTTTTATCTATGACGAATCACTTACTGGGGAGCGCCACTTGCATTTCTTGCAATACACTTTTCAAGACATGCTGCATAATTTGAAATTTAGAACACGTTTAGGAATTGAGAAGAAATGGCCCACGCGAATGGCCACCCCGATCTCCCGATTTGGCAGTTATATCTATATATCCGAGACCTGCCACGATTCTTAGAGCTCTTCTTTGCATGCTGAAGAGCCTCTTGGCTGGAGGGGAATATCCCCATGCCAGTATTGCATAGGTTAGGCACGTCATTATTAAAGCATGAAATGCCATCCGGGTAACCCTTGTATCTGTTAATCGTGCAATGATTCTTAAAATATATATATTTCTGGAAACACCAGCCGAAACTTGTTTCATATGGGAATTCCACAGAAGTTTCTAGTATAGATTTACACCAAGAAATTTTATATTATCTTGACATGTATCATCTAATTTTTTAAATGTGGAATAGAATTTTTCGGTTTTGGCTTCGTTGAGGCTTAACTTATTTGCATCAAACGACGTTTTAATTTTGGTTTGGATTTCATCTAATTTTAAAGAAAGATCTTCAAAGTTATCCATTTCTATGGAAACCGCTGTATCATCAGCGAACAGATATAGTTCGACGTCTGGTAAATCTATCTTTATATCGTTTATGTATACCAAGAATAGGGTAGGGCCAAGCACCGAGCTTTGGGTTACCCCGTATGACATTTCAGTGGTCTCCGAAATTTTATTGTTGTAATTTATTATGTTAGAACGTTTCTCTAGATAGCGTTTAATTATATTTACACTAATTGGTCCGAAACCGTAATACTCTAGCTTATGTAAGAGTATTGGCCAATAGACGCAGTCAAAAACCTTTTGTAAGTCACATAATAGGGTTCCATTGAAGACACCGTTTTCTAGACTTTTACAAATATTATTTGTTAAGTCTACGATTGCGATTGAAGTAGATTTATTTGCCATAAAACTGTTGAAGCAAACTATTATTTTCAAGATGACTGATCATTCTTTTATTCAAACAAGAGTCAAAATATTTTCCGATTTTTGAAACTGTGGCAATGTGTCTGTGATTTTCAACGGCTTTGTTATTCCCCTTTTTAGGTATAGGTATAACCCGTGTAACCTCTAAAATATCTGGGAAAATCTCCTTATTAAAACTCATATTAAATAGTTTGAACAATGGAATATTTATGATATTCACGATTTTAATTATCATAAAGGCATTTACACCATGTCACATGCATTTTTATTTTTCATTTTTATAATTGCATCTCTTACTTCAACGATAGTCATTCATTGAATTCATAGTTGCTAACATTATTATTCTTGTTTAGCAAATCGCAATAACTAGTTGTACCCGTTGCCATATTTTCAATAATTTGGTCAGGAGCATGTTTTGAAATCATCAGGTATCAAATTATAATTTGTACTTTCCTGTGGGTTAATTTTCTTACATTTGTTAATAACATTCCATAGTTTCTTTGGATCATCTATGGCATTCTCGATGTATTTAGAATTCGTTTTTTGTGGTTTGCTAATATAATTTTACGTCTGTGTTTTATCTTTCATTCATGATACAACTTTTTATTTGCGTCTGTGGCTGACTTTTTACTAATCTCAAGCAAAAAGTTCACACACACGCGGGACCTTTTTAGATCACCGTTAAACCACGGTACCGGAGTAATACTATACGTTCTATGTTTTTGTCTTTTTAAAGGAAAATATACATTAGCCGCCTTTGATAATATATAAATAAACTTGCACATTTTATAATTAATATCTATCATTTGATCATCAATAAAACTAAAATCTGCTGTATTTAACAATAAATAAAATAAATTTAACCCTTTTTGGGATACAGATTTGTATAGGCTGCATTCATATACTACAGAATTTATTAGCATTTGAAATTCAATGCCAACTTCACTATGATCTGACAGACCATAGTCAAATACAAAAGAACTGTAATTAGGTATGTTTTCACATATAAAAATAGTATCTATACAAATGTTAATTCTTGTATTTTCATTGATTTTACTTACATATCCAAAACTTGGAGTTATATCTAGAAAATCACATAGTTTTTGATAATTATTATTGAAATTTATATTGTAGTCTCGATTTAGGATGCCAATTTTAATTTCATTATCGATTTTGTTTAATACATTTGTCAAAAGATTAAAGAATGTATTTAAATCCTCATTTGGGGGCCTGTAAAATGTAATTATAATTAGATTAGTATTAATTATCTCTATTTGCTGCCATTTCACAGTGGAGGTCCAGTGAGACATCTACAATATCTTTACGTTGTACACAAGAACATTTTGAATTGCTGATGATGGCACAGCCTCCATGGATATGGTCCTTGCGAACGAAATAAGATCATAAAACATAATCATCTAATATGCAGGATTCCATTTCATCAGTATTTACAGCCCAATGTTCACTTACACAGAAGAAGCTGACTTCCAAGTCAGTTGTCTTAATAATAACGTCAATTTCATCTAGTTTTTCTCGGATAAATTGAATATTTCGGTGAACGATGCACATATTTACGAGTTCACCCTCTTTTTCTTGCTGAGGTGAAAAAAAAGGCCTAATGCTGATTTTGGCCACGCCTCTTCCTTATTAATTAGATTGAGGTTTGCAGTAGGTACTCCAATTTTAAATGAACTGTACCTGGTTGGATCTTTGACAGTCAGCTTTTCACAAGTCCTGCTGATCAGAGATTTTGTGCATGTACACGTACCTCTTCCCCCTTTGTTTCGGGATGTAGGTTATAGATATGCACAAACGAGACCTTTTGGCTGATTTCAAGCCTATGTTTGTTCAAGTACCTTCAATTTTTCGCTTGGGTTTTCTTCAGTCGCACGAACCACCACAGATGTTCAAGTCACTCTGTTTCATTTGTGTTTTTAGGATTTTGCCCACTATCGTGTGCTTTACCTCGGTTTTCAGTTTTCTTTTCTTTTGTGACAGTTGCAAATTTTTTGTTTAGGATACATATTTCACTTGGTTTGACGGCTGACTTATTAACACCAGGTACGACTGCGCGGTTGTGCTCTGGAACTTCTACCGTCGTTGCTGCGTTTGCTGATTTCATTGAATTTTCATGTAATTTAATACAGCATTTATTTTGATCATCTAGTTGAGGTTTAAGGACTTGAATTATTAAAAACGTCGATTTAAAAAAATAATATTACATAAACTTTTATTTACCAAATAATTCTAACGGCACTCGAAATAATATAATTATTCAATACACAAATAAAAACACGGGTGTTCATTTTTTTTTTGTCGTCGAGGTTATTGTCTTCATTATTCAGGCTTAAAGTTAGTCTGATTTGATAGTACGTTGCCACATTGACAATAATTTACTTAACACGTATTTGGAATTTTCGTGCTTATAGATCATAGTGTTATAGAGTTTTTTGTTTTATTTGGTCTATACTATCTCCACCTAAAATATATGCACTCACGTTAATTATTATAAAAAAATACTTTTGTATTAAAACAGTCTTACGAAAAGGAAAGATTTATAGATAAATATATTTTTTTTGTTTTCCGATGCCAAAAACTTTAGGGTGTACCATTTAAAGTAAAGAAGTTGTTACTGATTAAATTTAGGTTACATTTAATCTAATCTTTCGAACATACTGTAGAAGCTAGCAAAGTTAAGATTAAGAAATAACACGTCAGCAAGATGTGAGGCCCAATGGTCATAGTTTTATACTGCATTTAGATTCTTTCACATAATAGCTTTATTGGCAGAACACAATTCTGAACCAATTCGTTATCAATTCAATTCTACTCAAGACCGCATGCCTGATTCAGAACTAGTAAAAAATATGTGTGTACCGCGAATGCCATTGGAACTAATTCAGTACCATAGAAATCTCATAAGTTAGTTAACGAATTAATTTTGTCCATCAGTTGTTCATTGATATTTATATTGAACATTGAATTAATAACTATTTATGCGTTATACAATTGAAATAACAACAATACAATGTTTAATTAAGGATTACTTTAAAATTGCGTGATTAACGCTCGACATTTCACAGGTCGAATTATACGATATATGACACGTGACTCCGCTCCTGGTATTTAAAGTTGAAGTAGATTAAAAACGTTTTCAATTTTTTTCCTGACAGGGCGAAACGATTTGCAAGATGTTCCACCGTTTCACGACTAATCTAAAAATGAAATTCAAAGTGATGATCATCAAATTGTGGTACAATATATTCAAAGTAACCTCTTGTTTTTGAAACAGGTACAATTTCCAGAAGTTCTTCCAGTTCCTCATCACTTGAACTAAAGTGGTCCATGTCCATCCTGAACATAAATAGAAACAAATTCTGCGATAAAAATATCAATATAAATGATCACCTCACTGGTATAAATACAAATAGACTTCACCAACAATTTTAAATCCCAACCTAAACACTGCAAAGAGAAAGTAGATTTCTAGTTGTAGGCAACACAAAACAACAATTTACTACATTCTCGTAAAAACTATTCAAATGCGCATCTCAGAACTAGGAATCCTAGCCATAATTCATGAACTGATAATCTGGTTAAGAATCAATAACGAATCGAATTTTCCTTCACCGCGAAAACAGAATTGCTACTGCCAGTTCAGTAATTTCTGTACCACGAATGCTTTTCTTGCAACTACGCATGCGAACAGTAATGAATTGATAACGAATTGTTACCGCGAATAAAGCTAATATGAGTTTTTAATTTTGTGACCTTGTAATGTTAAGACGTATATGTGGAGTCACTAATTAACTTCAAAATAAATTTGTACTATTTTCTCTGTGGAAATAAAACCTTTTATTTTTTTAAGTTGTTTTTGAAAAGAAAAAATATTACTGCAAAGATTTAATATAAAAAAAAACTAGATGATTTGGTACATTTTAACAAAAAAATTTTAGAAAAAGTAAGCAAAATTTAAAATTTATCGTGGACAATGTGACCACAATTTCACAAAATGTCATTTATCACGTTAAGTGCCATAAGTGGGATTTTCATGATTGTACCAGCTTGATACATTAATCATACATCATCGTGTTGCAAACGGAGAGGGTAAATTTTGGACCTTCTTGAAACTTTTACCACATGTACCACATGTACCTAAATACCAGTGGAATGGTGGCGTGACTTTGTCTGTCTCACATTTGTAAAATCTAGTGCTAGTCGTTTGAATTTCCCTCTCAGAAAATGTATAATTTGTGATATTATCAGCGGGAGGTTGGTCATCTGCAGGCTTCATTACTTCATTTTGTTCAATCTGCATTCTGTTTTCAGACTTTTATATTATTACGCATTAAGATATTCATGGCTCAAGAAGAGGCCAATGTCAAATGTGTTACAATAAAGGACCCCGAAAATGACATTTAGAAATTGGTCCCCGGTGGATGCTTGAAATTTTTATATTTTGTAGATCTTAAGAAAATGAACACATGTCTTCATGGTCGCAAAGTCCGATTACTGACGGTTTTGAAGTTATGGTTAATTTTATATTTATGGTCAGTGAATACCACAAGGAGCTGAGTTGATATGATTATTACTGATATTAATATGAAAAATATATAACACAGCAAAGCAAACACGTTTGAAAAACATAGTTAAGTAAACATAAAATTGTCTATTTTTGAAAATGTTAACTGATTGAGAGTTTATGAATTCTCTTGGTAAACTATTCCAGGTTGTAAAAACAGAAAATTTTTGTCGCGATTTTGTACTGAAAGGATCCTTCTTCAACTTCATAACGTAAACAAATGCCTCAAATTTCAAAGTTGTACCGTAATATTCGGAATGTCAAAATCCAGTCGCCAAATGGCAACCAAGGTGATGACAGTCTGCTTGAGTAATCCGGTCGTACTCGTCCGATTGATAGTCTGGAAGCTTGACGTTGTATATTTTCTAGAAGATTTACATCACGTACTAATTCTGGACACTTAACGGGCCCACAGTACTCCTTAAATGGCGAATGTATGATTTATATAAACTAGTGGAAGTTTGAATAGACATTTTTCCAAATGTTTTTTTAAGCAAATAGGGTTTACGGTTTGATTTTTTTTTGCAACACTTAACACATGTTCCGACAAACTCAAATTATTCGTGATTGTTATGCCAAGATCATTATTATATGATTCTACTTTGTTTAATACATGTCCATCAATGAAATAGTTCAAGCACGGATTAGTTTTACCCATATGCATAGCAACACATTTATCTTTATTGAGAGGTAGGAGCCATTCACAGCAACACTTGTAAATATTGTTCACTTGATGAAAAATTCATTTTTAATATTACTTAAAAACAACAAACACTTGTTAATATTGTTCAAGTCATTCTGAAAGATTTGCGTATGTAATAGTGGATTTTAAAATATATTCGAGTCGTATGCATAAAAAGCGTTGCTACAATTAATATGATGCTGTAAATCACTCGAATATAACACAAAAAGTAAATGACCCAAAATGGAACCTTGTAGCACTTCGCACTCGCTTTTCTGACGAATGGGAAAACCCAACACTAGCACTGAATTTTCTGTTGGTGCGGAAATCACTGATCCACCGAAGAAGGTTGCCACGGATACCGAAATGTTCTACTTTATGTAAGAGTCGGTTTTTGTCAAGCGATGAAATGCTTTGCCTTTGTTAAGTCCAGGTATATGATATCTATAGGTTGCTTTCTATCTAGAGCTGCTGACCACTCATTAACACACCACAGTAAATTGTCAGAATTGATCTTCCACTTACGAATCCATGCATGCCTTGGAATAATATGCTCACTAAGAAGAAATTCGGATACGGAATCCGTGATAATAGATTCCATAACTTTACAAATTACTGACGTTAGGCTAACTGGTCGGTATTTGTTAGGGTCTAGTTTATCACCTTTTTGAATATTGGTTTTACAGAGGCTTATTTCCAACTTTTCTGTAAATAGTGTGCGTTAACAGAAGATAACATCATAAGTGAAAGTGGCAAATCTAACACATCTCAGCATTTTTTCAAGAATCTGGTCTAGTGCTGTAGAAGAGTTATTTTTAAGTTTTTGGAGATATACTTTGACATTATCAGCTGTAACATAAATGTCTTTGAGCGATGAAAGAATTCTTGAGTGGGGAATGTTGGGAAATTCGGTACCATCGGCCAAAGTATTGGCCGGAGACTCTGCGATATCATAATTATTTTGACATAGTGTCCCATTTGTATTTTTCAACAACGGAATTGATACTTTAGTCAGCAGTGAAGACCGAATATATTTATGGAGTCTCTTTGAATTATGCCCTCCTGCTATTGATTCTTCATAAGCAATCCGACGCTCATATAATTTTTTTTATTTCTTGGCAAAATCCTTATGAATTTGTAAATCTTGCAGATTATTTGTTTTTTTTACGCCACCAATTTATTTTGTGTTTCATAATAGAAATTAACTGGCCATTAATCCACGGTTTCAGTTTGTTTCGGTAATATGTTTTTGTTGTTGTATTTTCTTTTTTAAGGCCATCAATAATACTTTCAAAATTTTCCATACCTTTCAGGATTTTCTAGATTTCCTAATTTTTGCAGCTCAATAAATTTCGCCTAACTGACGATTCAGTTCGTTAAAATCGATTATATCATATACACCTCTATTTTCGTTATGAATTAGGACGTCTGTGGTTAACTGTATGTGAAATGTAATAACAGCATAGTCAGAATTGCCTACTGGAGAAATTATTGTGGGAATTGTTAATAACTGATCATCGTTTGAGAAAACCAGATGTAGTGTTGAAGGCAAGTTATTAGTTCTAAAACGTGTGGCTTCTGTTATATATTTTTTGATATTAGAGTTTTGAACAAAGTCAATAAAAATATTTTTAGCCGTAGTTAATTCCCTAGGTATAGTAAATAAAGGCCACGAAATGTTTCTGAAATTAAAGTCTACTACTAAAACGAGATTTTCTGAATTAGAGAGCTGTACCAATTAAACGTATAAAACTGCTACATGAATAACCAAAGAGCGTTGTGAGATTTTCGTACATAGCAGCTCCATGGTCCGATCAGAGATCTCCAAGGGGCCAACCGAAAATTGTTAAGTAATTCCTGTTGATAAATATATGCATACCTACACCTCTTCCCTGTCTATTCCGATCATCGCACCTGCAGAGGTTATAACCATCTATGTTATAAGTAGAGTCAAGTTTCTGCGATAATTACTATCGTAGGTTTTAATTCTTGAATGTTACATATTAGTTCATTAAATTTAGAGTGTAATGTTGCCAAGTTAGTGTAAAAAAAATCCAATTTTTTTAATTATTTTTAGGGCTAATGACGAAAATGGACAATTTTTGGTACTCCAAGAGTATACTTTATACTTAAATTTTCTTTCCTTGTTTCCAGCTCCGCTCTTAGTTCCTTCAGGCATTCAATTTCTACCGGAGTCTTATCATATATAATATAATTGTAATATGTTTTATTTGCAGTAGTTTCTTTTTTTTACGCAGTATTATTTTTGCTTCGTGTTCATTATTCATGATTACTTTTATCATTCAAGGAAATTTTGTTACTGTCTCTTCCAAATCTAAAAAACGTTATCGGAACTGAATTGCACTCAGTCGATTGCGTATCTCCATCATTACCTTGTAGTCATGCTCCTTTTTAGATTGGACATCACCCACAATTTCTGGTACACCCCTAAGAAAGACATTTTTAGCACGGTTAATACGATCAACAGCCTCCTTTGAAATACTATCCGTAAATTGGGCAGATGAAAATGGATCCACATTGTTTATAGTAGGAGAGACAGAGCGGGTTTTTGCTCGTCATCGCGAAAATGGATACAATGTGTTGTGTTAAGTTACATTCCTAAATTACATCACGTTTTTGTTCAGGCGTCAGTTGAAGCGATAACCGAGCACAGCTACAGGGGGTGAAAGTGGTAATTTTTTTTTCATGCTCCTGAGGGAGCCAACGTTCTAAAATTGGCTATATTGAAGATTATCAGGTATTCAATCAAATTCCCGATGGGCGTCTGCCTAGAGCGTTACCATCAGGGTGGCGGACAGGAGTAAGTTGTCAAAAAAAGGGTTGAAGTTCGACATCGGGTAAATGGACGCCATTTGCACCAGTTTTTCGTTTAGACATAGGAAATCATAGTCCAAAAGGGCGTCTAAGAGTTAAGGAAGGACCATAAAATAGGCTAAATTTGTTTCACCCCGTTAATACTACCATAAAGACTCGAGTCAAACGTGTCAGGAGCATTTGTGCTGTGCTCCGTATTTTAATGTAGAAATAACCAACTAAAATTAGATATAAAATTAATGTTACAAGTAGTGCACGCATTGTGATTAATTGTGAATCAAAGAGCATCTTATTTATACAGAAAAACCCAAATTAGTGCAAATAATATTAAAAAGTATTGAAAAATATTCATCGTCTTAGTGAGTAAATAAGCTATCCCTTTTTATAGAAACGGCTAGAAATACCTGGTTTGTTTATGTTGTTGTTTTTTTTTTATTGTTACTTGGAGGCTTTGATGAACATTGATAAGGATCATGTCGTCAAATTGCTATAAATACAATGAGAAAATTACGACACAAAGTACCCAAAGAGTTTTAAAATGTATAGGGAAAAATTGTGTTAAGATAATTCATGTAAACTGCCTTGAAAATGTTGAAAAAAATGCTGATAGTACGTGGCATTGTAGGGACTGTTTACCAACTGAACAAACTACTAGAGAGCTACTACAAGAAATAAAGAATCTCTACAAAGAAATAAAAACAATGCAGGGATCAATTAATAGTTGCTTTAAGACAATTGAAGAAAACAACAAACTGTTGAAATTACAAGATGAAAAACTGGCAACCTGTGTATTGAAGGTTGAGAATCTAGAAAGTAAGTGCGAACAATTAAAACAAAAAAATGATAACCTAAGATACAGGCTTAATAAACAACAGCAACACACTACACTTAAATGGGTAGAAATACGGGGAGTTTCTGTAATTAAGAATGAGAATGTTTTATCAACTGTAGCCAAGATTCATGCGGCCATTAACTTACCGTTCAATAAGTCTGCGATTGACTGTTGCTACAAAAACAATAGGAAAATGCAGTCAGCAGAGCCATCGATTTTTGTTAAATTTTCTACAGTATTGGTTAAGGAAGAATTCATAGCAGCGAGAAAAATAAAATCAACTTTGTGTGTGGGTGATTTATATATTGTGTACCAGCAGCCTACTGAAGTCAGGAAATCTATTTATATAAATGAGGCGCTAACTAGTGAAAACAAAGTGTTGTTTGCGAGGTGTCGTGAATATAAGAAAACCAAGAATATTAAATATTTGTGGGTGAAAAATGGCAGAATTCTTATGAGAAAAGAGGAAAATAAGTAATTTAAATGATGTCCACTAACACTAAAGCAAAAAAAATTAATTTGTTGTATCAAAACGTTCAAGGTTTAAACAGTAAATTACATGATTTTAAATTGTCGCTAAGCTGTTCTCCTGATGAGATTGTAACATATACGGAAACCTAGCTCAACCCCTCTGTGTATGATAAAGAATTATTCAATGATAATTATGTGGTATTTCGACGGGACCGTAATTTCAATAGCACAGGTAAAAAAACTGGAGGGGGTGTAATAATTGCTCTAAAGAGTATAAATAATTGCTGTTTATTGTCATTTACTTGCCCCAATAAAAATATTGAAGATTTGTGTATTAAAGTCAATTTACTTTATACTACTTTATATATTTGCGTAGTTTATATACCTCCAGAAACTTCATATGATGTATGCAATATGTGTTTTGAGCATTTTGAGAGTCATATGCTTGGCTTAAACGCTAAGCTGTTATTAATAGGAGACTTTAATATTAAAAATGCATCTATGCTAAACTTAAACCATTTAACTGCAGTTGAATCTAGGTATTTGCAATTCGTTAATTTGATTAATCTTAGTCAATATAATAATGTTCCTAATAGTAGAGGAAGGTACTTAGACTTGATTTTAAGTAACCATGTTATAAATCTTGAGAAATGTGATTTTCCTCCTGTAGCTGATCATGTCGATCATCCAGCACTATATGGTGAGCTTGAACTTCTACCAATTTGTAACTCAAAAACATTCAGAACATTTAACCCTCAATATAATTTTACAAAGGCGGACTTTCAATTAATATTCAATCTGTTGAAAGCAGTAGACTGGACCGAGATGAGCAGCATGCAGGATGTATACAAATTTGTGGATATTTTTTATGGAATAATTTACAATATTTTTAATGTTTGTATCCCATTAACGGTACCAAGGAAGAGATTTTACCCATCGTATTCTAACAGAATGAATATAGCTGACATTAAAAAGAAAGAAAGACATAGAAAGAATTACTCTAAAACAAGTTAGAGTATGACAAACAGCAATTTATATATCTTAGATCTAAAACTAAAAGTATAATATATTCATTACTAAAATGGAAAATGACATTGATAAGGATTCAGGAAGCTTTTTTAGGTATATAAAGTCAACTAAGAGTAACTCTGACACGGCTAATGAATCTATGGTATTTGATGGCAGGACAGTTAGTAGTAATGAAACTATCTCCGAGGCATTTGCTAATTATTTTGAAAGTATTTATCAAAAGCGGGATGCCAACAGCATTGTTTTGAATAATTCAAATACATGCCTAATAACCGAAATCTTAGCAGTCACAGAAATCAATGACAATGATATCCGCCGTGCTGCAAAAAAACTTAAGCCGAAAAAATCATGTGGTCCGGACAATATACCGCCTTACATATTTAAGGGTTGTGTTGATTTATTAATGCAGCCACTGAAATTAATATATTACTGTATAATAAAAACGAGTATGTTCCCAGGTGCATGGAAGTTGTCCCAATTTTTAAAAGCGGTGAAATGAATGACATAAAAAACTATAGACCCGTTGCTATGTTGTCTACTGCATGTAAGATATTTGAAATAATACTATATGAAAAAGTCTACTCTCATGTATCCCCAATTATTCCTGAAGAACAGCACGGATTTATGAAAAAACGATCAACTGTAACCAATTTGCTTACATTTGCTCAAAGCGCATTTGAGATTGTAGTAAACGCTGGGCAAATGGATGTCATATATACTGCCTTCAACAAAGTTCAACATTTAGTACTACTGCAAAAACTACAGGGGATGGGTCTATCTGATAATTTGATAAAACTGTTCAACAGTTACTTAGCGACAAGGCAGCAATACGTGGTATTTAGAGGTGCTAAATCTAAAATATATTTCTCAACATCGGGAATCACTCAAGGCTAGAATTTGGGCCTGTTGCTATTTCTTTGTTCTATTAGTGATCTACCTAAAGCCATATCACATTCACGTTGTCAACTTTTTGCCGATGATCTCAAAATCTATAAACATATGTCATATTTCTGATTTTTTACTATTACAGGAAGATTTAGACAGAATATATGAGTGGTCTAAAACAAATAAATTATCATTTAATTTGAGAAAGTGCTTTGCTGTCTCGTTTACTAAGAAAAAGAGCGTATTAGATTATCAGTATATTATGGGAGGTATCGTACTGCAAAAGAAAACTGAGGCTAAAGATTTAGGGGTAATTTTTGACAACGGACTTTCATTCAATAAGCATGTAGATTATCTCGTCATAAAAGCATATAAAATGCTAGGGTTCATAATTCGTAATTCCTGCAAGTTTAAAAGACTAAGCACATTAATAGGACTTTTTAACACTTATGTAAGAAGTATCGTCGAATATGCTGCAATTATTTGGTCTCCGCTTTATGAAATTCACAAAAATCAAATTGAAAAAGTCCAAAAAAAGTTTTTCAGGTTTATGTATTACAAAAAATATGGCGAATATATATTTAGTTTACCATATTCAACTTTAACTAATGAATTTAAATTTAAAAAGCTGGAAAGTAGACGGAAAATGGCATCAGTTCTGTTTTTATAGAAACTACTAAACAACGAGATAGACTGCTCTAAAGTTCTTGGTAGAATCTCTTGGTTGGTACCTCAATATTTTAATAGAAATCACAAACTATTTTTTGTTGCGACTTGGAGGACTAACTTGGGAAAGTTCGCTCCATTAAATAGAATGTGTATGTTTTGCAATGAGCTAGGGTATACGGATATTTGGGCGGAAGGGTCAGGTAGTTTTTACAGAAAAATTATTAAAATATTTTAGATTATTTTTTATTATGATTATATATTAGTTGCTAATATTTGGTACTTATTTTTGTATTTTACATAATGTTGTAGCTTTTAGGTTCATTTGTTAAATATTTTTATTGTTATGGGAATGTTATAACTGGTTATTCTCTTTATTTGACTGCTGCTGTGCTCGGTTATCGCTTCAACTGACACCTGAACAGAAACGTGATGTAATTTAGGAATGTAACTTAACCCAACACATTCTGTCCATTTTCGCGATGACGAGCAAACACCCGCTGTATCTCTTAGACTATTAGTTTGTTTTCGATCTCTTTGAGTTGTCTTCTGATTTCGGTTACTTTTTCATCTATTACAATAATTTTCATTTGCAATTCTTCATTATGATTTTTTAATATAGATTTTATATCTGCAAAGGTTTCAATGTTTGAACAGCATCCATTGCAAAAAATTTTAATTCCTTTAACTTTAGAATTTATAAAGACAACTCTTTCAAATTCTGTTTAACTATAATACATGACCTTTAGAATTTTGTGCTACCTGTATATCTATAAACAACAAATTTTCTAATGTCAATTTAAATGTCATAAATGAAATTTTCATTTTGCAATTTAAATCAATAAATATACAGCCATTGACAACGAAGTCAGAATAGACTTTGAAACGTTTGGTTTTCCATCAATATACGTCGTTTTATTTCGATTGTGGTGTTATTGCCCTTATAATCATATAAATAATCAAGAATATGCCACAAACAACGTTTAAAAGAGAATATTCTAGATTGTTCAAAAATATCCTATTTGGCTATATGTAACATGTTTACCCCCCTAGACTTATCAACATTGTGGTTGTTTTCTAGTAAGTGTTTAGCAAATTGAGAAAAACCAGACGAATTGTTATTATTGAGGCATCTAAGGTGTTCTTTAAGGCGGGTTTTAAAGCACCTAAATATTATACCTATATATGATGCTCCACAAGTATCGCAAGTCAACTTATATATCCCACTTATAGTCATCGGATCAATTTGATCTTTATTGTTCTTTAATGTTGAACCCAAAGTGTCTTTGGTTTTGAAGGAGATTTTTATATATGCTTTAAATATATTACCAAATTTATACGACATGTTTCCAAAAAAGGACATGTATCTGTAAGGTTTTTGTATTTCGGTGTGAATGTTAATATCTTCTTGTGGTAAATATGCCGAGTCTTCCATGAACTTGTTTATGTGTCTAGACATTAACTTATCCACCACCGATGGGTTAAATCCATTGAGGGTTGCAATTTGTTTAATAATATTAAATTCTTTTTTAAAATGTTGTTCCTTTAGAGGGATTTTTAGAAGTGTATAAAGCTGTAAAAGGATGCTAATTTTTGTTGTAAAGGATGGCAGGAGGAATTATGTATGATTATACCTGTATTAGATGGTTTTCTGTACATGCTATACACTATTTCATTGTTCATGATTTTTAATGTAAGGTCCAAGAAGGTTAGTGAATGTTCGTTTCGTAATGTGAACTTTATGTTAGTATGTAATTAAGTTAAATAGTCTAGAAACGGAGGTAAGTTCTCTTGTGTTCCATTCCAGATGATGAGAATATCGTCTACATTTCTAATGTAAAATTTAATGTATTGGCGACAAGTATTATTGTTGTTGTTGATGTAAGTGTTTTCAAAAAAAAATCATAAAAATATCTGCCCATACATAGACCTTGGGTTTGTTCATATGTATTACTGTCAAAATTAAAGAAATGTTGTTGTAAGCATGCATTTAAAAGTCTCATGTATTCTGAAAAATATGATGGAGATGGAGTCATTGTTGGCCAATTCAAGAATTTCATTGATAGGTAAGTATATTAGTAAACACATTCACAATATCTAGAGAAAGAAGCAGATCACTATTTAAGACTGGAATTTCTTTTAGCTTTTCAGTAAGTGGGAAACTATTCTTAAGAGCAAACTTTAATTTATTACAGTAAAATTGTACTAGTTTATCATTAAGCCATTTGGCTAAATTATAAGGTGGGTGAACTGGTAAACGATACTACTGGTCTGATAGGCATTTCATAAAAACAATCCGATTTGTGAATCTTTAATAAACTATATAGTCTAGGGATATTATTCTGTACTGGTGTGAGTTAATGTTCATGTGTTTCTTGTCGAATCTTTCAAATGCGTACTGATAATTCATGTATCCCTAATAACCACACGGAAAATGGTTTTTATTTAAGTGTATACAAAAACCGTTTAATATAGGTATGAGGTTTTAAGCATAAACTCATTATATTTTTAAGCGTAGAATCCACTGGTGTTGCGAAAAAAAGGCTTACTATTCGTAAAAAAATAAGTTACACTATTTCCAATATAGCCGAATTCGGCGCCAATTTATGAGCACCCCATATAATTTTTTTGAATAGTTTCCAAAGATTTTGGAAACTTCAAGTTTCATTCTGGCAATTTTTGACCTGGCTGTTGTTGTTTCCAAAAAAATGTTTTTTGGGAAGTGTCACAATTTTCGAAATAATTGAAATAACTTCCAACTGGAGACATATGATGTTTGCAATAAATTATATGGTAATTTATCGTAGATTCAAAAATTGCTATAAAAATAGGCTGTTTCATTTTAAATAACAAAGTAGGGGTCCACTTCTAGTAGAACTATTGATATCAATTTAGTAGTATATTCGCTTAATTCCATCAGTTGTCTGTCAAATTCAGAATTACTTAATTTGTCATTGCAAACCTTTTGAATTTTCAATTTTCTTATTCAGTTGTGTTAAGTTTTATTACATTGAAAACGGGTCTGATGTAGACCCTAAAACATTTGGACTATTTGAAATATACAGTCTTTCCAGCATTTGTGGTGTTATTAAAAAAATAGTCAAATACTAACCACAGATGCCACAACTATGTTTCAGAAAACAACAAATATAAAATCAACGACAGCTTGAAAATCATTAGTTATCGGATTTTGAGGTCATGGCATGTGTTAATTTTCTTGAGATTTACAAAATATGAAAATTTCAGCCAAATCCACAGTGGCACACTTTTCATGAGGAATGTACTGGAGTCCGTTACCAAACTCGTCCATTCAGGTATGCAATTAGAATAAGTGGTTCACAATCCTTGCATTGGTAGTGAATTCAAGTTCATGTGTATAGATTGCCTTTTTGAATAACACCGAGCAGAATTGGAAAACGATCAATTTTCTACATCCACCATTCTGTTTATTTGGAATAATCAACTGTTAATTTATTTGGTAAATAAGGATGTCGAAAGTGAATCAAAACTATATGGTTCATAATGAATAATTTGCTAACAAATATCCAACACCAATTGGAAATTGACGTGAAAGTGACGTTTTTAGTATTTACAAATTCCTTAATACTTTTATTATGAAAGTTCCACAAATATGTTTTATTTTTTACTAAGCGTTTATCGTAAAGTAATTATTAACAAAATGTTTAACTTATTCTGAAATGATATTCCTTAATATTAGATACATTCTTCTTGTTCATTACATGTGAACTTTAGTGAGCGTGATATTGTTTCTGTTTTCATTACAGTTTAATAAAAGCATTATTCCAAGTATTGTATATTTTTAAAACTTATTAAACCTTACTAAAATTTACCTGTTATAGTGCGTCTCGGTTCAGCGCCACTGAAATTTGCAGCTCTTAATTTATGGGAATTTATAAAAGATGAATATTAAGTCCGATAATTTGCCTATACTTTTCTGTCCTTATAATTTTGCCAGGGAATATAACGGACCCCTGTTGTGTCAAGTTTATATTCTGTGTCTAAGAAAATTACTATGATAAAAAATCAAATTTTTGAGTGGTATTCAGAAAACTATTAATTATGTATATTTTGTGCTTGCTCACTTAAAATAGAATTTTTTAGTTCGTTTTAAAATGACTAAAAAAATTCAAAGGAGATATAATAATAAGTTTGGATAATGAAATTCCTTGGCATTTTTACATAATAAACTGAGCGCCCCACCCTTGTCGATGGTTAAATACATTAGAAAACAAACTGTATTTTAAATTGTGTTGAAATTCGCAATTGACAGAAAGTGCTTAATATAAATAATTTGGGTACCCTAAGGGATATCAAATTTTGAAATGAGCGAAAAACTGACAAACAATAAATGACAGCTCAAAGATGAGTTCAAAAGACTTAACTGAAATGTGTTTGCCAAGTAATTTCTTAATATGAGATTAACGGGAATTTAATAAATGCATTCATAGATTCATTCATGCCAGAAGTTGCATGTCACAAACAGTCAGTACACCTATTAATTAATATATTTTTTTCAAAAATAAACTAATATTTTCAATTGAAAATTAATTAATCAGCAAAATCAATGGCAGAAAGCCTTCTCGTTTAACTTTACACACTTTGGGGTACAAATGATTATTAAATTTGGTTTTTATTTATATTTTGAAATTTATTTGTTTGATTTGATTTTTCGTTTATGTTTTGATTTTGTTTGGTGTTTATATTGATTTCAAGCATTAGAAAGGTTAATAATACATAATAATAAAAATTTTGGTTGTTTCATTATTGGGTCAATTGGCGCATACAAATTATAAATAAAAGGAGTCTCTAGAGCCGGAGCAGTCTGTTCAAAGGTAAAGAAAATTGTGTGGAGTTTTTACCGAGTGGACAAAATTGATAAGAAAATAAATAAAGTCCAAACATAACCACAAAGTAAGAATTCCATAACAATATATATATATATATATATATATATATATATATATATATAATGATATATACATATATATATATATATATATATATATATATATATATATATATATATATATATATATATATAAATTTTCTCCCAAAAATTAAAAAAAAAACGAAAAGATATCTTTCAAATCCCCGAATGTCACAAAGAAGTTACGGCCATGTTTACAAAATCATAACATCTCACCATATTTCATTTATCACATAAAATTGCGCATGTATTCTCGTATCGATCATGCAAACTACCCGATGCATAGGGTAAGAAATATTTCGTCCGTATAATATGCTCGTTCCGCCAGGGCACAGCATAGTATAATAGAGTCCAAATAGCTAATGTTTAAGGCTCCTATTCCCTTGCGAGGATTTCTGGATTTCAGCAGAAGCTGTCCTCTTTTCGAGTATAAACATCATCTATAGAACCCCTAAATACGAGAAATGGCGCAAGCTCTAGTCTTGCCAATAGAAAAGTTTTTGAAAAGCTCCCTACACCGGAAATTTCGACGAGCGTTCAAGCTTTAGGGTTCCGTAAAAATGGAAGATTTATCACTGTTCTCTTTTGTTGCAGACTAAAGCCTTTTTATCGTTAAGCCACCTTGACTTATGAAGCTCTCGAAAAGATTTAAATTATATATGTATTAATTTGCAGAAAGTGAATTAAATTAGAGTTTTTAGTAAAGGAATAATAAATATCTTTTTTTTGCATGTACCCTGAAATTAAATAATTAACTAAACCTAGTTATCAAATTTCTGTAGTTGGTTCAAAGCTCTACAACTTCCAGTATGTTAAGATAATGATCATCTTGATTGCCATAGGTAAACTACTTTCCAAGTATACCGCTTATATAACAATGCATAAATAACATTCACTTTCTCAAATACAAAACATAAATTTAAAGAGTTTAGTCTAGAAATATGCAATTAATTTCCAAAATTTTTCGGGGTTATTGACATTATTATAATGTTTTGTATAGGAAACTGGATGGATTTCTGAAAAAAAAATATGACCTGTATCAAACAGATAAATGTCAAGCAGATATCGGTGAAAACCATAGCACAACTAATATAAGGTATGATATCTGGTAAGTTTGTGACTCCTAGTCAGTGGCTGTTTGAATCATTTTATTAAATTCTAATAAAAAAGATATGTTCTATTCCACCATACCAGAAAATGGAGTGATATGTAAAGTGACAAAATAAGATCTGTTGTGCTTGATTGTTGTGTATATAATCAAGCAAAAACATCACGAAAATTTTATGTCCTCTAGGTTTCCCAAAATCAAGGATATAAATACAATTAGGTAAAATACCTGATCTCAAACAGATAATTTTAATTGTGAAAATGCCAATAGGAACTTCTAAACTATTTAAAACTTAAAAATTGTCGAACAATCAAATGTGATTTGAATACGCGTGATGTAAAGACCGACATCTAGAATTTTCGGGGAAACTAGCACATAGAGGTTCGGAATCTGGAGCCGTTCCATGTAATTGCTGTTACCCGTAATTCCTAGGTTAGGATGTCACGAAGAAATTTTCAGGTTAACTTCACCTATCAGAGATATTGAATACTCTCTTCGATGTGTCATTCTCCTGTACAAAGACAATATATATATATATATATATATATATATATATATATATATATATATTGTTTCTGGTTAAGGAACCTTCATCAGTTGCGCTTGTGGGAAAAATTGATGATATGCTAATGTTCTATATTTTATAAACGTATACGTATTTTGTTGCAAATGGCCTTTTAATTAGAGCTAAAAAGATTCCCAAAAACAGGACTAAAAATGTTACATCTGATTAGTACGTCACATCCAAATACTACCTATAAGGTTTCAAAAGATATAAAAGTAAATTTTGCTGCAAAATTGAATGCCCTGATTTTTTCAAACAAATATCGTTTGGTAACATATTAATAATTTTCTTGGTATAATCACAAGTACTTACCTAGGAAAATGATTACGTTGATTGTATTAATGTTCAGGCAACATAAAATAACACCCGTGAAAGAATGAAAGGTAAATACTCTAAGCATTGATATACCTAACTTACGTCTTCTGCAAAAGAAACAGGATCACGGCCCAGGTTGTATAATACAGTCAATTAAAATGCAATACCAACAGTAAAATTTGCTCTTCTTTCTAATAAATATTCTAATTTTCTACCAAACTTACGTCTTATGCGTATGAAACAGGAGCACGGCCCATGTTGTATAATACTTGACTTATTTCAGAAAGTCAATTTGACAATTACGAATATTGTTGTTGTTAATCTTAGGTTAAAGTCAGATATGGAGATTTCAATTCAATTAGAAAAGTCAACAAACGTTGTATTTACTAAGAATAAATGTAGTCAAAAACAGTAGGTGAATTGAATTTATTTATATTTTAGTACAAACCAAACTTTAAAAATAATAATTAATATCTCAATTTTAGGCATATTGCTATAGACTGAATGAAAGTTATAAATACAAATATGATTCGGAGAATATAAACAATTAACTGATGACAAACAAATTGAAGTCAAATATGAATATCACAATTGACCAATTGACAAGCTTTTGAAGGAAGGTTAAATTGAAATATTGTAGCAGATAATTCTGAAACAAAAAAAAAACAGATTGAAAAAGAGATTTTGTAGACAAAGTTTAATTTTATTAAACAAAACAGAAGAAACATCAATATTTCTTACATGAACTTGGATAATAATTAAATGAATAGTTCGATATGTTGTGGTATTGCAGCTACATATTAAATTTCGTGTACCGCGGTAATTTCTCACAGTTTTTTCTAGAATTGGAAATTGAAATATTTGAATAAAGATTTTTATTTTATTGTAATTTACTTACTCAATTCTTGAAAGACATTTTGGATAAATCTTAAAAATGTAGGTGTTGACTAAAATTCAAAATCACTACATTAATATGTTGCTTATTTGCATATTGTTCATTTTTAAATAATTTCGAGGCATAAGCAAAAGTATATATAACACAGTGTACAAAACATTGTTTATATACAGAAACACGTTGTGCATCATATTCTCTTTCTTTCAGAATATTTGTCGGCAAGAATTTATGCACAGACAACCAGTAATGTGGGCAATTTTTCGAAATTGACTTGCTACACTTTGTCTGCATTTAAATTTCCAAAATTATTTGTTGCAGGTGAGAAACCGCAAATGAACAGGCAAAATACGAATGTGTAAATATAAGCAGAATTATTTTAATTATATTCATGTATTATTTAATTTAAAGAAAGTTTATTTTATATCATTTGTTCCCAATTTGCAATTTTCCACCTTTTGATTGATTGATTTTGTTTTACTTAAAATAAAGTTGTCGTTTCAGACAACCTTAGACGCATTTGAAACGCAATGTTGTCATTTTGATATAAATTAGTTTCATTTTATAATGCATTCAAATTTATGTATGCCTTAAATTCTATCTAACTATCTTTAAATTTCGTAAGTATTGCAGGGAATTAAGGCAAACAACACATACAAATGGTGTTTTTGAACTTGCTCGCAGCAAGACAAAATTAAAATAGGAAGTGACTATAGAAATATAAGATATGAAGTTCATACTTAAGAAATTAATTCAAAACGGTCGAATTTCGACCACTAGTGATAATGAATTTGACACACTGATAGAGATAAACTAATTTAACTGTTCTAACAATTTTATTCGCCATTTGTTGTATTTTTATATTTCGTTAATTATTTGATAGTGATTCTCATTATACAAGTTTGCTTTAAAACAATTACATGTTTTAATATGTATTAAATTTATCTATATTACAGCATCAATTTTGAAAAACAGAAGATATTCAAAAATATGTCTACTCAAATAATTTCCCCATAATTTAATCTATTATAATTGAAGTGACCCCGTTATGTATTATCAGAATACAAAGTCGTTGCAAGGCAGGTGCAGGGAAGGAGGCAGAAAATATCTGAAGTGTCCACCTCCAGACCATAAACCTGCGACCCTGCTCCCTCCTAAAACTCTAACCAAAATTAATTTTTATTAAAAATGAACTTACACGTCATACATTCCTTTTCATTTGTGTGACAATGGTTGCATTTGGTTAAAAGAATTAAATATAACTTTATGTAAATTGAACAAAAGTCGTTATCGTGTTAGAATGGGGGCATGAGAAAACGGGAATAAAATAGTGCCAATTGTGACTGAAGAGAAAGCTTCTTACGAAAATTTATGCAATTTTTTTCTTACAGAGCTAAGTACGTTTGAGTACAACTAACATATTTTGTTTGACCACGTTTTTGAAAATGTTCCATTATTGAAATTTTTAACATTTCATTCTTGACATTTTTAACATCTATGACGTTTTTGATATTTTTGACATTTTTGAAATTTTTCTTTTGACGTTTTTGACTGTTTTGACAGTTTTCACATTTTTGAAGTTTTTGACATTTATGACATTTTTGCCGTCTTTTTAATTTTATGCATTTTTGACAATTTTGATGTTTTTAACGTTTTTGTATTTTTGACGTTTAGATTTATTTTGACATTTTTGAATTTTAGACGTTTTTCCCTTACTAAAACAGAAGGGTGTTATAAGTTTAAGATGTGTCTCTTTGGATTTGTGTGTCTGTCTGTAGCATTGTACCTCCTAGACGAATGGACCGATTTTGGTGCGTTTTTTTTGTGTTTGAAAACTGATAAAATCCATATAGTTCTTATCTATAATTTATGTAAATTGGTTTAGGCGTTTGAACAATATCATGTGATATAGTTATAGAAAAATTGGAATTTCTAAATAGCTGTACTTATTTTGTATTTTTTTATTAGGTCTCTGGGTGGTTTAGATCCACAACTGGGACCTGTATGTGGCGCTACGATCGGATTCTAGAACTACATAATTTTTGAACATCTAAACGGCTGGGATGATTTTGATGAAATATTTTCTACGTGTTTGAGTGTGTACGTAGTAGAGCTGACACATACCTGCTGGACCTGCTTCAGTGGTGTAGGTATGCAAATATGAGCAACAGCTATGAAATTCCAAACGTAACTCCGGAACATCAGTATGGACTAGTATAGAAATCTAAATGTAAGAGGTTCGTTAACAAGGAAATCCAACAGTAAATTAGGTATGAAAACGAGTATAGACTAATACGGCAATTTTGAACGTAGCAGGTGCGGAACTGTGTATTGAATATAAATACTTTTGACTAGTATGTAGTACCTAAACGTAACAGATTCGGAATACGAGTACAATATACTACTATGCAACTGCAAACGTCTCATGTAACTACCAATGACGATCTTTCCTTAAGTGATCACAATACAAGCATTGAAACGTATTTAATTATTTACGTT